>CM055117.1:1026804988-1031604988 GCA_029206835.1 Rana muscosa
AAAATTAAAAGGCATACCCCATGCACACTCTGTAGTTCCCGCTGTGCTTACCTCCAGCAATGCTGAGCTGTCAGTACCCATGCAGCCAGTCCAGCAGTCGGGGGATTTGAAATCCCAGCTCTTCTTCTGGTCCTTCCCGGAAGCACTGCTGGACTGGCTGCATGGGTCCTGACAACTCATCACCCACAGGAGGTAAGTATAGGCAGGGAACGGGGGGGGAATTTGAGTTGAGGGTGTACGGTGTTAGTTCACCTTTTTATTTTTCCCTGAAAAGGTGAACACTTAGTAGGTCAGTCACCATATCTGTATAGTTGTTCCAGGTCAGTGTGACGGCTGGAAAACTAGCATTTTTAAAAGTAAGGATCAACAATTACAGCCTCTATATATTTTTGATGGTGGGTTTCTTTTAAAATGGAACCTAATCCAAAAGGGAGGGGGAAATTCCGCTTCCTCCTTTATCACCTTTGGACACTTCTTTTTAATTTTTTGGCCTAGATGATCCTAGTGGAAGTTCGCTCCTTCCATTGCCTGCAGCCTCCTGAGTCACGTCACAAGTCCCAGAAGGCTGCAGGGGTCATTGACTAAGCGCAGCATGGCTTGCTCATGTGCAGTGGGAAGCTGGCTGCAAAACCACAAGGAGTCACAGCCTGATTCCCACAGGATCATGCCAGCCCTAGAGACCCAAAGACCGTTTAAGAACCGGCTCAGGATAGGCTAGCGCTGGATCCCTGGGCAGGCAAGTGTCCCTTTAACTGCGTTTTTTTTTTTTTTTTAATGTAGCTGCTGACTTTATTTTTTATTTCTAGTTTGTAGATCCTCTTTAACCACTTGCCGACCAGCCGCCGCAGTTTTACCGCGGCAGCATGGCTCGGCTGGGCAAAACGACAATATGTCGCTTCACCCTGTGGCCACTAGGGGCGCACACTGCTCTCCCCTGGAGCCGATGTGAGTGCCCGGCGGGCGCAATGACCGCCAGGCACCCACGATCGCTCGTGACACAGCAGTAAACACACAGACTCCCGGGTTCTCTTAGGGGAGAAATGACTGATCGTCTGTTCATACAATGTATGAACAGCGATCTGTCATTTCCCCTACTAAGTCCCATCCCCCCTTCAGTTAGAACATGCAGAGGGAACACAGTTAACCCCTTGATCACCCCCTAGTGTTAACCCCTTCCCTGCCAGTAAAATTTTTACAGTAATCAGTGCATTTTTACAGCACTGATCGCTGTATAATTGTCACTGGTCCCAAAATATGTGTCAAAAGTGTCCGATCTGTCCGCCATAATAATTGCAGTCACAATATAAAAAAAAAAAAAAAATTGCAGATTGCCATCATTACTAGTAAAAAAAATAAAAAAAAAAAAAAAAAAAAAGCCATAATTCTATCCCCTATTTTGTAGACGCTATAAATTTTGCACAAACCAATGAATTTATGTTTGTGATTTTTTTTACCAAAAAAAATAAAAAAATACGTATCGGCCTAAACTGAGGAAAAAAAATATATATTTTTTTAAATGTGGGATATTTATTATAGCAAAAAGTAAAAGATAGTGTTTTTTTGCAAAATTGTCGCTGTTCTTTTGCTTATAGTGCAAAAAATAAAAACCGCAGAGGCGATCAAATACCACCAAAAGAAAGCTCTATTTGTGGGGAAAAAGGATGCAAATTTTGTTTGGGTACAACGTAGCACGACTGCGCAATTGTCAGTTAAAGCGACACAGTGCCAAATTGTAAAAAGTGCTCTGGTCAGGAAGGGGGTAAAATCTCTGGGGGCTGAAGCAGTTAAGTAGTTTAGCAATAAACTGAGAAAAGCATGGACATTTATTAGAAAGGTAAGAATAGGGGTCTATAAAATAGGAGTCAGCTTTACACACTAGGTGCCAGCAGAACATAAAGCTTTTTATATCTTACAGCCAAGCAACTTACATAACAGAAGATTCTGTGAACACCTAAATAAATAAATAGCAATATATTAACAATGTCTGGTAAATGGTGAGAAAATATATTTCATATACATAAAGACTTTGTTAACAACGTACAGAGCAATAAATGCCAGTAACCTCCCTCATAATGCTGAACAACTTATATTTTACTCTATATAGTTTAAATTCATTTACCGTATTTATGGGTGTATAACACGCACAGGCGTATAACACGCACCCTAACTTTAAGAGGGAAGTTTCAGGAAAAAAAATAAAAACTTTCCACAGGTCCCTGCGTATAACAAGCAGGCACAGTTTACCCTCTATTTTCAGGGTAAACATGTGAGTGTTATACGCCAATAAATACAGTAATTGCTAAAATAAGAGCTGCCCTTCACAACATATACATGATTCCTCTCCTAGGACTGGAAGGCGTATAAATATGTAAACCATAACACAGAAAATGCAGCAATAGTCACAGAAAATCGTAATAAGGCAGAACGTGGACTTATGTCCAGGTAGGTGTACTTTGATATGTAGCTGAATGACAATCCTTAGGTCACCCATCTAATGAGATACATTCAATTTTACATAAGTGTGGATGTCCTTTCCAGCAGAGCTCCAAGGTTTCGGGACATACCAGTTGTGCTTTATTATAAAATTGCTTCTGTGCCACCAGTGACCTCAGAATCTGGGGATGAATTAGATATCAATCCTGGTTTTCAGCCATACGTACAGAGAAAATGACTTAATTCTCCCATCCACACACTCAAGGTGGATGGGGGAATCCCTCCCATTGAACCTTTGTATTCTGACAGCGGGGAGACTCCCCAACCGTCAGAACACACGGATTAAGAGAAAAGTTTCCAACAGGTTGGTTGTACACAAGAGGATCGATAGTTCAACCAGCCCTGCCCATACGTGGATTTAAATTCACCTGGTCCCTGCTGAATGAGCCAAATTTCGATCCATGTATGGTGGGCATAAAGTGCTTTAACTTACCCTTATATTCTACAGTTCAAAAGGCCCTTCCTAGAGGAAGAAAATCACTTTGAAATGCAGGAATCTGAGCCGTCCACATTTAATAAAAAGGTAAAATGGGACTCTATCCTTTTTTTCTCGAATTTTAGATAGAGGTGGGAAGGTTCAAACCTCAGTCACACTTTCATTGCCGCCTGAGCCACCATCGGAGAGAATTGCCCTCCATTGGTCTTGTTTTCTCATCATATTCTTTCCAGATGAGGATGGTCATCTATTATTTTACAGTTACCAAAACAGGAATAACGATGGGAAATCGCCCGATGGGGTCACCTATTCTGATGCCAGTTGTCAAAGCTTGGATTTCTCCTCATCGTCTCCACTTTTTGGACACGGACAGCAATAAAAATCCAAAAAGAAGATATTATCCTTCAAATCTTTTTAAACACCAAAAAAAACGATTAGATTGGAAGGAGAACAGTTAGTACCTAACCTCCTCCCACTGACATGGTGGGCTTTAAAGCAGAGAGGACGCATATATGCGGCCCTATGCAAACACTATCCAGCACAGACACCTGCAGGGAATGGAAAGCTCCCAATGCATACTAGCCAATGGGAGCTTTTCAATCATGTGACCCGCCAATCACAGTGGTCACATGACCCCAATGCCCGCCTCCTGGCATTTAGAAGCTCTTAAAAAAGGGCCAGGAGGCGGCGACAGGGAATTAAAGGGGTTGTAAATTTTTAAGGTTTTTCACCTTAATGCATTAAGGTGAAAAACCTGTGCTGCAGCTGCCCCCCAGAGCCCCCACTTTTTCTTACCTGAACTCGATTGTCCCAGCAGCTGTCTCGGGTCCTCATTGGATAGATTGATAGCAGGAGCCATTGGCTCCCGCTGCGGTCAATCAAATCCAGTGACACGGGAGTCGGGGCCCACTGTCTGTGTCAATGGACGTAGCAGCAGGACTCGGAGACGCGCCTGCACGAGTGCCCCCCATGGAAAGCAGCTCACCATGGGGGCACTCGATGAGGAGGAGGAGCACCACCTGGGCACCCCAGAAGAGGAGGATCTGGGCCACTCTGACCCAAACTCTTGCACAGGAGGAGGCAAGTATGATTTTTTTTTTCTTTAAATAACAAACAGCACCTTTACAATCACTTTGACTATGCCAGCTACACTCAAGGTGATGGGGGGTATTTAAACCTGACTTACAGGAAGAGAGCTAAATACACAACACAACCTGAGATTGGCCACACAACACAGCCCTGTCAGGCAGGGGAGGGGGCCCTATTCATTCTCCGCTGTAGTCAAACATATCGTCCCTCCCCCAGCCCGTGACTGAACAGCGAGAGGAGAAAACATCAGATTGAGGAGTTAATTTCTCTCTCTCTCTCTTCTTACCAAGACTACTTCCACACCACTCCGCTGCCAAAAACACATATGCATTCTTGCCACGTTTCCAGTGCGTTTTTCACCTGTAAAAAAAACACGTGTGTATATGATAGAGAGTCTCCCTCTCTCTCTCTATGAGCCACTGTTATATGATATTTCCAGGTTCCTCGTGAGCATATCTACCACTTAGCGCTGTGGTTTCTCACTGGACGATACGTCACTACTGTTAGCTGTCCTGTACATGGGTGCCTGAGGGCCATACAACATAAAATACGGCCATATTTCCATGCCAGGGACACAACCATAGTAATGACTAGCTATACACTAGCTGTACTTAAGTATAACCCACGCATGGGTGTAAATATATAGTGTACAGCTAGAATGCATTATTATGGGGAGCTGTATGCTACAAACGTGTCTCTCGGGTGCAAAAATACACCTGTTGTATGGCCTCACCTGCCTGTGTACGAGGCACACTTGTCACAGTAGCGGCCAGCAAGTCGAACCACAACACCAAGTGGCGGATATGCTCACTGACACACCTGGAAACAGACTATTTATTTTTTACAAGCTGCCATAGAGATCTTTTAAAGTGGTTGTAAACCCTCCCCCGGAAGTTACACCTACATTAAGGCTTACCTGTAGGTGTTAGCAATATCTCCTAAACCTACACGGTTTAGGAGATATTTGCCAAAAGGTATACACCATTGTCTACGGTGCATGCGCGCCGTAGACAACGGCGCAGGCAGTGAGAATCCCATTGATAAAACCGGCAAAGTCGGATTTGACGGCTCCCGTGCACAGTGACGTCTTCGCCGCTCCGGCCAATCACAGCACCGGAGCGGCGATACCCGGAAGTAACCTTCCGGGTATCTGTGGAGAGATGTCTGCGGCCGGTGGGGGAGATGAGGACGGCTTTGGGGGCTTCGATCTAAGGTAAGTAATGCATAATGAGCTAGTATGCTAGTCATACTAGCTCATTATGGCTTTGTCTTGCAGGAGTTTTGTTTTTTTACATTTTCTGCGTTTACAACCACTTTAAATTTTGGCTCCATGGTCCCTCGGTTGTGCAAGGATATGGCTGTAATACACTTTTTGTTAAACTGAATGCACCTCACCGTAGTATTATGAATAGAAGTATAAACAGAGAATGGATTCAGCACATACATACATTCCCCCCCAATTTGTGAGCTGTAGAGACGTTTTCTTCCACCAGGCACTAATGTATGGATTCAGTCTCCATACCTCCCTAATGATGGGCAGATAAAAGTACCATATAGAAGATTCTATATTTGTATGCACACATAAATATAAATACATTCATAGAAAATCGGTGCTTAGTTGGTCCTCTCCCTGAAACTCAGACAAAATGGTTGAGCAGATGCCTGGTGAGCCGCACCCTCACATTCACCACTAGGTATGGAAGAAGGTCAGCCATATGCGGCATAGTGGGGGGGCATATTCTGGGAAATAATGGTCCCTGAGACGTAACAGGTTGTCAGGAAGACGGTTAGCTCCAGTGCAGGTCCTCCCGTTGCAGAGAACTCTGTAAAGTCTGCATGTCTCGTAATAACTGGAGGTTCTTCTTGCTCTTCTCTCCTGGACTGCCTCTACCCTGACGGATCTTTGCTGGTGGTTTATCCTTTCCACGTTGGTGAGACTTCAAGGCTTGAGTGGATTGCTCTCTTTTCGTTCTTGATTCCCTCAGTAATTTTGTAAGCTGTGTAGAGGTAAAGTTGTATGAGTGAACAGAATTTCCAATTACCAAGATTAGTTTTATAAATGAGGTGGAAGCTGATCAAATATCACATGAACCTTTCCTGCATCGTGCATCCTCCAAATGATCCAGATGGGCAAGGGATAGTGAGGACAAAACCCATCTCCATATGTTTATAATTAAAGAGAAGTTATCTAGCATTCTGTTAGATATGCATGACAAATTTCTTAAGATCTGGGACCCTTGGGTTCTTCGTGTACTCACTTCTATGGATCTATTCCCACTCACAAAGCTATAGCTACCCCCTAAGGCTTACCTGGAGCTTGGCACGTGGCGGGCGCCACCACCCTTGTGCTTCCCCCTGCATGCTTTCATCTCCTTAATCCACCATACACTTGCTCCATTTTCCCACCATTGGAGCGAATCGATACCCTGTTACCATGCAATCACTGTTCAGTTGGTAGTTTGTTGCCTACAGTTCCAGGCCCAAGGATCATGAGGCCACTTTTCATTCACTCCTCTCTTATTTTCGAGCTGGAACCCTGCTGTAATAATATGAAGATTTAACTTCTATGCTGTGATCCCCATATATTTGTGAAGGCCCTGTGCCATTAGGTAGGCCCCCTTTTTTGTATTCCACCTGGCACAATGTTCAGCCCCCTTTTTTTTGCTTTTATTTTCCACTGCAAGTATTAAAACATAATCCTTGCAAAGGAGATAACGAAATCAGCTTTTGCTGCACTATTCACCTTCAATTCAGAGAATTTCCTAGTAGTCTCTCCCCCCCCCCCCCCAATTAGTTACATAGTAGGTGAGGTTGAAAAAAGACACAAGTCCAACCTATGTGTGTGATTATATGTCAGTATTACATTGTATATCCCTCTATGTTGTGGTCGTTCAGGTGCTTATCTAATAGTTTTTTGGAACCATTGATGCTCCGCGCTGAGACCACCACCTGTGGAAGGGAATTCCACATCCTTGCTGCTCTTACAGTAAAGAACCCTCTACATAGTTTAAGGTTAAACCTATTTTCTTCCATTTTTAATGAGTGGCCACGTGTTTTGTTAAACTCCCTTCAGCGAAAAAGTTTTATCCCTATTGCGGGGTCACCAGTATGGTATTTGTAAATTGAAATCATATCCCCTCTCAAGCGTCTCTTCTCCAGAGAGAATAAATTCAGTGCTCGTAACCTTTCCTCACAACTAATATCCCCCAGACCCTTTATTAGCTTTGTTGCCCTTCTTTGTACTCGCTCCATGTCAAGTACATCCTTCCTGAGGACTGGTGCCCAGAACTGGACAGCATACTCCAGGTGCGGCCGGACCAGAGTCTTGTAGAGTGGGAGAATTATCGATTTCTGGAGTGAATCCCCTTTTTTAATGCATGCCAATATTCTGTTTGCTTTGTTAGCAGCAACTTGGCATTGCATGCCATTGCTGAGCCCATCATCTACTAGGACCCCCAGGTCCTTTTCCATCCTAGATTCCCCAGAGGTTCTCCCCCCAGTGAGTAGATTGCATTCATTTTTTTGCCACCCAAATGCATTATTTTACATTTTTCTACATTAAACCTCATTTGCCATGTAGTTGCCCACCCTATTAATTTGTTCAGATCTTTCTGCAAGGTTTCCACATCCTGCGGAGAAGTTATTGCCCTGCTTAGTGTCATCCGCAAATACAGAGATTGAGCTGTTTATCCCATCCTCCAGGTAGTTTATTAATAAATTAAATAGTATTGGTCCCATCACAGTACCCTGGGGAACCCCACTACCCACCCCTGACCATTCTGAGCACTCCCCATTTATCACCACCCTCTGCACTCACCCTTGTAGCCAGTTTTCAATCCATGTACTCACCCTGTGGTCCATGTCAACGGACCTTATTTTGTACAGTAAATGTTTATGGGGAACTGTGTCAAATGCTTTTGCAAAATCCAGATACACCACGTCTACGGGCCTTCCTTTATCTAGATGGCAACTCACCTCCTCATAGAAGGTTAATAGATTGGTTTGGCAAGAACGATTCTTCATGAATACATGCTGATTACTGCGAATGATACCATTCTCATTACTAAAATCTTGTATATAGTCCCTTATCCCCTCCAAGAGCTTGCATACTATTGATGTTAGTCTAACTGGTCTGTAATTCCCAGGGCCATCAGAATGAGAACAGATGTCCTCATTCTGATGGCCAGCATTATTCAACACACTTCCCCTGAGCCTAGGTTGTCCTAGACTCACCCCACTTTGGACAGTGAAAAGAGAAGTAGGGGAGTGATGAGCTCATCTCTGCCACTCTGCTCACTCCTATCAGAATACTTTTCAGCACATGAACTGATTGACTCCCTGTGCTGCATCTTCCTCTCACACTTCAAGCCTGCTGTCCAAGAACTGGAGGAGGCCGACTCTTAAAAATGCTTCCCTCCTAGCACCTATTCCAACTAACCGGTGTAAGAAAGATGTATATACTTACCTATTTGCAGGCCACGCGATATGGTCACGTAATCTCCCAGAGCTGAGGGGAGGGACAAAACGCTCGACAACGGTTGGTAATACTTGGAAGTGGTAACATCACCAATTGGCTCCTATGGACCATCTCTTGTCAGTGCTTCCGTCTTTCCCCTCCAGCCTCTGCTATCTGACAAAGGGGAGACAGATCATGTGGCTAGACTGGAGCGGCCTGAGAATAGGTAAGTATTTGCATCTTTCTTATACAGGTTAGTCAGCATAGGTGTTTGGAGGAGGGAGGGAGTATTTTTTAATAGTAGGTACATTTTGCCTGAAATTCTACTTTAATGATTACAAAGCTGCAATAATTTTATGTCTTTTATATCTATCAAGAGTTTATCTTTAAATTAAATCTCATTTAAAATAAAAAAAAATTCACTTGACGTGAATCAGTATGGCAGCTATTAACCAATTACATAATTTCGTTAAAAACAAAAACTATTTTTTTTTTTCCCCCAAAAAAATAAAACAAAACAAAATTTCACCATGCATATTTCTGTAAGCTAGAATGCCCATATTGTTTCTGGTTACCATGAGCAGTGCTCTTTTTAGAGGCACACAGCTCCCACTTCCTCCTGGGGCTCCGCAAGTTCACCTCTCCCCCACATCACAGGTTCCAGAAGATTGCCCGGCCAATCACAGGGCGCAGCACGGCTCGCGCATGCCCCACAGTAGTGATGCTGGCGCCGTGGAGAGGAGCAGGGCTTCGTACATCCACATCGCTGGACCGCAGGACAGGTAAGTGTCCGATTAAGAGTTAACAGCTAAACTTTTTGTAGCTGTTGACTTTTAAAAAAAAATTCTCCAGCGGAACTCCGCTTTAAAGAGACTGCAGAAAATCTTTTTTTTCCAATCAGACCGACCCTGTGACTGCTGACTTGCAGTGAGATAAGATGATGAGGCAGGCAAAACTCAAACTGCAGAAAAACTATTCAGGAATCAATGCAGCAGAGCAACTATTGCTGATCCCCTGTACACACATTTATAGACTGTATGCAGAAACAAGGTTTATAATACATTAAAGTGGTTCTAATTTTTATGCATGAAGGTAAAAAAATCTTCTGCAAACAGCCCCCCCCCCCCCCAATATTTAACAGAGCCCAATCTCCATCCAGCAATGTGCATGAGAGCAGAGGCTCTCTCTCCCCTCATTGGTTCCTGCTGCCGTCAATCACAGCCAGTGAGAAGGGAGCAGAGGTGGGGAAGGCAGGTTAGTATGACGTATATGTATACAGTGGAACCTTGGATTACGAGCATAATCCGTTCCAGGAGAATGCTCGTAATCCAAAACACTCGCATATGAAAGTGAGTTTCACCAAAGAAGTCAATGGAAACGAAAATAATTTGTTCCGCATTGACTTTTATGGCATGCAATACCGCATGTGGTCAGAGGTGGGGGGGGGGGGCTAGAGAGCCTCTGAAATACTCTGAAACAGCTTGGCTGAACTTGGGAATGGAGTATTTCCGAACGGCTCCGGCGCCCCCCCACCTCTGGCCAAAGGCGATACTGCACGCCGCTGGGGCTTGAATCCTGCTCGTTTTGCGAGGCAACACTCGCAAAACGAAGTCAGGATTTAAAATAAATAAAAATAAATGCTCGTATTGCAAAACGCTCGTTAACCGCGTTACTCGCAATCCGAGGTTTCACTGTATGTACCAATTTTTTGTAGTGGTGTGTGCACTAAGTTTCTTAGCGCTGCGTTTTGTTTATTCTTTCACTGTATGTTTGTTTCTTTTTTTTAATAAAAAGTTTGCCTTAGAAACACTTTAACATAACACTGACAAGATGATTTACCGGTCATTACAGACAAAGTTGACATTGCTGACCTCTGCTAATCGAATACTGTTGCTCTAACAATGTGTAGATCTGGGTCCTTTTTAGGCTTTCAAGCATAGATCAGTGTTTTGCAAGTTTGGTGCTGTTCGACGGCTTTAGTAATGTATAGGAGCCAAAACACGGCAACTGTCAACATAAAACGAGTGTCAAGGGCCCTCTAGTGGATCATATGGAGAACTATCCTGAGAGGGAATCGGACACTTTAAAATTCTCCTCAAAGCCTTTTTTTCTTTTTATCAGATTAATTGCATATTTTGGTCCATCCTCAGTAGGTACATTTAGAATTTATCATTGATTGTGCAAAGTGTGTGACCCACCCTTGCTTGGTGTTTGCGTACTTTGGTTATCTGGTCAGCTTTTGCTTCCATTCTTCTCACTACAGCTGCCAATTCATATTCAAGATCTGTTTTCAGGCGGTCGGAATTTGCTTTATGAATCTGCTTCAGCAGCTCCTGGTGGTCACTGAAAAAAAAAAAAAAAAGGAAGTCATTTATCCTACAGAACAGAGATGGTTGTTATCTGCATCTTCTAAACCAGTGGTTCTCAACTCCAGTCCTCAGGACCCACTAACAGGCCAGATTTTAAGTATTACCTTGGGGAGACGCAGACTAGAATACTGCAATCCCTGAGCAGCAAATTATATCACCTGTGATGCATTTCAGTTATCTTGCAAACCTGGCCTGTTGGTGGGCCCTGAGGACTGGAGTTGAGAACCACTGATCTAAACAAAGGAAGCAAAAGTAAAAAAACAATCCTATTGAAAATAACCAGCAGCACATCAATTAAAATGAACACAGCGAAAAAGAGAAAAAAAACACAAAACACGCTCGCCCAACAAGATGAAGAGCAGAGCCCTAAAGGTGCACCTACCTGCTCTGTCCAAATGGCAAGCGATTCAAATCAGGGAAAGCTTGGCAATACCCGGTAGCATCAAAGCTTCTCCTTATAGTCGGTTTGTGTGAAGCTTTCATGCCAACTCCAAAAACACACCCACACACGGCAAAAATACATCTTTCCTCTAGTAGAGCGTCTCTTTAACCCACTTCAATACAGGGCACTTTTTACTCCCTTCCTGCCCAGGCCAATTTTCAGCGCTGTCACATTATCAATGATATTTACGCAGTCATGCAACACTGTACACAAACATTTATTTTTGGTGAGACAGAGAGAGCTTTCTTTTGGTGGTATTCAATCGCCACAGTTTTTTTTATCTTTTGCTAAAAAGACAAAAAAAATAAAAAAATTTAAAATTTTGTTTGTGGTAGAAAACGTAAATAAGTAAATTTTTCTCCTTCACTGCTGTGTGCGGATGAGGCTGCGCTGATGGGCACCGATATGCAGCACTGATGGGCACGGATGATCAGTGCCCGATTATCTGTACAGTCTCCCCTGTAAGGAAATGCTGCTGATCGGCTTTCCTCTCGGTATTTCCTTGTTTACATGTGATCAGCTGTGATTAGACACAGCTGATCACATGGGTAAAGAGCTGCGTCATCGGGGATGCGCCGTGTCCCGGGGACACAGTGCACCGGCGATTGCAGCACGTGCACGCCCACGAGTGGGATGACGTCATATGGAACAGGACCGCCCGGCAGCCGTCATTTCCCACGGGGGGAGGGGGGGGGGGGGGAGGTGGTTAAAAGGAGATACCCCTCACTTCCTATCCATGTGACAGGTGTAGTGCTGGAGGAAAGTGTATTGACCCAACGGAGACACAGACAGTGCCAGAGGTTCCAACACTTTCTCTCTACTGTAAAAAGTTCAGCTGTAAAGCATATGTAAAAGCGA
Source organism: Rana muscosa (assembly GCA_029206835.1). Lineage (NCBI taxonomy): Eukaryota > Metazoa > Chordata > Amphibia > Anura > Ranidae > Rana > Rana muscosa. The sequence continues at coordinate 1,026,817,132 of CM055117.1, forward strand.
AAACTTTTTTGTTTTGAATGGAGTGGTAAAGAGTTAAAACCCGTGTCAGATTTTTATTGCCGTTGAAATCTGTGCTGGGGGATTCACTATTTGTCCTGCTGGACATTGAGAGCGGGATAAAAAGGATGGAAAATTAATACATTTCAAGTTGTTACCAGAACAGGTATGGAGATAAAATTTGGGGATGCTTATAGTAAAAGCTGTCTAGAGTTCACACGAATGCGTTTTTTCCAGTGAGTTTTCAGTTTTGCAGAAACGCACTACAGTCCATTTAAAATGGTTTGCCATCTGTCAAGTTCACATCTGTGCATTTTCTTGGAAAGGTTCAGGGATTTTTCACCCCCACAGCAGGGTGTTTTTTTGGTTCAATAGAAATGCAGTGCTTGAGTTTTTTGCTGGTTTCTCCCGCAAGGCAACAGACAACTCCCAGAAATGCATAACACGCAAGAAAAACATAACACGCAAGAAAAACATAACACGCAAGAAAAACATAACACGCAAGAAAAACATAACACGCAAGAAAAACATAACACGCAAGAAAAACATAACACACAAGAAAAACATAACACACAAGAAAAACAAAAATCAACTGCAACCCGCATTGGTAATAACCAGGCCTAATGCGGCGTACACACGATCGTTTTTCATGCCATTTTTTAACCAACGTTTTTCTCGTCGTTTTTTTTCGTGTTTCCTCTCAAGCCTGTCTTGCATCCACACGATCATTAAAAAAAACGCTCGAGAAAAGCGCAGTGACGTACAACACGCACTATAAAGAGTAAGTTCCATTCGATAGGCGCCGCCCTTCTTGTTAGTAAAGTTTGTTGAGCGGCGATTCGCGCTTTTTAGCCTCGTGCTTTTCAGTCCGTTACAGCGTGACGAATGTGCTATCTCCATTACGAACGCTAGTTTTACCAGAATGAGCGCTCCCATCTCATATTTGATTCTGAGCATGCGCGTTTTTTTCCCCTCGTAAAAGCTTACACACTATCGTTTTTCACGTCGTTTAAAAAAACACGACATGAAAAACGACGTGAAAAAATAGAGCATGTTCGAAATTTTTAATGGCCGTTTTGCACGCCGTTAAAAATGCTCTGGAGCATACACACGATCGGTTTTAATGGCCATTTTAAAAAAAATGGCATTTTTAACGGCATGAAAAACGATCGTGTGTACGCCGCATTAGGCTTGGTTCATACCTATGCGGGTGGCCGCGGGAATATAAAAACAGCGCGTTAGCGAGTGCAAGAACCGCAGGGAAACTACATGGTTAAAATGCTTATGCGATTTTCCTGTGGGCCGTGTTTTGAAAAGGGTGTGAACTAAGTCTGAAGCCTCATAAACACGATCGGATTATCCGAAGGGAATTGTGTGATGACAGGCTGTTGGAAAATCCGACCGTTTGTACGCTCCATCGGACAATAGTCGGATTTTCCGCCAACAAATGTGGGATAGTATGCTTTAAAGTGGTTGTAAACCCCCAAAATGAAAAAAATAAATACCTGCAAGACAAAGGCATAATGAGCTAGTATGACTAGCATACTAGCTCATTATGAATTACCTACCTTAGATCGAAGCCCCCGCAGCAGTGCTCGGACATCTCCGCCGCCATCTTGCCTCGATGTCCCTTCCATGTTTCGCCGCTCCGGTGCTGTGATTGGCCCTGGAGCGGCGATGACGTTACACGCATGCGCGCTCGGGCCGGCTAAATTTATTCAGAAATCCGGCTACTATGCTGGCCCGCTAGTGCGCATGACGTCAGCGGCGCCGGTTTTAAAAGCAAATATCTATATATAATCTAATATATTTCTTGCACCTACAGGTAAGCCTTAATCTAGGCTTACCTGTAGGTGCAAGTTGTGTAAGTGGGTTTACAACCACTTTAAAAATTGTCTGCCAAACAAATGTGTTGGTGGATTATCCGATCGTGTGTACACAAGTCTGTCGGACAAAACTCCAAAGTACAAACACGCATGTTTGGAAGCAATGCTCACCATAACACAACATTAGCAGAAGTTGCCCAAAGGGTGGCGCTAAAGAGCTGAAAGAAAACACATAGTTTCGTGTTTGTTGGCCGACAATTCTTTGCCGTTTGTAAGCAAGAAGACAAGTTCCTGGCCAACGCCCTTCGGACTAAAGTCCTACGTTTTGTCCTCAGAAAATCTGATCGTGTGTGTATGAGGCTTAAGAGGGGGATTTCCCCTCACTCCCTTCTCTATTCTACCCAAAAGAAAAAAAAAAAAAGTTTGATCCTTTGTTTTTGTGACTCTGGTGGAAAAGTTTATTTTTTTCCCCCCCAGTTTTTTTTTTTTTTGTGTACATAATTCGGCTAAATTGTGTTTCTTTTTTACTATCTGCCTGTATGAAATTTTTAGCCAGAAGTGTTTCTAATTATCTTTTACTCACAAGCTCATCTGGCCAAACTCATCTTCTAGAGTGAGTAAAAGTTCAGAGAGGTCCTGATAGGTTCTGGAATCTGCATCGTTCTTCCATCGGACTCCATACATTTTCCTGTCTATAGGCTGGTCACTGACCACACGGTCATTACATAGGACCTTATTGTGCTGTTTCATGAGATGCAGAACATGTTGCACATTTGCTCCCACTGAGTGGCTTGGAGCTGTGGACTGAAAGACAAAAGCACACAAAAATCAACATACATAAGTGATCTCAATAAAGTGCAACACAAACTAAAGCCTTTTTTTTGCAAAGATACGGTCAGGTTTTCATGGTGGTCCCCACTGAGCCCCTCATGTCCTGTTTGTGCCACCGATACAGGAAATGAAGGGAAATCTAAGCAAACATTTTTACTTAGCAGAACACATACGCTATAGGACTCGACCCATACCCCTACAAGTGAGCTTGTTGGTCTATCCCAGTGGTTCTCAACTCCTGTCTTCAGAACCCACTAACAGGCCAGATTTTAAGTATTACCTTGGTGAGATGCAGGCTAGAATACTGCAATCCCTGAGCAGCAAATTATATCACCTGTGATGTATTTCAGTTATCTTGCAAACCTGGCCTGTTGGTGGGCCCTGAGGACTGGAGTTGAGAACCACTGGTCTATCCTATTCCAGCCATAGGACTAAAGACCACCGACAGGTAAAGTGAATAAAATGGATTATCTTGTTACAATGGCGTCTGAAAGTGGGTGGGATATATTACACACCAAGTGAACAGGTTATCCCTGAAGCAGAAAAATAAATGGGCAAGCATGAGGATTTGAGTGACTTTGTCAAGGGCCAGATTGTAATAACTAGATGACTGGGTCAGAGCAACTCCACAACTGCAGTGCTAGTGGGACGTCCCTGGTCTGAAGTGGTCAGGACCTACCAAAAGTGATCCAAGGAAGGAAGACCTGATGACAGGGTCATGGCCAACCAAGGCTCAGTGATGCACATAGGGAGTGAAAGCTGGTCAGTGTAGTCTGATCCAATAGAAGAGCTACTGTAGCTCAAAATTGCTGAAAAAATTAATGCTGATACCGATAGAAAGATGTCAGAACACAATGCTTTTGGGAGTGCGTAGCCGCAGACCAGTCCGGGTGCCCATGTTGACCTAGGTCTACAGCCAAAAGCACCAACAAAAAGGGCATTCACCCATCAGAACCGGACCATGGAAAAAGGTGACCTGGTCTGATGAATCTCGTTTTCTTTAACCACTTAAGCCCCGGACCACTTGGCAGCCTAAGGACCAGGCTATTTTTTGCGATACGGCACTGCGTCGCTTTAACTGACAATTGTGCGATCGTGCGACGTGGCTCCCAAACAAAATTGTCATCCCTTTTTTTCCCCCCACAAATAGAGCTTTCTTTTGGTGGTATTTGATCACCTCTGCGGTTTTATTTTTTTGCGCTATAAACAAAAATAGAGCGACAATTTAAAAAAAAAATTTTTTTTACTTTTTGCTATAAAATATCCCAAAAAAAAAAAAATATATATATATATATATATATATATATATATATATATATAAAAATAAAAAAAAACTAACATTTTTCCCTTAGTTTAGGTTGCTCCGTATTCTTCTACATTTTTTTTTTTAAAACAAAAATAACGCAATAAAGCGTTTGATTGGTTTGCGCAAAAGTTGTAGCGTCTACAAAATAGGGGATAGTTGTATGGAATTTTTATTAATATTTTTTTTTTACTAGTAATGGCGGCAATCAGTGATTTTTTTATCGTGACTGCGACATTATGGCGGACACATCGGACACTTTTGACACAATTTTGGGACCAGTCATTTTTACAGCGATCAGTGCTATAAAAATGCACTGATTACTGTGTAAATGACACTGGCAGGGAAGGGGGTTAACCACTAGAGGGCAGGGAAGGGGTCAAGTGTGTCCTAGGGAGTGATTCTAACTGCCAGGGGGAGTGGCTACCAGTGACACGTCACTGATCGCTGCTCACAATGAGAGGGAACAGACGATCAGTGACACTAGGCAGAATGGGGAGATTCACATTTACACTTGCCTCTCTCCATTCTGCAGCTCTGTGACTCGATCGGGGGACACCGGCGGACAGAGTCCGCGGGTCCCGCAGGCACGGTCACAGAGCTCGCGGCAGGGGCTTTTAAAGTGACGTAAATATACATTACTCTGTCCCAGCCATTCTGCCGACGTACATGTACAAGGGCCGGTCCTTAAGCGGTTAACATCATGTGGATGCCGAGTGCGTATCATTTTTCTGGGGAAGAATGGCACCAGAATGCATTATGGGAAGAAAGCAAGCTGGTGAAGGCAGTGTGATATTTTGTCAAGCATAGTCCTTGCCTCGATGGGTCAGGGCTGTTTTGGCCGAAAAAAGGGAAACGTACTCGGGTCGGTTGTTATAACGTTATGGCTGATCGGTGTATATGGAGCTGGCTATACGGATGTTGGATGAAAGATCTGACTTGTAAACAGGATTCCGATTCAGCCCAAAGGCGTTCAGTAGGGTTGTGGTCAGGGCTCTGTGCAGGTCACTCAAGTTCCTTCACAACAATCTCATCAACAATGTTTTATACAGCTGGCTTTGTGCACAGGGGCAAAGTCGTTGGAAGAGCACAATTGTCTAAAATGTCTTTGTATGCAGTAGAATTACCAGTACCCTCCACTGGAAACAAACACACAGTGCCTTGAAAAAGTATTCATACCCCTTGAAATTTTCCACATTTTGTCATGTTACAACCAAAAACAAATGCATTATATTGGGATTTTATGCGATAGACCAACACAAACTGGCACATAATTGTGAAGTGGAAGGAAAATTAAATTGTTTTCCAAACCTTTTACAAATAAATATGTGAAAAGTGTGGTGTACATTTGTATTCAGCCCCCCTGAGTCAATACTTTGTAGAACCACCTTTCTCTGTAATTGCAGCTGCAAGTCTCTTTGGGGGATGTCTCTACCAGCTTTGCACATCTAGAGAATTTTTTGCCCATTCTTCTCTGCAAAATAGCCCAAGCTCTGTCAGATTGGATGGAGAGCGTCTGAACAGCAATTTTCAAGTCTTGCTACAGATTCTCAATTGGATTTAGGTCTGGACCTTGACTGGGCCATTCTAACACATAAATATGCTTTGATCTAAACCATTCCATTGTAGCTCTGGCTGTATGTTTAGGGTCGTTGGTCTGCTGGAAGGGGAACCTCCGCCCCAGTCTCAAGTCTTTTGCAGACTCTGACAAGTTTTCTTCTAAAGCCTCGTACACACGATCGAATTATCCGACAGGAATTGTGTCCTGACAGGCTGTTGTCGAAAAATCCCACCGTTTGTATGCTCCATCGGACAATTGTTGTCGGATTTTCCGTGGACAAATGTGAGATAGCACATGGACAAAACTCCAAAGTACAAACACGCATGCTCGGAAGCAATGCTAACCATAACACAACATTAGCAGAAGTTGCCTAAAGGGTGGCGCTAAAGAGCTGAAAAACCATGTAGTTTTGTGTTTGTTGCCCGACAATTCTTTGCAATACAAGTTCCTGGCCAATGCCCTTCGGACTAAAGTCCTACGTTTTGTCCGATGAAAATCCGATCGTGTGTACGAGGCTTAAGATTTGGCTCTATCCACCTTCCCATCAACTCCAACCAGTTTCACTGTCCTTGCTGAAGAAAAGAATCCCCACCCACAACATGATGCTGCCACCACCATGTTTCACAGTGGGGATGGTGTGTTCAGGGTGATGTGCAGTGTTTGTTTTTTTGCCACACATAGCATTTTGCTTTTAGGCCAAAAAGTTCAATTTTGGTCTCATCTGACCAGAGCACCTTCTTCTACATGTTTGCTGTGTCCCCCACATGGCTTCCCGCAGACTGCAAATGGGACTTCTTATGGCTTTCAACAATGGCTTTCTTCTTGCCACTCCTCCATAAAGGCCAAATTTGTGGAGAGCACGACTGATAGTTGTCCTGTGGACAGATTCTCCCACCTGAGTTGTGGATCTCTGAAGCTCCTCCAGAGTTACCATGGGCCTCTTGGCTACTTCTCTTAATAATGCTCTCCTTGCCCAGCCTGTCAGTTTAGGTGGACGGCCATGTCTTGGTAGGTTTGCAATTGTGCCATACTCTTTCCATTTTCAAATGATGGATTGAACAGAGCTCTGTGAGATGTTCAAAGATTGGGATATTTGTTTATAACCTAACCCTGCTTTAAACTTCTCCACAACTTTATCCCTGCCCTGTCTGGTGTGTTCCTTGGACTTCATGATGCTCTTTGTTCATTAAGATTCTCTAACAAACCTCTGAGAGCTTCACAGAACAGTTGTATTTATACTGAGATTAAATTACACACAGGTGGACTATATTTACTAATTAGGCAACCTCTGAAGGCAATTGGTTCCACTAGATTTTAGTTAGAGGTATCAGAGTAAAGGGTGATGAATACAAATGCACGCCACACTTTTCAGGTATTTGTAAAAATATTCCTTCCACTTCACAATTATGTGTCACTTTGTGTTGGTCCATCACATAAAATACATTTATGGGTTTGGTTGTAACATGACAAAATGTGGATAATTTCAAGGGGTATGAATACTTTAAAGTGTGTGTGTGTGTGTGTGTGTGTGTGTGTGTGTGTGTGTGTGTGTGTGTGTGTGTGTGTGTGTGTATGTGTATATATATATATATATACACACACATATACCGTATATACTCGAGTATAAGCCGACGCGAGTATAAGCCGAGGTACCTAATGTTGCCTCAAAAAACTGGGAAAACTTACTGACTCGAGTATAAGCCGAGGGTCATCCTTACTGCTCCCATCTTCACTGTTCTCCTATCCTCACTGTTCCCTAGCTCGCTATTTTACATTGTAAATCGTACCTGTAAAGAAGTTGCGGCTGCGGCGTCCATCGTTCGAATTCCGCGATAGGCGGAGAGTGTCTGATGAGAATCGCCTATCACGATCATTCTCTCATCCTCAGTTTCCCAGCAGACACTGTGTTGGGTGTTCCGCCAATCACAGACGTCTGCTGGGAAACTGAGGATGAGAGAATGATCGTGATAGGCGATTCTCATCAGACACTCTCCGCCTATCACTGAAGGAACAGGTAGAGACCGCGGAATTCGAACGATGGACGCCGCAGCCGCAACGTCTTTACAGGTACTATTTTCAATGTAAATTTTTTTTGCTGACTCGAGTATAAGCCGAGGGGGGGGGGGGGGGGGGGGGGGGGGGACTTTCAGCCCAAAAAAAAGGGCTGAAAATCTCGGCTTATACGGTATCTATCACAAACTAATATATATATATATATACACACACACACATACACTAAGGCTGCAACGAACGATTATTTTCATAATCGATTCGTTGGCCGATTAATCGGTTAATAACCGTTCCAAAAAAAAAAAAAAAAGGTAATTTTGCATCTTAATTTTTTTTTGGCCAATTTGTTGTTGGGCAGACTAAAAAACACAAATTGCTGCAAAAACACATTACATGCTTTTCTGCAGCTTCTCCATTGACGTATATTAAACCAAAAAAACAAAATAGCACCGTTTTGCGCTAAAAAAAGTCCTTGCCCTTTCCAAATACGCGGCAGCTGAAAATATCATGGATGTGAACGTGTCCCATAGGAAACCATGTAAATGATCTGTAGTGTGTTTCTGCAAAAAGCACCAAAAAACACAGAGGTGTGACCCAGGCCTGAGATGTTTAGTAACATAATGGGGTTAAAAAAAAACTAAAATTAGTACAAAAAGAGCAAATAATCGCTACTGCAAGGGGTTCATTTTTTACTGTGGGACAGTGAAAGTTATATTTACAGTAGCGATTTGCTCTTTTTGTACTGTAAAGGGCTCATTTTAGTTTTTTTTAACCCCATTATGTTACTGGCCGATTAATCGATTTCTATTTTCATAATCGATTAGTATTTTCGGCACACACGCACACACGTGTATACACCCATTCTTTTCTCCCATTTCATCAATGCAACCTATTCTGGTGCAAAACAGACTCCTTTCCTATTGGGATTAGCCTTTAAAGCGGCATTCCACCCTAAAGTGGAACTTCCGCACATCTGATTCCCCCCCCCCCCACAATTGGCACCTTGAGGGGGGGACAGGATACCTGCCTTTCCCACTTCCGGGAGTCCGGGCCGCGGCTCGTGACATCACTGTGGGGCTCCCTCCACCTCCCCCGGGCCAATAGAAGAGAGGAGTGGGGTCTCGCGCATGCGCAGTAGGGTTCCCGGCGTGAAACCGAAAGGCTACACTGCCAGGTTCCCTTATCCGCAATGGCGGCGGCAGCTCCCGACAGCTGATGTAAACATTGGCTGTGGTGCCGACAGCGGGGGATTACAGGACAGGTAAGTGTCTTATTATTAAGAGCCAGAAGCTGCAGTATGTGTAGCTGCTGGCTTTTAATTTTTTAATTTTTTGTCCAGAACACCACTTTAAGTTAAGTTATTATATTGCGAGAATTACAGCTTACCTTGCCTGCCACAAACGGAACATCTCCAAGGCTCAGCCTGTAGTGGGGTTGTGTCTGTCTGCTATTGCTTAATGAGCTGGCCTTCTGTAGTAAAAGACAAAGTGATAACACTTATTACCACTAGCAGTAATAACAGATCTCCCAATACATGCTGAACTCTGCCAGAATGTCTCATCTTCACATATTGGCCATGTACACTTTAAACCAAGGAGTTGCTGTGTGCACTTTTAAAGCGTACCTGTTATGAGCGCATAAAAAAACAACAAAAAACGTTTTTTTTTTTAGCCTTTTCTTGCATTTACTGTTCAGTGGGTGGCAGGGGGATGAGTTTTGCCCAGAGATGGGCTTTAACACCTCATAAAACCAGCTTGATTTAAGGGAAAATGGTCCCGAAGTTCCCGAATTTCTTAAATGTTCTCTACTGCCTTTCCAAACAATATTGCATAATAATAATAATAATAATAATAAAATGTGCATGTATATTAATAAAAAAAGGATATTTATATACAACCCCAATTCCAAAAAGCTGCAACGCTGTGTAAAATCCACGTAAAAACAGAATGCAAAGATTTGCAAATCTCATAAACCCATATTTTATTCATAATAGAAAACATATCCAACGTTTACCTGCTTCCGGAGCGCTCACCGCACATATACTGCAGCAGGGCGGCCCGGCTGCACAAAACAATGTACCTGTATGTTGTTCGATTCTTCCGGGTCTGGGGCGCACACGCATGTTACCGGAGACCCACTCCCACTGTGATTGGACACAGCGGGAGCCAATCAGCCAGGACCCGCCACTCTTTCCAAGGAGAGGCAGAACGGTGGTCTGCTTATGTGCTAAGCAGAAACATGGACCTCTATTTTACTCCAGTATCAGCATTCCCCCCACTGTAAGAAAGCACTCCCTAGGAGCACTGCCAGTGTCATTTATACAGTAACAGTGCATTTTTTTTAATCACTGATCACTGTATTGGTGTCACTGGTCCCCAAAAAGTGTCACTTAGTGTCAGATTTGTCCGCCGCAATCCCGAAAAAGAAAATAAATGAATAATAAAAAAAAAAAAAAAAAAAAAAAAAATAAATAATACGCTGATCACCGCCATTACTAATAAAAAATATAAAACAAAATAAAATAAGTAAAACTCCAAAAATCTATCCCATAGTTCAAAACACTAACTTTTGCGCAAAACAATCAATATACGCTTATTGGGATTGTTGTTTCACCAAAAATATGTAGCAGAATACATATTGGCCTAAATTGATGAAGAAATTAGATTTTTTTACTTTTTTTTTTTAATCGGATATACGTTTTATAGCAGAAAGTAAAAAATAGTTTTGTTCCAAAAAATATTAACCTGCAGAGGTGATCAATACCACCAAAATAAAGATCTATTTGTGGGAAAAAATAAAAAACCACATCAATTTTGTTTGGGCACAGCAACGCAGTGCCGTATTGCAAAAAATGGCTTGTCATTAAAAAGGGTAAACCTTCCGAGGCTGAAGTGGTTACATTTTGAAATTGCTGGCAGTAACACGTCTCAAAAAAGTTGGGCTAGGGCAACAAAAAGCTGCCAAAGTGGTACTAACAAAGATGAGCTGAAAAACATTTTGTAACCAATTAGATTACCGTATATACTCGAGTATAAGCCGAGGCCCCAATTTTACTACAAAAAACTGGGAAAAAAACTTGACTCGAGTATAAGCCTAGGGTGAGAAAGCAGCAGCTACTGTAAGTGGAAAAGAGGGTCAACAATGCCCATTTGCAGCCTTACTGTGCCCATTTTCACGGTGCCCATTGTAGCCTTACTGTGCCCATTGCAGCCTCAGTGTACCTGTATTCTTGACCGGCTGCGGGCATCCATTTTTCAAAACTCACGGCTTCCTCCTGGTCCCGTTCCATGATAGTTAGTGTACCCGTCGGGTCGTGGGCGTCCATTTTTCAAAAGTCGCGGCTTCCTCCTGGTCCGCGATAGGCATTTGACACTGTGTTCCGCTACCGCCCATCACGGAGATCCTCTCATCCTCGAACTCCGTTTCCCAGCAGACACTGTGTTCAGTGTTCCGCCAATGACGGACCTTCTTTCATCCTCGGACAAGAGGACGTCCATGATAGGCGGAACACTGAACACTCGAACTTATACGGTAATTGGCAACAGGTCAGTAACAGGACTGGGTATAAAAAAAATAAAGAGAGCATCAGAGTGTCTCAGAAGTAAAGATGGGCAGAGGTTTAACAATCTGTGAAAAGCGGTCTGAAAATTGTCAATTTCAGAAAAATGTTCAACGTAAAAATTGCAAAGATTGTAAATATATCATAAAAATTTTCCCAGTTTAAGCATTCGATGCGTTTTCTATTGTGAATAAAATCTGGGTTTATGAGATTTGAAAATCATTGCATTGTATTTATGTAGATTTTACACAGCGTCACAACTTTTTAGGAATTGGAGTTGTATTAATAATGTATTTGTACCTTCTCAGTATAAGATGTGATCTTTGCATCTTTTGGGAGTGATGTTAAAGATTTGAAAAGAATTCTGTTGGTTTCCAGACTTGATTGCAGCTGCAAAATACAAATACACCAATTTAATGAGCCAATGCAAAGAAAAGGGAGGATCTCAAAAAAGTGTAGTAGCCAAAAGCAACAAAATCTGATTTTACTTTATCGTATTCTCATCAGAAAACAGGAGGGGCCAAAATGGCCCTAGATTGGACTTTAGAGACAAGGTGGACGATAGTAAAATATATTTTATTGGTAACAATTAATCACAAACAGAGCAAGTATACCCCCATCCCCCCCCACCCTCTGGGGGGGTATACCAGACTACGCATCATCTACGGCTGCTTTGAGACGCCTTTGGACTTTTTGCAGCCCTATTCATATCTGTTTTTGGTCAATATCATACCGCCCCCCATTTTCCCTCTTTATCGTCTGGTAATGATATTATTTCAATATGTTTGCATGGCGGGACAGTTTTGAGCTACTTACCATATTGGTCACTAGTATTTGGAAATGATGATACCTTATCTACGTGGTGATGTTTGACACCTATTGGCGAGATTTCCATCTGCAGATATTTTTATGCTGATAGTGAGACCTGTTCCTTTCAACAAACCCAGAGTGTCCTGATGAAGCAAAACGCGTTGACGCACAGGGTCACTGCTGTCTATATGGTGTGAACATTTTGTTCTTGCCATACACTTATGTCTATTGTGTGCTAAGTATTATTTTTTTATTATTTTGATACTTGCTCTGTTTGTGATTGTTACCAATAAAATATATTTTTATTATACCATCGTCCACCTTGCCTCTAAAGTCCGATCTAGGGCCATTTTGACCCCTCCCTTTTTCTAATATTTACCTCTTAATATGAATGTGGCTTTAGGAGTGTTTTTCTAATCCTTGTATTTTTATCAGCTGTAGTTTAAAATCGGAACTAAACTCCCCGGTATACTTACCTCCACCTTCCAGCAATCTCATTCCTCGCCGGCAGCTGTCATTACCCCAGGTGCCTGGTTTTGGGCTACTTGAATGGCCGGGGGGGGGGGGGGGGGGGGCAACATCATCCCACGCATGTTCACAGGGTTTAGTCATTCTGGCACAACCAAAGTGTGCCGGGAATGCTTGCTGAACTACGCAGCTCAATGTACAGTCTGTGGAAAACTGCAAGTAGCAGCTAAGTTTGTGTTATTGTAGATGAGACACAGCATGTATTTTCTGCAATAAAAAGCTGCCTGCTTGCTGTTTTCCAAGTTAGATTTAGTTCCACTTTAACCACTTGAGCTCTAGAAGATTTTACCCCCTTTATGACCAGGACATTTTTTGCCATTTAGCACTGCGCTACTTTAACTGGAAATGGTGCGGTCATGCAACGCTGTACCCAAATAAAATTTTTATTTTTTCAAACAAAGAGCTTTCTTTTGGTGTCATTTGTTAACCGCTGGATTTTTTTACTTTCTGCTACAAAACAGCCAATAAATTATTTTTTATGAAATAAATCAAATTTCTTCATAAATTTGGCCAAAATGTATTCTGCTACATGTCTTTGATATAATAATAAAATAAAAATAACATATCCCAATAAATGCATTAAGATAAAAAAAACTGTGTAGCAGCCACCCCAGCACCCCCAATACTTACCTGGGCCCCCTCTGTCTACAAATCCCCCAGCTGTCCGTGACTCTCCCTCCTGATTGGCTGAGACACAGCAGTGGTGCCATTGGCTTTGGCCCCCGTGGCTGTCAAAGTCATTTAGCCAATCAGAGGAGAGAGGGGCCGAACGGCAGCTCCATGTCTGAATGGACACGCGGAGCTACAGCTTGGCTTGTGTTTGCCCTTATAGCAAGTTGCTTGCAGTGGGGCAACTTGACAGGGGGGAGGAACCAGGACCAAGAGGGACCCGAGAAGAGGAGGATCTGGACTGCTCTGTGCAACACCAAATTGCACAGAGCAGGCAAGTATAATAGGATTTTTATAACAGCTTACCTGTAAAATCCTTTTCTTGGAGTACACCACGGGACACAGAGCTAGTCATTACATAATGGGTTAAGGGTCACCAGCGGTGATTGGACACTGGCACAACCAATGGAAGACAGTTCCCCTCCATATAACCCCTCCCATCAGGGAAGTACCTCAGTTTTGTAGCAAAGCAGTAAGGTTCCCATAAGAAGGGGGGGACCTCTGTGTCCCGTGGTGTACTCCAAGAAAAGGATTTTACAGGTAAGCTGTTATAAAAATCCTATTTTCTTTATCGTACACCACGGGACACAGAGCTAGTCATTACATAATGGGACGTCCCAGAGCAATGCTCATATGAAGGGGGGGAGACACAGATCAAAACAGGCCGCTTGCGGACCAGAAGCCCTATACTGCTGCCTGCAGCACACTTCGCCCAAAGGCGGAATCCTCATGTCCTTTCACATCTATTTGATAGAATTTGGAAAATGTATGGACTGAAGACCAAGTTGCAGCTTTACAGATCTGAGCCATCGAAGCCTGGTGGTGCACTGCCCATGAAGCACCTATCGCCCTGGTAGAGTGCGCCTTAACAGGAAAAGGAGGAGTCCTGTTCTTTAAACCATAAGCTTGAATAATTACTTGTCTAATCCACCTGGAAATGGTGGATTTTGATACCGCTTGGCCCTTCTTGGGCCCATCTGGTAAAATAAACAAAACATCTGTTTTACGTATCTGAGCGGTTGCTTGCAGATACACCTTTACCGCTCTCACTAGATCTAGAGAGTGTAATAATTTTTCCCCCGCCGTCCGCGGGTTTGGAAAAAAGGAAGGCAGAACAATGTCTTGATTCAAGTGAAAAGCCGACACCACCTTAGGTAGAAAAGCCGGATGGGGTCGTAGTACGATTTTGTCCTTGTGACAAATTAGATAAGGCTCTTTACAAGAAAGAGCTGCTAGCTCTGATACTCTCCTAGCAGAAGCTATAGCAATCAGAAAGGCCAACTTCCTACTTAATATAATTAAAGGAATATGGCGAATAGGTTCAAAAGGTTGCTTTTGCAACACTGACAATACCAAATTCAAATCCCATGGACACAAGGGAGTCCTAACTGGAGGATTTATCCTCAGTACCCCCTTAATGAATGTCCGAACTAGGGAGTGAGATGCCAATGGTCTCTGAAAGAAGACTGATAGAGCCGATATTTGCCCTTTGATGGTGCTAAGGGCTAAATTCATATCCACTCCTAACTGGCAAAAAGCAAGAATCCTACTTATTTCATACTTCTGAGGATTCCAACATCTGGATTCACACCAGGAAACATATGCTCTCCAGACTCTCTGATAGATGAGTCTGGAGGCTGGCTTTCTAGCATTAATGTGCGTAGAAAGAGCCGGACCAGAGACCCCTCTCTTTTTAAAAATGTGGGTCTCAGCAGCCAGGCCGTCAACTTTAGCCTTTGTAAGGAAGGGTGGAATACTGGACCCTGTGACAGCAGGTCGTGTCGGAGTGGAAACTTCCAGGGCCTTCCTATCGCCGTTTTTACAATCTCGGCGTACCAAGGCCTCCTGGGCCAGTTTGGGGCCACTAGGATTACTGGTATTCCCTCCTCCTTGATCCTGCGAAGCAGTCTTTGTAGAAGAGGGATCGGAGGGAATGCCTAGATCAGTGAGAACTGATTCCATGGAGTTATTAGAGCGTCTGTATTATTAGAGCGTCTGTCCCGTAGGCTAGAGGATCTCTCGTTCTGGACACAAAGTTATCCAATTTCTTGTTGAACCTGGCAGCTAGCAGGTCTACATCTGGGTTTCCCCATCTCAGACATATGGCCTGAAAGATCTCGGGGTGAAGAGACCACTCCCTGGTAGCAGCTGCTGACGACTCAGTCTGCTTGCCAATTTTCCATCCCTGGAATGAAGATTGCAGAAAGGCAAGGTACATGCTCTTCTGCCCATGCCAGGATCCGGTTCACCTCTCTTTGGGCTGCCCGACTGCGGGTGCCTCCTTGGTGATTGATGTAAGCTACTGCAGTAGCATTGTCGGATTGAACCCGAACTGGGTAGCCCTGTAACCTGTATGTCCAGGTTTTGAGGGCTAGATATACCGCCCGGATCTCTAGCACATTGATGGGCAGGATCCCCTGAGTCTTGGCCCAGGTTCCCTGGGTAGAAGCCTCCTCGAATACTGCACCCCAGCCCGATAGGCTGGCATCCCTAGATACCACCTTCCAGGCCACTGGGAGGAAGGACTTTCCCTTCCGTAAATTCCTGGCTTCTAGCCACCAATCGAAGCTGTGGCGTACTTGTGAGGACAGGCGCATGGGTATATCCAGAGCTTGGCTCTTCCTGTTCCAGGAAGCTAAAATATTGCCTTGAAGTAGTCTCGAATGAAACTGGGCGTAAGGGGCCGTCTCGAAGGAGGCTACCATCTTTCCCAATAGTCTCATGCAAAGGCGAATAGACGGCCTCTTGTTTGCTTTGACCTTGTGGATCAGGTCTTTCAGAGACTGTATCTTCGGTTCTGGCAGGTATACCCCGTTTTGGGCTGTATCTATGATCATGCCCAGGTACCCTATCCTTCTTTGGGCCTGGAGAGAGGATTTTTGTAAATTTATAATCCATCCTAAATGCTCCAGGTATCCTACTGTAGTGTGTACAGCGTGACCCAATCCGTCCTTTGACTGATCTATTACTAGTAGATCGTCCAGATAGGCTGTTACCGCAATGCCCCGTGTTCTTAGATTTGCCAACAGAGGAGCTAGCACCTTTGTGAATACTCTGGGCGCGGTGGCTACACCAAATGGCAGGGCCACAAATTGAAAGTGGCGATCTTCTACCGCAAACCTTAGGAATCTTTGGTGAGCGGGGAGGATGGGTATGTGTAAATGTGCGTCCTTGATATCTATGGGCGCCATGAATTTTCCGCCCTTTAAAGTGGCGGCCACGGATCGGATCGTTTCCATTCGAAAATGGCGATCGTTCAGGAACCGATTTAGGGATTTTAGATCCAGGATGGGTCTGACATCTCCATTTGGCTTTGGAATCACAAAGAGGTTTGAGTAAAAACCTGAACCTCGCTCTTTTTGGGGTACGTCTGTAACTACCCCTTGAGCCATTAAGTGATTTAAACCTTTGAAGAAGGATTCTCTTTTTTGTGGATCCTTGGAGAGTCTTGAACCTCGGAATTGAGAAGATGGGATCTCTCGAAATTCCAGTTTGTACCCTGAGGATATTGTGGATACTACCCAATTGTCCTGGATTTCTGACCACCAAGTCGCTCAGAACTGACAAAGCCTTTCTCCCACTCGGCCGAGCGGGGGCGCCCCTTCACTGAGAGGCTTTGGGGGCTTGCTTATTAGCTCTTGCACCCCACGGCTTCTTGTTCTTCTGAGCTTGCCCCTTGGCTTTTGTGGGCGGCTAAAACAGGCCGCCGCCACTGGTTGGAGTCAGATTTCCCGGGAGCTGGGGAGAGAGCGTTTAAAACAAGATCTCTCGTTTTTCTTTCTCTCAGGTAAAAGTCGTTTTACCACTTGATCTTCTGTATATATTTTTCTAAATCTTCCCCAAATAGGCGTTCGCCATGGAACGGGAACTTGCCAACAGATTTTTGCATGGGGTCTCCGCTGACCAATGCTTAAGCCAAAGTACTCTGCGCATCTGTACCAGCTGGAGTGTAAGGCGTGATGCCTGTATGATAGAATCTCTCATGGCATCCACTGTGAAGCATAAGGCTTTAGGCAAATTTTCCCAATTTCTAGCCTGCTCTGAAGGCAGTTCCTTCAGCCCCTGCTTTACCTGTTGGCTGATGACCTGACCCATACCGACTGCTGCTACTGCAGGTTGGGTAATTGAGCCGGCCAAAAGGAAGGAGGATTTCAACTTCCTCTCAGAAGGATCTTTTAAACCCTTGTACATTATCCACCGGACATGTCAGGTTTTTATTTACACAAGAAATAGCCGCAACTACCGCAGGCAGGCTCCATTTCTTTAAAAAAAAAAATTCCCCCATAGGATAAAGAATGTTAAACCTTTTTGGAGGTGAGAAACGCTTATCTGGATGTTGCCAGTTTGCGTATATTAGATCCTCTAGTAACGGATGAACCGGGAAGGAGCATGCACCTTGCAGGGATCTTAATGACCCTAGGGAGGAGACAGGTAATTCCGTTACCTCCGCAGAGGTTAACTTAAATGCACTGCTATAGCATTGTACCTGTGACCTTAAAATCTGGCTCCTCATCCTCTGCTGATGTAGCCTCCTCCTCCTCCCTCAGGTACTTCTGAAGGGAGGTCCAATACTGGAAGAGACCTGCTTCGCTTATTGTCCCTTTTTAGAGGACTTAGCGATTAAGGTAGCAATTTTTTCCTCCAGATTATTTAGGGCAGCTGATAAAGTGTCCTCAGTGACATATACAGGCCCAGGCTTCACTGGGGAAGCCGCCATACCTGACAGAGGTAATGGCTCATCCTGAACAGGTGCATTTAGCAACACAGGAGAGGAAGGTACCGAGTCAGCACAGTTAGAGCCTCCTCTCAGGCGGTGGTGCTTTCTTATCTCTTTTTGTCCGTATTACTTCCCCTGGAAGGCTTACTGTTTAGACAAAATACAAGGTACCTAAATGCATATACTACCGTGTTCAGTTTAGCAAATACATTAAGTATGCAACTTTTAACACATAACTATGCATAACATGGATGTCTTCTAGGAAGTACCCAATCCAACCACATGGAGTCTTACGTCCCTGTATAGCTGCTGTGTTTCTCTGCCAGGAATAAGAGAACTAACGAGCTTGCTTGCTGCTGCAGTGCTTCTCACACTGACAGTCTTTTAAATTTGGCGCCGTTTCTGTGCCTGCGCGCGCCACGTGCCCGCGCACGCCTTCGCCCCCCCTCCGATAAAGCGCGCTCCCGCGCGCGCGCGGCCCTTAGCGCTATGGCGGTGGCCATAGTGAGAGAGGACTCTCATCAGCCCTTGTTCCCACTTACCTGCATCTGCAGGTGTCTGGTCGGCCACCGAAAGGAGGATCGGGGTGCCCCAGCAAGCTCAGCAGCAGAGGTGACGAGCAGTGTACTTCGCCGAAGCCGACACTGAACAGAGTGAGGTGAGTATATTCAGCTCTTTACTCCCCCCAGCGGTGGAAAAAAAGAAGACATCCACTTTTTGAAAAAGGACCCAACCTAGTTATGGACCTTCTAATCTCACCTTATCCACGCCGCAGGTTTTTCTGCTGAAAGATTTCAGACAGATACCAAACTTCACCCTTCACGGTGGGCTATGTGTGCCAACCTTCAGGGATATGGGTTCCTATTTAAAGGATACCTCTCCCCTGGGCCTTGTACAAGACTCTTACCAGGACTTTATAGCGAAATAGCGAAAGTGCTGGATCTTAGAGCCCAGTCCTCCGAAGAGAGACATTACAGGCGACGCCTCATGGATGAGGCCCGGATCCCATCCAGATTCAGCTCATTTGTAGGCGTCTTGGATGGATCCGAAAGCATAGCTCTTTTACCCCCAGAGGGTCTCTTTGGTAGAGCTTTCCTTTAGCACCTCCTAACGCGTCCAACACCTTTCGACACTGGCGAAAAAACTGAGGTACTTCCCTGATGGGAGGGGTTATATGGAGGGGAACTGTCTTCCATTGGTTGTGCCAGTGTCCAATCACCGCTGGTGACCCTTAACCCATTATGTAATGACTAGCTCTGTGTCCCGTGGTGTACGATAAAGAAAACATGTTTGTTTTGTTTTTTAAAGAAAAAAAAACACGAGACTTTACAATTACTTTAATTTTAAATGTTAAAGTCCTGCCGCCACAAGGTCACTTCTAGTCTGTCTTCCCTGTCCCTCTTTGGATTTTGATTCTCAATACTGGGGCTAGGATTTCCCAGTCTTTATGGTGCTCCAACAGCTGCCATCCCTTCTTTCAATACAACTAGCATTGTGGCCATATAAAAGGCAAAATTGCAGTACCCAAGAACAACCAATATATAATCTTACATTGTAAGATCTTACACTATGGTTGTCATGGGTTACTGCAAATCACTGCTCTTTTGTGCAAATATTAACCACAAAAGCCCACAAATCCAAAGAGGTCACATGACCAGGTCATCTCACTCATTCGCAGATCTGTAGGTTTTGCTGAACATACCTGTGTTGCTTTCTCTTCAATCCGTTTCCGCTGGTGTTCCTCTTCTCTTAATTTCTGCTCAATGTCCCGAATTTTGTTCTGATGGGGAAAAAATAAAATGCATTATGTGGTGTCAATATGATCTTCTTTATTGAAACAATTCAGAATGGTACAATGTATTGTGAGATTTCCTCCCCCATCTCCTTATTCTAAGTTTATTTGCATTCTTTTATAATTACCGTATATACTCGAGTATAAGCCAGAGTTTTTCAGAACATTTTTGTGCTGAAAATGCCCCCCTCGGCTTATACTCGAGTCTGTGTCCATCTTCATCTTTGTGCGCCTGATCCCGGCGAAACGAGCAGGATTCAAGCCACAGCGGTGTGCCGTACCGCATTTTTCCTGAGGTGGGGGGGGGGGGTTGCCGGAGCCAATCGGAAATACTCCGCTCCCGAGCCTTTCCAAGGCTCTCCGGCACCCCCCCACCTCTGGCCACATGCGGTATTGCATGTCATTGAAGTCAATGCGGAACAAATAATTTTTGTTTTCATTGAGTTCTATGGGGAAACTCGCTTTGATATGCGAGTGCTTTGGATTACGAGCATTCTCCTGGAACGGATTATGCTCGTAATCCACGGTTCCACTGTAATGTGTTTTGCTAGACATGCATTTCCTTGCCATGTCAGATTCTGAAAATGCACCAGCTTAGGTTTAAGTTACTTGATATTCTATAATTCTACTCTCCTCATTATAAGTATGGTCACTCCTTTGTATTCTTTCCACCCTGTGTGGTGGCTTGTTTCTGTGTTTCTATATAAATGAAAAACATAAAAAAAAAAAAAAAAAAGAAGATTTTATTTATTATCAGAAGGGGGGAAAGCTGTAGTTGAATGAACACAACTAACCTGAGGTGCCTTCTACAGGCCATGGAAATTGCTCATGTGGTATCTGCAATATAAGATCGGAAGGGACGGCAGCTTTGACAATAATCCCCCCCATCCTCTGGGAGGGAGAATGTAAGCATTGCCAAAGCACAGGTCATGTAAAATGAATACTCCTATTTAGGGATACACCGATACCACTTTTTTAAGATAGAGTACAAGTACCAATACTCCCCCCCCCCCCCAAGTACTTGCCGATACTTCTTTTTAATGTCATGTGGCAGTGGCACTAATGTGTCAGTTTTTTATTTTTTACAATGCTTTTTTGGGGGGTGGGGGGCGAGTGGATGGTGTCAGTGTTTTTTTATTAAATATTTATTATAAAATTATTTATTTTCTATTATCAGCACTGTTGAGGGGGGGTTGGTGAGAGTTCAAGGGTCCAAACAGACCCCCCCCCCGACATCTCCCCTTTGAGACAGAGAAAGGGACTGAGCACACAGATTCCCCAGTCCCTTTCTCTGCAGCCTCAGCTGCACAGAAGATGAATGAAGTTGTTGTGGGTTTCCTTAATAATAATAATATTAATAACAATAATTTTAATATTTACTGGCAGAGACTTGAAAGTTCACTTAGGCCTCAAAAGTTGATGAACCAGGATGCACCATTATTGGACTGTAGCTTGTAAAAAAGACCTTTCAGGAGCAAAACACATGTTTTTCCCATGGTCAATGGATGAGTCATCTCCAACATTTACGAGCCTGCTCTGAGACTTCAGAAACAATGGTGACTTTCGTCACAAGACAAAAGGGATGTTGTCCCAGTTTTAAAAGAGCAAACAAATCCTTTGTAAGAGAAAGACTTTAGTAAACAGCTAAGCTGATACTAGACGTAGAGAGACAATGAATATGTTGTAAGGTATATGGCACCCAAAAAAACTGGACAATCAAATGTATAGAGCCATATTGACTAAGAAGTATTGATAAGAAGGATCTGTTTGGACAGCTGAACCGTTCACCCAATTCTCAGTCTAAAGTCCAGGGCTGACCCCCAAGAGGAACTTTCATACATATATATTTTTCATTTCTTTTCCGTTACCTCATATATATGTGGACATAAATATCCTAATCATAAGTGATGCATATGCCACTTCTCAGACATTTTAAGAAAACACCTGGATGCATGTTACATTAGAAATATGCATGATATTCAAAGTAAGAACATATATTGATATGTAATAAATAAGAATGATGTTTAGATTATCAATGACATTTTAGGTCATAGGGAAAAATATGATTTTAGTATCTGTTGACCTAGGGACTTCGTTAGAAAAATGAAATATAGATAGTGTGATTTTATATATAGAAGTGTTTTAAAGAGTTAATTAGCATTACGAAATACGTTGAATTGTGATTATAGAATATAAAAAAAAGGAGCCTACGTTTAGAAATGACCACATATTCAAAACATAGGTAAATATTGAATGTTATATTGATTGACATATATTCTGTACCCTGTTTAGAAAAACCAGCTTAGATATATTTTTAGACAGGAATATAAAACAAATTATGTTATGTGAATGAATCAAGAAGTATATTAGAAGTATGTTATATATACCGGATTACCAGAAGATTAAAACCTACATATATTCTTTACAAATTACACACATTCTGAGAATAGAATATATAAAAACTTAAAGAATTGATGCCCCAGTGGCTGAAAGTGGTATTACTTGAGGTTCCCAAAAATTCAGAGAACAGTTAATTATTAAATTACCAACCTATAGAAACCAGAGATTTTTGTACAGTAACTCCCCTAACTGCAGCCACCAATGAGTGGAAGAACCACTTCCTTTGGGAAGAATTTAGGATAATTTTTATAATCTCATTGTCCAGAGACAATATTTAAAGGGAAGAAAAATTAGATGAAGGGACACACACACTTACCACAAACTGACATCACTCACCGAGGACTCCCAGACAGCCAGTCACTCCCACCGGCCGGGGAGAGACACTCAGGGACCCACCCTGAGGGGCACACTGGGAGATCCACACTCTCAGACAGACTGACACACATGCACCATGCATGAAGACATATTCTTACACTCATGAAGATTCCTTGACACCCAAATCCTGAAAGCCATGGCAGCCATCTTAACTCTGGTCACTTGCCAGTAGGAAATTGCGATTGTGGAATGGGTAATTATGCCATTTTGATTTTATCTTGAATTCATTGTTGTTCTCAATAATATTGACGTATTGAACATTCTGCAATTATGATTTATTCTCATTAACCAACAACTGGTAGATGTTTTTGTAAAGATTAAATCTTTCAATATATTTTTCTTTTTGCATAGTTCCAATCTTAGTGACAAAACAAACGTCCAATTTATTTCACATTGTTAACCACTTACTTACCTGCAGTATAGTAACGGTTAGATGTGTGAAATACAGATGTTCTGTTTCATTGTCAATTATACAAGGATGTTGAACCTATTGAGAATTTATCATGACAGCATTATGTCTAAGGGACTGTATGCCCATTTTGCGGGTAATTTTATTGATTTTGTAGTCATTCATGTAACGCAATTGGTATTTTAATTTCATGTAAATATTTGCTTTTTGTCAACCAATAAATGTAGCTATTTTGTATGATCACACGTCTCCGTGAATAAGTTTCATATTATAGACTGCATCATATAGATTGACTTGTATTTAAAAATATCTTTCGTTAAAAAGAACTTAAAATTAATATATTGTGCGGGCAAAACTGTCCCTTAAAAAGCACTACAAAGTGGAGATAGCAGCTCCTCTCCATTCATAAACTGAAGCATCGTAAACACAGTTTACAATGTTCAGTTATGAATGGACAGAGTCACTGACATATTTACCGGCTCCTTCCTCCACTCTCCATCCTGACAGATCGGGGGGGGGGGGGCGGTCGGAGGAGGACCCAGACAGATTGAGAACCATACTGGGAGCTAGAGGGGGACCGGGAGAGATCGAGGACCAGGGGAGGATGACAATTGGTGTGATGGTGGTGCGTGTACAAGCACTGATCTCCCTGTGTGGCTTTCAATAAAGCATTTGACAGCCGAGGGAGGGAGAGGAGGAGAATCAGCTGTCAGATGCTTTATTGAAAGCCACACAGGGAGATCAGTGCTTGCATCTCCCCCCACCATCGCACCGATCACCTTTGAGGCTGCTGGCCCCCCCCTGCTATGCTGAGAATTTCCTGGCCCGAGGCAACAGGCATCAGAGCATTTGCACAAGTACCAATACTTGTGCAAATGCTTGGTATTGGAAGAAGAAGAAAGAAGACAGACAAGGCAAAAAGGTGAGTTTACTATACCATCATCCAGGGAAGTTAGGACACCCCCAAAGCCCCCCTCCTCTCTTCAAGTACTCTCAGGAGAAAAGAGGGAACCCCCTTCCTCCGAGAATTTAAATGTGTTCCATTGGCCCCAAGTTTCTAAATATGTCTCCTTTCGATTTTGAGCCGATAACAAATCCTCCATCCTATTAACCTCTTCAATTCGTATGACCCATGTATAAATTGTGGGAGGGCTCGTATCTCTCCACTGCCGTATGATACATGATCTAGCAGCGTTAATAAGATGGCGCAAAATTTATTTACTATGTTTTCCCCGGTATGTTTGAGACATGCAACAAAAATAAGGCTGGATCTTCTGGGAGGTTATACTCAGTAAATTTCTGTGCTATGCCCCGCATGTCCCTCAAAAAGTACTCCAGTTTTGGGCAGGACCAGAGAACGTGAAGTAGCGTCCCTCTTTCCTCCAGACACCTCCAACATTTGTC
Source organism: Rana muscosa (assembly GCA_029206835.1). NCBI lineage: Eukaryota > Metazoa > Chordata > Amphibia > Anura > Ranidae > Rana > Rana muscosa. The sequence continues at coordinate 1,026,841,323 of CM055117.1, forward strand.
CGGGATCTCCAGAGAGAATTTATTAAGTAGTGAGGGTGTACGGTACCTTCTTGTCATTTTAAAAATTAGTTTCTTGGATTCTTGCGGATATTGAAGATTTCAATGCAAGATTTACTATCTGCCTATGTTGTGCCTGGGTGAGCGTCCTGTCTAATGTCATTTCCCACTTCCTTATATATGGAGGGACATAATCATCTTGGGGGGCAACCAGGAGTGCATACATTTGTGAAATTAAGTGAGAGCAAGGCCCCGTCCCCTCACATATTTGTTCCAAGGGTGTCAATGTTTGTTGAAATCTATCCGGAGGCGGAAGAGTGTTAAGGACTTGTCGCAACTGAGCTCCACTCCAGAAATCAAGACAGAAACGGATGTTGGATGAGGTTAGTTCAGGCAACGAGGGCCATGTCCCGGTCGCTGTTTGTATAAAATGCGAGGCCTGAAAACACTGAGTCTGAAAGTTTCCTGAAGGGTCCCTCCTGTAGTCCCGAAGGGAAACGAGGATTCCCTACAATAGGGTACAGGGGGGAGTTGACATGATAATAAAGTGGTGGAACATATTAGAGAGCAAATACGCAGGGTAGGGCCCAAGGTTGGGTGCTTTTTGAGGGCTGAACTCAGGTCTCCAAAGCACCAAACCGCACGACGCAATGGGACCTCACACTCATTGCTCGATATTTGGCCATATTTTAGAGCTTGCATGCCTACACCAGTCTACTAGTCACGCCATATGATAATATTTCTGCATATCTGGTACCGCTACCCCCCCCCCCCATATTGTTTAGGCATTATCATTAAATGGCGTTGAATTCTGGGCCTTTTATGGGTAGAGTTTGGAAAAGATAGGAAAATTTAGGCAATATTGACATTATTATGTTACATCTACCGAACCAAGAGAAAAGGCCCTGATGCCATTTAGAATGTAAGACGTTCACTCTACTCAGTAGAGGTAAAAAATTCAACTCAAAAGGTTTGATCCAATTTAGGTGGAATCAACGTGCCCAGGTATTTGATGCCCGTATAGGTCCATCTAAACTTAAAATTCATTTTTAAACCTTTACTTTGAGTCGTAGTCATAGATACACTCATTGCCTCTGACTTGGACATATTAATTTTTAAATTGGACAGTGCACCATATTGATCCAATTCTCTTAGTAGGTTCGGCATAGATATAACAGGTTTAGGCAGAATAAAAGATCTTCCGCGTATGCGGATACTATATGATGTAAATCTCTGGTTATTAACCCCCCAATATCCGGGTTTTGCCTAACCTTAAGAAATGGACTCTAAAGGTTATAGCAAAAAGGAGTGGCGATAAAGGGCACCCTTGGCGGGTGCCGTTAGAGAAAGATTCAGCTAGAACTCCATTTGCTTTTATTTATGCCTCCGGCCTTGTGTATATGCTCGAGATCCACCCAACCATCCTCTCCCCTACACCCACATACCGTAGGACTGAGAACATAAAAGACCAATTAACCCGGACGAATGCCTTTTCGGCATCCACTGTGTTCCTGGGAACGGATGTTTTAGAATGACCGGCTAAGTTGTCTAGATTAAAAATTTTAATAGTATTATCACGGGCCTCCCGCGTTGAGATGAAGCCTACCTGGTCTAGGTGTAATAATTTAGTCAAATGTGGTTGTATACGTGTGGATAATATTTTTGTGAATAAACTTAAGATCTACATTCAATAATGAAATGGGGCGATAGCTGCCACATATTGATGGGTCCTTATGCTCCTTCGGAATAACGGTGATATGTGCTTTCAGGGTTTCTGGAGTAAATCCTGTCCCATTGCATTAAAATGTTTGTACCATCTGCTTACCCAACTGAGGGAAAAAATGTCTGGTAGTATTTATGTGTAAAGCCAATCCAGACCCGGAGCTTTCCCGGGTTTGGATGTCCTGATGGCCTCTTGCAATTCATTTAAAGTAATAGCAACATCCAACTCTTCTCGAATCTGTTCTGTCAATTGAGAAATACCTGAAGAGGAAATATATTCCTCCATGATATTTTGAGGTTGTGATCTGGTAGGTAAATTATATAAAGGATTGGTAAAATCTACAGAAGGTCGAGACAATCTGGGAGGGAAGGTGTACCTTTCTACCTTTGGGGTCCACTAATTGGGGGACATAGGATTGAATCCTCTGTTCCTGTAAAGCTCTAGCCAGTGAACGGCCGCATTTGTCTCCTGTTTCAGAATAATATTTCCGGCATCTCTGAAGTGCTGCCTTAGCTCTATGTTGGAGTGTAACGGCACCCCAAATCTGAAAGGGGGTTAACGCCGCTTAAGCGATTCCCTCTCCTGGACACACATTCGCTACCGATACTCGACAGTCAAGTGACCACTTCCCATAGGATTAATCCTTCCAGAAGAACGAGACAACACGCTCTGTATCTTCCCAAAATAGACTCTCTTTATTGAAAAAAACATTGCAACTTTTATACACATAGAGGGGAGTTTCCTATTTTCTTCTCACCATACATCTTTGACCAGAGCTAATTTCCATGATCTACTTAACTACAGCTTGATGACTCAGACATATGACCTTTTAGGCTAGCTTTTGTCTCCCAATCCACATTTCAGTTTAAATGATTATGCATGACCTTTTAGGCTAGCCGTACTGTCTCCCATTTCTCAAAAGACTTCACACAATAGATACATAACGAGCTCCCAATACACATCTCACAATGAAAGGATCTGTAGCATAATTGAGGTTCATTAACATTACACAAGCAGACAGGTGACACATCAGCATCTCTTAATTTAACCTGTTGAGTTCAGGATCAACAAAATAGTTAGTTATTTACTGATCCTGGGAAATATTGGGGAATATTATTACAGATCCATTTTAAAACAATCCAATACATATTCTCAATGTCCATTATTTCCTGGCTCACCCTGTGCCCAAAATGACCCCTGTCACAACAACGTATATACAGCATTGAATCTGATTAGTACAGATCATACTGGGGTTCTCATTCACCCTGTGCCCCAAGTGAGACACAGGGTTGTTTACACATAAGAGGCACCGGGGAAGCTGAAGCAAGGGTATCTCATACTTTCTAAGACAGTGGTTCTCAACTCCAGTCCTCAGGACCCACTAACAGGCCAGGTTTGCAAGATAACTGAAATGCATCACAGGTGATATAATTTGCTGCTCAGGGATTGCAGTATTCTAGTCTGCATCTCCCCAAGGTAATACTTAAAATCTGGCCTGTTAGTGGGTCCTGAGGACAGGAGTTGAGAAACACTGTTCTAAGAGCTTCTGGGTTCCCCGAGCCCTCCCGTTACATGGAGTAACTCTGTCACCTGTCTATGCAATTTAAGGAGTTCCGTCTCCCCCGTACACCTCGTATTCGGTTTATGTTGGGTCTCTAACATCTGTATATCTGTCAGTAATTGGGCCTCCCTTTCCTTTTTTATTCTGGAACCATGTTTAATGAGTACCCCTCTTATTACCGTTTTGTGCGCTTCCCAGATTGTCCTGCATCTGTGTCCTCTACAGCATTATATTGAAAATAGTACTGCAATTCCTTAATAACTTCCTCTACCACCATCTTCTCTTCCATCAAACTCTCATTCAATCGCCGTCTCCTCTTGTCAGAGGAATACTCATTCATAGTTAATGTGACCTTGGTGTGGTCTGACCATGTAATACTCCGTATAGCCACCTCTTTAACTGCCGTTAACATACTCTGCGGAGTGAAAAATAAGTCGATTCTAGAATATACTTTATGTGGCACTGAATAAAAGGTGTAGTCTTTCGTCGGGGTGATACGCTCTCCATGCATCAGAAAGTTGGTAATTATGCAATATTTGCAAGACTCGTTTACGTAGACCTGTATCTACCGAGGAGCTTCCCCCTGATGTATCCATCTTCGGGTCTAGGGGAAGATTAAAAATTGCCCCCCAAGATAAGTTTACCGTCAGTAAATTCCATCAGCTTGTTAATAGTAGGGCAGATAAATTGATCTTGATTATTATTGGGGGCATATATCGTAGCCAAAGTCACTTTTATGCCACCCATCGTCCCTTTGAGGAACAGAAATCTGCCCTCTATATCAGTTTTTTTGTCTATTAATGTCCAGGAAATTAATCTTGAAACCAATATAGAAACCCCTCTTGATTTAGCTGCCCTATTAAATGCATGATATGCATAGGGGTAGATATGATGGACTTTTTACTTTTTTGTGGTGTTATCTTCCCATCAGTCAATTTCATTATGCATTTTTAGTCCATATTTTCACCTAATGCTTATATTCTTCTCTCCCAGAGGATGGGGACTATTGCCAGAGCTGCATGTCCCTTCTGATCTTATGCATTTGGCGATACCACATGATCAATTTCACAATTTTATTTACTGGGGGAGGAGTTATGTTTAAACACATATTTGCAAATGTATGCATTTACAGATTTTTTTTGTGGACGGTTTTTATGCTACATTTACATGGGTGTAAACATTTTACCGGTTTTCGTATTTATGTTTTTTTTTTCCTAGCACAAAAGTTCCTGCATAATGATCAGTAAATATTTGCATATAATTGACCCCTTCCCCCCCCCCCCCCCACCACAATACCTGCATCTGCCATAAGTAATGTCCTCAGATGCAGATTTTTGTGTGTTTCGGATCTGATTGCAGTGCATGTTTACAAACCTGTGTGTCTCCATTAAAAACCATGCAGCTGCTTTCAGATCCATAAATAGAAAAAAAAAAAAAAAAGTAAATGTGTTTGTTTTTATGGCCGTGTGAATTAAGCCTTATAATGTCCTGCATATGTGCAGCTGTGTTTTTTTGTGCCAATTTCAAAAAAGATCAAAGCAATGGCCATTTATAGCGGAGACACACATTGGAAGTCTCCAGCTTCCTTGCAAAGGCTTCCAGCTTGTTGCTGTACCTTTAAGGATGATGGGGCTGTCTCCAGGTAAACCTGCTCTCCGTTTGTGAATTGCTATACATGTTCCCATACCTGAGAACTTAGAATGGCAGTGTGGCTTTAATAGCCTGTTTTTAAAAACTAAGTAGCTGAAACAGATTAAATTTTTTTTTTGCAGGCTAGGAAGACAAGCTGCCATCGACAGCATACTTTCTTACCTCCTGGTTTAAAATGTTAGGAAAAAAAAAGGAAGGTAGGTGTACCCCCCGAGGGAGTATTACATGGTCAGACCACACCCATGGGACTTTAGGGGCGAACTGAAGATAAATATATCATAAAATAAACTAAATTTATTAAGAATAGATTTTAAAGATGTTATTTTATGATGTATTGTTCATCTTCAGTTAGCCCCTAAAGTCCCATTGTACCGGGGGGTACACTTTCCTTAGTGAGAATTTGATATTCTCCATAGTGGTTCACCACTTATAACTGGTTTAAAGTGTTATGCCGCGTACACACGACCGTTTTTTCATGATGAGAAAAATGATATTTTTTTATTTAGTCATTAAAAACGATTGAGTGTGTGGGTTCCAGAGCATTTTTCGCGACGTGAAACATGGCCATTACAAATTTGGAACATGCTCTATTTTTTCTTGTCGTTTTTCGCATCATCGGGAAAAACGGGCATGTGTAGGCTTTAACGACGTGAAAAAAACGCGCATGCTCAGAAGCAAGTTATGATACTGGAGCCCTCGTTCTGGTAAAACTAGCGTTCAGAATGGAGATAGCACATTCGTCAGGTTAGCAACGGACTGAAGAGCATGAATCGTCTCTCAAACTTTACTAACACAAGGATCAGCAAAAGCAGCCCAAAGGGTGGCGCCATCGGAATGGAACTTCCGATTTATAGTGCCGTTGTACGTTTCGTACGTCACCGCACTTTGCTCAAGCATTTTTTTTTCACGATAGTGTGTAGGCAAGGCAGGCTTGAGAAGAAATAGGATTTTTTGTACTCACCGTAAAATCCTTTTCTCTGACATCCATGGACTGACACGGTGTCTCTTTACACTTTACACGTGGGTTATGTCCCTGCTTGCAGGAGAAGACCTAGGCAGAATGTGAAATGTTATACATACATTCTAAAAGCCAGAGCTGAACAGCCCCACCCAGGGGGCGGTCCCTCCGGACATAACCCTCCCACTACAGTCAGCAGACTTCAGTTCGTAACAAAGCAGTACAAACTTAAAAGGAAGGGTGGGTGCCGTGTCAGTCCATGGATGTCAGAGAAAAGGATTTTACGGTGAGTACAAAAAAATCCTATTTTCTCTTACCATCCATGGACTGACACGGTGTCTCTTTACACTTTACACGTGGGATGTCCCAAAGCAGTGTCAAGAGGGATGGGAGCAGTATAAATGGAAAAACCAAAACTTCACTCCAATAAGGCAGAGCTCCTCAACGGAGGAGTCGCAACTTTAAACAGCGGCCTGCAGCACCCTGCGGCCGAAGGAAGCATCCGAAGATGCAGCCACATTAACCTTATAAAACTTAAAAGGCATGAACAGACGACCAGGTCGCCGCCTTGCACACTTGTGCAACCGACGCTTGATGTCGGGAAACCCAGGAAGCACCAACTGCCCTGGTGGAATGCGCCGTAACCGGAAAGGGAGGCGCCCACCCTTTGAGAGCATAGGCTTGAATGACGGTTTGTCTGATTCCCCTAAAAATGATGGCAGACGAAACCGCTTGGCCCTGTTATGGACCAGAGACAGTCACAAACAGTGAGTCGGACTTCCGAATAGAAGCAGTAGCAGACAGGTACACCCGTAAGGCTCGTACCACCTCCAATATGTGCAGCGCAAACTCTCTGGGATGCGATGGGTGAGGACACAAGGGCAATGTCCTCATGTAGGTGAAGGGTCGACACCACCTTTGGCAAAAAAGGAAGGTCGCGGATGCAACACCGCCTTATCCTTATGGATGACTAAATATGGCGACTTGCAGGACAAAGCCGCCAACTCAGACACTCGTCAAACAGAAGTGATTGCCACTAAAAAGGCCACCTTCTGAGACAAGACAAGAGGGGAATATCCCGGATATTCCCAAAAGGAGGTTCCTGGAGGACCGAGAGCACCAAATTCAGATCCCATGGTGGGAGAGGAGGCTTGACAGGAGGGAGCACATGGCGAACCCCCAACACAAGGTGCTAACCAAGAAATGACCCGCTAGAGGTCGCTGAAAGAAGACGGCCAAGGCCGAAATCTGATCCTTGATGGTACTCAAAGCAAGCTTTTGGGTCACTCCACACTGCAGAGGACGCAGGATTCTGGGGACGGAATACGTCCGAGGACGCCAGTCCAGCGCTTCGCACATGGCGATATAAGCTTTCCAGGCACGGTGATAGATCTGCCTGGAGGAAGACTTCCGTGTCCTTAACATGGTCAAAATGACCGAGTCCGAGAGACCTCGGTCCTTCAACACCTGGCTTTTAACAGCCCTGCCATTAAAGCCAGAGACTGTAAGCCGGATGAAACATAGGACCTTGAGACTGAAGGTCCTCCCTCATCGGTAACCGCCAGGGAACGTCCGCGACGAGACGTACCAGATCAGCGTACCAGTGATGCTGAGGCCAATCCGGAACAATTAGGAGCGCCGGAGTTTATATCAGGCGATAAGGACCCTATGGGGCCACCAACGCATCCGAGGCATCGCCCAAGGATCCCTGGATCTGGCCACAACCACGACCCTTGCGATTGAGTCGAGAGGCCATCAGGTCCACATCCGGCGTGCCCCACAGTCGGTAAAGGAGTTGAAATATGCAAGGACCACTCTTCTTGGTCCGGTGTCTGGCGATTGGCGACTCAGATAGTCCGCCTGCCCATTGTCTATGCCCAGAATGTAAAATGGCCAACAGAGCCGGCACGTTTCTTCCGGCCCACTTCAGGATACGGACTACCTCGGAAGCCGCAGCTGAGCTCCGAGTTCCCCCTTGATGGTTTACATACGCCACCGCCGTGGCGGTGTCCGACTGGCTCCTGATGGAGCGACCCCGTACTCTCTCCGACCTGAGGAGAGACACAGTCTGATGGCCCTTATTTCCAGAACAGTGATTGGTAAACGGGCTCGTCCGGAGTCCAAGGCCTGAGCCGACAGGACTCCCCAGACTCCACCCCAGCCCGTCAGGCTGGTGTCCGTTGTGAGTACCGTCCATTGGATGGGAGGATAACGACTTTCCGGACCGAAGAGCCGAGAATCTCAACCACCATGTCAGGGGCGCCCTGACCAGGTGAATCACCTGGATCTGAAGATCCAAAAGACAACGGGGATTTGTCCCAGGTGGACAAGATCTCCTTCTGCAATGCCCTGGTGTGTGATTGGGCATACGGAACGGCCGCGAAGGAGGCCACCACGAGTCTCGGGACTCTCATGCAAAAAACGGATTGACAACCATTTTTGGGATGTCAGCACCCGCACCGCAGACTGAAGTGTCAGCAACTTCTCCAGAGGTAGGATACCTTTGCCTCCAAGGAGTCCAGAATCAGAACTAGATACTCCAGACATTGAGTCGGGACCAGGACTGACTCCTGAATGTTCAGGAACCACCCGAGTCCCTGAGGGTCTAATTGACGATAGTCACCTTTCCTCTAAGTCTGATCCACTTTCTGCTCTTAGCAGAAGATCGTCCAGATAGCCCACGACAGCAATACCTCGCTGTAACAGAAAGCTAGAACCGGAGCAAGCACCTTGGTGAACACCCTTGGTGCCGAGGCTAGGCCGAAAGGAAGAGCCACAATCGATAGTGGACTTCGCTGATCGCAAAGCGCAGAAACTTCTGGTGACTTGTGCAGATCGGAACATGCAAGTAAGCGTCCTTGAAGTCCAAGGACGCCAGAAGAAAATCCCTTTGGTGGAGTGTAGCGATCACCGTGCGAATGGATTCCATGCGGAATTTCTGCACCTTCTCGAAGGCATTCAGGGCCTTGAGGTCCAGGATAGGTCGAACCACGTCCTATTTTTGGGACGACAAACAGATTCAAGTAGAATCCCTGAAAACTCTCCTGTGACGGAACCGGCACAATCACTTCGGACCTGATCAAATCCTGTACAGCCCCTAAGAGGGCTGCCCGACAGGTAGGAAGGAGAGGAAGATTTGAGGGAAAGAATCTGTCCGGGGGCCAGGATCGGAGTACTATCCTGAGGTGACCACCTCGCACACCCACCAGTCGGAGATTCGGGAGGACCACCGATTCGTGACCTGCGAAGTCGTCCCCCCACCCCAGAGTCGGGCGGAGGCAAGACTTCACGCGGAGGCGGGCTTGGGAGCCGCTTGTTCGGCTTACGCACCCAGAGGCACTTGTGCCCACCAGCCGCACTGCCGTCAGTCTGAGAGGGCCTACCCGTGGACTCTGACGAAAAAAACCCGTTTTGCTGGAAAGGAAGGCCCCTGTTTGCGGCGGGCCTCCTCACTCTTGCTAGTCTAAGGAAGAAGAGTGCTTTTACCTCCCATGACATCCATGACGATGTCATCCAGAGCAGCACCGAAAGGTCTACCACCTTTAAATGGTAGATCCGTCAGGAGCTTCCTAAGGCTAGGTCAGCAGACCAGCACTTCAACCAGATAAGACGACGCAATACCACCGCCGAGACAGAGGCCCTGGATATTAAAGGGGCCGCGTCCAACGTGGCGTCGCACACATAAACCAGGCCCTGAACCAGTTGGTGGGCCAAAGCAACTGTGTCTGGAGGAAGATTATGCTCCTGTACAGCTAGGTGCAACATTTTTGCCCAACCTGTAAGTGTTTAAGACACAAGGGTCGCCGCTACCACAGGCCGTAGGGCGGATCCCAACAAGGCAAACATGGCTCTGCTTACCACTTCTGACCTCCTGTTAGTGGGGTCCTCAAATGCAGGAGTCCCCTCCATCGGGAGAGTGATGGCCTTGTTCAACCGGGCGACTGGAGGGTCGACCCTGGGGGAGAAGCCCACTTTTTAAGTAGGGCATCTTCAAGGGGTATCTGATAGACAAACGCCGCGGGACCATAAAAAAATTCTTCTGCGGCTTTTCCCAGACCTTATCAATGAGCTGGTCAAAGAAAGTACATATGGAAAAACCTCTTTAGAAGGCCTGGCCTTAAAAGAACCAAAAGGAAACTGTATCCGCCTGAGGTTCTGCATCCGCAGCATTTTAGCTTGAGAGTGTCCCTCACCGCAGTCATGAGTACACTAACAAGCGCCCTGTCATTTACTGACTCAGAACTGGAGTTTTCCTCATAAGGAATGTCCTGTTCAAAACCATCCAATACATTCAGAACTAGGGTCCTGAGCGGTAGTGGCTAGGCCCATATCTGAATCAGCGCACTGCCCTCATGTAGTAAAGTGGGGAGAGGGAGCTTTTTTTTTTTTTTTTTTTTTTTTTTCTCCCTTGCACACAGCTCCCATCCTGGTCAGAAATGATTCCAGGACTGCCCACAACTGGTCCCTAGGGACCGCAGGTGCTGAAGCACTGCCTGTTGTCCACTGACATTTAGGGGAAGCTGGTGACAGAGACTCCATATTGCCCCCCTCTGAGACTCCTCAGATAAAAAGTCCACCCACAGGCTGTGCTGACTGAGGAGGGGGCGCCCAGGGGACTCACCAAACCGGACCAGGGACCGCTCAGTTCCGCTGTCTGTACCGCGCTGTGTCAGTGCTGGTGAGCTGTGAGGAGATTGTGAGGAGATTCGCGCTGTTACAGCAGCGCTAGAGGCCAAAACTAGTGCTGAAGAGCGCGCGGGCTACAAGAAAATGGCCGCCGCACTTCACTGAGGCGATCCGCGGCAAGATGGCCGCCATGACTCAGCAAAAGTGAAAAAAAAAAAAAAAACAGCACACACAAAGCGCCACTCGGCGCTCAGGCCCCAAAACACACAAACAAAGGCCCCAAGCATATCTGCAGACCAGCAGTAGCCCCTCCAAGAACAGTGTGACCCCCAGGCACCCCACACAGCACAGCGCCAGCAATGGTGACAGAGAGTGACAATGAAATACAGGGGGAGACAGGGAAAATCCCCCACAGAGAAACACACAGCCTTTTGTACTCACCTGCAGGCAGGAGAGACTACTTACCCGTCCCCTGAGGGACCCACTGGTGTGTTTCTGACAGGACTATCACAGTGCAGTACTGAGTAGCTGTCGGCCCGGTCCACCGCGAAAGATACAGTCAGTCAGGAACTGTTCAGTCTTGAGAGGACCGTGGGAGCATGAAAGCAAACCCGGCCACCCCTGGAGTCATGGGGCCTGTCGTGAACTGAGTCTCACGCACACAAGGCGAGGATCAGCACGCTCGATGGTCGGACAGGGAAGACTACGAGGATATCCTGTACCCAACCTGTTGCCCAGCCGACAATTGATAGAAAATTCTCAAAAATAAAATAAAAAATAAATTCCAGAAAAGGAATAAAAATAGGTCAGGAGACTGGCTCCTGAGAGAGCCACGTCTTCTCCTTCTGCTAGGCAGAAAAAAACTGAAGTCTGCTGACTGTAGTGGGAGGGTTATGTCCGGAGGGACCGCCCCCTGGGTGGGGCTGTTCAGCTCTGGCTTTTAGAATGTATGTATAACATTTCACATTCTGCCTAGGTCTTCTCCTGCAAGCAGGGACATAACCCACGTGTAAAGTGTAAAGAGACACCGTGTCAGTCCATGGATGGTAAGAGAAATCATGTTTTTTTCAATGACATTAAAAACGGTCGTGTGTACGCGGCATCAGGTTCAGATATAAAAAAAATTAAATAAAAAACATAGAACAAACATTGTTCTGCCCATATCATCATAATATGTGCTATGTGCTGTTACAGATTATATTGCAATGTTGGTTTGACATTGTTGCCATCTAGTGGCCAGAGTTAGTTATTTTGTCACAGGAAAAGGAATTCCTTCACAGTTAAGGCAGTAACCTTTAACCTGGAACTGTATTTCCTTCATTTCATGTCTGCTCTCTGATCCAAGCAGACTGCATGTAGAAGAGCTCCTGTCTATTCTTGGACTAATGGTGGAATTGTCTGTGAGTACTTTCACTGGTAGAGTGAGGCTGCTCTATAATGTTTTAATGTACTGACACATGTTTGTTTATGCTTATGTTGTAGTTTTACAAAGTTATTCAGAAAAAGAATACATACAGATTTGATGTCTCCCGTTTCTTGACTTCTGAATTATTGTTAAGCTGTCTGACTAGTGTTATACAACAGTTCAATAACGCGAAGCAGAACAGTAAAAAGACAACCACGTGGCAGTCTGGAATAAACTGAGACGCCATCAGTACAGCATGAGTCTAAGATCAGGAACAAAGTACCAGGCTGATGACACGCTATCGCCAACACAGCAAGACAGGGAGAACATTCCCAGTGCCCAGCAAGACGATGCACAATCGCATGTGTCCAGATCTTCACGAGCTAGCAAGATGTCCTCAGCAAGTTCCTTAGCAGTTAAAGCTCGTGCCAAGGCAGAAGCTGCCCGCATCCAGTACGCAGAAAACAGAAGCCATGATGATGCGGGAGTTAGCAAAAGAAGAAGAAAAATTGCTCATTCTGAAGCGACAGACCGCTGCTGCAGCTGCTGAAGCTGAGGCTGCTGCCTACATGGGAACTAGTCGGTCAGGAAGTGAAAAATCGTATAAAGACCCAGAGGTTCCAGAAAAACCTCTATCCTCTACAGATCGTACAAGAAAGTACATCCAGAACCTTACTGATGCGCATGCGAAAGAACAGCCTCTTAAACCTGAAGCAAAGGAATTCAGACCGAGATCAACATGCCCCCTGAGCAGGCCCAATCAACCACATGAGGTCAGCGGCTGCCACTAAATCAAGAGGGAAGCACCAGAAACCCCTAAGAACAAAAAAGTGTTCCCATCACCTCAACATATAGATTACATGGGCGAACAACAATGTGCAGTGGATGTCACCAAATATCTCATCCGCAAAGAAATGATTAGCTCAGGCTTTCTCCAATTTGATGACTGTCCTGAAAACTATTGGGCATGGAAATCCTCCTTTCTGAATGCAACTGAAGGTCTGAACTTTTCATCAGCAGACATACTTAATTTGATGATAAAATGGCTTGGTACCGAGTCAGCAGAGCATGCTAAGAGGATGAGAAGAGCAAACCTGTTCAACCCTGCAGCAAGACTCAATATGACCTGGAAAAGACTAGAAGAAACGTATGGATCCCCTGGAGGTAATAGAAGGAGCACTGTTGAAAAAACTTGAAGTCTTTCCCAAGGTGGGCTACAGAGACAATGTGCGTCTACAAGAACTAAGTGATCTTCTATTGGAGATAGAATATGCCAAAGAGGATGGCTACTTGCCAGGACTTTCATATCTAGATACAGCTAGAGGCACCAATCCCATAGTAGAGAAACTACCCTCAAATCTGCAAGACAAGTGGATGTCTGTGGGAGGTAAATTCAAAGAAGATTATGGTGTTGCTTTCCCCCCTTTCTCTGTGTTTTCTAGATTTGTCCGACAGCAAGCGAAAATCCGAAGTGATCCTAGTTTCACCTTCAGCAATCAATCGCACAGACCTGAGAAACCTCACAGACCTCACGGTAGGACTTCTGTATCCACACACAAAACAACTGTACCTTCAGAAGTCACAGACTATCAAAGCATCCACAAGGTACACACCATAGAAAACCCTGATAGACATTGCCCGATACACAAAAAACCACATCCACTAAAGAAATGCAAAGGCTTTAGAAGCAAACCCATTGCAGAGCGGATGTCCTTCCTTAAACAGAACGGGATCTGTTTCAAGTGTTGCGGATCCACTTATCACATTGCCAAAGACTGCAAAATACAAGTAGAATGTACAGAATGTGGCAGTGAGAGACATAGCAGCTCTACACCCAGGTCCTGCTCATGTCTCACTAGAGACTGTAGAACCCGGGAAAGATCAGGGCAGGGAGCAACAAGAGACCCCACTCTCCTCAGTGATGTCTAATTGCACTAAAGTATGTGGACAAGGCAAGAGTGCACGTTCATGCTCGAAAATCTGTTTAGTGACTGTGTATCCCACTGGCAAGAGAGAAAAGGGCAGTGAAAATGTATGCAGTGCTAGATGAACAGAGCAACAGATCCCTTGCAAAGCCAGAATTCTTTGATATCTTTAATCTTAAAGCAAGTGCGGTTCCATACACTCTAAGGACATGTGCGGGGACAATTGATACCACAGGGAGAAGAGCTTCCGACTTTACCATTGAATCTTTCAATAAGAAAGTACAGCTCCCACTTCCTACCCTAATAGAGTGTGGCATGATACCTGACGACAAAACTGAGATTCCCTCTCCAGAAGTAGCCCAACACCACCCTCACCTCCGCTCAATTGCTCACCTTATCCCAGTTGTTGAGCCAGATGTTTCAACTCTACTACTTCTTGGGAGAGACATCCTTCAGGTACACAAGGTGCGCCAGAAAATCAATGGACCTTATAATGCCCCCTATGCACAGAGACTGGACCTGGGGTGGGTCATTGTAGGAGAAGTTTGCCTGGGAACAGTGCACCAGCCTGACAATATCAGCACTTTGAAGACGTCTGTGTTAACAAATGGACGCACATCTCTTCTCAGTCCCTGTCACAACAGCTTTGTTGTCAAGGAAAGCTTTGATAGGTCAACACAACTCTTGGACTCTCCTACACTATGTGGTGAAGAAGAAGTCAATTCCAACATTGAGACAGACAATCTAGGGATTACAGTGTTCCAGAAAACTAAAGATGACGATAAACAGGCCCTCTCTATAGAGGATCAGACCTTCTTGCAGATTATGGATAAAGAGGCTTACCAAGATGACAATCACAGTTGGGTAGCCCCTCTTCCCTTTCGCACACCAAGACGTGTTTTGCCTAGTAACAGGGAGCAAGCCATGAAGCGTCTGCATTCACTCAGCAAAACTCTGCAGAGAAGGCCAGAAGTGAAAAGAGATTTCACTGAATTCATTAAAGGGATGCTAAACAATCACGCTGAAGTTGCAGGACCACTTGAAGCAGACAGGGAACACTGGTATCTACCAATGTTTGGTGTTTACCATCCACACAAACTCAACCAAATAAGAATAGTTTTTGATTCCAGCACAGAGTATAAAGGAGTCTCTTTAAATGATGTACTGTTGAGTGGCCCTGACCTAAACAATACTTTGCTAGGTGTCCTCATGCGTTTCAGAAAAGAGCCCGTTGCCTTCACAGCAGATGTGCAACAAATGTTTTACTGCTTTCTTGTAAGAGAAGATCACGGAGACTTTCTACGTTTTCTCTGGTACAAAGAAATTGTCGAGTACAGAATGAAAGTACACGTATTTGGTAATAGCCCTTCTCCTGCTGTCGCTATATACTGCATGCAAAAGGCTGCTCAGAAAAATGCAGAGTGCTATGGACAAGAGGCCAAACATTTTGTATTGAGACATTTTTATGTAGATGATGGACTCGCTTCTACTAGCACACCTGAAGAGGCAATTTCCATCCTTAGTAAAGCAAATGCTGGCAGAATCCAACCTGCGTCTTCATAAAATCGCTTCCAACAGCCAAAAAGTAATGGAAGCCTTCCCTGTAGCAGACAGGGCTAAAGACCTTAAAGATCTTTGCTTGAGTACAGACACCCTTCCCCTGCAGAAAAGCCTAGGCCTAAGTTGGGATCTAGAAACGGATAGTTTCGTTTTCAGAGTTTCCTCAGGAGAAAAGCCTTTTACACGTAGAGGCATTCTATCCACCGTAAATAGCCTTTATGATCCCCTAGGATTTGTATCACCTGTAACAATAAGAGGCAAGGTCTTAGTTCGAGAACTGTCATCTGGAAAAAGTGAATGGGGTGCATTGCTTCCACAAGAGAGACTAAGTGAGTGGGTTCAATGGACAGAATCCTTGCAAGCATTAGAGCACCTAAAGATAGACCGATGCTATGTGCCAAAGTCTTTATCATCAGCTTGCAGGAAAGAACTGTGCATCTTCTCAGACGCATCTACCACAGCTATAGGTGCAGTAGCCTACTTGAAATTAATTGATGCAGAAAATGTGTGTCATGTTGGATTCGTCATGGGAAAGTCCAAATTAAGCCCCAAACCAGCCCACACTATTCCTCGTTTAGAGTTGTGTGCTGCTGTGCTAGCAGTTGAAATGTCTGAACTAATCACAGATGAACTAGACACTGACTTGGATGCTGTAACATTCTTCACTGATAGCAAGACTGTCCTAGGATACATCTGCAGCACCACTAGGAGGTTCCATCTGTATGTCTCCAATAGGGTGAATAGAATCAGGCAATCTTCACACCCAGACCAGTGGTTCTATGTATCTACAGAGCAAAACCCTGCAGATTATGCCACTAGACCTACTCAAGCAGCATGACTTCAGAACTCTATATGGTTCTCAGGCCCATCCTTCCTGTACCAACCACACTGTGAGCAAATAGACACTGCTAATGCTTATCCACTCATAGAGCCCGAAGCTGACCCCGAAATCAGATCGGAAATTACGAGTTTCAGCACCAAAGCTTCTGAAGCCACACTTCACCCACATTGCTTTGATAGGTTTTCTTGCTGGAAGATACTAGTTAAGACCCTAACCAGACTCATCCATGTCGCTAAAACTTTCTGGATAGAAACCAACAGCGATCAAGTCAGAAGGTGGAAAAGTTTCCATGAACAGGTCAATCTAGTAGAGCTGGCTCAAGCAAAGTCTGTTATAATTTCTTCTGTTCAAAACAAACATTTCCAGAAGGAAATTGACAGCATCAAAAAACAAAAGACGTTCCCAAAACAAAGCCGTCTTAGGAAGCTTAGTCCTTTTCTAGACAAGAATGGGTTGTTGAGAGTAGGTGGACGTTTGTCTCTTGCTGAAATTTCAGAGGAAGAGAAACAGCCTGTCATCATACCTTATGATCACCACATTGCAGCACTGCTTGTTAGGTACTATCATGAACAAGTAGTTCACCAAGGGCGACACATCACAGAAGGTGCAATTAGATCCGCAGGTTTCTGGATTCTTGGTGGCAAACGCTTGGTATCAGCTGCTATACACAAATGTGTCATCTGTCACAAGCTGCGGGGAAGATTACAAAATCAAAGGATGGCAGAGCTACCAGAGGACAGAGTAATTGCTCAACCACCTTTCACCAATGTGGGCTTAGATGTATTTGGTCCATGGTCTGTTTTAACCCGTCGCACTAGAGGAGGCAGTGCGGACAGTAAACGATGGGCAGTCCTTTTTACTTGTTTGTCTACCCGAGCTGTACACATAGAGCTACTTGAAGCCATGTCAACATCAAGCTTTATTAACGCTTTGAGGAGATTCTTCTCAATTCGTGGCCCAGCAAAACTGCTCCGTTCTAACAAACTTTGTGGGAGCCTGCAAAGAACTTAACATTTGTGACAGTGAATCACAATTACAAGACTTTCTACAAGACAGAGGATGTACATGGGTCTTTAATCCTCCACACTCCTCACATATGGGTGGTGTCTGGGAGAGACTTACAGGTATTGCTAGACGAATCTTGGATGCTATGTTGCTACAAACCAAACCTGCTCACTTGACCCATGAGACTTTAAGCACCTTTATGGCAGAGGTTTCAGCTATTATGAATGCCAGGCCTATAGTTCCTGTGTCTTCAGACCCAGATACTCCTATGGTCCTTACCCCAGCAATGTTGTTGACTCAAAAGGTGAACTCTTTGTCTGCCCCATCTGGAACCATAAGTTCATGCAAAACAATGGAAGCAAGTACAATGCTTGGCAGACACCTTTTGGAAAAGATGGAAGAGGGAGTATCTGTCAAATTTGCAACGCCGCAGGAAATGGACTGAGGATCGCCCAAAATGTAAAAGTGGGTGATGTTGTTCTGTTAAAGGACAACCAAGAGAGCAGAAATGAGTGGCCCGTAGGACTTATTGTCAATGCTCTACCAAGCAGAGATGGCAAGGTCAGAAAGGTGGAGGTCAAGATTGTGAAAAATGAGACCACCAGAATTTATCTCAGACCTGTAACTGACATAGTTTTGATCTCGGACTAGCTAGGATTTCATTTTCTTGTTTACATAAATACCACTGCTATGCAGAAAAACATATGACATAATAAATTATGCCAGGCAGGGAGTGTTCTGCCCATATCATCATAATAATATGTGCTAAGTGCTGTTACAGATTATACTGCAATGTTGGTTTGACATTGTTGCCATCTAGTGGCCAGAGTTAGTTATTATTTTGTCACAGGAAAAGGAATTCCTACACAGTTAAGGCAGTAACCTTTAACCTGGAACTGTATTTCCTTCATTTCATGTCTGCTCTCTGATCCAAGTAGACTGCATGTAGAAGAGCTCCTGTCTATTCTTGGACTAATGGTGGAATTGTCTGTGAGTACTTTCACTGGTAGAGTGAGGCTGCTGTATAATGTTTTAATGTACTGACACATATGTTTGTTTATGCTTAAGTTGTAGTTTTACAAAGTTATTCAGAAAAAGAATACATACAGATTTGATGTCTCCCGTTTCTTGACTTCTGAATTATTGTTAAGCTGTCTGACTAGTGTTATACAACAGTTCAATAACGCGAAGCAGAACAAACATGTTATACTTACCTGCTCTGCGTAGTGGTTTTGCACAGAGCAGCGCCAATCCTCCTCTTCTCGGGTCCCCCCCGCCGGTACGCTTTGGCCCCTCTCGCCTGCTGAGTTCTCCCATAACAATCTGTTTGCTCTGGGGGCACTCATGCGTGCTCACTCCCAAGTCGCCTCTGTGGGTCTATAAAACACAAAGCGTGGCTCGGCCCCACGTCCCGCTCCCTCCCCAATGGCTGTGATTACCAGTTGTGTCTCAGCCAATTAGGAGGGTGAGACCCGGGAGAGCCTCGGCTCTCATGCATATCACTGGATCGAGATCGGGCTCAGGTAAGTATTGGGGGGGGGGGCTGAGGGAGAGCTGCACACAGGTTTTTTACCTTCATGCACAGAATGCATGAAGGTAAAAAAACTTCACCCTTGACAATCAATTTAATAGCAAACAGTGTTTAGACACGACTTACCTCTGACACAACTTGTATTGTAGTAAGCTTCAAGTATTCTTGTTCCAGTTTATCTAGCTTTTCTCGCATATTAATTTTCTCAAGTGCTTTATCACTTTCAAGGGTCGCCTGCAGAAATGACAATATTGCAGATTAGCATTACGGAGCTACAAAATATTGTATGTGGGAAGTTCCATTGAATGGAAATGGAATAATCAGTATGTTTCAGCAGTTGGATCAAATTACAGAAATTGGAGAAAACCCAGCCAAGCATGGGAAGAACATACAAATTACATGCAAAAAATAGGATTTTTATAACAGCTTACCTGTAAAATCCTTTTCTTGGAGTACACCACGGGACACAGAGCCAGTCATTACATAATGGGTTAAGGGTCACCAGCGGTGATTGGACACTGGCACAACCAATGGAAGACAGTTCCCCTCCATATAACCCCTCCCATCAGGGAAGTACCTCAGTTTTGTAGCAAAGCAGTAAGGTTCCCATAAGAAGGGTGGGACCTCTGTGTCCCGTGGTGTACTCCAAGAAAAGGATTTTACAGGTAAGCTGTTATAAAAATCCTATTTTCTTTATCGTACACCACGGGACACAGAGCCAGTCATTACATAATGGGACGTCCCAGAGCAATGCTCATATGAAGGGGGGGAGACACAGATCAAACCGACCGCTTGCGGACCAGAAGCCCTATACTGCTGCCTGCAGCACACTTCGCCCGAAGGCGGAATCCTCATGTCCTTTCACATCTATTTGATAGAATTTGGAAAATGTATGGACTGAGGACCAAGTTGCAGCCTTACAGATCTGAGCCATCGAAGCCTGGTGGTGCACTGCCCATGAAGCACTTATCGCCCTGGTAGAGTGCGCCTTAACAGGAAAAGGAGGAGTCCTGTTCTTTAAACCATAAGCTTGAACAATTACTTGTCTAATCCACCTGGAAATGGTGGATTTTGATACCGCTTGGCCCTTCTTGGGACCATCTGGTAAAATAAACAAAACATCTGTTTTACGTATCTGAGCGGTTGCTTGCAGATACACCCTTACCGCTCTCACTAGATCTAGAGAGTGTAATAATTTTTCCCCCGCCGTCCGCGGGTTTGGAAAAAAGGAAGGCAGAACAATGTCTTGATTCAAGTGAAAAGCCGACACCACCTTAGGCAGAAAAGCCGGATGGGGTCGTAGTACGATCTTGTCCTTGTGACAAATTAGATAAGGCTCTTTACAAGAAAGAGCTGCTAGCTCTGTTACTCTCCTAGCAGAAGCTATAGCAATCAGAAAGGCCAATTTCCTACTTAATATAATTAAAGGAATATGGCGAATAGGTTCAAAAGGTTGCTTTTGCAACACTGACAATACCAAATTCAAATCCCATGGACACAAGGGAGACCTGACTGGAGGATTTATCCTCCGTACCCCCTGAATGAATGTCCGAACTAGGGAGTGAGATGCCAATGGTCTCTGAAAGAAGACTGATAGAGCCGATATTTGCCCTTTGATGGTGCTAAGGGCTAATTTCATATCCACTCCTAACTGGCAAAAAGCAAGAATCCTACTTATTTCATATTTCAGAGGATTCCAACTTCTGGATTCACACCAGGAAACGTATGCTTTCCAGACTCTATGATAGATGAGTCTGGAGGCTGGCTTTCTAGCATTAATGAGCGTAGAAAGAGCCAGGCCAGAGACCCCTCTCTTTTTCAAAATGTGGGTCTCAGCAGCCAGGCCGTCAAATTTAGCCTTTGTAAGGAAGGGTGGAATACTGGACCCTGTGACAACAGGTCGTGTCGAAGTGGAAGCTTCCAGGGCCTTCCTATCGCCATTTTTACGATCTCGGCGTACCAAGGCCTCCTGGGCCAGTTTGGGGCCACTAGGATTACTGGTATTCCCTCCTCCTTGATCCTGCGAAGCAGTCTTTGTAGAAGAGGGATCGGAGGGAATGCATAGATCAGTGAGAACTGATTCCATGGAGTTATTAGAGCGTCTGTCCCGTAGGCTAGAGGATCTCTCGTTCTGGACACAAAGTTGTCCAATTTCTTGTTGAACCTGGAAGCTAGCAGGTCTACATCTGGGTTTCCCCATCTCAGACATATGGCCTGAAAGATCTCTGGGTGAAGAGACCACTCTCCTGGTAGCAGCTGCTGACGACTCAGGTAGTCTGCTTGCCAGTTTTCTATCCCTGGAATGAAGATTGCAGAGATGCAAGGTACATGCTCTTCTGCCCATGCCAAGATCCGGTTCACCTCTCTTTGGGCTGCCCGACTGTGGGTGCCTCCTTGGTGATTGATGTAAGCTACTGCCGTAGCATTGTCGGATTGAACCCGAACTGGGTAGCCCTGTAACCTGTATGTCCAGGTTTTGAGGGCTAGATATACTGCACGGATCTCTAGCACGTTGATGGGCAGGATCCCCTGAGTCTTGGCCCAGGTTCCCTGGGTAGAAGCCTCCTCGAATACTGCACCCCAGCCCGATAGGCTGGCATCCGTAGACACCACCTTCCAGGCTGCTGGGAGGAAGCACTTTCCCTTCCGTAAATTCTTGGCTTCTAGCCACCAATTGAAGCTGTGGCGTACTTGTGAGGACAGGCGCATGGGTATATCCAGAGCTTGGCTCTTTCTGTTCCAGGAGGCTAAAATATTGCCTTGAAGTAGTCTCGAATGAAACTGGGCGTAAGGGACCGCCTCGAAGGAGGCTACCATCTTTCCCAATAGTCTCATGCAAAGGCGAATAGACGGCCTCTTGTTTGCTTTGACCTTGTGGATCAGGTCTTTCAGAGACTGTATCTTTGGCTCTGGCAGGTATACCCTGTTTTGGGCTGTATCTATGATCATGCCCAGGTACACTATCCTTCTTTGGGCCTGGAGAGAGGATTTTTGTAAGTTTATAATCCATCCTAAATGCTCCAGGTATCCTACTGTAGTGTCTACAGCGTGATCCAATCCCTCCTTTGACTGATCTATTAATAGTAGATCGTCTAGATAGGCTGTTACCGCAATGTCCCGTGTTCTTAGGTTTGCTAACATAGGAGCTAGCACCTTTGTGAATACTCTGGGCGCGGTGGCTACACCAAATGGCAGGGCCACAAATTGAAAGTGGCGATCTTCTACCGCAAACCTTAGGAATCTTTGGTGAGCGGGGAGGATTGGTATGTGTAGCTATGCGTCTTTGATATCTATGGACGCAATGAATTCTCCGCCTTTTAAAGTAGCGACCACGGATCGAATCGTTTCCATTCGAAAATGGCGAACGTTCAGAAACTGGTTTAGATTTTTTAGATCCAGGATGGGTCTGACTTCTCCGTTCGGTTTTGGAATCACAAAGAGGTTTGAGTAAAAACCTGAACCTTGCTCCTTTTGGGGTACCTCTGTAACCACACCTTGAGCTATTAAGTGATTCAAACCTTTGAAGAAGGATCCTCTTTTTTGTGGATCCTTGGAGAGTCTTGAACTTCGGAATTGAGAAGATGGGATCTCTCGAAATTCCAGTCTGTACCCTGAGGATATTGTGGATACCACCCATTTGTCCTGGGTTTCTGTCCGCCAAGTCGCTGAGAACTGACAAAGCCTTCCCCCCACTCGGCCGAGCGGGGGCGCCCCTTCAATGAGAGGTTTTGGGGGCTTGCTTATTAGCTCTTGAACCCCACGGCTTCTTGTTCTTCTGAGCCTGTTCTTTGGCTTTTTTGGGCGGCTGAAAAGGCCGTCGCCACTGGCTGGAGTCAGATTTCCCGGGAGCTGGGGAGAGAGTGTGTTTAAAACAAGGTCTCTTGTTTTTCTTTCTCTCAGGTAAATGTGTCGTTTTACCACTTGATATCTTGGATATATCTTTCTAAATCTTCCCCAAAAAGGCGTTCGCCATGGAACGGGAAACTTGCCAACAACTTTTTGCACGGGGCTTCCGCTGACCAATGCTTAAGCCAAAGTACTCTGCGCATCTGTACCAGCTGGAGTGTAAGGCGTGATGCCTGTATGATAGAATCTCTCATGGCATCCACTGTGAAGCATAAGGCTTTAGGCCAATTCTCCCAATTTTTAGCCTGCTCTGAAGGCAGCTCCTTCAGCCCCTGCTTTACCTGTTGGCTGACGACCTGACACATACCGACTGCTGCTACTGCAGGTTGGATAATTGAGCCGGCCAAAAGGAAGGAGGATTTCAGTAAGGATTCCAACTTCTTCTCAGAAGGATCTTTAAACACTTGTACATTATCCACTGGACATGTCAGGTTTTTATTTACACAAGAAATAGCCGCATCTACCGTAGGCAGGCTCCATTTCTTTAAAAATTTTTCCTCCATAGGATAAAGAATGTTAAACTTTTTTGGAGGTGAAAAACGCTTATCTGGATGTTGCCAGTCTGCGTACAATAGATCCTCTAGTAACGGATGAACCGGGAAGGAGCATGCACCTTGCAGGGATCTTAATGATCCTAGGGAGGAGACAGGTGATTCTGTTACCTCCAAAGAGGGTAACCTAAATGCAGCTCGCACGGCTCCTGCATAGCATTGCACCTGTGACTTTAAAATCTGGGATACCGAAAAAGGCTCATCCGATATCCCTGATCCGTCTGACTCCTCATCCTCTGCTGATGTAGCCTCCTCCTCCTCAGGTACTTCTGAAGGGAGGTCCAATACTGGAGGAGATCTGCTTCGCTTATTGTCCTTTTTAGAGGATTTAGCGATTAAAGTAGCAATTTTCTCCTCCAGATTATTTAGGGCAGCTGATAAAGTGTCCTCAGTGACATATGCAGGCCCAGGCTTCACTGGGGAAGCCGCCATACCTGACAGAGGTAATGGCTCATCCTGTACAGGTGCTTTTGGCAACACAGGAGAGGAAGGTACCGAGTCAGCACAGCTAGAGCCCCCTGTCTCAGGCGGCGGTGCTCTTTTATCTCTTTTTGTCCGCATTACTTCCCCTGGAAGACTTACTGTTTAGACAAAATACAAGGTACCTAAATGCATATACTACCGTGTTCAGTTTAGCAAATACATTAAGTATGCAACTTTTAACACATAACTATGCATAACATGGATGTCTTCTAGGAAGTACCCAATCCAACCACATGGAGTCTTACGTCCCTGTATAGCTGCTGTGTTTCTCTGCCAGGAACAAGAGAACTAACGAGCTTGCTTGCTGCTGCAGTGCTTTTTACACTGACAGTCTTTTAAATTTGGCGCCGTTTCTGTGCCTGCGCGCGCCACGTGCCCGCGCACGCCTTCGGCCCCCCCTCCGATAAAGCGCGCGCGCGGCCTTTAGCGCTATGGTGGTGGCCATAGTGAGAGAGGACTCTCATCAGCCCCTGTCCCCACTTACCTGCATCTGCAGGTGTCTGTATCGGCCACCGAAAGGAGGAGCGGGGTGCTCAAGCAAGCTCAGCAGCGGAGGTGACGAGCAGTGTACTTCGCCAAAGCCGACACTGAACAGAGGTGAGTATATTCAGCTCTTTACTCCCCCCAGTGGTGGAAAAAAAGAAGACATCCACTTCTTGAAAAAAAAGGTCCCAACTTATATATATTTTTTTTTTTTTTTTAATGGACCTTCTAATCTTACCTTTCCACGCCGCAGGTTTTTCTGCTGAAAGTTTTCAGACAGATACCAAACTTCACCCTTCACGGTGGGCTATGTGTGCCAACCTTCAGGGATATGGGTTCCTATTTAAAGGATACCTCTCCCCTGGGCCTTGTACAAGACTCTTACCAGGACTTTATAGCGAAAGTGCTGGATCTTAGAGCCCAGTCCTCCGAAGAGAGACATTACAGGCGACGCCTCATGGATGAGGCCCGGATCCCATCCAGATTCAGCTCATTTGTAGGCGTCTTGGATGGATCCGAAAGCATAGCTCTTTTACCCCCAGAGGGTCTCTTTGGTAGAGCTTTCCTTTAGCACCTCCTAACGCGTCCAACACCTTTCGACACTGGCGAAAAAACTGAGGTACTTCCCTGATGGGAGGGGTTATATGGAGGGGAACTGTCTTCCATTGGTTGTGCCAGTGTCCAATCACCGCTGGTGACCCTTAACCCATTATGTAATGACTGGCTCTGTGTCCCGTGGTGTACGATAAAGAAAGTGTCTCATATTTACAATGCACATTTTGAAAGCTATTCAGAGAGATATTTAAAGATTGCAAAGAAGAAGTAAAAGCTCAAAGAGTTGCTTCTATACCATTCAGGATTTGGGAAGAGCAGGTGGAGAAGGGTATGTATTACTTTGAGGTTGGGATAACGAAACTCTTATGCACACGTGGGCCAACCAATGGATAAAAACCAAAAAGTTCAGACCTGAAATAAGATCTGGGGGTGGGTCAATGAGTGGAGCACAGACTTCGCATCTGTGGAGGCACCCTAAGAGATAAGTCAGCCATAATAACCAAGCATGCAGTATTTAGGGCAAGAGATCGGGGGTCCAAGTTCAGGACAGCTCTGCTTTAACCACTTAAGGACCGCCGCCTGTACATATACGTAGACAGAATGGCACAAGGGCGTACAGGTATGTCCCCTCTAAGAACCCTTCTGTGGGTCGCGAAGCTCCATGACCGCACCAGCGGGACCCGATCGCCGCCGGTGTCCCGCGATTGGGTCACGGAGCTGAAGAACTGGGAGAGGCAAGTGTAAACCATGGGTGCTCAACCTGTGGCCCTCCAGCTGTCGTGGAACCACAAGTCCCATCATGCCTCTGCCTTTGGGAGTCATGCTTATAACCGTCAGCCTTGCAATGCCTCATAGGACTTGTAGTTCCGCAACAGCTGGAGGGCCACAGGTTGAGTATGCCTGGTGTAAACAAACCTTTCCCCATTCTTCCTAGTGGCATGTCAGTGATCGTCTGTTCCCTGTCATAGGGAACGATCAGTGACGTCACACGCCAAGCCACGCCCCCTACAGTAAGAATCACTCATTAGGTCACACTTTCACACTTAACCCCTACAGCGCCAACTAGGTTAACCCCTTCACTGCTAGTGTCATTTTCACAGTAATCAGTGCATATTTATAGCACTGATCGCTGTAAAATTGACTGGTCCCAATAATGACGCAGTCACGATAAAAAAAAAAAACAAAAAAAAAAAACACGCTGATCGTTTGCAGCATTTGAAACCCATCACACAAACCATCATGGCAACTGTAGATGTAGAGTCTTTGTACACTAACATACACCATCATGATGCCTTAGAAGCACTTCGATGGGCTCTAACCAAAGAATCTAATCTTAAGAAAGTACAAATTAACTATCTTATCAAGGGGCTAAAAATAGCTATGGGCAACAACTTCTTTTGGGCCAATAACAACTATTACAACCAGATGGGGGGCGTGGCCATGGGGGCACGCTACGCCCCCAGTGTGGCAAATATTGTATTAAATAAGTGGGAGCATGAAAGCATTTTTCTGCACAGACACAAGTCCTTAAAGTTCTATAGGCGCTACATTGATGACGTCATTCTGTTATGGGAAGGCACGGAGACTAGCCTGATCAAATGAATGATAACAACTATGGACTGAAATTCAGTGCAGAGATTAACAATCATGCTGTAAACTATTTGGACCTTACTATTAGACAAACAGAACATACCTTTGAAACTCTCACATACTTCAAACCCACTGATAGGAACGGCTATGTATCTACGCATAGCTGCCATCATCCCCAGTGGATAGGGGCAGTGCCTAAAGGACAATACATGCGCCTTAGGAGAAATTGTGTAAAATTTTAAGACTTTATCCAGCAAGCTCAAATTTTGACCACCAAATTCCTAGAGAAAGGTTATCCAAGGGAAACACTCGGGAATATAGTGTCTCAAGTATCCCGAATGGAGAGACAAACATTACTGGTAACGAAAACCAAGCAAGAATTTAAAGGAGAGGTAGCATTTATATCTGGATTTCATCGCCAATATAAACAGATTGAAAGTATCTATAAAAAATATTGGCCGATATTGATGAAAGACCAAGATTTAAAATCTATCATCCCCAGTGTTCCGAAATTTATTTATATGCGAGCACCTGTCCTGAGGAATAAAATTGCCCGAAATGTTCCGGATCCCCCCGGAAAACCTCTCACTTTTTTGGATGGATCTGTTTTTTTCCATTGTACCAGATGCAAAGCCTGTAAAATTACACGTAAATCCTGGACTTCATCTAAAGTCACTCATTTTCAATCCAAAGTGACAGGAACTAAATTTAAAATTAAACCATTGATTACCTGTCACTCAGATCATGTCACATATGTTTTGGAATGTCCCTGTCCTCTCCAATATGTGGGAAGAACCACACGACCATTAAAAACAAGGATTAATGAGCACTTGACAAACAGAAAGGAGTTTCCTAATCATAGTGTTTCTAGGCACTTTAAAACCCATCATAACAGCAATCCAAGTCTGTGTAATTTCTATGGGATAGATAGAATTAAAAAACATTGGAGAGGAGTACATATGACTAGGATGGTATCGCAAAATAAAACCAAGTGGCTGTATACACTACAAACTATGCAACCACTAGGTATGAATATAAAGTTGGATTTAAATTGCTTCCTGTCCAATGATTAATGGGTGAGCGGTTCCTAACTTATTCTAATATATCTGTTGGGAATGAAGTAGCTTCAGGGGGTGGGGTATGCCTGCCCCTAACTAGTGCAGATTTAGATCGAGTGGCACATCATTTAGAGAGCAGTAAGATCCTGGGTAATCATGTGGGGTGGTTAGGAGAGGTATTTTTATTTCATTTATTTTAATTTAATAATTTTTTGATTGTTACCAATAGAGATAAAGATATAGGAGTCTATACAACCAATATTGATCCGATTGTAGATCTAGAGGCATATTTTTCCTGCAAATCAGTAATTGTAAAGTAATACCTATTAATCACCTATCTGGCATTCTGTCAAGTGTGCAGAAGATGGCGCTATCTTCCATCTACGCCAATGACGAGGGCCAGATAGGTGGGGATATACATACAGTTTAAAATCTAACTAGTGAGTACGACAAGCATACATGCAATAGATTCATATATTCCTTTAGATATGAATTGGGGATATTTTCATCAAATAACGGACAAAATTATTTATCTAATGATCTAGCTAAGGTTTCAGTATAGGTCTGGGTGTGCAATTGGTATGCTTTCGAGACTGTACCATTGCCTTCTATGTATAGGGGGGGATACTAAATTTCTGTTTGTCTTTCTTTTATTCGTTGTTATCTCTTAAGCAATTTTATGAAGTATAATATGGTCATACACATGTTTTAACTAACCAAAAGGTGGTAGTGCAAATAGGGTTGTTGTATGCCATGTAACCCGAGACTAGGGTTTGTTTTTGGGCGAGTTTCGGACACCTCCGCTGCTTCCCGCAGTAGTCTCGCCCACAACTACAAATACCATGATCCTTTGTGACCAGGCACGCCCCCTGAAGACGTAAACCAACGAAACGTACCTCGGCGGCGGTACCTGGTCACGTGATTCGCATTGTCATCCCGGCGCTCAGAGTTTGAATTGATCTGTGAACACCAAGCGCGTCACCTCGGAGGAAGCAGCGGGGGAGTTCGTATACAGACAAGCTCACAATCCTAGTGCCGGGAAAGGCACTTTTAAAGTAAGAGGCCATTTGGCACATCTTGTTTTTTATATTGTTTTAATAAACTGTATTACGCTATGAAGCTTCCTGTTTCTATTCACATATCCTGTCTCTATGGATTTTTTCCTGTGTTTGAGTGTCGATGTGCATGCAGGCACAATCCTGCACAAGCTCTAAGGACCATCTTTTTAGTTAAAGTGGTCAATAAAATCTGGTAAGCGCATCCTTTGAGCACTTTGGGTGAAATATATTGTTTGGTGGAGGAATAACACGCCAATTACGAAGATTTTTTTTGATAAATGTTTCACAATTAACCGACGTTCAAGCAATATTTTGATTTAATATCAGCACTTGGTTGGAACTTTTTTTGGAGACTTCTTTGGAAAAATTGGACTCTGATTGTAGTAAAAAAAATTAAAAAAATAAAAATCCCATAAAAACTACCCCCTATTTTGTAGACACTATAGCTTTTGCGCAAACCAATCAATAAACGCTTATTGCGTTTTTTTTTTAAAATCAAAAATACGTAGAAGAATACATATCGGCCTAAACTGAGGGAAAAAAAAAACTTTTTTTTTTTTTTTTATATATTTTTTTGGGGATATTTATTATAGCAAAAAAATTTTCAAAATTGTCGCTCTATTTTTGTTTATAGCGCAAAAAATAAAAACCACAGAGGTGATCAAATACCACCAAAAGAAAGCTCTATTTGTGGGGGGGAAAAAAAAAAAGGACATCAATTTTGTTTGGGAGCCTTGTCGAACGACCACGCAATTATCAGTTAAAGCGACGCAGTGCCAAATCGCAAAAAGGGGCCTGGTCCTTTAGCAACAAAATGGTCCGGGGCTTAAGTGGTTAAAATAGTTTTAAAACCTCAGACATAGTTACATATTAGGGGAGGTTGTAAAAAGACAAAAGACCATCAAGTCCAACCTATGTGAAATAGGTTCATGAAATATGAACAAAGCATATCCCTCTATAGTGTTTACTTGTCTCAATTAAAGAGCTCCAAGTGTCATTTCTGGCTGCTGCTTCCTTCCTCTGCTTTTAGCAGGAATCACTTCTGACAAGTTTTCCTGACAACAAAAAGAACAAAGGGTGACAGGGGAGGGATCTCCAGGATGCAACCTGTGATCGACAGCCTCAGCTCTGTTCCTGTGCGCTGACTGAAGGGGGGTGCGTACCTTCCTACCAATCAGCTCTAAGAGCTCTCCTCACTGAGCGCTGTAGTGTAATTTTTGCTCTCCGTCCTCTCTTCTCTGAACTGAGAAGCTTTATAAATTATGGGCGTTAGACAGATGTGAAGGAGAAGAGAAGACTGCAGATAAATAGGTACAACTGACAGAGGGAAAAAAAGTATTTGATCCCCTGCTGATTTTGTAAGTTTGCCCACAGACAAAGAAATGATTGATCTATAATTTTTATGGTAGGTTTATTTTAACAGCGAGAGACAGAACAAAAATATCCAGAAAAACGCATTTAATTTTTTTTTATGAATGGATTTGCATTTTAATGAGTGAAATAAGTATTTGACTGCTTCGCAAAATATGACTTTGTGATTGCCAACAAGGGTTTTGCCACCAAGTACTGAGGCCAGACGTTTCTTGTAGTTGGCCACCAGGTTTGCACATATCTCAGGAGGGATTTCGTCCGACTCATCTCTGCAGAGCCTCTCCAAGTCATTAAGGTTTTGAGGCCGACGTTCGGCAACTCGAATCTTCAGCTCCCTCTACATATTTTCTATGGGATTAAGTTCTGGAGACTGACTAGGCCACTCCAGGACCTTGATGTGCTTCTTCTTTAGCCACTCTTTTGTTGCCTTGGCGGTATGTTTTGGGTTATTGTCATGCTGGAATTCCCATCCACAACCCATTTTCAATGCCCTGGCTGAGGGAAGGAGGTTCTCACCCAAGATTTGATGGTACATGTCCCCGTCCATCGTCCCTTTGATGCAGTGAAGTTGTCCTGTCCCCTTAGCAGAAAAATACCCCCAAAAACAATGTTTCCACCTCTATGTTTGACGGTGGGGATGGTGTTCTTGGGGTCATAGGCAGCATTCCTCCTCCTCTAAACACGGTGAGTTGACTTGATGCCAAAGAGCTTGATTTTGTTCTCATCTGACCACAACACTCACCCACTTCTCCTCTGAATCATTCAGATGTTCATTAGTGAAAGGCGTTTGAAAAATGATTGTGCAAATACTGTGCAATATAAAAATTTGCAATGACCGCCATTTTATTCCCTAGGGTGTCTACTAAAAATATATTATACATATATATATATATATATATATATATATATATATATATATATATATATATAGTTTGGGGGTTCCGATTAATATAGAAAAAAAAAATGATGATTTTTACATGAGAGAAGTGCCAGAATAGGCCCGGTGGAGAAGCAGTTAAAGAGGAAGTGATGTGGAGGAAATGATCTAGACGTGGTTAGGTTGTAGACATTTTTTGGGAATTCTCTGCCAGGTGGATTTATGTACAATACTTGGCTTGATCCAGCTCAGCTTTGCGGAAACAAAAAGCATTGCCGCTGACCATGCTTAGTGCCTCTGCTCCTGCCTGGCACGGTCAGTTTTCCTGGCTGGCTTGATTTTGCCCACACAGAAGCAAATGGAGTTATCACACGTCTGCTCTGCACAACCAGAAAGCAGCTGGAGCTGCTCTGTCCTAGTTCTCTATTATTTCCCAGTGCATTCTCAGATACAGGAACCTCCACTGTCTCTCCTCCAATGTCCAGCTAACACTTTATAAATGCTTCACCAACATGCGATAAATGCTGTAGGTGCGGTTATAGAGCATTATCATTGAAATCAATGGAGGCGACTGACAAGCGTTGATGCCTCACGAAAGCGATATGCTGCTTAATATTTACCACAACGCCATCACTCCTGTGTGTACAGCACAGTGTGGTGCCCATTGTAATATTCATGGCAGGCATTGAAGGGCAGTTATGAGGCTTTAAAATGCTAAATAACTGCAGCATAAAACACAGGGCATTGACATGTGAATGAGCCCTTAAAGCAACCAAGTAAAAAAATGATTTGTTAATTGAAGCTGCTAATAATTTAAAGTTTGTTTCTTTTAGAGCTTGTTCACACCAACTGCAGTGCGGGAAATCAATTGTTTCCATGTGCGTTTCCCGCAACGCATGAGAATGTGCTGCCCTTGTGAGATACGCATGGGTACCACCATTGGGGGTTATTTACAAAAGGCAAATCCACTTTGCACTACCAGTGCAAAATGCACTTGGAAGTGCAGTCGCTGTAAATCCGAGGGGAAGATCTGAAATGAGGGGAAGCTCTGCCGATTTTATCATCCAATCATGTGCAAGCTAAAATGCTGTTTTTTTTATTTTCCTTGCATGCATCCTCAGATCTACAGCGACTGCACTTTCAGTGCAATTTCAAGTGCACTTTACACTTGTAGTGCAAAGTGGATTTGCCTTTCGTAAATAACCCCCATTGATTGCTAAAAGGTATATTGGAAATGTGCACACCAAACTGTATGGTACCACAGTTTGGTGCAGCACGATATATAAAGTTGCATACGCCATATGTTTGGCAGCCCGTTGAAATTAATGGGTTGTAGAAAATGCACAAAAAATAGGATTTTTATAACAGCTTACCTGTAAAATCCTTTTCTTGGAGTACACCACGGGACACAGAGCCAGTCATTACATAATGGGTTAAGGGTCACCAGCGGTGATTGGACACTGGCACAACCAATGGAAGACAGTTCCCCTCCATATAACCCCTCCCATCAGGGAAGTACCTCAGTTTTGTAGCAAAGCAGTAAGGTTCCCATAAGAAGGGTGGGACCTCTGTGTCCCGTGGTGTACTCCAAGAAAAGGATTTTACAGGTAAGCTGTTATAAAAATCCTATTTTCTTTATCGTACACCACGGGACACAGAGCCAGTCATTACATAATGGGACGTCCCAGAGCAATGCTCATATGAAGGGGGGGAGACACAGATCAAACCGACCGCTTGCGGACCAGAAGCCCTATACTGCTGCCTGCAGCACACTTCGCCCGAAGGCGGAATCCTCATGTCCTTTCACATCTATTTGATAGAATTTGGAAAATGTATGGACTGAGGACCAAGTTGCAGCCTTACAGATCTGAGCCATCGAAGCCTGGTGGTGCACTGCCCATGAAGCACTTATCGCCCTGGTAGAGTGCGCCTTAACAGGAAAAGGAGGAGTCCTGTTCTTTAAACCATAAGCTTGAACAATTACTTGTCTAATCCACCTGGAAATGGTGGATTTTGATACCGCTTGGCCCTTCTTGGGACCATCTGGTAAAATAAACAAAACATCTGTTTTACGTATCTGAGCGGTTGCTTGCAGATACACCCTTACCGCTCTCACTAGATCTAGAGAGTGTAATAATTTTTCCCCCGCCGTCCGCGGGTTTGGAAAAAAGGAAGGCAGAACAATGTCTTGATTCAAGTGAAAAGCCGACACCACCTTAGGCAGAAAAGCCGGATGGGGTCGTAGTACGATCTTGTCCTTGTGACAAATTAGATAAGGCTCTTTACAAGAAAGAGCTGCTAGCTCTGTTACTCTCCTAGCAGAAGCTATAGCAATCAGAAAGGCCAATTTCCTACTTAATATAATTAAAGGAATATGGCGAATAGGTTCAAAAGGTTGCTTTTGCAACACTGACAATACCAAATTCAAATCCCATGGACACAAGGGAGACCTGACTGGAGGATTTATCCTCCGTACCCCCTGAATGAATGTCCGAACTAGGGAGTGAGATGCCAATGGTCTCTGAAAGAAGACTGATAGAGCCGATATTTGCCCTTTGATGGTGCTAAGGGCTAATTTCATATCCACTCCTAACTGGCAAAAAGCAAGAATCCTACTTATTTCATATTTCAGAGGATTCCAACTTCTGGATTCACACCAGGAAACGTATGCTTTCCAGACTCTATGATAGATGAGTCTGGAGGCTGGCTTTCTAGCATTAATGAGCATAGAAAGAGCCAGGCCAGAGACCCCTCTCTTTTTCAAAATGTGGGTCTCAGCAGCCAGGCCGTCAAATTTAGCCTTTGTAAGGAAGGGTGGAATACTGGACCCTGTGACAACAGGTCGTGTCGAAGTGGAAGCTTCCAGGGCCTTCCTATCGCCATTTTTACGATCTCGGCGTACCAAGGCCTCCTGGGCCAGTTTGGGGCCACTAGGATTACTGGTATTCCCTCCTCCTTGATCCTGCGAAGCAGTCTTTGTAGAAGAGGGATCGGAGGGAATGCATAGATCAGTGAGAACTGATTCCATGGAGTTATTAGAGCGTCTGTCCCGTAGGCTAGAGGATCTCTCGTTCTGGACACAAAGTTGTCCAATTTCTTGTTGAACCTGGAAGCTAGCAGGTCTACATCTGGGTTTCCCCATCTCAGACATATGGCCTGAAAGATCTCTGGGTGAAGAGACCACTCTCCTGGTAGCAGCTGCTGACGACTCAGGTAGTCTGCTTGCCAGTTTTCTATCCCTGGAATGAAGATTGCAGAGATGCAAGGTACATGCTCTTCTGCCCATGCCAAGATCCGGTTCACCTCTCTTTGGGCTGCCCGACTGTGGGTGCCTCCTTGGTGATTGATGTAAGCTACTGCCGTAGCATTGTCGGATTGAACCCGAACTGGGTAGCCCTGTAACCTGTATGTCCAGGTTTTGAGGGCTAGATATACTGCACGGATCTCTAGCACGTTGATGGGCAGGATCCCCTGAGTCTTGGCCCAGGTTCCCTGGGTAGAAGCCTCCTCGAATACTGCACCCCAGCCCGATAGGCTGGCATCCGTAGACACCACCTTCCAGGCTGCTGGGAGGAAGCACTTTCCCTTCCGTAAATTCTTGGCTTCTAGCCACCAATTGAAGCTGTGGCGTACTTGTGAGGACAGGCGCATGGGTATATCCAGAGCTTGGCTCTTTCTGTTCCAGGAGGCTAAAATATTGCCTTGAAGTAGTCTCGAATGAAACTGGGCGTAAGGGACCGCCTCGAAGGAGGCTACCATCTTTCCCAATAGTCTCATGCAAAGGCGAATAGACGGCCTCTTGTTTGCTTTGACCTTGTGGATCAGGTCTTTCAGAGACTGTATCTTTGGCTCTGGCAGGTATACCCTGTTTTGGGCTGTATCTATGATCATGCCCAGGTACACTATCCTTCTTTGGGCCTGGAGAGAGGATTTTTGTAAGTTTATAATCCATCCTAAATGCTCCAGGTATCCTACTGTAGTGTCTACAGAGTGATCCAATCCCTCCTTTGACTGATCTATTAATAGTAGATCGTCTAGATAGGCTGTTACCGCAATGCCCCGTGTTCTCAGGTTTGCTAACATAGGAGCTAGCACCTTTGTGAATACTCTGGGCGCGGTGGCTACACCAAATGGCAGGGCCACAAATTGAAAGTGGCGATCTTCTACCGCAAACCTTAGGAATCTTTGGTGAGCGGGGAGGATTGGTATGTGTAGATATGCGTCTTTGATATCTATGGACGCAATGAATTCTCCGCCTTTTAAAGTAGCGACCACGGATCGAATCGTTTCCATTCGAAAATGGCGAACGTTCAGAAACTGGTTTAGATTTTTTAGATCCAGGATGGGTCTGACTTCTCCGTTCGGTTTTGGAATCACAAAGAGGTTTGAGTAAAAACCTGAACCTTGCTCCTTTTGGGGTACCTCTGTAACCACACCTTGAGCTATTAAGTGATTCAAACCTTTGAAGAAGGATCCTCTTTTTTGTGGATCCTTGGAGAGTCTTGAACTTCGGAATTGAGAAGATGGGATCTCTCGAAATTCCAGTCTGTACCCTGAGGATATTGTGGATACCACCCATTTGTCCTGGGTTTCTGTCCGCCAAGTCGCTGAGAACTGACGAAGCCTTCCCCCCACTCGGCCGAGCGGGGGCGCCCCTTCAATGAGAGGTTTTGGGGGCTTGCTTATTAGCTCTTGAACCCCACGGCTTCTTGTTCTTCTGAGCCTGTTCTTTGGCTTTTTTGGGCGGCTGAAAAGGCCGTCGCCACTGGCTGGAGTCAGATTTCCCGGGAGCTGGGGAGAGAGTGTGTTTAAAACAAGGTCTCTTGTTTTTCTTTCTCTCAGGTAAAAGTGTCGTTTTACCACTTGATATCTTTTGGATATATCTTTCTAAATCTTCCCCAAAAAGGCGTTCGCCATGGAACGGGAAACTTGCCAACAACTTTTTGCATGGGGCTTCCGCTGACCAATGCTTAAGCCAAAGTACTCTGCGCATCTGTACCAGCTGGAGTGTAAGGCGTGATGCCTGTATGATAGAATCTCTCATGGCATCCACTGTGAAGCATAAGGCTTTAGGCAAATTCTCCCAATTTTTAGCCTGCTCTGAAGGCAGCTCCTTCAGCCCCTGCTTTACCTGTTGGCTGACGACCTGACACATACCGACTGCTGCTACTGCAGGTTGGATAATTGAGCCGGCCAAAAGGAAGGAGGATTTCAGTAAGGATTCCAACTTCTTCTCAGAAGGATCTTTAAACACTTGTACATTATCCACCGGACATGTCAGGTTTTTATTTACACAAGAAATAGCCGCATCTACCGTAGGCAGGCTCCATTTCTTTAAAAAAATTTCCTCCATAGGATAAAGAATGTTAAACTTTTTTGGAGGTGAAAAACGCTTATCTGGATGTTGCCAGTCTGCGTACAATACCCTCATTCGCAGAAACAACTCCGGCTGGTTTAATGACACTCTTACCCTACTGAAGCAAGAACGCAGAAGAGCCGAAGGAGCCTGGAGAAGAAACCCAACTAAGGAAAACCACATTAATTACAAAGCACTCACTAAGAAATATCACAAAGCAATTTTCAAAGCAAAAAAGGAACATTTCTCAAACACCATCAAAAAAGGCCTAAACCGACCTCGTGAACTCTTCAAACTAGTAACTCAAACTATGAACCCCACCTGCCTAGAACCTTCAGCAAACGAAACACAAGAGTTCTGTAATGAGCTATCGGACTTTATCGACAAAATCGAAAACATTCGAGTATCAATTCAACAGAAAAAAACAACCAACCCTGCTCTGCCAAAGCAAATAGAGGAAATCAATATGAACACTATACAATTGACAAAATTTTCGCTGGTCCCGATCACCATCGACACCACCAAAAATATAATCAGAAGCCTCAGAGACAGCACATCTCCAAATGACATAATCTCTACAAAACTCCTGAAAGAATGTACCGACATTTTAGCACCCACCATAACACACCTCGTAAATCAATCATTCAAAGAAGGTATTGTTCCAATCTCTCTCAAGCAAGGCATAATCAAACCCCTCCTAAAGAAACCCAACCTGGACCCCAAAGACCCAAACTACCGCAGACCGGTAACAAGCCTCAACACCATCTCCAAGATCATGGAGAAAGCAGTAGTACAACAGCTACAACTCTATTTGGACACCCACAAACTCTTGGATCCACTACAATCAGGCTTCCGCCCAGGCCATGGCACAGAAACAGCACTTCTTAAAATATGGGATGACACCCTCGAAGCAGCAGATGACGGAGAATCATGTCTCCTGGTGCTGCTGGACCTCAGTGCAGCGTTCGACACAGTAGACCACAAAACTCTACTCATTCGCCTTAAAGAAGTAGCCGGAGTCGCAGACCCTGACCTACACTGGTTCGCATCCTTCCTAGACAATCGTTCCCAGACAGTGAAACTAGGAGCCTTCACCTCTGAAACTCGCACAATTTCTTGCGGAGTCCCCCAAGGATCACCCCTGTCACCCGTGCTCTTTAACATCTACCTCCGCCCACTCCTCAAAATCATCAGCAAACAGGGCCTGTGCTACCACTCATATGCTGACGACACCCAACTCTACTTTCGTATCACCGGGAAAAAAGACCAATATCACGGATTGGAAACCTGTCTCACATTGATCGATGAATGGATGACTGAGAATTCCCTCAAACTCAACGGATCCAAAACAGAACTCCTTCTCCTCCACGCAAACCGAAAGACAAAAACTAAGACTTCTTGGACACTCCCCACTATCCTTGGACAGACCGTTACCCCGAGCACCAAAGTCAAAAGTCTCGGAGTCATCTTTGACTCGGAGATGTCGATGGACGCACAAATTGGATCAGTAGTCAGCGGAGCTCACCATCTCCTCCGTCTACTACGTAGACTCATCCCCTTCATCCCAAAAGAGGATACAGCAGTAGTAGTTGGAACAATTATCAACTCCCGACTCGATTACGCAAACGCCCTCTACCTCGGACTACCCAAATACCAGATTTCGCGCCTACAAGTCATCCAGAACACGGCTGCCAGGCTGGTAACGGGAAAAAAACCTTGGGAATCCATCACCCCATCACTAAGGACCCTTCATTGGCTAACCGTAAAGGATCGGATCACATTCAAGACCCTCTGTCTCACCCACAAGTGCACACAGGGAAACGCTCCACAATATCTATGCGAGAAGATAAAACACTACACCCCCAATCGCAATCTCCGATCAACCAACCAAAACCTCCTTCACATCCCCAAGTCCCGCTACAAATCAAAGGGAGAACGAAGATTTGCAGTCCAAGGACCACGGCTATGGAACGCTCTACCCACCAACATCCGCATGGAAGAAAACCACCGGGCCTTCAGGAAAAAACTTAAGACCCACCTATTCTGAAGGGTCAGGATGTCACTGGATGCAAAGCGCCTTGAGGCGATTTAGTTCGCATTTGTAGCGCTATACAAGTTATTCACTCACTCACTCAATAGATCCTCTAGTAACGGATGAACCGGGAAGGAGCATGCACCTTGCAGGGATCTTAATGATCCTAGGGAGGAGACAGGTGATTCTGTTACCTCCAAAGCGGGTAACCTAAATGCAGCTCGCACGGCTCCTGCATAGCATTGTACCTGTGACTTTAAAATCTGGGATACCGAAAAAGGCTCATCCGATATCCCTGATCCGTCTGACTCCTCATCCTCTGCTGATGTAGCCTCCTCCTCCTCCTCAGGTACTTCTGAAGGGAGGTCCAATACTGGAGGAGATCTGCTTCGCTTATTGTCCTTTTTAGAGGATTTAGCGATTAAAGTAGCAATTTTCTCCTCCAGATTATTTAGGGCAGCTGATAAAGTGTCCTCAGTGACATATGCAGGCCCAGGCTTCACTGGGGAAGCCGCCATACCCGACAGAGGTAATGGCTCATCCTGTACAGGTGCTTTTGGCAACACAGGAGAGGAAGGTACCGAGTCAGCACAGCTAGAGCCCCCTGTCTCAGGCGGCAGTGCTCTTTTATCTCTTTTTGTCCGCATTACTTCCCCAGGAAGACTTACTGTTTAGACAAAATACAAGGTACCTAAATGCATATACTACCGTGTTCAGTTTAGCAAATACATTAAGTATGCAACTTTTAACACATAACTATGCATAACATGGATGTCTTCTAGGAAGTACCCAATCCAACCACATGGAGTCTTACGTCCCTGTATAGCTGCTGTGTTTCTCTGCCAGGAACAAGAGAACTAACGAGCTTGCTTGCTGCTGCAGTGCTTTTTACACTGACAGTCTTTTAAATTTGGCGCCGTTTCTGTGCCTGCGCGCGCCACGTGCCCGCCTTCGGGCCCCCCCCTCCGATAAAGCGCGCTCGCGCGCGGCCTTTAGCGCTATGGTGGTGGCCATAGTGAGAGAGGACTCTCATCAGCCCCTGTCCCCACTTACCTGCATCTGCAGGTGTCTGTATCGGCCACCGAAAGGAGGAGCGGGGTGCTCAAGCAAGCTCAGCAGCGGAGGTGACGAGCAGTGTACTTCGCCGAAGCCGACACTGAACAGAGTGAGGTGAGTATATTCAGCTCTTTACTCCCCCCAGTGGTGGAAAAAAAGAAGACATCCACTTCTTGAAAAAAAGGTCCCAACTTATTTTTTTTTTTATGGACCTTCTAATCTTACCTTTCCACGCCGCAGGTTTTTCTGCTGAAAGATTTCAGACAGATACCAAACTTCACCCTTCACGGTGGGCTATGTGTGCCAACCTTCAGGGATATGGGTTCCTATTTAAAGGATACCTCTCCCCTGGGCCTTGTACAAGACTCTTACCAGGACTTTATAGCGAAATAGCGAAAGTGCTGGATCTTAGAGCCCAGTCCTCCGAAGAGAGACATTACAGGCGACGCCTCATGGATGAGGCCCGGATCCCATCCAGATTCAGCTCATTTGTAGGCGTCTTGGATGGATCCGAAAGCATAGCTCTTTTACCCCCAGAGGGTCTCTTTGGTAGAGCTTTCCTTTAGCACCTCCTAACGCGTCCAACACCTTTCGACGCTGGCGAAAAAACTGAGGTACTTCCCTGATGGGAGGGGTTATATGGAGGGAAACTGTCTTCCATTGGTTGTGCCAGTGTCCAATCACCGCTGGTGACCCTTAACCCATTATGTAATGACTGGCTCTGTGTCCCGTGGGGTACGATAAAGAAACACACGTACATCCGTGCAAACTGGCTTTTCATGCAAACGTTTAATGGCTTTGGGTACATATTATGTGACATCTAAAACTGTTTTAAAGCAATTGTAAACGGTAAAATTAATAAACAAAGAAGTCTATACTTACCTGCTCTGTGCAAGAGAACTGCACAGAGCGGGTGCCTACCTCCTCTTCCCGGGTCCCCCCACTGGGGCTACTGGCCTCTCCTTTCTCTCCAGTGCCCTCATGGGAAGCTGCTTCTTATGGGGGCTCCTGTGCATACTCGGTCCCGAGCCCCGCCACTGCGTCCATTGACACAGACAGCTGGACTCAGCCCCGCCCACCGGTCACTGACTTTGACAGCAGCAGGAGCCAATGACTTCTGGTGTCCAGCAAAGCCAGTGAGGAAGTGAGGGGAGAGAAGAGATGCAGACGTGCACAGCGCTGGATAGAATGAGGGCTCAGGTAAGTATAAGGGGGAGTAAGGGGGTTGCTGATGTTTAAACATTTTGCATTAAGTTAAAAAAAAAAAAAAATGTTTAGGCTTCAGAACCACTTTAAAGGAGTTGTAAAGTCAAAAGGTTTTTTATCTTAATGCATTTCCGCTAAAAAGCATTCTGTGTGTAACAGCACCACCTAATACTTACCCAAATCCCATCTCTGTCCAGTGAAGTCCATGAATTCCTCAGCCGTCCAGGACTCTCCCACCTGATTGGTTAAATGACTTTGACAGCAGCAGGAGCCAATCAGGGGAAACAGGAGGGGCTGAATGGCAGCTCCGTGTGTGAATGAACACAGAGCTGCTGCTCGGCTCGGGTGCCCCCATAGCAAGTTGCGTGCTGTGGGGGGCACTCAGCAGGAGGGAGGAGCCAGGAGAGCCGAAGAGGGACCAGAGAAGAGGAGGATCCAGGCTGCTCTGTAAAACCACGGCACAGAGCAGGTAAGTATAACATGCTTGTTATTTTTATTTTTTTAACCAGTTCCCCATCGAACCATAGTAATACGACGACGGCAGGAACCTTGTCTCCCTCAGGGTGGACGTCATATGACGTCCTTTGCTAGGGGGCGTGCGCGATCGCTCGGAACCTGGCGCGCGTGCCCACGATGTCCGCCGGGCACCCGCGATTGACACAGATCCACCTCCTGTCAGGTGAGGAGACCGATGTGTGTTCCCAGTACAGAGGAACACACAGTCTCCTCCCCTTGTCAGTCCCCTCCCCCTACAGTAAGAATCTCTCAGGGAACATTTAACCCCTTCAGCGCCCCCTAGTGTTAACCCCTTCCCTGCCAGTCACATTTTTACAGTAATCAGTGCAGTTTTATAGCACTAATCGCTGTATAATGTGAATGGGCCCAAAAATGTGTCAAAAGTGTCCGATATGTCCATCGCAATGTCACAGTAAAAAAAAAAAAAAAAAAAAAACCACGCAGATCGCCGCCATTACTAGTAAAAAAATATTTTTATATTTTTTTTAAAAAAATTGATATTTGTTAACCACTTAAGCCCCGGACCATTTTGGCTGGTTAAAGACCAGGCCCCTTTTTACGATTCGGCACTGCGTCGCTTTAACTGACAATTGTGTGGTTGTGCGACGTGGCTCCCAAACAAAATTTACGTTCTTTTTTTTCCACAAATAGAGCTTTCTTTTGGTGGTATTTAATCACCTCTGCGTTATTTTTGTGCTATAAAACAACAATTTTGAACAAAATGCAATATTTTTTTACTATAATAAATACCCCCCCCCCCCAAAAAAAATTATATTATTATAATATATATATATATATATATATATATATATATATATATATAAAAAAACATTTTTTCCTCAGTTTAGGCCAATAAGTATTCTTCTACATATTTTTGGTAAAAAAAAAAAAAAAAAAGCACGCACACGCAATCGCAGTTTATTGATTGGTTTGCGCAAAAGTTATAGAGTTTACAAAATAGGGGATAGTTTTATAGCATTTTTATAATTTTTTTTTACTAGTAATGGCGGCGATCAGTGATTTTTTTCGTGACTGCGACATTATGGCAGACACATCGGACACTTTTGACACCATTGTCATTTTTACAGCGATCAGTGCTATAAAAATTCACTGGTTACTGTGAAAATGACACTGGAAGTGAAAGGGTTAACCACTAGGTGGCGCTGTAGGGGTTAAGTGTTCCCTGCATAGTGTTTCAAACTGAGGGGGGGGGTGGGGGTGGGCTCTGTGTCACATGACACTGATCTCCGCTCCGTGTACACAGAGCGGAGATCCGTGTCATTGTCACTAGGGAGATGCTTGTTTACACAAGCATCTCCCTGCTCTATACCTCCGTGAGACGATCGTAGGGATCCCCCCCCCCGGCGATCGAGT
Source organism: Rana muscosa (assembly GCA_029206835.1). Classification (NCBI taxonomy): domain Eukaryota; kingdom Metazoa; phylum Chordata; class Amphibia; order Anura; family Ranidae; genus Rana; species Rana muscosa. The sequence goes on from CM055117.1 coordinate 1,026,883,577, forward strand.
CCGCGGGACCCGCGGTCCGACTCACGGGGATGGCGGCAGGGTCACGAGCGCGCCGACGGCGCGCGCACGACTACACGGACAGGCACTTAAAGGGGACTTACAGGTACGTTGATGTGCCTATCCGTGCCATTCTGCCGACGTAAATGTACAGGAGGCGGTCGGCAAGTGGTTAAATCAAAAAAAAAAAAAAAAGTCTTCAAAATTGTCGCTCTTTTGTTTATAGCGCAAAAAAATTTAATAAAAATAATCGCAGAGGTGATCAAATACCAAACGAAAGCTCTGTTTGTGGGGGAAAAAAAAAAAAACCATAAAAGATTTCATTTGGGTACAGTGTTGCATGACCGCGCAATTGTCATTCAAAGTGCGACGACGCTGAAAACTAAAAATTGGTCTGGGCAGGAAGGGGGTGAAAATTCCCTGTGTGGAAGTGGTTAAAGAGCCTTTACAATCTTTTAAGTTTATATGGTGTTAAACTGAAGGTAATGAATAACCAAAGCACATTACAAATAACATTAAATGTTGGCACACATTTGGAATTACCTGTGTCTGGAGCACAGATTTCTTTTCACTCTCTGCACTCCGTATCGTCTTTTTCATGTATTCCAGCTGTCTTTCCAAAAGGCTGCATCGGGACTGTGCCGTCAGCAGCTGTCTGGTGAGATCTGTAAGGAACGCAGATAAAATCACTACCATGTATAGGACCAGATTACAATGCATGAAAACTGGAGGCTTCTGGGGGATATTTGCTTGGCCATTATTCCATTACAGCAACTGTGTATACAAACTGAAGAACTTACACCAGCATTTACTAGTCTAATCAGTTAAAAAGTATAGTGTAAGAAAAGGTATTAAATTATAATAGGAGCCTATAAAATTAAAAACGAGAAGTTCACCTTTTTTATAAAAAAAATAAGATAGAACGATATAATAAATGAACATCTTTTGCATGTAAAAAAAAAAGAAGTGCATTTATATATATTTTTTTTTATTGGGAGCCTAGAAAGCATTGCACCCACAATCAGAAGAGTTATGAATGAAGTGGTCGGAGCCCTGCACAGCCCCGCCTCCTGTCACAACGGGAAGTGCAGAGGCCGATACACCCTGTCTGAGTGTAAGGCCCCTTTCACACGGGACGGATCCGTGATGATCCGCCCCGTGAACCTCCGCTTGCTCAGCGGGGATCGCTCCGTTGATCCCCCCCTGAGCCGGCGGATGACAGGGCGGTCCCCGCACACTGTGCAGGGACCGCCCTGTCAGATCTCCACTCTCCCCTATTAGGGAATCGGTTGAACACGGACCGTCTGTCCGTGTTCATCCGATCCACTCCGCAGACGGATAGAAAAATAGGAATTTTTCTATCCAGAAAAATGGAGCATTGCGGACACGGAGGAGATCGGGTGGCAGTGGATATTTCATCCGCTGACACCCGCAATCTCATAGGGACCAATGTATGTCCCTTTTTCATCCGTAAACGGATGGATGAAAAAGCGGACATACGGTCCTTACGTGTAAAAGGGGCCTAACATGTTACAAAAGGTGAGCTTATCCTATAAATTTTATCTAGGACCAAAAGTATTTTCTTTTTTTTTTTTTTACATTTTGTACAAAGGAAATGTTGAAATCCCTGTCAGGATGTATTGCAGTCTGTGATCCCATTGGGAACATTTCCCTTTTAAGCGTGACGAAAGGTAAAAATACCTCCTACAAACAGTACAATGCCGCAAACTCTCTGGCAGGAATCTTCTTCCTAGCTTCTTCTGGGGGTGCCGGTGTACAGCCATCTCGAATAGATGACGTCCCTTGGGCACTTGTCATCCCAGCACACAGCGTGGCAAAATGTAAACTGAGCTGAATTTGAGTAGCTCAATGTACATTCACAAAGGGATTGCATACAGGCAGGTAAAGCCAAGTACACACGGGCTGAATTGTATGGCAGCCGGGCCGGCTTCTGTTGAAGGCTCATGACTGAAAAGGGTCTGCCGTCTGGCCAATAGCTGAGAACGCTGACCAGAGGGTTCTGGCAGGCTGTTCCCCTGTCAGAACACAATAGCATAGCAGGGGAGATCAGGGTACTAACATCAGATTGTTAGTGCAGCAGCTCAAACCTGAGCTGACATACATAGTGGTGTGTACGAGGCCTAAAGCATTTGTTACCCCAACACTTCACATTCCTGATATGTGCCTGCTGTACCGCGTACTTGTATGAGAAAATATCCTGTCCTCTTTGTATTGCTTCCTTTGTGTTAAATCCCCAGTGCTCCTGCAAGTCCCCTTGCTTTTCTATTAAAAACTGACCACATTAAGCAGGAGAGCACACAGTGGTCAGTTCTCTAGCTATGCTGGGAACTCAGTGTGCTCTCCTCCAATGATCAGACTTGTGCCAACATGCCCCCTCTGCACAGCCATTCACTGAGAAGCTCAGTGTGCTGCTGCTTCTCCTCCCCAGCTCTTATGCAGCTGAGAACACAGAGAATGTGATAATTTATTAGAAAAAAAAAAAAGGGAAAAAAGCATTCATGTTTTTTATATCTATACAAAAATGTTAATTTCTGTTGGTTGTATTACAAGGTGATCGCTTACAATCACTTTAAAGCGGAGGTCCACCCAGAAATGGAACTTCCCCTGATCCAGTTCCTCCCATCCTCCGGTGTCACATTTGGCACCTTTCAGGGGGGAGCAGATACCTGTCTAATAAAAGGCATTTGCTCCCACTTCTGGCAAAAGATCGCAGCAGACTCCACGGTGATCAACGCCATGTCCGGCCCCATCTCTGTCCCCCTCCTGCTGTCTTCTGGAAGACACACAGGTCCCAGAAGACAGCAGGGACCACTCAGCGCGGCTCACACATGCGCAGTAGGGAACCAGGCTGTGAAGCCACAAAGCTCCACTTACTGATTCCCTTACCGAAGATGCCGACGCCTGCACGCAGAGCTGAGGGACGGGTCGGCTTCAGGTGAGGACATTGCGGGGGCCCTGGACAGGCAAGTGTCCTTATATTAAAAGTCAGCAGCTGCAGGATTTGTAGCTGCGGACTTAAAAAAAAAATAATCAGGCAGAACTCTGCATTAAAGAGTAATTCCACCCCCCCCCCCCCACGAAAAATTTAAAGTCAGCAGCTACAAATAGCTGATGACTTAATATACGGACACTCAGCTGTCCAGAGAGCCAGCACCCTGAGCCGATTGTTGGATCGGATATCGGGTGCAGCCGCCGCCATTCCTGGTAAGCGAACCTGGCAGTGAAGCCTTTTGGCTTCACAGCCAGTTCCCTACTGTGCATGCGCGCTGCGCTTTCTAATTGACCCGGTGGCGGGGGAAGGGGGGGGGCGAACTTCCGAGAGACTGCGCCGTGACGCTGCCTCTGGAAGTGGGGAACGATACCTGACAAAAACAGGCACTTGAGTGCAACTTTGCTTTAAGTGTATTTTATTGCAAAACAGACATTGGGGTGGATATACTAAAGATAAAAGGCAGACTGTGCACTTTCCTTAACGGGGACAATCAATTCAAAATGCAATTCATAAAAAAAATTAAAAAAACACGACCTACCGATATATTATTATGTAATCCACACCCAATTAACTTATTCTACCTACCTAGGAATTGGAATAAATGGAAATTAAACTAAACAAAAGGGAAATGTAACTGTCATTTCACAATATAAAACATTGAAATATAGTACCGCTTTCTCTCTATGCAGTTAAAGCTGCTGTGCAGAGAGAAGAGTGTATTGATATCTTCTGGCAGAGAAGTCTGTTAGCATTCAAGTGTGATTGGGAACAACAGTGTATTGATTCCCGTCATTAGGCCAATGGTGACCACATACACACTTCAATTTTATTATCCAAATCTATGTGCAATTCAATCAGAATGCTTGAATCCACAAAAAGCCATTGCTTCCTTTATGATCAATTTAGATTGAATTTGATCAAACCAAGTCAATCAGCCAACGCAGAAAATGACTAATAATTCTGCATCGATCAGCAGCACTGAGATACCCAATTCATGAAAACAATTATATTTTAAAATCGATCAGATAAAGGCTCAGTTCACACCATCGCAATAGCAGGAGATTTTGACCGACTCTCTATGGAGCTGGTTCACATATCTTCGCAGGGTGTCCGGTGCATTTTGTACAAAAACTGTGCGTCTTTTGGTCCGTTTTAGGTCCGAATTCAGCCCATTTGGGCTAAAATTGGACCTGAAATGGTGAACCATCACACACTGGACCCCTGCTGGGAGACGGATGCGCTTCATATGTGAACCCGGCTCAAGACATTACATGATAGAAACAGATCTGATCGATAACTTACAATTTTAAATTATTGATCGAGATCCACTTCCCTGCGTGTGGCATATTGATTAAATGGGTTGTTAACTACAGTTTGATTATTTCTATTGAAAGAGAAGGATCAAAAAAAAAAACACGATCATTTATCAAAGTGTGTATGGTCATCTTTAGACCTGCTGTAACAGCAGCTCGGTCACAGAACTAGCAATGCTGCTAATTCACAGCCAGAAAATCGCACAGGAACGTATCTGAACGGGCTGAAAGTGGACTGCACCAAAAGTAGTGCATGAACTAATTTACAAAAAATGCGCTGCAACTGGATCACATAGTACTTTTGTACCATACGATCCGGCACAGGCAAGCGCACTGCGTTGGGAGAATTATTAGCATTGCATTGACACCCACTGCATATCGCAAGGGCGTATTCTGGTGTGAACGGGCCCTTAAAGTATGTTACCCCACAAAGTAAAATGTAATAAATGTGTTTGGTTAACCACTTCTCTACCGCCCATAGTCAAATGACGTCCACAGATGGGATCTCCCATCCTGGGTGGACGTCGTGACATCCTGGGCTTCCCGGCCGTCTAGGGGGGGCTCACGCGCGCCAGCGCTCAGGACCTGGTGCGCGTGCCAGGCGGCCGTGATGTCCGTCGGGCACCCACGATTACAGCAGGACCGTGGATCTGTGCATGCAAACACACAGATCCACGTCCTGTCAGAGGTGAGGAGACCAATGTGTGTTCCCAGATTGGTCTCCTCCCCTTGTCAGTCCCCTCCCCCTACAGTTAGAATCACTCCCTAGGAAACATATTTAACCCCTTCAGCGCCCCCTAGTGTTAACCCCTTCCCTGCCAGTCACATTTACACAGTAATCAGTGCAGTTTTATAGCACTAATCGCTGTATAAATGTGAATGGTCCCAAAAATGTGTCAAAAGTGTCCAATATGTCCTTCGCAATATCACAATATAAAAAACAAAAACAAAAAAAACCCACGCAGATCGCCGCCATTACTAGTAAAAAAATTAAAATGCAATAAATCTACCCCCTATTTTGTAGACGCTATAAGGTTTTGCGCAAAACCAATCAATATACGCTTATTGCGATTTTTTTTTACCAATATGTAGACAAATTCATATCGGCCTAAACCGAGGAAAAAAAAATTGTGATATTTATTAAATCAAAAACTAAATAGTGTTTTTTTCAAAATTTACGCTCTTGTTTATAGCGCAAAAAACTAGAGTTAGACTTACCGGTAACTCTATTTCTAGGAGTCGTCCAGGACAGCACTAGAGAGAGATAGGCTCCACCTCCAGAGGCAGGAAACACATCATACCAATCTTTAAAGGGTGGCTTCCGTCCCTCGTCCTCAGTCTTTTAACCGAGAACATCCCCGGAACGGCTTCTGAAACAACAAAAAACACTCGTCCACCATTATAACAGCATATAGGGAGGGAATCCCTGCTGTCCTGGACGACTCCTAGAAATAGAGTTACCGGTAAGTCTAACTCTAGTTTTCTCTAGTCGTCTGTCCAGGACAGCACTAGAGAGGATCAGCGAGAACTTACCAGATTAGGGGGGGGGGGACTACCGCTTGGAGGACTTTCCTCCCAAACGCTTGGTCTTGCGCTGAGAGAAGGTCCAATCTATAATGCTTCATGAACGTCGAGTAATTTGACCATGTTGCTGCTCGACAAATTTGTTCTGGTGTTGCTCCAGCTCGCTCTGCCCAAGAGGCCGATAGTGCCCGTGTGGAGTGAGCCATGGGGGAAAAAGGGCATTCCTTTCCTAAGATTTTGTAAGCTTCCACAATAGCCTGCCTGATCCATCTTGCGATTGTGCCTTTTGAAGCTTGAAACCCCAATTTTTTTCCCGAATGCAAAATAAATAGAGCATTGGATTTCCTAATGTTTTTGGACAACTCCAGATATTGTAAGACACAGGCTCTCACGTCCAGATTGTGGAATTCTGTCTCCCTTAGACTGGTTGGGGACCCAAAAAAGGAAGGTAAAACCATTTCTTGAGCCCTATGGAACTTTGACACCACTTTGGGCAAAAAACCTGGGTCTGTCCGTAATACCAGCCTGTCTTCAAAAACTTGTAGAAAAGGCTCCTTAATGGAAAGTGCCTGCAGCTCACTAATGCGTCTCGCAGTGGTTATGGCCACTAGAAAGACAGCTTTGAGCGTGACCCATTTTAGGGACAGCTCTTTCTCTTGTGACCATTTAGCCCAACCCTGCAACACTGTCGTCAGGTCCCATTTTGGCAGGACTTTAAATGGAATGGGTCCAATTCTGGCTAACCCCTTGAAGAACCTGCTCACTAGCGGGTCTATAGCCAGGGGTCGCTCTAAAAAACTGACAAGGCCGATACCTGTACTTTTAGTGTACTAATGGCCAGTCCTTTATCCGCACCATCTTGTAAAAACTCCAAGATGGCTGGGATACTTGCAGACACCTTTTTGGTATCCAACCAAGAACAAAATTTTTTCCAAACTTTAACATAAATCGCTTGGGTAACCTTCTTTCTACTAGAAAGAATGGTGTTTACTACCCTATCCGAGAGCCCCTTAGACTTCAGGAGACTCTCTTCAGACACCAGGCTGACAGCTTCAGGGTCTGAACCTTGGATAATAGGACTGGGCCCTGGGATAGCAGATCCTTCCTTACGGGCAACATGAGGGGGGGTTCCGCTGTCAGGCGTAACAGTATGGAAAACCAAGGCCTCTTTGGCCAATACGGGACCACTAGGATCATTGTGGTGCGTTCCTGCACAAAATTTCCTCAGAACCAGAGGAATAAGTTTGAACGGGGGAAAGGCGTAACATAGATGAAACGGCCACTTCTGGGCTAGGGCATCTATCCCTTTGGCCCCTATTTCTCTTTCTATCGAAAAGTAAGCTGGAACTTTGGCATTCGACCTGTTGGCAAACAAGTCCACTTAGGGAATGCCCCACTTCTCTATTAGTTGGAAGACCTCCCTGTTTAGCGACCACTCTGATTCGCACACTTGGTGTCGGCTCAGAAAGTCCGCCAGGCAATTGTCCACTCCCTTCAGATGGACCGCGGATATGGACTTCAGATTTTTTTCTGCCCAGGCCAAGATAGCGCTCGCTATCTTGATTAAGGATGGACACCTTGTTCCTCCTTGCTTGTTTAAATATGAGACTGCTACCACACTGTCTGAGAGGACCTGTACGTGGTGATTTTTCAGCTCCGCGACAAATGCCCTTAGGGCTTCCCAGATTGCTTGCAACTCCCTCCAATTGGCTGACCTTTGGGACTGCACTTTTTCCCAGCGCCCTTGGGCTACCTTTGATCCCCAATGGGCCCCCCAGCCCCAGGCACTGGCGTCCGTGGTTATTCGGACTGACACCGGAAGAGACCAAAACAGACCCTGCACTAGGTTCTCTTCGTCCCTCCACCACCAAAGAGACCTTTTGGTCTTTGGGGATAGGTGGAAGGTCGCGTCCAACGATTCCTGCGTTCCGTCCCAGTTGTTCAGAATATTTGCCTGAAGACACCTGAAATGGGCTCTTGCCCATGGTACCGCAGGGATTGTTGCCGTCAGGACACCCAAACCCGACATGGCTGAGCGGATAGAAATTGCCAGATTGTTTTGAAGGAAGGCTGCCGTAGCCTTTACCTTTTTTACTTTCTCCGCTGTGAGATAAATTTTCTGCGTCACTGAGTTTACTAGGAAGCCCAAGTACTGCAGGACCTGTGTCGGGGTTAGGTTTGACTTCTCCCAATTTATTAACCACCCCAGTTTTTCCAAAAAGGATATGGCCACCCGTAGATCCTCTTGCAGTTGGAGCGCGGAGGGTGCAAAAAATAAAAGGTCGTCCAGGTAAGGGATGACCGATATCCCTTCCAGTCTCAGGGGGGCCAGTGCCTCCGCCAAAATTTTTGTAAAGATTCTGGGGGATGAAGACAGGCCGAATGGCAGGGCCCTGGATTGAAAATGTCGGACCTGCTTTCCCCATCTGATTGCTACCCTTAAAAACTTTTGAGATTCCGGATGGATAGGGACGTGTAAGTAGGCATCCCTCAAATCGAGGGAGGCCAAGAAACAATCCGGGGGAAGAATTGACTTCACCGAAAGGATTGTCTCCATCCGAAATTTTCTGTAAGCCACCCACTTGTTTAGTGATTTCAGATTTAATATTAGGCGGAAATTGCCCGACGGTTTTCTCACTATGAAAACATGCGAGTAAAACCCTAGGTTTATCTCCTGCTGTGGCACTGGGATAAGAACCCCCTGGTCTACCAAGTCGCCTATTTGTGACAGCAAGGCTGTCTTTTTCTGAAAATCCCTGGGCGGAGAGGTTACGAACGTTCTTGTGGGCGGAGTGCCCCTGAACTGAATTCGATAGCCTTCCCTGATTATCCTCCGAATAAATGTATTTGGGGTAGTCTTTTCCCACTGTGGGAGGAACTGCCCCAATCTCCCTCCCACTGGAACTAAGTCACTGGGATTTGGTGGTCTTTTTAGGAGAGGAAAACAGGACACCTTTCTGTTTACCCTTTCCCCACTGCTTCCCAGAGGACGACCCCTTAGGAGCCTGCCCCTGAATCGGCCTTTGTCCTTGGGGACGAAAAAAACGTTTCCCCTGAACCCTTTTATTTTTGACCGGGAAGGCCTTTTTCTTGTCGGCAGTACGGTCTAGCACTTTCTCTAGATCTTGCCCGAACAAAAGGTCTCCTTCAAATGGGATGCCACATAGTCTGATTTTTGATGCCGGGTCTCCCGACCAGGACTTTAGCCATAAAGCCCTGCGTGAAGAATTGATTAAGGCAGCGGTCTTTGCCGATAGCTTGACCGACTCCGCGGATGCGTCCGCCATATAGCCCGCCGCCTTGTGTAGCATAGGCAGGGAATCAATAATCTCCTTCCTGGAGGTCCCACTTTCCAGATGGTTTTGCAGCTGGTCCAGCCAGACCTCCAAGTTACGAGCCACTATAGTTGTAGCCATTGCTGGCTTTAAACTTGTCATGGCTACTTCCCATGACCTTTTCAGCAGTACCTCCATCCTTTTGTCCATAGGTTCCTTAAGGACACCCATGTCCTCAAAGGCGAGGTCTGTAGACTTGGAACACTGGGAAAAGGCCGCATCCACTTTGGGCACTTTGTTCCAGATACAGGAGGAATCCTCACTGAAGGGAAATCTCCTCTTCAGACTTTTGGGAAAAAACAATTTTTTCTCTGGTTCCCGCCATTCCTTTTTAATAGAATCTGCCAGTGTACTATGTACCGGAAATACCCTGTTCTGATCCTCTTTCAGGGTTTGGTACATCTGGTCATGCAAGGACAAGGAAGCCTGCTCTTCTTTGATATCGAGAGTCTCATATCACCCCTAATAAGGCATCCACCTCCTCGAGTGAGAGCCTGTATCTGGGCGAACTTGTCCCCTGGCTCGGAATATCTCTGGATGAAGCCGCCTCACTTAGCTCGTCCAAGGAATCTGGTTCCCCTCCGTCTGATGCGTCACCCACCTCTGGGGCCGAATCAGGGGGGGCTGCAGCTGGTGGTTTTGGGGTTTCAAGGCTTGCCAGCATTGATTTAATGGTCTTCATTTCTTCCTGCACCCCAGCAATTAGTCCTTTACATGCCCCTGTTGCCTCCTTGTAAACCAATTTGTCAATACAAGGTTTACAAAGGGGCTTGCTCCATCCCTCCTTTAGTTTGTTCGTACATGACGGACACCTCTTCTTCCCCCTTGACCTCTCCGGGTCTTTAGGCTGAGCCTGGGAAAGAGAAGGAGAGAAGAAACCAGGGCAAGTAGTCAGAAACCTTTTAGACCATCGGGGATTGTACCTTCACCACACCAATGTGCACCCCCACCAGCCGCTGACAGGATTCACATGGCTCTTTAGCCCGGATCCTGTCGCTGAAGGAGGGGGGGGGGGGTATTTCCCCTTTTTCCCCCTCCTTCCCCAGCCCTGTAGGTCCAGGGCACCCCAGTGTCTGCCTACCTGAGCTGGGCCGGCACCACTGCCACCTGGTTCCATTGTCTCCATGCTGTCTCCTACCTTTGTAGTCAGCTGCTGGATCATCTTCAAGGAACCGTCTATCTTGTGGCCGGCGGTTTTTTTAAATTTCCCGCCATGGCCCCAGCGTCCACGCTCGCCGCGCGACCCGGAAGTGTTGCGCCGGAAGTCCCCGCCCTCCTCCTGCGTTCCACAGGCCGGAACTCGAGGCCTACGCCCGCCCCCCGCTGAACACCCACGCCAGAGACCACAGTAACTGGCCGGCAGATGCCAGGATGTCCTGCGGGGAACGTCAGCCCTCCTTGGGCTATACCGGAGGATTGCGCCGGTACCAGCTTCACTGCAGCCTGACCGGGGGACCCAACAAAGCCTGCCACCTTCCAGGTATCGCAGACCTCCTTCCCCCTTCCTCGAGCAGTCTGCCTCGGCTTAGGGGAAGGAGAGCTCCATCCAGCCTCCTCCTCCGGTGGAGGAAACACAAAGACTGAGGACGAGGGACGGAAGCCGCCCTTTAAAGATTGGTATGATGTGTTTCCTGCCTCTGGAGGTGGAGCCTATCTCTCTCTAGTGCTGTCCTGGACAGACGACTAGAGAAAATACTACCAAAAGAAAGCTCTATTTGTGGGGGAAAAAAAGGACGTAAATTTTGTTTGGGAGCCACGTCGCACAACCGTGCAATTGTCATTCAAAGTGCAACAGCGCTGAAAACTAAAAATTGGTCTGGGCAGGAAGGGGGTGAAAATGCCCTGTATTGAATAGAGGTGCGCATCTTCACTGGCCTCACGATTCGATTACGATTATCAGGTCAACGATTCGATACCACGATGCATCACGATTACAGCGCAAGTGCGCATGGTTTTCATAAAAAAAATTTAAGCAGTCAGGAGATCCCCATTTTTTTTATTACAACACTCCCTGCATGTAGCAAAGTCTAAACAAAGCAGACAACAACTTGTACATAGTACAGGAGATGGTCGGTGACTGCGGACATGCTAAAGGAGATGGTCGGTGACTGCAGACATGCTAAAGGAGATGGTCGGTGACTGCAGACATGCTAAAGGAGATGGTCGGTGACTGCAGACATGCTAAAGGAGATGGTCGGTGACTGCAGACATGCTAAAGGAGATGGTCGGTGACTGCAGACATGCTAAAGGAGATGGTCGGTGACTGCAGACATGCTAAAGGAGATGGTCGGTGACTGCAGACATGCTAAAGGAGATGGTCGGTGACTGCAGACATGCTAAAGGAGATGGTCGGTGACTGCAGACATGCTAAAGGAGATGGTCGGTGACTGCAGACATGCTAAAGGAGATGGTCGGTGACTGCAGACATGCTAAAGGAGATGGTCGGTGACTGCAGACATGCTAAAGGAGATGGTCGGTGACTGCAGACATGCTAAAGGAGATGGTCGGTGACTGCAGACATGCTAAAGGAGATGGTCGGTGACTGCAGACATGCTAAAGGAGATGGTCGGTGACTGCAGACATGCTAAAGGAGATGGTCGGTGACTGCAGACATGCTAAAGGAGATGGTCGGTGACTGCAGACATGCTAAAGGAGATGGTCGGTGACTGCAGACATGCTAAAGGAGATGGTCGGTGACTGCAGACATGCTAAAGGAGATGGTCGGTGACTGCAGACATGCTAAAGGAGATGGTCGGTGACTGCAGACATGCTAAAGGAGATGGTCGGTGACTGCAGACATGCTAAAGGAGATGGTCGGTGACTGCAGACATGCTAAAGGAGATGGTCGGTGACTGCAGACATGCTAAAGGAGATGGTCGGTGACTGCAGACATGCTAAAGGAGATGGTCGGTGACTGCAGACATGCTAAAGGAGATGGTCGGTGACTGCAGACATGCTAAAGGAGATGGTCGGTGACTGCAGACATGCTAAAGGAGATGGTCGGTGACTGCAGACATGCTAAAGGAGATGGTCGGTGACTGCAGACATGCTAAAGGAGATGGTCGGTGACTGCAGACATGCTAAAGGAGATGGTCGGTGACTGCAGACATGCTAAAGGAGATGGTCGGTGACTGCAGACATGCTAAAGGAGATGGTCGGTGACTGCAGACATGCTAAAGGAGATGGTCGGTGACTGCAGACATGCTAAAGGAGATGGTCGGTGACTGCAGACATGCTAAAGGAGATGGTCGGTGACTGCGGACATGCTAAAGGAGATGGTCGGTGACTGCGGACATGCTAAAGGAGATGGTCGGTGACTGCGGACATGCTAAAGGAGATGGTCGGTGACTGCGGACATGCTAAAGGAGATGGTCGGTGACTGCGGACATGCTAAAGGAGATGGTCGGTGACTGCGGACATGCTAAAGGAGATGGTCGGTGACTGCGGACATGCTAAAGGAGATGGTCGGTGACTGCGGACATGCTAAAGGAGATGGTCGGTGACTGCGGACATGCTAAAGGAGATGGTCGGTGACTGCGGACATGCTAAAGGAGATGGTCGGTGACTGCGGACATGCTAAAGGAGATGGTCGGTGACTGCGGACATGCTAAAGGAGATGGTCGGTGACTGCGGACATGCTAAAGGAGATGGTCGGTGACTGCGGACATGCTAAAGGAGATGGTCGGTGACTGCGGACATGCTAAAGGAGATGGTCGGTGACTGCGGACATGCTAAAGGAGATGGTCGGTGACTGCGGACATGCTAAAGGAGATGGTCGGTGACTGCGGACATGCTAAAGGAGATGGTCGGTGACTGCGGACATGCTAAAGGAGATGGTCGGTGACTGCGGACATGCTAAAGGAGATGGTCGGTGACTGCGGACATGCTAAAGGAGATGGTCGGTGACTGCGGACATGCTAAAGGAGATGGTCGGTGACTGCGGACATGCTAAAGGAGATGGTCGGTGACTGCGGACATGCTAAAGGAGATGGTCGGTGACTGCGGACATAGTACGGAGATGGTCGGTGACTGCGGACATAGTACGGAGATGGTCGGTGACTGCGGACATAGTACGGAGATGGTCGGTGACTGCGGACATAGTACGGAGATGGTCGGTGACTGCGGACATAGTACGGAGATGGTCGGTGACTGCGGACATAGTACGGAGATGGTCGGTGACTGCGGACATAGTACGGAGATGGTCGGTGACTGCGGACATAGTACGGAGATGGTCGGTGACTGCGGACATAGTACGGAGATGGTCGGTGACTGCGGACATAGTACGGAGATGGTCGGTGACTGCGGACATAGTACGGAGATGGTCGGTGACTGCGGACATAGTACGGAGATGGTCGGTGACTGCGGACATAGTACGGAGATGGTCGGTGACTGCGGACATAGTACGGAGATGGTCGGTGACTGCGGACATAGTACGGAGATGGTCGGTGACTGCGGACATAGTACGGAGATGGTCGGTGACTGCGGACATAGTACGGAGATGGTCGGTGACTGCGGACATAGTACGGAGATGGTCGGTGACTGCGGACATAGTACGGAGATGGTCGGTGACTGCGGACATAGTACGGAGATGGTCGGTGACTGCGGACATAGTACGGAGATGGTCGGTGACTGCGGACATAGTACGGAGATGGTCGGTGACTGCGGACATAGTACGGAGATGGTCGGTGACTGCGGACATAGTACGGAGATGGTCGGTGACTGCGGACATAGTACGGAGATGGTCGGTGACTGCGGACATAGTACGGAGATGGTCGGTGACTGCGGACATAGTACGGAGATGGTCGGTGACTGCGGACATAGTACGGAGATGGTCGGTGACTGCGGACATAGTACGGAGATGGTCGGTGACTGCGGACATAGTACGGAGATGGTCGGTGACTGCGGACATAGTACGGAGATGGTCGGTGACTGCGGACATAGTACGGAGATGGTCGGTGACTGCGGACATAGTACGGAGATGGTCGGTGACTGCGGACATAGTACGGAGATGGTCGGTGACTGCGGACATAGTACGGAGATGGTCGGTGACTGCGGACATAGTACGGAGATGGTCGGTGACTGCGGACATAGTACGGAGATGGTCGGTGACTGCGGACATAGTACGGAGATGGTCGGTGACTGCGGACATAGTACGGAGATGGTCGGTGACTGCGGACATAGTACGGAGATGGTCGGTGACTGCGGACATAGTACGGAGATGGTCGGTGACTGCGGACATAGTACGGAGATGGTCGGTGACTGCGGACATAGTACGGAGATGGTCGGTGACTGCGGACATAGTACAGGAGATGGTCGGTGACTGCGGACATAGTACAGGAGATGTGGCACTTTAATGAACTTTATTCACATTACAATAAAAATATGTAAGCTGCCTTTAAGTGTACTGTGTCTCTTCTTTACCCTATTCTAATCCCTAACTAATTCCTACTTCTAAACTAACCTTTTCTGCAGTAGGGATTGCTCCCCCCGCCGGATTCTGTTCCCCTGTCGGCTCCTATCGGAACTCCGCCCCCCAGCCCTGTACACATTGCCGCTCCCTCCTTCTACGAATGCTAATGCTCCTAATACCGCCCCGCCTCTCCAGCCCTCTGCTCATTAGCATTCGTTAAACAGTAGGCGTAAGCAGAGGGCTGGAGAGGCGGGGCGGTATTAGGAGCATTAGCATTCGTAGGAGGAGGGAGCGGCAATGTGTACAGGGCTGGGGGGCGGAGTTCCGATAGTAGCCGAGAGCCAGGGAAACAGAATCCGGCGGGGGTGTGTACATGACACGCTCATGTGACTGCCCTCTCCTCTCTGCTTTCACGTCTCTCCTGACGCCAGGAGAGACGTGAGACATGAAAGCAGAGAGGCGGGCCGGGCAGTCACATGAGCGCATCAAAGGAAAAAAACAACAAATGAGGTAACGGCTCTCCCGGGAAGGGAGGGGCGGGGCTAGACATCGTGTTAATCGATTATTAGGTTTCCCTGCATCGGTGCCGCATCGGGGACGCTCGAATCGCGATGCACCGATGCAACGATTAAATTCCACACCCCTAGTATTGAAGTGGTTAAACATTTATTTTTTATATCTAGCTTTCTATCTTTTTATCCTACCTCTAAAGCGGAGTTTAACCGAAAAATGGAACTTCCGCTTTTCGGATTCCTCCCCCCTCCGGTGTCACATTTGGCACCTTTCAGGGGGGAGCAGATACCGGTCTGTGTCTAATACAGGTATTTTTCTCCCACTGCCGGGCATAGATACCCAAGCCACCCGCAGGTATCTGTGCCACTTCCTGGGCCTTCACCGCCCCCCGATGTCTTCTAGGAGACACACGTCCCAGCGGGATCGCGCATGCACAGTAAGGAACCGGGAAGTGAAGCCGCAAGGCTTCACTTCCTGATTCCCTTACCGAAGATGGCGGCGGCGGCAGCACCCGAGGGACAGATCAGGTTCGGGTGCCGACATCGCGGGCACCCTGGACAGGTAAGTGCCCATATTTTAAAAGCAAACAGCTGCAGTAATTGTAGCTGCTGACTTAAAAATGGGCGGAACTCCGCTTTAAAAACAGTGCAGATTCTGCCATTTGCTGAGTCCCTGCGTTCAAACTGACAACAACAAGCACGAAAGAAGACCCGTGGTCAGTCTGCTTCCCTGTGAGGACTGTCAGGAGGTACAGGACGATGTACCGACGCCTGACGTGCCTGTATCTCCAATGGTCAGTTGTGTGGCCACGCCCTTCCAAGCTCAAATTAGTTTAGTAAGGGTCGCATGTTTTTAAAAAAATTATACTATACATTAGAAGTGTTTTTTTTTATACATGCTAGCGATGAGTAAGCACTAGATTATAGTGCGAAACGCGTCGGCTGTTTGTCCCCAATCTTGCTGTGATTTGTAGTGCTTTTTATACTTTTTACAAATAATGGCAACTGTCAAGGTTTTTTTGGTATGCGGCTGTCCATATTTTTCCACTATTTGCTTTGTGCATTGCCAACACCCACGGTTTCCTGAGAGATCATTGATTGCTGCAGCATATTCACCTGATGCGGTAACTCCATTTCCTCATTAGTTTAGTAAGAAGGTGGGTGTGGCTTACATTACACAGGGGGCGGGTTTATCACACAGCAGGATAACGGGCTTATATCACACATACAGTGGTGGAGTTACTTCCCTGTCTGTGTTGCATTGCAGGGCCAGCGTCAGTTTTGACAGCAAGGATCCAGCTTGGAGCGGCTGTTAAAACCAAACTGAAGCTGGTTCTGGAACGAAGCACACACAGATAGGGAAGCCGCTTCTCTGCGGTGTGTATGAACATTGCTAAACCCTGCTTTAGCTCATAAGTGGACAACCACTGGACTAAGCCACAGATGGAGACTTTTCCACTGTGTCCGCATCTTCTTAACAGAAACACCCCCCCCCCCCTGCTACAGAGAGACTGTGAGGCTTTGACCCCACATGCCAAAATAAAATAATAAAATAGGAGGTTAAAAACGTTGTTACTCACCGTAAAATCCCCTTCTCTTGCGTTCATTGGCGGACACAGTGTCTTCTATTCTCGACCTCTAGGATGCCTACCTACACATCCCCATATGTGCTGGGCACCAGCGTTTCCTCTGCTTCACAGTAAGACAGGAGCATTATCACTTTGTGGCGCTGCCCTTTGGTCTCGCCTCTGCTCCTCAGGTTTTCACCAAGGTGCTGGCTCCAGTCTTGCTGAGACAAATGGGGGCTTTTCCATCATCGGTTATCTTCCGACGATCTGCTTCTGAGGGCAGATCCTCATTTGGCCTTGAGGAATGACATGGCAATCACGAGCAGCACCTTGCAAGAGTTCGGCTGAATCCTGAACTTCCAAAAAAACTGGACTATCTGGGCTCAACTCTCGACACGGCGTTGGCCAAGGTGCTTCTACCGCTGGAAAAGCTCTGGAAGCTTCAATCAGCGGTTCAACTGCTGCTGTTGCTCAGATGTGCCTCCCTTCTCTATTGAATGCAGGTCCTGGGCTTGCTGGTATCTGCCTTCGAGGTGGCACCATACGCTCAGTTCCATAGGAGGACCCTTCAGAAGGAAATCCTGTCCAAGTGGGACAAGCCCCCAGCTCCTTGTACACCCCGACTCGTGGATTTCTGGAAGTTCAGGATCCACCCGAAGTCTTGCAAGGTGCTGAGCATGATCGCCAGGTCGTCCCTCAAGGCCAAGTGAGACACTGCCCTCAGAAGCAGGTTGTCCAAAATAACCAATCCCTCGTTGTCTCAGCAAGGCCAAGACTGAAAAACCCAAGGAGTGGAGGTGAAACCAAAGGGCAGCACCACAAACTGAGAATGCTCTTCCCCCACCGCAAAGGGAAGGAAACGCTGGTGCCCAGCATAGATGAGGATGTGTAGGCAGGCATCAGAGGTGGAGAATAGAAGACACTGAATCCATCAATGAACGCAAGAGAAAAACGTTTGTTTACTTTTTAAATAATGTATTGCGACATGCAATTCTATATGCTGTAATAAAATTCCCTTTTGAAGCAGAGTGCTTAAACATACTTTCATTCATGTTTTCACAGCAAGCAGACGTGAGATTAGGTACTGTATATAGATTGAAAATGTCTAGGGGTTTTTGCTGTGTTTTGATGACCCCAATTCCAATCATTTTATTTTCTTGGCGTCACTGGACTAAAAGGATCTCTCGCTTATGGGGGTCACAGACTGCAGTAACAACCCGAGCAGAGGGTCCCTACAGCGATCAGATTACAGATAAGGGTGGCAAACGAGGACAGGTGGGGGGAGGAACCCGAGTGTTTCAGATAGTGAATACGCTAGTAAATTTGCAGTCACCAATAGGTAACAGTTAAAAAATACACTCCAAGAAAAGGGTGAGAGAAATACTTGGCCTGCCCTTAGCAACCAATCCGGTGCTAGGTTTTCCCACTGTGAGCTAAAATAGAAGAAGCCGGGACCTGACTGATTGTCTATGGCAGGAGAAGCTGTACTGTACCTTTATTCTTTCTAGACACATCATCCACCAGGCTGTCCTTAGACTGTCTTTGCTCATCCAGGTGCTGCCTATAATCCAAAGACTCCTTTGCCAGTTGGTTTATGTTCTCCTCGGCTTTCTTTCGATCCAGTTCCAGCTGCCGGAGCTTTTCCTGAAGATTCTTTAAAGCTGAGATAATTGCTGTAGAAATAAAAAAAAAAAAAAAAAAAAAAAAAAACATGCAACATCATAAGAAGAGAAGGTCTTTGGTGAAAGAGTAAGGCCTTGTGCACACAGGACATTTTTGCAGCGGACGTTCTTTTTTCCTGCGTCTAAACTCCTGTGCATGTTATCCTATCTGTCCATGCACACATAAGCGCTTAGCAGTGTTTATTGGCAGGGGATATGAGAGGCAAAAAAAAAAAAAAAACACACACTGCGTCCAGGAGCAGCAGAGTTTGGCAGAAAAAACAAACGCTTAACGCTGTTAAACGTATCTAAACGCGCCAAAATGATAGGAGAGTTTAAAACTTGAGCATTAATTTCAATGGGCAGAATAATTCATTTCCTTGGCCAGAATAATAATTTAACGCCCAAGCTCTTGACACCTGTAAATGTGCCTGAGATGTGTGTTAAAATGAGACACAAGTGATGCCCCAAAATTTCAACCACTGAAAATCATCCATTGAAAATAGGGTTTTCAGCATTGTGCCGATATAAAAAAGTGCAGATAATGGCTGCCGATAATGCCCACGATTTTGCATTGCTTATGGTGCAATTTTTCTGGGTCATGCGACTCAAAACAATGCATCAAAAAAACGCAACACGGCTGCATTTGATGCGTTTTCTGCATTTTCAATGGGGAGGTGCATTTTGGTGCAGTTTGCCAAATGTGCACCAAAACTACAGCAAGCAAGACTTAACACCACCTCAAAATAAAATAAAAAGTGCCAATAGTGGCTGTTGAGAATATATATAAATTTTAATTATTTTATTTTTTTTAAACCTCATTTTCAGTTTCAGGCAAGTGCATCCTGAATTTTCAGTACCTGAAATCTTTTTCAATTTTGGTGCTTTTTTTTTGAATTTTTTTATGGCTTGTTCGCACCAAACAGCATATAATGTATTTCATGTATTGCATGTGCCTTTAGCTATACTAGGTTAACTGTTAAATTTAACTGATCATTAAAGCATGGAACAGAAAAAAATAAAAAAATAAAAATAAAAATGGATCAGTAAATAGATCAATTTTTTAAAGCATAAAAATTGTCCTGTTCTTTTTCTCAATGGCACACATTTATACACTTATTCTGAGATTACGTTCTTTGCATTTTGTATTATGGATCTGAACGCAGTGCACGTTTATGCACCTGTGTGAATGTCTCCATTGAAAAACAATGCATCGGTGTTCAGAATTGTAAATAAAATAAAAAATGGTTGTAAATGAGTTTTACGGCCGAGTGAATGATGTCTTAGGCTGTATTTACGCATGAAGCGTGATTTTGCTCGCTTTCACAAAATAGCATCTCGGGCACAATGCATGTTAACAACTGGAAAGCAAGATGTGCAGTTTTTCCATGCAAAAAATGTGTGGCAAAAGGAGCAAATCTCACATATTTGAGCTTCTCTGCCACGTGTAAGGCTGCCCACTGAAATGAACAGACACACCCCCCCCCCCCCCCCCCCGCCGAGTCAGAGCTGTAGGTCTTCAATCACACTGGACCTAAAACTAAACTGTAGTGACACTTTTACAGTCATAAATGTCACTGATTGCAGTGATCAGTAAATAAATGGTCACTGCAATCAGTGACACTGTGACTGGGGGGTGATCTGGGGGGGGCGATATGTGGCCTGGTGTCAGTGTACTGTTTTGTGCACTGACCTGATGTCTTCTCTTGTACGGCGCTCGGTATATGTGAGCGCCGCATGAGAGATGACATCACTTCCTCTGCCTGTGTAAACACTACACAGCAGAGGAAGCTTTCTCATTCGCCGGGAGCGTTCGCGAGGGGGTGGCTGTAATCGAACGGCCGTCCCCTCATCTCTGATTGCTCCCCAACGGAAAATGACCGCTCACTGTATAGGAGGGGGGTCCGATCGGACCCCCCAACTATACAAAGGCAATCACGTAGATATACGTGACTTTGCCTGTCGGTGCCATTCTGCCGACGTATAACTACAGTGGGCTGTGGTTAAACTGTAATTTCTCCAGTGATTTTGGGGACCCGGTACTGGCCGGTCGTAGGTTCCCTGGACCCGAAACTTGGCACACATGTAGCCCCACTTTTCCTCTACAAGTGTCCAGGGGACCTACGGCCGGGGAGCACCGTTTTTCTTTTTTTTTCAAAGCCTGGCACCCCTTCCATCGACTCCCATGTTAAAAAAAAAAACGGTGCTCCCCGGCCGTAGGTCCCCTGGACACTTGTAGAGGAAAAGTGGGGCTACATGTGTGCCAAGTTTCGGGTCCAGGGAACCTACGACCGGCCAGTACCGGGTCCCCAAAATCACTGGAGAAATTACAGTTTAACCACAGCCCACTGTAGTTATACGTCGGCAGAATGGCACCGACAGGCAAAGTCACGTATATCTACGTGATTGCCTTTGTATAGTTGGGGGGTCCGATCGGACCCCCCTCCTATACAGTGAGCGGTCGTTTTCCGTTGGGGAGCAATCAGAGATGAGGGGACGGCCGTTCGATTACAGCCACCCCCTTGCGATCGCTCCCGGCGAATGAGAAAGCTTCCTCTGCTGTGTAGTGTTTACACAGGCAGAGGAAGTGATGTCATCTCTCATGCGGCGCTCACATATACCGAGCGCCGTACAAGAGAAGACATCAGGTCAGTGCACAAAACAGTACACTGACACCAGGCCACATATCGCCCCCCCCAGATCACCCCCCAGTCACAGTGTCACTGATTGCAGTGACCATTTATTTACTGATCACTGCAATCAGTGACATTTATGACTGTAAAAGTGTCACTACAGTTTAGTTTTAGGTCCAGTGTAGCCCCCTAACCCCCCCTAATAAAGGTTTAACCCCCTGATCGCCCCCCAGATAACCCTTTCACCCCCTAGCACCGCCGTCGCTAAGCAATCGTTTTTCTGATCGCTGTTTTATTGTCAGCGATGCCGATCGGTAGCCAGTTATTTTTTTTAGGTTCGCCGCAGGTTTTTATAGCGTCAGGTACCCCCATAAATTATCTAATAAAGGTTTAACCCCCTAATTGCCCCTAGTTAACCCTGCGTCACACCCCCAGGCAGCGTCAGGTTAGTGCCAGTAATGCCAACACCCACGCGTGAAGCATACACCTCCCTTAGTGGTATAGTATCTGAACAGATCAATATCTGATCTGATCAGATCTATACTAGCGTCCCCAGCAGTTTGGGGTTCCCAAAAATGCAGTGTTAGCGGGATCAGCCCAGATACCTGCTAGCACCTGCATTTTGCCCCTCCGTCCAGCCCAGGCCACCCAAGTGCAGTATCGATCGATCACTGTCACTTACAAAACACAACACACATAACTGCAGCGTTCGCAGACAGGCCTGATCCCTGCGACTCCAGTGCTGTAGGAGGCGATTTCATCACCAAAGTTAAAAAAATAAAAAAAAGAGCATATATGCCGAAGCATTGGGGCAGCAGGGGCGATTTTGCTCCTAATGTCGCGTACATACGGTCGAAATTCCGACGGAGGCTTGCCCGTGGTAAAAGTCTGACCATGTGTACGCGGCATAACTTTTTTGCGGGAGGATGCCCCCATGCTTCGGCATATATAAATGGTGCATGTATGCCCATCATTAGAAGTGGGTGGATGAAGGGCGGTATTCTAATGGTGGGCATACCCACCGGTCAATCTCTTTTTTCGTTCAGTCAACAGGCTGCATGAAAAAAAAGATTACAATCCATGTCCAACAAGGACCAGCAACGTACTGGTATGTTGCTGGACTTTGAATGGTTATACCAGATT
Organism: Rana muscosa; assembly: GCA_029206835.1. Lineage (NCBI taxonomy): Eukaryota > Metazoa > Chordata > Amphibia > Anura > Ranidae > Rana > Rana muscosa. Next base: position 1,026,905,686 of record CM055117.1, read on the forward strand.
GATGCCTGCGGGTTTAGGTATCATCTTGGTATCATTCTTTTCAGCCAGCGGCCGGCTTTCATGTAAAAGCAATTCTAGTGGCCAATTAGCCTCTGGACTGCTTTTACAAGCAGTGGGAGGGAATGTCCCCCCCCCCCCCCCGGATATAAAAAGCGCCATTGGGAAAGCATTTTATCACACCGATCTTGGTGTGGTCAGATGCTTTGAGGGCAGAGGAAAGATCTAGGGTCTAATAGACCCCAGTTTAAAAAAAATAAAAATAAAAAAGGGGAGTACCTGTCACTACCTATTGCTATCATAGGGGATATTTACATTCCCTGAGATAACAACAAAAAAAAAAATATGGAAGGAACAGTTTAAAAATAAAATAGCAAAAATTAATTAAAAAAAAAAAAAAAAAAAGCACCCCTGTCCTGCTCTTGCGCAATGGCGAACGCAAGCGTGGGTCTGGCGTCATATGTAAGCAGCAATTGCACCATGCATGTGAGGTATCACCGCGAAGGTCAGATCGAGGGCAGTCATTTTAGCAGTAGACCTCCTCTGTAAATCTAACGGGTAACCTGTAAAGGCTTTTAAAAATGTATGTAGCTTGTCGCCAATGCGCGTTTGTGTGAAATTTTAAAGCATGTCGTGTTTGGTATCTATGTACTCGGCCTAAGATCATCTTTTTTATTTCATCAAACATTTGGGCAATATAGTGTGTTTTAGTGCATTAAAATAAAAAAAAAGTGTATTTTCTCCCCAAAAAATGCGTTTGAAAAATCGCTGCGCAAATACTGTGTGGAAAAAAAAATGCAACACCCACCATTTTAATCTGTAGGGCCTTTGCTTTAAAAAAATATATATATAATGTTTGGGGGTTCAACATAATTTTCTTGCAAAAAAATATGTTTTCATGTAAACAAAGAGTGTCAGAAAGGGCTTTGTCTTCAAGTGGTTAGAAGAGTGGATGTAAGCTTCCTAATGTGTATAAAATGCCAGGACAGTTCAAAACCCCCCCAAATGACCCCATTTTGGAAAGTAGACACCCCAAGCTATTTGCTGAGAGGTATTGTGAGTATGTTGCAGATCTCGCTTTTTGTCACAAAGTTTTGAAAATTGGGAAAAAAAAATAAAAAAATGTCTTTCTTCATTTTCAAAAACAAAATACTCACCATGCCTCTCAGCAAATAGCTTGGGGTGTCTACTTTTCAAAATGGGGTCATTTGGGGGGGGGGGGGGGTTTGTGCTATTTTGGCATTTTATGGCCTTCGAAACTGATAGTGAGGAATGAAATCAAAAATTTGCGCCCTTAGAAATCCTGAAGGCGGTGCTTGGTTTTCGGGGTCCTGTACGCGGCTAGGCTCCTAAAAAGTCCCACACATGTGGTATCCCCGTACTTAGGAGAAGCAGCAAAATGTATTTTGGGGTGCAATTCCACATATAACCATGGCATGTGTGAGCAATATATCATTTAGTGACAACTTTTTGTAATTTTTTATTTTTTTTTGTCATTATTCAATCACTTGAGACAAAAAAAATAAATAATATTCAATGGGCTCAACAGGCCTCTCAGCAATTTCCTTGGGATGTCTACTTTCCAAAATGGGGTAATTTGGGGGGGGGGGGGGGGGTTTGTACTGCCCTGCCATTTTAGCACCTCATGAAATGAGATAGGCAGTCATTAATTAAAAGCTGTGTAAATTCCAGAAAATGTACCCTAGTTTGTAAACGCTATAACTTTTGCGCAAACCAATAAATATACGCTTATTGACATTTTTTTACTAAAGACATGTGGCTGAATACATTTTGGCCTAAATGTATGACTAAAATTTAGTTTATACGATTTTTCTTATAACAAAAAGTAGAAAATATAATTTTTTTTCAAAATTTTCGGTCTTTTTCTGTTTATATCGCAAAAAATAAAAATCGCAGAGGCAATCAAATACCATTAAAAGAAAGCTCTATTTGTGGGAAGAAAAGGACGCAAATTTCGTTTGGGTACAACATTGCATGTCCGCACAATTTCCAGTTAAAGCAGCGCAGTGCCAAATTCTGAAAACACCTCTGGTCCTTTAGCTACAAAATGGTCCGGGGCTTAAGTGGTTAACATGGGAGTCTATGGAAGGGGTCTCCGGCTTTGAAAAATCAGTGCTCCCCGGCTGTAGGTCCCCTGGACAACAAACTTTGCACACTTGTAGAGGAAGAGTGGGGCTACATGTGTGCCAAGTTTGGGGTCCAGGGGACCTACGACTGGCTGGGATTAGGCGCACAAAGGTGAAGATGGACACAGACTTGAGTATAAGCCGAGGGGGGTATTTTCAGCACAAAAAAAATAAAAAAAATAAAGTGTGCTGAAAAACTCGGCTTATACTCGAGTATATACGGTAGTTAATATTGTAAACAAAATAAATAAAGCACAGGTCAGAAGATACTGCCTCTGTCATGCTTTAGGGAAGGGAGGCTAAGCTTGAGTTTCTATGTATAGTTTGTCACTCCATGTACACCCAGGCAGCCATATTTGCATACATTAATTATGCATTACTGCTCCTTCTCACATATCTATGAGTGTGCCAACTGGCTGAATAATAATAATTAAAAAAAGTTATTACTCATAAAGGGCAATATCGTAGCAGCGGATGACATAGAAGTTTCGGGTGTAGCTAATCATGAACATTTAATTCATGTCTTTGTGCCCCAATTACATGGTCTTTAGTGGTTGAGAATTATATCTATAGACTCTGTACAGAAACCTTGACAGGATCTCCCAATAATCCATACAAATTCTACAGCTCACCGATGTAGGACAGTAGGCAGTCCAGGGATATCCGTTTCAATAAACACACGTTGCTTCTGACACGGCACAGATGTTACCAACAAGGCAACTCATACATAATTCAATCAGTACTATCAGTATCAAACCTCTGAAATTATTTACACTGTTCAAGATCAAATGGAAAGTTGACCAATCAATCTAATGGTAGATAAAACTGGCAGTAGACAATAAGCATAAAAAAATATTTATCATTTCAAATGATCATATGTATGCATAATACTTATATTTCAGTTGTTCTTCAAGGATCATAAGGAGTTTGTCCACCTTCAGACTGCTGATAAAGAGCAATTTTTATAAACTGAAATTGCCCCATGCAGATCACTCAATGAGTTGATGAGCTTATTTTTTTTAATAAACTCTTTTTTAGAAGACAGCGGTAGATGAGCTTCTAAAGAACACAGATCTTTTCTTACATAAAGTATGCAGGATAGGTAAGAGAAGGGAGGGAACATTACGAAAAGTTAGTGTTGGGTTTTACTAATACCTTAGGACAGGTTGTCTTAAAGTGGTAGTAAAGCCCAACACTAAAGCCTCGTACACACAATCGGATTTTCCGACGGGAATTGGGTGTTGACATCCTGTTGGCCGAAAATCCGACCATTTGTACGCTCCATCGGACAATTGTTGTCGGATTTTCCATGGACAAATGTTGGATGGCAGGCTTTAAATTCTTCCGCGGACAACGGTCTGTTGTCAGATTTTCCGATTGCGTGTACAAAAGTCCAAGGTACAAACACGCATGCTCGGAATCAATGCTCACAAAACACGACATTAGCAGAAGGTGTCCTAAGGGTGGTGCTCAAAAGCTGAAAAACCACGTAGTACGTCACTACGTTCCGGTTTCTTGGCCTACAATTGTGTGCCATTTGTATTTAAGACAAAATCCAGGCACACGCCCTTCGGACAAAAGGCAACGCTTTGTCTGCGGAAAATCCGATCGTGTGTACGAGGCTTAACTATTCTTAAAAAAAAAAAAAAAATGTTCCCTCCCCTGGCCTACCTATCTTCTTTTATTCTGGTTTCCCTGTGTTTCTGGATCATGCTCAGATATGGCTTCTTCTTTGCATGATAGAGCTTTACTGGATGGCACGGCGAACTGTGTTCACAGACAGTGATTTTTGGAAGTATTCCTGAGCACATGCACGGTTGTCTACCACAGTATCATGCCTGTTTATAATGCAGCGCTGTCTGAGGGCCTGAAGATCTCGTGCATGCAGTATTGCGTTTCAGTCTTGTTCCTTGCAAAGAGATTTCTCCAGATCTCTGAATCTTTTGATATTATGTATTGTAGATGATGATATACCGTATTTTTCGCACCATAAGACGCATTTCCCCCCCCCCAAAAAAATAGGGGGAAATGTCCCTGCGACTTATGGAGCGAATACTGACCAGGCACTGCCCCCCCCCCCCCCGTCGCCGCGTCAGAATTCCAGCGCTCGGCTTCTCTGTAAAGGAGAGAGGACAGGAAGTGAGGAGCATCCTGGCAGGGGCATACCAAGGGGGAGCGGGGGGGGGGAGGCGTTTTGCCCCGGGTGTCAAAACATGGGGGGGTGTCAGTAGCATTGCTATGGGGGTGTGCTCCTTACCCAGGTCAGGTGTCACCCACCAGAGGTGACACCATCCCGAAAGCTGTGAGAGCCCTTGCTGTTTTTTTTTGCAGCCTGAACCCCCCCCCCCCGGCGCCGTGGTCTGGTCCAGTCTGACTTCCTGCTCCTTCTCCTGGGATCTGCTGCTGTAAACTCTGTCCCCAGTCCTTATTTCTAGCTGCTTCCTGGGTACATCTGAGGCTGAGAGCCAGCCAGCCAGCAAGAGGGGGTTGTGGATTGTAATGGCAGTGTCCTCCGCTGCCTGAGGTGAGCTGTTAAGGGGTTGGGAGGTGTAAGCTGGCATGGTATCCACAGCCCAGTCACCTGAGCTGTTGTGATAGAATTGGCTTAAGGGGTGTTTGTGTCTGCCTTGCCACCCTGAGCTGATCTGGGAAGGGGGGGGAGGTTGCTGTGTCCACCACCACCACCAGATATAGTGTAGCTGAGCTGATTTGATAGGGGGCTGGTATTGCTGTGTGTCCACCACCCACCTATAGTAATAATATAATATAAAATATTTTAGTACACCGTTTGGTTCAGAATATTTTTTTTTCTTGTTTTTCTCCTCTAAAACCTGGGTGCGTCTTATGGTCAGGTGCGTCTTATGGAGCGAAAAATACGGTAGATAAAGTCTTTACAATTTTGAGTAACATTATTATGAAATTGTTCGGCAATTTTTAGATGCACCTTTTCACAAATTGATGAAATTCTGGCCATCTTTACTTCTGAGACACTCTGACTCTCTAAGATGCTATTTTTATGCCTAGTCATGTTATTGACCTGTTGTCAATTAACCTAATTATTGCAAAATGTTCTTCCGGCACTTCCTTGTTAGTACCGCTTGCTTTGCCAGCTTTTTGGTGCCCTGTCCCAACTTTTCTGAGACGTGTTGCTGCAATCAATTTCAAAGTTACCTTATTTTTTCTTAAAAATGGTACATTTTCTCAATCCTACCCATTTTATGTTTTCAATTTTCTATTGTGAATAAAATATGGGTTTATGAGATTTGCAAATCATTGCATTCTGTTATTATGTAGATTTTATAAAGCGTCTCATTTATTTTCTCAAATTGGAATTGTATATACAATAGAGAGAGATTATATATAATATATATATATTTTTTTTTTATTAGAGTTCGAACGATATTTGGCCATTTTTGATAAATCGGTATCGGCCGACCCAATTTCTAAATATCGGCATCGGCCAGAGAAAAACCCATATCGGCCGACCTTTATTTTTATATATATATATATATATATATATATATATATATATATATATACACACACACACACACACAGGTCCTTCTCAAAAAATTAGCATATTGTGATAAAGTTCATTATTTTCTGTAATGTACTGATAAACATTAGACTTTCATATATTTTAGATTCATTACACACACCTGAAGTAGTTCAAGCCTTTTCTTGTTTTAATATTGATGATTTTGGCATACAGCTCATGAAAACCCAAAAATCCTATCTCAAAAAATTAGCATATCATGAAAAGGTTCTCTAAACGAGCTATTAACCTAATCATCTGAATCAACTAATTAACTCTAAACACCTGCAAAAGATTCCTGAGGCTTTTAAAAACTCCCAGCCTGGTTCATTACTCAAAACTGCAATCATGGGTAAGACTGCCGACCTGACTGCTGTCCAGAAGGCCATCATTGACACCCTCAAGCAAGAGGGTAAGACACAGAAAGAAATTTCTGAACGAATAGGCTGTTCCCAGAGTGCTGTATCAAGGCACCTCAGTGGGAAGTCTGTGGGAAGGAAAAAGTGTGGCAGAAAACGCTGCACAACGAGAAGAGGTGACCGGACCCTGAAGAAGATTGTGGAGAAGGACCGATTCCAGACCTTGGAGGACCTGCGGAAGCAGTGGACTGAGTCTGGAGTAGAAACATCCAGAGCCACCGTGAACAGGCGTGTGCAGGAAATGGGCTACAGGTGCCGCATTCCCCAGGTCAAGCCACTTTTGAACCAGAAACAGCGGCAGAAGCGCCTGACCTGGGCTACAGAGAAGCAGCACTGGACTGTTGCTCAGTGGTCCAAAGTACTTTTTTCGGATGAAAGCAAATTTTGCATGTCATTCGGAAATCAAGGTGCCAGAGTCTGGAGGAAGACTGGGGAGAGGGAAATGCCTGAAGTCCAGTGTCAAGTACCCACAGTCAGTGATGGTCTGGGGTGCCATGTCAGCTGCTGGTGTTGGTCCACTGTGTTTTATCAAGGGCAGGGTCAATGCAGCTAGCTATCAGGAGATTTTGGAGCACTTCATGCTTCCATCTGCTGAAAAGCTTTATGGAGATGAAGATTTTATTTTTCAGCACGACCTGGCACCTGCTCACAGTGCCAAAACCACTGGTAAATGGTTTACTGACCATGGTATTACTGTGCTCAATTGGCCTGCCAACTCTCCTGACCTGAACCCCATAGAGAATCTGTGGGATATTGGGAAGAGAAAGTTGAGAGACGCAAGACCCAACACTCTGGATGAGCTTAAGGCCGCTATCGAAGCATCCTGGGCCTCCATAACACCTCAGCAGTGCCACAGGCTGGTTGCCTCCATGCCACGCCGCATTGAAGCAGTCATTTCTGCAAAAGGATTCCCGACCAAGTATTGAGTGCATAACTGAACATAATTATTTGAAGGTTGACTTTTTTTGTATTAAAAACACTTTTCTTTTATTGGTCGGATGAAATATGCTAATTTTTTGAGATAGGATTTTGGGGTTTTCATGAGCTGTATGCCAAAATCATCAATATTAAAACAAGAAAAGGCTTGAACTACTTCAGTTGTGTGTAATGAATCTAAAATATATGAAAGTCTAATGTTTATCAGTACATTACAGAAAATAATGAACTTTATCACAATATGCTAATTTTTTGAGAAGGACCTGTATATACACATATATATATATATATACATATACATACACACACACACCTTGTCCACATGTGCGGTGGTGCTAAACACACCTCTGAAAAGCAGATGGACCACTTTTCAGAGATGGTCAAGAACCGGCTTACAGGAGACAAGACTGCTGCTTCTTGAATGTGTTTTCCTTCTTTCCCCAAAGGGGGATTTTGCATTGGAGTCCCCCCCCCCCTTTTATTGGTTGAACTAGATGGACTTGTGTCTTTTTTCAGCCAGACTATGTAACTACTATTAACTGACAGATGACCTGTATATCAAATGTTACCTCTGCCATTGCTCTCTGGATAGGCATGACCTGGTCTGTCTGGAGACCTCTGGAAATCAGAATTTATGAATGGCCTTCCATTGGGGTAAGAGATATACGAAGTTCCAGACTGTGCACCTTTAGAAGATCCAGCCAAGGGACTGTTCAGCTAAAACGACAGTGTAAAACAAATGGTTAGAGTAATATAGCTTACTGGTGAAAAACAACAGAAGTGGAAAAAGTTCATGTGTATCCATAGACTATCTTATTATATTTTGAAAAGCATAGAGATTGCTTAAATATCTATCAGGTTTTTAAATTTGCTATAAAACATCGTATTTATTTCCTGTCCTATAGACACATGAGGAAGTAAGAAGAAATCTCTCCATAGTGAGGCAAGTCCTGTTGTAGGCGGTTGTCTCTAGAACAAGAAAACCCATTGAAAGATCTTCAGAACAGAAATAGAGGGGGGGACCTAAAAAAGCTGCATTCTTCCTCACTTCTACGGTTACCGGGACAAAGAGTGAATATCACTAATAGGACATAGCACAAAAAAAAAAGAAGAAAAACCTGGCAGGGGCTCCAAGCCCTCATCAATCTATCTAAAACTAATTAAAATATGCTTTATAAAAAATAAAAACATAAAATGTAGATCTCAGCAGCAGGTAATGGGAAGCAGATTACACTATATATAAAACAACAGAAAAGACACAAAAAAAATTGTCACCAACAGAACTTTTTAGGCATCATGCACATGAAAATAAGCATTTTTTTCTGCCAGAATTTGGCATCAAAAACACCTCTAATGTTACAATATGCAAGCGCTTTTATGGACCAATGGCGTTTAAGCGTAAATGCATTTTGCTGGCTACAATGGTAATTTTTTTTGGGCCACTGGAATGTCACCTCCTCTAGACCGCAGTTTGGTGAATCTATCGGTTCTTTGGCAACAAATCGAGAATTTACATACTTTGAAGTTTGGTCCTTGATTTATGTGGGAGTATATAGTACATTCAATATAACTTATGCATACTCAGTTCCAAGATTTGATCTACAACAACTTACTAACAGAGCTCTCAGCATCATGGTTTTCATCTTTGAAGCAAGTCTGCTCGACACAGCTTCATTGGGTTATCACCACCAATATCATAAACCCACTGGAAAGTTTCCCCATTTAATTGCCATCGCATTGGGATATTACTTTGGTGGCCACCTTAAATTCTGCTACAGTACGTTCTTTGAAGGGTTCATGCATGTACTAATACTTCAATATGATCGGTCAAATTGGTGGAGCAAGGGCAGCATGTTGTTTTTAACTATGTTTATTAAAGGGGTTGATTTACTAAATCTGGAGAGTGCAAAATCTGGTGAAGATAGAAACCAATCAGCTTCCAGGTTTTATTGACAAGGCTTAATTGAACAATCTGAAGTTGGATGCTGATTGGCTACCATGTACAGCTGCACCAGATTCTGAATGTTCCTGTTTTAGTAAAGCTCCCCTTATGTGTGGTCTATGAAGTCATTTTTACTCTATGCCCAGGTTCACACTGGGCTTCGGGAGTGAAGCCGTGCTATCTGGGCTATTAACGTGAAGAAAAAAAAAAAAAACGACTTCCCCCACAACCACCTGACAGTTACAATCCTGCCCGGTATGTAAGAATATGCCTGGTCTCCATGGGCAGATGACTACACACCTTAGTATGTGTGCTGCCACTATGGGCTGATTGGGAAAGTGCAAGCTCCTTGCCTGTCATACTTTGTTTTACTGCTTCAACTCTTTCCCTAGATAACATGTGCTGCCTGCCTGTGCTGACAATCATTGCTTTGCTGCAGGGATAAGCCTGCAGAAAAATCTTCTGTATCAGACACTTCCAGGACAGTTGGGTGACCGAGTTCCCTACTGGGTGCTGTGGTTTCATCCACCACCCCTTATGTCACCACTGTGTCCTGTAGAGGTGTAGCAACCAGCGGGAGAAACCACAGCTTACAGAGTGGGGGGGGGGGGGGTACCAGGTATATGACACTCCTGAACGTTCTGATCCAGAATATTCAGCAGACACTGTAGCTCTGTAAAAGAAGGAAGATCTGGTCATGACAGGTAAGCCACATAGATCTTATATTTATGGCTAACCGGAGTGCTGCTTTAGGACCAGATCATGCAACAGTGCATGCCTTAAAACGCACAACACACATGCACTGGCATGCATTTTATTTTTTAACTCGCACTTTTAATGCAGGTTTCAGTGCGTTTATTAGAACACCTCTTTTTAACTATGTTTTTTACAATGCGCTGTGATGCATTGCATCGGAATGCGCTGCACACATTCCCCCCCCCCCCCCCAGCATACACCATCACTGCATTAGCATCAATTGAACCTATAGGACAGGGATATGCAATTAGCGGACCTTCAGCTGTTGCAAAACGACAAGTCCCATCATGCCTCTGCCTCTGAGTGTCATGCTTGTGGCTGTCAGAGTCTTGCTATGCCTCATGGGACTTGTAGTTCTGCAACAGCTGGAGGTCCGCTAATTGGATATCCCTGCTATAGGACAATCAGACTAATTGCCTTGTGTTGGGACTGTGTGTGGGAATGCAACCCAAGACTGATGGTGTGAACGAGCCCTTAGGGCAGACTGACAATCTGCCATTCTTGTGCGTTGGGTTCCATACCTTATGTCACGCGGTAAGACAACCCATTCATTTTACCTGGACAACCAAGGCACCAGAATGGACAAAAACAAATGCATGGCACCGCAGCACCCTAATGCACCAACACACATTCCGCAGTGCAAAGGTGTGAATCAGGCCCAGCCAAACCCAAATGTACTTTTACACAGGTGTACGATATCATGCAGTAATGTGCTTCCATACATTGCAGTGCTGCGCTGAAAAGCCATGTGTAAAAGAATACATTGGGGTTTTAAAGAGGCTGGAGTCACACCTTTCACTGCAGGAATGTGCATGTTGGCGCACCGAGGTGCTGGGCTGCCATTCATTCTTAAAGCGGAACCAAACTCTCCCCCCCCCCAAAAAAAAAAAAAAAAAAAAAGGGAGTTAGTTCCACCCGTACATTCCAAGAGCAGAATTGCAGGAAGCCCCCCCCCCCCCCCATTTTTACACCCCTGTTACTATTCCAGACAGTGACAATATGTAACCTGGTCCTGCAGCCTCCTGTGATACTTGCATCACATCTCCCTGAAGGCTGCAGGACTGGCACACAGAGCGACCATTGGCATTGGCTGCCTGCACCCGAAAAAGGCAGTCAGCTAAAGAGGTGGTGCTGGGCTCACGGTGTGGCACCTGAACAGTGGATGGCAGTGGGACAACACTGGATTACCTAGGTGGGGGGGGGGGGGGATGGGTTTTGAAGAGAACATTTTTTTGGGGGGGCCTGCATTTAGTGTCGCTTTAAAGTGATATTAAAGTCAATTTTTTTTTAAATAAACATGTTATAGAGATTGTAAGCTCTTCTGAGCGGGGCCCTCTTAATCCGCTTGTATTTTATGGACTCCCTTTTGTGTAAACTGTTGGCGCTATATAAATCCTGTATTATAATAATAAAGCAGCCCCAATCCTCCTCTTTTTAAGTCCCCCACCGGCGCTCCTGGTCCCTCCCTCCTGTCAAGTTCCCCCACAGCCAGCAATGGGGGCACCCAAGGAGGCTTGCTCCCGACCCACTGCCCTGCACGTCTATTCACACACAGAGCCGCCGCTCGGCCCTGCCCCCTCTCTCTTCCAATGAATTGAAATTCAACAATAAGAGTGGCACAATTGTTTATTGCGGATTAAAGCCTTGGTCACACAGGGTGCATGAACCCGTACGCCCATGTTCCCGCACAGGTGTTCCATGAATCCCCATACAGGCAGTCAATTGGGGCCGCACAGAGAATGCTTTTCAGGAATCCTATAGGAAGCTTTGTCCTGTATAATCCCTGATGAAGGGGGGCATGTCCCTGAAACACGTCAGCTGTCTTCTATATTCCTGTTATTTCCACATAAGCCTCATTCTTTTACCGGGACACGGAGATGCACAGGAGTTCTATGTATCCCTGGGCAGGCAGTCCTAATGCAACAAAGCAGCTGCATGGACACAGCCACTGCTCCCAATGGGACACCCATGCATGTGTATGCCACCAAACATACCCTGGGTGGGCTTAGGGTGGGGCACCCACATGGATATTAGATAAGCACCTGAACGACCACAACATACAGGGATATGCAATATAATTCTGACATATAATCACACACACACACACACACAGGTTGGACTTGTGCCTTTTTTCAACCTCATCTACTATGTAACATTGGAAGCAGCAGCTGTGTTGCAATGGGACTGCCTGTCCAGGGACACATGGAACTCTGTGCCTGTAAATGTGCCAGAGTATGGGTCCTCGTGCACCATGTGAATGAGGCCTAAATGAAAAGAACAGGAATACAAAAGACGTGTTTCAGGGACATGCCCCCCTTCATCAGGGATTATACAAGACAAAGCTCTCTATAGGATTGCTGAGAAGCCTTCTATGCCATAGAATGGAGAATTAGAAGCCCCAATGGAGGGGAGACAACACAATGGTGTAGGAGGCCATTCAGGAGCCCCTGATCTGCTACAAGTGTGTGCTTTGTATAGAATACACATCAACCAGAGTCCACCAATCACCCCACGACAGGCCCCGATCACAGCACACATCTCACCATCCTAGGCTGTAGCGCCGTACTGCTCATCTCTTTTCCACTAAGCAGGCACAGCCCCGCCCCCTCCGCTCACACAGGTTGGCCAGGTGACGTCATCAAAACACGGCCACCACAGCCTGTTATTGACAACCGCATCGACCAATCAGAAAACGTTTCTCCGACAAGACATTTGAGGCTCCCGAGTCGCCCCTTGTTTCTGCCTACTGATGTATAGATGACGGTCAGCGCTTGTACTGCTTCCTATATGGATCTTCGCTGAGCCACCACAAGTCATTCCGCCTCCGCACTGCCGCTGACCAATAATAACCCCACGTGGGCGAGGCCTATTACGACCCGCCCCCTACGGCGATTTCATTGGCTTCAAAATCAGCCAACTGCCATCCAAGCTGCTGGTTTTTTTTTCTTGCATCCTTCTGATTGGTGGAAGAGCTGCAGTCTCCTTCAGCCATTGGCCAGCCTGATTCAAACGGGTGTTTCCCGCTCCGACGCAAGGCGTTCCCATTGGTCGCCGCTGCCCTTCCTTTGTGGTGATGCAAGAGTGATCCGCATCCGGTTACAGCGCTCCGTATTTTTTTTTCTTCCTTTACCACGAAAATTGTCTTGTTGTGGAGTGTCGCCGGCTGATTGTTTACGGCGAGGACGGGAGAATACGGAAGAAGCTTCCCCCGAGAGAGCAGAGAAGCCGGGAATTACCGCCGCCTCTCCCCGGGCTGGATTGTGTAACACGAAGGAGAAAGCAGACGGGCGGGCGCCAGACACAAAAAAAGGAGAAAAAAAAAGATAAATAAATGAGACGGCCGGGCGGCGGACTCTAAAAAGAAAAAAAAAAAAGAAAGGTCCGTGCTGGGAGGAGAGTGCAGGGCCGGACACGGGGAAATCTTGTGGTTGAGCGGTCGGTCGGATTCTCTCCCTCGCCAATTGATCCTGTGGTGTGACCCGGAGCGGTCGGGCAGTTTTCGTCTTTTTTTTACCCCCCTTCCTTAGTGAAGCGAGCGCCGGCGGAGGATGGCCTCGGCTCTGTACGCCTGCACTAAGTGTCACCAGCGGTACCCGTTCGAGGAGCTCTCCCAGGGCCAGCAACTGTGTAAGGTGAGTCCGCCCGAGCGGGGGGCCTTGTGCGGCTGCGCAGTCCTGTGCGGCCTGCTCGGGGAGTCGCAGTGCTGAAGCCTCTGTGTCACCAAGGAGAACTGCTACTCCAGGGCCAACATGGCGCCCGTTGCCTATAGCAACCAGTCAGCCTTTGCCCTTGAAGGGGCAGCTCACCTTTACTAAACACTGTCTATGCAGGTAAGGGGTGTCTTTAGATGACGACAGACTGATCAGCTCTGACTAAAGATGAATAATCCCCTTGTTATAGGTGTAGGCCATTTATGTACCATTATGAAGCCTGACTGGAAAACTCCCAGGATGTTGCTAAGACTGTTCACCTTCATAGGAGTGAGCTGAGTCTCTGATTCAAACCCCCTCACATGTGCTCTCTCTCATCTCACTCCTGTGACGGTGGAGCAGTGGCGTATGGTGCTCCAATTTTTTTGGGGGGCGCAAACAAACTGAAAGAAAAAAAAAAACGCCATTAATCGCAGCCACTGTGCCCCCCATAAATCTCCACTAGTGTGCATCACACGGGAATTACCTGCCACAACGGGTCACAGTTACGTCCTCCACGGTCCTCAATATCTTCTCCCGTCCTCTCTATCAGGCATCCAATCACAGCGCCTGTTGTTTCAGCCGATCAGGTGACAGGTAACAGAACCCGAGCACCTGATTGGCTGAGAGGCCAGTCAGTGTTAGGAAAGTGAATACACCGCTTTCCTAACACAGCACTGAGTAAATAGCGAACGCACAGCATGGTGCCCGCTGTTTACTATTTTGGATGCCTATTATAGGTTACGGCTTTAATCGGGTGCTTCCAAAAAACCGCTGCTGTAATTCAGGCGCTTGACAAGGGGCCGGACACCTGAACAGGGGGTGGCAGCAGTGACCATAGATAAATGCATGAATCTATGGTGAGAGAGGGGTGACAGGAGAGAGGGGGCAGCGCCCTTTATGGACGCACCGTCACTGTGGTGGAGGATGACTTGGCAACGTTCTGGGAGTTTTCCAACCATGCTTCATAAGGTGCTTCAAAATGGCCTACTCACCTATAGCAAGGGGGATATGGACTTTTTAGGCATACTAAAAGCGGTATAACAAAATCATGGACAAACACGCATGCATATATACAAAGTGAGAGCGATTTAAATTTGTCTCTCGGGGTCCGCCATCTGTCCAGAGTCCAATTGGGCTCAATGGATATGACTGGTCGGCCTACGGACCCTTTCACACTACCACGACTTTGCTGCCGTTTTAGCTATATGGTGTGACCAAATCCCCCATATTTTTTTGGGGAAATGTTCAGGTGTTTTAAATGGCCTTGTAGGAGTTAAATGTCATTTTTTTTTGCATGTGTGCACTGTAATATTTTGTTCTGTTTTATGGCTGCACCATCTTTTAGGGTGTGCCCCCCAATCTTTGTTTGCTGCAATTTTAATGCGATTTCAGGCAATGCCATGTGTAAACTTGAGGTCTATGGACCTCAAGTCGCATCAAAGTCAGACCAAAGTAGTGCAGGGACTACTTTTAAAGTCGGTGCGACTTGAAGTCGCACTGATATGAGGGGTTGTCATTGGAAATCATGGGGGGGGTGACTTGTCATGTGACTTTGCAGTCCCAAGTCACAGGACAAGTCACACAAGTGTGAAAGGGGCCTAAGTGAACCTGAGTGAGGCAGTCAGTCTGATACAATAGCAGATAAAGTAGCCTAAGGGCTCTTTCACACGGGGCGGATCCGTGCAGATCCGCCCCGTGAAGCTCCGCTTGCTCAGCGGGGATCGCTCCGTTGATCCCCGCTGAGCCGACGGATGACTGGGCGGTCCCCGCACACTGTGCAGGGACCGCCCTGTCAGAGCGCCGCTCTCCCCTATTGGGAATCGGATGATGACGGACCGTAGAGTCCGTTGTCATCCGATCCGCTCCGCCGACGGAAGGAAAAATAGGGTTTTCCTCCGTCACACTTTGGCGGAGCGGATGTCAGCGGACATGTCTCCGCTGACATCCATGCTTCCATAGGGGTACATGGAGGATCCGTTTCAGGTCCGCCTAAAAAACTGACAGGCGGACCTGAACGGACCTCCGTGTGAAAGGGGCCTAAGGTAGATAGTAATAAGTAACAGTAGCCAACTCAGGAGAGCTTGTTTCCTCTTTAAGATACAAATCACATCCTCTGTTAGCCTCCAGCAAGAAGAAATGAGTAATGCTGGAGGCAATTTACAGCATGTGCTAATGATGGTGGCAGAATTATTAATGTGGAATGTATGTTCCTTGCTAAAGAATTTTTTATTTTTATATCAAGCTCAGATTTTAAGTAAGCCTACACATATAATATGACTGTTTGGATTCTTGCATTAACCCAACTGTGACTGATTAAACATGTCGGTACTGTATTGGTACTAAACCCCGTGCAACGCTTTAAACATTCAAGAAGATGACCCTCTCTATGGGCTTGGACGTTTGCCCACCATAGTGACAGGAAGGTACTAAAGCGGAGTTCCACCCAAAAATGGAACTTCCGCCTTTCAGGATCCCCCTCCTCCAGTGTCACATTTGGCACCTTTTCAGGGGGGAGCAGATACCTGTCTAAACCAGGTATTTTGCACCCACTTCCGGGCATAGATAGCCGCGGATATCTACGCCACGTCCAGTGCCTTCTCCGTCTCCCCCCGCTGTCTTCTGGGAGACACACAGGTCCTAGAAGACAATAGGGACTATTCAGATCGTACAGCATGACTCGCGCAGTAGGGAACCAGGAAATGAAACCGCAAGGCTTCACTTCCTAATTCCCCTTCTGAAGATGGCGGCGGCAGCACCCGAGAGCCGAGGGACAGATCGGCTTCGGGTGCCGACATCGTGGGCGCCCTGGACAGGTAAGTGTCCATATTTTAAAAGTCAGCAGCTGCAGTATTTGTAGCTGCTGACTTTAAAAAAAAAAAAAAAAAAACATTTTGGCGGAGCTCCGCTTTAAGATTAAGTGTTGAGACTTGCATATTAGATCAGCCTGCAGCATGGCTCCTGCTGACAAAAGCAACCTTAAAGGGGTTGTAAACCCTTGTGTTTTTTTCACCTTAATGCATCCTATGCATTTAGGATGGAAAAAACACCTGGCAGTGACCGACCCCCTGCCCCCCTCCCCGTTTTACTTACTTGAGCCCTGAATTTCCCACAGCGGAGACACGCCCTTCCTCTGCCTGGGGTTCTCGGCTCTTGATTGGATAGATTGATGGCAGTGCAGCCATTGGCTCCAGCTGCTGTCAATCAAATCCAATGACGCGGGGCCGAGTCCTAGATTCGGCGGCCATGAATGCGGAATGCTGGACTCAGGAGCGCGCCTGCAAGCTAACCCCCCCCCCCCCGGGAGAGCGCTTCTCCTAGGGGGTTATACAATGCGGGGAGGAGCCACGAGAGCTGCAGGGGGACCCCAGAAGAGGAGGATCGGGGCCACTCTGTGCAAAACGAACTATATGTTTATTTAAAAAAAAAAAAAGCTTTACAATCACTTTAATGTAGTGCCAACATAAACCATTCCCTTGGCCCTAGCCATTTAGCTAAATGTATCTTCAGGTAAACCAGACATACATGTTATATTGACTTCCAGTCACGTTCACAGGTTGGATCATGCTCTGGTCCTTTACCAACATGTTGTGCACTTGTCAGTTGCTTGTGATGTGACATTTGTCGTGACATTAACCTTTTTATGTTCTTCATTTTTAGGAGTGCCGAATTGCTCACCCAATTGTAAAATGCACCTATTGCCGATCGGAGTTTCAGCAAGAAAGGTAGGTAGTTTTTAGTGGTCGAGGTGGCACAACACACCCAAAGTCCTGTTGCTTTTGTGATTTATTTATCCTTTTCCATTGAGAGCTTTCCCACTGAGATGAGTGGTTGTGAACATTCCTGGACTTTGCATTATATTAGCAAGGATCTGAAAAAGCCACTTAAGGTTTTGATCTGGCAAGTTATATTTTAGAGATGTATAATGAATATGTAAGTTGTGTGTTTTCTACTGCCTAGCAATTCTGAGCAAAGTAATGATGGTACCTAAAATGTGGCAGCCTGGACGTTTCCTCAAACTAACAATGCGTCACTAAAGAGGTTATCCAGTCTGGAAAAAAAAAAGGAAATTACGTCACTAGCTACAAATACTTTAGCTGCTGGCTTTTTAATATAAGGACATTTACCTGTCCAGGGATCCAGGGTCGGCACCCTGAGCCGATTCGTCAGTCGACTTTGTGTGCCAGGCACCGGCATTGCAAGTAAGGAACCGGCAGTGAGGCTAGGTTTACATTGGTGCAATACGAGAACCCTGTGAATCCACTGCAGGTTCCTGACTCGCAGGCAGTTCACACTGCCATATGCGAACTGCGGGGAGTGTCAATAGAAAGTTAATGACGCCCCCTAATTCAGACCGGAATCTGAGTGCATGGGTGTGAACACCCATGCGGACCAAAAAAATGGTCCGGTGCGAGCTTGGTCCAGATGCGATGCAAATTCAACCATACGATCTGTATTGCTAAGTTTGCATCACATGTGATTTGCGGTGCAAATCGCATCCAACGTCGGACAGCGCACCAGTGTGAACTGAGCTGGAAGCCTTCAGTGTGAGCTGCGATGTGTTTTATGAAGGGTCCCGCCATCTTCTGGGACCTGTCTGTGTCCCAGAAGGCGGGGGGGGAAGTTGGTGGTGAAATGCTCGGAGGTCACTGCTGCGAATAGGCTGAGCTTCCCCCCACCCCTTTTGGGTGGTTTGGTGGAGCTCTGCTTTTAAGGAAATATTTATCTTGGGGGGGGGGGGGGGGGAAGTTGGGGCTGCCATTACTGATCTGTGTACATGGTAGTTGCCTGGATGTCTGGTTTTAGGGCCGGTTCACACCACATGCAGTCCAGTGTTTTGTTTTTTTTCTTTTTCTGCATCAAAAAACGCATGGAAAGTAGGTTATATTGTTTCCAATAGTTCACACCGGTGTGGTCAGTTATAGAAAAAAAGATAGACCATGCTTCATTTTTCCTGTACTGGAGCGCCGTAAAACACATCAAAAATTTACTGGGATGCATCAAAACCGCATAAAAAAAAAAGCCGTAACCCCAGTACAGTAAAAAAGAAAAAACAAAAGCATCTAAAATGCATCAAAAACGCGTGAGCATAAATGCATCCGGAACGTATTGGGTGTGTTTGTGGTGTGAACCAGCCCTTGGCTCGCTTTACCTGGAAGTATGCAATCGGAAGTCAGATCTCTTTACCTGCATACTTACCCCAGGTCAGTGATTTGGGACACCTCAAAACCATTGGCATCAGCATGGTAGTTGGGCAGCTAGAATTTTTTCAAGTAGAGAACAGCAACGGCAGACTACATATTTGTGGAGGGTTATGATTTCACAGGAAACTTCCTGTCTATTTATGAAGCCATCTTGTACCTTTTTTTTTAATATTTGTTTTAAATCAATAATGCAAATGTTTGAAGGGAACTTTACACCTAACCTACAAATAGAAAAGTAGAACACCTGTCCCTGGTTTGGTTAGGTTGTAGGTCCCTGTTGTAGCCATGATGTCGGTGTCACCTGAAAGGAACTGTCTTAGTGGCTGATTGTTTAGGCTGAGTTAGCCAATAAGTGGCTCTGTGGCAAAAGCTTCCTGGATGAGGGCAGCAGCCATGAGATTCCCTAGCAGATACTACAGCCAGGACTTCTATCCAAACTGAGTTGTGGACAGGTGCTAGGTAAAGCCTTGTACACACGGTTTGATTGTTGGCAGGGGATTGTCTGACAGACTGTTGTCCTAAATTTTTACCGTTGGTACGCTCCTTTTTGACAATTGTTTTCCAATTTTCGGCCAACAAATGTTGAATGACAGGCTAGTAAATTTTCAGCGGACAACAGCTCAACGTCTGATTTTCATATGGTCGGTACACAAATCCGTTGCACAAGTCGAAAGTACAAACGCACTCAGAATCAATGCTCACCAAACACAAAATTGGCAGAAGGGGCCCAAAGGGTGGGGCTCAAGAGCTGAGATTACAAGATTCCTTGTAGTACGTCACTACGTTCGTGTTTATGGCACGACAATTGTGTACCGTTGGTATGCTAGACAAGATCCTGGCACACGAGAGATGGCACTGATGATATCTGTTGTGTGGCACTGGTAGGTGACACTGATAGGCAGCACTGATTATGAGGCATTGGTGGGGGGCACTGGTGGGTGGCACAGTGGGCACTGGCAGCTGACACTGGTGGGCACATAAAATGCAGCTGTGGCTTTCTGTGTGAGGGACAGATGTCCCTCTGACAGAAGCCAGTGATTGGCTTTTTTTTCAGCGTGAGGGGAAAAAAGAGAATACTGATTACCAAGCTTCTGTTTACATCACGTGATCAGCCACCATTGGCTGACAGCTGATCGCTTGTAAGGGGCCAGGATCGACCCTTACTCTGATCTATGATCACCTGAGTCTCATAGACTCAGTGATCACAGAGCGCTTGCTCGGCAGGACGTCCATGGATGCCCTCCCGGCAGTTAAGACCCGCGCTGTAGCTGTCTTTCGGCTATAGGGCGGGCGGCAAGTAGTTAAAAAGCAAACCTAGTGTTTTTAAAGCACGCCCGTCCACCTGAGCACTAAGAGGATTGATTGTTCAGTGACCATTTACCTTTATCAACTTTATGTGTGTGTGTGTGTGTGTGTGTGTGTGTGTGTGTTAACTGAACTACACCCAAACCAGAGTGGCTGATATGTCCTCTATTCAACCACATGTAGCACCTAATCAGAATTCTATTTAGTTTGCAACTAACATTGTGTTCTTGTGAACTTATTTATTACCATCCTGTATGTACCTACCCTGATTTATTGCACTTTTTGTTTTCCTAGTAAAACCAACACTATATGCAAGAAATGTGCGCAAAATGTTAAGCAATTTGGAACGGTAAGTTTGGATTTTGTTATAAATATCTACTTTTAGGTTAGATACTTATCTGCAGCTTATGAATCCAACACAACCTGGGGACTGAGATTTATTCAGATCTTCTGAACTTCATTAAAGCGGTTGTATACTCTGTATTTGAACTTTTACCTACAGGTAAGCCTATATTAAGGCTTACCTGTAGGTAAAAAGAATATCTCCTAAACCTGTACGGTTTAGGAGATATTCCCCTCGCAATGAGCCGCTGACTGCAGCGGCGCATGCGCAGCAGGCATTCTCAGCTAAAGCCCGGCAGCCGCTGGACCTTGCCGGAAAGAAGTCTCTCGCGCGGGAGTGACGACATCGCCGCTGGAGCGGCTATACCCGGAAGACATGCCGAGGCAGGATGACATCTCCCTCGGCGTGGACCAGGTAAGTTTCCGACCCCTCGTTCTAAGGTAAGTATTTCATAATGAGCTAGTATGCGGTGCATATTAGCTCATTATGCCTTTTTGCCTTTCAGGTATGTAAAAGAAAAAAAAGCAGCGGGAATACAACCGCTTTAAAGCTTATCTCTGGGCACAGAGCTTACTGGGGTTATATTAGTTGAACACTGCGTTTTTTCGTTTAAATCCAACTGCCATAGGGTATATTTTCTTTTTTACATGCTGGTAAAAGTACACCTCCCATATACTTCTGTGCCCGCTCGCCTGTAATCGCTGTAGGTCTCATAGACCCCAGGTCTGCGGTCACATCTCTGCATTCACAAAACAAAGCCTGAGGCTGTGTGGTTTATTTTGTTTTCACTGTGAAATGTAAGGAGGAGAGAGAGGTGGAGATGCATTTTGTGTGTTTGGATTTGCTTACAGCCAGAGCAGTCTGGAAGTACAGTGTGAACTAACTGCACTTTCACCAGCATGTGAACAAGAAAATTTGCGGGGTGAAGAAAACCTACCCTATGGTAGGTAGCTTTAGAGGAAATGGGGTGTTCAACTAATTTCACTCTGGGAATCTTCTGTCTGGAGCTGCAATTTAAATGCTGCAGCACCACATCTATGAAGTAAGCTGACCGTCTATCAGACAGAGCTTGATGCACCCTGTCCATGCCACAACCGTAATAAAGTTGAGTTAACAAATTGGGGATTATGGAGTACTTGTCTCTTCCATATTGTTATCAGAAAACATGAAAAATATTTCAGCCGAACCAGACCACAATGCTGTGTTTGTTTTTTTTATTTTTTACGGAACCCTGCACAGCATGGTCGTGGCTCCCCTGGCGCTTCTATGTTCACCTGCTTCTCCCTCTGGGTTTGCTGTCTCTGGCTGTTTGGCCAGAGCTGCGATGATGCCACTCCATGCATGTGGGAGCCCCGGCTGCGGCACAGCTCTCTGCATTATTACAACATACTGTATGCCCAGGAATGCAGAGTGTCACTGTGAATATCTCCTAGAAAACGGTGTACATTTTAGAAGATATTCATTGTACCTACAGGTAAGCCTGATTGTAGGTTTGTCTGTAGGTACAAGAAACGCAAGTGCCTTTACTACCACTTTAAACAAATGTACACCTCTTATGTATCTTAAAATTGTGTGCAAATATCACTGCAAATAAAATCAAAATGTGACAGTTTCCATACAATCTGAAAGTCCAATGTACTAGTGAATCCACTTGTGATGTCACTACCCCTCCTTTCTACTTCATCCAATCAGAAAATGCAGCACCAAAACTTCCATTTGGTACACCTCCTAGTTTTTGTTTTGTTTACCTGTCAGGTGGTAGATTATAACAAACAAGGTGCTGGATAGTGACCATTGAGTGGGCCAGAGATGAGTGTTGAGCTCTCATTAGATTAGATGCCTAAACAAACAACCAAATACATGAACTTGAATCGTTTGCTTTGGTTTGTGTGCAACCTTTTAAATGTAAAATAACGATCTAAGTTGCAAATCAGTATTTTCAATTCTAGTGTTTCATATTTTTTATCTTGCAGCCCAAGCCTTGTCAGTACTGTAACATCATAGCTGCATTTATTGGCACAAAGTGCCAGCGTTGTACCAACTCAGAGAAAAAATATGGACCTCCTCAGACCTGTGAGCAATGCAAGCAGCAATGTGCTTTTGATCGGAAGGAGGAAGGTAGACGAAAGGTATGTGAGGATCATGCATCATGTTTTGTGAATGTATTCCCATAATATTGGCATTTTTTAACTGGTTTTAGTAGAATTCCAGCATTGAATTGCCTTTCTAGCTACCTGCTTTTCCCTTCAGTATTTCGTATCAATGTTCTGGCTTTGCTGCTTTCACTGGATTGTAGCAGGAGTGCAGCAAATAATGGCCACAATGCTGATCTGCATACTCCTGGTTCAGTGATTGAAAGTATTAAAGCCAACATGGCAGCCAGATGACAGGCAGGTGTGAAAATCCAACAATGGCCCATGAAAAACCATTGCCTTTTACTTATTTTACTTTATTCAATATATCCTAACAGAGGGAACAGCACATTTACAGAGGGGTGTGAAAGACTTTTCTCTGTCAAAGTGTTAACTTGGAACTAACCTGATGGATTTGTTATCACCGATGATTAATATTGGGGTTACACCGAAACCGCCATCAGTACTGATACTAAACATTTGCTCCGATACCTAAAACCAATACATTTTCTATGGGCCCAAATCGCACTACAAAATGAATGGGCTCAAATCGCACTGCAAAGAATCGCATGTGATTTGAACAGGAATGTGGTGCGATTCCTTGTCTGCATCGCATGTGGTTTCCTGCACTGCTCCTGTGTGTATCCAGTCTGAAGTCCCTACGACAAGCCTGGGGTTCACACTGATCGGTTCCAAAAAAAATATCCCGTAGTTTGTAGACGCTATAACTTTTACGCAAACCAATCAATATATGCTTATTGGAATCATTTTTGGTTAAAAAAAAAAAATATTTGAAATTTTTGCAGATTTATAAAAAAAGAAAATGAAATATCACATGGTCCTAAGTATTCAGACCCTTTGCTCAGTATTTAGTAGAAGCACCCTTTTGATCTAATACAGCCATGAGCAGGGCTCGACAAATCCCAGGTCGCCATTGCGACTAGAAATTTCACCCTGGCGCCTGTGCTTTGATCAGTGACAGGTGCCTCTGCTACAGGGTGGGTTGCGGGGTCTTGGCAAGGAACGCGATTAGCGGTGGCAGTGGGAATAGAGCAGGAAGAGAGTGGCACAGCAGCGGCTGACACGACGGGAGGAACGAGTGGCCAGAAGAGTGAAGTCCAGCTGGGGTTCCTCGGCGGCCTGTCATCCCCCCTGCTGCTGTCGCCCTGCCCCAGGGTATTGCGGGAAGCGGCTCAAGAACATTAGGGATCCGGAGTAGTTGGTTTCCCAGCACCAGAGCGCCCTGCTCCTCTGGCTGAATGAGAGGGGCTGAGCACGGGAGAAGAGGTTCTCAGTGGCGTTGCCAGGCGGGGGGGTGCAGGCCGCACCAGGTGACACCTGTGGGTAGCGGCACCGCTCGCTGACACTGCACGCCGCACAGTTCTCACCCCTACACAGCGGAGCGGACCGAAGCCGTCTCCCTCTCCCCCTCTGTTTACGGAGGAGGAGGGAGTCTGAGGGACACACTCCGCTGTGCCTATCCCGCGCTGTTCTGAGGTCTGTAAAATGTTAAATGTAATCCAAATAGACATGTGCTGGGGGGGCGCTATGGGAGGGAAGAGGGGGGTTCTGCACTGATGGAGGGGCATGGTCTGCATTGAGAGGGGGTCTAAATTGATGGGGGTCTGCACTGAGGGGGGGGTCTGCAATGATGGGGGCTGCACTGATGGAGGGGGGGTGTACACTGATGAAGGGGGGGTGGGGCTGCACTGATGGAGGGGGGGTCTGCAATGAGGGGGTGTCTGTACTTAGGGGATCTATACTACGGGAGGGGGGTCTGTACTTGGTGAGAGGGATCTATACTGCGGGATCTGTACTTGGTGAGGGGGATCTATACTGCGGGAGGGGGGTCTGTACTTAGTGAGGGGGATCTATACTGCGGGAGGGGGGGTCTGTACTTGGTGATGGGGATCTATACTGCGGGAGGGGGTCTGTACTTGGTGAGGGGGATCTATACTACTTTTTAGCTGTGTGCTTAGGGCCGTTGTCTTGTTGGAAGCTAAACCTTCGGCCCAGTCTGAGGTCCTGAGCACTCTGGAGAAGGTTTTTGTCCAGGATATCCCTGTACTTGGCCACATTCATCTTTCCCTCGATTGCAACCAGTCGTCCTGTCCCTGTAGCTGAAAAACACCCCCACAGCATGATGCGGCCACCACCATGCTTCACTGTTGGGACTGTATTGGACAGGTGATGAGCAGTGCCTGGTTTTCTCCACACATTCAGCTTAGAATTAAGGCCAAAAAGTTCTATCTTGGTCTCATCAGACCAGAGAATCTTATTTCTCACCATCTTGGAGTCCTTTAGGTGTTTTTTTTTTTTTTAGCAAACTCCATGCAGACTTTCATGTGTCTTGCACTGAGTGGCTTCCATCGGGCCACTCTGCCATAAAGCCCTGACTTGTGGAGGGCTACAGTGATGGATGACTTTCTACAACTTTCTCCCATCTCCCGACTGCATCTCTGGAGCTCAGCCACAGTGATCTTTGGGTTCTTCTTTACCTCTCTTACCAAGGCTCTTCTCCCCCGATAGCTCAGTTTGGCCGGACGGCCAGCTCTAGGAAGGGTTCTGTTCGTCCCAAACGTCTTCCATTTAAGGATTATGGAGGCCACTGTGCTCTTAGGAACCTTAAGTGCAGAAGAAATATTTTCCCCCAGTCGTCTTCCAAGTCAGCCCTTGAGAGATGGAGCTCCTCCTCACAATCAGGAAACACATTGCCATAAATTTTTCCCTCCCTTTAAGAGGCGGTCCCTCAGGTCCCTGGTCAGTCTTAGTGTTTCCTCCGTCCGGAGGAGACATATTGCCAAAAGGACCTGAGGGGGGGCTCCATCTCCCATGGGCTGACCGGGACAGGTGTCTGCGGGTGCAGCAGTGGGTGTCAGCAGGGCTGACTGTGTGGAGTCTCTGCGGCAGGGGGTCAGTGGACCTTACCGGAGCCGCATCACTGGCGTGGAGGAGGACGGTTCTTTGACCACGGGCAACCCTCCTTAGGCTGTGGGCAGGAGGTGTCCCGGGTTCGAATTTCCTCTGTGCCCAGGTGAGGAGAAAGGCGCCATTGCTGCGTTCCCTTGGCGGCGTCAGCGGGGGGGTGTGTACCCACGTCTGAACGCCGCTTGACCCGGAAGACGCGGGGCGTCACTTCCGGGTAGGAATGACGCAATCGGCGTGCGCCGGGGAAGCTGGTCCAATCCCCTTAAAGGCGCGGGAAATTCGAACGGTCGGCTGGTGCTAGTAGCGTGGACGCGGCTGCAGACGGCAGTATCGAACGCCACAGCAAGCCAGGATGCTGGAAGAGGATGAGATTCCATCGGCCCAGGCTCCAGAAAGCAAAAGCACCAGCAGGATGCAGGTAGGCACCAGTGGGTGACCTTTGTATCCTTTGTATTGGGACAGCAGCTAGGTGGTGATGGTGCACTAGCAAGCTGGGGCCAGGGGGTTACTAATGTCACTGGGTGTGTACTTTAGTATTGTTTGGTGCAGTGTGTATTTTTTTCTCACCGCCATGGGTCCCCCTGTGTTTATCTTTTGGCAGGTGAAACCACCTAAAGAGCCAAAGCCCACTCCCAAGAAGCGGTGTGCAAAGTGTAATACCAAGATGCTCTTGGAAAACACAGAACCGCTATGCAAAACATGCATTGACAAACTGGTTGAAAAACAGTCAGATGCAGTTTATGCGAAGATTTTTGGATCCGTAAGAGATGATATGGCTAACACCTTTTTAAGGATCTCAAAAAGTTTATCGCAGAAGTTAAACCTCCAGCAGTTCCTACTGGAGTTTCCTCTCCCATGGCCTCACCCAGATCAGAAGTCGCCTCAGGGTCGCACGAGTCGGTGAGAGAGCGAGCGGGCGGGCAGCAGCACAGCTAGTGTTATGGCTACCGATAGCTCAGATCCAGAGCAGGAAGATGGGAGAGAAGAAAGAAAGGGACCCAAATACAAGTTATCTCTAGAAGACGTGGATGATTTGCTTGGGGCCATTTACGAAACTTTGGAAATTGAGCAGGAAAAAGAACTGCCTTCCAAACATGACCTGATGTACCAGGGTCTGAGGAAGAAAAAATCCAAAGTATTCCCAGTTCATCCGGTAATGTCAGATACCGTGAAAAACGAATGGGCAGACCCAGAAAGGAAACCTTTTTTTTTTGCGGCCAGTCACAAAAAGCGATTTCCTTTTAGTGAAGATCCAAAAGAAGTTTGGAATAAAAATCCCAAATTGGATGCGCCACTTTCTAAGGTCTCAAAAAATTCTTCATTGGCATTTTGAAGACATGGGACACCTAAAAGATGGCATGGATAAAAAGGGCGACATTATCCTAAAAAGAGCTTGGGAGACAAGTGTCGCTAGTCTGAAGCCAGCCCTAGCCACCAGTTGCGTGGCAAGAAACTTAGAGTTTTGGCTCTCACAGCTGCAAGACCATATTAAAAATGGTACGCCTAGGGAGGAGATTCTGAATACACTTCCAGTTCTCTCCAAAGCGGTTGGTTATATTGCGGATGCATCCGCAGAATCAGTCAAGCTAGCAGCAAGGTCAGGTGGACTAGCAGTTGCAGCAAGACGTGCGATTTGGATGAAGACCTGGACAGGCGATGCGGCATCCAAAACAAGGCTGTGCAATCTCCCATTTACTGGGGATTTGCTTTTTGGTTCCGGCCTGGATGAGGCCTTGGAAAGAACAGCGGACAGGAAGAAAGCCTTTCCGGCTGAAAAACGAAAACCTCCACAAAAGAAGAGGTTTTTTCGTGGGCGAAGAGATCGTCCCCAAGAAGAAAAGAGAGTACCCCAAGAAAAACTGGACAGGTCACAAGGGGAAACCAAAGAGTAATGTCCTCTTTGGCTCTTCTAACCAAGCTGCCAAACAATGACAACAGAGTGCCAGTAGGGGGAAGACTGGCTACCTTCCTACCTCAATGGCAGAAGGCGACAGCCAATCAGTTTATTTTGGACATTATCGCAAGGGGCTACTCTCTGGAATTCAACTGTCATCCTCCAGAGAGATTTCTAGTAACGAGACTTCCCAGGGATCCAGAGAAAGCCAAGGCTCTTCCACTGTTGCTAGGGGAGATGGTAGACCAGAAGGTCCTTACTCCAGTCCCAGAGAAGGAAAAAAGAAGGGGTTTTTACTCTCACATTTTTGTGATCAAAAAACCTTCCGGGACGTTTCGGTTAATACTAAACTTAAAACCGTTAAACCAAGCGATTCAATACAAAAAATTTCGCATGGAATCCATATTTTCGGTCAAAAACATTCTACAACCAGAAACCTTCATGGCGACCATGGATCTCCGAGATGCATATCTCCACATTCCCATCCGACAGGAGTCGCAGAAATATCTGAGGTTAGCAGTGGAGATAGAGGGAAAGGAATATCATTTCCAGAGCAGAGCTCTCCCTTTCGGGTTATCCTCATCCCCAAGGATATTCACCAAAGTGTTAGCAGAAGCTCTGGCCCCTCTAAGGTTAAAAAAGATGACCGTAATACCATACTTGGACGATCTACTATTTGCAGCGCCTTTGAAAGCACAGCTGACAAAAGACCTCACAGGAGCTCAACTGTGGTTAAGGTCACTAGGCTGGATTCTAAACGTAGAAAAGTCCAATCTGTGTCCCACTCAGAACATTCGGTTCCTGGGATATCTGCTCAACTCCATAGAACAGAAGACTTCCCTACCGGAGGTGAAAATCCAAAACCTCATCAAGAGGGTGAGTTTAATACAGAACAACCTCCCAATATCTATCAGGGAGCTGATGTCGGTTCTGGGTCTGATGACATCATCGATACCAGCAGTCCAGTGGGCAAAATACCATCTAAGGTCACTTCAAGTATTTCTCTTAAAAAACCAAAGAGAAGATCTGGACATGTCAGTTTTACTCCCGACATTCGTAAAAAGGTCGCTGTGGTGGTGGAGGATCCACACGAACCTAAATCAGGGTCTGGCTTGGTCATTTCCGACCTCACAGAAATTGACCACAGACGCAAGCAGTTGGGGTTGGGGAGCTCACCTAGCAGGGCAACCTGCTCAGGGGAGATGGTCCCCAGAAGAAGCCAAGGCATCTTCGAACTGGAGAGAACTTATGGCGATAGCCAAGGCCATGGAGTTTTTCCAAAACCAACTCAGAAGTCGTCACATTCTGATTCTTTCGGACAATGCCACAGCAGTGGCTTATGTGAACAAGCAAGGGGGCACAAGAAGCCCATCCCTAAGCCACATCTCCAACCAAATTTGCAGGTGGGCATAAGGGAATCTGCTGTCACTAGGAGCAGTCCATCTAAAAGGGGAAGACAACCAAGTAGCGGACTTCCTCAGCCGCCAGGAGATCTCCCAAGAGGAATGGGTATTACACCCGGAGGTGTTCAGGGAAATTACAGCCCGCTGGGGAATGCCAAACATAGACCTGTTTGCCTCTCGGAAGAATGCTCAGGTGAAACATTTCTTCTCGCTAACCCAGCAAGATCAGCCTCTTGGGATAGACGCTCTACAAAACCCTTGGAACTTCAAGCTATGCTATGCCTTCCCTCCGGTTCATCTGATACCGCGGGTGGTAAAGAAGTTTCTACAGGAACAGACGAAACTGATACTGATCGCACCATACTGGCCCAAGAGAACCTGGTTCTCTCAACTCCTCAGTCTCTCAGCAGCAGAGCCGTGGCTTCTACCTCACAGGGAAGACCTGATGTGTCAGGGACCCCTGACAGGCCTAAAACAAGAGTTTCAAATGGGCGGCCTGGTTACTGAGGAGGACCTCTTGAGATCTAAAGGACTCTCAGATAAGGTGGTGACAACGCTTCTGAGCGTTAGGAAACCAAACACCAGAGCCATCTACAGAAAGACCTGGAGAAAATTTAACAGTTGGTGCACTGAAAATAAAAGACTAAAAATGGATACACCCACCATCCTTGAATTTTTACAACAGGGAGTTGATAAAGGGTTAACGCTCAGTACTTTGAAAGTACAAATTGCAGCGCTATCGGTGTATCTAGAAAGGACACTACAAGAGGACCCTTTGGTCTCTCGTTTTTGCAGGGCATTGGCAAAATACAAAAAGCCCAAGATACAAAAATGTCCCACTTGGGATTTGTCAGTGGTCCTCAGGGGAATCATTAAACCTCCCTTCGAGCCACTACAAGATACATCTTTAAGATTGACTCTTAAAACAGTTTTCCTAGTAGCCATCACAACGGCACGTAGGATAGGGGAAATACAGGCTCTTTTTTGAAGATTCACGACGATCGAATCGTCCTTCAAACAGATCCGGGATTTACTCCAAAAGTGACGTCAACTTTTCACAAATCCCAGGATATAGTCTTGCCTTCATTTTGCAGTTCACCCAATAACAGCAAAGAGCAGGAACTAAGTCTTCTTGATGTCAGAAGGTGTCTACTTCAATATTTAGAAGTCACTAATGAATTTAGAACATCAGATGCCCTATTTGTCTTATACGCAGGCCAACTAAAGGGTAAGCAAGTGTCCAAAAAGACAATAGCTAGATGGATCAAGACAGCCATATTAGAGTGCTATAGTGTCATGGAAATTACACCACCTAAAGAACTTAAAGCTCATTCAACAAGGGCTTCAGCAGCCTCATGGGCAGAAAGGGCAGGAGCCACTCCAGAACAAATCTGCAGGGCTGCAACCTGGTCAAGATTCTCAACCTTTGTTCAGCATTACAGACTGGATCTGATTTCCAGCCAGGATCAGGCTTTTGGTAGGAAAGTCCTCCAAGCCGTTGTCCCACCCTAGATTTGGTGAGTTCTTGGTTATCCTCTCAAGGGCTGACTTGGAAGACGACTGGGGGAAAAGCAGAGTTAGTTTCTTACCGGTAACTCTGTTTCCAGTAGTCTTCCAAGGCAGCACAATCCCACCCTAAAATGTCTAACCTCGTGGGGTTGTGTTGTGCATTATATCATTTCAGATTCCGGCCTTCGGTTCTCGTGGATGACTGACCAGGGACCTGAGGGACCGCCTCTTAAAGGGAGGGAAAAATTAATGGCAATGTGTTTCCTGATTGTGAGGAGGAGCTCCATCTCTCAAGGGCTGCCTTGGAAGACTACTGGAAACAGAGTTACCGGTAAGAAACTAACTCTGCTTTTTGTAACCTTGCCACAATTCTGTCTCTGAGCTCTTGGCAGTTCCTTTGACCTCATGATTCTCATTTGCTCTGACATGCACTGTGAGCTGTAAGGTCTTATATAGACAGTTGTGTGGCTTTCCTAATCAAGTCCAATCAGTATAATCAAACACAGCTGGACTCAAATGAAGGTGTAGAACCATCTCAAGGATGATCAGAAGAAATGGACAGCACCTGAGTTAAATATATAAGTGTCACAGCAAAGGGTCTGAATACTTAGGACCATGTGATATTTCATTTTTTTTTTTCTAATAAAACTGCTAAAAAGTCAACAATTCTGTGTTTTTCTGTCAATATGGGGTGCTGTGTGTACATTAATGAGGAAAAAAAATGAACTGATTTTAACAAATGGCTGCAATATAACAAAGAGTGAAAAATGTAAGGGGGTCTCAATACTTTCCGTACCCGCTGTGTGATATTTATTTATATATTTTATATATATATATATATATATATATATATATATATATATATATATATATATATATATATATATATATATATATATATATATATAATATATATTATTTTTTTTTCAAAATTGTCTTCTTTTGCTTTTATAGCGCAAAAAAATAAAACCGCAGAGATGATCAAAGTACAGCATCTCGCGACTGCACAATTGTGCGTTTTTTTTATTTTTATTTTTTTCCTTTATAGTAACTCCGTGTCGTATAGCAAAAAATGGCCTGGTAGTGAAGAGGGGGTAAATCTTCTGGAGGTCAAATGGTTAATATCAATATGCAGATGGCTTTATTGATGAATGTGGCTTTTGGCAGAGGAAATTAGATTCCATTTGGCTTAAATGTATGTAATATTTTGAGTTTTAAAATGACGGTCTTTTCTGAAGTTCGGTGTATCATCTGTGGCCTTATTGGAGCGGTCACTGGAGGAGTGACATCTAGATATGGTTCCTTCCTGATATTTCTGCTCTATTAGCTGGACCAGTGACTTTAGGATCTATATTTCATTCTATGTAGGTTGATGGGAAGCTCCTCTGTTGGCTTTGCACGCTGTCCTACAAGAGAGTTCTTCAGAAGACTAAGGAGCAGCGCAAAAGTTTGGGCTCCACCCATTCCAACTCCTCTACGTCTTCCCTTACTGAGAAAGACCAACAATCTAAACCTCACCATCATCACCACCATCACCATCATCACCGACACAGCAGTAGCCACCACAAGTAAGCCCCTTTCCTGTTTGTATTCTGGTTTACATGTACTTTTTGCATATACTGTAAGTTGCTTGCAGTACTTCTGTCCAGTTTAAAAATGGTTTGTCATTCATATTTTGTTTTAAAGTAGAGAAGCATTCAAATTTCAGCCTGGCTCCTAAGGATGCCCTTACCACTATTCTCATGCAGCAGAATACATAGGCATAAAATCTAACTGGTTGACAGTCTGATGGGTTGCAGGTTGTGCATGAACAAGTCAGTTTAATTTTAGCATGCATATTCTTGCTGGCATTAGGAGCTGCTGTATACTTGAACTGATGTCCAATATGGAGCATTAAGCCTGGTACACACGATCGGATTTTCTGCGGACAAAGCGAAGGACTTTTGTCCAAAGGGTGTTGGCCTGGAACTTGACTTGCATGCAAACGGCAAAGAATTGTTGGCCAACAAACACGAAACTACGTGGTTTTTCAACTCTTTAGTGCCACCCTTTGGGCAACGTCTGCTAATGTTGTGTTATGGTGAGCATGCATGTTTGTACTTTGGAGTTTTGTCCAATGGACTTTTGTACACACGATCGGAAAATCCGACAACACACAATTGTTGGCAGACTATTTTTTTTAAGGCATGCTATCCCACATTTGTCCGTGGAAAATCCAACAACAATTGTCCGATGGAGCGTACAAATGGTCATACATGGCCTGTCATCACACAATTCCGTTGGATAATCCGATGGTGTGTGTGAGGCTTTAGTCTAGACCAGTGATGGCGAACCTTGGCACCCCAGATGTTTTGGAACTACATTTCCCATGCTCGTGGATTCTGCATTGTAGTTGAGCATCATGAGAAATGTAGTTATAAAACATCTGGCGTGCCAAGGTTTGCCATCACTGGTCTGGAGGCGGTCTGCCTAATGCAGGGAGAAGGCTGGTTATTAGGCTTGTAGGATGACTTTAGAAACTTGTGTTTCATAGCCACAGGCAAGCAAAAACAGAAATTTCCAGTTTGTAAAAAGCTTTAATGCAGCCCTGCAAGTTATTATAGTCAAATGTACTGCCCCCCCCCCCCCCTCCAATCCCGCCTCACAGTGCTTAGAGCTGGAGTGATCTATAGACAAAGACAATCGCTGTCATGCGGGAGAAATTGGCCCTATACCAATTTTGTAAATGGAAGTTATTACATACAATTTTAGGGGGTTTGTTTAAACCTTCCAAAGGTAATGTGGCACTGGAGGAGGGTGGCTTTCAGACTGTTCATTGTTGCATATGGGTTTACTATGAGAACACTTAGGAATTGCAGGACGTTTTTGCATCTTTATAATGTTCTCTCCGTATGCAAAACAGTATATGCAAACTGAGAAGTTGAAAGATGAAGATTTTTTTTTTTTTTTTTTTCTGCCACCTGAAGGAGCAAGCAGGGAACTCAGGATCAGTATTCACTTGTCACATTTACTAATAGATGCAGGACAGCAAGTGAGTTATTCATTCCATTTGATAGATATGGCCACCTAAAACTGATATTTTAGTGGGCTCTGAACTATATTCTCTTCTGCTGGGTTCCCACCAGTGCTTTGGAGTATTAATCCATGCAACTTTTATAATGTAAAATTTATAAATCCTAAAGTATGGTAATCAGTGATGGCTGTGACAAATGGATGGAGCTGTACTCTGTATACAGAGATCACAGAGTGCTATGATGAGAAAGGAAGGGGGGGGGGGGGGCTTTGATAAGCAGTTTTTTTTATTTTTATATACCAGTTCGTGACAGCAACTCCAATTCCTAAAACATTCGGACACTGTAAAAATCGACATAAACCCATATTTTATTCAGAATTGAAAACCTATCAAGTGTTTAAACTGAGAAAATGTACCATTTTTAAGAACAAAATAAGGTAATTTTGAAATTGATGGCAGCAACATGTTTCAGAAATGTTGAGAGAAGACAATGTTTACCACGGTGTAGCATCCTCTCGTAACACTCTGTAAATGTCTGGGAACAGAGGAGACCAGTTTCTGGAGTTTTGGGAGAGGAATGTTCCATTCTCGCCTGATATAGAGTTCTTTGGCCTCATTCACACAAGGCGGATCTGCTTTTTCAGTAACATAATTTTATGTTTTTCTTTCCTTTTTAGAGTTGGCAGTCTAAGCCCAGAATCAGAGCAGGGAATTTGGAAACCAAGGTAAGTTTATTGGACAATATGCCCCTTTTTTCTTTATCCTCTACAGGTGTGCAAATAAAGGTACAATTAATGGCAGGGCTTGACAAATTTGCTTGGAATCTAGGAGCCATCTAAAAAAGTTAGGAGCCAGGAACGCGCCCCGTCCCGCCGAGCTCGCGCGCAGAAGTGAATGCATACGTGAGTAGCGCCCGCATATGAAAGCGGTGTTCAAATCGCACGTGAGGTATCGCTGCGATCGGTAGATCGAGAGCAATAATTCTAGCCCTAGACCTCCTTTGTAACTCAAAACATGCAACCTGTAGAATTTTTTTAAACGTCGCCTATGGAGATTTTAAAGGGTAAAAGTTAGTCGCCATTCCATGAGCGGACGCAATTTTGAAGGGTAACATGTTGGGTATCAATTTACTCAGCGTAACATTATCTTTCACAATATAAAAAAAAAATGGGCTAACTTTACTGTTTTATTTTTTTATTAAAAAAATAAAGTGTATTTTTTCCCAAAAAACTGCGCTTGTAAGACCGCTGCGCAAATACGGTGTGACAAAGTATTGCAACGACCGCCATTTTATTCTCTAGGGTGTTAGAATGAAAAATATATATATAATGTTTGGGGGTTCTAATTAGAGGGAAGGAGATGGCAGTGAAAACAGACAGGGAAACCCCATTAGCATTGCTGTTTGTCTTGTCATACCAACGGCCACCACATGATGGCGCTAGATCACAGAAGGAAGCATAGACCCGCAGAAGGCCGCAAAGCCGCAGCCTCAATTACCGGCCGGCGCGGAGGGGGGGGGGTGGCACGGAGAGACAGAATTCCCCAGCTGTGCTGCCCCAGGCGCTAATTCTAGTCGCAATGGCGACCTGGCGCCCGGGGTTTGTCGAGCCCTGATTAATGGTAATACTTGGAAATGTATTTCACAGTGGCTATTGGTTTGAAGGTTAAGGTTACTTATCTTTATTGCATTCTCTGCATTAAGATAAAAAAAACCTTCTATTCAGCTCCTTCCCATCCTCCCCTAAAAACTTACCTGAGCCTGACCTCGATCCAGCGCTGTGCCTGAGGGCAACGGCACTGCTCTTTCTTCCTATTGGCCATGGAGGCAGCAGTGAGCCATGGTTGTTGCTCAACCTGGACTTTAAATATGTCTGCCTTTTTGTTAACCTCCATTAGGTAAGTGTTGAATGGATTAGACGTTTACAAAAGATTTGTTTTGATGCCTCTGGGTTAGCTCACAGGAAGTGACATGGACAATGTCCCTCCATATTTTCTGGTATAAACTCCAAATTTGAGATTTTTCCCAACACTTTGGAGCATTGAAAGCAGTGAAATTGTCATTCCCTGCAGATGAGTCATTTTACTGTAATTTTAACTTGTGTACTAGAAAGATTCACCTGTAGTGAAAGTGTAATGAATGTGTGACATTCATTGCTTTATAAATATACCTCTTTGGGTGCCAGTTATAGTGGTTACCAGGACAAATGGTGTGAATCGCCAGAACAGGTACACAGGTATGGGTTTTAAACCTTTGCCACTTCCCGCCCACCATATAGCAGAATGACGTGGTTGTTGTCCTGACCGGACGTCATATGAGCAGGATAAGCTGCGATCGCACGAAGCGTGTCGATCGTTGGTGTGTCAGTCTGACCCACCGTATCATCGATCTCGGTAAAGAGCCACTGACGTAGACTCTTTACCATGTGATCAGCTGTGCCCAATCACAGCATAAACGGGAAGAGACATTTATTGGCTTTCTTCAACTCGCGCTGACAGACGCGAGTAGAGGAGAGGAGCCGATCGGCTCTCCTCGACTGGGGGGGTGTCCTGCACTGATTATCTGTGCCCCCCTATGACCACCAGGGTTGCCAATCGGTGCCCATCAGTAATTCCTGCCAGTGCCTCTATCAGTGCTGCATATTAGTATTTTATCCGTGCCCATCAGTGAAGGAGAAAACATACTTATTTAAAAAAAATGATAACAGAAACAAAAACTTCAAAATTGTCGGTCTTGTTGTTTTTTTATTAATTTAGCAAAAAATAAAAACCCCAGAGGTGATCAAATAGCACCAAAAGAAATGTCTTTGTGAACAAAATGATAAAAATTTGTTTGGATAAAGTGTTGCATGACAACGCAATTGTCATTTAAAATGCGACAACACCGAAAGCTGAAAATTGTCATGGGCAGGAAGGGGGGGAAAGTGCCCGGTATTGAAGTGGTTAAAGAAATACTTTAGTAATCTCAGCATTTTGGGGTTTTTGGATTTTGACAAACATTTCTTCCTTTTTTTTTTTTTTCCAGTCATAAATCCACCACAACAATTCAGAATGAAACTCCAAAGAAAAAGCCCAAATTGGAATCAAAGCCATCTAACGGAGACAGGTATACTTGGTTACCTTTTATTCAGTGGGTCAATGGGGGGAGTTTGTAGTATACATACTTATCAACATAATATGCAGCAATGCTACAAATGTAATTTTACTGGGGGTCCACCCTGTCCTCTGCTTCCAATTCTCAGATGGGACTTTGCAGCATATTTGACAGAATTTGAGACCCAACCATCTTAAAGTGGTTGTAAACCCTGTTATAGATTTTTTTTTTTTTTTCAGACTAACCTGCAAGACAAAGGCATAATGAACTAGTATGACTAGCATACTAGCCCATTATGCATCCCTTACTTTAGATCGGGGCCCCCGAAGGTGTCCTCGTCTCCCTCTCCAGCTGCAAGGTTACTTCCGGGTATTGCCGCTCCAGCCAATCACAGCGCCACTCCGGCCCGTGATTGGCCGGAGCGGCGAAGACGTGACTCTGCGCATGCGCGCGGGAGCCGTCAAATCCGGCTAAACCGGATTTATGAATGGGATTAACCCTATGCATGTGCCGTTGTCTACGGCGCGCATACGCCGTAGACATTGGTGCATGTAATTTTTAGCAAATATCTCCTAAAACGTGTAGGTTTAGGAGATATTTCTTGCACCTACAGGTAAGCCTTAATCTAGGCTTACCTGTAGGTGCAAGTTGCAAAAGTGGGTTTACAACCACTTTAAATTGTTATACGAGATATATCTCTCGTCCACACAGCAAAGCATTAGATTCCTGGTAGTGTCCGCTTTCCGTGCAGCATATACGTTATTCACCTCCCTACCCCTCTGTTCAGCCACCTGTAGTGAAAGAAATTGATATTTCTGGGTATGGAGATGTGTGCGATTCGCTCCCCTTTGTCTTGTATGACAGGGCTGGCTTAGTCACGACCACATAGTGATGGGGAAGATAATACCTTTTTCTTAGTACAGCCCTGTGTCACTTTGGTCAGAGCTTACGCAGGGTTAGGGTCTGTTACTAGAGACAGCAGCAGTAATGCAAATCTGTTGCTTGGAGCGGCATGGGAAATGCACAGGTTTGCCTTTTTCCAATATTTACACACATGTAAAAATGTATGTTATAACTAAAGTTCCCTTACAGCGTTACTAAGCCCAGGACCCTGCATTCATTATATCTGGTCTCCCACAGTACACAGAACATGGAAATGCAATTATTGTAGTAAATATAAACGGCTAAATACCTTTTTCTTATCAGCAGTATATAGCAGTCTTGTGACTTCTATCAGTGTCTGGTTAAAACTTGTAGGAGGAGTTTTCATTCTACTTTGACTGTCCTATGAGGCTGCAGGACCCCTGACCCTCTTGTCTGGACAGTGCTGCTTGGCCCTGTGCTGATCGCATGCACTCTCCCCAAGGAAAAACCCCCCCAAATGTCTCTAGCAATACACACAAAACTGAGCATGTGCAAAGTGCCCCCAAGGCTCTGTACTATCAGCAGATGGGTTGGGGACTGTGGGGAGGGCAGGATCAGAGAAGACAGGATCAAAATCCTTTTTTTTTTACACAATGCGGAGGATTAACCCCTTAGGTTCCACAGTGAGTATACCAGCATGCTTTACTGCATGTACAGACTGATTTTACTGCTGTGGGTGTAGTAACACTTTAATGCCGCGTACACACGGTCGGAATTTTCGACAAATGTTTGATGAAAACCTTTTTGGCTGAAATTCCGACCGTGTGTAGGCTCCATCGGACATTTGCTGTCGGAATTTCTGACAACAAATGATTGAGAGCAGGCTCTCAATTTTTCAGACAGCAAAAGTTCTTGTCGGAAATTCCGACCGTGTGTAGCAATTTCCGACGCACAAAAGTGCTGCGCATGCTCGGAATCATTCTATTTAATTTTTCTCAGCTCGTCGTAGTGTTGTACGTCTCTGCATTCTTGAGCATTGGAATTTCCGAGCAACATTTGTGCGACCGTGTGTGTGCAAGACCAGCTTGAGCCAACATCCGACGGAAAAAAACTCCTATCGTGTGTACGCGGCATTATAGTTGTCCCTGTGTGTCTGCCATGTTGCATTTAAAGTGGAAATTATAAGAGACATACAGGGGCTTGGCAATTGTTGGCTTCCTTCTTGAAATGCTGTTGTCTGACTGTCTGAACACCTTCCTGCCAGGCCTCTAGCAAAATGATTGCTGGGTGGGGGTTTCATTATTCTGACTGGACATCATGAGACGTCCTTCAGAACAAGCCGCTCGGGGCGTGCAGCGTGACGATCAGTGGTGTCTTTTGGACACCAATCACGGTTAGGAGCCAATGACATCGGCCCTTTACCATGTTATCAGCTGTGTCCAATGACAGCTGATAGAGTAAATAGGAGATGACTGTTATTGGCATTCCTCTACTCATGCTGACAGCATCGGTAGAGGAGAGCTGGTAAGTGACTTTTCTGACGGGGGTGCTGCACTGATAATCTCTACATTGTCAGTGCAGTCCCATCAGCGATGCCTTTCAGTGCCCATAAGTGATGCCTGTCAGTGCTGCCTATCAGTGCCCGTCAATGCAGCCCCATTTTATTTATTATAAGTTTTTATTTTTTTTAAGCAAAAAATAAAAAAAAAATTGTGGTTGTTAAATGCCACCAAAAGAAAGTTCTATCTTCACCCTTCATGGTGACATCACTGAAATCTGAAAATTTGGTCTGGGCAGGAAGGGGGTGAAAGTACCCGATATTGAAGTGGTTAAAAAGAATCAAGATGGCTCTATTGCAGCTATAATAAGTACATAAATGTGCTTTACAGAAGTCTACTGTGTGTAGTGTATGTGTGTGGCCTGGGAACTGGATGGGTTCTCCAAGCACAAGGAAAATTAGTTGTGGATCGCCAGACATTTGGCAGTTTGTGTGTGTGTGTGTGTGTGTGTGTGTGTGTGTGTGTGTGTGTGTGTTTTCGTTTTTTTCAATGACCTGATAGGTTCACTTTAGTAGTAAGTATAATGAGGATAGGAGTAGTTGGTGGTTTTGTTGCAATGAAAAGTCATGTCTGTGCTGTGAGAAACACACAATTATTTGGTATTACAATAAATATTCAAATTCCAGCATGTTTTATTTTAGTAGTTCAATCACTCAGTCGACTGACAGTGGTGGTACAGACAACTTTGTCCTAATCAGCCAGCTGAAAGAGGAAGTCATGTCTCTGAAACGTCTCTTGCAACAAAGAGACCAAACCATTCTGGAGAAGGATAAAAAGGTATGTGTGGGTGCAAGCTCAATTTTCATTTTTTCTTTCTGTAGAGGTTCACCTGCATGCTCTAATCACAGGCTTCTATTGGCTTACATTTTTTTTTTTTTTAACTAAATATGACGATAACTCTGCAGAATGAAACTATAGTCTGATTTATATCAATTCCTGCATAAACAAATCTTGCATTCTATCCTATCTATCTATCTATCTATCTATCTATATCTATAATTTTAAGAAGTCAAGCTGTGCCTTTTGTTTCATTTTTAGTATTAATTTTGATCCAAGTACAGGCAGTCCCCGGGTTACAAACAAGATTTGTTCTTAAAGTGGTTGTAATGGCAGAAGGTTTTTATTTTAATACATATTCTATGCATTAAGATAAAAAGCCTTCGGCCTTATCGGGGGGGGGGGGGGGAGCCTTCGGCGTGCATCAGCCCCTCGAAAGACTCGGCTGTCTGGGACTCTCCTCCTTAATTGGCTGAGACGGCAGCAAAGCGCCAGTGGCTCCTGCTGCTGACAATCAACCTCAGTGAGCCAATAAGGAGGGGGGGGGGGTTAGAGCCAGGCTACGGCACTGTCTGGCTCGGTTGCCCCATAGCAAGCAGCTTGCTGTGGGGGCACTCGACAGGAGGGAGGTGCCAGGAGCGCCAAAGAGTAGGAGTGGGGCTGCTCTGTGCAAAACCATTACACAGAGCAGGTATGTATGAAATGTTTGTTATTTTTAACAAAAGGAGACTTTTTTTTTTTTTTTTTTTTCTCACTTTAAGTTGTATTTGTATAGAAGTTGAAATCGGTACATTTTTTTAATGGATTTAGAAAATTTTGGGTTGTTGTGGAAATGAGGATTGGTGATGAAGCCTTGGTGGAGACAAATTTTTCTCATAACCTTTAGAAGAGTGAATTTCCCTTCCTGGGGGTAGATTCTTTTCACTTTCTGTTGTCTTTCTCTGTTAGTCAGATGTTTGTAACTCGGGGACTGCCTGTACCAGTGTAATTTGATTTTTCATTTAATAGGATGAAAGATGATCTGTTCTTTGCCTGTGCAAAGTAAAACCAGTTCAATTTAATGGTGGCCCCACCAGCATCACATGTATTTTGCTTACTCTAACCAGTCAGTGAAGAGCATTAATTGGTACTTCTAAGCTCCCAGTTCACTCATGGAGGCAAAGGGAGTGCTCTGTATGTAAGCTATGTAAGCTTAACCTGGGGGCAGGAACAGAAGTATTTTTGCCCCTGAGCCTGTAGCCCTGTGTAAGCATTACCTGGGTGTGAAGAGAGATCCCTGAGTCCTTGTAAACTTCACCTGGGTTGGACAGTGAGCCCTAAGGCCCCTTTCACACTACCGTGAATTCAAAGCGATTTTACTGCAATTTCAGGGAATTTCTGTGTAAACTTGAGGTATGTGGACCTTAACTCGCATGAAAGTTGGAACAAAGTAGTACAGGGACTACTCCTTGAAGTCGCACATATATGAATGGTTATCATTTGGAATCATGGGGAACGACTTGTCATGCTACTTTGCAGCCCCAAGTCGCAGGACACGTCGCTCAAGTGTAAAAGGGGGCCTTAGTCCCGTGTAAGCTGCAAGTCATGACCTAGAGCTTCCACATGGTATCTTCTGATTAGAGCAACAGGAAAGTGAAACAAAGCTGTGGAGGGCAGCAGTTAAAGTGCCAAACATATAAAAAATATAGTGCAGCGCTCAAGATGAACTAAATAAATTTGCATCTGTTGCAGTGTAAAAAATTTGGTTTCCGTTTTTGGAGTATGTTTGGTCAGTTAAAAACTCTGTGCTCTCCATTAAAAGCAATGGAAAATGCACTCGCGATGCATTTTTGGTGCAGTTACAGTTGGTGCGTTATTGTGACAGGTCAGTGTGTGAGTAGCCTTAGTAACCACTTTAAGTGGACCTGTAAACTTGCCCTGCCATGCAAATGGTACATGTTCAGTGTTAAATTAACTGCTCATGTTTTAAAAGATTGAATAAGAAAGTGATTGCAATTGATCCCATTCTGTGAAAGAACCAGCATTTTCTGACCTGTGCCATCAGTTTATTGTAGCTAATGGGGGGAGACACTTTTCTAAAAAAAAAATCTACTTTGGTTCTATTTGAAAATTCGGGCATTATAGACCCCAGTAGCTATTTACTACATGGTGTTTTAATACTTCTGCGTTTTTTTTTTTTTTTTTTTTTAAAGTTGACAGAACTGAAAGCAGACTTCCGATTCCAAGAAAATAACTTGAGGACAAAGATGAATGGCATGGAAAAGGCCCACAAGGAATCATTTGAGCAGTTGCAGGTAAGCATTTCTTATGTTCCCTTCCTGTGCATTCTTTTGTGGTAAAGGAATAAAACTTTGGCTGTGTTCATATACTATGTGTGGTGCAGAGGTTCATCCATTGGCTGGTAAGGCAGCTGGGGGGTAGAGAATGCAGAAGCTGTACAAATCTGCAACCATGCCTGAGGGGAGGGGCTAGGCAGTATAAATCAATAGGCAGACATGATTTAAAGTGGTTGTAAACCCGCTTTGGAAAAAATAAATAACACCTGCAAGGCAAAGGCATAATGAGCTAGTATGCATAGCATACTAGCTCATTACGTAATACTCACCTGAGATCGAAGCCTCCGCTGTGTTGCACGACACAGCACCGGCCAGCAACATGTCATTCCGGAGTTACTTCCAGGTATCGTGGCTCCGGTGCTGTGATTGGCCGGAGCCGCGATGACGTCACTCCCGTGCATGCGCGTGGGACCCGCCGGTAACGGCACAGTCACTGAAAGCAACGGCACGTTCGTGCCATTGCTTCAGTGCGCATGTGCTGATTTACATTGGCACATGCAAATACAGGGGATATCTCTTAAACCGTTTAGGTTTAGGAGATATCCAGGGTAACTATAGGTAAGCCTTATTATGGCCTGAGCTTTTTAGGCTGGACTTCTCCTAAGGGTCACAGGAGTGCAACTTGTTTTGCACTCCTGTGTCCTGACCTGTTTTCAGCGGAAAGCAGTCTGAAGTCCGCTCTCCGCTGACGTTACTGAAATACAGTCGAGGCAGCGCGTCCTCCTGACTTTCGAAGTCTGTATCCGCCAGCTGCCTTGACTGATGGAGATTTTTAGCCTCTCAGCGATTTGCTGAGGTGGCCGCTCCCCACCCCTCCACAGCTCAGAGTTCCAATGAGTGGAGGAACAGAGCAGGAAAGATGCTGACTGAGGGTCAGCAGCTCTCCTCTCGGGGAGGAGTGAGAATGAGCCATCGGTGGTTCGGTGCAGAGACGGCCCGGGGACAGCTGCAGCATCGGTCTGATGCTTCATTTACCTAGGTAAGTATGAATCTTAAAAAAAAAAAAAAAACCTACTTCTCTTAACGTGGTCTACTGTTTTTGACACCTCTTCCTTCAGTCACCAACATTAGATCATGTAATTGGAGGTGCTGGGAAGTTGACAATCTCCTGCTGAGTGTCTCATACTTGCTGCAGTTTGAACAAAAACAGAGTCTACTTTAAAAAAAAATTCACCAGAATAATCTGTATTTACAGAACAGTTTGCAGAAGAACAGCCCCAGACAACTTGAGTATTAACTTTTAAAGAAAACCTTTTAATATGTTGCAGCTTATCAATTCTTAGATGTGATGGCTGCATTCTTTTTTTTTTTTTTTTTTCGGCTTCTGTTTTCACCTAGTGATCCTGCCAGTAAGTCTGTTTTTCAAAAGAACAAACTCTCCAGGAGGATGTATCAGTTACAAAGATTCAATTTGTTACTGTATTTATTTAAATCTGCTAGTATATCTAACTCTCCCCTTCCCTCAGACTGATAATGTTGCTGTCCAAAGGTGCTCCTTTATTCAAAATGGGGACACTTTAGGAGGTGTGTTACTGGCCAGATCATAAGGTGAAACAGGGCTAAGAAAACAAAATTTAATGCAGCCACCACTTCTAATGCTTGGTAATCTGCAATATATGACATTTTTGATTTTGTGTTTTTTTTATTTTTTATTTTTTTTTCCACATTTGATACTTAAATGTCCATGTAAAAATCACACCTGAATCTGGGGAAGGCAGTATAAAGCTGAGAACTGAATCAACCTTCATTGCTGCCACGCTTCTGGCCTCCGAGTACAAATTGACATCCTATGTAATGCAAAGCAGTGCTCAGAAAAGTGTGCCAGAAGCTGAAATTGACTGCATTGTCATCCTTGGAGGCAAGTGTAAGTTGCAGCTTTACCTCCCCATAGAATTCAAAGAGGAGTTCCAGGTATGGCTATTTTTATACATGTTACATTAGTCCAGCTTGGACCAATGAAACTGTGTATACCATAAATTCATGCTAATAGCCGGCAACTCGATAACCTTCTTGGTTACATAAATGTGGGCACAATGTCCAGGAACTAATGTGTTTCTGCTTACAAAACTCCAACATGTATAGTGATACAGCCCACAAAACAGTTGTGGGATTGCACCATTTAAAAAAAATTAAGATATTTGGTACTACTGGCTGATGCCTCTGCAAGCTGGAAACGATATATACTATCGGTATACACCACTCATCCAGTGATCCTGACTAGCTTCCAGGTCCTATGCTAAATGGCTGGTCTGCTGCAGTCTGAACACGGGTGCCATTCTGTCGAAGGGGCATGGCAGAAAAAGGGCTTGCGATTGGCATCCAATCAGCCAATGGCTGAGAGAGCTGACTGGTGTGTTCTGGGCGTGGGTTTGGGGGTGTCGTCCTGTCGGAACACAATAGCTCAGCTGGTGAGATGGCTGTACTAACATCCGGATTGTTAGTACAGTGGTCGTTTGTTTTGTTTTTTTCTCTCAGCCAGCTGGATTAAATGGAAGAAAAAAAACACTGCTAGTGTGTACCAGGCTTAGTCAATAGTGGAGCTAACACTGATTGAAAGTTTCCATATTACATTGGGAGTTGATTGGAT
Organism: Rana muscosa; assembly: GCA_029206835.1. Classification (NCBI taxonomy): domain Eukaryota; kingdom Metazoa; phylum Chordata; class Amphibia; order Anura; family Ranidae; genus Rana; species Rana muscosa. The sequence goes on from CM055117.1 coordinate 1,026,950,052, forward strand.
ATATGTGTCCTAACTTTTCTTTCTCTTTGGTCTTTCTTTAGGGCAAAAACCGGGATTTGCTGAAACAAGTTGCATCTCTGTCAAAGGGTAAAAAATTTGATAAAAGTGGCAGTATCCTGACTTCTTGAGGATCTGTTTAACAGGAGGACACGCAGTGTTAGTCTGTGAAGCCCTTAAAATGGTTTTAGTCGCAAGGGAATCTTTTATTTTTTTTTTTTATTATTATTTTTTTTTTTTAGCCTATTTTATAGTCAATCCTGGACTCTTTTTAAATTTTAAACCGCTCAGACGCAACCAACTTCAACTGGCTTGAAGACACCTCTGATCCACTTCAGCTGTGGAGGAAGAGCATCACTAAGATGGGGGGGAAAAAAAGCAGAAGGCAATAAAATGAAAAAAATAAAAAACTTGGGTCAGCAGCTGGCGTTTTTATTGGTGCTCACATTTTTATGAGCGCTTTACATCTGCTGTGACAAATTTCTTTTTTTATTTTCTTTTTTTGGGGTGGGAAATTTTAGGTGTTTTAAAAATTATTTGTTTTTAATAATGCGACAGGATTAATGATGGTGCTTTTTATACCCTCTGCCGTCAGCAACAGGTAAAATGCTATGGAAGATAGTGTGCTGCTGATTTCCCTTCATCAGTGTTAAAGGGGGACTCCACCCATAACAGTTTGGGCAGAAGGGTTTGATGAAGCAAATATTTTAAGACCACTCCTGCTTCTCCCATGATTTGTTTCGGGACAGAGCAGAAAATACCAATTATTATGTTTTTAGTGTTGAATTGCTATTGTGGCAATGGACATTAAGTGCAGCACTCGTCTAAAAGACCTATTAGGTTTAATGGTCAGGAAGCAGTTCAGAGTCTGAGTTTGTGGTTCTGGGGGAGGAGTTGACCGTTCCAAGTTACTATATGGAGGGGGTCTCAGTCCGTCAGGTTTCCACTCTTTTGTCATCTGTTCTGTAGTAAAAGGAGGAACAGCCAGACTGCCCTCCTATCTCTCACTTTTTAGAGTTTGGTGCCATACCTCCATGCCACTGGAAGAGAAGCCTTGGACAGTGTTTTCTCCAGTACTATTGATTTTCCGTCTTCGCTCATTTTAATATAGATATATGTTATCACTTGTGTATAGGTCAACTGCAGAGTGGCTACAAAACTTCCTATCCCATTATGTGAACAATCCCGATTTGATATTCTAATTGCATCTGAAAAATTGACCAGTTTTGTGTGACCACTCGAATATTGCTAATCATGTGTATAGGACATTAAAGGAAAGGATTATGGCTTTTTGATCAATTTTAATTAAACATTTATGAGTTTATAAATTTCTGATTCATATCATTTTGGTCTCATTACTTGTCTTATTTTAATTTTTTATGAAAAAATAAATGCTGTACTTTATTTATTTTTTACAATACAGTGTTTGTAAAATGTGATGCGCTCTGCCTCTGCATATAGAAAATCCAGACAGGCACAGTGGCCCTTCCTCTGAAACGTTTAGCTGTGTGAGTGTAATATCCTGCTGTTCAGTTCACCACACTGGACACCTTACACCACAGTAGTAAAAAATGGTGCTTAGATGGTTCTTGTCACCATGCATGGCTGCTTGTACCAAGTTCTGTTTATATGCAATATTTGATAATCTTTATTCTACAAAAAATTGATGTTTGGAACATACAAACATTTTATGCATGTAGTACATTCCCTTTACAGTGTATTGTAGTGTCACATTTTTGCCAAGTAAAAATATTTGCTAGTAAGGTCCCCTTTTTTTTTTTTTTTTTTTTTTTTTTTTAATTTAGTAAAAATTAAATTTTAGTGAATTAACAGTGTGGCCAATCAAAAATGTTGCCCTATGTTCAATTTTTTTTTTTTGAGAATTGATGTGACCAGCATGGCACATTGGGGGGTGTGGGGACTAATTACCAAACACTCTTGGCCTAAGCTTGTGGGTGGAGTTCTTCTTTAAAATAAAAACTACTGTGTAAATTACTTCAAAGATTTATCTATTATCTAAGTAATATGTAATTTTCTTAAGAGAAAGGAAACTGCTCATTTTTCACTTGTACAGTGCCAGCAGGAAAACAAAAGGTGTGGGTTTTTTTTTTTTTTTTTTTAGATCTGTAGTGGATTTTTACTTGCAAGTGCCTTTTCGTGTTTTTTAATTTATAGGTGTGTGAGTGTAAAACCATAGTTTTTGTGTTTTTTTAATTTTTTTTGTACAGACCATCAATAAATGGATGAAAGATCTAGTACATTGGCTTATATTTGAAGTTGGACCTTCCTCATAGTGGAAGGCTGGATTATTAAATCCTAGGAGAAGCTTGGTTTGCATGTAGTGTCCATCCCTATCAGAAATCAGCTGTGTTGAGAAGGACTGGTTGTTGTAGGGGTTGGTGGCTATTCAGTTTTATGAATAATTATGACAGTACTTCTCTTAATTATCTGCATGTTGGGAAGATGCTTGCCTACATGTTCTCATACTTTTACATAGCCCTTGGGTCTTCTGTGGAAATTTAAAAGGCTAGGGGTTGTAGATCCCTGAGCAACTCCCCATTCATGAAAAGGTAGAGCTTAAAGCCTCATTTACACTGGCTCTAATGCCTTTTTATCTTTTCTAAACGCAGGAGAAGTATAAATGATGTTTTTGCTTCCTGGATCACTTGTCCTGCTTTAACCCCTTCACGCTGACATACCACACATATAGGGCCTCACTGGACTGGGCTTTTTGCCGTGGGGGTGCATAGATGCCTATCTGGTTTTTGTACTGGAAGTGCACAGCATGCTCCCAGCGCAGAGACTGGGGTCTCACGAGCGCTATGTAATGATCGGGACCAGGTACTCCTGATTCTGGGTCACCTGATCGCTGTGGTAGTCCCCCCTCTATCGCTGTGAACAGGAGAATTTATTTTATATAGCAGGAAATATACTGTATTTATTGGCGTATAACACTCACTTATTTTTTTTTTTTTGTACCCTGAAAATAGAGGGTAAACTGTGCCTGCGTGTTATACGCAGGGGGCTGTGGAAAGTTTTTTTTCCCTGAAACTTCCCTCTTAAAGTTAGGGTGCGTGTTATACGCTGATAAATTCGGTACTTTGCCATTTCCTATAAAAGGAAAGCCCAATTTGTCCTGAAAAAACAAGGTGCAATCCACCGGGATGCACAAAGGAGTTGTGGTGATATGTACGGTTTTACGAACACATGTCAAAGTTGCAAGAAAAAAAAATTGTGCTTAGGCATTAACATTTGTTTTACCCTTGGCCTCAAAGTGGTTAAAGCAGGTTTAGGCACATTTGCATGTATTTCGACGTTTCATATGTCTAGTTGGACTCCAAACACAGCAACACCTACCATAATACAGGTACACGCAGTGTGAATGGCACCATTGAGAAACCATTACATGCATTTTCATATGCATATAGAACTTTCCTCTAAGCAAGTATAAATGCAGGTTTGACGGTGCTATTGTGAATGAGGCCTTGACCTTTTCTTTCCACCTTATAAATACCTCTGTGCCAAAGGACCGGGCAAATCATTGTTGGCTCTTTTCTGTTGAGTGGGGAGGAGGCCTAGCTGATGGAAGTGATGACCCCACTGATGCCTTAATTGGTTTTTCTTAGTGGTTATTACATTTATTTTCCTATCCCCCCCCCCCCCCCACCACCCCAACTTTCTCCACACCATAGAGAAGTTTAGGACAAAACCAATACTGGTGACTTTCTTTACAGCTAACAATGAGGTCAGTAGTTGCAAAACACTCGCAACTGACTGCTGTTTGGGTATAGCTTCCAGTTTATCGTAAGTGTGCGTTTTTAGGTGTGATGCATTAAATTTGCGTGCTGCAGCTTTGATGCGCTTTTATCAAAACGTACGATTATATATAGTTAAATGGTAACGCAGCACACAGATATAAACCTTTTAGCCTTTGCAGCGTCACAGCTCCACAAAGAAATGACCGCATCTAAACCATTTCAGATTTGGAATGGAACTCCTTTTCTTTATAGGCTTCCTATATGTGGAACAGCCATATATGGAAGAATTGAAATGAAAGCATGTGGCTGTGCCTCCACAATGTCATAGCAGACATGCCAAAACAGGCTTATACTAACTTGCTCTGTGCAATAGAATTGCAGAGCGGCCCATAACATCCTCTTCTCAGGTCACCCGCCGGACCATCTTGCCCTTTCCTTTCGCCAAGGGCCCCCATAGCAATCTGCTTTCTATGGGGTCACGTGTGCAGGTTCACTCTTGAGCCTCACTGCGTGTATTGAACCAGACAGCAGAACTTGGCCCCCGCCTCTGCTCCCTCATCTTTGGCTTTGACAGTAGCGGGAGCCGCTACATCTGCAAAGCCTGCGAGACCAGGAAGTGATGGAAGACATTCACAGCGCTGGTTGGAATGAGGTCTCGGGCAAGTAAAAAGGGGGGTGGGTTAAAGGGGATACTGATGCCTTTAACATTCTTTACCATAATGCAACAAATCCACCAGGGTAAAAAATAATTAGGCTTTATAACCACTTTAAAGTGGAACTATACTCTCCTCGGCTCCAGCGATGTGGCGTCCCGGAGCTTCCCGACCAGCCATTAACTCCTTTGGGCGGCCGGCTTCTGGGTCTCGATTGCTGGCTGCTTTCATTGTCTGGTCAGGGATTACGTCCAGTTCGGCATCCCCCCCCCAATTGGCAGTCACTGGTGATTTTCAGTTGTGTAGTTGGAAATGGCCCATTATGTCCTTCATGCTGGGTGGCTTTTTGCAGCATTTGAAGCTAGCTTCAGAATTTCCAGTTTCAAGCTGAAGTCCAGGCACAAAAATGTATTCCTCAATAATCACAAAGAATATAAACCTACTTTGTGAGCATCAAATGCCTTTGCAAACCCAGTTATTACCTTGTATTAGTGGTAGTGAAATCATCACTGTGTGCTGTACATAGCCTATGAAAAGGGCAGAGCAGGCGCCCACTATAGGATGACTCTAGCAGGGGGTTGCTATAGGATGACTCTAGCAGGGGGTTGCTATAGGATGACTCTAGCAGGGGGTTGCTATAGGATGACTCTAGCAGGGGGTTGCTATAGGATGACTCTAGCAGGGGGTTGCTATAGGATGACTCTAGCAGGGGGTTGATATAAGACCAGACACCCTGTACAAGGAGAGAGAGCAGCCGTGATCAGTCTTTATTACTGGAAACTGACTCAGAGGCAACATTAGTGCGCACATCTGGTAGAAATATGCAAGCAACCAAGGTTCATGTATGAATACACTTGACTTGTTTTTAGAGAATATTTTCTTATCCCACAGTTCAGCTTTTACTATCTTGTGTTCTGGGGTGCAGCTGCTGATGACCGTGGCACACCAGGGATTGTAGTCGCAGCAGCAAGTCTGTAGCTGATAACAATCTGCTACAAAGTTGTTGGTGTGACTTGACCCCCTAAGCCTTGTTTACAACTTATATAGTATACATTATTGCTGTTTTTAGATGTGTGTGTGTGTGTGTGTGTGTGTTTTTTTTTTTTTTTCCTCATATGTTTGAGTTGAGATTAAGAATACACAAAAGCATGATGCATGCGTGGTTTTTCTTCGTGTTTAACAATTTTTCCTATAAGCCTGAAAGCCTATGGTCAAACGGCAACATGTACTGTTTAAAATAGTGCACTGCGGCCCAGTATTGTGATCTACCTCCCGTGACCTCAAGTCATTTCCCCTGTGTTCTGCAGGTTACCTCTGGCGGCCGCTGTGCAGAGATTGAACAGGCCCTTAGATCTGTCTTTTCAGTTATAAAAAGGGAATGCATTTTTCTATGATCCGCCAGTGTTCTGCATTTTTATGTTTGTGTCAATTCATGCTGTTTAGAATGAGGCAACATATATGTATTTGTCAGCATGAAGATTTGTGGTATTGATCAATGTGAAAGGTAGTTTTTGCTGTAATCATGTCTATCTTCCATGTGTTGCATGAAGGGAATGTATTGCTGATTCTTTTCATTGGGGTTTGCTTGAGCTAATGAGCGATCACACTAGTTGGCATAGCCAACTTACCTTTTATAGGTTTAATGTCTTCTGTTCTATATCTAACGGCAGTGTGTTTACTCCTAAAAGGGAAGCTATAGTCTTGGGAATCGTATACACTTCCATTGATCTCTGGAAATAGATCTGCTTTCGGATCGCTAATTAAAGAGCATTTGACAGGCTGTAAGGAGGCATTGTATTGCCTCCTCACCACTTGTTGTAGCCCCCTAAGGCCCCTTTCACACTTATACGACTTGTCCCACAATTTGTTATGGCAAAGTAGCATGACAAGTCGATTTCCAATGGCAACCATTTATATTAGTACGACTTTAAGTCGTTCTGACTTCAAAGTAGTCCCTGCACTACTTTTGGTCCGATTTTGATGCCACTTACACAGGCATTTCCTGAAATCGCAGCAAAATCGTGCGACTTTGAAGTTGCAGTAGTGTGAAAGGGGCCCAAATGATAGACTACCGCACCTCAACTGCTTTTATTGTTATAACCCCTCCCATAAGGGAAGTACCTCCGTTTTTTTTCACCAGTGTCTAAGGTGTTGGACGCGATTAGAATGTGACGAAGGAAGCTCTGCCAAAGAAGCCCTCCGGGGGTAAAAGAGCTACACTTTTGAGTCCATCCAAGACGCCTACATTTTTACACCAAAACTGGATGGTATCCGGGCCTCATGGACGAGGTGTCGCCTGTAATGTTTCTCTTCGGAGGACTGGGCTCTAGGGTCCAGCACTTTCACTACTATGCGCTAAAAGTCCTGGCAGAGTCTTTTACAAGGCCCAGGGAAGAGGCCTCCTTTAAGTAGGAACCCATATCCCTGTAGGTTGGCACACATACCCCGCCGTGATGGGGGAAGATTGGTTCTGAAACCTGCGGCGGAGATAAGGTAAGCAGGAAAGTGTCCCAAGTATGAAGCTTGAGGACCTTTTCTATTTTTTATTAGGTGTCTTTTCGTCAGCCACCACTACAGGGAGTAAAGAGCGGAGTTCTATTCACCATGCTCCATAACAGTGTCAGTTCCCTCGGACAAGCACACTCCTCCACTGCAGAGCTCTGCCATGGTTGGATGCCTTTCCCTCCCAGCTCAGTGTCAGGAGGATGTTCCTCCTTCTCAGACCGCCGCCATTAGCCCCTAGGTCGCGCGCACGGGGGCGCGCTTTATGGTGAATGGCTGAGGGGGGGCGGGGATCGCACGAGAGCACGAGCACGCTTTCCAGACGGCAATCTAGCAGGAAGCTTCAAAACAGCCTCACAAGCCTGGAGCTCTCTCCTGGATGGGACACAGCAGCGTAAAGGGCACGTAAGGTCTCTATGTGGTTTTGGCTGAGCACTCCCAAATAAGACACCTACTCTAGTATGAAACTGTGTGTTATTAGTTGCATGCTTTATGTAATTTGCTAAACTAACACAGTAGTATATGCGCTTTTGGTACCTCTGTTCTGCTTAGTAATGTCTTCCCAAAGAAGCAATTCAGGGACTAAAGGACAAAAAAAGCACTGCCGTCTGAGACGAGAGGCTCTAGCCGTACCTGCTCGGTACCTTCCTCTCCTGTAAGATCTGAAGTACCTATACAGGTTGAGCCATTGCTTCTATCAGGAGTAGCCGCCTCTCCTGTGGTGCCTGGGCCTGCATATGTCACTGAGGGCACTTTGGCGACAGCCCTGAACAACTTGGAAGGGAGAATCGGTGCGTTAATCGCAAAATCCTCACAAAAGGACAAAAAGCGAAGAAGGATGTCCTTTCAGAAGAGGATGAGGATGATGTAGCACCATCAGGGGATAAGGATGAGGAGTCGGAGGGATCAGGGATATCGGAGGAACCTTTTTCTGCTTCCCAGATTCTAAGATCACAGGTGCAATGTTATGCTGAAGCAGTACGCTCCACATTTAAGTTGCCCCCTTCGGAGTTAATTGAATCGCCTGTCTCCTCCCTGGGTTCATTAAAATCCCCACAAGCTGCATGCTCTTTTCCGGTTCATCCTTTATTGGAGAATCTGATTTACGCAGACTCGTTACATCTAGATAAGCGTTTTTCACCTCCTAGGAAATTTGATGTTCTTTATCCTATGGAGGAGAAATTTACCAAGACGTGGAGTCTGCCCTCTGTAGATGCAGCTATTTCTTTTGTAAATAAGAACCTAACGTGTCCTGTGAACAATGCTCAGGTATTTAAAGATCTTTCTGAAAAGAAATTGGAATCTTTACTGAAATCTTCTTTTCTCTTGGCCGGGGCAGTGGCCCAACCTGCTATGGCGGCAGTTGGTATGTGTCAGGTTGTAAAGGAACAAGTAAGACGGGGGCTGAAAGATCTGCCTCCAGAGCAGATCAAACTTTGGGAGAATCTGCCTAAGGCCTTATGTTTTACAGTGGATGCCTTTAGAGATTCTGTTCAGCAAGCATCTCGCCTCACACTCCAGCTGGTGCATATGCGCAGAATTCTTTGGCTAAAGCATTGGTCAGTGGAAGCTCCATTCAAAAAGCTTTTGGCCAGTTTCCCCTTCCATGGCGAACACCTCCTTTTGGGGATGATTTGGAAAAATATATCCAAAAAATATTGAGCGGTAAGACTACCCTTTTGCCAGAGAAGAACACGCAGCGTCCTTGTTTTAAACGCTCGCTCTCCCCGACTCCCGGAAGATCTGCCTCCAGCCAGTAGCGACGGCATTTTCAGCCAGCCATAAAGCTAAAGAAAATCAGGTCCAGAAAAACACAAAAAGCCGTGGGGTTCAAAAGCTAACAAGCAAAACCCCAAAGCCTCTTTATGAAGAGGCGCCCCCGCTGTAGCTTATATCAATCACCAAGGAGGCACCCGGAGTCGGGATGCTCAGAAGAAGGTGAATCAGATTCTGACATGGGCAGAAAAGCATGTTCCTTGTCTTTCTGCAATCTTCATTCCAGGGGTAGAGAACTGGCAAGCGGACTATCTAAGTCACCAGGAGAGTGATCTCCACCCCGATGTCTTTCAGGCAATATGCCAGAGATGGGGGACCCCGGATGTAGACCTGCTAACTTCAAGGCTCAACAGGAAGTTGAACAACTTTGTGTCCAGGACGAGAGATCCACTGGCCTACGGAACGGATGCTCTAATTCCTTGGAATCCGTTTTCAGTGATCTATGCATTCCCCCCTGATCCCTCTCTTACAGAGATTACTGTGCAGGATCAAGAAGGAGGGAATACCAGTATTCCTAGTGGCCCCAAATTGGCCCAGGAGGTCCTGGTACACAGAGATCATAAAGATGGCGGTAGGAAGACCTTGGGTGCTTCCACTACGTCACGACCTGCTGTCACAGGGTCCAGTGTTCCACCCTTCCTTACAGAAGCTAAATTTGACGGTCTGGCTATTGAGACCTACCGTTAAAGAAACGAGGGCTCTCGGGTCCAGTTCTTTCTACACTCATTAATGCTAGAAAGCCAGCCTCCAGGCTAATCTACTACAGAGCCTGGAAGGCGTATGTTTCCTGGTGTGAATCCAGAGAATGGAATCCTCAAAAGCATGCCATAAGTAGGATCTTGCCTTTTGCCAATTAGGAGTGGATATGAAATTAGACCAGAGTACCATCAAGGGTTAAATTTTGGCTCTATCTGTCTTTTTTCAGAGACCGCTGGCATCTTATTCCCTAGTCCGGGCATTCATTCAGGGAGTACTGCGGATAAATCCGCCAGTCAAGTCTCCCTTATGTCCTGGGATTTGAACTTGGTATTATTTATCAGTCTTGCAAAAGCAACCTTTTGAACCTATCCACCATATTCTTTTGAGCAGGAAATTTGCCTTTTTGATTGCCAACTCTTCTGCTAGAAGAGTATCAGTTAGCAGCTCTTTTGTGTAAAGAGCCTTATTTAATTTGTGACAGACAAAATTGTACTACCTTTCTTCCAAAAGTGGTGTCGGCGTTTCATTTAAATCAAGGCATCGTTTTGCCTTCCTTTTTTCCGGAACCGCAGACTGCGGGGGATAAGTTATTGCACTCTCTAGATGTAGCAATGTTTTCTGCCCAATATTTTTTTCAAAATTTGGATGTACAGTTCTCCCTTTCGTGCCCCCTATCCTCCACTTTTTAGAACTATCTATATGTATACATATGTGTATGTATATTCCTCGAGACCCCCTATTGCCACCTGTGTTTATCTAAGATATTTTTTTCAGAATTTAGATGTCCAGTTGTCTTTGATCACCCCCTCCCCTCCTTTTTGTCATCCTTTCCCCTCTTTTCCCCCCTACTTGTTTATATATCCTAATTCTATTCCCATTTTTTCATCATCATATTACTAAGCAGAAAACCATTCTGTTCTTTTTGCCTAAACGTTTCTCTTAAATAAGTTTACTTATGTAAACCTCGTTTTCTCTCCTTAACTACCCCCCTCCGCTTCCCCTGATCCATTACTATCCCACACTAGACTGCTTATGACTATGCGCTTATGTTTGTATCTCAATACACACCCAGATACACACATGCCACAAGTAAAAGAATAATATGTGCCAAAATTTATCATATTATGTTACTCTGTGTATTTTAATGAGTTGTAATTTTAGCCCCTTTTTTGGTATGCTATAGATATCCTCTATTTGTACTTCATGTATTTTTATATATATATATATATATATATATATATATATATATATATATATATATTTCTCTATGCTCTTTACAATGTTCCATTGCTGACAGTTCCTTTTTATATATTGGCCCCGCCCCCATCGTATTTGTCAGCTTATTTAAATTCCACACCAGTTCCCAAACACATCCAATGCTTGACAAAGGAGTGCCGCTGTTCTGTCATCAACAGCGAAGCCCGCTCAAAAACGCGTTGCATGCTAATGACGTCACAGCCCGGCACTGTGTCTTGTTGTGCTGTCCAAGCCTCGCTCTGATTACCGATCACACGGCGGTGCCTCTCCATCTACTCGGAAGTATAGCGAGGTCTTGTGGCCGCAGCACAGCCAGCCATCTGGCTTGGACGTCCTCCCCCCAGCCACTGCTCTGGAACCTGCCTTTTTAAACTGCCAGATTGAACTTTTTATTTCTTCACTCTGCATTAAGTTTGAACCTGCTGTGGTCGTGAAAGAAACTCTCAGAAGGAAGTCTCCTGTTGTGCCCATCATCACACGCTTCCCTAACAGGATTTCTTGTGGTGCCAGCTCCATGGACCTTCTGTGACCTGTAGTTCCTCTACTCTTCCACCCAGCTGAATACAACCACTTCATTTTATATGTGAGTGAATATTGCTATTAATAAATGTTACATTGATATCTATCTCAGAGGCGCCCCTCTCCTTGTTTTTTTGTAATAGCTTACCGGATGCCGGCTTCTGGTCCTGTTGGTTGCTGCCCTGACTGCTTTTTCCCCCCACTAATGCATTTGAGAGTATACCCTCTCTTTTTTTACTGGCCTTGGACTATTCGGTACTCTATCCATATACTGAGGTACTTGTACATTGCGCCTGTATTACTTTTTTTTTTTTTTTGCCTAGATGTAGCGAGAGCAGTTAAAGTTTATCTGCAGGCAACGGCTCAGATACGTAAAACAGATGTTTTGTTTATTGTGCTAGATGGTCCCAGGAAGGGCCAAGCGGCATCAAGATCCACCATTGCTAGGTGGATTCGACAAGTAATTGTTCAAGCTTATGGTTTTAAGGAACAAGGTTCCTCCTTTTTCTGTTAAGGCGCACTTGATCAGGGCAATACGTGCTTCATGGGCAGTGCATCACCAGGCTTTGATGGCTCAGATCTGTAAAGCTGCAACTTGGTCTTCAGTCCATACATTTACCAAATTCTATCAAATAGATGTAAGCGGAAATGAGGATTCTGCCTTTGGGTGTAGTGTGCTGCAGACAGCGGTCTAGGGCTTCTTGTCCATTGGCGTCCTGATTTGATCTGTCTCCCACCCTTCATATTGAGCATTGCTCTGGGACGTCCCACTATGTAATGATTAAGGTTCTCTGTCCCGTGGTGTTCGATAAAGAAGATAGGATTTTTGTAACTGCTTACCTGTAAAATCCTTTTCTTGGAGTACACCATGGGACACAGAGGTCCCCCCCTTCTGGGAACCTTACTGCTTTGCTACAAAAACGGAGGTACTTCCCTTATGGGAGGGGTTATATGGAGGAGAACTTGTCTTCATTGGTTGTGCCAGTGTCCAATCACCTCTGGTGACCCATACAACCCACTATGTAATGATTAAGGCTCTGTGTCCCGTGGTGTACTCCAAGAAAATGATTTTACAGGTAAGCTGTTCTAAAAAAAATGAAAAAATAGGATTTTTGTAAGTGATAACATTCCCTCGGTTCTCGGCTGCATAAGAGCTGGGGGAGGAAAAGCATCAACAAACTGATCTTCTCAGTGAATGGGTGTGCAGGGGGAGGGGGTGTCAGGCTGCTCTGCTCCAATAATCAGACTTGTTCTGAGTTCCCAGCATAGCTAGAGAACTGACCATGGTGTGTTCTGCTTAGTGTGGTCAGCTTTTAATAGGAAAGCAGAGTGTCTGGCAGGATTTCACACAAAATAAGCAATACAAAGTGAACAGGATACCCTTTCGTACAAGGACATGGTACAACATGCACATCAGGAATATAAAATGTGTTTACATATTCTTAAGATATACACTTACATTATTTATTATTATACAGGATTTATATAGCGCCAACAGTTTACATGAGCAAAACTTGCGACGTCTGACCATCACATCTATATGAGCTGGTTGGGCATCCCATGGCTATTTGCCATTGGTAGAGCTGCACAGTCATTTTACTGCACTGTTTCCTCCCATTTATTATTTAAATCTGACACGCGCACAGGTTGCATCAAAATTTATATTTAAATGTTATGGCGACTTGAAATGTTTTTCTTTGAAATCCTGTAGTTTTCCCTTTTTTTTTTTTTTTTTTTTTTTTTTTTTAAGGAGGCTCTTTGGGACATTACAGAGCTGTCCCAACTCTAACTCCACTCCTTTTTCATTACTATTTTTTTTAAACTATTCTGTGGCCTGTTGAAGTCCTGCTTTCCAGTAGTAGTTGCTGCTACCGAAGTATATGTATAAAGCAAATATCTGAATAAGCTGGGCTTTGATTGTCTCCCTTTTTAAAAAAAAATATGGTGTAACTGAGTGACTTTAGCATTACTTCATGTGACTACTATCTGAAGACCAGCATGGGACTTGCTGAAGTTGGGTGTTATTTGATTGTGGTGGCTTATCTGTTTAAAGTGACCCTGTCACCTTGGATCACATCTATAGGTGTTCTCCTACAGTCCCTGATGCTATTGGTTGTGCCATATGTACAGAGATGCCTAGAGTAGACCTCGAGGGTTTAAAAAAAATACACTTATTTTAATGACTTTTTTTTTTTTTTACGGTTTATTTTATAGAACACCGCTTGTCCCTACTTAACCCCAACCTTTTCTGCAGAATTGTTCATGACTGAACAATATTCAAGTGTTTTACTTCATTGCTTCTCATTTCCCACAAAGCAAACATGTTGCATTTGTGTTGGGTGATGGTTAGGTCGTGTATTTTTTCTTTTTTTTAATCAAAACTTTATTGAACCATTTTTTGATAGTTAATTGGAGTACCTAAAAGGTATATAATGTAAAAAAAAAAGGGGGCGGGTAACCTTTGTCCTATCAATTTAGAGAAAATATCTTGAATCGAGGCCACAGTGGACTTTAATGGTTCTCATACAAACATTTGGGAAACGAGTACATACAAATTTTGGATTTTATTCAATTTACAACTATTTATATTATACATACATAATTTTATAATAAAAAAAAAAAAAGCTCTGTAGAATATCTCGGGTGTAACTGCAAAGACTGAATTTACCAGTTCACCCAGTGAGGACTGTATTTAGCGTGCTCAACATGTTTTGCGGAACAATAAACCACTTCTTCAGGAGCTTATTGCCTATATACAATGTTTACAGAGCAAATTTTGACATATATTAAGATTAAAAAGAAAAAACGCATATTAATCATAACAAAATCAAATTGTATAGTTACTTTGCAAAAAATAACAATATAATGGGTGCCATCGAGAGAAGAGGGAAATAGAAAATCTTAGCGTTACAATAAAACAGATATATTAGGTATGCTAGTTCAAAAGTCCTATATTGTTACCTTGAACATCCAGTTCTATCAAATAGGCATCTATAAGAAGTTCTCAACAAGTGTGTGTGTGCGCGCACACACACACACACACACGCTTCCTCAGTTTTATTTATGGGTCCATATCAAAGGGCGAAGAACCATTGAATCCTATAATTTTTCTTTTTATATATGCTGCATAATGCCCCCAACCATATAGCCATGATGTGTATCCAATAATGCCAGCATAGGGATTCACAAAGCTCACCTAGTAATGAGTAGTACAGACTAAAAGGCTTGTCCTGAACGATTGCACAAGGGTCCACCGGATCCAAGAAGAGGGATCCACTAATACATAAAATAAGTAAGTTCCACATAAGCCAGTAACCATAGAAATTATATTATACAAGCAGGTAAACGACTTACCACCCACAGAGGGAAAGACCTAATATCCCAGGGCTGCAGCAACAATCTGTACTGCACAACCCCCATATATATGTGACGGGCTCCTGCCTGGTGATGCCCACGAGCCAATTGGCGTGAGACGTCCCTGGAGAGCGCATGCTATGTGTTGCCACCGGGACATCGAGAGGAGAGGCCGCGGACCCACGATCTCACTGTCCCTCCGGAGCCACACACCCACCACTGTATTCCGCAAAACATGTCGAGCATGCTAAATACAGTCCTTGCTGTGTAAACTGGTGAATTCAGTCTTTGCCGTTACACCTGAGATATTCTACAGAGCTTTTTTTTTTTTTTTTATTATAAATTATGTATATTTTAAATATATTGTAAATTTAATAAAATCTCATTTTTATTTATCATTTGTTTCCCAAGTGTTAGGTACCATTAACGTCCACTGCGGCCTCAATACAAAATATTTTCAATTTTATGTTCGTGCATAGACCTTTCCATCCCCAGACCATAAACCATTAAAATTAGCAAAAATCTGAGTAGAAAGAAGAAGAAAAATAAAAATAAATGCATATTAATCATAACAAAATGGTTTATTGCCATTCAATTTTTTTGTTTGTGCATAGACTTTTGCATCCCCAGACCATAAACCATTAAAATAGCAAAAATCAATAAGAGCCCTTTCACACCGAGCCGCCCCAAGCATCAGCGGTAAAACGCTGCTTTTCTTAGCGGCGCTTTACCGTCGGATTTGCGGCACTTTTCGAGCCGCTAGCGGGGCGCTTTTAACCTCTGCTAGCGGCCAGAACAGGGTTAAAATCGCCCGCAAAGCGCCGCTACAGCAGGAGTGCATTAAGAGTGGGGAGTTCACCGCTCCTAATGCGCTCCAAAGAATCTGCTGGCAGGACCTTTTCTGACGCCCTGCCAGCGCACCGCTCCTGTGTGAAAGCCCTCGGGCTTTCACACTGGAATGAATGGAGCAGCTGTTTTAGGGCGGTTTGCAGGTGCTATTTTTAACGCTATAGAGCCTGCAAAACGCCCCCCGTGTGAAAGGGGTCTAAAAGAGTAGAAAGAAGAGAATTTTTTTTGTTTGTTTTTATACACCACTATAAATAAGTGTATAAAATTTCTCTTGAAAGCCCTGCATTTTATCTCCAAAGCTATAACGTGTCTCTGGTGATCTTCTACTCTTACTACTCCATCTGGTGACCAGGAGTTTGAGGAGAATTGCCATAGGAACTTGGTGGTTGCTGTAAAGCGGGTGTTCTCTTACTGCTTGCTTCCATTACCCCAATTTTGCCGCACACTGGTGGCTTTTCAAACTAATATTCATATGAAAAATCTCACCTGCACATTTGATAATGCCAACCAACACTTGACGAATGTCTTTCGAGAGTACTTCAACGTTTTTTTTGTTTGCTTTAAACATTTGATGTTTTTTTTTTTTTTGAACCAAAAATAAAAATAAAATTTGACCCCACTAATCATTAGAAGATTGGATTTTTTTTTTAACCAAAAAAAAGTCTAGTAGTGTATGGCCATCTTAAGGACCTATTTACACCAATGGGAATGCTTTCTGCTCTGTAGAAAACCCGCCTGCTGCTGTGTGTAGGGGCTGTGCAAAGCATTGTACTTTTCTACCTTTTTTATTTTTATTTGTTTTTCTCCTTTCCACCTTTTTATTGAAATGTCACAAAATGACATTTAATTCAACTCTGTGCTCCAGAGCACTGTTTTTGCAGCATTTTTGCTCTGCCTAAAACCCAATTTATTCTACTTTTTTCAATGTGTATGGGTGTGGACTGAACCAGTAGGACTTGAGGTGAAATACCTTGTCTATGTGTTGCGACTGTTGAGCAACGCTGCTCAATGGGGTTGGTGTGAAGGAGCCTTAAAGCCAGCCATACTTGAAGCGAAATTAAACCGATTCAGCCATTTTCGATCCTTCTATGGGCAGCCTGCTATAGCTAGTGGTGCTGATGACGTATTCTGACAGCAGGGAAGTCTCCCCAATGTCAGAATACCATAGATCAGCGGAAGGGATCCCCCATCCATGGATGGGGAAATCGAGTCCTTTTTTTCTTTTGTACAACCTGCTGGTTTACTGAAAGGCAAACGATTTGTGGTATGGCCAGCCTAGGTCTGGGACAAATTAAAGGCGAAGTCCAGCCTAAGCTCATCTGGCTGGGCTTCTCCGATGGGTCACAGGAGTGCAGTTCATTTTGCACTCCTGTGACCCATTTTCAGCAGAGAGTGGACTGAAAGTCCGCTCTCTGACGTCACAGTAATCGGTCCAGGCACCGCGTCATCCCGACAATGGGAGTCTGGATCCGCCAGATGCCTGGACTGATACCCGTCTCAGCCTCTCAGTGAGCCGCTGAGAGCCTAAGACTGCCGCTCTCTGCCCCTCCACAGCTCAGCTCTCCAGTGAACGTGGAGGAGCAGAGCGGAGAGCTACTGATTGACAGTCAGCAGTTCTCTGCTCAGGGATCTGTGAGAGCCGAGCCATCGGCGATGTTCGAGTGTAGAGGCGCCAGGGGACAGATGCAGCATTGGATCTAGGCAAGTATGATTTAAGGAAAAAACCCCAAACCAATACTACTTTTAATAGTTTTGAGTTGCATTCATTAAATATTTAATCAGTTGGCTTGAATTGGTCTGATTATCCAGATAAAACCTGTTATGTTTCTATTGCAACATGCCCACCCAAAACAACTGCCAGCAGCCATTTCCATTAGCTTTTTTTTGTATTTTTTTTTCCTCCTAATCTTTGCTTCATATTTTTATTTTAGCAAAGCCAGAGTCGAAATCCAAATATATTTAGATTGCAACCCTGGAAGCAAGTCTGCCTTTTTATGCGGTTATTAATCTTAGTTGTGAACTGGATTTGTCTGAATTATTATATTTAGCTTATTTGAATTCAAAACTGCAGTACATTATAAATTTGTATATTCTATATACATATGTTTATTTTATTCAAGACTAACTTAAGATGTTAGATATTTTTTTTTTTTATTATTATTATTTATCGCTTGGTGGTTGGATTATGATCTGTAGATCAAGAAGGTTAAAAAAAAAAACTTTTCTAAATATATATTTTCATCAGGTATTTTTTATTTTATTGCTTTACTCCACCTTTTTATGCCTTTTTCATCATGGTAGAAAGGAAAGTAAAACCAACCTTGTATTATTAGCTAATCTGTTTAATTCTGTCTGTACGGTGTTGGAAATTTTTCCTTTTGTATACAGTGAGAATTGCTCAGTCTTGCTCATTGTCACAGCACAAGTCTACAGCTGCATCCATTTCTCCATTCCAGCAAACAAAATTATTATTATTATTATTTGGGTACAGTAGATAATACAAGAGCCAGTACAAACATAACTGAACACAATGGCTAATGTGTACTATTCAAGAAGTTGATTTTGCTGCCCTGCTTTTACACTTTCTAATTCCCTAAAAAGGCGGAGTAAGGCTCTAAAACCTTGTTTGTTTTTTGTTTTAGGGGCTTCACAGTATTAGTCCACATTAAATATGACTATTAACCTCATTTTCTAACTTAAAAAAAAAATGTTTAAAAAGGATGGGAAAAAAAAAATCTATTTGATATTCTTGGGTCTGTAATGAAACAAATGAACTTCTTTTCATGTGGCTCAGATAAGACGTACTGTATTGTGCTTACTCCCAGGATATTTTCAGATGTTTAGTGATATTTCCCAGTGAGATCTTTGTGCATTCAGAGCTTGTGAATACGCGTTGTTCCTACCTACATTATGTATATTTGTTCAGATATGCAGTGTCAACATGACGCAGTCAGCTTTTTCACCTGTATAGATTATTGGGATACTATACTTGCACATCTTACTGTTGGCATTTTGTATATTTTTTTTTTCTAAATCCAATATTTCACAATAAAATAAAACTTGATTAAATAAAATTGTCTGGTTTTGTTTGCTAAGAATTATGATTTTACATGTTAAACTTTTTATGATGGACCTGACTGAGGCTGGGTTCACGTATGAGCCGCATACGGCTTACAGCAGGGGTCCGGTGTTCACTGTTTCAGGTCCGATTTCAGCCCGAACTTTGGACTGAATTTGGACCTGAAACAGACCAAAAGACGCACAGCATATGTGAACCATCTCCATAGAGAGCCGGTCAAAATCTCCTGCTATTCACAATGGTGTAAACCCAGCCTCAAACTTTCCACTCACCTAAAAGCTTTGAAATATACCAACAACAATTAAAGTGGTTCTAAAGGCTTAAAGCGGAGTTTCACCCTAAATTACAAGACTATATCATGCTGATCATCCCACCACATACATCTACATAAGCCAAAAGATTTTTTATTATGTGTTTACAATACCGTATATTCGATGTATAAAAGTTTGACTTCCGGGGTTTTCTCCCGCGGGAGTAGGCGTCTCCACTCTTCCCCAGCGCCGCAATGTCTCCTGGGAGGACGGCGTCATGCTTCCCAGGAGACAATGCGGAATGCCATCACAACGGGGCGTGTACTTTCAACGGCGTCGACCGTTGTGATGGCAACCATTCACCGCTTCCAGGAAGTCAGTGCTTGTGGGCTTCACAATGCCCACAAGCAAAATGGGAAATGACAGCATTGGGTTTTATAACTTTATCTTATCTAAGAAAACGGACGGGGGATGCTTTTTGGCACTGTACAAGTGAGTACATACTTGTAATCTAAAAACCATTGTATGCAAACGAAAAAAAAAAAAAAAACGATTGGCCGCGGAACCTCCGCTTTAAAGCTAGAGGAGCTCCACCCAAAAGTGGAAGCTCTGTTTGTCTGCCCCCCCCTTTTTGCTGCCACATTTGGCAACTTTTTGGGGGGGACCTGAGTACCTGCTTTTGACAGGTACCCCCTCCTACTTCTGGCTCAGTTTGCTACAGCGAAGTGAGCTGGAAGTTTGGCCCCCGCAGCTGGCCCATTTACAAAGCGCAGCAGGCTTCGCGCATGCACAGTCGGGAACCGACTGTGAAGCCGCAAGGCTTCACTGCCAGTTTCCCTCGGTCAAGATGGCGGTGCCAGCACCCAATGGCTGACTGAAAAGTCAGCTTATGTGAGGACACAGTTGGATTCCTGGACAGGAAAGTGCCCTTTATTTAAGTCAGCAGCTGCAGTATTTTTAGCTCCTGACTATTGATCTTTTCTGAAGGCGCCTGGAGCAGCTCTTGATTCAGCGCTGTACCCGAGAGCTAATGGTTACCTGCCCTAAGCCCCACTTGTTTATAAGTTTCCAGGACCTGGTGAATGGCTGCTGGTCAGGCTGGTGTTGTAGAGTAGGACATTTTACTCATTTCTGTTCCCCTGGTGAGTTGGATGCTGTGTAGGTCTTGGTGTTCAAGCCAAGTCCAGAAGTAAGGCTTCCTTGATGGTTCTCCACCATATTTGCTGAAAAGGACTTGAGCTTTCATCTGAAACAATAATTGTGTGCTTTCCTGGTCCTAAGGTTTGTTTGGAGGTTGAATTAAGTGCTCCACAAATTGTTAGGGACTGCTTCTTGTAAGAGGCGGCTCAGCATGGACCAGGTCATGGTGTGGTGATTTAAACTTCATGGTAGCCTAAAAATAAATTCTGAGCAAGGAGCCAATTAGGGCTTTTCATGTGTAATAAGAGGATTGATATCGGATAACATGGGCTTGCCCCGCCTGTCCCCCCGTTTGTAGTACTTCTGTACCCATTTAGAAAAAAAAGCACACTTTTTTTTCTTGGTGTTTGGCCAGGTCCAATATTTTCAGATCCTGTTCCTGTAGCATGAGAGGATCCTAAAGGCTGCAGAGAGTTGTACAATATAATTGCGTGCCAGCACTCTCAGCAGCGTCCTGTCCAGAGGGGGGGGTGGAGCCTTGATCCGCTGCATAGACAGGGTTAAATGATGGTAGGCGTTATTGAACCCTTTAATAGGAGCAGCACCACATCTCTGGATGGGTAAGTCTTTGAGGGGGTTGAGTATAGCAGTCAAAACTTTTTTTTTTTTTACTGCTGTCATTGTTTTCTTTTCCATGCTGGTGTTGGGTAGGGATGCATTGATACCAGATTTTTTTAAGAACAAGTACGAGTAACGATGCATTTTATCAAGTACTCATCAATACCTTTTTTTTTTTTCATCTGGTGCGCATGTGCTTTGGACAGGAATGTGGTGTGATTCCGATCCGAATCACATGAGCTTTCCCACACCACTCCTGTGTGAACCTAAGTTGAAGTAGTGTCATAGTGATCTAGATATGAATGATAGCTAAGCTCCAGTCACTGTGTAGTTCCTCTTTTAACACAAAAAAACAAGTCCCAGGCCATTGATGATGATGATTGTCCCCTCCTCCCCCTCCCCATTCTTTGTGTGTAGTGGGCATCTGGTCGGAGTCGCCTATGGGGGGGGGGGGGGGTATATTGTGTGTATTCTCTGGAAGTGGAGCGATCTGGGCATGGATTTGGAGGCAACTCTTTACCAGATCTACTTCCCTTTTGCTGGGGGTGGTTTTGCAGTCGTGTTGCCTTGGAGGGATCTGCTGGGGCTGTGAGTTGCCAGCTGTTGAGCGCTAGAAGTGTCCCAGGGCCCAGAGGATCAGTGGATGGTGGTGGAGCTGGAGCGGAGGCCATGTGACCAGAGCCTGGCACACAAGTGTGTCACTCCATGGCCAGCTGACACTAACGGCATGAGGGAGAGGAGTGATGTCACCAGGGTTAACCCGTCATGTGCTCCGTACACGGCACAGCTAGCCGCCTCTCATCACTGTACACATGATCTCATCCTGCGTGTTAACCCATTGCCTCCCGCTTCCGATCATCACTACTCTTCTCACTGACGGGTCTGGGATTTGAAGTATGGGCATCTCCTCTCCCCCTCTGGGTCTAGGGAGAAAGTTAGTCTGGGTTCACACAGGAGCGGTGTTGGGAAACTATGTGATTTGGTCAGGAATCGCACTGCATTCTTGTCCAAATAATGTGTTTATTTTTATTTTTTTGCTGAGCGATTTGAGCCCATTAATTTTGCTAGCACATAACTTTTTGAAGTCGGCATAGGCCGCTAATATCAGCTATAATATGCAAACCAGGATTTCGCCCGTCAAACTCTCAGCAAGTCGCGAGAGTTACATGCGTTGTCTGACTGAGCAGCAAATGGACTCGGGGTGTACCATGTACAACCTTGGTGCCTAAATGGCTAGACATAAAATTAAATCCTTTAGGTCCTATATAGCAAAAGACATCCAGGACCTATAGTTCATGCTAACGCATACAGTGTTCTCAAACCTGTCCCCATGCCTTTGTAACAAGGTGTCTTGGTGGAATATTTATTGATTTGGGAGTTCCATCTAAAAATGGAACTTCCGCTTTTTTGAATCCTCCCCCCTCCGATGTCACATTTGGCATCTTTCAGGGGGGGAGGAGGGAGCAGATACCTGTGTAATGTAGGTATTTGCGCCCACTTCCGGGCATAGATTACCGCGGTGACCTACGCCATGTCTGGCGCCTTCTCCGTCTCCTCACCCCCCCCCCCCGTCTTCTGGGAGACACGCAGGGACCAGTGGGATAGCGCAGCATGACTCGCGCCATGAGCGGTAGGGAACCAGGAAGTGAAGCCGAAGGCTTCACTTCCTGATTCCCTTACCGAAGATGGCAGTGCCTCGAGCCCAGGACAGGTAAGTGTCTATATATTAAAAGTCAGCAGCTGCTGTATTTGTAGCTGCTTAATTTTATATATATATATAAAAAATATTTGGGGGGGGGGGGGGAAATTTCGCTTTAAGTAGCTAGATCTTTGGGTGGAGATCTACAAAACCTACATTGTTGGTGAAGTGACACATTTCTTAATAGTACACCACAGGGTTGGGGCAATACATATACTGGAAATGCGCATACCGACACAAACATCACTAAAAATTTGAGGGTCCAGTGACTTCCAAATGTGCTAAAAATCAATGTGAAAAAAGTGAATCTATTCAGACAAAGGTAAATAAACTTCCAGACTTTCACCACCAGGATGCACGATTCTCAACAAGCACACATGTCTTTGTGCTCTTCTCCTCATGAATGAGCCTCTTACCAGATTGTGTTGATCCCCATTTAGACCCCTTTCACACTGAGACAGTTTTCAGGCATTTTTTGCTAGAAATGGTGCCTGAAAACTGCCTCCCATTCATTACAATGAAGAAAATTTTGTAGAAGAAACTTACCGTAAGTTGAGGCTAATCCTGAAGGTTCCTACCACATCCCACAATGTATGAAAAAAATAAATTCCCCAGGGGATGGTGCGGGCAGGACACAGAACCGGATAACATAGAAAAATAAGGAAGTCTAAAAATATAAGTTTTATTGATATATGAAAAAAGGTTAACATTAAAAACAATCATGGAAACAAAGCATGATTTAAGAAAGTGTTTCTAGACAAAAAGTCAATGACAGACCGTGATAGCAGCAACAACCCTACATGTTTCGGAAAAACATAAAAGGCATATAATTCCTATTATGGCAAGTGTACTTCCTTCTTCAGGGGTTGGATGCGAGCTTGCTGGTACATTTTTATGAGGGAAAGTGTGTGTGTGTGTATGTATATAAAGAAAAATGGTAAAAAAAAAAAAATAATTCCCCCCCCCCCCCCGTATAACCAATTAAATTTCTGAAAGGCAGACATGTATGTTACATTGGTGTAAATAAATACTCACAAATCATGTGTTCCTTAATTTAGATTTGAAGAGAGGAGGAATTAGGGACTTTTGGGATCCTGAGCCTGGTAAGGCTGTATGTATCCATCCCTAGGGATTTTACGTGAAATTGTGGCCTGGTAAGGTCACATATTTCCATCCCATTAATATTCAGAAGGATAGTAGCGAGGATTGGGACTTTAATTGAAGCATATATGTACAAAAAGTAATAGGGTGAACCAAAGGAATTTTATTAGAACATCATACAACACATGTATATCAATTGGCATAGTAAAGATAGTAGTAATTGTAACAGCAGTGGACCTGACGGCACAGCCACCGCTGAGGTGGTAAACAATAAACACTATAAAACAATAAACATGGTAATGACATAATAGTCAAGGAGTAGGACAAGAGCAATTCCAGTTGGTCACCACAAATGGGAAGGTAAAATTGGTAGAAAAAATTATTATATTGCCTGCAGAACCTATGGCCTGATAAACCTGTATAGTTGGAGGTTACTTGGTAATAAGAGTTAAAAATTGCAATTGGTTGACACGGCATCTGGTAGCTCAACGTGTTTCGCCTTTATAGGCTCTATCCGGGCGGAATTGAGTCACTAGGCGTCCTGCTCACCATACTTCCTGGATCTTGGTTCTCCTCCACTCTGGATGATCACTCCGCAGTTGTGAGGTACCCCTCTATTTAGCTCTCTCTGTATCTATTCACACCCACCTCCTTCCTTCGGGCACTAACCAGGCTTCACCTTACCTACTTGGCTTCCCCTTTTTTCTGGATGGTTACCCCACAACTGTGGGATACCCTACACTCCAGTCTTCCATGTGTCTATTCACTCTCACCACCACATAGCTGGCATCAGCCTGGGATCTTCGTTTTTAGCTGCACATTTTATTTTTCCATTCAATTGGTTTTCTGTTCATCTCGCACTCCCCCCTTCCTTGTCTTCTTACACCTCCTCTTAGCCAATTTTTATGTCAGATTTGAAGGCACTATCCTTCACTCCCCACTCCTGTCGCTTTTGATACCCATACCCACTCAAACCGGTTTATCCCCCCTACAGGATTGCCCCGTTTCCCTACCCGCCCGGTGGAGAATCGTATGGGTTGTTCTCCTGGTCCGTCTGCCACGGCTCCCGCAAGGGGATACCTCTGTGTTGGCCATTCCTAAACCTGATTTCCATCTTATAGTCATTATAATGTAAGTATGCACCCCGGTGCTGGAGCATTTCTGTAGCCCTTAAATACTTATAACCTATTTTATTTTATACTTACCTTTATCTTCATATTTATCTATAGCTATCACACGCATGCTCCTGATGAGCGGCCAAGAAGCTGCGAAACGCGTCGAGCTACCAGATGCCGTGTCAACCAATTGCAATTTTTAACTCTTATTACCAAGTAACCTCCAACTATACAGGTTTTTCAGGCCATAGGTTCTGCAGGCAATATAATAATTTTTTCTACCAATTTTACCTTCCCATTTGTGGTGACCAACTGGAATTGCTCTTGTCCTACTCCTTGGCTATTATGTCATTACCATGTTTATTGTTTTATAGTGTTTATTGTTTACCACCTCAGCGGTGGCTGTGCCGTCAGGTCCACTGCTGTTACAATTACTACTATGTTTACTATGCCAATTGATATACATGTGTTGTATGATGTTCTAATAAAATTCCTTTTGTTCACCCTATTACTTTTTGTACATATATGCTTCAATTAAAGTCCAAATCCTCGCTACTCTCCTTCTGAATGTGTTCCTTAATGGTATATGATGCACAGCATTGTTGCAGATGGATGGTGTTTCACGTCAGAAAAGAGACCAAGCGAATACTTGGTAGCCACTTGCACAGTGGTGTGGGATAGGGACAAAAAGATTTATTCCCCAGGCAAAGTTCTTACACAAAGGTTTACTCCATGGATATGCAATTAGCGGACCTCCAGCTGTTGCAAAACTACAAGTCCCATCATGCCTCTGCCTCTGGGTGTCATGCTTGCTGCTGTCAGAGTCTCGCTATGCCTCATGGGAGTTGTAGTTTGGCAACAGCTGGAGGTCCGCTAATTGCATATCCCTGGTTTACTCTTTCGTTCATGGACCGACACAGCTTCCTCACACAGCTTCCTCACAGCTTCCACACTTATTTAGGAGTGACTAGGCAGAAAGACTTGTAAAAAGTGTTGCATCACACCTTCTACAGCACCGCCCAGGGGGCGGACCATCTGGGTATAATCCCTCTCTGCACCTCGCAGATCAGTTTTTTTCTGTCTAGCAAGGAGTAGGACATGGCTCCCTTCGGGCCCATTGGTCCGGGGGGAATTTTTTTAAATGTATTTTTTGGTTCCTGCGATCTTCGATCAACTGCCGACTGGGTGACAGGCTGGGTCCTCGATCCTTGTAGTCCCCCCAGTTTCGTCCATCGAGCGTGTGCCGACCCTAGCTACGTGCTGGGTTTTCCAAAACATGCCCGTCGCTCTACGGATGGCCGGTGAGCCTACGCTCCAGGGCCTGCATCGCACCGTTCAGCTGACCTTACGGCCGAGTTGCAGTAGCCTGTCTGGTGAGCTTACGCTCCAAGGCTTGCATCGGACCGTTCAGCTTCGGCTGACCTTATGGCCGAGTCGCAGCAGCCTGTCCGGTGAGCTAGCGCTCCAGGGCCTGCATACGATCATTCCCTAGGGTTCAATCACAGCATGCCTGGCCGACGGTCACCTCCGTGTGCGGATGATGATCTGTCCGGAATGTCTTCCAGCATGATCCACGTAGGAAAGGTAAGTAGCTCCCCTGCTTCGGCAGGGTGACTTGGCTGGACATTCCTGGTGAGATCAAGTAAGTGGTTGTGGCCCCTTTCTTTCCTCTCTCCCTGCCTTCTCTCCTCCCTGGGCTCTGAGCTAAGGTTGCTGGGTGCTAAGGGTCACCTGGGGGGCTCCATCTGGAGCGTGGCTGCGCTGTGCTTGTCATTTTAAAAGATGTTATTTTGCTTACCTGTGTGTGTGTGCCTCTCTCCCTCCATGCTGTCGGCGGCCATTTTGCAGTGGTCCATGCCTATTTTGGCCTCTAGTGACTGTCCGGCGGCCATTTTCTTGTGGTTTCGCGCCTATATGTATATATCACTGCTCGGCGGCCATTTTCTTGTGGTTCGCACCAGCTTTGGCCTATATCGACTGCTCGGCGGCCATGTTTCTTAGGATCCACACCTGTATGTATATATCCCACCCGGCGGCCATATTTTTTGTGGTCCTTGGCCGCTTTTGCCTCTACTGACGGCTCGGCGGCCATTTTCTTGGAGCCCACATTGTTCAATACAGCCGCTTGGCGGCCATTTTGCGGTAGTCTCCGGCCTCCAGGGTGCATTTCACTGGCACAAATTCACACAGCAGGCAGCGGTGGGATAAGAGCACACGGCAGCATAGCGGTACCGTTCCGAGGGTGGTGAGTCCTTAGGGGGACCCTGCATCTCTGAAGCAGCTAGGAGGGTGGCCAATTGATACCTTGCCTGGAGCCCTGTGGGTGTCAGCGCGTGGGTCAGCATGGTGTCTGAAGCAGACGTTTTTTTCCCTGAAACACCTGACTGATAGCTGGTGCCCCTGATGTATCTGTGGACGCTATGTCTGTTGCCAGGGTGGAAGCGGAACAAGGGAGTAGTAAACGCCCCCGTCCCCTGCAATCTTCCGGGGATAATTCTGATGCAGAACCAGGCCCAGCTATGGCTCATGGCCCGGATTCTGATGCATCAGAGACTGCAGACCGTGCCCGATCGGGCAGTGAGAATGCTCCAAGTCCAGGTCAGCACGGGTCCAGGCTTTGGTATCTGACCTGTTTACTGCAGTGCGGAATACGGAAGGCTGCAGAAGCAGCAGAAACACCTGTCCCCTTTGGGTTTCGTAAGCCGGCCCGCACTGCTAAGGTGTTTCCTTGTGTGTCTTATTGTGATAAGCTTGTACAAGGAGTGGGAAAACCCACTGAAGGTTTTTTTGCTGCCCCAAAGAATTTATTTTATTTTTTTGGGGCAGTCCGGTACCCCTTGAGGAGAGTTCCTGAAAGGATGGACCTCTCCCCTGATAGTGGACCCCCCTGTGTCCAGACTTAACAAGTTACCACGATTCCAGTGGAAGGGGCTCTTGTCTTCAGGGACACTCGCTACCTATACACATTGGGGGGCTCAGCGGTACGTCCAGCATTGGCTGGGGTTTTTTCTGATGCCTCAGACACTTACTGAGTAGGCAAAGATGCTACTCCAGGGGTTAAAAGCACGGGAGGCTCCTCCGTACGAGGTAGCTCTGGCCGACGAGTTGGTTCAGGACCCTGAGTCTGTCTGCAAGTCAGACACGGATACTATCCTCTTGCTGCCTTGAGCCTCAGTTTATGTGGTGGCGCTACGCCACCTGATCTGACTAAGGTGCTGGTCTGCGGATCAATCTTCCAAGAAGGCCCGGTTGGATCTGCCCTTTTAGGGCGACAGACTTTTGTGGGGCCTCTCTGGTTGACATCATTTAAGAGGCTACAGGAGGTAAGAGCACATTGCTTCTGCAAGCCAAAAAGGGTAAGGAGCCATGCCATAGGCTAGGGCCCTCCTTCACTGCACACAAGCGGTCCCTTCGTCCGCCTAGTGCGGCAAGTAAACGACCCCAGGCTGATAAAGCGCCTGCTGAGGGACAGAAGCGTCCCTGGGTTTGTAAGCACAACCTTGCTTGCCTACCGAACAGATTTTTTTTCCCCTCTTAACCGCCAGCTTCAGCCGACTTGTCGGGAAGCCATACATGGGGCGGTCCAGGACCTGGGTGGGCCTTCCTGTCTTTGTACAGGAACGGGTTCAGGTGTTCTACTCAAATCTGTTCGTAGTGTTGGAGGGGGTTCGTCCAATCTGGATCTCAGGACCCTCAACTACTTTGTGCAAGTACAAAGATGCCGGAAAGGAGTTGGCTCGCTCTGTTGTCGCTGCCCTCCATCCGGGGGATTTTCCGGCATCCTTGATCATCAAGGACGCATGCTTGCATGTCCCCATATGCACCAGGCATCAGTGATGTCTGCGTTGGCGGCCAGGGAAGACCACTACCAATGGTGGCTCTCCCCTTTGGCCTGGCATCGTCACTAAGGGTGTTCACCAAGGTGCCTGCCCTGATTCTGGCCCTACTAAGACAGCGTCGCATCGCTATCATGGGCAACTTGGACGAGCTTCTTCTGAGGGTCACTTCAAACTTAAATTTAGAAGTGAGCGTGTCTTTAACCTGTCAGACCTTCCGATACTTGGTGGGGTGCGGAACACTCAGAGGTCAGTATTGGAACCGTCCAAACTCCTAGTGTGTCTAGGGTTGATTCTGGACTCCTCAGAGGCGAAAGTTTTTTTTTTCTCCCTAGGGGAAAGTTGCAGACCTTTTCAGGCTGCGGTGCAGCAGTTGACATCCGAAGGATGGGCTGTCACGCCACTTTTTCAGGCGCGCCCTGGGCCTCATGGTAGCCTCCTTTGAGGCGGTACCATAGACGCTATTTCACACACAAGTGTTGCAGAAGGTAACTCTGTCCTGTAGGGTCAAGTGCCCTTCATCCCTGGATTATGAAAACCAGGGTGAGCCATCTAATCAGGACCTCCCTAGTTGGTGGCCGACAGCACCGGCATTTCTGTCTGGGAAATTGTTCCTTCCTGTTTACTGGATGGTGGTCAGGGCGGACGCCTGTCTTCCCGGTTGCAGAGGAGTCTGAAGAGCTCAGTCAGCCTGGGTCGCTGTACTCCGGAGGATTCCCACTCATTGGCCTGAAATCTGGATGAGCTGGCCTTGCCTCCCCACATGGTCTCAGAGGCTACAAGGGCGTCCAGTCAGAATCCAGTCGGACAAACGCCACAGTGGTGGCGTATGTCAATCATCAAGGAGGAACAAGCAGCTCTGCTGCAGCATCGGAGGTCGCTCGCATCCTGAGGTGGGCAGAAAGGAGCGTACCGGCACTGTCGGCCGTGTACATTCCGGGTGTGGAGAACTGGCAGGCGGACTACCTGAGTCGCCAAATGCTGGACCAGGGAGAATGGTCCTTACACCCGGATGTGTTCTAGCGCCTCTGCCAAAGATGGGGCACGCCAGACGTAGATCTTCTGGCGTCTCGACTCAATCGGAAGGTATTGAGGTTTGTTGCCAGGTCAAGAGACCCATAGGCAAGCACGACAGATGCGTTGATGGCACTGTGGAGTCAGTACTGACTAATCTATGCCTTTCCTCCTTGGAGGCTCCGTCCTCATCTGCTTCGCAGACTGGAGGCAGAGAGGATTACAATGGTCCCAATTGCTCTGAATTGGCCTCGACATCCTTGGTACGCCGATCTAGTGTGTCTGGTAGCAGACGCCTTTTGGCATCTACCGCTAAGGAATGACCTGCTGTCGCAAGGTCCCATACGCCATCCTGTTTTACAGTCACTGGCTTAACGGCATGGCTCGAGAGCCAGGTGCTAAGAGACCGGGGCCTGTCAGACTCGGTGATCTCTACCATGAGGAGTGCTCGGAAATCATCCCCTAGGACAGTGATGGTGAACCTTGGCACCCCAGATGTTTTGGAACTACATTTCCCATGATGCTCATGCACTCTGCAGTGTAGTTGAGCATCATGGGAAATGTAGTTCCAAAACATCTGTGGTGCCAAGGTTCGCCATCACTGCCCTAGGAAGATTACCATCGCACTTGGAAGACCTGCATATCCTATTGTGAGGAAATGAGGTGGCATCCGCGTACTTATTTGGTTCCAGAGTCCTGCTGCTTTTCAGCAGGGAATGGGCCAAAAATTCTACTGTAAGTACAATTAGGGGGCAGGTATCTGCCCTGGCTGTCTTTTCAACAACCCCTGGTGGCTCACTCTCTAGTGAGAACGTTTGTACAGTGGATTCGGCAGGTGGCCCCTCCAGGCCACCCTCCACTACCTCTGTGGGGCTTGTGTAGCAGACGTCCTTTTGGCATCTACCACTACGAGAGGACCGGCTGTCGCAGGGTCCCATATGCCATCCTGCCTGCAGTCGATGGCTTCAACGGCATGGCCTCCAAGTGTCTCAGAAACCGCCGTTTGAGAACATCAGGGAGATCCCTTGTTGACACTTTCTTAGAAAGTGGTCCTTTTGGTGGCTGTTATGCCAGTTAAGACAGGTTTCTGAGTGGGCAGCCTTGTTATACAAGCCTCCCTATCTGATCTTCCACAAGGATAAGGTGGTGCTGTGTCCGCAGCCTTCGTTTCTTCCTAAAGTCGTGTTCGACCTTCCATCTCAAGGAAGACATTGTACTGCCATCCTTGTGTCCTCATCCGACGAATCCTAAGGAGACGAGGTTGCATTCCTTGGACGTTGTCCAAACTCTGAGAGAATGCTTGTCTGGTACTGCTACGTTCCAGAGTCCAGGCTCACTGTTTGTTTCAGTGGCTGGTCCCTAATAGGGCCCAGCGGTTTCGTCGGCCACCATCTCTAGGTGGATCTGACAGATTGTGATCAGGCTTGCGCCATGAAGGGTCAGGCGCCTCCCTTTCCCGGCGCATTCGACCAGGGCAAGAGATGCCTCTTGGTTTACGTCAGTTAAGACGGTTTTCTGAGCCGGCAGCCTTGTCATGCAAGGCTCCTTATCTGATCTTCCACAAGGATAGGTGGTGTTGCGTCCGCAGCCTTCTTTTCTTCCTAGGGTCTTTCGACCTTCCATCAAGGAAGACGTTGTTCTGCCATCCTGGTGTCCTCATCTGTCGAATCCTAAGGAAACGACATTGTAATTTTTGGACGCTGTCCGAGCTCTGAGAGCATCAAGTGTCTGTTTTCACCAGGTGTGTAAGGTGGCGACATGCTCGTCCGTTCACATTTTCACTAAACTTTACAAGTTGAGGTGTGTGCATCTTCGGATGCTTCTTTCGGCCGCAAGCTATTGTAGGTGGCTGTTTAGAGTTGCAACTCCTCTATGGAGAAGCTCTGTTTTGTTTTGGGGTGAAGTTGTTTTAATGCTGTTCCCACCCCTCGTTTTTGACACTGCTTTGGGACGTCCCACTATGTCGGTCTATGAACGAAAGATTAAATAGGATTTTTTACTCACCGTAAAATCCTTTTCTCTGAGTTCATGGACCGACACAGCACGCACCCCTCGTTTTAAGTTTGTACTGCTTTTGACGAACTGATCTGCGAGGTGCAGAGAGAGGGATTATACCCAGAGGGTCCGCCCGGTGAGTAAAAAATCCTATTTTCCATCCGTCTTTGGATCGGATGAACACTGACAGATGCTCCATGTTCATCTGATCCCCCCCCCCCCCCCATAGAAGAGAGCAGAGATCTGATTGGTCCGTCTCTGCACAGTGTTCAGAGACGGGCTAGTCATCCGCCGGCTCAGCAGGGATCAACGGAGCGATACCCACTGAGAAAGCAGATGTTTAAAAACAGATCCTGACTGGATCCGCATGTGTGAAAGGACCCTAACAGAGTGTTCATCTCAGATAAGTATGAAACAAAAGACCATTCTGGCTGTGCAGCAATGACATGCTGTACCTGCCAGAGTAAAATACCTGGTGAAATGGGAGTGGCATCAGAGTGCTGGCCAATTCCAAATGAGCTAGAATTTGTCAGAGGTATGTATCAGAAAAATACGTCACGCCAACCACCCGAAGCAGGTCGGGTGCTTGGCATTCAGTGAGTACAGCTGGCTGACAGGTTCTGCCTTTGTATGATGACTCCCTGGCCAAATGCGACGTGCGTCACTGCATCGTATTGCACGATGACATCGATGAAGGCCGCCAACACAAAAGAGGGAAGCGACTTATACTTGTAGGTGGACAAACCCCAGTGCGCAGGCGCCGGTCACAAATGCTTGGCGCATGTGTATAGCGATGCGACCCGTGATGGGGATGCCTCCAGCCGCAATAGAATACGTCATGGAGCCCCCCCCCCCCTGTGCCAGGGAGATCCAACGAACCACGGCAGCGAAAAGAGAGCAATGGGTGCTTTCACACATGGGCGGTGCGCTAGCGGGACGTTCTGAAAAGTCCTGCAAGCAGCATCTTTGGGGTGGTTTTGGAGCGCTGTATACAGTGCTCCTAAAATGCCCCTGCCCATTGCAATGAATGGGCAGCGATTCGGAAGCGCTGCAAAATGGGAGTTTTTATCCCCTTCTTTAGTGTTAAAAGCGCCCCGCTAACATGGCCACGGCCCCAATGTGAAAGGGGTCTTGCAGAGACCAACAAAGCATATGAACACTAGGATGATTCCAGGCTTTCATTAGATCATCAGCATCAAACACCATTGATGGAGTCCCCAGACCCAAGGGACTCTGCTTATGACGTCATTGCGCCACTGAGTACCCACTGGCGCAGGGGTTTTTCATTTTATACCTGCTAAATAGTGAGTACCGGTCTGTACAATTTTTATGTAATAAACATTTAATACAAAATTACGCTATGTATAGCCTTTGTTTATTTGCATCACATCCTGCATTAGGTCTGTGTATGGCCATGCAGCAAAGCCAACTGATACTAGAAGTGTCTGGGGACTCCATGAATGGTGTTTGATGCTGATGATTGGGGACTCCATGAATGGTGTTTGATGCTGATGATTGGGGACTCCATGAATGGTGTTTGATGCTGATGATTGGGGACTCCATGAATGGTGTTTGATGCTGATGATTGGGGACTCCATGAATGGTGTTTGATGCTGATGATTGGGGACTCCATGAATGGTGTTTGATGCTGATGATCTGCGATTGAAAGCCTTGAATCATTCTAGTGTTCATATGCTTGTTGATCTCTCTAATTGGGGATCAACACAATCTGGTAAGAGGCTCATTCATGTGGTTAAGGGCTCTAGGGCATGCATGCTTTTTGAAGAATCGTGCATCCTGTTGGTGGAAGTCTGGAATTTCTTTTTTACCCGAATATACTTTTTTCGTATTGATTTTTATCACAACATTTGGGAATCACTGGACTTTTACATTTTTAGTGATGTTTGTGCTTGTATGCGTATTTATTTTTTGTGTATATAATTGATATCCTCTGGTATTCTGGTGAATGATAAGTGCAGCTCTAGACACTATTAATTAACACTAAGAGCATTTTTTCCCCCTTGTTTTCTATACATATACTGGGATATATAGATATATATAATTTTTTGTTTTATTTTTTACCTTACCACTTCCCGCCTGTAGGACATATGTACACTCACCGGCCACTTTATTAGATACACCTTGCTAGTAAGGGGTTGGAACCCCTTTTGCATTCAGAACTGCCTCAATTCTTTGTGGCAGAGATTCAACAAGGTGTTGGAAACATTCCTCAGAGATTTTGGTCCATATTCTCATGATAGCATCACACAGTTGCTACATATTTGTTGGCTGCACAGCCATGATGCGAATCTCCCATTCCACCACATCCCAAAGATGCTCTATTGAATTGAGATCTGATGACTGTGGAGGCCATTGGAGTACAGTGACCTCATTGTCCAGAAGTGAGATGATTTGAGCTTTGTGACATGGTGCATTATCCTGTTGGAAGGAGCCATCAGAAGATAGGTACACTATAGTCCTAAAGGGATGGAAATGGTCAGCAACACTACTCAGGTAGAACGTGGCGTTTAAACGATGCTCAATTGGTACTAAGGGGCCCAGAGTGTGCCAAGAAAACTTACCCCACCACCACCAGCCTGAACCGTTGATACAAGGCAGGATGGATCCATGCTTTCATGTTTACGCCAAATTCTGACCCAACCATCTGAATATCGCAGCTGAAATCAAAACTCACAAGACCAGGCAATGTTTTTCCAATCTTCTATTGTCCAATTTTGGTGAGCCTGTGCGAATTGTAGCCTCAGTTTCCTGTTCTTAGTTGACAGGAGTGGCACCCAGTGTGGTCTTCTTCTGCTGTAGCCCATCTGCTTCAAGGTTCAATGTGTTATGTGTTCAGAGATGGTATTCTGCATACCTTTGTTTTAACGAGTGGTTATTTGAGTTATGGTTCCTTTCTATCATCTCGAATCAGTCTACCTATTCCCCTCTGACATCATCAAGGCATTTTTGTCCACACAACTGCTGCTCACTGCATATTTTCTCTTTTTCTGACCATTCTCTGTAAACCCTCAGAGCCGGTTCACACCAGGGCGACTCGTCAGGCGACTCAGTCGACTGACAAGTCGCGTCCCACGCTTTTCAATGGAAACGTTCTAAGTAAGAGCGACTCAGGTCGCTCCGACTTAGAAAAAGGTTCCTGTACTACTTTTGGGGGCGACCCAAGGCGACCTGCATTGACTTCTATACAGAAGTCTTATGCAAATCGCCTCGGCGGGCGTCTCAAGTCGTCTTGAGATCGCACCGCCGAGGTCGCCCCCACAAGTCGTGCCGCGTCGCGTCGCGCCGCCCTGGTGTGAACCGGGTCGCAGAGATGGTTGTGTGTGAAAATCCCAGTAGATCAGCAGTTTTTTAAAGCTTAACTCCACTTTTATTGAGAAACACCCCCCCCCCTCCCCCGGGTAATCTATGTACATTGCAAGGATTATAACAAACTTTGTTGCAGATTCCTACCTTTTGTTATTCTGAAGAAATCCTTGTGTGTTTATCTCTGCCTCTGTACTAAGTGGGTCTAATGGGAGTGGTTTCATAATTATCAGTCAGGTGTGGCAGCTTCAGGGCACTCATGAGGAAAGCTGCTGGGCCTGCATCCCTTTAGACGTGTTCCTAATGGAAATATCTCGCCAAAAATTTAATTTTTGTTACAGGGGGTGCCTGAAATCTGACTTGTATTTTAGGCAGACTTGTGGGAAAATTGGTGATCCAATCACACAAGCAGGAAATTAGGTTTCTGGGGAGTGGTCAGTACACATTCTGTGTACAGAAAAACTCCAGGTAGCCATATTGCTTTGCATTTATAGAAAATTTCAGCAGCTGCAGATTGAAAAGGAAAGGTAATTCTTAATAACATCCAATTACAATATGACTTGTATCCCAATTGTACACGCTATATTATTTTTTCTTTATCTGCTATTTGTGTTCCCCATGAAAGTGGAGTTACCCTTTAAATACTCAGACCAGCCTGTCTGGCACCAACAACCATGCCACATTCAAAGTCACCTAAATCCTCTTTCTTCCATATTCTGATGCTGTTTGAACTTCAGCAGGTCGTCTTCACCACATCTAGATGCCTAAATGCATTGAGTTGCTGCCATGTGATTGGCTGATTAGCAATTTGTGTTACCAGTTGAACAGGTGTACCTAATAAAGTGTCCAATGAATGTATACAGGGGCTTGGGTTGAAGTGGTTATACTAGGATCATGGCAATTATGCCGCGTACACACGGTCGGAAATTCCGCCAGCAAAAGTCCGATGTGAGCTTTTGGTCGGAAATTCCGACCGTGTGTATGCTCCATCGGACTTTTGCTGGTGGAATTTCCGCCAGCAAAAGATTGGGAGCTGGTTCTCAAATTTTCCGACGGAAAAAATTCCTATCGGAAAATCCAATCGTCTGTAGCAAACCGACGCATGCACGGAAACAATTCGACGCATGCTCCGAAGCATTGAACTTTATTTTCTCAGCTCGCCGTAGTGTTGTACGTCACCGCGTTCTTGACGGTCGAAAGTTCAGAGAACTTTTGTGTGACCGTGTGTATGCAAGCCAAGCTTGAGCGAAATTCCATCGGAAAAAACATCCAAGTTTTTTCCAACGGAATATCCGATCGTGTGTACGCGGCATTACAGCCATGATCCTGATACCATTCTTTTTTGCCGGCAAAGTGATCCGAGCGACTATACAGCCACTCCATCACTTTTGCAGGGCTCTCCTGCCCCATTGTTCCGATGCAACTGCTCAGGTCACATTCCCTGTGAAGATGGAAGGAATCTTGCCCCTCTTCCATGATGTCAGAAATCTGGTTTTCCGGCTTGGACAGCATCTGATCAAACCACTCTGTTTGATCAGATGCTTTAGAAGCCAGAGGAGAGATCTGGGTTCTAAAAAAAAACAGTTCTCTCCATAAAGAGGACCTGTCATGGCCCATGCTATCACAAGAGATGTTGTTTATTCCTTGTGGTAGCAATAAAGTTGATCCTAATTAATAAAGGTACAGTTTAAAAAAATAAATTGAAATGATAGAAAAATTCTTTAAAACACCTGTGTTTACGCATAAATGCAAAAGTGTGTATAGGTCACGCATGCATATGTAAACCGCGATCGCACTACACATTTGAGATATTGCTGTGGCTGTCAGAGTGAGCGCAATAATTCTAGCGCCAGACTTCTGTGTAACTCTTAACTGGTAACCTGTAAAGGCTTTTAAAGCGTTGCGTATGGTTAATTTATTTACCATATTTTGTCGCCATTCCATGGGCGCGCGCAATTTTAAAGTGTGACATGTTTGGTATCTATTTACTCGGCGTAACATTATCTTTTATATTTTACCAATAAATTGGGTATTTTTTTTCTGTTTGTGTTCACTAAAATTCATGAAAGTGGTTTTTTTTTTTTTTTTTTCAAAAAGGTTTGCGTTTGAAAAACTTCTGCACAAATATTGTGTGATGCAAAAAATTGCAATATCTACCATTTTATTCTCTAGGGCCTCTGCTTGATAATGTTTGGGGGTTCTAAGTAATTTCCTAGCAAAAAAATAAAAAATGCAGGTTTTTACATGTGAGAAGTGTCAGAATTGGCCTGGGGGTCAAGTAATTCATGCAAGGAATGCATTACGATAAGAAAAAAAAAATCTTGCATTTTTAACCATTTTATTATAACCTTCACAGAAGTAAAATTTGCATTTGATAATATAACCACTAGATGCTGCTGACACAACATGAATATACAACAGTAACTCATAGCGGTATCTGCACAGCCTTTCATCACACTCTTGCTGATGATACAAAATGCAGAACCTAGAAGCGGAGAGGGTGTGTATAGTAAGTAATATGTCAGTTTTCAGTTTTCGTCTTTCTTTCCTGGTTATACAATTAAAGCAAGAACTGGTTGTTATTGTTAGAAGTAGCACCATTATTTCTCCCCTGGTCTATTGTGCATATTATTCTATTTATACAAGTAAATATGGATAAAGTATGTGGCTGTAACATAAGATGGACGTGAAACTTTCTATGCTTATTCTGCAGGATTACACAAAACTGAGATTAACGCTAAACTCAAGGAAATTAATTCAGCTCTATATTGAGTAATAGATCCTTAAAGTGTTACTAAACCCAGTAATATGAAAATAGTTCAACCGCCCCCCCCCAGTGCCAACAGCTTATAAATCTTCTTTTTACATAAAAAAAAACTGCCACTATATACCTTTTTGGATGATCAGTATACCACTGTTACATATAAACTGCACAGTTTTCCAGTGCTGAGAGTTCAGGTAGGATGAGATTTCCACTACAGTCTGTATACACGCCCACATGTGTGATGTCATTATCATGTGACCTGGCTAGCTCTGAGAACTAGTAAATGTTCTCTCCAGCATAAAAGACACAACTGAGCATGTACAGGTTGGCTACCCTGCCTGTGTTAGCTGGCCTTCCCCAGATAGACAGTGCAGGAGGAGAAGGATCTGTACATACAGGATAAAACATCCTTTTTCCACAATGCAGAGGATTAACTCCTTAAGTTCCACAGTGAGTATAACAAGCATGCTATTATGCTGCATATACAGACTGATTTTACTGTTGTGGGTTTAGTAACACTTTTAACCCATTGGAGCCAGTGTGTGCTGGCCCCTTAAGGGATTTAGAATGCTGGGAGGCGGGGCTTAAGGTAAAGTGATCGCCATGATTGGCTGTCACGGCGGTCACAGTATCGGAAAGCTCTCCATTGCAAGCAGTGATCTGGAGTTTTCTGTTAGCTGCCGGTAACTGTGTCTGGTGCGCTGTTTGCACTAATGCACGCAAATATGTGGCTGATCTGCGCCGAGGCCCGCCCGCTGAGAGGCTGCATATCTGCGCGTGATCGGCACCAAGGAGTTAAATACCTTTTTTTTTTTAATTCAAGCAGTGTAAATTGCTTAATATGGCATCAGCCTCCCGGAGACCCTCTACAGCACAGCTCAGACTGGCAGTGGGCAGCACAAGTCAATGAGCTGTGCTGCAGAACCAGAAGCATGCTGATAAGAGGAGAGTAGATTGAAACAGTGATAAAGAAATACGTCTGCTGCTTTTCCTTGACTAAGGCCTATATATAGGAGACTGAAATGCTTAAATTTTTATGAATTTATTCCTTTTTATGGTTTGATGAATTAAATAAAGATATACATTTTTAATGGCAAGACATCCTGGTTCCAGATTTTTACTCTCTTCACTAGGGATGAGCTCGGTGTTCGAGTCGAACATAGGTTCGACTCGAACCTCGGCTGTTCGCGCGTTCGGCGAACAACGAACGATTTGGGCCGTTCGCGCCAAATTCGAGTGACGCGAACGGCCCACAATACACTGCGCCATCGCAGTGTAATCCCGGCGCTGTGATTGGCCAAGCATGCACTGTGACCCTGCATGCTTGGCCAATCACAGCGCCGGCAGCGAGGAGAGCAATGATTGGCCACAGGCCAATTATAGCTGAGGGGGTTTAGTACACGCCCCACACTATAAAAGGCCGCCAGCGCGGCGGCCTCGTGTAGTGTGTTCCGGAGCAGGGAAAGTGAAGGATAGGCAGGGACAGTGTCAAATCTATTCTTTGCTAAACCTTGTGTGTAGGGACAGAGAAGGATAGGCAGGGAGAGTGTCAGTGTCATATTCTTTGCTAAACCTTGTGTGTAGGGAGAGAGAAGGATAGGCAGGGGACAGTGTCAGTGTCATATTCTTTACTAAACCTTGTGTGCAGGGAGAGAGAAGGATAGGCAGGGAGAGTGTCAGTGTCATATACTTTGATAAACCTTGTGTGCAGGGAGAGAGAAGGATAGGCAGGGGACAGTGTCAGTGTCATTGTTGCTAAGCCTCCTGCACATTATACACCTGAAGTTAGCCTGTATTGCTGCTTTTTCCTGGTGTGTTACACCAACAGGATTTTGCGGCACTTACAGCGGGCGGAGTGTGCCTCCTGATCATATTACACCTGAACTTAGCCTGTATTGCTGCTTTTTCCTGGTGTGTTACACCAACAGACATTTGCGGCACTTACAGCGGGCGGAGTGTGCCTTCTGATCATATTACACCTGAACTTAGCCTGTATTGCTGCTTTTTCCTGGTGTGTTACACCAACAGGATTTTGCGGCACTTACAGCGGGCGGAGTGCGCCTCCTGATCATATTACACCTGAAGTTAGCCTGTATTGCTGCTTTTTTCCTGGTGTGTTACACCAACAGGCATTTGCAGCACCTACAGCAGGCGTAGTGTGATTCCTGCAAAATATACTCCTGAAGCTAGGCCTTATTGCTGGTTTTCCCATTTCCCTGCAGGCCATTAGAATGTCTGGAAGGCAAACAAGGAGAGGCAGACAGGAGCCAATAAAAGAGGGCAAGCAGGCTCTGTGTCTAGAGACAACAGTGCTGGTCATGGACGCGGTGCATCGCCATCAGCACGTGGCCATGGGACACGCTTGTCCTTCTTTTCGGCAGCTGGACGTGTTGAGCCGCATCATGCCGAAGACTTGGTAGAGTGGATGACCAAGCCCTCCTCATCCTCCTCATCCTCTCTCACCCAGGCTCAGGGTACTGGCAAAGCAGCTGCCAAAGCGTCCTCTTCCCTGGTATCAATGTCATCATCAGTCACTCCTTCCCTAGACCAACCATGTCCTCCTGAGGAGTCCCCCGAACTGTTTGAGCACAGTGTTGGGTACATGCTCCAGGAGGATGCCCAGCGTTTCGAAGGGTCTGATGATGATACCCAGCTAGAGGAAGGCAGTAGCGTGAGAGCAGAGAGAGGGGATGCTCAAGAAGGACACCAATCTGGCAGTCATGTTCCAGCAGCTGCAGCATACTGCCAGATTGGCTCCAGTGATGAGGAGGGAGGGGATGATGAGGTCACTGACTCCACGTGGGTGCCTAATAGGAGAGAGGATGAGGAGGAGGCACATCTCCAACGAGGCAGGATGCCCTCGGGGGGCCAGCGTAAGGGCAGCACACCGACGGAATCACACCGCAGAGCTCCGCCTGTGCAGGGCACTGCCTCTGCCCGTTATTCAAAAAGTTCTTTGGTGTGGGCCTTTTTTGAGTCGAGTGCATCAGATCGCACAGCTGCTGTTTGCAACATATGTCTCAAGCGTATATCGCGTGGCCAGAACATCACCCGCTTGGGCACCACATGCTTGACCAGACATATATTGACCTGCCATGCAGCTCGTTGGCAAGCCTACCTTAAAGACCCACACCAAAGAACAAAGCGGACCTCTTCTTGCACCGCATCAGCTGGGATCTCCAACCCCACTATAACTTCAGTCCTCTCTGAAACCTGCTCTGAGAGGAATGAAGGTGTAGAATTAGGTGTGTCACAGCCAAGTACTTGCGGGCACTCTGCTAGCAGTACACCGACGTCCGATTCTAGCAGGCAAATTTCCCTGCCCCAGCTGCTGGACCGTCGAAAGAAGTTCACTCCCAGCCATCCACATGCCCAGCGGTTGAATGCTAGCTTGGCTAAATTGCTAGCGCTTCAACTGCTGCCTTTTCAGTTGGTAGACTCGGCCCCCTTCCGTGAGTTTGTGCAATGTGCGGTTCCTCAGTGGCAGGTTCCCAAACGCCACTTTTTCTCACGGAAGGCGATTCCGGCTCTCTATCGGCATGTGGAAGGCAATGTCTTGGCCTCGCTGGACAGGGCGGTCAGCAGTAAGGTGCATATTACCGCTGACTCATGGTCCAGCAGGCATGGACAGGGACGTTACCTTTCTTTCACGGCCCATTGGGTCACTCTTTTGGCAGCTGGGAAGGATGCAGGACAAGGTGCAGTAGTGTTGGAGGTTGTTCCACCGCCACGCCTCCAAAATGCTACTACTGGTTGTGACACACCTCTGTCCTCCACCCCCTCCTCTTCTTCTTCCTCCATGGCCTCTTCCTGTGCTTTGTCCTCGGAACCAGCGGTGCTCCATAGGCGTTCAAGGGGCTACGCAAGTACGCAGGCAAAAAGATGCCATGCCGTGCTTGCGCTGGTGTGTTTGGGGGAAAGGAGCCACACTGGGGCAGAGGTTCTGTCTGCTCTGCAGGGGCAGGCCGAGAGGTGGTTGACGCCACGCCAGCTTAAGCCAGGAATGGTAGTTTGCGACAATGGCACCAACCTCCTCTCCGCTCTCCGACAGGGACAACTGACCCATGTGGCCTGTGTGGCTCACGTCCTTAACCTGGTGGTGCAGCGGTTCTTGGGCAGGTACCCGGGCTTACAGGATGTCCTGAGGCAGGCCAGGAAAGTCTGTGTGCATTTCCGCAGATCTTATAATGCCAGTGCTCGCCTGGCTGAGCTGCAAAAGGAGTTGAACCTGCCCAAGAACCGCCTTATATGTGACATGCCCACCAGGTGGAACTCAACGTTGGCCATGCTGCAGCGGCTGCACACGCAGCAGAGGGCCATCAATGAGTACCTGTGCGACTACGGCACCAGGACAGGGTCAGGGGAGCTCGTTTTTTTTTCACCACGCCAGTGGGGCATGATCAGGGATGCATGCACTGTCCTGGCACCATTTGAGGAGGCCACGAGGATGGTGAGCAGTGACAGTGCATGCATCAGTGACACTGTACCTCTTGTCCACCTGTTGGAACATACGCTGCGTGGAATAATGGACAGGGCACTTGAGGCAGAACAGAGGCAGGAAGAGGAGGACTTCCTTGCCTCTCAAGGCCCCCTTTACCCAGACAGTGTTCCTTCTGTCCCACCCATCGCACAGGAAGAGGAGGAGGAGGAGGAGGATTGTGTCAGCATGGAGGTGGAGCCTGGCACTCAGCATCATCAGCAGCAGTCTTTTAGGGATGATTTACAGTCCCAAGAAACCAGTGGACTTGTACGTGGCTGGGAGGAGGTGGCTGCGGATCATGTCGTCCTTAGTGACCCAGAGGACTCCGGAGCGAATGCCTCAGCTAACCTACGCTGCATGGCCTCCCTGATCCTGCAAAGTCTGCGGAAGGATCCTCGTATTCTTCGGATCAAGGAGAGGGACCATTACTGGCTGGCCACTCTCCTTGATCCACGGTACAAGGGTAAGGTTGCGGACCTTATCTTACCGTCGCAGAGGGAGCAGAGGATGAGACAACTCCGGGAGGCCTTGCAGAAAGGTCTGTGCAATGCGTTCCCAGAGACTGGGAGGTTACAAACTCCTGGTCCTGGACAACGAGTTGCTGAGGCTTCGGTCAGTTAAAGAAGGAGCAGTGGGGAAGGTGGCCGTCTGACCGATGCGTTCAGACAATTCTTTAGTCCGCAGCCCCAAGGTATGATCGGTTCCAGCAACCATCGCCAGCGTCTGATATACATGGTGCAGGAATACCTAGGGGCAAGGTCAGACTTGGACACCTTCCCCACCGAAAATCCTCTGGCTTACTGGGTCTTGAGGATG
This sequence comes from Rana muscosa, assembly GCA_029206835.1. Lineage (NCBI taxonomy): Eukaryota > Metazoa > Chordata > Amphibia > Anura > Ranidae > Rana > Rana muscosa. Next base: position 1,026,992,648 of record CM055117.1, read on the forward strand.
GATCACTGGCCAGAGCTTGCATAGTATGCAATTGAGCTACTGGCCTGTCCTGCATCCAGGGTTCTTTCAGAACGCAGATTCAGTGCTGCTGGAGGATTTGTCACGGATCACAGGGTGCGCCTGTCCACCGACTCTGTTGATCGACTGACCTTCATAAAGATGAACCAGTCTTGGATCACCACCAGCTACCAAACACCTGAAGCTGATATAACAGACTAATTTATTTTCAAATGTCACATCCCTTCAAGACTGATGCTGATGCTGAGAGACTGTCCTGTTATGTTGACTGACTATCCTCCTCCTCCTCAATGATCCGATTGATGATGATAGCTTGGAAGAACATTTTTGTTTCTGGGTGCCGCCACCAGTGGCTAAGGCCCAATTTTTCAGCCCCTGTTTAACAGGGGCGTGTTATTACAATTTTTTATGCAATGCTTTGCAGCAGGGCTCATTCCTGCACTCCAACTAGAGTATCTGGGAGAAGTTGCAGTGTCGTGGCACCAGCGGCTAAGGCCCAATTTTTCAGCCCCTGTTTAACAGGGGCGTGTAATTACAATTTTTGATGCAATACTTTGCAACAGGGCTCATTGCTGTGCTCCAAGTACAGTATCTGTGAGGGGTTGCAGTGTTGTGGCACCAGTGCCAAAGGCCCAATTTTTCTGCCCCTGTTTAACAGGGGCATGTAATTACAATTCTTGATCTAATAATTCACAGCAGGGCCCATTCCTGCGCCCACCAAGACTAACTGTGAGGCCTTACAGTGTTGTGTCAACACCACCACCACCACCAAAGGCCTAATTTTTCAGCCCCTGTTCAACAGGGGCATGCAATTACAATTCTTGATCTAATAATTCACAGCAGGGCCCATTCATGCACCCACCAAGAGTAACTGTGAGGGCTCACAGTGTTGTGGCAACACCAACATGTAAGGGGCAAATTTCAGCTGAGTATATACGGCAGGCCCCTACTTTCAAACATCCAACTTACAAACGACTCCTCCTTGCAAACGGAAGTATACAACAGGAAGTGAGAGGAAATCTACCCCTAGGAAGGGAAATTCTCTCCTGTAAGAGTTAATATGGGAAAAAAAGTGTCTCCTCTCCACTGATGCTTTATCACCAATTCTTGTTTCAATAAAAAACCCAAATTTTCAAAACACATTTGTCATTAGGACGGAAAGTGAGGTGAACTGTTCTGAACAGGTGCACACTACACAGACAGCAAAACAAATGTTACAGGGGTGATAACCCTTCCCTATGTTTTCCAAAAAGCTTCAAAATAGATTTTTTGGCTGGAGCTACACTTAAACAATGTACCTGTTCAAAATTACAAACAGATTCTACATAAGAACAAACCTACAGTCCCTGTCTTGTATGCACCGCCTGTATACGGCTGTTCAGAGTATATAGGGCCTTTTTTATTTTGCGTGTGGGGTTCCCCTTAATATCCATACAAGACCCAAAGGGGCTGGTAATGGGCTGGGGTAGGGGGGGGGGGGTGATGGGGTAGCTATGCCATTTTTCTTAAAGATTTTCATCCATATTGCCGGGACCAGACATTACATTAAAGCCGCAAGCAGTTTTAAATGGCTTTTTTTCCTTTAGAAATGTAATTTTGTGCAGGGACAGTTCTAAACACGGGAAACACGTGGCACTTCACAGGCATACTTTAGACACCCCCCAGGTACGATATTTAAAGGAATATTTGACTTTTTTTTTCACTTATGCATCATTAAAATGACTGCTTCCGGAAAATGGCCGTTTTTAAAACTTATTTTTGGATTGATACATGTCCCCTGGTTGCAGAACCCGGGTTCCCAAACCCTTTTTAGGACAATAACATGCATAATAGTCGTTATAATTAGCACTTTAGATTTCGAACGTTCGCATCCATTGTATTTAATAGGGTTCTAAAGTTCGTGCGAACTTTCGGTCCGTTCGCGGGTTCTGGTGCGAACCGAACCCGGGGGTGTTCGGCTCATCACTACTCTTCACTTGCTTTTCCTTTAGTGCCCACTCACAGGGTTGGAGTGAGGAGACTTGAGAGTGTTATTGAACTACAGCAGAGAAAGAAAAAAAAAAAACAGGACCTGATCCCTTCCATGCCAAATAAAATATCTGCCTTTATATGTCTTTCGTCTGTGTATTTAGTGTCAAGTGTAAAAGTACACTCCTAAAATGAAACTGAAATTTATGCTTTGAGGACCAAACCTTGCTGAGTGGATCTAATCTCCATAGGCATGAGCACAGGGTGTGCCAGGTGTGCCTGGGCACACCCTAATCACCTTGTATGCTGCAAATGCCTCCTGTTTAGACCCGGGATATTTCACCAAAGCCCCCTAATAGGGCTCCTAAAAAAATAAAAAAAATTAAATAAAAAAAATTGTAAAAAAAATGTAATTGTAAAAAATAATAAAAAATAAAATAGTAAAAATAAAAACTACCGTCCACTGCCCCACGGACACCAAACTCTGCCCTACTGACATCGTCCACTGCTCTACTGACACCGGCAGTATACACTGTATACACATGCACAGGCATATGTGTTTGAGCTTTGGGGTGCACACCCTAATGCAATAGGCTGTGCACACCTATGCTAATCTCTATCTTAGCATTCATAAATATGCAGCTGGTTGTCCCACTCAATATATTGTGCTTGCTTGTATTTTGAGTAGACCTCTGTAGTACTCGAAGACTTGCATAGAATCATTCGACAAGAGGCTGTAGTTCTGCTCAGAAGCCTTATTAGAAGCCTCCTGAACCTGCCTAAGGCCCCTTTCACACTGAGGCGCTTTGCAGGCGCTATTGCGCTAAAAATAGCGCCTGCAAAGCACCCTGAAAAAGCCGCTACTTTGTATCCAATGTGAAAGCCCGAGGGCTTTCACACTGGAGCGGTGCGCTTGCAGGAGGGTCAAAGCCGCATCTTTGAGGCGCGGTAGGAGCAGTAAAAATATCGCTCCTATAGCGCCCCATCCCAATTAAATCAATGGGGTAGCGCCTCCAAAATGCCCGCAAAAAGCCACAAAGAGGCATTTTAGTGGGCGTTTTTAACCCTTTTTCGGCCGCTAGCGGGGGTTAAAATCACCCCGCTATCGCCCGCAAATCGTGGCAAAAACGAAGGTATAGTGGCGCTAAAAATAGCGCCCCTATACCGCCAGTGCATCCTGCGCTTCAGTGTGAAAGTAGCCTTATGAAAATTATCAGTGCCTCCTCATCAGTACAGAAAAATTTGCAACGTTTTATAACAGAAACGAAGAAAAAACATTTTTTTTTTTTCAAAATGTCATCTTCAAAAAAACATTTTATTTGTTATGCAAAAAAACAACAACCCAGTGGTGATTGAATACCACCAAACCATGATAAAAATTTAGTATGGGTACAGTGTTGCATGACTGCGCAATAGTCATTCAAAGTGCGACAGCGCTGAAAGCTGAAAATTTGCCTGGTCAGGAATGGGGTGAAAGTTCCCGGTATTGAAGTGGTTGAACTGATGTCAAATAGGTTATTTAAAGTATATGTATATCCAAAACCTTTATTTATAGTTTTGTGTAGAATAGGGGGAATAAAGACTGCAATAAAAACTTAACAAGGGGTATAACCTTCCCCACTCTATCCAAAGCTTAAAAAAAAAGAAGGGTTTTGCCTGGACATTTACTTTAATGCCGCGTACACACGACCGGTATTCATGTCATGGAAAAAAACGACGTTTTTCTCGACGTGATTTTTCGTGTTTCCTCTCAAGCCTGCCTTGCCTACACACGTTCATGAAAAAAACCGCTCGAGCAAAGCGCAGTGACGTACGATGGCACTATAAAGGGGACGTTCCATTCGAATGGCGCCACCCTTTGGGACGCTTTTGCTGATCCTCGTGTTAATAAAGTTTGGTGAGAGACGAATCACGCTTTTCAGTCTGTTACAGCGTGACGAATGTGCTATCTCCATTACGAATCCTAGTTTTACCAGAACGAGCGCTCCCGTCTCATACTTGACTCTGAGCAAAAATAGAGCAGGTTCTCGTCAAGAAAAATGCTCTGGAGCATACACACAACGGTTTTTCACGACCATTTTTAAAAATTGAATTTTTCTCATCATGAAAAACGGTCGTGTGTACGCGGCATAAGGCCTCATGCACACTGGAAGTTATAAAAATGGCAGTAGCAGTAAATTGTAGAAAGCTGTAGCTGTATTGTTTTGCAGCATTTTTGCAGTAGGGTTTTATAGTTTTTTTTTTTTTTTTTTTTTATACTATACTCCCATAAAAGCTTATGGCTCAAAAATGCTGATAAATACCTGCATTTTTCAGCTTTTATCAGAGTTAGAGCGTTTTTACAGCTGAAAAACTCCTCTTAATCTTCTCTGCTTTTTGGCTAAGATCAAGTGTAGTATCTGTTCTTATCCGTGATCCAGTGGGGGCGCTGTGTTATCATTCTGACCCGACCGGGTTGGAGTGGTAACTATGCAACCCTGCTGGAGTGATGTGGTGGGGGCCTGGATGTTAGCACCGTCAGGAATTGAAACCAGAGCGCACAAACGATTTTGGGTAGGTCGGGAGTAAATTCTCCCCGGGAAAGCTGGAAGGGTCCATTACCTCCTGATTCGAGGAAGGCAAAGAGTCTGCCGTGTCTGTGCCCTCTGGGGGTGGTCGCCCTAGAGGTGCTCTTAGTAACACTTGGGTGAGGGAACCTACTGGATGGAAAAGATCACACGGTCACAGCTCCAAACTGTTTTTCTGCACTGCGCCTTTAGGGCTGGGCCTTCTGGCTTAAGTCCGGGGCAATTTTTGCTTACCAAACCTCAGGGCCCGGCCAGTGCACTATTAGGCACAGCCACTTATTTTTATTTCTTTTTCTCCCACGTTTGTCACCTTTTCACTTTTGTGTGTTTTTTTACTGGATGAAGGGCTTACCCTGATGTCTAGGGGGAGGATGTGTGGCCCTCAGGCTCCTCCTTCCCTTGCCTCTGGAGGGGTCTCTCTTCGGGAGAGCTCCCCTGACTTAGTACTCAGGGATGGCTTCGGCTGTCCCATAAGAACGGGGTCTGTTGGGCCTTCTGGCTAGGCAGACCATGTGAACCTATGTCCCCATCAGAGTAGAAGTCCTACTCCTTCGGGGGGGTGGACTAAAGCACACCCTTAAGTGCACTTTCTTGTGTGTGTTCACATGCACATTTTTTGTACACTTACAGGTTTTTTCATTGTAGGTTTTTGCACCAGAAATAAAAAGCAGTTGCATTGACGTGATTGGCCTCAGTCCTCTGGTTCTTAAAGGGGAGTTCCACCCATTTCCACACCTCGTTTTTGGATATTAAAAATGTTTTTTTTTTTCCTTATTACCTTTTTAGAAGTACCGAGAGTACTTCCGAACCAGCCGGGGCCGCGGCCCACGACGTCACGTCCTCTTCTGCGGCGAGCTCCCCCGTTGTCTTATGGGACCTGTGTGTGTGTCCCAGAAGAAAATCGGGCCATTCACAAAGCGACTTGCGCGTGCGCAATAGGAAACCGGCAGTGAAGCCGCAAGGCTCCATTGCCGGTTTCCCTTAGTTGGAATGGCGGCGCTGGCACCCGATCCAATGGACGAATCGGCTTTGGGAGGCCAACATCGCAGGCTCCCTGGACAGCTAAGTGTCCTTATTTAGGCTGGGTTCACGCCAGTCCGGTGCGAATTCCAGCTCCGTTCTCTGCGCGAAGAGAAGAAGCAGCTGTTCAGCGCTTCCTCTGCATTGTAGCTGCGGATCAGATGAGCGGGGGGGTGTAGTGGAGCCGGGGGAGAGAATGCCTGTTCACAACGCAATTCATCTGCGAATCAGATGCGTGTCCATAGAAGATAATGGGCCTGAATTCGCACCTGAGCCAGAACGCAATGCCTAGAAAACGCACACGTTTTTTCTGCACTGTGCAGTCCCCGCAGATATGTGAACCAGCCTCATACAAATCTATTTTTTTTTAAATGTCTTGCGAATTGGATGCGTTGTAAGCCGGATTCAATTCACATAGGTGTGAACTTTTTTTTTGCGGCTGGAAGACCGCTTTAACCACTTAACGACCGCTCACTGTATATATACGTCGGCAGAATGGCACCGACAGGCACAATCACGTAGAGCATACGTGATTGCCTTTGTATAGTTGGGGGGTCCAATCGGACCCCCCTCCTATACAGTGAGCAGTGGCTAAGTGTCCGGGAGCATTCCGGGATGAGGGGGCAGCCATTCGTTTCCGGCCACCCCCTCGCGATCGCTCCTGGCGAATGGAAATGCCCCCTCTGTCTGTGTCAGGCAGAGGAAGCAGGAGGAAGTGATGTCATCTCTGGTGCGGCGCTCACATATACCGAGCGTCGTACAAGAGAAGACATCAGGTCAGTGCACACAACACTACACTGACACCAGGACACATAGGGACATAAATCGTCCCCCCAGACACCCCCAGATCACCCCCCAGCCCCCAGTCACAGTGTAACTGATTGCAGTGACCATTTATTTACTGATCACTGCAATCAGTGACATTTGTGACTGTAAAAGTGTCAGTACATTCAGTTTTAGGTCCAGTGTAGCCCCCTAACCCCCCCTAATAAAGGTTTAACCCCCTGATCACCCCCCAGATAACCCTTTCACCCCCTATCACCACTGTCGCTAAGCGATCATTTTTCTGATCGCTGTCTTAGCGTCAGTGATGCCGATCGGCAGCCAGTAATTTTTTTTAGGTTCGCCGCATGTTTTTATAGCGTCAGGTACCCCAATATATTATCTAATAAAGGTTTAACCCCTTGATCGCCCCCCAGGTAACCCTTTCACCCCCTATCACCACTGTCGCTAAGCGATCGTTTTTCTAAACGCTGTCTTAGTGTCGGTGATGCAGATCGGTAGCCGGTAATTTTTTTTAGGTTCGCCGCAGGTTTTTATAGCGTCAGGTACCCCAATATATTATCTAATAAAGGTTTAACCCCCTTGATCGCCCCCCAGGTAACCCTTTCACCCCCTATCACCACTGTCGCTAAGCGATCGTTTTTCTAAACGCTGTCTTAGTGTCGGTGATGCAGATCGGTAGCCAGTAATTTTTTTTAGGTTCGCCGCAGGTTTTTATAGCGTCAGGTACCCCAATATATTATCTAATAAAGGGTTAACCCCCTTGATCGCCCCCCAGGTAACCCTTTCACCCCCTATCACCACTGTCGCTAAGCGATCGTTTTTCTAAACGCTGTCTTAGTGTCGGTGATGCAGATCGGTAGCCAGTAATTTTTTTTAGGTTCGCCGCAGGTTTTTATAGCGTCAGGTACCCCAATATATTATCTAGTAAAGGTTTAACCCCCTTGATCGCCCCCCAGGTAACCCTTTCACCCCCTATCACCACTGTCGCTAAGCGATCGTTTTTCTGATCGCTGTCTTAGTGTCGGTGATGCAGATCGGTAGCCAGTAATTTTTTTTAGGTTCGCCGCAGGTTTTTATAGCGTCAGGTACCCCCATATATTATCTAATAAAGGTTTTAACCCCCTGATTGCCCCTAGTTAACCCTTTCACCAGTGATCACCATATAAGTGTTACGGGTGACGCTGTTTAGTTAGTTTGCTTTTTATAGTGTCAGGGCACCCGCCGTATATAACCCAATAAAGGTTTAACCCCCTGATCGCCCGGCGGGTGATATCAATTAGGTTTTAGCGTCAGAGAGGGTCTGCGTCACACCCCAGGCAGCGTCAGGTTAGTGCCAGTAACGCTAACACCCACGCGTGAAGCATACACCCCCCTTAGTGGTATAGTATCTGAACAGATCAATATCTGATCTGATCAGATCTATACTAGCGTCCCCAGCAGTTTAGGGTTCCCAAAAACGCAGTGTTAGCGGGATTAGCCCAGATACCTGCTAGCACCTGCGTTTTGCCCCTCCGTCCAGCCCAGGCCACCCAAGTGCAGTATCGATTGATCACTGTCACTTACAAAACAAAAACACACATAACTGCAGCGTTCGCAGAGACAGGCCTGATCCCTGCGACTCCAGTGCTGTAGGAGGTGATTTCACCACCACAGTTAAATAAAAAAAGCATATATGCCGAAGCATTGGGGCAGCAGGGGCGGAGGAGCGATTTTGCTCCTAATGCCGCGTACATACGGTCGAAATTCCGACGGAGGCTTGCCCGTGGAAAAGTCAGACCATGTGTGTGCGGCATAACTTTTTTGCGGGAGGATGCCTCCATGCTTCGGCATATATAAATGGTGCGTGTTTGCTCATCATTGGAAGGGGGTGGATGAAGGGCGGTATTCTAATGGTGGGCATACCCACCGATCAATCTCTTTTTTCGTTCAGCCAACTGGCTGCATGAAAAAAAAAGATTACAATACATGTCCAACAAGGACCAGCAACGTACTGGTATGTTGCTGGACTTTGAATGGTTATACCAGAATGATGCCTGCGGGTTTAGGTATCATCTTGGTATCATTCTTTTCAGCCTGCGGCCGGCTTTCATGTAAAAGCAATCCTAGCGGCTAATTAGCCTCTGGACTGCTTTTACAAGCAGTGGGAGGGATGCCCCCCCCGGATATAAAAAGCGCCATTGGGAAATTGGGAAAGCATTTTATCACACCGATCTTGGTGTGGTCAGATGCTTTGAGGGCAGAGGAAAAATCTAGGGTCTAGAAGACCCCAGTTTTTTCAAAAAAAGAGTACCTGTCACTACCTATTGCTATCATAGGGGATATTTACATTCCCTGAGATAACAATAAAAATGATAAAAAAAAAAATACTTGGAAGGAACAATTTAAAAATAAAATAAAAAAGCAAAATTAATAATAATAAAAAAAAAAGCACCCCTGTCCTGCCCTGCTCTTGCCCAATGGCGAACGCAAGCGTCGGTCTGGCGTCATATGTAAACAGCAATTGCACCATGCATGTGAGGTATCACCGCGAAGGTCAGATCGAGGGCAGTCATTTTAGCAGTAGATCTCCTCTGTAAATCTACTGGGGTAACCTGTAAAGGCTTTTAAAGGCTTTTAAAAATGTATGTAGTTTGTCGCCAATGCGCGTTTGTGCGAAATTTTAAAGCATGTCGTGTTTGGTATCTATGTACTCGGCCTAAGATCATCTTTTTTATTTCATCAAACATTTGGGCAATATAGTGTGTTTTAGTGCATTAAAATTAAAAAAAGTGTATTTTTTAACCCAAAAAATGCGTTTGAAAAATCGCTGCACAAATACTGTGTAGGAAAAAAAATGCAACACCCACCATTTTAATCTGTAGGGCCTTTGCTTTAAAAATATATATAATGTTTGGGGGTTCAACATAATTTTCTTGCAAAAAAAAAAATGTTTTCATGTAAACAAAAAGTGTCAAAAAGGGCTTTGTCTTCAAGTGGTTAGAAGAGTGGATGTAAGCTTCCTAATGTTGTGTATAAAATGCCAGAAAAGTTCAAAACCCCCCCAAATGACCCCATTTTGGAAAGTAGACACCCCAAGCTATATACTGAGAGGCATGTCGAGTCCATGGAATATTTTATATGTTGACACAAGTTGCGGAAAAACAACAATTTTTTTTTTTTTTTTTTTTGCACAAAGTTGTCACTAAATGATATATTGCTCAAACATGCCATGGGCATATGTGGAATTACACCCCAAAATACATTCTGTTGCTTCTCCTGAGTACGGGGATACCACATGTGTGAGACTTTTTGGGAGCCTAGCCGCGTACGGGACCCCAAAAACCAAGCACCGCCTTCAGGCTTTCTAAGGGTGTAAATTTTTGATTTCACTTCTCACTGCCTATCACAGTTTCGGAGGCCATGGAATGCCCAGATGGCACAAACCCCCCCAAATGACCCCATTTTGGAAAGTAGACACCCCAAGCTATTTGCTGAGAGGTATTGTGAGTATTTTGCAGATCTCGCTTTTTGTCACAAAGTTTTGAAAATTGAAAAAAAAAAAAATATATATATATATTTTCTTGCTTCATTTTCAAAAACAAATGAGAGCTGTAAAATACTCGCCATGCCTCTCAGCAAATAGCTTGGGGTGTCTATATTCCAAAATGGGGTCATTTGGGGGGGTTTTGTGCTATTTTGGCATTTTATGGCCTTCGAAACTGTGATAGGTAGTGAGGAGTGAAATCAAAAATTTGTGCCTAGAAATCCTGAAGGCGGTGCTTGGTTTTCGGGGTCCCGTACGCGGCTAGGCTCCTAAAAAGTCCCACACATGTGGTATCCCCGTACTCAGGAGAAGCAGAAAAATTTATTTTGGGGTGTAATTCCACATATAACCATGGCATGTGTGAGCAATATATCATTTAGTGACAACTTTTTGTAATTTTTTTTTTTTTTTTTGTCATTATTCAATCACTTGGGACAAAAAAATATATATATTCAATGGGCTCAACAGGCCTCTCAGCAATTTCCTTGGGGTGTCTACTTTCTAAAATGGGGTCATTTGTGGGGGTTTTGTGCTATTTTGGCATTTTATGGCCTTCGAAACTGTGATAGGTAGTGAGGAGTGAAATCAAAAATTTGCGCCCTTAGAAATCCTGAAGGCGGTGCTTGGTTTCCGGGGTCCCGTACGCGGCTAGGCTCCCAAAAAGTCCCACACATGTGGTATCCCCGTACTCAGGAGAAGCAGCAAAATGTATTTTGGGGTGCAATTCCACATATAACCATGGCATGTGTGAGAAATATATCATTTAGTGACAACTTTTTGTAATTTTGTTTTTTTTTTTAGTCATTATTCAATCACTTAAGACAAAAAAAAAAAATTCAATGGGCTCAACATGCCTCTCAGCAATTTCCTTGGGGTGTCTACTTTCCAAAATGGGGTCATTTGGGGGGGTTTTGTACTGCCCTGCCATTTTAGCACCTCAAGAAATGAGATAGGCAGTCATAAATTTAAAGCTGTGTAAATTCCAGAAAATGTACCCTAGTTTGTAAACTCTATAACTTTTGCGCAAACCAATAAATATACGCTTATTGACATTTTTTTTACTAAAAACATGTGGCTGAATACATTTTGGCCTAAATGTATGACTAAAATTGAGTTTATTCGATTTTTCTTATAACAAAAAGTAGAAAATATCATTTTTTTTCAAAATTTTCGGTCTTTTTCCGTTTATATCGCAAAAAATAAAAATCGCAGAGGCAATCAAATACCATTAAAAGAAAGCTCTATTTGTGGGAAGAAAAGGACGCAAATTTCGTTTGGGTACAACATTGCATGTCCGCACAATTTACAGTTAAAGCAGCGCAGTGCAAAATTCTGAATTCACCTCTGGTCCTTTAGCTACCAAATGGTCCGGGGCTTAAGTGGTTAATGTTCACTGAAGCTCCAAGCACTCCAGCCCCTCTTCTGCTCCTGTGTCACTTGTCACCTCTATCTGGCTCTCTCGGGCTGGAGAAGTAAGAGTAGGCGACCTTACCACTTTGGGCTCCCAACAGCTGCATGACACCATCCCTATGAAAGATACATAGGTACGAGATACGAGGCATTTCTATTACAGGTAGGTCTTTTATAAACTACTGATAGTCTTTTAGTCAGTCTATAACACCACATTGCAAAATGTTGACAGTGGAGTGTTTCCAAATCAGAAGAAGATCCAATTTAATGACTATGTGTGATTACTTCACTCCACTCCACCCAAATAAAGGAAAACATGGATCATACAAGTCTAAACTCCTCATAAATTACTCATTGTCCTCCAAGCCATCCGTACACATAGGACAACCTCATTGTTGTTTTTCCATCCATTTAAAAGGTCAAAATCTGACTTGTTTTTGTTTTATTTTGGGGTATTCAGTGTTACAGCAAATGTATAAATATGACTGCTCTTACATTTCAGCTTTTACTGCCCTGGGACCTCTTTAACCACTTGTCCACCAGACTTTTTCTGCCACCTTTTGTTTACAAGTTTAAATCAGTATTACTCTTTCGTCCATGGACCAACACAGCTTCTCTATTGACAAAGTGGGTATTATCCGTTAATTAGGAGTGACTAGGCAGAAAAACTTGTAAAAAGTGTTGCATCACACCTTCTACAGTACCGCCCAGGGGGCGGACCCTCTGGGTATACCCTCTCAGTCTGCATCTTCGCAGATCAGTTTTTTTCTGTCTAGCAAGGAGTAGGACATGGCTCCCTTCGGGCCCATTGGTCCGGGGAAAAAAGATATATATATATATATATTTTTTTTTTTTGCTACATTTGTTGTTTCCTGCGATCTTCGATCAACTCACGACTGGGTGACAGGCTGGATCCTCGATCCTTGTAGTCTCCCCAGTTTCGGCCATCGAGCGTGTGCCGACCCTAGCTACGCGCTGGCTTATGCTCCAGGGCCTGCATCGGACCGCTCAGCTTCGGCTGACCTTACGGCCGAGTCGCAGCAGCCTGGCCGGTGAGCTTACGCTCCAAGGCTTGCATCGGACCGCTCAGCTTCGGCTGACCTTACGGCCGAGTCGCAGCAGCCTGTCCGGTGAGCGTCATGCTCCAGGGCATACATATGATCGTCCCTTCTGGGTCCAATCACAGCATGCCTGGCCAACAGTCACCTTCCGTGCGCGGACGATGACCTGTTTGGAATGTCTTCCAGCAGAATACATGCAGGATAGGTAAGTAAAACTCCCCTGCCTCGGCTGGGTGATTTAGCTGGACATTCCTGGAGAGATCAAGTAAGTGGTTGTGGCCCCTTTCTTCCCTCTCTCCCTGCCTTTCCCTCCTCCCTGGGCTTCTAGCTAAAGGTTGCTGGGTGCTGGGGGTCACCTAGGGGGTCCCACTGGAGCGGGGCTGGCTGTAACTAACATTTAAAAGAAATGTCATTTTTTCTCACCTGTGTTTGTGTCCTTCCTCCTCCATGCTGTCGGCGGCCATTTTGAGGTGGTCCATGCCAAGTTTGGCCTCTTGTGACTGCCCGGCGGCCATCTTCCTGTGGTTCGGCCACACCCACTGGCCCCTATCAGCTGATTGGCGGCCATGTTTGTCCACCCTGTATGCAGATATTGCCGTTCAGCGGCCATCTTTTTGTGGGCTATGGCTGCTTGACCTCTATCTTCTGTCGGCGGCCATTTTCTTAGAGCCCACATTATCTTCCATACAGACGTTTTTGGCAACCATTTTTTGAGAGCCTCCGGCCTCTAGGGTGCATTACACTGGCGCGAAAATTCACACAGGAAGTGCTGATAAAAGAAGCAGACTGACACAGCAGCAGGGGGACAGCATCACAGGCGCAGCATAGCAGTACCTATCCAGGGTGGTGAGTCCTCTGGGTGACCCGGCCTCTCTGCAGCACAGGAGGGTGGCCTATTGATATCTTGCCTGGAGCCCTGTGAGTGTCAGCGTGTGGTCAGCATGGCATCTGAGCCAGATGTCTTCTCCCCTGAAACACCAGATTTAGCAGCTGGTGCCCCTGAGGTGTCTATGAACGCTATGACTGCAATCCTAGAGGCGTTTGCTGCCAGGGTGGAAGCAGCACACGGGAATACAGGGGGTAGTAAACGCCCCATCCCCTGCAAGCTTCTGGGGATAATTCTGGTGCAGAACCAGGTCCAGCTACGGCTCGGGGCCCAGATTCTGACGCATCAGAGACTGCAGACCGTGACCGGACAGTGAGAATGACTCAAAGTCCAGGTCAGTACGCGAGACGGCTTTGGTATCTGACCTTATTACTGCAGTGCGGGATATGCTAAAATTGGAAAATACTGCAGAAGCAGCAGAGACTCCGGTCCACTTGGGTTTCATAGACCTGCCCGCACTGCTAAGGTGTTCCCTTGTGTGTCTTTTGATAAACTCTTATACAAGGAATGGGAGAACCCACTGAGGGTCTTTACAGCCCCAAAGAGGTTTGCGGTACGGTACCCCTTTTGAGGAGAGTTTTCTGAAGAAATGGACCTCTCCCCCCTATAGTGGACCCTCCGGTGTCCAGACTTAATAGAGCCACCACAATTCCTGTAGAAGGGGCTCCTGTTTTCAAGGACCCTGTGGATAAGAAGGCTGAAGCACTCGCTTGCTACCTATACTCAGTGGTAGGCTCGGCAGTACGCCCGGCATTGGCGGGGGCCCTAGTGTCTCACACGCTTACTGAATGGGCAAGATTGCTACTCCAGGGGTTAAGGAGCGAGATGCTCCTCCTGATGAGATAACATTGGCCGACCTGTTGGTCCAGGGCCTTAGGTTTGTCTGCGAGTCAGACATGAATACTATTCCCCTGCTGTCTAAAACTTTGGTTTATGCAGTAGCAATACGCCGCCTGATCTGGCTAAAAGGCTGGTCTGCGGACCAGACTTCCAAGAAAGCCCTGTTGGATCTGCCTTTTAAGGGCGACAGACTTTTTGGGGCTTCTCTGGATGACATCATCAAGGATGCCACAGGAAGTAAAAGCACTTTGCTTCCCCAAATTAGCAAGAATAAGGGGCCACGCCAAGGGCAAGGGCCCTCCTTTACTGCACACAAGTGTTTTTTTCGTCCCCCTAGGGCGACAGAGAAAAGACCCCAGGCCGATAAAGCGCCTGCCCAAGGACAAAAGCGTCCCTGGTCCCGCATACCCAATAAGCCTGCGGACAAATTTGCGTCCGCATGAAGGTCCACCCCCACCCAGCTCTCGGGTGGGGAGACGTCTTCGCAAATTCGCGACTCAGTGGACAGCACTAATCTCCGACAGGTGGGTTTGCGAAGTAATCTCCTCAGGCTACAAGATAGAGTTTCTCTCTTGTCCACCGGACAGATTCAACACCTCCAATCTCCAGCTACTACCGACCCGTCGGGAGGCCCTGTATGGGGCGGTCCAGGGTCTACTGGAACGCGGGGTAGTTATTCCAGTTCCAGAACTGGAACAGGGTTTTTACTCAAATCTGTTCATTGTGCCGAAGAAGGAGGGGGTTCGTCCAAGCTTGGATCTCAGAGCCCTCAATTGCTTTGTGAAGGTACAAAGTTTTCGGATGGAGTCGGTTCGATCTGTAGTCACGGCTCTCCATCCGGGGGACTTTCTGGCCTCCTTGGACATCAAGGACGCATACCTGCATGTCCCCATATACTCCAGACACCAGAGGTTTCTGCGATTTGCTATCGGGAAGGACCACTACCAGTTTGTGGCCCTCCCGTTGGGCCTTGCCTCAGCACCCAGGACGTTCACCAAGGTGCTCGCTCCGATTCTGGCACTTCTAAGACAGCAGGGTATCGCTATCACAGGCTACTTATACGACCTTCTGCTGAAGGCCCCTTCAAGCTCAGAATTAGAGGTAAGCGTGTCCATTACCTGTCAGACTCTTCGAGACTGTGGTTGGATACTAAACACGCAAAAGTCAGTATTGGTGCCCACTCAACGCCTAGGGTACCTGGGGTTGATTCTGGATTCTTCAGAGGCAAAGGTATTCCTCCCTGTGGAGAAGTTGCAGACCCTCCGGGCTGCAGTACGGCAGCTGACTTCCAGGAATTGGTCGTCACTCCGTTTTTTGCATGCGAGTGTTGGGCCTCAGGGTAGCCTCCTTCGAGGCGGTTCCATATGCTCAAGACCACACTCGAGTGTTACAGAAGGAAGTTCTGTCCAGATGGAACAGATGTCCATCATCTCTGGATTATCAAATCCGAGTGAGCCACATAGTCAGGAGATCCCTGGTATGGTGGCTGACAGCACCGGCTCTAATGGCCGGGAAGTCATTTCTTCCGGTTTACTGGATAGTGATCACGACGGACGCCAGCCTTACAGGTTGGGGGGGAGTCTGGGGTGTTCAGTCGGTGCAAGGTCGCTGGACCCCAGAGGAAGCCCTCCTGCCGATCAATGTCCTGGTAATCCGGGCGATCAGGCTGTGCCTCTTCAAATGGTCTCAGAGGCTGCAAGGGCGTCCAGTCAGGATCCAGTCAGACAACGCCACAGCAGTGGCATATGTCATTCATCAAGGAGGAACAAGAAGCTCAGCTGCAACATCGGAGATCGCTCGCATCCTGAAGTGGGCAGAGAGGAGCGTACCGGCACTGTCGGCCGTGTACATTCCGGGTGTGGAAAACTGGCAGGCGGACTACCTGAGCCGCCAGATGCTGGACCAGGGAGAAGGGTCCTTACACCCGGAGGTGTTCCAACTCCTCTGCCAAAGATGGGGCACACCAGACGTAGATCTTCTGGCTTCCCGACTCAATCGGAAGGTATTGAGATTTGTGGCCCGGTCAAGAGACCCATGGGCAGACGCAATGGACGCGTTGGTAGCATCGTGGGGTCAGTATCGGCTAATCTATGCCTTCCCTCCCTTAAGGCTTCTTCCTCTTCTGCTCCGCAGAGTGGAGGCAGAGGGAATTCCAATGATCCTAATCGCTCCAGATTGGCCTCAGCGTCCTTGGTACGCCGATCTAGTACGTCTGGTAGCAGACGTCCCCTGGCGCCTACCACTACGGAAGGACCTGCTATCGCAAGGTCCCATATTCCATCCTGCTTTACAGTCATTGGCTTTAACGGCATGGCTGTTGAGAACCAGGTACTGAGAGACCGGGGCCTGTCAGACTCAGTAATCTCTACTATGAGAAGTGCTCGAAAACCGTCCTCTAGGAAGGTCTATCACCGCACTTGGAGGGCCTACATCTCCATGTTCGAGGAAATGAAATGGCATCCGCGTACCTATTTGGTTTCCAGAATCCTGCTGTTTTTACAGCATGGGGTGGACCAAGGGCTTGCCCTAAGTATGATTTAAGGGACAGATATCTGCCCTGGCTGTCTTTTTTCAGCGACCCCTGGCGACTCACTCTCTCGTGAGTACATTTGTGCAGGGGGTCCGACATGTGGCCCCTCCGGTCCGTCCCCCGTTACCTCCGTGGGACTTGAACCTGGTCCTCTCGGTGCTTCAGAAGGCACCGTTTGAGAATATTAGAGATATTCCCCTGTTGACACTTTCTCAGAAGGTGGTCTTTTTGGTGGCTGTTACGTCAGTTAGACGAGTCTCTGAGCTGGCAGCCTTGTCCTGCAAGGCTCCCTATTTGATTTTCCACAAGGATAAGGTGGTGCTGCGGCCGCAGCCTTCCTTTCTTCCGAAAGTCGTTTCGGCTTTTCATCTCAACGAAGACATTGTACTTCCATCCTTATGTCCTCAGCCGTCGAATCCTAGGGAGTCGGCGTTGCATTCCTTGGACGTTGTCCGAGCTTTGAGAGTATACCTATCTGCTACTTCCCTGTTCCGGAAGTCAGACTCACTGTTTGTTTCGGTGGCTGGTCCTAAGAAGGGCCAAGCAGTCTCATCGGCCACCATCTCTAGGTGGATCCGACAGATAGTAATCCAGGCTTACGCCTTCAAGGGTCAAGCGCCCCCCTTTCCTATCACGGCGCATTCGACCAGGGCAATAGGTGCCTCTTGGGCTTTCCGACATCAAGCGTCTGTTTCCCAATTATGTAAAGCGGCGACTTGGTCGTCCGCTCACACTTTCACAAAATTCTACAAAATTGATGTAGGTGCATCTTAGGATGCCTCTTTTGGCCGCAAGGTTTTGCAAGCGGCTGTTTAGAGTTGCAACTCCTCCGTTGGAGGAGTGCTGTTTTGTGTTTGGGGTGAAGTTTATTTTTATGCTGTTACCACCCCTCGTTTTTTCTCTGACACTGCTTTGGGACGTCCCACTTTGTCAATAGAGAAGCTGTGTCGGTCCATGGACGAAAGAGTAAATAGGATTTTTTACTCACCGTAAAATCCTTTTCTCTGAGTCCATGGACCGACACAGCACCCACCCCTCCTTTTAAGTTTGTACTGCTTTTTGACGAACTGATCTGCGAAGATGCAGACTGAGAGGGTATACCCAGAGGGTCCGCCCCCTGGGCGGTACTGTAGAAGGTGTGATGCAACACTTTTTACAAGTTTTTCTGCCTAGTCACTCCTAATTAACGGATAATACCCACTTTGTCAATAGAGAAGCTGTGTCGGTCCATGGACTCAGAGAAAAGGATTTTACGGTGAGTAAAAAATCCTATTTTTTTTGATAGAAAATTACTTGAAACCCCCAAACATTATATATATATATATATATATATATATATATATATATATATATTGTGACAGCAGGAAGGTAAAGTCACCTGGTTGCATCCAGGGGGGTAGATATATTTCGCCCAGATTCAGGCTTTACGCCGACTTATACAACTAGGTGGAGAGTTGTATAAGCCCAGCTAAGGCTAGTGGGCTCATGGATGACTCATACCTCTAGGGAGAGTGCTGGGCGTCGTGCAGACAGGGAGTTGATGAGACCAGCTGAAGCTTGTCAGCTCATTTAGGCCTCTATAAGAACTCCCAGCTTCATTAGGGATTAGCTCATGCCTGGAACCAGACATGTGTGGACTGTCTAGGGAGAGTGAACCCCTGTGCGGTGAGACAAAGCCTGTGTGGCTATTTGCTTGGACATTTAAAACCAGGGACTTAGGGACTAGGACAGCCCTAGGCTGATCCCAGTTGTTAGTTAGGAAACCTGTATGTTTAGTCAGAGGTCAACTTGACCAGGATTTATTTTGTTTATGTTTCTTTTCCTTTGCTGTGTTTTGTCACTGTAAATAGACAAATAAACCGCACCTTTTTGATTTTGAAAACCACAACCTCCGTTTGCTGGGCCTGTTTTGTGTGGGGAGCCCATCCCGGGGGTCACACACACCCGCTGCCGAGCTAACCCCCTCACAGTTGGTGGAGAACCAGTGGCAGTTTTTTTTAAGCCAGCATGGAGGAGATACTGAAGCAGCTGGCTCTAGCAAATGCCAATCAACAGCAGACAAATGCAGGTTTGCAAAAGAGCCTTGCAGCTCATCAACAGAGCCTTGCAGCTCAACAACAGAACTTCGCAGCCCAGCAGCAAGCTCATCAACAGAGCCTTGCAGCCCAGCAGCAGACAAACGCAACTTTGCAACAGAGTCTGGAGGCTCAGTAACGAGCCCAGCAGCAATCTGAGGCCCGCTTCATAGACCTGTTGCAGAAGCAAGAGCAGAGACTACAACAACAGATGGAAGCAGTAATGCAGCAACGTCCGCAGACCAGTGAGGAAAGCCGTCCCACTAATACCGCGTCCTTTGGGGTGAGTCGTTTATTGACAAAAATGACTGGAGAGGATGATCCAGAGGTATTTTTGACCACATTTGAAAGGACCGCTGAAAGAGAAAAGTGGCCTGAGGAGCAGTGGGCTGGACTGGTGGCTCCTCTGTTAACTGGTGAATCGCAGAAAGCTTACTATGACCTAGAGCCTAACCAAGCAAAAGACTATGTGATGCTAAAAGCTGAAATATTGGCAAGGCTGGGTGTCACCCAGGCTGTCCGGGCTCAGCGTGTGCATAACTGGACTTTCCAGCTTGGAAAACCCCCCAGGTCTCAAATGTATGATCTCATTCACCTGAGCAGAAAGTGGCTACAGCCAGAGACTTTGTCCGCACCAAAGATTGTGGAACGTGTTGTAATGGATCGGTTTTTGAGAGCTCTTCCTACTGCCATCCAAAAGTGGGTAAGCCATGGAGACCCAGAGATGGCCGGTGGTCTTGTGGATCGTGTAGAGAAATACTTGGCTACAGAGAACCTGACGGCCTCTTCCAGAGACTCTCGGACTTTCCACCCTAAGACCAGACCATCCCCAGGGGCGGATAAGAGGATTCCAAGGGGTGAGGGTGGAGAGAGTGAGAGGGTGGGAGCTCTACCCCAAGTTTGGCGAGAACAGCCTGGGAAATCTGCGGCTCAAGAGGCGGCAAGAAGGATCGTTTGCTACCGCTGCCGGCAAGCGGGACATATTGCAGCCAATTGCCCGGTTGTGGAGGAACCCATGCAGTGTGACTTTCTGACGGGCAGACGTCAGTCGCTGTGTGCGACAGTCGCATGCACTGCCATTCGAGGAACTGAGAAACATTTATGCAAAATGTGTGTTAATGGTAGAAATGTTGTGGTATTGCTGGATTCAGGTAGCCTTGTGACCCTGATAAAGGCTGAGTTAGTTAAAACAGAGGTCTCTGGGAATAGCAAGGTAGCTGTTATTTGTGTGCATGGGGACACCCGAGAGTATCCAGTGACTACAGTGTGTTTCGAGACCCCCAAAGGTACCCTCTCTCATCCAGTGGGCTTAGTATCTCAGTTACCGCATGACGCCATTGTGGGAAGGGATTTTCCGAAGTTCTGGGAACTGTGGGATGATCCTGAGCCCCTCACTGGTGCCCCTATGTACCAGGAATGTGATAGCCAAAACTCCCCTGAGAGTGGTGAGGACTCTCCGGAATTTCCCTTATCAGTATTGGCAGGGGAGACTCAAGAAACTGGAGAGGAGCCCACCTCCTCAGACGAAAACCTACCGTCTGTGGAGTTTTCTGATCTTGAGGTTCACAGGGAAAACTTTGCCACAGAACAGTTGAAAGACCCCGCCCTAATAAAGGCACGGGAAAACGTAGTGAAAATAGATGGCGAGTTAGTGAACCCAGATAATACCTGCACTTACCCATACTTCAGCGTAGAGAAGGACCTACTGTATCGGGTGGCAAAAAGGGCAGAAGAAACCGTTGAGCAGCTTGTGGTGCCCAAACCTTACAGGAAGTTGGTGTTGGAGTTGGCCCATGGGCACATTCTTGGAGGTCATCTGGGGACAGAGAAAACCCGAGAGAGGGTATTACAGAGATTCTATTGGCCGGGGGTGATGAAGGACGTAGAAAATTATTGTTCCTCCTGCCCTGTGTGTCAGAGGTCGGCCCCGATGCCACATTTCCGTAGCCCGCTGGTCCCTCTACCCATCATTGAGGTCCCGTTTGAGAGGATCGCCATGGATTTGGTAGGTCCTATAATCAAGTCCGCTAGGGGGCACCAGTACATATTAGTTATAATGGACTATGCCACCCGTTATCCAGAAGCGATCCCTCTCCGAAATACCTCGGCCAAAACCATAGCCAAAGAGCTATCTCTTGTGTTTAGCCGGGTGGGTATTTGTAAAGAACTGCTTACGGACCAAGGTACACCCTTTATGTCCCGGGTTATGAAGGAGCTGTGTAAATTATTCAAAGTGATGCAATTACGTACATCTGTGTATCACCCCCAAACCGATGGGCTGGTTGAAAGATTCAACAAAACCCTAAAACAAATGTTGAAGAAAGTGGTGGATAGAGATGGAAAGGATTGGGACTGTCTACTTCCTTATCTGATGTTTGCTATTAGGGAGGTGCCCCAATCCTCTACGGGATTCTCCCCCTTTGAGTTACTGTATGGGAGACACCCAAGAGGGCTGTTGGATATTGCCAAGGAAACTTGGGAAAGTGAGAGTTCTCCCCACAGGAGTGTGATTGAGCATGTCGCCCTGATGCAAGACCGAATTGCACAGGTAATGCCCATCGTGAAGGAACATTTGGCCCAAGCGCAGTTAGCACAGCAGAGAGTGTACAACCGTGGAGCCAAGACCCGTACCTTTTCCCCGGGGGATAGGATACTGGTACTTGTCCCTACGGTTGAAAGTAAATTCCTTGCCAAATGGCAAGGCCCCTACGAGATAATGGAAAAAGTGAGCGAAGTGAATTACAAGGTCAGACAACCAGGAAGGCGAAAGCCCGAACAGATCTATCACGTTAATCTGTTGAAAGCCTGGAGGGATAGAGAGTCCCTAGTCGCAGACACTTGGTCACCAGCTCAAACTGGTTGCGTGATTCCTGAGGTTGGAATAGCAGCCACCTTGTCACAACCCCAACAACAGGAGGTTAAGGAGTTTGTGCTTCGCAACAAGGAGGTATTCTCTGAGCTGCCGGGACAAACATCTGGGGTAGAGCATGACATCATTACCCCGCCCGGTGAAAGGGTGAAGTTAAAACCCTATCGGATCCCAGAGGCCCGACGGGAGGCAATACGGGAGGAAGTACAGAAAATGCTGAACTTAGGGGTGATAGAGGAGTCCCAAAGTGATTGGTCTAGTCCCATCGTGTTGGTGCCTAAACCGGATGGGAGCTGGCGATTTTGTAACGATTTTCGTCAGTTGAACAGTTACAAAATTTGACACCTACCCCATGCCACGTATAGATGAGTTGATCGACCGGCTGGGAACAGCCCGATACATGACGACTCTTGACCTCACAAAAGGGTATTGGCAAATCCCCCTGGCCAAGTCGGCCAAAGAGAAAACCGCATTTGTAACCCCAGACGGGGCGTTCCAATATAAAAGAATGCCGTTCGGGTTACAGAATGCGCCGGCCACATTCCAGCGGAAAATGGACCAGATGCTGAGGCCCCATCGGAAGTATGCTGCGGCTTACCTGGATGACGTAATTGTCCATAGCACAGATTGGGCCTCACATCTGCCAAAAGTGCAAGCAGTCCTGGACTCTGTTCGGGAAGCGGGGTTTACGGCTAACCCCAAGAAGTGTACCATTGGGCAGGAGGAGGCCAAATATCTTGGGTACACCATTGGGAGGGGAGTAATAAAACCCCAACTCAACAAAGTCGAGGCCATCCAGAGTTGGCCACGTCCCAACAGCAAGAAGCAGGTACGAGCCTTTCTGGGAATCGCTGGGTATTATCGGCGATTCATTCCCCACTTTGCTTCTAAGGCTGTGCCCCTAACCAACCTGACGAAGGGGAAAGGGTCGGTCATGATTAAATGGACCCCCGAGGCTGAGGCAGCATTCCAGTTCTTGAAACAAGCCTTATGTAGCCAGCCAGTGTTGTACTCACCCGACTTCTCTAAAGACTTTGTCGTACAAAGTGATGCGTCAGATGTGGGGTTAGGAGCAGTATTGTCCCAGGTCTGGAACGGGGAAGAGCACCCAGTCATTTACCTCAGCAGGAAGTTGAAGTCCCATGAGGTAAATTACGCCACCGTTGAAAAGGAGTGTTTAGCGGTGAAGTGGGCTCTAGATTCCCTTCGGTACTACCTGCTAGGTAGGCACTTTGACATGGTTACGGATCACGCTCCGTTAAAGTGGATGGCTCAAAACAAGGAAACAAATAGAAGAGTGAATAGGTGGTTCCTGGCCCTCCAGGAATTCAACTTCACAGTAAAGCATCGCCCTGGCGTTCAAATGGGGAATGTGGATGCTTTGTCTCGAGTACATGAATGCCTGATTGCTGGTGTTCCAACCCCGAGGTTAAAACAAGAGGGGGGGGTATGTGACAGCAGGAAGGTAAAGTCACCTGGTTGCATCCAGGGGGGTAGATATATTTCGCCCAGATTCAGGCTTTACGCCGACTTATACAACTAGGTGGAGAGTTGTATAAGCCCAGCTAAGGCTAGTGGGCTCATGGATGACTCATACCTCTAGGGAGAGTGCTGGGCGTCGTGCAGACAGGGAGTTGATGAGACCAGCTGAAGCTTGTCAGCTCATTTAGGCCTCTATAAGAACTCCCAGCTTCATTAGGGATTAGCTCATGCCTGGAACCAGACCTGTGTGGACTGTCTAGGGAGAGTGAACCCCTGTGCGGTGAGACAAAGCCTGTGTGGCTATTTGCTTGGACATTTAAAACCAGGGACTTAGGGACTAGGACAGCCCTAGGCTGATCCCAGTTGTTAGTTAGGAAACCTGTATGTTTAGTCAGAGGTCAACTTGACCAGGATTTATTTTGTTTATGTTTCTTTTGCTTTGCTGTGTTTTGTCACTGTAAATAGAAAATAAACCGCACCTTTTTGATTTTGAAAACCACAACCTCCGTTTGCTGGGCCTGTTTTGTGTGGGGAGCCCATCCCGGGGGTCACACACACCCGCTGCCGAGCTAACCCCCTCACAATATATATATATTTTTTAGCCAAGACCCTAGGGAATAAAATGGCGATGGTTGCAATGTTTTATGTCACACGGTATTTGCGCAGCTATTTTGCGAACTCAATTTCTTTGGAAAAAATACACTTTAACGAATTAAAATAAAAACAAAACACAATATTTACCCCAATTTTTTGTATAATGTGAAAGATGATGTTACCCTGAGTAAACAGATAGCTAACATGTCACGCTTTAAAATTACGCACGCTCGTGGAATAGCGACAAACTACGGTACTTCAAAATCTCCATAGGCAACATTTTAAACGCCTTTACAGGTTACCTGTTTAAAGTTACAGAGGAGGTCTAGTGCTAGAATTATTGCTCTCACTCTTAACAGTTGCCACAATACCTCACATGTGTGGTGCGAATAAGGTTTACACATAGCATGTGACTTACGTATGCGTTCCCTTCTGCCCATGAGCATGGAGGGATGGGGGCGCTTTCAATTTTTTTTTCTTTTTTTTTCTTATTTATTTTACTTTTATTTTTACACTCCCCCTTTATTTTTTTTATCACTTTTTTCTTTCTCGTACATCACGGGACACAGAGCGACATAGTCATTACTAATGGGTTATATAGTTACCGTCAGGTGCTGGCACTGGCAACTTCCAAAACCGGAAGTACCCTCCCCTATATAAGCCCCTCCCATCCGGGAGCACCTCAGTTTTTTGCCAGTGTCTAAGGTGTTGGCCAAGAAGAAACATGTGTTTTTCACTGAGCTTGCGTACAGGTTCTTTTGGGCCTCAGTAAGCTATTCCGGATCCGACCAAAAAAGCTTCATAGCTAAACGGTCGGTACCCGGGCCTTGCAGAGAAGAGCAAGGTTCTGCCTGTAATGCTTCTCTTAGGAGAGCTGGACCCTGGGATCCAGAGCTCTGGTCATACCCACGACCAAGATGTTTTCTGTGCAGGGTGCTATACAGGTCCAGGGGAGTGGAATCCTTGGGAACCCGGTCCCTGAAGGTTTGATTACAATGCCTGCCGTGATAGGTGAAGTTTGGGCTTTTGTGGACCAAACAAAGTCCTGCGGCGGGGAACAGGTAAGTGGGGGCCCCCAGGAACTTGGTTCTATTGGGGGACCCCCAAGCCTAATTTGTCTTTCTGTCTGTTACCTAACGGTATTCCCGCTAATATCTGTGCATGCCTGTAACTACTAAAAAAAAATGTAATAATTTTTAATGGTGGTCAAGAAAAAAAAAAAAAAAAGAATGTTTTTTTATATATGTTTAGTATATTAAACTGCGGTACCTGTGTTTGTCCACTAGAGGCCGCTGTGGAATGTTTTTCTTGTCATATGGACTAGTTTCTTCTCAGAGAGCAAAGTCCAGGCAGCTGGTGAGTTCTCCTACAGGAAACTGTTTCCTCTGCCATGTTGCAGTGTTCGTCTATCCCCCGGCCTGCGGCAAAGGGGGCCCTGGCTCCTGTCCCTGGTTTCCATGTTTGAAAATTAGCGCAGAGGCGCACGTGGCCGCGCGCGTGCGCGTGCACGCGCCTCTATATATAGAGGTGGCCGGAAAAAGGGGCGGGGCCTGGGGGATGACGCTCTGTGCGCGCCGCAGCGCTTCTGCGCATGTGCGGGCGTCCCAGCAGGTTTTTAAAAAAGCCACATTATTGCAGTAAGCTGGCTATGAAGTACAGAGACAGAGCTGGCAACATTTAAAGGCATACAGCAAGCGGTTGATACAGGCATCCCCTAGAAAGGCACATTAGTAGACACCAACTGTTTATTATAGCAGCATTTATGCTAGACTATTATCAGTAACTGGTGTATTTTCGGCTGGAATACCTCAGCTTTGTGGCTTAGGAATATGCTGTCTAAAAACTCCGGGACTAGAAATTCCAGGAGGAATAGGGGGTCTCCATCGGGCTCTGAGGATCTTGGGCATGCTTTGGCTGCACCAGTCTCCCCTGAAGAATCAGAGGTTAGTGACCGTAGGGCACCCCCAGGAGTACCTGGTACTGTGGCTGTCCCCAGTTCACCTGCTCCTGTGTATGTAACAGAGGAAGTTTTTTCCTCAGCTCTGGGAGGGCTGGAAGAGAGATTGTCAGCACTAATTGCTGCTTCCCTGTCACAGGAGAAAAGCGCTCGATCTCCGTCTCCTCCCTCAGAGTGCCTGTTAACAGAGCAACAGTCCCATACAGAGAACGACCTACCTGAGGGGGATCAGGATGAGGTTGATTCAGTTGTAGAGGAATCAACAGTGGAGGAGCCGTTCTCAGCATCACATGCTGAGAGGTTATGGGTGCAGTCCCTGACTAATATGGTCCGATCAGCATTTAAAATGCCACTTGCGGAGCCATCCTCCTCTTCTGTCTCCTCGTTGGGGTCGCTAAAAGCTCCCCAGACTGTTTGTTCTTTTCCGATCCATCCTTTACTGGAGGGGCTCATTTACCAGGATTGGGAGCATCCTGACAAAATATTTACTCCCCCCAAGAGATTTCCGGTGGTCTATCCTATGGAGGATAAGTTCGTCAGAAAATGGAAGGTCCCTACAGTGGACGCAGCCATCTCTTGTGTGAATAAATCACTGACATGTCCGGTGGAAAATGTCCAAATGTTCAAGGACCCAATAGATAAAAAATTGGAGTCCTTATTGAAATCTGCTTTTTCTACAGCAGGATTGGTGACACAACCAGCAGTGGCAGCTATAGGGGTCTGCCAAGCAGTGAAGGATCAGTTGAAACAGGTCTTAAGGGACGTGCCAGATCAGCAGGCTCTTGCTCTAGCTGATCTACCTAGAGCCTTATGCTTTGCGGTGGACGCTATAAAGGATTCAATCCATCAGGCCTCCCGCCTTACGCTGTCTGTAGTACATATGCGCAGGCTTCTATGGCTCAAAAACTGGTCTGCTGAAGCTCCCTGTAAAAAATTGCTGGTCAGCTTCCCATTTCATGGGGAGCGCTTATTCGGGGAAGACCTGGACAAGTATATCCAGAGAATTTCCAGCGGTAAAAGTACACTCTTGCCGGTCAAAAATAGAGTTAGAGGTCCCTCTTTTAAGAGGCCGGCTTCTCCAGTCCCTAGGACATCGGCTGTGAAACAGTTCCGACGGCCTCCCCGGTCAAATCCCGGAGGTAAAAATCAGGGACAGTTGCAGGGTAACAAGAAGCCCTGGAGCAGGAGAGGTACAAAACCTCCCCCAAAGTCAAATGCATGAAGGGTTGCCCCCACCCAATCGGGTGGGGGGAAGACTTCAGTTGTTCACAGAAACCTGGCGGGACACGATCCGAGACAGATGGGTGCTCTCCGCAGTAAATCTGGGATACAAATTGGAGTTAAAAAACTCCCCTCCTTCCCGCTTTATAAGGTCAAACGTGCCAAGGGATCCCCAGAAGAGAGGATCCCTCCTGTTGGCACTGGAACAATTATTGCTTCAAGCAGTAATTATAGAGGTCCCCCTGGAAGAATGGGGGTTCGGGTTTTACTCAAACCTCTTTACAGTTCCGAAGCCAAACGGGGACGTGAGGCCCATATTAAATCTAAAAGGGCTAAACAAATTCCTACATATCAGGACTTTCCGGATGGAGTCGATCCGATCGGTAGCCACTGCCCTACAAGGGGAGGAATGGTTAGCCTCGATCGACATCAAAGATGCGTATTTGCACATCCCCATCTTTCCAGCCCACCAAAAATTTCTACGCTTTGCGATAGAAGGGCGCCATTTTCAGTTCAGAGCCTTACCCTTCGGTCTGGCCACAGCACCAAGAGTGTTCACAAAAATTCTGGCCCCATTATTGGCCAATCTAAGAACACGAGGTGTAACGATAATGGCATATCTAGACGACTTGTTGCTGATAGACCACTCAGTGGAAAAACTAGAAGTGGTTGTTCACGAGACAATCAAGTATCTGGAATATCACGGTTGGATTATCAACCGAGACAAGTCAGCCCTAAAACCAGTCAAAAGTCTGGAATACTTGGGGCTAAGGCTGGATTCAGACCAGAGAAAAATTTTCTTGCCTCGAGAAAAGGGGTCGTCTTTGAGAGATTTGATCCACTTAGTGGGTTCAAAAAGACAGCCATCCATACGCCTGTGCATGAGGCTGCTGGGAAAAATGGTGGCATCATTCGAAGCAGTACCCTACGGTCAATTCCATTCAAGGAAGTTGCAAAGGGCCATACTGTCAGCCTGGAACAAAAAAGTTCAGGCTCTGGACGTACCAATGTCCTTGTCCCCTTCCGTTCGCAGAAGCCTCCGTTGGTGGTTGGTTCCCCGGAATCTGGAAAAAGGGAAATCCTTCAGTCCGATTTCTTGGAAGGTGGTCACTACAGATGCCAGCCTTTTAGGCTGGGGAGCAGTACTGGAGCAATGGTCTCTCCAGGGCAGATGGTCGGATGCGGAAAAGGCCCTGCCCATCAATCTCTTAGAGATACGAGCAGCCCGGTATGCCCTAGTAGCATGGACATCCAAACTCCAAGGGTCCCCTGTCAGAGTTCAGTCAGACAATGCCACAGCAGTGGCATATATCAATCGTCAGGGGGGCACCAGGAGTCGTGCAGCCCAAAGGGAAGTAAATTACATCCTGAGATGGGCAGAAAGATATGTCCCAGCCATATCTGCGGTATTCATTCCAGGGGTGGAGAATTGGAAGGCGGACTTTCTAAGTCGCCAACAATTATGCCCAGGGGAATGGTCCCTTCATCCCGAGGTTTTCCGGACAATATGTCAGCGGTGGGGAACACCGGATGTAGATCTGCTAGCATCCAGGTTCAACACGAAAGTGGACAGGTTTGTCTCTTGGACAAGGGATCCCCTAGCGTGCGGCTCGGATGCCCTAGTGTTCCCTTGGGATCAGTTCAAGCTGATATATGCATTCCCACCGCCACAATTGTTACCTCGATTACTCCGCAGAATCAGGGTAGAAAAGAAACCAGTGATTCTGGTGGCTCCAGCGTGGCCCCGAAGAGCATGGTACGCGGAGATTGTAAAAATGTCTGTGGGGAGTCCTTGGACCCTCCCACATCGTCCGGACCTGCTTTCGCAGGGACCGATATACCACCCTTCCTTACCAGCCCTAGGTTTGACGGCCTGGCTATTGAAGCCCACATTCTAAAAAGGAGAGGGCTCTCTAATGCTGTGGTGTCTACCATGATCAATGCCAGGAAACCGGTATCCAGGCAGATCTACTATAGAATCTGGAAGGCGTACATCGCCTGGTGTGAGGCCAGGAAATGGCATCCACGTAAATACGTAATAGGTAGAATTCTGGACTTCCTACAATGGGCTGTAGATAGGAAGCTTGCCTTGAGTACTATCAAAGGTCAGATTTCGGCCTTGTCAATATTTTTTCAAAGGCCCTTGGCTTCGCATTCACTAGTCAAAGCCTTTATACAAGGAGTGATGCGTATTAGTCCTCCGGTTAATATTCCCATATGTCCATGGGATCTAAACTTGGTTCTGTCGGTTCTACAGAAACAACCATTTGAACCATTACAGCATATTTCCTTAGTGCTTCTCACCAGGAAATTGATTTTTCTAGTAGCCATTTGTTCGGCTAAAAGAGTATCGGAATTAGCAGCTATGTCCTGTAAGGAGCCATATCTGGTTATCCATAAGGACAGAGTAGTGTTACGTCCTCATCCAGCCTTTCTTCCTAAGGTGGTATCGAGTTTTCATTTGAACCAAGATGTGGTTCTTCCTTCTTTTTTCCCCAAGCCTACTTCGGTAGAGGAAAAGTTATTGCATTCTTTGGATGTAGTAAGAGCAGTTAAAGCTTATCTAAAAGCCACTGCTCAGATTCGCAGAACGGATACTTTGTTTATTCTGCCGGAAGGCCCCAGAAAGGGTCAGGCAGCGTCAAAATCTACTTTAGCCAAGTGGATTCGACAGGTCATAATACAAGCCTATAGCTTGAGAAGTAGACCGCCTCCGTTCAAAGTTAGGGCGCACTCCACGAGAGCAGTTGGAACTTCATGGGCAGTGCATCACCAGGCCTCCCTGGCTCAAGTCTGTAAGGCCGCAACATGGTCTTCCGTACACACGTTTACTAGGTTCTACCAGGTGGACGTTAGAAGTCAGGAGGATGTCGCCTTTGGGCGCAGTGTGTTGCAGGCCGCAAAAGATCCTCATGTCTGATAGCGCTCAGCTTATATATGGTGTATCCCCCCCCTCATTTGGCATTGCTTTAGGACATCCCATTAGTAATGACTATGTCGCTCTGTGTCCCGTGATGTACGAGAAAGAAAAT
The DNA here is from genome assembly GCA_029206835.1 of Rana muscosa. Lineage (NCBI taxonomy): Eukaryota > Metazoa > Chordata > Amphibia > Anura > Ranidae > Rana > Rana muscosa. Next base: position 1,027,022,487 of record CM055117.1, read on the forward strand.
AGGATTTTTATAACAGCTTACCTGTAAAATCCTTTTCTTGGAGTACATCACGGGACACAGAGCTCCCGCCCCTCTTTGGGGACACTTATTGCTTTGCTACAAAACTGAGGTGCTCCGGGATGGGAGGGGCTTATATAGGGGAGGGTACTTCCGGTTTTGGAAGTTGCCAGTGCCAGCACCTGACGGTAACTATATAACCCATTAGTAATGACTATGTCGCTCTGTGTCCCGTGATGTACTCCAAGAAAAGGATTTTACAGGTAAGCTGTTATAAAAATCCTATTATTCCTATTTCAAAGAATGTAAACATCCCTTGTAATAAAAATAAGGTTGACAAGTTGAAAAGACCCCAAATCTCTTCTTAACCTTTAAAAGCAAAAGATAAAAAAAAAAAATAGTTTGATCTTTTGCTTAAAAAAAAAAATTACCTCCAGCCTGCACCGGAAGTGACGTCATTACGTCGCTCCGTTCCTCCAAGGCCATAGAGGCGTTTAAAGAGTATCTATCTACTTGATTGCTTATGGGAGAAGCCGGCCACACCGCCAGATCAATTCTCGTGGGAACCGGCAGGAATGGTAAGCCAGAGAAACAGACCAGGGGCTGGAGGGGGGCGTCCCCTACCACCGCTTTGGAAACCGTTCTAGTGGCTCATGAGCTGCTCGGAACAGTTTCAGCCTGGCTCGCAGTCTCTGCTCTAATTCATCCCAAAGGTGTTCTATCAGGTTGAGGTCAGGACTCTGTGCACGCTAGTTAAGTTTCTCCACCCCAAACTCGCTCATCCATATATTTATGGACCTTGCTTTGTGCTCTGGTGTGCAGTCATGTTGGAACAGGAAGGGGCCGTCCCCAAACTGTTCCCACAAAGTTGGGAGCATGAAATTGTCCATAATGTCTTGGTATGCTGATGCCTTAAGAGTTCCTTCACTGGAACTAAGGGGCCAAGCCCAACCCCTGAAAAACAACCCCACACCATAATCCCCCCTCCACCAAGTGATTTGGACCTGCTGGAAAGCATGAGATACATTTTTTTTTAATCTCATGCTTTCCAGGATAGAGGAGAGATTTGAGGACTTATAGACCCCAGATGTCTCCATAAAGAGGACCTGTCATCCCTTATTTCTATTACAAGGGATGTTTAAATTTCCTTTGATAGGAATAAAAGTGATAGAAAAAAAAAATTTCAAGGGACAGTCTAAAAAAAAGCCACTTTAGGACAGAGCCTTGCTTTGAGATTTGGTATTTACAAGGTAAAATATTTTTTTATTTGCTCGAAAATTACTTAGAACCCCCAAACATTATATGTGTATATATATATATATATATATATATATATATATATATATATACATATATATTTTTTCTAACACCCTAGAGAATAAAATGACGGTTGCAATACTTTTTTGGGAAAAAATACACTTTTTTGAATTACAAAATAATAAACAGTAAAGTTAGCCCAATTTTTTTTTAGATTGTGAAAGATGATGTACGCCAAGTAAATTGATACCCAACATCTCATGCTTCAAAATTGCACCCGCTCGTGGAATGGCGACAAACCTTTACCCCTAAAAATCTCCATAGGCGACGTTTAAAAAATTCTACAGGTTTCATGTTTTGAGTTACAGAGGAGGTCTTGGGCTAGAATTATTGCTCTCGCTTTAACGATTGTGGTGATACCTCACATGTGGGGTTTGAACACCGCTTTCATATGCGGGCGCTGCTCACGTATGCGTTCGCTTCTACACGCGAGCTCGTCAGGACGGGACACGTTAAAAAAAAAAAAAAATCTTATGTATTTTACTTTTATTTTTACACTGTCCTTGTGTCACTTTTATTCCTATTGCAAGGAATGTAAACATCCCTTGTAATACGTGTAGAAAAAAAGCATGACAGGACCTCTTAAATATAAGATCTGGGATCAAAAAGACCTCAGATCTCATATTTACACAAAAATGCAATAAAAAATAAAATAAAAAATAATGTTGTTTGAAAAAATCAAAAAAATAAAATGTCCCTTTAAGAGCTATGGGTGGAAGTGACGTTTTGACGTCGCTTCTGACCTGCAATGGTATGGAGCTGAGCGGGGCCATCTTCCCCTCACTTAGCTCCATAACACAGACCAAGAAGGATTTGATCGCCTCCACCGCTGTCGGAGGCTCCGGTAAGCGGCGGAGGGCACCGGAGCGTGGCGGGAGCCCTCTCCCGCCACCGATAAAAGTGATCTCACGGCGAATCCGCCACAGAGACCACTTTTATCTGAAAGCCCCCCGCTGAAGAAGAGGATACCGGGGTTATTAGCTGCTGCCATAACAACGATATTCCTCTTCAAACAGCTGACGTATAATGATGGCGGACGGTCGGCAAGTGGTTAAAACGTTTTTTTAAAGCGCCCATTTCACCATACTCGCGTGCAGAAGCAAACACATACGTAAGTCGTGCATTCATATTTAAAGGGTGTCCGCACCATACATATGAGGTATTGCCACAAAGGTTATAGCAAGAACAATAATTCTACTGATAGACCTCCTATGAAACTCTAAATTGGTAACCTGTAAAAATTCCTAAAGCTTCGCCTATGGAGATTTTTAAGTATCAGTGCTTGCCGCCATTCCATTAGCTTGAGCAATTTTCAAGTATGACATTTTAGGTATCTATTTACTCACCGTAACATCATCTTTTATATTTTACTAAAAAATTGGGTTATATATAGTTTTTTTAAATTAGAATCCATTAAAGTGTATTTTTTTTAAATTGCGTTTTGAAAAATCGCTGTGCAAAATACAGGGTGACATAAAAAAACACCCACCATTTTATTCTCTAGGGCAGTGGTGTCAAACTCAATTTCCTTGTGGGCTGCATCAGTAGTATGGTTGCCCTCAGTGAGTCTGGATGTATCTGGGGTTCGCTACATACAGAGTGCAAGGTTCAGGAGTGCGGTATGTACAGAGTGCAGAGTTTAGTATTAAGCTATGTACAGGGTTCAGGGGTTCCCTATGCTCAGAGTGCAGGATTTAGGGGTACGCTACATACATTATGCAAGGTTCATCAGTGCATTATGTGCAGAGCTCAGGGGTGCGCTATGTGCAGAGTGCAGTGTTTAGGGCTGTGCTATGTACAGAGCGCAGTGTTTAGGGCTGGCTGTGCTGTGTAGAGAGTTTAGAAGTGTACTGTGTACAGAGTGCAGTGTTTAGGGGTGCGCTATGTACAGAGTGCAGTGCTTAGGGCTGTGGTGTGTACAGAGTGCAGCGCTTAGGGCTGTGGTGTGTACAGAGTGCAGTGCTTAGGGCTGTGGTGTGTACAGAGTGTAGCGCTTAGGGCTGTGGTGTGTACAGAGTGCAGTGTTTAGGGCTGTGGTGTGTACAGAGTGCAGGGCTTAGGGGTGCGCAGTGTTTAGGGCTGGGCTGTGCACAGAGTGCAGTGTTTAGGGCTGGGCTGTGCTCAGAGTGCAGTGTTTAGGGCTGTGCATAGAGTGCAGTGTTTAGGGCTGTGCATAGAGTGCAGTGTTTAGGGCTGTGCTGTGCACAGAGTGCAGTGTTTAGGGCTGTGCTGTGCACAGAGTGCAGTGTTTAGGGCTGTGCTGTGCACAGAGTGCAGCGTTTAGGGCTGTGCTGTGCACAGAGTGCAGTGTTTTTAGGGCTGGGCTGTGCACAGAGTGCAATGTTTAGGGCTGTGCACAGAGTGCAATGTTTAGGGCTGTGCTGGTGTGCTGTGTACAGAGTGCAGTGTTTAGGGCTGCTATGTGCAGTGTTTAGGGCTGTGCTGTGTAAAGTGTGCTGTGTACAGAGTGCATTGTTTAGGGCTGTGCTGTGTACAGAGTGCAGGGTTTAGGGGTGCACTATGCACAGTGTGCAACCCCAACCCCCGCCCCCCTAAGCTTCCTTGCATCTCTGTCTTCTACCTGGCTCAGTACCTCTATGTGTAGGCTGCTCTGCCTCACTTTGCAGGGAGATCGATATTTCTAACAGATTCTGGAGATCTGTCCCCGTCGTGCCCCACCATGAGGGCACGCAGACTTCTTTGTTTACAAGTGACAGGGGAGTGGGAGCAGAGGTTGCAGAATGGAGTTCCTCCATCCTCTGGCTTCAAAACTGGGTGCAAGGGCCACATAACCTGGCCTGGCAGGCCAGATTCGGCCCGCGGGCCTTGTGTTTGACATATGTGCTCTGGGGGCCTCTGCTCAAAAAATGTATATAATGTTTAGGAGTTCTGAGAAATTTTCTAGCAAACGATGATTTTTACATGTAGGAGAGAAATGTCAGAATTGGTCTGGGCTGGAAGTAATATGTTTGTGTTGTTTGTGTTCTTTAGAAAGCTTCTGTGTTCTTTAGAAAGCAGTAGAAAACCCTTCCCCTGTCAGCATGCTGCAGAGAAGGACCCCTGCTCTCTGGGGGGAGATAGTGGTCTTCAGAAGTTTCACAGGCCCCCTTCTGAGTCAAAGCTGGAGCTTTTTAATCAGCAGGCAAAGCTGTAGATCAGACTTGGTAAGGAGCATGTAGGACCTCGTCAGGGAGACCACTGCATTAGTTGATATGTAGTCCCCCACTATATATTTATTTTTAAGTGTTCTTTATTTATTTATTTTTATAGAACACAAAAATATAAGAATGTCACAGCAGAGAACAAAAAGTTAGGATATGGCACTATCATCATATACTGTATAGCAGGGCCAGCCCGAGACGTTGTGCTGCCTGGGCCCAGGATCAAAATGCTGCCCCCCTCCTCCCTACCGCCCCCCCCCAAAAAAATAATAATAATAATCACGCCCACTAAAAGGCCCCCACATTTATTATTTTATATTATGACAATAAAAAACAAAATTACATTTATTAGGAAGTCAGATTTCCACGTAATAGTGGTGGTGGGGTTCAGACAGAGGCAGCGGCGGTTGTGGTGAGGGGGGAGGGGAGGTTAGACACAGGCAGGGGGGGTAGGGGAGGTTAGGCACAGGCAGGGGTGGTAGGGAGTTTAGATACTGACAGGGGTGGTAGGGGGTTTAGACACAGGCAGGGGTGGTAGGGGAGGTTAGGCACAGGCAGGGGTGGTAAGGGGTTAGACACAGGCAGAGGTGGTAGGGGAGGTTAGACACAGGCAGAGGTGGTAGGGATGGTTAGACACAGGCAGGGGTGGTAGGGATGGTTAGACACAGGCAGGGGTGGTAGGGATGGTTAGACACAGGCAGGGGTGGTAGGGAGGTTAGACACAGGCAGGGGTGGTAGGGGGGTTAGACACAGGCAGGGGTGGTAGGGAGGTTAGACACAGGCAGGGGTGGTAGGGAGGTTAGACACAGGCAGGGGTGGTAGGGGAATTAGACCAAGGCAGGGGTGGTAGGGGGATTAGACACAGGCAGGGGTGGTAGGGGGGGGGTTAGACACAGGCAGGGGTGGTAGGGGGATTAGACACAGGCAGGGGTGGTAGGGGGATTAGACACAGGCAGGGGTGGTAGGGGGATTAGACACAGGCAGGGGTGGTAGGGATGGTTAGACACAGGCAGGGGTGGTAGGGGGGGGATTAGACACAGGCAGGGGTGGTAGGGGGGTTAGACACAGGCAGGGGTGGTAGGGGGGTTAGACACAGGCAGGGGGGTTAGACACAGGCAGGGGTGGTAGGGGAGGTTAGAAACAGGCAGGGGGTGGTAGGGATGGTTAGACACAGGCAGGGGTGGTAGGGGGATTAGACACAGGCAGGGGTGGTAGGGGGGTTAGACACAGGCAGGGGTGGTAGGGGGATTAGACACAGGCAGGGGTGGTAGGGGGGGATTAGACACAGGCAGGGGTGGTAGAGGGGTTAGACACAGGCAGGGGTGGTAGGGGGATTAGACACAGGCAGGGGTGGTAGGGGGATTAGACACAGGCAGGTGTGGTAGGGGAGGTTAGAAACAGGCAGGGGGGTTAGACACAGGCAGGGGTGGTAGGGGAGGTTAGAAACAGGCAGGGGTGGTGGAGATGGGATTAGTGACACTTACTTTCTCTCAGTGTCAGCCGCGCCTATAGCGATCCCTCTTCCATCATGTGGTCTCTGCTCAGCCGAAAGCTCCTCCCCCTTTACGCTGTTGTTCGTCAGCTGACTTTCTCGTCAGCAGCATGGGGGGGGGGGAGCCGTGGAGAGGATGGGCGGGCGGCCAGCTGTGCGGTTATGGCAGCGAATGGTCTGCCAATACTTCTAATAGCAGCGGCGCTGGGCCATCCACATAGTGGGATGAAGAGCGGAGCGGGTGGGCGTAGCGGAGCCCGATTGGGCGGGATTACTGTATTTATGGGCGTCAATGTGCCGCCCCTCAGAACCTGCCGCCTGGGACAATGGTCCCATCGGGTCCCATGGTAGGGCCGGCCCTGCTGTATAGCCTCGTACACACGACCGAGTTTCTCGGCAAGAACCAGCAAGAAACTTGCTGGCAGAGCTTTCTTGCTGAGTAAATCGGTCGTGTGTACGCGGCTTTCAGTTTTCTCGTCAAGAAAACTGGCAAGGATCTCGACGAGAAAAATAGAGAACCTGCTCTCTATTTTCTCGTCGAGATTCTCGTCGGCATGTTTCTCGACGAGAAAAGTGTGTGTGTGTGTACACTTACCTGTCGCCGTGGAAACCCGCGCATGCTCAAAATGACTTTGACGCATGCGCGGTAGCTTCCTAGGCATAGGTAGGGTGTAGCAAGATGGCGGCGACGGCATCGAATGTGACGAGCGCACGCTCGTCGTAGTCGATGACGTCACCGCGTTCGCTCCATTCAAAGAACCGCGGGTTCTTTGAATCGAGCGTGTGTACACTCGGCCGGGACAAGTTTCTTGTCCAAGAATCTCGGCAAGAAAAACGACAAGTTTTTTCCTGACGAGATTCTCGGCCGTGTGTACGAGGCTTATGAGACCACACAGTAAGAATTAGTATAGAGATCAGGCACAAAAGAGGTTGATACAGTAATCACCCATAAAGTGGGAAGTTATAAAATATCCACTTGCCGACCGCAATATGTATGTATACGTTGCGGCTTGTAAGTGGTTTTCTGGGGTTATTGCAAAAACTATCAGCCGTAACTCTAGTGTGTTTTTTTTTTTTAGCTGGCCATTGGCTTTCTCATGAAAGCGGTCCGAGCAGCTAATTTGTCCCTGGATCACTTTTAGAAGCAGCAGGAGGGGTCGTCGTCTCCCCTCACGCCGCTCGCCGGTGTTTCTCAGGCTTACCGTTTTTACCGGCGTGTCCGAGAAATGATCCGACAGGTTGCGTGGCTGGCCATAGAGGTTACCAGAGACCAGATTGTCTCCAATCGCCTCTATGACCTTGGATCATGCGAGGCTGAAGTAAACTATTTTTTTTTAAAGCAAAAGATCACTTTTTTTTTATTGATCCCAGATCTCTCCATAAAGAGGACTAGTCATCCCTTTTTTCTTTTACAAGGGATGTTTACATTACTTGTAATAGGAATAAAAGTGTTCCAAAAAAAAGTAAGTGTAACACATTGTAAAAACCAAAAATAAATAAATAAGAAAAAAAATTGAAAGCGTCCCATCCCTCTGTGCTTACGCGCAGAAGCGAATGCATACGTAAGTCCAGCACCCATATGTAAAGAGTGTTCTCACCACACATGTGAGGTATCGCCACGAATGTTAGAGTGCAAGCAATAATTCTAGCGCTAGACCTCTGCTACAGCTCCAAAAAGGTAACCTATAAAGATTTTTAAAATCTTTAAAAATCGCTCATGGAGACTTTTGAGTATCATAGTTTGTCGCCATTCCACAAGTGTGGGCAATTATGAAGCGTGACATGTTAGGTATCTATTTACTAAGCGTAATACCATCTTTTATATTTTACAAAAAAATGTGGTTAAATATTGTGTTTTCCTGACAGACTCCATGGCAGACTACGTGTGGGTTAACCCCGCCTCCTCTCCACAGCTATAGGACCCCTTACCCATAAATTTGAGCTCACCTCCACAGACAGGTGTTCCTTTTTTATCCTCCTCACATGGACCTTCATCATGCAATTCTGTGCGATGTCCAGGATGTGGATTGCTCGGATGGATCGGTACTGCTTGCGGTGCACCCAGGGCCCAGCTATGAGCGGGCGAGTGGTTTCAGGGCTGGAAAATACCCCTATGGTGGAAGGGATGTGGCCCCAGAGTACCGGATCGGATATCGCAGGATTCCTCGGCTGGCAAGGTCTGAAGATTTTGTTTTTCATATCTTCTTCATGGCAGACAAGTTTATGTTTGTTGTCCTGTTTTCCCTGTCTTTTCCTCCTGTGTTGCGGCATGTGGAACGCTTTTTGCGTCCCAGGACGCCATTACTTCCTGGTTCCCGGTCCGCCGCTCTTCTGCGCATGCGCGAACTGCGGTGAAACAGAGGCTTGGTTTCCGCGCATGCGCAATGCGGCGGAGGGGTCAGGGGCCGCGCAGGCGCAGTGGGTCTGGTTTCTTCGGCGCATGCGCGCAGCGGGACCGGCCGTGACGTCATTTCGGCGGTTTATTTAAACCGCTGAAGAGCCCTATACAGGTGGGATAGAGAGACAGCCTCCCGGAGCCTCATTACTGCTAGGACGGGGTAAGCACTTCATTTTGCAATGTATGCTTGTTATGCTTAGTGTCTCTTAAAGGGACAGTTTTAAAAAAAAAAAAATGTTTTTTTCTTTTCTCATTCTTCTTTGCATTGATTTGCTTATCCTTAGTCTAGGCAGTGTAGTACGGATTCCTGTCTCCCTCGTCATGGACTCATCCTCACCGCCATGTGGCCAGCCCTCCCGCACAAGGTATGTGCGGAGTGGGTAGGGGGTTGGTGTTTTTTGTGCCTATCTGGTGGTTGCTAACGGTTACATCCTGCCCACCTTCCCCCCTCCCTCTGTCTGTATTATCTCTTACAGCCCGGAAACTTCAGTTCATCGGTCACAAGAAAGGGACCTTGCCAGGCCGCATCATCACTCATCATCCAGGTCTAGACGCGACACTACGTCTAGGACCCATCATCATAGGGGACGTTCACATACCCCCTCTAGACATAGGAGATGTTCCCATTCCTCCTCTAGTCACCGCCACCACCACCGCAATGATCGCTCTGACCACAGAGCCTGTTGGGGATGCAAGACCAGAATCCCGGAGGGCAAATCGCTATGCGACCCATGTTATGCCCGAGCGGTTGGTGAGAAAGAGACCGAAAATCAAAACCTTGAGTCTCTTGTGAAATGTGTGGTACAGCAATCTATGAAAGAAATAGTTGCCCCCCACACAAGGAGCCTGTCCACCACCTTGTCTGGCTCCTTGGCTGACAAGGCCCAGGAGGATCCCGGCCAATTTAAACCCCATGATTCCTCCCATTATTCCTCGCAAGACGAGATGGAGGGAGATGATTCTGTGATTCCTCCCATGATTCCTCGCAAGACGAGATGGAGGGAGATGATTCTGTGATTCCTCCCATTATTCCTCGCAAGACGAGATGGAGGGAGATGATTCTACGGTGGGATTCGACTACGCTTTAGTCTCTCCGCTGATCAAGGCAGTGAAGGAAACTTTGAAGTTGGAGGATACCACTGCCCCCCCAGAAAAACAAAGAAAACTGTTTAAACAACTGGGGAAAGAACGCTCCAATTTCCCGCTTCCCTCTGAGCTGAAAGGAGTGTTTGAGGAAGAATGGAGCAAGGGAGATAAGAAGGTTTCCATGCTAAGCAAAACCTCTAGACTGTATCCCTTTAAATCGGAGGATGTCAAGCATCTGAAGAATGCTCCCCTCGTAGATGCAGCAGTAATGCGCCTAGCGAAGCATGTCACCCTCCCGCTAGATGACACTGTATCATTTAAAGATGGTCTGGATCGGAAGATCGACCAGGACCTCAAAAGAATATATAGCCTGGCCGGAACGGCATGCAAACCAGCTTTTGCCCTTGCAGTAACCTCCAAAGCAATGGAGGCCTGGGTGGAAAATGTTGACTCTGATCTGAAAGGTGTCTCGGAGGAATTGGCACAAAGTTCAGCAGTGCAAGAACTTAAACTGGCTATTGCCTTTTTGGGAGAAGCTTCAATTGGTCTCATCCGCTTGATGGCTAGATCCATGCTATCTTTGGTCACAGCCAAACGAACACTATGGTTGCGCCCCTGGCTTGTTGATCCTGCCTCAAAGCAGGCATGGTGCAAAATTCCTTTTGAAGGAACTTCCTTGTTTGGAAACAAGCTAAATAACGCCATTTCAAAAGCTACAGGCAGAAAGTCGGGATTCCTCCCTCAGGACAAACGTCCGTTTAACCAAAGAAGGCCTCAGCGGAAACGCAGCACAGAGCGTTCAAGAGAGGCACTGGAACTGGAATAGGCAGATATCTTTCCAAAAAATCTGTCAAGAAACAGACGCCCGGTGGGCGCGAGCCAACCAAGTCCTTTTGAGATTGGGCCCGCCCAAGCGGGTCGGGTAGGGGGCTCGCCTACGTTTCTGCCGGCACGTCTGGGTGACCTTGATCTCAGATTATTGGACCATCAAAACGGTCTCAACAGGTCACGCATGGTCCTTCACCAAAGTCCCTCCATACAGACCAATGCAATCTTCACTGCCTCAATCAGAAGAAAAACAACAAGTTTTTCTTTCATATGTGAATGCCCTGAAAGATCAAGGAGCAGTAGTGCCCGTCCCAAAGGACGAGGAATTCCAGGGGGTATACTTCCCCCTCTTCCTAGTACAAAAGAAGAACGGCTCTTGGCGTCCAGTTATAGATCTCACTTTCCTGAACAGGTACATAAAGCACGAGAAATTCAAGATGGAATCACTCTCATCCATCCAAAAAGTCGTTCAACCAGGCGACTGGTTGATCTCAATAGATGTTAAGGACGCGTATTTTCATGTTCCCGTGGCAGAAGAATTCCACAAATACCTTCGATTTCAGGTCGAACGAGAGCACTTACAATTTATTTGTCTTCCATTCGGACTAACGACCTCTCCAGGGGTCTTTTCCAAGGTACTGTTGGTAATTGTGTCTCTTATCAGAATACAGGGTGTGCGTCTGTATCATTACCTGAACGTTCTGCTACTACTGTCCCAAGACAAGCAGCAGCTGCTGATCCACAAAGATCAAGTGATCTCTACATTGATAGAGTTCAGATGGCTCCTAAACTGAGAGAAAAGTCAGCCAGACCCGACCCAACGCCTAACCTACCTAGGAGCTCAATTCAACACAGTAGAGAATACCATCTCTCTTCCGGAAGAAAAAATCCCGGTCATTCGGGTAAGAATATCTTTAGCCCTAGACTACTCTAACCTAAGGGCGTCACAGTGCCTGAAGATAATCGTCACGATGGTGGCCACGTTCCCCATGGTCAAATGGGCAATGTGGAGGCTTCGGCCTTTTCAATCAGGATTCCTTCAGCAATGGAAGACAGACGATCGCAATCAGCTGATCAGGACTACTCAGTCAATGAGGAACAGTCTTCTCTGGTGGCTTCAACACAAAAACTTGTTAACATGCCACTCCCTTGCTCCCATCCAATGGATGATTGTTTCATCCGATGCCAGCAATGCGGGCTGGGGAGCACATTGTGGGGCAGAACTGGCTCAGGGCAAATGGGATGCCCATCTCCACATTCCAGGGTCAAACGTTCTGGAATTGCGTGCGGCATGGTGCGCCCTTCAAGCCTTCTCCCACCTTCTGAAAGGGAAGTCGGTCCTACTCAAAATGGACAATACCACCGCCGTGGCATATGTGAAGAGACAAGGGGGCACTCGGAGCCCCACCCTTCTCCAAGAGGTCGAGCCTATCATGACCTGGGCTCAGAGGAATCTACAAACTTGGCAGCGGTCTTCATTCCAGGGGAACAGAACATTCAAGCGGACTTCCTGTCTCGCAGCAACCTAGACAGCAACGAATGGTCACTGCATCCACAAACCTTCAAGTGGATCCTATCGTTGGATTTCGATCCAGAAGTGGATCTGTTTGCATCCCCCTGCAATCACAAAGTAGACAGATACTACACTCGAGGTCGGTGCAGTCAAGCCTTCGGAGTAGATGCATTAACAAGCCAATGGAAATTCAACAAGGCATATGCCTTCCCTCCACCTCCGATCATGCAAAAATTCCTGCAGCGGCTCCAGTTGGAGAAAGGCGAAGTGATAACAATAGCACCATACTGGCCGAACAGGCCATGGTTTCCTCTCCTGAATCTGATGAGCTTCAGGGACCCGCTAGAATCTCTTGGGGTGTGCTTTAGGGGTAATCTCTACCCTTATGAGCTCCAGAAAGCCTAACATGAACAAAACCTACAACAGAATCTGGACCAGGTTTGTCAGCTTCATGACTTCTGCTGGAAAATCTTTCAGAAATCCTGGAGTTCAAGACGTTTTGAGTTTTCTACAATCAGGCTTGGATCTTCCTTTGTACTCTGAGGGAACTGATTGACAAGTTTCAGCCTTATCGGCATTTTCAGGAACATCATGGGCAACTCATCCCCTGGTTCAACAATCCTTTCAGGGGGCTTCGAGAATCAGGCCTCAGAGGAAACCTAGATTCCCCAAATGGGATCTTCTGCTCGTCCTTGATGCTCTTTCAGCACTCAACAACAAGGATCTTTCTATTAAGGACTTATCAATCAAACTGGCCTTTCTAGTGGCCATTACTTCAGCCAAAAGGGTTTCAGAAATAAGCTTCCTGGGTTGTCAAGAACCCTTTTTGACTTTCTTCCCGGACCGAGTGGTCCTTATTCCCATGCTTGGGTCTAAACCAAAAGTCAAGTCAGTTTTTCATGAGAATCAGGAAATAGTCCTTCCTACTTTCAATTCTCCAGAATCAGCAGATGTTCATCCCTTGGATGTAGGTGAGACTCTGAAAGAATATTTGTGAGTCACTTCATCTTTAAGAAGCTTGAACTACCTGTTCTTGTTACACACTGGTAGCAACAAAGGGAAGAGGGCTTCCTCCAGAACAATAGCAGCCTGGATCGTCCAATCTATTCAACAGGCTTACAGGGCAAAGGGCTTAGCTCCTCCAGAGGCGTGACGGCTCATTCCACCAGAGGCATGGCAGCCTCATGGGCAGCAGCTCGACACGTGGCTCCTGAAGTGATATGCAGGGCAGCCTCGTGGTCTTCTATTCATACATTTATGTCTCATTATTGTATTGAGCCTGCTTCCCTTTCCTCTGTTAATTTTGGTTGAAAAATCCTGTCAGTTGACGGGAAAGATTAAAATATTTTTTTTGAGCAAGCATACCCTCCCGTGTGGATTGGCTAGTTATTTCCCACACGTAGTCTGCCATGGAGTCTGTCAGGAAAACGGAAAATTTATTACCAAATACTTACCGTAATTTTCCTTTCCTGATAGACTCCATGGCAGACGGAGTTCCCACCCATGAATTAAAAATATGAGAGTTGAAATTTGAGTCGGCTAGTTACGGAACACCTGTCTGTGGAGGTGAGCTCAAATTTATGGGTAAGGGGTCCTATAGCTGTGGAGAGGAGGCGGGGTTAACCCACACGTAGTCTGCCATGGAGTCTATCAGGAAAGGAAAATTACGGTAAGTATTTGGTAATAAATTTTCCGTTTTTTTGCATTACAATTACCGTATTTATCGGCGTATAACACGCGCCGGCGTATAACACGCACCCCAAGTTTAGGAGGGAATTTTAAGGAAAAAAACTTTTAGGAGGGAAATTCAAGGAAAAAAAACTTACATTTAAATGCAGCATGCAGCCTTGCCCAGTGTCCATCTGTCCATCTGCAGCCTTGCCCAGTGTCCATCTGTCCATCTGCAGCCTTGCCCAGTGTCCATCTGTCCATCTGCAGCCTTGCCCAGTGTCCATCTGTCCATCTGCAGCCTTGCCCAGTGACCATCTGTCCATCTGCAGCCTTGCCCAGTGTCCATCTGTCCATCTGCAGCCTTGCCCAGTGCCTTTGCAGCCTTGTCAGTCTCTGCGTTTTTTAAATTTGGCGCCGATTTCTGTGGAGAGGAGCGAGCGGGGCCGAGTGTACTTCGGCTAGACTCGGCTCCTCTCGCAGTCCCGCCCATCTCCACTGACTGCGCCGCTGACAGAGAAAGCCGAGTGTACTTCGGCTAGACTCGGCTCTGCTCACAGTCAGGGGCAGGACTGCGAGAGGAGCCGAGACTAGCCAAAGTACACTCGGCTTTCTCTATGTCAGCGGCGCAGTCAGAGATGGGCGGGACTGCGAGAGGAGCCGAGTAAAGCCGAGTGTACTTCGGCTTCGGCTCCGCTCGCTCCTCTCGCTTGTTTCAGCAGGGGAATCGGCGGAGTATCGGCGTATAACACGCACCCACGATTTTCCCCTGATTTTAAGGGGAAAAAAGTGCGTGTTATACGCCGATAAATACGGTAATTAAAGTGTATTTTTTCCAAGAAAATCGTCTTTGAAAAACCGCTGCGCAATAATACGGTGTGACATAAAAAATTGCAATAATCAATCATCATTCCTTCCAAGACCTCCTGCTCTCTAGCTCCCTTGTCACCTCCTCCCATTCTCGCCTCCAGGACTTTTCCCGAGCCTCTCCCATCCTATGGAAATACTTACCCCAATCTGTCCGATTTATCTTCTACTCTATTTGCTTTTAGAAGATCCCTGAAAACCCATCTCCTCAGAGAAGCCATTGAAAACCATTTATCATTTTCCTAACACTTCACAATTATGTGCCACTTTGTGTTGGTCTGTCACATAAAATCCCAATAAAATACATTTAGGTTTTTGGTTGTAACATGACAACATGTGGAAAATTTCAAGGGGTATGAATCACTTTTCAAGGCACTGTATATCAGATATGCAGTGTACATACATTAAAGCCCAAATGACCTTCATTTTAAATCAGCTAAATAAATTCCAGGCACATTAACCACTTGCCGACTGTGCTATAGCCGAATGACCGCTACAGAGCGGCCGGCTACTTCTGGGAGGCCGTCATATGATGGCCTCCCGTACTCGGGCGCCTGATGGCTGGGTCCGTGGGAGGTGGTCACCTCAGTTTTCCTTATCGGTGGCACACCCCTGGGGCCAGGGGCACTCAGGCTGGGGAGAAAAGAGCTAGATGATGCTGGACATTCTGCAACCAGGAAATGAGGCAGACTTTATTTGACATGCTACAGATTCTAATGCACGCTATGAAAAGCTCACAATGTCCAGTGAAATCACAGTAGGCAATTTCATTACAGAAGAACTGTGCGAGATTGAATGTAAGACAAGGGTCCAGCTATTCCTCTTTACATTATGTACAAAAGAATGGTCGAAATTAGGCTTTAAATGTTTAACAAACGTGCAATAAACATATCGCGTCTAGATCCAGCGGCACTGCTCCGCAGGCCAGCGCCTCTAGATGGTTCTGGCTGAGGAGTCCATCCATGCTCCTAATTCAAAGGAAGCTATAAAACACCAACCACAAACTGATGATGTCACTTTTTTATACAGGCCCCCACGGTCCGCCGCTCCTTAACGTGTTTCACCCCAATAGGCAAACTGAATAGGCCTATTAGGGTGAAATGCGTCAAGGAGGGGCAGTCCTTGGGTGGAATCATCCTGTCCATGGCTGAAAAGAGGTGTCATCATTGGTGTGCAGCTGTTGTATAGCACACAGATATATTAGATTCATGATAAAATGCACCCTTAAAGATCCCTTTTTTTTAATGTCTAAATGTATACCTGTTAATGCTAATATCCTGTATTTACACATTGTATGGGACTTTTAGTAGCATGTAACATTGTTTCTTTATGTACTCCATCTTTTGTACACAATAAAATCTGCATTGAAAAAAAAAAGATCTCTTTTATTTTTTTGGGGGTTGAACAAACAGTCATTACCCTGAGAAGCACATACCAAAATCTGGCCTTGTTACTGGCCCTTTAAAAAAAATCTGCCTTTCATCGCTGTTTTTCTTGCTGCACAAAACAGCCATTAAATGTGTTTTCAATACGAATGTTAATGACACCGTATTGAGTTAGTAAACAGTAATAGGAAACATAATCTATACACCTTATGTTGCAAACAGACGCCGGCTGGGAACAACCCCAGAGAAACGCATAAGACTTTAATCCGGCTGCTGAACACTCTATACCATGCTTTGTTAAGCAAACACTTTTAATGAAGTTCTGCAAGTTGTATTGTGCTTGTTCTGCAGCCCCAATACAGAATGCGTTGGTCAAGTAATTACAGGATTGCTTCATCTTTGGCGCTGAGCCTTGTTTTATCATGCTGAGCCAGGATCTGGCACAAGCCAGTGTTTCTTGTTGTGCACCAGAAATCAGTAAGCAATGCACTCTGAGTCACTTATTTGTATTTTTTTTTTCCCCCTCTTCAGAGGTGTGAGAGACATGAGGCCATTCTGGTAACATTAACCCTATTCATGACTGCAGGTTGTTGAAGTCTAGATTGGCCGCATCAGCATGCATTGGATAATTTATGAGTAATTTGTCTGCCTGAATATTTTTACAGAGCATATGAGGCTTAAAAAATTCACAGTGCTCATGTTTTTTTTCCGTATAAGCTAATAAATAGGCAAAAATTTGAATTTTAAAAATAAGTTTGTTATGTAATGAATTACTTTTTCTTCTCACTGTAACTGTATCTAGCAATTACAGTATTAAACAGTGGTACACTGCTATTCTAATGGTCAGTACACACAATCAGAAAATCATACGAAAAATACAGCTTTCAAATCGATTGTATGATAATCTGATCCTTAGCACACAGCTTTCAAGAGCCGACCACGGCAATTCATGCAATATTATCTGATCGGACAAGCATGCAAATTTTTCTTGTACGATACGAGATCGTAAGATTTTCATTTAATCATTACAGTTGTTTGGAAATGCAATACAAATCCACTACAACACATTACATTACTTTCAAAAATTGTATTCTGTCGTACAAGAATTTTCGTAAATTTAGTAAACTCTTCATTTTCGATATGAGACTAGCTATGCAAAGAAAAAAAAAGAAAAAACAGATGATCACTTGTCCTATAATCTTATTGTGTGTACCAGGCATAAGGCTGCTGTGGCATCTGCAGACTAGAGAGGTTTATTTTGCGAATGAACCTCCAGCCTGCACACTATCAACAATAAATGTTCTAGTGTTGATCACATAACGAGGAAAAACAGTATCCGGTTCCCCAATCGCTGGAGGAAATTGCAGCTATCAAGACCATCATCCAGAGGGTCTGAGAACTAGGAATGTGCACAACAGTGTTTTCTGTTCCAAGTTCCTACCAGGAATGGTACTTAATGTTCTCATGGCAAAGGGCATAATTGATGCCAGATTTCAGGTGCCATCTAGTTGAAAGGAACCTGAGAAGGTGAATTTTTTTTATAAAGAAGCACTCTAGTAAAAATTGAGCAATAGAAATTAAAATACATAGAGAAAGCACAGTCTATTTGATCTGTAGGTTTATTTCCAGGGATTGCTGAAGTACACAAATCCACTGTGCCCCCTTTTGATGGTATTCTGGGATCTCACCAGTACAAAGAAGTTTCTCACAACCACTAATGAGAATTAAGCAAGCTTTCGAAGCTTGAATGTGATTGATCAAGCAGGAAGAAGAGAAGAGCACAGCATTTAAAAATTGGGGGTTTATGGGACTTTTAATGAAGCAAGGCCTACTATGGTCCTATGCCTCTATCCCTAATCAATAGAGAAAGGGCAAGAGATTAGGACTTTATATGCCACGTGGTGGTAAAAAATAAATTAATATAAAAATATTTATTAGTGTGTGTATATATATATATATATATATATATATATATATATATATATATATATATATTGTCAATGTCAACTTTTAAGGCAATTTTCCATAATACCAGTATTCTTAAAACAATTTCAAAGAATATTTCATGACCAATAAAGTTTCATCTATATACATACACATTTTACAAATGGCAAAAATTACATTAATGGTCATATGAACATATATTATGTAAACAAATAAAAATCTATTGTCGACACAGGATTGGTGTAGAATATGGCAGCTGGGTCACTCTTCAGGAGCAAGCCCATATTATCTATCTATAAAAAATATATATATATATCTAGGTGATCTGACAAGGTCCAAAAATGGGACAGGGTAAAAATAAGGGACCCCCCTACTACAAACTACTTACAAAACCATATGTGTGCTGATGGTATAGTGCTGGAAACCGCAGGTCATCCAAGGACATCATCCCCGGGAGCTGTGGGAGCATGTACATCGACAACGACCAACAAAGACAGCATCCATGGTTGATAGGCATCCATGGCGCGATCCTGTGTGTAATGAAACTGATAAACCCTGTGGGACCTCTGTGAAAAATGTGCAAGTTGGGAATTAACATGGGTGGCGTGACCCATAATGATGAATGTGATGTGTGGGAAAACAGCTAAACACGTGGTGGTGAAAATAAGACAGCCAGGAAAGAAAGAGGAGAAACAAAAGAAAAAATGAAGGGAAAGAAAGGGGATAATGAGGGATAGTAAAAAACCTACAGATAAGCCTATATTAAGGCTTACCTGTAGGTGCTGGAAATATCTTCTAAACCTACAGGGTTTAGGAAATATTTACAATATACGATCGTGCCGTTTCTAAAGGGATCATGCTTCCAGCCAGCGGGGACAGCGGTGACATCACAGGCTTCATTTTCAGGTAAGTGACACATAATTGGCTACTATCTATGTGATGCATACTAGCCCATTATGCTTTACCTTTGCAGGGAAATAAAGAGGAAGTAAAACCCATCAGGGTTTATATCCTCTTTAAGGCTTGGTTCCCACTGCTGCGACTTGAAAGTCAGCACGACTTTGCAACTTTGAGGCAACTTCAAGGCAACTTCAGGGAATGCCTGGGTAATCTTCCTATAATGTCGGATCCAAATCACATCAATTAAGATGAGGATCTGACTTGGAGGGGACTTCCCTTTAATTCTATGGGCACAAGTTGGATAGAAGTTGCCTTGAAGTAGTACAGGAACCTTTTTTAAAGTCGGAGCAACTTCAGTAGTGCTAATTAAGAAAACTCTCATTGACTAACATGGGATTTCACATGTCATGTGACTTGGAATCTCACAAGTTGGATCCCAAGTCGTGGCAGAGTGAACCGAACCTTAAGGTGCAACACACTTTACAGAAAGAGGAAATACGGACAAATTATAAAAAATAAAAAAAAACATTTAATTTACTGTACAATGTTTTTAAAAAGGCAAATGCACTACTCGGTGCAATGTATAAAAGCATGTAACTATCCACATGTATAGCAGAGAATGCCCTATATGTAGCCGTTCCCCATATATATATATATATATATATATATATCTATATATATAGATATATATATATATCTATATATATAGATATATATATATATATAGATATATATAAACACATTTATGACATAGACATCATGATGTATAAATGTCTTGTTTCAGAATGATGTCCTTACGAGTACAAATTAAGGATAACAAGGGTGGGAGGCTATGTCTCTCAACGTGTTTCGGAAGGAGGGGCTTCTTCAGGAGATCAGGGTACTATAAAACAAAGAAAATACATACATTCAAATATATAACACATCATTTTTGCTCCAATACAAGTGGATGATATTAGGAACATCATTTATTGGTTCTTTAAAATAATGGGCAGCCAATAGTGAGTTGCAGGAATCTGTGGACCAGCCCAAACCTTTCTCAGCTAAAGTCAAATTGCACATTTTAGAGTACCTGGGAAATTAAAGTTCTCAAGGCGATTGAGAATCTGCTGCAAAGTACATGCCTGCATTTCACTTAGAAAGACTCTTCAGGGACTCTATACTTGTAAGTAGTTGTGCCACTAAATTGGACAATTTAAACTGTCCGTATGATGAAAAATACATTATCAGGTTTCCCACAGTGAACATTGCATGACAAAATGGTCAGTAGATCTAGAGATATATTCAGCTGAGTTTATTTGAAAATCTTTATTTTCCTATTACTGTCAAGCTTAAAGAGGAACTTCAGTTGTGTGTTTGATTATTTTTTTTTATTTTTTTAGCCCCACTTACCTGTTATGCAGCATTATTCTGGATTCAGATACACAGCTCCCCAATGGATCCAGCATTGTCCTGCTACGATCTGCTGATCAAGTGCAGCAGCCAGGGTCCCATGACACCCTCTTGGTCCCCCTCAGTCATCAGAAGCCTCCGATGGCAACCACAGCTCTGCCCACCAGCCACTGTGTTTTCTACTTCTGCAGCCTCCTTGGTAATGTGGTGTGGATTCCCAGGAGGCTGAGAAAATCCATACATATATTAAAGAGCCAAAACAGTGCCAATTTAAATTATGAACGATAGCGGCAGTGCACAGAGCCTTAGTCAATCTGGGAAATTAAAATGTTACTTAACCCAGGACCCTGCATTCACTATATCTGGTCTCCCACAGTACACAGAACATGGAAGTGCAATTATTTTAGGAAATATAAACTGCTAAATATCTTTTCTCATCAGCAGTATATAGCAGTCTTGTGACTTCTATTAGTGCCTGGCTAAAACTTGTAGGAGGAGTTTTCATACTGCACTAGCTGTCCTATCAGGATGCAGGACCCCTGACCCTCTGTCTGGACAGTGCTGATTGGCCCTGTGTTGATCACATGCACTCTCCCAAGAATAAAAGAAAACTCTCTAGCAATACACACCAAACTGAGCATGTGCAGCCTGACTCCAGTAAAGCCCTGTACACACGGCCGAGAATCTCGTCAGGAAAAAACCCGTCGTTTTTCCTGACGAGATTCTTGACAAGAATCTTGTCCCGGCCGAGTGTACACACGTACCTTTCAAAAGAACCACCGTTCTTTTGAATGGCACGAATGCGGTGATGTCATCGACTACCACGAGCGTGCGCTCGTCACATTTGATGCCGTCGCCGCCATCTTGCTACACCCTACCTATGCCTAGGAAGCTACCACGCATGCGTCAAAGTAATTTTGAGCATGGGCGGGTTTCCACGGCGACAGGTAAGTGTACACACACTCGGGTTTCTCGTCAGGAAACAGGCCGACGAGAATCCCGACGAGAAAAAAGAAAGCAGGTCTTCTTTTTTTCTCGTCGAGATTCTGGTCAGTTTTCCTGACGAGAAACCTGAAAGCCTCGTACACACGGCCGGTTTTCTCGGCAAGAAAGCTCTGCAAGCAGTTTTCTTGCTGGCTCTTGCCGAGAAAACCGGCCGTGTGTACGCGGCTTCACTCTGTGTTGTCCGGACAAGTTTTGGAGTCAGTGGAAAAAGAGGAGGATCAGAGAAGACAAGATCAAACAGCCTTTTTACGCAATGCAGAGGATTAACCCCTTAGGTTCCACACTAAAGTGTATGACAAGCATGCTTCACTGCAAATACAGACTGATTTTACTGTTGTGGGTTTAGTAACAATTTAAGGTGCCCTTTAACCCTAATCCTTTCACTTCAGCATCCCTTCTATATGTCAATGAGACTGCCAATCATATTGATGGCTCAGTAGGGAGGCTTGATAGGTGGGATGGGCTGAATATTTACAACCGAACTCAAGATTCGCATAAAATGTAGCTGCATGCAGTTTTCACTGAGGTTAAAACTCTGCTTAGGACTTCTTTCATCACATGCTGTTTAAATTGCCCGGGTTTGTGACAGGTGAAAGGTTTTAATAAAGTAAACCTTAATCACTAAAATTACATTTAAACTTTAACATCTTATTTTATTCTCAAATGTAATTTTCACATGTTTTTTTTTAAATCCATCGATTTTACAGTATTAAAACAATGCCTGGTGATCCTACCATGAAGATCTTAGTTCAGGCTCTTCCTGCCATAGTGTGACAACACTTTGTTCTTGTCTCTCAAATATGCTTCTGAGTTGTCATCCTGTCACACAGGCTTCCAATGGAGACTAGAGGTGGCCATTTCAGCACATATTATGCAAGCATGGACCATTGCTGTCATCATCAGCAAACTGGCCCTGAGAAATGCCATGCAGCCATCGCTGGAGTGCATGTAGACAGGAAGTAGCTGCAAAGAAGATGTAGAAGATTGGAGTCATTGAGATACAATCTAGGGTTAAGAAAAGGTGAAAACAATTTTTTTTTTTTTAAACTCCAAATTTTATGATACACAGGGAATTACAAACTGTCATCCAGTTTGGGTTTACATTTACTTTAACCACTTGCCGACCAGCCGCCGCAGTTTTACTGCGGCAGAATGGCACGGCTGGGCAAAGCGACGTTAGATTACGTCGCTTCGCCTTTTGGTCACTAGGGGAGTGTGCCCGGAGCCAATGCGAGTGCCTGGCAGGCGCGATGACCGCCGGGCACCCGCAATCTCTCGTGACAGAGCGAGAACCGGGATCTGTGTGTGTAAACTCTCAGGGGAGAGGAGACTGATCGTGTGTTCATACTAAGTATGAACACTGATGTCTCTCTCCTCCGAGTCAATCCCACCCCCCCACAGTTAGAACACACACTAGGGAACACAGTTAACCCCTTGATCGCCCCCTAGTGTTAACCCCTTCCCTGCCAGTGACATTTATACAGTAATCAGTGCATTTATATAGCACTATTCGCTGTATAATTGTCAAAGATCCCAAAAATGTGTCAAAAGTGTCCGATGTGTCCGCCGCAATATCGCAGTCCCGATAAAAATTGCAGATTGCCACCATTACTAGTAAAACAATAATAATAATAAAAATGCCATAAATCTATCCCCTATTTCGTAGACGCTATAACTTTTGCGCAAACCAATGAATATACGCTTATTGCAACAATTTTTTTTTTACCAAAAATATATATAAGAATACATATTGGCCTAAACTGAGGAAAATTTTTTTTTTTTTTTTTTTTTTAAATGTGGGATATTTATTGTAGCAAAAAGTAATAGATATTGTGTTTTCTTTTCAAAATTGTCGCTCTTCTTTTGTTTATAGCGCAAAAACCACAGAGGTGATCAAATACCCCCAAAAGAAAGCTCTATTTGTGGGAAAAAATGGACATCAATTTTGTTTGGGTACAGCGTCACACGACCGCGCAATTGTCAGTTAAAGCGACTCAGTGCCGAATCGCAAAAAATGGCCTGGTCATTAAGCAGCCAAATCTTCCGGGGCTGAAGTGGTTTATAATACCACTTTGCTGTTAGCTTGCAAAGCTGGAAAGTTGTATTCAATCTCCTCTATGAAATGAAGTCTGCGAGGTGAACTCCTTGTGACCTCGTAGCCTTGAGCCAATCGATGAAATGCACCATTCACTGAAGCACCGCTAATCAGTACCATAAAATGTTAAGCCGTCCCTTTAATCTTCAGCTGGACTTTCACTCCACAAATGTTCTCAGGGATGGAGCCTGAACAACAAGCATGTGTTTTCACCTTCCGTGTGTTGAGATTTTCTTCCATAGGATTTCACTTTACACCAGCTTTTGATTTCCCAAGAATTTCCCCACCCAAAAGCTGGCCAAAAAAGGTACCATATCTGTACAACCTGTTGAAATATACCAACAGCCACTGTATGTAGTACAAGGGCCACCCTAAGCCATCTATTCAATTCATTAGGCTTCATTTACACTTGCGTTTGGGTGGTGGTAAAAATTAGGCAGTTGAGCAGCGTTTTTTTACCAGGCCTGTCTTTCCAGAGTTTGGATCGACTGAGTGGCGTCAAAAGCCCGCTCTTGAAACTGTGTATGTTTTATTTCTGACCCTTTGGAACTGTTTATTTTTATGTTTGATTATATTATTTTTGGACTGCCTGCTATTTTAGGTAGATTGGCAGTCTTGCTTTTTGTATAAAAATTGCTAAATTTAATAAGAAGAATTTTCAAAAATAAAAAAATGCCCGCTCTTGGCTGAAAACGGGTCACAGAAACAAGAAAAAGAGTGCACACCTGTGATCCATAGGAGGAGAAGTAGGGGCAAAAAAGTCTCTGGTGCCCAACCTGTGACCTCAGCAGTTAGTAGTGAGAGCGCTGATTTGTAAAAGGACTGCAATGACAGTGATCTCTAGTAGTCTCTTGTAATATGTTCCCAAACATTTTCAAGTCTCCAGTCTCCAACCACACCTGTAGCATGTCCACAGTCTTTGGCCATCTCCTGTGGTATGCACTAGTGTATTTAGGTTTTGTGCTGCCCTAGGCCTGACTAAACGCATGCACCCCCTAATTTAAATATGACCCACCCCTTCCTGTCAAGGCCACACCCCTAGTGTCCCCACTCAAAAATTTCAGGGCGGGTCTTAAACTGCAGTTTAAGACTCGCCCTGAAATTTTCAAGTGGGGACACTAGTTCTGAGGTCCTTGGGGGAGGGGGCAATGGATTCCCTTTATTTGCATAGATTCCCTCTCACTTCCTGTTTGACTATGGGGCAGGAAGTGAAGGGAAATCTCTGCAATGGGACAGGGATGGTAAAAAAAAAAAAACAGACAGGGGCTATAACCCTCCCTTACTCTATCCAAAACTGAAAAAAAAAGTGTTGTCTACAGTTCTACTTTAAGCACATGTAGCACACAGATCCGTTACCCTGCTTACCTCTACAAGCAGAATGGGACACACCATGCCACATGCCCAGTATCCTCCTGATAAAAGAGGGTGAGCGGTGTTATTTGTTTTTGGGTCCCGCAGCGAGCTACCTCCTTCCGTTGGTTCTCTCTGTAGGGCAAAGTCTATTACTCTCTTTGTATTCAATAAGGCCATTGTCCAAACAGTATTAAACCCAATAAAGAAAGGTTTATTTTTCTTGCGTAGAAACTTGATAGGAAAGTTAGAGATAGAGAATTTAACAGGGAGACAGTTTCAGGCACGCGGCACTTAACTGTCATTTATCCCCACTCAGTCCTGAGTGGGCTTTGCTCACCCGGATAGTCCCCTCTCATGGTCCTAGCAGCCGGGGTGGAGCACAGAACATTCCCTTTAAATCTCCTAAGGATACGATCAGGATATGAACTTCTGAATCCCGAACTTCCCAGCACTTGTAACACTTGAGACCATAGGTGCCAGTGGGCATGTTAAAAGGCTTTTGGCGGCTTATGGAATCCTTCCCTCTGATAGGCAACCAGGCCTCTCCTGAGACAGTGACTTCCCTCACCGATCCCTGCGGACAGGTCCTCCCCTGGTTTCCTCTCCTTCAGAGCGGGTCACCCCCACTTGGGCACCCTGGGACTCTTTTTCTGGTGTAGGCCTCAGCTAAAGGTGCTGGGCTTACCTGGAACGATGCAGCCTCGGGCCGAAGGTGCCCGGGGCTGAATACATACACACGTACCCCTGGCCATGAGGGCCACCGAAGGTGGGTTACGTGGCTCGGACGAAGGGGTCCTCTGGATCGCCTCCGTACTCCCAGACCTAATTGCGTCTGCCCCTTAAGTACCCTCTCCCGAAATGCACAGCGGGTAGACCACGCCCACTGCATGCCTGCCGAGAGAGGACACCCAATCACGCTGCAATGCTACCTGTGGTTCAACCTGAGACCTGGGTGACAGCACCTCCCTCAGGTCAAAGAGAACTGTACTGCCAGGCAACACCACAACAAAGCAGAAACCAATTTAAAGAATTCAAACAGCCTAAGCCTAAATATTTGCTCAGGCTACCCCTTAAATTTAGGCATAGCGACCCCAATTATGGGGGGTCCGCTACACACAAATTTCTGATAATTTTTTGAAGAGGACCAAGAAGATATAACCATGCCAATGGTGCAGCGGAAAACATATAGCACAGTGAGGAAGGTTTGTGGTCCAGGATGATGGGACAGTCAAAATTAGAAGCGCCCCCCCCCCCACAGTTGCGGAATGCTTTATGGGGCACTAGACTAATTTGCCTCTCAGCCCCGTCTGCCCCATAAGACTGGCGCTACCTTAACAGTGTAGCACAAGCCGACGGGGACTCTTTCCGTGCTGCCTCCCTGCAAAGTGCTGCCCTAGGCCTGGGCCTTGTTGGCCTAGGCCAGGATACAGCATTGGTGGTATGTCCAATGATGGTCTTCTATAATGTTATATACAGTATATTGAACATTCTATGCGGCCCTTAGGTGATGTCCAGGGCCGCAACTGAGGTCCCCTATACATTGTGAGTTGAAAACCACTGCTTGAAAGTGTTATTGAATCCAGGACCCTGCATTTACTATATCTGGTCTCCCACAGTGCACAGAACATGGGAATGCAATTATTTTAGTAAATATAAACGGCTAAATACCTTTTCTCATCAGCAGTATATAGCAGTCTTGTGACTTCTATCAGTGTCTGGTTAAAGCTTGTAGGAGGAGTTTTTTTCTCTCCTCTGACTGTCCCATGAGGCTGCAGGACCCCCGACCCTCTGTCTGGACTGTGCCGATTGGCCCTCTGTCGATCACATGCACCCTTCCAAGAAAATAAAAACTCTAGCAATAGACACCAAACGGAGCATGTGCAGAGTGACTCCAAAGGCTCTGTCTTATCGGGAGATGTATTGGGGACAGTGGATGAAGGGGGGATCAGAGAAGACAGGATCATACAGCCTTTTTACACAATGTGGAGGATTAACCCCTTGGGTTGCACAGTGAGTATAACAAGCACGCTTTACTGCATATACAGACTGATTTTACTGTTGTGGGCTTAGTAACACTTTAAGTACTGTTGATCAAACATTGATTCTTTTTTTGGTGATGAGTCATGAATGTCTGCTAATGGTCCAATTGGCACACACTGTCAAAGCTGTTGCATTGTGTTGTCTCCAAAGATTTGCTGCATCTTTTAGTGGTGTAACCATACCACCATAATAAAAGTTACTATCTGGCTACTAAAGGCTTCAACATTTTTCTGTTCTTTGCACTGTGTTATTAAATAAGCCCCCATAACGATCATGTGTCATTTTTCCTAGCTGCACCTGACACATCTTGTGACATCCTGCCATCCTTGGCATCCCAAGTGCGAAAGCTGCTGGGGAACAGCGCGCTGACACCCAGATGTATCAAATACTTCTTGGTAAATGTATCCTGCAATTTATCTAGCTGGGATTAGGAGGGTGAAGAAATCACACTAAATATAGTTTGTGGAAGGAAATCATATACTGGAGGCAGATCTGTACACTTCTCTGAGCAAGAATGCTGAAATTATTCTTAAATGTGCAAGATCTATTCTTACCGAGGTACAGCATTGAAGGGACCGGGGTCCTCAGGGTGGGTGGTACTTATGAAGGCTCGTGCCAGATGTGGCCCTTTTGCTTGCCTTTATCTGGCCCTTTGGACGTTGTTTCTCCCACTGATATAGGCACTGTTCCTTTCACTGACAACAATGGGTCACTATTATTTCCACTGGTCCCAATGATGAGGCACCATTGCTTCCACTGACACCAACGATGGGGCACTATTCTTCCTACTGACACCAATGACAGGACACTATTCCCCCACTGACACCAATGACAGGACACTATTCCCTCACTGACACCAAAAATGGGGCCTATTCCTACCACTCACACCAATGATGGGGGACTATTCTTGCCATCAATACCAATAATGAGACACTATTCCTCTTCCTACTGACTACAGGCATTCTGTAATTTTTTTAAGCCGCCATAAATAGATCAAAATTTGGCAGATCCAACTACATCCCTGCGGGGAGACGATGTGTTCACAGCGTCTCCCCCCAGCCAGAACGGCTCGGATGATGGGGGCAAGCTTACTGAGGAGGAACAGGAAGTGAGAAATTCAGACAAAGAAAAATTTAGAAGGGAAATCGAAGGAAAAGGTAAGTGGACCAACACTGCACTAGCTTAAAGGAACCTATTTAGAAATTAAAAAACCTTTACAACCCCTTTAACCACCTCCCTACTGCGCTATAGCCAAAAGATGCCTGTCTCATTCTGGGAGGGATTCCACGGACATCCTCCCGGAACCGCACTTCTTTCGCACCCCCTGGGGCACGCATCCAGCGCGCTTTGTGATCAATGTGTCCTTTGAACACAGCTGATTACAGATTGTGGTAAAGGGCCAATCACAGCGGCCCTTTACCACGTACTCAGCTGTGTCCAATGACAGCTGATCACAATCTAAACAGAGTTGCTGGGTTATCAGCTCTCCTTTCCTCACTCTGTCACAGCGTGAAGAGAGGAGTGCCAGTAACTGGCAATCCTGACAGGGCACACAAAGATAATAAGGGCACTGATCATCAATACAGCCCCATCAGTGCCAATTAGTGCTCATCAGTGCCAATCAGTGGTGCACATCAGTACTCATCAGTACTGCTGCATATAAGTGCCCATCAGTGTTGCCTATCAGTGCCCATTAGTGCCACCTATCAGTGCTGCATATCAGTGCTGCTGTATATCAGATAATCAGGGCACTGATCATCAATGCAGCCACTTCAGTGCCAATTAGTGCTCATCAATGCTGCCCATAAGTGACAATTAGCGCTGCATATCAGTGCTCATCAGTGCTGTAGATCAGTGCTGCATTTCAGTGCTCATCAGTGCTGCTGCATATACAGTATCTCACAAAAGTGAATACACTCCTAACATTTTTTTAAATTTTTTATTATATCTTTTCATGTGACAACACTGAAGAAATGACACTTTGCTACAATGTAAAGTAGTGAGTGTACAGCTTGTATAACAGTGTAAATTTGCTGTCCCCTTAAAATAACTCAACACACAGCCATTAATGTCTAAACCGCTGGCAACACAATTGAGTACACCCCTAAGTGAAAATGTCCAAATTGGGCATTCCCTAGCTGTACACTCACTATTTTACATTGTAGCAACGTGTAATTTCCTCAGTGTTGTCACATGAAAAGATATAATAAAATAAATACAAAAATGTGAGGGGTGTACTAACTTTTATGAGATACTGTAAGTGACCATCAGCGTCCTTTATTGCCACCTATCAGTTGTGCCTCTCAGTGCTCAGCGGTGCAGCCTCATCATTTTTTTTTCCCATCATTATCCGTCGTTTTTTGTTTGTTTAGCAAAAAAATAAAAAACCCCAGTGGTGATTAAATATCACCAAAAAGAAAGCTCTGTCTCAAAAAATGATAACAATTTCATATATGTACAGTGTAGCATGACCGCGCAATTGTCATTCGAAGTGAAACAGCGCTAAAAGCTGAAAATTGGCTTGGGAAGGAAGGGGTAAAAGTGCACGGTAAGCAAGTGGTTAAAAGATAAAGCGGCTACATACTCAGTAAAGCTGTTCCTATTCCTTTCAAAACCTCAGGGTTTAAATTGAGGAAGCTATGGTTGAAAATTATGATGATGAAAATATGTGCAGAATTGAATGAAGAGAACAAAATTCTCTTGAATTTATCAGGGCATTTTTGGTTAAGAAAATAAATGTCCAATCCAGCTCTCCCTCTATACGCTCTTATTGAACATACAGTAGACCCTTGTGCTACTCCATGTTGTCAAATCTGAAGCCACAAGTCGAGCAGAACAGCTGGAATATAAAACATAATCTTTTATTATAATTGATTTATAATTGGCAGGGCAGGAAATAGTGGTGACGTCATCACGCTTGTGAGAATGCTAGGTCGGTTTTTTATTTCCAATGCCTGTAATTACAGTTTCGTTATAAGTAGTTTTTTATGAAATTGTCCGTTTTTAATCTGGACGCTGCGCAATAAGTTTTCCTTTTTTCGTATGATCTATGGTTGGATCGGCTTCTGTGGATATCCTGTGATTTATCTTTGGCTCGTTTTCACCAACGGTCCCCCACGAGGAGGCTGGATAAATCAAGATGATCTGCACCTAATGTGAGGGGTAATAAAGCTCACAGATGTGAGTATGGACCTTGATAGGTCTTTGGATCTGGTAAGAAGATATTTTTGCCTGACCCATCTAAGCACTGGGTGTTGCACTGAATTCAAGGACTTTGCACAATATCTCCTTATGGACTTTGCTTTTTCTTATATATTTTTTACAATATAATACAGTATATTGTTTGTCTGATTCACATTTTTATTTAGACAGCGCAACACACTTTTTTTATATTTATTGGATGTTTGTTGTGTATAATATTGTGAGTGCTGCTCTCATATAATTATATATTCACATATTTTTTATTTATTCACTTATACACTAAGCGCAATATTTCTCTTTATCCAATTTAAAAACAGTGCAAGGTAAGTATAAAAAACATGCTCCTCTAGAAGACGGGTTTCAACCATTCGGGTCTTTATTGAAACAGGTGCGTGCTCCCCCTCGCCCTGACATTTTCTCCTGGTCTTCTTCTGGGTCCGGAGTCTTCTTTCTTCTCTATTGGCAGGCCAGGAATGACATAAATCCCACACATTCACATAGCAATTGCTTTCTCCTGGCACTTGTAGACTGAGCTGCATGTACAGTACAATGTACAATACAATGTACAGTACAATTAGTAAAATATTTCTAGCAGGCAGGACTAGAAGAGAAATACAGAGTCCCTTGTACCATAAATACTTACCTGCTGGAAATATTTGCTATAATTATTGTGGATTGTGAAGTATTGCTGAAGCTATTGAAATAGTTTGGTCAAGCTTTTGCTAGCTCTGGTTTGTTACATGGCTGGTGGATGGGTGTGTGTGACCTAAAAATGTGAAACAATTCCTGTTCTTCTTACAGGGTGTCATGGTCTGGGACCGGAGGCCAGTGGCTGTAGCAGTACAGAGGTTCATGCAGTAATCAGCTGGGTAAATACAAAAGCAGATCCCCATAGCAGATGATACGGCCTCACCAGAGGCCTGGGGTCTAAGTGTAAGGGATGTCAAAATCAGGTACCCCTTAAAAAAGGATTATAATTTTGCTAATGGAGAAAGTAAAATTCATGGCATTTCTATTAAATCACCAGTAGATGGCAGCATAGAGGTAAAAGCCTGAATGACAGAGAGCACATTCTAATGAAACCATTGCTAATAGCAGAGGGAACCAAAAGACTGACCTTTGTTTCTGATGGGAATGGAATAGCAGTTGCTACCCAGTCTATCATTCTGAAGGTCATGTGTTTGTGTCATTGCAGTTAAGAGGGAGCATATTTAAGGCTACGTGATCAGTAAAGGCTGCTGTGTGATTAATTAACATATCAACACATGTGCAATTGTTTATTATTTTCTAAAAGGTCATTATTCCTGTATATGTGAATGTTATTAATATAGATATAGATGTGTATTATTATGTATGAACACAATAGCAGTTGCTACCAAGTCTATCAGTCTGAAGGTCATGTGTTTGTGTCATTGCAGAAACATTTTAATAAAAACACTTCTGGTTTCACACGGCCCCCTCCCTATGCACATTGGAATTATTGACCATACTTTCAGCATATGTGCAGCATAAGCACTAGCTGGTCTTCACCAGACTTCCTGATGGTGGAGATGGGTTTTTCTTCGTACTAATGCTAGGTTGTGGTCCTTTGGATTTTCCCAGCAGGAAGAGAGCAAGCGGGGGTAAGGTAGCAGATGAAGCAGATAGGGAACAAGCCGATGTGTAGTCGATGAACGAGTAGTCTAACAAACAAGCCAAAAGGTCAGTAACAAGTAGTAGCTGGATGGGATCAGACAGAAACGTAGTAGATGAACAAGCCAAGAGGTCAACAAGTAGTAGCTGGATGGGATCAGGCAAAAGCATAGTGGATAAACAAACTAAGGGTCGATAAAGAGTGGTAGTGAAGATAAGGACAGCAGCAAGGAGCAAGATATCGACTGGAGAGAGCACAATAATCTGGCAAACAGGAAGTGCTGAGACATGGCTTAAAAAGGAAGTTAATTTGAAGAGCCAAAAGTTCAAGGTTCACCAGAAACAAGACACAAATTAAGGCCGCCCAAGGAATCAGGCAAGGAGCTGCCCAGCATCTCAGGTGGCACAGTCAGAAGAGCCACAGACAGACATTGCAGAGGTCTCGGGTTCAGATCTTGATCCACACACAAGGGGTCTTGTCAGAAGGTTAGGGATGAGCTCCGGCGTGTTCGCATTGAACACGTGCAGAGCCCGCCAGGAAGTCGGCACCCGCACTGCGCTAATCACAGCCAGGGAGACATTTCCCGATCTCTGCAGCCGAGCATCGGGAAATGTCTCCCTGCTTGTCATTAGCGCAGCGCGGTGCCGACATCCTGGCGGGCTCTGCACGTGTTCAATGCGAACACGCCGGAGCTCATCCCTACAGAAGGGGGCAGTGTAGTGTGCTGGGACATGATGCAGCAAGAGACCTACTGTGTATAGACACTTTGATTCAATCCGGAGGACTACACAGGTGAGGAATGTATTTTGTGATCATCAGCTGAGTGTTTGTAAATAAATGTGGATTTTTGGGCTTGGAATCTCACCCTTGAGAATTGGATAAGTAATTTTTCTTTATTATCCTAGACCAGGGGTCTCCAAACTTTTCAAACAAAGGGCCAGTTAACTGTCCTTCAAACTTTAGGGGGGCCGGACTGTGGCCAGTGGGAGTAGAAAATGCTCTGGCAACAGTGCGAATAAGCAATGTCATAGGCCTGGTGGTAAGTCGGTGTAAAAACATTGCATCATTGGTGTCAATGGGAGGAATAGTATCCCATTGTTGGTGTCAGTGGAAGGAATCGTATTCCATTGTTGGTATCAGTGGCATTGTTGGTGTCAGTGGGAGGAATAGTATCCCATTGTTGGTGTCAGTGGCAGTAATAGTATCCCATCTTTGGTGTCAGTGGGGGGAATAATGCCTTGTCTTTGGTGTCAGTGGGAGGAATAGTATCCCATTGTTGGTGTCAGTGGAAGGAATAGTATCCCATTGTTGGTGTCAGTGGCAGGAATAGTATCCCATTGTTGGTGTCAGTGGAAGAAATAGTATCCCATTGTTGGTGTCAGTGGCAGGAATAGTATCCCATTGTTGACGTCAGTGGAAGGAATAGTATCCCATTGTTGGTGTCAGTAGAAGAAATAGTATCCCATTGTTGGTGTCAGTGGCAGGAATAGTATCCCATTGTTGACGTCAGTGGAAGGAATAGTATCCCATTGTTGGTGTCAGTGGCAGGAATAGTATCCCATTGTTGGTGTCAATGGCAGGAATAGTATCCCATTGTTGGTGTCAGTGGCAGGAATAGTATCCCATTGTTGGTGTCAGTGGGAGGAATAGTATCCCATTGTTGACGTCAGTGGAAGGAATAGTATCCCATTGTTGGTGTCAGTGGCAGGAATAGTATCCCATTGTTGGTGTCAATGGCAGGAATAGTATCCCATTGTTGGTGTCAGTGGCAGGAATAGTATCCCATTGTTGGTGTCAGTGGGGGGAATAATGCCTCGTCTTTGGTGTCAGTGGGAGGAATAGTGCCCCATTTTTGGTGTCAGTGGGAGGAATAGTGCCCCAAGGGCCGACTAAAAAGCAAGGCCACTTTTGGCCCAGGGGCCGCAGTTTGGAGACCTCTGCTTTAGACCAAAATGATCAATGAACTGTTGCAGTGCAGGCACAGCCCCACTACAAGAGATAATTTTTTTTGTTAAGTTGGGCTATAAAGAATTCTACGTATACATTAAAAATCCATCAGATTCATAATAATATTTGTTTTGATTGCTGCTCTGAACCTTTCCTGGTGTTCAATGTTATGTGAATACAAGACAACCCGGTAATGTTTACAGATCGTGATCTGGTATTGTCTAGAGCAGCAGATATTTATTTTCTCCACACATCATGGTACATCAGACAGGCGGCGGCCAGCTATTACCCTCTAATGGATTGCCTCATATTTGTTCCTATAAATAAACAACATTATTCCATTCAGCATCCCAGAGTCACTTTGAAATAAAACACAGCTTTATCTGAGAGGCATGGATGTGCACATCACAGCTCAAAACACATGCATGTGTATATATGCAGACAGTAGAGCAGTGGATGGTGTCAGTAGTTTTTATTTTTGTTATTATTATTTATTTTTTTACAAATTTTTGAGGAGCCCTGTTAGGGGGCTTTGATGAAATATCAGGGCTTTAAACAGGGGGAATCTGCGCCACACTGGGTGATTAGGGCGTGCCCAGGCACACCAGGCTCACCCTGTGCGCAGACCTATGCTAAGAGGTAAGATTGGTACAAAATACTGGTACAATGAGCCATACAGCTGGCAGAGGTTTTGTAAGTGGCTGCAAGGAGGCTGCTGGAGATCACTGGCAATGATGTAAAAAGGTGGAAGCAAGCATTATATTAACCCCCACACCCTCACCTACTCTTCAAACTTTTTGTATTCATGGTATATTAGCTTTTCTAGATAAAATTATAAATTTTTAAAATGCAAAAAACTATGCTGTATTAGGGCTTGTTTACAATTACGTTTTTTACCGCCCACCACCCCCCTCCCCTACCGTTCCCTTTTAACCACTTAAAGTGATTGTAAATCTTCATTTTTTTAAAATAACAAACATATCATACTTACCTTCACTGTGCAGCTCATTTTGCACAGAGTGGCCCCCAAACCTCGTCTTCTGGGGCCCCTCAGCGGCTCTCTCGGCTCCTCCCCACATCAGATAACCCCCCTAGGAGAAGCGCTCTCCCGGGGGGTAAACTTGCGGGTGCGCTCCCGAGTCCAGCATTTAAGTCCATAGGCGCGAATGCCAGACTCTGCCCCACCCCCCAGCGCCCACGTCATTGGATTTGATTGCCAGCAGCGGGAGCCAATGGCTGCCCTGCTATCAATCTATCCAATCAAGAGCCAGGACCCCGTGCAGATAGGGACAGAGCATCCATGCCAAGGTAAATATCGGGCTCAGGTAAGTAAAACTTACCTGGGGGGCCAGTCGTTACCAGAAGTTTTTTCACCTTAATGCTTAGGATGCATTAAGGTGAAAAAACACGAGGATTTACAACCCCTTTAAGGACTGGACCTATTCTTCAGACTCAGTGTTTACAAGTTAAAATAATACTTTTTTTGCTAGAAAATTACTTAGAAAAAAATATATGTAATATTTGGGGGTTCTAACACTTTAGGGAATAAAATGGTGATCGTTGCAATACTTTCTTTCACACCGTATTTGCGCAGCGGTCTTACAAGCGCACTTTTTTGAATTAAAAAATAAGACAACAGTAAAGTTAGCCCAATTTTTTTATATTGTGAAAGATAATGTTACGCCGAACAAATTGATACCCAACATGTCACGCTTCAAAATTGCTCGCTCATGGAATGGCGACAAACTTTTACCCTTAAAAATCTCCAAAGGCGATGTTTAAAAATTTCTACAGATTACCAGTTTTAAGTTACAGAAGAGATCTAGTGCTAGAATTATTGCTCTTGTTTTAACGATCGCGGCAATACATCACATGTGTGGTTTGAACACCGTTTTCACTACTCACGTATATGTTCGCTTCTGCGGGCGAGCTCGATGGGACCGGGCGCGTGTAAATTTTATTTTTTTTCTTATTTGTTTTACTTTGATTTTTCTTTTACACTGTCCTTTTTTAAAAAATTTTTTTTCCTATAACAAGGAATGTAAACATCCCTTGTAATAGAAAAAAAGGATGACAGGACCTCTTAAATATGAGATCTGGGGTCAAAAAGACCTCAGATCTCATATTTACACTAAAATGCAATAAAATAAAAAAGTCATTTAAAAATCTTTATCTTTTAACCACTTAAGCCCCGGAAAATTATGCAGGTTAAGGACCAGAGGTGTTTTCAGAATTTTGCACTGCGCTGCTTTAACTGTAAATTGTGCAGACATGCAATGTTGTACCCAAACGAAATTTGCGTCCTTTTCTTCCCACAAATAGAGCTTTCTTTTAATGGTATTTGATTGCCTCTGCGATTTTTTTTTTTTTTTTTTGCGATATAAATGGAAAAACACTGAAAATTTTGAAAAAAAATTATATTTTCTACTTTTTGTTATAAGAAAAATCGAATAAACTCAATTTTAGTCATACATTTAGGCCAAAATGTATTCAGCCACGTGTCTTTAGTAAAAAAAATGTCAATAAGCGTATATTTATTGGTTTGCGCAAAAGTTATAGCGTTTACAAACTAGGGTACATTTTCTGGAATTTACACAGCTTTTAATTTATGACTGCCTATCTCATTTCTTGAGGTACTAAAATGGCAGGGCAGTACAAAACCCCCCCAAATGACCCCATTTTAGAAAGTAGACACCCCAAGGAAATTGCTGAGAGGCATGTTGAGCCCATTGAATATTTTTTTTTTGTCTCAAGTGATTGAATAATGACAAAAAAAAAAAGAAGAAAGTTCTCACTAAATGATATATTGCTCACACATGCCATGGTTATATGTGGAATTGCACCCCAAAATACATTTTGCTGCTTCTCCTGAGTACGGGGATACCACATGTGTGGGACTTTTTAGGAGCCTAGCCGCGTACGGGACCCCGAAACCAAGCACCGCCTTCAGGATTTCTAAGGGCACAAATTTTTTATTTCACTCCTCACTACCTATCACAGTTTCGAAGGCCATAAAATGCCAAAATAGCACAAAACCCCCCCCCAAATGACCCCATTTTAGAAAGTAGACACCCCAAGGAAATTGCTGAGAGGCATGTTGAGCCCATTGAATATTTTTTTTTTTGTCTCAAGTGATTGAATAATGACAAAAAAAAAAAAAAGAAAGTTCTCACTAAATGATATATTGCTCACACATGCCATGGGCATATGTGGAATTACACCCCAAAATACATTCTGCTGCTTCTCCTGAGTACGGGGATACCACATGTGTGGGACTTTTTAGGAGCCTAGCCGCGTACAGGGCCCCCGAAAACCAAGCACCGCCTTCAGGATTTCTAAGGGCACAAATTTTTGATTTCACTCCTCACTACCTATCACAGTTTCGAAGGCCATAAAATGCCAAAATAGCATAAAACCCCCCCAAATGACCCCATTTTAGAAAGTAGACACCCCAAGGAAATTGCTGATAGGCATGTTGAGCCCATTGAATATTTTTTTTTTGTCCCAAGTGATTGAATAATGACAAAAAAAAATAAAAATTACAAAAAGTTGTCACTAAATGATATATTGCTCACACATGCCATGGTTATATGTGGAATTGCACCCCAAAATACATTTTACTGCTTCTTCTGAGTATGGGGATACCACATGTGTGGGACTTTTTAGGAGCCTAGCCGCGTACGGGACCCCGAAAACCAAGCACCGCCTTCAGGATTTCTAAGGGCACAAATTTTTGATTTCACTCCTCACTACCTATCACAGTTTCGAAGGCCATAAAATGCCAAAATAGCACAAAACCCCCCCCAAATGACCCCATTTTGGAAAGTAGACACCCCAAGCTATTCGCTGAGAGGCATGGTGAGTATTTTACAGCTCTCATTTGTTTTTGAAAATGAAGAATTTCAAAACTTTGTGACAAAAAGCGAGATCTGCAAAATACTCACCATACCTCTCAGCAAATAGCTTGGGGTGTCTACTTTCCAAAATGGGGTCATTTGGGGGGGTTTTGTGCCATCTGGGCATTCCATGGCCTCCGAAACTGTGATAGGCAGTGAGGAGTGAAATAAAAAATGTATACCCTTAGAAAGCCTGAAGGCGGTGCTTGGTTTTTGGGGCCCCGTACACGGCTAGGCTCCCAAAAAGTCTCACACATGTGGTATCCCCGTACTCAGGAGAAGCAACAGAATGTATTTTGGGGTGTAATTCCACATATGCCCATGGCATGATTGAGCAATATATCATTTAGTAACAACTTTGTGCAAAAAAAATAAAAAATAAATTGTGTTTTTTCCGCAACTTGTGTCAACATATAAAATATTCCATGGACTCGACATGCCTCTCAGTATATAGCTTGGGGTGTCTACTTTCCAAAATGGGGTCATTTGGGGGGGTTTGAACTGTCCTGGCATTTTATACACAACTTTAGGAAGCTTACATCCACTCTTCTAACCACTTGAAGACAAAGCCCTTTCTGACACTTTTTGTTTACATGAAAACATATATTTTTTTTGCAAGAAAATTATGTTGAACCCCCAAACATTATATATATATTTTTTTTAAAGCAAAGGCCCTACAGATTAAAATGGTGGGTGTTGCATTTTTTTTCCACACAGTATTTGCGCAGCGATTTTTCAAACGCATTTTTTGGGGAAAAAATACACTTTTTTTAATTTTAATGTACTAAAACACACTATATTGCCCAAATGTTTGATGAAACAAAAAAGATGATCTTCGGCCGAGTACATAGATACCAAACACGACATGCTTTAAAATTTCGCACAAACACACAGTGGCGACAAACTACATACATTTTTAAAAGCCTTTAAAAGCCTTTACAGGTTACCACATTAGATTTACAGAGGAGGTCTACTGCTAAAATGACTGCCCTCGATCTAACCTTTGCGGTGATACCTCACATGTATGATGCAATTGCTGTTTACATATGATGCCAGACCGATGCTTGCGTTCGCCATTGCGCAAGAGCAGGGCGGGACAGGGGTGCTTTTTTTTTTATTTTTTTTTTATTAATTTTGCTTTTGTAGTTTATTTTTAAACTGTTCCTTCCATTTTTTTTTTTTTTTTTATAATTTTTAATGTTATCTCAGGGAATGTAAATATCCCCTATGATAGCAATAGATAGTGACAGGTACTCTTTTTTTGAAAAAACTGGGGTCTATTGGACCCTAGATTTTTCCTCTGCCCTCAAAGCATCTGACCACACCAAGATCGGTGTGATAAAATGCTTTCCCAATTTCCCAATGGTGTTTTTTATATCCGGGGGGGACATTCCCTCCCACTGCTTGTAAAAGCAGTCCAGAGGCTAATTAGCCGCTAG
This sequence comes from Rana muscosa, assembly GCA_029206835.1. Classification (NCBI taxonomy): domain Eukaryota; kingdom Metazoa; phylum Chordata; class Amphibia; order Anura; family Ranidae; genus Rana; species Rana muscosa. The sequence goes on from CM055117.1 coordinate 1,027,061,044, forward strand.
GATTGCTTTTACATGAAAGCCGGCCGCTGGCTGAAAAGAATGATACCAAGATGATACCTAAACCCGCAGGCATCAATCTGGTATAACCATTCAAAGTCCAGCAACATACCAGTACGTTGCTGGTCCTTGTTGGACATGGATTGTAATCTTTTTTTTCATGCAGCCTGTTGGCTGAACGAAAAAAAGAGATTGATCGGTGGGTATGCCCACCATTAGAATACCTCCCTTTATCCACCCACTTCTAATGATGGGCATACATGCACGATTTATATATGCCGAAGCATGGGGGCATCCTCCCGCAAAAGTTATGCCGCACACACATGGTCGGACTTTTCCACGGGCATGCCTCCATCGGAATTTTGACCGTATGTACGCGGCATTAGGAGCAAAATCGCTCCTCCGCCCCTGCTGCCCCCATGCTTCGGCATATATGCTCTTTTTTTTTTTAACTGTGGTGGTGAAATCACCTCCTTCAGCACTGGAGTCGCAGGGATCAGGCCTGTCTCTGCGAACGCTGCAGTTGTGTGTTGTGTTTTGCAAGTGACAGCGATCGATCGATACTGCACTTGGGTGGCCTGGGCTGGACGGAGGGGCAAAACGCAGGTGCTAGCAGGTACCTGGGCTGATCCCGCTAACACTGCGTTTTTGGGAACCCTAAACTGCTGGGGACGCTAGTATAGATCTGATCAGATCAGATATTGATCTGTTCAGATACTATACCACTAAGGGTGGTGTATACTTCATGCGTGGGTGTTAGCATTACTGGCACTAACCTGACGCTGCCTGGGGCGACGCAGACCCTCTCTGACGCTAAAACCTAATTGATATCACCCGCCGGGCGATCAGGGGGTAAACCTTTATTGGGTTATATACGGCGGGTGCCCTGACACTATAAAAAGCGAACTAACTAACCAGCGTCACCCGTAACACTTATATGGTGATCACTGGTGAAAGGGTTAACTAGGGGCAATCAGGGGGTTAAACCTTTATTAGGTAATATATGGGGGTACCCGACGCTATATAAAAACCTGACGGGGAACCTAAATAACAAAATAACTAACTGGCTAACCAGTGTCACAAGTAACACTTATACGGTGATCACTGGTGAAAGGGTTAACTCCAGGGGCAATCAGGGGGTTAAAACCTTTATTAGATAATATATGGGGGTACCTGACGCTATAAAAACCTGTCAGCGAACCTAAAAAAATAACTGACTACCTAGCGGCACCAGCATAACTAATACAGCGATCAGAAAAACGATCGCTTAGTGACACTGGCAAAAGGGGGTGAAAGGGTTACCTGGGGGGCGATCAAGGGGTTAAACCTTTATTAGGTAATATATGGGGGTACCTGACGCTATAAAAACCTGCGGCGAACCTAAAAAAAATAACTGGCTACCTATCGGCATCACCGACACTAAGACAGCGATCAGAAAAACGATTGCTTAGTGACAGCGGTGCTAGGGGGTGAAAGGGTTACCTGGGGGGCGATCAAGGGGTTAAACCTTTATTGGGGGGGTTAGGGGGCTACACTGGACCTAAAACACTCTGCCCTGACACTTTTACAGTCACAAATGTCACTGATTGCAGTGATCAGTAAATAAATGGTCACTGCAATCAGTGACACTGTGACTGGGGGCTGGGGGGTGATCTGGGGGGGCCTGGGGGGGCGATCGTGTGCCTATGTGTCCTGGTGTCAGTGTGCTGTTTAGTGCACTAACCTCTGTGTCTTCTCTCATGCGGCGCTCGGTATATGTGAGCGCCGCATGAGAGATGACATCACTTCCTCCTGCCTGTGTAAACATTACACAGGCAGAGGAAGCTTTTCATTTGCCGGGAGCGATCGCGAAGGGGTGGCCGGAAACGAATGGCCGTCCCCTCATCACGGATCGCTCCCGGAACGATGCCGACCGCTCACTGCATAGAAGGGGAGTCCGATGGGACCCCCCAACTATACGAAGGCAGGCACGTACAGGTACGTGATTGTGCCTGTCCGTGCCATTCTGCCGACATATATATACAGCGAGCGGTCGTTAAGTGGTTAAGAGCATTGGGCGGAAGTGCTATGGAACCGAGCGGGGGCCATCTTCCCCTCACTGGACAGCCAGGCATCCACGGGAAAGGTCGCGATTGTCTCCGCTGCTACCGGCGGATCCGGTAAGCGGCGGAGACCCCCGGAGCGCGGCGGGAGGGGGGGCACCTCTCCCGCCGCCAATAAAAGTGATCTCACGGCGAATCTGCTGCAGAGACCACTTTTATCTGAAAGCAGACCGCCCGCTGAAGAAGAGGATACCGGGGTTATGGCAGTAAGCTGCTGCCATAACAACGATATCCCTCTCCAAAGAGCCGCCGTATAATGATGGCGGGCGGTCCGTAAGTGGTTAAGCAGTACTAAACTGCAACCTTTTAAAAAAAAAAAACTGCAGACAATGGCATGATGTGCTAGTATGTATCGCAAAAAAAAAAAACGAACCTGATTCCTTTATCCACAAATACGATGTGGATGTGAGAATCCTCCTTGCTGTGTCATTCTATTCTGACAGCAGGGAGACTCTTCTGCCGTCAGAATACACAGATCAGCGGTGCGGCCTATTACCCGATTGGGTGAAAATATGCCCACAGGGCAGTTGAACAGAACTCAGCTCAGTCGGTAGACCAACTTCTGTTCCGCCACAGTGGGCACGCATGGATCAAAATTCAGCCACTCCCCCCTGAACCGGACCAATTTCGATCCATGTATGGCCGGCTTAAACTGATGGGGATGCTTTTCCATGCATCGGAAAAAGCACACATTTTTACTTTCTGCTATAAAACACACCCAATAAAATATATAAAAAATCTAATTTCTTCATCAGTTTAGGTCAACATGTACCCTGCTACATGCTTTTGCAAAAAAAAAAATAAGCGTATATTGATTGGATTACACAAAAGTTATAGCGTCTACAAACTATGGGATTTTTTGGGGAATTTTAATTTATTTATTTTACTAGTAATGGCGGCAATCAGCGACTTATAGCAGGACTGCGACATTGTGGCGGACAAATTGGACACCTAACTGACACTTTTGACACTTTTTGGGGACCAGTGACACTAATACAATGATCGGTGCTAAAAAATATGCGCTGTCACTGTACTAATGACACTGGCAGGGAAGGGGTTAACCTCAGGGGGCGACCAAAGTGTTAAATGTGTTCCTAGGGAGTGCTTTCTAGCTGTGTGGGAGATGCTTTAACTATGGGAAGACAGAGATCCAGGTTTCCATGCTTAGCAGAAACACAAGATTACAGAATTCCCTTGTCGCAAAATGGCGATCTGCCTTGCTTACATAGGCAGATCACCGTTCTGCCTGTGCCTCAAATGATTATCAGGTCCCACCCACTGATTGGCTCCCCCTGTGCCCAATCACAGCGCGAACGGGGCGTCAACAGCGCGCGAGCGCGCCCCCCCTGGAAGTGCAGAATGACGTACCTGTACATGATTCTGGGCAGAGGATCTGCTGCCCCGCTGTAAATGTACATGGGGCGGGTGGCAAGAGGTTAAAAGGAAAGAAAAGACTCCGAGCATTTCTTACATATAGAATGTTTTTTGTTATCTTGCTGGCAAATATGAACTCTGAATATATAAAATTTGTTCTCCAGAACAATTTTTCTTTTAGACATTGTAACTTTTGCCTTTATTATTAAGTGAGGATACATTTATCAAGCTGACAGCACAGGGATTGTAACAAAATGAACAGTTACAATATTCATTGTATTGGTTTGGCAGCTTCCACCTGGATTTTAGGGTGATTTAAAGCGGTATTAAACCCAAAAGTAAACATTTTTATATTGCAGCGTATCAATTCTTAGATGTGAAAGCTGCATTTATTTTCGTTTTTATGCTTTCTTTTTTTTCTATTTTTATCTGGTGATCCAGCCAACAAGTTAGTTGTTTTTCAAAAGCACAAGCTCTCCAGCAGAATGTATCAGTTAACATGGATGAGACAAAGCACTTAACACTGACAGAGGTGCTTAAAATGATCAGCTTTTATTTTTTCATGCAAAACTTTTATCCAAAACACCTGGCCTACAAGATACATTTTCTTTTTCATTTAAATCTCAACTTCAGCACAAATTTACCCCCCCCCCCCCCCCCCCATTTTTAGTACATTGTGGATTACAAAAGTTGTAAGGTTCTGTCTGTTTCTGCACTAGTTAGATTTCCCTTCAATCTGAACCCTGTGACACACCAGGAAAATAACGTGGAACTTTAGACAGACAATTAAGTCAGACTAGATCACTTCAGGCTGGTCCCTTTTGCAGGTATAGCTATGTAAAACATTAAAAGCAAGTGCCTATACTGTTTAAAATCCAGTAAGCCACAATACCTGCTCTTCACAGCTTCAGTTGTCCTGTATTCTCGGCACTGTAATGATGATCAATGAGTCACTAGCTGACAGCGTAAAGATTTACTGCTGCTGAGGAGGAGGAAACAACAGGAATGAGATAAACTGTGAGGAGGGAACACAGATAAAGGAGGAAGAAAAGAGTTAAAGCGGAGGTCCACCCAGAAAAAAAAAATACATTAAAAATCCTAAAAAAAAAAGAATATTTTTTATAGATTTTTTTTATTTTTTTATACTCACCCGAAATGCCTGTTGCTATGCGGAAGTCCCCTAATCTGCCTTCTGCTGTGCCTCTTCCTTGTCCTCGGATTGAGAACTTCCGTTTCCTCTTCTTGTGAATGGGGCGCGCTGTCTTCTGGGAACTGTGTGTATCCCAGGAGGCAAGCCGCCCATTCACAAAGCGCCGTGCGAGTGTCGCATGCGCAGTAGGAAACGGGCAGTGAAGCCGTAAGGCTTCACAGCCTGTTTCCCTTAGTCAGGATGGAGGAGCCGGGAGCCTGGCAGCAGCGATCCGATCGCCGTGGCAGGACCGACATCGCGGGTGTGTAGGACAGGTAAGTGTCCTTATTAAAAGTCAGCAGCTACACTGTTAGTAGCTGCTGACTTTAAAAAAAAAAAAAGAAGCTGCACCTCCGCTTTAAGCCTGGTACACACTAGTAGTTTTTTTTTTCAACCCAGCAGGGCTGAACGAAAAAAAAAAAACCTGACAGCTCAGGAGACATAAGTACAGTGATCACCCCTGCTGTTCTATTGTGTTCTGACAGGGGGACAGCCCCCTGTCAAAACACTCCAGTCAATGCTCTCAGCCAATGGCTGAAAGTGCTGATAAGGAGCCAATCGGCACACCGTTTTCGGTCATGTCCCAAAAGGCAGGCTTCTGTCGGACCGACTGCAGTACACATGGGCCGAATGTTCAGCTGGTTTTATTGAACCGGCCAATGCCGCCCAACATTTAGCCCGTGTGTACTAGGCTTTAAACTTACAAAGATATCATCTTATCTCCCTAATTTTCTGTCCTATTTTTTCTAGGCAGTGGCACTGCTTTGAACTTCAGCACTGTACAGCTTCTGTCAGCCTTTCTCTCTAGCTGAGCCAAGACATACAAACAAGGCTAGAAATGCACATATTTTAATCACAAAAAGTGACATACAGTGAAACCTCGGATTGCGAGTAACGCGGTTAACGAGCCTTTCGCAATACGAGCATTTTTTGGGGAAAATCCTGACTCGGTTTGCGAGTGTTGTCTCGCAAAACAACCAGGATTCAAGCTACAGCCATGTGCAGTACCGCATTTGGCCAGAGGAGCGGGGGCGCCGGAGCCGTTCAGAAATTCTCGTAAATACTCCGTTCCCGAGCCTTTCCGAGGTTTTCCAAGTTCAGTCGAACTGTCCCCGAGCCTTTACGAGAATTTCCGAGGCTCTCCGGTGCCCCCCACCTCTGGCCACATGCGGTATTGCATGCCATAGAAGTCAATGCGGAACAAATTATTTTCATTTCCATTGACTTCTATGGGGAAACTCGCTTTGCTATGCGAGCACTTTGGATTACGAGCATTCTCCTGGAATGGATTATGCTCATAATCCAAGGTTCCACTGTATAATTTTTGAGACCAAGTCTCGAGAGGGGGAGGGTTTCCAATAGGGATGTGACTGCTCTTGGCAAAAAAATGGCTGCCTCCAGCAAGAAGAAACAGAAGTAATGCTGGAGGCAATTTACAGCACACACTCATTTTGGTAGCAAAATTTATAATGTGGAATGCATGTTCATTTGTTAAAGAATATTAATTGTTATCAAACTGCAACACAGCATTGTACACTGTAGCTGATTCTACATACAGTTTATACAGTGCTGGCAGTGGGCGCATTTCTTAGTAATGGAAATAGTTTGTTTGAGCCAGCTTGGCCCAAGCTAACTATTTAAATTAAAATGAAACTTGGAGTCAAAGTTTTTTTTTTTTTAAAAGTCAGCAACTACAAACACTGTAGCTGCTGACTTTTAATAAGGGCACTTACCTGTCCAGCGAGCCCGCGATGACGGCCCCCCCCGAGGCCGATCCGTCCCTCGGATCGGGCGCCGGTGCCGTCACCGTCATTGCAACTAAAGGACATCGGAAGTGGAGCCTTGCGGCTTCACTGCCCGTTTCCTACTGCGCCTGCGCGAGTCGCGCGGCGCTTTGTGAATGGCCCCGTCATCTTCTGGGACACACACAGGTCCCAGAAGACAACGGAGGAGCTCGCCGAAGAGGAGGAAGTGTTGGAACAGCACCACGGACTAGGAAGAGGCAGATTAGGAAGACTGCCTAGCAACAGGGGTTTCTGGTAAGTAAAACATTTTATTTTTTATTTTTTTTAAAGAACATTTTAATGTATAAATGTTTTTTAGAGTGGACCTCCGCTTTAAGCTTTAATTTATCACGAATATAGGCAACATTCAAATGCCGGATCCCTATTATTGGAGGCATGCATGCACCAGGTGTTGATGTAGCTAAACAAGTATGCATGGCAATGACAATGTAGTAGGTAACCAGTATGCATGGCAATGACAATGTAGTAGGTAACCAGTATGCATGGCAATGACAATGTAGTAGGTAACCAGTATGCATGGCAATGACAATGTAGTAGGTAACCAGTATGCATGGCAATGACAATGTAGTAGGTAACCAGTATGCATGGCAATGACAAGTAGTAGGTAACCAGTATGCATGGCAATGACAATGTAGTAGGTAACCAGTATGCATGGCAATGACAATGTAGTAGGTAACCAGTATGCATGGCAATGACAATGTAGTAGGTAACCAGTATGCATGGCAATGACAAGTAGTACGTAACCAGTATGCATGGCAATGACAATGTAGTAGGTAACCAGTATGCATGGCAATGACAATGTAGTAGGTAACCAGTATGCATGGCAATGACAAGTAGTAGGTAACCAGTATGCATGGCAATGACAATGTAGTAGGTAACCAGTATGCATGGCAATGACAAGTAGTACATAACCAGTATGCATGGCAATGACAATGTAGTAGGTAACCAGTATGCATGGCAATGACAATGTAGTAGGTAACCAGTATGCATGGCAATGACAATGTAGTAGGTAACCAGTATGCATGGCAATGACAATGTAGTAGGTAACCAGTATGCATGGCAATGACAAGTAGTAGGTAACCAGTATGCATGGCAATGACAATGTAGTAGGTAACCAGTATGCATGGCAATGACAAGTAGTACATAACCAGTATGCATGGCAATGACAATGTAGTAGGTAACCAGTATGCATGGCAATGACAATGTAGTAGGTAACCAGTATGCATGGCAATGACAATGTAGTAGGTAACCAGTATGCATGGCAATGACAAGTAGTACATAACCAGTATGCATGGCAATGACAATGTAGTAGGTAACCAGTATGCATGGCAATGACAATGTAGTAGGTAACCAGTATGCATGGCAATGACAATGTAGTAGGTAACCAGTATGCATGGCAATGACAATGTAGTAGGTAACCAGTATGCATGGCAATGACAATGTAGTAGGTAACCAGTATGCATGGCAATGACAATGTAGTAGGTAACCAGTATGCATGGCAATGACAATGTAGTAGGTAAGCAGTATGCATGGCAATGACAATGTAGTAGGTAACCAGTATGCATGGCAATGACAATGTAGTAGGTAACCAGTATGCATGGCAATGACAATGTAGTAGGTAACCAGTATGCATGGCATTGTTGATGTAGCTGAGCAAGGATTTCCTCCAGCAAGCCCTGTCACTTTGTAAATCAGGCCCCTAGTGTACATGTATCCTTCCACTTCTTCCGCCGCCTGCTTTGGTGTCACATAAGGTTACAATTTTTCTGGCTTAGCAAGCAGCAATTTCATGCATACGTTCTACAGATGAAAGCTTACACCATCTGCCTTACATTAGACAGCGTTACAGTCAGTGGTCACTGTACATCTAATTAAAGCATCACCAAATTAGATTAACAAAATCTATACAAACAAGTTCATTTGTAAAATATATGCAAAGCACAGCATTTTCACCTGTAATGTTTAATCTGCCATGCTGCAGGCGGTGTGGGGCAGAGGCTACAGGTAAACTTAGGTCATCTGCAGGGTTCATCGACAATATAAAAAAGGACATATATGATGCAGTCTGCCACTTGCATTGGCACAGCAGTTTTTGATCAACCGCCGTAGCAACATTTTATTACCTGTTGAACCTTCCAGCATCATATATGAATTTTATATTTTGCCCATAGGTGCACTTTAAGTGTTAATTATTAGGTGCAGTAGCCAAACCAACAGAAATTCACGGGTGGCACAGTGGTGTAGTGGGTAGCACTTTTGCCTAGCAGTAAAAAGGGTCGCTTCCCAACCATCTGCCTGGAGTTTGCATGTTCTCCCTGTGCCCTGTGGGAGAAAAATCCGGTTTTCTCCCACACTCCAAAGACATGCTAGCAACAGGTTAGTTGGCTTCTGTCTAAAATTGTCCCTAGTATATGAATGTGAGTTAGGGACCTTAGATTGTAAGCTCCTTGAGGGTAGGGACTGATAATCAGTGTTAATTTTGTCGACTAAAGCGACTAAAACATTTTAGTCGACTAAATTAATACTATTTTCTCTAATAGGGGTCCGGCATTTGAATGTTGCCTATATTAGTGAGAAATTAAAGCTTAAAGCGGAGGTCCACCCTAAAAAACATTTATACATTAAAATGTTCTTTAAAAAAATTAATACTATTTTAGTCTACGAAAATTCGACTAAAACTATAACAATTGAGATGACTTAAATACGACTAAAACTAAAATGGCATTTTAGTCAAAAGACTAAAATGGGACTAAAACTAGAATGCCATTTTAGTCAAAAGACTAAAGCCTCGTACACACGGCCGAGAATCTCGTCAGGAAAAAACTCGTCGTTTTTCTTGACGAGATTCTTGGACAAGAAACTTGTCCCGGCCGAGTGTACACACGCTCCATTCAAAGAACCCACGGTTCTTTGAATGGAGCGAACGCGGTGACGTAATCGACTGCGACGAGCGTGCGCTTGTCACATTCGATGCCGTCGCCGCCATCTTGCTACACCCTAACTATGCCTAGGAAGCTACCGCGCATGCGTCAAAGTCATTTCGAGCATGCGCGGGTTTCCACGGCGACAGGTAAGTGTACACACACACACACACACTTTTCTCGTCGAGAAACATGCTGACGAGAATCTCGAGGAGAAAATGAAGAATCCTGACGAGAAAATAGAGAGCAGGTTCTCTATTTTTCTCGTCGAGATTATTGTCGGTTTTCTTGACGAGAAACCTGATAGCCGCGTACACACGACCGATTTACTCGGCAAGAAAGCTCTGCCAGCAAGTTTCTTGTCGTTTTTTGACGAGAAACTCGGTCGTGTGTACGAGGCTTAAGACTAAAACTAAATTGAAATTTGACTTCAAAATTAGTGCATGTTCATACCTCAATACCATAAATAATAACAATTACATTTTTCACTCCAGCCGTATATAATGAGTTTGGAAATCGTAGAGAAATGTTAACTAATGCATTACAATTTAATTACAATTATTCGATTTTAGACAACTAAAATTAGTTTTAGTCGACTAAAATGTACTGGAGATTTTAGTCGACTAAAACGTAGTGGAGATTTTAATCGACTAAATACGACTAAAACTAAAACAATTGCAGAAGACTAAAATGGGGGACATTTACACTGGTCACCAATGTAAGGGGAGTTTTACACTGACCACCAATTTATAGGGGGCTTCTACATGGACCACCAATGTAAGGAAGGATTCAAAACTGACCACAAATGAAAGTTTTATTTTTTTTTACCGAATACCAATATAAAGAGGAGTTTCTACACTGGCCACCAATGTAATGGGGATTTACACTGACCACCAATGTAATAGGAGCATTCACAGTAACTACCAATGTAAGGAGGGATTTACAAAGGGGAAATTTGCTTACCTTTGCAGAACAGGCTGATGTTAGGCTTAATGACCACAGTTGTAGGCAAAACTTTCCAGCATGCCCCTTTACCTCCCCAGTGGGCAGCATTTAGCAGAAGTGATGGTGGATATGACCTTAGTGGGGCATGATATACATATGAATACCATCTCTATTTACATATTTGTACTCAGAGTCTCTGCGTGAGACATGGGTAACGAACGTGGAGAATGACATGTGAACAAGACCTGGAGTGTGCCAAAGGTCACGTGGTCGGTATGCCTAAAAGGGGGCATACCCAAACAAGACATGATAAAGGAGAAATCAAAAGGGGCCGGGAGGGTGGGGAAACAAGAAGGGTCCGGCTGTGGGAGTAAGGAGAAGGAGGGAGGGTTTAAATACCCCCCGACTCCTCCTACAAACTCAGGCCAGCCTACGGCCGGCCTTCCCATTTGTACTCAGAGTCTCTGCGTGAGACATGGGTAACGAACGTGGAGAATGACATGTGAACAAGACCTGGAGTGTGCCAAAGGTCACGTGGTCGGTATGCCTAAAAGGGGCCAAAAAGAGGACACTAGAGTGAGTATTAACAGATTTTATTGCCGTAACAAAACATCAATCAGTCAGTCAGATGCATGAACGCACGAGCCATCTCCACCTGAGGATCCGGTATGTATCTGCTGAAACAAGTTGAATTCCACCTCCCCAACTTCCTGATGACATGAGCAGGGATCCCCTGGCGTGAAGCCGCAGAGGCCGCCCCAATCCTAAATGAGTGCCCCGACAGACTAGCCGGGTTCAAACCCAGGTTGGACCACAACGTGCGGCAGTGTTTGGAGAACTGTGATGCTGTGAGGGGAGCCACCGGGAAAGGAAGCAAGGGACTGTCCCTGGGTTTGTCGCCGATCAGCGCCATGAGCTGATCCAACACCAACACCGGGCACCACGCACCGCCGGTCTTGAAAAACGAAACATCCGTGCCAGCCCCGAACTGCTGAGTCTTGCAGGCTGATAGGTGTAAAATGTAACGGTTCGGATGCCTGACCAGTTGTCCTCCCGTGAGGGTCCGGGAACCAGGCCCGGAACGGGAAAACTCACCTGGCCTGAGGAACCCAAAGAAAGCCAGGTAAATGGCAGCCTTGAGCACCATGCTGAGAAGCCTCCCAAAAGGCAGTGCATCCAGCAAACCAGACATACTCCGGAAAATATGCCCCGTGACCGGGAGTCTGCAGATGGTGGTCGGAGGACAACTCCTCCGGATGCCCCTCAAAACAGCCTTGATGGCATGGGCAGAGAAAATGGAAAGCCGATTTGGATCCTGCAAGGACAAATGGTGCTGAACCCCGGCAAGATATGTTTTGATGGTGCCATGAGACAACCTGAGTTTGGTATGACAGTAAGCAACAAAAGCCAACAAGTAACGGACATCAGGGCAGTTATCACACGGGTGCTGTGCCTGGAAAACCTGAAAGGACTTCCAAGATGAGGTGTAAGCCTTCCTAGTGTTGACCGACAATGAAGCCCCGACTAAGGCTGCCGCCTCCAGCCAATGGGAGTTTAATCCAGCATCAGAAGGGAAGCCTGCGGGGACGGCGTGGCACATGCGTCGGCATTCGGGACCTGCTGGTAAAATGACGGAAAGTTAAGCCGGGACAGCGCATCAGCCGCCACATTATCCACCCCACTGATGAACTTACACTGGATGTGAAAATGATATTGCAGGGATAACCAAATTAACCTACGAACGAAAGACATGATGACCAAGGACCGTGATCTGCCTTTGGTGATAATCTCCACGGCTGCTTGATTGTCCGTGGAGAAAACCACCGTCTGCCCTGACCACGAACTACCCCAAACCCAAGCTGCAGCCACTATGGGAAAAATTTCAAATAAGGCAGATGAATCCGTGAAACCTGGGATGGCCAACATGTCATCTGGCCAAGGCCCTGCCAACCAGTGGGTGCCAAAAATGGCCGCATAGCCCACAGTGGCTGCCGCGTCAGTTCCAACCTGAGGGGAGGAACTGGACTCCGCCGGAATGAACATGGTGACCCCATTCCAACACCGGAGGTACTCGTCCCACATGCGAAGGTCAGCCAACGCCGCAGCATCCAGCTTGACCCGTGAATCTGAATCCGGGGCTGCTGGCAACAATGCCAATAACCTGGAAATGAAGGATCTCCCCTGCGGAATGATCCGCATGGCGAAATTCAACATGCCCAAGAGAGACAACAATTCCACCCTGGTACAGACCTGCGAGACTGAAAAGGCATGGATACACTCCCTGATCCTGGTGAGTTTGTCTGCCGGAAGCTTGGCCAGCAAGGACTCGGTGTCCAGGACAATCCCCAAAAAGGTGAGTGCTGATGTCGGGCCCTCCAACTTCTTGGTTGCCAGAGGCACGTTGTGTGCTGAAAAAACCGCCAGCAACTTCTGCAAATCAGTGGGGATTTGCTGAGGACTCTCAATGAGGAGGAAGTCATCCAGATAATGAATGACCTCATGACAATGCTCTACATGGATGAGAATCCATTCAAGAGCTTGGGCAAAAACATCAAACAACCATGGACTACTCTTGGACCCGAAAGTGAGTCTGGTGGCAAAATAGTACAAACCTCTCCACTTTACCCCATGCCACTGCCAGAGTGACGGCATGATCGGGAGGAGTTTGAAAGCATCAGCTATGTCTGCCTTGGACAGCCAAGCCCCCCGTCCCACCTTGATGATCTGTTGGATGGCCTGGTCTACAGAAGCATATCTCAAGGAAAACTCCTCAGACGGGATTAACGAATTAAGACTAGGCACAGCGGAGCAATGAGGGGCGGACAAGTCGTAAATCAATCTTAATTTATTAGAAAACTTCCCCTTGACCAACCCCAGCGGATTGACCCTCCAACACTGAAATGGAGACATGGAAAAAGGACCAATAACAAACCCCTTGTCAAGTTCGGACTGGAGTAAGGTGTCCACCGCCCCCACATCCACTTCACAAGACCTAAGGTTGGGACTCTCGAATGTGACCAACGGCAAGGTGATGAACCCGGTGTGGAAGCCCCGTGTGAAACCTTCCACCAAAAAGGGGCATAGCTCAGTGGAAGGGTGAGAGGACAAGCAGTCCTGCAAAAACCCAATATTGACGCGGCTCAGTCAGCTGTGCTTGCCTTGCCTAAGCGAACAGGATGATTTAGGATGGGCCCTGAAACAGCCTGAGCAGATGTGCAACAACCGGCACTGACTATAATTACACACACCGTGGTTAAAATTGTTGCAAATAGGTGACCTCCCCAGATACTGGATGGGCCGACCCAATTTGTCCACGGTAGCCGCCTGGGTAGGTGCTGGTAGTGAAGCGGGGAAGGCTCTGGAAGTGCCTGGCAGGACCGGAGGTTCCGCGTTGGGGCACCAGTAAGCCGTGTGTGACGATGACTGGCAGGTGGCGCAGACTGGTGACCTCAACCCCGCAAAATGACGGCAGAACAGCTCCGTATCTACGCTGCCCCAGGCTGCCACTACCTGATGCTGGGCCAACAAGGCAGCGGCTTTGGCGGAGAATGATCGGTGGTAATCATAAAACGCCGTACCCCCAAACTTGTGACCCAACTCCACCACCGCATAAAGATAGTGGTCCAGCTAATCTCTCCTATGGGGACTCGCCGAGCAGATGATGTCTCTGAACAAGCTGAACGCCAACAGGAACTCGGGGATAGAGAGCTTGCGGTTCAACCTGTGGTCCCTGGACTTGATGATGACAGAAACGTCCCCACAGGCATACGACTTATTGTCAGCCACATCGTGAGTGGCTATCAATAAGGATGCCAGGTTGACATCCTTCCCATCAAGGATGTCTTTCCGGATGTTCCCTGGAATGAAATGGGCTGGGGTGACGGAAGGGACACTGGTACTGGTACCTGACAATGAAGGCCCAGGAACCACAGGGACCTCTGGCCCTGCCGCGACCCCAGGGACAACCAGATCCACCACAGCAGGAACAGGATCAGCCTCCAGAACCTCCACTCTGGCCCTTAAATCTTGAAAAGAGCCTGCCAGAGAGCTGAGGGTGGAGTGGATCTGAGTTAGGGATGCGGCCATGGCACGCAGGGTGACCTGCTCTGTATCAGAACTCGCCGAGGAGGGGAACAAAAGTCTAAAAAGTTCTGCTTTGCGAGCTGAAGCCGAGTGAGAGATGCCCCTGAGCCGCAACTCCGCGATCAACCTCGGAACCGTCCAGGACCTCAAGGAAGGTGTGCCGCCCTGCACTGACCCCCTCGCTGAAGAAGGGGAAACGGAGGCGAAATCCTCAATGTCCGCTGCCTGAGACATGACCTAAAATAATCGAAACAAATGAAAACAGCCTGGCAGAACTCACCACAGACCAACCACGCCGACTCCCCAACACCCAACCTCCTCTTTAAACCTAACCAACCCTAACCTGGCCCAGAATGATCACCCCCCCTCCCCCCCCCCCGACTAAGAGGGCCGAGTCACCTGCGGTCGCAGATAAATTAAAAACGCACACTCAGGCCCCCCAGAACCTGAAACGTGACAGGTCTAATGATTAAAAGAAATAACAGATACCACCAATTTAAAAACGAGAGATTGAGCCAACGGGTGAGGAGACTTGCCCCAAGTCAATTAAAAACGAACAACTCAACCCGCTAAGACCTAACGAAATAGGTAACCATAGTGGCGATTGCCCCTCAAGTGAAAACGAGAAAAGGATAGCCTGACGCCTAGAACCCGGACTTACCTGCACTGGGAATTTTCAACCCAACGAGAAACCTTGCGTCTGGCGCCTAGCAGCTCTGAAATAAAACGAACGAATTGGAACTGAAAGCGAATCAGAACCTCAGGACGAGGACCAAAGTCACAGATGAAGCCCAGCAAACAGAACCCCCCTACGAGACCTGAAAACGTATCAGGCCATGCATGAACGTACCATGTAACGCATGGAAGAGAAACAACGTAAAACCCAAACGGTTGAGGAGGCTTGCCACTGACCAAGTCAATTAAAAACGAACATCTCAAAACCGTTGACACCCACAAACGTGGTGGGTGACCCCGCAGTGGAACTACGACCCTCCCCCCCTCTCTGACCAGCCACCAAGACCCGACACAGAAATGCATGACACTTACTGAAACAACCTGAAAAGGAAAACACAGACTCTGATGCAAACGTAAAACTCGTTAACGTCCTAAAAGGGGAGAAAAAGAAACAACAGATACATGCATCAAATGACTGTGGAGGAAAATGACAGGAACCGCACATGCGAGCTTCCCCCACCTGCCCCAAAGACAACCCTGCCACCCCAAGTCAAACGCAGGGAAATGTCACGTGACGCAGCCTAGTGCAGAAATTGCATCGTGTGTGGGCATGCCCACCGAAAATCCCACATGATGAGTGGCACTGTCAGATGTGCAAACGCCCCCCCCTCCCTACAAAAGTGACATGTGCTGCAGCAACCAACCAACCTGCCAGAAGGCATGAAGCAGGAAGTACACCCCCCCCTGCAACATGAGCTGCAGCAACACACCCCCCCCCCTGCAAAACAAAGAAAAGCAGCCGCAAAACAACCCCCTCCTGACAATGACCTGATGCCGCACCATCACCCCCCTCCCCCCCCGGACGACATGCTGTGTAGCAAACAAAAACACACCCCCCCCCATCCTACCATCTATCTGATGCTGCCGCACACACCACCCCCCCTCCCCACCGATACCTGTACCGCCAACGAGGTGACACCGAGGGCCCACAACGATCTGCCGAGCGGAGATAAAGCGAGGAGACGACCCCTCCTGAAAACGGCCGAGCGGAGCGAGGAGGCGATTCCTATCGCTGTAAGCCGAGCCGAGCTGGTGAAAAGAAGCGCCGAGTCCTTGGAGCCTCGTGGAGCACGAAGCCGGCGCCTGAAGATGACGTCACACACAGCGTCGTCGCATAAACAAGAAGGGTCCGGCCGTGGGAGTAAGGAGAAGGAGGGAGGGTTTAAATACCCCCCGACTCCTCCTACAAACTCAGGCCAGCCTACGGCCGGCCTTCCCATCAATGCCGCCGGATCGCGGCTATTTACATATTAATGGCACCGCTATTTACATATCAATGCAGGTTGATAACATGTAAACATAGGGTCTGCAGGTGAGTCATCTGTACACAGTACTAGTGCAGAGCTGGGCAGCATTAGTAACAGGACTTCACACTGAGATATCGGGACTCAGCACAGGAATAAAACTTCAAGGGACAACAGAATTTAAACTGGGATAGTTGACAAGTATGAAGCAGCTGCTTTGGGCCCCACAACAATGATGGGGCCCAGGGCAGCTGCCTTTTTTGCCCTTCCTTAAAGACAGCCCTGGATCTACTGATCACAGGTGCAACACTTTCCAGGCTCCTGCGGGAAAAAATATGCGCCTTTATTATTTTTTCTGTAAAGGTGAACTTAGCCTTTAATGCTAATGAACTTGACAAGCTAGTCTGGAACAGTGATGTTGGCAGGAAGTAGAATTGTGGGTAGGAGTACACTTGACCATGTGGCTTTTGGGAAGAATAACAGAATCGTCGTCATAGTACTTCTGCCTCTTAAAGACCACTAGGGGGCGTGCCCGTGGCGCGATGCCCGAGCCGATGCGCGTGGCCCGCAGCCGCAATGTCCGCCAGCCACCTGCGATCGCTCCTGAGAGAGACAGAATGGTGATCTGTCAATGTAAAAAGACAGATTCCCGTTCTGTCAGGGGAGGATAGACAGATCGTCTGTTCCTAGTGATTAGGAACAGCGATCTGTCTTCTCCCCCAGTTACTACACTGCCCCCACAGTTAGAAACAGCTCCCCAGGGAACACTTAACCCCTTGAGCGCCCCCTAGTGTTAACCCCTTCCCTGCCAGTGACATTTATACAGTAATCAGTGGTCCCAAAAAAGTGTCCAAAGTGTCCGATCTGTCCGCCGCAATGTCGCAGTCCCGCTAAAAATCGCTGATTACTAGAAAAAAACTAAAATGATAATACAAATGCCATAAATCTATCCCCTATTTTGTAGACGCTATAACTTTTGCGCAAACCAATCAATATACGCTTATTGCGACGCAGTGCCGTATTGCAAAAAATGGCCTGGTCATTAAGGGGCAAATCCTTCTGGTTCTTAAGTAGTTAATGCTAAGTTTTAACAAACTCCTGTGCCTATTGACCTATTTAACTCTCTGAACACCTTCTTTAACCCAGTAAAAATTCTTTAAATATTCTGGTTTGTTGCAACTACACTACTTTAATTAAACAATCCTGCATGCTAATCCTTGTTACAGTTCAATAAAAATGCACCTTCCGTATGAATAGCAACAGATGTAAAATTCGTCTAAAACAAATAACAATTGCACCACACCTCTCATGCAGAGGTAAGAATGTAGCCGAACAGCAGAATACTGCAGGTGAAGAGATGAGGAGACAGAAGAGTATAAACCCTTTAAAGCTAGGGTGCGATTTTCCCTCGGAAATGCTGGAGCCAATGACAGGTCAGTAGAGTTTGGACTTTTCCTCAGCAACAGCTTGTAGATTCTGCCCAGCAACATACAGTACACTGCACCTGAGAACAGAAGCACAGAAACAGGAAAACCCAGGCACAACCAAAGCGGAGAACAAACCTTAAACCAATCTAAAAAAGGTGGGAGGGCTGCCGGCCCCTGTGGCCCTATGTGACTCGTGTGAACATTGCCAGGGTGTGCAGTCAGAGGATTGATTTTCGAAATCACAGTCTGTGACGTAGTTCAGTCATTATCACCTTCCTCAAGTGCAGTGTTATCTGAATGCTGGTTGCAAAGCAAAAAAACATCCAGTTATTACTTTCAAATTGGATTAACAAAATCTGTACAAATAAATTGGAAACATTTAGTACATGCAAAGTGCATTATATCCACAAGCAATGATTGTTAGAACAAGCAGGGGACAGAGACGGCAGGAAAGCTTAGGTCATCTTCAATGTTCATACATTTCTGATTCTTATAAGATTACTTAAAGTTAACCTGTGCCTAGACTATTCTTATTAGGTAGTAAAACACTTTAAAGCAAGCCTTCATTCACCTCTGTAGCTATAGGTATTGTAGTGAAATTCATTTTCAAAGTTTACAATGGAGGCACTGAAATCTTAGCTATTTTTTATGAGATCAGATCTTGGCAGGCTTCCAGCCTTTTAATGTAAACACACAGTAGATGTTCTTAAAGAGGTTGTAAACCTCCAAAAAAACAAAACAAAACAAAAAAATGAATGAATTGGCGCCGGCACACCACTGACAGGGCCGACATCTTTCCCGAAGTTACTTCTGGATTCACTGTGATTGGCCAGAGCCGCGATGACGTCACTCCCTAAAATTTGCACGGGAGTCACCGGTCACGGCAGGGACCCTGAAGAAACCGCACGAGCGGGTCGTTCCTTCAGTGTGCATGCGTCCATGATGTCGGCAGCAGTGTATATAATAAATATCTCCTAAACAGTGCAAGTTTAGGAGATATTTACAGGACCTACAGGTAAGCCTTAAAGTGGTTGTAAACCCACTTATGCAACTTGCACCTATAGGTAAGCCTAGATTAAGGCTTACCTGTAGGTGCAAGAAATATCTCCTAAACCTACACGGTTTAGGAGATATTTGCAATAAAAGACATGCACCGATGTCTACGGCGCATGCGCGTCGTAGACAACTGTGCATTTACAGGGTTAATCCCATTCACAAATCCGGCTTAGCCGGTTTTGACGGCTCCAGCGCGCATGCGCGGAGTGCCGTCTTTTCCGCTCCGGCCAATCACAGCGCCGGAGCGGCGCTGTGATTGGCTGGAGCGGCGATACCCGGAAGTAATCTTCCGGCTATCGTCGCAGCGATTGATGCGGCTGGAGAGGGAGACGAGGACGGCTTCGGGGGCTCCGATCTAAGGTAAGTGATGCATAATGAGCTATTATGCTAGTCATAATAGCTCATTATGGCTTTCTCTTACAGGTGGTTTTAAAAAAAAAAAAACTTTTACCTGGGTTTACAACCACTTTAATATAGGCTTAGGTACAATTAAAGATGAGGACTTTAGTTCCTCTGTAACCCCTTCCTGCCTGCCCCGGCATCCCTTTAATTAGTTCAGAATGCCCGGAAGGGCAGTAGGGATCAGCGATCATGTGATCACTGTCACAGTGGTCACATGATCGAAAGCCAGTCCCTCTGGCTACCGTTCTTCATTTCAAACTGAGATCTATCTTTGACAGCTCAGACTTTGTGCCTGAGAGCGCACAGTGAGTGTGCTCTCAGCAGATAACCAACAGCCACCCAGCCACTCATACTGTATGTGCGGCGGCAAAAGGGTTGGCTTTTATGCAAACCCAGTTAGCAAAGATAACTTGCCACAAATTTGTAAGTCTGTTAACTTGCTGCACATTTTCACTGGCAAGTTGTACACTTGCAGAGCACTTGAAGCACAAGTTCTAGTTAACACTTTTCCAATTTGTAGCAAATTTGCGTGGCAAGTCTCCAACAAGAGCAAAGTTGCAATGTTGAGTCTACAGCAAGAGCTCTGCAAGGCTATGGCATGAAAATTCAGCTACAGTGACCCCTGTGGTGCGATGACTATTGCACAACATAACTGAACCAGAACTTGCAGAATATTTGTAAAGAAAGTGGATCTGCAATGCAGACTTGCTGCAATTGTGCAACAAACTTGTGAATCCTGGCAAGTCTAGCAATAGCTTAGCAAGTCATTTTCACACTTGCAGCACAATTGCTTACTATCTGGGCACACGACACACATATGTGTGTCTCTTCTACCTGCACGTCCCCCAGTCCCTGGAATTAAAACTAAATCTTGGGGTTCAGGGAACTAAGCCTTGGTACACGTGCAGAGGCTTTTGCAGATAACTTTTTAGAACTCTAACCAGAGTGGTGCCTGCACTTCCTGTCAGGACAGGAAGTGCTGATTTTTTTTCCAAATAGGAACACAGACAAAAACACATTTTTAACAGGGGCCGGGGGGTTACAACCGTTGATAAATGTTTAAATTGCTGTCTGCACATTCCTTTCCTCGTGTAGCGGCCTCACCTCTCTCCCTTGCTTCACTGGTTATATGGCTGTTGTCTAGGGGTACCTGGGAGAGAGAGATGATACACACCACAGCCCGTGTCCTCCCGTAACTAGGAGGTGAAGGCTAGAGATTGGGCTTTTGTGTAGGTGTCCTAGAGCCAAGTCCAGTCCTTCGTCCCTGGCTCCCTTGCTTAGTAACCCAAGTTCCACACAGTGAATAGGTACAACTCAGTTTTATTCTTCTTGCCAAGCAATAAAACAGTCTTTCTCCTTTGGAATAATGGGGAAACAGATCGAGGCACAATCCTTTCCCTTCTTGCTGCCACCCACTGTACTGTCACCAGTGGTGGATAGTCACTGCCACTGACTAGGTAATTTAGAACGTGAATTTACCTTCTCTCACTTTGCCCCTGTCAGGGGAAGAAATCCGTCCAAGGGAGAAATGGAGGCCTCTCCGTCACCAGCGATGCTGCGCCGGACTCTTCGGAGAAGTTACTGCGCACCAGTCCTCACGAACTCAGACACGGGCACCCAAGGCGTTAGGGCCCCCTCGGA
Organism: Rana muscosa; assembly: GCA_029206835.1. Classification (NCBI taxonomy): domain Eukaryota; kingdom Metazoa; phylum Chordata; class Amphibia; order Anura; family Ranidae; genus Rana; species Rana muscosa. The sequence continues at coordinate 1,027,081,965 of CM055117.1, forward strand.
TTCCTCACCCTCGCGGAACTCAGTCGAAGGTACTGAGCCCCAGGCATCCACCATAGTACCTCACCCCAGGCTAAAGGTGCCTGGAATGGACTCCATCCCTGTTCCAGCTAGGCCAAGGGCACCTAGGCCTGGAACACCGGAACGCCAGCACCCAAGCTGAAGGTGCCTGGGTGCGGCCACGTCCTCCGACTCTCTCTCCAAAAATCAGGGCCTCTGCCCCTTTTATGCCCTCTCCCTTTGCATCACAGCGGGTTCCCCGCCCCGCTGTACCAGCTCCAGGGGAGGACAAAAAGGCACGGTTCGCGGTGTATGTTCAGCTCGGGCCCAAGGCAACAGCACCACCCAGAGACCCCAGGGAACTTCACACCACCAGAGTCCTTACAAATTCAAATACCCGCTACACACTCCCCCTGGTGATTTGACACTGGTCCCCAGTGTCTGGTACAAACTCACACCCCACGAAAGGTGGTGTCATAAGTTCAGCCCAGAAACCAACTACACAATTTAACCCTGGATTGTGCCACGACCTGAATGGGAAAGGAATACAACTATAAAAAACTTTTCAATAAAACACTTTAAATATCTCACACATTTACATTCCTCCCACTGACTATCTGAAGACCACCCACTCTCAGTAGTCTTGACAGACGAATCTCCTGCAGAGGGAAAGAAAAGAACATACATCCTACTAACATGTGTTTACTTGGAATGAATGAGTCTATCCTAGGAGAAACCCATTCACTCCAATAAGTGCTGCATAATGTCAAAAAACAAACAAACAATTGTTGCGCAACACTGCCACCTGGTGACAGCGCCGCGGTCAAGACACTCATTACTTCCAGATGAACTTTCCACTTGAACATTTTCTCTGTGACCCTACACTAAAACCCAAAGTCACTGATTCTTGTGAGTGTCAGAAGAAGAAAAGGGAGAACAAACAAAAACAGCTCCCATATCTCCAAAGAGTAGGATTGCCCAAATACAAAAAAAAAAATAGGGCACAGTCTCTGTGGTCTGGAAAAGGCACTCTGGAAAGTTCAGCCAGGAATGAAAAGAAACAAAACGAGAGTCTTTTTCTCTCTTCTTCTCTTACAGGTAAAACCTTGGATGAGGCAATGATATAGGCTTCAAACGATCATCAAAAGCCTCCACATGGTACTCAACACTCTTTCCTTCTTTACGTCAGATCACCACTTTGTCCGCATGAATGTGTCTTCCCAGCATCCACTTAGCTTTACAGTCCTGAAACTTCTTGGTGACCGTTGGTGAACAGGAAAGGTACCGCCGTGCTTGCTGTACCTTCAGTTTGTCCCACACAAAGGCATCATACCATCTTTTCCGGAAGACCTCCACCTCATAGAGCAGTTCCCGAGGCAGATACGGGTATTCCCACCCATATTCCTGAGCAACCTTCTGGCCAAAGAGACGTTGCAGCCTTGACAAAGGTGGCATAGTAGCTCGGTCTCCTTCTCCGGGTGGAACAATCGCTTCTGGATGGCGTGGTGCGTTCACCACCTCGGTAGACCTGGGCCTAGGAGCCCGCAGTGATTGATGTTGCACTCCCGCAACAGGAGCAGGTGAAATGGATGTTGAATCCAGAAGGGGAACTTCAGACAGAGGACCAGCTTCCTCCCTCAGCGCCTGGGCCTCCACCCGAGGTGTACTATCTCCAGTAGACATAGGCAGGTCCCTCGTAACACGGGCCAAGGGTAGCTTCATCTTGTCCCATCCCTTCTGTTGGAAGATCTCGTCTATTTCCCCATCATCGCCATTGTCAGACAATGAATCCAGGTCAGAGGTGTCGTAGCACTCTGCGGGCAGATAATTCCCAGTCACGGAACTATCCCCCTTGACGGCCTCTACCGACTGTGGACTACCGCCACTTTCTACCACACAGACAGTCCCAACCCCGGGCTCACCTGGACCTTTTAAAGAATAGAGATGTCCAGGACTTTTCCTACCGGAGCCATCCAGGCCAGGCAAGCAGTGGGGCGAAGCTCTTCCACGAACACACGAGGCCATCACTAGGCCGACTTCCCTCTTCGGTGGCCGGAGCAGGGAGCTGCTGGTGACCGAGGCAGCATCCTCTGATTTTTCTCTTTTCACCTCTGTTTGGGCAGTCACTTTGCCCGGATCAGTGCGCACGGGGAACGCACCAGCATCGATCTCTCCCTCCGGAGTGGCAGTCCCTGTGAGGTAGTTGAGGTGGAAAGCCCGAGGCTTTTCTGTGAACGGTTCCACCTCGAAGAGGAATTCTTTGCAGACCTCACAGCGCCCAAACGGCTTCAGCTGGACCACCAGTCCCGAACAGCCGGGACAGATCACACCGAGGGCTTCCATGTCTCTACAGGTAAAGAGAGCCAATCGCCCCCGGGGCCTTAGTCTTATCCCCGTATCCATGATCGGAGCAGCCAGAGAAGACATATCCGCGAAGGAAGGAACAGAAATCCACGGAGCACTTGAAGCCATCCTCTCTCTTTACTGCTCCATTGCGCACTGACCCACCCGCGCCGGAATCTCCACGTGCGTACCTCCACGTGGCCAGACTCCTCCCACGTTCTGCACTTGTTCGCGGGCTTTTCCCTTGCCCAGCCCACGAACTCCGCAGTTGTGAGTTGCCTCGTGGCGCGTTGGCCAATATGGCCGACCTACTCGGAACTCCTCTGGGCAGCAAAGTTCAAATTCAGACACCATACACATATCCCGGATACGATGCCCCCACGTGTAGCGGCCTCACCTCTCTCCCTTGCTTCACTGGTTATATGGCTGTTGTCTAGGGGTACCTGGGAGAGAGAGATGATACACACCACGGCCCGTGTCCTCCCGTAACTAGGAGGTGAAAGCCAGAGATTGGGCTTTTGTGTAGATGTCCTAGAGCCAAGTCCAGTCCTTCGTCCCTGGCTCCCTTGCTTAGTAACCCAAGTTCCACACAGTGAATAGGTACAACTCAGTTTTATTCTTCTTACCAAGCAATAAAACAGTCTTTCTCCTTTGGAATAATGGGAAAACAGATCGAGGCACAATCCTTTCCCTTCTTGCTGCCACCCACTGTACTGTCACCAGTGGTGGATAGTCACTGCCACTGACTAGGTAATTTAGAACGTGAATTTACCTTCTCTCACTTTGCCCCTGTCAGGGGAAGAAATCCGTCCAAGGGAGAAATGGAGGCCTCTCCGTCACCAGCGATGCTGCGCCGGACTCTTCGGAGAAGTTACTGCGCACCAGTCCTCACGAACTCAGACATGGGCACCCAAGGCGTTAGGGCCCCCTCGGATTCCTCACCCTCGCGGAACTCAGTCGAAGGTACTTAGCCCCAGGCATCCACCATAGTACCTCACCCCAGGCTAAAGGTGCCTGGAATGGACTCCATCTCTGTTCCAGCTAGGCCAAGGGCACCTAGGCCTGGAACACCGGAACGCCAGCACCCAAGCTGAAGGTGCCTGGGTGCGGCCACGTCCTCCGACTCTCTTTTCAAAAATCAGGGCCTCCGCCCCTTTTATGCCCTCTCCCTTTGCATCACAGCGTGTTCCCCGCCCCGCTGTACCAGCTCCAGGGGAGGACAAAAAGGCACGGTTCGCGGTGTATGTTCAGCTCGGGCCCAAGACAACGGCGCCACCCAGAGACCCCAGGGAACTTCACACAACCAGAGTCCTTACAAATTCAAATACCCGCTACACTAGTAACAAACCAAACCTCAGTTTTTGATGGGCATTACAGGTGCAGGACGTGAGGGAAGATCTCTCTGATGGTGTGACGGATGTAAATAAAATCTAAAAAATAACTGGAGTTAGCCTTTAAAGCGAACTCCAGACGGCAATGCAAGAAAAAAAAAGAATTAAAATAAACACTCATTAAATTATTTTTAAAAATTGTCACTTTCACCCCAATAATATCCTTTAATCTGCAAGCCTCCCATAGTACTTCTATTCTGCCACAAGATGTCCTCAGTCTTTCAGGTTGAATTCAACCCAATTCTTCTGGACCCAGGCCATCATGAGCCACCCACATGGCCAGTCACTGGGTAATAAAGCAGAGGCAGTGCAATGCAATGTGCAAAGATTTCAATACCTCTGTTGTAAAGTTTGAAAATGAATTTCTGTAAATTACCTATAGCCATGGGCGACCGCTGAAATTTTTTCAGGGTGGGGGGGCGCTTTCGATAGCATCGATACACAGTCGCATTTAACTCTTTCTTCGACCACTAGCGGGGGTTAAAAGTGCCCCCCCCACGTTAAAATGTAAAAACACCCCACTGTGCCCCCTGCATCTTTCAATATCTCTTTGTCAATACTGTGTACCCCCTCTCCACAACTGCACCTCTGGACCCCTTTACATTACACAGCACCCCACAGCTCTGGACCCCTTTACATTACACAGCACTCTGCATCACTGGACCCCTTTACATTACACAGCACCCTGCACCACTGGACCCCTTTACATTACACAGCACCCTGCACCACTGAACCCCTTTACATTACACAGCACCCTGCATCACTGGACCCCTTTACATTACACAACACCCTGCACCACTGGACCCCTTTACATTACACAGCAACCTGCATCACTGGGCCCCTTTACATTACACAGCACCCTGCATCTCTGGACCCCTTTACATTACTTAGCACCCTACATCACTGGAACCCTTTACATTACACAGCACCTGCACCCTTTTACATTACACAGCACCCTGCATCACTGGACCACTTTACATTACACAGCACCCTGCATCACTGGAACCTTTTACATTACACAGCACCCTGCATCACTGGAACCCTTTACATTACACAGCACCCTGCACCCCTTTACATTACACAGCACCCTGCATCTCTGGACCCCTTTACATTACTTAGCACCCTGCATCACTGGAACCCTTTACATTACACAGCATCTGCACCCCTTTACATTACACAGCACCCTGCATCACTGGACCCCTTTACATTACACAGCACCCTGCACTGTGCAGGACATTAATACATGAGTTACCATGACCAGTGCAGGACATTTACCCCCCCCCCCGCCGCCATGCTGCATATTAAAAAAATCACAGACAGTCATCACAGTTAATAATCTTCAGACTGCATCATTCCGTAAGGCATGATGCCATACGGAATACAGTCTGAAGATTATTAACTGTGAATGTGATGACTGTCTGTGATTTTTTTAAATATTTTTTAATATGCAGCATGGCGGCGGGGGGGGGGGGGGGGGTAAATATTGCAGGACATTAATACTTGAGTTACTATGACCAGTGCAGGACATTTACCCCCTCTCCCCCCCCCCACCGCCATGCTGCATATTAAAAAAATCACAGACATCACAGTTAATAATCTTCAGACAGACTGCATCATTCCGTATGGCATGCCATCAGCTTAATTTAGTTAGTTTAGAGAGAGTCCTGGAGCAAAGACAAAAAATGAAATGAGCGTAGGGACGGCATGACAGGTGGGACAGGCAGCAGTCTAATAGGGCTGTGGTCCCTTTAAGGAAAGGGGGGTGGCCGTGGGGTGAAAGGGGAGGGGGAGCACAGTTCAGCAGGGAGGAAGTGACGTTTTCTCACTTCCTCCATCACTCACGAGGCAAAAAACTTTACTGCCTGAGCTATGGCTGCTGTGGCCGAACTATTGGAGCAATTGCGGGCCGCGGTGGCCACGCAGGGGGCAGAGTGGCTGCAGGACCAAGTGGCCGCCGGGGGGGGGGGTCGCTCCAGCGCGCGCTAGGCGGTCCAGGCCACCTGAGCGGTACAGTCGGGACGCATCCCCGAGTATGGCGACTTCCGTCCGGAGACCCGACAGGGGCCCTCCGACTGCATCCCCTTGCCGCACGCAGCCAGTGTTGGCGGGGGGGGGCTGGGAGGAATCCGCGCCGTGGACGGAGTTCGGCGGTGGGGGAGACGAGTGGCCCTCTTGCCCCTCCCGCGCGTCGGAGATGCGGTGACATCGCGGCCGAGGCTGCGGGGGATTCCCGGAACAGCCGCGCGGCCCAGCGTGGAGGATTCAGTTCGCAGGCCAGTGGCCGGGAGTCGGTGGCGGTCAGTGGTCCAGCAGTGGCAGCGGGACGATCGGTGAGGAGTTCGGCGACAAGAGTGATGGATGGGAGTCGAGCGGATGACACCCGTGCCAGGGGGCGGACCCGCAGTCCGTCGGTGGAGGTCGCGAGTGGGTCGGGTGTGCCAGGATCAAGAGGGCATGATGCACAGCCACGACAGCCCTTGCCACGCGGGTCGCGTCCGCACGGTGTGCAGCCAGCGCTTGTGTCGGCAGAATCGGATGACGACAGGTCGGAGGGGGAGCTTTCCGGGTCAGACGGTGGCGAGGACTCGGGACAACGGGCTTCGATGGAGAACAGTTCTGCGGCTGGTGGACCCAGTCCTGGGCAGCCCGGTAAGTCTAACTCTTCTGTTATTTGTTCTCTATTGCAGGATTTACTGGGTCACGGTGGTGTTGGGGGGGTTTAAACGCGGCACCTGGGGCGAGTGCTTCCCCGCCGAGGCAGAGGGCAGCAGGGGGGACACTGGATTTGTGGTCTGGGTTAGAGGAGTTGGTCAGGCGTTTTAAGCCGGGCGGGGGCGACACGGCGTCGCCCGCGGCGGCGTGGGGGCAAACAGGGGGTTCGTCTCAGGTAGCGGGGCCTACAGCGGCAACGTTGGTCCCGGGCGTACAGGTGGGGGAGGTGTCAGGGGAGGTGCAGGCCCCATTGGAAGGGGGGACCGCCACGGCAAGTGGGCAAGTTGTTGCGGGGGAGAAGAACAAGGAGGTGATCAGGCTGGCGGATGCCGCTAAGAACGAGATGTACATTTGATTTGCGGCACCGTTAGGAGCTCACCTCAAGCCGGAAGTCAGAGAAAAGCTGTGGAAGGGTGAGTATGTGGAGATATTCACGTTGCTCCCCTTGGACAAATTCAACCTGGATAGGTTGAGGCCGGAGGAGAGCAAGAAGGAGGATGAAGAAAAGAGGCGTTATCGTCTTATACCTCGTACATTCACCAATTGGTTGCAAGCATTTGCGATCATGGCTTGTGTGATAGGGGAGAAAGCCCCGGAACATTGTTCTGGGCTGTTCATTTATTTGGAGGCGGTTAGCGAAGCGTACAGGACGTATGGTGGCGTAGCTTGGTTGAGGTATGACGAACAGTTCCGGCAGAGGATGGCCATGAGACCTGGAATGCGATGGGATCACAAGGACATTAACTTGTGGATGCGGCTGATGACAGCGTCGCGGGCCTCCAATCAGTTTTTTCGGGGGGGGGGTCGGAGGTGCTGCGGCCTCAGGAAAACCGACCAAAAAAAGGTGGGGCTACTGCTGGCAGTTCAACGAGGGCACGTGCAAGTACGGAACGAGCTGTCGCTTCAAGCATGTGTGTTCAGGATGTGGGGGTAGTCATGCCTTTGCCAAATGCTTCAAGCGAGGCAAGGGTCGCCCCGGAGATTCTGCGGGAAAAGGGAACGACGCCAATTCGGGTGGAAAGGATGCTCCCCTTTCTCAATAAGTATCCCGACAGGTGCGCGGCTCTGTTGTTAGAGGAGGGTTTCACCAGTGGTTTCAGGATCCCTTGTGCGCCTTTTGCAGTTACCCCGGCAGCCAAGAACCTCCGTTCCGCCATGCTCCACCCCTTGGTGGTTTCTGAGAAGCTGGCTAAGGAAGTACAATTAGGGCGCATGGCTGGACCGTTCACGGATGCGCCCATGCCTGATTTGGTGGTTTCTCCCTTGGGGGTTGTCCCCAAGAGGGAACCTCCAAAATTTTGATTAATTCATCACCTTTCCTTTCCGAAGGGTGGGTCGGTTAATGATGCTTCGGCGCCGGAGGACTGTACGGTATCGTACACCTCTTTTGACGCGGCAGTGGCATGGGTGCGCAGGTGTGGACGGGGAGCGCTGTTGGCCAAAGCTGATGTCCAATCGGCTTTTCGGTTGCTACCGGTACACCCGGACAGCTTTCGTTTCTTGGGCTGCATGTGGGAGGGCGCTTACTACGTGGACCGTTGTTTGCCCATGGGTTGCTCCATCTCTTGCGCGCTCTTTGAGACGTTTAGTTCGTTCCTAGAATGGGTGGTCCGGGACGTGTCGGGGATCAGTTCGATCATCCATTATCTGGATGATTTTTTGTGTGTGGGCCCCCCGGGGTCTACCGTTTGCAGTGTCCTGCTGGGGACGTTGCAATACGTGGCCGATCGTTTTGGGGTCCCGTTGGCCCCCGGGAAGACGGAGGGCCCCACGTCGTCCTTAGTTTTTCTGGGCATAGAGCTAGATTCTGTGAAGATTGAATGCCGACTGCCAGAGGATAAGCTGGAAGCGTTGAAGGCGGAAGTGCGTGGTGTTATCGGCCGGCGCAAGATTCAGCTGCGCCAGCTGCAGTCACTGTTGGGTAAGTTGTGTTTCGCCTGCAGGATAATGCCTATGGGCAGGGTCTTTAGCCGCAGGCTGTCGGCTGCGACAGCAGGGGTGCGGGTTCCTACTCATTTTGTAAGCCTAACGAGAGAGCTTCGTGAGGATTTGGAAGTGTGGCATGGATTCTTGGAATCCTTCAACGGGCGGGCTTTGTGGATGGCTGGGCCCGTTAGCAATTTCGATCTGGACTTGTTTACGGATGCGGCTGGCTCCACGGGGTATGGGGCGTTCTGTCAGGGTAAATGGAGCGCGGCTCCGTGGCCGAAGGAGTGGGAGGAAGCGGGGTTCCTGAAGAACCTGGTACTATTGGAACTTTTCCCAATTGTGGTGGCGTTTGAACTTTGGGGGGATTCCTTTCGGAATCTCAAGGTACGCCTAAACTGCGACAACATGGGAGTGGTTCAGGTAGTGAATCGCGTGTCGGCCGCGTCACAACCAGTGGTGCGTTTGCTGAGACATTTGGTTTTGCGCTGCTTGCATTTGAATGTATTTGTTTACGCAGTACATCTTCCGGGCGTAGAGAACCCTCTGGCTGACGCTTTGTCTCGTTTTCAGTGGGACAGGTTCCGGGAGTTGGCACCAGCAGCGGAGCAGCGCGGGGTTACCTGTCCCGACTGGATGTGGGACATTGCTTTGACAGCGCAGCACAGTGGATTAAACGGTCGGTGAGTGGGGTCACGTGGAAAGCCTATGCTAAGGTTTGGCAGGAGTGGAGGTCATTTGTTCAGGGACTGGAAGTTTCCCCGGTGGGGGGTGAAGCGGGAGTGGCTCTGATTTATTTTCTTACGTTGAAAATGGAGCGAGGCGTTTCTGTGTCCGCGGTGGACCGTACACTAGCGGGTTTGGCTTTCCTGTTCAAATGGCATGGTTGCAGGGCCCATACAAAAGACTTTTGGGTGAAACAGGCAGTGAAGGGGTACAGGAAAGGCCGGAAGACGGCTGATAGCCGCAGGCCGGTCTCGTTCGTAATGTTGCAGAAATTGTTCCTGCATTTACATTCCGTGTGCAGTTCGGAATATGATTGTCAGTTGTTCCGGGCAGCATTCGCGCTTGCCTTTTTTGGGGCCCTAAGGGTAGGAGAGCTGGTCAGTTCTTCCAGACGGGCGCAGGGGGGCTTGTTGGCCCTGGATGTGGAGTGTTCGGGAGACTCGGTGGGGATATGGGTGAGTAGGTCCAAAACGGATCAAGTTGGAAAAGGTATGCGGCTTCAGTTGTTTCGCATCCCTGAGGCGTCAATCTGTCCTGTACGGGCGGTGGAATCCTTTTGTTCCATGCGTCCGGGACTCGAGGGTTCTTTTCTGATGCACCGGGATGGGTCAGCGCTGTCTAGGTTTCAATTCATAGCAGTGTTCAAAAAATGTTTGGTGGCAGCGGGGTATGACCCGAAGGGTTATGCTTCTCACTCCTTCCGCATTGGGGCAGCTACAGAGGCGGCTAGGGCAGGACTGGAGGCGGACGCAGTAAGGAGGATTGGGAGGTGGGAGTCTGATAGGTTTTGACTTTATATTCGCCCACAGCTGTTACAGGAGTAGGGTGCATTGGGTTGAGGGCCGTGTGTGGAATGGGGGGTGTATGGACTGTACGTGCCAATAAATAGTTGTTTTGTTTTATTTCCATGTTTTTCAGGTGGTGAACCCATACTAGTTTGGATTCTGGGTCACTCGTACGTGTTCTGGGGGGCAAGACGGGCTGATGTTCGGCCCAATGGAAGGCAGTTGGGGATTCCCCTTCGAGAAGCCCAGGTCCGTTGGATCGGGGTGCCGGGCATGACGTGGAGTGGGGTTATGCCAGAGATACAGAGGTTCGCAGGTCGGGAGAGGGCACCGGATATACTGGTGCTGCATGCGGGAGGTAACGACATGGGGGCCAGATCTATGCACCAACTGATACGGGATATAAAAAAAAAATTTTTAAGATTGCGCACAGCATACCCGGGTATGGTGGGGGTTTGGTCGGATATGGTGGGCAGGACGTCTTGGCGTTGGGCATGGTCGGTGGAAAAAGTTAATAAGGCCCGGATTAAAGTTAACAAAGAAGTGGGTAGATTTTTTATGAGGAATGGTGGCCTCGTGGTGCGCCACCGAGAGTTGGAAGTCGATACTTGGAGGTACCTAAGGGGAGACGGGGTCCACCTGAATGCAGTGGGCATTGACCTGTGGAACCTGGGTTTGCAGGAGGGAATTCAGCGGGCCCTGAGGGTGTGGGGTTGTACGCAAGGGTAAGGCTTTACCCCTTGCGAGCTGTGGCGGTGTTTTGTTGCTGGAAGAGGTGGTAAAGTGGAAGTTCTGGAGAAAAAGGTGGTACCCATACGTGGTATGGGGTTATTGAGTACCTTCCGGTCAACAAGGGTTAACCAGGAAGGGGGGAAAATGGTAGGGCACTGCGGCCAGGTGTACCGCCTCCGAGTCGGTGTCTTGCGACTGGAGGCCTAAGGGATATGTTAGTCCCAGTGCCCAAGTTGGGAGTTGGTGGTCTATAAGACCACCAGGGGTATTGTAAGTGTTAAAATGTTATTTAAACGGTTATTTAAATGGTTATTTATTTCATGTAAAAGTTGTTAAATAAATAGGCCGGAAGGCCAATTTTACTCCACAACCTTGTCAGTCGTTATTTATGAGGATTGGTACAAGGGGTGGGTAAGATATATATAGAGGGTAAGTCAGAGCGGAGGATCGGTCCTTAACATGTCATGCTTACTTGCGATAGATAGTGTACACTACTGACTGTGATGCTGCTGTGCTGTCTGAAATTGTAATGAAGATCAAGTTGTTCCTCCTCGGCGGCGCTGGCTCCTCTTGATGCAGCAGGGCAGCTCTCTATTCTCCTCCCATCAGTCCCATGATAATCCTCACGGGCGGCGGGCGGGGCTGTAAACTTAGGGGGAGCAAGCAGCGCGATGATCATCTGTTGGCTGGCGGCAAATAGGGGTGGGAGCGGAGCGTGATAGTAAATTCAATGCAACACATGACACTGACAGACATGACAGTGACAATCGGCGGTGCCGGCGGCCCTGGCCCGTGGCTGAATGTGGTGTCTTACTCTTGATTCCGGGGGGGGGCAAACGCCCTCCCGTGCCCTATGGAGCGGACGCCCATGCCTATAGCTACATAGGTGAATGAAGGCTTGTTTTAAAGTGTTTTGCTGCTTATTAACCACTTTGCGCCCGGGCCATATGAAAAAGACGTCCGCAAAGCGGTCGTCAATTGCTGATAGGACGTCTATGGACGTCCTCCCATTCACTTCCGCGATGCGCGCCACCGCGGGCGCGCATCGGGGAAAAGCTGTGCCTGCCGTGTCAGGCGGGTGCCGATGCGCATGCCTGGCGGCCGCGATGTCCGCCAGGTACGAGCGATCGGCTGTCACAGAGCCAGGGACGTGGATCTCTGTGTGTAAACACAGAGATCCACGTCCTGTCAGGGAGAGGAGACGGATGGTGTGTCCCTTGTACATAGGGACAACCATCAGTCACCTCCCCCAGTCAGTCCCCTCCCCCCACAGTAAGAACATCTAGCAGGGAACATATTAACCCCTTGATCGCCCCCTAGTGGTTAACCCCTTCCCTGCCAGTCACATTTATACAGTAATCAGTGCATATTTATAGCACTGTTCGCTGTATAAATGTGAATGGTCCCAAAAATGTGTCAAAGGTGTCCGATGTGTCCGCCATAATGTCACAGTCACAAAAAAAAAAATCGCAGATCGACGCCATTACTAGTAAAAAAAAACCAAAAAACATAATTCTATTCCCTATTTTGTAGGCGCTATAACTTTTGCGCAAACCAATCACTATACGCTTATTGTGTTTTATTTTTTTACCTAAAATATGTAGAATACGTATCGGCCTAAACTGAGGAAAAAAATATTAAAAAAAAAAAATTGGGATATTAATTATAGCAAAAATTAAAAAATATTGTGTTTTTTTCAAAATTGTCGCTCTATTCTTGTTTATAGCGCAAAAAATAAAAACCGTAGAAATGATCAAATACCACCAAAAGAAAGCTCTATTTGTGGGAAAAAAAGGACGTCAATTTTGTTTGGGAGCCACGTCGCACGACCGCGCAATTGTCATTCAAAGCGTGACAGTGCTGAAACCTGAAATTTCGCCTGGGCAGGAAGGGGGTTATGTGCCCAGTTGTCAAGTGGTTAAGAATAGTCTGGGCACGGGTTCACTTTACACAATCTTGTAAGCATCAGAAACGTATGAACTCATCTCTCTGCTTTCTGGTCCTATCAGCATGCTCCTTGCTCCATTTTTTTTTTGTGCTGAAAATGCCCCCCTCGGCTTATACTCGCGTCTGTGTCCATCTGCATACTTGATGTGTCATGCTCAGACGGCGGCCAACCAGTATAAAAAAAACGTGCCTCTTCGTCTGTGATAGGGAAACACTCAGTTTCCCAGCAGTGAGTCAGTGTTCAGTGTTCCGCCTATCACAGACGTCCTCTCATCTTGGTCCCACGGACGAGGACGAGAGGCTGTCCGTTATAGGCGGAACAATGAACACTGACTCACTGCTGGGAAACTGAGTGTTCCGCCTATCACGGACGAGGAGGAGGTGCGGCTTTTGTACACCGGATGTCCGCCATCTGACTGCATGACACGGGCTGATCAGGTATGCAGATTGGCACAGTGAGGCTGCAATTGGCACAGTGAGGCATGCAATGGGCACAGTAAGGCATGCAATGGGCACAGTGAGGCTGCAAATGGGCACAGTGAGGCTGCAAATGGGAACAGTGAGGCTGCAAATGGGCATTTTGACCCTATTTTCCACTTACAGTAGCTGCTGCATTTCCTACCCTAGGCTTATACTCGAGTCAATACGTTTTCCCAGTTTTTTGTGGTAATATTAGGTGCCTCGGCTTATATTCGGGTCGGCTTATACTCGAGTATATACGATAACCACTTCAGCGCCGAGCCTCTTTCTGAGATTTGGTGTTTACAAGTTAAAAACTTTTTTTTTGCTAGAAAATTACTTAGAACCCCCAAGCATTATATATATTTTTTTCTAACACCCGTAGAGAATAAAATAGCGGTCATTGCAATACTTTCTGTCACACCGTATTTGCGCAGCGGTCTTACAAGTGCACTTTTTTTGGGGAAAAAAGTCACTTTTTTTTTGTTAAAAAATAAGACAACAGTAAAGTTAGCCCAATTTTTTTAATATTGTGAAAGATAATGTTATGCAGAGTAAACTGATACCCAACATATCACGCTTTAAAATTGCGCCCGCTCGTGGAATGGCGTCAAACTTTTACCCTTAAAAATCTCCATAGGCGACGTTTAAAAAATTCTACAGATTGCATGTTTTGAGTTACAGAAGAGGTCTAGGGCTAGAATTATTGCTCTCGCTCTAAAAATCACGGCGATACCTCACATGTGTGGTTTGAACACTGTTCTCATATGTGAGCGCTGCTCACGTATGCGTTCGCTTCTGTACGCGAGCTCGGCGGGACGGGGTGCGTTAAAATGTTTTTCTTTTTCATTTATTTTACTTTTTATTTTTTATTTGTTCTTTAAAAACAAAAATTGTGCCACTTTTATTCCTTTTACAAGGAATGTAAACATCCCTTGTAATAGAAAAAAAGCATGACAGGTCCTCTTAAATATGAGATCTGGGGTCAAAAAGTCCTCAGATCTCATATTTACACTAAAATGCAATAAAAAAAAATGTAATGTCATTTGAAAAAATAAGAGCTGTTTTGACGTCGCTTCTGCCCTGCAATGGTACGGAGATGGGTGGGGGCCATCTTCCCCTCACTCGTCTCCATACCACACAAGAGAACAGACGTGATCCCCTCCGCCACTACCGATGGCTCCGGTAAGCGGTGGAGGACACCGGAGCGCGGCAGGAGGGGGGCCCTCTCCCGCCACCGAGAAAAGTGATCTCTCTGTGAATCCGCCGTAGAGACCACTTTTATCTGAACGCAGACCGCCCGCTGAAGAAGAGGATACTGGGGTTATGGTAGCTAGCTGCTGCCATAACAACGATATCCCTCTTCAAAATACAGCGGCGCTGGACATACCACAACAAAGTTACAAAAGGAGACACACTGCACACTATATAAATGGATTATATAATTTTACAAGGACTTTAAAGCGGAGTTCTACCCAAATTTGGAACTTCCGCTTTATCCACTCCTCGCCCCCTTACATGCCACATTTGGCATGTAATTTTTTTGGGGGGGGAGTGGGGGCTTCAGTAGGAGTAGGACTTCCTGTCCCACTTCCTCCTTCCGCCCTGGGCTCGCCTAGGCGATACGTCATATTGCCTTGTGGCGGCCCCTCCCTGTAGGCGGTCACCTGGGATGTGACAGGTCCCAGGCGATCGCCTGTCCATTCAGAGAGCGCTGCGCCATTCGCGCATGCGCAGTGAGTGCCCGCCCGTGAAGACGAAACCTGTCACGGCCGGGTGCCCACACAATGAATGGAGGCGCTGGCAGAGAAGGGGGGGAGAGGTGCGGAGCTCCAGGCGTCGCGTCGCTGGACAGTGGAACAGGTAAGTGTATGTTTATTAAAAGCCAGCAGCTACACTTTTTGTAGCTGCTGACTTTTAATAAACTTAAAAACTTAAAAAAAGGCTGGAACTCCCCTTTAACCAAGGTTTATTTTTAGGATTACAAAATGTCATAATGCTGACTCCTGAGCTGAAAGGGGGAGAGGGGGGAGAGAAGACAGGGGACAGAGGAACTTTTTAAAAACATTTTATTGTTTTATTCCAGGTTTTAAAGAACATAGAGAGGGGTAAATGACACAGCACAAGCACTGTGCTGTCCATAATGCTTTAAAGGATTTTTTTTTTACAGAAGATGACACGACTGTATTTGAATAAATGTAGATTATTCAATATTAGACATCCCCTGAAAATAAGCCCTAGTGTGTTTTTTGTAACCAAAATTAATATAAGACCCGGTCTTATTTTCGGGGACACACGGTATATAGATCAGACCAAAATGAGGGACAAATAAGGAGGAAAGAGGGACAGAGGGACTTTGTTGCAAATCAGGGACAGTCCCTCGAAATCAGGGACAGTTGGGAGCTATGGAGTTGTGCTAGTAGGCCCAGGCATTTTCCTTGTTTTGTTCAACATTTCTGCCCGTCTATCTTTATCTTTAAAAAAGGTATTACATCTCTTAATTTTCTGTCATCTAAAACATTTCTCTGTAATAAAATCTCATATAACCAAGACACAGAAAATGATTTATGAAAATGTCTCACTAACTGGCTTTCCTGCCCACTCCCTGTCACCCACTCACTGACACAGCATACAAGGGAAAGTAAATACTTTGGGATGATGTAACACGTCAGGCCTACACACTCCTTGGTTCACTGTGCATATGTTACCACCAGATCCTGACTCAACTCTGAAATAGATTTTAGATTTGTAGGATCTGGGCATAAATAACTATTATTTTCCTAAAGAAACACCAGATGATATACAAACCTGGAGATCGGGGGCTAAATTTGAGAATTTGTTTATTCAATTGTATGATCAGTTTTGTGTTGGGTAAGCAAAGTGGAGCCTCATGGGATCGGTATAAGTATGCCCATAGCCCATGTAACTGGATTGTGAGTTGTATTAGCCTAGCTCCCTGGTGCCCAACCTGTGGCCCGGGGGCCACATGTGGACCTTTGACACTTTTTGTGTGGCCTTTGGTGCCCCTGCAGACACTAATCTGTGTTTTGTCCTGTTATAGTAGAGATTTCTAGCAGCTTTATGTAATATGTCTTCAGGCTATGATATCATTGATCCTGGCCAAATTCCCAACTCCATTTGCAGTAATGCAGCCCCAACCTTGCAAGGAACCTCCACCATGCTTCAATGTTGCCTGCAGACACTCATTATTGTGCCGATCTCCAGCACTTCGGCGAACAAACTGCCTCCTGCTACAGCCAAATATTTCACATTTTGACTCATCAGTCCAGAGCACCTGCTGCACTTTTTCTGCGCCCCAGTTCCTATGTTTTCGTACATAGTTGAGTTGCTTAGCCTTGTTTCTATGTTGGAGGCATGGCTTTTTGGCCTCAATTCTTCCATGAAGACCACTGCTATCCGGACTTCTCCAGACAGTATAAGGGTGTACCCAGGTCCTACTGCTTTCCACCAATTTTGTGCTGATGGCATTGCTGCAAGGGAAGTAAATATGATGTGTCTTTTATCTGCTGCATTAAAGGAACACTAAAGGCAATTTCTTTTTTTTTTAAAATAACAAATATATTATACTTATCTCCACTGTGCAGCTCGTTTTGCACAGAGTGGCCCCGAACCTGGTCTTCTCGGGTCCCTCGGCGGCTGTCTCAGCTCCTCCCCGCAAGAATTCACCACCTTCATGGTAGTGAGTTCTTGCGGCCGCTCTCCTGTGATACAGCAGGCGGCTATAGCCGCTCACTGTATCACTTGGCCCCGCCCCCATCCAGTGGATGTGATTGACAGCAGCGCGAGCCAATGGCTGCGCTGCTTTCAATCAACCAATGAATGAGCCGAATAGCCAACCAAGAAGCCAGTGCATTCACGGCGCAGGACATTCGAGGGGTCAGGTAAGTAAATGGGGGCTCGGGGGGGGGGGCGCTAATCCTCTGATGTTTTTTCACCTTAATGCATATGTAGCGGGTATGTACTTTTGTGAGTGTTGAATTCGGGTGAAGACATCAGTGATGTCTTGTTCCCTCCGACCCCAGCAGGTGACGCTGTCACTTTGGGTCGGGGTTGAACCATCACTGCATTGCCGTACCCTTTGTGACCTCTCGCAGCGGTTGTACAGCGGGGCGGGGAACCCGCCGTGCTTGCTGGGAGAGGGTATAAAGGGGGCGGACATCTTCACCACGAGGTCCGAGCCCCAGGCACCTTCAGCCTGGGGGCTGCTGTCCGCGGTCGGTGTCCAGGCGGCCTAGGCCTGGACACGAGGAGTTCGGGAGTCACCCCAGACACCCTCAGTCTGGGGTGAGGTGCATCATTCAGGCCTGGGGCCCAGCTTCTTCCACTGGGTCCTGCCCGGGAGGAATCGTCCTAAGGTGCCCACAGTATCGGGTACCTGAATCCAGGCGTACCGTGCAGGTGACCTTCCCATAGATCTGGTGCAGCATATTGCCAGTGTCGGGACAGGGCCTCCGGAGACCGTCGGGATGGATGTCCTTTCCAAACAGGGGCTGTATTCACACGGAAGGTGGTCCATGTTCTAAGGTCCGTGGCAGAGACCGTTCCATTAAGGCCTGTGGCAGGGGCTGCAACAGTTCACTCGGTAGGTGGCAGCTGCCAACTTCACAGTCGGTGGCAGAGACCGTGCGCCAAGCCTATTCGCACGCAAAAGGAATAGGAGAGTTCATTTGTGCCTGGGCCTACTCGTATCCACACCCCTGTCTGTCTGTTACAAGAGTTCAACTGATTATGTTCATCCTGGCAAATGGAGAAATAAAAGAGTGTTTTAATGGTGTGGGGCTCTATTACTGGTAGAAACATCTCCACGGAAGAAACAGAGGCTCCGTATGCAACGAACAGACCCGAAGGTAAATCAAGTGACTTTGCTCAACCCTCATACACATACAAGGGGAGAGCTTGGCGTGGTGTTCCTGCACTCTCTCTCCCAGGTACCCCTAGACAACAGCCGAAATAACCGAGAGAGAGAGAGGGTGAGGCTGCTACACATAGAATGCATTAAAGTGAAAAAACTTGTACCTTTACAACCCCTTTAAGTTTTCATGGCTGACCACTGCCTCTATGGTTCTTTTTTAAATCAAATAATATTTTATTGAAAAGAAAACAACTTCCAGTGTACATACATTGCAAAGTCCAACAAGCATTTGTACAAACCGCAGCAGACATTTGCCTACCAAAGTACATTTTGTTTTTCTCATATAGCCAGCTTGTCTAAGCTTCTTAGCAGTCAAATAGTGCAACCAGCATTAAATGTGCATAATCATTACGTGGGACAAGAATTTTTGACATGACAAGTTCCCTAGAACTTATTCTTGGTGTATCAAGCCAAGGGGCCCAAAGCCTTTCAAATTTGCCCGGGTTTCCCCTATGCTGATAGATATACTGCTCCATAATGAGGGTATTTCTCATATGTGTTATCCTTATGGGATGACTTCCACCCCATAAGTATAACCTTTCTGGCCTGGAACAAGGATAGAAGTGTCTACGTTTTTTTTAATGTTGTCTGTTTCTTTGTGCTTCTTCAAAAGAGCTTAAATTGCACATCTTGAAACTGCTTTGAAATTTTTGCCTGGGAGAGATCTTGCTGATGCAGTATAACTACCTTGTGTTTTGTTGCTGTGCTCAGTCTTGCCATGGTGTATTACTGTCCTCCACAACCTCACCTTAGTAGCAGAATTTGGTTGTTCCTCACCCGGTATTCAGCCTCCTATATAGTTGTTTCTATTTCAGTTACTGACGTTGTTTCAACCTAAGTCAGAGGCAGATGAAGTGTCCTAAAGAACGATTTTAGGGACTTAGGAGCTAAATTGAGGAAAAGGACCTCCAAGGTCATATTCTCAGGAATACTACCAGTACCTCGAGCCACTCCAGAAAGGCAGAGGGAGATTAGGGAAGTAAATGAGTGGCTGAGCAGCTGGTATAGTATGGAGGGGCTTGGGTTCCTGGAGAACTGGCCCAACTTCTCAGTCGGTCACCAGTTCTATAGAAGGGACAGACTGCACCTAAATGAAGAGGATGCAGATGTGCTGGGAGTTAAGATGGCCGAAAAGTTAGAGGGGTTTTTGAACTAGACAGGGGGAGGTGGTCCAGAGGTAGAGATAGTCAGCAATGAACATATTCCAGAGGGTAGTATTGGGGGCATTAGTGGTAGGTTGACTAAAGCACATAAAAAACCTGAGGTAAGTATAGTAACAAGTCCTATTTGCAATCTTAGATAAGATTATAGTGCAGTGCTAGTAAACATGAAATTAAATAACCAATCACTAATAACAGACATGCAAAGAGTTCCATAAAAATGAAAAGTCCAGAAAAATGGCTATCAGGGCCAAAAGTGAAACTATATATAAATGCACCAAAGGAAAGTCCCCAAAAATTGATCAAGGTGATAATAGACTTCAGTGTGTCCTTAAAGTGCTTCCTTCACCAGATATGTAGGACGCTCACCTCAATAAGTGGGTCTCTGACCTAACAGAAGACCAAATGCACAATTCCTCACAGGGATGTAATCGATGTGTAACGTTGTCTCCAAAACATCAATGGTACTTGCATCAGAAACTTCTTATTGGTGGCGGTGAGTGTATCCCATACACTTATCAATCAGTGGTTAACATGAAAAAGCCAATAGGACAAGACATAGTGCTCTCTGTATCACAATTTATGTCACATTTATTTAAAATAGAAAAATTTCCACTCACATAAAAAGCACTTTGCCCAGTGCTAGGGGTAAAAGGCCTCTGATATAAACATGAATATGGAAGCGTCTCTCTTTACATTCCAGGCAGGTAATAAACGAATGACGTCACATGGTGGTCCCTATTTGCAATCTTGGAACACCTAATAAGCAGGCAGTATGCAACCGGTCTAGACTACGTGGCATGTTGACCAATGCCAGGAGCCTGGTGGACAAGATGGGTAAACTAGAGGTACTGTTGAACGAGGAGGATTTCGATTTTGTGGGAATGTCAGAGACCTGGTTCAACAGCTCTCATAATTGGCTGGCAACAATTCAAGGGTATTCCCTTTATCGCAGGGATAGAGAGGGTAAAAAAGGGGGAGGGGTATGCCTATATATCAAGAGTAATGTACAAATGAATGTGAGGGATGACATTAATAAGGGAGCTAGGGAGGAGGTGGAATCCTTATGGGTAGAGCTCCAAAGGGATGAAGCTAAGGGGAAAATAATACTGGGAGTATGCTATAGGCCCCCTAACCTGAGGGAGGAGGGGGAGATTGGCCTTCTATCACAATTTTGATTAGCAGCAAGGATGGTTGTGTTATCTTAATGGGGGATTTTAATTATCCATGCAAAGACTGGGTGGAGTGAACCACGCATTTTGTCTAAGGCTCGCCAGTTCCTAAATGTCTTGCAGGACAATTTCATGGGTCAGATGGTAGACGCATCAACTAGAAACAAGGCATTACTGGATCTACTGATTACCAACAATACAGAACTGATCACGGATGTGGTAATACGGGTTACATTTAGAAAAAAGTGATCACAGGTCAATTGGCTTCAGTATAAATCACACAAATAGGAAACATACTGTAAGGGGAACACAAAGAGACTGAATTTCAAAAGAGCCAACTTCCCTAAACTACGAACCTTGCTAGAAGATATAAATTAGGATAAAATCTTAGAAACAAAGAACACGGAGGAGAGATGGATTTGCTTTAAGAGCATATTAAATAAGGGCATCAGCCAGTGCATCCCATTGGGAAATCAGTTTAAAAGAGCAAACAAAAGTCCCGGATGGCCTAACTCCAATGTAAAAATGCATATAAAAGCAAAGGTGAAGTCCTTCAAAAAATACAAGGCTGAGGGATCATCATCAGCATTCAGACATTACAAAGAATGCAACAAGATATGTAACGGTGCAATTAGGACGGCTAAGATAGAACACGAAAGACACATAGTGGAGGAGAGCAAAAAAAAATCCCAGTATAGAAACAGTAAAAAAGGGAGGACAGACCATATTGGCCCTATAAAGAATGAGGAAGGTCATCTGGTTACAAGGGATGGGGAGATGGCGAAGGTATCGAATTTATTCTTCTCCTCAGTCTTCACGAGGGAATCGGGGGGCTTCAGTAACCAAAACTGCAGTGTTAGTTCTCATGACACATCACAGGAATCACTCTCATGGTTAACAGAGGACAGAATTAGAAATAGACTTGGGAAACTTAACATTAATAAATCACCGTGACCAGATGGCTTGCACCCGAGGGTACTTAGGGAACTCAGTCAAGTAATTGCCAAGTCATTGCTCCTAATTTGTACTGACAGTCTACTGACTGGAATGGTACCAGCTGATTGTACAAAAAACAATGTAGCACCAATATTTAAAAAAGGGCCAAAATACATCCCTGGGAATTACAGACCAGTTAGCCTAACATCAATAGTATGAAAGCTCTTGGAGGGGATGATAAGGGACTATATACAAGATTTTAGTAATGAAAACGGTATCATTAGCAGTAATCAGCATGGATTCATGAAGAATCGTTCTTGCCAAACCAATCTTTTAACCTTCTATGAGGAGGTGAGCTGCCATCTAAATAAAGTTAGGCCCGTAAACATGGTGTATCTGGATTTTGCAAAAGCATTTGACACAGTTCAAAATAATGCATTTGGGTGGCAAATATGAATGCAATCTACGCACATGGGGGTGAATCTCTGGGGGAATCTAGGATGGAAAAGGACCTGGGAGTCCTAGTAGATGATAGGCTCAGCAATGGCATGCAATGCCAAGCTGCTGCTAACAAAGCAAACAGAATATTGTCATGCATTAAAAACAGGATTAACTCCAGGGATAAAGCGATAATTTTCTCACTCTACAAGACAGTGGTCCGACCTTACCTGGAGTATGCTGTCCAGTTCTGGGCACCAGTCCTCAGGAAGGATGTACTGGAAATGGAGCGAGTACAAAGAAGGGCAACAAAGCTAATAAAGGGTCTGGGGGATATTAGTTATGAAGAAAGGTTGCAAGCATGGAACTTATTCTCGCTGGAGAAGAGACGCTTGAGAGGGGTTGTGATTTCAATTTACATATACCTTACTGGTGACCCCACAATAGGGATAACACTTTTTTGCGGAAGAGAGTATAATAAGACACGTGGCCACTCATTAAAATAAAATAAAAGAGGTTTAACCTTAAACTGCGTAGAGGGTTCTTTAATGAAAGAGCGGCAAGGATGTGGAATTCTCTTCCACAGGCGATGGTTTCAGCGGGGGGCATTGATAGTTTCAAAAAACTATTAGATAAGCACCTGAACGACCTCAAAATACAGGGATATTCAATGTAATACTGACATATAATCACACACATAGGTTGGACTTTGTGGACCTGTGTCTTTTTTCAACCTCACCTACTATGTGTAGCGGGTATGTGGTTTTCTGTTTGAATCTGGTGGGGAAACTGTGATGTATGGTTCCCTGGGGCCCACCGGGTGGCGCTGTCACTTTGAGCCTGGGGTTGAGTCATCGTTGCAGTGTCGTACCTCTTTTGGCCTCTCTCGGCGGGTGTATGGTGGGGCGGGGAACCCACCGTGCTTGCTGGGAGAGGGTATAAAGGGGGCGGCCATTTTTGGTGGCGGGAGTCGAGTCCCAGGCACCTTCAGCCTGAGGGCGGTGATTCGTGTCGGGAGTCTAGGCGGCCTAGGCCTAGAGGACGTTCGGAGGTCGTGTTCCATCCCAGGCACCTTTAGCCTGGGGTGAGGTACTTGGATGGAGGTCTAGGACTGAGTGTCCCGGACTAAGGCTCCGCGAGGGATGGACTTCCCAGGGGACCCCGGGAGTGGGTACCCGAATCCAGTGGCGTAAGGGACCGGAGGGGGTACTTACCTCAAGACCTGGTGCAGCAGATTGCCAGTGACGTGTGAGCCTCCGGAGACCGCCCGGAGGGATGTCTTGCTCGATTGGGAGCAGGAATCTACTTCTAGGAAGGAAGTAAGAGCGTTCATTGTGCCTGGGCCTACTCGCATCCACACCCCTTGTCTGTTCTGTTCATTGAGGGAGTCCAACCGATTGTGTTCACTTTTACATTGAGAAGAATAAAGGAGTGTTGGACTTTATTGGTGTGGGGCTCATTTACTGGCAGACACTGTTCAAGAAACCAGGAGGAGGCTCCAGATGCAGAACACCGACCCGAAGGTAAAAGAGGATTGTCTCCCACTACACACACATCTGCAGTGGGAACATTGGCGTGGTGACCCCGCACTCTCTCCTCCAAGGTACCCGTAGACAAAAGCTGAAGACAGAAGAAAAGATACAAGAGGGAGAGAGTGGAGGCCGCTACACGTGGGGCTCGGGTCCGGGATGGTGTTCATGCTATTACGGAGTTTGGACGTGTCTGCCCGAAGGAGTTCTGAGTAGGTCGACCATATCATTGGCCAAAGTGCATCCCTGCTCGAAGTCGTGGACATGACCCAGTGAAGGGAAAGGCCCGCGCAGAAGAGCGAGAAGAGGGGGGAGCCCAGCCGTGTGAGGGACTACACGTGGGGGCTTCTATTTGCACTGCGCCACCAGGCACACCCTCCCTGCTTAGTTCGTGGGCGTGTCTCAGGAAAGAAGAAAAGCCAGCGAACTACAGTGCAGAGGGGAGGAGTCCAAGACATGTGAAGGACTACACGTGGGGACTTTGGCGCAAAAACTTGCAGTGCGCCATGGACCAGCAGCAAGTCACCATGTTTGGACATACAGCGTGGGTTCCACTTCACTCTTCTACCACGTCTTTGACTGCTGCTGCTCCGGTGACCGATACAGGGATCCGGATAAAGCCCCGGGGACGATTCGCCCTGTATTCATGCATGGACGTTGAGGCCCTTGGGCGATGCGAAGCCTGTGGGGAGTTCTTATTCGAAGTGGATTCAGCCAAGAACCGTCTACCCCGGCCGTACCACAGGCAGCACCACTCAAGTTGGAGGAATCGCCGCTTTGATAGCCATCCCTGTACGCACTGCAGCGACCGCGGAGGAGGTCGTGAGTGCTCAAATACGGGAGAAATCCGAGGATGCTGACTCGGTCACCACTGTCTCACAGCGTCCACCGCCAAAGAGAAAGACCGGCATGGTAGCCCCATCCAGCGGTTGCGGTGGACCATCTCGCCTGCCTACGCCCGGCCCGGATGAATCTGGTGAGAAGAGTTCCGGACGTCCTGCCTCAAGAAAAGGCTGAGGTAAGCCAGGCGGAGGGACTTGGTGTGTGGGCGGAGGTGTCGGGGATTCACAGCCCTGTGTGTCCGTGGGGGGTGGTAGTCCCGTTTCCACTACAGGCTACATACCCGCGGAGGAGTGTGACACCTCCGACCAGGAGTCACTCTCTGATATGGGAGACGATGTCGCCATTGATAAACTGTTTGCTCAAAAGGGCTGGGACAAAGTGCCTCTCGCCTCGTCCCGCAGAAACAGGGACCCACCCATGTCTACAGGGGATAGTACACCTCGGGTGGAGGCACCAGCGCCTGAGGAGGGGTCCCATCCCCAGCCTACTCTTGCCTCCCCGGTGCCATCTGCACCTAATGCTGGGGAGAAGAGACTGTTGTTGCGGGGACCCTTGCCCAGAACGGAGGTGATCAGAGCACCTCGTCACCCGGATGCCATAGTCTTGCCAGGTGAAGGGGACAAAGCCACCATGCCTCTACTGGCGAGACTACAACGCCTGTTTTGTCCAAAGGTTGCTGCTGAAAATGGGTTGGAGTACCCATACCCGTCCAAAGAGTTACTGCATGAAGTAGAAGTTTGCCGGGAGTGGTGGTACAATGACTTTGTGTGGACCCACATTCAAGTCCCACACGCCAGCAGGTACCTTGCATGCTCCCCCAAGGCATCTCAGCGCTTTAAAGATTGCAAGGCAGAGTGGATGTTGGGGCGGCATATTCACGCAGACAAGGTGCTGATTCGACTCAAGGAAGGGGAAGATGTTGAATACCAAATAGAGACTCTGGATCAGCATCTGAAACCCCTTGTCCTGCCGCACCCTCGTTTCTATCTATAGGAGAAGAGAGACTCCGTTTTGTTCTTTACACTGCTGAACTTTCCGGGGTTCGTTGTTCTTGTTACCCAAAGGAGTTGAAGGACTGTTCCTGTTTGTTCTTCAATTTTCCAGCAAGCAATCACAGACTCTGGGGTAGATAGGGCCCAAAGAAGAAGAAAAGTTCCACAAATGCAGTTACCGCGGCGCTGTCACCAGGTGGCAGTGTCGTGCATCGGCATTCACTGTTCACACACACACTTTTTGAAGGAAAGGATTTCTCTGCGGAGAAGTTTTTTCGTTCTCATACGAACATATGTGTCAGGGATTTGTGTGTTTAACTTTTCTTTTCCCCTCTGCAGGAGAGCATCCCATCAAGACCACTGAGAATGGGGTGGGTCTTAGCCAGGATGGGTGGGGAGAGATGTTATGTGAAGATGTGATTTCAATGTTGTTGTTATGTGTTGTTGTTATGTGTTGTTGTTTCCCTTTCCCTCCCTTTTTATGTGAGGCTCAGGCACAACTGCTCTAGCTAGTTTTAGTTTTCTAAAGTTTGTTTTTGTAATTTTTAGTCGGTTTCTGGATTGGACTATGTCAGCCATTGAGGGCATGGTTTGTTCCAGACACTGGGGACCAGTGTCAAACCACCAGGGGGAGAGTGTAGCGGGTATGTGCTTTTCTGTTTGAATCTGGTGGGGAAACTGTGATGTATGGTTCTGTCAGGGTCACCTGTGGCCAGGTGACAGATGCACACCGTAGGGGGACAGGAGTGCACCGCGAGGTAGTGAACCCTATGGCTGGCTTCTGTGGATAGGAAACTGGGTGGTTGTGGAAAGCGGGACCAGAGGAGCACAACCGGGATCCCAACGGAAGCGAGAGCCAAGATTCCCCAGGGCGCGGAGTCTAAGACCCAGCTGGTCTTCTCCAGGGCCTCTAGTGGTGAGGATGTTACGCTGCAGGCTGGGACCAGGTCGCGGCCCCTGGAGTTTCCTAGCTCACGCCCCGTAGGATAAGGGGAAGCAGCAGCACACGATAGAGAGAACCGAATAACAAGCCGAAGGTCAGGGGCCACAAGCAGACAAGGATAACGAAGAACGAGCCGAAGGTCAAGGGTCACGAGCAGACAGGGATGGTCGGGGACAAGCCAATAACGTAACAGAGAGACAGACGTAGCACACGGCAGGCAGGAACCCAAACACACAATGCCTAACAAACACGTTGATCAGCAAAGCAGGCTTGCAGTGCACAGGTTAATATAGTGTTCAGTGATAGGGCCTGGGGTGGAGTCAGGCTGGGAGGAGATTATAAAGGAAGCCAGGTGAAGGAGGTCTGGTCTCTAGATGAACACATGAGGAGGAAGGTAAGATGGCAGACAGACATTAATGCATATCCATGACAGTACCCTCCCTCTTACGAGGCCTCCCCCTTCCCCGCCTGGGCCCAGGTTTAGAGGGAAACTTCAGATGAAACTCCTTTAACAGACGAGGTGCAAAGACCTCAGATGCAGTGATCCAAGACCTCTCCTCAGGACCAAACCCTTTCCAATGAACGAGGTACTGAAGAACGCCTTTACAGAGTCGGGAGTCCAGAATTTGACTGATCTCGTACTCCTGATTATCCTCAGAGACAGGCGCCACGGTAGGAAGAGGACGAGAGAATTTATTGAGGACTAAAGGCTTTAGAAGAGCAACATGAAAGGAGTTAGTGATTTTAAGGCTCTTAGGAATCTGGAGTTTGAAACAAACCGGATTCAGTTTAGCAGTTACCGTGTATGGACCGATGAATCGTGGAGCAAACTTCAGAGAAGGAACTCTGAGCTTGATGTTCCTGGTAGAGAGCCAGACTTTGTCCCCTGGCTGAAGAGAAGGCGGTTTACGCCTGCGGCGGTCGGCAAAGCCTTTGAATTTTTCAGCAGCTGCCCGGAGGGAATCATGAACGTGACCCCAAACGGAATTGAGAGACTCCTGAACCGAAGCCAAAGCTGGAATGTCTGGAGAACAGATCATAGGAAGAGGAAGTTGAGGGTGTTTTCCATAAACTGTGAAAAAGGGTGTCTTCTGCGAACTGGTATTCACATGATTGTTATGGGAGAATTCTGCCCACGGGAGTAGAGAGGACCAATCGTCATGGTGAGAAGACACAAAGGTGCGAAGAAAGACCTCTAACTCCTGATTAACCCTCTCAGTCTGTCCATTGGATTGGGGATGGTAAGAAGAAGAAAAATCCAAGACAATATTGAGGGATTTGCAAAAGGCTCTCCAAAAACGAGACGTGAATTGGACTCCCCTGTCGGAAACAATATGAGAAGGGACCCCATGTAGGCGGAGAATTTCTCGAATGAAAATGGGAACCAAGGCAGGGGCAGAAGGAAGACCAGGAAGAGGAACAAAATGAGCCATCTTGGAGAATCGATCGATTACCACCCAAATGACTGTATTATTCTCAGACAGTGGGAGATCGGTGATAAAATCCATGGCAATATGGGCCCAGGGTTCCTTAGGAATAGGCAAGGGCATGAGGAGACCAGCAGGAGCTTGTGTGGAGGATTTGGACTGAGCACAGACATGACAAGCTTTAACGTAGTCTTTGACGTCTGAGCGGAGATTAGGCCACCAGTAGTGACGACTGATGAGTAGGAAGGATCGGAGGAATCCAGAATGCCCTGCCACCTTGGAATCATGTCCCCAACGAAGGATCTTAGCTCTTAGCTCAGTGGGGACAAAGGTCTTACCAGGCGGAATTTTAGACTTCAGGGTGGTAGAGTGGGCAACAATGCATGAGGTGGGAATGATCGGCTCAGGTTCAGGGGCGGACTCCTCGTCCAAAGTGTCAAATGACCTAGAGAGCGCATCAGCCCGACCGTTGCAGGAACCAGGTTTGTAGGTAATCGTGAAATTAAAACGGGCAAAGAAGAGACTCCACCTGGCCTGTCTAGGATTCAGACGTTTAGCATTCTGTAGATACTGTAAATTCTTGTGATCGGTAAAGATCGTTATGGAGTGAGGGGAACCCTCCAAGAGATGACGCCACTCCTCTAACGCCAATTTAATTGCGAGAAGTTCCCGATCACCGATGGCATAATTCCTCTCTGCCTGAGAATTTTTTTTGGAGAAGAACGCACATGGTTGGCGTCTCTTCTCAAAGATTTGAAGAAGCACAGCTCCCACCCCCATTGAGGAAGCGTCCACTTCAATAAAAAATGCATTCCCAGGATTTGGTCTCCTCAAGAGGGGGCCAGAAACAAAGGCCTGTTTCAGGTTGTGAAATGCAGAGACAGCTTCGGGAGGCCAGTCTCTGGCATTCACACCCTTCTTGGTCAAAGCGATAATAGGCGCGGCAATGGAAGAGTAATTCCTTATGAACTGCCTATAATAATTAGTGAAGCCAAGAAAGCGCTGTGTGGCCTTGAGGCTAGCAGGAAGAGGCCAGTTGGTGATAGCCAAGACCTTCCCAGGGTCCATACGAAGCCCCGAACATGAGACAAAGCACCCCAAAAACAGGACCTCAGAACATTCAAAGGAACATTTCTCCAGCTTGGCATAGAGATTGTTCTCTCTAAGACGTTGAAGTACAGTGCGGACATGGTTTCTGTGGACGAGCAGATTTTCAGAAAAGATCAGAATGTCATCCAGATAGATGACAACAAACTGGTACAGCAGATCTCTGAAGATTTCATTGACAAAGTTTTGAAACACGGCTGGAGCATTACACAGACCAAAAGGCATCACCAGATATTCGTAATGCCCGTCTCTAGTGTTAAATGCAGTCTTCCATTCGTCACCCTCCCGTATTCGAATGAGATTGTACGCGCCTCTGAGATCCAACTTGGTGAAAATGGAGGCACCCTTCAACCTATCGAATAGCTCAGATATTAAGGGTAAGGGGTATCGATTTTTAATAGTAACCGCATTTAAACCCCGATAATCGATGCAGGGTCTTAAGGTACCATCCTTTTTGGCAACAAAAAAGAACCCTGCCCCTGCAGGCGATGAGGATTTCCGGATGAACCCTCTCTCCAGATTCTCTGCTACATACTCCGACATGGCCTGGGTCTCTGGGATGGACAGAGGGTAGGTACGACCCCTGGGTAGAGTTGCTCCGGGGACAAGATCAATAGCACAGTCAAAAGACCTGTGGGGAGGAAGCACCTCAGCTGATTTTTTACAGAACACATCCCGGTAATCGCTGTATGCGGCGGGAAGATCAGAAGAAACAGAAGTGGCAGCAACCGGAAGACTCTCCTTGGGGGTCACCTTGAGAAGACACGACGAGAAACATGAGGAACCCCAGGCCAGGATCTGCCCAGAGACCCAGTCCACATGTGGAGAGTGGAGCTGTAGCCAAGGGAGGCCCAATACAACTGGGGTAGAGGCCTTGGGTAGAATAAGAAAGGATATCCACTCCTGGTGGAGAATCCCTACCGACATCCTAATGGGTAGCGTCTGGAAGCGAATAGGGCCCCCTGGGAGAACAGTGCCATCAATTGCCGAGACTACCAATGGGGTAGTGAGAGGTGAAAGGGTAAGCTTCATAGAAGAAGCAGTTCTCCAATCCATGAAATTGCCGGCAGCCCCGGAATCCAGGTATGCAAGGGTTGACTGAGGAGAAGTGC
This sequence comes from Rana muscosa, assembly GCA_029206835.1. NCBI lineage: Eukaryota > Metazoa > Chordata > Amphibia > Anura > Ranidae > Rana > Rana muscosa. The sequence continues at coordinate 1,027,111,575 of CM055117.1, forward strand.
CTACATGAAGGGACACCGGCAAGAGCAGGCGAGAAGGTGATGTTTCTGGGTCCAATACTCCACCTTCCAAATGTATTAGACCCGAGCGTTTCCCGGACGAAGCGAGCAGGAGTCACGAAAATGACCCTTGCCCCCACAATAGAGGCACAAGCCCAGAGTTCTGCGCCTAGCACGTTCTTCGGGGGTTAGTCTGGTCCGGCCCAGCTGCATAGGTTCTTCAGCAGGTAGAGGATGCTCCACGGAATGAAGGGAGGGGAGCTCAGACTGGCTAGGACCCAGAGAGTGCTGGCGTCTTTTTTCTAAGGACCTCTCTTGAAAACGAATGTCGATCTGGTTGCATAATGAAATTACATCGTCCAGACCGACGGGAATGGCTCTTCCCGCTAATTCGTCTTTCACTCGGTCAGAGAGGCCATGTAAAAAGGTAGCGACCAGGGCCTCATTATTCCAGCTCAATTCAGCTGTGTGGATACGGAACTGAAGAGCATATTGCCCCACTGAACTAGATTCTTGGCGAAGACGTAAGACAGCACTAGCCGCTGAAGAAGCCCGAGCCGGCTCTTCGAAGATATTACGAAAGAGCTTCAAGAATTCGGACAGACTGGAAACCACCGGATCGTTCCTCTCCCACAGGGGGGCAGCCCAGGCCAAAGCTTCACCGGAGAGGAGGGAAATGATATAGGCTACCTTAGCCCGGTCAGATAGGAAGCTTTGAGGCTGAAGCTCAAAATGAATAGTGCATTGGCTGAGAAACCCCCTGCAGGCCTTGGAGTCCCCAGAGAAACGGAACGGAGCTGGCAATCTTAGTGAGTGTGAGGCTGCGACTGGTGCGATAGGTACAGCCGCTGGTTGTACTTGGGGTTGCGGATTCGGGGTTCCCAAGGAGACCTGAAGCTGCTCGAATCGAGAAGCCAGATCCTGGAGGAATCGCATCACCTGGGTCTGATTTGATTCCTGGGTCTCAAGTCTGCGAACTATGCCCTGCAATGGATCATCCGCGGGAAGCGGGATGTCAGCCGGGTTCATGGCTGATCAAACTGTCAGGGTCACCTGTGGCCAGGTGACAGATGCACACCGTAGGGGGACAGGAGTGCACCGCGAGGTAGTGAACCCTATGGCTGGCTTCTGTGGATAGGAAACTGGGTGGTTGTGGAAAGCGGGACCAGAGGAGCACAACCGGGATCCCAACGGAAGCGAGAGCCAAGATTCCCCAGGGCGCGGAGTCTAAGACCCAGCTGGTCTTCTCCAGGGCCTCTAGTGGTGAGGATGTTACGCTGCAGGCTGGGACCAGGTCGCGGCCCCTGGAGTTTCCTAGCTCACGCCCCGTAGGATAAGGGGAAGCAGCAGCACACGATAGAGAGAACCGAATAACAAGCCGAAGGTCAGGGGCCACAAGCAGACAAGGATAACGAAGAACGAGCCGAAGGTCAAGGGTCACGAGCAGACAGGGATGGTCGGGGACAAGCCAATAACGTAACAGAGAGACAGACGTAGCACACGGCAGGCAGGAACCCAAACACACAATGCCTAACAAACACGTTGATCAGCAAAGCAGGCTTGCAGTGCACAGGTTAATATAGTGTTCAGTGATAGGGCCTGGGGTGGAGTCAGGCTGGGAGGAGATTATAAAGGAAGCCAGGTGAAGGAGGTCTGGTCTCTAGATGAACACATGAGGAGGAAGGTAAGATGGCAGACAGACATTAATGCATATCCATGACAGGTTCCCTGGGCCCACCGGGTGGCGCTGTCACTTTGGGCCCGGGAGAAAGTTACTGCTCAAAAGAAGCTGTTGCTCTGCTCACTGGCTCCTCAGCATAGGGTGCAGGCAATTGCATATAGCAATGCAGGGACTGAAGGAAAAGCTTGGACAGCCGCACTCCAAAAATTGGTTGTTTTTATTTATAAAAAAGGAAAAAATCACATCAACACAAAATCACAGCAAAACACAGCAATGGAGCTGACGCGTTTCGCAGTACAGATCAGTGCTTATTCATAGCTAAAGAAGCTGCAGTGGGAACATTGGCGTGGTGACCCCGCACTCTCTCCTCCAAGGTACCCCTAGACAAAAGCCAGAGACAGAAGAAAAGATACAAGAGGGAGAGAGTGGAGGCTGCTTCATATGTAACTATGTAATAGTCACTAGTACAAAGAACAAGGGACAAGAACAGCAATGAAAATTTGAAAGGGGATCCATACTGTATCTAAAACCGTAAAAAAAAAAATTTGGTCCCCCCTAAACTTTTACTCCTTCTGCACATTCATCACCCAAGGCACATTCATTACCCAAGGCAGCACACCTTTTGGCACAAAGAAGAGCACTTAGAAGAGCCATCAGAACTGTGCCTGGAGTTAGACAGCAGTACAAGCTTTCATGATGAAAAACATTGACTAGAAGTTTTTTTCTTCAATTTCTGCTCTTCCATCTATCACCTTACTGTATCTGAGTGGGGGCTCAAACATATCTGTACTAGATCCACCTTGTATATTTTACAAATACTTGTAGGCCAGAAAAAAGTCAGTTTTATAAATGAATGAATAAACACCCTCCAAGAAATACATTTCCATCAGAAGTCCACCCCTTTACATCTGTCCCACCATTCACATCAGACTTTGCCCTCTTCACATCAGTCACCACCCTCCCCCTTTCACATCAGATCCCTCAGTCCCTTATCCAGCCTTACAATCCTCATGACAATCACAGCATGGCACAGAGCAGAATGCAGAGCAGGTCTGGATTGGGGGTGGTAGGTAGAACCGGCCTTCTGCTGAATGATGGTAGGGCCCTGAATGCCACCACCCTGGATCCACATCAGATGTTTCCATGGTGTGGTCAGACCAGACGCCAGGACCATAGCAAAGAATGATGCCATGTCTCCTGGCTGCTCAGCTTCATTGGTTATTATGGTGCTGGTGGATGGCCCACCTGCACCTTGAAAACACATGATGTAAATATGTGGGCTGGTTATAATCTTGTAGCAGGCCAGACATGTCCCTTGGTATGCAGTTTGAAGACTGCTGGGATAGTAGAAGATCTAGTTTTCTTTGGCCACAATAAACTGAATTTTTCAGCATGAATCACATTGGCTACCAATATAAAGGGTGTTTTTATTGGTTGGCATAAAAGGCCAACCACCACTAATCACTAACCTAATAGAGTCATCAAAGCCTACCATCACTGACCACCTATGTAAATGGGGGTCTTAATAAGGGGGCATAAAAAGTCCCTCACCACTGACCATCAATGTAAAGAAGGCTTTTTTTTTAAACTTGCATAAAATGCCCCTCAACTGCTCCAACTCTATTTCCCTGTATTTAATTTACAGACCCTAGAGCAGTGGTTCTCAACCTTTCTAGTGCCGTGACCCCTTGATAAAATGTCCCAAGTTGTGGGGACCCCTAACAATAAAATTATTTTCGTAGCGTGGGTTGTCAGCACCCAAGGTAAGACAAGTAATTTACTCCCCTAACCCACGGACATATAGCACTCCCGAGTCCCTTCTACTCATACAGTATTAAAACCCCTTATGATAGATTTTACGATGTACGACTCTTTCTCTTTGTTCTCCTTTCTTTCCCTTTTATCTCTCTCTATCCTAATTTCTTGTTTTTTTCCCCCCATCCCTCTCTAGTCGCCCTTCTTATTCTTTTACTTTATTCTTTCTCTCCCTTTTTCTTTGTTCCTCCCCCTCTATTCCTCTCCCTTCCATGTATTCTCTATTTTTATTCCTTCTCTTACTCCCTATTGGGGGGGGTGGGGGGAATGGGATGAGTGGCAGTGCTGGCGGGGAGTTGGGATGAGTGGCAGTGCTGGCGGGGAGTTGGGATGAGTGGCAGTGCTGGCGGGGGTGGGATCAGTGGCAGTTCTGGTGCGGGGTAGGATCAGTGACAGTGCTGGGGGGAGTCCTGATCAGCCAACTTAGGTGCTCTTGATCAAGGTCATCTGCTGATCTTAGAACTGTAGTGGGGACATTTAATGGCAACTATAATCACAGGTAGTGTTATCCACTGTCTCTGACATTGTGGTGTCTTGCAGCAGTTACATCTATGCCGAAATCAGGAGATAGTCTCCTCCAGCCCCTCCCACTTCACAGTCCTCACCAGTCAGTTGACCTCTAGTCTCTGCCCCCCAGCCATACCGTGAACTGAATGGGGGGCTGCAAAGAGGCTGAGTGGGTGGCTGCAGGCTCCAGGGACAGCCCTGCTGGGCAGCCGCGAGAAGCCTGGGAGAGCGGTGCGGGCTTCAGGAACAGCCAAGGATTTAGGGACCCCTGGCAAATCGTCATTTGACCCCCAGGTTGAGAACCACTGCCCTAGAGGAACATAGCAAATGTGGAGTAGAATATTGGAACCAAAGACTGCTGCTTTTGGTGCCCCTGGCACTTCTGCCCATCAGAGAGCTGGTCTGGCACATCTCCTGTGTTGAACCTCCTCTAGTACAGCCCAGAAAACAGATACCGTATATAGCCTGCCCTTACTGTTGATTTATCATGCCTTCCTAATTTGTAATTCAGTTGCAATAATTTTTGAATAGCTGTGACAAATTATTGACTGATTATAACTACATAATGTGCTATTAGAGATAATGGGAACTTCATAGATGGAACGTAGGAAGAAATGGCCTCTGTTTGCACTTGGCCTTTTAGGAATTATTTCGGAGAAGTTTCCTTGAAAACAGAAAGTCCATTACACTCTTCATGCAGGAATTGTCATGTACAACATTGCAGATTATCGGCTGATTCAGGGGCATCCTTCCTAAATGATGACACAGGCTGACTCTACAGATACCGATCTTACTTCACTGGACAAAAGTTCAGCATTGTGTTATTCACTGAAAGAGTAGGAAGTATTTCTGTTAAAAGTATCCTGTCCATTTCTCCGTTTCTCGACCAACTGTGTGGGACACATGAATCTCCAGAACATTTTTTTATTTTTTTTGATAGAGCAGGAAAAAAGTTATTAAATAGTTTTTAGAAGAACGGTAAAGGGTTAGAACCTGTGTCAGGTTTGTATTGTTAAATGTCAACAATTCATATTGCACCGACTCCTCAATCACCAATTCTCGTGAAGGGTAAAATGCTTAAAGTGGACATGGTTGTCATTCACCCTAGAAGACTGGCAAAATCTTGTAGTAGAAACTAACCCCTAACTTTTAGTTATGCACCATAATGCCACTAGGTAACACCTGTTATCCTATTGTAAACCATTAGAGACCTAAAAACCAATTAGCCCTGTTGTATGCAAATTACAGCTGTACGGAAAAAATGAAAGGTGCTTTACCCCAGCATATTTCAGAATGCAATGCAGGATCTGAACATCCATGCTCTGCTTCCCCAATTTAAGCATTGCAAGTGTGATCTTTGTAACTGATACAGTTGTGCTGAAAATGTTATAACTTACAATCTCGGCAGCGTTGACAGTGACTCGATCCAAATGACATCTTGCAGATCATAGAAAGCTTTTAAAAATATTTAAAGGCAAACAAAGCATGTGTTTTATGATAATCCCCGTAAAAGATGCTACATTATGGGATGTGCTGAGAGCAGCCCTCAACCTATGGAAGGTACATCCTTCAGAGCCTCAAACAGCAGTATTCATAGAAGTTAAGTGTTAAAATCCAACTCTTAGGCCCCATGCACACAGGGCGTTTTTGCAGCTGCTAACAGCAGCGTTAGACGTTTTTTTTTTACAGCTACAAAACGCCCATCCATGTTATTCTATCGTGTTATGAACACATAGAGCTTTTATGAGCTCCAAGTGGCATAGGCGTTTTCCAGCTGCAAAAAAAAAACAATTCCAGTGCGTTCAGGTTTGAGCTGCAAAAACGGCTAACGCGCATAAACGCGCAAAAACGCAGCCAAAACGTGCAAAAACGCTGCGATTTGCGTTTTTGAGCTCCAGGATTTTTTTTTTTTTAAAAAGGTCAAAAAATGTTTACAAAACATGGACAGGCATTTTTAAGCTGTAAAAAACGCGGCTGTAAAAACGCCCTGTGTGCATGGGGCCTAACTTCTGGGCCTAACCCCCCCCCCACCCCAGGTCTTGGCCCCCTCCAATTAAACCAATTAAAAAAAAGTACTACTCACCCTCTATATGTGTCCATCGCTGGTCATCGGTCCTCTTCCAGGTTGAAATATGCCCAGCATCATTCGATGATTTCCTGTTCTATGCAGCACTGAGAACAGCCTACCACCTATGCTTAAAGAGAAAAGGAAGGGCCGTGCTTGTCACATTACCGGGAAAAATACACCTGGAACTAAGATATATATACTGCAAATGTTTGTAAATTTACCAAGAGGTTGTAGAAGAAGGGGTATGGTTGGAGGGGTGTTAGGAGAGTTCTCCTTTATCAGCCCTTTTGCAACTTGTGAAAAATAGGCAACTCCTTTAAAAAAAACAATTGATGAAAAATACACCCAAAACCTTTCTTCACACAGTTCTTCACCTGCCTCATTCTTTTCAATGGCTGGTTTGTACTCGTAGTGGCCCCTAGCCATCCAGAGGAGTATAAACCAGCTATAGCAAAGAATGGGGCCCAGGCATGCGTGCACACTAAGCACCAAATCCACCTGGGAGGTTTTTCTTACAAGGACTGTGCATCACCAGACCGGGCCAATACAGTGGGAACTCAGGGGCGGGGATGAAGGTAAATAGTGCCTGCTAAACTAAAAGCAAAGTTGTCCCTTAAGAAAAAGAGTTTCTCCTCTTTTTTTCTTTGTGCAAGTTACTATTGTACATTAAAGTGATATTAAAGGTTCAACTTAAAAAAAAAAAAAAAAACATGTAAATTTTTCCTGCTCTAAGCAGTGATTTTGCACTTGTACAGGAGTCCAAACAAAGTTTCACACATGTGGTATCACCATACTCAGGCGGAGTAGCAGAATGTGTTTTGGGGTGTAGTTCTAAGTATTTTCATGTTGCATGTGAAAAATATAAAATTGCCAATTTTTTGTAAAACAAATAAATTTCTTTCCACATTTTCTAAAACTTGTGGCAAAAAAAGAAAGTCTTCTAAAGACTCGCCGTGCCTCTTAAAAATACCTTTGGGTGTTTACTCTCCGAAATTTTGTAATTTTGTGGGTGTTTCTACTGTCCTGGCACTCCAGGGCATCCAAAAATCAGGAAGCTAGATGCATAATTTATGCCCCTCAAAAGCCTTAAGGTGCTGCTTGGATTTTGGGCCCCTCTATGTGCTTAGGTTGTGAAAAAGTCTCACACATATGGTATCCCCATACTCAGGAGGAGTAGTAAATAAAGTTTAGGAGTGTAATTCTAAGTACGTCCATGCTGTGTGTTAAAAATATCTTATTAATTGACAACTTTGTGTAAAAATATACATTTTCATTTTCTTTTCACATTTTCCAAAATTTTCAAAAAACTCATTACTCATTAAAACTTAAACTCACTGGGGGCGCATGCGCGGATGCCTGAGGGAGAAGTCGCATCCCCTTAGAGCTCCGCTCCCGGGTTAAACAAACCGGAGAACCGACCGCTGCCTTTTACCGCAAACGGCACCAGCTCCCGCAAATTCACACCAGGTACACTTCGGCGTATTGAGGATGGTCACGAGGGGCCCAAAAACGAAATATAAGATTGGTACCTCTAAAGATACACTGTCCCGGCAGACATCCAAGATGGCGGCGCCTGGTACCTCACAGACTCGCACACAGCGGGTTCCTAAATCCCTGTCACACAGTGTCAAAACTCTGGACACAGCTGGTGAGATTGACTCTGACTATGAAATACCTGAAAATGTTATTCAGTCTAATATGTTTAGTCAATTTGAGAAAATGCTTCAGAAAGCTTTGAAACAAACTTCAGACCAGATAACTGAGAAGCTGACAAGGGAGATTAGGGAGCTGGGGCATAGAACAGCTGAATTGGAAATGCGGGTAGATGATATAGAAACCACCACACAGCATTATGATGCTACTATTGAACAGCTTAAGGATGAGAACTCTTTGTTACAAAACCGTTTGGAAGACCAGGAGAATAGGGACCGTCGCTCCAACCTAAGAATCAGAGGTCTCCCTGAATCAATCATAGACTTACAGGGAACTATATGTGCACTGTTTCAGGAACTGTTACCAGGTATTTCACCTGAGAGATTGGAAATGGACAGAGTCCACAGGGCCCTAACTCAACGCAAACCCAATGGACCCCCTAGGGATATTATAGTTAAATTTCATTACTATAAAACAAAGGAGCAAATACTTGCTGCTGCTAGAGGTAAAAACACTCTTGAGTTCCAGGGCAATATATATCAGCTCTTTACAGACCTCTCCCCTCTAACTGTGACTAAGAGGCGTTCTATGAAACCCCTGCTGCAAGTACTTCAAAAACATCAAATCATATACCACTGGGGGTTTCCATTCTCTCTCCGCTTTACACACTTGGAAACTAGATATACCTGTCGCACGTCCGATGAACTACGGTCAGCCTTAAATGATCTAGGCCTGATGGATCACACCAATTCTAAGGAGCAACCTCGTAGACGAGCGGCTTCTAGATCACCTCCAAATGAAACCGACTTGGACCCAAACCCCTCTGGTTATACCAGACAGAATCTTCATAAACGAGGACGTTTTGATAGTCAGGCACCGATAAATGTTGACTCAATGGATTGATTGTTCAACTTTCATTAATCTTATCCATGTTTCTCCCTTTTTATAGGGTACTAGCCCCAATGCTTTATTCTGAAAAGCATTGCACTATCTCTGATTGAAGAGTTAGAATCCTGTTCTCCATTTTTTTTTTTTTTTGGTGGTGTCTCGTTACTGACAAATATGTCTATTTCTTTAATTTATATGCACACTATATATGCATATTAAATTGTACTTATGAAATATAAATTTAGGTATTTATTTATGGTTTTAGTCAGCCAGAAGGTTTATATTTCATTTACATTTTTTAGACAAGTGTTTCTAGTTTTTTTTTTTTTGGCTCGTCTCCTTACTGACAAATATGTCTATTTATCTAATTTATATGCATATTATATTGTACTTATGAAATATAAATTTAGGTATTTATTTATTGTTTTAGTCAGCCAGAAGGTCTATATTACATTTACATTTTTGAGACAAGTGGTTTTTTTTTTTTGGTTTTTTTTTCTATTTATGTAATATAAATTTATGTATTTAATTTATGTTTTTGTCAGCCAGAAGGCTAAAATTTCATTATTACTTCTTGAGACAAGTGTTTCTTGTTTTCTTTGTTTGTCCCCTTATAGACAAATAAGTTTATTTCCTTGACTTATATGGTCATTGATATAGATAGATTATCCTCCTCCCTCTTTTTTTTTTTTTTCTCTTTCTCTTTCCCCTACATTTGCGAGCTTGTTTATTAATTATTTCGCTTGAGTAGACGGTTTGCTTCACAAGTGTTAAGATCAATATTTTCTAGCCTCCTTATGGACGCATTCATCTAAATATTGACTCAACATAATTCCCGACGTTGGTATGTTTCCTTTCTCTCTCTCTTTTGTTTATTGCATCTCCAGTCTTATTGATAGAGAAATATATAAGTTTACTATTATAATACTTAAGTGTTCTCCGGCGTTGTTTTTCCCTCCGGAACTTCTTGCGGCCCCCTACATACCCCCTGACTCCTGCTATTATTATGCAGGAGTCGGCCGGTGACCATGGAACCCCTCGGAGATTTTTTGTTATCTCTCCGAGATGTTCCTGCGCCCTACTAGTACATCATTATTTTATGACATTAAATGCAGTCATTAGGGCTACCTATTTATTTGGTTTCTTCTTTATTCTTTCTTTTCTGTCTTTCATTTCTTCTCCTCTTCTGTCTCCCTTGGTGGCGGTTCGAACTCCTAATATGGGTTTTATTAACCCTTACATAAAACTTACCCTTACTATGTCATGGCCCCCATAAACATTTTGTCCTTAAATGTACAAGGCTTCAACGTTCCACAAAAAAGAACTAAAGCTCTACGTTCCTTTTCAGCTAGAAAAGCTCACATAATTTTCCTTCAAGAAACACACTTTATCAATAACGCCTCCCCTAAATTTCTTTCCTCCTCCTACCCTCAATTCTACACAGCTTCAGCTACAACTAAGCAACGTGGGTCCCTGATTGGATTCCACCGCTCTACACCATTTACCCTTAATACACAAATATGTGACCCTGAGGGTAGATATGTTTTATTAACAGGCTTTATTGCTGATACTGAAGTCACATTAGTTTCGTATTACGCCCCAAATAAGCGTCCTGAAGCTTTTCTATCACATCTTTTCCAACTAATCGAATCACATAAATTTGGAACAATAATATTATGTGGCGACTCCAATACTACCATCTATCCCTTCTTGGATAAATCACCATCATCTCCTAACTCTCCTACCCATAAACGGTCCTTCCAATTTCTACTTACTTCTTTTAATTTTGTTGATACCTTGCGGGAACTTAACCCAACTTCCAGAAATTTTACACATTATTCTTATCCACACAAATCCTTTTCACGAATAGACCATATTTTCCTCCCCTCTAGTATGCTCCCTGAAGTAATATCCTCTAATATAATCCCATTTCCATGGACAGACCATTGTGCGGTTACTGCTACAATTACCTCTCCAATACCTAGGTCACATGACACCACTTGGTGTATTAACGACTCCATCCTAACTCACCCCTCACACCGCTTAGATATTGAATTGGCTCTTAATGATTATATCTCATTTAATGACACTACTGATGTCTCTGCCCTTACACTATGGGAAGCCCATAAAGCTGTCATTCGGGGCAGCTTGATACAAAAGGCGAGATCTATTAAAAGAGATCGCAAGATTCTGTTCACCAAACTTGAAGCAAATTTTAACACTTGTCATTTGGCTCATCAAGCTACCCCGAATGCAAACACTAACACTAAATTGGAAAAGGCCCGGCTTGAGTTGGATCTTTTTCTGACAGATTCGGCAGACAAACTCTTACGCAAGCGGCAACATACCCTATACCGCAAAGCCAATAAGCCCGATACCCCTATGGCCCGCAGCCTCAAGTCTATTGATCGTTCACAGACTGCATTCCGCCTTAGAACCTCCAGAGATGCATACACCAGTAACCCATTAAAGATCTTGGAAATCTTTCAATCTAAATTAGCTAAGCTCTATGACCCTGGCTTAATCTTTGATAAAAACAAAGCAGACACGTTGTTCTCAGATGTTACACTTCCCACAATGACACCTGAACAGTGTGAATATTTGGAGAGTCCCATAACGGCCTTGGAAGTTTAAGCTGCTATTAAAGAACTGAAGCCTCACAAGAGACCGGGCCCCGACGGGTTTTCTGCACTATACTACAAACAATTTGATTCGATTTTAACGCCTCTATTGACTAGAGCCTTCAATTCTTTGTTAGCTGGTCATTCGTTCAAAACCGAAACACTAACTTCCATCATAGGAATGATTCCCAAACCTAAATCTGACACTACCTCTTGGTCTAATTACCGCCCCATATCTCTTTTAAATCTAGACATTAAGTTATTAGCTAAGATCCTGGCAACTAGATTAAATAGCATTATAGGTAAACTTATCCATCGTGACCAAACTGGCTTTATGCCCTTGCGTCAAGCAGGGGATAATGTCAGAAGAGCACTTTTATTAATTCATGCCACCAAAAAAAGACATATCCCAACTTGCCTTATATCATTAGACATTAGGAAGGCGTTCGACTCAATCAGCTGGCCATATCTACAATATACTCTTCAAAAATGGGGTTTTGGGGAAAATTTCTTAACTTGGGTCTCCTCACTATACAGCACTCCGAAAGCTTATATTAAATATATGGGTTACAAATCAGCTATGATAGATATTAGGAGAGGTACTAGACAGGGTTGCCCTCTATCCCCTTTGCTTTTTGCCCTACTTATTGAACCCTTAGCATGTATTATTAGAGATAATCCTAATATCAAAGGAGTAGAATTAGGTGGACATCACCACAAATTGAGTCTTTTTGCAGATGACATCCTGATTTTTTTATCCCATCCCCATGTGTCAGCCCCAAATCTAGTAAATACTTTAGACAAATTTGCAAAGATTTCTGGATTGTGTGTTAATCATGCCAAATCTAATGCCCTTAATATTTCCCTTTCGCCATCTGAGTTACAACAAGCTCAAACGTCTTTACCTTTCAATTGGGAATTGCACCATATTTCATATCTCGGAGTCCAACTCACTTCTTCTATATCCGACTTATTTTCAGCTAACTACTTACCCTTATTGAAGTCAACTACTAATCTGATGAAACAATGGTCTTCTCTCCCTTTATCTTGGATTGGGAGGATTAACGCTACTAAGATGTCAATCTTACCAAAGTTCCTTTACCTATTTCGAGTTCTCCCCATACATATACCTCCTTACTTCTTGAGACTCACTCAAAAGAGAGTGATGTCTTTTATATGGGGCTCTACAAAACCCCGTATACCCAGATCGACTCTTTATCTTGATAAATTGAAAGGTGGTTTGGGAATTCCTAACTTTTCCTCATACTACTTTGCTGCTCAGCTAGCACAACTCCCCAAATACCATTCTACAACAGAATCCCCTCTATGGGTTGCGATTGAATCAGTGGATATTGACCCCATTTCTGTGAATAATTTGCTCTGGTTAGCTCCTAAAGATAGACTAAACTTATCTAACCCCGTAACCAAACATTCTATAGCTATCTGGGACAAATATAGATCCACAAAAAGCCTACAATCCACTCATAACCCTCTACTCTCTTTTCTTCGAAATCCCTCATTTTACCCCGCCTGGAAATTCCCCCTATCATTTGCAGCTTGGTCCAAAAGAAACCTACTTCAATTTCACAATCTAGTTTCCTCCAATGATATTCTTACGTTCCCAACATTATGTGATATATACAAACTCCCCATGAAGGAGCTCTTCCGCTATCTACAAATTAAGAACTTTTATACACCCCTCGTTGATACGGGATCCCCTCTTACCCAAATGACTCAATTTGAACGTATCTGTAACAGTGATCCCCATACTAGAGGATTAATATCACTTTTGTATAAACGCATCAATTCCACATCTGACGATACTTTACCATCCTATACGACTAAATGGGCACATGACATGGATAGAACATTCAGTAAAAGTGACTGGGATAATATATGGTCAGCTACTAAGCATTCCTCGCCAAACTGTTTTGCGTTGGAAACAAATTATAAGGTCCTTTCTCGATGGTACCTGGTTCCAGCCAGGATTGCCAAATTTGCCCCCATGTACCCAAATTTATGTTTCAGAGGCTGTTCTGAACCGGGCACGCAATTCCATATTTGGTGGCAATGTCCAATCGTTCAATCCTTCTGGAGTAAAATATTTAACATGGCCTCTACGGCCTTGGAAATACCAATCCCGCCAGACCCAGCACTGGCTCTCCTCAACCTCAAACCTCCTGAATTGAATAAATCACAATTCAAATTACTACTACATCTCACCACGGCGGCTAAACAATCTATAGCTAAGGCCTGGAAAACCCAAACTTTAGTTGTGGCTGAAACTAAACATAGAATTAACAGAGCCCTTATCTTTTCCAAAATGTCTGCTATTGAAGATAACAACATTACTACATACAATAAAATATGGAAACCATGGATTAAACACTTCTTACCCCCAGATTTTGATCAATTATTGTTGATGCCTTGTTGAAATACTTTACTATTTATCTTTTAATATAATATTTAAACGGGGCCTTGATCTGACTGGACCGCCACCCAGGGAGACAACCTTTACCTTTATCTCTATTTTTCTATACCCATACCTTCTTTTCTATATATTTTACTTTTCTCCCATATTTCTTCTTCTTCTCTCTGTACTTCTTCTGTCTTTCTGCTCTGGTTAGTTTTGTTACTTGTGTAATATGGATTTTATACACATGCGATGTCCATTACATGACTTATATATATACCTTTTAAGTTTAACTTTATCAATCACTAATATCTTTGTGTGTTAAAGATTTGTTAGGAAGGTCTTTCACTAAACAATTGAGGTATGACAACGTTCATCTGGTGTATCCTTCTGGATAACCCAGCATACTCTCTCATACTTAATCGTGCCCCCATCTGCTCACAGCTTGCTCCCTTTTGGGGTGAGCGGATGGTCTGGAGGCAAGATATTCTATCCTGAATATTGCTTATTTTCATTGCTCTAATCTTTCATACCTCTATTTGTATTGATATAATTGTTAATGAGGTTTATCCTCTACTACTTTTCTTTCAATATGTATTTTTAGTGATTGCTGTATTTATTTACAATTCTATACTTGATCAGAATGTAATGTTCATTATACTTGCTATTTACTTGTAAAATCTAATAAAAATATTAAACAAGAAAACTTAAACTCACTATGCCTCTTAGAAAATACCATGGGGTGTTTTCTTCCCTGTTTCCACGGTCCTGGTGTTCCATTTGAAATGTGATAGGTAGTATGGCACAAACATATAAGTATATGAGTGGGACTTTATATATGCTTTAATTTGAGGGTATTTACATCCAAATCAGGTGAACGGTGTAGAAATTACAACAGTTTGTATATGTGCCTCACACTTTTTAAGGGACCAAAAGTATTGGGAAAGATTAACAATCATAAGTCAAACTTTCACTTTTTAATACTTGGTTGCAAATCCTTTGCAGTCAATTACAGCCTGAAGTCTGGAACGCATAGACATCACCAGACACTGGGTTTCATCCCTGGTGATGCTCTGCCAGGCCTCTACTGCAATTGTCTTCAGTTCCTGCTTGTTCTTGGGGCATTTTCCCTTCAATTTTGTCTTCAGCAAGTGAAATGCATGCTCAATCGGATTCAGGTCAGGTGTATGACTTGGCCATTGCAACACATTCTACTTTTTTCCCTTAAAAAACTCTTTGGTTGCTTTCGCAGTATGCTTCGGGTCATTGTCCATCTGCACTGTGAAGCGCCGTCCAATGAGTTCTGAAGCATTTGGCTGAATATGAGCAGATAATATTGCCCAAAACACTTCAGAATTCATCCTGCTGCTTTTGTCAGCAGTTACATCATCAATAAATACAAGAGAACCAGTTCCATTGGCAGCCATACATGCCCACGCCATGACACTACCACCACCATGCTTCACTGATGAGGTGGTATGCTTTAAATCATGAGCAGTTCCTTTCCTTCTCCATATTCTTCTCTTCCCATCACTCTGGTACAAGTTGATCTTGGTCTCATCTGTCCATAGGATGTTGTTCCAGAACTGTCAAGGCTTTTTTAGATGTTGTTTGGCAAACTCTAATCTGGCCTTCCTGTTTTTGAGGCTCACCAATGGTTTACATCTTGTGGTGAACCCTCTGTATTCACTCTGGTGAAGTCTTCTCTTGATTGTTGACTTTGACACACATACACCTACCTCCTGGAGAGTGTTCTTGATCTGGCCAACTGTTGTGAAGGGTGTTTTCTTCACCAGGGAAAGAATTCTTCGATCATCCACCACAGTTGTTTTCCGTGGTCTTTTGGTGTTGCTGAGCTCACTGGTGCATTCTTTCTTTTTAAGGATGTTCCAAACAGTTGATTTGGTCACACCTAATGTTTTTGCTAGCTCTCTGATGGGTTTGTTTTGTTTTTTCAGCCTAATGATGGCTTTCTTCACTGATAGTGACAGCTCTTTGGATCTCATATTGAGAGTTGACAGCAACAGATTCCAAATGCAAATAGCACACTTAAAAAAATGAACTCTGGACCTTTTATCTGCTCCTTGTAAATGGGATAATGAGGGAATAACTCACACCTGGCCATGGAACAGCTGAGCAGCCAATTGTCCAATTACTTTTGGTTCCTTAAAAAGTGGGAGTCACATATGCAAACTGTTGTAATTCCTACACCGTTCACCTGATTTGGATGTAAATACCCTCAAATTAAAGCTGAAAGTCTGCAGTTAAAGCACATCTTGTTTGTTTCATTTCAAATCCATTGTGGTTGTGTATAGAGGCGAGCCAAAAATATTATAATTGTGTCGATGTCCCAATATTTATGGACCTGACTGTATGTATATCATATTTAGAAGGTTCCTCAGTCACTGATATAATAACTTGTACCCTGTCACAATATGAAGACCAACCTGTACCATCCAGGTGGCGCACAAACGAATGCCTGCTGGCCCGTGGGAAATCCCTGGGAGCCCAATCCCCAGATGAACCCAAAAATAAACTAGAGGCAAAAATCAAGCAAAGATCCCCAAAACAATAAAATCCATAAATGCATCCCAAAATAATGCATAGCCTCTCTCTACATGAAAATGAAAGCTCTAGTCCAGTGGTTCTCAACTTGGGGGTCGAATGACGATTTTCCAGGGGTCACCCTATCCTTGGCTGTTCCTGAAGCCTGCGCTGCTTTTTCAGCCTTTTCGTGGCTGCCCAGCTGGGCTGTCCCTGGAGCCTGTGGCCATCCAGCTGGGCTGTTCCTGGAGATGGGGCTGCCCACTCAGCCTCTCCGCAGCCACCCATTCAGTTCACGGCATGACTGGGGGGCAGAGACTAGAGGTCAGCTGACTGGTAAGGAATGTGAAGGGGGAGGGGCTGGAGGAGACCCTATCTCTTGATTTCGGCATAGATGTCACTGCTACGAGACACCACAAAGTCGGAGACACAGTGAAGCTGGAGACAGTGAGTAACACTTCCTGTGATTATAGTTGCTATTAAAAGTCCCCACTACAGTTATCAGATCAGCAGATGACCTTGATCAAGAGCTCCTAAATTTGCTGATTAGAACTCCCCCCAGCAGTGCCACTGATCCCAACTCCCCGCCAGCACTGCCACTCATCCCATTCCCCCCATCCCCCCACCAAGGAGTAAGAGAAGGAATAAAAATAGAGAATACATGGAAGGGAGAGGAAAAGAGGGGGAGGAACAAAGAAAAAGGGAGAGAAAGAATAAGGGAAAGAACAAGAAAGATGACTAGAGAGAGGGATGGGGCGAAAAAAAACAGGAAATTAGGATAAAGAGAGATAAAAGGAGAACAAAGAAACAGAGTGGTACATCCTAAAATATACCTTAAGGGGTTTTAATACTGTACGAGTGGAAGGGACTCAGGGAGCGCTAAATGTCCGTGGGTTAGGGGCGCAAATTACTTGTCTAGCCTTGGGTGCTGACAACCCACGCTACGAAAATAATTTTACTGTTAGGGGTCCCCACAACTTGGGAAATTTTATCAAGGGGTCACGGCACTAGAAGGTTGAGAACCACTGCTCTAGTCGATGCTTCAGCAACATTCATGCTTCAAAGAACTGCCTTATCTGCAAGATGTTTTCTCTGCTTTAATCCATGTTTTCCTTATTTCTTGGAGTCATTAACCTTCCATAGGGCAGAATCAAAATATAATAAACAACAAGACAACTAGATGCTGCACTGTTTTGGTGAAAGGGCCTTTCATGTAGAGAACGGCCATGCACTTTATAGCACTTTTAAATGTAAGAACAAAAATGTTATGTGGCTGCATTCAATTTTTTTGCCTTTTTTCCATCATCTTCACCTGGTGACTCTCCCATCAACACACTTCTTATGGTAGCATTGTTATACTAGGCTAGGAAGTCTATTTGAATTACAGAAAGCTTTCCTCGTTCTCATAACATAGGGGCAAGTGTTCCGAAGTTCAGAGAAAGGACAGCTCTGAATTTTTGGAAGGATTGAGTGTTTTTTTTTTTTACATAAGCAAAAAAAACCCCCCAAAAAAACTTTTAATAGTATATTTATCAGGCACATAGAGAAGTTCATTGTCAGGGTTTCTATTTACTAAAAGTCACTTAGTTTGCTTTTAAATTCCTTACAAAGGTCATGAAATGTTTTTTCTTTTCAAATACAGTAATAACCTAATGGCCCAGAAGGATGTAGATAAGAGTTCCAACCATACTCTTAATTTTCCTGATCTGCATTCTTGTCTCTGGGTCCAAGAACTGAACACCTACCAGGAGGACCTGTTTTGAACAACTCCATAAAGGCTAAAACATTTAACATATTTTTATGACAGGTTCTCTGGTAGAGTGGAAGATTGATGACTAAACAGACCAGCAAATTTCCAAATATCTTCTGGTCTGCTGACCCTGGGACCCAGTTTGATATTGAAACGTAGCAGCAAATGGGGGATAAAAGACTGCAGACCTCTGTGAAAGCTCCTATCAATGCTTCAGCAACGTCCATGCTTCAGAGAACTGCCTTATCAGCAGGATGTGCGCTGGGCTTCAATCCATGTTTTCCTTATTTTTCAAAGAGTCATTGACCTTCCATAGGGCAGAATCAAAATACGATGAACAAAAAGACGACTAGACACTGCACTATTTTGGTGAAACTTCTTTCAGCGTGCGCAGAAAGGCTAGATCGATGTTTTGTTATCCAGTTGCTTAGTTTGTGGTTTATGGGGTCATTTTTTTCCAAGCTGGTTTTAATTCCCAACATGGTTTCACAGACCTGCTTGTTGACACTGTGACTTTTTGCTGTACACTGTGAGGACAGAACAGATTATGAAGACGTACGTTCCTTTTGGCTACTTGAACTTGGGTGATGAGCCTCAAACTTTTCTTTTAAAGGAATTTTCTAGGTTGAAGTAAAATTCAGTTACCAGTTTCTGTTTCAACTGTTTTTAATAGTTTTACAAAATAAAGTAATACAATTTAGCATACATTTTTACATTGTTTCGGCTATCAAGGATGGTAAACAGTAGAATCAAAATCGAGGGATATTGGTTTAGGCAATCTGGTGGTACTCGCAACTTCTGAGCTTTCTGGAAACAGTCCATCTTTTCAATAACAACAAGTTTTGACTCAAAAGATAGAAAAAACATGCATATAAAAAATTAATTAAAAAAGGGTTGAACTACAGTAAAGACTGCCTGAAGCACTATGCAAAGGAGGCTTGCACCAGTCCCTCCATCGCACAGTCCAGCTAGTATAACCCTCTTACAGGAGTCGACCAGAAGCGAGGGGTTAACCCAGGGGTACTAAACCCAGAGTAATCCCATCAAAAATATTATTAACAAAGTGGTTTTACTCTGCCCCAGTAATAAATGAGCAGTTAACCCTTGCAGAGCAGGCACAGTCCCACTGCCAGGAAGAATTTTTAAATTTCCCAGAGCTGGGCTTTAAAAAGTATTTTTATTCATAGTGAAGGGGATATTTTATTTACACTCAGCACTAAATTAGCACAAAAATGCATAACCAAAAGAAATGTATTTTTGTGTGTTCAAATTTAATTCAATGGTGCTACTTAAAGCCCAACTCCGGACTAAAAATAAAGGGGCTTTCTAATGGAGTGGAACTGTGCACTGCTTGTTTTGTCCAGGTGGGAGGAGAAAGATGTTTACTTACCTGATCCTCCGCTCCACCGGCAAACAGTGCTCCTCCACAATCCAGCGCTGGACTGCTCCTGATGTCCTCACATCCACAGCAGGTCTACGGGTGTGATGACTTCAGGAACAGTTCACCGTACAAAACTGCTAGACTGCGGGAGAGCAGCAGCCACAGGGACAGGTCTTGTGAGGGGAGGATCGGAGGATTAGGTAAGTATATCTCTGTTCTCAAATCCCCTAGAAAAAAAAACAATCAGTTGACCTGTGCAGACACAGACCCACTGCATGGGAAAAGCTATTATTTTTTCAAAATATTTTTTAGAATTCAACATTTTTTTTTTTTACTTTTTACTTTTTTTAAAATAATTGTATACTGCCCTGTTGGGGACCTTTGATGAAACAGACCCCTGATGTCTCACATTTGAGACAGAGAAAGGGACTAAGGACAGAGATTCCCCAGTCCTTTTCTCTGCAACCTCAGCTGCACTGGACAGTGAATGAATGGGGAGTGCTCTGTGCTGAGCAGATTTCTGTTCATTCACAAACTGAAGCATAGTAAACATAGTTTACTATGCTTTTGTGATGAATGGACAGGAGCAATCGTTACCAATCGCTCACTGTGTTCTTTCAGAAAAGGAAGGAACTGATAAATTGGAAATATTTACTGGCTCCTCTGTTCTCCATCCTGTACCCAATCCTTCAGTGCCCCACAGCAGCTGCTGGTGGGAGAGGAGGGCAGCCAGCAGCACTGGTGTCCCCGACTCCTGTGCCTTTAAGAAGGGATGGGCTCCTTCCAGGCTCACCTGCCCTCTGCCTATATCCATTATAATGCATCTGCTTCTACTATGGAGGCTCTCAAAAATGTATGCAATTAGGACTGCGGATAATAATAATGGGGTGCCGTGCCATGGCCTCCACAGCTTACACATGTACAGAGAGGGAAAAAAGTGTTTGATTCCTGGCTGATTTTGTTTGTTTGCCCACTGACAAAGAAATGATCAGTCTATAATTTTAATGGTACGTTCCTTTTACAGTGAGAGACAGAATAACAACAAAAATATCCAGAAAAACACATTTCAAAAAAGTTATAAATTGATTTGCATTTAATGAGTGAAATAAGTATTGATCCCCTATCAATCAGCAAGGTTTCGGGTTCCCAGGTGTCTTCTATACAGGTAACGAGCTGAGATTAGGAACACTCTCTTAAACGGAGTGCTCCTAATCTCAGCTTGTTGCCTATATAAAAGACACCTGTCCACAGAAGCAATCAATCAATCAGATTCCATTCTCTCCACCGTGGCCAAGACCAAAGAGGCGGCACCCTGAGATTCCTCGATACCCGGTGGGCTCCAGCCGAAGGTGCTGGGCCCAGACCTTTGTTGCAGTCCCAGGGCTGAAGGTGCCTGGGACCCTTGACAACGAACAGCAGACCTGCCCCTGGGCTAAAGGTGCCCATCATGGCGGACAGGAACGAGAACCCCGAACAGGCGGCGTCTGCCCTTTTTATATCCTCTCCCAGCATGCCCAGCAGGTAGACCACACCGGCTGTATGGTTGCAAAGAGGGGACACACAAGGCACATCACTGTATCAGCGGTTCAACCCTGGCCCACCATGGCAGCACCACCTGCAGGCCACAGGGAACTGTACACCAATACTCCACCTGTGGACAAAATGGTTTCAAGAACTCTAACAATTAGGGTGTTTGGGCATAACTACCACCCAAACACTTCCCCTAAATTTAGCACCATGCTACAGGAAGAAACACAAAATAACTATCAATCTTCCCTCGGTCTGGGGCTCCATGCAAGATCTCACCTCATGGAGTTTCAATGATCATGAGAACAGTGAGGAATCAGCCCAGAACTACATGGGATAATCTTGTCAATGATCTCAAGGCAGCTGGGATTATAGTCACCAAGAAACAATTGGTAACACACTACGAAATGAAGGACTGAAATCCTGCAGTGCCCGCAAGGTTCCTCTGCTCAAAAAAAGCACATGTACAGGCCCGTCTAATGAACATCTGAATGATTCAGAGGAGAACTGGGTGAAAGTGTTGTGGTCAGATGAGACCAAAATCAAGCTCTTTGGCGTCAACTCAACTCGCTATGTTTGGAGGAGGAGGAGGAATGCTGCCTACGACCTCAGGAACACCATCCCCACCGTCAAACATTTAGGTGGAAATATTATGTTTTGGGGGGCGTTTTTTTCTTCTAAGGGGAAAGGACAACTTCACTGCATCAAAGGGATAATGGACGAAGCTACGTACCGTCAAATCTTGGGTGACGGTCGTGGATGGGTATTCCAGCATGGCAATAACCCAAAACACACAGCCAAGGCAACAAAGGAGTGGCTCAAGAAGAAGCACATTAAGGTCCTGGAGTGGCCTAGCAAGTCTCCAGACCTTAAACCCATAGAAATTATGTGGAGCGAGCTGAAGGTTTGAGTTACCAAACATCGGCCTTGAAAGCTTAATGATTTGGAGGGGATCTGCAAAGAGGAGTGGGACAAAATCCCTCCTGAGATGTGTGTGTAGCAAAGGTCGTGTATTTGAACATATCTTAACATATCTTAACAGACTGCAATTTGTGCCTAATTAGGAACTTGGCTCCCTCTGGTGCTCGTTTGTGTTATAGTTTGGAAGTTGTTTGGTTTTGTCATAAGAACAAAGCGTGGTGGGCATTGTAGTACAAGAGACAGAGACTCTATTGCCGTGGGATGGATTGAGACCACAAATCCCACTGTGCTACCAAACTGCTGTGCGCCACGCACAGCCTGCTGGGAGAACTGATTTAAGGCAGAGGCGGGGCCTCAGCCCGCTCTCTCGGAACGCCATCTTCAACAGGCAAGAGGCCTGCTGTGAGCGCGCCTAAACCCGAGAAGCCTGGGCCTAAAGTTACTGAGGGAAAGGATTGCCTGAAGAGGGATTCTTGAGGTCAGCCTTGCTGATCGAGCCAGAGAGGGATCGGTCTACACTTCACAGCATCCGGAGTCACCTATCCACCGTCACCTTGTGAATGGCTGCATGGAAGATCAGAGGCCTCGTGTTACAGAGAGACTGGGAACAAGGAGAGGTTCCAGGCGGAGTGTACTGGCGAGGCCTCATTTGGTGAGAAGGCACTTGCCTACCGACATAGTTAACTGGGTCCCAGGAATGGGGTTTCCATAGCTCCCCGAGTACTTGCTGGCGTCTGTAGTGTCGCAAGCAGGGATACCTTACACCTGAGAGTGATACAACGGCTGGGAGGAACTAGTGTTTGTTCTACCAACACGCCATAGACAACAAGTTATTATCATTTCTCCTCACCCTGTTTATTGGATTACAAATAGATAAGTGCACCAACGAAGCTAGCAGAAGACTAACTTACATTTAAAGGAACAGTCATCAGCCTACTTTGTTGCAGAAGCTTTTGGAACGTGACACTCACCAGTTGAACAGTTCACTAGGGGGAGCCCTATAGCTTGGGAACCTATGGGTTTAATATAATCTGTTTTGCATTGCTTTATTATTTGCTATTTTGGGTGAGCTATGTGTGACTTGGTGGAGAAGTGTCCCAGTGCTGGTATAATAGCATTGGGAGATTCCTCCACCCTGCATTCGCTCATATCTGGCCCCAGGTTGTGTTTGTTTGGGTCTACTAACAAAGAAATTCTGTACCAGTGGTGTCACATTGACTGTTTCAGGGAGCTGTGGGTAGTCAATATTAACTGTGTAACCTTTCTTTTATTCTCTTGCCAAGTAAACACATTACCACTGGTTAAGCTACATATTGTGTGGAACTCTGTCTATTACAGCTGTGGGTCAGGAGACCAGCACCAAGCTAACAATATTTACATATACAGTATATATATATACATTACTGTGTGGTGTTATTGTGGTCCCCTACTGCCATAGGGTCCCACAATTATTGTCCAGTTGTGCCAAATAGGGGATTGAGTCAAACTTTAAGGGGTTGACAGGCAGAGTGCAGACCCAAAAACTAACCAGCAGCTCCTATGGGGGTAGTTCTACATGTGGGGGCTCGTCCGGGATTTCTGCGACTCTGCAATCAACCCCCCCCCCAGAGAGAACCTCTACCAGCACCAAGATGGACTCCGCTGCTGCTATCCAGTGGTGTGAGGAAAAAAATGCCCGCCCAGAGTGCAGCGTTGTGCTTGAAATTAAAAGAGAATCCTGGGGTGAGGAACAGATATGTCAAGCAATGAAGACACTGTCCCCAGACAAGAAGGCATGGGTAATTGCTGTAAAAGCAGACCAAGGGACCTCCCACACCTATGCGTTAGTGGAGTGGAAACAGGAAATCACTGAGCACTTCAAGGGCCCAAGTGTGAAATTGGCCAATAAGACAGATGGTGTGATACACCCAGAGGTTTCAAAAGAAGGCCCTACCTCAACCAGCCAAGCTGGCTCCAGTAAACAAAAAGCTCCTGCCCTGTCACCTCTGGCCACCATTGGGCCAGAGCTCTGTGCTGTCCTTGGAGAATTTGTGGCAAAATGCCAGAGAGACCCTCCAGCATACTCAACAGCCGTTTACAGGAAACTCAGTGTTTTCTCTGGAAGGCAACCAGTGCCTTCATTGGAAGACAGTTTTGAAGAGTGGCTGGACCAGGCTTCACAAGCTTTAGATGAATGGGACATCCCAGAAGCTCATAAGAAACAGAGAATCACGGAGAGCTTGAAGGGACCTGCTTTAGAAGCCATTCGCAACCTGAAGCTCAGTAAGCGAAACTGTGATGCCCAAGACTACTTGAATATCTTACAGGATGTGTTTGGGCGCACAGAGAAAGTATCTGATCTCATCTACCAAATGGAACACTCTTTTCAAAAAGAAGGAGAGAGGTTGTCAGAGTATATGAGGGGTCTGGATAAGATCATACATCAGATCCTGCTAAAGAAAGGTCTAGACCCTCGGAAGGTGGATGAAGTCAGGGCAACACAAGTTTTGAAGGGAGCCCAACCCTTGGACCCGATCACCCTCCTGTTGAGAACCCGTCAAGATGGTGGTATCCTGAAATATCCCAATCTAATCCGGATTGTCAGGGAGGAGGAAGTAATTCTGGAGAATAAGAAATAGAGTCAGAAACCTGAATCTGCTGCCGGGGTCCGGATGATAAATGCCAATGATGGTGACCCTCAGGTGGAACTTCTAAAGACTCAAGTGTCGCAGCTGATAGAGATGATGTCCTTGTTGACTAGCCAACCCACTGTTCAGTCCAGTGAGAAAGATTCAGAGGAACCCAAGAAATCTCCAAGTTACATTGTTGCCCAAGTGCAGAAACAGAAGAAGTTGTTGACCTGTTTCAACTGTGGAGGAGTCAGACATTTTCGAGAAGTATGTCCAAGTCCAGAGAAAGCTGCGGCACAGTACCGAAAGCCGGCGGAAAACTCCAGAGGGCCCCAGTGAAAGAGTCAACCGGGTGCCCACCAGTTTCAGCTAACTCCATTAAGCTCAACGACACAAGGAGACAGCCTCGGGAGTCCAGACCCTTGCGAAGGCCCCCTGTTGTTGCCTCTGAGCGACCCTGTGTCACACGTCCTTTGATACAATATGCCCGGGGGGGAGAGTCAATGCACATCAGACCCAACGGGTATCAAACCCAGGTCAGAATGGAAAGAAAGGAGTGAGGATCCAAACCACTGAACAAGCCAAACAGGCCTCTCCCCGGAAGTTTCCTGCCAAGTTAGTGGGGCCCTCTCCATTTGTCCCTGTCCAAGTAGAAGGAATTTACACCAAAGTCCTCCTAGATACTGGAGCCCAAGTGACTTTACTATACCAAGACTTCTACGACAAGCACCTGAAACACTTGCCGTTGCAGAAGTTGGAAGAGTTGGAGATATGGGGCATTGGAACCCAGAGCTTCCCCTATGATGGCTACCTACCAGTCAAGCTGTCCTTTGACCCCTCCGTGGCTGGGAAGGCAGAGACTTTTGGCACTTTGGCGGTGATCTGCCCTCGCCCACCAGGGGCTAGTAAAAGTTCCCTCATTATAGGGACCAACACTGATCTAGTCAGGAGACTGCCAACACCTCTGGCTCAGGGACAGAGTGCTTCAACTTCAGGCGTGCACCCCATGCTGAGACAGGCATACCAGCGCCTTGTACAGGAACAGAAGGTCCCAGCTGAAGGAGTGGGAAAAATCTGGCGTCTGGACAGGAGAGAGAGAGTGCTGCAGCCAGGGGAAGTGACCTGTTTGAGGGCGTCCGTCAAGCTTACTTGGAAGCAACCATGCCCTTTTATCATCCTCGAAGCAAACCCACAGAAGGAAGACAAGGGAATAGAGATAATCCCTGAAGTGGTCCCCTTGAAAGCCTTGCAGAGGAATCATGGGAAGGTCTCAGTGAGTGTCCGCAACACAACCACCTCGCCTGTAAAGATACCAGCTCGAATGTTGATAGGCCAAGTGAGCACGGCCACCCCGGTCGCACCATCTGACCTGATGAGGGAAAAGAAGGGTGAAGTCTCAGAAGAGGAATTCTATCCGAAGGACACCACTCTCCCTCCAGAATGGAGAGAAAGAGTTAAGACTCAGCTTTCCAGATGGCAGGCCGCATTCTCCAAGAGTGAATTTGATGTGGGCTGTGCAAAGAGTGCCACACACAAGATTTGTCTGCAAGAGGACAAGCCGTTTAGAGAAAGGGTCCGACAGGTACCTCTGGGAGACTTGGAAGATCTGCGTGAACAATTGGCAGAGCTCAAAAGAGCAGGGATCATCAGAGAGTCCAGGAGTCCATACGCTTCTCCGATAGTGGTGGTGCGAATGAAAAACGGGTCACTAAGACTGTATATTGACTACAGAACGCTGAACAGAAGAACCATCCCTGACCAGTACACCATCCCTCGGATAGAAGACGCCTTGCAGAGCCTGTCAGGAGCCAAGTGGTTCAGTGTACTGGACCTGCAGAGTGGGTACTACTAGATCCCCATGCAGCCTGAGGATAAAGAGAAAACTGCCTTCATTACCCCAGTGGGTTTCTTTGAGTTTGATCGTATGCCTCAAGGCCTGTCTGGGGCCCCGGCCACCTTCCAAAGATTGATGGAAAAGACGGTTGGTGACATGAACCTATATAAAAAAAGATACTAAAATAGCCTGGCCCTCCTTCCTAGTATCACTCTGCGCTTGTGGATAAAATGCCGTAAAGATATAAACAATAGTAAAATATGTATAAATAAACAGCAGCTGCTTAAAATAAAATGTACATATAAAAAATGTACATATAAAAAACAGTATTTATAAATAAGTTCAGAATAAAACTGCAGCAGCGCTACGGACAAAAGTTCAAATGTACGTCTTCTATAACAATCGCTTATATAGGTGATGAAGTAGTGGATGGTGAGTCTAGTTATATTAAATCCAATTCTTATTCTTAGTGCTCCTTTCACCAAAGTGTATTTCACCGCGTGGGGGGATTTTTGAAAGTCCCCTTTAGGGGGCGCACTCACCAGATATAAGAAAAATGAAAGCCTAGATCAACAATCCTCCTTCAGCAATGATACAATCAAAATTCCTTTTCTTCTCCACCATAAACTCCATACGATAACACAGGTATATGTAAGGGTAAAGAATATCTCCACATAGGGTAATATTGTAAAACAATTTATTGAAAAATCAGACCCCTTGGTTCCCCCTTTTTTTTATAAATACTGTTTTTTATAGGTGACATGAACCTGATGGAGGTGCTAGTGTACTTGGACAACATCATAGTATTTGGCAGGACTCTGGAAGAGCATGAAGGGAGACTGGAGAAAGTCTTGAAGAGACTTCATGAAGAAGGCCTGAAGCTCTCCATTGAAAAGTGTCAGTTCTATCAGCCCTCGGTCCACTACCTGGGCCACATCGTGTCTGTGGAAGGAGTGGCCACAGACCCTGAGAAGCTGGACGCCGTCACCTCTGGGCAAGACCCACTAATGTGACCGAGCTTCGGTCATTCCTGGGATTCTGCTCCTACTACCGAAGATTTGTAGAGGGATTTGCAAAGATAGCTCACCCACTTAATGAGCTGCTAAGAAATGAAGGAGAGGATGATATCCCAGACTTGGTCAAACCTGCAAAGCCAGCAGGAGGAGCCAGAAGACCCAAAGAGTCCATTCAGGACCAGTGGACCACCAAGTGTGAAGATGCCTTTAACCAGTTGAAATGGAGCCTAACAACTGCCCCAGTTCTAGCCTATGCAGATACAACCAAGCCCTATGAATTACATATCGATGCCAGTCGAGATAGGCTAGGTGGGGTGTTGTACCAAGAACACAACAGTCACCTGCGGCCTGTTGCCTATGTGAGTCGGAGTTTGGGCCCCTCTGAAAGGAACTACCCCACACATAAACTCGAGTTCCTGGCCTTGAAGTGGGCTTTGGTGGATAAATTAAGAGACTATCTATGGGGCAGAATTTGTGATTAAAACTGACAACAACCCACTCACCTACCTACTCACCACGGCCAAGCTGGATGCCACAGGACACCGATGGTTAGCTGCCCTGTCGTGGTTCACGTTTAGCTTGAAGTATCGACCGGGAGTTGGAAACAGGGATGCAGACGCCCTATCTAGAAGACCTCATGGTTCTAGTGACCCCATAGAAGAGTGGACCCAGCTGACACCAGAAGGAGTACGAGTCTTGTATCAGGGAGCTGAACATCAAGCTGGGGGAGGATCCAGGGCCGAAAACATTGGAGTTTCTGCTGCGGCTGTCCCCAAGTGCTACTGCAATGTAACTCAAATCGGGGATGAAGGCCTACCAAAACTTTAGAAGAAGGACATCAAAGGGGATCAGTTGGAAGACTTCCTGGGTAACTTGGCTATGAAGGCTCTGGAGAATCAATGCTCTGACATGCTCCTCACTGACTCCCCAAAGGAGGCCCATCTACTGAATCGAGAGTGGGATCGGCTGCAGCTGCAACAAGGGGTGGTCTACCGAAGGGGCCCCTCTGATGGTATTGAAAAGAAATGGCAGCTGCTCCTACCCAGAAAACACAGAGAGACAGTGCTAACTGCCCTCCATGACAACCATGGCCATCTAGGGCATGAGAGGACTTTTAGTGAGGGACCGATTCTACTGGCCCTGCATGCAGGCTGAAGTCGAGAGCTACTGCCACTCCTGTATTAGATGTATTCAAAGGAAGACCTTGCCTCACCAAGCTGCCCCAATGGGCCATCTTCAAAGTCAGGGACCCATGGAGCTGGTGTGCATTGACTTTCTGTGCTTGGAGCCTGATCTGAATGGGCAGGGAAATATTCTGGAGGTGACTGATCATTTCACTAGATATGCCCAGGCATTCCCCACAAAGGATCAACAAGCCTCCACAGTGGCCAAGATTCTAGTAGAGAAGTTCTTTGTGCACTATGGACTGCCTCAACGTATCCACTCAGATCAAGGGAGAGACTTTGAGAGTAGCCTTATTAAAAGGCTTCTAGACCTGTTGGGCATCAAAAAGTCTAGAACCATCCCATACCATCCTCAGGGGGATCCTCAACCAGAGAGGTTCAACTGAACCCTCCTAGATATGCTTGGAACTTTAAATTTAGAGAAGAAGCAACATTGGAGCAGACATGTAGCCGCCATTGTGCATGCCTACAACAACACTGCAAATGATGCCACAGGATACTCTCCGTATCGTCTAATGTTCGGACGGGAGGCTCGGCTACCAGTAGACTTGGCTTTTGGTACATCTCTAGACCATACCTCCGCAACTTCCCACAGAGGGTATGTAGATCATCTGCGGAAAAGCCTGGAAACTGCCTATGAGAAGGCCCAAGCCACCTCAGACCGAAGGGGACTGAGAAACAAGAAGAACTTTGATTTAAAAGTCAGAGTGCAGGACTTACAACCAGGAGACAGAGTGCTGTTGAGGATTCTGGGTGTTCCTGGGAAGCACAAGTTAGCTGACCGCTGGAAGTCACAGCCCTATGTCATCTGCAAGCAGTTACCAGGACTTCCAGTGTACCAGATCCGACCAGAAGGGAGTATAGGCCCGCTAAAGACTTGGCATCGCAACCATCTACTGCCCCTATCAGAAGCAGTTCGGCTGTCACCACTGTCAGACTCACAGATAACTCCCTCAGCCTCTCAAAGGCCTCGACCAGTAACTAGGTCTCAGTTAGGGCCTCAAGATGTGGATGATGAAGACAGTGAGGATGAAGAGACAGACTTAGACTGGCTGTGGTCATCTCAATTGCCAGGGCCTACGACCCCTCCTTTGTCCCCACCTGGCGCGACAGACACTGGAGTTCTCATACCCGATGCCCCTGAGTTTGTGCCTCAGAGTTCGCTGTCTGAAGAACTGGAGGATGACCAAGCTTCCGTGTCAATAGGAGATCCTGAAGAAGTCTCATCTTTTGCAGAAGGAGATGTGGAAGCTGAAATGCAGAGAGAAGAAGCCGTAGAGGAAACAGAATCCAGTGTGTCTGAGCAGGAGGAAGAAGAAGCCGTGGAAAGAACGGATTTCAGCATACCGGAAACACCAAAGCCAAAAGAGCAGAGAGAGAAAAGGGCTATTCACCCACCCAAGAGACTGACTTATGACCAATTGGTTGAAAGCTCTGAAGAGGCTGTGTTTACCTCAAAAAGGACAATTGAAAAGCCTGACTCTTCCACTTCACATTTAGTGGAAGACTACCCCTGCTCACCCCCTGGCACATCTGGCTGGGCCATCCTGGTCAAAGTGGCCTGTAGGCAGAACAACCTCCTTTCCAAAGCATGGTGGGGGGTTCCTCTGCCTGGTTCTTATGAGAATGCAAACTGCCTTATTTCTTGTATACACTAACTGATCTTTTCTCCTCTTGTACTTGAACAAAGCATGAAACAGGTCACAAACTGCTGCTGTCTTTGGGGAACAAAGATTTCAAGTGGGGGGAGTGTGTAGCAAGGTCGTGTATTTGAACATATCTTAACAGACTACAATTTGTGCCTAATTAGGAACTTAGCTCCCTCTGGTGCTCGTTTGTGTTATAGTTTGGAAGTTGTTTGGTTCTGTCATAAGAACAAAGCGTGGTTGGCATTTTAGTACAAGAGACAGAGACTCTATTGCCGTGGGATGGATTGAGACTACAATACCCACAAATCCCACTGGGCTACCACACACAGCCTTCTGGGAGAACTGATTGAAGGCAGAGGTTCTTATCATTTCTCCTCACCCTGTTTATTGGATTACAAATAGATAAGTGCACCAACGAAGCTAGCAGAAGACTAACTGACATTTAAAGGAACAGTCATCAGCCTACTTTGTTGCAGAAGCTTTCAGAACGGGACACTCACCAGTTGAACAGTCCACTAGGGGGAGCCCTATAGCTTTGGAACCTATGTATTTAATATAATCTGTTTTGCATTGCTTTATTATTTGCTATTTTGGGTGAGCTGTGTGTGACTTGGTGGAGAAGTGTCCCAGTGTTGGTATAATTGCATTGGGAGATTCCTCCACCCTGCCGCCACTCATATCTGGCCCCAGGTTGTGTTTGTTTGGGTCTACTAACAAAGAAATTCTGTACCAGTGGTGTCACATTGACTGTTGCAGGGAGCTGTGGGTAGTCAATATTAACTGTGTATATAGTTGTAAAAAGAACCTCGCGCCAATATATGATAATAAACTAAGAACCAATAACAAAAAACAAAAAGCTGCTCCCCTGCGAAGTGATAAACTCCCAGTGATAGTGTTGAATATAGGGGGCGCTAGTGCTATTTAATATACCAAAGTGCTAAAATATAATTTAAACAATTTAACAACCCTATAAGCTCTTAATTGGTAGCCCAATCTAAAGCATTAGTGACAGTCCCAATATGAGTCCTTCAATTTACATAGTGTTTAAAGTCCATAACCAACATAAATACACATTTGCTGTTGTGGTCAATCTTGAAGAAAAAACTTTTTTGAGATGAAATCCTTCTGACATCAGAATTTATTCATTCAATATCTCTGATATGGAAATAGTAGTGATATAGAAAGTGTATCCTCCACCAATGTTTTTACAACTACACACCCGACGTGTCAGTAGTTTAATTCTGCTTACCAGAATTAAATGACCTCTTTCGCCAAAAAGTAGGTCATTAAGGCTTGCGCAGGATTGTGCCTGCTCACATAGATGATATTGGAGACGTACAGTAGCCTTCCTCCTCACAAAGTTATGGGCAGATGATATGTAAATATTATGAAAAAATCCCCATAGTGTAAAACCGTTTATTGATAAAATGTATATAAAACAGAGAGCCAAATGGCTTACTCACATTAAAATGTGCCCATTCCCGGCACTGGGGCTGCTGGTTTTCAGATTCGTATGCTGGCGAGGAACTGTTCTAACGCAGCCACCTCTGTCTGCGGCGTGCGTTCCACCTCCTAGCTTCCGGCAAACCACTCAGTCCGGAAATGACGCACGAACGTGACCTTTGTGTAACCTTTGTTTTTTTTCTCTTGCCAAGTAAACTCATTACCACTGGTTAAGCTACATCTTGTGTGGAACTCTGTCTATTACAGCTGTGGGTCAGGAGACCAGCACCAAGGTAACAATATTTACATATATATATATATATATATACACACATTACTGTGTGGTGTTTTTGTGGTCCCCTACTGCCATAGGGTTCCACAATCATATTATTGTCCAGTTGCGCCAAAGAGGGGATCGAGCCAAACTTCAAGGGGTTATCAGGCAGAGTGCAGACCCAAAAACTAACCAGCAGCTCCTACGGGGGTAGTGCTACATGTGCAAACTTTATGGCCAACTACAAGAAACATCTGACCTCTGTGATTGCCAACAAGGGATTTGCCACCAAGTACTAAGCCATGTTTTGCGAAGAGGTCAAATACTTACAGTATTTTGCTCATTAAAATGCAAATCAATTTATGACTTTTTTTTAAATGCGTTTTTCCAGATATTTTTTGTTGTTATTCTGTCTCTCACTGTTAAAATAAACCTACCATTAAAATGATAGACTGATCATTTCTTTGTCAGTGGGCAAACTTACAAAATCAGCAGGGGATCAAATTCATTTTTTCCCTCACTGTATTTGCAATTGTGTGCAAACTAAACCCCTGTTTTTAACACAAACTGTTAGACAGGTTCATTTGGTTGGTTGCAGGCTGGCTGAAAAGTTAAGCTGGGAATTTTCTTTGGTTTTGTTAGATTATATTGCAGCATGTGTCTGTGTTCTGTATGGTACCCCACTCTTATCTCCAAGGGTCTCCAGTGTAAAAACTTCAGGAAAGAAAAGTTTGCTCAAAGATACCAATCAGATCCTGCTGCCATTTTTTTAGTGCTAGTTAGAAAAATAAAAACATTTGATGTGTTGTTATGGCCAAGACATCCATTTTCTATGTTTTCGCAGAAGCAAAACTTCAACCAAAACTGTTACCCACAGCAATAACACAACAGACGTACTGTAGTAATTATAGCTGTGTTTTTCCCCATAGTAAACAAGAGCAGATTTTTTGGTAGGATTGGAGGGCTATTCTCGCAGTTCGCCCTTGTTCTCTTCCCGATCCTGACGTTGTAAACAGATCCACATAAAATCATTCCATTATTGTGTTAGCTTCCAGTAACGGGACTCAGTGTATTTACAGCAAGATACAAACAAACCTTCTCTGTGGGAGCCAACACAACCTTCTCTGTATAATGTCACCCACCATTCCTGTAAATGAAAACAGTACTAATTTACCAGTACTTCCTACTATGTTTATAGCAAAAGAAGCACCAGGTCAGTGGAAAAATGTTCCAAAATAGTGTTTCACAACTAACACTGATGAGGGATGACAAGTCTAATACATGACATAAATGGCTCTATACAGTGGTACCTCGGATTGCGAGTACCGCGGTTAATGAGCGTTTCGCAATACGAGCACTGTATTTTAAAAAATCCTAACTCGGTTTGCGAGTGTTGTCTCGCAAAAACGGCTGGATTCAAGCCAAATCGGTGTGCAGTACCGCGTTTGGCCTAAGGTGGGGGGTTGCCGGAGCCGAACGGAAGCCATTTGGAAATGCTTGGAAAGACTTGGAAATACTCAGTCCCCGAGCCTTTCCAAGGTTTTCCGAGGTCAGCCGAGCTGTCCTCGGGCCTTTCCGTGTGTTTCCGAGGCTCTCCGGCGCCCCCCACCTCTGGCCACATGCGGTATTGCATGCCATTGAAGTCAATTCGGAACAAATTATTTTAGTTTCCATTGACTTCAATGGGGAAACTTGCTTTGATATGCAAGTACCGTATATACTCGAGTATAAGCCGAGGTACCTAATGTTGCCCAAAAACCTGGGAAACCTCACTGACCCGAGTATAAGCAGATGCCCCACTGTTCCCTGTAAAAAGAAATTTTTACATTGTAATTACCTGTAAAGAAGTTGCGGCTGCGGCGTCCATCGTTCAAATTCCGCGGCGTCCATCGTTCGAATTCCGCGGTCTCTTCCTGTTCCTTACTTGATAGGCGAGTCTCAGCAGACACTCTCCGCCTATCACGATCCTTCTCTCATCCTTAGTTTTCCCAGCAGACACTCTCCGCCTATCATGATCCTTCTCTCATCCTTAGTTTTCCCAGCAGACACTGTGTTGGGTATTCCGCCAATCACAGACGTCTGCTGGAAAACTGAGGATGAGAGAACGTTCGTGATAGGCGGAGAGTGTCTGCTGAGACTCGCCTATCAAGGAAGGAACAGGAAGAGACCGCGGAATTTTGAACGATGGACGCCGCGGAATTCGAACGATGGACGCCGCAGCCGCAACTTCTTTACAGGTAATATTTACAATGTAAAATTTATATGACTCGAGTATAAGCCGAGGGGGGGGGGGGACTTTCAGCCCCAAAAAAAGGGCTGAAAATCTCGGCTTATACTCGAGTATATACGGTACTTTGGATTACGAGCATTCTCCTGGTACGGATTATGCTCGTAATCCGAGGTTCCACTGTATTCTCTTTTCCTGACGCCAACATGGCAGCATACTAGTGATAGAGCTCCGCCTCTTGACCACTCTCTCAGGACCAGTGAAAAGCATAAAAAAAAGGAGTAGTTAGCCACCCCCTCATTCTCCTTTTTTTCCTCCTACCTCCATGCACCAGTGAAGAATAAGCAGTATTACTGTATGTCCCCACCTCTACCTCAGTGTCCGTCTGGGTTCAGCCTCTCCCAGAACGCAGTCCCAGCACTCGGGCCGTCATTCCAACCAAAATCATGAAGGAATAGAGGCTACTGCCTGGACTTTTGGAGGCTTGGTTGTGCATATAGGGTGAGGGGTCGTGAGCCTCCGACAGCGGCGACTGCGCAATCTACCAGAGAGGTTGCAGCCTCATGGGCAGCCCATTGGAGAACATCTATGGAATCCATCTGTAGAGAGGTATCATTGTCGTCCCAGCATAATTGTTCAAGCGTTACAGAGTGGACTTGGGTGCCATGCCAACAGTGGGCTTTGGAGGAATGACTATTCTTTCTTCTGTCCCATTCTAATTAAAAGATAATTTAGTGAGTAGGACCCATCCTGTCAGCTAGTTATTTATCACTAGTATGCTGCCATGTTGGCATCAGGAAAACTGAAAATTGTATCAAATACTTACCGTAATTTTCCTTTCCTGATGCCAAACCATGGCAGCATACAGGCCCACCCTGTAGATTTCGGTATGTGGCTTGTTACAAAGAAGGGGGAGACTAGCTACTCCTTTTTTATGCTATTCACTTGTCCTGAGGGAGTGGTCAAGAGGCGGAGCTCTATCACTAGTATACTTCCATGGTTTGGCATCAGGAAAGGAAAATTGCGGTAATTATTTGATACAATTTTCTGTTACCTATCCGTTGCTATGAAACCAAGAAAACTTAATGTACAGCAGGCAACAGTAGCATGGCGATGATTGTAACGTCTCCCACATGTGCCTTAAAGAAATCCTGTCATGTTATAACATTTTTAAAGGATAATTCCAGGTATGGATATTTTATACATAGTTACATTGGTCCAGCTTGGACTACTGTAACTATTGTGAGGGGGTTAACTCGGTAGCGGGTGTGTGTGACCCCCTGGATGGGCTCCCCACACAAAAACAGGCCCAGCAGACGGAGGTTGTGGTTTTCAAGATCAAAAGGTGCGGTTTATTTCTCTATTTACAGTGACAAAAACACAGCAAAGCAAAAAGAAACATAAACAAAATAAATCCTGGTCAGCTTGACCTCTGACTAAACATGCAGGTTTCCCTAACTAACAACTGGGATCAGCCTGGTGCTGTCCTAGTCCCTAAGTCCCTGGTTTAGTAAATGTCCAAACAAATAGCCACACAGGCTTTGTCTCACCGCACAGGGGTTCACTCTCCCTAGACAGTCCACACAGGTCTGGTTCCAGGCATGAGCAAACACCTAATGAAGCTGGGAGTTTTTATAGAGGCCTTAAACGAGCTGACAAGCTTCAGCTGGTCTCATCAACTCCCTGCCTGCACGACGCCCAGCACTCTCCCTAGAGGTATGAATCATCCATGA
Organism: Rana muscosa; assembly: GCA_029206835.1. Classification (NCBI taxonomy): domain Eukaryota; kingdom Metazoa; phylum Chordata; class Amphibia; order Anura; family Ranidae; genus Rana; species Rana muscosa. Next base: position 1,027,147,310 of record CM055117.1, read on the forward strand.
GCCCACTAGCCTCAGCTGGGCTTCATCAACTCTCTCCCTAGTTGTATAAGTCGGCATAAAGCCTGAATCTGGGAGAAATATACCTACCCCCCTGGATGCAACCAGGTGACTTTACCTTCCTGCTGTCACATACCCCCCCTCTTGTTTTAACCTTGGGGTTGGAACACCAGCAATCAGGCATTCATGTACTCGAGACAAAGCATCCACATTCCCCATTTGAACGCCAGGGCGATGCTTTACTGTGAAGTTGAATTCCTGTAGGGCCAGGAACCACCTATTTACTCTTCTATTTGTCTCCTTGTTTTGAGCCATCCACTTTAACGGAGCGTGATCCGTAACCATGTCAAAGTGCCTACCTAGCAGATAGTACCAAAGGGAATCTAGAGCCCACTTCACCGCTAAACACTCCTTTTCAACCGTGGCGTAATTTACCTCATGGGACTTCAACTTCCTGCTGAGGTAAATGACTGGGTGCTCTTCCCCGTTCCAGACCTGGGACAATACTGCTCCTAACCCCACATCTGACGCATCACTTTGTACGACAAAGTCTTTAGAGAAGTCGGGTGAGTACAACACTGGCTGGCTACATAAGGCTTGTTTCAAGAATTGGAATGCTGCCTCAGCCTCGGGGGTCCATTTAATCATGACCGACCCTTTCCCTTTCGTCAGGTTGGTTAGGGGCACAGCCTTAGAAGCAAAGTGGGGAATGAAGCGCCGATAATAACCTGCGATTCCCAGAAAGGCTCGTACCTGCTTCTTGCTGTTGGGACGTGGCCAACTCTGGATGGCCTCGACTTTGTTGAGTTGGGGTTTTATTACTCCCCTGCCAATGGTGTACCCAAGATATTTGGCCTCCTCCTGCCCAATGGTACACTTCTTGGGGTTAGCCGTAAACCCCGCTTCCCGGATAGAGTCTAGGACTGCTTGCACTTTTGGCAGATGTGAGGCCCAATCTGTGCTATGGACAATTACGTCATCCAGGTAAGCCGCAGCATACTTCAGATGGGGCCTCAGTATCTGGTCCATTTTCCGCTGGAATGTGGCCGGCGCATTCTGTAACCCGAACGGCATTCTCTTATATTGGAACGCCCCGTCTGGGGTTACAAATGCGGTTTTCTCTTTGGCCGACTTGGCCAGGGGAATTTGCCAATACCCTTTTGTGAGGTCAAGAGTCGTCATGTATCGGGCTGTTCCCAGCCGGTCGATCAACTCATCTATACGTGGCATGGGGTAGGTGTCAAATTTTGTAACTTTGTTCAACTGACGAAAATCGTTACAAAATCGCCAGCTCCCATTCGGTTTAGGCACCAACACAATGGGACTAGACCAATCACTTTGGGACTCCTCTATCACCCCTAAGTTCAGCATTTTCTGTACTTCCTCCCGTATTGCCTCCCGTCGGGCCTCTGGGATCCGATAGGGTTTTAACTTCACCCTTTCACCGGGCGGGGTAATAATATCATGCTCTACCCCAGATGTTTGTCCCGGCAGCTCAGAGAACACCTCCTTGTTGCGAAGCACAAACTCCTTAACCTCCTGTTGTTGGGGTTGTGACAAGGTGGCTGCTATTCCAACCTCCGGAATCACGCAACCAGTTTGAGCTGGTGACCAAGTTTCTGCGACTAGGGACTCTCTATCCCTCCAGGCTTTCAACAGATTAACGTGATAGATCTGTTCGGGCTTTCGCCTTCCTGGTTGTCTGACCTTGTAATTCACTTCGCTCACTTTTTCCATTATCTCGTAGGGGCCTTGCCATTTGGCAAGGAATTTACTTTCAACCGTAGGGACAAGTACCAATATCCTATCCCCCGGGGAAAAGGTACGGGTCTTGGCTCCACGGTTGTACACTCTCTGCTGTGCCAACTGCGCTTGGGCCAAATGTTCCTTCACGATGGGCATTACCTGTGCAATTCGATCTTGCATCAGGGCGACATGCTCAATCACACTCCTGTGGGGAGAACTCTCACTTTCCCAAGTTTCCTTGGCAATATCCAACAGCCCTCTTGGGTGTCTCCCATACAGTAACTCAAAGGGGGAGAATCCCGTAGAGGATTGGGGCACCTCCCTAATAGCAAACATCAAATAAGGAAGTAGACAGTCCCAATCCTTTCCATCTCTATCCACCACTTTCTTCAACATTTGTTTTAGGGTTTTGTTGAATCTTTCAACCAGCCCATCGGTTTGGGGGTGATACACAGACGTACGCAATTGCGTCACTTTGAACAATTTACACAGCTCTTTCATAACCCGGGACATAAAGGGTGTACCTTGGTCCGTAAGCAGTTCTTTACAAATACCCACCCGGCTAAAAACAAGAGATAGCTCTTTGGCTATGGTTTTGGCCGAGGTATTTCGGAGAGGGATCGCTTCTGGATAACGGGTGGCATAGTCCATTATAACTAATATGTACTGGTGCCCCCTAGCGGACTTGATTATAGGACCTACCAAATCCATTGCGATCCTCTCAAACGGGACCTCAATGATGGGTAGAGGGACCAGCGGGCTACGGAAATGTGGCATCGGGGCCGACCTCTGACACACAGGGCAGGAGGAACAATAATTTTCTATGTCCTTCATCACCCCAGGCCAATAGAATCTCTGTAATACCCTCTCTCGGGTTTTCTCTGTCCCCAGATGACCTCCAAGAATGTGCCCATGGGCCAACTCCAACACCAACTTCCTGTAAGGTTTGGGCACCACAAGCTGCTCAACGGTTTCTTCTGCCCTTTTTGCCACCCGATACAGTAGGTCCTTCTCTACGCTGAAGTATGGGTAAGTGCAGGTATTATCTGGGTTCACTAACTCGCCATCTATTTCCACTACGTTTTCCCGTGCCTTTATTAGGGCGGGGTCTTTTAACTGTTCTGTGGCAAAATTTTCCCTGTGAACCTCAAGATCAGAAAACTCCACAGACGGTAGGTTTTCGTCTGAGGAGGTGGGCTCCTCTCCAGTTTCTTGAGTCTCGCCTGCCAATACTGACAAGGGAAATTCTGGAGAGTCCTCACCACTCTCAGAGGAGTTCTGGCTATCACCTTCCTGGTACATAGGGGCACCAGTGGGGGGCTCAGGATCATCCCACAGTTCCCAGAACTTCGGAAAATCCCTTCCCACAATGGCATCATGCGGTAATTGAGATACTAACCCCACTGGATGAGAGAGGGTACCTTTGGGGGTCTTGAAACACACTGTAGTCACTGGATACTCTCGGGTGTCCCCATGCACACAAATAACAGCTACCTTGCTATTCCCAGAGACCTCTGTTTTAACTAATTCAGCCTTTATCAGGGTCACAAGGCTACCTGAATCCAGTAATACCACAACATTTCTACCATTAATACACATTTTGCATAAATGTTTCTCAGTTCCCCGAATGGCAGTGCATGCGACTGTCGCACACAGCGACTGACGTCTGTCCGTCAGAAAGTCACATTGCATGGGTTCCTCCACAAACGGGCAATTTGCTGCAATATGTCCCGTTTGCCGGCAGCGGTAGCAAACAATCCTTTTGGCTGCCTCTTGAGCCCCCGACTTCCCAGGCTGTTCTCGCCAAACCCTGGGCAGAGCTCCCACCCTCTCACTCTCTCCACCCTCACCCCTTGGAATCATCTTATCCGCCCCTGGGGATGGTCTGGTCTTAGGGTGGAAAGTCCGAGAGTCTCTGGAAGAGGCCGTCAGGTTCTCTGCAGCCAAGTATCTCTCTACACGATCCACAAGTTTACCGGCCGTTTCTGGGTCTCCATGGCTTACCCACTTTTGAATGGCGGTAGGAAGAGCTCTCAAGAAACGATCCATCACAACACGTTCCACAATCTCCGGTGCGGACAAAGTCTCTGGCTGTAGCCACTTCCTGCTCAGGTGAATGAGATCATACATTTGAGACCTGGGGGGTTTTCCAAGCTGGAAAGTCCAGTTATGCACACGCTGAGCCCGGACAGCCAGGGTGACACCCAGCCTTGCCAATATTTCAGCTTTTAGCATCCCATAGTCTTTTGCTTGGTCAGGCTCTAGGTCATAGTAAGCTTTCTGCGATTCACCAGTTAACAGAGGAGCCACCAGTCCAGCCCACTGCTCCTCAGGCCACTTTTCTCTTTCAGCAGTCCTTTCAAATGTGGTCAAAAATACCTCTGGATCATCCTCTCCAGTCATTTTTGTCAATAAACGACTCACCCCAAAGGACGCGGTATTAGTGGGACGGCTTTCCTCACTGGTCTGCGGACGTTGCTGCATTACTGCTTCCATCTGTTGTTGTAGTCTCTGCTCTTGCTTCTGCAACAGGTCTATGAAGCGGGCCTCAGATTGCTGCTGGGCTTGTTGCTGGGCTGCGAAGCTCTTTTGTAAACCTGCATTTGTCTGCTGTTGATTGGCATTTGCTAGAGCCAGCTGTTTCAGTATCTCCTCCATGCTGGCTTAAAAAAAAACTGCCACTGGTTCTCCACCAACTGTGAGGGGGTTAACTCGGTAGCGGGTGTGTGTGACCCCCTGGATGGGCTCCCCACACAAAAACAGGCCCAGCAGACGGAGGTTGTGGTTTTCAAGATCAAAAGGTGCGGTTTATTTCTCTATTTACAGTGACAAAAACACAGCAAAGCAAAAAGAAACATAAACAAAATAAATCCTGGTCAGCTTGACCTCTGACTAAACATGCAGGTTTCCCTAACTAACAACTGGGATCAGCCTGGTGCTGTCCTAGTCCCTAAGTCCCTGGTTTAGTAAATGTCCAAACAAATAGCCACACAGGCTTTGTCTCACCGCACAGGGGTTCACTCTCCCTAGACAGTCCACACAGGTCTGGTTCCAGGCATGAGCAAACACTTAATGAAGCTGGGAGTTTTTATAGAGGCCTTAAACGAGCTGACAAGCTTCAGCTGGTCTCATCAACTCCCTGCCTGCACGACGCCCAGCACTCTCCCTAGAGGTATGAATCATCCATGAGCCCACTAGCCTCTGCTGGGCTTCATCAACTCTCTCCCTAGTTGTATAAGTCGGCATAAAGCCTGAATCTGGGAGAAATATACCTACCCCCCTGGATGCAACCAGGTGACTTTACCTTCCTGCTGTCACACTATGCATATACCATATCTGGCTGAAAGCAGTAGTAAACTGCGGCCCTTTTTTTATTTTTATTTTCTTACCTGTAAGGCAAAGCCATAATGTGCTTGTATGGATCGCATACTAGCACATTATGTGAAACTTATCTGAAAACAAAGCCTTCCAGCGATGCAATGTCATTGCTGGAGACAGCTTCCATCTTCACGCGTCTTGCTTCCAGGTTCGCAGACTCCGGCTCTGTGACTGGCCGGAGCCGCAGTGACATCACTCCCGCGCATGCGTGCGGGAGCTGCTGGTCATGGCACAGGGCTCTGAAGGAACAGCATGGGTGGCCGTTCTTTCAGAGCGCATGGTAGGGCAGAGGTCGGTGTCAGTAGGGCAGTGAACAGTGTCAGTAGTTTATTTTTATTATTTTTTTACAATTTTTTTAGGCGCACCATTGAGGGGCTATGGTGAATTATCAGAATGGGGAATTTGTGCTGCATGGGGTGATTAGGGTGAGCCCAGGCACACCCGGCACGCCCCCTTGCGCACGTCTATGATTGGAAGGCTTTTTATTTTAACGCAGAGAATGCATTAAGGTAAAAAAAAAAAATCATTTACAACCACTTTAAGAAATAATACACACTTTAAGTTAACTTAATATTTCTCATGTACAGTACGTGCATCAAATACAAAGAACAGATTTTTTTTTATATAATACAGGATAAAGTACAATAAGCCTTAATAATTAGTAAAGTGGAAAAGTTCAATCTCGTTCACGTTAAATAAATTGCATTCCCTTTAAGAAAGAACCTGAGCAGCCTCACACTGAACAACACTTTACTTTCTTAAGGGTTCTTTAGTCTGAAGCATTTTCAAGGGTTTTCTAAAGTGTAGCAAGGAGTTTTTCTGAGAACTGTTCAATTCTACAGAATTAGATCTGTCTTTAAGTAGAAACAGAAGCATGCATTACAATTGATTGGCTGCTATGGTCAACAGACAAGACCTGTGTCCATTTAAAACTGAACTCCGGGAAAAAATTATCTTTGAAGTGGGGCTCTATTAGCACTACAAGGGTCCAATGCTTGTTTGTCTAGCAGGAAAATAAGAAACAACTATACTTACCTTAGGCTGGGTTCACACTTGTACGACACAACAGTCATACAACTTTCATCCTACTTTGCTCTGCGACATCAGTCCTACATTGATCCTACATTGATCCTACATCCATCCGACTTGAATGAACAGGACTTTGTGCTAGTCTGACTTGTTCTTTGACCAATCAAAACAATCCCAGAGTGAGATAAATCCATTTTACTGCTGCTGTAATCACATGTCGGATCTCAAAAGTCAGATGGTAAGGACAAGGCTCCTACTTTGATCTGACTTCAATGATATTCAATGGGCTGAAGTAGGATCAAAGTCGGACCAAAGTAGTACAGGGAGCATTTTCAAAGTCGGACCGACATGTGTCGGACCAGTTAAGACGGCTCCCATAGGGAAACATTGATTTTCACACGTCATGCGACATGAGCTCCCAATGTCGGAGCATTTGTCGTACCAGTGTGAACCCAGCCTTATTCCTTAATTTCACAGACTTTCTTCCAGCTGTATGACTGGCCCTCAGTCAAGGGCCAGATTTATTAGAGAGAGATCCACTGCAGCTTGTCTAGCTGTTCTCACAGTGCCAATGCCAAGAGGCAGTTCTTAAAAGGGCCTACTACTACCAGATTACCTGTACCATTTGTCTGCTTTTTTGGGGGTATCCTGCACTCCTAAACCACCCCATACACCAAGAACCAGACCTTGAAAGAGAAATGTTTGCCTCCCACACACTGCTCAAGGGGTCATTCCACAAACAACATTTTAGAGATTGGATTTATATCCATGTTGCAAGGTGCTGGGCTACAGCAATATGAAGAAGGAAATATTGCCTCATTTTCTTCTCTCCCTCTACTGAGATTCTGATGTTATGCTGCACCATTCTCCTCCTGCCAGCAGGGGGCAAGCTAAAGCCAAGTAAGGCCATAGACTTCTATGCAGAGCGCTGAGAATCCTGCAAGTTGTAGTTTGAGAAGGCAGCCATATAATGGGACCAATTGACTCCTTACACTCCAGACTCCAATAGGCACTGTGCAGTAGGAGTGGAGAGATGATTTTTGGGCAAATGGACGTACCTGTACGTCCCCTTTAAGAAGCCGGCCGGCGGCGGCGCGCGCCCGCCACACTCTACGTGACCGTGCCCGCGGGCCACGTGAATTCGATGTGGATAAAGTGAATTATTGCTCTATCTGAAAGAGGGGGAAGATGGGAAGAAGAGCAGTTACACAAGAATGTGACAAAAATTCAAAAGCAAGTGGAAGTAAATATGCAGCGCTAAATAATAAACAGTGAAATATATATAAATCACTAATAATATTAACCCAAAAAAGGTGTGATATACTGTGAAAACACACATAAAAAATCAGTGAATAGAACAGAGTCCATTAACGTGAATTAAAAAAATATATAACAGTGTCCGTCACAAGTGATTGATGAATCAAATGATAAGGATGTTGCCAAAGTTGACAGGTGTCACAGGAAGTATATCTGTCACGTACCTGGTTGGAGGCCAAAATGCAGAGAGGGCTCCCCTTGCGGCTAAGTGCAGTACACCTCTGAGGTTGGGTGCAGAGGGTGTAGTGCCCAGAGAAGCACAGGCTGCCAGATGGATCCAGGAGAAAAGAGCTGGTGAGTGCCTGAAGAATACTGGAAAATACTGGGCTGCAGTCTCTAGGAATCCTCAGTAACACTTGGCAAGGTGTGCACAAGGGGCAGTAGTGGAACCCTGCTGGGGATCAAACACTGTAGATCCAGCAGGAGATGCAGGTTGCAGGAACGGAGACAAGCCAAAGGTCTGGTATGGGGAAACAGGCAGGAACAGATAACTGTGGCAAAGTCTGTGAAACAAGCCGGGATCAGGTGCTGGAGAAGGTAACAAGTCAGTAAAGCAAGCCGGGGGGTCAAACCAGGAGAGCAGATCAGACAGGTCAGGAACAGGCCGGGTCACAATGGGAAATCCAAACAGCAGTTGTACAGAGGCTCAGGAACACAGAAAGGCTAACGACAATCCAGCAATGAAATGGGCTCAGGGGCAGTCTTATATAGGGCAGCAAGTGGGCGCATCTGTTGCACTGTACGTGCACGCGTACGCCGATTGGCGCTTCTGTGCATGCTCGTTCGCCTATTGGCTCCATTGCAGATCTGCGTGCGCCCGTTCGCACATCTTGCATCAGTATGCACAGGGATGTGCTGGGGGCAGCCATTACTAGTACTGGCACTATTGCCAGGTCTCCTACGGCCATTTCCCTGAAAATATCTTCTAAACAAAGAGGAGTGTCTTAAACACTCTTACCAGGAATGTTAGACCCGACTGTCAGCGACAATCCTTATCCTGGGAATGGGAACCCTTATGCCTGATCAATCAGGTTCCCATTCGATGGGTAGACCGGATATCCAAGGGATCCAATGGAACTCCAAACGCTCCTTATAGGAATCTCGATGGGAGTAGCCAAAGATGGAAATACTGGACCAAGTTGTTCATGACTGGTGCTCAGTCTGACACAGATATTCCGATAGACTCAAGGAAACCAAACGACCCACGGACAATCCAAAAAATACTCAGTAGATACTAAATATTAGTGGCCCCCACTGGGGTAGCGATAGCCAAATGGAGAACCCAACAAAACTCGCTTCCACAGAACATGGAAGAAAGAAAGAAAATGGAAGGGCTTCCAATGGTGCAGGTCAAAAAAATTGGGTTTTATTGATAAAAACCAACATACAAATAAATAAAAGTGATCACTGTAGAATAAAAGCAATATGGGGAACGGTGTACCTGGCCCAACGCGTTTCGTCCTAATCGGACTTCTAATGGGGCATGCAGTCACGCAGTCACGCAGTCACTATAAAATCACAGATCGCCGCCATTACTAATAAAAAAAAATTATTAAAAAAATGCCATAAAATTCTATCCCCTATTTTGTAGACCAATCAATATACGCTTATTGCGATTTTTTCTACCAAAAATATGTAGAAGAATACACATCGGCTTAAACTGAGAAAGAAATTAGTTTTTTTATATATTTTTTGGGGATATTTATTATAGCAAAAATTATTGCTTTTTTTTTAAAATTGTCGCTCTTTTTTTGTTTATAGCACAAAAAATAAAAACCGCAGAGGTGATCATATACCACCAAAAGAAAGCTCTATTTGTGGGAAAAAAAGGACATCAACGTTGCACGACCACGCATTTGTCAGTTAAAGCGACGCAGTGCCGAATCGCAAAAAAGTGCTCTGGTCAGGAAGGGGGTAAATTCTTCAGGGGCTGAAGTGGTTAAACTTCCCAGACAAGTTCTTCCTCTTGGCACCAAGGGAGTGCTAAAGAGAGCACCTCTGTCTGGATATTCGCTTGCCAGCAGAGACCATACCAGCAGAGATCCAAGCCTAAGACTGGAAGTAAGGACACTCGGGGGGGGGGGACATTACAGCACCTGCACCACTGTCGCAGGGAGACTGGAGCATCACAGGGAGACTGCTGGAGTTTTCAGTCACCCTCTGCTTCTCATTGCTGATTATCGGAGGCTTTCGGGGAGAGAACGGGGAGGCCCCACCTTTGCATCCCAAGGACTGGTGAAATTGCTATTTGCACATTGCTGAAACTGCTATCAGGGATTGAGCCACTGAGAGCAGAACACCAAGTGTACCCAATCCATGCTGCACCCATACTACACTCTAGACTATAGACTGCGCCTATACCGCATTATACCAAACCTTTACCGCATTTGAACCACATCTAAATTGCATCTATGTCAAAACTATACCATACCTATACTGCATGCAGGTTAACTGGTACTGTAACTCTTAAAGGGCCCCACCGATAGCCGGCAGAAGAACATCTCAAAGGACTGCCCCTCCTGTAATAATTATTATGCAAGCCCCCCCTCCACTACCATCCTCCTTTTCTTTTGGACAGTGCATACCAAGTCGATCTAGGACTAGCATCACTGCCATAAATGAACTCTGGCACTATAGTTACAGCACTCAGTAGATTAAACTTTACTATTGCTCACTGCTGCACTTGGGGTGGGCTTGCTACTATTTATTCTAAATTGGACACCAAATGTAATCTTATGCATGGTCCCTACTGTTAATCATTTGCTAAATTGTGTTATGCCGCGTACACACGACCGTTATTCATGTCATGGAAAAAAACAACGTTTTTCTCGACGTGATTTTTTGTATTTCCTCTCAAGCCTGCCTTGCATACACACGTTCATGAAAAAAAACGCTCGAGCAAAGCGCGGTGACGTACAACACGTACGACGGCACTATAAAGGGAAAGTTCCATTTGAATGGCGCCACCCTTTGGGACGCCTTTGCTGATCCTCGTGTTAATAAAGTTTGATGAGAGACGATTTGCGCTTTTCAGTCTTCGTGCTTTTCAGTCCATTACAGCGTGACAAATGTGCTATCAACATTACGAACGCTAGTTTTACCAGAACGAGCGCTCCCGTCTCATACTTGATTCTGAGCATGCGCATTTTTTTTTCCCTCGTAAAAGCACGACCGTTTTTCACAACGTTAAAAAGAACACCATGAAAAACAGCGAGAAAAAATAGAGCAGGTTCTAAAAAAAAAAAAATCGCCCATTTTTCTCGTCGAGAAAAATGCTCTGGAGCATACACACGACCATTTTTCACAACCATTTTTAAAAATTGCATTTTTCTCGTCATGAAAAGTGGTCGTGTGTACGCGGCATAACTGTTAATCCATTTTATGCTTGCCTAGTTACCAACCATATTGAGTGACAATATATTAAGTTTGCCTTTACTACCTGGTTTGGTGCCTGTTTGATATAACACTGGTATTGGGTACTAGGTAATACTTTCAGTGAACTCCTGTGATATTGTATATTTGTATACTTAACCTGGTGTGTCGGAGGGGCTGAGGTTTTTGAGTAGGTTGGGGCCAAGAACAGAGGACCCATCCTACATCCTATTCTGTGGCTACATCTACATTAACACAACAGTTGCTAATGTATTTTTGCTATTGCTAGCCTCTGATGCTGGTCCACCCCACTCACACAGCCTTCTCATTCTCAGCACAAAACAGGCTCTAAAACAATCTACAATCATAAAAGCCATTTGTATAATGGTTCATTACGGGTCCTTGAGAGATCACAAACAACAATCAGCTTTCAATGTTTCTAACTACTATGCATTAGAAATGTTTTTCAGTAAGACCAAAATATAGCTGGAAATATCCTGTATAAAATTGTGTCCATATCTCTTAAACAGATATAACCAAATCTGTTCACAAATTGGGCAAATCTGATGAATATAGTAAATCTCATAATATAGCTTGGATTGTACATTTTAAATCGGCTTCATTGATTTTATGCAAGTGTGTCCAACCTATAAAAAATCACATATTTTATAAATCCTGTGTAGCACTACCCCCAGTTAAGAGAGCTGCTGGTATTGATTTGGGCCTGTACCTTACTGCTGTCAACCCCCGATAAACTGGCTCTGACCCTCCGCTGGCACAGCGGTTAAACAACTGAGATTCTGCAGCACACGAGTAATGAAAACCACAATGCAATATACCTTCACTGTTTAAGACTAGAGTACCTGTGCTGGCCGTCTCTCTGGAACAGTTAACAGTCCACACACACCGTGATTGCTTAACCATAAAATATCTTTACTAGGTAATGAAAAGGTTAGATTATCAGACAGGCATTTAAACATGCAGAGCCCTGCAAAGTCAAAGTTATGCACAGTATAATCACTGTCTTGATATACCAATCTTATACACACTAATTGTCTCTAATAGAACTGCGCTCGCGAGCTTCCCCCTCGTGGGCAATATGGCGCCCGAACAATGTCCCCGTGAGTTATAGTCACTCCTATAGAAGGGATCTTCGCTAGCAACGTTGGTGCACTTTTACATCCAAGGAATAACCCAGTTGTTGTAATCCTACTGTAGTTTTGGACCTAAAGTCACAGGCAATGAGACGCCCAACTTCAACTGCGCAGCACGCTATACTGGGTGCGCGGCACACTGCTGTGACGGCGGTGGGGCCTAGGTAAAGAATCACAGGCCTAGCACAGTTAGGAATTCCTGAGCAGTGCTCTCTCACCCGACCAGACCAATCCGTCAACCGATCCCGCTGCTGGGCTTCAGCACGCAATCTCCCGGTCACCCACAGTCTCCGATCTTCCGGACAACCAAAGGGGAAGGTGAAGATGGCTCGACCCTCAGGAACTCCGAGATGTCAGCAGGCTCTCTGGATGAGGGTTCTCTCCCTCTCCGATTGTCAGGCTTGCTTTCACTCGGCAGGCCCGGACTCTCGGGGCTAAATCAACGCGATAGGCCCCAACAGGATCCAAGTTGCTGGGCGGGCGATGTCCAAAGAGACCACGTGTTGCTCCTTCTTCCCTTAAATAGTCTGTCCCCAGCAGACCTTGCACCAGGCAATGCACGATGGATGTTCCGTTGCACTGTGGGTATGGTAGTCTGTGTAGTACCCTTGCCATTATAGTCCAGCTCTCCCGGTACCACAAATCCCACCATGCACTTCCCTTCTTATTGTCAAGCAATAGCCAGCATATTACCCAATAGGAACCAGAGGAGAAGGGACTCACTTAATGCAATATAGTCTCTTATGAACACCATAAAGTGACACCCCGCTACATCTGATTTACTACTGTGAGGGGGTTAACTCGGTAGCGGGTGTGTGTGACCCCCTGGTTGGGCTCCCCACACAAAAACAGGGCCAGCAGACGGAGGTTGTGGTTTTCAAAATCAAAAGGTGCGGTTTATTTCTCTATGTACAGTGACAAAAACACAGCAAAGCCAAAAAGAAACATAAACAAAATAAATCCTGGTCAGTTTGACCTCTGACTAAACATGCAGGTTTCCTAAACTAACAACTGGGATCAGCCTGGTGCTGTCCTAGTCCCTAAGTCCCTGGTTTAGTAAAAGTCCAAACAAATAGCCACACAGGCTTTGCCTCACCGCACAGGGGTTCACTCTCCCTAGACAGTCCACACAGGTCTGGTTCCAGGCATGAGCTAACACCTAATGAATCTGGGAGTTCTTATAGAGGCCTAAATGAGCTGACAAGCTTCAGCTGGTCTCATCAACTCCCTGCCTCACGACGCCCAGCACTCTCCCTAGAGGTATGAGTCATTCATGAGCCCACTAGCCTCAGCTGGGCTTCATCAACTCCCTAGTTGTATAAGTCGGCATAAAGCCTGAATCTGGGAGAAATATATCTACCCCCCTGGATGCAACCAGGTGACTTTACCTTCCTGCTGTCACATACCCCCCCCTCTTGTTTTAACCTTGGGGTTGGAACACCAGCAATCAGGCATTCATGTACTCGAGACAAAGCATCCACATTCCCCATTTGAACGCCAGGGCGATGCTTTACTGTGAAGTTGAATTCCTGTAGGGCCAGGAACCACCTATTCACTCTTCTATTTGTCTCCTTGTTTTGAGCCATCCACTTTAACGGAGCGTGATCCGTAACCATGTCAAAGTGCCTACCTAGCAGATAGTACCGAAGGGAATCTAGAGCCCACTTCACCGCTAAACACTCCTTTTCAACCGTGGCGTAATTTACCTCATGGGACTTCAACTTCCTGCTGAGGTAAATGACTGGGTGCTCTTCCCCGTTCCAGACCTGGGACAATACTGCTCCTAACCCCACATCTGACGCATCACTTTGTACGACAAAGTCTTTAGAGAAGTCGGGTGAGTACAACACTGGCTGGCTACATAAGGCTTGTTTCAAGAATTGGAATGCTGCCTCCGCCTCGGGGGTCCATTTAATCATGACCGACCCTTTCCCTTTCGTCAGGTTGGTTAGGGGCACAGCCTTAGAAGCAAAGTGGGGAATGAAGCGCCGATAATAACCCGCGATTCCCAGAAAGGCTCGTACCTGCTTCTTGCTGTTGGGACGTGGCCAACTCTGGATGGCCTCGACTTTGTTGAGTTGGGGTTTTATTACTCCCCTGCCAATGGTGTACCCAAGATATTTGGCCTCCTCCTGCCCAATGGTACACTTCTTGGGGTTAGCCGTAAACCCCGCTTCCCGGATAGAGTCTAGGACTGCTTGCACTTTTGGCAGATGTGAGGCCCAATCTGTGCTATGGACAATTACGTCATCCAGGTAAGCCGCAGCATACTTCCGATGGGGCCTCAGTATCTGGTCCATTTTCCGCTGGAATGTGGCCGGCGCATTCTGTAACCCGAACGGCATTCTCTTATATTGGAACGCCCCGTCTGGGGTTACAAATGCGGTTTTCTCTTTGGCCGACTTGGCCAGGGGAATTTGCCAATACCCTTTTGTGAGGTCAAGAGTCGTCATGTATCGGGCTGTTCCCAGCCGGTCGATCAACTCATCTATACGTGGCATGGGGTAGGTGTCAAATTTTGTAACTTTGTTCAACTGACGAAAATCGTTACAAAATCGCCAGCTCCCATCCGGTTTAGGCACCAACACAATGGGACTAGACCAATCACTTTGGGACTCCTCTATCACCCCTAAGTTCAGCATTTTCTGTACTTCCTCCCGTATTGCCTCCCGTTGGGCCTCTGGGATCCGATAGGGTTTTAACTTCACCCTTTCACCGGGCGGGGTAATAATATCATGCTCTACCCCAGATGTTTGTCCCGGCAGCTCAGAGAACACCTCCTTGTTGCGAAGCACAAACTCCTTAACCTCCTGTTGTTGGGGTTGTGACAAGGTGGCTGCTATTCCAACCTCCGGAATCACGCAACCAGTTTGAGCTGGTGACCAAGTTTCTGCGACTAGGGACTCTCTATCCCTCCAGGCTTTCAACAGATTAACGTGATATATCTGTTCGGGCTTTCGCCTTCCTGGTTGTCTGACCTTGTAATTCACTTCGCTCACTTTTTCCATTATCTCGTAGGGGCCTTGCCATTTGGCAAGGAATTTACTTTCAACCGTAGGGACAAGTACCAATATCCTATCCCCCGGGGAAAAGGTACGGGTCTTTGCTCCACGGTTGTACACTCTCTGCTGTGCCAACTGCGCTTGGGCCAAATGTTCCTTCACGATGGGCATTACCTGTGCAATTCGATCTTGCATCAGGGCGACATGCTCAATCATACTCCTGTGGGGAGAACTCTCACTTTCCCAAGTTTCCTTGGCAATATCCAACAGCCCTCTTGGGTGTCTCCCATACAGTAACTCAAAGGGGGAGAATCCCGTAGAGGATTGGGGCACCTCCCTAATAGCAAACATCAAATAAGGAAGTAGACAGTCCCAATCCTTTCCATCTCTATCCACCACTTTCTTCAACATTTGTTTTAGGGTTTTGTTGAATCTTTCAACCAGCCCATCGGTTTGGGGGTGATACACAGATGTACGCAATTGCGTCACTTTGAGCAATTTACACAGCTCTTTCATAACCCGGGACATAAAGGGTGTACCTTGGTCCGTAAGCAGTTCTTTACAAATACCCACCCGGCTAAAAACAAGAGATAGCTCTTTGGCTATGGTTTTGGCCGAGGTATTTCTGAGAGGGATCGCTTCTGGATAACGGGTGGCATAGTCCATTATAACCAATATGTACTGGTGCCCCCTAGCGGACTTGATTATAGGACCTACCAAATCCATTGCGATTCTCTCAAACGGGACCTCAATGATGGGTAGAGGGACCAGCGGGCTACGGAAATGTGGCATCGGGGCCGACCTCTGACACACAGGGCAGGAGGAACAATAATTTTCTATGTCCTTCATCACCCCAGGCCAATAGAATCTCTGTAATACCCTCTCTCGGGTTTTCTCTGTCCCCAGATGACCTCCAAGAATGTGCCCATGGGCCAACTCCAACACCAACTTCCTGTAAGGTTTGGGCACCACAAGCTGCTCAACGGTTTCTTCTGCCCTTTTTGCCACCCGATACAGTAGGTCCTTCTCTACGCTGAAGTATGGGTAAGTGCAGGTATTATCTGGGTTCACTAACTCGCCATCTATTTCCACTACGTTTTCCCGTGCCTTTATTAGGGCGGGGTCTTTTAACTGTTCTGTGGCAAAATTTTCCCTGTGAACCTCCAGATCAGAAAACTCCACAGACGGTAGGTTTTCGTCTGAGGAGGTGGGCTCCTCTCCAGTTTCTTGAGTCTCCCCTGCCAATACTGACAAGGGAAATTCTGGAGAGTCCTCACCACTCTCAGAGGAGTTCTGGCTATCACATTCCTGGTACATAGGGGCACCAGTGGGGGGCTCAGGATCATCCCACAGTTCCCAGAACTTCGGAAAATCCCTTCCCACAATGGCATCATGCGGTAATTGAGATACTAACCCCACTGGATGAGAGAGGGTACCTTTGGGGGTCTCGAAACACACTGTAGTCACTGGATACTCTCGGGTGTCCCCATGCACACAAATAACAGCTACCTTGCTATTCCCAGAGACCTCTGTTTTAACTAATTCAGCCTTTATCAGGGTCACAAGGCTACCTGAATCCAGTAATACCACAACATTTCTACCATTAATACACATTTTGCATAAATGTTTCTCAGTTCCCCGAATGGCAGTGCATGCGACTGTCGCACACAGCGACTGACGTCTGTCCATCAGAAAGTCACATTGCATGGGTTCCTCCACAACCGGGCAATTTGCTGCAATATGTCCCGCTTGCCGGCAGCGGTAGCAAACAATCCATTTGGCTGCCTCTTGAGCCCCTGACTTCCCAGGCTGTTCTCGCCAAACTTTGGGTAGAGCTCCCACCCTCTCACTCTCTCCACCCTCACCCCTTGGAATCCTCTTATCCGCCCCTGGGGATGGTCTGGTCTTAGGGTGGAAAGTCCGAGAGTCTCTGGAAGAGGCCGTCAGGTTCTCTGTAGCCAAGTATTTCTCTACACGATCCACAAGACCACCGGCCGTCTCTGGGTCTCCATGGCTTACCCACTTTTGGATGGCAGTAGGAAGAGCTCTCAAAAACCGATCCATTACAACACGTTCCACAATCTCTGGTGCGGACAAAGTCTCTGGCTGTAGCCACTTCCTGCTCAGGTGAATGAGATCATACATTTGAGACCTGGGGGGTTTTCCAAGCTGGAAAGTCCAGTTATGCACACGCTGAGCCCGGACAGCCAGGGTGACACCCAGCCTTGCCAATATTTCAGCTTTTAGCATCACATAGTCTTTTGCTTGGTCAGGCTCTAGGTCATAGTAAGCCTTCTGCGATTCACCAGTTAACAGAGGAGCCACCAGTCCAGCCCACTGCTCCTCAGGCCACTTTTCTCTTTCAGCAGTCCTTTCAAATGTGGTCAAAAATACCTCTGGATCATCCTCTCCAGTCATTTTTGTCAATAAACGACTCACCCCAAAGGACGCGGTATTAGTGGGACGGCTTTCCTCACTGGTCTGCGGACGTTGCTGCATTACTGCTTCCATTTGTTGTAGTCTCTGCTCTTGCTTCTGTAACAGGTCTATGAAGCGGGCCTCAGATTGCTGCTGGGCTTGTTGATGAGCTTGCTGCTGGGCTGCAAGGCTCCTTTGCAAACCTGCATTTGTCTGCTGTTGATTGGCATTTGCTAGAGCCAGCTGTTTCAGTATCTCCTCCATGCTGGCTTAAAAAAAACTGCCACTGGTTCTCCACCAACTGTGAGGGGGTTAACTCGGTAGCGGGTGTGTGTGACCCCCTGGTTGGGCTCCCCACACGAAAACAGGGCCAGCAGACGGAGGTTGTGGTTTTCAAAATCAAAAGGTGCGGTTTATTTCTCTATGTACAGTGACAAAAACACAGCAAAGCCAAAAAGAAACATAAACAAAATAAATCCTGGTCAGTTTGACCTCTGACTAAACATGCAGGTTTCCTAAACTAACAACTGGGATCAGCCTGGTGCTGTCCTAGTCCCTAAGTCCCTGGTTTAGTAAAAGTCCAAACAAATAGCCACACAGGCTTTGCCTCACCGCACAGGGGTTCACTCTCCCTAGACAGTCCACACAGGTCTGGTTCCAGGCATGAGCTAACACCTAATGAATCTGGGAGTTCTTATAGAGGCCTAAATGAGCTGACAAGCTTCAGCTGGTCTCATCAACTCCCTGCCTCACGACGCCCAGCACTCTCCCTAGAGGTATGAGTCATTCATGAGCCCACTAGCCTCAGCTGGGCTTCATCAACTCCCTAGTTGTATAAGTCGGCATAAAGCCTGAATCTGGGAGAAATATATCTACCCCCCTGGATGCAACCAGGTGACTTTACCTTCCTGCTGTCACACTACACAGACCAGGAAAATCTTTACTTACATATTCAAATAAAAATGCAGTTCCCTGGGTTTCAGTGCATCACCAGTAAATCAATTGGCTTATGTCCGCTCCTAAAGTGGATCTGTACCTAAATATTAACCTACAGCTACGTTACTGGAAACAATTGGTAAATAATAATCTTCCATTGTATAGAGATACTTGCATCAATAGGGGTTGTCCTAGTAAGTATAATAAAGTGTGGGAAAAGTGGCTGGACAAACCATATACAGCAGCTAATGCCCATGGGGGCCACTATTCATAATATGGGCATTCCCATACAAGAAATGTTTGGGGTCACTGGGGGAAGAGGGAATTAATGTTTATTTTCTTTGTGTGAATTACAAAAGCACAGAAAATTTGGTCAAAATTGATGTCAAGATGAATGCATTATGTTATCAAAAAATACTGGAGGAACATTTGCATTCATCAGCCAGAAAGCTGCGCATGGGACGTACTTGGACATTCCAACATGACAATGATCCAAAACACAAGGCCAAGTCGACCTTACATTGACTACAGCAGAATAAAGTGAAGGTTCTGGAGTGGCCATCTCAGTCTCCTGACCTCAATATCAATGAGCCACTCTGGGGAGATCTCAAACGTGAAGTTCATGCAAGACAGCCCAAGAATTTACAGAAACTGGAGGCTTTTTGCCAAAAGGAATGGGCAGTTTTACCATCTGAGAAGATAAAGAGCCTCATCCACAAATATCAAATCATCATGATTTAAAAAGAGTAAACCCAGTGGATTGATAATAAGTGACTT
The DNA here is from genome assembly GCA_029206835.1 of Rana muscosa. Lineage (NCBI taxonomy): Eukaryota > Metazoa > Chordata > Amphibia > Anura > Ranidae > Rana > Rana muscosa. Next base: position 1,027,166,436 of record CM055117.1, read on the forward strand.
CAGCCAAACACTAACCATGAGTGAAAGAAAATTTTTTGTGTTAGCATTTATTCTCTGAAAAATGGGCAAGAAATCATAAATTCTGCCAGGGTATGTAAACTTATGAGCACAACTGTATATATTGGTTAAGAAGATGCATTATCCTCAGCTGAACTAATTCTGAGCAGGTTTTTGTTTGGTTCTAATAACTTAAGACAGAACTCCATATAGATCCTCATCACGTGGCCTGTCTAACATTGCACAACCTATGTTCAAAATGTCCAGAGTCTATTGCGCTTCCAACACACACTACCCCTGAAAAACATAGATTTCAATGTTATGTCTGTCTACAGCTTGCCAAGAAGCTAATAAGCCTTTGAATGAAGTAATTGGTGTATGGGCTGTACAAATGTGGACTGAGAACATTTTAATTATAGAATGTGGAAAGCCAACCAGGTGGTACAGTAAAGATCTATGTATAATCCATAAGGTAGCTCCATACGGTAAGAATACTCTTCTCCTAAACTTTCCTAATGAGTTCCTATAAAGGTTTGGTGATTTAAATGACAAAGGTGAAAAAAAGCCAATGACTGAAATATTCTGTATTTTATGGAGTGCGAGAAGTGACTCTGAAGACTCACTTGGAGTCTTTCATTACAGATATTTTGAAAACTAAAGAAAAAAAGTTTGAGAGACAAACTGGCTGCTGACAATAATCAAGCCTATAATAGGGCCAATGATAAAGCTAGGAGAAGTAGAAAAAGAATTCTAACATCAAAGGTTCCTGCAAATGATCCTAATGACTCTGACACTTCCTCATTCTCTTCTGTATCTTCTTCACAGGTTCACAAACGCGTCCCAGCACTGGACAAGGTTCTCAAAAAATGTAAAAATAAAATTGATAATGCACAATCCTCTGCACCAAAGCGCACACCCAACACGAGTTGGGCTCAACCAAACCCTCGGACTGCACTTGCAAAATCGATCTCTTTACAGGTACCCACTGGCTCCCATGATGGGATGGGAGGCACTTCACTATCCACCACTTTTCAAGCGCCAAGCGCACTCGCTCAGGTAAGCTACCCAAACGTAAGCATCAATTCACTGGGTGTGCACCCTGCACCTATTTTTTTTCATCTTGCACCGAATCCCCAAAAAATACCCGATGGGGAACACTCGAGTTTGAAAAAATCTATGATCAAACAAAATTTGAAGTAATCAATTTATATCCTTATCCCCTTACTAGTGAACAGATTCAGGTGTTAAGTTTAGGCTTGACATTCTGTCCCACACAAAAAGTTGACCAAGCCAAAGTCCAAGAGCCAGCGATAAAGGTAGTAACACAGCAAGCAGGATCTGTAGCCAGAGGGGACGTCAGTCAAGCAGGTCTACAACTGGAATGCAGGAGAAAGTCTCTTGTGATGTTAACACAGGCGAAGGCGAAGAGCAAATGAACTGGAAGTCCTTAAGTAGGCAGAGCTGACGAGCAGGATCATCAACAGGTGGATCACTGTGGAGAGATAGAAGCTGGCAATTAGCTAACAGCTGAGCTGTCAGCACAGAGAAGGTAGGGCTGAGCCCAGCCCTGACACCTATGGATGGGCTAAAAATCGAAATAGAATTTTGCCGATACATAATAAGAAGATAAGGCCATCCGGCACTAATATAATAATGATCATCCGTTTTTCAGGACAACAGAAACAAGTTTGCCAAATAATGCAAAAATACTGGTACCTGCCATTGGCTGATGATACCGTATCAAAGTACATAAACACATATCCGGAAATTACTTTTGAGAGATCATTGTCATTGAAGGAAAAATTTGTCCATAGCCATTATTAAACCATAACTGGAACCAGAAACAAAAATGAACTTTTCCCTGTAGCAAATGTAATTTTTACAGCTACATCTACAGGGCCGTCAAATCACTTTACCCAATGGATGTGTCTTTGAACCTCAATTTCTGTCTGGATGTCAATCGGTGGGAATAGTGTATATCATGCTGTGCCGTTGTGGGGCCTTCTACATAGGAAAGACAAAAAGACCCTTCTTTCATGTGTCACTAATCTCCAAGAAAAAAATGGAGACACCCATTAGCAGACACATGGGTCTTTTTCACGGATTTCATTTTTCCAAAATGCATTTCTTTGCTTTAGAATATTTACCGCAAAATGAGAGAGGGGGTGACAATGACAGGCTGCTTTTACAGCGAGAGACTCACTAGATCTACAGTCTGCCGGCATAAAACACCCTTTTTTTAATGAAGCTCTCAGCTTCAAGCCTTTTTTATAAACATATAGACATTAGATTGATTTAGATCTCTTACATAGCGTTTTAGACACTATTCCCCTATTGACGTTGACCAAATGATTGCCATAGATTGTATGGATTGTTTCTCTTGACTATTGTCACTATTATGTACGGTGGAACCTCGGATTACGAGCATAATCCGTTCCAGGAGAATGCTCGTAATCCAAAGTACTTGCATATCAAAGCGAGTTTCCCCATTGAAGTCAATAGAAACGAAAATAATTTGTTCCGCATTGACTCCAATGGCATGCAATAGCGCATGCGGCCAGAGGTGGGAGGGGGGCGCCGGAGAGCCTCGGGAACACACGGAAAGGCCCGAGGACAGCTCGCCTGACCTCGGCAAACCTCGGAAAGGCTCGGGAACGGCGTATTTCAGAGTCTTTCCGATCATTTCCGCTGCAACGCCCCCCCACCTCAGGCCAAACGTGGTACTGCACACCACTTTGGCTTGAATCCTGCTAGTTTTGTGAGACAACACTCGCAAACCGAGTTAGGATTTAAAAAAACACAGTGCTTGTATTGCGAAACGCTCGTTAACCGCGTTACTTGCAATCTGAGGTTCCACTGTGTTATTTTTTATGTGAATCGATGTATCATGATTGGAAATAGATTTTAGGTGACAGTCCTTTAACCAAAGCTGCTCGTATGGATTCATAAGATTCGTATGAATTCTAGATAAACTTATCTAGATATTCTTCAAGGTGTTTTGCCAATATATGCTGAAGTGAGTTTCCCATTTGCTGGTTTTCCTGAGTATGTGACCATACAGACGCCCAGGGTGTTTGGTCCCATAGGTGTTTTCTTCCTAACGCCCATTAGGAGGCAGCGCCATTTTTATTCGTGCGACCAGTGTCGCATTTGCTGGTACAACTTTCCATCCCCATCTGCTGACTAGGGCTCTGTCCCAAGCCCCAGAAGGGTGACCCCTCTGTATTTGCCCAGCCCCTGTCACTCAGATGGGCAGCTTCTCCTGTTGGCCGCCGGCCTGTAGACGCTGGCGTCATCGCGCGTCTGCACGTGACGTTACATCCACCGGACTGGCCAGCGCATGCGTCTGTCAACAAATAGGCAACCGCATCTTGCTGGTGATGTCAGATGCCGGCGGGATGGGAGGAAGATAAGAGTGTAGGTCAGCCACTATTATTGACAGAGGCTACGAGAGGGAAGGACTGTGTCTCTCTATCTCTCCACTGACCACCTGATTGGTGGTCAGTGGAACAATGCTTCACATTGTTGGTCATTGGAGAAGTGCCAGGTTTCATTGGTGGTCAGTGGGAATGACTCCTTTACATTGGTGGTTAGTGGGAGAAGGGACCCCTTACTTTGATAATCAGTGGTAGAAGGGTCCCCTTAAATTTGTAGTCAATGGGAAAAGGGCCTCCTTATATTCTTAGTTAGTGGGAGAAGGGCCCCCATACATTGGTGATTAGTGAAGATAAGAAAGGCCCAACTACATTGGTAGTCTTGGAGAAAAGGGACCCTCACACTGCTGGGCAGTGAAAAGAATGCCCTCTTACATTAGGGGTCAGTTGGAAGGATGCCATTTACATTGGTTGTCAAAATGAAGAATGTCCTTCGTACAGACAGCTAAAAAAAATATTGGTGTCAGCAGTTACTTACCTAAGTAACAAGATGGGAGCCTCAACTGCTTACGTGGTGTTGGTCCTGCCTGTTGATGTTGATGTTGGAAACAAAAAAGTGAGGTCCGGCAGGAATTCAACCAGCTTCATTGCTTAGGTAGCATAAATAGTTTTTATACATAAAAAAGTCACAGTCAAGCAGTGTTGCTAACCTACCAGATTGAAATTTACTGACACAAGACCCCAAATTTACTGGCACAGCCAAGTTTTTACTGCCGTTTCCAAATGTTACAAAATTACAGTTTTACGTGAAAATTCAGTATTTAGGCTACAAACAAGTATGATATGCAATTAGCAATGTTATTTAACCATTTAAGACCCGGACCAATATGCAGCATAAAGACCAGGCCCCTTTTTGCGATTCGGCACTGCGTCGCTTTAACTGACAATTGCGTGGTCGTTCGACATGGCTCCCAAACAAAATTGGCGTCCTTTTTTTCCCACAAATAGAGCTTTCTTTTGGTGGTATTTGATCACCTCTGCGATTTTTATTTTTTTGCGCTATAAACAAAAATAGAGCGACAATTTTGATAAAAATTCAAAATTTTTTACTTTTTGCTATAATAAATATCCCCCAAAAATATATAAAAAAACATTTTTTTTCCTCAGTTTAGGCTGATACGTATTCTTCTACATAATTTTGGTAAAAAAAAATTGCAATAAGCGTTTATTAATTAGTTTGCGCAAAAGTTATATCGTTTACAAAATAGGGGGTAGTTTTATGGCATTTTTTTTTTTTTTACTAGTAATGTCATTTTCACAGCGACCAGTGCTATAAAAATGCACTGGTTACTGTAAAAATGACACTGGCAGTGAAGGGGTTAACCAGGAGGGGGCGCTGTAGGGGTTAAGTGTGCCCTGATTTGTGTTTCTTACTGTGGGGGGCGTGGCTTAGCGTGTGACGTCACTGATCGTCGTTCCCTATTACAGGGAACAGACGATCAGTTACGGCTCACTAGGATGCACGGGGAGAGGTTTGTTTACACTTACCTCTCCCCATTCTTCCTCTCTGTGACCCGATCGTGGGACACCAGCGGTGATCGGGTCCGCTGTTCTCGCGGGGACGGTCACGAAGAAGAGGACCGGGTTGCGAGCGTGCCGCCGGCGGCGCGCTCGCGACCCACGGCTGGGCTCTTAAAGGGGACGTACCTGTACGCCCATGTGCCCAGCCGTGCCATTCTGCCGACGTACATCGGCGTGCGGCGGTCCTCAATCGGTTAAGGTAGATATTAAGGCAAAAAACATATTTGTTATTTTATTTTCAATATAGTAAGTGGCTCAGGGACACACGTGGCTCCGGCCACTTAACTCCCTTTCAGCATGACATCACACGACACGCTCAGGTACCGCCTCCCCCAGACCCACCCCCGCCGGCATCACTTGAACACACTGTAACAGGCACTCGGATGGTCCCCGGCTTACTCTGGACCGGAACTGCGCATGCCAAGCGTCTCAGCCATATTTTTACTGGCAACCTTTTCCTGTCACTAGCATTTACTGGCAGAAGAAAAGTAACAATTTTTTACTGGCTGCCAGTAAAAATACTGACGGTTGCCAACACTGCAGTCAAGTGTGATGCACTACAATAGAATATACAATGGGAGAGACTAAGACCCGGGTTCACACAGGGGCGACTCCGGACGCGACTTCTGGTCGCCCCGAGTTGCCCCAAGTCGTGCTATTTTTAAAACTAATTGAAGTGAATGGAGATGTTTTATTGCACACGACTGCAGTCGCTCCGACTTCAAAAAAGGTTCCTGTACTACTTCAACTTGACTTCTAGGCGACCTGTAGGCAACTTGTACCATTGATTTCAATGGAAGTCGCTTAGAAGTCTGATCAGTGTTCATTTTGAAGGCAACTTTACAGGAAGAGAACATACATTTCTCAGGCAAACCCCTCCCTCCCCCTCCCTCCCACAGAGCTGATTCTTGTTTTATTGGCCACTGGAATGTCTCCTGTCCTGGAGGCAACTTCAGTCGTGTTGTAAATCACCACTTAGTCGCTCTGTGATTCATGCTCAAGTCATGTCTGAGTTGTGTTGAAGTCTGAAGTCGTGTTGCCCCTGTGTGAACCGGCTCTAACGCAACATAGGTTATATTCCAGAGGTGGCCAGCCCAGAATAACTTTTCCTTAAGAATTTTAAGAGGCCTGCGGAAGATATGTTATCGGCATTAGGAGTGTCAAAAATCTAGTTATGCTTTCTTTCTTTTCATTTACACCTTATAATTTTAAATTTATGTTTCATGGATTGGATGATCACTAGATAGTGTTCTGGTGAAACCATGATGTTAGCTCAAAGATTTTTTATTATTTTCTGTTTAACTGAATACAGTAGGGCATCTAAAAATGATTCCCAAATTTCAAAGAATGTATGTGTTACAGTTTCTTTCCACAGAGAGGTTTCTATCCACTCCATTTGCAATATAAACATTAACTTGTCAAAAAAAGAGTCGCAGTGTTGGAGGCTCATGATATACTATATTGTGTCCGTAGAGTTCAATATTGAGTTGGCCCACCCTTTGCAGCTATACAAGTTCCAACTCTTCTGGAAAGGCTGTCCACATGGTTTAGGAGTGTGTCTATGGGAATGTTTGACCATTCTTCCAGAAGCGCATTCGTGAGGTCAGACACTGATGTTGCACGAGAAGGCCTGGCTCACAGTCTCCGCTCTAATTCATTCCAAAGGTGTTCTATCGGGTTGAGGTCTTTATGGACCTTGCTTTGTGCATGGGTGCGCAGTCATGTAGGAAACAGGAAGGGGCCGTCCCCAAACTGTTCCCACAAAGTTGGGAGCATGAAATTTTCCAAAATGTCTTGGTGTGCTGATGCCTTAAGCATTCCATTCACTGGAACTAAGGGGCCAAGCCCAACCTTTGAAAAACAACCCCACACCATAATTCCCCCTCCACCAAATGATTTAGACCAAATAATGGATACTAATTTCTTGCTTCTTTTAACTTTTACTACCTTTAAGTCTAGGCTATCAAATATTGCCCAATCCAGAGTCAGGTCTGTCGTGGTCTTGGGTAATTATTTTCCAGAATCTTTGAATTTGGGGCAATCCCAGAAAGCATAGAGTAAGTCTGCAGGCAATGTCTACATTTAGGGCTTTTGAACAGTTGGGCCATTACATAAGATCGGTGTGGCGATAAATTAAATATGCTAATTTCTCTTTAGAAATCCGCAGTAATGGTTCACCTATTTTTGTTCAAGGTTTGAAATATACGAAGGTCTGGAAAGATTTTTATGGGAGGTAGGACGGGCAGGGTCAGGCAGGCAAGACCCACAAAAACATAATTGTAAAAGACACCTTTCATGGTGGAGAATATATGTTTATTTCATCATTAATAATTACAAATTACAAATCTTTAAATGGAGACTCTAGCATTGGGTGGAAACTATTTAACCTAAGGTCTCTAAAGAAGACACGTGGCCACACAATGAAGTTGGACGAGAAGTGGTTCCATCTTAAACTGCGTTAGGGATTCTTTACTGTTAGAGCAGTAAGGATGTGGAACTCCCTTCCACAGTTGGTGATATCAATGGGGAGTGTAGCTTAAAAACAAACAAAAAAACAAACAAAAAAACCCTTTAGATGTGTTTCTTAGTAAATGCAATGGGGTATGGAAAATGGCAGTAACATAAAGACACAGGTTGAACTGGTTGGACTGGTGTCTTTATTCAACTTTACCAACTATGTACCGTAAGTATTGCTGTTCTTGAGAGTTGTTGGCATTTACAAGTTGTCAAAACGAATTCTGACCTCAATGAATCATCTTGTGGCATAATTTCCATCTATGATATTAAACTTTTAGCTGTTTGGGTGGAAACTGTAGCTTTATAAAGTAGATCAAGGCAATGACTATAATATAGTAATTACTTATACAACACATAATTGAAAAATGGTTAAGGGGAGCAGCCAATGTTCTTCTGTATGGCAGAGTAAATATTTGAGTTTTGTACATAGATACATGGTATAGAACTAAGGACAAAGTCATTTAATGAACAGTGCAATGTTCTTTCTTCTACTGAGAAGCGTATTTTCTGCGTTTTTAATCGGTGCCGGTGATAACACTATCTCCTTGTTGTAGAAAAGAAATTGATTGCTTATTTGCAGATAGAAGGTAAATAGAGATGCGTCTACCAGTTTTATCTGCATTCTGTGTTTTTCCATTCTGCTTGTCGTGACAGGTAATAATATGGCTGGTTTTCATTTCAGACAAAGCTGTGTATCCATAGAAGTGCTCCTTCTGTAGACATACATATAAATATATTTTAAAGAAGACATGTCTTCAAAAAAAATTATCATCTGCTCACTCTACTCCCTAAACACTGCGGTCCTTATTATGAAGGCTTTCTTTGCTAAGAACTGTTTTTTTCCAACAACCACCAATTGGATTTAAACTTTGAGGGCGTGTCTGATGCTGATTGGTGGCTGAGAAGGATTAACTTTTTTTTTGTGAAAACACATTAATTTAGAAGGCCCAATAATGGTAACAGAAGCACCAAACCACTTCTGTATTTTAAAGAAACTGCATATAGACAGTTGCTTTGCCCATTCAGGGGAAAGTGATAGTTTCTGATAGCCCACCATCCCAGCAGATATAAACTATATTACCAAAAGTATTGGGACACCTGCCTTTACACACACACACATGAACTTTAATGGCATCCCAGTCTTAGTCCGTAGGGTTCAGTACTGAGTTGGCCCACCGTTTTCAGCTATAACAGCTTCAACTCTTCTGGGAAGGCTGTCCACGAGGTTTAGGAGTGTGTCTATAGCAGTGTTGCCAACCCCCTGAAGTGAAATTTACTGGCAAGGATGCCAAAATTTCTGTACGGCACCAATTTCTTACTGGCAAAAATAATGAAGATTACTGGCAGAGCCGCATTTTTTACTCACGCTGCAAAAAAGTACCTAAAATTACTGTTTTTAGTGCTAAACAGTGCAAATATCAATATTTCAACTATAAACACACAGCTATAGCTAATATCAATGTGTTTAAGTTAAACAAAAGTAAAAAAACATATTTCTCAATTCACATGAAGGTTAGGTTACTATAACCCAGCCAGCACAGAGTTCCCTCTTACATCAGAGTCTGCAGGATGCCCCCTTACAGTGCAAGGGAACTCTTATGTAAAGGGGAACGCTGCAGATCATGATGTAAGGGGGAACTCTGATGTGGAGGGGGGCTCTGGTGAATAGAGACCACCTTCCACAGAGTGAATACACTAAGGTAAGGGGGGGGTACTAATATAAGGGGGAAACCTTTATATCACTGCCCCCTTACATTATTGTATTCACTCACCTCCTTACATCAGTGACCCCCCCCCCTCAGAATGGCCTGGCGCACTGTCACTGACCTCCTCTCAGGTGCACAGTGTGGGGCTCAGTCAGACGGCTCCAGCTTGGTGGCTCTGATCTCCTCTTCCCAGTCCACACGTCTGTTTCTTCCTGGGCCGTAACCCCCATCCCAGCGGCACTCCCACTCTTGACTCCTTTCTAGGATCCCCTCAGAGACTGTAGACATGACAAGAGATGGTCAGAGGCTGCGGACACACTACAGGAGGGGGACAGAGGCTGTGGACATACTACAGGAGGGGGACAGAGGCTGTGGACATACTACAGGAGGGGGACAGAGGCTGCGGACATACTACAGGAGGGGGACAGAGGCTGCGGACATACTACAGGAGGGGAACAGAGGCTGCGGACATACTACAGGAGGGGGACAGAGGCTGCGGACATACTACAGGAGGGGGACAGAGACTGCGGACATACTACAGGAGGGGGACAGAGACTGCGGACATACTACAGGAGGGGGACAGAGACTGCGGACATACTACAGGAGGGGGACAGAGACTGCGGACATACTACAGGAGGGGGACAGAGGCTGCGGACATACTACAGGAGGGGGACAGAGACTGCGGACATACTACAGGAGGGGGACAGAGGCTGCGGACATACTACAGGAGAGGGGACAGAGGCTGCGGACATACTACAGGAGGTGCCGGTGGAGACAGGCTGTGGACATGATGGTGCCCTCCTCACCCCCTCACAGTGGCCTCCTCCTCTGTCCACCACCATATTACTTCTGCACATCATCAGTGTGCTGTGTCCTCCTCCTGTGCCCCTTTCACCACTCCACAGGTCAGGGCAGCACTGTGCTGCCCTGACCTGTGAAGAGGTGAAAGGGACACAGGTTCCAGAGGAGGACACAGCACACTGATGACGCTGTCCCCTTGTATCCCCCCAGTTTCACTGACCTCAGGCTCAAGTCCGTCCTCCTCACCCCTGGCTGGGCAGTGGGCCCTGTCAGTGCTCCGAGTCCTCCACCGACCACCTATGATGAGTCACTGCAGGTGTCCCGCCACTGCCGCCAGCCGCTGTGGCCTTTTCAAAAATGGCGCCAGCGGCGCCATCACGTTACTGCGTGTGCACCGCCCAAGTTTCCCTGAGCTCGGCCGGCGCATTCGGAACGGCGCATGCGCAGTTGTATGGCCGGCTCGTGGCCATCTTTTTTTATGGGCGCCAGTGCCCATAAACGGACTTTAACGTACAACCCGAAATAGGGGTTAATTCGCGGGCTGTACGTAAAAAGACGTACGGTTGGCAACACTGGTCTATAGCAGAGGTCTCAAACTGGCGGCCCTCAAGCTGTTTTGCGAAACTACAAGTCCCATGAGGCATTGCAAGGCTGACAGTTACAAGCATGACTCCATCAGGCAGAGGCATGATGGGACTTGTAGTTCCGTAACAGCTGGAGGGCCGCCAGTTTGAGACCCCTGGTCTATGGGAATGTTTGACCATTCTTCCAGAAGCGCATTTGTGACATCAGTAGTATGTTGGACAAGAAGGCCTGGCTAGCAGTCTTGGGTTGAGGTCAGGACTCTGTGCAGGCCAGTCAAGTTCCTCCACCCCAAACTCGCTCTTCTATGTCTTTATGGACCTTGATTTGTGCAGTGTTCCAAATCATTTGGTCGAGGGGGGATTATGGTGTGGGGTTGTTTTTCAGGGGTTGGGCTTGGCCCCTTAGTTCCAGTCAAAGGAACTCTTAAGGCGTCAGCATACAAAGACGTTTTGGACAATTTCATGCTCCTAACTTTGTAGGAACAGTTTGGGGATGGCCTCTTCCTGTTCCAACATGACTGCTCACCAGTGCACAAAGCAAGGTCTATAAAGACACGGATGAGCTAGTTTGGGGTGGAGAAACTTGACTGGCCTGCATAGAGTCCTGAACCCAACCAAATAGAACACCTTTGGAATTAATTAGAGGGGAGACTGTGAGCCAGGCCTTCATTCTAACATCAGTGACTGACCTCACGAATAAGCTTCTGGAAGAAAGGTCAAACATTCCCATAGACACACTCCTAAACCTTGTGGACAGCCTTCCCAGAAGAGTTGAAGTTGTTATAGCTGCAAAGGGTGGGCCAACTCAATATTGAATCCTACGGACTAAGACTGGGATGTCATTAAACTTCATGTGCGTGTAAAGGCAGGTGTCCCAATACTTTTGCTAATATAGTGTTTTCACTGATCCATACTCTCTTAACATCTCAATGCTCCATGGCAGCCCTCACGCTACTGTAATAGACTTGGGCCTTCTAAAAATGGCGGCGTATGTAACCTTCCCATGAGATGGTGCTTAAAGCTGAACACTCAAGTGCCATTACAAACATTGTCCCATTTGGGGGCTAGTTACATAGTTAGTCTTGTTGAAAGAAGACACAAGTCCATCCAGTTCAACCAATTGCCATTACAAACATTGTCACACTTGGGGGCCAATTATTTACTGTGTTTCCCCGAAAATAAGCCCGGGTCTTATATTATTTTTAGCAACCAAAAACGCGGTAGGGCTTATTTTCGGGGTAGGGCTTGCATGCCAGGAATCCCGGAATGTGAACGGAGTAAAAGTGCCTGTAAAATGCTGGAATTCTCTCTAACACAGGCTTGCGTAATGTGGAGGGTGTGTGTTTCTGTAATAAAATTGTGCAAGTACCTTCTTATAGCGCTGCTCGGCGCTTCCATGGCCCGCCTAAGCTGTTTTCCACAACTCCGAGCACTGTAGAGGGAAGGAGGCCGAGATCCTCCACTGACACCCGGGAGACGATGAGAGCAGCGGAGCTGAGTGCCTGCAGATGGGGGGGCGAGATCCCCCACTGACACCCGTGAGACAATGAAAGCAGCGGAGCTGAGTGCCTGCAGACGGGGGAGCGAGATCCTCCACTGACACCCGGGAGACCATAAGAGCAGCTCACTTTGATTCAATGGATGCTCCTCCGCCAAAATACCTGTTCAAACATAGATCAAAAGGCCATACAGACAGTGGGAAATGAGCATACTGCTAAAACCATGTCATACAAAAATGATATCAATAATAAATATATCTAGCACCATATATATAGGCAACTGTCCTGGTGCTGGATACTGTATATTTATTATTCTTGAACAAGATAAATTCATATAATTTTTGTAAAGAATGGTGTTAGCAGTATGCTCATATCCTACTGTCTGTATGCCCCATTTGAGCTATGTTTGAATTGGTAAAGTATGTTTTTTTAACCGCTTGCCGACCAGCAGCTGTCATACTGTGGCAGGTCGGCTCATTCCCGCAGACCACCATAGCTGTACGTCTGTCCCTTTAGGTGGAATAGTGGGCGTGCGCGCTGTAAAACGGGGGTGCTGATGCTCATGACCGCCGGCCACGAGCGATCGTGGGCATGAGAGGAAGACAGGGCCGGTGCTAGACTATTTTGCACCCTAGGCGAGAACAGCTACTTGCGCCCCCCCCCCCAAAAAAATCAAAATGAATTCAATAATTTTAGCACCAGAACTTGTCCAGGTGGACAGGAGAGGGGGTGCAGCCAGGTGGGGGAAAGATGGAGCCAGGTGGACAGAAGATAGGGGTGCAGCCAGGTGGAGGGATGGAGCCAGGTGGACAGGAGAGGGTGTGCAGTCAGGTGGAGAGGAGAGGGGAGGTGCAGCCAGGTGGAGGGATGGAGCCAGGTGGACAGGAGGGGGGGTGCAGCCAGGTGTAGGGATGGAGCCAGGTGAATAGGAGCGGAGTGCAACCAGGTGGAAGGAGGGTATAGCCAGGTGGACAGGAGAGGGAATGCAGCCAGGTGGAGGGATGATATAGCCAGGTGGACAGGAGGGTGTTGCCAGGTATAGGGATGGAGCCAGGTGGACAGGAGAGGGGAGGTGCAGCCAGGTGGACAGGAGAGGGGAGGTGCACTCAGGTGGACTGGAGAGGGGAGGTGCAGTCAGGTGGACAGGAGAGGGGAGGTGCAGTCAGGTGGACAGGAGAGGGGAGGTGCAGTCAGGTGGACAGGAGAGGGGAGGTGCAGTCAGGTGGACAAGAGAGGGGAGGTGCAGTCAGGTGGACAGGAGAGGGAGGGGGCAGCCAGGTGGACAGGAGAGGGCGGACAGGACAGGGAGGGGGCGGACAGGTGGACAGGAGAGGGGGGGAAGCCAGGTGGACAGGAGAGGGGGGACAGCCAGGTGGACAGGAGAGGGGGTTGCAGCCAGGTGGACAGGAGAGGGGGTGCAGCCAGGTGGAGGGAGGATATAGCAAAGTGGATAGGAGAGGGGGGTGCAGCTAGGTGGAGGGATGGAGCCAGGTGGAGGGATGGAGCCAGGTGGACAGGAGGGGGTGCAGCCAGGTGGAGGGAGGATATAGCCAGGTGGACAGGAGGGTGCAGCCAGGTGGAGAGATGGAGTCAGGTGGACAGGAGAGGGGGTGCAACCAGGTGGACAGGAGAGGGGTTGCCACCAGGTAAAGAGGGTCGTCAGTGCATGTCACTGGCAGCTAAAACTCCTGAGGGGGCTGTTTAAATATTTGGATATCTCGGACAGAAAAACTGTCATCTGCGCCACGATAGGTAGCTGCCTAGACTACTGCAACTCTCTTTATCTGGGATTGCCAAAGATGTTAGTGCAGAAGCTTCAACTTATTCAAAATGCTGCGGCTAGGTTACTCATGGATGTCCCACTGAGGGATCATATCACCCCTGTCCTCTGCGCCTTGCACTGGCTGCCAGTCCACTATCGCACCTTATTTAAAGGTAGGATGTATCATGTTTAAGATTATGAGAGGCCTCGCCCCAAGCTATCTCTGCTCTCATTTTCATAAACAAGCTTTTGTTAGATCACTTAGATCTACCGGCAGAGATCTCCTCCACATCTCGGTGGCCAAGAAGATCCGGCGTAGTGGTCCGGCCTTCTCCCACCAGGGTGCCGTTTTGTGGAATAGCCTCCCTGTCGAGCTCCAGGAGGCCCCTACTATTCCGGTCTTCCGCGGGTTACTGAAGACTTGGCTTTTCACGCAAGCCTTCCCTGCGTAGCCTCTCCCTTCCACTCTGTGCTGCTTCTGGTTCCTGGGTCCTCTTCTCCCAGAAACTCTGCTATGCACGTCGGGACCCTTCGGGGTAAGACCGCACTATATTAAGATACCTCTCAACACAACTCAACCAGGTGGACAGGAGAGGGGAGGTGCAGCCAGGTGGACAGGAGAGGGGAGGTGCAGCCAGGTGGAGGGAGGTTATAGCCAGGTGGACAGGAGAGGGGGTGCGGCCAGTTGGAGGGATGGAGCCAGGTGGACAGGAGAGGGGGTGCAGTCAGGTGGAGGGATGATATAGCCAGGTGGACAGGAGGGTGCAGCCAGGTATAGGGGTGCAGCCAGGTGGACAGGAGAAGGGAGGTGCAGCCAGGTGGACAGGAGAAGGGAGGTGCAGCCAGGTGGACAGGAGAAGGGAGGTGCAGCCAGGTGGACAGGAGAGGGGAGGTGCAGTCAGGTGGACAGGAGAGGGGAGGTGCAGTCAGGTGGACAGGAGAGGGGAGGTGCAGCCAGGTGGACAGGAGAAGGGAGGTGCAGCCAGGTGGACAGGAGAAGGGAGGTGCAGCCAGGTGGACAGGAGAAGGGAGGTGCAGCCAGGTGGACAGGAGAGGGGAGGTGCAGCCAGGTGGACAGGAGAGGGGAGGTGCAGTCAGGTGGACAGGAGAAGGGAGGTGCAGCCAGGTGGACAGGAGAAGGGAGGTGCAGCCAGGTGGACAGGAGAGGGGAGGTGCAGTCAGGTGGACAGGAGAAGGGAGGTGCAGCCAGGTGGACAGGAGAAGGGAGGTGCAGCCAGGTGGACAGGAGAAGGGAGGTGCAGCCAGGTGGACAGGAGAAGGGAGGTGCAGCCAGGTGGACAGGAGAAGGGAGGTGCAGCCAGGTGGACAGGAGAAGGGAGGTGCAGCCAGGTGGACAGGAGAGGGGAGGTGCAGTCAGGTGGACAGGAGAGGGGAGGTGCAGCCAGGTGGACAGGAGAGGGGAGGTGCAGCCAGGTGGACAGGAGAGGGGAGGTGCAGCCAGGTGGACAGGAGAGGGGAGGTGCAGTCAGGTGGACAGGAGAGGGGAGGTGCAGCCAGGTGGACAGGAGAGGGGAGGTGCAGCCAGGTGGACAGGAGAGGGGAGGTGCAGTCAGGTGGACAGGAGAGGGGAGGTGCAGTCAGGTGGACAGGAGAGGGGAGGTGCAGCCAGGTGGACAGGAGAAGGGAGGAGCAGCCAGGTGGACAGGAGAGGGGGGGTGCAGCCAGGTGGACAGGAGAGGGGGGGTGCAGCCAGGTGGACAGGAGAGGGGGGTGCAGCCAAATGGAGGGGGTCACACACCAGGGATAAGGTCTGACTGGAAGCCCTGATCCCAGCGCTTCCCCCCACCACCTGACAAGTTCTTACCTTGGGGCACTTCTTTCCATCTCCCTCCACATGTCGGGCAGCAGTTAGTGTCACCAGTCACGCACGGGAGACCTCCTCCAGCTCCTCCCCCGTTCAGCTGAAGCTAGAGCCCATTCACACCCATTTGGATCCGACTTCAAATCGCCCCAGGTAGCCCCTAGTCGGCTCAAGTCGCGCTGGCTGAGGAAATCAATGTAAGTTAATGGAGCCGTCTTAATGCACACTACTGCAGTCACTCCGACTTCAAAAAAAGGTCCCTGTACTACTTCAATCCGACTTCTAGGCGACCTGTAACCATTAATTTCAATGGGAGTTGCCTCTGAAGTCGGATTCCCTGTCTTAACAGAAGCAACTCTCCAGGAGGATAACATACATTTCTCAGGCAAACCTCTCCCTCCCACAGAGCTAATTCTTGATTTATTGGCCACTGGAATGTCTCCTGTCCTGCAGGCAACTTGAAGTTGCCTTGTAAGTTGCCTGGAGTAGTGCTGTGATTCATACTCAAGTTGTGTCTAGGGATGAGCTTCGTGTTCGAGTCGAACATACGTTCGACTCGAACATTGGCTGTTCGATCGTTCGACGAAGATCGAACGATTTGGGCCGTTCGCGCCAAATTCGAGTGACGCGAACGGCCCACAATGCACTACGTCATCGCAGTGTCATCCAGGCGCTGTGATTGGCCAAGCATGCACTGTGACCCCGCATGCTTGGCCAATCACAGCGCCGGCAGCGAGGAGAGCAATGATTGGCCACAGGCAGGATGCCTGTGGCCAATTATTGCTGAGGGTGTTTAGTACACGCCCCACACTATAAAAGGCCGCCAGCACGGCGGCCTAGTGTAGTGTGTTCCGGAGCAGGGATAGAGTAGCATAGGCAGGGACAGTGACTGTTATTTCTTTCTTGCTTAACCTGGATTCCTTTAGTTTAGGGAAAGAGAAGGATAGGTAGGGAGAGTGTCAGTGTGTTTTGTGCTTCTGCTATAGTGTGCTTAAAAAAAAACATTTATTCTAGGGACAGAAAACTCTAGGTAGGGACAGTGTCAGTTTCTTTCACTCTGCAAGTCCTTGTTTCCAGGGACCTGGAAGGACAGTGAGTGAATTGTCCTTTTGCTATATTGTGATTAAAAAAAACATTTATTCTAGGGACAGAAAACTCTAGGTAGGGACAGTGTCAGTTTCTTTCACTCTGCAAGTCCTTGTTTCCAGGGACCTGGAAGGACAGTGAGTGAATTGTCCTTTTGCTATATTGTGATTAAAAAAAACATTTATTCTAGGGACAGAAAACTCTAGGTAGGGACAGTGTCAGTTTCTTTCACTCTGCAAGTCCTTGTTTCCAGGGACCTGGAAGGACAGTGAGTGAATTGTCCTTTTGCTATATTGTGATTAAAAAAAACATTTATTCTAGGGACAGAAAACTCTAGGTAGGGACAGTGTCAGTTTCTTTCACTCTGCAAGTCCTTGTTTCCAGGGACCTGGAAGGACAGTGAGTGAATTGTCCTTTTGCTATATTGTGATTAAAAAAAACATTTTTTTCTAGGGACAGAAAACTGTAGGTAGGGAGAGTATTTTTTTTCTTTCACTCTGCAAGTCCTTGTTTCCAGGGACCTGTAAGGACAGTGAGTTAATTGTCCTTGTGCTATATTGTGCTGAAAAAAACATTTATTCCAGGGACAGAAAACTCTAGGTAGGGACAGTGTCAGTTTCTTTCACTCTGCAAGTCCTTGTTTCCAGGGACCTGGAAGGACAGTGAGTGAATTGTCCTTTTGCTATATTGTGATTAAAAAAAACATTTTTTTCTAGGGACAGAAAACTGTAGGTAGGGAGAGTGTTTTTTTTCTTTCACTCTGCAAGTCCTTGTTTCCAGGGACCTGTAAGGACAGTGAGTTAATTTTCCTTGTGCTATATTGTGATTAAAAAAAACATTTATTCTAGGGACAGAAAACTCTAGGTAGGGACAGTGTCAGTTTCTTTCACTCTGCAAGTCCTTGTTTCCAGGGACCTGGAAGGACAGTGAGTGAATTGTCCTTTTGCTATATTGTGATTAAAAAAAACATTTATTCTAGGGACAGAAAACTCTAGGTAGGGACAGTGTCAGTTTCTTTCACTCTGCAAGTCCTTGTTTCCAGGGACCTGGAAGGACAGTGAGTGAATTGTCCTTTTGCTATATTGTGATTAAAAAAAACATTTTTTTCTAGGGACAGAAAACTGTAGGTAGGGAGAGTATTTTTTTTCTTTCACTCTGCAAGTCCTTGTTTCCAGGGACCTGTAAGGACAGTGAGTTAATTGTCCTTGTGCTATATTGTGCTGAAAAAAACATTTATTCCAGGGACAGAAAACTCTAGGTAGGGACAGTGTCAGTTTCTTTCACTCTGCAAGTCCTTGTTTCCAGGGACCTGGAAGGACAGTGAGTGAATTGTCCTTTTGCTATATTGTGATTAAAAAAAACATTTTTTTCTAGGGACAGAAAACTGTAGGTAGGGAGAGTATTTTTTTTCTTTCACTCTGCAAGTCCTTGTTTCCAGGGACCTGTAAGGACAGTGAGTTAATTTTCCTTGTGCTATATTGTGATTAAAAAAAACATTTATTCTAGGGACAGAAAACTCTAGGTAGGGACAGTGTCAGTTTCTTTCACTCTGCAAGTCCTTGTTTCCAGGGACCTGGAAGGACAGTGAGTGAATTGTCCTTTTGCTATATTGTGATTAAAAAAAACATTTTTTTCTAGGGACAGAAAACTGTAGGTAGGGAGAGTATTTTTTTTCTTTCACTCTGCAAGTCCTTGTTTCCAGGGACCTGTAAGGACAGTGAGTTAATTGTCCTTGTGCTATATTGTGCTGAAAAAAACATTTATTCCAGGGACAGAAAACTCTAGGTAGGGACAGTGTCAGTTTCTTTCACTCTGCAAGTCCTTGTTTCCAGGGACCTGGAAGGACAGTGAGTGAATTGTCCTTTTGCTATATTGTGATTAAAAAAAACATTTTTTTCTAGGGACAGAAAACTGTAGGTAGGGAGAGTGTTTTTTTTCTTTCACTCTGCAAGTCCTTGTTTCCAGGGACCTGTAAGGACAGTGAGTTAATTTTCCTTGTGCTATATTGTGATTAAAAAAAACATTTTTTCTAGGGACAGAAAACTGTAGGTAGGGAGAGTGTTTTTTTTCTTTCACTCTGCAAGTCCTTGTTTCCAGGGACAGAGAAGGACACCTGAAGGTAGCCCTTATTGCTTTTTTCCCATCTCCCTGCAGGCCATCTATTAGAATGTCTGGAAGGCAAACAAGGAGAGGCAGACAGTCAGGAGGCAATAAAAGAGGGCAAGCAGGCTCTGTGTCTGGGGGCAACAGTGCTGGTCGTGGACGCGGTGCATTGTCATCAGCACATGGCCATGGGACACGCTTGTCCTTCTTTTCGGCAGCTGGACATGTTGAGCCACATCATGCCGAAGACTTGGTAGAGTGGATGACCAAGCCCTCCTCCTCCTCCTCATCCTCTCTCACCCAGGCTCAGGGTACTGGAAAAGCAGCTGCCAAAGCGTCGTCTTCCCTGGTATCAATGTCAGACAAATCATCAGTCACTCCTTCCCTAGACCCACCATGTCCTCCTCCTGAGGAGTCCCCCGAACTGTTTCAGCACAGTGTTGGGTACATGCTCCAGGAGGATGCCCAGCGTTTCGAAGGGTCTGATGATGAAACCCAGCTAGAGGAAGGCAGTAGCGTGAGAGCAGACAGAGGGGATGCTCAAGAAGGACACCAATCTGGCAGTCATGTTCCAGCAGCTGCAGCATACTGCCAGATTGGCTCCAGTGATGAGGAGGGAGGGGATGATGAGGTCAATGACTCCACGTGGGTGCCTAATAGGAGAGAGGAGGAGGATGAGGAGGAGGCACATCTCCAACGAGGCAGGATGCCCTTTGGTGGCCAGCGTAAGGGCAGTACACCGACGGAATCACACCGCAGAGCTCCGCCTGTGCAGGGCGCTGCCTCTGCCCGTCATTCAAAAAGTTCTTTGGTGTGGGCCTTTTTTGAGGCTAGTGCATCAGATCGCACAGCTGCTGTTTGCAACATATGTCTCAAGCGTATATCGCGTGGCCAAAACATCAGCCGCTTGGGTACCACATGCCTGACCAGACATATGTTGACCTGCCATGCAGCTCGTTGGCAAGCCTACCTCAAAGACCCACACCAAAGAACAAAGCGGACCTCTCCTTGCACCGCATCAGCTGGGATCTCCAACCCCACTATAACTTCAGTCCTCTCTGAAACATGCACTGAGAGGAATGAAGGTGTAGAATTAGGTGTGTCACAGCCAAGTACTTGCGCCCACTCTGCTAGCAGTACACCGACGTCCGATTCTAGCAGGCAAATTTCCCTGCCCCAGCTGCTGGACCGTCGAAAGAAGTTCACTCCCAGCCATCCACATGCCCAGCGGTTGAATGCTAGCTTGGCTAAATTGCTAGCGCTTCAACTGCTGCCTTTTCAGTTGGTAGACTCGGCCCCCTTCCGTGAGTTTGTGCAATGTGCGGTTCCTCAGTGGCAGGTTCCCAAACGCCACTTTTTCTCACGGAAGGCTATTCCGGCTCTCTACCGGCATGTGGAAGGCAATGTCTTGGCCTCGCTGGACAGGGCGGTCAGCGGTAAGGTGCATATTACCGCTGACTCATGGTCCAGCAGGCATGGACAGGGACGTTACCTTTCTTTCACGGCCCATTGGGTCACTCTTTTGGCAGCTGGGAAGGATTCAGGACAAGGTGCAGTAGTGTTGGAGGTTGTCCCACCGCCACGCCTCCAAAATGCTACTACTGGTTGTGACACACCTCTCTCCTCCACCCCCTCCTCTTCTTCTTCCTCCATGGCCTCTTCCTGTGGTTTGTCCTATGAACCAGCGGTGCTCCGTAGCCGTTCACGGGGCTACGCAAGTACGCAGGCAAAAAGATGCCATGCCGTGCTTGCGCTGGTGTGTTTGGGGGACAGAAGCCACACTGGGGCAGAGGTCCTGTCTGCTCTGCAGGGCCAGGCCGAGAGGTGGTTGACGCCACGCCAGCTTAAGCCAGGAATGGTGGTTTGCGACAATGGCACCAACCTCCTCTCCGCCCTCCGACAGGGACAACTGACCCATGTGCCCTGTGTGGCTCACGTCCTTAACCTGGTGGTGCAGCGGTTCTTGGGCAGGTACCCGGGCTTACAGGATGTCCTGAGGCAGGCCAGGAAAGTCTGTGTGCATTTCCGCAGATCTTATAATGCCAGTGCTCGCCTGGCTGAGCTGCAAAAGGAGTTGAACCTGCCCAAGAACCGCCTTATATGTGACATGCCCACCAGGTGGAACTCAACGTTGGCCATGCTGCAGCGGCTGCACACGCAGCAGAGGGCCATCAATGAGTACCTGTGCGACTACGGCACCAGGACAGGGTCAGGGGAGCTTGGTTTTTTTTCTCCACGCCAGTGGGGCATGATCAGGGATGCATGCACTGTCCTGGCACCATTTGAGGAGGCCACGAGGATGGTGAGCAGTGACAGTGCATGCATCAGTGACACTGTACCTCTTGTCCACCTGTTGGAGCACACGCTGCGTGGAATAATGGACAGGGCACTTGAGGCAGAACAGAGGCAGGAAGAGGAGGACTTCCTTGCCTCTCAAGGCCCCCTTTACCCAAACAGTGTTCCTTCTGTCCCACCCATCGCACAGGAAGAGGAGGAGGAGGAGGAGGAGGAGGAGGATTGTGTCAGCATGGAGGTGGAGGCTGGCACTCAGCATCATCAGCAGCAGTCTTTTAGGGATGATTTACAGTCCCAAGAAACCAGTGGACTTGTACGTGGCTGGGAGGAGGTGGCTGCGGATCATGTCGTCCTTAGTGACCCAGAGGACTCCGGAGCGAATGCCTCAGCAAACCTACGCTGCATGGCCTCCCTGATCCTGCAAAGTCTGCGGAAGGATCCTCGTATTCTTCGGATCAAGGAGAGGGACCATTACTGGCTGGCCACTCTCCTTGATCCACGGTACAAGGGTAAGGTTGCGGACCTTATGTTACCGTCGCAGAGGGAGCAGAGGATGAGACAACTCCGGGAGGCCTTGCAGAAAGGTCTGTGCAACGCGTTCCCAGAGACTGGGAGGTTGCAAACTCCTGGTCCTGGACAACGAGTTGCTGAGGCTTCGGCCAGTCAAAGAAGGAGCGGTGGGGAAGGTGGCCGTCTGACCGATGCGTTCAGACAATTCTTTAGTCCGCAGCCCCAAAGTATGATTGGTTCCAGCAACCATCGCCAGCGTCTGATAAACATGGTGCAGGAATATCTAGGGGCAAGGTCAGACTTGGACACCTTCCCCACCGAAAATCCTCTGGCTTACTGGGTCTTGAGGATGGATCACTGGCCAGAGCTTGCACAGTATGCAATTGAGCTACTGGCCTGTCCTGCATCCAGCGTTCTTTCGGAACGCACATTCAGTGCTGCTGGAGGATTTGTCACGGATCACAGGGTGCGCCTGTCCACCGACTCGGTTGATCGACTGACTTTCATCAAGATGAACCAGTCTTGGATCACCACCAGCTACCACACACCTGATGCTGATATAACAGACTAATTGATTTTAAAATGTCACATCCCTTCAAGACTGATGCTGATGCTGAGTGCCTGTGCTGTTATATTGACTGCCTATCCTCCTCCTCCGAGTCCTCAATGATACGATTGATGATGATAGCTTGGAAGATCATTTTTGTTTATGGGTGCCGCCACCAGTGCCTAACGCCCAATTTTTCAGCCCCTGTTTAACAGTGGCGTGTAATTACAATTTTTGAAGCAATACTTTGCAACAGGGCTCATTGCTGTGCTCCAAGTACAGTATCTGTGAGGAGTTGCAGTGTTGTGCCACCAGTGCCTAAGGCCCAATTTTTCAGCCCCTGTTTAACAGGGGCGTGTCATTACAATTTTTGAAGCAATACTTTGCAACAGGGCTCATTGCTGTGCTCCAAGTACAGTATCTGTGAGGGGTTGCAGTGTTGTGCCACCAGTGCCTAAGGCCCAATTTTTCAGCCCCTGTTCAACAGGGGCATGTAATTACAATTCTTGATCTAATAATTCACAGCAGGGCCCATTGCTGCACCCACCAAGAGTAACTGTCAGGGCTTACAGTGTTGTGGCACCAGCACCACCATCAAAGGCCCAATTTTTACTACCACTGTTCAACAATTATATGTAATTAAAATTCCTGATATAATAGTTGACAGCAGGGCGTTCCAGCACCAACCAAGAGTAACTGTGAGTGCTTACAGTGTTGTGCCAACACCAACAACTAAGGGGCCTATTTCTGCAGAGTATATACGGCAGGTCCCTACTTTCAAACATCCAACTTACAAACGACTCCTACTTGCAAACGCAAGAAGACAACAGGAAGTGAGAGGAAATCTACCACTAGGAAGGAAAATTCTCTCCTGTAAGAATAAATATGGGAGAAAGGTGTCTCCTCTGTACTGATGCTTTATCAGCAATCCTTGTTTCAAGAAAAACACCACATTTCAAAAACAGTTGTCATTGGGACGGAAAGTGAGGTGAAATGTTCTGAACAGGGGCACAGACAGCAAAACAAATGTTACAGGGGTGATAACCCTTACCTATGTTTTCCAAAAAGTTTAAAAATAGATTTTTGGGCTGGAGCTACACTTCAACAATGTACCTGTTCAAAATTACAAACAGATTCTACATAAGAACAAACCTACAGTCCCTGTCTTGTATGCACCGCCTGTATACGGCTGTTCAGAGTATATAGGGCCTTTTTTATTTTATGTGCGGGGTTCCCCTTAATATCCATACAAGACCCAAAGGGGCTGGTAATGGGCTGGGGTGGGGGGGGGGGGGTCATGGGGTAGCTATGCCATTTTTCTTAAAGAATTTCATCCATATTACCGGGACCAGACATTACATTAAAGCCGCAAGCAGTTTTAAATGGCTTTTTTTTCCTTTAGAAGTGTCATTTTGTGCAGGGACAGTTCTAAACACGGGAAACACGTGGCACTTCACAGGCATACTTTAGACACCCCCCAGGTACGATATTTAAAGGAATATTTGACTTTTTTTTTTTCACTTTATGCATCATTAAAATGACTGCTCCCGAAAAACGACCGTTTTTAAAACTTCTTTTTGCATTGATACATGTCCCCTGGTGCAGAACCCGGGTTCCCAAACCCTTTTTAGGACAATAACATGCATAATAGTTGTTAGAATTAGCACTTTAGAATTCGAACGTTCGCATCCATTGTATTTAATAGGGTTCTAATGTTCGTTCGAACTTCCGGTCCGTTCGCGGGTTCTGGTGCGAACCGAACCCGGGGGTGTTCGGCTCATCACTAGTTGTGTCCGAGTTGCCTCATAAAATCGCTCTGGAAGTCCTGTTGCCCCTGTGTGAATGTGTATTATTAAAATATTTACCTTAAGTAGAAATTTCAGTAACTTTAAGGCCTTGTACATGAGCTTACCTAAACTAAGTCCATGCAAATTGGGAGCCGCGGCTGTGTCCATGCACTCCTGTGACCCACAGGAGAAGTAGGGCCAGAAGAGCTTTTCAAATAAAATGTGTTCCTGTTTAACCCTTTATTAACTCTTTGTTCACCCTAATCAGCCCTAATTAACGCCTTCTGTCTAGGGTGCCCACGTGTCCCGGATTGCCCGGGACTGTCCCGCAATTGACATATCTGTCCTGGGTCCCGGGCACCTTCATTCCGGGACAATACAATGTCCCGGAATGAAATAGAGGACCCAGCCACCCCCTATTAACTAATAACTACATTTCCGGAACTGGTTGCTAGGGCCAGCGCTGCCTGGCATCTTGCAACCAGTGCCAATTTACTCTCAGACAGTGAGACCGGGAGCGAGGCCTACGCCCAGTGCAGCACTGCTGTCCCCACCCACTTCGGCACCTCCTCCTTCTCCGGCACCCAGCGGCAAGCAGCAGGGACTGGTGTGATCTTCACTCTCCAGATAGTGACGCCACTCCTTTCCTTCTACGCCTGAGGCTCATGCAGAGGGAGTGACAGCAGCACTGCATCTGGTGGCAGGCTATGGGTGGCAAGTGGCACTGCATCTGGTGGCAGGCTATGGGTGGCAAGCGGCACTGCATCTGGTGGCAGGCTATGGGTGGCAAGCGGCACTGCATCTGGTGGCAGGCTATGGGTGGCAAGCGGCACTGCATCTGGTGGCAGGCTATGGGTGGCAAGTGGCACTGCATCTGGTGGCAGGCTATGGGTGGCAAGCTGCACTGCATCTAGTGGCAGGCTATGGGTGGCAAGCAGCACTGCATCTGGTGGCAGGCTATGGGTGGCAAGCGGCACTGCATCTGGTGGCAGGCTATGGATGGCAAGCGGCACTGCATCTGGTGGCAAGTGGCACATTCACCTGACAAATAACCCGCCGCCAAATTCCCCATCAACTCCGAGACTACATTACCCCCTGCCCCCCTCATCTTTTTTGGGGGAAGGTGAGAGAGGGGGTGTGTCCCTGAATGGCAGTTTGGAAATGTGGTCATCCTACTTCTGCTCTTTCTCTCCTTAAAGGGGTTGTAAAGGTTAGGTTTTTTTTTTCTAAATAGGTTCCTTTAAGCTCGTGCATTGTTGGTTCACTTACCTTTTCCTTCGATTTCCCTTCTAAAGGTTTGTTTTCTTTGTCTGAATTTCTCACTTCCTGTTTCTCATCACTAAACTTCACACCATCATCCGAGTGGTGTGGAGTCATCCAGAACAGCTTACTGAACAGCTTACTGAGGAGGAACAGGAAGTGAGAAATTCAGACAAAGAAAACAAAGAAAAAAAAAATTTAGAAGGGAAATCTAAGGAAAGGGTAAGTGAATCAACAATGCACTAGCTTAAGAGCCGGTGTAGTGTCATATTTTGCTCCCTATCACAGAATGCTGCGGAAGTGACGTTGCGGGCAGAAATTTCGCACTGTGCATGCGCAAATCGTTCCAAACACTTGCGCCGTGCGTTCCAAAGAATTTTCAGCAATACAGTTCAGCGAAACCATCAGATAATGTCACGGAAGTGACATTACAGACAACACAAACACTGGGCTATGCGTTCCAACACTAATACTTCCTTTGTTACCTAGTATCATTTTTTAACAACCATGCTGAGCTACCTGTGGTGTTAGGTTCTGCATTGCTGGGACTTGTAGTGCCTATCCTGAACTAACACCACACGTAGCTCAGGATAGGCACTAAAAGTCCCAGCAATGCAGAACCTAACACCACAGGTAGCTCAGCATGGTTGTTAAAAAATGATACTAGGTAACAAAGGAAGTATAATGCGGCGTACACACGATCGTTTTTCATGCCATTTTTTTAACCAACGTTTTTCTCGTTGTTTTTTTTCATGTTTCCTCTCAAGCCTGTCTTGCATCTACACGATCATTAAAAAAACGCTCGAGCAAAGCGCAGTGACGTACAACACGCACTATAAAGGGGAAGTTCCATTTGAATGGCGCCACCCTTCATGTTAGTAAACTTTGTTGAGCGGCGATTCGCACTTTTCAGCCTCGTGCTTTTCAGCCTCGTGCTTTTCATTCCGTTACAACGCTAGTTTTACCAGAACGAGTGCTCCCGTCTCATACTTGATTCTGAGCATGCGTGTTTTTTTCCCCTCGTAAAAGCATACACACTATCGTTTTTAAAAAAAACGACATGAAAAACGACGCGAAAAAATAGAGCATGTTCGAAATTTTTAATGCCCATTTTTCACGCCGTTAAAAATGCTCTGGAGCCTACACACGATCGGTTTTAATGGCCATTTTAAAAAATGGCATTTTTAACGGCATGAAAAAACGATCGTGTGTACGCTGCATTAGTGTTGGAACGCATAGCCCAGTGTTTGTGTTGTCTGTAATGTCACTTCCGTGACATTATCTGATGGTTTCGCTGAACTGTATTGCCGAAAATCCTTTGGAACGCACGGTGCGAGTGTTTGGAACGCTTCGCGCATGCGCAAGCGAAATTTCTGCCCGCAACGTCACTTCCGCAGCATTCTGTGATAGGGAGCAAAATATGACACTACACCGGTTCACACAGGGGCAACACGACTTCCAGCACGATTTTATGAGGCAACTCAGACACGACTTGAGAATGAATCACAGCGCGACCTGGAGCTATTTACAAGGCAACTCCAAGTTGCCTGCAGGACAGGAGACATTCCAGTGGCCAATCAAACAAGAATCAGCTCTGTGGGAGGGAGGGGGGAGAGAGAGTTTTGCAGGAGAAATGTATGTTATCTTCCTGGAGAGTTTCTCCTATTAAGACAGTGAGAGGCGACTCCCATTGAAATGAATGGGTACAGGTCGCCTAGGAGTCGGATTGAAGTAGTACAGGGACCTTTTTTGAAGTCAGAGCGACTGCAGTAGTGTGCATAGGACGGCTCCATTAACTTACATTGATTTCTTCAGCCAGCGCGACCTGAGGCGACTAGGGGCGACCTGGGGCGATTTGGATTTGGATCCAAAGACGCCCCTGTGTGAACCGGCTCTTAAGGAACCATTTAGAAAATAAAAAACAAACCTTTACAACCCCTTTAACTATTATTTTCCTGCTATTTTTTTTTTTTATCTCCAGCCATTGATATTTAAACTTTTTTTTTTTTTTTTTTTTTTATTAGTTTTGTTCATAATTTTTTTTTTTTTGTCAGGTTGAAAAAAGAAGTGCATCAAGATCAAAAGGAAAAAAAAAGCGCAGTACTTTGTACCAGAAATTAATAATTTATCCTTTTATCTATTATAACACTATTTTCTTTAACTAATAAGGATCAACATATAAAACTAGGTTCACTAGTTTTTTTATGCTTTAAAAAAAAGTGACATGCGGTGAATCACTTTTCAGAGTGCAGACATTTCCTGAATGCCCTTTTTTTTTTTGCTGGATGGCACTTTATAATGGGCCTAATACGAAATGCCCCCTTTGACTTGAATAGCCAAGTTTGACAGGTGGTGTTGCCTAAAGAGGATTGTACAATCCAGTTGTATAGTATATGCTTAGCCCCAGTGGCGGTGTGTCTATAGTGGGCGCAGGTGCGCCGCCCCCTCTCTCCCCTGCACCGTCAACAATACATACATTCATGCATTGAATTAATGTATGTATTGTCACCGGTGCCGCTGCTGCCCACTATTCAGATGGCTGGCCCCCTGGTGAGCGCTGGCCATCTGAATAACAGCAGTTGGTTGGTTTTTAGAAGTGTCTATCAGAGCCAGCGGCTCTGATAGGCTTCCCGATTACAGCCTGTGGGCTGTAATCGGCTTCCAAATAGTTAACCAGGGGACGCACGGGCTGTGCGTTCCTTGGTTAACACTGACACGCATCTCAGCCAATCAGGTTCACCGGGTCTGGTTACCGGCAACCTGATTGGCTAAAGCGACAACGAGGGCGGGACTACACCGAGGACGGAAGAAGACATGAGGGAGCGTGGAGGAGGACGGCGCTGACCCGAGGAAGGTAAGTGCAGGGCTGGGGGGGAAACTGGCTGCATTTGATGGGGAAACTGGCTGCATTTGATGGGGAAACTGGCTGCATTTGATGGGGAAACTGGCTGCATTTGATGGGGAAACTGGCTGTATTTGATGGGGAAACTGGCTGTATTTGATGGGGAAACTGGCTGTATTTGATGGGGAAACTGGCTGCATTTGGGGACAAACTGGCTGCATTTGGGGACAAACTGGCTGCATTTGATGGGGAAACTGGCTGCATTTGATGGGGAAACTGGCTGCATTTGGGGACAAACTGGCTGAATTTGGGGGGAAACTGTCTGTATTTGATGGGAAAACTGGCTGCATTTGGGGGGAAACTGGCGGCATTTGGGGACAAACTGGCTGCATTTGAGGGGGCAAACTGGTGGCGTTTGGGCACAGTGGCTGCGTTTAATGGGCACAGTGGCGGCAATTGATGATTTTTTTTTTCAGTTTCTTTGCGCACCCCCAAAAATTTTGAGCACCAGCCGCCACTGCTTAGCCCTAAAGCACATGTACAGATGCATGCTCTGAATGCATTCAGTCTGATTTTGGGACATACATCAGTGCGCATGCTTTATGCAAGTACTGGCACACATACAAGCATACAGTCACGTTTTGTAATGGCTGTTTATGGCCAGCTGCAGTTGCTTATGTAGCGGGGTCTCCTTTAAGGCCCCGGGACTACGTTACCCAGAACCCCGTTCGGCACCCAGAGTGCAGTTAGCCATCGCAGAGACTCATGGGAGGGGTTATTTAAGGAGGAGGCGAGGCAGAGGTTGGCCTCTTTGGACACCGCGCTGCAAGCAAGAGTTTCTTCCTGTGCGGATCTGCTGGAGTGCAAGGCCTGAAGCCTGGGCCTTGCGCAACTTCCAAAGAGACTTCCACCCCACTGTGGAGCCTGGGTGGCATCTGACTTGTCGAGTGAGGACATCAGTTGGATCGGGGACCCGATCGTTGCAGGCGCTGTGTGCGGATACACAGCAGGGTGGACGTTCCGGACTGGGATCGCGTCCGGAGTGGTTAGCGGGCACCTGCCCAGACCAATAGACTGTGCCGTGTTCAGGCCTATAGACTGCATAGGCCCACAGTTTCGTTTATTTGCTGTTCCCCGGGGGGACCAGTAGCAGGACAGAGTTGAAGTGTCCCCCCCCCCCAGTATAGTGTTCCAAGTGTAGCAGGGTCTTTAAATTTAGGTGGAGTACACCTGGGTGGAAGTTCAGGTGTGTAGGTATGGGAGTGATGACCATTTGTATTCGTGGAGGATTGGGCGGTGTAATAATCTCCTTGGCCTGTGGGTGGCAGGTGCCCGCAGGCTCAGGGTAGATTCACTGCCACAGTGCTGTCCTTTTTGTCCTTTCTCGGAGATGGTACGGCGAGGGCGGGGAACCTGCCGTGTCGTCATTGGAGGGGATAAAAAGGGGAGACGCCCTGGTCACGAGGTCTTGCTCTTCTGGAGGTTCATCATCACGCGCCCAGGCACCTTAGGCCTGGGTGCGGGCGGTTCCGGATTCCGGCTAAGGTGCCCTAGGCCTGACCGGAATGGAGTTGGAGTCCATCCCAGGCACCTTCAGCCTGGGGTGAGGTACTAAACCAGGAGGCCTGGGACCCAGTGACTTCGACTGGGTCCCACGAGGGTGGAGAAGTCCGAGGGTCCCTGAGGTGGATGGGGCCCGTGTCTGAGGTGAGGAGGCCGGGGAGGTTACCCATTCGGAGAGTCTGCATCAACCCAGTGACGGATGGGCCTCTGGCCTCTGGTAACTCCCTTGGAGGGACATCTTCCCCTGATAGGGGCCACAACGCAGCGAAGGTACTCCTATCTACGTTCTCTTGAGTCGCTGGTAGAGACTCTCAAGTTCTAAGTCCTTTCAAGATATGGCTATAGTAACCGCTGGTGAGATCGCAGTGTTTTAGCTGGTAATTAGGATAGTGCCTCGACCTGCTCATTCCCTGTATCAAAATGTTATCAAGTCGCAACCAGTTGGCTACTGAAGCACTGTTTATTGTGAGAAATGCAATAAAACAAGAGTTGGACTGTGATCGGTGTGTGGAACTCTGGTTAATGGGAGCAAAGGGAAGTGTTGGCACAACAGGACTTAATCCTTTACAGAAGCACATAGGCCCGAGGAAATATCTGGTACTGGCCTTCACCTCACCCACAGTTATGGGGAGGACATGGGCCATAGCGCATCTCACCCTATCGTGTGTGATACCCCTAGAAGAAAGAGATGGGGTGAGGTCGCTACACAAGTTATTGCCTGGTTGTGGATTACAAAGTACTATTCATCAAGTGCACCACCGAAAGCTGGCATGCGAAGAAATCCCTATAGGAAGTGACTGAGATTTATTCCATGTCAGGCCTGACCGGGGTGGGAGTTAAGATATTGTTCAGTGCACCATAGGGCGCGCATACCACGCGTGGTAAAGTACCGCGCAGCGCCATTATTTTGTGCTGTATTGAGTTCTGCAGGGCTCTGCAAGCTAGTTGCGTGTGTTGTATTCTGTCTATGCTCCCTTTTTGATATAAGAGTAAACTGTTATATTTAATCCCACGCTTCAGTGTGTTGTCTTAATGCTAAGAGATTACCCATTGCAATACTTTTGAATGTGATACAGATATAACCCTAGACTAACTGTGCCAGAGTGGGTCGAGTAAGATTGCCTGGGGGTTGGTGGTGCTGCACACAGGGCCCGAAAACAAAAAATCCAGCGGCTCTCTTAACTGGGGGTAGCGCTACACTTATACTGATGTATTTGAAACTCACGCATGCTGTATGACCTCCTTTTGGCTGTGTGCAAGATCACTTAATGGTACATTTATTATACAGATCTCTATATCAGACTCAAAAGAAGCACAGCTGGGGAGGGTGGAAGGTTATGACTGCAGGAGAAGTACTAGCTAAGGTCACGAGGACATTCTACGTTTACCTGGCACAGATGAGAGCTGTGATGCTTCTGCTTTAATGATGTTTATAAGATGTGGTTAGACATTTTATGGGTCACCAAAAAGCCAGATTCAGTGGTACATCGAAAAGTAAATGCACACTGTATTTAGGAGTGCCTATCTGGTCATCTGTCCTAAACGTGGAGGACAAAGCTGACCTCAATAGGACATTGAGCTCAGGAAGTTCTGTGGTGTGGAGAGGATCCTGTGTGTTACCTGCAGGTCTCAGAAGCTGACAATTACAACACACGATATACGCTGTATCTAGCGTATGTTCTATATTTCTATCACAAGCTAGTACAGACTGCCACAAGTCTGATTCTTCAGCACCCTGCCTGCAACCTACATCTGCACCCAACGTGTATCAGACCTATAAAAAATTTATTGGGGAAAATCTATCCAAATTCTCATTTTACAAGCTGTCATGTTACAAGTAGGGATGAGCAAAGTGATTCTGGTGAAATTTCGCATCAGAGGAGATTCAATTTTACATTTTTTTTTTATTTAACCTGTCTTTGAGGGTGTATTTAGGGTGGTATAGTTTATTTTATTTAGTGTTCTTTGCATTTGTGTTTTATTTCCTTTCTTTCTGTATTTGTTATTTGTGAACTGTTGATTTACATTTTTTTCACTGTTGTTTTCATTTGTAGAAAAAAAATTATACTTACTGTACCTATACACCAACTTCTGTGGTGTGGGGGCGACGTCTTCCTCCAGCCGATGAGATCCTGGGGAATGTTGAGCAGTCCAAATCTTGCAAGAAGACTATGCAGTACAGTGCTGGGAACATCTCTGCAAAATGTGGAGTATTGTATATGTAGCGGGTGGTCATATTTAGGGGCGGCATCTGAGTGGTACCAGGCTCAGATGCAACAATTGTTAGGATTCCTGGACCAATTTATGCCAGTGGAGGATATCAATGGTGTCCAGTTCCCTGCGGCCTATAGGTGGTGCTGTTGCCATAGGCCGGGGTTGAACCGCCATTAGAGGGCTGCGCCCTTTGTGTCCTCTCGCGGCAGTAGTACAGCGGGGCGGGGAACCTGCTGTGCATGCTGGGAGAGGGTATAAAAGAGGCAGCCATCTTCCGCTCGGGGTCCACTCCCAGGCACCTTCAGCCTGGGGGTGAGTGATGGTGGTCTCCGGGTGCCCTAGACCCGGGGACGGAGTTGCGGTTCCACCCCAGACACCTTCGGTCTGGGGTGAGGCTCTCTCTGGAGGCCTGGGGCCCAGTACCTTCGACTGGGTCCCGCAAGGGATCGAGGGCTCCTAGGGTGTCCTCCGGTGTGGACACCAGAATCTGAGACGAGGAGGCCAGGGAGGTGACCCTTCCGAAGACCCAGTGCAGCATTTGCTGGTGACGGCGGGGCCTCTGGTAACTGTCCGGATGGATGTCCTTTCCCTGACAGGGGCCATTGTTTATAGAAGGTAGTCCACGTTCTCATGGTCTGTGGCAGGGACCCATCGTGAATTAGGTCGGTGGCAGAGACCCAACAACCAGGTCTGTGGCAGAGGCCTTATTCATCTGGTCTGTGGCAGGGACCCCCCCTCACAGTCGGTGGCAGCGACTGTGCGCCAAGCCTGTTCGCGCATAACGGAACAGGAGAAAAACTAAGTTCAAGTTTGTGTCTGGACCTCCTTCCCACTGTGTTCTGAACTGTTCTGTGTCTAACCAGTCGCTCTTAAAGGACTATTTATTGCTCTGAAGAATAAATAAGTGTTGGACTTTCAGTGGTGTGGAACTTGACTTTCTGGGAGCTAAAGGGTCCTACCTCCACCTGTGTGGAGGGGGGGAATAATCCTCAAGGGAAGTGTTGGCTCTGGACAGGGGCACAGGCCGAAGGTGAAAAGTTATAGCTCACACCTCTGCACACAAGAGGATACGAGCTGGTTGTGCGCCACACTCTCCTCCCTGGTCCCTTAGACGAGAGCCATTGACCGAGAAGAGAAGAGGGAGTGAGAGGTGAGGTCACTACATATATTACCCAGATTCTGCAGAAAGGAGGATGACCACACTTGTCATATCTGATTAAAAAAAACCGAATAATTACAATGAATCTCATGTGACTTCTTAAACACTTAAAACAAATCGATTAATATAAAATGCAAACAGTTAATACTACAGACGGTCCCCTAGTTACAAACATCCAACTTACAAACGGAGGGAGACAACAGGAAGCGAGAGGAAATCCCCCCCTAGGAAGGGAAATTCACTCCTGTAATGAAGTACACATGACCAGTTTTCCTGTCAGGAAAAAACACTGATGGTTTTCCCGACGGGATTCCTGTCAAGCCTGCCTTGCATACACACAGTCACACAAAAGTCCGGTAAACTTTTGACTGCCAAGAACGCGGTGACGTAAAAGACTACGATGAGCCGAGAAAATTACGTTCTATGCTTCCGCGTCAATTTTTTTTACGAGCATGCGCGTTTTTTTCCCCTCCGGAAAGCATACACACAACGGTTTTCACGATGGGAAAAAGACCGCCGGGAATCCTGGCAGGAAAATAGAGAACAAGTTCTCTTTTTTCCCCGCAGTTTCCTTGTTGGGAAAACTGCCATGGAGCATACACACGGACGTTTTTCCTGGCAAAAAGCTGTCATGGCAGTTTTCTTGCCGGGAAAAATGGTCGTGTGTACGAGGCATAGAATTATTAAGGGGAAAGGTACATCCTCTGAAGCTTTATCACCAAGGCTTGTTTCCACAACACCCCAAAATTTTAAAAATCCAATTGTCATTGGGACAGGAAGTGAGGTGAAATCTTCTGAACAGGGGCACAGAGAGCAAAACAAACATTACAGGGGTGATAACCCTTCCCTATGTTAACCAAAAAGCTTAAAAATTGTTTTTTTGGCTGGAGCTACACTTATTTTTTTTTACCTGTTGCGACTTATAAACAGATTCAATTTAAGAACAAACCTACAGACCTGATCTTGTTTGTAACCAGGGGACCGCCTGTATACAGTTTCCATTAAACCATATTTTCTGGTGTATAAGACTACCTTTTACACTTAAAAAAAATGACCAAAAATCGGGGGTCATCTTATACACCGGGTATAGAATGCTGCCCAATGGATGTCAGCCCTCTGGATGCCCGCTGGATGTCCAGTAATACTCTATGTGGCTTCAGCCACATAGAGTATTCGCCGCTGAGCCAATCCCAGCGAGCGAAGTATTCTAATATTGAATACAGAGCCTGCTCGGATTGGAGTAACAACCTCCGCCAATCCGAGCAGGCTACATAAAGAGAGGAAGAGAGGCACTGGCTGATGATGCTACAGCGTCTGCCAATCCAAGCAGGCTTTGTATTCATTAAAAGAATACATCAATCACCATACTTCACAGGGTAAATCCATTCACTGATCTCCCACTACTATACATCCTGCTGTTTGCCTTTGAGGTCCCAGGCACCCAAGAGGAACAGGTGAATCTGGGACATAGGACAGGGGGTGGTTGTATTACTAGTGAATTTTAAAACATTTATTAAATGCATTTTGGTGGACAATTCCCATAGAATGTAACCCAAAAGTGGCATAGGTTTGGTTAGTGAAAATTCTACTTTCCAGAGGTGTGGCATTCAAGAGATCTCTGTCTGTGTTATTAATGTTTGATTTACTATATGATATATCACAGCATGGCAGATGAGTAGCTGGCATTCTTGATTTGTGTTTTTTAATGTTTCTAATGTTTTTTTTTAAAATAGTGTTGGCTCAGAAGGGGGGGGGGGGGTAGTCTTATAAGGCAAGAATAGCCCAAAACCTATGTTTTCACTGGAAAAATAGGGGGTCGTCTTATACGCCCAGTCGCCTTATATGCCGGCAAATACGGTAATAATATAAAGTGTCCATAAAAGTATGCACGTGATGTAATCTGTGACCAATGTGCAAAAAAATAATAATTTAAAGGTGCTCTTCAGCACAAGTTGCAGAAATGTGCACCCCTACATACCGTGCTTCAATCCTGCTCACCTCCTTAACCACTTAACGACCGCCCACTGTAAATATACGTCAGCAGAATGGCACCGACAGGCAGAATCACGTATATGTACGTGATTGCCTTTGTATAGTTGGGGGGTCCGATCGGACCCCCCTTCTTTACAGTGAGCGGTCGTTTTACCTTCGGGAGCGATCCGGCATGAGGGGACGGCCGTTCGATTCCGGCCACCCCCTCTCGATCGCTCCCGGCGAATGAGAGAGCTTCCCCTGCCTGCCAGGAAGGAGGAAGTGATGTCATCTCTCCTGGGGCGCTCACATATACCGAGCGCCGTACAGTAGAAGATGCCAGGTTAGTACACAAAACAGCACACTGACACCAGGACACATAGGCACATAAATCGCCCCCCCAGCCCCCCCAGATCACCCCCCAGCCCCCCCCCCCCAGCCCCCAGTCACAGTGTCACTGATTGCAGTGACCATTTATTTAGTGATCACT
Organism: Rana muscosa; assembly: GCA_029206835.1. NCBI lineage: Eukaryota > Metazoa > Chordata > Amphibia > Anura > Ranidae > Rana > Rana muscosa. The sequence goes on from CM055117.1 coordinate 1,027,201,906, forward strand.
GCAATCAGTGACATTTGTGACTGTAAAAGTGTCACTACATTTAGTTTTAGGTCCAGTGTAGCCCCCTAACCCCCCCCTAATAAAGGTTTAACCCCCTGATCACCCCCCAGATAACCCTTTCACCCCCTATCACCACTGTCACTAAGCAATCATTTTTCTGATCGATGTCTTAGCGTCGGTGATGCTGACCGGTAGCCAGTATTTTTTTTTAGGTTCGCCGCAGGTTTTTATAGCGTCGGGTACCCCCATATATTACCTAATGAAGGTTTAACCCCCTTGATCGCCTCCCAGGTAACCCTTTCACCCCCTATCACCACTGTCACTAAGTTATTATTTTTCTGATCGATGTCTTAGCGTCGGCGATGCTGATCGGTAGCCATTAATTTTTTTTAGGTTCGCCGCAGGTTTTTATAGCGTCGGGTACCCCCATATATTACCTAATAAAGGTTTAACCCCCTTGATCACCCCCCAGGTAACCCTTTCACCCCCTAGCACCGCCGTGGCTATGCGATCATTTTTCTGATCGATGTCTTAGCGTCGGTGATGCTGATCGGTAGCCAGTAATTTTTTTTAGGTTCGCCGCAGGTTTTTATAGCGTCTGGTACCCCCATATATTACCTAATAAAGGTTTAACCCCCTTGATCGCCCCCCCAGGTAACCCTTTCACCCCCTATCACCACTGTCACTAAGCGATAATTTTTCTGATCGATGTCTTAGCGTCGGCGATGCTGATCGGTAGCCAGTAATTTTTTTTAGGTTTGCCGCAGGTTTTTATAGCGTCGGGTACCCCCATATATTACCTAATAAAGGTGTAACCCCCTTGATCACCCCCCAGGTAACCCTTTCACCCCCTAGCACCGCCGTCACTATGCGATCATTTTTCTGATCGATGTCTTAGCGTCGGTGATGCTGATCGGTAGCCAGTAATTTTTTTTAGGTTCGCCGCAGGTTTTTATAGCGTCAGGTACCCCCATATATTATCTAATAAAGGTTTAACCCCCTGATCGCCCCCCAGGTAACCCTTTCACCCCCTATCACCACTGTCGCTAAGCAATCGTTTTTATTTTCGTTGTCTTAGTGTCGGTGATGCCGATAGGTAGCCAGTAATTTTTTTTTAGGTTCGCCGTCAGGTTTTTATATAGCGTCAGGTACCCCCATATATTACCTAATAAAGGTTTTAACCCCCTAATTGCCCCTAGTTAACCCTTTCACCAGTGATCATCATATAAGTGTTACGGGTGACGCTGGCTAGTTAGTTTGCTTTTTATAGTGTCAGGGCACCCGCCGTATATAACCCAATAAAGGTTTAACCCCCTGATCGCCCGGCGGGTGATATCAATTAGGTTTTAGCGTCAGAGAGGGTCTGCGTCACACCCCAGGCAGCGTCAGGTTAGTGCCAGTAGCGCTAACACCCACACGTGAAGCATACACCCCCCTTAGTGGTATAGTATCTGATCAGCTCAATATCTGATCTGATCAGATCTATACTAGCGTCCCCAGCAGTTTAGGGTTCCCAAAAACGCAGTGTTAGCGGGATCAGCCCAGATACCTGCTAGCACCTGCGTTTTGCCCCTCCGTCCAGCCCAGGCCACCCAAGTGCAGTATCGATCGATCACTGTCACTTGCAAAACACAACACACATAACTGCAGCGTTCGCAGAGACAGGCCTGATCCCTGCGACTCCAGTGCTGTAGGAGGTAATTTCACCACCACAGTTAAAAAAAAAAAGCATATATGCCGAAGCATTGGGGCAGCAGGGGCAGAGGAGCGGAGGAGCGATTTTGCTCCTAATGCCGCGTATATACGGTCGAAATTCCGACGGAGGCTTGCCCGTGGAAAAGTCTGACCATGTGTACGCGGCATAACTTTTGCGAGAAGATGCCCCCATGCTTCGGCATATATAAATGGTGCATGTATGCCCATCGTTAGAAGTGGGTGGATGAAGGGCGGTATTCTAATGGTGGGCATACCCACCGATCAATCTTTTTTTTTCGTTCAGCCAACAGGCTGCATGAAAAAAAAGATTACAATACATGTCCAACAAGGACCAGCAACGTACTGGTATGTTGCTGGACTTTGAATGTTTATACCAGAATGATGCCTGCGGGTTTAGGTATCATCTTGGTATCATTCTTTTCAGCCAGCGGCCGGCTTTCATGTAAAAGCAATCCTAGTGGCTAATTAGCCTCTGGATTGCTTTTACAAGCAGTGGGAGGGAATGTCCCCCCCCCGGATATAAAAAGCGGCATTGGGAAATTGGGAAAGCATTTTATCACACCGATCTTGGTGTGGTCAGATGCTTTGAGGGCAGAGGAAAGATCTAGGGTCCAATAGACCCCAGTTTTTTCAAAAAAGAGTACCTGTCATTACCTATTGCTATCATAGGGGATATTTACATTCCCTGAGATAACAATAAAAGTGATAAAAATAAATAAATATGGAAGCAACAGTTTAAAAATAAAATAAAAAAGCAAAATTAATAATAAAAAAAAAAAAAAAAGCACCCCTGTCCTGCCCTGCTCTTGCCCAATGGTGAACGCAAGCATCGGTCTGGCGTCATATGTAAACAGCAATTGCACCATACATGTGAGGTATCACCGCGAAGGTCAGATCGAGGGCAGTAATTTTAGCAGTAGACCTCCTCTGTAAATCTAACGGGGTAACCTGTAAATGCTTTTAAAAATGTATGTAGTTTGTCGCCAATGCGCATTTGTGCGAAATTTTAAAGCATGTCGTGTTTGGTATCTATGTACTCGGCCTAAGATCATCTTTTTTATTTCATCAAACATTTGGGCAATATAGTGTGTTTTAGTGCATTAAAATTAAAAAAAGTGTATTTTTTCCCAAAAAAATGCGTTTGAAAAATCGCTGCGCAAATACTGTGTAGAAAAAAAAAATGCAACACCCACCATTTTATTCTGTAGGGCCTTTGCTTTAAAAATATATATAATGTTTGGGGGTTCAACATAATTTTCTTGCAAAAAAAAATATGTTTTCATGTAAACAAAAAGTGTCAAAAAGGGCTTTGTCTATAAGTGGTTAGAAGAGTGGATGTAAGCTTCCTAATGTTGTGTATAAAATGCCAGAAAAGTTCAAAACCCCCCCAAATGACCCCATTTTGGAAAGTAGACACCCCAAGCTATATACTGAGAGGCATGTCGAGTCCATGGAATATTTTATATGTTGACACAAGTTGCGGAAAAAAAAAAAATTTATTTTTTTTTGCACAAAGTTGTCACTAAATGATATATTGCTCAAACATGCCATGAGCATATGTGGAATTACACCCCAAAATACATTCTGTTGCTTCTCCTGAGTACGGGGATACCACATGTGTGAGAATTTTTGGGAGCCTAGCCGCGTACGGGACCCCAAAAACCAATCACCGCCTTCAGGCTTTCTAAGGGTGTCAATTTTTGATTTCACTTCTCACTGCCTATCACAGTTTCGGAGGCCATGGAATGCCCAGATGGCACAAAACCCCCCCAAATGACCCCATTTTGGAAAGTAGACACCCCAAGCTATTTGCTGAGAGGTATTGTGAGTATTTTGCAGATCTCGCTTTTTGTCACAAAGTTTTGAAAATTGAAAAAAAAAAAGAAAAAAAAAAAAAATGTTCTTTCTTCATTTTCAAAAACAAATGAGAGCTGTAAAATACTCACCATGCCTCTCAGCAAACAGCTTGGGGTGTCTACTTTCCAAAATGGGGTCATTTGGGGGGGTTTTGTGCTATTTTGGCATTTTATGGCCTTCAAAACTGTGATAGGTAGTGAGGAGTGAAATCAAAAATTTGCGCCCTTAGAAATCCTGGAGGCGGTGCTTGGTTTCCGGGGTCCCGTACGCGGCTAGGCTCCTAAAAAGTCCCACACATGTGGTATCCCCGTACTCAGGAGAAGCAGCAGAATGTATTTTGGGGTGCAATTCCACATATAACCATGGCATGTGTGAGCAATATATCATTTAGTGACAACTTTTTGTAATTTTTTTTTTGTCATTATTCAATCACTTGGGACAAAAAAAAAATATTCAATGGGCTCAACATGCCTCTCAGCAATTTCCTTGGGGTGTCTACTTTCTAAAATGGGGTCATTTGGGGGGGTTTTGTACTGCCCTGTCATTTTAGCACCTCAAGAAATGAGATAGGCAGTCATAAATTAAAAGCTGTGTAAATTCCAGAAAATGTACCCTAGTTTGTAGACGCTATAACTTTTGCGCAAACCGATAAATATACGCTTATTGACATTTTTTTTACTAAAGACATGTGGCTGAATACATTTTGGCCTAAATGTATGACTAAAATTGAGTTTATTCGATTTTTCTTATAACAAAAAGTAGAAAATATCATTTTTTTTCAAAATTTTCAGTCTTTTTCCGTTTATATCGCAAAAAATAAAAATCGCAGAGGCAATCAAATACCATTAAAAGAAAGCTCTATTTGTGGGAAGAAAAGGACGCAAATTTCGTTTGGGTACAACATTGCATGTCCGCACAATTTACAGCGCAGTGCAAAATTCTGAATTCACCTCTGGTCCTTTAGCTACCAAATGGTCCAGGGCTTAAGTGGTTAAAAGACCTACGTTTCCGGCGTATCACAGTAATGCCGTGTACACGCAATCGATTTTCTCGACGGTGAAAACACTGTCGAGAAAATCGACGGGAAAAACGAGGAATGGCTTGTTCCCTTACACACGGCCGGTTTTCCTGACATTTTTTCACGTGGTCGAGAAAAACGACCGTGTGTAGGCTCCCTGGCAGTGTTTCCCTATGGGAAAACTGCCGCGGAAAAAAATGCCGTGAATCACAACGAGAAAAATTAGAGCATGTTCTAATTTTTCTCGTCATGATTCATGCCGTTTTTCTCGTCGGGAAAAATGATGAAAAGCCCACACACGGGCGTTTTTCTCGTCAAAGAGAAAAAAATGTATTTTTCCCGACGAGAAAAATGGCCGTGTGTACGCGGCATAGGGGGTTAAAACTCTTAACTTCAATGTAAATTACTCAAAAAAGAAGAAGAAACAGAAATTATAGTTCTTACCCCTGCAAACAAAACAGAAACCCCATCCACTTTCAACCTGGTGCGCAAAAGCTGCTCAGCCCCTTGCCTAAAGACCACTTACCATGAGCCTATAAGCACTTGATGCATGTACCAGGTTATAGGAGTTTAGTTCTATCTAAAGAACAGCCCAAAGAAACAAGGACAATCTCATGATGTTTACAGTAAAATGTACTCCAAGCCTTCACACATGTACAAGATACTCATAAAACTAAAAAGAACAATCCACATCCTCTCAATGGAAAGGTATACTCAACAAACTTGTAATGCTCTGCACTAGGAACACGCAGTGACAACAATGGTCAGTGTGATGATGTCATTGACATGGCGCCACCTTTACATATTATGCCTTACATGAGTTTTTCAGAAGGTCTGTTAAATACACAATTGAAAGCATTCAACGAGTGTGAAAACAGTAATTGTTCATCCAGCCAGAAATCTTGTAAGCGGATAACTTTCTGGCTCTGGACCGTTATCAGTTAGAATTGTTTCCTTCTATCTCCGTAAAGACCTCCATTCTGAGCATTCGCACCACCCAGTAAGGGCCATGATTAGGAAATATGGGGCGGGCCCTGTACAGCCGAACTGACGTTACATACGTTGGTACAATTTGGTGGCATTCATTATGAATGACACCCCCACATACCCTGAGACAGGTGTGCATTGTGGTGCGCTACCAAACAAATGCATGTACCATTTTTGTCAGTGCACTATACATAAGCACATCTAATTATTTAAAGTAGATTACAAAGTCTTAATTTTTTGAGAAGAAACCAGATAACAAGTGATTATCGAATCCTATGGTTGGGATACAAAAAGGCAGGTTTCTACATGACGCTGCCTTGTAGTGAATAATGTCCAGGCTGACACAGCCCCCATCTACCCATATCCCTGCTTTAGATTAGGGACACTGGGGGGGGGGGGGCACACTCACATCCCTTGCTGGACCAGTCCACTCTGCTAGTCCCAGACATTCTCTGCTACTTAATGTAAGGTGACCAAATTTTTTAAAGGAAATCCGGGGACATTTTTTTTTTTTTATTGGCAAATGGTAAACTATTTTGTACGCATATTTTCCTCAAATTATATATGCAGTCAGTGGTGTAGCGTGGGTTGTCAGCGCCCGGGACAAGGCAAGAAATTTGCACCCCCGCCAGACTTTTAGCACTCCCTTCGAGTCCCTTGCACTAGTACAGTAGTACTGACCAACTTGATTCCTACACTGACCTACCTGACCACTGCACTAACCTACCTGATTCCTACACTGACCACTACACTGACCTACCTGATTCCTACACTGACCACTACACTGACCTACCTGATTCCTACACTGACCACTACACTGACCTACCTGATTCCTACACTGACCACTACACTGACCTACCTGACCACTACACTGACCTACCTTATCCCTACACTGACCTACCTGATTCCTACATTGACCACTACACTAACCTACCTGATTTCTACACTATCCACTACACTAACCTACCTGATCCCTACACTGACCACTACACTGACCTAACTGATTCCTATACTGACCACTACACTGACCTACCTGATTCCTGCATTACTCGCCCCCCCCACATGAACATTGTAGTTCGGTTGATTTTGCTCACCTCTTCAGGGCCTCCATGATAATCTATCAGAGCTGGGCTCTCCCCAGCACCAGGTACTGTTCCCGACACCCAGCCTCTCCTCAGTATCCCCTGCCAAGAGCCTCTCCAATAGCCGCCGTACGCTCTGCACCGCCCCTCCCCTGTTCTCACATACACACGGCCCGGTCCGCACCAGAGGGATCATGGGGGACAGGCTGGACTACAGAAGTCCCTGGGGAGCAACACAGCACACTTTGGGGGGGCACAGTAATGATTTTGCCCCCCCAAATGTTTTACCCGGGGCGAGAGTACCAGATGCCCCCCCTCCATGCCACTGCAATCCAGGGACAAATCAAACAAAAAGTGACAAGGGACAAACAGTGTCCTTAATCCGGGGACTGTCCCCGGAAACCGGGGATGTCTGGTCACCCTAACTTGGGCAGCCAGCAAGATAGGTTGTCACTGGAGGGGCAGAGATTGCAAAATAAGTTTGGTGTACATTTGGATTGGCCTGTGACAGCTGTAGTAGAGGAGCATTAGCTCTACAACACTTTATGGGACTCACCCTGCTCCCAAGCTGAACCCTGACCCCCCTACTGACCCCTACTGGCCTGGCTCAGTAAAGGAGGGCTGGCTGTACCCCCTGTCGGTGGCCCTGTTTTCAAATGAGGTCACTGTTAATGCTACAGCACACAAAGAACCTTGTATAATGGTTTGGGTTCCTTTTTTGTTTCAGTATGACTGAGATCCAGTCAACCGGAAAAAGCCAGCTCCATAGAGATACTGTATAGTTTGATGTGTTTGGTGTGGAGGAAATCTTTTGAATTAAATAGTAAGCCAACTGCGAGCCAGGTCTTCTTGTCCAACATCACTACCTGACCTTGCAAATGCGCTTTTGGTTGAATGGAAAAAAAATCTTACAGACACACAACAAAATTTTCCAAATTCCAACGGAGTGGAGGCTGTTATAGTCACATAGAAGAGTTGGGGGGCACTCTGTATTAATTTGCATAGTTTTGGAATGGGATATCTAATAAGTACATAAAGGTTAGATAGTCAGGTCTCAGGACATTTTTGGCCTTATAGTATAGACCAGCCTTTTTTAACCGGGTGCCTTCTGGGTTCTTTAGGGGTGCCTTGGCAAAATGCCTAAAAACTGCCATAAATAGCCCAAAATTGTGTTCAAGCCAGTGGGTGGATCAAGCCTGTTTTTTTGTTACATAAAGCCACAGGTTTTTATTGTGCAACGTTACAACCTTGGGCACTATGCAGGCCAGCTGCCAGTGTCCTAACAATCGCTGATGTCATTGCTTGATAAGGAGGACATCAGACACCTGCACAGCATCAATGGTCCTCTCTGTCAGCACTAAGGTCACGTTAGCTGTGTGGGGGAGAGAAAAATGAGGAAGAAGAAATGTTATAATCCTAGTCAGTACCAGTGTGCAAAAGTGTATTTGCTTTAAAAGAATCAATCACTTCAAATGTTGGGTGTCTTATACAGCGGGAAAAATAAGTATTGAATACGTCACAATTTTTCTAGGAAAATACATTTCTAAAGGTGCTATTGACATGAAATTGTCACCACATGTCGGAGACTACCCATGCAATCCATACATACAAATCAAAACAAATACTTTTAGAAATGAAGTTACAGTATGTGTAATAAAAAGGAATGACGCAAGAAAAAAGTATTGAACACAAGAATGGGAGGTGCAAAAAGTCAAGGAAAGCCAAGACACTAACTGAAATCTATCAGTAATTAGAAAGCAATCCTGCCCCTTGTTAGTGCAAATTAATATTAGCTGGTTCAGTCTCAACTGATGGCCTATAAAAAGGTGTGTCATTACCAAGGTGTCACACAAGAAACATCTAAGGATGGGTAAAAGCAAAGAGCTCTCTCAAGACCTTTGCAAACTTGTTGTTGCAAAACATACTGATGGCATTGGCAGATGACAGAAGGATTTCGAAACTTCTGAATGTTCCAGTGAGCACTGTTGGGGCCATGTTTCCAGGAAGTGGAAAGAACATAATTTTACCATAAACCAGCCACAACCAGGTGCTCCTTGCAAGATTTTTGACAGAGGAGTAAAAATAATTATCAGAAGAGTTGTCCAAGAGCCAAGGACCACTTGTGAAGAGCTTCAGAAAGACCTGGAATTAGCAGGTACAATTGTTTCAAAGAAAACAATAAGTAATGCACTCAACCACCATGGCCTGTATGCACGCTCACCTCGCAAGACTCCAATGCTGAAGAAAAAACATGTTGAAGCTCTTTTAAAGTTTGCTGCACAACATTTAGACAAGCCTGTGAACTACTGGCAGGGCCGTTTGAAGGAATTTGGGGGCCACAAGCCAAGAAAGTTGTTGAGCGGGGGTGCTACTGAATTTTTTACGCCGATCGCGGGAGGGGGGGGCGCTGATCGCGGGACGGGGGGCCATCAACGGGAGGGAGGCGCTGATTGTGGGAAGGGGGGGCGATCGCGGAAGGGGGGCGGCGATCGCGGGAGGGGGGCCCACGATCGCCCGACATTAGAGTGGATAAGCAGGGGGGGGGGAATTTGTCTTACCTTCTCCCGTGCTGCCTCCTCTTCCTGCTGTGTGGGACTGCTGGGGCCCCAGGCCAGCTCGGGGGCCCCAAGCAGTTGCTTGGTTTGCCTGTCCTGTTCCGACGGCCCTGACTACTGGGAGAATATAGTCTGGTCAGATGAGACCACAATTGAACTCTTTGGATGCCATAATACACACCATGTTTGGAGGTCAAATGGCACTGCACATCACCCCAAAAACACCCCCATACCAACAGGGACGTTTGGAGGTGGGAAGATCATGGTGTGGGGCTGTTTGTCAGCATATCGTACTGGAAAACTTCATATAACTGAAGGAAGGATGAATGGAAAAATGTACCAAGACATTCTTGATAAAAATCTGCTGCCATCTACCAGGATGATGAGGATGAAAGGAGGGTGGACATTTCAGCAAGACAATGATCCCAAACACAAAGACAGGAAAGAAAGGAAATTCTCAATTGGTTTCAAAGAAAGAAAATAAAGCTGCTAGAATGGCCCAGCCAATCGCCTGACTTGAATCCAAAAGAAAATCTATGGAAAGAATAGGCTCACGGAACCTTCAAGTTTTAACCACTTCAGCCCCGGACCATTTGGATGGCAAAAGACCAAAGACTTTTTGCGATTCGGCACTGGGTCGCTTTAACGGACAATTGCACAGTCGTGCAAAATGGCTCCCAAACATAATTTACAAATTAAAAAAAAAAAAAAATCGCAATAAGCGTTTATTAATTGGTTTGCGCAAAAGTTATAGCGTCTACAAAATAGGGGATAGTTTTATGGCATTTTTATTAATATTTTTTTTTTTACTAGTAATGGCGGCGATCAGCGATTTGTATTATGACTGCGACATTATGTCGGACGCATCGGACACTTTTGGTGCTATTTTGGGACCATTCACAATCACACAGCGATTAGTGCTATAAATATGCACTTATTATTGTGTAAATGTGACTGGCAGTGAAGGGGTTAACCAGGAGGGGGCACTAAAGGGGTTAAGTGTGTCCTAGGGATGTGTTTTAACTGTAGGGGGGCTGGGCTACGTGCGACACGACACTCATCACTGCTCCCGATTACAGGGAGCTGTGATCAGTGTCCTGTCATTAGGAAGAATGGGGAAATGCTTGTTTATATCAGCATTTCCCCGTTCTTCCTCTCCGTGAGACGATCGTGGGTCTCCCTGCAGATATCAAGTCCGCGGGTCCCGCGATCACACTCACGGAGCTCGCGGCGGGCGCCCACAATGCTGCGTCTTAAAAGGCGACGTACAGGTACGTTAATATGCCTGTCTGTGCCATTCTGCTGACGTATATCGGCGTGAGCCAGTCGGCAAGTGGTTAAAGACTGTTTATGTGGAAGAACGGGCCAAAATCACACTGCATGCGACTAGTTTCTCCATACAGGAGGCATCTTAAAGCGGTCATTACCAACAAAGGATAAAGGATAAGCGCGTGTTCAATACGTATTTTACCCACTGTATGTGTGGAGGTTGCGGCAGTATTTAAATTCATAAAACTCTTAGTTTAGTTTTTTACATTTTAGAACCAGGTGCTGTGACTTGGGTAAGGTTGAGAAACACTGGTATAGACCTTAAAGAGGAACTGCAGTCTGCTTACATAATTTGTAATAAAAACATCTTTTTTTTTGCTCCTGATGAGCGGCCTGAAAGGCCCGAAATGCATAGAGCTAATATCTACCAATAAGTGTATATACTCATCAACTTTTTATGGACATTCCTTCCAATATATACAAAATCCCCCCCCCCCCCCCTTTAATTCATTTTTAAAAAATAATTTAGTGGTTTACCAAGTTGCATAGGTAGCAACTGCAATGTTTGAAGGATATGTACTGTTGTATCTGTAAATATATGAAATATCCTTGATGGAATATTTATTACTGTGTAATATTTGGTTCGGATGAAATATAAAAAAGTATTGATATATAGCAAAATGCATAAAATTTAAATATGAAATTGTATTGCGATTTTGAACCAATTAAAAGCTGCCCCCCATCAAACTTATTTCTTTGTGTCCGTGTGCCTCATATAAAGTCCCGCCTTCTACCTTCTTTTTTAAGTTTTTCTTTGTTTCTGTTAATTTTTTTTGTAAATAAGTACCCTTTCTACTTCAATGACAGGCACTGATAAGGCGACACTGATGGGCACCGATGAGGTGGCACCAATGAGGTGGCACTGATGAGGTGGCACTGATGGGCACTGATAGGCGGCACTGATGGGCACTGATGGGCGGCACTGATGGGCACTGATATGTGGCACTGGTATGCGGCACTGATGGGCACTCATAGGCGGCACTGATGGGCACTCATAGGCGGCACTGATGGGCACTAATAGGCGGCACTGATGGGCACTTATGGGTGGCACTGATAGGTGGCACGGACGGGCACTGATAGGTGGGCACAGATGGGCATGGATGGGCACTGATAGGTGGCACTGATGGACACTAGTAGGTGGCACTGATAACACTGGTGGCTGGCATTGCTGGGCATCACACATTGTGGTCGTGCCATGATGGTGCCAGTCAGTGCCCATTTGTGGGCACTGATTGGCATATGTTTTTTATGTATTTGTACATGTGGATGGCCATGGGGGGCTTACCTGGCCATCCACATGCTTGGGGCTTCCCTGGTGGTCCTGGGCGGCATCCTGGTGGTCTAGTGTGAGTATCCGAGGGGGGGCTGCGCTGATAAACAATCAGCGCGAACCCCCCCCCTGTCAGGAGAGCCGCCGATCGGCTCTCCTCTACTCGCGTCTGTCAGACGCGAGTGAGGAAGAGCCGATCAACGGCTCTTCCTGTTTACATTGTGATCAGCCGTGATTGGACACGGCTGATCACGTGGTAAAAAGCCTCCGCCGGAGGCTCTTTACCGAGATCAGTGTAGCGGTGTGTCAGACTGACACACCACTCCACCGATCGCCGCGATGCGCGCCCCCCCGGGCGCGCGGCGGCTGTTATCCTGCAGGACGTCAATAGACGTCCAGTGTGGATAACACAACCACTTCCCGGACGTCAATCTCCTATTGACTGGGCGGGAAGTGGTTAAACATGTCCAAAATGCACTGAAACTGTGATCAGTATATAGATGTTTTCTATCTTCCTACTTCATTATGTATATTACTGAATTAAAGAAGCTCATTAATGTAGCGACCTCACCCCTCTGACCCCTTCTCATTCACGGCTTGTCTGTCTCGTCTAGGGGTTAACACTGGGGGGAGGGATGAGATACACCACGGCCCATGTCCTCCAATGTGTAGAGGTGAAGACCAGAACTATCGGGTCTTCTGTATGTGTCCCAGAGTCAAATCCTCTCCTCGGATTGACTCCCCTTTGCTCCTAGTAACCAGAGTTCCACACACTGAAAAGGTCCAACTCGTATTTATTCTTCTCAATAAATAGTCTTACAGCACAGACAGGTTGAGACCCATGTAACACTTCAGTATTTGTGGGGAGTAGGCCAAGGCACAATTCTTTTAGATAGAGCTAACCACTGTGGTGTCACCAGTGGCGAATAGTCACTGCCACTGACTATATTGAACAGAACAAGAATTACCTTCGCTCACGTAGCCCCTATCAGGGGAAGGACACCCGTCCAAGACAGTTACCGGAGGCCTCTCCGTCACCAGCAATGCTGTGCTGGACTCTCCGGAGAAGTTCCTCTCACCGGCCTCCTCGTCTCAGACACGGGCACCCAAGGAGTTAGGGCCCCCTCGGAACTCAGTCGAAGGTACTGAGCTCCAGGCTTCCGCCATAGTACCTCACCCCAGGCTAAAGGTGCCTGAGATGGACTCCATCTCCCACTCTGGCCAGGTCAAGGGCACCCGGGCCCGGAACTCCAGAACGCTAGCCCCAGGCTGATGGTGCCTGGGCGCTGCTGCGTCCTCCGACTCTGAACCCCGAGGTCAGGGCGTCCGCCCCTTTTATCTCCTCTCCCTTTGCGTCACAGCAGGTTCCCCGCCCTGCTGTACCAGCGCCAGGAAAGGACAAAAAGGGAAGCAGTCTTGCGGTGAGTGTTCAACTCCGGCCCAGGGCGACGGCGCCACCTGCAGGCCGCAGGGAACCCCACACCACCAGAGTCCTCCAAGAACCACAAAAGGGTCTCAGATTTCCTGACAATCAATGCATCTGGGTTACACTACCACCCAGATGCCTCCCCTAAATTCAAACACCCGCTACACTAACAATATGCAATTTGCAATAAGATCCAGTATATACAGTCATTTAGCACTGAAAGATGGGTCTTCCTTACCATACAAATCTGCATATGTTAATTTAGAGTGACAGTCCTTCCACACTGAACAATCACGGGTTAACCTCCAGTGGCAAATATTTTCAGCATCACATAAAATGTTATGAGATTAACCAGGCAGACCTGCAGCGTTGTTGTCCACGTACGCAATGACATTCACCCATGCTATTTAACTACTAAGGAAGAATTATTATAATTTCTGTAAATCAGACAGAGCTCATGCTGGGGCAATCGAAACTTAAGAAAAGCCAGGAGAAGCAAGCCTCTGAGATGATGCAAATATCTTTATTTAGAACATGAACTGAGATATAGCAATGGGGAGCATAGGCTTTAATGAAACTCTCTTAACAAAAAAAAAATACAACTGCAGCAATAAGCTTAACATGCAGCAACCTAGAGACACTTATTTGTAGCATTCTTTAATTTGTTTGCTGTTATGGCATCCTGGAAATGTTCTGTGATTGCTGCACATTCTATTTGACAAAACAATTCAAATCAAGCCAAAATAGTGAAACACCTAATGAGGTAGCCATTTGGTTCCTTGGTTTAACTCTGCTCAGCTATTATAAGTGTAGCGGATAGTTGCTACTAGTTACTAACATCCACCATATTCACCATATTCACCCTGCTGCCAGATTTCCATACATCACTCTTCCAAGGACAAAGAACAGATCACTTTGCCATCATTGTTAAAGAATTGTTGAATCTAAAGTACTGTGAGCAGATGATGGACGCTGACATTTGCAGTCTCTCCTCTGCAACAACTCCTGCAGACTGTTACTCCTCCTCTGCACCAACTCCTGCAGACTATTACTCCCAGGACTCTTCTCCTCCTGCACAAAACTTCACTGCAACCTGTCAGTATCTCCGCCCCATCATTGTTACACCGCACCAGGGATCACTCTGAATAATCCCAGGTGGTTTTCTGACTTGCTGAACGCTGATAGGCCAGGGGCCTGCAGTACCCCTTCTTGGCGGCCTAGTAGTTTAGCAGCTAGAGTTAGTTGGTGGACTACTAATCCCAGCTAGCCCGACTTGCAAATCCTGTGCCCGCAGGCCACATCGATTTGACACAAAACCCCACAGTCTCTCCTCTGGCCTTGCACCCAGCTCCCCTGGCATGGCTCCTCCAGATATCCACTGTGCCTCACTCACCGACCTTCTCCTGCCCTGGGTCCTTGGTGAAGAATTTACCCGGACATGCGTACCAACTGCTTTTCCAGCTCCTCAGTTCCAGCATACCTCCCATCGCGGGACATTCAGATGTCCCCTCTCCCCTGCTAAAACAAAAATCGTCCCTAGTTACCTGCTGTTGCTGTTTCCTCCTCTTCATGCTTCCTGCTGTGCGGGAAGAATGACAGTCTTGCGGGATTGCGGGAAGGAATCCGTGCCAGTTGGGAGGTATGGTTCCAGGACACCTCCTCCATGACCGTGTACGGATAAGGCTCCCTCCCAGCTCCCGAACTTCTCCGCCAAGACGCGCACCCCCCCCCCAGATGGAGATGGGCCTCCTGCTGCAGTCTAACACTCCATCCTTCACTTCACCCAGCCGACAACTCCCCTCCAGTGGGCTGGATCTGAGCTTATGAAGGAGGCCTTCCCCCTGCCAATTCCAGTTGGGGATTGGTCAGGGATCCTCACATGAGCTCCCTGTCACTCCAATTCCCAGCCCTGCCCCTCTTCCAGAACATTCTCCTTGGAAGCAGGGGTGGCGCCCAAGAACTGAAGGACAGGTGATCACACCCGCTGCTACACTAACCACTCCTTGCCCCCCAGATCAAAAACAAACAGGCCTAGCATGCAGCATAGGCCTGCCTAAATTTACCTACCTGGCAGCTATCACAAAAATTATCACCTCTAACACCTACCTATGGTAGAGGGCGCTACATAAGTTAGGCAGAAAGCTTGGCCAAACCTAGGTTTTAAAGGGCACTTATATTGTCCTTTCAGTCTTCAAAATTCAAATCCCTGCAGTAATCATAAATATGCTAGATAGACATACGAAATATATAAAATATCTATAGCCATACATTTTTTTGTAGTTTTGGGGTAGAGTGAGTAAGGCTTAGTGAGTAAGGACTATACAAGTGTAGGCAAGTTGAAACATGTTGTAGCGACTTATCGGCTGGTTAAGGCTGGGGGAAAGGGCTAACTGTTATAAGCTCAGTTCCTGGGTTTTTGGTCCTAGCCAGCCCACCTGTGCTATAAAAAGGGGAATGGCTGAGGTCCAAAAAAGGCGGGTTTTCGGTGGTTCCCGGAGCTACAGCATCACCTGTGAACGTGGTCCCTGGCGCTATTGAAGAACCGAGATTCACAGAGGACATCCAGTCCTATATGGATAATGTCATAATTAGACTTGTGCACAACGGAAAAATTAGTTTAGTTTCGGTTCGTTTCTTGTGCACAACGGAAAAATCTGTTTTGTTTTGGTTCGTTTCTTTTCGATCCTGTTAAATCTTAATCGTTTGTAATTTTGCTAGACAGGATTTTTCGAGTTCGGACTAATTCGTACTGTCGGTAGAGTACATTGTTTTTCGTTGATTCTGGACACAACTCCTATTTTCGTAACTTTTTTTGGGTTTGTTGATTCGTAATTTTCCGTGTCTCTCTCACAACGACGCTGCCTATTATGCCTAATGTGCTTCGAATGGATTTGTACTTTTCTAAATACATAGCGGTTATTTGTAACGATTCGAAATCTCGTATTTTACTTTCGTTTTTTACATGTGGCTATAGCCTCCGCCCCTGTACACCATTTTAAGAGGGAGTTCAGCACGGTGAGGGAGAAGCAGAGAGCAGAGCAGAGCAGAGTGTTATTGTGCTTTGAATGGATTTGTACATTCGTAACTTTTTTCATAACGAATTATGCCGAAGACATTCAGGCATTCGCTATTTGCGATATAATTTATTTCGGATTCGGTTTTATTCGTAATTGCTTTGTTCGGAAATTCGAATGCTTCCGAATGTCCGAAAGTTGCTAAATTCGGACGAATTTCGATTCGTTACGAAACGTATTGCACAAGCCTAGTCATAATAGACCTCACGGAGGTATGCCTGGGCCACTATGTTATCTTAGTTAGGGTTATGGACAGGACATTGTTCATACTGAACTGTTACGCCGCACTTGTTCAGTAAAGTTATATTAACTGTCATGAGCCTGGTCTGAAGTTATTTAAAGGGATGCATGTTGGTTCTGTCATATTCCAGAGAACCTGGGTCACTTAAGCACTATGGGGTATGCTGTAACACCATTACAAAAAGCTTAACTCTGCAAGAAAAGAAGAGGAGAGCAGTTGCTATGATTTACCACGTGAAGGAACAAGCTACAAGCTACCAGTTGTTCAACGTGGTAACTGGTAGGGTGACAGGTTCTCCGACAGTGAGAGAGTTGATGTACTGGCTCCCTACCTAGTGGTCGATATCCAATGGCAACTGGATCCGAACCTGGGTTACGAAGAACTATGAGCTGGTCACGAGGTACGGGAAGGGTCGAGTTAAGTGAGAGCATGTATGAGGCCCACGCTAGGTGCTCAGCAGAGCCTCATTCTGTAAAGCAAGGAGAGAGGCGCCTCTAAGTGCAGCAGTAAAAAACTTTAATTAGTAAATAAAATAATACACTCACATATAGGTGAATGAATAGAGGCGTGTGGAAAATGTCAGGATGACGACCAGCAGCTGCAGATCACAGTGCACAGGTTTCCAGCTCAGCTGTGTGAAGCAGGAGTGTCTCTTGTGGGTGGATGAGCCGGCTTCCAGGGACAGCAATCCTGTTAGATGTTCAGAAGCGAGATTTGGAACACACAAGTGGCTGGATGGCAGGGACTGACGTCATCAGAGATGGACGCGTTTCATGAGCGTGCAGGCTAGCGATGTCCTGGCAAGCCGCGCTCCTTTTTCAACATGACATTTTTCAACATGACATTACTAATTAAAGTTTTTTACTGCTGCACTTAGAGGCGCCTCTCTCCTTGCTTTTCAGTTTTACTCAGAACATGGTTTCTGTTCATCCATTACGGCTGCCCTGTGCAAAGTGGATCCCCTCCATCCTTGTTTTCTTGTACATACATCATAGTATGTAGATAGACTCTATGGACTTCTTTTCAGACATATTCATATACATCATATGGTGTTGTGTATTATAACTTTTTTTTTTTTTTTTTTTTACTTTGTCATTTTTTGCCATGTTTTTATTTTAATAATATTTATTTTTATTTATTTATTTATTTATTTATTTATTAATTTTTTTCATTATATTCAATTGGGGACATATATGTCTATGTGGATATTGTGCGCCACTACTTGTTTGTGTTTGAGCCTCATTCTGTTACTGGGGTTGGAGTGGTGGAGTGGTGGAGTGGGCGCAGGCTCAGCACATACATCCCTCCTAGAGCAAACATGCATGTTACAGTGTGGAGTGACATGGGGCAAGTCTCTTTTTGGAGAAACTCTGAATGTTTATTATTGCACACAGTGAAAGCTCATCTCTGAGTCAGGGAACTGCCCTAAAATTGGATGTTCTCCTCACAGTTGCAGTTTCGGGACAAGAAGTGAAGAAAACGTTCCCCAACATGACACCATCAGTAAAAAAGAAACTGCCTCAGGTTTTAATTATTCCCTATTTTATCCCAAACTAAAAGATGGCATCACGTACCTAGTAGAGGCCAAGCTGTCAAAAGGGCTTTCCTTACACCACCTGTCCAAAAACCCAGCAGTTGGTGAAAGGATGGCAGGTGGTTCTAGCGTGATGGGTGACCAGATGACAGTCTAGTTGCTGCTGAGATGCTGCAAAATTGTGGCACACAGGTTGAGCAGAAAAACCTGCAGGTGCATCAAGCAAAGATGTAGTCAAGACGAAGCAGGGTCAGCAACAACTAAGTAGCAGAGGTACCCAATCAGTAGACAGGAGCAGGGTCAGAAGCCAAGCTGCGGTTAAAATCCGATGAGCAACAGAAGTACCAAAACAGTAGACAGAAGATGAAGTTACGACATGATCCAAGGCCAGCAATAGGAGATCAGGATAAAGCAGGGACAAGGCTCAAGCCAGGTAAAAACGTGATGGCAGGATGTGGGTCTGGCCACGATGCACAGGCGCTAACGACCACTCAGCAGTTCTTGTTGTGCTGAGCTTTAAATAAAGCTGTAGGTGCCAAAAGCCAGTGCTGGATATGCACGTTAATTAACACTAACACACATGGATGCACACACAGCCTTGACTATGTACTGGTTCACGAGCTGCAGCATGCACATGCACAGATCTTCAGGCATGGCCATGCATTCAATCTTCCTGGCAGCTAGAGATGCATCTTAAAGTGGTTGTAAACCCTAGTAATGTTTTTTTTTTTTTTTAAATCCCACCTGCAAAACAAAGGCATAATGAGCTAGTATGACTAGCATACTAGCTCATTATGCATCACTTACCTTAGATCGGGGCCCCCAAAGCCGTCCTCGTCTCCATCTCCAGCCGCAGCCATCGCTGCGGCGATAGCCGGAATGTTACTTCCGGGTATCGCCGCTCCAGCCAATCACAGCGCCACTCCGGCACCGTGATTGGCCGGAGCGGCGAAGACGTGACTCAGCGCGGGCGCGCGGGAGCCGTCAAATCCGGCTAGGCCGGATTTGTGAATGGGATTAACCCTATGAATGCGCATCTAGGCTTACCTGTAGGTGCAAGTTGCATAAGTGGGTTTACAACCACTTTAAGCTTCTACCTGAATACATTAGGTTACACTGGCCCCCAATGCCAGTTGCGTGACCAATACCAGGCATGTACAGCACTAATTACTTATATACTCGAGTATAAGCCAACCCGAATATAAGCCGAGGCACCTAATTTTACCACCAAAAAAATGGGAAAACGTATTGACTGACGTATAAGCCTAGGGTGTCCATGTCAATGCCTCACTGTGCCCATGACTAGACTGATGTTTAACATGGCAGTCTATGGAAGGGGTGCCCGGCTTTGAAAAATCGTTGCTCCCCGGCCGTAGGTCCCCCAGACAAAAAACTTTGCACACTTATAAAGGAGAAATGGGGCTACATGTGTGCCAAGTTTCCGGTACCAGATCCCCAAAATCACCAGAGAAATTACCGTTTAACATGGGAGTCTATGGAAGGGGTGCCCGGCTTTGAAAAATCGGTGCTCCCCGGTCGTAGGTCCCCCGGAAAAACAAACTTTGCATACTTGTAGAGGAAGAGTGGGGCTACACGTGTGCGAAGTTTGAGGTCCAGGGGACCTACATCCGGCTGGTAACAGGTCCCCAAAGTCCGGGAGATCAGGCACAAAAAGGTGACTCTAGTATAAGCCGAGGGGGCATTTTCAGCACAAAAAAATGTGCTGAAAAACTTGGCTTATAGTTACATAGTTAGTCAGGTTGAAAAAAGACACAAGTCCATCCAGTTCAACTGTAAAAAATAAAAATAAAAAAATAAAAATAAACATATATCGTACAATCCCATATACCCAATTCTATACCCACAGTTGATCCAGAGGAAGGCAAAAAAAAACAGAAGAGCATGATCCAATTTGCTACAGCAGGGGAAAAAATTCCTTCCTGATCCCCCGAGAGGCAATCGGATATTCCCTGGATCAACTTTACCTATAAATGTCAGTACCCAGTTATATTATGTACATTTAAGAAAGAATCCAGGCCCTTCTTAAAGCAATCTACTGAGCTGGCCAGAACCACCTCTGCAGGGAGTCTATTCCACATTTTCACAGCTCTTACTGTGAAAAAACCTTTCCGTATTTGGAGGTGAAATCTCTTTTCCTCTAGATGTAAAGAGTGCCCCCTTGTCCTTTGTGTTGACCGTAAAGTGAATAACTGAACACCAAGTTCACTATATGGACCCCTTATATATTTGTACATGTTGATCATATCCCCCCTTAATCTCCTCTTCTCAAGAGAGAATAAATTCAGTTCCTCTAATCTCTCCTCATACTCGAGTATATACGGTAGTCAACTCATGAAGTATCACACCTTTAAAACTGTGAGTCCATTTAAACTCCACCTCTGCAGATTTTAAAGGCTAAGGGTCTTCTGACTGGTCTCTTGACATTACCGATCCTTCCTCTCTGGTGGCTCTGGTGGAAGGTCATTAGTGCTGCACATAAGTCACTCATGTAATGATCTATAAGCATCATTTAATGCAGTATAACAGTGAGCCCGTGATGATGCATCATCAGACCATGACAGCTTGGGCTCAGAGGAAATGGGTGGAATGGCTCTGGTCATCATTTAGCCAAGAAGTCTGGTTACATCAAGAGGCAGAAAGGAATTAATGCAAGGGACAGCTCCAGATTAAAGGTGAGAACTGCAGTAAAAACTGTTTATTTTTTCTTCTTCCTTTTATGGCTTATTCTTTTTTTTCTTTTTTTTTTTGGAGTTCTCCTTTATGACTAAGCACACCCGTTTTTCACACTGCCTAATGGATATCTTTAATTTTGTTTTCACTGCAAAAAAAGTCCCTACCTTTCTTTTAAATATTGGTAATTAGGCATTGGTCTGGTGACAGGCAGCAGAAGAAATATACATTTAAAGGATCCAAGGAGGAAACCAATTTTTTGGTGTTTAAGAAGCTTGATATTACTGTGAACATAATAGGATGCTTTTCTCCAGCAGTGACATTGATTTGTGCAATGTTTCCGGACTAGAGGTGCCCAACCTCAGTTTCTGCACACCCACACCATCACATCCATCACATTGCACAAATACAGGAGGGTATGTCTACTCAGCACAAGACCATCTCAGGGTTTTTCCCATCCCATTCCAGCTGGCCCGCAGCTGCTTCTTCTCCTTGAGTTATTGCCACTAGAGAAGACCACATACATACCAGACAATCCAATTTCCTTATTTTTAATTGTGCTGGCTGATGCCCACAGATTGACCCTTGGATAAAATCAACACTAGAGTCAGATCTGATACACATACCATCTTCGCTGATTGTATTATTGCAGTAACATTGTATGTACATTAGTACTATTTTAAAAGTTATACCCTGACCTGAACTTGGAAAATTGCAAGCATTCTCCAGAGGGACCAGTCAGTCTGATTATATTTGTGAGATGGTGTAAGCTCCTACAGAACTATAGGAATATGGGAGGAGGATGCTGTGCTGGGCTCTTTGATTGATTAGATACAATTTTTAAAGGAAAAATATAAAAAAAATAATTGTAGTCTAAACTAACTTTTATTTGGAATGTATATAAAATGTACAACATTGTAAAATGTATTGAATGCTTAATAAATATGAATATATATAAAACTTTTTTCTACAAATAAATATTTAATGATGTACATTACACGCATTATGAGTTTTCCAAAGAAATACACTTTTTTTTTTTTTTTAACAGAGCAGCTAAGAATATACAGGTAAATGTGTCAAAAGGAGCCTAAAATTTCAACTGCTTATTGAAAATGTAATCTTCAGATGCAGTTCTCCATACACACTAAAAAATATCATTTTTTTTTTTTTTACTTTAGAGAAAGAAAATAAAATCTATATAAACACTAATATTGATTTCTTTAACTTTTCCAAGTCATGACTGACATACTGTATACTTATGCAATAATGTGAATATTCAGTCTTAAAGTAGAACTATTATTATTATTATTCAAGATTTATATAGTGCCAACAGTTTGCACAGCGCTTTAAAACATGAGGGCAGACAGTACAGTTACAATACAATTCAATACAGGTG
Source organism: Rana muscosa (assembly GCA_029206835.1). Classification (NCBI taxonomy): domain Eukaryota; kingdom Metazoa; phylum Chordata; class Amphibia; order Anura; family Ranidae; genus Rana; species Rana muscosa. The sequence goes on from CM055117.1 coordinate 1,027,224,082, forward strand.
GAATCAGAGGGCCCTGCTCGTTAGAGCTTACAATCTAGAATGGAGGGTCTAATGATACAAAATAATAACTGTGGGGGATGAGCTGATGTACAAAGTACAGTTGTTAAGCGTGGGCAGAATAAGCTTCTCTGAAGAGGAGGGTTTTCAGGGATCATCTAAAACAGTGGTTCTCAACTCCTATCCTCAGGACCCACTAACAGGCCAGATTTGCAAGATTTGCAAGATAACTGAAATACATCACAGGTGATATAGTTTGCTACTCAGTGACTGCAGTATTCTAGTCTGCATCTCCCCAAGGTAATACTTAAAATCTGGCCTGTTGGTGGGTCCTGGGGACAGGAGTTGAGAACCACTGATCTAAAAGCAAACAGGGTAGGAGATAATCAGACAGATTGGGGTAGAGAATTCCATAGGATGGGAGAGGCTCTGAAAAAGTCCTGGAGGTGAGCATGGGAGGAGATGACAAGAGAGCTAGAGAGCAGGAGGAGTTGGGAGGAATGAAGAGAAGGATTAGGTTGGTATTTTGAGACTAGGCTAGTGATGTAGGTAGGGGCTGAGTTGTGGATGGCTTTGTAAGTTGTTGTTAGTATTTTGAATTTAATTTGTTGGGTGAGCAGAAGCCAGTGGAAGAATTGGCAGAGAGGAGTAGCAGACATGGAGCGGTTGGTAAGGTGGATAAGTCTGGCAGCAGCATCATGATGGACTGAAGGGAGGATAGCCTATGTAAAGGTAAGCCAATGAGAAGGGAGTTGCAGACGAGGTGAGAGATGACCAGGTTGTCCATTAAAAAAATATGTGCTGCAGCACATATTTAGAGGTTCATCTGAACCTACAGTTTTCTCTTACGCTCTCCATAGATGTTTCCAATTTTTTCTAATTCCTGCTAAATTGGCCAAAATTCAACTCTGGGTAGCCTTGAAAGCTCCACCTGGCTCAACATAAATCAATTTAAAAATGGACTGAGCCAGGTGGAAAATTATGAGAGGAACAGTGACTGCACCCTCTCAAATGCAGTCAGTGTATAGGTATTCAGGCAGAACATAAGAGAAGGTGAAGTCGCACCGCTCTTAAAGATCACCAAATAAAGTCCCGTACTGCTGTCAATTGTCGACTGCCTGCCTGGTCCACGACACAAAATTCTATAAGGCAAAGAGAAAAGTGTCGATATTGCAATGATTAAGCACAGTGGTGTAAAACGCATTTACTGTTGATCCTAGAGCTGTGTTTGTGCATGTCTTGTCCAGGATTTTAATCATTTTTCAATAAACATTGATTTTTAATGCTGGAAGTGCCGCCACTTTTCTCTTTGCTAGGGATGAGCTTCGTGTTTGAGTCGAACCCATGTTCGACTCGAACATCGGCTGTTCGATCGTTCAACGAAGATCGAACATTATGGGCGGTTCGCGACAAATTCGAGTGGTGCATCACGGCCCATAATTTACTGCGGCATCGCAGTGCATTGCTGGCTGATGATTGGCCAAGCATGCACTATGACCCGCATGCTTGGCCAATCACAACGCGGAAAAAACGGAGAGCCGTAATTGGCCAAAGCCAGGGTGGCTTTGGCCAATTATGGCTCAGGGGGTTTAGTACACGCCCCGCACTATATAAGGCCGCCGGCTTGGCGGCCTTGTGTAGTGTGTTGGAGTTGTTAAAAGAGAGAGATATCAGAGAGAGACAGTGTCATTTATATTGAATTAGATAGAGCAGGCAGGTGAGTCAGTTAGCTGCAGTTACAGTGTGTAGAGGATATATATGCATCCTAGGTGTTGTATATATATTTATACACTGTATTCAGTTTAGCTAGATCCGTTCCAGTTATTCTCTATACTGTGACAGGCAGGCAGGTGATTGTGCCAGCTGCAGTCATTGTTTCACTTAGTGTACTGTGTGCTTTGCTTAGCGTTCACCTAAAGCTCACCTGAATACAGTTAGTGACTATTATAGTGGTGTTCTCATAATAAAACCACAGGCAGAGAGCTACAAGTATTTTCAGTGTACTTTGTCCTCTGCACAATTTTCACCTAAAACTAACTGAAAACAATTGCTGCATTTCCCATACTAATACCACAGCAGGCAGTTGATTCTGATAGCTGCATTATCAGTACAGATATATATATATATATATATATATATATATATATATATATATATACAGTATATATATACATCCATCCCACCTTTGTGCAGCTACATCTCACTGCAGGCCATTAGTATGTCTGGAAGGCAAACAATGAGAGGCAGACAGTCACGAGGCGATAAAAGAGGGCAAGCAGGCTCTGTGTCTAGAGGCAACAATGCTGGTCGTGAACACGGTGCATCCTCATCAGCACGTGGCCGTGGGACACGCTTGTCCTTCTTTTCGGCAGCTGGCCATGTTGAGCCGCAACATGCCCAAGACTTGGTAGAGTGGATGACCAAGCCGTCCTCCTCCTCCTCATCCTCTCTCACCCAGGCTCAGGGTACTTTGTCTGGCAAAGCAGCTGCCAAAGCGGCCTCTTCCCTCGGCTCAATGGCATCAGTTACTCCTTCCCTAGCCCCGCCATGTCCTCCTGAGGAGTCCCCCGAACTGTTTGACCACAGTTTTGGGTACATGCTCCAGGAGGATGCCCAGCGCTTTGAAGGCTCTGAGGAGGGAACCCAGCTGGAGGAAGGCAGTAATGTGAGCCCAGAGAGAGGGGGTAGTAACGTGAGCCCAGAGAGAGGGGGTGCCCAACAAGGACAGCTATCTGGCAGTCATGTTCCCCCAGCTGCAGCATACTGCCAGATTTGCTCCAGTGATGGAGGAGGGAGGGGATGATGAGGTCACTGACTCCACGTGGGTGCCTGATAGGAGAGAGGAGGAGAGGAGGAGGAGGCACATCTCCAACGAGGCAGAATGCCCTCCAGGGGCCAGCTTAAGGGCAGCACACCGACTGCATCACACCGCAGAGCTCCGCATGTGCAGGGCGCTGTTGTCTCTGCACGTTATTCCAAAAGTTCTTTGGTGTGGGCCTTTTTTCAGACGTGTGCAGCAGATCGCACCATTGCCATTTGCAACATATGTCTAAAGCGTATCTTGCGTGGCCAAAACATTAGCCGATTGGGCACCACGTGCTTGACCAGACAAATGTCGACCTGCCATGCAGTTCATTGGCAAGCTTACCTAAAAGACCCACACCAAAGAACAAAGCGGACCTCTCCTTGCTCCTCATCAGTTGGGATCTCCAACCCCACTATACCTTTTCAGTCCTCTCTGAAACCTGCACTTAGAGGAATGAAGGTGTAGAATTAGGTGTGTCACAGCCAAGTACTTGGGGGCAATCTGCTATCGGTACACCGACATCCGATTGTACCAGGCAAATTTCCCTGCCCCAGCTGCTGCACCGCCGAAAGAAGTTCGCTCCCAGCCATCCACATAGACAGCGGTTGAATGCTAGCTTAGCTAAATTGCTAGCACTTTAACTGCTGCCTTTTCAGTTGGTAGACTCTGCCCCTTCAAGTGAGTTTGTGGTATGTGAGGTTCCTCAGTGGCAGGTTCCAAAACGCCACTTTTTCTCAGGCGATCCCGGCTCTCTATCGGCATGTGGAAGGCAATGTCTTGGCCTCGCTGGACAGGGCGGTCAGCGGTAAGGTGCATATTACCGCTGACTCATGGTCCAGCAGGCATGGACAGGGACGTTACTTATCTTTCACGGCGCATTGGGCGACTCTGCTGGCAGCTGGGAAGGATGCAGGACAACGTGCAGTAGTGTTGGAGGTTGTTCCGCCACCAAAATGTTACTACTGGTGATTCTGACACAGCTCTCTCCTCCACCCCTTCCTCTTCTTCCTCCATGGCCTCTACCTGTGCTTTGTCCTCTGAACCAGCCGTGCTCCGTAGGCGTTCAAGTGGCTACACAAGTACGCAGGCAAAAAGATGCCATGCAGTGCTTGAGCTTGTGTGCTTGGGGGACAGGAGCCACACTGGGGCAAAGATTCTGTCAGCTCTGCAGGGGCAGGCTCAGAGGTGGTTGCCGCCATGCCAGCTTAAGCCAGGAAAGGTGGTTTCCGACAATGGCACCAACCTCCTCTCCGCCCTCCGACAGGGACAACTGACCCATGTGCCCTGTTTGGCTCACATCCTTAACTTAGTGGTGCAGCGGTTCTTGGGCAGGTACCCGGGCTTACAGGAGGTCCTGAAGCAGGCTAGGAAACTCTGTGGGCATTTCCGCCGGTCATATAATGCCAGTGCTCGGCTGGCTGACCTGCAAAAGGATTACAACCTGCCCAAGAATCGTCTAATCTGTGACATGCCCACCAGGTGGAACTCTACGTTGGCCATGCTGCAGCGGCTGCACACGCAGCAGAGGGCCATCAATGAGTATCTGTTGCAATATGGCACCAGGACAGGGTCAGGGGAGCTTGGATTTTTTCCCCACGCCAGTGGGCCATGATCACGGATGCATGCACTGTCCTGGCACCATTTGAGGAGGCCACGAGGATGGTGAGCAGTGACAGTGCATGCATCAGTGACACTGTCCCTCTTGTCCACCTGTTGGAGCACACGCTGCGTGTAATAATGGACAGGGCACTTGAGGCAGAACAGAGGCAGGAAGAGGAGTACTTCCTTACCTCTCAATGCCCCCTTTATCCAGACAGTGTTCCTGCTGGCCCGGCTATCACACAGGAAGAGAAGGAGGAGGAGGTTTGTGTCAGCATGGAGGTGGAGACTAGCACTCAGCATCAGCAGCAATCTTCAAGGGATCAATTACAGTCCCAAGACACCCGTGGACTTGTACGTGGCTGGGAGGAGGTGGCTGCGGATCATGTCGTCCTCAGTGACCCAGAAATCTCTGCACCTAATGCCTCAGCAAACCTACACTGCATGGCCTCCCTGATCCTGCAAAGCCTGCGGAAGGATCATCGTATTTGTGAGATCAAGGAGAGGGATCATTACTGGCTGGCAACCCTCCTTGATCCATGTTACACGGGTAAGGTTGCTGACCTTATCTTGCCGTCGCAGAGGGAGCAGAGGATGAAGCATCTTCGGGAGGCCTTGCAGAAAGGTCTGTGCAACGCATTCCCAGAGACTGGGAGGTTACAAATTCCTGGTCCTGAACAACGTGTTGCTGAGGCTTCGGTCAGTCAAAGAAGGAGCGGTGGAGAAGGTGGCCGTCTGACCGATGCGTTCAGACAATTTTTTAGTACGCAGCCCCAAGGTATGATCGGTTCCAGCAACCATTGCCAGCGTCTGGTTTACATGGTACAGGAATACCTAGGGGCAAAATCAGACTTGGACACCTTTCCCTTTGGGTTACTGGGTCTTGAGGATGGATCACTGGCCAGAGCTTGCACAGTATGCAATTGAGCTACTTGCCCGTCCTGCATGCAGCGTTCTTTCGGAACGCACATTCAGTGCTGCTGGAGGCTTTGTAACCGATCACAGGGTGCACCTGTCCACCGACTCAGTCGATCGAAAAATAAAAATGAATCAGTCTTGGATCACCACCAGCTACCAAGCACCTGATGCTGATGTAACCGAGTAATTTTTTTTGAAATGTCAGATCCCTTCAAGACTGCCTATGCTGCTGCTGAGTGACTATCCTGTTATGCTGAGTGACTATCCTCTTCCTCTTCAATGATCATGCTGATAGCTTGAAAGAACATTTTTGGTTCTGAGCACCGCCACCAGTGGCTAAGGCCGAATTTTTCAGCCCCTGTTTAACAGGGGCGTGTATTTACAATTTTTAATGCAATGCTTTGCAGCAGGGCTCATTGCTGTGCTCCAACTACAGTATCTGTGAGGGGTTGCAGTGTTGTGGCACCAGTGCCTAAGGCCCAATTTTTATGCCCCTGTTCAACAGGGGCATGTAATTACAATTCTTGATCTAATAATTCACAGCAGGGCCCATTCCTGCACCCACCAAGAGTAACTGTGAGGGTTTACAGTGTTGTGGCAACACCACCACCACCACCACCACCAAAGGCCCAATTTTTCTGCCCCTGTTCAACAGGGGCATGTAATTACAATTCTTGATCTAATAATTCAAAGCAGGGCCCATTCCTGCGCCCACCAAGTGTAACTGTGAGGGCTTACAGTGTTGTGGCAACACCACCACAACCAAAAGACCAATTTTTCTGCCCCTGTTCAACAGGGGCATGTAATTACAATTCTTGATCCAATATTTCACAGCTGGGCCCATTCCTGCGCCCACCAAGAGTAACTGTGAGGACTTACAGTGTTGTGGCACCAGCACCACCACCACCACCAAAGGCCCAATTTTTCCTACCACTGTTTAACAATGGCATGTAATTACAATTCTTGATATAATAGTTCACAGCAGGGCGTTCCAGCGCACACCAAGAGTAACTGTGAGGGCTTACAGTGTTGTGGCAACACCGACACCTAAGGGCCAAATTTCTGCAGAGTATATACGGCAGGCCCCTACTTTCAAACATCCGACTTTCAAACGACTCCTACTTGCAAATGGAGGGAGACAACAGGAAGTGAGAGGAAATCTACCCCTAGGAAGGGTAATTCTCTCCTGTAAGAGTTACGGTAATATGGGAAAAAGGTGTCTCCTCTCCAATGATGCTTTATCACCAATCCTTGTTTTAATAAAACCCCCAAATTTTCCAAAAACATTTGTCATTGGGACAGAAATGTTCTGAACAGGTGCACAGACAGCAAAACAAATGTTACATGGGCGATAACCCTTCCCTATGTTTTCCAAAAAGCTTAAAAATTGATTTTTTGTCTGGAGCTACACTTAAAAAAATGTACCTGTTCCAAATTACAAACAGATTCTACTTAAGAACAAACCTACAGTCCCTGTCTTGTTTGCACCGCCTGTATACTGCTGTTCAGAGTATATAGGGCCTTTTTTAATTTGGGTGCGGGGTTCCACGTTAATATCCATACGAGACCCAAAGGGGCTGGAAGTGGGCTGGTGGGGGGGTACCCGTGTCATTTTTCACAATGATTTCCATCCATATTGCTGGGACCAAACATTACATTAAAGCCGCAAGCAGTTTTAAATGACTTTTTTTCCTTTAGAAATGTAATTTTGTGCAGGGACAGTTCTAAATACGGGAAACACGTGCCACTCCACAGACGTACTTTAGACACCCCTCAGGTATGATATTTAAAGGAATATTTCAAATTTATTTTCCACTTTAAGCATCATTAAATTCACTGCTCCTGAAAAAACGTCAGTTTTTAAAACTTCTTTTTGCATTGATACATGTCCCCTGGCGCAGGACCCGGGACCCCAAACCCTTTTTAGGACAATAACTTGCATATTAGCCGTTATAATTAGCATTTTTGATTACGAACGTTCAAGTCCATTCTATTTAATAGGGTTCTAAAGTTTGCGCAAACTTTCGGTCCGTTCGCAGGTTCTGGTGCGTACCGAACCGGGGGGTGTTCAGCTCATCCCTACTCTTTGCCTTTGAGGTATTCAGGCAGCCTTGGGTGCCGTGGCTGCCCCAATAGAGTAAAGCTAACACTCTGTACAGATCATCTGGCCACTCACTCCCCGCCATAGGTGCCGGCTCATTGTTGAGTGTAACGGGTTAGAGGGTGGAAGTTCAGGTGGTTTACCTGTGCATTTTTAACCACTTCAGCCCCGGAAGGTTTACTCCCTTCATGACCAGGCCATTTTTTGTGATACGGCACTGCGTTGCCTTAATTGACAATTGCGCAGTCATGCAACGCTGTACACAAAAAAAATGTATGTCCTTTTCCCCCTACATATAGAGCTTTCTTTTGGTGGTATTTAATCACCTCTGCGGTTTTTATTTTTTGCGAAAAGAAGACCGACAATTTGGAAAAAAAAACAATATTATTTACTTTCTGCTATAAAACATATCCAATAAAATGTAAAAAAAAAATTGAATTTCCAATATGTATTCTGATACATGTTTTTGGTAAAAAAAAAGTTATAGCGTCTACAAACTATGGGATATATTTTTTTTTACTAGTAATGACGGTGATCAGCAACTTATAGTGAGACTGCGACATTGCAGCGGACAGATCAGACACTAACTGACACTTTTTTTAGGGGCCAGTGACACAAATACAGTGATCAGTGCTAAATAATATGCACTGTAACTGTACTAATGACACTGGCAGGGAATGGGTTAAACATCAGGGGCAATCAAAGGGTTAAATGTGCTTTCGAACTGTAGGGGGTGGGTGCTTGTACTGTAAGAAGACAGATCTGTGTTCCTGCTTAGCAGAAATACAAGATCTCTGTCTTCTCCGGTCACAGAACAGTGATCTGCCTTGTTTACATAGGCATACCACCATTCTGTCTGCCTCAGGAATGATTGGTGGGTCCCGGCGGACACAGGGTCTGCCGGATCCGCTGATTGGCTTCCGCTGTGTCCAATCACAGCGGGAGCTGGTCGCAGGTGGCGTGTGTGCGCCTCAGACTCGGAAATCAAAATCACGTACAGGTACATTATTTTGCGCTAAAGGGCTGCCCTGCCACAGTACATATATGTGTGGTGGTCCGGAAGTGGTTAATTTAGAGTGAGCCTTCCCTCTTCTCTCTATGGTCTATGCCCGAAGTGAAGATTACTCTGTCAAAACTGTTAGAATCGATGAATTTTCACACAGGGCTGAATGAGAGAAAATAAAGCTGTATATGAGCGCCTTTAACCCCCCTGCCAAATCCCACAAATAGCTGTTTATCCTGCCAGAAAAGTCCACCTAAGGAAGTTTCCTGTGTGAATGTGATGATAAGCTTTGTCACTGCTGATTCACAAACCTGTAGGTCACACCTAGTCCTTCCCACTGCTTTCTGGATTGACAGCACTGCCTTGGCTACTAAAACCCTCCCACTGTAAACTGCAGTGTCTGCGAGGGAAATTGTGTGAGACACAAATAAAGAAGGATTTGGCTCGATATCTCGGAGTCTTGATAAAACACCCAATCTCCTCTTATACCAAAATTAATTTGGATCCCCTTATCAGTAGATTAAAAAATACCCTGAAAACATGGAACAATCTCCCTCTTACACTGTTAGGAAGAATAAACATTTTCAAAATGATCTATCTCCCATGATTCCTATATGTTCTGAGCAATTCACCAATATATATAACCAAAGCAAAATTTAAAGAGATAGACTCCATAATCACCATATTCATCTGGAGGGGCGGTGTGGTGAGGATCGCTAAGCTCACTTTACAGCTACCTACTTTGGAGGGGGGTCTGGCACCCCCCTGTCTTTAAACATACTATATTGCTTCACAACTGGCGCATGCCCATTGGTGGTTTCATCCTGAGGCCAACAATGCGGCTGCTGCTCTAGAGGCAGCCATCCTCACCCCATATGAATCTCTCCAGAACCTCATACACCGTATTTCGCTTAGGGGGAGGGAAGGGGTAAATGTTTTGGCCATGACCTTGCAGATTTATAAAATATCTAAACTATTACCACCCAGCACCCCAGCTAGATATTCTCCCAACGCCCCACTATGGGGAAACCCATGCCTACCATAATTTCATCAGAGAACCGACGGGGGATATTGGTTTAAGAAAGGGGTAAAAACGATATCACATCTATTTACAGACAATACGTTCCGCTCCTTTGAGGAATTCCAGAGAGACTTTGGATTCCCACGCACGGCCGACTTCCAATATCTACAGATACGACATATCGCTGCCGCACATTTCTTGATGCGAAATATAGAGATGCGTACGTCTCCACTTGAAAACTTACTGACTGATCCCTCCCACACCAAACTAGTTTCCTCTTACTATAAGACTCTACTACACTCCACGACCACTAGGCTTACCACCATTGAACAAAGATGGCGCACAGACATACCTGAGCTGACGGAGATCTGGGGTGAAATTCTTCCGCTCCAGGTGCCCTCCGTCATCTCCCCAAGGGACAAGGTGATCCGGACCAAACTGTTGTATAGATCGTATTTTACACCATATTTGTTATATAGACTAAAGAGATTATCCACTCCTGTGTGCACTTGATGTGGAATGGCCGATGGCACGTTCTTCCATCTGATGTGGGAATGTGCTCCGATCAGGAAGTTTTGGTCGGATGTTACGGCCTTCATCAGCTCTGTAGCTGATATTCCAAACATTTGTAATCCTCTTGGATGTCTGCTCGGATATGTTGATGATGAAGCATTGTCCAAAAATGTGCAATCCTTTATACCAGGGATATGCAATTAGCGGACCTCCAGCTGTTGCCAAACTACAAGTCCCATGAGGCAAAGCGAGACTCTGACAGCATCAAGCATGACACCCAGAGCCAGAGGCATGATGGGACTTGTAGTTTGGCAACAGCTGGAGGTCCGCTAATTGCAAATCCCTGCTTTATACGCATAGTGCTGTTTTACGCTAAAAAATGATAACCATGCACTGGAAATCCCAATCCACACCAACTATAAAGTTCTGGCTTACCATTATCAACCAAACGATACCACTATATAAGTTAACATACGAAGCTAGAGGATGTCCAAAAAAGTTCTCCAAAATATGGAACTCCTGGGTTACCTCAGATAGTACCATACCACCTGCCACCTAAGGTACAACTCGTAATAGGGATATTATGGTCCAATTACTGCCAGTGCCTACACCCTGACTAGAGTAAATTGTGCTGTGTGCTGATGTTTTATGTGTACTGTTTTACACTGTTCACCTGTATACCTGATTAATGTATTGCACTATGTTTGCAGCGATGTTCGCTATGATTATACGCCTGTGTAACTTTTAGAGCCGGTTCACACTGGGGCGTCTCGTCAGGTGACTCAGCCGCCTGACAAGTCGCGCTCCGCTCTGTTCAATGGAATCGTTCTAATAGGAGCGACGCAAGTCGCTCCGACTTAGAAAAAGGTTCTTGTATGACTTAGGGGGCGACTTGCATTGACTTCAATATAGAAGTCATTTTGCAAGTCGCCTCTCAAGTCGTCTTGAGATCGCCTTGCTGAGTCGCCCCCAAAGTCGTGCCGCCCCTGTGTGAACCGCCTCTTACGTGTTATGTTTATAAAAAAACAATAAAAAAGTTAACCTTTAAAAAAAAGAAGAAGGATTTGGCTCAGTAAATTACTATATTTGTGCAAGCTCAATTATGAAAGCTTTCTCCCAGCTCTTGGGTGTGTACAACTGCATCCCTGCATCCAACACATAGCTCTATACTTTAAGTAGCTGAGAGATGAATCTTATCAAATGTTTGAAAAGGCCGTTCAAGAATAGTTTATTTAAAGAATAAGTGTACTTTCAATAAAGTGCACTGATTGTTTTTCCGACTTTCCCTTAACTATTCTAGCCCCTTTTCCTGCATACACACTTACCCAGCAATGGTATCTGCAGCTGCTGCTGTGTGCTTACATACCATCTGGCATATCTCCTATAAGGTTCTATGGGGCCATACCATGTACTCTGGTCATTTCTTTTTTTAAATGTTCCCCATTAGTTCTTACCTACGTAATAAACTTACACCTGATGTGAAGTCTTTGTACAATGGGAACTATTTGCTAATGTTTGAATGCTTTGGTTTGGCAAAATTTTTGCTATAAAGATGTATCTTTTGTCGACATTTCTATACCTGCTTAGAACTCTTCCTCCTCCCATTAGAAAGATATTGATAGATTTTAGCGGACACCAAGTGAATTAGAAAACACCTTTTGCATCAAAAGCTCTTGGAGGCTTGGGTTAACTGCCATTAACTTAATATTTCAAGCCACACAGTTAGCTCAGTTGGCATTATGTAATGTATCATCAGAGACTTCCCAGTGGCTCCACGTGGAGGCTTTACTGTGCAAGTCATACTCTACAGAAACTTTATTGTGGATTCATTTTAAGTTTAGACCTCCAAATATTTGCCCCTCGTCATCACATTTCCTGACATTGTGGGATAGAATAAATGACAAACATGGTTTCAGGTCCCCACACGCACCACTAGCACCATTTTTGGGAACCCTATTTTTGTGTGGGAAATTAGTTTAAGCTTCTTTGAATAGTGGACAATTAATAGATTTTATACAATTGGAGATTTCTCTCTAATAGTAGGGTGGATGGATGTGGATTATCTTAAGGCAAAGCATCAATTTCCCACAAAGGAGATATTTTGATTCCAGGAAAATGATATCGTTTTTTACAACAGCAGATAATTAAACATGCTTCTAATACTCTAAGAACCTCTTTTGAAATGCTGTGTAAGCATTTATTCAAAGTTAAAGCTTGCATTATATACGCTATTACATTTGAAAACACAAAAATTGTCCTATATGACCTATTGGGAAAGTGATTTTAACAAGGCTTTGGAACTTTTTCAGTGGCACAACTTGGTTGCTAATATGTCTAAAGTTTCAATCAATACTACCTTGAGGGCAGCAAATTCTAAGCTGATGTTTCAATGTTACTTGGTCCCTACTGAATTAGCTGAATGTTAACAGGGAATCTCACCTGGATGGTTTAGGAAATACTTAACCAAATGTACCATTTATCATACATGGAGGCTGTGTCTCAGGGGTTTTGGACTAAAGTACCTGCCTGGAGTTTGCAAATCCTCCCTGTGCCTGGGTTTCCTTTGGGAACTCTGGTTTCCTCCCACATTCCAAAGACATGCTAGTAGGTTAATTGGCTCCTGTCTAAATTGGCCCTAGTATGTGTACTGTATGTATGAATGTGAGTTAGGGACCTTAGATTGTAAGCTCCTTGAGGGAAGGGACTAATGTGAATGTACAATATACCGGTACTGTATATGTAAAGTGCTGCGTAAATTGATGGCGCTAGTACCTGTAATAAATAAATAATGTGCATATACAGTGACTCTAACTAATCTTAAAGCTCATCTACAGTGAGAGAAAATATGCTGCCTTGCAGTGGGGCTGCCCCCATACTGCAAGGTTAACTGATTGTTTAGGTTTTCGGGGATGCAAAAAACTGTTTTACTTATGTAGCACTACCCCCGTAGGAGCTGCTGGTTATTTTTGGTCCTGCCGTTACCCCACAGTTCAATGTATCAAAACTTACTTGGCTCTAAATTGGGCAATGAGCCCACAGATGCATTCACCAGTCACTTAGTCTTTTTTCCAATGCTTATTATTAAACAACTTGAGCAGTAGAGGGATGGAGGGTTAGGGGAAAGTTCTAATACCTTGTGCGGATCACTGAGGAACTTGAGATCCAGAAGACAGATACAACTCCTTGTCAGCAGATCTTGCTCACCCGGATAGGCCTCTCTCACTGGCCTTGCAGCCGGAATGATGCACGGACAAAAGTCTCTGCCACAGACTTGATTATACGAATAAAATCTCTGCCACAGACTTGGTGATAGCAATAACTATTTGTACAATCCTCTGCCACAGGATTCGATGATCAGCAATAGACAAGCGAACACAGCTACACAATACCTAAAGTCTCTTTAAGCCATCCGGCAGTACTGTGAGGTAGATTGGTTAGGATGCATCCTCCAATTGAGTCACCAGGCCCTTCTTGAGATACCAGCCTTTCGCTCTGTCCTCTCCAAGATGAGTCCTCCCCCGGATCCTTCAATTGCTCGGCTTCTCCCCGCAGGTATGACAGCACAGGACCACCTCTGAACCAGTAGGCCCCAGACAAGCTTCTGCCCTACTTGCAGTCATGTAGCCTCGAGCCAGCAGGCCCCAAGGCAGAAGAGCAGTTGTCACATACCTTAGGCCAGGCGGACCATGAGGTCAGAGCGAGAGAAAGATGGCGTCTGCCCCTTAAGTATCCTCTCTCAGAATGCACAGCAGTGAACCACTCCCACTGGGCTGTTTCTGGGTAAAAGGGACACCCAGGTGCAGACATAGGGGCACCAAATTGTGGACAAGCATCGAACAAGAGCAGAGTGACATACCCCTAGACAGAGCCCCCTGGTGCCATTTGGATTTGCCACCCACACTGAAAAGACATCCCCTGATAGGCAATACCCTGGGTGTGTGCTCATCCCTACTGAAGCGACCCTCGCTCTCGTCCCTGGTCTCCCCTCTGCGCCCGGTGCTGGGTCACCCCCGGTTCTCCCCGGGACTGCAGGACAGGAGATTTCTCGCACTTAGAGAGGCAGGATTTCATCAGGCGTCCCACTTTAGTGTACGGGGGTGATGGAGGTCGTATGCAGAGCTGTCGGATCCGAGGGGCTCATACGGCCTAGATTTTATGAGAGCCATGCAGCTCAGCCACTTCCTTTCGACCATACCGCCCCCGCCCAGCGACTCGACACACTCCCTTACGCCTCTCGAGGAGCTATGTACAGAGTCGGGTAGGATTCAGCACACGCTTTCGTGGTGTTATGGCAAGTTGATAGAGCCGCCGGGGCCCCTCCGGGTCCCCTGTCTTACTAGGTGGGAGCGGGAGCTCGGCTGCCAATTTTCTGATGACACGAAGCGGCACATACTCCGTTTCACTCACAAGTCGTCTCTTTGCATTAGGACCCAGGAGGCGAACTATAAATTGCTCACACACTGGTATAGGACCCCTTCCCTTCTACACAAAATGTTCCCTGATACTTCTGACCATTGCTGGAGGTGTGGGAGAGAGGAGGGGACCCTCCTGCATGTCTTCTGGGCCTGCCCAGGGCTGCGGAGATTTTGGGAGGAGGTAAGGAGGGTGACCCAAGAGTTTACAGATCGTACCGTGCCGGATACGCCAGCCTACTTCCTCTTGCAGGTGACTGACATGCCTGCAAAAGTCTATAAGAGATCGGTGGTCCGCCACCTTCTGGACGCAGCTAGGGCCTGCATACCCCTCAACTGGAAATCCACATCCCCCCCATCCATTGCTCAGTGGCTCCGCAGAGTTGACGACATCAGCCTCATGGAAGACCTGATCCTCTCTAGCCAGCATAGACGCGAGACATACTCCAGGACCTGGCAGTTATGGAACATTTTTAAATATTCTGACGAAGGGCGGACCCTTAGGGGGATTGAGTTGCCCACATGAGTCTGTGCCCGGACTATTCATCCCCCGGAGGTGTGTCTCGTTTGCAACCAGCCCTCAACACGCAGGCGACACGCCGGGGTCACGACATCCTGATAGGTTAGTCACCATCACCTAGATGTCTGTCTACCTGGTCCCCACCCCTCCTCCTCCTTCTACCCTTCCCTTTTGTCCTTCCCTGTCTAATTCCCTACCCCCTCCTTCTATCGCTGTCTATGCTCCTTCCTTTTTCTCTCCTTTTCCTTTTTTCTGGGTTCGACCCAATTCTTCTCTACCTGAGGTACTATACCTCCTGTTTCTATACTATTTGGATAAAACTAGAGGGGAGGCGATCTCAGCGGGACCCGGGCATTCTGACGTCAACGGTATTCTGACGGACATGTTCAAGTTGGCGGCGGAGGGATACACTGGAGACCAGTGGGAGCTTCACCCCCCCACTGGGGAATTTAATTATATGATCGACCACTAGGAGATCTGAGCTCCGAGGGGATACCCCTGTACTGCTGTGCCATATTTTATTTTGGATGTATATGTCTGTTATTCACTATGGGGATCCGTGTGGATCGACTCCTCTGTTATTGGTTACAAATAAAAAAATTTAAAAAAGGGACACCCAATACACCTTAGCCTGTTGTCCTTCCATCACTGGCCTGTGGTGACAACGACACCTACAGACGACAGTGTGGAACTGCACACAACACAGCCAATGCTGGAGCAGAGGCTAATTTAGCCATAATATTGAATCTGAACTATGTACAGAACAGATAAACCACAAATTTTGCATGTGAGCGCCTGGTCAACAGGAGCAGGGCGCTACACTTACACGATCCTCCTCTCCCCAGATAGTAAGCAATTGTGCTGCAAGTTTGAAAATGACTTGCTAAGCTATTGCTAGACTTGCCAGGCTGCACACTTGCAGCAAGTCCACATTGCATGATTCCAGATGAACTTTCTTTGCAAACATTCTGCAAGTCTGCTGCAAGTTCTGGTTCAGTTATGTTGTGCAATAGTCATCCCACCACAGGGGGTACTGTGGCAGAATTTTCATGCTGTAGACTTGCAGAGCTCTTGCGGTAGACTCACCACTGCAACTTTGCTCTTGCTAAAGACTTGCCATGCAAATTTGCTACAAATTGGAAAAGTGTCAACTAGAACTTGTGCTTCAAGTGCTCTGCAACTGTACAACTTGCCAGTGAAAATATGAAGCAAGTTAACAAGACTTATGCCGTGTACACACAATCGATTTTTTCGACGGTGAAAACACCGTCGAGAAAATCGACGTGAAAAACGAGGAACAGCTTGTTCCCCCCACACACGGCCGTTTTAAATGTAATTTTTTTTTTTGGTCGAAAAAAACGACCGTGTGTGGGCTCCGCGGCAGTGTTTCCCTATGGCAGTGATGGCGAACCTTGGCACCCCAGATGTTTTGGAACTACATTTCCCATGATGCTCATGCACTCTGCAGTGTAGTTGAGCATCATGGGAAATGTAGTTCCAAAACATCTGCAGTGCCAAGGTTCGCCATCACTGCCCTATGGGAAACACTGCCGAGGAGAACATGTCGAAAAAAACGACGAGAAAAATTAGAACATGTTCTAATTTTTCTCGTCGTTTTTAATGCCGTTTTTCTCGTAAAAAAAAAAAAACGTCAGAAAGCCCACAGACGATCGTCGAATGGGAAAAATTTCATTTTTCTCGACGAGAAAAACGGCCGTGTGTACGCGGCATTACAGTTCAACTCTGCCACAAACTTGTGGCAAGTTATCCTTGCTATCTTGGTCCTCTAGCAGCCGGAACTCTCCTCTTCTGCCCCATGCTCCAGTAGCGGACTGTCCATCAGCGTCCTCATGTCCAGTGTAGGGCTACAGGCCCTGCATTGGTCTTGATGACCTTAGAGGGCATCCGACTGTCAGAGCATAGGAAAGAAGAGGCTACAGGGAACTGGTCAAGCAGCATGGAGCACTGGTCAAGCAGTAAGACTGCTTTTTGTGGCCCCTCTAGACCAAAAGGAGTATTTATCCCTTGCAGTGAAGGGGCAGCCCCACTGCAAGGAAGATTGTTTCCTTTCACTGGAGTTTAGCTTAAAAAAACTCCTAAAGATGCACTGCTACGTAGCACATTTCCTAATGTTCCCAGAAGTTCTAGAAAATTACTGTTTTATAGTTTTGGGGCCACCAGAATTGCGATAGCTGGCATAGATCTGATTAGTTTGGAACAGGTGAAACACAATCTTAACAGGATTATGGTAAGTGATAGGTAGTCAAGCATATTGAACAATTCACAATCCAGATTTGTACACTCCTGTGACAGGGGGGTCACTTTGGGCACAGGGTGAGCAAGAAAATAATGGACATTAAGAATATATCTTGGACTACCTAAGCTGGGATAGTAATATTAGTTCGCAATATGTACTGGTTGTTTGATTCTGAACTCAACAAGTTAATTGAGAGATGTGTTACCTGCTTGTTGTGATGTAAATGAATCTAGAATGGCTTCTGAGGATCTTTCATTGTGATAATTAACTTGTACTTGTGTGGATTGTAAATAGCAGACAGACAGTCTGCTGAACATAAGGCCTCATGCCCACGGGCGTTTTTTCAGCCGCGTTTTTGAGCGTTTTTTACAGCTTAAAAACACCTGTCCATGTTAGTCTATAGCTTCATGTCCACCTAGGCGTTTTTGAGCTGTAAAGAGCATAGGCGTTTTTGAGCTGTAAAAAAAACCCAGGGCCAGTGCGTTCCTCAGCGTCAGAATTAGGCAGAAAAAAACGCGAGCATCAAAAAACGCGCAAAAAACGCGCACTAACGCGCGGTCGCGTTTTTAGCTCCGACGTTTTTTTTTGTTTGTTTTTTTTTCAAAAAAAAAAAATATTTACAATAACATGGACAGGCGTTTTTAAGCTGCAAAAAACGCAGCTGTAAAAACGCCAGTGGGCATGAGGCCTTAGGTTATGCATAGCCATTTAAGATGTAAAGGGATTAGCTATTGAACTCACCTGTGTCTGCTAAGAGCTGTCAGATGGGTATTGGGAGCTCGTTATATAACCATTGTGTGAAGTCTTTTGATGATGGGTACTGTAGTTAACCACTTCCCGACCGCGCCATGTACAAAAGACGTCCACAGCGCGGTCGAGTTATCCTGAGTGGACGTCCCAGGGACGTCCTCACAGAATCTTGCTCCCGCGCGCCCCCAGGGGCGCGCTCCAGGATATGTCCGTGACCGCCGGGTCCGGAAGACCCGGCGCATCACGGATCACGGTAGATGGCCGCTAATCGCGGCCGTTTACCACGTGATCGCTCCGTCAAATGACGGAGCGATCACTTGTAAACAGACCGGCGTCATTTGATGACGCCGGTTCCTCCCTCCCCTCTCTGTACCGATCGGTACAGTGTGAGAGGAGAGGGGAGGGAGCGGATGGCAGCAGCAGCACTGTGGGCTGGATCTGTGACAATTGCAGTCACAGATCCATCCATCCATCCCTGCTCAGCCATCCCTGTGCAATACCCTGTGCAATACTCTGCAATACACCCTGTGCAATACTCTGCAATACACCCTGTGCAATACTCTGCAATACCCTGTGCAATACTCTGCAATACCCTGTGCAATACTCTGCAATACACCCTGCCAATACTCTGCAATACCCTGTGCAATACTCTGCAATACACCCTGCCAATACTCTGCAATACCCTGTGCAATACTCTGCAATACCCTGCCAATACTCTGCAATACACCCTGTGCAATACTCTGCAATACACCCTGTGCAATACTCTGCAATACACCCTGCCCATACTCTGCAATACCCTGTGCAATACCCTGCCCATACTGTGCAATACCCTGCCCATACCCTGCCATACTCCGCAATACTCCACAATACCCAGCAATACTCCACAATACCCGGCAATACTCCACAATACCCAGCAATACTCCACAATACCCAGCAATACTCCACAATACCCGGCAATACTCCACAATACCCGGCAATACTCCACAATACCCAGCAATACTCCACAATACCCGGCAATACTCCACAATACCCGGCAATACCCGGCAATACTCCACAATACCCGGCAATACTCCACAATACCCGGCAATACTCCACAATACCCGGCAATACTCCACAATACCCTGCAATACTCCACAATACCCTGCAATACTCCACAATACCCGGCAATACTCCGCAATACCCTGCAATACTCCACAATACCCTGCAATACTCCACAATACCCTGCAATACTCCTCAATACCCGGCAATACTCGTCAATACCCGGCAATACTCGTCAATACTCCTCAATACCCGGCAATACTCCTCAATACCCGGCAATACTCTGCAATAACCACTTCCCGCCCGCCCGCCAGCCGTCATATGACGTCCTTGACTTTGTGCGGAGATATCTGAATGATGGGAGCAGCTACAGGCATCATTCAGATATTCGCTTTTTCAGCTGGCGATTCCCTACACCATAAGAACAATCATAGCGGCTGTTCCACCGCTTGATCGCTCTTACGGAAGGTGAGAGGGGATGCCCCCCCCTCCCGCTGCCCTCCGGTGCTTCTACCGACTCACCGCTACGATCAAAGCCAAGATTGTTTTTTTTTTTGTTTTTTTTTTAGGCTTCCCAGCCTAGAGGTGAGATGTGGGGTCTTATTGACACCCCCCCCCCCCCCATATCTCACTGTAAAGAGGACCTGTCATGCCATATTCCTATTACAAGGGATGTTTACATTCCTTGTAATAGGAATAAAAGTGCTAAAAAAAAAAATTTGGGGCGGAAAAACATGTCAAACTAAAATAAATAAAGTAAAATGAACAATAAAATATATATATTTTTTTTAAAGCGCCCCTGCCCCCGCGAGCTCGCATGCAGAAGTGAACGCATACTTAAGCCCCGCCCACATATGAAAACGGTGTTCAAGCCACACATGTGAGGTATCGTTGCGAACGTTAGAGCGAGAGCAATAATTTTGGCCCTAGACCTCCTCTGTAACTCAAAACATATAACCAGTAAAAATATTTAAAGCATTGCCTATGGGGATTTTTAAGTAGCGAAGTTTGGCGCCATTCCACGAGCGTGTGCAATTTTGAAGGGTGACATGTTAGGTATCTATTTACTCGGCGTAACTTCATCTTTCACATTATGCAAAAACACTGGGCTAACTTTACTGTTTTTTTTTTCTTTTAGGCACAAAACTGTTTTTTTCCGTAAAAAACGCGTTAGAAAAATTTCTGCGCAAATACCGTGCAAGATAAAAAGTTGCAATGACCACCATTATATTCTTTAAGGTCTTTGCTAAAAAAACATATATAATGTTTTGGGGTTCTATGTAATTTTATAGCAAATAAATGATGATTTTTACATGTAGGAGAGAAATGTCAGAATTGGCCTGGGTGCTCCAGAACGCCTGAAGGTGCTCCCTGCATGTTGGGCCTCTGTATGTGGCCACGCTGTGTAAAAGTCTCACACATGTGGTATCGCCATACTCGGGAGGAATAGCAGAATGTGTTTTGGGGTGTAATTTGTGGTATGCATATGCTGTGTGTGAGAAATAACCTGCTAATATGACAATTTTGTGGAAAAAAAAAAAAAGAAAAAAAAATCTTGATTTTTGCAAAGAATTGTGGGAAAAAATGACAACTTCAAAAAACTCACAATGACTCTTTCTAAATACCTTGGAATGTCTTCTTTCCAAAAAGGGGTCATTTGGGGGTAGGGATGAGCTTCGTGTTCGAGTCGAACATACGTTCGACTCGAACATCGGCTGTTCGATCGTTCGACGAAGATCGAACGATTTGGGCCGTTCGCGCCAAATTCGAGTGACGCGAACGGCCCACAATGCACTACGCCATCGCAGTGTCATCCAGGCGCTGTGATTGGCCAAGCATGCACTGTGACCCCGCATGCTTGGCCAATCACAGCGCCGGCAGCGAGGAGAGCAATGATTGGCCACAGGCAGGATGCCTGTGGCCAATTATTGCTGAGGGTGTTTAGTACACGCCCCACACTATAAAAGGCCGCCAGCACGGCGGCCTAGTGTAGTGTGTTCCGGAGCAGGGATAGAGCAGCATAGGCAGGGACAGTGACTGTTATTTCTTTCTTGCTTAACCTGGATTCCTTTAGTTTAGGGAAAGAGAAGGATAGGTAGGGAGAGTGTCAGTGTGTTTTGTGCTTGTGCTATAGTGTGCTTAAAAAAAACATTTATTCTAGGGACAGAAAACTGTAGGTAGGGACAGTGTCAGTTTCTTTCACTCTGCAAGTCCTTGTTTCCAGGGACCTGGAAGGACAGTGAGTGAATTGTCCTTGTGCTATATTGTGCTTAAAAAAACATTTATTCTAGGGACAGAAAACTGTAGGTAGGGAGAGTGTCAGTTTCTTTCACTCTGCAAGTCCTTGTTTCCAGGGACCTGTAAGGACAGTGAGTGAATTGTCCTTGTGCTATATTGTGCTTAAAAAAAACATTTATTCTAGGGACAGAAAACTGTAGGTAGGGAGAGTGTCAGTTTATTTCACTCTGCAAGTCCTTGTTTCCAGGGACCTGGAAGGACAGTGAGTGAATTGTCCTTGTGCTATATTGTGATTAAAACAAAACATTTTTTCTAGGGACAGAAAACTGTAGGTAGGGAGAGTGTTTTTTTTCTTTCACTCTGCAAGTCCTTGTTTCCAGGGACCTGTAAGGACAGTGAGTGAATTGTCCTTGTGCTATATTGTGCTTAAAAAAAACATGTATTCTAGGGACAGAAAACTGTAGGTAGGGAGAGTGTCAGTTTATTTCGCTCTGCAAGTCCTTGTTTCCAGGGACCTGGAAGGACAGTGAGTGAATTGTCCTTGTGCTATATTGTGATTAAAAAAAACATTTTTTCTAGGGACAGAAAACTGTAGGTAGGGAGAGTGTTTTTTTTCTTTCACTCTGCAAGTCCTTGTTTCCAGGGACCTGTAAGGACAGTGAGTGAATTGTCCTTGTGCTATATTGTGCTTAAAAAAAACATTTATTCTAGGGACAGAAAACTGTAGGTAGGGAGAGTGGCAGTTTATTTCACTCTGCAAGTCCTTGTTTCCAGGGACCTGGAAGGACAGTGAGTGAATTGTCCTTGTGCTATATTGTGATTAAAACAAAACATTTTTTCTAGGGACAGAAAACTGTAGGTAGGGAGAGTGTTTTTTTTCTTTCACTCTGCAAGTCCTTGTTTCCAGGGACCTGTAAGGACAGTGAGTGAATTGTCCTTGTGCTATATTGTGCTTAAAAAAAACATTTATTCTAGGGACAGAAAACTGTAGGTAGGGAGAGTGTCAGTTTATTTCACTCTGCAAGTCCTTGTTTCCAGGGACCTGGAAGGACAGTGAGTGAATTCTCCTTGTGCTATATTGTGCTTAAAAAAAACATTTATTCTAGGGACAGAAAACTGTAGGTAGGGAGAGTGTCAGTTTATTTCACTCTGCAAGTCCTTGTTTCCAGGGACCTGTAAGGACAGTGAGTGAATTGTCCTTGTGCTATATTGTGATTAAAAAAAAAATTTTTCTAGGGACAGAAAACTGTAGGTAGGGAGAGTGTTTTTTTTCTTTCACTCTGCAAGTCCTTGTTTCCAGGGACCTGTAAGGACAGTGAGTGAATTGTCCTTGTGCTATATTGTGCTTAAAAAAAACATTTATTCTAGGGACAGAAAACTGTAGGTAGGGAGAGTGTCAGTTTATTTCACTCTGCAAGTCCTTGTTTCCAGGGACCTGGAAGGACAGTGAGTGAATTGTCCTTGTGCTATATTGTGATTAAAAAAAACATTTTTTCTAGGGACAGAAAACTGTAGGTAGGGAGAGTGTTTTTTTTCTTTCACTCTGCAAGTCCTTGTTTCCAGGGACCTGTAAGGACAGTGAGTGAATTGTCCTTGTGCTATATTGTGCTTAAAAAAAACATTTATTCTAGGGACAGAAAACTGTAGGTAGGGAGAGTGTCAGTTTATTTCACTCTGCAAGTCCTTGTTTCCAGGGACCTGGAAGGACAGTGAGTGAATTGTCCTTGTGCTATATTGTGATTAAAACAAAACATTTTTTCTAGGGACAGAAAACTGTAGGTAGGGAGAGTGTTTTTTTTCTTTCACTCTGCAAGTCCTTGTTTCCAGGGACCTGTAAGGACAGTGAGTGAATTGTCCTTGTGCTATATTGTGCTTAAAAAAAACATTTATTCTAGGGACAGAAAACTGTAGGTAGGGAGAGTGTCAGTTTATTTCACTCTGCAAGTCCTTGTTTCCAGGGACCTGGAAGGACAGTGAGTGAATTGTCCTTGTGCTATATTGTGATTAAAACAAAACATTTTTTCTAGGGACAGAAAACTGTAGGTAGGGAGAGTGTTTTTTTTCTTTCACTCTGCAAGTCCTTGTTTCCAGGGACCTGTAAGGACAGTGAGTGAATTGTCCTTGTGCTATATTGTGCTTAAAAAAAACATTTATTCTAGGGACAGAAAACTGTAGGTAGGGAGAGTGTCAGTTTATTTCACTCTGCAAGTCCTTGTTTCCAGGGACCTGGAAGGACAGCGAGTGAATTGTCCTTGTGCTATATTGTGATTAAAAAAAACATTTTTTCTAGGGACAGAAAACTGTAGGTAGGGAGAGTGTTTTTTTTCTTTCACTCTGCAAGTCCTTGTTTCCAGGGACCTGTAAGGACAGTGAGTGAATTGTCCTTGTGCTATATTGTGCTTAAAAAAAACATTTATTCTAGGGACAGAAAACTGTAGGTAGGGAGAGTGCCA
The DNA here is from genome assembly GCA_029206835.1 of Rana muscosa. NCBI lineage: Eukaryota > Metazoa > Chordata > Amphibia > Anura > Ranidae > Rana > Rana muscosa. The sequence continues at coordinate 1,027,247,708 of CM055117.1, forward strand.
GTTTATTTCACTCTGCAAGTCCTTGTTTCCAGGGACCTGGAAGGACAGTGAGTGAATTGTCCTTGTGCTATATTGTGATTAAAACAAAACATTTTTTCTAGGGACAGAAAACTGTAGGTAGGGAGAGTGTTTTTTTTCTTTCACTCTGCAAGTCCTTGTTTCCAGGGACCTGTAAGGACAGTGAGTGAATTGTCCTTGTGCTATATTGTGCTTAAAAAAAACATTTATTCTAGGGACAGAAAACTGTAGGTAGGGAGAGTGTCAGTTTATTTCACTCTGCAAGTCCTTGTTTCCAGGGACCTGGAAGGACAGTGAGTGAATTGTCCTTGTGCTATATTGTGATTAAAAAAAACATTTTTTCTAGGGACAGAAAACTGTAGGTAGGGAGAGTGTTTTTTTTCTTTCACTCTGCAAGTCCTTGTTTCCAGGGACCTGGAAGGACAGTGAGTGAATTCTCCTTGTGCTATATTGTGCTTAAAAAAAACATTTATTCTAGGGACAGAAAACTGTAGGTAGGGAGAGTGTCAGTTTATTTCACTCTGCAAGTCCTTGTTTCCAGGGACCTGTAAGGACAGTGAGTGAATTGTCCTTGTGCTATATTGTGATTAAAAAAAACATTTTTTCTAGGGACAGAAAACTGTAGGTAGGGAGAGTGTTTTTTTTCTTTCACTCTGCAAGTCCTTGTTTCCAGGGACCTGTAAGGACAGTGAGTGAATTGTCCTTGTGCTATATTGTGCTTAAAAAAAACATTTATTCTAGGGACAGAAAACTGTAGGTAGGGAGAGTGTCAGTTTATTTCACTCTGCAAGTCCTTGTTTCCAGGGACCTGGAAGGACAGTGAGTGAATTCTCCTTGTGCTATATTGTGCTTAAAAAAAACATTTATTCTAGGGACAGAAAACTGTAGGTAGGGAGAGTGTCAGTTTATTTCACTCTGCAAGTCCTTGTTTCCAGGGACCTGTAAGGACAGTGAGTGAATTGTCCTTGTGCTATATTGTGATTAAAACAAAACATTTTTTCTAGGGACAGAAAACTGTAGGTAGGGAGAGTGTTTTTTTTCTTTCACTCTGCAAGTCCTTGTTTCCAGGGACCTGTAAGGACAGTGAGTGAATTGTTCTTGTGCTATATTGTGCTTAAAAAAAATATTTTTTCTAGGGACAGAAAACTGTAGGTAGGGAGAGTGTCAGTTTCTTTCACTCTGCAAGTCCTTGTTTCCAGGGACCTGGAAGGACAGTGAGTGAATTGTCCTTGTGCTATATTGTGATTAAAACAAAACATTTTTTCTAGGGACAGAAAACTGTAGGTAGGGAGAGTGTTTTTTTTCTTTCACTCTGCAAGTCCTTGTTTCCAGGGACCTGTAAGGACAGTGAGTGAATTGTCCTTGTGCTATATTGTGCTTAAAAAAAAACATTTATTCTAGGGACAGAAAACTGTAGGTAGGGAGAGTGTCAGTTTATTTCACTCTGCAAGTCCTTGTTTCCAGGGACCTGGAAGGACAGTGAGTGAATTGTCCTTGTGCTATATTGTGATTAAAACAAAACATTTTTTCTAGGGACAGAAAACTGTAGGTAGGGAGAGTGTTTTTTTTTCTTTCACTCTGCAAGTCCTTGTTTCCAGGGACCTGTAAGGACAGTGAGTGAATTGTCCTTGTGCTATATTGTGCTTAAAAAAAACATTTATTCTAGGGACAGAAAACTGTAGGTAGGGAGAGTGTCAGTTTATTTCACTCTGCAAGTCCTTGTTTCCAGGGACCTGGAAGGACAGTGAGTGAATTGTCCTTGTGCTATATTGTGATTAAAAAAAACATTTTTTCTAGGGACAGAAAACTGTAGTTAGGGAGAGTGTTTTTTTTCTTTCACTCTGCAAGTCCTTGTTTCCAGGGACCTGTAAGTACAGTGAGTGAATTGTCCTTGTGCTATATTGTGCTTAAAAAAAACATTTATTCTAGGGACAGAAAACTGTAGGTAGGGAGAGTGGCAGTTTATTTCACTCTGCAAGTCCTTGTTTCCAGGGACCTGGAAGGACAGTGAGTGAATTGTCCTTGTGCTATATTGTGATTAAAACAAAACATTTTTTCTAGGGACAGAAAACTGTAGGTAGGGAGAGTGTTTTTTTTCTTTCACTCTGCAAGTCCTTGTTTCCAGGGACCTGTAAGGACAGTGAGTGAATTGTCCTTGTGCTATATTGTGCTTAAAAAAAACATTTATTCTAGGGACAGAAAACTGTAGGTAGGGAGAGTGTCAGTTTATTTCACTCTGCAAGTCCTTGTTTCCAGGGACCTGGAAGGACAGTGAGTGAATTGTCCTTGTGCTATATTGTGATTAAAAAAAACATTTTTTCTAGGGACAGAAAACTGTAGGTAGGGAGAGTGTTTTTTTTCTTTCACTCTGCAAGTCCTTGTTTCCAGGGACCTGGAAGGACAGTGAGTGAATTCTCCTTGTGCTATATTGTGCTTAAAAAAAACATTTATTCTAGGGACAGAAAACTGTAGGTAGGGAGAGTGTCAGTTTATTTCACTCTGCAAGTCCTTGTTTCCAGGGACCTGTAAGGACAGTGAGTGAATTGTCCTTGTGCTATATTGTGATTAAAAAAAACATTTTTTCTAGGGACAGAAAACTGTAGGTAGGGAGAGTGTTTTTTTCTTTCACTCTGCAAGTCCTTGTTTCCAGGGACCTGTAAGGACAGTGAGTGAATTGTCCTTGTGCTATATTGTGCTTAAAAAAAACATTTATTCTAGGGACAGAAAACTGTAGGTAGGGAGAGTGTCAGTTTATTTCACTCTGCAAGTCCTTGTTTCCAGGGACCTGGAAGGACAGTGAGTGAATTCTCCTTGTGCTATATTGTGCTTAAAAAAAACATTTATTCTAGGGACAGAAAACTGTAGGTAGGGAGAGTGTCAGTTTATTTCACTCTGCAAGTCCTTGTTTCCAGGGACCTGTAAGGACAGTGAGTGAATTGTCCTTGTGCTATATTGTGATTAAAACAAAACATTTTTTCTAGGGACAGAAAACTGTAGGTAGGGAGAGTGTTTTTTTTCTTTCACTCTGCAAGTCCTTGTTTCCAGGGACCTGTAAGGACAGTGAGTGAATTGTCCTTGTGCTATATTGTGCTTAAAAAAAACATTTATTCTAGGGACAGAAAACTGTAGGTAGGGAGAGTGTCAGTTTATTTCACTCTGCAAGTCCTTGTTTCCAGGGACCTGGAAGGACAGTGAGTGAATTGTCCTTGTGCTATATTGTGATTAAAAAAAACATTTTTTCTAGGGACAGAAAACTGTAGGTAGGGAGAGTGTTTTTTTTCTTTCACTCTGCAAGTCCTTGTTTCCAGGGACCTGGAAGGACAGTGAGTGAATTCTCCTTGTGCTATATTGTGCTTAAAAAAAACATTTATTCTAGGGACAGAAAACTGTAGGTAGGGAGAGTGTCAGTTTATTTCACTCTGCAAGTCCTTGTTTCCAGGGACCTGTAAGGACAGTGAGTGAATTGTCCTTGTGCTATATTGTGATTAAAAAAAACATTTTTTCTAGGGACAGAAAACTGTAGGTAGGGAGAGTGTTTTTTTTCTTTCACTCTGCAAGTCCTTGTTTCCAGGGACCTGTAAGGACAGTGAGTGAATTGTCCTTGTGCTATATTGTGCTTAAAAAAAACATTTATTCTAGGGACAGAAAACTGTAGGTAGGGAGAGTGTCAGTTTATTTCACTCTGCAAGTCCTTGTTTCCAGGGACCTGGAAGGACAGTGAGTGAATTCTCCTTGTGCTATATTGTGCTTAAAAAAAACATTTATTCTAGGGACAGAAAACTGTAGGTAGGGAGAGTGTCAGTTTATTTCACTCTGCAAGTCCTTGTTTCCAGGGACCTGTAAGGACAGTGAGTGAATTGTCCTTGTGCTATATTGTGATTAAAACAAAACATTTTTTCTAGGGACAGAAAACTGTAGGTAGGGAGAGTGTTTTTTTTCTTTCACTCTGCAAGTCCTTGTTTCCAGGGACCTGTAAGGACAGTGAGTGAATTGTTCTTGTGCTATATTGTGCTTAAAAAAAATATTTTTTCTAGGGACAGAAAACTGTAGGTAGGGAGAGTGTCAGTTTCTTTCACTGTGAAAGTCCTTGTTTCAAGGGACAGAGAAGGACACCTGAAGGTAGCCCTTATTGCTTTTTTCCCATCTCCCTGCAGGCCATCTATTAGAATGTCTGGAAGGCAAACAAGGAGAGGCAGACAGTCAGGAGGCAATAAAAGAGGGCAAGCAGGCTCTGTGTCTGGGGGCAACAGTGCTGGTCGTGGACGCGGTGCATTGTCATCAGCACATGGCCATGGGACACGCTTGTCCTTCTTTTCGGCAGCTGGACATGTTGAGCCACATCATGCCGAAGACTTGGTAGAGTGGATGACCAAGCCCTCCTCCTCCTCCTCATCCTCTCTCACCCAGGCTCAGGGTACTGGAAAAGCAGCTGCCAAAGCGTCGTCTTCCCTGGTATCAATGTCAGACAAATCATCAGTCACTCCTTCCCTAGACCCACCATGTCCTCCTCCTGAGGAGTCCCCCGAACTGTTTCAGCACAGTGTTGGGTACATGCTCCAGGAGGATGCCCAGCGTTTCGAAGGGTCTGATGATGAAACCCAGCTAGAGGAAGGCAGTAGCGTGAGAGCAGACAGAGGGGATGCTCAAGAAGGACACCAATCTGGCAGTCATGTTCCAGCAGCTGCAGCATACTGCCAGATTGGCTCCAGTGATGAGGAGGGAGGGGATGATGAGGTCACTGACTCCACGTGGGTGCCTAATAGGAGAGAGGAGGAGGAGGAGGATGAGGAGGAGGCACATCTCCAACGAGGCAGGATGCCCTTTGGTGGCCAGCGTAAGGGCAGTACACCGACGGAATCACACCGCAGAGCTCCGCCTGTGCAGGGCGCTGCCTCTGCCCGTCATTCAAAAAGTTCTTTGGTGTGGGCCTTTTTTGAGGCTAGTGCATCAGATCGCACAGCTGCTGTTTGCAACATATGTCTCAAGCGTATATCGCGTGGCCAAAACATCAGCCGCTTGGGTACCACATGCCTGACCAGACATATGTTGACCTGCCATGCAGCTCGTTGGCAAGCCTACCTCAAAGACCCACACCAAAGAACAAAGCGGACCTCTCCTTGCACCGCATCAGCTGGGATCTCCAACCCCACTATAACTTCAGTCCTCTCTGAAACATGCACTGAGAGGAATGAAGGTGTAGAATTAGGTGTGTCACAGCCAAGTACTTGCGCCCACTCTGCTAGCAGTACACCGACGTCCGATTCTAGCAGGCAAATTTCCCTGCCCCAGCTGCTGGACCGTCGAAAGAAGTTCACTCCCAGCCATCCACATGCCCAGCGGTTGAATGCTAGCTTGGCTAAATTGCTAGCGCTTCAACTGCTGCCTTTTCAGTTGGTAGACTCGGCCCCCTTCCGTGAGTTTGTGCAATGTGCAGTTCCTCAGTGGCAGGTTCCCAAACGCCACTTTTTCTCACGGAAGGCTATTCCGGCTCTCTACCGGCATGTGGAAGGCAATGTCTTGGCCTCGCTGGACAGGGCGGTCAGCGGTAAGGTGCATATTACCGCTGACTCATGGTCCAGCAGGCATGGACAGGGACGTTACCTTTCTTTCACGGCCCATTGGGTCACTCTTTTGGCAGCTGGGAAGGATTCAGGACAAGGTGCAGTAGTGTTGGAGGTTGTCCCACCGCCACGCCTCCAAAATGCTACTACTGGTTGTGACACACCTCTCTCCTCCACCCCCTCCTCTTCTTCTTCCTCCATGGCCTCTTCCTGTGGTTTGTCCTATGAACCAGCGGTGCTCCGTAGCCGTTCACGGGGCTACGCAAGTACGCAGGCAAAAAGATGCCATGCCGTGCTTGCGCTGGTGTGTTTGGGGGACAGAAGCCACACTGGGGCAGAGGTCCTGTCTGCTCTGCAGGGCCAGGCCGAGAGGTGGTTGACGCCACGCCAGCTTAAGCCAGGAATGGTGGTTTGCGACAATGGCACCAACCTCCTCTCCGCCCTCCGACAGGGACAACTGACCCATGTGCCCTGTGTGGCTCACGTCCTTAACCTGGTGGTGCAGCGCTTCTTGGGCAGGTACCCGGGCTTACAGGATGTCCTGAGGCAGGCCAGGAAAGTCTGTGTGCATTTCCGCAGATCTTATAATGCCAGTGCTCGCCTGGCTGAGCTGCAAAAGGAGTTGAACCTGCCCAAGAACCGCCTTATATGTGACATGCCCACCAGGTGGAACTCAACGTTGGCCATGCTGCAGCGGCTGCACACGCAGCAGAGGGCCATCAATGAGTACCTGTGCGACTACGGCACCAGGACAGGGTCAGGGGAGCTTGGTTTTTTTTCTCCACGCCAGTGGGGCATGATCAGGGATGCATGCACTGTCCTGGCACCATTTGAGGAGGCCACGAGGATGGTGAGCAGTGACAGTGCATGCATCAGTGACACTGTACCTCTTGTCCACCTGTTGGAGCACACGCTGCGTGGAATAATGGACAGGGCACTTGAGGCAGAACAGAGGCAGGAAGAGGAGGACTTCCTTGCCTCTCAAGGCCCCCTTTACCCAGACAGTGTTCCTTCTGTCCCACCCATCGCACAGGAAGAGGAGGAGGAGGAGGAGGAGGAGGAGGAGGATTGTGTCAGCATGGAGGTGGAGGCTGGCACTCAGCATCATCAGCAGCAGTCTTTTAGGGATGATTTACAGTCCCAAGAAACCAGTGGACTTGTACGTGGCTGGGAGGAGGTGGCTGCGGATCATGTCGTCCTTAGTGACCCAGAGGACTCCGGAGCGAATGCCTCAGCAAACCTACGCTGCATGGCCTCCCTGATCCTGCAAAGTCTGCGGAAGGATCCTCGTATTCTTCGGATCAAGGAGAGGGACCATTACTGGCTGGCCACTCTCCTTGATCCACGGTACAAGGGTAAGGTTGCGGACCTTATGTTACCGTCGCAGAGGGAGCAGAGGATGAGACAACTCCGGGAGGCCTTGCAGAAAGGTCTGTGCAACGCGTTCCCAGAGACTGGGAGGTTGCAAACTCCTGGTCCTGGACAACGAGTTGCTGAGGCTTCGGCCAGTCAAAGAAGGAGCGGTGGGGAAGGTGGCCGTCTGACCGATGCGTTCAGACAATTCTTTAGTCCGCAGCCCCAAAGTATGATCGGTTCCAGCAACCATCGCCAGCGTCTGATAAACATGGTGCAGGAATATCTAGGGGCAAGGTCAGACTTGGACACCTTCCCCACCGAAAATCCTCTGGCTTACTGGGTCTTGAGGATGGATCACTGGCCAGAGCTTGCACAGTATGCAATTGAGCTACTGGCCTGTCCTGCATCCAGCGTTCTTTCGGAACGCACATTCAGTGCTGCTGGAGGATTTGTCACGGATCACAGGGTGCGCCTGTCCACCGACTCGGTTGATCGACTGACTTTCATCAAGATGAACCAGTCTTGGATCACCACCAGCTACCACACACCTGATGCTGATATAACAGACTAATTGATTTTAACATGTCACATCCCTTCAAGACTGATGCTGATGCTGAGTGCCTGTGCTGTTATGTTGACTGGCTATCCTCCTCCTCCGAGTCCTCAATGATACGATTGATGATGATAGCTTGTAAGATCATTTTTGTTTATGGGTGCCGCCACCAGTGCCTAACGCCCAATTTTTCAGCCCCTGTTTAACAGGGGCGTGTAATTACAATTTTTGAAGCAATACTTTGCAACAGGGCTCATTGCTGTGCTCCAAGTACAGTATCTGTGAGGAGTTGCAGTGTTGTGCCACCAGTGCCTAAGGCCCAATTTTTCAGCCCCTGTTTAACAGGGGCGTGTCATTACAATTTTTGAAGCAATACTTTGCAACAGGGCTCATTGGTGTGCTCCAAGTACAGTATCTGTGAGGAGTTGCAGTGTTGTGCCACCAGTGCCTAAGGCCCAATTTTTCAGCCCCTGTTTAACAGGGGCGTGTCATTACAATTTTTGAAGCAATACTTTGCAACAGGGCTCATTGCTGTGCTCCAAGTACAGTATCTGTGAGGGGTTGCAGTGTTGTGCCACCAGTGCCTAAGGCCCAATTTTTCAGCCCCTGTTCAACAGGGGCATGTAATTACAATTCTTGATCTAATAATTCACAGCAGGGCCCATTGCTGCACCCACCAAGAGTAACTGTCAGGGCTTACAGTGTTGTGGCACCAGCACCACCATCAAAGGCCCAATTTTTACTACCACTGTTCAACAATTATATGTAATTAAAATTCCTGATATAATAGTTGACAGCAGGGCGTTCCAGCACCAACCAAGAGTAACTGTGAGTGCTTACAGTGTTGTGCCAACACCAACAACTAAGGGGCCTATTTCTGCAGAGTATATACGGCAGGTCCCTACTTTCAAACATCCAACTTACAAACGACTCCTACTTGCAAACGCAAGAAGACAACAGGAAGTGAGAGGAAATCTACCACTAGGAAGGAAAATTCTCTCCTGTAAGAATAAATATGGGAGAAAGGTGTCTCCTCTGTACTGATGCTTTATCAGCAATCCTTGTTTCAAGAAAAAGACCACATTTCAAAAAGAGTTGTCATTGGGACGGAAAGTGAGGTGAAATGTTCTGAACAGGGGCACAGACAGCAAAACAAATGTTACAGGGGTGATAACCCTTACCTATGTTTTCCAAAAAGTTTAAAAATAGATTTTTGGTCTGGAGCTACACTTCAACAATGTACCTGTTCAAAATTACAAACAGACTCTACATAAGAACAAACCTACAGTCCCTGTCTTGTATGCACCGCCTGTATAGGGCTGTTCAGAGTATATAGGGCCTTTTTTATTTTATGTGCGGGGTTCCCCTTAATATCCATACAAGACCCAAAGGGGCTGGTAATGGGCTGGGGTAGGGGGGGGGGTCATGGGGTAGCTATGCCATTTTTCTTAAAGAATTTCATCCATATTACCGGGACCAGACATTACATTAAAGCCGCAAGCAGTTTTAAATGGCTTTTTTTTCCTTTAGAAGTGTCATTTTGTGCAGGGACAGTTCTAAACACGGGAAACACGTGGCACTTCACAGGCATACTTTAGACACCCCCCAGGTACGATATTTAAAGGAATATTTGACTTTTTTTTTTTCACTTTATGCATCATTAAAATGACTGCTCCCGAAAAACGACCGTTTTTAAAACTTCTTTTTGCATTGATACATGTCCCCTGGTGCAGAACCCGGGTTCCCAAACCCTTTTTAGGACAATAACATGCATAATAGTTGTTATAATTAGCACTTTAGAATTCGAACGTTCGCATCCATTGTATTTAATAGGGTTCTAATGTTCGTTCGAACTTTCGGTCCGTTCGCGGGTTCTGGTGCGAACCGAACCCGGGGGTGTTCGGCTCATCACTATTTGGGGGGTATTTGTACTTTTCTGGCATGTTAGGGTCTCAAGAAATGAGATAGGCCGTCAGTACTTCAGGTGTGATCAATTTTCAGATATTGGCACCATAGCTTGTGGACTCTATAACTTTCACAAAGACCAAAAAATATCCACCAATTTGTACTTATTTTTACCAAAGATATGTAGCAGTATAAATTTTGGCCAAAATGTATGAAGAAAAAATACTAATTTGCAAAATTTTATAACGGAAACAAAGAAAAATTCATTTTTTTACAAAATGTTCAGTCTTTTTTCTCTTATAGCGCAAAAAATAAAAAACCCAGCAGTGATTAAATACCACCAAAAGAAAGCTCTATTTGTGTGAAAAAAAGGACAAAAATTTCATATGGGTACAGTGTTGTATGACTGAGTAATTGTCATTCAAAATGTGAGAGCACCGAAAGCTGAAAATTCGTCTGGTTAGGAAGGGGGTTTAAGTGCCCAGTTGTCAAGTGGTTAAAGTGGTTGTAAACCCACTTTTTTTTTTTTTTTGTCCCACCTGCAAGAGAAAGGCATAATGAGCTATTATGACTAGCATAATAGCTCATTATGTTCCACTTACCTTAGATCGGGGCCCCCGAAGCCGTCCTCGTCCCTCACTGCAGACATCACTGCGGCGATAGCCGGAATGTTACTTCCGGGTATCGCCGCACCAGCCAATCACAGCGCCGCTCCGGCGCTGTGATTGGCCGGAGCGGCGGAGACGTCACTCTGCGCATGCGCGCGGGAGGCGTCCCACTCGGCTACGCCCAGCGATTGCTGGGAAGTAGCCGAGTATGTGAATGGGATTAACCCCATAAATGCGCCGTTGTCTACGGCGCGCATGCGCCGTAGATAGCGGCGCTTGACATTTTAGTAAATATCTCCTAAACCGTGTAGGTTTAGGAGATATTTCTTGCACCTACAGGTAAGCCTTAATCTAGGCTTACCTGTAGGTGCAAGTTGAAAAAGTGGGTTTACAACCACTTTAAGAGACAGTAAGGCTAGCCTAAAGGTCATGTGTCTGAGTCATCAGCGGTAGTTAATTAGCTCATGTAAATTCAGTCTGATCAAAGATGTATTGTCAGAGGAAAATGAGGAATGCAAGAATCTCCTCTCTGTGTGTATAAAATTGGGAGTTTTTCAATAAAGATTGTCAGACCAGCTGGAAAGCACACGGAGCGTTGTCTCGTATGTCTGAAAGGATTATCCCTATGGGAAGAGCTCGCCTGACTGTGGAGTGTCGGTAGCTGATGTGTGTTCGGAGTGGGAATATCCTAAACGGCGTTAACCCCTTTCATACTTGGGGACCCGTTACAACTCCTGTCTAGATAGCAAGAATAACTTTGCACAAATTTGTGGCAGTGTTGAATCTGTTAACTTGGTGCACATTTTCACTGGCAAGTTGTACACTTGCAGAGCACCTGAAGCACAAATTCTAGTTGACACTTTTCCAATTTGTAGCAAATTTGCATGGCAAGTCTCTAGCAAGAGCAAAGTTGCAGTGGTGATTCTACAGCAAGAGCTCTACAAATCTACAGCAGTGAGCAAAGTTGAAAATCAGCCACAGTGCCCCCTGTGGTGGGATGACTATTGCACAACATAACTGAACCGGAACTTGCAGCAGACTTTCAGAATGTTTGAAAAGAAAGTTGATCTGGAGTCATGCAATGTGAACTTGCTGCAATTGTGTAACTAATTTGTGAATCCTGGCAAGTCTAGCAATAACTTAGCAAGTAATTTTAAACCTGCACCACAATTGCTTACTATCTGGGTGGGATCCATGAATCTATTAAATCCCACCTCCTTAAAGTCACTGCAGAGTATTCATCATACTCTTTTTTTCCTGTTTTTTTTCTGCCTTATTTTTTGATAGCTTCTTCTTTATTGACAGATATTCATTTACTAGGTTTGTTTGTGCAATTACCAGTCAAGCAACTGGGCTGTATGTGATAATAAAAACGTCACTTGCTCTCTACTTGTCCTTGCATTAGAAATGTAAATTCCATACGCCTTGGAAAAGAAGGAGCCCTGCTCTCGTGTTATTTTGATCTTGCAAAATCAATAAAAACATTGAAACAGGAAAATTTCCCCCTAAATGAGAGATTTCAATGCTCTTTTTTATTAAAAACCATCCCCTTCCATAACGTATCTTACTATAGCTGACAAAATCTATCACCTCCCTTTAAAAATGGAACAACTCTAATTGTTTCGCTCACTTTTATTAAATCTTGTGAATGTTTTCTTTTTTTCTATAGGTCTTTAATTAAAGAAAAGCTGATGTGTTTACGAAACATCTTGTCAGCCTTAACTCACAGGAAACAAAATATCCTAAGTCGTCTTTCTAATGAAGTTTTTTGTTTTTCATTTTTTTAATGCATGTTCCTTGTCCTTCTCTTTGAAATATGGGAGACTTTCTGTCTGCAAGCGACATTGCAAGTGCAAAGGAAATGCAAATAACCGTCAAGCTTCGGAGTACTTGTTTTGCTAGGATACAATCTTAGCTCATACGATCTTCCCTGCAACGTGATTGGTTGGTGCAGTCTGCTTGCTGACGTCAGCCTGTTGCTGGGTGGAAGACTTTAGAACTCAAGCACTTTCTTCCTGTTCTCTGCTAAACTTGAGTGGGGGGAGAAAAAAAAAAAAAGAGAAAAAGAGTTTATGTTTGCAGAAAAAACAAATGTCATGGAAAAATTAAACAAAACACGACTTCTACAATTAATATATATGAATATATGTAAATTCTGTATTATATAACATATATATATATATATATATATATATATATATATATATATATATATATTAAAAAATATATTTTTTTAAATAGTTATACAATGTCACAGAAGACATGGTCACTTTTTGCAAATTCCACTGACAGTAGCGGCATTGTGCTCCTGTTAGCTATCACATATAATGCTTTGTTTATAGAAGTTTGCTTGCACTTAGCTTTATTTTTTTACAACCTTATTATTATGTTCTTTCCTAAACTTGAGGACAGGGGGGGTGATAAAAAAAAAAAAAAAAAAAGAGTGAGAAAAAGAGTTTTTATATTTGCAGAAAAAACAAATGTCATGAAAAAATTTAACAAAACATAAAAATTCTACAATTAATATACTGTATATTAATATATGGGTATTCTGTATTATATATTGTATATAATTGTAAAAATATATTTATATATATATATAATATATATATATATATATATATATATATATTATATATATATATAATTATTTTTTTTAACATTAATACAATGTCACAGAAGACATGGTCACTATTTGCAAATTCCATTGACAGTGGTGGCACTGTGCTCCTGTTAGCTATCACATATCATTTTTTTTTTTTATCAATTTGCTTGCACTTAGATTTTATTTTTTATGACTGTGTAGCGACCTCACCCCCTTCACCTGCCTTCGGCTCCTCGCAGGTAGAGAGGGCACACCACGCCACAAGCCCGTACCCTCCTGTATAAAGAGGTTGAGCGGTGTTGTTAGCGGGTTTCCACGGCCAGAAACCAGAATCCTCCAGAGAATGATTCTTACCTCTACAATAAATCGAGATAAGTCCTTGTCCCCCCCCCCCCCCCCGTGACTTGAATGTCCACACCAGCTGCAACTCCAACGCAGAGTTTATTTTCTCTTTGCAAATAACAGTCTCTGATAGGAAAAGGATGGAGTAAGAAGACAGGACAGCACAAGGTGTGGGAGAGGTCCAGGCACAAACACAATCATTTCACTGCTCGGGTTCTCAAGCAGACTCAGCCCAAATGGATAGTCTCCCTAGGTAGGGACTAGCAGCCAAATGGTACTCTAACTTAACCGCACAGTCTCTGCCACAGACCTGGTGAACTTGGTCTCTGCCACAGACTGGTGAACTTGGTCTCTGCCACAGACCTGGTGAACTTGGTCTCTGCCACAGACCTGGTGAACTTGGTCTCTGCCACAGACCTGGTGAACTTGGTCTCTGCCACAGACCTGGTGAACTTGGTGCTTCAAGACTTGACCTCTTTGTAAGGAGAAGACATCCCTCCAGAGAGTTACCGGGCCCCTTCCTTCACGTGACTTCTCACCTGTCCCTCGGAACAGTTCCTCCCTCGGCCTCCTCATCTAAGATACGGGTCCACTCGCAAGGCGGCACCCTGGGAATCCTCGATCCTTGCTGGGCCCCAGCCGAAGGTGCTGGGCCCAAGGCCTTTGCCGCAGTCCCAGGGCTAAAGGTGCCTGGGACTGATTCACCGACCTCCGCCCCTGGGCCGAAGGTGCCCAGGGCGGACAGGAACACACCCCTGGGAGTAGATCTCCCGACGACCGAAGAAGAACCCCGAACAGGCAGTGTCTGCCCCTTTTATATCCTCTCCCAGCATGCATGGCAGGCCCACCACACCCACTGTACGGCTGCCGAGAGGGGACACACAAAGCACAGCACTGTATCAGTGGTTCAACCCTGGCCTACTATGGCAGCGCCACCTGCAGGCCACAGGGAACTATACACCGATACTCTCCCTGCGGACAAAAATGGTTGAAAGAATCCTGACAATTGGAGTGTTTGAGCATAACTACCACTCAAACACTTCCCCTAAATTTAGGACCCCGCTACACTCTCCCCCCACTTAATTAGACACTGTCCCCAGTGTCTGGAGCAAACCTATGCCTCTCAAGCCTGAGTCAACATAGACCTTTTCCAGAAACTATCTACAAAAAAAACAAATTTGAAAAATATGTTTGTTTGTGCCGGAACCTGAACATGGGGGAAAGGGAGTTAAATGAAGAGATGAAGAAAGAGTAGGCGAAAACCAATGTGTACATCCCATTCTCAAATGTCACATAGTTCAAAATAACATTTTTTTTTTTCATTTACATTTCCCTCCCTTACTGCAATAGCTAAATCCACCCCATGCTCAGTGATTTGCTTGGTGTCCAACTGCAGAGGGAAAAAGAAAAAAAAACACACACAACCAACAATCTGACATCCTAACTTATTTACAGTAGAAGAGAAAAAATTCTCCCTGGAGGAAAAATCCTTTCCTTCTAACAAGTAAAACATAATGCAAGAGTTACGCAACACTGCCACCTAGTGGAAGTGCCACCGTCAAGACACTTGTCCCTGGAAAAAAACGTATTTTTCTCTTGAAGACAAATCCTCTTCTTCTTGAACCTGACTGTGACCCTAAACTATTTCTACCCCAAAATCACTGTCTTTTTGGCGCTGTGAGAGGAGAAAAAAAAAACCAACAGCTCCTACTCTTCCTGCAAAGTAGAATACCCCATCTGTAAGGGCAAACGTTCTTGGGCTCCAGGAGAGTACACTCCAGGATAAGCAAAGGACAAAACATAAAGAGTCCAGTCTCTCAAAGATAGTACTGCGGATGAGGCAACACTAGTGGTTTCTAGTTCTTGTAAAAAATGTAAATAAAATATAATATTCAACATTGTCTTTCTCCTTCCGGCAAATAACCACTTTATCTGCGTGGATATGCCTGCCAAGCATCCAGGACTCTTTACATTCTTTGTACCGCTTGGTGATTGTGGCAGAACAGGCAAAGTACCTACGGGCCTGGGGTACCTTCAAATAAGTCCATAGGAAGTCCCCGTACCACCGATCCCTATAGGCCTCCACTTCAAATAGCAAATCTTTAGGCAAGTACGGGTATTCCCACCCATATTCGTTTGCCACTCTCTGATTGAATAACCTCTGCATCCTGGACAACGGAGGTATGGTTGCACGATCTCTCAAACCTGGTAAAACTATGGCATCCGGGTATCGAGGCACTTCCACTGCCTCCGGACCAGACATAAGGGCCCGCAACGACACTCGTCCCATCCCAGCAACAGGTGCAGGTATCTCCAATGGTGGAAGGGCAGACAACAGGTCAGATTCCTCCTCAGGCTCCTGGGCCTCCTCCCGGGGTGTATCATCCCCAGTGACCATGGGTGGGTCCCTTTTTTCTACGGGTCAAGGACAGGGGCATCTTATCCCAACTCTTCCGCTCGAACAGTTCATCTATGGCCACATAATCCCCTGGATCGGAGACTGACTCCAGGTCAGAGGTATCACATTCCTCCACCGGCAGGTAACTACTAGTGGATGAAGAATCACCGCCTCTCACAAGTTCAAGGGCTCTGGGGTCCCTAACTCAAACATTCGACACTTCGGACCTTAGCCAAGATCCCTTTCCCCGGCTTACCTCGGCTTGTAGCTGAAGCAGGATGTCTGGAACTTTTTCCTGTGGAAACATCCGATCCGAGCAAGCGCTGGGGTGTAACTCCACCACGGCCGCAGGAAGCTTTAACATAGCCGACCTTCCTCTTTGGCGGTGGGAGCGACGACTCGGTAACAACCGAGGCAACATCCTCCGGTTTCTTCGTCTCTGGTTACTCAATCACCGGAACAATCTCAGCTGCGACTTCCTCCGAAGTCCCAACAGTGCGCGTAGGGGTGACTGTGGAAGCTCTGGTTCCTTCTTCTAAAGTGGTGACGCCCGTAAGGCAGTTCAAACCAGGTTTTTCAGTAGGCTGTTCTACCTCAAATAGGAACTCTTTGCACTGCTCGCATCTTCCAAAAGGCCTAAGATGCACCACCAGTCCCTCGCATTCGGGACAAACCACTCCAAGGGCCTCCGCCTCTATGCAGACACAGAGAGCGAAGCGACCCCGAGGCTTCAGTCGGATCCCCGTGTCGGTCACAGAAGCAGCAAACGAGGTCACATTAATGGTTGAAGTAGCCAGAATCCATGAGGCATTAGACGCCATGTTACCCGCTTGCCGATTCATCGCGCACTGTCCTTTTTGCACCAAAGTCACCACGTGTAACTCATCATATGGCGAGGCTCCTCCCATCTTCTGCAATGTTCGCTGGCTTTCTTACTCTAGGCACGCCCACGAACTACGCAGCCTGGGCTCTCCTCGTGGCGCAGTCACTTTCCTTTTCAAATATGGCCGACCTCTACGGAACTTCACAGGGGAATAAAGTTCAAACACTGGGGGGTTTCTTCTCCCTTCCGGCCGTAGAAATCCCGGACTCAAGTCCCCACGTGTAGCGACCTCACCCCCTTCACCTGCCTTCGGCTCCTCGCAGGTAGAGAGGGCACACCACGCCACAAGCCCGTACCCTCCTGTATAAAGAGGTTGAGCGGTGTTGTTAGCGGGTCTCCACGGCCAGAAACCAGAATCCTCCAGAGAATGATTCTTACCTCTACAATAAACCGAGATAAGTCCTTGTCCCCCCCCCCGTGACTTGAATGTCCACACCAGCTGCAACTCCAACGCAGAGTTTATTTTCTCTTTGCAAATAACAGTCTCTGATAGGTAAAGGATGGAGTAAGAAGAGAGGACAGCACAAGGTGTGGGAGAGGTCCAGGCACAAACACAATCACTTCACTGCTCGGCTTCTCAAGCAGACTCAGCCCAAATGGATAGTCTCCCTAGGTAGGGACTAGCAGCCAAATGGAACTCTAACTTAACCGCACAGTCTCTGCCACAGACTTGGTGAACTTGGTCTCTGCCACAGACTTGGTGAACTTGGTCTTTGCCACAGACTGGTGAACTTGGTCTCTGCCACAGACCTGGTGAACTTGGTCTCTGTCACAGACCTGGTGAACTTGGTCTCTGCCACAGACCTGGTGAACTTGGTGCTTCAAGACTTGACCTCTTTGTAAGGAGAAGACATCCCTCCAGAGAATTACCGGGCCCCTTCCTTCACCGTGACTTCTCACTGGTCCCTCGAACAGTTCCTCCCCCGGCCTCCTCGTCTAAGATACAGGTCCCCTCGCAAGGCGGCACCCTGGGATTCCTCGATCCTTGCTGGGCCCCAGCCGAAGGTGCTGGGCCCAAGGCCTTTGCCGCAGTCCCAGGGCTAAAGGTGCCCGGGACTGATTCACCGACCTCTGCCCCTGGGCTGAAGGTGCCCAGGGCGGACAGGAACACACTGCTGGGAGTAGGACTCCCGACGACCGAAGAAGAACCCCGAACAGGCAGCGTCTGCCCCTTTTATATCCTCTCCCAGCATGCACAGCAGGCCCGCCACACCCACTGTACGGCTGCCGAGAGGGGACACACAAGGCACAGCACTGTATCAGTGGTTCAACCCTGGCCTACTATGGCAGCGCCACCTGCAGGCCACAGGGAACTATACACCGATACTCTCCCTGCGGACAAAAATGGTTGAAAGAATCCTGACAATTGGAGTGTTTGAGCATAACTACCACTCAAACACTTCCCCTAAATTTAGGACCCCGCTACAACTGTATTATTATGTTCTCTTCTAAAATTGAGGGGGGAGATTAAAAAAAAAAAGTGAGAAAAAGAGTTTGTTTGCAGAAAATGTACCGGTATATATATTTTTTACAATAGTTTGCTTGTACTTAGCTTTTTTTTTATTTGGAGTGTCTGCAATGACAGCAACAGCACTTCCTTTTGTAGACTGACAACACTAAACTACTGCCTCTCAATCCACAGCAGTGTTGTCTGCCTGCCATGCCAGATCTTTCAGTTGACCATTGTGTGGCCTATGTGGTTGACCTAAGAGGCAGCCCAACAGCCTACTGAAAGAGCACAGAGATTGATAACACTGATGCTAATTGCGAGGTAGTGGCTTGGCATTGTCATCCTGCAACAGGAGTGCTGGTACTGCCAGGATCTTCAGATAAGTACCCTCCCAAGACCCCCTGCTCTCTAGCGACCTTGTCAACTCCATGCTCCCCTCCAGGACTTCTCCTGAGCCTCTCCTATCCCATGGAACTCTCTACCCCAATCTGTCCAACTATCTACAAATTTTTAGACAATCCCCGAAAGCCCTTCGCTATAAAGAAGCCTATCCTACTTCTAACTAATACACTGTGGTTTTTCTTGTTCCATCAGCTCATCCCCCACAGTTATTACCTTTTGTATCACTAGACCCTCCCTCTTAGTTTGCATAGTTCTCAACTGTCCCTGAATTCGATGGACTGTCCCTGATTTGAAACATTGTCCCTCTGTATCTCTCTCCTCCTCATTTGTCCTTCATTTTGGTCTGATCTATATATTGTATATGAAATTCACTTTTTATCTTTCAAAAAGTGTTTCCCAGTGCTAAATTTTTCATCCAATATCTAAATTTCTGCATTTGTAAATATCAAAAGCCAATACAAAGGAATAATAGTGGTAAAAAGCACTTGTGCGTTTAACTTATATACAATTCTCCTTAAGGGGGGGCATGGCAGAGGGTGTGTCTTATGCATACACACTTTTGCTAATAGGTGTCCCTCATTCCCATTTCAGAAAGTTGGGAGGTATGGATTGTAAGCTTTAGCGAGCATGGTCCTCTGATTCTTCTTGTACCAAATTGTATTGTAACTGTAATGCCTGCCTTCATTTTGTAAAGCACTGTGCAAACTGTTGGCACTATATAATAAGAAACTAGTTGTCTGGCTTCTTCCTCGATCCAATGGCTTCTGTGTTTTTTGTGTTACTAACCCAGAACAAGCATGCACTGGAATTCTGATTCTACTGGATGCATGCTTGTTTCAGATCAGTAATGAAGCCAGAGACAGCCAGGTAATTAGCATTTCAGAGGGAGGTCTGTAATGGCAGTGATATTAATGACATTCATGGATATCCAGATGACGATAGGAAGGAGCACTTACAAATGTGAATATGACATACAGTAATCAATATATGGAATAGCAAGCAAGTAAAAAATTAACCAAATGTAGCGGGGTGGCGGTTTGTAATGTGATATAAAACTGTCATTAACATTGTGAAGCGATGCATTGTGGAATTTACGGTACCAGGAGAACGGGACTCCATTGATATGAGTAGGTAATAGACTATGGTACCCACAATGCAGTTGTCCTCCCAGAGTACATTGCATCCCCGCGGAGCTTTGTGGGAGAGGTTACTTAAAGGAGGGGAGGAGCTTTGTTTGGTCTCTTGGGATCTTCACCCCCTCCCTGCAGGACGTGTGTGTGAGGCCTGCTGCCAAAGGGACTAGGCCTGAAGCCTGGGTCTACAGCCTTGCGGAGGATCACCAAGCCAGGATGGTGATCTCTTTCTGTGTGTCCAGCTCGCGCTTCCCAGAGACCGGAGTCGTCCATCGGCTGACATCTACTGCTGCCAAGGGAAGGACCGGAGACTGCACGTTGCGGAGAGGCCACGGATCGAGTCACCAGTAGCGGAGCAAATCAGGTGGACTAAGCCTGTTCTGGTGAGAGGGCACCTGCCTATAATCTATAACTGTTCTAGGCCCATTGACTCTTGCAGGCCCATCAGCAGCAGAATAGTACGCCACACGCATATTAGGACATAGTGCAGCGCGTGATAACTACGCAGTTGGGTTAAAGTTATACTAACTGAAAGTTCACTTCCACGAACATTGTGAAGGTTTGATTGCATCTTTATTCCCTTTGGATTACAAGTATAACGTGCACCAACATTGCTAGCGAAGACTCCCACCATTGAGGAACTTGTGTTGGTGATCATTGTCAGGCCTGACTGGAACTAACATTGTAGGACATAGGGTGGTATTGCTCATTAGGGGGAGCTCGCGAGCATTATACCTGTTTCATTCGATTATAAGTATATTTTAACCTTGTTTTAGAAACCCTTTCTTTTCTTTATTCTCATTGACTCCTGCAGGGCCCTGCTGAGTCAACTTTATACATATGTGTAATATTGTTCCCTTTTCTTCATACCAAGTAAAATTGCCCTTGGTTAAGTGAAACACTTTGTTGGAGAATCTTTGTTTCCTGTGGGACTGCTACCAAAGGAAGGTAACCATATTCTTACATGTTATTGTGATATATATATATATATATATATATATATATATATATATATATATATATATATATATATGCCAAATTGTGTTCCCAGCATTCAGTGGGACTCACAATTGCCAGTTACACCAGTTGTGCCAAGGGAGGGTCTGAGCCAGTTAAGGGGGTTGCAAACAGAGTACTGACCCAAATTAAACCAGCAGCTCCTCCGGGGGTAGTGCTACACAAAGAAAAACATTTGCATTTAAAATTACTTTTAAATGATTGTGGTTGCAATGCTCTGCAGGCTCCAATGCAAAAAAATATATAAATGCACACGTTTTTTAATAATCTATGTGGGTGCATGTAATTTTATTTTATTTTATTTTTTTGTATGCAGCCAGTGTAGTGTGCTTTGTTATACGGCATAGGTTTAAAGTACAGTTGTGAGCAGGTGGCAGATTTACCATTAAATGTTAGTACAAGAGTATTTTGGGACGATGGTCTGAACAAGAAAATGTTGACTCTAATGCTATTACATGTATCTGTGGTACAAACTCACACAGTGGTGTAAAACAGTTTCAGTATGAGGCATGATACTAAATACTGAAACTCATAACAACCTAACCATTATCTACATAAAAACACTTCAAATACATTATTCATATTTAACCACTTCAGCTCTCCAGCCAATGTTAAATGGTATCTCCCAACTCCCATAATCCAAACTTATGTTGAACTACTAAATAAAGAATCTAACCGTAAATGGATAGAAAACTGGCTAAAAGACAGAATTCAGAGAGTAGTGGTTAATGATTCTTACTCGGAATGGTCCAAGGTTATCAGTGGTGTACCCCAAGGTTCAGTGCTGGGACCCTTACTTTTTAATATGTTTATAAATGATATTGGGTCTGAGATCAAAAGTAACATTTCTGTCTTTGCAGATGACACCAAGCTATGCAGTGGAATAACGTCCTTACAGGATGTCGCCAATTTACAAGCCGAACTCAATGCTCTGTCTAATTGGGCGACTATGTGGCAGATGAGGTTTAATGTTGATAAATGTAAAGTTATGCACTTGAGGGCTAAGAATATGAATGCATCATACATACTAGGGGGAGTACAACTGGGGGGATCCGTAGTGGAGAAGGATCTGGGGGTTTTGGTAGATCATAAGCTCAATAATGGCATGCAATGCCAAGCTGCAGTTTCCAAAGCGGGCAAAGTCCTTTCTTGTATTAAGAGAGGTATGGTCTCCAGAGAGAGAGATATCATTTTGCCCCTGTACAAATCATTAGTAAGACCTCATCTGGAATATGCAGTTCAGTTTTGGGCCCCAGTTCTCAAAAAGGATATTGGGGAACTGGAGAAAGTGCAGAGAAGGGCAACCAAACTGATAAGAGGCATGGAGGAGCTCAGCTATGAGGAAAGATTAGAGGAACTGAATTTATTCACTCTTGAGAAGAGGAGATTAAGAGGGGATATGATCAACATGTACAAATATATAAGGGGTCCATATAGTGAACTTGGTGTTGAGTTATTCACTTTACGGTCAACACAAAGGACAAGGGGGCACTCTTTGCGTCTAGAGGAAAAGAGATTTCACCTCCAAATACGGAAAGGTTTTTTCACAGTAAGAGCTGTGAAAATGTGGAATAGACTCCCTGCAGAGGTGGTTCTGGCCAGCTCAGTAGATTGCTTTAAGAAGGGCCTGGATTCTTTCTAAATGTACATAATATAACTGGGTACTGACATTTATAGGTAAAGTTGATCCAGGGGAAAATCCGATTGCCTCTCGGGGGATCAAGAAGGAATTTTTTCCCCTGCTGTAGCAAATTGGATCATGCTCTGCTGTTTTTTTTTGCCTTCCTCTGGATCAACTGTGGGTATAGAATTGGGTATATGGGATTGTACGATATATGTTTATTTTTTTTTTTTATTTTTTTTTTTACGGTTGAACTGGATGGACTTGTGTCTTTTTTCAATCTGGCTAACTATGTAACTATGTAACAGGTAATACAAATAAATGTCACACTCCTGTGACCCAGATTCAGCTGACAGCGGGCTGACATCACAGAGCTGGTCCAGGCTCTGCAGGGATCCTGACAATAATGTTGGGATCCACCCAGATGCCTTACCAGCAGCTGGCTCAGCCTCTCAGCAAGAGAGATCCTGAGCCAGTTGTTCCCTTCCCCTCCACAGTCTGGCGCTCCAGTGAGCGCCTGAATGGGCAGAGTACAGAGCAGAACTTATAACTGAGTAATCAGTGGTTTTGATAACTTAGTTCTCGGTGTAAAGCCAGCAGGTGACAGTTGCAGCCCAGATCGGTTTTGCAGCCACCTAGGTTAGTATAAATGTATGTTTTTTTCAGATCCCACACGTATTGTACTGCAGTGCTACCGTGCATAATACAAGGACCCATTGCAACCAATAAGGCCGCAATCTGCTGGGGTCAGAGCCAGTGCGGCTGGTGCTCCATTTTTTAAGGGGGCCGCCTGGCCGCCAGCCCCCCCACGCCGGAGGTCCGATCGCCACCATTACCACCCTGCCCCTGCAACCCTTCTGGTACGGCCGCCACTGGTCAGAGCAGTAAATGATTACCGTATATACTCAAGTATAAGCTGAGTTTTTCAGCACATTTTTTTTGTGCTGAAAATGCCCCCCTCGGCTTATACTCGAGTCACCTTTTTGTGCCTGATCTGCCTGACTTTGGGGACCCGGTACCAGCCGGCCGTGAGTCCCCTGGACCCCAAACTTGGCACACATATAGCCCCATTTCTCCTCTGAAAACTTTGTTGTCTAGGAGACCTATGGCCAGGGAGCACAGATTTTTCAAAGACGGGCACCGCTTCCATAGACTCCCATGTTAAACGATAATTTCTCCGGTGATTTTGGGGACCCGGTACTGGCCGATCGTATGTCCCCTGAACCCGAAACGTTACACACATATAGCCCCATTTCTCCTCTAGGAGTGTGCAAAGTTTGTTGTCTGGGAGACCTACGGCCGGGGAGCACCAATTTTTCAAAGCCGGGCACTCCTTCCATAGACTCCCATGTTAAACGTCAGTCTAGTCATGGGCACAGTGAGGCATGGGCACAGTGAGGCATGCACATGGACACAGTAAGGCAAAGTGAGGCACAGTGAGGTATGCACATGGACACCCTAGGCTTATACTCGAGTCAATACGGTTTCCCATTTTTTTTGTGGTAAAATTAGGTGCCTCGGCTTATATTCGGGTCGGCTTATACTCGAGTATATACGGTACTTATGATTTGTTGTTTTAGGTTACAATTTTGGCCAAAAATGTCAAATTCTGTGTGATAATGAAGGAATTCTGGGTTGAGGAAAATTCCAATAAAATTTGAATTTCAATAATAAATGTAGAATAGTCCCCTGAGGCCTAATGGTGACCTCCAGAGTTAGGGACATCTGACATCCTTCAATGTAGAGTGGGTTACAAGGCACGGTGGGTGTAATGCAAGATGAACAGGTGGTCACCAGACACTTTTTGAATGCATAGAGATTTATTGTCTCTTAACCACTTCAATACTGGGCATTTTCACCCCCTTCCTGCCGAGGCCAATTTTCAGCTTTCAGCGCTGTAACATTTTGAATGACAATTGTGCGGTCATGCGACGTTGTACCCAAAAAAAAATTTGATCATTTTTTCCCCCACAAATAGAGCTTTCTTTTGGTGGTATTTGATCACCTCTGCGGTTTTTATTTTGTGCGCTATACAAAAACAAAAAAAGACCGTCAATTTTGAAAAAAACACAATATTTATTACTTTTTGCTATAACAAATATCCCAATTTGTTTTAAAAAAAAAATAAAAATTTTCCTTAGTTTAGGCCTATATGTATTCTTCTACATATTTTTGGTAACAAAAAAATCGCAATAAGCGTATATTGATTGGATTGCGCAAAAGTTATAGCGTTTACAAAATAGGTTATTGATTTATGGCATTTTTATTTTATTTATTTTTTTACTAGTAATGGCGGCGATCTGCGATTTTTATTGGGAGTGCCACATTATGGTGGACACATCGGACACTTTTGACACTATTTTGGGACCATTCACATTTATACAGCGATTAGTGCTATAAAAATGCACTGATTACTGTGTAAATGTGACTGGCAGGGAAGGGGTTAACACTAGGGGGCGATCAAGGGGTTAAATATGTTACCTAGGGAGTGATTCTAACTGTAGGGGGAGGGGACTCACAAGGGGAAGAGACCGATCGGTGTTCCTCTGTACTGGGAACACACCATCGGTCTCCTCTCTTATGACAGGACGTAGATCTGTGTGTTTACAGATCCACGGTCCTGCTGTGTTAACGGGCAATCGCGGGTGCCCGGCGGACATCGCGGCCGCCGAGCACGTGCATCGGGTCCCGAGTGATGTGGCGCGCGCGCGCTCTCTACAATGCCGAGAAGCCAAGGAAGTCATATGACGGCGGCCCGAAGGGACGGAGGATTCCTGCCGCTGTAATATGATAATGCCTCGGGCGGCAAGTGGTTAAACAGAACTGTGGGAGAGAGGATTAGGGCCAGGACACCCTAAGGTAGATGCAATGTTAATTGGCATACTCCGAGACAGATATACAGGTGAAGGCCTCCAGCCAGACACCACCTCTGTATAGGTTGGACCGCTGTCTCCTATGGCAACAATCTTGTAGCTGTTACTAACAGTAAAGGTCTTCAACTATCTGCAACATGAACAGTTCTCTTTACCCCACACTCACTCACTGTGGGTCTTCACTCAACGAGCTCCCAGTCTCTCTCACTAGACTTCAGATCCACTAGCCACTGGATCCCCTGAGCTCTTTTACTGTAGTCCCTGGCTTGGCACTCACAGATACTCCTCAAGCTTCACCCCTGCTGACACATTAGGTCCCTGGCTTGGCACTCCACAAGCATCACCTCTGCTGTCCCGCTGGGTCCCTGACTTGGCACTTGCTAAAATTTTGCCACATCTTCACCGTCCCCGGCTGGCGAGAAGTCTGCTCTGGTACTGGCCACAGCTTACTTACAGTGATCTCCGGGAGCAAGGTGGATGGTCCCTTTGCGGCGACAGCTTCCCCTCTACCTCCGACCATGCCTGGTTCCCCGGCTGGCGGAACCGTTACTTCTGGTTGGACTACAAGCCTGCAGTCCCAATCCTGCGCTGCTTTCCTGCTTCTGGATAGGCCCTCAGACAGCCTAGCAGCCAGATGTCCCCGGGATAGGCTTTAGGTTTCTAGCCTAGCAGCCCGGGGCAATACAACACGCGTTCACCCAGACAGCCGTCCAAGTGGCACAGAACCCCGATCACCTGGCTCCACACAAATAAATAGGTTCTCCCAGCAGGTCTAGGGAACCAAGAAAATCCCTGCCCATTGGCTGAGACACCCCACTCATTCCTAATCTGTCCTTGCAATGCCCTTGTCTTATCTAATGTCACCAGCTACCCAGTCATCTAGCGTCTGAAGAGAAGTGCAGCAATTCCAGAATTAGAGCAAAATATAATGATTGGTCAAGGCATCTATTGCTTAGCAAATACATTTAATAGCAACCCTGCCTAAACATTAGGGTGCTACATCAACAATGAGAACAAATTGTCTGAGTGGAATTTTGTTTCTAGATGCACTAATAGACTATTATTAATGTTCATTAGATTTCACCCCACTAGCACCACAGATGGCTGGTTGAAACATTTGTAATGGGAAAGAGGAACGCAAATAGTGTATTGGAAATATAAAATTTTTGGCCAAATCAAATATAATATATTGGAACATCACCACTTGCTTGATGGGAAAAAGGGATGTAGCACAAATTATGTAGGCAAAAGCCAATTTCCTACCACACCCCCAATTCCTTGGACAATGAAGAATCATTATGCAAAAAATTATGGGTTAACCATATTTCACCCCTAATTTTCCTTTATACCGGCTTTCCCTAATAACAAATGCAAAAACGTAGAGTTAGTTAAACAGCGCATTATAAAGGTCTATACATCATCCCAAAAAAAGACAACTAATGATAAAAGAGGTACTTGAGCCCAAAGAGGAAGCGTTCCGGAAAAAAGTAGGGAGCTATGGTTGAAAGGTTTCTCAGTATGGTCAGAGATGCACCAGCCATTGCAGAGTACGTGACCTGAGCAAAAAGTTGACCTAAAAATCAGTAATTGTATTCATCATACAACTGAGGATGCTGGAATCCACAGCTTCTCAAGAAGCAGGATTTTACTAGACTTTGGAGCTTGGGCTCAAGATGGAAATAAGTTGCTGGAGTGGGGCTAAAATCAGAAATCCAGCTAAGGAGCCTGGAGCTGGAGTGGAGCTGAAATCAGAAATCCAGCTAAGGAGCCTGGAGCTGGAGTGGAGCTGAAATCAGCAATCCAGCTAAGGAGCCTGGAGCTGGAGTGGAGCTGAAATCAGAAATTCAGCTAAGGAGCCTGGAGCTGGAGTGGAGCTGAAATCAGAAATCCAGCTAAGGAGCCTGGAGCTGGAGTGGAGCTGAAATCAGAAATCCAGCTAAGGAGCCTGGAGCTGGAGTGGAGCTGAAATCAGAAATTCAGCTAAGGAGCCTGGAGCTGGAGTGGAGCTAAAATCAGAAATCCAGCTAAGGAGCCTGGAGCTGGAGTGGAGCTGAAATCAGCAATCCAGCTAAGGAGCCTGGAGCTGGAGTGGAGCTGAAATCAGAAATTCAGCTAAGGAGCCTGGAGCTGGAGTGAAGCTGAAATCAGAAATCCATCTAAGGAGCCTGGAGCTGGAGTGGAGCTGAAATCAGAAATTCAGCTAAGGAGCCTGGAGCTGGAGTGGAGCTGAAATCAGAAATTCAGCTAAGGAGCCTGGAGCTGGAGTGAAGCTGAAATCAGAAATCCAGCTAAGGAGCCTGGAGCTGGAGTGGAGCTGAAATCAGAAATTCAGCTAAGGAGCCTGGAGCTGGAGTGGAGCTGAAATCAGAAATCCAGCTAAGGAGCCTGGAGCTGGAGTGGAGCTGAAATCAGAAATCCAGCTAAGGAGCCTGGAGCTGGAGTGGGGCTAAAATCAGAAATCCAGCTAAGGAGCCTGGAGCTGGAGTGGAGCTGAAATCAGCAATCCAGCTAAGGAGCCTGGAGCTGGAGTGGAGCTGAAATCAGAAATCCAGCTAAGGAGCCTGGAGCTGGAGTGGAGCTGAAATCAGAAATTCAGCTAAGGAGCCTGGAGCTGGAGTGAAGCTGAAATCAGAAATCCATCTAAGGAGCCTGGAGCTGGAGTGGAGCTGAAATCAGAAATTCAGCTAAGGAGCCTGGAACTGGAGTGGAGCTGAAATCAGAAATTCAGCTAAGGAGCCTGGAGCTGGAGTGAAGCTGAAATCAGAAATCCAGCTAAGGAGCCTGGAGCTGGAGCTGAAATCAGAAATTCAGCTAAGGAGCCTGGAGCTGGAGTGGAGCTGAAATCAGAAATTCAGCTAAGGAGCCTGGAGCTGGAGTGGAGCTGAAATCAGAAATCCAGCTAAGGAGCCTGGAGCTGGAGTGGAGCTGAAATCAGAAATTCAGCTAAGGAGCCTGGAACTGGAGTGAAGCTGAAATCAGAAATTCAGCTAAGGAGCCTGGAGCTGGAGTGAAGCTGAAATCAGAAATCCAGCTTAGGAGCCTGGAGCTGGAGTGGAGCTGAAATCAGAAATTCAGCTAAGGAGCCTGGAGCTGGAGTGGAGCTGAAATCAGAAATCCAGCTAAGGAGCCTGGAGCTGGAGTGGAGCTGAAATCAGAAATCCAGCTAAGGAGCCTGGAGCTGGAGTGGAGCTGAAATCAGAAATCCAGCTAAGGAGCCTGGAGCTGGAGTGGAGCTGAAATCAGAAATCCAGCTAAGGAGCCTGGAGCTGGAGTGGAGCTGAAATCAGAAATCCAGCTAAGGAGCCTGGAGCTGGAGTGGAGCTGAAATCAGAAATCCAGCTAAGGAGCCTGGAGCTGGAGTGGAGCTGAAATCAGAAATCCAGCTAAGGAGCCTGGAGCTGGAGTGGAGCTGAAATCAGAAATCCAGCTAAGGAGCCTGGAGCTGGAGTGAAGCTGAAATCAGAAATTCAGCTAAGGAGCCTGGAGCTGGAGTGAAGCTGAAATCAGAAATCCAGCTTAGGAGCCTGGAGCTGGAGCTGAAATCAGAAATTCAGCTAAGGAGCCTGGAGCTGGAGTGGAGCTGAAATCAGAAATCCAGCTAAGGAGCCTGGAGCTGGAGTGGAGCTGAAATCAGAAATCCAGCTAAGGAGCCTGGAGCTGGAGTGGAGCTGAAATCAGAAATCCAGCTAAGGAGCCTGGAGCTGGAGCTGAAATCAGAAATTCAGCTAAGGAGCCTGGAGCTGGAGTGGAGCTGAAATCAGAAATCCAGCTAAGGAGCCTGGAGCTGGAGTGGAGCTGAAATCAGCAATCCATCTCTGGAACTTGGGGCTGGAGCCAACATTGCGTCTCTCAATGTGACTTCACACACATTTAAAATAATATAAACAGAAGAGGTGCTTGAACCGCCCTAACTATAAAGCACCGCTCAGCGCTCAGAAAATGGCAATTGAGGTCTTGAGAGAACACACAGTGGAATAAAACTACTAAAATCACTAAAAAGATAAAGCAGCTGCTTAAAATAAACCAAACATGTAAAGAACAGTAATATTAAACTCTAAAAATCCCAGAGTCCATAATAACACTGAAGCAGCGCTACACTCAAACACCAGTTTGAAAGTCCTCTATATATAATATGTATAGGTATGATCAGAAAAACAGTAGTGTTGCAGCAGAAGATGGAAGTGATTTAAGTGAAGTCTTTACATAGTGCTCCTTTCACCAAGGGATGTTCACTAGGGATGAGCTTCGTGTTCGAGTCGAACATACGTTCAACTCGAACATCGGCTGTTCGATCGTTCGACGAAGATCGAACGATTTGGGCCGTTCGCGCCAAATTCGAGTGACGCGAACAGCCCACAATGCACTACGCCATCGCAGTGTCATCCAGGCGCTGTGATTGGCCAAGCATGCACTGTGACCCCGCATGCTTGGCCAATCACAGCGCCGGCAGCGAGGAGAGCAATGATTGGCCACAGGCAGGATGCCTGTGGCCAATTATTGCTGAGGGTGTTTAGTACACGCCCCACACTATAAAAGGCCGCCAGCACGGCGGCCTAGTGTAGTGTGTTCCGGAGCAGGGAAAGACAAGCATAGGCAGGGACAGTGACATTTATTTCTTTCTTGCTTAACCTGGATTCCTTTAGTTTAGGGAAAGAGAAGGATAGGTAGGGAGAGTGTCAGTGTGTTTTACTGTGCGAGTCCTTGTTTCTAGGGACAAAGAAGGAAAGTGAGGGGAATTCTCCTTGTGCTATAGTGTGCTTTAAAAAAACATTTTTTCTAGGGACAGAAAACTCTAGGTAGGGAGAGTGTCAGTTTCTTTCACTGTGCGAGTCCTTGTTTCTAGGAAAAAAGAAGGAAAGTGAGGGGAATTCTCCTTGTGCTATAGTGTGCTTTAAAAAAACATTTTTTCTAGGGACAGAAAACTCTAGGTAGGGAGAGTGTCAGTTTCTTTCACTGTGCGAGTCCTTGTTTCTAGGGACAAAGAAGGAAAGTGAGGGGAATTCTCCTTGTGCTATAGTGTGCTTTTAAAAAAAAAAATTTCTAGGGACAGAAAACTCTAGGTAGGGAGAGTGTCAGTTTCTTTCACTGTGCGAGTCCTTGTTTCTAGGAAAAAAGAAGGAAAGTGAGGGGAATTCTCCTTGTGCTATAGTGTGCTTTAAAAAAAAAAAAATTCTAGGGACAGAAAACTCTAGGTAGGGAGAGTGTCAGTTTCTTTCACTGTGCGAGTCCTTGTTTCTAGGAAAAAAGAAGGAAAGTGAGGGGAATTCTCCTTGTGCTATAGTGTGCTTTAAAAAAAAAAAATTCTAGGGACAGAAAACTCTAGGTAGGGAGAGTGTCAGTTTCTTTCACTGTGCGAGTCCTTGTTTCTAGGAAAAAAGAAGGAAAGTGAGGGGAATTCTCCTTGTGCTATAGTGTGCTTTAAAAAAAAAAATTTTCTAGGGACAGAAAACTCTAGGTAGGGAGAGTGTCAGTTTCTTTCACTGTGCGAGTCCTTGTTTCTAGGAAAAAAGAAGGAAAGTGAGGGGAATTCTCCTTGTGCTATAGTGTGCTTTAAAAAAAAAAAATTTCTAGGGACAGAAAACTCTAGGTAGGGAGAGTGTCAGTTTCTTTCACTGTGCGAGTCCTTGTTTCTAGGGACAAAGAAGGAAAGTGAGGGGAATTCTCCTTGTGCTATAGTGTGCTTTAAAAAAACATTTTTTCTAGGGACAGAAAACTCTAGGTAGGGAGAGTGTCAGTTTCTTTCACTGTGCGAGTCCTTGTTTCTAGGAAAAAAGAAGGAAAGTGAGGGGAATTCTCCTCGTGCTATAGTGTGCTTTAAAAAAAAAAAATTTCTAGGGACAGAAAACTCTAGGTAGGGAGAGTGTCAGTTTCTTTCACTGTGTGAGTCCTTGTTTCTAGGAAAAAAGAAGGAAAGTGAGGGGAATTCTCCTTGTGCTATAGTGTGC
This sequence comes from Rana muscosa, assembly GCA_029206835.1. Classification (NCBI taxonomy): domain Eukaryota; kingdom Metazoa; phylum Chordata; class Amphibia; order Anura; family Ranidae; genus Rana; species Rana muscosa. The sequence goes on from CM055117.1 coordinate 1,027,278,378, forward strand.
TTTAAAAAAAAAAAATTTCTAGGGACAGAAAACTCTAGGTAGGGAGAGTGTCAGTTTCTTTCACTGTGCGAGTCCTTGTTTCTAGGAAAAAAGAAGGAAAGTGAGGGGAATTCTCCTTGTGCTATAGTGTGCTTTAAAAAAAAAAAATTTCTAGGGACAGAAAACTCTAGGTAGGGAGAGTGTCAGTTTCTTTCACTGTGCGAGTCCTTGTTTCTAGGAAAAAAGAAGGAAAGTGAGGGGAATTCTCCTTGTGCTATAGTGTGCTTTAAAAAAAAAAAATTTCTAGGGACAGAAAACTCTAGGTAGTGTGACAGCAGGAAGGTAAAGTCACCTGGTTGCATCCAGGGGGGTAGATATATTTCGCCCAGATTCAGGCTTTACGCCGACTTATACAACTAGGTGGAGAGTTGTATAAGGCTAGTGGGCTCATGGATGACTCATACCTCTAGGGAGAGGGCTGGGCGTCGTGCAGGCAGGGAGTTGATGAGACCAGCTGAAGCTTGTCAGCTGGTTTAAGGCCTATATAAAAACTCCCAACTTCATTAGATGTTAGCTCATGCCTGGAACCAGACCTGTGTGGACTGTCTAGGGAGAGTGAACCCCTGTGCGGTGAGACAAAGCCTGTGTGGCTATTTGCTTGGACATTTAAAACCAGGGACTTAGGGACTAGGACAGCACTAGGCTGATCCCAGTTGTTAGTTAGGAAACCTGTATGTTTAGTCAGAGGTCAACTTGACCAGGATTTATTTTGGTTATGTTTCTTTTGCTTTGCTGTGTTTTGTCACTAAATAGAAAATAAACCGCACCTTTTTGATTCTGAAAACCACAACCTCCGTTTGCTGGGCCTGTTTTGTGTGGGGAGCCCATCCCGGGGGTCACACACACCCGCTGCCGAGCTAACCCCCTCACAGTTGGTGGAGAACCAGTGGCAGTTTTTTTTTAAGCCAGCATGGAGGAGATACTGAAGCAGCTGGCTCTAGCAAATGCCAATCAACAGCAGACAAATGCAGGTTTGCAAAAGAGCCTTGCAGCTCATCAACAGAGCCTTGCAGCTCAACAACAGAACTTCGCAGCCCAGCAGCAAGCTCATCAACAGAGCCTTGCAGCCCAGCAGCAGACAAACGCAACTTTGCAACAGAGTCTGGAGGCTCAGCAACGAGCCCAGCAGCAATCTGAGGCCCGCTTCATAGACCTGTTGCAGAAGCAAGAGCAGAGACTACAACAACAGATGGAAGCAGTAATGCAGCAACGTCCGCAGACCAGTGAGGAAAGCCGTCCCACTAATACCGCGTCCTTTGGGGTGAGTCGTTTATTGACAAAAATGACTGGAGAGGATGATCCAGAGGTATTTTTGACCACATTTGAAAGGACCGCTGAAAGAGAAAAGTGGCCTGAGGAGCAGTGGGCTGGACTGGTGGCTCCTCTGTTAACTGGTGAGTCGCAGAAAGCTTACTATGACCTAGAGCCTAACCAAGCAAAAGACTATGTGATGCTAAAAGCTGAAATATTGGCAAGGCTGGGTTTCACCCAGGCTGTCCGGGCTCAGCGTGTGCATAACTGGACTTTCCAGCTTGGAAAACCCCCCAGGTCTCAAATGTATGATCTCATTCACCTGAGCAGAAAGTGGCTACAGCCAGAGACTTTGTCCGCACCAAAGATTGTGGAACGTGTTGTAATGGATCGGTTTTTGAGAGCTCTTCCTACTGCCATCCAAAAGTGGGTAAGCCATGGAGACCCAGAGACGGCCGATGGTCTTGTGGATCGTGTGGAGAAATACTTGGCTACAGAGAACCTGACGGCCTCTTCCAGAGACACTCGGACTTTCCACCCTAAGACCAGACCATCCCCAGGGGCGGATAAGAGGATTCCAAGGGGTGAGGGTGGAGAGAGTGAGAGGGTGGGAGCTCTACCCCAAGTTTGGCGAGAACAGCCTGGGAAATCAGCGGCTCAAGAGGCGGCAAGAAGGATCGTTTGCTACCGCTGCCGGCAAGCGGGACATATTGCAGCCAATTGCCCGGTTGTGGAGGAACCCATGCAGTGTGACTTTCTGACGGGCAGACGTCAGTCGCTGTGTGCGACAGTCGCATGCACTGCCATTCGAGGAACTGAGAAACATTTATGCAAAATGTGTGTTAATGGTAGAAATGTTGTGGTATTGCTGGATTCAGGTAGCCTTGTGACCCTGATAAAGGCTGAGTTAGTTAAAACAGAGGTCTCTGGGAATAGCAAGGTAGCTGTTATTTGTGTGCATGGGGACACCCGAGAGTATCCAGTGACTACAGTGTGTTTCGAGACCCCCAAAGGTACCCTCTCTCATCCAGTGGGCTTAGTATCTCAGTTACCGCATGACACCATTGTGGGAAGGGATTTTCCGAAGTTCTGGGAACTGTGGGATGATCCTGAGCACCTCACTGGTGCCCCTATGTACCAGGAATGTGATAGCCAGAACTCCCCTGAGAGTGGTGAGGACTCTCCGGAATTTCCCTTATCAGTATTGGCAGGGGAGACTCAAGAAACTGGAGAGGAGCCCACCTCCTCAGACGAAAACCTACCGTCTGTGGAGTTTTCTGATCTTGAGGTTCACAGGGAAAACTTTGCCACAGAACAGTTGAAAGACCCCGCCCTAATAAAGGCACGGGAAAACGTAGTGAAAATAGATGGCGAGTTAGTGAACCCAGATAATACCTGCACTTACCCATACTTCAGCGTAGAGAAGGACCTACTGTATCGGGTGGCAAAAAGGGCAGAAGAAACCGTTGAGCAGCTTGTGGTGCCCAAACCTTACAGGAAGTTGGTGTTGGAGTTGGCCCATGGGCACATTCTTGGAGGTCATCTGGGGACAGAGAAAACCCGAGAGAGGGTATTACAGAGATTCTATTGGCCGGGGGTGATGAAGGACGTAGAAAATTATTGTTCCTCCTGCCCTGTGTGTCAGAGGTTGGCCCCGATGCCACATTTCCGTAGCCCGCTGGTCCCTCTACCCATCATTGAGGTCCCGTTTGAGAGGATCGCCATGGATTTGGTAGGTCCTATAATCAAGTCCGCTAGGGGGCACCAGTACATATTAGTTATAATGGACTATGCCACCCGTTATCCAGAAGCGATCCCTCTCCGAAATACCTCGGCCAAAACCATAGCCAAAGAGCTATCTCTTGTTTTTAGCCGGGTGGGTATTTGTAAAGAACTGCTTACGGACCAAGGTACACCCTTTATGTCCCGGGTTATGAAAGAGCTGTGTAAATTGTTCAAAGTGACGCAATTGCGTACGTCTGTGTATCACCCCCAAACCGATGGGCTGGTTGAAAGATTCAACAAAACCCTAAAACAAATGTTGAAGAAAGTGGTGGATAGAGATGGAAAGGATTGGGACTGTTTACTTCCTTATTTGATGTTTGCTATTAGGGAGGTGCCCCAATCCTCTACGGGATTCTCCCCCTTTGAGTTACTGTATGGGAGACACCCAAGAGGGCTGTTGGATATTGCCAAGGAAACTTGGGAAAGTGAGAGTTCTCCCCACAGGAGTGTGATTGAGCATGTCGCCCTGATGCAAGATCGAATTGCACAGGTAATGCCCATCGTGAAGGAACATTTGGCCCAAGCGCAGTTGGCACAGCAGAGAGTGTACAACCGTGGAGCCAAGACCCGTACCGTTTCCCCGGGGGATAGGATATTGGTACTTGTCCCTACGGTTGAAAGTAAATTCCTTGCCAAATGGCAAGGCCCCTACGAGATAATGGAAAAAGTGAGCGAAGTGAATTACAAGGTCAGACAACCAGGAAGGCGAAAGCCCGAACAGATCTATCACGTTAATCTGTTGAAAGCCTGGAGGGATAGAGAGTCCCTAGTCGCAGACACTTGGTCACCAGCTCAAACTGGTTGCGTGATTCCTGAGGTTGGAATAGCAGCCACCTTGTCACAACCCCAACAACAGGAGGTTAAGGAGTTTGTGCTTCGCAACAAGGAGGTATTCTCTGAGCTGCCGGGACAAACATCTGGGGTAGAGCATGACATCATTACCCCGCCCGGTGAAAGGGTGAAGTTAAAACCCTATCGGATCCCAGAGGCTCGACGGGAGGCAATACGGGAGGAAGTACAGAAAATGCTGAACTTAGGGGTGATAGAGGAGTCCCAAAGTGATTGGTCTAGTCCCATTGTGTTGGTGCCTAAACCGGATGGGAGCTGGCGATTTTGTAACGATTTTCGTCAGTTGAACAAAGTTACAAAATTTGACACCTACCCCATGCCACGTATAGATGAGTTGATCGACCGGCTGGGAACAGCCCGATACATGACGACTCTTGACCTCACAAAAGGGTATTGGCAAATCCCCCTGGCCAAGTCGGCCAAAGAGAAAACCGCATTTGTAACCCCAGACGGGGCGTTCCAATATAAAAGAATGCCGTTCGGGTTACAGAATGCGCCGGCCACATTCCAGCGGAAAATGGACCAGATGCTGAGGCCCCATCGGAAGTATGCTGCGGCTTACCTGGATGACGTAATTGTCCATAGCACAGATTGGGCCTCACATCTGCCAAAAGTGCAAGCAGTCCTGGAATCTGTTCGGGAAGCGGGGTTTACGGCTAACCCCAAGAAGTGTACCATTGGGCAGGAGGAGGCCAAATATCTTGGGTACACCATTGGGAGGGGAGTAATAAAACCCCAACTCAACAAAGTCGAGGCCATCCAGAGTTGGCCACGTCCCAACAGCAAGAAGCAGGTACGAGCCTTTCTGGGAATCGCTGGGTATTATCGGCGATTCATTCCCCACTTTGCTTCTAAGGCTGTGCCCCTAACCAACCTGACGAAGGGGAAAGGGTCGGTCATGATTAAATGGACCCCCGAGGCTGAGGCAGCATTCAAATTCTTGAAACAAGCCTTATGTAGCCAGCCAGTGTTGTACTCACCCGACTTCTCTAAAGACTTTGTCGTACAAAGTGATGCGTCAGATGTGGGGTTAGGAGCAGTATTGTCCCAGGTCTGGAACGGGGAAGAGCACCCAGTCATTTACCTCAGCAGGAAGTTGAAGTCCCATGAGGTAAATTACGCCACCGTTGAAAAGGAGTGTTTAGCGGTGAAGTGGGCTCTAGATTCCCTTCGGTACTACCTGCTAGGTAGGCACTTTGACATGGTTACGGATCACGCTCCGTTAAAGTGGATGGCTCAAAACAAGGAAACAAATAGAAGAGTGAATAGGTGGTTCCTGGCCCTCCAGGAATTCAACTTCACAGTAAAGCATCGCCCTGGCGTTCAAATGGGGAATGTGGATGCTTTGTCTCGAGTACATGAATGCCTGATTGCTGGTGTTCCAACCCCGAGGTTAAAACAAGAGGGGGGGGTATGTGACAGCAGGAAGGTAAAGTCACCTGGTTGCATCCAGGGGGGTAGATATATTTCGCCCAGATTCAGGCTTTACGCCGACTTATACAACTAGGTGGAGAGTTGTATAAGGCTAGTGGGCTCATGGATGACTCATACCTCTAGGGAGAGGGCTGGGCGTCGTGCAGGCAGGGAGTTGATGAGACCAGCTGAAGCTTGTCAGCTGGTTTAAGGCCTATATAAAAACTCCCAACTTCATTAGATGTTAGCTCATGCCTGGAACCAGACCTGTGTGGACTGTCTAGGGAGAGTGAACCCCTGTGCGGTGAGACAAAGCCTGTGTGGCTATTTGCTTGGACATTTAAAACCAGGGACTTAGGGACTAGGACAGCACTAGGCTGATCCCAGTTGTTAGTTAGGAAACCTGTATGTTTAGTCAGAGGTCAACTTGACCAGGATTTATTTTGGTTATGTTTCTTTTGCTTTGCTGTGTTTTGTCACTGTAAATAGAAAATAAACCGCACCTTTTTGATTCTGAAAACCACAACCTCCGTTTGCTGGGCCTGTTTTGTGTGGGGAGCCCATCCCGGGGGTCACACACACCCGCTGCCGAGCTAACCCCCTCACAGTAGGGAGAGTGTCAGTTTCTTTCACTGTGCGAGTCCTTGTTTCTAGGAAAAAAGAAGGAAAGTGAGGGGAATTCTCCTTGTGCTATAGTGTGCTTTAAAAAAAAAAAAATTCTAGGGACAGAAAACTCTAGGTAGGGAGAGTGTCAGTTTCTTTCACTGTGCGAGTCCTTGTTTCTAGGGACAAAGAAGGAAAGTGAGGGGAATTCTCCTTGTGCTATAGTGTGCTTTAAAAAAACATTTTTTCTAGGGACAGAAAACTCTAGGTAGGGAGAGTGTCAGTTTCTTTCACTGTGCGAGTCCTTGTTTCTAGGAAAAAAGAAGGAAAGTGAGGGGAATTCTCCTTGTGCTATAGTGTGCTTTAAAAAAAAAAAATTTCTAGGGACAGAAAACTGTAGGTAGGGAGAGTGTCAGTTTCTTTCACTGTGCGAGTCCTTGTTTCTAGGAAAAAAGAAGGAAAGTGAGGGGAATTCTCCTTGTGCTATAGTGTGCTTTAAAAAAAAAAAAATTCTAGGGACAGAAAACTCTAGGTAGGGAGAGTGTCAGTTTCTTTCACTGTGCGAGTCCTTGTTTCTAGGGACAAAGAAGGAAAGTGAGGGGAATTCTCCTTGTGCTATAGTGTGCTTTAAAAAAAAAAAATTTCTAGGGACAGAAAACTCTAGGTAGGGAGAGTGTCAGTTTCTTTCACTGTGCGAGTCCTTGTTTCTAGGAAAAAAGAAGGAAAGTGAGGGGAATTCTCCTTGTGCTATAGTGTGCTTTAAAAAAAAAAAAATTCTAGGGACAGAAAACTCTAGGTAGGGAGAGTGTCAGTTTCTTTCACTGTGCGAGTCCTTGTTTCTAGGGACAAAGAAGGAAAGTGAGGGGAATTCTCCTTGTGCTATAGTGTGCTTTAAAAAAACATTTTTTCTAGGGACAGAAAACTCTAGGTAGGGAGAGTGTCAGTTTCTTTCACTGTGCGAGTCCTTGTTTCTAGGAAAAAAGAAGGAAAGTGAGGGGAATTCTCCTTGTGCTATAGTGTGCTTTAAAAAAAAAAAAAATTCTAGGGACAGAAAACTCTAGGTAGGGAGAGTGTCAGTTTCTTTCACTGTGCGAGTCCTTGTTTCTAGGAAAAAAGAAGGAAAGTGAGGGGAATTCTCCTTGTGCTATAGTGTGCTTTAAAAAAAAAAAATTTCTAGGGACAGAAAACTCTAGGTAGGGAGAGTGTCAGTTTCTTTCACTGTGCGAGTCCTTGTTTCTAGGAAAAAAGAAGGAAAGTGAGGGGAATTCTCCTTGTGCTATAGTGTGCTTTAAAAAAAAAAAATTTCTAGGGACAGAAAACTCTAGGTAGGGAGAGTGTCAGTTTCTTTCACTGTGCGAGTCCTTGTTTCTAGGAAAAAAGAAGGAAAGTGAGGGGAATTCTCCTTGTGCTATAGTGTGCTTTAAAAAAATATTTTTTCTAGGGACAGAAAACTCTAGGTAGGGAGAGTGTCAGTTTCTTTCACTGTGCGAGTCCTTGTTTCTAGGGACAAAGAAGGAAAGTGAGGGGAATTCTCCTTGTGCTATAGTGTGCTTTAAAAAAAAAAAAATTCTAGGGACAGAAAACTCTAGGTAGGGAGAGTGTCAGTTTCTTTCACTGTGCGAGTCCTTGTTTCTAGGAAAAAAGAAGGAAAGTGAGGGGAATTCTCCTTGTGCTATAGTGTGCTTTAAAAAAACATTTTTTCTAGGGACAGAAAACTCTAGGTAGGGAGAGTGTCAGTTTCTTTCACTGTGCGAGTCCTTCTTTCTAGGGACAAAGAAGGAAAGTGAGGGGAATTCTCCTTGTGCTATAGTGTGCTAAAGCATTCCTCATCAACCATCTTTGAAATCCTTGTTTTTTGGACAGTCAGGGAAATTGTCGTTGTGCTATTCTGTGCAAAAGCAATCATCCTCAACCATATTTAGAAATCCTTAAGTAAAGGGACAGAGAAGGACACCTGAAGGTAGCCCTTATTGCTTTTTTCCCATCTCCCTGCAGGCCATCTATTAGAATGTCTGGAAGGCAAACAAGGAGAGGCAGACAGTCAGGAGGCAATAAAAGAGGGCAAGCAGGCTCTGTGTCTGGGGGCAACAGTGCTGGTCGTGGACGCGGTGCATTGTCATCAGCACATGGCCATGGGACACGCTTGTCCTTCTTTTCGGCAGCTGGACATGTTGAGCCACATCATGCCGAAGACTTGGTAGAGTGGATGACCAAGCCCTCCTCCTCCTCCTCATCCTCTCTCACCCAGGCTCAGGGTACTGGCAAAGCAGCTGCCAAAGCGTCCTCTTCCCTGGTATCAATGTCAGACTCATCATCAGTCACTCCTTCCCTAGACCCACCATGTCCTCCTCCTGAGGAGTCCCCCGAACTGTTTGAGCACAGTGTTGGGTACATGCTCCAGGAGGATGCCCAGCGTTTCGAAGGGTCTGATGATGAAACCCAGCTAGAGGAAGGCAGTAGCGTGAGAGCAGACAGAGGGGATGCTCAAGAAGGACACCAATCTGGCAGTCATGTTCCAGCAGCTGCAGCATACTGCCAGATTGGCTCCAGTGATGAGGAGGGAGGGGATGATGAGGTCACTGACTCCACGTGGGTGCCTAATAGGAGAGAGGAGGAGGAGGAGGAGGATGAGGAGGAGGCACATCTCCAACGAGGCAGGATGCCCTTTGGTGGCCAGCGTAAGGGCAGTACACTGACGGAATCACACCGCAGAGCTCCGCCTGTGCAGGGCGCTGCCTCTGCCCGTCATTCAAAAAGTTCCTTGGTGTGGGCCTTTTTTGAGGCTAGTGCATCAGATCGCACAGCTGCTGTTTGCAACATATGTCTCAAGCGTATATCGCGTGGCCAAAACATCAGCCGCTTGGGTACCACATGCCTGACCAGACATATGTTGACCTGCCATGCAGCTCGTTGGCAAGCCTACCTCAAAGACCCACACCAAAGAACAAAGCAGACCTCTCCTTGCACCGCATCAGCTGGGATCTCCAACCCCACTATAACTTCAGTCCTCTCTGAAACATGCACTGAGAGGAATGAAGGTGTAGAATTAGGTGTGTCACAGCCAAGTACTTGCGGCCACTCTGCTAGCAGTACACCGACGTCCGATTCTAGCAGGCAAATTTCCCTGCCCCAGCTGCTGGACCGTCGAAAGAAGTTCACTCCCAGCCATCCACATGCCCAGCGGTTGAATGCTAGCTTGGCTAAATTGCTAGCGCTTCAACTGCTGCCTTTTCAGTTGGTAGACTCGGCCCCCTTCCGTGAGTTTGTGCAATGTGCGGTTCCTCAGTGGCAGGTTCCCAAACGCCACTTTTTCTCACGGAAGGCTATTCCGGCTCTCTACCGGCATGTGGAAGGCAATGTCTTGGCCTCGCTGGACAGGGCGGTCAGCGGTAAGGTGCATATTACCGCTGACTCATGGTCCAGCAGGCATGGACAGGGACGTTACCTTTCTTTCACGGCCCATTGGGTCACTCTTTTGGCAGCTGGGAAGGATGCAGGACAAGGTGCAGTAGTGTTGGAGGTTGTTCCACCGCCACGCCTCCAAAATGCTACTACTGGTTGTGACACACCTCTCTCCTCCACCCCCTCCTCTTCTTCTTCCTCCATGGCCTCTTCCTGTGGTTTGTCCTATGAACCAGCGGTGCTCCGTAGCCGTTCACGGGGCTACGCAAGTACGCAGGCAAAAAGATGCCATGCCGTGCTTGCGCTGGTGTGTTTGGGGGACAGAAGCCACACTGGGGCAGAGGTCCTGTCTGCTCTGCAGGGCCAGGCCGAGAGGTGGTTGACGCCACGCCAGCTTAAGCCAGGAATGGTGGTTTGCGACAATGGCACCAACCTCCTCTCCGCCCTCCGACAGGGACAACTGACCCATGTGCCCTGTGTGGCTCACGCCCTTAACCTGGTGGTGCAGCGGTTCTTGGGCAGGTACCCGGGCTTACAGGATGTCCTGAGGCAGGCCAGGAAAGTCTGTGTGCATTTCCGCAGATCTTATAATGCCAGTGCTCGCCTGGCTGAGCTGCAAAAGGAGTTGAACCTGCCCAAGAACCGCCTTATATGTGACATGCCCACCAGGTGGAACTCAACGTTGGCCATGCTGCAGCGGCTGCACACGCAGCAGAGGGCCATCAATGAGTACCTGTGCGACTACGGCACCAGGACAGGGTCAGGGGAGCTTGTTTTTTTTTCTCCACGCCAGTGGGGCATGATCAGGGATGCATGCACTGTCCTGGCACCATTTGAGGAGGCCACGAGGATGGTGAGCAGTGACAGTGCATGCATCAGTGACACTGTACCTCTTGTCCACCTGTTGGAGCACACGCTGCGTGGAATAATGGACAGGGCACTTGAGGCAGAACAGAGGCAGGAAGAGGAGGACTTCCTTGCCTCTCAAGGCCCCCTTTACCCAGACAGTGTTCCTTCTGTCCCACCCATCGCACAGGAAGAGGAGGAGGAGGAGGAGGATTGTGTCAGCATGGAGGTGGAGGCTGGCACTCAGCATCATCAGCAGCAGTCTTTTAGGGATGATTTACAGTCCCAAGAAACCAGTGGACTTGTACGTGGCTGGGAGGAGGTGGCTGCGGATCATGTCGTCCTTAGTGACCCAGAGGACTCCGGAGCGAATGCCTCAGCAAACCTACGCTGCATGGCCTCCCTGATCCTGCAAAGTCTGCGGAAGGATCCTCGTATTCTTCGGATCAAGGAGAGGGACCATTACTGGCTGGCCACTCTCCTTGATCCACGGTACAAGGGTAAGGTTGCGGACCTTATGTTACCGTCGCAGAGGGAGCAGAGGATGAGACAACTCCGGGAGGCCTTGCAGAAAGGTCTGTGCAACGCGTTCCCAGAGACTGGGAGGTTACAAACTCCTGGTCCTGGACAACGAGTTGCTGAGGCTTCGGCCAGTCAAAGAAGGAGCGGTGGGGAAGGTGGCCGTCTGACCGATGCGTTCAGACAATTCTTTAGTCCGCAGCCCCAAAGTATGATCGGTTCCAGCAACCATCGCCAGCGTCTGATAAACATGGTGCAGGAATATCTAGGGGCAAGGTCAGACTTGGACACCTTCCCCACCGAAAATCCTCTGGCTTACTGGGTCTTGAGGATGGATCACTGGCCAGAGCTTGCACAGTATGCAATTGAGCTACTGGCCTGTCCTGCATCCAGCGTTCTTTCGGAACGCACATTCAGTGCTGCTGGAGGATTTGTCACGGATCACAGGGTGCGCCTGTCCACCGACTCGGTTGATCGACTGACTTTCATCAAGATGAACCAGTCTTGGATCACCACCAGCTACCACACACCTGATGCTGATATAACAGACTAATTGATTTTAACATGTCACATCCCTTCAAGACTGATGCTGATGCTGAGTGCCTGTGCTGTTATGTTGACTGGCTATCCTCCTCCTCCGAGTCCTCAATGATACGATTGATGATGATAGCTTGGAAGATCATTTTTGTTTATGGGTGCCGCCACCAGTGGCTAAGGCCCAATTTTTCAGCCCCTGTTTTACAGGGGCGTGTAATTACAATTTTTTTAGCAATAATTTGCCATAGGGCTCATTGCTGTGCTCCAAGTACAGTATCTGTGAGGGGTTGGAGTGTTGTGGCACCAGTGCCTAAGGCCCAATTTTTCAGCCCCTGTTTAAAAGGGAGAAAAAGAAACCCTGGACTGCCGCACTCTGTATAGACAGTTATTTATTCCAAAATTTCAGGTAAAAAATCCAAATTCAAAATAAATCCATAAATCCAAAACAACAAATGCAGATGGTGTGCATGCAGGGAAGGGTGGCTAACGCGTTTCACGTCACGAATTGACGCTTACTCAGAGCTATGAGTAAGCGTCAATTCGTGACGTGAAACGCGTTAGCCACCCTTCCCTGCATGCACACCATCTGCATTTGTTGTTTTGGATTTATGGATTTATTTTGAATTTGGATTTTTTACCTGAAATTTTGGAATAAATAACTGTCTATACAGAGTGCGGCAGTCCAGGGTTTCTTTTTCTCCCATGCATCAGTGCAGAGCCAGCACCTGTGTGAGTGACCGGGCGGAAGCAGCTATTTGGTGAATTCTCAAGCTTTTGAGCGGTACGTTTTTCCTTTCCCCTGTTTAAAAGGGGCGTGTCATTACAATTTTTGAAGCAATACTTTGCAACAGGGCTCATTGCTGTGCTCCAAGTACAGTATCTGTGAGGGGTTGTAGTGTTGTGCCACCAGTGCCTAAGGCCCAATTTTTCAGCCCCTGTTTAACAGGGGCGTGTCATTACAATTTTTGAAGCAATACTTTGCAACAGGGCTCATTGCTGTGCTCCAAGTACAGTATCTGTGAGGGGTTGTAGTGTTGTGCCACCAGTGCCTAAGGCCCAATTTTTCAGCCCCTGTTCAACAGGGGCATGCAATTACAATTCTTGATCTAATAATTCACAGCAGGGCCCATTGCTGCACCCACCAAGAGTAACTGTCAGGGCTTACAGTGTTGTGGCACCAGCACCACCATCAAAGGCCCAATTTTTACTACCACTGTTCAACAATTATATGTAATTAAAATTCCTGATATAATAGTTGACAGCAGGGCGTTCCAGCACCAACCAAGAGTAACTGTGAGTGCTTACAGTGTTGTGCCAACACCAACAACTAAGGGGCCTATTTCTGCAGAGTATATACGGCAGGTCCCTACTTTCAAACATCCAACTTACAAACGACTCCTACTTGCAAACGCAAGAAGACAACAGGAAGTGAGAGGAAATCTACCACTAGGAAGGAAAATTCTCTCCTGTAAGAATAAATATGGGAGAAAGGTGTCTCCTCTGTACTGATGCTTTATCAGCAATCCTTGTTTCAAGAAAAACACCACATTTCAAAAACAGTTGTCATTGGGACGGAAAGTGAGGTGAAATGTTCTGAACAGGGGCACAGACAGCAAAACAAATGTTACAGGGGTGATAACCCTTACCTATGTTTTCCAAAAAGTTTAAAAATAGATTTTTGGGCTGGAGCTACACTTCAACAATGTACCTGTTCAAAATTACAAACACATTCTACATAAGAACAAACCTACAGTCCCTGTCTTGTATGCACCGCCTGTATACGGCTGTTCAGAGTATATAGGGCCTTTTTTATTTTATGTGCGGGGTTCCCCTTAATATCCATACAAGACCCAAAGGGGCTGGTAATGGGCTGGGGTAGGGGGGGGGGGGGGGTCATGGGGTAGCTATGCCATTTTTCTTAAAGATTTTCATCCATATTACCGGGACCAGACATTACATTAAAGCCGCAAGCAGTTTTAAATGGCTTTTTTTTCCTTTAGAAGTGTCATTTTGTGCAGGGACAGTTCTAAACACGGGAAACACGTGGCACTTCACAGGCATACTTTAGACACCCCCCAGGTACGATATTTAAAGGAATATTTGACTTTTTTTTTTTCACTTTATGCATCATTAAAATGACTGCTCCCGAAAAACGACCGTTTTTAAAACTTCTTTTTGCATTGATACATGTCCCCTGGTGCAGAACCTGGGTTCCCAAACCCTTTTTAGGACAATAACATGCATAATAGTTGTTATAATTAGCACTTTAGAATTCGAACGTTCGCATCCATTGTATTTAATAGGGTTCTAATGTTCGTGCGAACTTTCGGTCCGTTCGCGGGTTCTGGTGCGAACCGAACCCGGGGGTGTTCGGCTCATCACTAATGTTCACCACGTGGGGGGGTTGGATTGGAATTTTCCACTCGCCTCCTTTGATTTTTCAGTTGCAGGATGTCGGGAGGGAAAGGCCAACATGAACACCCACTAAGCAAATTTTAGCCCATTCATCAGGAACCCACCATAATTTGTACAGTCGTGTATAGCCAGTTTTACTGTATTGTTTGCTGGTCCAGTTTTACTGCTTCTGTGGTTACCAGCCTGTTCACTGAATATATTGTCTAGGAAGCAGACTGGAGGTGGAACTCTAGAAGTTGCAAAGCAGAACCAAAAAATAAGTTTGTCACTAGTGTAGCACTACCCCCAGTTAAGAGAGCTGCTGGTATTGTTTGGGCCTGTACCGTACTGCTGTCAACCCCCAAACTGGCTCTAACCCTCCGCTGGCACAGCTGCAAATAAATGGGATTGTGGAACCTACTGGCTATAGGAACCACAATGCCGCAATATAGCATACAGTACAATTCAAGATTGGTTTACCTGTGTTGGCCATCTCCCTGGAACAGTTAACACTCCACACAATGTGTTTGCTTAACCACAAAAGTATTTTTACTGAATATAAGATGAGAGGTTAACCACTTAACGACCGCCCACCGTATATATATGTAGCCGGTATACACTTTTCTCTCTATTTTAAAACTGGCAGAGACACCAGCAGTGTGTAGTTCCTTGCGGCCCAGCGGGTGGCGCTGTCGCCCTGGGCTGGGGTTGAACCATTGCTGTGTGCCGTGCCTCCTTTTTGTCCTCCCTCGGCAGCGGTATGGTGGGGCGGGGAACCCGCCGTGCTTGCTGGGAGAGGGTATAAAGGGGCCGGCCATCTTTGTCACGGGGTGGAGTCCCAGGCACCTTCAGCCTGAGGGCGGTGGTTCGCGTCGGTCCTCTAGGCGGCCTAGGCCTAGAGGACGTCCGGAGGTCGTGTTCCATCCCAGGCACCTTTAGCCTGGGGTGAGGTACTCGGATGGAGGTCTGGAGCTCAGTGCCCAACACTGAGTTCTGCGAGGGAAGGAGGTCCTAGGGAACCCAGGGATTGGGTACCCGAATCCGGAAGGCGTAATGGACCGGGGGGGAGATACTCACTTGAAGACCGGGTGCAGCAGATTGCCAGTGACAGGTGAGCCTCCCATCGGAGACCGCTTGGAAGGAAATCCTCCCTCCGCTCGGAGACCTCAGCCCACTTTCAGGGAGGAAAGTGGAGAGTTCATTGTGTCTGGGCCTACTCGCATCCACACCACCTTGTTTGTTCTGTTCTTTAAGGGAGTCTAACTGATTGTGCTGTTCACTCGAGAAGAATAAAGGAGTGTTGGACTTTAATGTTGTGGGGCTCTTTTCTGGTGGACATTGTTCAAGGTAACTCCAGGTGCACAACACTGACCCGAAGGTAGAGAAAGAACTTTGCTTACACTGCACAGACATGCTGTGGTGAAGGCTTGGCGTGGTGACCCCGCTCTCTCCCCTCTAAGGTACCCCTAGACAAGAGAAAGACGAGCTGATGCAAAGAGGGGAGTGAGGAGGCCGCTACATATACGTCGGCAAAATGGCACCTGTACGTGACTGCCTTCGTATGGGTGGACCCCACTCCGGTACAGTGAGCGGTCGGTATCGCTCTGGGAGCGATCCGTGATGAGGGGGCGGCCATTGGTTTCTGGCCACCCCCTCGCGATCGCTCCCGGCGAATCAAATGCTTCCTCTGCCTGTGTAATGTAAACACAGGCAGGAGGAAGCAGGAGGAAGTGATATCATCTCTCCTGCGGTGCTAACATATACCGGAGCGACGTGGAGAGAAGACATCAGGTTAGTGCACAAGCAGTACACTGACACATAGGCACACATAGGAACACGATCGCCCCCCCAGTCACCCCCAGATCACCCCACAGCCCCCAGTCACAGTGTCACCGATTGCAGTGATCATTTATTTACTGATCACTGCAATCAGTGACATTTGTAACTGTAAAAGTGTCAGGGCAGTTAGTGTTAGGTCCCTTAGGTCAAGGGTAGCCCCCCAAACCCCCCTAATAAAGGTTAAACCCCTTGATCGCCCCCGGGTAACCCTTTCACCCCCTAGCACCACTGTCCCTAAGCAATCGTTTTTCTGATCGCTTTATTGGTGTCAGTGATGCCGCTAGGTAGTCAGTTATTTTTTTTAGGTTCGCCGCCAGGTTTTTATAGCGTCAGGTACCCCCATATATTACCTAATAAAGGTTTAACCCCCTGATCGCCCCCCAGGTAACCCTTTCACCCCCTAGCACCACTGTCACTAAGCGATCGTTTTTCTGATCGCTGTAGTCGGTTATTTTTTTATGTTCGCCGCCAGGTTTTTATAGCGTCAGGTACCCTCATATATTACCTAATAAAGGTTTAACCCCCTGATCGCCCCCCAGGTAACCCTTTCACCCCCTAGCACCACTGTCACTAAGCGATCGTTTTTCTGATCACTGTATTAGTGTCGGTGATGCCGCTAGGTAGTCAGTTTTTTTATGTTCGCCGCCAGGTTTTTATAGCGTCAGGTACCCCCATATATTACCTAATAAAGGTTTAACCCCTTGATCGCCCCCCAGGTAACCCTTTTACCCCCTAGCACCCATATATTACCTAATAAAGGTTTAACCCCTTGATCGCCCCCCAGGTAACCCTTTCACCCCCTTTTGCCAGTGTCACTAAGCGATCTTTTTTCTGATCGATGTATTAGTTATGCTAGTGCCGCTAGGTAGTTAGTTATTTTTTTAGGTTCGCTGACAGGTTTTTGTAGCGTCAGGTACCCCCATATATTATCTAATAAAGGTTTTAACCCCCTGATTGCCCCTAGAGTTAACCCTTTCACCAGTGATCACTGTATAAGTGTCACTGGTGACACTGGTTAGCCAGTTAGTTATTTTGTTATTTAGGTTCCCCGTCAGGTTTTTATATAGCGTCAGGTACCCCCATATATTACCTAATAAAGGTTTTAACCCCCTGATTGCCCCTAGTTAACCCTTTCACCAGTGATCACCGTATAAGTGTTACGGGTGATGCTGGTTAGTTAGTTTGCTTTTTATAGTGTCAGGGCACCCGCCGTATATAACCCAATAAAGGTTTAACCCCCTGATCACCCGGCGGGTGATATCCATTAGGTTTTAGAGTCAGATAGGGTCTGCATCGCCCCAGGCAGCGTCAGCTTAGTGCCAGTAGCGCTAACACCCACGCGTGAAGCATGCACCTCCCTTAGTGGTATAGTATCTGATCAGATCTATATCTGATCTGATCAGATCTATACTAGCGTCCCCAGCAGTTTAGGGTTCCCAAAAACGCAGTGTTAGCGGGATCAGCCCAGATACCTGCTAGCACCTGCGTTTTGCCCCTTCGTCCAGCCCAGGCCACCCAAGTGCAGTATCGATCGATCACTGTCACTTACAAAATACAACACACATAACTGCAGCGTTCGCAGAGACAGGCCTGATCCCTGCGACTCCAGTGCTGTAGGAGGTGATTTCACCACCACAGTTAAAAAAAAGAGCATATATGCCGAAGCATGCGGGCAGCAGGGGCGGAGGAGCGATTTTGCTCCTAATGCCACGTACATACGGTCGAAATTCCGACGGAGGTTTGCCCGTGGAAAAGTCCGACCGTGTGTACGCGGCATAACTTTTGCGGGATGATGCCCCCATGCTTCGGCATATATAAATGGTGCAGGTATGCCCATCATTAGAAGTGGGTGAATGAAGAATGAAGGGAGGTATTCTAATGGTGGGCATACCCACTGATCAATCTCTTTTTTTCGTTCAGCAACAGGCTGCATGAAAAAATGATTACAATACATGTCCAACAAGGACCAGCAACGTACTGGTATGTTGCTGGACTTTGAATGGTTATACCAGAATGATGCCTGCGGGTTTAGGTATCATCTTGGTATCATTCTTTTCAGCCAGCGGCCGGCTTTCATGTAAAAGCAATCCTAGCGGCTATTTAGCCTCTAGACTGCTTTTACAAGCAGTGGGAGGGAATGTCCCCCCCCCCCGGATATAAAAAGCGCCATTGGGAAATTGGGAAAGCATTTTATCATACCGATCTTGGTGTGGTCAGATGCTTTGAGGGCAGAGGAAAGATCTAGGGTATAATAGACCTGTCACTACCTATTGCTATCATAGGGGATATTTACATTCCCTGAGATAACAATAAAAATTATAAAAAAAAAAATAGAAGGAACAGTTTAAAAATAAAATAAAAAAGCAAAATTAATAATAATAGTAAAAAAAAAAAAGCACCCCTGTCCCGCCCTGCTCTTGCGCAAAGGCGAACGCAAGCGTCGGTCTGGTGTCATATGTAAACAGCAATTGCACCATGCATGTGAGGTATCACCGCAAAGGTCAGATTGAGGGCAGTAATGTTAGCAGTAGACATCCTCTGTAAATCTAATGTGGTAACCTGTAAAGGCTTTTAAAGGCTTTTAAAAATGTATGTAGTTTGTCGCCACTGCGCGTTTGTGCGAAATTTTAAAGCATGTCGTGTTTGGTATCCATGTACTCGGCCTAAGATCATCTTTTTTATTTCATCAAACATTTGGGCAATATAGTGTGTTTTAGTGCATTAAAATTAAAAAAAGTGTATTTTTTCCCCAAAAAATGCATTTGAAAAATCGCTGCGCAAATACTGTGTAAAAAAAAACAAAATGCAACACTCACCATTTTAATCTGTAGGGCCTTTGCTTTAAAAAAATATATAATGTTTGAGGGTTCAACGTAATTTTCTTGCAAAAAAAAAAATGTTTTCATGTAAACAAAAATTGTCAGAAAGGGTTTTGTCTTCAAGTGGTTAGAAGAGTGGATGATGTGTGACATAAGTTTCCTAATGCTGTGTATAAAATGCCAGGACAGTTCAAAACCCCCCCCCCAAATGACCCCATTTTGGAAAGTAGACACCCCAAGCTATTTGCTGAGAGGCATGTCGAGTCCATGGAATATTTTATATGTTGACACAAGTTGTGGAAATTTTTTTTTTTTTTTGCACAAAGTTGTCACTAAATGATATATTGCTCAAACATGCCATGGGCATATGTGGAATTACACCCCAAAATACATTCTGTTGCTTCTCCTGAGTACGGGGATACCACATGTGAGACTTTTTGGGAGCCTAGCCGCGTACAGGACCCCAAAAACCAAGCACCGCCTTCAGGCTTTCTAAGGGTGTAAATTTTGGATTTCACTCATCACTGCCTATCACAGTTTCGGAGGCCATGGAATGCCCAGATGGCACAAACCCCCCCCCCCCCAAATGACCCCATTTTGGAAAGTAGACACCCCAAGCTATTTGCTCAGAGGTATGGTGAGTATTTTGCAGATCTCACTTTTTGTCACAAAGTTTTGAAAATTGAAAAAAGAAAAAAAAAAGAGAAAATGTTTTCTTTCTTTTTCAAAAACAAATGAGAGCTGTGAAATACTCACCATGCCTCTCAGCAAATAGCTTGGGGTGTTTACTTTCCAAAATGGGGTCATTTGGGGGGGGGGGGGGGGGGGGGGTTGTGCTATTTTGGCATTTTATGGCCTTCAAAACTGTGATAGGTAGTGAGGAGTGAAATCAAAAATTTGTGCCCTTAGAAATCCTGAAGGCGGTGCTTGGTTTCCGGGGTCCCGTACGCGGCTAGGCTCCTAAAAAGTCCCACACATGTGGTATCCCCGTACTCAGGAGAAGCAGCAAAATGTATTTTGGGGTGCAATTCCATATATAACCATGGCATGTGTGAGCAATATATAATTTAGTGACAACTTTTTGTAAATTTTTATTTTTTTGTCATAATTCAATCACTTGGGACAAAAAAAAAATATTCAATGGTCTCAACATGCCTTTTAGCAATTTCCTTGAGGTGTCTACTTTCCAAAATGGGGTCATTTCTGGGGGGGGGGGGTTGTACTGCCCTGCCATTTTAGCACCTCAAGAAATGAGATAGGCAGTCATAAATTAAAAGCTGTGTAAATTCCAGAAAATGTACCCTAGTTTGTAGACGCTATAACTTTTGCGCAAACCAATAAATATACGCTTATTGACATTTTTTTTTACTAAAGACATGTGGCTGAATACATTTTGGCCTAAATGTATGACTAAAATTAAGTTTATTCGATTTTTCTTATATCAAAAAGTAGAAAATATCGTTTTTTTTCTAAATGTTCGGTCTTTTTCCGTTTATATCGCAAAAAAAAAAAAATCGCAGAGGCAATCAAATACCATTAAAAGAAAGCTCTATTTGTGGGAAGAAAAGAACGCAAATTTTGTTTGGGTACAACATTGCATGTCTGCACAATTTACAGTTAAAGCAGCGCAGTGCCAAATTGTAAAAATACCTGTGGTCTTTAACCACTTCAATACAGGGCTTTTTGTACCTATTCAATACCGGGCCTATTTTGGCACTTCTCTCCTACATGTACAAATCATCATTCTTTTGCTAGAAAATTACTCAGAACCCCCAAACATTATACATGTTTTTTTAGCAGACACCCTAGGGAATAAAATGACGGTCATTGCAACATTTTTTCTTGCACAATATTTGCGCAATAATTTTTCAAACACCTTTTTTTTAAAAAAAAAATGGTTTCATGAATTAAAAAATAACAAAACAGTAAAGTTAGCCCAATTTTTTGGGAACATATGAAAGATAATGTTACGCCGAGTAAATAGATACCTAACATGTCACGCTTTAAAATTGCGCACACTCATGGAATGGCGCCAAACTTCGGTACTTAAAAATCTCCATAGGCGACGCTTTAATTTTTTTTACAGGTTACCAGGTTAGAATTACAGAGGAGGTCTAGTGCTAGAATTGTTGCACGCACTCTAACGCACGCGGCGATACCTCACATGCGTGGTTTGAACAGCGTTTACATATGTGGGCGACTTACGTGTGCATTCGCTTCTGATGGCGAGCTACCGGGGACAGGGGCGTTTTAATTTTTATTTATTTATTTATTTATTTTTTTACAATGATTTTACTTCTTTTTTTTTTTTGATCACTTTTATTCCTATTACAAGGAATGTAAACATCCCTTGTAATAGGAATGTGTGTGACAGGTTCTCTTTATTGAGAGATGCGGGGTCGATAAGACCCCACATCTCTCCTCCAGGCTGGAAAGCATGAGATCAGTGAAAAAAATTTCACTGATTTCATACTTACAGCTGCAAGGGCGGCTTTGTTTACATTTGAGACCCGGGCGTGACGTCATCACATCGCGCCCAGGCCTCCGACGATCATAGAGATGACTGGTGACCATCTGGTCACCAGTCATCTCTATGCTCATCACGTGACTCCACCAACGATGCCGGAAGATTCGCTCCGGGTCCCCGATCGCACGGGGGAGCCCGGAGAAGCACCGGATGGCGGCGGGAGGGGGGGTGTCCCCTCCCGCCGCCTATAAGAACGATCAAGCGGCGGAACCGCCGCTATGATCTTTCTTATGGTGCACAGAATCGCCGGCACTTCAAAAGGATATCTGAATGATGCCTCTAGCTGCAGGCATCATTCAGATATCCCCCTACAAAGCCGAGGACGTCATATGACGTCCACCCAGGATGGGAGATCCCATCTGTGGACGTCATTTGTCTATGGCTGGGTAGGGAAGTGGTTAAGCTGCGTAATGTTCCGGGGCTTAAGTGGTTAAACAAATATACGTTTTGTTATGCAGAGCCCAGCAAAGCCAAAGTGATAACATATATAAGGGTACCAAATATAATGCAATATTATAATACTAAATGCCTTTTAGTTAACTATGCTCGCGAGCTTTTCCCTCGTGGGCAGTATGGCACCCACACAGTGTCAAAGTAAGTTCCAGTCAGGCATGACTACCTCCAAACACTATCACTCCAATGAAAGGATCTTCGCTAGCAAAACGTTGGAGCACTTAATGTTTGTAATCCAAGGGATGTCAAATAACGTTAGCTGAACTCCGGCTATAATTAAGACTTGAAGTCACGGCTGCTAAAATGCTCAGCCTTAGTCAAAAGATGTCTGGCCTAATTACAGTTAAAAGTCCTGGGCAAGTGCCAGCTCACCCGACCAAGCCCAGTACGTCCTGCTGGTTCTGTGTTGGTGCTCCGGCACACGATCTCTCCACCACCCGTAGTCTCCGATCCCTCAGACAATCGTATGGAAGTCGATAGATGGGTAGACTCTTGGATGCTCCGGGATATCAGCAGGCTCTTCTGATGAGATTCCTCTCTCCGCGACGAGCAGGTTTCCCAGATTCTGTAGGCCCAGGCTCTCCGACCTAGACAACACAACAGGCCCCAACACAGGCTCCGACTTGCTGGGTGAGCGATGTCCAAAGTGACCGCGAGTTGCTCCTCCTCCACTTAAATAACACTTCCCCAGCAGACCTTGCGCCGGGCAATGCACTGTGGGTGTACAGCTGCACTGTGGGTACCAGTGCTGTATCCTGGCCTAGACCAACAAGGCCCAGGCCTAGGGCAGCATTTGCAGGGGGGCAGCACGGAAAGAGTCCCCGCCGACTTGCGCTACAATGTTAGTGTAGCGTCAGTTTTATGGGGCGGACTGGGCTGAGAGGCAAATTAGTCTAGCGCCCCTTAAAGTGGCCACACTGCTTGCGGTATGCGGGCGGCCGGCATTCCGCAACTGTGGGGGGGGGGGGTGGTGCTTCTAATTTTGACTGCCCTATCATCCTGGACCACAAACCTTCCTCACTGTGCTATATGTTTTCTGCTGCACCATTGGCATGGTTACTGTATATCTTCTTATTCCTCTCTATGAAATTATCAGAAATTTGTGCTTGAAGTAGAACTATAGGCAACACTTTTTTTTTCATTTTGGATTGAGTTATGCCCTGTACACACGATCGTTTTTTCCAATGAAAATAGTCCGATGGACTTTATTCATCGGAAAAAAACGATCGTGTGTTGCCCCCATCGGACTTTTTTCCATCGGTGTAAAAAAATAGAACATGTTTTAAATTTTTCCGATGGAAAAAAATCAATAGGAAATTCCGATCGTCTGTGTGGACGGAGAAAAAAAACTGAGAAAAAAACCCACGCATGCTCAGAATCAAGTCGACGCATGCTCAGAAGCATTGAACTTCATTTTTCTCGGCTCGTCGGAGTGTTTTACGTCAAAGCGTTTTGGACGATCTGAATTTTGTCTGATGGTGTGTAGGCAAGACTGATGGAAGTCAGCTTCATCGGAAAATTCCATCGGATTTTATTCCATCGGAAATCCGATCGTGTGTACAGGGCATAAGGGAGGGTTATAGCCCCTGTCAGTTTATTTTTTACCATCCCTGTCCCATTGCAGAGATTTCCCTTCACTTCCTGCCCCACAGCCAAACAGGAAGTGAGAGGAAATTTATGCAAATTATGGGAATCCTTATCAGGAAGGGTTGGGTCATATTTAAATTAGGGGGTGCACGAGTTTAGTTAGGCCTAGGGCAGCCAAAACCCAAATACACTACTGGTGGGTACAGTAGTCTATAGAGTATCCACGGCATTAGAGTCCATCTCTCTCTGCACTCTGCCGCGTACACACAATCGGAAATTCCGACAACAAAACCATGGATTTTTTTCAAACGGAATGTTGGCTCAAACTTGTGTTGCATACACACGGTCACACAAATCTTGTCGGAAATTCCGAACATCAAGAACGCGGTGACGTACAAGACATACGACGAGCCGAGATCAATGAAGTTCAATAGGTACTTCTGCTTGATTCTGAGCATGCGTGTTTTTTTTGTGCGTCGGAATTGCATACAGATGATGGGAATTTCCGACAAGAACTTTTCTTGTCGGAAAATTTGAGAACCAGCTCTCAGATTTTTGTGGTCGGAAATTTCAACAGCAAATGTCCGATGGAGCCTACACACGGTCGGAATTTCTGACAAAAAGCTCACATCGGACATTTGTTGTCAGAATTGTATGTACGCAGGCATAAAGGGTCACATTTCGAAGGACTTTTTTTTGTCTTCACTTAAGTTCTTCATTTAGCACAACAAGACTACCCACAGTGTATTAACATTCTCAAAAATACTTACATTTGCCAGGCTGTTCATCTCCAGCATTGCTTTTCTGGGCCTGTGCTTCTAAGTGTCCACCAGTCGCTAGGGACCATGATGTTACTGGGCAAGGAAGTTTACCTCAAAGAAGTGGGATTTTAAGGGCAATGAAATAATATACAAAATATATATAGAAAAATATATGTAAAGAGAAAAAATTATAGAAAAATATATAATTTATTACAATATATAAAAAACATGAAAGCCACAGAGTGGCGCACATTTAAAAACAAATTGTACATAGAGAATGCATGATGCCTATAACATGCGCACATTCTCCAAGAGGAAGCCATCCCCCCTAAAAATCTCCAACCCTATGGGGTTGTCCATCAGTAGTAGAACAAATACACAAAATATCCTCAAACAAGGGGATGAAGGAGAAGGACATACAAAAATTATAAAAGCTTCCAAAAACCGCCAATAGTAGAAAAAGAAGGAATACTGCAGAAGAGGTACTGTAGAAGATTGGCCAGTCTTCCCTGGACACCGTGGTGATAGTTCATCAGGATCATTTGCTGCCTTGTTCTATTTCTTCCAAACGCCAACGTTAGCTGGGGGCTGTCAGGATTTTTGTTCTATCCCTCTTTTCCTCACTGTGTTTTTGAGGAAATTTGGTGGATTTGCTTTCTGATTAGCTTTCCACTTGGATGTACCTCTTCTGCAGTATTCCATCTTTTTCTACTATTGGCGGTTTTTGGAAGCTTTTATAATTTTTGTATGTCCTTCTCCTTCATCCCCTTGTTTGAGGAGATTTTGTGGATTTGTTCCTTTTGGCAGTATTAGTTAACCCTTTGGGTTCTGGACCCCTTCATGCCGTGCACTACTGATGGACCACCCCATAGGGTCGGAGATTTTTAGGGGGGCTGGCTTCCTCTTGGAGAATGTGCGCATATAAATGCTGTTACCCTTGAAGAAGACTTTTTGTAAACTCATACAGTCGAAACGCGGCGGATTTAACAGCGCCAACCTCCAGGATCACTTTCCTAGGGTTGCTATTATACCATCTCAAAAGTTATAGGCATCATGCATTCTCTATGTACAATTTGTTTTTAACTGTGCGCGACTCTGTGGCTTTCATGTTTTCTATATATTGTAATAAATTATATATTTTTCTAAAAAAAATTCTCTTTACATATATTTTTCTATATATATTTTGTATATCATTTCATTGCCCTTAAAATCCCACTTCTTTGAGGTAAACTTCCTTGTTCATTCATTGGGGGTGGTGGCAATGTACATGGCAACTAGGCTTGTGCAATTCGTTTCGTAACGAATCGAAATTCGTCCGAATTTAGCAACTTTCGGACATTCGGAAGCATTCGAATTTCCGAACAGAGCAATTACGAATAAAACCGAATCCGAAATAAATTATACCGCAAAATAGCGAATGCCCGAAGGTCTTCGGCATAATTCGTTATGAAAAAATATAACACTATACACAATAACACTCACTCTGCTCTCTGCTTCTCCCTCACCATGCTGAACTCCCTCTCAAAATGGTGTACAGGGGGCGGAGGCTATAGCCGCATGAAAAAACGAAAGTAAAATACGAGATTTCGAATCCATTCGAAGCACAATAACACTCACTCTGCTCTCTGCTTCTCCCTCACCGTGCTGAACCCTCTCAAAATGGTGTACAGGGGCGGAGCCTATAGCCGCATGTAAAAAACAAAAGTAAAATACGAGATTTCTAATCCATTTGAAGCACAAAAACACTCTGCTCTGCTCTCTGCTTCTCCCTCACCGTGCTGAACCCTCTCAAAAATGGTGTACAGGAGCGGAGCCTATAGCCGCATGTAAAAAACGAAAGTAAAATACGAGATTTCGAATCGTTACAAATAACCGCTATGTATTTAGAAAAGTACAAATCCATTCGAAGCACATTAGGCATAATAGGCAGCGTCGTTGTGAGAGAGACATGGAAAATTACGAATCAACGAACCCAAAAAAAGTTACGAAAGTAGGAGTTGTGTCCAGAATCAACGAAAAACAACGTACTCTACCGAAAGTACGAATTATAAAGCAACAAAAAATTCAACGAAAAATGTCGCTTGCAAAAATACGAATGAGTCTGAACACGAAAAATCCCGTCTAGCAAAATTACGAATGATTACGAATCAACAGGACCGGAAAGAAACGAACCGAAACGGAACAAATTTTTCCGTTGTGCACAAGCCTAATGGCAACCTTTTGGAAGTCTAATTTGTTCTATGATGTTACTGGGCAGCTGTGAAAAACAAAACAATAGTCAGCGCTCAGCGGACCAGATGCGGAACATGAGAAGGGGCGGGTCTATACATGTATTACCACAGTCAGAGAAGTTCCCCATCAGGTCCGCCTCCTCGGTATGTCGGACCCGCCTACGTCATTGGCTTGAGCGGGGAACTTCCTTCACTGTGTAATTTAAATTTACATAGTGAAGGAAGTTCCCCGCTCAAGCCAATGACGTAGGCGGGTCCGACATACCGAGGGGGCGGACCTGATGGGGAACTGCTCTCACTTTGGTAATACATGTATAGACCCGCCCCTTCTCATGTTCCGCATCTGGTCCGCTGAGCGGACCTGATGGGGAACTTTAGAAGGGGCGGGTCTATACATTTAAAATACTGAGAGGGAGTTCCCCATCAGGTCCGCTCAGGCACAACCAATGAAGGACAGCGCTGGACATCGGGATCGCCGCGGGACACTGGATTTCACCGCTGGAATGTTTTTTTTTTGTTGTTTTTTTTTTTAATAAAGGACTTTTTCAAGGTGTTTGTATGTTTTTTTTAAACATTTTTTTACGCTTTCTTCGTGAAATGGTAGGGGTACAATGTACCCCTTACCAATTCACATAGGGGGGGCCGGGATCTGGGGGTCCCCTTTGTTAAAGGGGTCTTCCAGATTCCGATAAGCCCCCCGCCCGCAGACCCCCACAACCACGGGGCAAGGGTTGTGGGGATGAGGTCCTTGTCCCCATCAACATGGGGACATCCTCGCCATGTTGAGGGCATGTGGCTTGGTACGGTTCAGGAGGGAGGGGGGGCCGCTCTCTCGTCCCCCCCTTTTCCCCTGCGGCCGGCCAGGTTGCGTGCTCGGATAAGGGGTCCGGTATGGATTTTTAGGGGGACTCCACGCCATTTTTTTTTTTATTTGGGGTGGAGTTCCCCTTAAAATCCATGCCAGATCTGAAGGGCCTGGAATGGATATTTGGGGGAACCCCACGTCAATTTTTTTTTAAATTTGCGGCGGGGTTCCCCTTAATATCCATTCCAGACCTGAAGGGCCTGGTAATTGAATTCTGGGGAACCCCCACGCTTTTTTTTTTTTTTATCAATGACTTTTGTATGTATTGCCGGGAGCCGACAATTCATTAATAGCCGCGAGTGAGTTTTAAATGCATTTTTTTCTTTCAAAAATGACATTTTATGCAGGGACAGTTCTAAGCACGGGAAACATGCGCCACTTCACATGCATATCATACACACCCCCCAGGTACGAAATTTAAAGGAATATTTCACTTTTATTTTTTCATTTTAAGCATTATTAAAATCACTGCTCCCGAAAAAACGGCCGTTTTTAAAACTTTTTTTTGCATTGATACATGTCCCCTGGGACAGGACCCAGGTCCCCAAACACTTTTTAGGACAATAACTTGCATATTAGCCTTTATAATTAACACTTTAGATTTCGAACGTTCGAGTCCATTGTATTTAATAGGGTTCTAAAGTTCACACGAACATTTTGTCTGTTCGCAGGTTCTGGTGCGAACCGAACAGGGGGGTGTTCGGCTCATCCCTGTTCAAGAGCGATGCCCTCTTCCTCAGAACCCATTTGGTGGACACATGTCTGGTGGTGCAATGGGAAATGTTACATGCACTTGACCTTATTGACCTTCCTTGTGTGAGTATATTACAATTAATTTTATTTACTCAATAGAGAGTGCTGCGGTAATGCACTAGGCTGGTGTGCCTTCTGCCTATGCTTGTTTTCCAGTATTGGGCAGCTGTGAACTTTGTCCAAGTGTCATTCTGTGTAGTTCTTGGTCATATAATTACTCACCTAGCCAACCAAAGGAATCTTTGTAAATAAAACTTGTGTCTGTGTCTAGCTTTTTACCAGAATTTTTGTTGGTATACTGAAACAATACGAAGTTGTTTAACTTTTTCTTTAAACTATGCCATGTACTAGGGTACTAGGATGCTTCAGCATTCTTTTTTTTTTTAACATATTCTGCTCTTAATTTTAAATATAACTAAAACGTAAAAATGTAGCATAAAATGGTACACAGAGCTGGATTCTGCCTAAGCAACATAAACTATAGCCTAAGGCTTTAAGACTGCCTGGGGGGAAAAAGAATGTGTCCCAGTTCATACATTATGCTGCTTATCGTTTGTAATACTCTCTCATTTATAATAAAGAGTTCCAGGCTGCCCTTACAGTATCATACACAGCCTGTAAATATTTGCTATGGTAAATTGTGAACATTTGTACAACTAGAGTAGAGGAACCTATGTTCTACTCTTCTAGGGGTTGCTTCTAGTTGTACAGGCACTGATTTCGTTGTAGAGACCCCAACTGTTGGGTTTACCCTCTCTGCACCCAACTATCAATAAGACAGTTGGTCAATGGGCCAGTTTATCGACATACACAGAATATCTTCAAAAGATCTATCGTATGTATAACCACACAAATCCCTCCTGATGAACCTGGCTCCCATAATTGGAGAACTAGTAGCAAAGATAACTAATAGGCAAACCTTTATATAGCTAGTGGTATTTAGTTACATTCAACTGAACTTGTTCTGTAATGTTAAAAAAGTTTTACTGATCTTACTTTGTCTTAATGGGTATGAGGAACATCCCCCGAGATTTCTAGCTACATGGGTCACCAACAGGGCCGTTTGAAGGAATTTGGGGGCCCCAAGCAAAATGGACATGGAGGCCCCCCCCCCTCCCCGCACTCACGCAAAGCCTACAGGAACCACAGCATAGCGATACAGTTTAAGCTCACCCACACTTTATATAAATAAAAAAGGTTTATAGTGCAAATACTGCTGTTGCATATAATCCAACATACTTAAAACACATACACACTCACATTTAACATTAAGATGCTGTTTATTAGCACTGTTTATGGACAGGGGGGCCGTGGGATGGACAGGGGGACTCCGCACTGTAATATCCACATCATCTCCCCCACTGTAATGTCCACATCTCTCCCCTGTAATGTCCACATCTCCCCACATCTCACCTCGGCCGCTGCTGCCGGGTGTACCAAGATATCCGCCGCTCCGGAGCTAGGCCGAAGCCGCAGCCTTTCCTATGGCCACAATCCGCAGATCTGCTCAGGGCGGAATTCAAGGACAGTGACAGGCAGCAGGCAGGCACCCTAGGCTGGGGCCCCAGGCCAGCTCGGGGCCCCAAGCAATTGCTTGTTTTGCCTGTCCTGTTCCAACGGCCCTGGTCACCAATTTCCATGGAATGTGTCATGGCAGATGTTGACTGTCCAAGAATTTGAAGGAAGTTCTGAAAGTCTATGAAAACCACCCTTTTACTGTTTTCATAATCCAGTCCTATTGTGATCAGACTTCATTGGATTATGTAATTAGAAAAGGGAACTTTCCCAAACTTTCACAACTTGCCTTAATACATCTTGGATAATTACCATCTGTCTGAGAACGGGCTCAGTTGAATGGGACTAAATACTACTAGTAAATAGAATTACCTGGATTAATGAAAACCTTCACAGACAAACTTTACCATAATGTCTAATAAGGTCTTCTGGAGCTATGAAGCAGCACCCAGCACAATGGTGCATATCTTTTGACACTGTCCTAAATTGCAAAAACACTGAAAAATTATGACAGGCACAGTACAGCAGCTCACTATTGTAGATCTTGGTCAGAACCCTGTGGCTTGCCTATGGGCGGT
The DNA here is from genome assembly GCA_029206835.1 of Rana muscosa. NCBI lineage: Eukaryota > Metazoa > Chordata > Amphibia > Anura > Ranidae > Rana > Rana muscosa. Next base: position 1,027,307,944 of record CM055117.1, read on the forward strand.
ACACAGGCTGCGCTGCTTGTGGCAGCCAAGTGACCTTTCCGAGTCAGTGGCTCTTTAACCATGTGATCGGCTGTTTCCAATCACAGCCGGTCACACGTCAACACGGAGATGCCGGTAATCGTCGCTCCTCGCCTCACACTGACAGAGTGTGTGACGAGGAGAGCCGATCAGCGGCATCTCCACATGTAATCAGGGCACTGATCATCAGTGCCCTGATTACAATATAGCAATATAGTGTCACCAATCAGTGCCCACCATTGCCCACCAGTGTCAGCAATGTTAGTCAGTGCGATGCCAGTCAGTGCTGGCTATCAGTGTCGCCTATCAGTGCTGCCCATCAATGCCCATCACTGCTGTCGATCAATGCCCATCAGTGTCGCCCATCAGTGCCACCCATCAATTCCCATCAGTGCCCATCAGTATCGCCTATCCGTGCCGCCTATCAGTGCCCACCAGTGCCGCATATCAGTGCCCATCAGTGCCACCTAACAGTGCCCATCAGTGCTGCCTATCAGTGCTCATCAGTGCCCCCTATCAGTGCCACCTATCAGTGCCCATAAGTGTGGCATATTAGAGCCTCCTCATCAGTGCCACCTAATCAGTGCCCATAAGTGACACCTCATCAGTGCCCATAAGTGCCACCTCATCAATGCCCACCAGATCAGCCTATCAGTGCCCATCAGTGCCGCCTCATCAGCGCACATCAGTGAAGAAGAATAATTACTTAGTTACAAAATTTGCTGACAGAAACAATGTAAAAAAAAAAAATTTTTCAACATTTTTGGTCTTTTTTTTTTTGTAAAAAATAAAAAACCCATCAGTGATTAAATACCACCAAAAGAAAGCTATATTTGTGTGAAGAAAATTATAAAAAAAATTGTTTGGGTACAGTGTAGCATGACCGCGCAATTGTCATTCAAAGTACGACAGTGCTGAAAGCTGAAAAATGGCTTGGGCAAGAGGGGGGTGTAAGTGCCCTGTAGGCACGTGGTTAAATATTCACATGGAGGCCAGATCTTGCAATAAACTTAATTGATACAGAATAGTTGATATAATGGCAGAGAATGAAAAGTCCAGATATTGGAGGTATTGAATAGTTTTACCTTTGCGGGTGCTTGTACCTCTAGTGGGAGCTTCAGATGGGTTTTCTTATTCTCCACAGACAAAGCTTATCTCACTGTATCCCCCTCCCTGGAGGATAACCCAGAGGAACACCAGCTCCTACTTACTGTCCCTGGTGCCATCTATTCCATCCTCAGATGAGAATTACCTTCTTCCCTTCTGCTGTTCAGTGAGGGGGACCTCTGGGCAGCCCCTCCCCTGGATGGGGGGAGAACAAGACAACCTCCAGCAGGCCTTCCTTCTTCTACAATCTCCTGGTCAGCAGAACCCTGAGCCCTAGCTCCACCCACCTTATAAATGGACTCCCAGAAGTCCTCCACAGAAGAAGGAGCAATCCTTAAGGAGACTTAGTTCTGACTCCACCTTCTACATGCCTGCTCCGTTTTGTGAACAGATTCATTTCCAAATACAAGGCATCTTTGATTGTCCACCTACTGAATGCAGCAAGAGCCTGTATTCCCCTCTTGTGGAAGCAAAATTCCAGACCTGCCAACATTTTTGGTGCTCGAAAATCAACAGCATCCTCCAAATGGAAGATTTAACTTCTACACTGCTCATTGAAAATGTCAGAACAACATGAATACCCTGGGTATATCTTCAAACTATGGACTGCTACCTGCTGGTAACACCTCTCCCACAGATCAAAGGGATGCAGTCTGACAGCTGGCCTGTGTGTTGTCCATTCCTAACATGGAGCCAAATGTCTCTGAAGACATTGTTCTTTCTAAAAGCTAAACCCCTGGGAAGCTTTACTCCGCTGGCCCATTCTTGGAAGCGGCCTACTTACCTCTACTTACCCCTACATTCACTCTCCTCTTCATCTCACCCTTTCTAGCCCTCTTTGTTTTGAGGTTAACCCCAAACATTGTCATAAACAACCTTGGTATTAGAGAAACATTTTGTTCTGTATTTAGTGGTTGGTCAGGAACCAATACTGAGCCACTACCTCTTCCTCCAGATTTCCTGCCCCTTTTTACCTTATGAAGACAAAGCAACTTCTTTTAAGTTCAAGTTTATTGTCATTGTATTCCTTGTCAATATGGAAATGTTATTGAAAATATGCCACTGGAAACTCATACAGATATACATATATTGTGACAACATAAATAAAGTATTAAAAGAAAAAAACACCATACCATAATGTATGGATTTGCTCTTTAATGAAAAGCATTTGGAAACAAGTACCGTATATACTCGAGTATAAGCCGACCCGAATATAAGCCGAGGTACCTAATTTTACCACAAAAAACTGGGAAAACGTATTGACTCGAGTATAAGCCTAGGGTGAGAATGCAGTAGCTACTGTAAGCGGAAAAGAGGGTTAACAATGCCCATTTGCAGCTTCACTGTGCCCATTTGCACGCCTCACTGTGCCCATTTGTCCAACCTCACTGTGCCCATTGCAACCTCACTGTGCCCATTACAACCTCACTGTGCTCATTGCAACCTCACTGTGCCCAACCTCACTGTTCCCATTGCAACCTCACTTTACCCATTGCAACCTCACTGTGCCCATCCTCACTGTGCCCATTGCAACCTCACTGTGCCCATTGCAACCTCACTGTGCCCATCCTCACTGTGCCCATTGCAACCTCACTGTGCCTATTGCCACCTCACTGTGACCGATCAGTGCACCTGAAATTCTTGACAGGCTGCGGGCGTCCATTCATTGTTTAAAAGTCGCGGTCTCCTCCTGGTCCCGTTCCGTGATAGGCGTTTCCCAGCAAACACTGTGTTCAGTGTTCCGCCAATCATGGACGTCTTTTCATCCTCAGACAGGAGGACGTCCGTGATTGGCAGAACACTGAACTGGAAGGGACCAGGAGGAGACCACGACATTTAAACAATGAATGTACGCCCGCAGCCTGTCAAGAATTTCAGGTACACTGACTCGAGTATAAGCCGAGGGGGGTATTTTCAGCCTTAAAAAAAGGGCTGAAAAACTTGGCTTATACTCGAGTATATACGGTATATACTGTATTTATTGGCTTATAACACTCACTTTTTTACCCTGAAAATAAAGGGTAAACTGTGCCTGCGTGTTATACGCAGGGGACTGTGGAAAGTTTTTTTCCTGAAACTTCCCTCTTAAAGTTAGGGTGCGTGTTATACGCCTGTGCGTGTTATACGCCGATAAATACGGTATTTATTTCACCAAGCATTTACTTAAAATATAACTAAAGGCAAAACTTTTTTTTTTTCGTTTTGGATAGAGTGGGGAGGGATTAGAGCCCCTGTCAACTTTTATTGCTGTCTGTGCCCCCGTTAAGGAGATTCATCCTCTCCATTTGTCCTGTTTACCATTATTATTGAAAGTAAAAGTAAAAAGAAAACCTCAAATTTTGGGTTGTCCCCAGAAAAGTAATAGATGGAAAATCTTCCAATGGGGACACTAGTTCTGGTAAGCTGGGGGTCCCCAAGAAATTCCTTTAATTTTCAGAGATTTCCTCTCACTTCCTGTTTGGCTATGGGACAGGAAGTGAAGGGAAATCTCCGCAATGGCACAGAGATGGCAAAAAATAATAATCTGACGGGTTTTAACCCTCCCTTACTCTAAAATGAAAAAAAAAAACGTTTTGCCCATAGTTCTACTTTAAGTTGCTTTCATTTTCTGCTAAATATGTAATACTGAAGAAAAATCATTTTGCCTTTTGCCAAAAAAGGCCATCATCATAGTGAACCTCCATCTTCAAAATTGTTTTTGGAAACAATACAGTATTTTTAAAATGGATTTAGTAAGGAACTGTACTGATTACCAGGTTACTGAACAAACAGGTAAATCGTTTTTCAAGGTTTGGAACATTGCATTAACCCCTCAAGTACCACCGCTGCCACACCCCTCAAGTACCACCGCTGGTACTTGAGGGGGGTGGCTTCGGTGGTACTTGGGGGGTGGCTGCAATAGTACTTTGAGGGAGGTGGCAGTGGTGGTGCCATCCTCTCCCACCACCACCACCTGTGCCTCCTTACTGATCCCACCCCCCCACCACTGATCTTATCCCTATCCCCCATTACTTCTACAACAGAGGTGATGGGGGGATAGGGATGGGATCAGTAAGAGGCACAGGTGGTGATGGGAGAGGATGGCACTGCCACTGCAACCACCCCCCTTAAGTACAACCGCTGCCACCCTCCCCTCAACACCAGCACTTCACTGATCCCATCTAGGGTTGCCACCTGTCCGGGATTCACCCGGACAGTACGGGTTTTGAAACATGTGCCCGGGTCTCTGCCCGCCTGAGACCCGGGCACATTATTCAGACCCGCCAGTGGCTCCCTGTGCCTGTGCCAAAGCTGTGCCGCCAGAGCCGTGTGCGTCTCGAGTTCAGTCCGCGTTATTCTGCAACTGCTGCCTTCCTATCTACCCCCCCTCCGCTCTGTGTGCTGCAGACGGGACACAGAGGCAGAGACTGAGCCTCCATGTTGCCGGAGACTCTCCTCTGGTTGCAGAAGGGACAAGGAGGTGGGGTTGAAGGTGGAGCCTCCCCATTCCCTGCTGCTCTGTTGGAAAGTGTGCAGAGATCGTGCTGGGATTGGAGGAGCTCAGCTTGTAAGGTAAGTTTTTGCCCCCCCCCCCCCCATACACTACCATACAGTTCTGCCACCCCCCTCCCATACACCATCCATCCATTCAGTTTTCCCTCTCCTCCTCATACACACATTTATCATCCCCCCCATACACCATCCATATATATAGTTCCCCCCCCATACACCATCCATATATACAGTCCCCCCCCATATATACAATTCCCCCCCCCCATACACCGTTCCATAGATACAGTCCTCCCCATATATACAATTCTCCCCCTCCATACACCATCCATAGATACAGTCCCCCCCATACACCATCCATATATACAGTTCTCCCCCCCCCATATATACAGTTCTCCCCCCCATACACCATCCATATATACAGTTCTCCACCCCCCCATACACCATCCATATATACAGTTCTCCACCCCCCCCCATACACCATCCATATATACAGTTCTCACCGGGTGACACCGTCCACTGCCCTACTGACACCGTCCTCTGCCCTACTGACACCGTCCACTGCCCTACTGACACCGCCCACTGCCCTACCGACACCGTCCACTGCCCTACTGACACCATCCACTGCCCTACTGACACCGCCCACTGCCCTACTGACACCGCCCACTGCCCTACTGACACCGCCCTACTGACACCGCCCTCTGCCCTACTGACACCGCCCTCTGCCCTACTGACACCGTCCTCTGCCCTACTGACACCGTCCTCTGCCCTACTGACACTGTCCTCTGCCCTACTGACACCGTCCTCTGCCCTACTGACACCGTCCCCCGCCCTACTGGCTGACAGTGTCCACTTTTAAGGTAGGCTAGTTTCATATTTTAACTGACATTTCTTTTATTAATTGAATCATATTTTATGGGTACACTAATGCTTTTTTTATTTTTTATTTAACCATGCCCCTTTAAGTACCCCCCACTGTTAATGCAATTTGGCCACAGCCACTGTTCATTGTAGCACACCTCATTACTACTCTCTTTGGGTAACCCAAAAGGTGTCCCAGGTATTTTATAATCCTATAGCGTGTAGTACAAAAAAATTGCCGTGCACCGCGAAAGTGTTCGGGTTTGGCTTGAAGAAAAGGTGGCAACCCAAATCCCATCCCTCCTCCCCACCAGCACTGTTACTGAGCCCATTCCCCAGGTCAGATTTAATTGATTCTATGATTGCTTCATAGGGTCAGCAACTGATGTATTGCTTCATTTATGTGAAATCCCTGGTGATATGGCCAGTCCCCCTTTGTTGTACAGTGTAAAAAAATTAACTATCAAAATCAGGCTTTTCGGTGGGGGGGGGGGGGGTCCCTTCATGATTTCTTGCACGGGGCCCTGAAGTCTCTAGTTACGCCACTGAACACCGCTCAACCTCCCCATCCAGGAGGGTACAGGCTTGTGGTGCGGTGTGCCTCAGTCTTTTCCTGCGAAGGAGCCAAATAGAAGAAAAGCAGGTAAAGGCTGAGGTGGGTGCGCTACATAGTCAACAGATAAAATTATGATATTATTTCTTAGTATGTTACTAGGTGCGTCCTATGCTTTGTAACACTTTTAGCACCTTTAGCACCATACTTCACCTGTTAAGGACATGTAATATGAATATACTGGAAACCATTCAGCTCAGAAGAGGAATGGCAACAGGTCTATCGCAGTTAAAGTAGCACTTTGTATTTGTAAAGTGCTTATACACAAGATCATTATTTATTTTGTAAAATTTGAGTTGGCTTTAAATTAAAGTTTATAAAATGTAAAATTTAAAGCTATTCTCTTTCATATGTAAATATGAAAAAAACTGTTGAAGAAAAACAGTAGTTTCATTTTAATTAGAAGACCCTTAGAATATTAAGCCATAGTTCCATATTCATGGTGATTATGCATTTGTAAAATGTAAATTACAGAACTGAATTTTCATTGAGCGTGATTTGCAAAAACTGCAACAGAGAAAATTTTAGCAAATGCGGAGCAAAGCCTTACAGCAAACAATCATATTTCTTGCATCAACTTAATGTGAAACCTACAGTAAATGTTTGCTAGGAGCAACTGTTCCACACACCCCACTGGCCACACTAAGCATGACACATGCAGAGCTTCATGTGTATGTCAAGTTAAAAAAAAAGAAAGAAAAAAGATTATATATATATATATATACACTGTCTATCTCTATCTCTATCTCTATCTCTATGTGTAGCGGGGGTCCCAAATTTAGGGATTGCTATGCCAAATTTAAGGGTGATTCGAGTGGTGGTTGGCTCGAATCTTTAAATTTTGCTGGACTCTGCCTTGCTGCTGTTTTGCCTGGTGTGCAGGTTCCCTTAGAAGTATGGGTGGCGCTGTCACTTATACTCAGGGTTGAACCACAGGTAATGGGGCAGCGAATTGGTGTCCTCTCTTGGCAGCCGTACAGTGGGTGTGGTCTACCTGCTGTGCATGCTGGGAGAGGATACATAAGGGCAGACGCCGCCTGGGAGGGGTCTTCTGTTCGTTCTTGGTTCCAGAGTCGGAGTCCTGGTGCATGGCGCATGGCCCTCCAGGCCATGGGGCCACGTGTGCTTCAGTCCCAGGCACCTTTAGTCCTGGAACTGCAACTTCAGCCCTGAGCCCAGCACCTTTAGCTGGAGCCCACTTCGGGAGGAGGAATCCCAGGGTGCCGCCTTGCAAGGGGACCCGTTTCTAGAAGAGGAAGCTGAGGGAGGACCGTTCCAAAGGACTGGTGAGAGATCACAGTGAAGGAAGGGGCCCAGTAACTCTCTGGCAGGATGTCAACCATCCGGAAAAGGGGATCTAAACAACAGGACCAGTAGGAGGTTTGGGGACACTATAGATTCTGTGGCAGAGGATCTCCTGAACGCATCCATTAGGGAATCTAATAGACTGTTAGAGTTACACGTTGGCTGCTAGTGCCTTCGGGTGACTATCCGGGTGAGCTATACCCACTCAGGATCGAGTGACGAAGAAACAAGAGTGCCTGAACTGATCTGTCTTCCTAACACCTTTCTCTTCTCCTCAATTTGTGGATGTTCATGCATAAAGAAATAAACTCTATGTTGGAGTTGACGCTGGTGTGGACCTTGGAGTTACTTGGGGCATAGAGACTTTTGTCCTTACACTACAGGGACAGAAACCAACCCAGGGGGTCCCGCTACAAAGACCCGTAAGCGAAAACAAGTATGTCTAACCTCTGCAACCCAGGGGGTACGGGCATGGTGGAGACTGCGTGCCTTCCTCTCCAGTGAACGAGCCAAAGAGTGGAGAAGGAGGGTGGCGTGGGTGCTTCATATATATTTATATACAGTATCTCACAAAAGGGAGCATACCCCTCACATTTTTGTAAATATTTTATTAAATCTTTTCATGTGACAACACTGAAGAAATTACACTTTGCTACAATGTAAAGTAATGAGTGTACAGCTTGTATAACAGTGTAACTTTGCTGTCCCCATAAAATAACTCAACACACAGCCATTAATGTCTAAACCGCTGGCAACAAAAGTGAGTACACACCTAAGTGAAAATGTCCAAATATAGGCCCAATTAGCCATTTTCCCTCCCCGGTGTCATGTGACTCGTTAGTGTTACAAGGTCTCAGGTGTGAATGGGGAGCAGGTGTGTTAAATCTGGTGTTATCGCTTTCACTCTCTCATACTGGTCATTGGAAGTTCAACATGGCACCTTATGGCAAAGAACTCTCTTAGGATCTGAATTTTTTTTTGCTCTACATAAAGATGGCCTAGGCCAGTGATGGTGAACCTTGGCTCCCCAGATGTTTTAAAACTACATTTCCCATGATGCTCATGCACTCTGCAGTGCAGCTGAGCATCATGGGAAATGTAGTTCCAAAACATCTGGGGTGCCAAGGTTCGCCATCACTGGCCTAGGCTATAAGAAGATTGCCAAGACTCTGAAACTGAGCTGCAGTACGGTGGCCAGGACCATACAGCAGTTTAACAGGACAGGTTTCACTCAGAACAGGCCTCGCCATGGTCGACCTAAGAAGATGAGTGCACGTGCTTAGCATCATATACAGAGGTTGTCTTTGGGAAATAGACATATGAGTGCTGCCAGCATTGCTGCAGAGGTTGAAGGGGTGGGGGGGTCAGCCTGTCAGTGCTCAGACCATACGCTGCACACTGCATCAAATTGGTCTGCATGGCTGTCGTCCCAGAAGGAAGCCTCTTCTAAAGATGATGCACAAGAAAGCCTGCAAACAGTTTGCTAAAGACAAGCAGACTAAGGACATGGATTACTGGAACCATGTCCTGTGGTCTGATGAGACCAAGATCTGTGGGGCATCCTCAAACCGAAGGTGGAGGAGGGCAAGCCCTCTGACATCCACCAGCTCTGTGATGTCATCATGGAGGAATGGAAGAGGACCCCAGTGCCAACCTGTGAAGCTCTGGGGAACTCCATGCCCAAGAGGGTTAAGGCAGTGCTGGAAAATAATGGTGGCACACAAAATATTGACACTTTGGCCCCAATTTGGACATTTTCACTTTGGGTGTACTCACTTTTGTTGCCAGCGGTTTAGACATTAATGGCTGTGTGTTGAGTTATTTTGAGGGGACAGCAAATGTACACTGTTATACAAGCTGTACACTCACTACTTTACATTGTAGCAAAGTGTCATTTCTTCAGTGTTGTCACATGAAAAGATATAATAAAATATTTACAAAAATGTAAGGGGTGTACTCACTTTTGTGAGATACTGTATATATATATATATATATATATATATATATATATCTTTTTTTAAATCATATATAAATATATATGCTGTACACCTCTGCATGCACATCCACACTTCTCCATGACTTATCTTTTTAAAGTACCCTGCAAATACAGAAAATTTCTAAAAGAGTTAGTTCACTTTGTATTAAAATTTGCTATGCAATAAAGTAGCCCACGTATTTAAAAAAAAAAATATTTGAAATGATGTTCTTATAAGCCTGGCCAGAAAACCTTCATTGAGAAAGATCAAGTGTCCTGCACAGAATCTAGGACAAGAGAATCGCTGGGCACAGCACCAGCATCTAAAAAATGAGCGATAATCCTCTGACATACAACCACTCATGCGCAGTGCGCTCTTCCTCCCCCTGATCTCAGCTGCTGATTTGACAGGTTGTAGGCCAGAAGAAGAATGTTCCTTAGATGCTGGGGGCACGTTTTATATAATCCTCATTTTAGTTTCAAACATGTACCGGTATATAACATACAAAAACAGAAACCCTGTGATCGATTGTGGACATCCACCGTTTGTAATATATCTAAAAATGTAATATGGCATACATCGTAAATCACCTTGATGGTTCACCGGAGAGTATGAGGTGAAGAAAACATAACATAAAAAGAATAAGGCCCCTTTCACACTGACACGTTATTCAGGCGGTTTAGCGCTAATAATAGCACTGCTATACCGCCTGAAAAAATCGTGCCCTGCAGTCTTCAGTGTGAAAGCCCAAAGGCTTTCACACTAAAGCGGTGCGCTAGCAGGACCGCTCCAAAAGTCCTGCTAGCCGCATCTTTACAGCGGTGAAGGAGCGGTGTGTTCACCGCTCCTTTACCGCTGCTGCCCATTGAAAGCAATGGGAGACCGCGGTAATACCGCCCGCAATGTGCCTCTGCAGAGGCGCATTGCGGGCGGTATTAACCCTTTTTCGGCCGCTAGCGGGGGTTAAATTCACCCCGCCAGCGGCCGCATACCGCGGTAAAAACGAAGGTATAGCGGCGCTAAAAATAGCGCCGCTATACCCACAGCGCACCTCCCGCCCCAGTGTGAAAGGGGCCTAAGAAACAATCTAAAAAGTGCTGCATACCCTGGCCTGGAAAAGGGCACTAGAGGTCAGCCAGCAATAGCTCAAGTAAAAATATTAGTCAGTAGACATGTGCAATTCGTTTAGTTTCTAATTCGTTTTTCACAAATTTAGAGAAATTCGTTAATTCCGAAATTTCCGAATTTCCACATTTCCGAATTTCCGAATTTTTCAATTTATGAATTTTCGGATTTCGGAAATTCTGAATTTCGGATTTTCGAATTTCCGAATCTTCGAAGTTCGGAAAATCCGAATTTCCGAAATTCGGAAAATCCGAATTTCCGAAATTGGAAAATTGGAAATTTCGAAAATTCGAGATTCGAAAATTCTAAATTGCAAAATTCGAAAATCTAAAATTCGAAAATTCGAAAGTCCGAATCTAAAATTCGAAAATGGGAAATTTGAAAAGTTGAATTTCCGAATGCCGAATTTTTAGAATTTCCAAAAATCGGAAATTTGTTTTTTTGTTTTTTTTGCTTTTTTCGGAAAAATTCGAAAAATTCTTTTTTTCGTTTTATTTGTTTTTTTGGAAATTCCCAAATTCCGAAAAAGCAAAAAAACGAAAAAAAAAATATTTTTAGAATTTCCAGAATTTCCGAAAAAAGAAAAAAAAAAGAAAAAAACGAAAACGAAAAAAACGCAGGGAAAGCAGGAAAAGGGGGCCCTATTGACCATAGTAACGGTCAGGATGATTATCGGCAGGCCATATAATAGGAGAACCACACGGGGGTTTGCCCTGGTATCCACAATACAACCCACAGGATGCCCCGGAACCTCCAAAATGATAGTTGACCATTGTTTTCTGCAAACTTAGTACAGTATCCCAAACCTAATATCTCCTAGGTGCAACATGACCAATAAACAAACCAGAACATTAAAATGGGAGGTAAGGGGGAAGAAAGTGTTGGAAGCATTCTTTAACCTTCTTAAATCCACGAAACTGCTCACACTGGCATGTACCGCTGCACAGAATAAAAACTAAAGCAATAACACACATGAATAGACAGATTATGGCTTGAAGATCAGGTAGGTAGCCCAAAGTTAGGGTCGGCTAATTTCAATAAGGCATTATCAAGGCTGGATGGGACATTTGAGTTTGTGGTATGTTCTCGCCAGGTAGCCCATGTTGTACGGAAACGTTCCAGTGTACCTCTGCAGGTCGCTATCCACTCCGCTGCCTCCATAATCTCATTTACCTTCCTATTCCATTTCTCACAGCCAGGATGGGGGCATGTTTTAGATGCTGGTGCAGCGCCCAATAGTTCTTGTGTCCTAGATTCTGTGCAGGACGTGGCGGCTCAGTGGAACATTTTCACTAAGCAATGTTTTTTTTTTAAATATTGGGGCTCATTTAATGCTTAGTAAATTTTAATACAAAGGTGAACGTACCCTTTAAGCCCTGTTGTGGGCTGACAACACACAGTCTTGTAAATTGGGTGTTGTCGGCTTTGCCCATTTGCTTTTCAAAGCTGCTCAACCACTCCATGGTCTCCTTGATCTCTACAAAATAAAGGCTAATTATTCTGTATTCCAAGATCAGACAACTCTGATTTTTTTTCAGTTTTTTTTTTGCACTAATCAGATATACATAGCAAAATGCCATTAATTGTTTGAATAAACGGGCCAAAAGGGAACAAATAAAAAAGTTAATTTTATGGTGAAGGTCTTTCGCGCTACTAGTGAGTAAATAGAAATGGAGATGAAAAAGTGCAAAAAGCTGATGCCTACTGTGAGGGGGTTAGCTCGGCAGCGGGGGTGTGTGACCCCCGGGATGGGCTCCCCAGACAAAAACAGGCCCAGCAAACGGAGGTTGTGGTTTTCAAAATCAAAAAGGTGCGGTTTATTTTCTATTTACAGTGACAAAACACAGCAAAGCAAAAGAAACATAAATAAAATAAATCCTGGTCAACTTGACCTCTGACTAAACATACAGGTTTCCTAACTAACAACTGGGATCAGCCTAGTGCTGTCCTAGTCCCTAAGTCCCTGGTTTTAAATGTCCAAGCAAATAGCCACACAGGCTTTGTCTCACCGCACAGGGGTTCACTCTCCCTAGACAGTCCACACAGGTCTGGTTCCAGGCATGAGCAAACACCTAATGAATCTGGGAGTTCTTATAGAGGCCTAAATGAGCTGACAAGCTTCAGCTGGTCTCATCAACTCCCTGTCTGCACGACGCCCCACACTCTCCCTAGAGGTATGAGTCATCCATGAGCCCACTAGCCTCAGCTGGGCTTATACAACTCTCCACCTAGTTGTATAAGTCGGCGTAAAGCCTGAATCTGGGCGAAATATATCTACCCCCCTGGATGCAACCAGGTGACTTTACCTTCCTGCTGTCACATACCCCCCCCCCCCTCTTGTTTTAACCTCGGGGTTGGAACACCAGCAATCAGGCATTCATGTACTCGAGACAAAGCATCCACATTCCCCATTTGAACGCCAGGGCGATGCTTTACTGTGAAGTTGAATTCCTGGAGGGCCAGGAACCACCTATTCACTCTTCTATTTGTTTCCTTGTTTTGAGCCATCCACTTTAACGGAGCGTGATCCGTAACCATGTCAAAGTGCCTACCTAGCAGGTAGTACCGAAGGGAATCTAGAGCCCACTTCACCGCTAAACACTCCTTTTCAACGGTGGCGTAATTTACCTCATGGGACTTCAACTTCCTGCTGAGGTAAATGACTGGGTGCTCTTCCCCGTTCCAGACCTGGGACAATACTGCTCCTAACCCCACATCTGACTCATCACTTTGTACGACAAAGTCTTTAGAGAAGTCGGGTGAGTACAACACTGGCTGGCTACATAAGGCTTGTTTCAAGAATTGGAATGCTGCCTCAGCCTCGGGGGTCCATTTAATCATGACCGACCCTTTCCCCTTCGTCAGGTTGGTTAGGGGCACAGCCTTAGAAGCAAAGTGGGGAATGAATCGCCGATAATACCCAGCGATTCCCAGAAAGGCTCGTACCTGCTTCTTGCTGTTGGGACGTGGCCAACTCTGGATGGCCTCGACTTTGTTGAGTTGGGGTTTTATTACTCCCCTCCCAATGGTGTACCCAAGATATTTGGCCTCCTCCTGCCCAATGGTACACTTCTTGGGGTTAGCCGTAAACCCCGCTTCCCGAACAGAGTCCAGGACTGCTTGCACTTTTGGCAGATGTGAGGCCCAATCTGTGCTATGGACAATTACGTCATCCAGGTAAGCCGCAGCATACTTCCGATGGGGCCTCAGCATCTGGTCCATTTTCCGCTGGAATGTGGCCGGCGCATTCTGTAACCCGAACGGCATTCTTTTATATTGGAACGCCCCGTCTGGGGTTACAAATGCGGTTTTCTCTTTGGCCGACTTGGCCAGGGGGATTTGCCAATACCCTTTTGTGAGGTCAAGAGTAGTCATGTATCGGGCTGTTCCCAGCCGGTCGATCAACTCATCTATACGTGGCATGGGGTAGGTGTCAAATTTTGTAACTTTGTTCAACTGACGAAAATCGTTACAAAATCGCCAGCTCCCATCCGGTTTAGGCACCAACACAATGGGACTAGACCAATCACTTTGGGACTCCTCTATCACCCCTAAGTTCAGCATTTTCTGTACTTCCTCCCGTATTGCCTCCCGTCGGGCCTCTGGGATCCGATAGGGTTTTAACTTCACCCTTTCACCGGGCGGGGTAATGATGTCATGCTCTACCCCAGATGTTTGTCCCGGCAGCTCAGAGAATACCTCCTTGTTGCGAAGCACAAACTCCTTAACCTCCTGTTGTTGGGGTTGTGACAAGGTGGCTGCTATTCCAACCTCAGGAATCACGCAACCAGTTTGAGCTGGTGACCAAGTGTCTGCGACTAGGGACTCTCTATCCCTCCAGGCTTTCAACAGATTAACGTGATAGATCTGTTCGGGCTTTCGCCTTCCTGGTTATCTGACCTTGTAATTCACTTCGCTCACTTTTTCCATTATCTCATAGGGGCCTTGCCATTTGGCAAGGAATTTACTTTCAACCGTAGGGACAAGTACCAGTATCCTATCCCCCGGGGAAAAGGTACGGGTCTTGGCTCCACGGTTGTACACTCTCTGCTGTGCTAACTGCGCTTGGGCCAAATGTTCCTTCACGATGGGCATTACCTGTGCAATTCGGTCTTGCATCAGGGCGACATGCTCAATCACACTCCTGTGGGGAGAACTCTCACTTTCCCAAGTTTCCTTGGCAATATCCAACAGCCCTCTTGGGTGTCTCCCATACAGTAACTCAAAGGGGGAGAATCCCGTAGAGGATTGGGGCACCTCCCTAATAGCAAACATCAGATAAGGAAGTAGACAGTCCCAATCCTTTCCATCTCTATCCACCACTTTCTTCAACATTTGTTTTAGGGTTTTGTTGAATCTTTCAACCAGCCCATCGGTTTGGGGGTGATACACAGATGTACGTAATTGCGTCACTTTGAACAATTTACACAGCTCCTTCATAACCCGGGACATAAAGGGTGTACCTTGGTCCGTAAGCAGTTCTTTACAAATACCCACCCGGCTAAACACAAGAGATAGCTCTTTGGCTATGGTTTTGGCCGAGGTATTTCGGAGAGGGATCGCTTCTGGATAACGGGTGGCATAGTCCATTATAACTAATATGTACTGGTGCCCCCTAGCGGACTTGATTATAGGCCCTACCAAATCCATGGCGATCCTCTCAAACGGGACCTCAATGATGGGTAGAGGGACCAGCGGGCTACGGAAATGTGGCATCGGGGCCGACCTCTGACACACAGGGCAGGAGGAACAATAATTTTCTATGTCCTTCATCACCCCCGGCCAATAGAATCTCTGTAATACCCTCTCTCGGGTTTTCTCTGTCCCAAGATGACCTCCAAGAATGTGCCCATGGGCCAACTCCAACACCAACTTCCTGTAAGGTTTGGGCACCACAAGCTGCTCAACGGTTTCTTCTGCCCTTTTTGCCACCCGATACAGTAGGTCCTTCTCTACGCTGAAGTATGGGTAAGTGCAGGTATTATCTGGGTTCACTAACTCGCCATCTATTTTCACTACGTTTTCCCGTGCCTTTATTAGGGCGGGGTCTTTCAACTGTTCTGTGGCAAAGTTTTCCCTGTGAACCTCAAGATCAGAAAACTCCACAGACGGTAGGTTTTCGTCTGAGGAGGTGGGCTCCTCTCCAGTTTCTTGAGTCTCCCCTGCCAATACTGATAAGGGAAATTCCGGAGAGTCCTCACCACTCTCAGGGGAGTTCTGGCTATCACATTCCTGGTACATAGGGGCACCAGTGGGGGGCTCAGGATCATCCCACAGTTCCCAGAACTTCGGAAAATCCCTTCCCACAATGGCGTCATGCGGTAACTGAGATACTAAGCCCACTGGATGAGAGAGGGTACCTTTGGGGGTCTCGAAACACACTGTAGTCACTGGATACTCTCGGGTGTCCCCATGCACACAAATAACAGCTACCTTGCTATTCCCAAAGACCTCTGTTTTAACTAACTCAGCCTTTATCAGGGTCACAAGGCTACCTGAATCCAGCAATACCACAACATTTCTACCATTAACACACATTTTGCATAAATGTTTCTCAGTTCCTCGAATGGCAGTGCATGCGACTGTCGCACACAGCGACTGACGTCTGCCCGTCAGAAAGTCACACTGCACGGGTTCCTCCATAACCGGGCAATTGGCTGCAATATGTCCCGCTTGCCGGCAGCGGTAGCAAACGATCCTTCTTGCCGCCTCTTGAGCCGCTGATTTCCCAGGCTGTTCTCGCCAAACTTGGGGTAGAGCTCCCACCCTCTCACTCTCTCCACCCTCACCCCTTGGAATCCTCTTATCCGCCCCTGGGGATGGTCTGGTCTTAGGGTGGAAAGTCCGAGTGTCTCTGGAAGAGGCCGTCAGGTTCTCTGTAGCCAAGTATTTCTCCACACGATCCACAAGACCATCGGCCGTCTCTGGGTCTCCATGGCTTACCCACTTTTGGATGGCAGTAGGAAGAGCTCTCAAAAACCGATCCATTACAACACGTTCCACAATCTTTGGTGCGGACAAAGTCTCTGGCTGTAGCCACTTTCTGCTCAGGTGAATGAGATCATACATTTGAGACCTGGGGGGTTTTCCAAGCTGGAAAGTCCAGTTATGCACACGCTGAGCCCGGACAGCCTGGGTGACACCCAGCCTTGCCAAAATTTCAGCTTTTAGCATCACATAGTCTTTTGCTTGGTTAGGCTCTAGGTCATAGTAAGCTTTCTGCGATTCACCAGTTAACAGAGGAGCCACCAGTCCAGCCCACTGCTCCTCAGGCCACTTTTCTCTTTCAGCGGTCCTTTCAAATGTGGTCAAAAATACCTCTGGATCATCCTCTCCAGTCATTTTTGTCAATAAACGACTCACCCCAAAGGACGCGGTATTAGTGGGACGGCTTTCCTCACTGGTCTGCGGACGTTGCATTACTGCTTCCATTTGTTGTAGTCTCTGCTCTTGCTTCTGTAACAGGTCTATGAAGCGGGCCTCAGATTGCTGCTGGGCTTGTTGCTGAGCTTCCAGACTCTGTTGGTGAGCTTGCTGCTGGGCTGCAAGGCTCTGTTGATGAGCTTGCTGCTGGGCTGCAAGGCTCCTTTGCAAACCTGCATTTGTCTGCTGTTGATTGGCATTTGCTAGAGCCAGCTGTTTCAGTATCTCCTCCATGCTGGCTTAAAAAAAAACTACCTGCATTCTCCACCAACTGTGAGGGGGTTAGCTCGGCAGCGGGTGTGTGTGACCCCCGGGATGGGCTCCCCAGACAAAAACAGGCCCAGCAAACGGAGGTTGTGGTTTTCAAAATCAAAAAGGTGCGGTTTATTTTCTATTTACAGTGACAAAACACAGCAAAGCAAAAGAAACATAAATAAAATAAATCCTGGTCAACTTGACCTCTGACTAAACATACAGGTTTCCTAACTAACAACTGGGATCAGCCTAGTGCTGTCCTAGTCCCTAAGTCCCTGGTTTTAAATGTCCAAGCAAATAGCCACACAGGCTTTGTCTCACCGCACAGGGGTTCACTCTCCCTAGACAGTCCACACAGGTCTGGTTCCAGGCATGAGCAAACACCTAATGAATCTGGGAGTTCTTATAGAGGCCTAAATGAGCTGACAAGCTTCAGCTGGTCTCATCAACTCCCTGTCTGCACGACGCCCCACACTCTCCCTAGAGGTATGAGTCATCCATGAGCCCACTAGCCTCAGCTGGGCTTATACAACTCTCCACCTAGTTGTATAAGTCGGCGTAAAGCCTGAATCTGGGCGAAATATATCTACCCCCCTGGATGCAACCAGGTGACTTTACCTTCCTGCTGTCACACTACATATACTTGATGCCTACATATCTCCATATAGAGGTGAGAGTTCTGTGAGACAGCTTTGGGACACCCTATTGTCACCGTGATTTCCTTATGTCACCGTTATCTTGATTGGAACAGGATTTATACAGCTTTCATCATACCCCACCTGTTTGTCCAAAGACTTTATTGCATTAAGGGACTTTTTATTTAGAAGCCAGCCTTTACACAACAGGACTCATATCCATTTCTATGAGCACTTATTTAGCACTTTACAGGTTGTTACGCTGTTTTATATGCGTACTTGTTGCATGTTTGCACATATTGCTTATTTTGCACATTATGTTCACATTTATTTTAGTGTTGCTATTTATTCACTGATCCTATTATTGGATCGATATTCACTGTTTATCATTTTAGGACACTATTGCACTGTTTAGAGTGGATTTTGTCACCTTGCTTTTAGCGCGAGAACATTATATATGTATTTTAAAAAAAATTAATTGCTAAGGTTTACATACCCTTCCAACCCACAGATTAGTTTATCAGATCAGGGTGGGCCGGTAATATGACACCACATCCCATTAAACTCAATAGTTAATAAAATACCCAAGAGGGTAGTATAGACTTTTTAGGTGCTCAAGGATATCAACTAGTAATTAAAAAAGTACAGTATTCAGTTTTTATTATCAAATTAATTTATAAAAACATATGTAGCGGGGTGTTCCCCTTTAATGCAGAGAGACAAGAAGTTCCAGGTGAGAGGTGAGTCGGGAGGAAGTAAAGAGACATTATGGAAGTGAAAGCAGAGGAGAGAGAGACTACATCTCCCAGTACATCTTGCAGCACCCAGGGTGCATTGCTCCAGAACAGAGACTGCTGGGGCAGACTTTATAAAGGGGAGGCGGAGTTTTGGTCGGCCTCTTTGGACACCCCTCTCCTAGCAAGAGGATCTCTGTGCTGAACTGCTGTGTGCACAAGGCCTGAAGCCCGGGCCGTGTGCTCCTTTCCAAAGAGCCCTCTGCCAGCCTAGCAGAGCCTTAGAGACATCTAATCCTCCTTGCTGCAGTACACCAGAAGGATTGAAGACTTGGATGTCGGTGGATTCCTGTTCCCAGACGAATCGATGGAGGAAACGGATTTGGACTTGTCCGGGTGGTGAGAGCTGTTTAAAGACAGATCCTTTATCTTTACTATTCGTTGGGATTACAAAGTTGTTCTTCAAGTGCACCACCGAAAAGATTGCTAGCGAATATTGTTTCACTGAACTTCCATTTAGATCAGTCAGGCCTGACTGCATAGGTAGACATTGCTGGGTGTTAGTCTACCCATGAGGGGAAGTAGCTGTAAAAGGGCAGCGCTAGAGTTGCATAGCAATACTTTATTATTCTGATTACTCTGTTTATCTTTATTAATGTTTATTGCAGGGATCTGCAACTTGTTATACTGTTGTTTATTACTTGCCCATTAGCCTCAGTAAAATATCTGGGTAAAGTACATTTGGTGTCAGTTCCGCTTACTTTAATAGGAGTTTTAAAGTATATTCTGTGTATGTTTGTTATAGGACTGTGTCACCAACAGTTGCGGTCACGCGGTCCTATCCCTCTATCACCAGCTGTGCCACGGGAGGTTAGAGCCGATTGCCAGGGGTTGACAGCAGTGCACTACAGGGCCCAAATCAATATCAGCGGCTCTCTTAACTGGGGGTAGCGCTACACGTGGGGGCTCGAGTCCGGGATCCTTGTACGTTGCACGCTGCAATCAAGCCGGTCAGAAGTACCAGCATGGACCCGCTGGCAATGTCACAGTGGTGCGCAGCGATTGGCGCCGATCCAACCGCGGCGGTAGTCATTGTACTCCCGGGGGAAAGATGGAAGGAAGAGGAGATAAAACAGCTCGTATTGTTACTGTCTCCGAGCCACAAAGCATGGGTGATGGATTTTAGGCCAGATCCAGTGATCTCGTTTACATACGCACTGGTAGAATGGAAAAACGAAATCCCAGAGCATTTTAAAAGTCAGAGTATACAAGCCATAGATAATCAGATCTATCACTTGATACATACGCTGCCAGTGAAGGAAGAATGGTTTCAGACACCAAAGCCATCACTCCCACAATTATCTCCACCACTATCCCCTAAAGCAGAAAAGCTTAAGGAACTATTAAGCCCGGGATCACCGCTGGCCGCTATAGGGCCTGAATTGTTGAATGCTCTAGGAGACCTTGTAATTAAGTGCCAGAAAAGCAGTACGGTGCATGTGGAGGCCGGTTACCGGAAGCTTAGCACCTTCTCAGGGAAGCTCCCCGTCCCTGCGGGGGAGGAAGATTTTGACACTTGGGTGGAACAGGCATTGCAGGCAGTAGAAGCATGGGAGGTGCCTGAGGCACAGAAGAGACAGCGAGTCTTAGAAAGTCTGAAAGGTGCCGCGGCAGAAGCGGTGAAGAGCTTCCGGTTTGGAAATGAAAACTGTACAGCTCAAGATTGCCTGGCCATGCTGCAGGAAGAGTTTGGTCAGCTGGAGAAGGTGTCAGAGATGATTTATCAAATTGAACACACTCTCCAGCAGCCGAATGAGAAACTGTCAGAATATGTTAGAAGGCTGAACAGGCAGTTATGCAAGATTGTACTGAAGAAGGGAATGCTGCCCAAAGATGCAGATGAAACACGCATGAAGCAGATCATGAGGGGAGCGCGGCGCTCAGACCCGGTCTGGCTGCACCTGAAAACCTCAGGAGGAGGAATGTCACTAACCTACTCTGATCTAATAAAAATTATTAGGGACTAAGAGGCGCTGCAGGAAGATCAGCAGGTGGCCAAGGCGAATGTCACACCTGTACCAGTGTTGGTCCATTCGGTCAAGAGCCCAGAAAGAGATGCGGAGGTTGACACTCTGAAATCGCAAATGGCCCAAGTGTTGGAGATGCTGACCTCTTTGATGGAGAAAGATCAGAGAAGACGAGAGAAACCAAGCCCAAGAAAGGAGTTGTTCCCGAACACCTCAGCACCGGCCTCCCTACAGGACCGAGAAGAGGTGATTTGCTATAACTGCGGAGGGAGTGGCCACTTTGCTAACGTATGCTCCAGCCCAAAGAAGAAGAGAACAGATAATTGCAAGCCGGCGGGAAACTCCAAAGGGCCCCGGTGAAGGAGTCAACCGGGTGCCCATCATCTTCAGTGCGCTCCAAACTAAAAAAAAAGGCCAAGAATGGAGGAGACAAAACTCCTAGGAGGAGGTATAGTACACCCCCACCAAGATGTACCCCAGAGGGAGGGGGCAAGACCCCTCAGTGGAAGTACAGCACCCCAAAGAAGGAACATCCACCTAAAAGGAACAATAACATCCCTCAGCGGGTTTGTGCCCCCATTGAGAGGGAGAAAGTCAATGCATGCCAGGCTCAGGAAAAATTAAAGTCCAAAAGGAGCAGGGCAAGGGTCGAAAGCCAAAAAAAAGAGGTGACCCCAGTCCGGCCATACCCAAAGGAACTGGTGGGCCTGTCTCCTACTGTGCCCATTCAAGTGGAAGGAGTCTATACTAAAGCTCTTTTGGACACCGGAGCACAGGTGACTTTACTATACCGGGACTTCTATGATAGGCACTTGAGTCATCTGCCTATCCAGAAGATAGAAGAGCTGGAGATATGGGGACTTGGAACCCAGAGTTTCCCTTATGATGGGTACCTGCCCATAAAGATGACTTTCGACCCATCCGTGGCTGGGAAGGCTGAAGTGTTTGACACCCTGGCAGTTGTGTGTCCCCGGCCGCCTGGAGCCAGCAATATTTCCCTGATCATTGGGACAAACACGGATCTAGTCAGGAGACTCCTGACCCCTCTAGTGAAAGAGAGAAACCATTCAGCCACCAAAATCCATCCCATGCTAAAGACGGCCTACCAACGACTGGTCTTAGAGCAGAAGACCCCGGGAGAGGGGATAGGGAAGGTGTGGAGACTTGGCAGAGAAGGAGTAGTGCTACAGCCCGGAGAAGTAACCTGTCTTAGGGCCACTGTGAAGCTTTCGTGGGAACAACCTGGCCCCTTTGTCATGCTGGAATCAGACCCAAGGGAAGAGTCCTCAGGCCTGGAAGTGATACCAGAAGTGATTCCGTTCAAGGCCCTGAAGAAGGCCCATGGCAGAGTTCCGGTGAGTGTTAGGAACACTACGGGAGGACCCATGGAGATCCCTGCCAGAGTGTTGCTTGGTCAGGTGAGCCCTGCTGCCCCGGTCACTTGGTCCGAAGTCAAGGGGACGGGTGACGGAGGAGATGTTTGGGAGAAACTGTCCGTGGAAAACCCGAACCTACCCAGGGCTTGGAAAGAAAGAGCCAAGGCCCAGCTGACCAGGTGGGAGAAGATCTTTTCCGAAGATGAATTCGATGTGGGGTGTGCAAGAAGTGCCACCCATCGGATCCGCCTCCAAGAAGATAAGCCCTTCCGAGAAAGGGTCAGGCGGGTCCCCCTGGCAGATCTGGAGGATCTGAGGGAACAACTTGTAGAACTAAAGAAGACTGGTGTGATCCGGGAGTCTAGAAGTCCCTATGCCTCCCCAATCGTGGTGGTCAGAAAGAAGAATGGGTCGTTGAGGCTTTGTATCGATTACAGGACTCTCAACAGGAGAACCATCCCTGACCAATACACCACGCCAAGGATAGAAGATGCCCTACAAAGTTTGTCTGGAGCCAAATGGTTCAGTGTGATGGACCTCAAGAGTGGGTACTATCAAATCCCTATGCACCCAGAAGACAGGGAGAAGACAGCCTTCATAACCCCGGTGGGATTCTTCGAATTCAATAGGATGCCTCAGGGTCTGTCTGGAGCTCCTGCTACCTTTCAACGCCTTATGGAGAAGACTGTTGGAGACATGAATCTTATAGAAGTCCTTGTGTACTTGGACGATGTCATTGTCTTTGGAAGAACCTTGGAAGAACATGAAGCCAGGTTGGAGAAAGTATTGAGAAGACTCAGCGAAGAGGGACTTAAGCTTTCCCCCGAGAAGTGTCGGTTCTACCAGTCTTCTGTGAACTATCTGGGGCACATAGTGTCTGAAGAAGGGGTGGCCACAGATCCTGAGAAGTTGGAAGCAGTCACTTCCTGGCCACGACCCACCACAGTAACAGAGCTCAGATCCTTCCTGGGGTTCTGCTCCTATTATAGGAGGTTTGTGGAGGGGTTTGCTCGGATTGCCCGCCCGTTGAATGAATTGCTAAAGGCAGAAGGGGAAGAGGATGACTCAGGGCCCAGGAGGCCTGGTGAGTCAGTTCAAGATCAGTGGAACCCAAGGTGTGAAGAGGCCTTTCATGCTCTGAAGAGGAGCTTAACCACTGCCCCAGTCCTGGCCTACGCCGACCCTACCAGACCTTATGAATTACATGTGGATGCCAGCCATGAGGGTCTAGGTGGTGTACTCTACCAAGAACATGAAGGACAACTGCGACCAGTGGCCTATGTGAGCAGGAGCCTGACCCCCTCAGAAAAGAATTACCCCACTCATAAGCTGGAATTCCTGTCCCTCAAATGGGCGGTAGTAGACAAGCTAAAAGACTACTTGTATGGGGCAGAGTTTACTGTGAAGACAGACAACAACCCCCTGACCTACCTCTTCACCACCGCGAAACTAGATGCCACCGGACACAGGTGGTTGGCCGCATTGTCTGGATTCAACTTCAGTCTGAAGTACAGACCAGGAGCCGGAAATAGGGATGCAGATGCCCTGTCCCGGAGGTCTCATGCCACGACAAATGACTGGGAAGATTGGACCCAAGTGGCACCGGACGGGGTGCGGGCCCTTTGTCAAGGGGCTGAATTCCAAGCCAGAGGAGGCTCCAGAGCAGAAGAAATAGGGGTTACCATGGTAGGAGTCCCCAAACACTATTGTGGGGTAACTCAACTGGAGGAAGACAACCTACCGAGACTGTCCAAGAAGGAGTTGAGGTGTGACCAATTGGAAGACCCCATGGGGAGATTGGTCCTCGAAGCCCTGGAGAATCAGGATCCCAACAAATTCCTACATCACCCCTCAAAGGAGGCTCGCCTGTTGAGGAAGGAATTGGACAGGCTACAGGTACATCAGGGAGTGGTCTACCGAAGGGGCCCCTCTGATGACTCAGAAGATAAGTGGCAGTTATTTCTTCCAGAGAAGCACCGAGAGACTGTACTAATTGCCCTGCATGACCATCATGGTCACCTAGGGGCAGAAAGGACCTTCCAGCTTGTCAGAAATCGGTTCTATAGGCCCTGCATGAGGGCAGAAGTAGAGGAGTATTGCCATTCCTGTGCACGATGCATTCAGAGAAAGACCCTACCCCATCAAGCTGCCCCAATGGGCCACTTACAGAGTCAAGGCCCAATGGATCTGGTATGCATTGACTTTCTCTGCCTCGAACCCGACCTGAGTGGATTGGGGAATGTTCTGGTAATAACCGACCATTTCACCCGCTATGCTCAAGCTTTCCCAACCAAAGACCAGAAGGCATCCACCGTGGCCAAGATACTTATGGAGAAGTATTTTGTCCATTACGGACTACCACAGAGACTCCACTCAGATCAAGGAAGGGACTTTGAGAGTCGGTTGATCCGAAGACTTTTGGATTCATTAGGAATAAAGAAGACCAGAACCACGCCTTACCACCCACAAGGAGATGCTCAGCCGGAGAGATTTAACCGGACCCTGCTCAACATGTTGGGAACCTTAGAAACAGAGAAGAAGCAACACTGGAGTCAGCACATATCAGCCCTAGTACATGCCTATAACTGTACCACAAGTGACGCCACTGGCTACTCCCCTTATCGACTTATGTTTGGGAGAGAAGCAAGGCTACCTGTGGACCTGGCCTTTGGCACTTCTATAGACAATACCTCAGCTACATCCCACAAGGGATACGTGGACAGACTTAGACGTAGCTTGCAGGTGGCCTATGAACAAGCCCAGGCGGCTTCGGATCAAAGGGGGGCCCGCAACAAGAGAAATTTTGATCTGAAGGTTCGAGTGCAAGATCTGCAGCCCGGGGACCGAGTACTGCTACGCAATCTGGGGGTCCCTGGAAAACACAAGCTTGCCGACAGGTGGAGATCTGAGCCCTATGTTGTCTGTAGGAAGTTGCCCGGTTTGCCTGTCTACAAACTAAAGCCAGAAGGAAAGGTGGGTCCACTGAAGACGTGGCATCGGAACCATCTGCTCCCACTTGCTGAGGCAGTCAGAATACCTCCCGTGAGAGACTCCCCTGAACCGGCCTCTATCCTGGATATTCCTAGGCCGAACACTCGGTCCCAGACCTCTCGAGCCAAAGATGGGGAGGCCTCCCAATTGAGTACAGAAGAAGGTGGAGAACTGGACTGGCTGTGGCCTCCCTCGCCTCTGGGAACGTCCGCCATAGATCTCCCAAATGGAGGGGATACCCCAGATGCAACGCTGAATCCGGAGGCTACTGAATTCATACCCTTCAGTCCCTCAGCTGATTACTGGGAAGATGTTCCTGACACTTGCGCAGAGGAGGACTCTAGAGATTCCATACGTCAGTCGACTTCTGAATCAGAGGTTCCAGAACCAGCAATGTTACCTGAACTTACTCCTGAAGAAGAGCCTGTGGTGCCAGAGTCAGAAGCACCAAGAGAGCAGAGGGCTCGCAGAGTCATCAGGCCTCCCAAGAAACTAACTTACCCCCAAATGGGGACGAGCTCAGAGGACTCTGTTGTAACGGCTAGGAGAAGTGTTGAACAACCTGATCCTTCCACCATCCATTTGGTGGAGGGCAACCCCAGCTCACTCTCTGGCACAGTTAGGCAGGCCACTCTCTGTGGGCAAGAGAGTTCCATCCCAAAGTTTTGGTGGGAATTCCCTATGCCAACATCATGCTCGACATTGTCCAAAATGGTAAACAGTATTTGTTGAAGTTTATCTTTGGGGACCAAAGAGTTCAAGTGGGGGGAGTGTGTAGCGGGGTGTTCCCCTTTAATGCAGAGAGACAAGAAGTTCCAGGTGAGAGGTGAGTCGGGAGGAAGTAAAGAGACATTATGGAAGTGAAAGCAGAGGAGAGAGAGACTACATCTCCCAGTACATCTTGCAGCACCCAGGGTGCATTGCTCCAGAACAGAGACTGCTGGGGCAGACTTTATAAAGGGGAGGCGGAGTTTTGGTCGGCCTCTTTGGACACCCCTCTCCTAGCAAGAGGATCTCTGTGCTGAACTGCTGTGTGCACAAGGCCTGAAGCCTGGGCCGTGTGCTCCTTTCCAAAGAGCCCTCTGCCAGCCTAGCAGAGCCTTAGAGACATCTAATCCTCCTTGCTGCAGTACACCAGAAGGATTGAAGACTTGGATGTCGGTGGATTCCTGTTCCCAGACGAATCGATGGAGGAAACGGATTTGGACTTGTCCGGGTGGTGAGAGCTGTTTAAAGACAGATCCTTTATCTTTACTATTCGTTGGGATTACAAAGTTGTTCTTCAAGTGCACCACCGAAAAGATTGCTAGCGAATATTGTTTCACTGAACTTCCATTTAGATCAGTCAGGCCTGACTGCATAGGTAGACATTGCTGGGTGTTAGTCTACCCATGAGGGGAAGTAGCTGTAAAAGGGCAGCGCTAGAGTTGCATAGCAATACTTTATTATTCTGATTACTCTGTTTATCTTTATTACTGTTTATTGCAGGGATCTGCAACTTGTTATACTGTTGTTTATTACTTGCCCATTAGCCTCAGTAAAATATCTGGGTAAAGTACATTTGGTGTCAGTTCCGCTTACTTTAATAGGAGTTTTAAAGTATATTCTGTGTATGTTTGTTATAGGACTGTGTCACCAACAGTTGCGGTCACGCGGTCCTATCCCTCTATCACCAGCTGTGCCACGGGAGGTTAGAGCCGATTGCCAGGGGTTGACAGCAGTGCACTACAGGGCCCAAATCAATATCAGCGGCTCTCTTAACTGGGGGTAGCGCTACACATACATGAGACAAAAGACTTTAAAGCAATTTGCAATAATTATTGTTTTAGTATGCAATTTTTATTAGCAAAATAATCTATGAAAATATATTAGAGACAAAAATCTTTAAAAGAATTATTACAATTTGCACAATTGTGCAAATTGCAATATTATTTTAAAGACTTTTGTCTCATGTATGTTTAAAAAAAAATGATTTTAGTATTGAAAATTGTATACTTTTTAAATTGCTAGTTGTTATCATTGAGCACCTAAGCAATCCATGTTACCCTCTGGGGTGTCTATTTACTATTAATTTTCAGTCCACAGCCTGTTTCACCCATAATGAGGCTCATCAGCACAGGATAAACTTTTCGATAAAGCAGATACATCTCTAGCGAAAAACAAAAGTGTGTTGTTAAAGAAAAATGTATTTACCCAGAAGAGCAATACAACTCCTATACAGAAGCACAGGCTTCTGGGAAATTCCACTTCCATGTCAACCCTGTAAGTGAATCATTTACCTACTGGGTATTCATAGCAGGGAATAGGCGAGTGCTGAGACAAAATTCTGAAAGAAAATCATTACTCATTGCGGACGAGTGGAAATTTCCAGACTGGTGTATTTATAAATAAACAAAATTGTCCAAAGTTTCCACGTAGCCTGAAACTCTCTTTTAATTTAAATTTATATTGTTTTTCATTGGACACATTTTATAGTCTTTTAGCTGTAATCTGCTATTCTATGTGACAGTAGCTTGTTCAGTTTTTGCTGCACTGAGGTTGTGCTATTCTCGGCAAACACCCACTGGTACGGTAATCAACACCTTAACGACTGATGTGTTTTTGCAGAGAAGGAAAGCAAAAATATGTTGATACAATTTGTGCTGTAGGCCTCTATGTGAGCTGCAAAAGAGGCCCTTGGCAGACATCTCTGAGACCTGGCAATTGTTCCTCAACAGCCGAATTTGTGCACTGAAGCAAAAGGCTAAGATCAAAATTACATACGATTTGGGCTGCACCACCCCTTTGACTTACATTCACAGTATTTCCTGTCATTGTTCCAAGTGAGGGCAAAGCATTGCTCGAACATGGGTGCTAGATGCTCTTCTTAGGATGTCAAATATGCCAATGTGGACTCTCTAGCTAAACTGTAAGGAAATCCCAGTGAGTGGTGGTAGGCTTACCTAAAAAGTGTAGGCCAACAGTCAGTGCATGGTAGAGTAGAGCAACATGGAACAGGGTAGACCTGAGAGCTGGATCTGTAGAGCAAGATCCATGCTGGGGCACACTTGAGGAAAGGAGGTACTGGTAACTTGACTGGAATCACTCTAAAATGGAAGAAACTGGGGAGTTGGATCAGGACTCACTGAAGAAGGAAGTAGCACTAGAACGAGTGACATGGGTTCTTCTAGGGCACAGAGTTTCAGATCCAGCCGTTGTTTACCAGAGACCCCCTCAGAGTGGTTTGGCCTTTGAAGCATGCTGGTCCAAGTTTGCGACCCCCAGGTGCACCCTATTCTAAGTATTAGGAAGAGTCCAGAGGTCGATAACGAATTATCATTTGAAACGTAGGAAATGATTGCCACCATCGCTTCTAAACAATTTCTATACAAAACCTCTTATGGGATTTTGTAGACAACTGAAGACACAAAATATTCATTAAGTTAAAAGAGTTTTACATTTTTATTTCTATTGCCTATCATAAAAAACTCCCGACAATTTGGCAGGGCTAGAACACAACTGATTATAACAATAAATTCATGTAAACAGAAAAAAGAGGGTTAACATCACATGATTACACTTCATAGTATGTGGTACATCCAGTTGTTGTGTTCAGACGATATGGTTCCCCTATCAGATAGGTTCCGGCCTCGACTGCGCAGGTGCCGCGCTTGCGCAGTCGGAGGCTACGTAAATCTCCGAGCCCGAACAGCTGTTTGGTCAGCTGTAAACGGAGCATGCGCAATGAACACTGCGCTCGCTCCCGCCCCTTTGAGAAAAGCACTGGCCATCGAGCGGAGGGGGTGTGTATAACCACTGCCCCTTGCTGTATAGAGCGAGCAGAGGGGGCTTGTATAACCAGCGAGCGGAGGGGGCGTGTATAACCAGCCCCAAGCATCGGATAGGGAGCGAGCACAGTGTTCATTGTGCATGCTCCGTTTACAGCTGACAAACAGCTGTTCGGGCTTGGAGATTTCCTTAGCCTCCGACTGTGCATTTGCATGGCGCCTGTGCAGTCGAGGTCGGAACCTATCCGATAGGGGAACCATCTCGTTTGCTGTCATATCGGAGAGCCCCCACAGTAAACTTCCAACCAGAATAATCCCTGATGTCAGAGGTCAGGGGTGGTTGAGGAAGCATGTGGGTGGGGCTTGAGGCACCCTAGCAGGGACACTCAGGCACTTGCTAATGCCTAGACATTGTAAAGCGTGGATAATCCGCGCATCCCCTATAGTGCAAAAAAAGCAATGATTCACAAAAAAAACACTAGTGCAATGAGTACAAAAACATATACATAAAACACAATATGAAAACGTTTTTGAAATGTGAAATTATTCCTTATATGAAGGGCTATAATAGAAAAAAAGATTTCTCAAGCATAAATGATAGGTGCTGCATTTGCAAAATAGCTGGAATATACAGCTAGTATACAATAATGATCAAAAATAATAGAAAAAATGCGCTACCAAAACAATGTGCAAAAAAACAAAGTGCAAACTCAACAATATTAAATGCAATTATATGCAAAAAAAAGTTCCAGGTGAAAGGCTGTCAGATAGTGTCCTACTAAACACAAACAGGCTGTGAAAAAGACTCGCTGCATTCAGAACCAAATGGGAGATTGATGGAAAAGGTTGATATCTTCCTCCAAAAGTTTTCCAGCAAGATGAGACAGAATAGTAAAAATGGGGGCTTACCAAATCCGGTGGATCTCTATTACGGAGATCATACAGGCTCAGCACATCATAGGACTCCACAGTATCCCGGCATCAGTCCTGCAGCAGGTCCGCTCTCTCCTTAGGCTGTTCAGGGGCACAACTTCCTTGCAGTCAGGATCGGTTTCCAATGTTGGGTATGATAAGCGTGGGTATCATAAAAGAGATAAGGGGAGACTCATGGTGCAGTATAATAAAGGTCCTTTAATTTAAAAATACAGGAACTGACATCCAGAGTCTCAAACAAAATTTCAAAATTCAGCGGTAAGACGAGACAACCAGCCGCGGCTCAGGCCACTAAGCTGGAGCGTGAGTATCATAAAAGAGATAAGGGGAGACTCATGGTGCAGTATAATAAAGGTCCTTTAATTTAAAAATACAGCGGGGGCGGAGCAATCATCTTTGACGTCACCACGCTCCAGCTTAGTGGCCTGAGCCGCGGCTGGTTGTCTCGTCTTACCGCTGAATTTTGAAATTTTGTTTGAGACTCTGGATGTCAGTTCCTGTATTTTTTAATTAAAGGACCTTTATTATACTGCACCATGAGTCTCCCCTTATCTCTTTTATGATACCCACGCTTATCATACCCAACATTGGGAACCGATCCTGACTGCAAGGAAGTTGTGCCCCTGAACAGCCTAAGGAGAGAATGGACCTGCTGCAGGACTGATGCCGGGATACTGTGGAGTCCTATGATGTGCTGAGCCTGTATGATCTCCGTAATAGAGATCCACCGGATTTGGTAAGCCCCCATTTTTACTATTCTGTCTCATCTTGCTGGAAAACTTTTGGAGGAAGATATCAACCTTTTCCATCAATCTCCCATTTGGTTCTGAATGCAGCGAGTCTTTTTCACAGCCTGTTTGTGTTTAGTAGGACACTAAGGCCTGGTTCACACTTGTCCGACAAACGCTCCGACATTAGGAGCTCATGTCGCATGACGTGTGAAAATCAATGTTTCCCTATGAGAGCCGTCTTAACTGGTCCGACACAAGTCGGTCCGACATTAAAAATGCTCCCTGTACTACTTCTGTCCGACTTTGATCCTACTTCAGCCCATTGAATATCATTGAAGTCGGATCAAAGTAGGATCCTTGTCCTAACCATCCGACATTTGACATCCGACATGGTGATTACAGCAGCAGTAAAAGGAATTTATCTCACCCTGGGATTGTTTTGATTGGTCAAAGGACAAGTCAGACTAGCACAAAGTCGGATCAAAGTAGTATCCTGTTCATGAATGTCAGATGGATGTCGGACCAATGTAGGATCAATGTAGGACTGATGTCGCAGAGCAAAGTAGGATGAAAAGTTGGATGAATGTCGTGTCGTATCAGTGTGAACCCAGCCTAATATCTGACAGCCTTTCACCTGGAACTTTTTTTGCATATAATTGCATTTAATATTGTTGAGTTTGCACTTTGTTTTTTTGCACATTGTTTTGGTAGCGCATTTTTTCTATTATTTTTGAACAATGCCTAGACATTGGCCAGGTGTTTTCAGTCTTGTGAATTCAATATTAAGGCACAACTCCAGACTTAGAAGTGGGCAACAACTCTCACAGTTAACTCTTTGTAATCCATGGGGCCAGGTCACAATTGCGACCCCTGCGACCCCTGTACCAACACCCCTGAATGATGGGAAATACAAAATGTTACAGTTGTCATCAAAACAGGAGGTGAGGATAACCTTTCCAGTGAGGACATCTATTCTGGCAACAACTGTCCAAGAGGTAAATTCCCCCTTGTATCGATTTCCTTTTATCGTCTCATCTCCAATTCAGTGACTAAAAGAAATATTCTCAACAGGACACAAGAAGCAAAACATTAACTGACGTAGGTTAAAACACATTCTATGCTATCAAAAACAAAAAATGTTTTAGCTATACATTAACTTTAATTACTATTCCACAATCAAACATCTCATAGACACATAAATAAACCTCAGCACAATCATAAAAAAAAAAGTATTTCATTACATATGCCTTTTCTACACAGAATAAAGATAGAGGCAACAGTTTATCTGAGCCTACCTTAAAGCTTATGTAGCGGGGTCTTTAAATTTAGGGGAATGTTTGAGCGGTAGTTGTACTCAAGCACCTTATTTAATAGGGCTTTGCTAAACCATTTTATACCGCAGGTGGGATACTAGTGTATAGTTCCCTGTGGCCTGTGGATGGTGCTGCCTTTAGAGGCTAGGGTTGAACCGCTGTTATAGTGCTGTGCCTTGGATGTCCCCTCTCGGCGGTGGTATGGTGGGCGTGGTTGGCCTGCTGTGCATGCCGGGAGAGGGTATCAAAGGGGCGAGCGCTGTCTGTAGGGTGTTCGTGAATTCCCGGGGTCCGACCCCGGGGAGTGTGTTGTTCTGATCGTGGCCACCCCGGGCACCTTTAGCCCTGGGGTGGGTTTCCTGGCCCAGTACACTGGCGGATCAGTCTCAGGCACCTTTAGCCCTGGGGCTGCAACTGGAGGCCTTGGGTCCAGCACCTTCGGCTGGGGCCCACGGAGTGAAGAGGAATCCCAGGGTGCTGCCTTGCGAGGAGACCCGTATCTAGAAGAGGAGGCTGGGGGAGGACCGTTCCGAGGGACTGGTGAGAAATCACAGTAAAGGAAGGGGCCCGGTAACTCTCTGGAGGGATGTCATCTCCCTGAAAGAGGCCTAATACCACAAGCAAAGTTCACCAGGTCTGTGGCAGAGACCCAAAGTTCACCAGGTCTGTGGCAGAGACCCAAAGTTCACCAGGTCTGTGGCAGAGACCCAAAGTTCACCAGGTCTGTGGCAGAGACCCAAATTCACCCGTAACAGTTGAGCAGAGACTGTGTGTATTTTAATTTGAGCATCACTCAAATGTGAGACTATCCGGGTGAGCTGAGCCTACTTGAAGATACAGGTAGTGAATAGTATATTCGTTTTTGCCTGCACCTACTCCAACACCTTTTGCTGTCCTGTTCTCCGTCCACCCTTTCCTATCTAGTGACTGAGCATATGAGAAAATAAACTCTACGTTGGAGTTGCAATTGGTGTGGACCTTGGAGTTATTGGGGGAAATAGAGACTTGTCTTTATTGCAGTGGAGACGAGAACCATTCTCTGGTGAACCTAGCCGTGGAGACCCAGTTACATTACACCGCTCAACCTCCTCACACAGGAGGGTACGGGCATGTGATACGGTGTGCCCCTTTTCCTACAAAGTGAGCCAAAGGTAGGAAAGAGGGGTCTGTGTGCTGCACTTAAATTTAGTAAAAAAAAAATTCAGCATAAGGGACATTACTTGCAATCAATGTGATTTGTCCCTTGTGCGATTGGCTGGTGTTTTAGTTGAAATCTTTCTTCTCCTATCCTCCCCACCCTCTCGGCCATAATCTTCCAGAGAGTTTGACCCAAACCCGAGATGTTCACTGTCCGTCGAATGGGTAAACTAAATAGTCAGATTTGGCCAGTTCCCCTACCTTCCAGTACTCTAGACCGCTGCAGCCAGACATATCAGAGACGTCACCTGGCTAGTTTGTTGACATTTCGTTGCCGGCCCAGAAGTTGGCATTTCCAGCAGGAGTCTGGCAGGAGAGGATCATTGGCACAAGTCATCGCATTTATGTTGGCTGGTGATCGAGTGTCATTCATCTTGACTGACAATGAGTCTACATCACTTGACAACATGACTGACATTGGATTTACATTTGAGTTTTTTAAATACTTTTTATTTTTATGATATTTGTATTTATTTACTTTTTTACTTTTTATTTTTGTGAATAAGTTACAAACTAGTATATCTGGGGGCCACGTATCTTAACGGTAACTTTAAGTTCCTCATTAGGCTGTCCTGCAGACCCCCGCATCCACCAAGCCAGTAGTATGGGAATAAAGCCATTGTCCCCATCAACACTCCCCCTTTTTCCTGATTAGCCAGACTGTATGCTTGGATAAGAGTCTAGTATGGATTTTTGGAAGGACCCCACTTAATTGGTTGTCATTTGGGGGTCCCACTTAAAAATCAAAAACAGACTCCTATTTAGGATAAAAGCCTGGTGTTGATGGGTGGAATTCATCTTTTGTTTTCTTTTATGGCCTATCTAGGATTTAGACCCTACTTGAGTGGTGGCTGTGAGTCTGCTGCAACTGCTGATATCACATCCAAGGTGGTGATACTCAACTGAAATTTTTAAGCCTGTTGGATGTCTACACAAAATGCACATATTTGGTTCAGGACAAGATCTGTAAGTGACTACATCAGAGAAAGGCCTTCTGCCCTGCTAGACTGTGATGTGCTGTGTGGCAGAACTGTGTAAGGTAAAAAAACTTCTGCAAGCACCTCCCCCCAAGCCCCCTCCTAAATACTTACCTGAGCCCAATCTTGATCCAGCGATGCACACGAGAGAAGAGGCTCTCTTGTCATAGGGGCATTCAGCAAGGGGGAGGGGCCAGTAGCTCCGACAGGGGACTCCAGCTGAGGAGGATCAGAGCTGTTCTGTGCAAAACCATTGCACAGAGCAGGTAAGTATAACATGTTTGTTATTTAAAAACATAAAAGCTGTGCCTTTACAATCCCTTTAATGCCAAACTTCAGCCAAATGGGGAAATTCTGCTCTTCCTTCTCCCCCCTCCCTTCTT
The DNA here is from genome assembly GCA_029206835.1 of Rana muscosa. Classification (NCBI taxonomy): domain Eukaryota; kingdom Metazoa; phylum Chordata; class Amphibia; order Anura; family Ranidae; genus Rana; species Rana muscosa. The sequence goes on from CM055117.1 coordinate 1,027,342,180, forward strand.
TTAGTTTTAACACTTAATTTTTTTAGGGGGGGGGTAGGTACCTGTTTTTGACAGGTACCTGCTCCCCCACTTCTGGAAGTTTGGCTTCCCCGCAGCTTTCTTGGACATGTCAAGAAAAAAATCAGATAGCGCAGCGCGGCTCGCACATTAACAATGAGAAGCAAGCAGTCACAGCTGGGTGCCCACAGTTAGTATGCTGGCACTGGGGACTGAAGGCCAGAAGCCACCTGGGACAGGTGAGTGTCCTATTATTAAAAGTTAGTAGCTACAGTTTTTGTAGCTGTTGACTTAAAAAAAAAATAATATATGATAGAAGTACCGCTTTATAGATCAAGCCTCCATTGGAGCCCTGCATGATATCATTTCCTGCCAGTTTCCTGACACCATGACGGTAGAGTTTTTAATAATCCAGGGGTGACCTTCAGAGAGGTTTATGAAATATAGATCTGACAATTTATCAGTATAAATCTGCTGGTGTCTCTGGTTAACCTTTAAACTGTATCTGTCCACTGCATGGTCAGACAGAACAAAAGTGTGCCTGTTTTCAGAAAAAAAACAACTGCATTGTGCGTTTAGTAAAAGATATCGGAACACTTAACACTTGTTTACCAATTTTTTTCAATAATGAGTCATGTTGCTAACAATGAAATATAATAATGATCTGGCAGGATTGTGCAACCTTTACTTGTAAATAAAGTTAGCGAGATACTTTTGAAAGCAGCATGAAAGGATGGTGGATTATGTGGTTTGTGGTACTATACAGAGTACTCTTAACACTTGGACCAGTCTTGGCCTGCTCTTATCAGACTGTGTATATACTGTACAAGTGCTGCTGAAAGATCAACAGGGTTCTGTAAAGTGAATTTGTGTTCAAACTAGGCAAAGGGACCATACCTGGCCAGTATTTATCTGTTCTGTTTTTCCCAGTAACCTCGGTTTGCTACCAGACTGCCCAAGAAATGCCAAGTACTACCAAGTATGGTAGAGGACATAGTACGTCCCCTGTTATTTCACAATTCAGCGCCCTATGCCTGAGCATCCAAACACCAGGCCCAATCGCATGAGGATGTAGGAAAGCATGCACAGCCCTCAGGGAGTATTGTAAATCAAAACAGTGAATCAGGGTGGACCCTTGTAGTGAAAGTTAAAGCACATTTGCTTGGCAATCTGAAGGACAAGAAGATGTCTGGACCAGGGGGCAAGAATGTAATTGACCACAGTTATACTTTGGAGAGACTGCCTGCTGAACTGAGTTTATCAGTCTCTCCAGCCTTACCAAGTTAGCGATTATTTGCTACCTCTACTGGATTACAGTTTGTTTCCTTATGTGCACCACCGAGAGTTGATAGCGAAGATTCTTCTACGAACTATACCCCAATTTATAGTCAGGCCTGACTGGGTAGTATAGAACATTGCTGGGCGCCATTTTTGCTCACGAGGGAGGATAGCTGCAGCGGGAATATTTTATTGTTACTGCATTATTGAATGTTACACTCTTTTAATGCGTGCACCTATATTGCAGGAATCTGCATGAGATATTGTATGCAAATTACCTTTTATACTTTACCAATAGTAAAAAGTTATAGTTAAGTAATTTGGTGGTCAGTGTCAATTACTGTGCTGGGACACGGAAAGGGGGTTGTACCATATAACAATATAGATATATTGCAGTTGTGCCATCTTTCTCCCCCCCCCCTTTCCTAACTGTGCCACGAGAGGTTAGAGCCGATTGCCAGGGGTTGATAGCGGTGCATTACAAGGCCCAAAACAAACAAGCAGCCCTCTTAAACTGAGGGTATCGCTATACGTGGGGGCTCGGTTCCGGGATCCTTGTATATTGCACGCTGCAATCAAGGCGGTCTGAAATACCAGCATGGACTCGCAGGCAGTGACACAATGGTGCGCAGAGGAGGCTGTGGATCCAATCCGGGCGGTAGCTATTGAACTCCCGGAAGGGATCCAGGAAAAAGAAGAGGTAAAGCAGCTGATAATGTCAATATCCCCAAACTGGAAAGCATGGGCAGTGGATGTAAAGACAAATACCTTGGGGGCATATGCACTAATAGAATGGACAAGAGGAGTCCCAGAAGAGTTTAAAGGGCAGAGTGTAAAAGACATAGATGACAGAACGTATCGCTCAGTGCATACTGGGGCTGTGAAGAAAGAGTCTCCACGGACCTCCCCGCAGTTATCTCCGTCACTTTTCCACAAAATGGGAGACAGTAGCAAAACGAAAGCCCCAAAGTCACCCCTGACCACCATAGGGCCGGAACTGCTGACTGTGTTGGGAGACTTTGTTGTTAAGTGCCAGAAAAACAACACGGTGCATGTGGAAGCCGGGTACCGGAAACTCCGAGTGTTTTCAGGACCACAACCTGTGCCACCCGGGGAGGAAGATTTCAATACCTGGATTGAGCAGGCAATGCAGGCAGTAGAAGGCTGGGAAGTCCCAGAAGCACAGAAGAAGCAGCGCATCAGTGAGAGCTTGAAGGGTCCTGCTGCTGAGGCTGTGAAAAATCTTAGGTGCAGCAATACTGTGTGTACAGCAATGGATTATCTGTCTATGTTGCAGGAGGAATTTGGCCAGCTGGAGAAGGTGTCGGAGCTGGTGTATCAATTTGAACACACCTTTCAACAGCCGAGGGAGAAGTTGTCCGAGTGTGTCCGGAGACTGAATAGAATGCTGTGCCAGATTGTACTGAGAAAAGGAATGCAGCCACAGGTTATAGACGCTACCAGGATTAAGCAGATCCTAAGGGGAGCCTTACGGTCGGATCCAGTTTGGCTTCACCTGAAGACCTCTGACGGAGTCATGGCTCTGAATTACACAGACCTTGTGCGGATCATAAGGGACGAAGGGGCCTTGATGAAGGATCAAGAGGGAGTTGAGAAGACCGCCCCACCTGTTTCAGTGGGAGTCAGAACGACAGTAGTTACTGAACGTGACTCAGAAGTGGAAACCTTGAAGTCTCAAATGGCCCAAGTACTGGACTTGTTGACCGCTTTATTGGCCAAGAACTCAGGAGCCAAGGAGAAAGAAGAGATCCGGAAGGAACCGGACCGGAATGTCCCTATTCCAGCATCCCCAAAAATAAGGAAGGAAATTGTCTGCTTCAATTGTGGAGGAATTGGTCACCCAGAAAGAGTGTGTACCAGCCCAAGGAAGAACCGAGGCACTCAGTATCAGCCGGCGGAAAACTTCAGAAGGCCCCGGTGAAGGAGTCAGCCGGGCGCCCGCTACCTACAGAAAGCTCCAAGAAGATCCAAAAACAATCAGCACAAAAAGAGAAGGGAAACAATGCCCCTCATAAAACACCCCATACCGCCTGTCGGGAGTTGAAATTTGACAACCGCAGAAAGATCAATGCATACCAGGTCCAAAAAGGGTTGAGGTCCAGAGAGAAGTGGAAAAAGAAGAACATACCATTGGAAAAATCAAGGAGTCCAAAGGAGAAAATACCTCCTAAGAAGTTCCCGGATAAATTAGTTGGACCCTCCCCTCTAGTTTCCGTTCAAGTGGAGGGAGTCTACACAAAGGCACTCCTAGACACAGGAGCCCAAGTGACTCTCTTATACAGACACTTTTATCAGAAGCACTTGAGTCACGTGCCTTTGCAGAAGCTGGAAGACCTGAAGATAGAGGGGATTGGCACTCGCAGTTTCCCCTACGACGGTTATGCTTCAATCAGGCTGGCCTTTGACCCCTCTGTGACAGGGAAGGCTGAAGTCTTTGACACCCTGGCGGTGGTTTGCCCTCACCCACCAGGAGCCAACATGATGTCCATGTTGATAGGGACCAACACTGACTTGGTCCGGAGACTGCTGACCCCGTTAGTGCAAGAGCGGAGTTCCCCCCAACAGAAGATTCACCCCATGCTGCAACAGGTCTACCAGAAGATGATCCTGGAGCAAAAGGCCCCGGCAGAGGGGGTGGGAAGAGTCTGGAGACTGTCTAGAAGAGAGAAGATACTGCAGCCTGGTGAGGTGACCTGTCTTCAGGCTACGGTAAAACTCTCCTGGGAGCAGCTGGGTCCCTTTGTGGTCGTGGAACCAGACCCCTTCAACACTCACCAAGGATTGGAAGTACTCCCTGAAGTGGTCCCGTTGAGGGCACTGAAGAAAGCCAAGGGCCAGATTCCAGTGAGTGTCAGAAATGTCACTAATTCCCCTGTGAAGATCCCAGCCCGGGTACTACTGGGCAAGGTGAACCCTGCTACCCCAGTGACCCTGTCTGAATTGAAGTCCAAAGAAGGAGAAGCCACCCTGGAGGAGCTCTGCCTTTAAGATACCGCCTTGCCACTGAAATGGAAGGAGAGAGCCAAGGCTCAGCTGACTAGGTGGAGAAGAATATTCTCAGAAGATGACTTTGATGTGGGGTGTGCGAGAAGTGCCACCCATAAAATTCGTCTTCAAGAAGACAAACCCTTTCGGGAGAGGGTCCGAAGAGTTCCACTGGCTGACCTGGATGATTTGCGTGAGCAGTTGTCAGAGCTAAAGAGGACAGGGGTCATCCGAGAGTCCAGAAGTCTATATGCCTCACCCATCGTGGTGGTAAGGAAGAAAAACGGGTCGCTGAGACTCTGCATAGACTATAGGACTCTCAACAGGAGGACCATACCCGACCAGTACACTACCCCCAGGATAGAAGATGCTTTGCAGAGTCTGTCTGGGGCCAAGTGGTTCAGTGTCATGGATCTGAAGAGTGGGTATTATCAAATCCCAATGCACCCTGAAGATAAGGAGAAGACGGCCTTCATCACCCCAGTGGGATTCTATGAATTCAATAGGATGCCCCGAGGCCTGTCGGGGGCCCCCGCTACTTTCCAGAGGTTGATGGAGAAGACCGTTGGGGACATGAATCTGATCGAAGTCCTGGTGTACCTAGACGACATCATTGTCTTCGGGAAGACTCTGGAGGATCATGAAGAAAGATTGGAGAAAGTCCTGAAGAGACTCAGTGAAGAGGGACCAAAACTCTCCAGAGAAAAATGCCAGTTCTACCAGTCCTCGGTCCACTATCTGGGGCACATAGTATCTGCAGAAGGAGTATCTACAGACCCTGATAAACTGGATGCAGTCACCTCCTGGCCCAGACCAACTACAGTGACTGAGCTCAGATCCTTCCTAGGCTTCTGTTCCTACTACTGTAGATTTGGGGAAGGATTTGCAAAAATTGCCAAACCCCTAAATGAGCTACTGAAGACGGAAGGAGAGGAGGATGATACTGGCCCCAGGAAGCCTGGAGAGTCCGTGGAAGACCAGTGGATGGGGGAGTGTGAAGAAGCCTTCCAGATGTTAAAGAAGAGTCTTACCACTGCACCAGTCCTGGCCTATGCTGATCCCAAGAAGCCATATGAACTGCATGTAGATGCCAGCCATGATGGTCTAGGAGGGGTGCTATACCAAGAATATGAAGGGCAGTTGCGCCCAGTTGCCTACGTTAGTAGAAGTCTGGCACCCGCAGAAAAGAACTACTCCACCCACAAGTTGGAGTTCCTGGCCCTAAAATGGGCAGTCGTGGATAAACTCAGAGATTACCTGTATGGAGCTGACTTCACAGTAAAGACTGACAATAATCCAGTCACTTATCTCTTCACCACAGCCAAGCTGGATGCCAGGGGTCACCGTTGGTTAGCAGCCCTAGCCGGATTCAACTTCAGCCTGAAGTATAGGCCCGGAGCTGGAAACCGTGATGCAGACGCATTGTCCAGAAGAGGCCACGCACCCACCCACCATCCAGAAGATTGGACCCAGGTAACCCCAGATGGGGTACGGGCCTTGTGTCAAGGGGTACAATTTCAAGCTAGTGGTGGGTCAAGGGCTGAAGAGATCGGTGTTTCTGCGGTGGGGGTGCCAAAGTGTTACTGCAATGTGACCCAAGTTGGAGAGGATAATCTGCCAAAACTGTCTAAAAAGGACCTAAGGAGAGACCAGTTGGAAGATCCTTGGGGAAGATTAGCATTGGAGACATTGGAGGGCCAGGATCCAGGCAGACTCCTGAAGGACCCCTCAAAGGTGGCCCGGTTGGTCCACAAGGAATGGGACAAGTTGCAGGTGCATCAAGGGGTGATCTACCGAAGGGGCTCCTCTGATGTCCTAGAAGAGAAGTGGCAGCTGTTTCTGCCGGAGAAATACAGAAGAACTGTTTTGGCTGCCTTACATGATAATCATGGCCACTTGGGGGCCGAACGAACATTCCAACTTGTAAGGGATAGGCTCTATTGGCCTTGTATGCGGGCTGAAGTGGAGGAGTACTGCCACTCCTGTGCACGCTGTATCCAGAGGAAGACATTGCCAAGTCAATCTGCCCCAATGGGCCATCTGCAGAGTCAAGGACCCTTGGACTTGGTGTGCATTGACTTTCTCTGTCTGGAACCTGACTTAAGTGGACAAGGAAATGTTCTGGTGATAACCAACCATTTCACCCGTTATGCCCAGACTTTTCCAGCCAAAGACCAGAAGGCATCCACTGTAGCTAAAATCCTAGTAGAGAAATACTTTGTGCATTATGGGCTGCCATAGCGCCAGCACTCTGACCAAGGGAGAGACTTTAAGAGTCGATTAATCAAGAAATTGCTGGACTCTTTGGGTATCAAGAAAACCCGCACCACCCCTTATCACCCTCATGCCGCATACACACGACCGTTTTTCACGACGTTAAAAATGCCATTTTTTAAATTGGGCATTAAAAACGATCGTGTGTAGGCTCTAGGGATGAGCTTCGTGTTCGAGTCGAACATACGTTCGACTCGAACATTGGCTGTTCGATCGTTCGACGAAGATCGAACGATTTGGGCCGTTCGCGCCAAATTCGAGTGACGCGAACGGCCCACAATGCACTACGCCATCGCAGTGTCATCCAGGCGCTGTGATTGGCCAAGCATGCACTGTGACCCCGCATGCTTGGCCAATCACAGCGCCGGCAGCGAGGAGAGCAATGATTGGCCACAGGCAGGATGCCTGTGGCCAATTATTGCTGAGGGTGTTTAGTACACGCCCCACACTATAAAAGGCCGCCAGCACGGCGGCCTAGTGTAGTGTGTTCCGGAGCAGGGATAGAGTAGCATAGGCAGGGACAGTGACTGTTATTTCTTTCTTGCTTAACCTGGATTCCTTTAGTTTAGGGAAAGAGAAGGATAGGTAGGGAGAGTGTCAGTGTGTTTTGTGCTTCTGCTATAGTGTGCTTAAAAAAAACATTTATTCTAGGGACAGAAAACTCTAGGTAGGGACAGTGTCAGTTTCTTTCACTCTGCAAGTCCTTGTTTCCAGGGACCTGTAAGGACAGTGAGTTAATTGTCCTTGTGCTATATTGTGCTTAAAAAAAACATTTATTCTAGGGACAGAAAACTCTAGGTAGGGACAGTGTCAGTTTCTTTCACTCTGCAAGTCCTTGTTTCCAGGGACCTGTAAGGACAGTGAGTTAATTGTCCTTGTGCTATATTGTGATTAAAAAAAACATTTATTCTAGGGACAGAAAACTCTAGGTAGGGACAGTGTCAGTTTCTTTCACTCTGCAAGTCCTTGTTTCCAGGGACCTGTAAGGACAGTGAGTTAATTTTCCTTGTGCTATATTGTGATTAAAAAAAACATTTTTTCTAGGGACAGAAAACTGTAGGTAGGGAGAGTGTTTTTTTTCTTTCACTCTGCAAGTCCTTGTTTCCAGGGACCTGTAAGGACAGTGAGTTAATTGTCCTTGTGCTATATTGTGCTTAAAAAAAACATTTATTCTAGGGACAGAAAACTCTAGGTAGGGACAGTGTCAGTTTCTTTCACTCTGCAAGTCCTTGTTTCCAGGGACCTGTAAGGACAGTGAGTTAATTTTCCTTGTGCTATATTGTGATTAAAAAAAACATTTATTCTAGGGACAGAAAACTCTAGGTAGGGACAGTGTCAGTTTCTTTCACTCTGCAAGTCCTTGTTTCCAGGGACCTGTAAGGACAGTGAGTTAATTTTCCTTGTGCTATATTGTGATTAAAAAAAACATTTTTTCTAGGGACAGAAAACTGTAGGTAGGGAGAGTGTTTTTTTTCTTTCACTCTGCAAGTCCTTGTTTCCAGGGACCTGTAAGGACAGTGAGTTAATTTTCCTTGTGCTATATTGTGCTTAAAAAAAACATTTTTTCTAGGGACAGAAAACTGTAGGTAGGGAGAGTGTTTTTTTTCTTTCACTCTGCAAGTCCTTGTTTCCAGGGACCTGTAAGGACAGTGAGTTAATTGTCCTTGTGCTATATTGTGCTTAAAAAAAACATTTATTCTAGGGACAGAAAACTCTAGGTAGGGACAGTGTCAGTTTCTTTCACTCTGCAAGTCCTTGTTTCCAGGGACCTGTAAGGACAGTGAGTTAATTTTCCTTGTGCTATATTGTGATTAAAAAAAACATTTATTCTAGGGACAGAAAACTCTAGGTAGGGACAGTGTCAGTTTCTTTCACTCTGCAAGTCCTTGTTTCCAGGGACCTGTAAGGACAGTGAGTTAATTTTCCTTGTGCTATATTGTGATTAAAAAAAACATTTTTTCTAGGGACAGAAAACTGTAGGTAGGGAGAGTGTTTTTTTTCTTTCACTCTGCAAGTCCTTGTTTCCAGGGACCTGTAAGGACAGTGAGTTAATTTTCCTTGTGCTATATTGTGCTTAAAAAAAACATTTTTTCTAGGGACAGAAAACTGTAGGTAGGGAGAGTGTTTTTTTTCTTTCACTCTGCAAGTCCTTGTTTCCAGGGACCTGTAAGGACAGTGAGTTAATTGTCCTTGTGCTATATTGTGCTTAAAAAAAACATTTATTCTAGGGACAGAAAACTCTAGGTAGGGACAGTGTCAGTTTCTTTCACTCTGCAAGTCCTTGTTTCCAGGGACCTGTAAGGACAGTGAGTTAATTTTCCTTGTGCTATATTGTGATTAAAAAAAACATTTTTTCTAGGGACAGAAAACTGTAGGTAGGGAGAGTGTTTTTTTTCTTTCACTCTGCAAGTCCTTGTTTCCAGGGACCTGTAAGGACAGTGAGTTAATTTTCCTTGTGCTATATTGTGATTAAAAAAAACATTTTTTCTAGGGACAGAAAACTGTAGGTAGGGAGAGTGTTTTTTTTCTTTCACTCTGCAAGTCCTTGTTTCCAGGGACCTGTAAGGACAGTGAGTTAATTGTCCTTGTGCTATATTGTGCTTAAAAAAAACATTTTTTCTAGGGACAGAAAACTCTAGGTAGGGAGAGTGTTTTTTTTTTTTCACTCTGCAAGTCCTTGTTTCCAGGGACCTGTAAGGACAGTGAGTTAATTGTCCTTGTGCTATATTGTGCTTAAAAAAAACATTTATTCTAGGGACAGAAAACTCTAGGTAGGGACAGTGTCAGTTTCTTTCACTCTGCAAGTCCTTGTTTCCAGGGACCTGTAAGGACAGTGAGTTAATTTTCCTTGTGCTATATTGTGCTTAAAAAAAACATTTATTCTAGGGACAGAAAACTCTAGGTAGGGACAGTGTCAGTTTCTTTCACTCTGCAAGTCCTTGTTTCCAGGGACCTGTAAGGACAGTGAGTTAATTGTCCTTGTGCTATATTGTGATTAAAAAAAACATTTATTCTAGGGACAGAAAACTCTAGGTAGGGACAGTGTCAGTTTCTTTCACTCTGCAAGTCCTTGTTTCCAGGGACCTGTAAGGACAGTGAGTTAATTTTCCTTGTGCTATATTGTGATTAAAAAAAACATTTTTTCTAGGGACAGAAAACTGTAGGTAGGGAGAGTGTTTTTTTTCTTTCACTCTGCAAGTCCTTGTTTCCAGGGACCTGTAAGGACAGTGAGTTAATTGTCCTTGTGCTATATTGTGCTTAAAAAAAACATTTATTCTAGGGACAGAAAACTCTAGGTAGGGACAGTGTCAGTTTCTTTCACTCTGCAAGTCCTTGTTTCCAGGGACCTGTAAGGACAGTGAGTTAATTTTCCTTGTGCTATATTGTGCTTAAAAAAAACATTTATTCTAGGGACAGAAAACTCTAGGTAGGGACAGTGTCAGTTTCTTTCACTCTGCAAGTCCTTGTTTCCAGGGACCTGTAAGGACAGTGAGTTAATTGTCCTTGTGCTATATTGTGATTAAAAAAAACATTTATTCTAGGGACAGAAAACTCTAGGTAGGGACAGTGTCAGTTTCTTTCACTCTGCAAGTCCTTGTTTCCAGGGACCTGTAAGGACAGTGAGTTAATTTTCCTTGTGCTATATTGTGATTAAAAAAAACATTTTTTCTAGGGACAGAAAACTGTAGGTAGGGAGAGTGTTTTTTTTCTTTCACTCTGCAAGTCCTTGTTTCCAGGGACCTGTAAGGACAGTGAGTTAATTGTCCTTGTGCTATATTGTGCTTAAAAAAAACATTTATTCTAGGGACAGAAAACTCAAGGTAGGGACAGTGTCAGTTTCTTTCACTCTGCAAGTCCTTGTTTCCAGGGACCTGTAAGGACAGTGAGTTAATTTTCCTTGTGCTATATTGTGATTAAAAAAAACATTTATTCTAGGGACAGAAAACTCTAGGTAGGGACAGTGTCAGTTTCTTTCACTCTGCAAGTCCTTGTTTCCAGGGACCTGTAAGGACAGTGAGTTAATTTTCCTTGTGCTATATTGTGATTAAAAAAAACATTTTTTCTAGGGACAGAAAACTGTAGGTAGGGAGAGTGTTTTTTTTCTTTCACTCTGCAAGTCCTTGTTTCCAGGGACCTGTAAGGACAGTGAGTTAATTTTCCTTGTGCTATATTGTGCTTAAAAAAAACATTTTTTCTAGGGACAGAAAACTGTAGGTAGGGAGAGTGTTTTTTTTCTTTCACTCTGCAAGTCCTTGTTTCCAGGGACCTGTAAGGACAGTGAGTTAATTGTCCTTGTGCTATATTGTGCTTAAAAAAAACATTTATTCTAGGGACAGAAAACTCTAGGTAGGGACAGTGTCAGTTTCTTTCACTCTGCAAGTCCTTGTTTCCAGGGACCTGTAAGGACAGTGAGTTAATTTTCCTTGTGCTATATTGTGATTAAAAAAAACATTTATTCTAGGGACAGAAAACTCTAGGTAGGGACAGTGTCAGTTTCTTTCACTCTGCAAGTCCTTGTTTCCAGGGACCTGTAAGGACAGTGAGTTAATTTTCCTTGTGCTATATTGTGATTAAAAAAAACATTTTTTCTAGGGACAGAAAACTGTAGGTAGGGAGAGTGTTTTTTTTCTTTCACTCTGCAAGTCCTTGTTTCCAGGGACCTGTAAGGACAGTGAGTTAATTGTCCTTGTGCTATATTGTGCTTAAAAAAAACATTTTTTCTAGGGACAGAAAACTCTAGGTAGGGAGAGTGTTTTTTTTTTTTCACTCTGCAAGTCCTTGTTTCCAGGGACCTGTAAGGACAGTGAGTTAATTGTCCTTGTGCTATATTGTGCTTAAAAAAAACATTTATTCTAGGGACAGAAAACTCTAGGTAGGGACAGTGTCAGTTTCTTTCACTCTGCAAGTCCTTGTTTCCAGGGACCTGTAAGGACAGTGAGTTAATTTTCCTTGTGCTATATTGTGCTTAAAAAAAACATTTATTCTAGGGACAGAAAACTCTAGGTAGGGACAGTGTCAGTTTCTTTCACTCTGCAAGTCCTTGTTTCCAGGGACCTGTAAGGACAGTGAGTTAATTGTCCTTGTGCTATATTGTGATTAAAAAAAACATTTATTCTAGGGACAGAAAACTCTAGGTAGGGACAGTGTCAGTTTCTTTCACTCTGCAAGTCCTTGTTTCCAGGGACCTGTAAGGACAGTGAGTTAATTTTCCTTGTGCTATATTGTGATTAAAAAAAACATTTTTTCTAGGGACAGAAAACTGTAGGTAGGGAGAGTGTTTTTTTTCTTTCACTCTGCAAGTCCTTGTTTCCAGGGACCTGTAAGGACAGTGAGTTAATTTTCCTTGTGCTATATTGTGCTTAAAAAAAACATTTTTTCTAGGGACAGAAAACTGTAGGTAGGGAGAGTGTTTTTTTTCTTTCACTCTGCAAGTCCTTGTTTCCAGGGACCTGTAAGGACAGTGAGTTAATTGTCCTTGTGCTATATTGTGCTTAAAAAAAACATTTATTCTAGGGACAGAAAACTCTAGGTAGGGACAGTGTCAGTTTCTTTCACTCTGCAAGTCCTTGTTTCCAGGGACCTGTAAGGACAGTGAGTTAATTTTCCTTGTGCTATATTGTGATTAAAAAAAACATTTTTTCTAGGGACAGAAAACTGTAGGTAGGGAGAGTGTTTTTTTTCTTTCACTCTGCAAGTCCTTGTTTCCAGGGACCTGTAAGGACAGTGAGTTAATTTTCCTTGTGCTATATTGTGATTAAAAAAAACATTTTTTCTAGGGACAGAAAACTGTAGGTAGGGAGAGTGTTTTTTTTCTTTCACTCTGCAAGTCCTTGTTTCCAGGGACCTGTAAGGACAGTGAGTTAATTGTCCTTGTGCTATATTGTGCTTAAAAAAAACATTTTTTCTAGGGACAGAAAACTGTAGGTAGGGAGAGTGTTTTTTTTTTTTCACTCTGCAAGTCCTTGTTTCCAGGGACCTGTAAGGACAGTGAGTTAATTTTCCTTGTGCTATATTGTGCTTAAAAAAAACATTTATTCTAGGGACAGAAAACTCTAGGTAGGGACAGTGTCAGTTTCTTTCACTCTGCAAGTCCTTGTTTCCAGGGACCTGGAGAGACATTGAGTGAATTGTCCTTGTGCTATATTGTGATTAAAAAAAAAAATTATTCTAGGGACAGAAAACTCTAGGTAGGGACAGTGTCAGTTTCTTTCACTGTGAAAGTCCTTGTTTCAAGGGACAGAGAAGGACACCTGAAGGTAGCCCTTATTGCTTTTTTCCCATCTCCCTGCAGGCCATCTATTAGAATGTCTGGAAGGCAAACAAGGAGAGGCAGACAGTCAGGAGGCAATAAAAGAGGGCAAGCAGGCTCTGTGTCTGGGGGCAACAGTGCTGGTCGTGGACGCGGTGCATTGTCATCAGCACATGGCCATGGGACACGCTTGTCCTTCTTTTCGGCAGCTGGACATGTTGAGCCACATCATGCCGAAGACTTGGTAGAGTGGATGACCAAGCCCTCCTCCTCCTCCTCATCCTCTCTCACCCAGGCTCAGGGTACTGGAAAAGCAGCTGCCAAAGCGTCGTCTTCCCTGGTATCAATGTCAGACAAATCATCAGTCACTCCTTCCCTAGACCCACCATGTCCTCCTCCTGAGGAGTCCCCCGAACTGTTTCAGCACAGTGTTGGGTACATGCTCCAGGAGGATGCCCAGCGTTTCGAAGGGTCTGATGATGAAACCCAGCTAGAGGAAGGCAGTAGCGTGAGAGCAGACAGAGGGGATGCTCAAGAAGGACACCAATCTGGCAGTCATGTTCCAGCAGCTGCAGCATACTGCCAGATTGGCTCCAGTGATGAGGAGGGAGGGGATGATGAGGTCAATGACTCCACGTGGGTGCCTAATAGGAGAGAGGAGGAGGAGGAGGATGAGGAGGAGGCACATCTCCAACGAGGCAGGATGCCCTTTGGTGGCCAGCGTAAGGGCAGTACACCGACGGAATCACACCGCAGAGCTCCGCCTGTGCAGGGCGCTGCCTCTGCCCGTCATTCAAAAAGTTCTTTGGTGTGGGCCTTTTTTGAGGCTAGTGCATCAGATCGCACAGCTGCTGTTTGCAACATATGTCTCAAGCGTATATCGCGTGGCCAAAACATCAGCCGCTTGGGTACCACATGCCTGACCAGACATATGTTGACCTGCCATGCAGCTCGTTGGCAAGCCTACCTCAAAGACCCACACCAAAGAACAAAGCGGACCTCTCCTTGCACCGCATCAGCTGGGATCTCCAACCCCACTATAACTTCAGTCCTCTCTGAAACATGCACTGAGAGGAATGAAGGTGTAGAATTAGGTGTGTCACAGCCAAGTACTTGCGCCCACTCTGCTAGCAGTACACCGACGTCCGATTCTAGCAGGCAAATTTCCCTGCCCCAGCTGCTGGACCGTCGAAAGAAGTTCACTCCCAGCCATCCACATGCCCAGCGGTTGAATGCTAGCTTGGCTAAATTGCTAGCGCTTCAACTGCTGCCTTTTCAGTTGGTAGACTCGGCCCCCTTCCGTGAGTTTGTGCAATGTGCGGTTCCTCAGTGGCAGGTTCCCAAACGCCACTTTTTCTCACGGAAGGCTATTCCGGCTCTCTACCGGCATGTGGAAGGCAATGTCTTGGCCTCGCTGGACAGGGCGGTCAGCGGTAAGGTGCATATTACCGCTGACTCATGGTCCAGCAGGCATGGACAGGGACGTTACCTTTCTTTCACGGCCCATTGGGTCACTCTTTTGGCAGCTGGGAAGGATTCAGGACAAGGTGCAGTAGTGTTGGAGGTTGTCCCACCGCCACGCCTCCAAAATGCTACTACTGGTTGTGACACACCTCTCTCCTCCACCCCCTCCTCTTCTTCTTCCTCCATGGCCTCTTCCTGTGGTTTGTCCTATGAACCAGCGGTGCTCCGTAGCCGTTCACGGGGCTACGCAAGTACGCAGGCAAAAAGATGCCATGCCGTGCTTGCGCTGGTGTGTTTGGGGGACAGAAGCCACACTGGGGCAGAGGTCCTGTCTGCTCTGCAGGGCCAGGCCGAGAGGTGGTTGACGCCACGCCAGCTTAAGCCAGGAATGGTGGTTTGCGACAATGGCACCAACCTCCTCTCCGCCCTCCGACAGGGACAACTGACCCATGTGCCCTGTGTGGCTCACGTCCTTAACCTGGTGGTGCAGCGCTTCTTGGGCAGGTACCCGGGCTTACAGGATGTCCTGAGGCAGGCCAGGAAAGTCTGTGTGCATTTCCGCAGATCTTATAATGCCAGTGCTCGCCTGGCTGAGCTGCAAAAGGAGTTGAACCTGCCCAAGAACCGCCTTATATGTGACATGCCCACCAGGTGGAACTCAACGTTGGCCATGCTGCAGCGGCTGCACACGCAGCAGAGGGCCATCAATGAGTACCTGTGCGACTACGGCACCAGGACAGGGTCAGGGGAGCTTGGTTTTTTTTCTCCACGCCAGTGGGGCATGATCAGGGATGCATGCACTGTCCTGGCACCATTTGAGGAGGCCACGAGGATGGTGAGCAGTGACAGTGCATGCATCAGTGACACTGTACCTCTTGTCCACCTGTTGGAGCACACGCTGCGTGGAATAATGGACAGGGCACTTGAGGCAGAACAGAGGCAGGAAGAGGAGGACTTCCTTGCCTCTCAAGGCCCCCTTTACCCAGACAGTGTTCCTTCTGTCCCACCCATCGCACAGGAAGAGGAGGAGGAGGAGGAGGAGGAGGAGGAGGAGGAGGATTGTGTCAGCATGGAGGTGGAGGCTGGCACTCAGCATCATCAGCAGCAGTCTTTTAGGGATGATTTACAGTCCCAAGAAACCAGTGGACTTGTACGTGGCTGGGAGGAGGTGGCTGCGGATCATGTCGTCCTTAGTGACCCAGAGGACTCCGGAGCGAATGCCTCAGCAAACCTACGCTGCATGGCCTCCCTGATCCTGCAAAGTCTGCGGAAGGATCCTCGTATTCTTCGGATCAAGGAGAGGGACCATTACTGGCTGGCCACTCTCCTTGATCCACGGTACAAGGGTAAGGTTGCGGACCTTATGTTACCGTCGCAGAGGGAGCAGAGGATGAGACAACTCCGGGAGGCCTTGCAGAAAGGTCTGTGCAACGCGTTCCCAGAGACTGGGAGGTTGCAAACTCCTGGTCCTGGACAACGAGTTGCTGAGGCTTCGGCCAGTCAAAGAAGGAGCGGTGGGGAAGGTGGCCGTCTGACCGATGCGTTCAGACAATTCTTTAGTCCGCAGCCCCAAAGTATGATCGGTTCCAGCAACCATCGCCAGCGTCTGATAAACATGGTGCAGGAATATCTAGGGGCAAGGTCAGACTTGGACACCTTCCCCACCGAAAATCCTCTGGCTTACTGGGTCTTGAGGATGGATCACTGGCCAGAGCTTGCACAGTATGCAATTGAGCTACTGGCCTGTCCTGCATCCAGCGTTCTTTCGGAACGCACATTCAGTGCTGCTGGAGGATTTGTCACGGATCACAGGGTGCGCCTGTCCACCGACTCGGTTGATCGACTGACTTTCATCAAGATGAACCAGTCTTGGATCACCACCAGCTACCACACACCTGATGCTGATATAACAGACTAATTGATTTTAAAATGTCACATCCCTTCAAGACTGATGCTGATGCTGAGTGCCTGTGCTGTTATGTTGACTGGCTATCCTCCTCCTCCGAGTCCTCAATGATACGATTGATGATGATAGCTTGGAAGATCATTTTTGTTTATGGGTGCCGCCACCAGTGCCTAACGCCCAATTTTTCAGCCCCTGTTTAACAGGGGCGTGTAATTACAATTTTTGAAGCAATACTTTGCAACAGGGCTCATTGCTGTGCTCCAAGTACAGTATCTGTGAGGAGTTGCAGTGTTGTGCCACCAGTGCCTAAGGCCCAATTTTTCAGCCCCTGTTTAACAGGGGCGTGTCATTACAATTTTTGAAGCAATACTTTGCAACAGGGCTCATTGCTGTGCTCCAAGTACAGTATCTGTGAAGGGTTGCAGTGTTGTGCCACCAGTGCCTAAGGCCCAATTTTTCAGCCCCTGTTCAACAGGGGCATGTAATTACAATTCTTGATCTAATAATTCACAGCAGGGCCCATTGCTGCACCCACCAAGAGTAACTGTCAGGGCTTACAGTGTTGTGGCACCAGCACCACCATCAAAGGCCCAATTTTTACTACCACTGTTCAACAATTATATGTAATTAAAATTCCTGATATAATAGTTGACAGCAGGGCGTTCCAGCACCAACCAAGAGTAACTGTGAGTGCTTACAGTGTTGTGCCAACACCAACAACTAAGGGGCCTATTTCTGCAGAGTATATACGGCAGGTCCCTACTTTCAAACATCCAACTTACAAACGACTCCTACTTGCAAACGCAAGAAGACAACAGGAAGTGAGAGGAAATCTACCACTAGGAAGGAAAATTCTCTCCTGTAAGAATAAATATGGGAGAAAGGTGTCTCCTCTGTACTGATGCTTTATCAGCAATCCTTGTTTCAAGAAAAACACCACATTTCAAAAACAGTTGTCATTAGGACGGAAAGTGAGGTGAAATGTTCTGAACAGGGGCACAGACAGCAAAACAAATGTTACAGGGGTGATAACCCTTACCTATGTTTTCCAAAAAGTTTAAAAATAGATTTTTGGTCTGGAGCTACACTTCAACAATGTACCTGTTCAAAATTACAAACAGATTCTACATAAGAACAAACCTACAGTCCCTGTCTTGTATGCACCGCCTGTATACGGCTGTTCAGAGTATATAGGGCCTTTTTTATTTTATGTGCGGGGTTCCCCTTAATATCCATACAAGACCCAAAGGGGCTGGTAATGGGCTGGGGTAGGGGGGGGGGGGTCATGGGGTAGCTATGCCATTTTTCTTAAAGATTTTCATCCATATTACCGGGACCAGACATTACATTAAAGCCGCAAGCAGTTTTAAATGGCTTTTTTTTCCTTTAGAAGTGTCATTTTGTGCAGGGACAGTTCTAAACACGGGAAACACGTGGCACTTCACAGGCATACTTTAGACACCCCCCAGGTACGATATTTAAAGGAATATTTGACTTTTTTTTTTTCACTTTATGCATCATTAAAATGACTGCTCCCGGAAAACGACCGTTTTTAAAACTTATTTTTGCATTGATACATGTCCCCTGGTGCAGAACCCGGGTTCCCAAACCCTTTTTAGGACAATAACATGCATAATAGTTGTTATAATTAGCACTTTAGAATTCGAACGTTCGCATCCATTGTATTTAATAGGGTTCTAATGTTCGTTCGAACTTTCGGTCCGTTCGCGGGTTCTGGTGCGAACCGAACCCGGGGGTGTTCGGCTCATCACTAGTAGGCTCCAGAGCATTTTTAACGACGTGAAAAATGGGCTAAAAAAAATGAGAACCTGCTCTATTTTTTCACGTCGTTTTTCACGTCGTTTTTTTTAACAACGTGAAAAGCGGTAGTGTGTATGCTTTTACGAGGGGAAAAAAAACGCGCATGCTCAGAATCAAGTATGAGACGGGAGCGCTCGTTCTGGTAAAACTAGCGTTCGTAATGGAGATAGCACATTCGTCACGCTGTAACGGACTGAAAAGCACAAGGCTGAAAAGCCCGAATCGTCGCTCAACAAAGTTTACTAACATGAAGGGTGGCGCCATCCGAATGGAACTTCCCCTTTAGAGTGCCGTCGTACGTGTTGTACGTCACTGCGCTTTGCTCAAGCGTTTTTTTTTTAATGAACGTGTGTATGCAAGACAGACTTGAGAGGAAACAAGAAAAATCACGTTGAGAAAAACGTCGTTTTTGAAAATGACATTAAAAACGATCGTGTGTACGCGGCATCAGGGTGATGCTCAGCCGGAGAGGTTCAACAGGACTCTGTTAAATATGTTGGGGACTCTGAGTAGCGAGCAGAAGCAGCATTGGAGCAAGCACATAGCAGCCATCGTGCATGCTTACAACAGTACCACTAGCGATGCCACAGGGTACTCTCCATATCGCCTTATGTTTGGCAGGGAAGCAAGACTGCCTGTGGATCTGGCATTCGGCATATCAGCGTATCGCACTTCAGCCACCTCACATAAGGGATATGTAGACAGACTGAGGAAGAGTTTGAAGCTAGCTTTTGAACAGGCCCAAGTGGCCTCAGAGCAAAGAGGAGCCCGAAACAAGAGGAACTTTGACTTCAAAGTTCGAATCCAGGACCTACAGCCAGGAGACAGAGTGCTGCTGCGAAACCTAGGAGTTCCAGGGAAGCATAAATTAGCAGACAGATGGAGACCGGAACCATACGTGATCTGTAAGAAGTTGCCAGATCTGCCAGTGTATCAGCTAAAACCAGAAGGGAAGATAGGGCCGCTGAAGACATGGCACCGAAACCACTTACTTCCTCTTTCAGAAGCGGTTCGGATACCTCCTGTAGAAGATTCCCCTGGATCATCCTCAAGCTTGGAGACACTTAGGCCAAACACTCGGTCTCAGGTGTCTCAGTCTGGAGAAATGGATGTCTCTGATCAGAGTGAAGAAGAAGAGCTTGGATGGTTGTGGCCTTCTCAGACCCCAGAACCCATGTCTATAGATCTTCCACCCTCTGAAGGTACTGTGGATAGTACATTGAATGTGGAAGCCACTGAGTTTGTTCCGTCTAGCCCTCTGTCTGAAGAGTGGGAAGATGCCATATGGTCACCTTCTGATGATCATCAAGATTACTCCCAATGTCTTCCTGCACCTGATCTGGATGTACCAGAAGTGTTGGAGCCCAGTGTACCTACTCCAGAAGAGGATACAGTGAGGGATGAAACAGTCACCCCAAGAGAACAAAGGGCCAAGAGAGCCATTCGCCCTCCTCGGAAGTTGACCTATACCCAGATGGGGGAAAGTTCTGAGGATACAGTAACCACTGCTCGAAGGACATTACCAACATCTGATCCTTCTGCCATGCATTTGGTGGAAGGCAACCCCAGCTCACTCTCTGGCACAGTTAGGCAGGTCAACCCCATTGATGTAACCAGTGGGCAGGACCAGTGGCGTAGCGTGGGTTGTCAGCACCCGGGGCAAGGCAAGTAATTTGCGCCCCCCTAACCTGCGGACTTTTCACACTCTCCAAGTCCCTTCCCTATAGTACTGACCTACCTGATTCCTATACTAACCTACCTGATTCCTACATCGCCCACTACACATTGACCTACCTGATTCCTATACTTGTGTAATAAGTTGGAACCTGCGCTTAGGACTAATAAAGTTGGGCTGCTGCCTCCCCGTAAGGCCCCTGTGCTCAAGGGCTAAATAATTGATTGATATATATGTGGGGTAAGTGGCGCTCCGAAGTGGAGGGTATGGGTTATATATGTGAAATTCCTTGTAAACCCAGATAAAAAACCAAAACAATTGAAACCAAAAAACCAGAACAGTTGAAACCAAAAAAACAGAACTGTTGAACCCAAAAAAATTCAGAGATATTGGTAGAAGGGTCAGCAGTGACCTCTCCCTGACCTCCCTGACCTCTCCCTGACAATAGTTCACTATACTATATACCATTGGTTGGTCTAATTAAGCACGGGGGTCTCTTACCCCCTTTTTCTATCACTTCTATAGTGACCGAATTACCTATGCACTCATGCACTTAGCATTTTGACATTCACACACATGATATACCACTAACCTACCCTAAAACACCTGGGGTCAGGGAGAGGTCACTGCTGAACCTTCCACCAATATCTCAGAATTTTTTTGGTTTCAACTGTTCTGGTTTTTTGGTTTCAATTGTTTTGGTTTTTTATCTGGGTTTACAAGGAATTTCACATATATAACCCATACCCTCCACTGATTCCTATACTGACCACTACACTACACACCACACCAACCTACATCGACCACTACACTACACACTGACCTACCTGATTCCTATACTGACCACTACATAATACACTATACACTACATACTGACCACTACACAATACACTACATACTGACCGCTACACAATACACTACATACTGACCGCTACACAATACTCTACCCACAGACCAATACACTACATACTGACCGCTACACAATACACTACATACTGACCGCTACACAATACACTACATACTGACCGCTACACAATACACTACATACTGACCGCTACACAATACAATACACTACATACTGACCGCTACACAATACACTACCCACAGACCAATACACTACATACTGACCGCTACACAATACACTACATACTGACCGCTACACAATACACTACCCACAGACCAATACACTACATACTGACCGCTACACAATACTCTACCCACAGACCAATACACTACATACTGACCGCTACACAATACACTACATACTGACCGTTACACAATACACTACATACTGACCGCTACACAATACACTACATACTGACCGTTACACAATACACTACATACTGACCGCTACACAATACACTACCCACAGACCAATACACTACATACTGACCGCTACACAATACACTACATACTGACCGCTACACAATACACTACATACTGATCGCTACACATACTACATACACAATACACTACATACTGACCGCTACACAATACACTACATACTGACCGCTACACAATACACTATAATACACTACATACTGACCGCTACACAATACACTACCCACAGACCAATACACTACATACTGACAGCTACACAATACACAACATACTGACCGCTACACAATACACTACATACTGACCGCTACACAATACACTACATACTGACCGCTACACAATACACTACCCACAGACCAATACACTACATACTGACCGCTACACAATACACTACATACTGACCGCTACACAATACAATACACTACATACTGACCGCTACACAATACACTACCCACAGACCAATACACTACATACTGACCGCTACACAATACACTACATACTGACCGCTACACAATACACTACATACTGACCGCTACACAATACTCTACCCACAGACCAATACACTACATACTGACCGCTACACAATACACTACATACTGACCGCTACACAATACACTATAATACACTACATACCGACCGCTACACAATACACTATTCAATACACTACATACTGACCGCTACACAATACTCTACCCACAGACCGCTACACTATACACTACATACTGACCGCTACACAATACATTATAACTATACATTATACACAATACACAATACATTATACACAATACATTATACACAATACATTATACACTATACACTATACATTATACACAATACATTATACACAAACTTTCTGGCTGCTCCCTCTCCCCAGACCATATCTACTCCCCCCAGGCCGAGTGAGTCTCTTACCTTTTTTTTCTTCCATCTGCTCTGCCGCCTGTCACACTACTCGCTGGACTGCCTGTCCTGACGGGGACATGATCGGGAGACCCGACCGGAGAGGAGGAGGAGCCGGAGGAGATGATGGCAGCCACAGGGCCCTGCCGCTGCGCCGGGGACATGATCGGAGAGGGAGGAGGAGGAGATGATGATGATGGCAGCGGCGGCGGCGGCTGGCCACAGACTGCCTTGCCTGCCTGCCACCGCGCCGTGGACCTGGTGACCTGGGTCAGAGAGGAGGAGGAGGAGGAGAAGACAGCCCCGCTCCCCCGCGATTAAGGACAGGCCACATGACCCCTTTCGCCCAATCACAGGGCGCAAGGGGCCAGCCTGAGAATAAAGATGGCGGCCGGAGCGGCGTGGGGTCACAAAAAAAAATTGATTTATGGAGCTAGGGTGACACCGGCGTGGGATTGCGCCGCCCCAAATGTTGCGCCCGGGGCCTAGACCCCCCTCGCACCCCCCCACGCTATGCCACTGGGCAGGACAAGCGCCCTTCCCCGTTTTGGTGGGAGTTTCCTCTGCCAACTTCTCTAGCTGCCCTTAATGAGTATGTATTTTCCTACTGTTGATACTGTCTTTGGGGGACCAAAGATTTCAAGTGGGGGGAGTGTGTAGCGAGGTATCGTTTTCACCCACAAAACTACAGTTCCCAGCACGCTTTGAGGCACCCAGGGTGCATTTCCCCGTGCAAGGACTGCTGGGTGGACATTAAAAGGGGGAGGAGGAGCCTCGCTCTTTCTCTTGGAACGCCGCCCTCCCTGCAAGAGGATCCCTGCAATCACCTGCTGCGCGTGCAAGGCCTAAAGCCTGGGCCTCGCACTTTGTTCCAGAGAGCTTTCCGTTCCACCGAGGAGCCTGTGAAGCATCCGTCCCACCTGAGGTGCCACCATCTTCTGGAGGACCAAAGACCCGATGTATCGTGGGCACGGTGAAGCAACTCACCGTAGCGGAGGTACCGGACAGGAGTCGGTCCGGGCTGGGTGAGAGAGTGCCAGCTCAGAACCACATCTAAGTAACTTTGTTGCCTATTAACTTTGCCTAGGCCCATCATTGACCACAGTTATACTTTGGAGAGACTGTCTGCTGAACTGAGTTTATCAGTCTCTCCAGCTTTACCAAGTTAGCGATTATTTGCTACCCTATTGCGGAACTCCAAAGTCCGCTGGGAAATCCTTGAAGCTGAGGAAGTACTAACTTATCCAAGGCAACCTTTTATCCCAGTAACTGGACAACACACAGTTCTGGGAGTAAATCAAAACCTTTATTTAGCCACAGCTGGCTTTTTTATATCATTCCCCATGCAAGGGGTTTATTAACTCATTTTCCAGGGGCATTCCCTTCAGCAACTAACAGATGACAGTGATTTAATTACCTGGAACTATTTCTAATACACTTGGTATGCGTGAGACGTTTGTCTCCACATATTTACCCATAACAATGAAACCGTGCCAGACACATTACTAGGAGTGTAATTACATCCCGTAGCAGATAATAGGGTCATTAACACACTGACAATAGATGAATGGAAAGCTACCTCAGACCCCAATTAACCCAATTTACTTATTCAGACATCAGTAGACATTCTGTCTCTACATTTCCTGGAATTAATATTTACTATCCCCTTTGAAGTGATCCCCACCATATTCTCAGTTTCAGTATTTTACTACATACCCCTACTGGATTAGAGTTTGTTTCCTCATGTGCACCACAGAGAGTTGCTAGCGAAGATTCTTCTACGAACTATACCCCAAGTTATAGTCAGGCCTGACTGGGTAGTATAGGATATTGCTGGGCGCCATTTTTGCTCACGAGGGAGGATAGCTGCAGCGGGAATATTTTATTGTTACTGCATTATTGAATGTTACACTGTTTTAATGCGTGCACCTATATTGCAGGGATCTGCATGAGATATTGTATGCAAATTACCTTTTATACTTTACCAATAGTAAAAAGTTATAGTTAAGTAATTTGGTGGTCAGTGTCAATTACTGTGCTGGGACACGGAAAGGGGGTTGTACCATATAACAATATAGATATATTGCAGTTGTGCCATCTTTCTCCCCCCCTTTCCTAACTGTGCCACGAGAGGTTAGAGCCGATTGCCAGGGGTTGATAGCGGTGCATTCCAAGGCCCAAAACAAACAAGCAGCCCTCTTAAACTGAGGGTATCACTATATACTATTCCTACCCCCAAGTATTAAAACATTTTCATGAAAGGTTTCCACATCCAAGGTTTCTACATCCAAAGTTTTACTGAGGAGAAGAATATCCTTAGTGGTATTCAGCATGGGTTTATGAGGGGACATTCCTGCCAGACCAATCTACTAACATTCTATGAGGAAGTGAGCAGCCATCTAGATATGGGGAGGGCTGTGGATGTGGTGTATCTGGACTTTGCAATAGCATTTGATACAGTCCTCCACAAACGCTTAATTTACAAGCTAAGGTCTGCAGGCTTAGACCATAGGGTTTGTGCTTGGGTAAAAAACTGGTTACAGGGATGGGTCCAAAGGGTAGTGATAAATAGCATGTACTCAGACTGGTCTGGAGTAGTGAGTGGGGTACCCCAAAGTTCTGTCTTGGGACCAATTCTATTCAACATACAGTGCCTTGCAAAAGTATTTACCCCCCTTGGCTTTTTACCTATTTTGTAACATTACAGCCTGTAGTTCAATGTTTTTTAATCTGAATTATATGTGATGGATCAGAACACAATAGTCTAAGTTGGTGAAGTAAAATTAGAAAAATATATACATAAAACTATTTTTCAGAGAAAAAAAAATGATAATTGGCATGTGCATATGTATTCACCCCCTTTGTTATAAAGCCCATAAAAAGCTATAGTGCAACCAATTACCTTCAGAAGTTACATAATTAGTGATGATGTCCACCTGTGTGCAATCTAAGTGTCACATGATCTGTCATTACATATACACAACTTTTTGAAAGGCCCCAGAGGCTGCAACACCTAAGCAAGAGGCACCACTAACCAAACACTGCCATGAAGACCAAGGAACTCTCCAAACAAGTAAGGGACAATGTTGATCAGGGTTAGGTTATAAAGGTTATAACAAAATATCCAAATCTTTGATGATCCCTAGGAGCACCATCCAATCTATCATAACCAAATGGAAAGAACATGGCACAACAACAAACCTGCCAAGAGATGGCCGACACACAAAAACTCATGGACCGGGCAAGGAGGGCATTAATCAGAGAGGCAGCAGAGAGACCTAAGGTTACCCTGGAGGAGCTGCAGAGTTTCACAGCAGAGACTGGAGTATCGTACATAGGACAATAATAAGCCGTACGCTCCATAGAGTTGGGCTTTATGGCAGAGTGGCCAGAAGAAAGCCATTACTTTCAGCATAAAACAAAATGGCACGTTTTGAGTTTGCGAAAAGGCATGTGGGAGACTCCCAAAATGTATGGAGGAAGGTGCTCTGGTCTGATGAGATTAAAATGTAACTTTTTGGCCATCAAAGAAAACGCTATGTCTGGCGCAAACCCAACACATCACCCAAAGAACACCATCCCCACAGTGAAACATGGTGGTGGCAGCATCATGCTGTTGGGATGTTTTTCAGCAGTCGGGACAGGGAAACGGGTCAGAGTTGAGGCAAAGATGGATGGTGCTAAATACAGGGATATTCTTGAGCAAAACCTGTACCACACTGTGTGTGATTTGAGGCTAGGATGGAGGTACACCTTCTTGCAGGACAATGACCCCAAACACACCGCTAAAGCAACACTTGAGTGGTTTAAGGGGAAACATGTGAATGTGTAGGAAATGTGTAGGAATGGCCTAGTCAAAGTCCAGACCTCAATTCAATGGAAAATCTGTGGTCAGACTTAAAGATTGCTGTTCACAAGCACAAACCATCCAACTTGAAGGAGCTGGAGCAGTTTTTCAAGGGCAAAAATCCCAGTGGTAAGATGTGGCAAGCTCATAGAGACTTATCCAAAGCGACTTGGAGCTGTGATAACCCCAAAAGGTGGCTCTACAAAGTATTGACTTTCGGGGGGTGAATAGTTATACACATTGACTTTTTCTGTTATTTTTGTCCTATTTGTTGTTTGCTTCACAATAAAAAATAAACATCTTCAAAGTTGTTGGCATGTTCTGTAAATTAAATTATGCAAATCCTTAAACAATCCATGTTAATTCCAGGTTGTGAGGCAATAAAACACGAAAAATGCCAAGGGGGGTGAAAACTTTTGCAAGGCACTGTATTCATAAGCGACATAGAGGATAGGATGAATAGTTCAGTCTCAGTTTTTGCGGATGACACAAAGTTTAGCAGAATAATAAACTCTCATCAGGACATGTAAATTTTGCAGAATGACCTAAGTAAAATAAAGGAGTAGGCAGACAAATGGCAAATGAGGCTTAAAGAGGAAGTAAACCCTGATGGGTTTTACTTCCTCTTTATTTCCCTGCAAAGGTAAAGCATAATGGGCTACTATGTAGCCCATTATGTGTCACTTACCTGAAACTGAAGCCTGCAATGTCACCGCTGTCCCCACTGGCAGGAAGCGTCCATCTTCAGCCCTCTTCCTTCCGGGGCCGTGAACTCCGGCTCTGTGACTGGCCAGAGTCGCAGGAGCTGCCAGTCATGGCATGACCCCTTTAGAAACGTCACGATCTGCCCTTTCTGAAGTGCGCATGCGCCGTAGACATCGGCGCATGGCTTTATTGTAAATATATCCTAAACCGTGTAGATATTTGCACTTAATCTCTCTGGTGCCTCCTCTGTTTCTGGAAGGTTCTGGAAAGAGGCAGGGCAGAGGATTGGACAGTGGCGGTGCGTCCATAGAGGGCGCCGGAGCGCCGCCCCCTCTCGCTCCCGCACCGCCACTGAAAGACAATACACAGATTCATGCATTGCATGAATCTGTGTATTGTCTCCGCTGCCGCGCTGCCCACTATACATATGGCCGGCCTCCTGGTGAGCGCCGGCCATATGAATTAGAGCGGCGGCCGGCGGTGGGTGTGACTTGGAAGTGCCTATCAGAGCCACCGGCTCTGATAGGCTTTCCGAATACAGCTCTCACGCTGTATTCGGCTTCCAAAAACTCCTCCCAGGTACGCACGGGGCTGCGTTCCTGGAAGAAGACTGTGTGGAGGTTTCAGCCAATCAGGTTCACCGGATCTGGTTACCGGTAACCTGATTGGCTGAAGCGACATCGAGGGCGGGAGAACACATCGAGGACGGCGTGGACCGAGGAAGGTAAGTGCAGGGCTGGGGGGGGGGACAGGCTGCATTTGGGGGACAAACTGGCTGAATATGGGGCACAAACTGGCTGAATATGGGGGACAAACTGGCTGAATATGGGGCACAAACTGGCTGAATATGGGGGGAACTGGCTGAATATGGGGGACAAACTGGCTGAATATGGGGGGAACTGGCTGTATATGGGGGACATGCTGGCTGCATTTGGGGGGAACTGGCTGTATATGGGGGACACGCTGGCTGCATTTGGGGGGAACTGGCTGTATATGGGGGACAAACTGGCTGCATTTGGGGGGAACTGGCTGTATATGGGGGACAAACTGGCTGCATTTGGGGGGAACTGGCTGTATATGGGGGACACGCTGGCTGCATTTGGGGGGAACTGGCTGTATATGGGGGGAACTGGCTGTATATGGGGGGACAAACTGGCTGAATATGGGGGGAACTGGCTGTATATGGGGGACAAACTGGCTGAATATGGGGGGAACTGGCTGTATATGGGGGACACGCTGGCTGCATTTGGGGGGAACTGGCTGTATATGGGGGACACGCTGGCTGCATTTGGGGGGAACTGGCTGTATATGGGGACAAACTGGCTGCATTTGGGGGGAACTGGCTGTATATGGGGGACACGCTGGCTGCATTTGGGGGGAACTGGCTGTATATGGGGGGAACTGGCTGTATATGGGGGGGACAAACTGGCTGAATATGGGGGGAACTGGCTGTATATGGGGGACTAACTGGCTGAATATGGGGGGAACTGGCTGTATATGGGGGACAAACTGGCTGCATTTGGGGGGAACTGGCTGTATATGGGGACAAACTGGCTGTATATGGGGGCACACTGGCTATATATATGGGGACAAACTGGCTGTATATGGGGGCACACTGGCTATATATATGGGGACAAACTGGCTGTATATGGGGGCACACTGGCTATATATATATGGGGGCACACTGGCTGTATATGGGGGCACACTGGCTGTATATGGGGGCACACTGGCTGTATATGGGGGCACACTGGCTGTATATATGGGGGCACACTGGTTATATATATATATATATATATGGGGGCACACTGGCTGTATATGGAAACAAACTGGCTGTATTTGAGGGGGCAAACTGGTGGCGTTTGGGCACAGTGGCTGCGTTTAATGGGCACAGTGGCGGCAATTGATTTTTTTTTTTTTCAGTTTGTTTGCGCCCCCCCAAAAATTTTGAGCACCAGCCGCCACTGGGATTGGAGTGGCATTGAGTGTTTTTGGGAGCCCTGATCAATCCACAACTAGTATAGGCAGGGGGCAGGCCTCCTATATATACTCATGGTCAGCCTGGTGTGGGAGGAGTTGTCGGGTGGAAGAACTAGTGATGGAGTGCTAGGCTGTCGTGGTCCTTTCTGAAGCAGGAAGAGGACAGCGGGGAGCATTGCCGGGCAAGTCACTAGGAGGGATCCATTCCAGGGTTGGTGAATGACAGGCGTAGTGTGGAGATCTGGGAGAGACATGCCAGGATTGGATGTGAAGCCAGAGGGAGAGACTGTGATGTCGCTGGTGTTGCTGCAGCCAGGAGGGTTGGCAGGACTTACTTGGGCCAGTGGTCCACCAAGATCCAGTTAGCACAAAAGTACTTATTTTCATCGCTATTGGTTGCTACACCAAAGGGGTCTGCAGACCCCTGCCAACAAATGGCAGGTATTGAACAGTTGGGACTTATTTAGAGTGAAGCCTAACCATGTGCTAACCATCACAGGAATTTAGGATTGCGCAGTAAAGGAAGTGGAATTTACTCAAGTGATGTGCTGGAGGAGTAAGGAGCGTTATGCCGCGTACACACGACCGTTTTTTCATGATGAGAAAAAATTCCATTTTTAAAAATGGTCATGAAAAACGGTGGTGACGAGAAAACGACGATAAAAACGGGCGAAAAAAAATTAGAACCTGCTCTATTTTTTCTTGTCGTTTTTCACGTCGTTCTTTTTAACATCGTGAAAAACGGTCGTGTCTATTCTTTTACGAGGGGAAAAAAAAATGCGCATGCTCAGAATCAAGTATGAGACGGGAGCGCTCGTTATGGTAAACTAGCGTTCATAATGGAGATAGCACATTCGTCGCGCTGTAACAGACTGAAAAGTACGAATCGTCTCTCACCAAACTTTATTAACACGAGGATCAGCAAAAGCGTCCCAAAGGGTGGCGCCATTCGAATTGAACTTCCCCTTTATAGTGCCGTACGTCACCGCGCTTTGCTCGAGCATTTTTTTTCATGAACGTGTGTATGCAAGGCAGGCTTGAGAGGAAACACGAAAAATCACGTTGAGAAAAACTTGTTTTTTTTCCATGACATAAATAACGGTCGTGTGTATGCGGCATTAGAGACTGCCAATATAGATTCAAAATCATTTGTTCAATTCAACAAGATTAATTATCTTGGCATCCCATGTCCCTTTTCCCCATCCAAGTTAAATCCCCTAATACAAACAAGAAAAACAAGCTGAAGGACTGTTCATTGTCTGACAACGTGTGTTTGGAAGTGAATGTCTGGCCAAGCAAGGTGACGTGTAGAACTACTACGCTCAGCGGCCCCACTGGGGCACCGCTACACGGTACATTGTCAAAGAACAGGAGTCAGAAGGTCCCTGCGGGCATGAACTACTCGTACCAGCGTAACCACTGAAAAATGTTAGGCCTCCAGCCGCAACAAACACCGTTCCGGAGACAAACCGCTACACGCAGCTACCACCGACCATAATAATGGGAGCCGTACCAAGGACAAGTCAATACAAATGTACATCTTTTTACGCTCAAAAACCCATAGCAGGACCTTGTATCCCGCCAGCTGCCATGACTAAATATCAAGAAACCACATTCCCAACTGTAGACCACATGCCAAAGAACTTCAATAAGGGCATGATAACTTCCTAAGACCCTCCTACTGATCCCCTTCCTGCAGTACCACCCTCTACAGTCCTCCCTACCAATCACGTGAGTACCAGTGTTGCCATCCTACCAGATTGAAATTTACTGGCACGACACCCGAAATGTACTGGCACAGCCACGTTTTTACTGACAATTCACAAAACCTACTAAATTACACTTTTAGGTGCAAATTTCAGTATTTAGGCTACAAACAAATACGCTAGGCAAATAGCAATGTGATTTAAGGTAGATATTAGGATAAAAAAATATATATTTTTGTTATTTTCAATATAATAAGGGCAAATTATTTAGTCACATCACCCCCTGCCTTCACCCCCCTCTGCAGTGCCACATCCTCCCCCTGCCTCCAATCTCCCCCTGCCTCCATGCCCCTCTGCGGTGTCACCATCAACCCCTGTCTCCATCCCCCACCCTCTGCAGTGCCACCATCCCCCTCTGCGGTGCCACCAACACCCCCAGCCTCCAATCATCCCCTGCCTTCATTCACCCTCTGCCTCCAGTCTCCCCCAATCTCCCCCTGCCTCCAATCTCCCCCAGGACCCCTGCCTCCAATCACCCCCTGCCTCCATCCCCCTCTGCGGTGCCACCAACAACCCCTGTCTCCATCCCCCACCCTCTGCGGTGCCACCAACACCCCCTGCCTCCAATCTCCCCCAGGCCCCCTGCCTCCATCGTCCCCTGCCTCCACCCCCCTCTGCGGTGCCACCAACAACCCCTGTCTCCATCCCCCACACGAGTAACCAGCAAAGTGTTGAATGCTATAGCTGCCAGCTGGTGGGAGAATAGTGTGCCTTGGCAGGGATGACGGTGTGCTCTGGCAGTAAGGGAGTTTCTGAGCTTAACCCCATCCCTAGAGATTGGTGCTCCATACCCAAGACTGATATTGCGGCATGGAGCCCCTATGGATCTATCCTGTATGTCATCTATGCTGTCTGTTGACGTCACAGAGCCAGTCCAGGCACAGGCAAGATTGCGTCAATAGGGTTGGGATCCACCCATATGCCTGGACCGGCCCCTGGCTCAGCCTCTCAGTGAGCCGCTGAGAGCCTGAGCCGGCCACTCCCACCCCCTCCACAGCCCAGCACGCCAGTGAGTGAGAGGGGCAGAGCAGAGAGCGGTGACTGACAGTCAGAAGCTCTTTGCTTGGGAAGCTCTGAGAACCGAGCGATCTACCTAGGTAAGTATGATTATAAAGTAAAAAACATCCCCATACTTCTCTTTTAAGCAAGCGTGCAAAGTGCACTGCAGTTAATTGCACCGAGAGCTAGTCTCGATTCTAAGTTTGGAGTTCCGCCTTAATGCAAATTTCTCATGACCACGGTTTTCACCTGGTCACCTGGGCATTAGTGAGCATTGTTTTCAGTGTCCTCCTTAAAGCGGAGTTCCACCCAAAAATGGAACTTCCGCTTTCAGGAACCCCCCTCCAGTGTCACATTTACAAATAGTGTCAGCGCCCAGGAAATCGAAATTCAAAGAATCAGGGCTGAATGAGCATTGATGCATAAAAAGATATAAATAAAAATAAATATACTAGTCCATGGATGAACATGATGGGGAATGTCCATGAAATAGGCAGTCTTTTATAATAATGTTAAAGCAAAACTTTTTTTTTTTTTTTTCTGCATTCAATGGGGTTTACCAATAATAAATTACACTTACTTGTTTAGTTTCTGACAGTATCCGCTGTCCATTTTCCTCGTAAAGAAGGAGTTATAAAATCAGTTTCTCAGTGTTTCCATTTTGCTTGTGGGCATTGTGAAGCCCACAAGCAATCATTTCCTGGAGTAGCGCCGTAAACTAAAAGGTTGCCATCACAACGGGCAGCGTCATTAAAAGTTCACGCCCCGTTGTGATGGTATGCACAATGTAAATAGAGACACCCTTGTCACGTGACTGGCGTCATGCGTCACGTCGTATGTGAAATCTCTCGAGATTTCGCAGCACTGCATACCACAATGTATTTTATATCACACTGCAGCCAAGTCCCACATTGCATTGCGGCGCCGGGGAAAGGCTTGGAAACGCCTACTCCCGCGGGAGGGAATCCCGGATTTCGCTTTATTCATAAATACAAAAGGCAAATACAAGGTATTTATATATTTAAAAAAAAAAAATGTTGTGCCTTTTAATGATGTACATATTACAGCGGTTGTGTTACAATATAGTTGTGATTTTGGGTGAACCTCCGCTTTAATGACACATCTGAGGGATGACATATAAGCGCTAAAGGCAAGCTTTCCTTGAAAGTGAAACCAGCTCTTGTAAGAAAACGAAAAACAACAAAGAGAAAGCGCCTCTTAATGCAAATATTTAATAGCCACAACAACATGTAATATCCACACTTACATGTAGGCAATGGATGACAGACGTCCAGGGGATGATGAGGGGAGAGCCTTCTGAGTCTGACGCTCCGTGATTCCTGGCAGGCAGATCTGTTGGTGGTCACTAAGCAGATCGGTCACAGTGTCCGATGGAGGGAAGCCGACCAGTGATCTCGGCGTACGGGACAAGGTGGCACAGCTCGGTGCTGCGAGGATGCCAACTGGCGAGTGACGTCAATGAGGTGTAGAGGAGAAACCACAACGCGTTTCAGAGCATGCGCCAAGCTCACTGTGGGCATGCGCGCTCCTTTGTCAAGTGTAAGGTGGAAACAGAGGACTGGAGATTAAGAAGGCTGTCTGCTTGATTGAAAAAAGTCTGCTTAATCGAGAAACAGTCTGCTTAATTGAGAAACAACATGCTGACAAACAGCAACTAGAGCAAATGGGGGATGGTAATCAAACTGGCCAAATAATATACATACAATGATGATCATACTCGGAACTTGCATTGTATAAAGAGTTACACAATCTATAAATCTATATTAAAAAAAGTATATATATATATATATATATATATATATATATATATATATATATATACGCTATAATTGCTACTAATGGTGAAATATAATAATAAAAAGCATTATGTACAAATAATGATTATAACGATAAGACATAAATGGGTGTTGCAACAAATAAATAAAAATATTAGAATTAAAATAAATGAAAAGGAATGTGTGTAGATATATACAGTGGGGCAAAAAAGTATTTAGTCAGTCACCAATTGTGCAAGTTCTCCCACTTAAAAAGATGAGAGAGGCCTGTAATTGTCATCATAGGTAAACCTCAACTATGAGAGACAAAATGTGCAAACAAATCCAGACAATCACATTGTCTGATTTGGAAAGATTTTTTTTTTGCAAATTATGGTGGAAAATAAGTATTTGGTCACCTACAAACAAGCACGATTTCTGGCTCTCACAGACCTGTATCTTCTTCTTTAAGAGGCTCCTCTGTCCCCCACTCATTACCTGTATTAATGGCACCTGTTTGAACTTGTTATCAGTATAAAAGACACCTGTCCACAACCTCAAACAGTCACACTCCAAACTCCACTATGGTGAAGACCAAAGAGCTGTTGAAGGACACCAGAAACAAAATTGTAGACCTGCACCAGGCTGGGAAGACTGAATCTGCAATAGGCAAGCAGCTTGGTGTGAAGAAATCAACTGTGGGAGCAATAATTAGAAAATGGAAGACATACAAGACCACTGATAATCTCCCTCGATCTGGGGCTCCACGCAAGATCTCACCCCGTGGGGTCAAATTGATCACAAGAACGGTGAGCAAAAATCCCAGAACCACACGGGGGGGACCTAGTGAATGACCTGCAGAGAGCTGGGACCAACGTAACAAAGGCTACCATCAGTAACACACTACGTCGCCAGGGACTCAGATCCTGCAGTGCCAGACGTGTCCCCCTGCTTAAGCCAGTACATGTCCGGGACCGTCTGGGGTTTGCTAGAGAGCATTTGGATGATCCAGAAGAGGATTGGGAGAATGTCATATGGTCAGATGAAACCAAAGTAGAACTGTTTGGTAGAAACACAACTCGTCGTGTTTGGAGGAGAGAGAATGCTGAGTTGCAACCAAAGCACACCATACCTACTGTGAAGCATGGGGGTGGCAACATCATGCTTTGGGGCTTTTTCTCTGCAAAGGGAACAGTACGACTGATTCGTGTACATGAAAGAATGAATGGGGCCATGTATCGTGAGATTTTGAGTGCAAACCTCCTCCCATCAGCAATGGCATTGAAGATGAAACGTGGCTGGGTCTTTCAGCATGAGAATGATCCCAAACACACCGCCCGGGCAACGAAGGAGTGGCTTCATAAGAAGCATTTCAAGGTCCTGGAGTGGCCTAGCCAGTCTCCAGATCTCAAACCCATAGAAAACCTTTGGAGGGAATTGAAGGTCTGTGTTGCCCATCGACAGCCCCAAAACATCACTGCTCTAGAGGAGATCTGCATGGAGGAATATACCAACATACCAGCAACAGTGTGTGACAACCTTGTGAAGACTTACAGAAAACGTTTGACCTCTGTCATTGCCAACAAAGGATACATAACAAAGTATTGAGATTAACTTTTGATATTGACCAAATACCGTATTTATCGGCGTATAACACGCACTTTTTTCCCCTTAAAATCAGGGGAAAATCGTGGGTGCGTGTTATACGCCGATACTCCGTCGAATTCCCCTGCTGAAAACGAGCGAGAGGAGCGAGCGGAGCCGAAGCCGAAGTACAATCGGCTTTATTCGGCTCCTCTCGCAGTCCCGCCCATCTCTGACTGCGCCGCTGACATAGAGAAAGCCGAGTGTACTTCGCCTAGTCTCGGCTCCTCTCGCAGTCCTGCCTGTGACTGTGAGCAGACACGAGTCTAGGCGAAGTACACTCGGCTTTCTCCGTCAGCGGCGCAGTCAGTGGAGATGGGCGGAACTGCGAGAGGAGCCGAGTCCAGCCGAAGTACACTCGGCCCCGCTCGCTCCTCTCCACAGAAATCGGCGCCAAATTTTAAAAACCGCCGGGACTGACACGATCGCAAAGGCACTGGGCAAGGCTGCAGATGGACAGATGAACACTGGGCACGGCTGCAGATGGACAGATGGACACTGGGCACGGCTGCAGATGGACAGATGGACACTGGGCAAGGCTACAGATGGACACTGGGCACGGCTGCAGATGGACAGATGGACACTGGGCAAGTCTGCAGATGGACAGATGGACACTGGGCACGGCTGCAGATGGACAGATGGACACTGGGCAAGGCTGCAGATGGACAGATGGACACTGGGCAAGGCTGCAGATGGACACTGGGCAAGGCTGCATGCTGCATTTAAATGTAAGTTTTTTTTCCTTGAATTTCCCTCCTAAAAGTTTTTTTCCTTAAAATTCCCTCCTAAACTTGGGGTGCGTGTTATACGCCGGTGCGTGTTATACGCCGATAAATACGGTACTTATTTTCCACCATAATTTGCCCAAAAAAATCTTTCCAAATCAGACAATGTGATTGTCTGGATTTGTTTCCACATTTTGTCTCTCATAAGTGAGGTATACCTATGATGACAATTACAGGCCTCTCTCATATTTTTAAGTGGGAGAACTTGCACAATTGGTGGCTGACTAAATACTTTTTTGCCCCACTGTATATATCTACAGAAATATATAAAAAATATTAAAAGAATCATAATACAATGTCATGAAACAATGTCATAAATGCCCATATGGGGGTGGATGCACTAACACATGCACATCAAGGGTATATTAAATTGATGGGCATGTATCCCTTGTCATCGGGATCAAATATATATATACTACAGGAATTGTCAAGGAAGTCATCTACAGTGGTATCTGGTGGAACAATAATGTTTCTCAATTAAGCAGACTTTTTTCAATCAAGCAGACAGCCTTCTTAATCTCCAGTCCTCTATTTCCACCTTACACTTGACAAAGGAGCGCGCAAGCCCACTGTTAGTTTGGTGCATGCTCTGAAACGCGTTGTGGTTTCTCCTCTACACCTCATTGACGTCACACGCCAGTTGGCTTCCTCGCAGCACGGAGCTGTGCGACCTTGTCCCACACGCCGAGATCACTGTGACCGCTCTGCTCAGTGACCACCAACAGATCTGCCTGCCAGGAATCACCGAGCGTCAGACTCACGAGGCTCTACCCTCATCATTCCCTGGACGCCTGTCATCCATTGCCTACATATAAGTGTGGATATTACAAGTTGTTGTGGCTATTAAATATTTGAACTAAGAGGCGCTTTCTCTTTGTTGTCTTTCGGTGTCACATTTGGCACCTTTCAGGGGGGAGGGGGGTGCAGATACCTGTATAATACAGGTATTTGCACCCACTTCCGGGAATCACTCCACTTCCCGCCCCCCCCCCCTCCACTGCCCTCTGGGAAACCCACTGGTCCCAGGAGACAGCGGGGACCACTGGGAACGCGCTGCGCTACTCGCGCATGCGCAGTAGGGAACCGGGCAGTGAAGCCACAAGGCTTCACTTCCTGATTCCCTCACCGAGGATGGCGGCAGGGGTAGCAGAGAGACGAGCCGTTGCTCGTCTTCTGCTGCCGACATTGCGGGCGAGATGGACAGGTAAGTGTCCATTTATTAAAAGTCAGCAGCTGCAGTATTTGTAGCTTTTAATATTTATTTTTTCGCAGGACCTCTGCTTTAAGCTCTGCCCACAACTGTTCTGTGCCCAATTCCCGCACTACGTTCAAAAAGTACTGCACTTGCAATCTGCAGCGGGTGACAATGCAATTCTAAAAACACCCCAAAAGCAGGTCACCTGCACCGGATCGCATGGTACAGACGTACCATGCGATCTGGTTGCAATGCTTCTTTTGTGCATGCACTACTTTTGGTGTGGTACAGCACGATTTCCGCCTGATCAAATGAAAGGGCTGAAAGCACACACAAATCGCACAGGAGGAATGTGAGCGTGTTTCTGTCGATACCTGGTGTAAACTGATAAGGGAGCAAAAGGTCAGAGACATGGGTGGTGGGACAGTTAAGGTAGAACTATAAACATATAGTCGGCTTTTTTTTTTTGGCCTTCTGTGTCTCATTGCAAAGATTTACCTTCACTTCCTGCCCCATAGCCACACAGGAAGTGAGAGAAAATCCCTGCAAATTAAGAGAATTTTTTGGGCCCCCCCCCCAGTGTCCCTATTGGAAGATTTCCCCTCTGTTACTTTTCTGGGGGCAACCTAAAATTTGTGACTTTCTCTACTTTCACTTTCAATGATAATGGTAAACAGGACATAATGAGAGGGTAAATCTCCTTAGCCACTTCAGCCCCGGAAGAATTTACCCCCTTCCTGACCAGAGCACTTTTTGCGATTCGGCACTGCGTCGCTTTAGCTGACAATTGCGCGGTCGTGCAACGTTGTACTTAAACAAAATTGACGTCCTTTTTTTCCCCACAAATAGAGCGTTCTTTTGCTGGCATTTGATCACCTCTGCAGTGTTTATTTTTTGCGCTAAAAACAAAAAAAGAGCGACTTTTGTAAAAAAAAAAAAAATATTTTTTACTTTTTGCTATAATAAATATCCCCAAAAAATATATAAAAAAACGAATTTATTCCTCAGTTTAGGCCCATATGTATTCTACATATTTTTGGTAAAAAAAATCGAAATAAGCGTTTATTGATTGGTTTGCGCAAAAGTTATAGCGTCTACAAAATAGGGGATAGTTTTATGGCATTTTTATTATTCATTTTTTTTTTATTAGTAATGGCGGCGATCTGCAATTTTTATTGGGACTGCGACATTATGGCGGACACATCGGACACTTTTGACACTATTTTGGGACCATTGTCATTTATACAGCGATCAGTGCTATAAAAATGCACTGATTACTGTGTAAATGACACTTGCAGGGAAGGGGTTAAACACTAGGGGGCGATCAAGGGGTTAAGTGTGTCCTAGGGAGTGATTCTAACTGTGGGGGGGGTGGGCTTCCACTGACATGACAGCGATCACTGCTCCAGATGACAGGGAGCAGTAGATCTCTGTCATGTTGCGAGGCAGAACAGGGAAATGCCTTGTTTACATAGGCATCTCCCTGTTCTGCCTCTCTGTGAGACGATCGCGGGCACCCAGCGGACATCGAATCTGTGGGACCCACGGGCACGCTCACAAAGCACGCGGCGGCACATGCGCGTGCCCGAACAGCGGCAAATTCAAAGCGACGTACAGGTACGTTGCTTCGCGCAGCCATGCCATTCTGCCAACGTATATCGGCATCAGCCGGTCGGCAAGTGGTTAACTGCGGCACAAGCTGCAATAAAAACTCACAAGGGTTCTAATCCCTCTCCACTCTATCCAAATTGTAAAAAAAAAACGTAAAAAAAGTTTTGCCTTTAGTTATACTAAAAAACTTTTATTTTTTTCCCCCATTAGAGTCCCTTTACAAAGAATGTAAACAACCGCAGGGCTGGCATTAGATATTGTTATGGTTATATGAGAGCTGGAAGCCAGGGTGTGTTATCAGCATAAGTTCAGACCTCAGGAGGCCTCTCTCTTCTCTTAGCAAAACAAATCATCCTTACACAAACTAAATCATGCTAAGAAGAGGGGGAAATAGTTATGTAGCGGCCTCCTCTCTCCCCTCTTCTTCTCTCAGCTCGTCTTTCTCTTGTCTAGGGGTACCCTAGAGGAGAGAGAGCGGGGTCACCACGCCAGGCCTTCACCACATTTAGTTGTGTGGTGTAAGCAAAAGTTCTTTCTTTACCTTCGGGTCAGTGTTCTGCACCTGGAGTCTCCGAAGAGAATTACCTTGAACAATGTCCGCCGCTGAGAGAGGCCAAAAGAGGTACGACACCGCAATGATGGCTCAACCCCGGGCCCAAAGTGACAACGCCACCTAGTGGGCCCCAGGGAACCACCCATCACAGTTTCCCCACCAGATTCAAAAAATATATATATAGCACATACCCGCTACAGTTATATGAGAGGCTTGTAGGATTGTGAGGAAAAGGGGATAAGACTGTTTTAAGGCTCCCCTTTTCCTTATGGGATTGTTGGCAGGAGCAGTTTCAAGTTCCCCCTTTTTTGAATTTAAGCGGGAAGAATAAGGATAGGCCAGGCAACTTGTTGCTGGGGAAAAATTCCTGAGTCTGGGATAGGTCAGTTAGGTCAGTCAGGCAGGAAAGTTAGGGATTGGATAAGCTGGCCAGTTACTGGGGAAAAAATTCAGGGTACCCTGGGTCCATGATTGGTCGATTGGGGTCATCTGACACATAGAACTTTCTGGAAGCCTTTGGGGTCCCTATTTAAAGGGCTAGTCCGGGAGGTCCAGGGCCAGTCGTTCTGAAGAGGATTAACA
Source organism: Rana muscosa (assembly GCA_029206835.1). NCBI lineage: Eukaryota > Metazoa > Chordata > Amphibia > Anura > Ranidae > Rana > Rana muscosa. Next base: position 1,027,381,528 of record CM055117.1, read on the forward strand.
GCGGAACTTCCCACCCCCCCCTTCTCTTTGTCGCGGCTAAGCTATGTGTTTTTTTTTTTTTTTTTTAATAATTGATAGAAGGAACAATTTTGTGGGAAAATTTTAAAGGATGATTCCTTTCAGCTCGAGTCGTAGTAGTGGCTGAGCTGGTTTCTTATTTCATTTATGTGATTTGAATTATTTATTGATATGATATATTTTAAATTAAAAACCAATAGTATAAGCCGCGGCCGAATTTTATCCCCAAAAAAATAAATTTTGTATATGTTATTGTTGTTTATTTAAATAAATTATTTATAAAAGATAATTTTTGTTTGTGGTTTTTGGGTATGTCCAGGCATCCTGCCTAAAATCCCATATAACAGTTTACAGCCCGACTCAAGCCAAAACTATTCCTTTAGACCCCTTTCACACTGAGGAGTTTTTCAGGCGGTTTAGCGCTAAAAATAGCACCTAAATACCGCCTGAAAACTCCTGCCCCTGCAGTTTCAATGTGAAAGCCCGAGGTCTTTAACACTGAGGCGGTGCGCTAGCAGGACCGCTCCAAAAGCCCTGCTAGCAGCATCTTTGGAGCGGTGAGAGGAGCGGTGTGTTTACCGTTCCTTCCTTGAAAGTAATGGGAAACCGCGGTAATACCGCCCGCAATGCGCCTCTGCAGAAAGGGGCATTAGGGTTGGATAGAATGCGGATGGGTTAGAACCCCTGTCTGGGTTTTGTGCTGACTGTAACCCTGTAAAGAAGAACTCTCTTTACTTTTCCCTTTGACTGACGTCGAACAGGAAGTGAAGGGAAGACCCCATAAACAGCAATAAATTAATTTTTTTTGGGTTACTGTCTGTGTCTCCATGAGGGTAATTCCCCCTCACTTCCTGTCCAGATCACAGGTGTCAGACAGAACAGAAAGAGAAAGCTCCTCTGTGTGCACACATTCAAATCCTAATAGAAATGTTAAGCACTTCAACTCAGGAAGATTTACCCATCTTCCTGACCAGGCCATTTTGTGTGATACGGCACTGCGTTATTTTAACTAACAATTGCACGGTCATGCGACGCTGTACGCAAATAAAATTGATTTCCTTTTTTTCCCCACAAATAGAGCTTTCTTTTGTTGGTATTTGATCACCTCTGCGTTTTTTCCCCCGCTATAAACAAAAAAAGGCGTGTCTATGGGAATGTTTGATCATTCATCTAGAAGTTCATTTGTGAGGTCAGGCATTGATGTTGAGTGAGAAGGCCTGGCTCTCAGTCTCTGCTCCACTTCATCTCAAAGGTGTTCTGCCGGGTTGAGGTCAGGATTCTGTGCAGGCCAGTCAAGTTCCTCCACCCCAAACTCGCTCATCTATGTCTTAATGGACCTTGATTTGTGCACTGGTCCAAATCATTTGGTGGAGGAGGGATTATGGCATTGGTGTGGGGTTGTTTTTTAGGGGTTGGGCTTGGCCCCTTAGTTCCAGTGAATGAAACTCAGCATACCAAGACATTTTGGACAATTTCATGCTCCCAACCTTATGGGAACAGTTTGGGGATGGCCCATTCCTGTTCAAACATGACTGTGCACCAGTGCACAAAGCAAGGTCCAACGTCAATGCCTGACCTCACAAATGCACTTCTGGAAGAATGGTCAAACATTCCCATAGACACACTCCTAAACCTTGTGGACAGCCTTCCCAGAAGAGTTGAACCTGTATAGCTGCAAAGGGTGGGCCAACTCAATATTGAACCCACAGACTAATGCCTAGTACACACGACCGTTTTTTCCGTCGCATAATAACCCGACGGTTTTGCCAACAGAATTCCTCTCAGCCTGCCTTGCATACACACGCTCAGACACAAAGTCCGCCCGTCCAAAGCGCGGTGACGTACAACACTTACAACGGCACTATAAAGGGAAAGTTCCATTCCAACGGCGCCACCCTTTGGGCTGCTTTTGCTGATCCTCGTGTTAGTAGTAGTTGGTGAGAGATGATTTGCGCTTTTCAGCCTTGTGCTTTTCAGTCCGTTACAGCGTGATGAATGTGCTATCTCCATTACGAACGCTAGTTTTACCAGAAAGAGTGCTCCCGTCTCATACTTGATTCTGAGCATGCGCGGTTTTTTTGCCCGTCGGAAAACCATACAGACGAACGGTTTTCCCGCCAGGGAAAAAAGAGATCCTGCTCTCTTTTTTTTGTCCGGCAGTTTTTCCGTCTGAAAAACTGCGTGCAGCATACACACGGTCAGGATTCCAGACGAAAAGCTCTCATAGCAGTTTTCTCGTCGGAAAAAACGGTCGTGTGTACGAGGCATAAGACTGGGATGCCATTAAAGTTCATGTGGGTGTAAAGGCAGGTGTCTCAATACTTTTGACAAAACAGTGTATTGTTTACCCTAATGGAGATATCCTATATTGACAATCTCACTATTCACAAAAAAATCAAAACAGTTAGGCTACTTTCACACTGAGGCGCTGGATGCGCTGGTGGTATAGCGGCGCTATTTTTAGCGCCGCTATACCGTTGTTTTTGCCGCGATTTGCGGCCGCTAGCGGGGTGATTTTAACCCCCGCTAGCAGCCGAAAAAGAGTTAAAAACGCCAGTAATAACGCCTCTTTTCGGCGTTTTGCGGGCGTTTTGGAGGCGCTACCCCATTGATTTCAATGGGCAGGGGCGCTATAGGAGCAAGTATTTTTACTGCTCCTATCGCGCCTCAAAGATGTGGCTTGCAGGAGTTTTTTGACCCTCCTGCAAGTGCAACGCTCCAGTGTGAAAGCCCTCGGGCTTTCACACTGGATACAATTGAGTGGCTTTTTCGGGGCGCATTGCAGGCGCTATTTTTAGCGCAATAGCGCCTGCAAAGCGCCTCAGTGTTAAAGGGGCCTTACAAAAGGGGAAAAAAAAAGACAGAAGACAAAAAGAAAACATTTTAAAATGTCTTCCTTCTTTGCTCCAGTGGGCCACAAAGTGTCACATACATCATCCAAATAATGTGCATGTATACAAATCAACTGTCTTACAGCTCAGCTTCTCAATATTAAATTCGTTGTAAAAAAAGGATAGTTCCTCCTGGTATCCTCATTTTGTATATATTAGGTAGGATTCCTCCAGTTTGTAATAAGTGAGGCATATGACACCATGGATGTTTCAGTGAGAAGAATTACAAGAGACACAAGGATTGGAATTTTTAATTCTAAATGGTGTCCTTCATATATGTGTAGCAAGGGGTTACGATTAAGAGTATCCTAAAAGACTACTTTGTGTTCCTAATTAAGAGGTTGGCTCCCTCTAGTGTCTGTTTATGTTGTGCCATTGAAGTTTGTTCAGTTCCGTTGTATTATGGAACAAAGCATGGTGGGCATTGTAGTGCGAGAGAAAGTGACTCTATTGCCGTGGGTTGGATTGAGACTACAATACCCACAGTGCTACTGTGCTACCAGAAAACAGTGCGCCACCGCACAGTCTGCTGGGGAATCTTATATAAGGACAAGTAAGGCCTCAGCACGCTCTCTCTGGATGCCATCTTTCAACAGGCAAGAGGCCTGCTGTGAGCGTGCCTAGGCCGTAGAAGCCTGGGCCTAAAGTTGGAGAGCAGATCGCCGACGTAGGGATCCTGTTGGACAGCATCGTTGACTGAGCCAGAGAGGGGACCGTCCTACGCTCCACTGCATCTGATGCCATCAATCCACCGGCACCTTGTAAGCGGCCGTGCGGTGAACCGGCGACATCTTGCCTGACGGAGACACCAGTGAGGAGAGGACTCTTAGTGGTGAGAAGGCACTTGCCTACCAACATAGTTAACTGAGTTGCAGGAGAGTGGTACCTATAGTCCCACTTGTACTTGCTGACACTTGCAGTGCCACAGTTAGAGATCCTTTGCACCCGAGAGTGGGACAGCGGATTGGGAGAACTAGCGTTTCCTTTACTTCTACTTTACATTCACTGAGTGATTACCTTTCCTCTTTGCATATTGTTTGGAATACAATTAAGTACACCAACAGAGCTAGCAGAAGACAAGTTGAACTTAAAGGAACAGTCATCACTTTATTTCTCTGCAACGTTTACTACAAAGGGATACGCACCAGTTTGAACAGTCCACTAGAGGGAGCCCTATAGCCATAAGAACTCTAATGCTTGATGTAACTGTTTATATTGCCTTTGTTGTTCTGCTGTTATAGTGAGTGTGTGTGAGACTTGGTGGGGAAGTGTCCCAGTGCCGGTATCATAGCATTAGGAGATTCCTCCACCATACACTTACTCACATCTGACCCAGGTTATGATAATTGGGTCTTGTGATCTAGAAACCTTGAACCAGTTATGTTTCATTGACTATACAGGGATCTGTGTACAGTCATTTTTATCTGTATAACCATTGTTCTACTCTTTTCCAAGTAAACACTTTACAACTGGTTAAGTTACATCTTGTGTGGAATTCTATCTATTGCAGCTGAGAGTCAGGTGACCAGTGTCAAGGTAACGGTAACTATACATATTACAGTGTGGTGCTGTTGTGGTCCTCTTTGCCATTGGGTCCCACATCCATATTGTTATCCAGTTGTGCCAAGGGGGGTTTGAGCCAAATTTCTGGGGTTGACAGGCAGAGTGCAGACCCAAACTAATAACCAGCAGCTCCTACGGGGTACTGCTACATGTGGGGGCTCGTCCGGGATTTCTGCGACTCTGCAATCAACCCCTCCCAGAGGGCACCCTAAAAGACACCAATATGGACCCTGCTGCTGCTACCCAGTGGTGTAAAGAAGAAGGCGCTGGCCCAGAATCTAGTGTGGTGATCGAACTTCAAGGCGAAGTCTGGACTGAGGACCAAATCAGCCAAGCTGTCAAGACACTATCCCCAGACAAGAAGGCGTGGGTGATTGCAGTCAAGACAGACCATGGGACTCTCCACACCTATGCATTGGTGGAATGGAAACAAGAAATCCCTGAGAACTTCAAGGGCGCCAGTGTGAAATTGGCCAACAAGATGGAATGTGGTGTAATCCATCTGAAGGCCTCAGAGGAAGACCCTACCTCATCCAGTTAAGCTGGATCAAGTTAAGAAGAAATTCCTGCCCTGTCACCACTGGCCACAATAGTATAAAAAGAAAGTGAATTGTGCTAACTTATATATCAATCCTCTGTCCCTATGTTTATCAAAACAATTAGGGATGTATATCATGTGAAATTTGTGCTCTAAATATTAATATAATATCCATAATTGCTATGCAAATCTAGTTAAATTATACGTGCCATCAACAACAAGGATTCCTGCTGCGATTTTAAAGTGCAATGTGCAAAGAAATGTGCAAAACAATATGCAAAAAACAATATGCAAACAAATGTGCAAAAAAAGTGCCAAACAATGCAAGCCAGCTTGTGAAGGAACCATAGGGGCACACGTGCGGACCAGACATATAGATCTTCTATACACGGCTGGATCAGCTCAGTGCCGGCTTAAAGGCACTTTTACATGTGAGTGGATGAATTTTTTTTAACTTCAATAAATTTTTTATGACATACTGCACAAAGTTCACATGATAAACATCCCTAATTGTTTTGATAAACATAGGGACAGAGGATTGATATATAAGTTAGCGCAATTCACTTTATTTTCATATAATTTTCATTCAACCTATATGGTTGCATGGTTCATTTAATTACAGCAAACTGTTTTCAGAAAAAAGCATCTTGGCGCCGGTAACACATTTTTTCCATATATATCTGGCCACAATAGGACCAGAACAATTTTCCGCTCTTGGAGAATTTGTTGCAAAATGTCAAAAAGACAGCTTTGAGGAGTGGCTGGACCAGGCTACACAAGCCTTGGATGAATGGGACATCCCAGAGGCTCACAAGAAACAGAGAATAACAGAGAGCTTGAAGGGGCCTGCCTTAGAAGCCATCTGCAATTTGAAGCTCAGTAAGCGAGACTGTGTTGCCCAGGATTACCTGAGTATCCTACAGGATGTGTTTGGGCGCACCGAGAAAGTTTCTGATCTTATCTACCAGTTGGAACACTCTTACCAAAAAGAAGGGGAGAAGTTGTCAGAGTACATGAGACGTTTGGATTAGATTATACACCAGATCCTGTTGAAGAAGGGCCTAGACCCTCGGAAGGTGGATGAAATTAGAGCCAAACAAGTTTTGAGGGGAGCCTAACCTTTGGACCCTATCACCCTCCTGTTGAGAACCCGGCAAGATGGTGGTATCCTGAAGTCGGGCATGTTCATCAAGTATGCCCAAGCCCAGTGAAAGCTGCAGCAAAGTACCGGAAGCCGGCGGAAAACGCCAGAGGGCCCCGGTGAAGGAGTCAATCGGGTGCCCACCGACTTTAGCTAGCTCCAGCAAACCCAACGATGCGAGGAGACAGCATCGGGAGTCAAGACCCCACCAGAGGACTCCCGTTGTTGTCCCCAAATGACCCAGTGTCTCACTCCCTTTGACCCAGGCTGCCCGGTGTCGGAGAGTCAGTGCACACCAGACCTAACCGAGACTAAAGCCAGATCAGAGTCTCCGAAAGAAAGGAGTGAGGATACAAGCTACTGAACAAGCCAAGCTTGCCCCGTCCCGTAAATTTCCTGCCAAACTAGTGGGGCCCTCTCTGGTTGTCTCCATCCAAGTAGAAAGAATTTATATTAAGGCACTCTTGGACACTGGAGCTCAAGTGACTCTCCTCTACAGAGACTTCTATGACAAGCACCTTAAACACTTGCCATTGCAGAAGTTGGAAGAGTTAGAGATATGGGGTATTGGGACTCAGAAATTCCCCTACGATGGCTATCTACCAATCAAACTAACCTTTGACCCTTCAGTGGCCGGTAAGACAGAGACCTTTGACACTTTGGCAGTGATCTGCCCTCGCCCACATGGGGCTAGTAAAATTTCCCTCATTATAGGGACCAACACTAACCTTGTCAGGAGACTGCTGACACCTCTGGCTAAAGGGCAGGATGCTTCAACTAAAGGCGTGCACCCCATGCTGAGACAGGCTTATCAGCGCCTAGTACAAGAATAGAAGGCCCCAGCTGAGGAAGTGGGAAAGATCTGGCGCTTGGACAAGAGAGAGGGAGTGTTGCAGCCGGGTGAGGTGGCTTGTTTGAGAGCGTCCGTCAAGCTTAACTGGAGGCAACCAGGTCCCTTTATCGTCCTTGAAGCTGACAGACAGAAGGAAGACAAGGAAATAGAAATAATTCCGGAAGTGGTTCCAATTAAGGCCCTGAAGAGGAATCATGGGAAGGTCTCAGTGAGTGTTTGCAACACAACCACCTTACCTGTAAAGATGCCGGCTCGATTGTTGTTAGGCCAAGTGAACACGGCCACCCCAGTCTCACCGTCTGACTTAGTGGGGAGCGAGAAGGATGAGATCCCAGTGGAGGAGTTCCACCCGAAGAACACCACTCTTACCCCGGAATGGAGAGAAAGAGCTAAAACTCAGCTCTTGAGATGGCAGGCCGCATTATCCAAGAGCGAATTCGATTTGTGGGGTGTGCAAAGAGTGATACACACCAGGTCCGGCTGCAAGAGGACAAGCCGTTCAGGGAGAGAGTCCGACGGATTCCTTTAGGGGATTTGGAAGACCTGCGTGAACAATTGGCAGAACTTAAGAGAGCAGGGATCATCAGAGAGTCCAGGAGTCCATACGCTTCTCCGATAGTATTGATACGGAAGAAAAACGGGTCACTGAGGCTGTGCATTGATTACAGAACACTGAACAGAAGGACCATCCCCGACCAGTACACCACCCCCCAGATAGAAGACGCTTTGCAGAGTCTGTCAGGGGCCAAGTGGTTCAGTGTACTGGACCTGAAGAGTGGGTATTACCAAATCCCCATGCATCCTGAGGATAAGGAGAAAACTGCCTTCATAACCCCGGTGGGGTTCTTTGAGTTTGATCGCATGCCTCAAGGCTTGTCTGGAGCCCCGGCCACTTTCCAAAGGCTGATGGAGAAGACAGTGGGTGACATGAACCTGATTGAGGTGTTGGTGTACCTGGATGACATCATAGTGTTTGGCAGGACTTTAGAAGAACATGAAGAGCATCTGGAGAAGGTCCTGAAGAGACTCCACGACGAAGGCTTAAAGCTCTCCATAGAAAAGTGCCAGTTCTACCAGTCTTCGGTCAACTACCTGGGCCACATAGTGTCTGCTGATGGAGTGGCCACAGACCCTGAGAAGCTGTCACCTCCTGGCCAAGGCCCACTAATGTGACCGAGCTTAGGTAATTTCTGGGATTCTGCTCCTATTACCGAAGATTTGTGGAGGGATTTGCGAAAAAGCTCGCCCACTCAATGAGCTACTGAAATGTGAAGGAGAGGATGATGTGCCAGATTCAGTTAAGACTGTGAGACCAACTGGAGGGTCCAGAAAACCCAGAGAGTCCATTCAGGACCAGTGGACTGCACAGTGTGAAGAGGCCTTTAAACAACTGAAAGGGAGCCTAACAACTGCCCCAGTTCTGGCCTATGCAGACACAACCAAGCCATATGAACTACATGTCGATGCCAGTCGAGATGGGCTTGGAGGGGTGTTGTATCAGGAACATGACGGTCACCTACGGCCTGTTGCCTATGTGAGTCAAATGACTCACATAGGCAAGCAATGACGACTGACGTCATCAGCGTGGCACCTCCCGGCGTCCCACCCGCTGTTTGTATTAGAGATCCTTCCATGTGTGTAGCAGCGGGCGGGAGTCAGGAGGTGCAGGAGACCTGCTCGTGGCAAGAGGCAAGAGGCAAATGTACATATACAGGAGACTCTGCTGGGGACATTGCTGCTGGGGACGTTGTTGATGGGGACATTGATCCTGGGCACATTGATCCTGGGGACACTAGTGATGGGAACACTGATCCTGGGGACACTGCTGATGGGGACACTGGTGATTCTGACACTCTGCTGGGGACACTGATCCTGGGGACACTGATGATTTGGACACTGCTGTGGACACTGATGCTGGGGACACTGATGATTTGGACACTGATGCTGGGGACACTGATGATTTGGACGCTGATGGGGACACTAATGCTGGGGACCCCGATGCTGGGGAGACTGCTGGGGACACTGATACTGGGGAGAGTCATCCTGGGGACACTGCTGATGGGGACACTGATGCTTGGGACATTGATGCTGGGAACACTAATGGGGACACTGATGCTGGGGAGACTTATGGGGACACTGATGCTGGGGATACTGATGCTGGGGAGACTGATCCTGGGGACACTGCTGATTGGGACACTGATGGGGACACTGATACTAGGGAAAACTGATGGGGACGCTGATGCTGGGGAGACTGCTGGGGACGCTTATGCTGGGGAGACTGATCCTGGGGACACTGCTGATGGGGACACTGATAGGTAGACTGCTGGGGATACTGATCCTGAGGACACTGATGATGGGGACACTGATGATGGGGAGACACTTAGGATATGGACACTCTGCTGGGAGACTGATGATGGGGACACTGATATTGGTGAGACTCTGCTGGGGACACTGGTAATGGGGAGACTCTGAAGGGGGACACAGATGTGCGAAAAAGCTCTAATGGGGACTCAGATGTGTGGAAGGGTCTGGTGGGGACATAGACAAGTGGAAATGCTCTGATGGGGAAACAATGTGCAATGAGACTCTGACTGGGACACAGACATGCGGAAAGGCTATGATTTTATTCATTTATTTATAAATAACCAATTTTTTCGGCCCGCGGATATTTGTAAAATTTACAATGTGGCCCTCGGGCTAAAAAGTTTGGAGACCCCTGGTATAGTGCATGCTTGTACTCCGTAATCCCTTACATGCCTAAACCTATTTCTGACATTTGTTGCTTGCAAGTTAAAATCCATATTTTTTGCTAGAAAATACTTAGAACCCCCAAATATTATATATATTTTTTAGCATAGACCCTAGAGAATAAAATGGCGCTCGTTGCAATATTTTATGTCACACAGTATTTGCGCAGCAGTCTTTCAAACGCAATTTATTGGGAAAAAATACACTTTCATGAATTTAATAAAAACGACACAGTAAAGTTAGCCCAATTGTTTTGTATAATGTGAAAGATGTTGTTATGCTGAGTAAATAGATACCTAACATGTCATTCTTTGAAATTGCACACACTCGTGGAATGGTGACAAACTACAGTACCTAAAAATCTCCATAGGTGTCGCTTTAAAAAAACATATAGCGGTTACCAAGTTAAGCCCTGTACACACGATCGGATAACCTATGGATTTTCGTCCGATGGATTTGACCATCGGAAATCCGATGAAACTGTTTTTCATCAGTCTTGGCCACACACCATCAGTTTAAAAACCGACAGCAACAAAACGAGGGCACGTACAAAACGTACAACGCGCTATAAAAGGGCCGAACAAATCTAATGGCGCCACCCCTTGGGCTGCTTTTGCTGATTTTGTGTTACCGCGTGTTAGTAAAAGTTTGGTGAGAGCCGATTCGCGCTTTTCAGTCTCCGTGCTTTGCAGATCGTTTCCTGTTGTTCAGTTTGTGCTTGTGGGTTTGTATTTGTGATTCAGTGCGTGCAGTCAGGTCGTTACTGCCTTGCAGTGCCGACTTGGCCGTTCGTTTACTGTTTTTCAGATCGTTCTTTTCAGGCCTGTCTGTTCCACGGTGCGTTCTGTTTGAGTGCGTTCTGACCAGCCGACCGGTTTAAAACCATGTTTGAAGTGCGTTCTCGTTCTCGAGCTCGTGCTGGCTTTGGGCTTGGTGTTGCAGTTAACACTGTAACCCGAGTTCAGTCTGTGAACAGGGTGAGGAGGAGTTCATGGACTAAGAATTGGTTGCTCCAGCGGGACCAATTCTCTCATATGCCTCTGCTGCGGGAAATCCATGAGAATAACCCTGATGATTTCAGGAATTATCTCAGGATGACGGACCCCGTATTTCACCGTCTGTTGGATTTGCTGTCCACCTATATCACGAGGCAGGACACTGTGATGCGCCAGGCCATCACTGCCGAGCAGAGGCTTATTGCCACGTTGAGATACCTGGCGACTGGGAGAAGCTTGCAGGACCTCAAGTTCTCAACAGGCATCTCCCCCCAGGCTCTCGGGATCATTATCCCTGAGACATGTTCGGCCATCATTCAGGTCCTGCAGAAGGACTATATGAAGGTAATTATGCTCCTTTAACCTCACATTATCTTTTTTTATTCTCTTTTTTTTTTTTTTTTTTTCCCTCCTAACACAAATATGCCTGTTTGTAATATCCTGGTAATGTCCCCATTTTCCACATGCCTTTTTTTACCTGTAAATCCCTTTTTGGGCCCTACATGCCTATTTCCCTCCACTAGCCTCTCCAGCATGCTATCGTGGGCGCAAACCCAGCTAGCCTTCTATTTTCCTTTTCATTTTTGGGGGGTCATTTCCCTCGTAGTTTGACAACCTTCCCTCCCCCTCCTAAAGATGTTAAAAAATTAGTAGTTCTCAATCAAGCTCAGCAAAGTGGTAGATCCTTTTTTGGGATCCCCCACAATCACCTTAGGCCCCCCCCCTTAGATTATTTTAGAATGTCCACTCAACGGGGGTGAGGCATCTGCTAAGTGGGCCTTTGTTTATTGTTCGGAAAAACTCCCTTAAATAATAATGTTACTCAACAATGTTTTTTGGTGTGTCATCTGCTTGCACTGTAACCATAAACCGTACTAATGTCTTCTTTTTGTTTGACTCCACAGTTCCCTAGCACACCACAGGAATGGCTGACTGTGGCCTCCCAATTTGCCCAGCGGTGGGATTTCCCCAACTGTGGAGGGGCAATTGATGGGAAGCACGTCCACATAGTGCCGCCACCCCCGTTCGGGGTCATACTATTTCAACTATAAAGGTTTTAATAGCATAGTGTTAATGGCGGTGGTGTCGGCACGGTACGAGTTCCTGTATGTGGACGTGGGGAAGAACGGCCGGATGTCCGATGGCGGATCATTCGCGGAGACGGAGTTCGCTCACCGTCTGCAGGCTGGGGGTCTTGCACTGCCTCCAGATGCAGAGAACGTTGAAGGGCTCCCGTTCGTTTTCATTGCGGATGAGGCTTTTGGACTAGGACCACACCTGATGCGGCCGTTTCCCCAACGCACCCTCACCCCGGAGAGGAGGGTTTTTAATTACCGGCTGGCCAGAGCCCGGAGAGTTGTGGAGAATGCCTTCGGGATAATGGCCAGCCGGTTCCGCCTGTTCCAGACAGCGATACATTTGGCGGATTATAAACTGAACCACATCGTCTACTGCTGCTGCATATTGCACAATTTTCTACGCAAATTTGCAAACAATTATGTTTCATCGTTTGGGCCTGAGGCCGGTCCATCTGAACTGATTAATCTGACCGGCCTCAGCACTGCTTGTACTGGCTTGGCCCCCTAAAGTGCCCGTGAAGTACGCCAGAAATACGTAGAGTACTTCACGGGTAGGGGGGCCATCGCAATGCCAGACCACATCTGACCAATTCTAAAACCTTTTTAAACGAAAAAAAAAAATTGAATTCATACAAACTTGTGTTGTCATTCTTGTATTTTGGGTTTATGTGTCTCCCAGGTTCTAGTAGTGCCAAGTGTAATTGTCCTTAGTAAATAGCCTTAAAACTCAGAGCGAAAAACACGGTTTTTGCATCTTCAGAACTGCTCTTGAGCATAGAAAGAACAAGGCACACCTTTTTTAGACTTCCCAAATGTTTTTATTGTTTGCACCGCATTTTGTTTTGGTTTTTAGAAATACTAGCCTTTTTTTTATGTGCGGCTTTTTTGGCAGAAACATGCATGGGTCGTAAGCCATTTGTTTTAGTTTGAAAAAGTAATAAAATAACACTGTGAAAAATAACAACTGGAGATGGGGTGATGGTACCCCTGATCCATCCCAAATGTTAACAAACACACTTTCTTTGGGGGCTCAAATGGGTATCTTCAACAAGATCCCATGGCTAGGGTAAACATGTGCTATCTGCCATCATGGGGGATCAATGGTCGTGCTTTGGGGATGTAAACCCTTCCTCTCACCTACTTGAGGAGGGAGGAAGAGGTTGCACCCCCAAAACAGGGACATAGATATCCTGTGACGGCAGATAGCACATGTTGAGTCTTCAGTGTGTGCATCTTCACATTTGGGATGTTGGAAATCCCTGAGATAATGTCAGACGCAGAACAAAAAACACACTCTTCTCCCCAAAATATCTATCATGTTTTTATATTTTTGCTCAATCACAATCATTCTCTTTCTCATAATGTCCATTTCGCTACTGCATTCCATGATTTCCTGAATGATTATTTTGGCGCTGGCACTCGAGAATGGCGGATTTGGACTTCCTGACACACCCCCACGTTCAGTCCCTAAAACAAAAAAAAAGGTTTTACACTAGGCAGTCCTACATCTGTATTTACCTTGAAGTTGTGGTGACAGACACTGACCTGTTGTGCTGATAAGCTCCACCTCTCCTTCCTCCACCTCCCCTTCCTCCACCTCCGCTTCCTCCCCCTCCGCTTCCTGAACCTGCTGATCTTGGTCTGCTTTGGGAGCTTCGGGGATTTTCTGTGGTGTTGGGTTACTCGTCTCATGAGCATGGTGTCCTCCCACTCTCCTCTCCCCTATGGGAATTTACAACAAAATGTATACTTTAGCACACAGACTTTTTTTAGGCCTGAAAAGGGATCCTCAATGTTTTGAAGTGGGGTACAATTGATATTTGGCCCTGAGTTCCAACATGAACATATGTGATTTTGCAAACTCAACAAAGCAACATGTTATTTTTGAGGACACTCACAAATACACTTGGATAACCACCAAGGTATCCACTGGAGCACCTGTGTGTGACACCGTTAAGAAATTTGGTCATGTGGCCCAGAGTATAGTATCTTGCTGAAGAACAAAAAAGAGTACACAACTGCTGGAGTGTCATCTCCTTTACCCAGAATACAGTTTATCCTTTCATTCACATTCTAAATTTCCTTACAACACATCATCTAGCCAACAATGTGTAGATAAACATTGTTGAAGTAAAATGAGGCATGCCCACATGTAGTTTACGTGGATATGTGCCAAACATGTTTGGGGGAAGAGCAGCAAGTTATTGGTCAAAACATTGGCCAAATAAGTGGACTCTCCACTTAACATAAAAGATGAGATTTCAAAATGTGAACCCAGTCAAGACAAGCACATGTTGCAAAACATGGAAGAATACATATTACAATGTGAAAGAACACAGTAAAATAAACTTACTTTTTTCAATGCTTTTTATAAGCTTCCTATACTGCTCCGGCTCCCTGAGCTTCAGGTCTGACCACCTTTTACGGAGTTGTTCCTTGGATCTCCTGACCCCATATTTTTTATAGAGAGTCTTCGCCACTTTATCCATAATTTGTGACTTCCGGAGATTAGGGGTGTCGTATGGGCCATGCTTGCCGTCGTAATCCTTCCTCCGCAGAATGTCCACCATCTCCGCCATCTCAGAAAAAGACATATTAGTCGCCTTGTATCTTTTTTTACAGGATCGGGACGTTTCCGCCTCTGGGCTTTCCTCGTCGGTAATTTCAAGGAAAGAAGCCACCTGTGTCTGCGACATGTCGCCGTCTCACACTGTGCGCCGATCGTTAAGGGGCGGGGAAATGCAGAAAAAGTCCGTCATGGGCGGGCGACGAGGGCAGAGTTACACGCATGCGCAGGGTATAAAAAGGGGAAAGAAGTTATTAGGGATGCGCGGAGTAAGGACGACCGGAAGTGAACCCACGAAGTGAACAAAGGTAAGAAGGGAACTCGTGCCTGCAGAGGCATATTAATGGGTCATGATTGTAAAGGGCAATATTGTGATAAGTTGAGGAGAATCAATTCTGATCCTTTTTTTTTTGTACTTGCTGATCCTAATAGATGCATAAACTAAGAGAGCCGGAGGTGATGCTTGTTTTTATTGAAAAGTATAAGGAACAGCGCAACCTTTGGGAGCTCAAACACCCTGCGTATCACAAAAGTGATGTACGACGGGCAACTATTACCAAATTAGCCGAGGATATGAAGCCATGGATCCCAGATGCAGACTACACTATGATCAATAATAAAATCAACAACCTGCGCAATTCTTATAAAAAAAAATTCAAGGAAGTGCGCCAGTCCAAGAGATCAGGAGCAGCAGCCGACAATGTAGTAAAGCCCAAGCTGTGGTACTACAGACATCTTCAATTCCTGGATGACCAGATCGAGGCCAGGGAATCTATTTCCAGCCTTCCCTCAACCCTTCCTTCCACCCTTCCCTCCAGCGTTCCTTCCACCCTTCCCTCCACCCCTGCAGAGGCGGAGGAGGAGCCTCCCGAGCTATAAGAGCCAGATCTTCACATCTTCAGCCCGGTATAGTATTTTTGATGCTAATTATTGTCCACTAAGTAATATGGAGTTGAACTGTTTGGCTTAGCCATAAATGATCCCACCCCCCCCCCCCCCTCCAAAATAAACCAGTAATGAGATCAAAATCGTGTGTGATTGATTCCTCAAATAATAGAAATCTACTTTTTATTTTATAAACAGGATGAGGCAAGCCAGGAGGAAGAGGGTCAGGAGTGTGACAGGCAGGAGGAGGCAGGGCCAAATGGGACTCAGCAGGTCCCCAGGCCTAGTGGCAGCACCGTCTCCCAAGTGGCTCCCCTCCACGTCAGACCGCCAAAACAACGGCAGATGACACAAGTGGAGGAGGAGTCACTAAAGATGATTCAGGAGGCTGCTGCCATTATGAGGGCCCCCCTCAACCCTACGGAGGGGTTTAGCACCTATCTGGCGGATAAGCTGCTCAGAATGGAGGCGGGACAACGGGCCCTCTGTGAGCATCTCATCTATATGGCCGTACACATGGGGGCGAGGGGGCTGCTGACCTCTCCTCCTTCTCCTCCTCCTCCTGCCACATCACCACCCACAGTGGCCCAGCCTGCAAGGGTGCGTGGACGGGGCCGTGGAGAGAACGCTGCAGAGAGGCGTGGAAGGAAGGCTACAAGAAAGAGCAGGAGGTGATTCCCTGGCCTCGAGCTGCTCATCCAGAAATTGAAGGTTGATGGAGTACCACAGCTTGGGATGATGTATGTCTTTGGCTGCTGCTCCTGATTTCATGCTGTTGTTGATTTTATTATTGATCATAGTCAGGTCTGCATTTGGGATCTAATGACTTTATATTCTCTGCTAATTTGGGAATAGTTGCCCTTCGGTTTTTGATTAGTTTTTTCCAAAATAAAGGGAAATTTGATTACAGAAAAACCTACATGCCTGATGTGTTTTTTTGAGAAGTAGCAATAAGATTGCATAAATACAATGTGTAATTAAGAACAAGGGACACCAACCTCCATGATTTTTCTAAAATTTAATATTATGTTGTTCTGAGAAATTGACACACCAAAAAATGCACAACAAATTTTAAGAGTCAAAAAACATAAAGGTGTAATTTGGGAGGTCGGCCTTGCAGAATTTTAATAATTATTCCTAAGATCACTAGAAAAAAGAAAGACATACATTTGACAGAGAAAGTTCTGCTGCCAAAATGACATTTTAAAGACCGTTCGAAAGCAAAAAAACATGCGCTGCATTAAACGAAGCAATAACTTGCAGAATGACGAATGTGCTCTCTCCATTAGGAACGCTAGTTTTACAAGAACGAGCGCTCCCGTCTCCTAATTCAGTCTGAGCATGCGTGGGTTTTTAAACCGATGGACTTGCCCATAGACGATCGGAAATTCCCATCGGTTTTTTATCCATCTGAAAAATTTAAAACAAGTTCTATTTTTTCCATCCGATGGAAAAAAGACCGATGGGTACCATACACGATCGGTTGGTCTGATGAAAACCATCCATCGGACGGTTTTCACCAGTTAAACCGATCGTGTGTACGGGGCTTTAGAGTTACAGAGGAGGTCTGGTGCTGGATTTATTGCTCTAACGATCGCGGCGATACCTCACATGTGTGATTTGAACACCGTTAACATATGCTGGCGCGACTTACGTATGCGTTTTCTTTACTGTGCGAGCTCGCAGGGATGGAGGCGCTTTAGAAAAAAAAAATCGTATTTATTTTTTATTTTTATTTTTTTCCATTGTCCCTGTAAAAAAAATTAAAAAAAATGTTGATCACTTTTATTGCTGTCACAAGGAATGTAAACATCAGTAATAGGTGGTGACAGGTACTCTTTATGGAGGAATTGGGATATAAAAGACCCCCAATCCCTCCTTTACACTTCAAAGTATTTAGATGGCCAAAAAAGGCAATTCTGAATACATACCTCCCAACTTTCAAAAGTCCCAGCGCGGGACACTCAGAGATCTCCCCTCTCCCCTGCTAATCAAAGTTGTTGAGCGGGGGGGGGGGGGGGTGCCGCGGGATGTTTTGAGCTCAAATCTGGGGGGGGGGGGCTTACCTGCTGGTGGATCTGCTGTGCCTTCTCTGCTTCCTGCTTCTTCCTGCTGTCCGGGGGAAACAGGAAACTCTCGCGGGATTGCGGGAAGGAGGAGCCTATGCGTGACAGTTGGGAGGTATGTGAATACTGTAGTTTTTTAAAATATTTGCGTCCTTGGCAGCCGAGTGAATGGGAAGTGACGTTGTGACGCCACATAGGAGACTGTAACCAAGCCGTTTCCGGCTTTGATTCAGTCTCACTCTAGTCGGTGGAAGTCGGATCGTAGATCGGGTCTCCCGGTGGGACAGGAGGCCCAGGTACATCGACGGAAGGCGGCGGGTGGGGGGGACGTCCCCTGCCGCTCCTCCGAGATAAACCCCTGAAATCCAAGGTCACATATGTGTGTACAGTCGGCACTAAGGGGGTATAGATGTGTAGACATCCATGTGAGTATAACTGTATCCAATTCCTCCACCTCCCATGAGACTCTTTTGCATGCAAATCTTCAATTAATATTCTAATTGATCTTCTTGGTGACTTTTCTGGCATTTTTTTTCAAAGGGGGGATGTGGTTTATGTGTGTACACATGTGTATGAGCATAGCTGTGCGCAGCCTATAGCATTAGAGTGTGCACCCCAAAGCTCAAACACAGAAGCCTTTTTCTGCAACCTCAGCTGCAGGGGGCAGTGAATGAACAGGAAGTGCTCTGTGCCGAACGGCTTCCTGTTTATTCACAAAAGGAAGTATAGTAAATACAGTTTACTATGCTTCAGTTATGCATGAACACAGTGAGTGAGTGTGTTCACTGTGTTCATTTAGAGAAGGAAGGCACCAGTAAATTATATATTTGCTAGGCTCTCCCCCCCCCCCTGCTCTCCATCACGCAAGGAAGCACGAGCAGTAGGGGGAATCTTCACTGCATATAGTGACTAGGGTGTGCCCACGTCTATGTGTATGAGTATTCAGGAGTACGCATGGAAAATACAGTGCTAGGAGATGGAGATCTGCACAGAGAGCGAGAGTCTTTTCATATTAATAAGCGTGTAATCACTCGCTTGTTAACCTGTGTATCGGTATTCCCGAGTCTGGCTTGGGGTGGAATTTCAGTAACATAAGCGGTAACCCCGAGCCAGACTCGGACTGCATCGCAGTATCCAGGCAAAGTTACTTACCTTGTCCCCTGGATCCTGCGATGTCCTCCCCTGTGTCTGCAAGCTGTCTCCTCGCTCGATTCACACAGTGCCCGGCGCCAAATTCAAAAAAGTAAAAACACAATATACATACAGTACACTGTAATCTTACTGATTACAGTACTGTATAAAAAAATTACACATCCCCTTTGTCCCTAGTGGTCTGTCCAGTGCCCTGCATGCAGTTTTATATTATAAATAAAAAAAATTCTGCCTGGAAACTGGAGATTGTCCATAGCAACCAAAAAGTGTCCCTTTATGTCAAAAGTGGTTTTAGACCAGCTAAAAAACAGCGATAATAAATTTGAATCACTTGCAGAATTGAGCGATAGCGATTTGTAGGGAAATTCATCATCAAACACTAAATCTAATGACAGCGACAATTCTGCAACTGAGCAAATTTCAGTGTTTTTGATTTGATTACATTATTGGATAATTTTTATGATTATTATATTATTATTTGTTATAATTATTTATAGTTATTTATTATATTATAATTTATGATTTTGTGTTTCAAACTTTATCATACCCGGGATGTCTACTAGACTCTGGTTTGGACAGATTTAAGTGAGTAATTACTAAGAATTACAGCCCTACAATATAAAACGCCAAATTTCCATTCAAAATAATTGTACCGCTTTCAGCACCTAAAATCTGACAGAATCATACCGCCAGGGAGGTTAATATGATCCAGATCTGTAGCTCCTCCTGCCCCCTGCCCTGCTGACAGGATGACAGTGTCAGCGGGCCGGGAGATGCGGGAGAAGACACACAGGCTGAATCCTGCCTCTGCCCTGTCGAAGGTAGGACTGTGAGGGGGGCAGGCAGAAAGTAAGATCCCTTTCACACTAAGGCAGTTTTCAGGCTAGAAATAGCGACTGTAAAGCTCATGAAAACTGCCTCCTATTCATTGCAATGGGTGCTTTCACACCAGGGTGGTGCGCTTGTGGGACGTTAAAAAAAGTCCTGAAAGCATCATCTTTGGGGTGGTTTTGGAGCGCTGTATACAGCACTCCCAAAATGCCCCTGCCCATTGCAATGAATGGGCAGCGCTTCCAAAGCACTTGAAAAGCGCTTTAGAAGCGCCGCAACACAGGAGTTTTTAACCCCTTTTTTGATGTTAAAAGCACCCCGCTAACGGCCGAAAAGCACCACTTAAACAGCGGTAAAGCGCCGCTAAAACGAGCGGCGCATTACCGCGAATGCACGGGGGGGGCCCCAGTGTGAAAGGGGTCTAAAAGGGGGCACTGTTATTAGAGGGGGGAGGTGACTGCAAGGGGCACTGTGATGGGGCTGTGATTGCTATGGGGGCTGTGATTGCTATGGCACTGTGATGGGCACTGTGATATAAGGGGGACTGCACTGTAAAGGGGCACTCTAATCATTACAGTGCCCCTTCACACTGCATAGCTCCCAACTGTGCCTGATTTGGACCAATGTCCCTCTGTCCCTCATTCCTCCTCATTTGTCCCTCATTTTGGTCTGATCTATATAGTTGTATATAAAATGCATATTTTATCTATCAAAAAGTGTTTTCCAGCACTAAACCTTTCATCTGATTTCTAAATGGCTGCATTTGTAAATATATATATATATATATATATATATATATATATATATATGTAGCGATACCCTCAGCTTAAGCGGGCCGCAAGGTTTGATTTGGGCCCTGAGTACAGCTCTCCAACCCACCGGCAATCGGCTCTACCCACTCTGGCACAGCTAGTCTAAAGGATACACACATATATCCTTATACTTTAAGAGAGAGATTCAAACATAGAACAGTAATAAAGGGATAACGGATTTACTTCTTGTTATGCAAAGAAAACACACAGCAATGACAATATGATTTTTAACTTGTATGCAGAGCCCTGCAATGACAGTCACATTACACCATAAGAATAAAGGGGGGTAAAGGAACGCCACGTGGGGCGACCGGTAACTAGGTACCCTATGGCACAACAGCTAAATGTATACCTAATGGATCAGGCCTGATCCCTTACTCTAAAACTTAGTCCTGTAAGAATAATGGATTCTTCACCGGCTTGCTGTAGAGGTGGTGCACATAAGAATAATAAACACTTTGTAATCCAACAGGGAGAATCTGAACAACTGACCGTACTTCACTAGAGATCCTCTGGATCAGTCCTGCTGCGGATCTCCAGTGAGAGTCTTAAAGTGAGGTGGTAGGCCTCGGCAGTCTATAGGCACAGTACTATAAACAGGTTATTGGATGAGCTCTCGCTCAGCTCACCCTCCGGACGCGACCCGTCCGGGACTTCCACCGGCTGTGTCGTCACTCGCACACAGCGGTTGCTGCCATCGGGTCTCCGATCCAATCTAGGCTGCAGGCAGGAGATGTTGGATGCCACCCAGGCTCGCAAAGGGTGGAAGGCTCTTTGGTTCGCTGTAAGAAGTCCCCAGGCTTCAGGCCCTCACACAGCACAGCTCCGCACAGGTGGATCAGTCTCAGCCGTCCCGTGTCCAAAGAGAGCGAGTCAGGCCTCGCCCCTTCCTTATATCACTTCCCCCATGAGTCTCTGGGGCATAACCCAAAACATCCGGTGAACAGTGGAGCTCTGGGAACCGTAGTTCTTTCTCCTAATTAAAGGGGAAACACCCCGCTACACACTCCCCCCACTAAAACTCTTTGGTCCCCAAAGATAAACAATTTAACAACAATTCTGAACCAATTTACTGAATGCGGAGTATGATGTTGGTACAGGGAATTTCCACCAAAACTCAGAGGTGGGGTTCCCTATACCACAGGTCACACTAGCATGGGTGGCCTGTCTAACTGTGCCAGAGAGTGAGCTGGGGTTGCCCTCCACCAAATGAACAGTGGAAGGATCTGAGCACTCAGTACTTCTTCTGGCAGTGGCAACAGAGTCCTCTGAGCTTTTTCCCAATTGAGGGTAGGTTAATCTCCTGGGAGGCCTCACGACTCTGTAAGTTCTTTGCTCCCTTGGGACTTCAGGCTCAGGTACCACAGGCTCTGCGTCAGGAACACTTTCTGACATCATCACTGATTCTGGGGCCTCTTCCTCCTCTGCTTCTGAGTAAAGGCCCGGAATATCTTCCCAGCATTCAGGCACATCACTGGATGGAATGAACTCTGTAGCCTCTGACCCCTCTCCGGTCTGAGGCCGCTTGGGCTTGTTCATAGGCCGCTTTCAGTTTATACCTAAGTCGGTCCACATATCCTTTGTGGGAGGTAGCAGAGGTATAGTCTAGGGAAATGCCAAAGGCCAGATCCACTGGCAATCTTGCTTCTCTCCCAAACATGAGGCGGTAGGGAGAGTAACCCGTCACATCACTGGTGGTGCAATTGTAGGCATGCACCAAAGTGGATATGTGTTGACTCCAATGCTGCTTCTTCTCTGTCTCCAGAGTCCCCAGCATGTTTAACAAAGTCCGATTAAACCTCTCAGGCTGGGCATCTCCTTGTGGATGATAAGGGGTAGTCCTGGTCTTTTCCACTCCCAGGGAGTCCAGGAGGTTCCGGATCAGGCGACTCTCAAAGTCCCTTCCTTGGTCGGAGTGGATTCTCTGTGGTAATCCATAGTGGACAAAGTATTTTTCTAGAAGCACCTTAGCTACAGTGGAAGCCTTCTGGTCTCTGGTGGGGAACGCCTGTGCATAATGGGTGAAATGATCGGTTACCACCAGAACATTTCCCAATCCACTCAAATCGGGTTCGAGGCAGAGAAAGTCAATGCATACCAGATCCATTGGGCCTTGACTCTGTAGGTGGCCCATTGGGGCAGCTTGATGGGGTAGAGTCTTCCTCTGGATGCATCGTGCACAGGAGTGGCAATATTCCTCCACTTCAGCCCTCATACAGGGCCAATAGAACCGGCTTCTGACAAGTTGGAAGGTTCTTTCAGCTCCCAGGTGACCATGCTGGTCATGTAAGGCAACCAGCACAGTCTCTCGGTGCTTCTCTGGGAGAAACAACTGCCATTTATCCTCGGAGTCATCAGAGGGGCCCCTTCGGTAGACCACTCCCTGATGGACCTGTAGCCTGTCTAGCTCCCTCCATAGCAGACGAGCCTCCTTGGAGGGGTGATGTCGAAGTTTCTCTGGACTCTCGTTTTCCAATGCTTCAAAGACCAATCTCCCTATGGGGTCTTCCAATTGGTCGCACCTCAGTTCCTTCTTAGACAGCTTCGACAAGCCTTCCTCTTCAAGTTGAGTCACCCCACAGTAGTGTTTTGGAACTCCCACTGTGGTAACTCCTATTTCCTCTGCTCTGGAGCCTCCTCGGGCTTGGAATTCAGCTCCTTGACAAAGGGCCCGCACCCCGTCCGGTGCTACCTGATTCCAGTCCTCCCAGTCATCAGCCATGGCATGAGATCTTCGGGACAGGGCATCTGCATCCCTATTTCCAGCCCCTGGTCTGTACTTCAGACTGAAGTTGAACCCAGATAATGCAGCTAGCCACCTGTGTCCTGTGGCATCCAACTTGGCAGTGGTGAACAGGTAGGTCAGGGGGTTGTTATCTGTTTTCACTGTAAACCCTGCTCCATAAAGGTAGTCTCTTAGTTTGTCCACAACTGCCCATTTGAGGGCCAAGAACTCCAACTTATGGGTGGGGTAGTTTTTCTCCGAGGGGGTCAGACTTCGACTCACATAAGCCACTGGTCGCATTTGCTCTTCATGCTCCTGATAGAGCACTCCCCCTAGGCCTTCATGACTAGCATCAACATGTAACTCGTAGGGTCTGGTGGGATCAGCATAGGCCAATACTAGGGCTGTGGTGAGGCTCCTCTTCAAGGTTCTGAAGGCCTCTTCACACCTGGGGGTCCACTGATCTTGAACCGACTCCCGGTCTTCTAGGGCCCAAGCCATCCTCTTCCCCTTCAGTCCGGAGCAGTTCATTTAAAGGCTTGGCAATACGGGCAAACCCATCCACAAACCTCCTATAATAGGAGCAGAACCCCAGGAAAGATCTAAGTTCGGTGACTGTTGTGGGTCTTGGCCAGGAGGTAACCGCCTCCAACTTCTCAGGATCAGTCGCCACCCCCTTTTTCAGACACTACGTGTCCCAGATAATTCACCGAAGACTGGTAGAACCGACACTTCTCGGGGGAAAGCTTCAACCCCTCTTCACTAAGTCTCCTCAACACTTTCTCCAATCGGGCCTCATGTTCCTCCAGAGTTCTCCCGAAAACAATGACATCGTCCAGGTACACTAGGACTTCTATGAGGTTCATGTCTCCAACAGTCTTCTCCATGAGTCGTTGGAAAGTAGCTGGGGCTCCAGATAGGCCCTGGGGCATTCTGTTAAACTCAAAGAATCCCACAGGAGTTATGAAAGCGGTCTTTTCCCTATCCTCTGGGTGCATGGGAATTTGATAGTACCCGCTCTTGAGGTCCATCACGCTGAACCACTTAGCTCCAGACAAACTCTGTAAGGCGTCCTCTATCCTTGGCGTGGTGTACTGATCAGGGGTGGTCCTCCTGTTGAGAGTTCTGTAGTCAATGCAGAGCCTCAGCGACCCATTCTTCTTCCTGACCACCACTATTGGAGAGGCATAAGGGCTCCTGGACTCTCGAATCACCCCAGTCTTTTTCAGTTCTGCAAGCTGTTCTCTCAGATCCTCCAGATCTGCCAGCGGAACCCGCCTGACTCTCTCCCTGAACGGTTTGTCTTCTTGCAGGCGGATGCGGTGGGTAGCACTCCTCGCACGCCCCACATCGAATTCATCTTTTGAGAAAATCTTCTCCCATCTAGTCAGCTGGGCCTTGGCTCTCTCCTTCCAAGCCCCAGGTAAGTTCGGGTTCTCAATGAAAAGTTTTTCCCAAACATCTCCTTCTTCACCCGCTTGCTTCACTTCTGACCAGCTGACTGGGACCGCAGGACTCACCTGTCCCAGCAACATCCGGGCAGGTATCTCTATGGCCCTTCCTGTAGAGTTCCTTACACTCACCGGGACTCTTCCCCTGGCTTTCTTCAAGGCCTTGATTGGAATCACTTCCGGTATCACTTCCAGGCCTGAGTGATCTTCCCTTGGGTCGGATTCCAGCATGACAAAGGGGCCAGGCTGCTCCCAGGTGAGCTTCACAGTGGCCTTGAGGCAAGCCACCTGTCCGGGCTGCAGCACCACTCCTTCTCTCCCCAGTCTCCACACCTTCCCTATCCCCTCTCCTGGGGTCTTCTGCTCCAACACTAACCGTTGGTAGGCTGTCTTCAGCATGGGATGGATGTTTGGATCTTGATGGCTCCTCATCTTCACCAGGGGGGTCAGAAGTCTTCTCACTAGATCCGTATTGGTGCCTATGATGAGGGACATCTTGTTGGCCCCGGGTGGTCTAGGACACACAACCGCCAGGGTGTCGAATACTTCTGTCTTCCCAGCCACAGAGGGGTCGAATGTCAGCTTTATGGGTAGATAACCATCATAAGGGAAACTCTGCGTTCCCAGGCCCCATATCTCCAGCTCTTCTATCTTCCGTATAGGCAAATGGCTTAAGTGCCTATCATAGAAGTCTCTATACAATAAAGTCACTTGAGCTCCAGTATCCAGAAGGGCCTTCGTATATACTCCTTCCACCTGGATAGATACCGTGGGGGACGGGCCGACCAATTCTTCTGGGTACGGCCGGGTTGAGGTCACTCTCTTCTGAGGACTTGTCTTCATCCAGTTGGTTTTTGACTTTGTTCTCCCCTGAGCCTGGTATGCACTGACCCTCGCCACCCTAATGGGGTTACAAACCCGCTGAGGGATGTTATTGTCTCTTGGTTGTAGGCATTCCTTCTTGGGAGTGCTAAATTTCTTCTGAGGGGTCTTGTCCCCTCTCTCTGGTGTGTATCTTGGTTGAGAAACCCTAAATTCCTTCTCAGGGGTCGTGTTTTCTCTCTTCCTCCTATTCAGTTTGGAGCTCACTGAAAGAGATGGGCACCCGGTTGACTCCCTCACCGGGGCCCTCTGGCGTTTCCCGCCGGCTGGCGATTATCCATTTTCTTCTTCTTAGGACTGGAACACCTACTGGCAAAGTGGCCACTGCCTCCGCAGTTGTAGCATAACATCTCTTCTCGGTCCCGAGTGGGACTCGGTATTGACGTATCTGGGAACAACTCCTTTCTGGGGCTTGGTTTCTCTGCTCCACCTTGACCTTTCGCCATTATAGCAGTCATCATCTCCATCATCTGGGACATCTGCAACTTCAAAGTGTCCACCTCCGCTCCCCTATCGGGAGTCATGGCCGGTGTAACTATTGCTACCGGCTGTTTGACGGGCTCTATCAGGCGTTCTTTTTTTTTTTCTTCCAATATAGCCTCTTCCTCTCTAATCATTCGGATGAGGTCAGGGTACTCCAGATTCTTCCCATCCTGACGGGCACGCAGTGTCCATGCAATTGGATCCATGGGTTGAGCTCCCCTCACTACCTGTTGAGCACGGGCCTCATCTACTTTCCCTGGGCTGATCCCCTTCTTCAGGATCATCCTATGCAGTATTTTGTCCAGGCGTCCCATATAGTCTGATAGTTTCTCACCTTCCTTCTGGTAGCAATGCTCCAGCTGATAAACAAGCTCCGTGACTTTCTCTGTCCCACCAAACACATTCTGTAACACATCGAGGCACTCTTGTGCAGTACAATCTGCCTTGCTCATCTTCAGGTTGCGTACGGCCTCTAGAGCAGGCCCTTTCAAACTTTCCACAACCCTCTGTTTCTTTCTGCGGTCCGGAACTTCCCATTCCTCTAGTGCCTGAGTTGCACTGTCTAGCCACTCCTCAAATCCCTCTTCTTCCAAGGGTACTGGTTTCCTCCCTGAAAACATCCGGAGTTTCCTGTACCCCGACATCGGGTAATCTGTGGGCTCTTTCTTGCACTGAGCTACAATCTCCCCCAGAACAGCGCATAATTCTGCACTAAGGGTGCCTGGGCTTGTCCTGGGACTCTTTGTGTCCTTCTGTGGGGATGACGGGGAAGATGGCTGCGGTGACAGTGTTATTTTTGTCTGAGGGCTGTCTCTTGTGCGCGGCAGCGCATGCAGCAAATGATAGACCTGATCGTCCTCATCTTGTATGCTGTTGCCTCTAAACTGTTCAGGAATTTCTGCCTGCCATTCCAGTAAGACATGTGAAAGTCCACCACTAGTTTTCACATCTATCACCCATGGTTTGTGAATCGGTGATAGGGACATTATGAGTTGTATCATTGCTTGTGTCTGCCATATCCCCGGGAGTTCTATAACTGCCGTCCTGGCTGGGTCTACGCCCCATCTCTTGTACCACTGTCCCACCTCTATCGGGTCCATGCCGGTAGCTTCTGGCGGTTTCACCGCTGTCTCAGTAATCCCGGACGAGCCCCCACGTGTAGCGATACCCTCAGCTTAAGCGGGCCGCAAGGTTTGATTTGGGCCCTGAGTACAGCTCTCCAACCCACCGGCAATCGGCTCTACCCACTCTGGCACAGCTAGTCTAAAGGATACACACATATATCCTTATACTTTAAGAGAGAGATTCAAACATAGAACAGTAATAAAGGGATAACGGATTTACTTCTTGTTATGCAAAGAAAACACACAGCAATGACAATATGATTTTTAACTTGTATGCAGAGCCCTGCAATGACAGTCACATTACACCATAAGAATAAAGGGGGGTAAAGGAACGCCACGTGGGGCGACCGTTAACTAGGTACCCTATGGCACAACAGCTAAATGTATACCTAACGGATCAGGCCTGATCCCTTACTCTAAAACTTAGTCCTGTAAGAATAATGGATTCTTCACCGGCTTGCTGTAGAGGTGGTGCACATAAGAATAATAAACACTTTGTAATCCAACAGGGAGAATCTGAACAACTGACCGTACTTCACTAGAGATCCTCTGGATCAGTCCTGCTGCGGATCTCCAGTGAGAGTCTTAAAGTGAGGTGGTAGGCCTCGGCAGTCTATAGGCACAGTACTATAAACAGGTTATTGGATGAGCTCTCGCTCAGCTCACCCTCCGGACGCGACCCGTCCGGGACTTCCACCGGCTGTGTCGTCACTCGCACACAGCGGTTGCTGCCATCGGGTCTCCGATCCAATCTAGGCTGCAGGCAGGAGATGTTGGATGCCACCCAGGCTCGCAAAGGGTGGAAGGCTCTTTGGTTCGCTGTAAGAAGTCCCCAGGCTTCAGGCCCTCACACAGCACAGCTCCGCACAGGTGGATCAGTCTCAGCCGTCCCGTGTCCAAAGAGAGCGAGTCAGGCCTCGCCCCTTCCTTATATCACTTCCCCCATGAGTCTCTGGGGCATAACCCAAAACATTCGGTGAACAGTGGAGCTCTGGGAACCGTAGTTCTTTCTCCTAATTAAAGGGGAAACACCCCGCTACATATATATATGTAAAGCGCTGCGTAAATTGACGGCGCTATACAAGTACCTGAAATAATAATAACTAAGGAATAGTAGTGGTAAAAAAAGCACTTGTGGGTTTAACCAATCTTGGTTTTTTTTGTACAATTCTCCTTTAAGGGGGCGTGGCAAGGGATGTGTCCTATGTGCCTGCATACTTTTGCTGATAGGTGTCCCTCATTCCCATCTCAAAAAGTTGGGAGGTATGACACTGTAGTCACCTTTGTATCACAGTGGCCCTTTACAATACAGTACGGAGGACCAACTCTTCACCAACCACCCCATGAACACCCTCCCCCCCCTCCCCCCCCTCCCCCCCCCCCCCCATTCGTCCCTGCAAAAATTGGCTGCTCAGTCTAAAATGCCCGGGCCTATTTCTTGTCCATGCTTCACAGTAAAGAGGTTCATAATTATTTTGGTTGTGTGCATACAGCAGCTACCTACAAGGCATACAGACAAGAATTCCATAAGTAAGAGAAGTTCTTTACGGGCAAATGCATTTATCTTCTACAAACACACCTGCAGGTCAGATTCCAGCACCCACCTGTCTCATTCCTCTCCTGTATAATATGAATGCAGTATCTTTATTAGAGTGAATCATTACCTGCAGAAAAAAAAGCAGACCTTCACATTAAACCCAGAAGGATTACCATGCATGCTCTGAAAGAACAAAGCTCACGCGATTGTTCTCGGTTGAACTTGTGTAAAAAAAACGACAAGCAGATTACGTGACAACCTGGGATTGCCATAGTCTATGTTCTTCATACATAATAATAACACATTTTTATTACCTCTATCAGTGGTGTGACTAGGCCATCACCGTGGGCACAGATAACTGATATTCACAAATAAAAAGGATGCTCAACCACGAAATATACATTACAGTATATACAAACCAAAAATATCTTCTATGGGACGGAAGCACTAAATGGTGAAAACCGTGGCCAGGCTATGGACATTTAAAGAGGGGTTCCACCCGCGATTTTTTTATTTTTTTTTAAAAGTCAGCAGCTACAAACACTGTAGCTGCTGACTTTTAATAAGGACACTTACCTGTCCTACTCGCCTGCGATGTCGCCCCCCCCAGGCCGATCCCTCGATCCTGCAGCTCCCGGCGCCGCCATCCTCACTAAGGGAAATAGGCAGCGAAGCCGTGCGGCTTCACTGCCCATTTCCTACTGCACATGCGCGAGTCTCGCAGTGTTTTCTGAATGGGCCGGTGTCTCGTCACATTCGGCTCCCCATCACAGATTGCTCCGGAAGTGACGTTCCCTCACCGCCATCTTGTTACACCTCACACTCCTGCACAGTAATGATAGAGTGAGAAGGGGGCAAGCGGGCATCTTGTTACACCCACCGGAGTTTTAGATTTCACAGTTATTTTCAACACAAAATGGAGCTTATATGCTTAAATACAACATTTGTAAATCCGACGGACTGTTTAGATGTTAAATGTGAAAATCAGAGGTGTTCTGTCACATTAGCAACCATGTAAGGTCAGCAGGTTTGCTGCTGCTGCTTTTAAAATTTAACATCTAAACAGTCCGTCGGATTTCCAAATACTGTATTTAAGCATATAAGCTCCGTTTTGTTTTGAAAATAACTGAAATCTAAAACTCCGGTGGGTGTAACAAGATGTCCGCTTGCCCCCTTCTCACTCTATCATTACTGTGCAGGAGTGTGGGGTGTAGCAAGATGGCGGCGACGGAACGTCACTTCCAGGGTAATCTGTGATGGGGAGCCGAATGTGACGAGACACCGGCTGCTCTCTGGGATACACACAGTTCCCAGAAGGCAGCGCGCCCCATTGACCAGAAGACACCACGAGTAGGATGAGGAAGAAGACCAGCTGCGGATGATGAAGAGGCAGATTAGGGACTTCCGCATAGCAACCGCTATTTCTGGTAAGTAAAACAATTTTTTTTTTTTCAATTTTTGTTTTCAATTTTTTTTTTTGATTTTTGGTAAAAAAAAAATTCAGGGTGGAACTCCACTTTAAGTGTTTATCTAGCCAAGCAGTTATTATTTTCAGCCTAATTACATCTAAGAGGTCAGTTCCAATGCAGCAATGAGCGTCACAATTTGCAAGTGTGTCATGTTAAGGCAACCCATTCATAATGGAAGGACCACCAATGCACTTCAACAGACCGATTAAAGCCGGCCATAGATGCTGCAAATTTTGGCCAGTTCAGCAGGGACCGGCCGAGATTCAATCTATCTATGAGCAGGCTGATTGTACCCAAGTGGATCCATCAACAACCAGCATGTTGGATATCTAGCATGTGATTATTGCCAGTGGCTATAGCCGTTACCAATAATTCATTGTGTTTTTCTGGCACCCTGCACCCCTTCCTGGGAGAACACAATAGCGGGAGGGATTCCCCCATCAACACTGTTTGTGTTGATGGGGGAATCAAGCGATCTTCTTTTCTGCAACCCATGGTTGCAGGAAAGAAAATTGCATAATCTATGGCCTGTCTTACAGAAATGACCCTTACCCTTACCCTTATCGTACACATGATCTGATTTTACGTCGGAAAAACTTTGGATGGTTTTTCCGATGGAATTCCGCTCAAGCTTGGCTTGCATAAACACGGTCACACAAAAGTTCTCTGAACTTTTGACCGTCAAGAACGCAGTGACGTACAACACTACGACGAGCCGAGAAAATTAATTTCAATGCTTCCGAGCATGCGTCAAATTGTTTCCGAGCATGCGTCGGAATTTTGCGCGTCGGAATTGCTACAAACGATCGGAATTTCCGATTGGATTTTTTTCCAATTAGAACCAGCTCTAATTCCGAAATTTGGAAATTCCGACAGGAAAAGTCAGATGGAGCATACACACGGTCGGAATTTCCGACCAAAAGCTCACATCGGACTTTTCTTGTCGGAAATTCCGACCGTGTGTACGGGGCATAAGACACCACTGTACACCAAAACTCATGCTATGTGAGAATGCTCACCTCTGCACTGCAGAATTAAAGGGATACATTTATTTTAAAAAAACTGCTGTTCAAATGCTTCAGCATTCACACAGCTATTGTGAATAATCCCCATAATGTGTCTGATATGTGTATTTCCTATGATTGACAGCTCCATCTAGTGGCCATAAAGCTGTAATTTCCTAATAGCGGTATTTCAGGAAAATGCACATTAACGGGAATGTTTTATTTGGGATTGCTGTGCAAGGGCTGAGGCATTTGCGAAGTACAATTTTTATAAATAGACCCCAAAGTGTAACTAAAGCTAAGTTTTTTTTTTGGGGGGGGGGGTGGATTGATGAAGTGTACTGCTCTTATGGCCCAGTTAAAGAAATTACAGTATAATTAAAGGCGACACTTTTTTTTTAGTTTTGGATGGAGTGGAGTAAAATTTTTATTGCAGTCTGTACTGTACTGTAAGAGCGGCAAGGATGTGGTATTCCCTTCCACAGGCGGTGGTCTCAGCGGGGGGCATCGATGGTTTCAAGAAACGATTAGATAAGCACCTGAACGACCACAACATACAGGGATATACAATGTAATACTGACATATAATCACACACACAGGTTGGAATTGATGGACTTGTGTCTTTTTTCCACCTCATCTACTATGTAAGTATGTAACTATGTAATACCCCCTGAGGGAGATCCACCCTATCTATCTGTCCTGTTTACTAGACATGTGCGGTTTGTCTCGTTCCAAATACATTTTCGGACCAATTTTTAATTATTCGGAGATTCGGATATATCCAAATACCCGAATTACAAAGTTTACCAAATGCTCAGAATATCAAAACTAAATTTGTTCGAATTTACAAAATTCGAGATTGAAATTTGAATCGATTTTTACATCGAATTCCAAACGAATTCGAACTGTAAACATATTTCTGAAATCAAAGACTGTGTGTGTTTTTAGAGTACCATTTCGAAATAATGCTGTTTTTGTTAAGCCAAAGGTGATTTAAAGAGTCACTGTAGTCATTAGATGAAGATGTTTCTTTTGTTTGTTCACTTTGCCACATTCAAATCGAAAAAATAAAAATATATAACGTTTTCGATTCGACCGATTCAAAATTTATCGAATCAAACATTTCGAATCGAAAAAAACCTGTAAATTTGAAAAAGACATAAAACAAATTCCGAATACGAATTCTGAATACGAAACCCAAATGCGAATTGAACGAATTAATGAAATTTAACGAAACTAAATAACTAGATTAACAAATCAAAACTAAACTTATTTTTTCGTCATACACATATCTACTTTTTACCATTATCATTGAAAATAAAAGTAAAAAAAAATCCCAAATTTCGGGTTGTTCCCTGAAAAAGAATAGTGGGGACATCTTCCAATAGGGACACTAGTTCTGGTGACCTGGGGGGCCCCCAAGGGATTTCTTTAACCACTTGCCCTCCAGAAGGTTTTACCCCCTTCATGACCAGGCCATTTTTTGTGTTTTGACACTGCGTTACTTTAACTGATATTTGCGCAGTCATTGGACACTGTACACCAATGACATTTATATATTTTTCTTCCCCACAAATAGAACTTTCTTTTGGTGGTATTTGATCACCACTGGGTTTTGTTTTTTTTTACACTATGAACAAAAAAATGACCAAAAATGAAAAAAAAAAAAAAAATTTTTTTTACTTTCTGCTATAAAACATCTCCAATAAAAAAAATAGAAAAATCGAATTTCTTAATAAATTTAGGCCAATGTGTGTTCTGCTACATATGTTTGGTAAAATAAAATCCCAATAAGTGAATATTGATTGGTTTGCGCAAAAGTTATAGCGTCTACAAACTATGTATATATACTGTAATGGCGGTGATCAGTGGCTTTTAGTGGGGCCATGATAATATGGCGAGCAATCTGACACTAACTGACACTTTTGACACTCTGTGGGAACCAGTGACACAATACAGTAATACAGTGATTAGTTCTAAAAATATACACTGTCACTGTACTAATGACACAGGCTGGGAAGGGGTTAAACATCTAGGGCAGTGATATGCAATTAGCGGACTTCCAGCTGTTGTAGAACTACAAGTCCCATTATGCATAGCAAGAGTCTGACAGCCACAAGCATGACACCCAGAGGCAGAAGCATGATGGGACATGTAGTTTAGCAACAGCTGGAGGTCCGCTAATTGCATATCCCTGATCTAGGGCTATCAAAGGGTTAACTGTGTGCCTAACCAGCGTTTATGTGTGTACTGAAGTGCTTTCTCTACAGGATGCATTGTTTTTTTATTAGGGAAATAAAAACCAGCACATCCCTGCTGACAGGACAGAGCTCTGTCTTGTTTACATACAGTACAGTAGACTGAGCTCTGTCCTGTCTTCCCCTTGCCAGCAGTCATCCATTGGCTGGCACCCGCTAATCGGCTTGTGCTGTGACTAATCACAGCGCAGCTGGCGCGCCGGTGCTGTGCCCGCTAGGGTTACCACCTCATCCCTTTAAAATCGAACACATATTAACTGCTTGCCGACCAGCGCGCGACTATATACGTCGACAGCATATCACAGACAGGCAGAAGGATGTATATATATGTCCCCCTTTAAGATCGCCGCATTGTGGACGCGCGCACCCGCCGCAAGCTCCGTGACTCCGACCGCGGGTCCTGCGGACTCGATGTCGGCGGGCATACCCGCGATCATGTCACGGTGAGGAAGAAGGGGGAAATGCTGATGTAAACAAGCATTTCCCCAGTCTTCCTAGTCACAGGACAGTGTACACAGCTTCCTGTAATCGGGAGCGGTGATCACTGTCGTGTCACAATAAGCCTATCCCCCCCACAGTTAGGACACATCCCTAGGACACTCTTAAACTTTTCGGCGCCACCTAGTGGTTAACCCATTCACTGCCAGTGTCATTTTCACAGTAATCAGTGCATTTTTTTAGCACTGATCGCTGTAAAAATTACAATGGTCCCAAAAATGTGTCAAAAGTGTCCGATTTGTCCGCCATAAAGTCGCAGTCACGATAAAAATCGCAGATCGCCGCCATTACTAACTATCCCCTATTTTGTAGGCGCTAAAACTTTTGCGCAAACCAATCAATAAACACTTATTGCGATTTTTTTTACCAAAAATATGTAGAAGAATACGTATCGGCCTAAACTGAGGAAAAAAATAATTTTATATATATTTTTTGGGGATATTTATTATAGCAAAAAGTAAAAAATATTGCATTAGTTTCAAAATTGTCGCTCTATTTTTGTTTATAGTGCAAAAAATAAAAACCGCAGAGGTGATCAAATACCACCAAAAGAAAGCTCTATTTGTGGGAAAAAAACGTCAATTTTGTTTGGGAGCCACGTCGCACGTCAGCGCAATTGTCAGTTAACCACTTAACGACCGCCCACTGTAGTTATACGTCGGCAGAATGGCACGGACAGGCACAATCATGTGCCCGTACATGACTGCCTTCGTATGGGTGGGGGGTCCAATCAGACCCCCCTCCGGTACAGTGGGTGGCCGGGATCGCTTCGGGAGCGATCCGTGATGGGGGGGCCGCCATTCGATTTTGGCCACCCCCTCGCGATCGCTCCCAGCGAATCAAATGCTTCCTCTGCCTGTGTGATGTTTACACAGGCAGGAGGAAGTGATGTCATCCCTCATGCGGCGCTCACATATACCGAGCGCCGCATGAGAGAAGATGTCAGGTTAGTGCACAAACACTACACTGACACCAGGACACATAGGTACATAAATCGCCCCCCCAGCCCCCCCCCAGATCACCCCCCAGTCACAGTGTCACTGATTGCAGTGACCATTTATTTACTGATCACTGCAATCAGTGACATTTGTGACTGTAAAAATGTCAGGGCAGTTAGTTTTAGGTCCAGTGTAGCCCCCTAACCCCCCCTAATAAAGGTTTAACCCCTTGATTGCCCCCCAGGTAACCCTTTCACCCCCTAGCACCGCCGTCACTAAGCGATCGTTTTTCTGATCGCTGTTTTAGTGTCGGTGATGCCGATAGGTAGCCAGTTATTTTTTTTAGGTTCGCCGCAGGTTTTTATAGCGTCGGGTACCCCCATATATTACCTAATAAAGGTTTAACCCCTTGATCGCCCCCCAGGTAACCCTTTCACCCCCTAGCACCGCTGTCACTAAGCGATCGTTTTTCTGATCGCTGTTTTAGTGTCGGTGATGCCGATAGGTAGCCAGTTATTTTTTTTAGGTTCGCCGCAGGTTTTTATAGCGTCGGGTACCCCCATATATTACCTAATAAAGGTTTAACCCCTTGATCGCCCCCCCAGGTAACCCTTTCACCCCCTAGCACCGCTGTCACTAAGCAATAGTTTTTCTGATCGCTGTTTTAGTGTCGGTGATGCCGATAGGTAGCCAGTTATTTTTTTTAGGTTCGCCGCAGGTTTTTATAGCGTCGGGTACCCCCATATATTACCTAATAAAGGTTTAACCCCTTGATCGCCCCCCCCAGGTAACCCTTTCACCCCCTAGCACCGCTGTCACTAAGCGATCGTTTTTCTGATTGCTGTTTTAGTGTCGGTGATGCCGATAGGTAGCCAGTTATTTTTTTTAGGTTTGCCGCAGGTTTTTATAGCGTCGGGTACCCCCATATATTACCTAAAATAAAGGTTTAACCCCTTGATCGCTCCCCAGGTAACCCTTTCACCCCCTAGCACAGCTGTCACTAAGCGATCGTTTTATTGATCGCTGTCTTAGTGTCGGTGATGCCGATAGGTAGCCAGTTATTTTTTTTAGGTTCGCCACAGGTTTTTATACCGTCGGGTACCCCCATATATTACCTAATAAAGGTTTAACCCCTTGATCGCCCCCCAGGTAACCCTTTCACCCCCTTTTGCCAGTGTCACTAAGCGATCGTTTTTTTATGATCGCTGTCTTAGTGTCGGTGATGCCGATAGGTAGCCAGTTATTTTTTTTACGTTCGCCGCAGGTTTTTATAGCGTCGGGTACCCCCATATTTTACCTAATAAAGGTTTAACCCCCTGATTGCCCCTAGTTAACCCTTTCACCAGTGATCACCATATAAGTGTTACGGGTGACGCTGGTTAGTTAGTTTGCTTTTTATAGTGTCAGGGCACCCGCCGTATATAACCCAATAAAGGTTTAACCCCCTGATCGCCCGGCGGGTGATATCAATTAGGTTTTAGCATCAGAGAGGGTCTGCGTCACACCCCAGGCAGCGTCAGGTTAGTGCCAGTAACGCTAACACCCACGCGTGAAGCATACACCTCCCTTAGTGGTATAGTATCTGAACAGATCAATATCTGATCTGATCAGATCTATACTAGCGTCCCCAGCAGTTTAGGGTTCCCAAAAATGCAGTGTTAGCGGGATCAGCCCAGATACCTGCTAGCACCTGCGTTTTGCCCCTCCGTCCAGCCCAGGCCACCCAAGTGCAGTATCGATCGATCACTGTCACTTACAAAACAAAAACACACATAACTGCAGCGTTCGCAGAGACAGGCCTGATCCCTGCGACTCCAGTGCTGTAGGAGGTGATTTCACCACCACAGTTATAAAAAAGCATATATGCCGAAGCATTAGGGCAGCAGGGGCGGAGGAGCGGAGGAGCGATTTTGCTCCTAATGCCGCGTACATATGGTCGAAATTCCGACGGAGGCTTGCCCGTGGAAAAGTCTGACCATGTGTGTGCGGCATAACTTTTGCGGGAGGATGCCCTCATGCTTCGGCATATATAAATTGTGCATGTATGCCCATCATTAGAAGTGGGTGGATGAAGAGCGGTATTCTAATGGTGGGCATACCCACCGATCAATCTCTTTTTTCGTTCAGCCAACAGGCTGCATGAAAAAAAAAGATTACAATACATGTCCAACAAGGACCAGCATGTTGCTGGACTTTGAATGGTTATACCAGATTGATGCCTGCGGGTTTAGGTATCATCTTGGTATCATTCTTTTCAGCCAGCGGCCGGCTTTCATGTAAAAGCAATCCTAGTGGCTAATTAGCCTCTGGACTGCTTTTACAAGCAGTGGGAGGGAATGTCCCCCCCCCCGGATATAAAAAGCGCCATTGGGAAATTGGGAAAGCATTTTATCACACCGATCTTGGTGTGGTCAGATGCTTTGAGGGCAGGGGAAAGATCTAGGGTCTAATAGACCCCAGTTTTTTCAAAAAAAGAGTACCTGTCACTACCTATTGCTAGTATATGGGATATTTACATTCCCTGAGATAACAATAAAAATTATAAAAAATAAAAATATATGGAAGGAACAGTTTAAAAATAAAATAAAAAAGCAAAATTAATAATAAAAAAAAATAAAAATAAAAAAGCACCCCTGTCCTGCCCTGCTCTTGCGCAATGGCGAACGCAAGCGTCGGTCTGGCGTCATATGTAAACAGCAATTGCACCATGCATGTGAGGTATCACCGCAAAGGTCAGATCGAGGGCAGTAATTTTAGCAGTAGACCTTCTCTGTACATCTAACGTGGTAACCTTTAAAGGCTTTCAAAGGCTTTTAAAAATGTATGTAGTTTGTCGCCAATGCGCGTTTGTGCGAAATTTTAAAGCATGTCGTGTTTGGTATCTATGTACTCGGCCTAAGATTATCTTTTTTATTTCATCAAACATATGGGCAATATAGTGTGTTTTAGTGCATTAAAATTAAAAAAAGTGTATTTTTTCCCCCAAAAATGCGTTGAAAAAATCGCTGCGCAAATACTGTGTGGAAAAAAAAAGCAACACCCACCATTTTAATCTGTAGGGCCTTTGCTTTAAAAAAATATATAATGTTTGGGGGTTCAACATAATTTTCTTGCAAAAAAAAAAAAATGTTTTCATGTAAACAAAAAGTGTCAAAAAGGGCTTTGTCTGCAAGTGGTTAGAAGAGTGGATGTAAGCTTCCTAATGTTGTGTATAAAATGCCAGAACAGTTCAAAACCCCCCCAAATGACCCCATTTTGGAAAGTAGACACCCCAAGCTATATACTGAGAGGCATGTCGAGTCCATTGATTATTTTATATGTTGACACAAGTTGCGGAAAAAAGAAAATTTATTTTTTATTTTTATTTATTTTGCACAAAGTTGTCACTAAATGATATATTGCTCAAACATGTCATGGGCATATGTGGAATTACACCCCAAAATACATTCTGTTGCTTCTCCTGAGTACGGGGATACCACATGTGTGAGACTTTTTGGGAGCCTAGTCGCGTACGGGACCCCAAAAACCAAGCACCGCCTTCAGGCTTTCTAAGGGTGTAAATTTTTGATTTCACTCCTCACTGCCTATCACAGTTTCGGAGGCCATGGAATGCCCAGATGGCACAAAACCCCCTCAAATGACTCCATTTTGGAAAGTAGACACCCCAAGCTATTTGCTGAGAGGTATGGTAAGTATTTTGCAGATCTCGCTTTTTGTCACAAAGTTTTGAAAATTGAAAATAAATAAATAAATAAATAATTATTTACTTTCTTCATTTTCAAAAACAAATGAGAGCTGTAAAATACTCACCATGCCTCTCAGCAATTTCCTTGGGGTGTCTACTTTCTAAAATGGGGTCATTTGGGGGGGGTTTTGTGCTATTTTGGCATTTTATGGCCTTCGAAACTGTGATAGGTAGTGAGGAGTGAAATCAAACATTTGCGCCCTTAGAAATCCTGAAGGCGGTGCTTGGTTTTCGGGGGCCCGTACACGGCTAGGCTCCCAAAAAGTCCCACACATGTGGTATCTCCGTACTCAGGAGAAGCAGCAAAATGTATTTTGGGGTGCAATTCCACATATAACCATGGCATGTGTGAGCAATATATCATTTAGTGACAACTTTTTGTAATTTTTTATTTTTTTTTGTCATTATTCAATCACTTGGGACAAAAAAAAAAATATTCAATGGGCTCAACATGCCTCTCAGCAATTTCCTAGGGATGTCTACTTTCCAAAATGGGGTCATTTGGGGGGGTTTTGTACTGCCCTGCCATTTTAGCACCTCAAGAAATGAGATAGGCAGTCATAAATTAAATGCTGTGTAAATTCCAGAAAATGTACCCTAGTTTGTAAACGCTATAACTTTTGCGCAAACCAATAAATATACGCTTATTGACATTTTTTTTACTAAAGACATGTGGCTGAATACATTTTGGCCTAAATGTATGACTAAAATTGAGTTTATTCGATTTTTCTTATAACAAAACGTATTTTTCCATTTATATCGCAAAAAATAAAAATCGCAGAGGCAATCAAATACCATTAAAAGAAAGCTCTATTTGTGGGT
This sequence comes from Rana muscosa, assembly GCA_029206835.1. Taxonomy (NCBI): domain Eukaryota; kingdom Metazoa; phylum Chordata; class Amphibia; order Anura; family Ranidae; genus Rana; species Rana muscosa. Next base: position 1,027,420,603 of record CM055117.1, read on the forward strand.
AGAAAAGGACGCAAATTTCGTTTCGGTACAACATTGCATGTCCGCACAATTTCCAGTTAAAGCAGCGCAGTGCAAAATTCTGAAAACACCTCTGGTCCTTTAGCTACAAAATGGCCTGGGGCTTAAGTGGTTAAAGAGACGCAGTGCCGAATCGCAAAAAGTGGCCTGATCTTTGACCAGCAAAATGGTCCGGGGCTTAAGTGGTTAATTACACAGGTTCTGTGGCTGATTAAGGTGGTAATTAAACTCACTTAGTGCCTGAGGCCTGGTTCACACTGGGGCGACAAACGCTCCGACATTGGGAGCTCATGTCGCATGACGTGTGAAAATCAATGTTTCCCTATGGGAGCCGTCTTAACTGGTCCGACACATGTCGGTCCGACTTTGAGAATGCTCCCTGTACTACTTTGGTCCAACTTTGATCCGACTTCAGCCCATTGACTATCATTGAAGTCGGATCAAAGTCGGACCGCAGTCTTGCATGATCCGACTTTGGCATGCGACTTGTGCTGTGCTGCTCTTGAGGGGGAACTTCAGGCCAAATTTTAAAGAAAAAAACGGCATGGGTTCCCCCTCCAGGAGCATACCAGGCCCTTGGGTCTGGTCTGGATTTGAAGGGGAACCCCTACGCCGAAAAAACGGCGTGGGGGTCCCCCCAAAATCCAAACCAGACCCTTATCCGAGCACACAACCTGGCAGGCCGCAGGGGAAGAGGGGGGGACGAGAGAGCGGCCACCCCTCCCTCCTGAACCGTACCAGGCCGCATGCCCTCAACATGGGGGGTTTGGTGCTCTGGGGCAGGGGGGCGACCTGCGGCCCCCCCACCCCAGAGCACCCTGCCCCCATGTTGATGAGGACAGGGCCTCTTCCCGACAACCCTGGCCGTTGGTTGTCGGGGTCTGTGGGCGGGGGGCTTATCGGAATCCGGGAGCCCCCTTCAATAAAGGGGCCCCCGGATCCCGGCCCCCCCACCCTATGTGAATGAGTATGGGGTACATCGTACCCCTACCCATTCACCTGGTGGAAAAAAATTGCAATAAAAAAACCACACAGCTTTTTAAAGTATTTTATTGCACAGCTCCGGGGGTCTTCTTCCGACTTCGGGGGTCTCCGGTGTCGTCGCTGCGCTCTCCGGTTCTTTCTTCTGCCGGGCCACCGCTAACTTCTTTAGCTCTTTTGCTAGCGGAGGCCCGGTCTTCTCCGTCGCCTTCTTCTTCTCCCGCTCTCCGGTTCTTCTCCCGCTTCTTTCTTCTGCCGGCCCCTCCACTAACTTCTTTAGCTCTTTTGCTAGTGGAGGGGCCGGTCTTCCCGTCGCTGTCGCCGTCTTCTTCTCTCTTCTCCTTCTCGATGTTGACGCGTCGCTTACTCCCGCTGTAATACTGGCTGTTCGCTCCGCTCCGCATTAATATAGGCTTCTCATGACGTCACAGTCACATGTTCCCATGACGTCACAGTCACATGCTCCGGGGCCATGTGACCCGGAACATGTGACTGTGACATCATGAGAAGCCTATATTAATGCGGAGCGGAGCGAACAGCCAGTATTACAGCGGGAGGAAGCGACGCGTCAACATCAAGAAGGGGAAGAGAGAAGAAGACGGCGACGGGAAGACCGGCCCCTCCACTAGCAAAAGAGCTTAAGAAGTTAGTGGAGGGGCCGGCAGAAGAAAGAAGCGGGAGTAGAACGGGAGAGCGGGAGAAGAAGAAGGCGACGGAGAAGACCGGGCCTCCGCTTGCAAAAGAGCTAAAGAAGTTAGCGGTGGCCCGGCAGAAGAAAGAACCGGAGAGCGCGGCGACGACACCGGAGACCCTCGAAGTCGGAAGAAGACCCCCGGAGCTGTGCAATAAAATACTTTAAAAAGCTGTGTGGTTTTTTTATTGCAATTTTTTTCCACCAGGTGAATGGGTAGGGGTACGATGTACCCCATACTCATTCACATAGGGTGGGGGGCCGGGATCCGGGAGCCCCTTTATTGAAGGGGGCTCCCGGATTCCGATAAGCCCCCCGCCCGCAGACCCCGACAACCAACGGCCAGGGTTGTCGGGAAGAGGCCCTGTCCTCATCAACATGGGGGCAGGGTGCTCTGGGGTGGGGGGCCGCAGGTCGCCCCCCTGCCCCAGAGCACCAAACCCCCCCATGTTGAGGGCATGCTGCCTGGTACGGTTCAGGAGGGAGGGGGGGCCGCTCTCTCGTCCCCCCCCTCTTCCCCTGCGGCCTGCCAGGTTGTGTGCTCGGATAAGGGTCTGGTTTGGATTTTGGGGGGACCCCCATGCCGTTTTTTCGGCGTAGGGGCGCCCCTTCAAATCCAGACCAGACCCAAGGGCCTGGTATGCTCTTGGAGGGGGAACCCATGCCAGTTTTTTCTTTAAAATTTGGCCTGGAGTTCCCCCTCAAGATTCATACCAAACACAGTGCCTGATATTGGCGGGGATCCATGTCGGATCCCCGTTCATTGAAAGTCGGACATATGTCGGCTTCATGTCGCAGGGCAAAGTCGGATCCAAAGTAGGACAGATGTCGTGTCGCACTAGTGTGAACCCAGCCTTAGGCCCCTTTCACACTTGCGGACAGTATGTCCGTATTTCATCCATCCGTTTTCGGATACATACATGCATCCCTATGGGATAGCGGGTGTCAGCGGATGACCATCCGCTGACACCCAATATCATCCGTCCCCGCTATGGTCCGAATCTGCAGACGGAGGAAAATCCTATTTTTCCATGCGTCTGCAGAGCTGATCGGATGAACACGTACAGGCGGTCCGTGTTCATCTGATCCCCCCATAGAGGAAAGCGGAGATCTGACACTGTGCAGGGACCGCCCTGTCATCCGCCGGCTCAGCGGGGATCAACGGAGCGATCCCCGCTGAGCAAGCGGATGTTCACGGGGCGGATCATCACCGGATCCGCCCGTGTGAAAGGACCCTTATCTACATTAAATTAGCTTCAGAACCTGAGTAATTCATATGTGTTCGGTTTTAAAGGGATAAGGTAGCAACCCTAGTGCCCCTACCCGGAAAAGCAAAATCATGTATATATACACGTGATTCTGCACCGCCAGCCCACACTGTAGCAGTAAACCTATAGTGCGCCGTTGGCAAGTGGTTAATTTGCAGGGATTTCCTCTCACATCCTGTTTTGGCTATGGGACAGGAAGTGAAGTAAAAAGCCCCAATGGGACATAGATGGCACAAAAAATCACAGGGGTTATAACCCTCCCTTACTCCACCCAAAATGAAAGAAAAAAATGTTGCTTATAGTTCTATTTTAAGGGCTTTGGCATCTTGGTACTTTTTTTTTCACATGTTAATGTGCGTTGTGTTAAAGTGGAAATAAAGTTCCACTGTCACAAACTGCAAGCAGGCAGACTAGGGTTGCCACCTCATCCCTTTAAAACCAAACACATATTAATTATACAGGTTCTGTGGCTGATTAAGGTTGTAATTAAGCTCACTTGGTGCCTTATCTGCATTAAATTAGCCTCAGAACCTGTGTAATTCATATAGCTACTTTCACACTGGGGCGGTGGGGGTGTCGGCGGTAAAGTGCCACTATTTATATCGGCTCTTTACTGACGTTTTTGCGGTGCTATTCGGCCGCTAGTGGGTGTATTCACCGCTCCTACAGCGACTCAAAGATGCGGCTAGCAGGACTTTTTTTAGCGTCCTTTCAGCGCACCGCTCCAGTTTGAAAGCCATGGGGCTTTCACACTGGAGTGAAAGAAGTCGCTTTTTCAGGGCGCTTTGCAGGCGCTATTTTAGCGCTATAGCGCCTGCAAAGCGTCTCAGTGTGAAAGTAGCCTATGTGTTTGGGTTCAAAGGGATGAGGTGGCAACCCTAAGGCAGGCCCTTTTTGCAGAAGAAAAATGCAATGTCTCTTCTGCACTAAGATCTACCTACCTGCCTGCTCACAGTGTTCTCTGGCATGTACACTCGGCTCAGCTTACATCGCCGGCATGGTGACGTCATCCCACGCCAGCCAATTAGGGTTGCCCCCTTTTCTTCAAGCCAAACCCGAATACTTTAGCGGCCTGGGACACCTTTGAGTGCCCCAAGGAGAGGAGTTATGCGGTGCGCATAGCGTGCCGCAGCTAACGTTGGGTGTGGCCAAATTGCTCTTGCTGACATCATAGTCCTGCTCCAAGTGATGTCAAACCTTCCCACAGACAGCCGCCTGCAGCTCCCGGATGGCAACAGGTTTGTGTGTGACTATCTTGGTTACTTGGGGAGCCCCATCCCAGTCGGAATAATGTGTCCGGGTTTCAGTCTGTCTGAAACCTGGACACATGATTCAAAACCCAGACTGCCTGGGTGAACAAGGATGCAACCCTACAGCCAATGAAGACAGCGGATAACCAGCACCTTGAAGAAGATGTGGGAACCAGTGAGGGACTGGGATTGTTGAAGGAAAGGAACGTTTGCCTCCGCTTTAACCTGATATACAGCTAATATGCTTCATACTTACTTTAACTAAGCAGTCCAGATTTAGTTCCACTCGATGAAGTGAGGCCTTTCCCATTCTCCTCAGTGTTTCTTTACAACTGCCATTTCTGTCTGGAGCCCCCCTAGCATCCTATAGACTGCACAGAGACAGCAGATTTATGTTCTTATTTGTTCTGAGAATCCCAGTCTCCGCCACAAACCAAACAAGCAGTAACTTTTCCTCTTATTCAGTATGTCGTGTCATTTTCCCAGGCAAAGCTCAAATCTTTCCTCTAGAGCAGGGGTCTCCAAACTTTCCAGTTGGATGGTGTGAGGGGGTTAACTCGGTAGCGGGTGTGTGTGACCCCCTGGTTGGGCTCCCCACACAAAAACAGGGCCAGCAGACGGAGGTTGTGGTTTTCAAAATCAAAAGGTGCGGTTTATTTCTCTATGTACAGTGACAAAAACACAGCAAAGCCAAAAAGAAACAAACAAAATAAATCCTGGTCAGTTTGACCTCTGACTAAACATGCAGGTTTCCTAAACTAACAACTGGGATCAGCCTGGTGCTGTCCTAGTCCCTAAGTCCCTGGTTTAGTAAAAGTCCAAACAAATAGCCACACAGGCTTTGCCTCACCGCACAGGGGTTCACTCTCCCTAGACAGTCCACACAGGTCTGGTTCCAGGCATGAGCTAACATCTAATGAAGCTGGGAGTTCTTATAGAGGCCTAAATGAGCTGACAAGCTTCAGCTGGTCTCATCAACTCCCTGTCTGCACGACGCCCCACACTCTCCCTAGCGGTATGAGTCATCCATGAGCCCACTAGCCTCAGCTGGGCTTATACAACTCTCCACCTAGTTGTATAAGTCGGCGTAAAGCCTGAATCTGGGCGAAATATATCTACCCCCCTGGATGCAACCAGGTGACTTTACCTTCCTGCTGTCACATACCCCCCCCTCTTGTTTTAACCTCGGGGTTGGAACACCAGCAATCAGGCATTCATGTACTCGAGACAAAGCATCCACATTCCCCATTTGAACGCCAGGGCGATGCTTTACTGTGAAGTTGAATTCCTGGAGGGCCAGGAACCACCTATTCACTCTTCTATTTGTCTCCTTGTTTTGAGCCATCCACTTTAACGGAGCGTGATCCGTAACCATGTCAAAGTGCCTACCTAGCAGATAGTACCGAAGGGAATCTAGAGCCCACTTCACCGCTAAACACTCCTTTTCAACCGTGGCGTAATTTACCTCATGGGACTTCAACTTCCTGCTGAGGTAAATGACTGGGTGCTCTTCCCCGTTCCAGACCTGGGACAATACTGCTCCTAACCCCACATCTGACGCATCACTTTGTACGACAAAGTCTTTAGAGAAGTCGGGTGAGTACAACACTGGCTGGCTACATAAGGCTTGTTTCAAGAATTGGAATGCTGCCTCAGCCTCGGGGGTCCATTTAATCATGACCGACCCTTTCCCTTTCGTCAGGTTGGTTAGGGGCACAGCCTTAGAAGCAAAGTGGGGAATGAAGCGCCGATAATAACCCGCGATTCCCAGAAAGGCTCGTACCTGCTTCTTGCTGTTGGGACGTGGCCAACTCTGGATGGCCTCGACTTTGTTGAGTTGGGGTTTTATCACTCCCCTGCCAATGGTGTACCCAAGATATTTGGCCTCCTCCTGCCCAATGGTACACTTCTTGGGGTTAGCCGTAAACCCCGCTTCCCGGATAGAGTCTAGGACTGCTTGCACTTTTGGCAGATGTGAGGCCCAATCTGTGCTATGGACAATTACGTCATCCAGGTAAGCCGCAGCATACTTCCGATGGGGCCTCAGTATCTGGTCCATTTTCCGCTGGAATGTGGCCGGCGCATTCTGTAACCCGAACGGCATTCTCTTATATTGGAACGCCCCGTCTGGGGTTACAAATGCGGTTTTCTCTTTGGCCGACTTGGCCAGGGGAATTTGCCAATACCCTTTTGTGAGGTCAAGAGTCGTCATGTATCGGGCTGTTCCCAGCCGGTCGATCAACTCATCTATACGTGGCATGGGGTAGGTGTCAAATTTTGTAACTTTGTTCAACTGACGAAAATCGTTACAAAATCGCCAGCTCCCATCCGGTTTAGGCACCAACACAATGGGACTAGACCAATCACTTTGGGACTCCTCTATCACCCCTAAGTTCAGCATTTTCTGTACTTCCTCCCGTATTGCCTCCCGTCGGGCCTCTGGGATCCGATAGGGTTTTAACTTCACCCTTTCACCGGGCGGGGTAATAATATCATGCTCTACCCCAGATGTTTGTCCCGGCAGCTCAGAGAACACCTCCTTGTTGCGAAGCACAAACTCCTTAACCTCCTGTTGTTGGGGTTGTGACAAGGTGGCTGCTATTCCAACCTCCGGAATCACGCAACCAGTTTGAGCTGGTGACCAAGTTTCTGCGACTAGGGACTCTCTATCCCTCCAGGCTTTCAACAGATTAACGTGATATATCTGTTCGGGCTTTCGCCTTCCTGGTTGTCTGACCTTGTAATTCACTTCGCTCACTTTTTCCATTATCTCGTAGGGGCCTTGCCATTTGGCAAGGAATTTACTTTCAACCGTAGGGACAAGTACCAATATCCTATCCCCCGGGGAAAAGGTACGGGTCTTTGCTCCACGGTTGTACACTCTCTGCTGTGCCAACTGCGCTTGGGCCAAATGTTCCTTCACGATGGGCATTACCTGTGCAATTCGATCTTGCATCAGGGCGACATGCTCAATCACACTCCTGTGGGGAGAACTCTCACTTTCCCAAGTTTCCTTGGCAATATCCAACAGCCCTCTTGGGTGTCTCCCATACAGTAACTCAAAGGGGGAGAATCCCGTAGAGGATTGGGGCACCTCCCTAATAGCAAACATCAAATAAGGAAGTAGACAGTCCCAATCCTTTCCATCTCTATCCACCACTTTCTTCAACATTTGTTTTAGGGTTTTGTTGAATCTTTCAACCAGCCCATCGGTTTGGGGGTGATACACAGATGTACGCAATTGCGTCACTTTGAACAATTTACACAGCTCTTTCATAACCCGGGACATAAAGGGTGTACCTTGGTCCGTAAGCAGTTCTTTACAAATACCCACCCGGCTAAAAACAAGAGATAGCTCTTTGGCTATGGTTTTGGCCGAGGTATTTCTGAGAGGGATCGCTTCTGGATAACGGGTGGCATAGTCCATTATAACCAATATGTACTGGTGCCCCCTAGCGGACTTGATTATAGGACCTACCAAATCCATTGCGATTCTCTCAAACGGGACCTCAATGATGGGTAGAGGGACCAGCGGGCTACGGAAATGTGGCATCGGGGCCGACCTCTGACACACAGGGCAGGAGGAACAATAATTTTCTATGTCCTTCATCACCCCAGGCCAATAGAATCTCTGTAATACCCTCTCTCGGGTTTTCTCTGTCCCCAGATGACCTCCAAGAATGTGCCCATGGGCCAACTCCAACACCAACTTCCTGTAAGGTTTGGGCACCACCAGCTGCTCAACGGTTTCTTCTGCCCTTTTTGCCACCCGATACAGTAGGTCCTTCTCTACGCTGAAGTATGGGTAAGTGCAGGTATTATCTGGGTTCACTAACTCGCCATCTATTTCCACTACGTTTTCCCGTGCCTTTATTAGGGCGGGGTCTTTTAACTGTTCTGTGGCAAAATTTTCCCTGTGAACCTCCAGATCAGAAAACTCCACAGACGGTAGGTTTTCGTCTGAGGAGGTGGGCTCCTCTCCAGTTTCTTGAGTCTCCCCTGCCAATACTGACAAGGGAAATTCTGGAGAGTCCTCACCACTCTCAGAGGAGTTCTGGCTATCACATTCCTGGTACATAGGGGCACCAGTGGGGGGCTCAGGATCATCCCACAGTTCCCAGAACTTCGGAAAATCCCTTCCCACAATGGCATCATGCGGTAATTGAGATACTAACCCCACTGGATGAGAGAGGGTACCTTTGGGGGTCTCGAAACACACTGTAGTCACTGGATACTCTCGGGTGTCCCCATGCACACAAATAACAGCTACCTTGCTATTCCCAGAGACCTCTGTTTTAACTAATTCAGCCTTTATCAGGGTCACAAGGCTACCTGAATCCAGTAATACCACAACATTTCTACCATTAATACACATTTTGCATAAATGTTTCTCAGTTCCCCGAATGGCAGTGCATGCGACTGTCGCACACAGCGACTGACGTCTGTCCATCAGAAAGTCACATTGCATGGGTTCCTCCACAACCGGGCAATTTGCTGCAATATGTCCCGCTTGCCGGCAGCGGTAGCAAACGATCCTTCTTGCGGCCTCTTGAGCCGCTGATTTCCCAGGCTGTTCTCGCCAAACTTGGGGTAGAGCTCCCACCCTCTCACTCTCTCCACCCTCACCCCTTGGAATCCTCTTATCCGCCCCTGGGGATGGTCTGGTCTTAGGGTGGAAAGTCCGAGAGTCTCTGGAAGAGGCCGTCAGGTTCTCTGTAGCCAAGTATCTCTCTACACGATCCACAAGTTTACCGGCCGTTTCTGGGTCTCCATGGCTTACCCACTTTTGAATGGCGGTAGGAAGAGCTCTCAAGAAACGATCCATCACAACACGTTCCACAATCTCCGGTGCGGACAAAGTCTCTGGCTGTAGCCACTTCCTGCTCAGGTGAATGAGATCATACATTTGAGACCTGGGGGGTTTTCCAAGCTGGAAAGTCCAGTTATGCACACGCTGAGCCCGGACAGCCAGGGTGACACCCAGCCTTGCCAATATTTCAGCTTTTAGCATCACATAGTCTTTTGCTTGGTCAGGCTCTAGGTCATAGTAAGCCTTCTGCGATTCACCAGTTAACAGAGGAGCCACCAGTCCAGCCCACTGCTCCTCAGGCCACTTTTCTCTTTCAGCAGTCCTTTCAAATGTGGTCAAAAATACCTCTGGATCATCCTCTCCAGTCATTTTTGTCAATAAACGACTCACCCCAAAGGACGCGGTATTAGTGGGACGGCTTTCCTCACTGGTCTGCGGACGTTGCTGCATTACTGCTTCCATTTGTTGTAGTCTCTGCTCTTGCTTCTGTAACAGGTCTATGAAGCGGGCCTCAGATTGCTGCTGGGCTTGTTGATGAGCTTGCTGCTGGGCTGCAAGGCTCCTTTGCAAACCTGCATTTGTCTGCTGTTGATTGGCATTTGCTAGAGCCAGCTGTTTCAGTATCTCCTCCATGCTGGCTTAAAAAAAACTGCCACTGGTTCTCCACCAACTGTGAGGGGGTTAACTCGGTAGCGGGTGTGTGTGACCCCCTGGTTGGGCTCCCCACACAAAAACAGGGCCAGCAGACGGAGGTTGTGGTTTTCAAAATCAAAAGGTGCGGTTTATTTCTCTATGTACAGTGACAAAAACACAGCAAAGCCAAAAAGAAACAAACAAAATAAATCCTGGTCAGTTTGACCTCTGACTAAACATGCAGGTTTCCTAAACTAACAACTGGGATCAGCCTGGTGCTGTCCTAGTCCCTAAGTCCCTGGTTTAGTAAAAGTCCAAACAAATAGCCACACAGGCTTTGCCTCACCGCACAGGGGTTCACTCTCCCTAGACAGTCCACACAGGTCTGGTTCCAGGCATGAGCTAACATCTAATGAAGCTGGGAGTTCTTATAGAGGCCTAAATGAGCTGACAAGCTTCAGCTGGTCTCATCAACTCCCTGTCTGCACGACGCCCCACACTCTCCCTAGCGGTATGAGTCATCCATGAGCCCACTAGCCTCAGCTGGGCTTATACAACTCTCCACCTAGTTGTATAAGTCGGCGTAAAGCCTGAATCTGGGCGAAATATATCTACCCCCCTGGATGCAACCAGGTGACTTTACCTTCCTGCTGTCACAATGGCCACATTGTATATTATACAAATATACAATGCCACAGCACCATACGGTTCCGTGTGACTGCGTTTAAAAAAAGTGTTTTTTCTTCGCATTTCCCACAGGTACAGCAGTCTGTTCAAATGAATGGGATGCTGTGCTCCTGCAACCACGGCATGCAGGACCCGCATCAGTGTGAACCTAGCCTTACATGAACGCCCACCCTAATATCACAGTCCCCATCAGGGTCCCCCCCTTTCATCAGGGTACTCATCAGAGCCCCACCCCTTTACATCTGCATTCCCCTTACATCAGGGTCCTGATCAGAGTCCCCATCAGAGCCCCCTTACATCAGGGTGCCCATCAGAGCCCCCTTATATCAGGGTGCCCATCAGAGCCCCTTACATCAGGGTGCCCATCAGAGCCCCCTTACATCAGAGTACACCTGGTACATAAGGGACCCCATTGGAGTCCTGTCCCCGTTTACATCTGTGCAACCCTAACATCAGGGTCCTGATCAGAATCACCATCAGAACCCCCTTTCATCAGGGTGCCCATCAGAGCCCCCTTACATCAGGGTGCCCATCAGAGCCCCCTTACATCAGGGTGCCCATCAGAGCCCCCTTACATCAGGATGCCCATCAGAGCCCCCTTACATCAGAGTACACCTGGTACATAAGGGACCCCATTGGAGTCCTGCCCCCGTTTACATCTGAGCAACCCTAACATCAGGGTCCTGATCAGAGTCCCCATCAAAACCCCCTTTCATCAGGGTGCCCATCAGAGCCCCCTTACATCAGGGTGCCCATCGGAGTCCCCTTACATCAGGGTGCCCATTAGAGCCCCCTTACATTAGGGTGCCCATCAGAGCCCTCTTACATTAGAGTACACCTGGTACATCAGGGACCCCATTGGAGTCCTGCCCCCGTTTACATCTGAGCAACCCTAACATCAGGGTCCTGATCAGAGTCCTCATCAGAACCCCCTTTCATCAGGGTGCCCATCAGAGCCCCCTTTTATCAGGGTGCCCATCAAAGCCCCCTTACATCAGAGTACCTGTTACATCAGGGCCCCCATCAGAGTTACTACCCCTCTACATCTAAGCAACCCTAACATTAGGGTCCTGATCAGAGCCGCCATCACAGCCCCTTCACATCAGAGTACCCGTTATATCAGGGTCCCCTTTAGAGTCCCTCCCCCTTTACATCTAAGCAACCCTAACATTAGGGTCATAAATAGAGCCCCCATTAGAGCCCCCTATACATCAGGGTGCCCATCAGAGCCCCCTTACATTAGAGTACACCTGGTACATCAGGGACCCCATTGGAGTCCTGCCCCCTTTTGCATCTGAGCAACCCTAACATCAGGGTCCTGATCAGAGTCCTCATCAGAACCCCCTTTCATCAGTGTCCCCATCAGAGCCCCCTTTTATCAGGGTGCCCTTTAAAGCCCCCTTACATCAGAGTACCTGTTACATCAGGGTCCCCATCAGAGTTACTACCCCTCTACATCTAAGCAACCCTAACCTTAGGGTCCTGATCAGAGCCCCAAACATAGCCCCTTCATATGAGAGTACCCGTTACATCAGGGTACCCTTTAGAGTCCCTCCTCTTTACATCTAAGCAACCCTAATATTAGGGTCATAAACAGAGCCCCCATTAGAGCCCCCTATACATCAGGGTGCCCATAAGAGTCCCCATCAGAGCCCCTTCCATCAGAATCCCCCTTCCATCAGAGCCCCCTCTTACATTAGAGCTCACATTAACACCATACCTCCCAACTTTTTGAGATGGGAATGAGGGTCACCTATTAGCAAAAGTATGTATGCATAGGACACACCCCCCGCCATGCCCCCCTTAAAGGGGAATCATACAAAAAAAAGATTGGTTAAACCCACAAGTGCTTTTTTTTTTTTACCACTATTATACCTTTATATTGGCTTTTTAAATTTACAAATGGAGCAATCTAGAAATTGGATGAAAGGTTTATTAAAGGAGAACGGTTTTTAAAAGCTAAAAAGTGCATTTTATATACAACTATATAGATCAGACCAAAATGAGGGACAAATGAGGAGGAAAAAGGGACAGAGGGACTTTCTTCCAAATCAGGGACAGTCCCTCAAAATCAGTGACAGTTGGGAGCTATGTTAACAAGACAGTCCCCATCAGAGTCCCCTCTAACATCAGAGGTTCAGATAAAATCTTGCAAAGAGGTGGTAAATTCTTACCTAAGCCCTTGTGGCTTACAACTTACAATGCTACTGGCTCCTGTTCTCTCAGTGCTGCTTACCCAAACTTCTCTTAATAACAGAAATTAGTTAGGCCCCTTTCACACTGGGGTGGTTTGCAGGCGCTATTTTGCTAAAAATAGCACCTGCAAACCAAGCCTAAACAGCGGCACCTGTCTCTCCAATGTGAAAGCCCCGAGGGCTTTCACACTGGAGCGGTGCGCTAACAGGACTTAAAAAAAAGTCCTGCAAGCAGCATCTTTGGAGCGGTGAGAGGAGCGGTGTGTTTACCGCTCCTACACCGCTCCCTCCCATTGAAATTAATGGGATACCGCGGTAATACCGCCCGCAAACCGTGGCTATAGCCACGGTTTGCGGGTGGTATTAACCCTTTTTCGGCCGCTAGCGGGGGATAAAACCGCACCGCTAGCGGCCGAATACCTCTGCAATCCCGACGGTATAGCGCTGCTAAAAATAGTGGCGCTATACCGCCACCGCCCCCACTGCCCCAGTGTGAAACCGGCCTTAAAGTGTTTGTAAATGTTAAATTAAAAAATAAACAAAATGACAAAAATGGCTATACTTACCTGCCCTGTGTGATGGCTTTGCACAGAGCAGCCCCAATCCTCTTCTTCTGTGTTCCCCCTGCCGGCGATCCAGGCCCCTCCTCTTCATCGGGTGCCCGCACGTAAAGCCACTTTCCCTCTGGGCACCCATGCTCGCTCGCGCTCCTGCTGCTGCTCAGCCCTGCCTCCCGCTCCCATGTCACAGGATTTGATTGACAACAGCACATAGCTCCCAACTGTCCCTGGTTTTGAGGGACTGCCCCTGATTTGGAGCAATGTCCCTCTGTCCCTCTTTCCTCCTCATTTGTCCCTCATTTTGATCTGATCTATATAGTTGTATATAAAATTGCATTTATCTTTCAAAAAGTGTTTCCCAGTGCTAAACCTTTCATCCAATTTCTAAATTGCTGCATTTGTAAATTCCAAAAGCCAAAATAACGGGAATAGTAGTAGTAAAAAAGCACTTGTGGGTTAAACCAATACATTTATTTTGTACAATTCTCCTTTAAGGGGGGCATGGCAGGGGGGGTGTCCTATGCCTACATACTTTTGCTAATAGGTGTCCCTCATTGCCGTTTCATAAAGTTGCGAGGTATGCAACAGCAGGAGCCTATGGCTTCTGCTACTATCAATCTGTCCAAAGAGGTAAGCGACAGCGGCTGGAGCTGCTGCACTCGTGCACATCGATGGATCGGATCTGGCTCAGATAAGAAAAAGGGTGGGGGGGCCTGGGGGTGCTGCAGCACAGGTTTTTCACCATAATGCATAGAATGCATTAAGGAGAAAAACATTAAGGCTTTACAACCACTTTAACAGTGGACTGTGCAGTCTTGAATCGCTCTTTTAGGAAGGGGAAGAAGGGGGAGTAGGGAGGAGCAGGAAAGTGCATTGCCATCCTAGGCTATGGGGCTGTGTGTTTCTACTGATGCATACAGTGTAAGGAGACATAAATCGAATCCCTGCATGCAAGGGGGCTTCATAGGATGTTGCAAGAGAAAAGAGCCACCCTGAAAACAGGAAACCTGGGGCATCAGTCATGGCACCAGATGAAGACACTACATGCTCAGTAAGTTAAAGTGCATGATAATGCATGACCCCATGTTGCAAGGATTTGTATACCTGGAAGCTGAAAATATCCCAATTCTTGCATGGCCAGCATACTCACCGGACATGTCACCCATTGACCATGTTTGGGATCGGCGTATACGACAGCGTGTTCCAGTTCCTGCCAATATCCAGCATATCCACAACCATTGAAGAGGAATGGACCAACATTCCACAGGCCACAATCAACAACCTGATCAACTCTATGCGAAGGAGATGTGCTGCACATTTTAGAATGGCCTTTTATTGTGGCCAGCCTAAGGCAAACCTGTGTATTTACTGATTTAAGAACTGCGGTAAAATACCATTTAGTGTTTTGCAAAAAATTTTTTGCAATTCACTAACATCAGCGGCTGGGCGGGAGATGCGGGAGAGGACACTGAGGCTGATAACTGTCTGCCTCTGCCCTGCGAAAGGTAGGACTGTGCAGGGGAGGCAGAGATATACAGGGGTCACTGTGATGTTAGACAACAAAGGGGGAGCATGACTGCAAGGGGTACTGTGATGGGGGACTGTGATTGCTATGGGCACTGTAATGCAAAGGGGCACTGTGATATAAAGGCGACTGCACTGTAAAGGGGCACTGCAATCATTACAGTGCCCCTTTGCAGTGCAGTCTTCTTCGGATCACAATGCCACTTTACAGTACAGTCAGCATTACATTCATTTAAAGGGGACTGAACTGTAAAGGGGCAATGTGATGTGAAGGGGAACTGAGGACACTGTGGCATAGCTGTGGACCGTAAATATTGGCTGCCACTAAACAGGTCCCTGCTGCTTTAGTTAATTGAGCCCTGTGTGTCCCCTTCAATCTGGCCCCTGTTTGTCTCTCTCATCCTGGACCCATGTGTATTTCTCAGTCTGACACCAGAGGGTCTCCCCTAGTCTAGCTCCCAAGTGTACCCCTTGCTCTGACACCTGTGTATCCTTAGTCTGGATCCTAAGTGTCCCCCAAGTCTTGCACCCATGTGTCTCTCATAGTGTGGCACCTGTGTGTCCCCTCAGTCCACCATCCTTTTGTTCCCTTTAGTTTGGCTCCCAAGTGTCTCTCTCAGTTTTGCCGCTGTATGTCCCCTCAGTCTGGCTCCCGAGTTTCCCCCTCAGTCTAGCTCTTGTGTGTCCCCCTCAGTCTGGCTCCTGTGTGTCCCCCTCAGTCTGGCTCCTGTGTGTCCCCCGCAGTCTGTCCCCTGTGTGTCCCCTTTAGTCTGGCTCCTGAGTGTTCCCCTCAGTCTGTCCCTGTGTTACCCCCTCAGTCTGTCCCTGTGTTACCCCCTCAGTCTGTCCCCTGTGTTACCCCCTCAGTCTGTCCCTTGTGTTTCCCCCTCAGTCTTCCCCCTGTGTTACCCCTCAGTCTGTCCCCTGTGTTACCCCCTCAGTCTGTCCCTATGTTCCCCCCTCAGTCTGTCCCTTGTGTTTCCCCCACAGTCTGCCCCTTGTGTTACCCCGTCAGTCTGTCCCTATGTTCCCCCCTCAGTCTGTCTCTTGTGTTCCCCCCTCAGTCTGTCCCTTGTGTTTCCCCCTCAGTCTGTCCCTTGTGTTTCCCCCTTAGTCTGTCCCTTGTGTTTCTCCCTCAGTCTGGCTCCTGTGTTACCCCCTCAGTCTGTCCCCTGTGTTTCCCCCTCAGTCTGGCTCCTGTGTGTCCCCCTAAGTCTGTCCCCTGTGTTACCCCCTCAGTCTGTCCCCTGTGTTACCCCTTCAGTCTGTCCCCTGTGTTACCCCCTCAGTCTGTCCCCTGTGTTACCCCCTCAGTCTGTCCCCTGTGTTCCCCCCTCAGTCTGTCCCTGTGTTCCCCTCAGTCTGTCCACTGTGTGTCCCTCCCTCAGTCTGTCCTCTGTGTTCCCCCCTCAGTCTGTCCCCTGTGTTTTCCCCTCAGTCTATCCCCTGTATGTCCCCCTTAGTCTGTCCCCTGTTTCCCCCTCAGTCTGGCTCCTGTGTGTCCCCCTCAGTCTGTCCCCTGTGTTTCCTCCTCAGTCTGGCTCCTGTGTGTCCCCTGACCCCCTCAGTCTGCCCCGTGTGTCCTCCTCAGTCTGTCCCCTGTGTGTTCCCTACAGTCTGTCCCCTGTGTGTCCCCTACAGTCTGTTCCCTCTATTCCCCCCTCAGTCTGGCTCCTGTGTGTCCCCCTCAGTCAGTCTGTCCCCTGTGTATCCCCCTCAGTCTGTCCCCTGTGTGTCCCCCACAGTCTGTTCCCTGTATTTCCCCCTCAGTCTGGCTCCTGTGTGTCCCCCTCAGTCAGTTTGTCCCCTGTGTATACCCCTCAGTCTGTCCCCTGTGTGTCCCCCACAGTCTGTTCCCTGTATTTCCCCCTCAGTCTGGCTCCTGTGTGTCCCTCTGAGTTTGTCCCCTGTGTGTCCCCCTAACTCAGGCTCCCGAGTGCCCCCCCCCCCACACACACACACACACCAGTCTGGCTCCTGTGTGTTCCCCTTAGTTTGTCCCTTATGTTTCCTCCTTATTCTGGCTACCAATTGTCTACCTTAGTTGGGTCCTTGTGTGTCCCCCTCAGTCTGGCCCCTGCGTGTCCTATCCTATGTCTATTTAAAATGTATGATAAACTACCTTGAAAGGTCTTGACTTACTTCTCTATAACTCACTTTATAAAAGAATGAAGGTGCTTGATTTTCAGCTTCTTTTATATCTGACATTTATAGGAGTGCTCATTGTTTCTGCCCTGTTTTTGTACATTTGCTGTGACCAAGCAAAAACATCCTGTCATTATTAGGCATGTATGAAGATGGGTTTAATTCCCCATCTTGGATTATCCAGATTTAGGACAATACAAGCTGTTGACGAGCACATATCACGTCAGTCCCCCCAGGGCAGAAATTGTTATTATGCACACATCAGCGTCTGTGGATTTCAGTGTCAGTGCAGAAAATAATCAGCATCAAAATGACAGAAGTGATTTAATATCTAGTGATGGAATTCATACAACTTTAATGTTGTAGTAACACCTCTTATTAGCCTTTAAACATTCCCCAAACCAATGAAAAGTAGTAGTAGTCATCCTAATAGCACTTGAGCTAAGGGAGTTAATACTCTTAATTGAGGAACTCTATTTTTATTTGCATTAGTACATGTAGCACTACCCCCCGTAGGAGCTGCTGGTTTCGATTTGGACCTGCCATTACCTTACTGTTCCGTATGCTCGTCTCAGGGGTTCTCCTTGAAGAGTTGTCCAGAAGAAAGTTTGCACCAACACAAAGTCTCTTTCAAGGGTTTTATTGATTAAAGTTTCCAACAGAGGGGTTGAGGGGATGGGGAGGACTCAGGTACCTTAATTGCGGATCACAGGAATTTTCCTAGGTCCAGAGGAACAACTGTCTCCACGCTGGACTCAGCAACCACCGATAGGCCCACTCTCACTGGTCTAGCAACCGATGCGCAGCTCGATCACATATAGTCTCTGCCACAGACTTGGTGAAAATAGAACAGTCTCTGCCACAGACTTGGTGCAAATAGAACAGTCTCTGCCACAGACTTGGTGCAAATAGAACAGTCTCTGCCACAGACTTGGTGCAACCCTTCCCTGGGTTACCTTCTGAATAAAGAACACAGCTCTCAGTGCCAGGATCTTCCAGCCGTCTCGGCAGCACTGTGAGGTAGATTGTGATCCGGACACATCCTCCAATTGAGTCCTCGATTGCTTGGTCCCTTCCCGCAAGCAAGTCGACACAGGATCATCCCTGGATCAATAGGCCCCAGTAACTCCTGGGCCTAGATCTCAGTAACGGAGCCTCAGGCCAACGTGGCCCCGAGGCAGAAACTGCCAGTACATCCCTGAGGCCATGAGGGCCCTGAGGTCTGGATCAGGTGGGCGGTGCCCACCACCAACGAACGACGACCCCACAAAATCGTGTCTGTCTCTTAAGTACCCTCTCCCAGAATGCAAAGCGGGTTGACCACGCCCCCTGAGCTGCTTCTGAGAAAGAGATACCCAATGCATTCAGCCTGTTGCCTTTCCTATCCTGACCAGTGTTGACAGTGACACCCATTGCCAGGAGGAAAATCAGGCAACCACCTGAACTGAAACAGAAGTATAATTTGAAACACAATCCATCTGAGCCAAACTATTGCTCAGACAATTATAATTTTAACACATAGCGCACACTCATTGGGAGCAGGGCGCTACATACAAATAAAGTGGTTCTAAAACCAAAAGCAAACATTTATTATATTGCAGATTACCAGTTCTTAGATATGATGGCTGCATTAGATTTCTTTTTTTTAGGCTTTCTTTCCCTTATTTTCTCCTGATGATCTGGCCAGTAAGTCTGTTGTGTTTCAAAAAAACAACCTCTCTTGCAGATGTAGATGGATCAACCCCACCCTTATGTTTATCTGTCATTCAGGAATAAAACTCGCCCAATTTTGTTTTTCGCTTGGGTCTGTGTTTTTGTTTTGTTTTTTTAAATAAAGGACTGGTGCTGAGTTTTTATTATGTGTTTTCGTGAACCCTTTGAGCACTTTTTTGGTAATTGAGTAAGAGTACTATGTACCCCTACTCATTCACATGGGGGTGGGGGGCTGGGATCTGGGGGCCCCCTTGTTAACCACTTCAGCCCCGGACCATTTTGGTTGGTTAAAGACCAGGCCCTTTTTGAGATTCGGCACTGCGTCGGTTTAACTGACAATTGCGCGGTCGTGCGACGTGGCTCCCAAACAAAATTGACATCCTTTTTTTCCCACAAATAGAGCTTTCTTTTGGTGGTATTTGATCACCTCTGCGGTTTTTCTTTTTTGCGCTATAAACAAAAATAGAGCAACAATTTTGAAAAAAATGCAATATTTTTTACTTTTTGCTATAATAAATATCCCCAAAAAATATATAAAAAAAAAACATTTTTTTTCCTCAGTTTAGGCCGATACGTATTCTTCTACATATTTTTGGTAAAAAAAAATCGCAATACGCGTTTATTGATTGGTTTGCGCAAAAGTTATAGCGTTTACAAAATAGCAGATAGTTTTATGCCATTTTTATTTTATTTATTTTTTACTAGTAATGGCGGCGATCAGTGATTTTTTTCGTGACTGCGAAATTATGGCGGACACATCGGACACTTTTGACACATTTTTTGGACCATTGTCATTTTCACAGCGACCAGTGCTATAAAAATGCACTGTTACTGGGAAAATGACACTGGCAGTGAAGGGGTTAACCACTAGGTGGCGCTGTAGGGGTTAAGTGTTCCCTGCATAGTGTTTCTTTCTGTAGGGGGGGTGGGCTCTGTGTCACATGGTGGAAACAAGAGCTATGTTTCAATATAAAAAGTCTTGAATGGAGATGAAGACAGCCTGATCTATACTACTGATTACCTATTGTTCACTGGAGCTCTGCATAAGTTGCTTCCTTCTGTGGACCAAACCTGACAGTGAATGAAAGTTACTTCCTCTTATACCCCCCTCCAGACCTTTTGGCGCTAAAAATCTCCTGCCAAAAACAGTCTGAGGACACACAATTGGCTGGATTACCAAGAAACCACAGGAAATGACACCTTCCTCTATCCAGGCGCACCGGAAATGACATCACGGCGGCCACAGGAAGCAAAGGAGGAAGTGAGGGATCGCATAGAGTAATCCTATAAAGAGTGAATCTATCAATAACAATCGGAATTGACACTAAACTCTGGTTTTAAAAAAAGAGCATGTTATTTAAGTATGTATTCTTAACTTACAAAAGTCCTTTCTGTTGCTATCAGACTGCTCTAAATCTCCAAATACCTTTGTGATCTAACTTCCTGTTATGCCGGGGACACACGATCGAAAAATCCGGCAAGAAAAACGTGGATTTTTTTTCCGGCGGAATGTTGGCTCAAACTTGTGTTGCATACACTCGGTCACACAAAATTCCGACCGTCAAGAACGCGGTGACGTACAACACTACAACGAGACGAGAAAAATGAAGTTCAATGATTCAGAGCATGCGTCAAATTGATTCAGAGCATGCGTGTTTTTTTGTGCGTCGGAATTGCATACAGATGATCGGAATTTCCGACAAGAACTTTTCTTGTCGGAAAAATTGAGAACCAGCTCTCCAATTTTTGTTGTCGGAAATTCCGACAGAAAAAGTCAGATGGAGACTACACACGGTCGGAATTTCCGACCAAAAGTTCACATCAAACTTTTCTTGTCGGAAATTACGACCGTGTGTACGCGGCATTAGAGGGTGACTAGATTTGTTCTCCATGGTCCCACTGTATGTAGAAATGTAGCCCCCCTCTCTTGCTCGTTCTGGAAAAAGACTATTGACTATGGGATGTATATGTACTGTACATACATGTATACAGTATCTCACAAAAGTGAGTACACCCCTCACATTTTTGTAAATATTTTATTATATTTTTTCATGTGACAACACTGAAGAAATTACACTTTACTACAATGTAAAGTAGTGAGTGTACAGCTTGTATAACAGTGTCAATTTGCTGTCCCCTCAAAATAACTCAACACATAACCATGAATGTCTAAACCGCTGGCAACAAAAGTGAGTACACCCCAAAGTGAAAATGTCCAAATTGGGCCCAATTGGCAATTTTCCCTTCCCGGTGTCATGTGACTCGTTAGTGTTACAAGGTCTCAGGTGTGAATGGGAAGCAGGTGTGTTAAATTTGGTTTTATCGCTCTCACTCTCTCATACTGGTCACTGGAAGTTCAACATGGCACCTCATGGCAAAGAACTCTCTGAGGATCTGAAAAAAAGAATTGTTGCTCTACATAAAGATGGCCTAAGCTATAAGAAGATTGCCAAGACCCTGAAACTGAGCTGCAGTACGGTGGCCAAGACCATACAGCGGTTTAACAGGACAGGTTCTACTCAGAACAGGCCTCGCCATGGTCGACCAAAGAAGTTGAGTGCATGTGCTCAGCGTCATATTCAGAGGTTGTCTTTGGGAAATAGATGTATGAGAGCTGCCAGCATTGCTGCAGAGGTTGAAGAGGTTGAATCTGGGTCAGGGCTGAGTCAGTGCTCAGACCATACGCTGCACACTGATTCAAATTGTTCTGCAAGCCAGTTCTAAAGATAATGCACAAGAAAGCCCACAAAAAGTTTGCTGAAGACAAGCAGACTAAGGACATGGATTACTGGAACCATGTCCTGTGGTCTCATGAGACCAAGATAAACTTATTTAGTTCAGATGGTGTCAAGTGTGTGTGGCGGCAACAGGGTGAGGAGTACAAAGACAAGTGTGTCTTGCCTACAGTCAAGCATGGAGTGTCATGGTCTGGGGCTGCATGAGTGCTGCCGGTGTACTGCCGAGCATTGCCCCCCAGCGGATTCTGCCCGCTCTGTACTGCGCAGGCGCGGCGCTTTTTCCGAAAATAGCCGAACATGTTTAGCTGAGAGTCAGCTCTACATGGCGCCTGCGCACACCAAATTGTGCTACACTGCTGACATCCAGGCTCTTTCTTTACCATCCCCGTGGACATGGAGGATGTTAAAAAAAGAGCCAGGAGGCCGAGCGAGCGTAGCGAGCCGTCCGAGCGAAGCGAGGACGTGAGGCCGACTGGCCACTTACATCTAGGTCCACGCAGGCGCCGTGTAGAGCTGACTCTCAGCTCTACACGTTCGGCTATTTTCGGAAGCTCATTGACGTTCGTACTGCGCAAGCGCCGCGCCTGCGCAGTACAGTTGGGGGCAGAATCCGCCGGGGGGACGTTTGTCGGCAGATCACCGGCACTGGGGAGCTACAGGTCATTGAGGGAACCATGAATGCCAACATTGAGCATGATCCCCTCCCTTCAGAGACTGGGCCGCAGGGCAGTATTCCAACATGGTGAAGACCCCAAACACACTTCCAAAATGACCACTGCCTTGCTAAAGAAGCTGTGGGTAAAGGTAATGGACTGGCCAAGCATGTCTCCAGACCTAAACCCTATTGAGCATCTGTGGGGCATCCTCAAACGGAAGGCGGAAGAGCGCAAGGTCTCTAACATCCACCAGCTCCGTGATGTCATCATGGAGGAGTGGAAGAGGACTCCAGTGGCAACCAGTGAAGCTCTGGTGAACTCCATGCCCAAGAGGGTTAAGGCAGTGCTGAAAAATAATGGTGGGTGGCCACACAAAATATTGACACTTTGGGCCCATACTGGACATTTTCACTTAGGGGTGTACTCACTTTTGTTGCCAGTAGTTTAGACATTAATGACTGTGTGTTGAGTTATTTTGAGGGGACAGAAAATTTACACTGTTATACAAGCTGTACACTCACTACTTTACATTGTAGCAAAGTGTAATTTCTTCAGTGTTGTCACATAAAAAGATAAAATAAATTTTTTACAAAAATGTGAGGGGTGTCCTCACTTTTGTAAGATACTGTATATAGCAATGCACATCGAATGCAAGAAATCTTTTATTAAGTAATAAACTTGCATGTAATTCCTATTACAAGCGATTATTTCAAACCAAAAAGATGGCTGCGCTGTCTGGCCTGCTGACGTCATACGTCGTAGGTCCCGGCTTACGTGTTTCATCACAATTGATATCATCAGAGGTGACATAATATAATGAAACATACTGTAGATTATAGGGTCATTAAGTAGTGAAAGCATATGGATTAGACAACAAACCTTTTATTACAGAGTTACTGTTAACAGGGCTACCAAGTAAAAGAAAAAATCTCTGAGACAAACATAAACACAACCAGCTATTCACATTCCAATTTTTATTTAATGAAGTAGACATAAATAAAAACAAAAAAACAAAGCAAGACAATATAACATTTGATATACCATCTAAAAACATGCTACAAATGTTAAAAAAACATGCTATCGTCGATCAGCCGCTAAACACAGCTTCTTGTTGTCAGGCTGGTGCTCTGGCTGAAGTGTGTCCAGAAGTATTTATGAGGTGCCTGCCCCCTGCCAGCCCATTTTGCTGGTGATAGGCTGGGGCCCTCATCAATACTCCAAGCAGCTCCTCCTAAACTCCACCCTCTACTTCTGGAAGCTTCTCCAAGGTTCCAGAGAGCTGGGGGAGTTACCAGAGGTGCTGCTTGCTGAGTCATCTAGCCTCCCTGAGTCACTCAGCCCTGACCCAGATTCAACCCACATTTTTCTACACGGCAACTACTTTTTGTACACTAGTACCAAGCTAGAGGATGCTACAATGGTATTGGTATACTATGCTGCAGTACAGTTTACATGCTTCGTACTTAGGAGACCGGTGATGGTTTGCTCTAAAAATGGGATATAAGGACAAAATAAATGTGCCTTGTTGAAAGGCTGTTTTTACCATGAATCATATAATGCATTGCAGTAATATGTAAGCTTCATATTCATTTTTATTTGAATAGATGCTTTTCATTTTAAAGTTAATTCCCATATTGTAATTCATTTTAAAAATAACATTTGTCAGAAGTAATGAATGCAACTAATGTACATAATAATTCCATTAAAACAACCGTATATAAAATAACAGATGCTCTTTGTTGTCAATGTGTAAACACTGGGGAGATCTGGCAAAGGCAGGGACCGTGTTACCTCCTGTGAGTACAAAGCCTGAGGAGGATGAGATACAGGACCATTTTCAAAGACATACAGTACCTCATAGCTGAGAAAGGTTATCATTTGGTTATGGGCGGCGAATGAAGACACTTGCCAGTAAACGGGCTTCAGAGCTTAATCTACTACAATAGCAATCCATGCAGCTGCTATGGGGCCCGGGGTGGAGAAGAAAGGGGTGAGTGACAAAGTCCACCAAAATGCTGCTTTCCTTATCTGCCCAGCCTGAATGACAGTACCTTGACTAACATGTAAGCAGGTTGAAACGGCTAGTGGGTGCTGTCCCAGGCTGGGAGGGTTGAAGTTAATGCTTTACCCGATATCCTAAACTTTTTTTTGGCCCGTTTTCCTGTCTAGGTCTGGACCACTTGCTTGTGTGATATACTGTATATATCAAGACAGTGGTCTGGTCTGAGGGAGTGCCCTGTGGAAGTTCGGGGAGTTGTCAGTGGTTCCACTGGAGACACTTTGCATGCATAGTACAGCCTTGGGTCCTGAGACCCATAGGGGATGTATACAGAAAAAGATCCCCTGTAGGAGTAGGAGGAAGACACTCATCATGGCCCACAGCAGAGACTTTTAACTTGGGGTTCGTCTTGAAGATACCAGCACTGGATTATGCCTCCAAAGGATCTACACTTGCGTGAGAGAGCCTGTAAAGGACTATGGACACTGGAATGCACTTTCACAGGTATGCCAGGGCAGCACATTAGCCTGTAGCTATAGTAAGAAGTAGGGAAGCATCATGTTTTGCCTGTAAAAGGTCTACTTTTGCACCTTTATTAAGTAAAGCGTTCAAAACTTTGTCCTTGCCTGGTCTGAAGTTGTTAAAGAGGTGTATTGCAAGTAACCGACCCAAATACAGTTAACAAGTGGGTCTTTACACATTTTGGTATGAAGACAAAAGCGTAGAATGAAGTAACGTGAAGACATAAGTAGTTGCCAAGAGTAATAGAAGAGTAACAAGCAGCCTGTCGATAGTTTGTACTTGTTATAGGTGGCACGGCCTCTAGCAGCGAGGAAGATGTTGTCGGCACTCCTTCTGCCAGTGGTCTGTCTCCCAAGCAACGGGAGTGGATTGCACTACAGAGGTTCCTCATCCTGTATAGGGGTACAGAAGGTTCAAGAGTCAAGTTGAGTGCACGTGTGGAGCCTGCGCAGAGTGCACAGCACGCCCCATTCCACTACTTGGGAGTAGTAGTGGAAAATGCTAGATAGGTGG
This sequence comes from Rana muscosa, assembly GCA_029206835.1. Classification (NCBI taxonomy): domain Eukaryota; kingdom Metazoa; phylum Chordata; class Amphibia; order Anura; family Ranidae; genus Rana; species Rana muscosa. The sequence goes on from CM055117.1 coordinate 1,027,445,506, forward strand.
TTGTGGACATTGCCTCAACATGTCTCTCAAAAATGCAAGGTAATGTGAAGGTGTGCATTGTCAAAGGTAATTGAAAGTTAGCTGGAGAACAGTTGCATTGCAGTCTACATGATGTATGTTCATCTCTGAGGGGTAGAGGCCTGTCTTAAGATTGAATAGTCTCACACGGGAGCCTCCGACTTGTTGCAAGGTATCGAGAAAACGACACAAAGTAAAGGTACCCTGTGTGTGTCTACCCACACGGGGTGAGCCTCACATAAGACCCAGTATATGGTGTCCAACAAAGTAATGGGGAACATGGAGGATGTGACTAACAACCACACATCAGCTCCCCCTGTAGGCTCAGGCCCTACCAGCCAGCCTACAAGCAGTACTTTGAGTGTAGATGGATCTGATGCCTTACAGAGCCTGTTTTGGCAAAATGTCACTTGGCAGCGCCAACATAAATACCAGAGTCTCTTCTCCTTCACCACAAGTACTACTGATACCAATGGTCTTCTTTCAGTTGCCCACCAATGTAAAGCAGCCCTTCTCTCCCACTAACCACCAAGTTAAGAGGGTCTCTCCTTTTCCCATTGGCCACCAATTTATAGGAGCAGTGTCTTCTACAATGACCATCAAAATAAGGGAACCTTCTTCCCCCACTGACCACCAAAGAAAGTGGATGGACATCTACCCTGACTGGGGTGGGAGAGTATAGAAAGCCTAAATGAGAAGAAAGAATTTAGAGTGATATCCTAACAAGATCCAAAACCAAATATTGTTTGGGAGTACATCCAGTGACATGTATTCTTTTTATATTTAGAAAACTACAAAGAGTTGGTAACTATTGACACTGCTTTGCCTGAACACCACAAATTGGATGCAGCCACAAAAAAATATGCATTGCACCAAAATATTGCTCTTAATTAGGGATGAGCCGAACACCCCCCCGGTTCGGTTCGCACCAGAACATGCGAACAGACCGAAAGTTTGCGCAAACTTTCGAACCCTGTTAAAGTCTATGGGACTCGAACTTGAGAAATCAAAAGTGCGAATTTTAAAGGCTAATATGCAAGTTATTGTTCTAAAAAGGGTTTGGGGACCCGGGTCCTGGCCCAGGGTACATGTATCAATGCAAGAAAAAGTTTGAAAAACTGCAGTTTTTTCGGGAGCAGTGATTTTAATGATGCTTAAAGTGAAAAAATAAAAGTGAAATATTCCTTTAAATATCGTACCTGGGGGTGTCTATAGTATGCCTGTGAAGTGGCGCATGTTTCCCGTGTTTAGAACAGTCCCTGCACAAAATGACAATTCTAAAGGAATAAAAGTCATTTAAAACTGCTTGCGGCTTTAATGTAATGTCTGGTCCCGGCAATATGGATGAAAATAATTGAGAAAAACGGCATGGGTACACCCCTCCCCCCCAACCCATTACCAGCCCCTTTGTGTCTTGTATGGATATTGCGGGGAACCCCGCACCCAAATTAAAAAAAGGAAAAGCATGGGGCCCCCATGCCCTATATACTCTGAACAGCAGTATACAGGCGGTGCAAACAAGACAGGGGCTGTAGGTTTGTTCTTAAGTAGAATCTGTTTGTAATTTTGAACTGGTACATGTTTAAAGTGTAGCTCCAGCCAAAAAATAAGCTTTTTGGAAAACATAGGGAAGGGTTATCACCCCTGTATCATTTGTTTTGCTGTCTGTGCACCTGTTCAGAAGATTTCACCTCACTTTCTGTCCCAATGACAATTGGTTTTTGAAAATTTGGGGTTTTTAGTGAAACAAAGATTGGTGATAAAGCATAAGTGGAGAGGAGACACGTTTTTCCCATATTAACTCTTACAGGAGAGAATTTCCCTTCCTAGGGGTAGATTTCCTCTCACTTCCTGTTGTCTCCTTCCGTTTGCAAGTAGGAGTCGTTTGTAAGTTGGATGTTTGAAAGTAGGGGCCTGCCCTATATACTCTGCGGAAATTTAAGCCTTAGGTTTTGGTGTTGCCACAACACTGTTAGGCATCACAGTTACTCTTGGTGGGCGCAGGAACGGGCCCTGCTGTGAAATATTAGATCAAGAATTGTAATTGCATGCCCCTGTTGAACAGGGGCAGAAAAATTGGGCCTTAGGCACAGGTGCTGGTGCCACAACACTGCAACCCCTCACAGAAACTCTAGTTGGAGCGCATGAATGAGCCCTGCTGCAAATTATTGCAGCAAAAATTGTAATAACACGCCCCTGGTAAACAGGGGCAGAAAAATTGGGCCTTAGCCACTGGTGGCGGTGCCCAGAACCAAAAATGTTCTTACAAGCTATCAGCATGAACATTGAGGAGGAAGAGGATAGTCACTCAGCATAACAGCATGGTCACTCAGCATCAGCATAGGCAGTCTTAAAGGGATCTCACATTCAAAAAAAATTGTTCAGTTACATCAGCATCAGGTGCTTGGTAGCTGGTGATCCAAGACTGATTCATTTTTATGAAGGTCAGCCAATCGACCGATTCGGTGGACAGGCGCACCCTGTGATCGGTTACAAAGCCTCCAGCAGCACTGAATAGGCGTTCCGAAAGAACGCTGGATGCAGAACAGGCCAATAGCTCAATTGCATACTGTGCAATAGGGATGAGCTCGGTGTTCGAGTCGAACATACGTTCGACTCGAACATCGGCTGTTCGATCGTTCGACGAAGATCGAACGATTTGGGCCGTTCGCGCCTAATTCGAGTGACGCGAACGGCCCACAATGCACTACGCCATCGCAGTGTCATCCAGGCGCTGTGATTGGCCAAGCATGCACTGTGACCCCGCATGCTTGGCCAATCACAGCGCCGGCAGCGAGGAGAGCAATGATTGGCCACAGGCAGGATGCCTGTGGCCAATTATTGCTGAGGGTGTTTAGTACACGCCCCACACTATAAAAGGCCGCCAGCACGGCGGCCTAGTGTAGTGTGTTCCGGAGCAGGGAAAGAGAAGCATAGGCAGGGACAGTGACATTTTTTTTTCTTGCTTAACCTGGATTCCTTTAGTTTAGGGAAAGAGAAGGATAGGTAGGGAGAGTGTCAGTGTGTTTTACTGTGCGAATCCTTGTTTCTAGGGACAGGGAAGGACAGTGAGGGAAATTCTCCTTGTGCTATAGTGTGCTAAAGCATTGATCATCAACCATCTTTAAAAAATCATTTTTTCTAGGGACAGAAAACTATAGGTAGGGAGAGTGTCAGTGTGTTTTACTGTGATAATCCTTGTTTCTAGGGACAGGGAAGGACAGTGAGGGAAATTCTCCTTGTGCTATAATGTGCTAAAGCATTGATCATCAACCATCTTTAAAAAAACATTTTTTCTAGGGACAGAAAACTATAGGTAGGGAGAGTGTCAGTGTGTTTTACTGTGCTAATCCTTGTTTCTAGGGACAGGGAAGGACAGTGAGGGAAATTCTCCTTGTGCTATACTGTGCTAAAGCATTGATCATCAACCATCTTTAAAAAAACATTTTTTCTAGGGACAGAAAACTATAGGTAGGGAGAGTGTCAGTGTGTTTTACTGTGCTAATCCTTGTTTCTAGGGACAGGGAAGGACAGTGAGGGAAATTCTCCTTGTGCTATAGTGTGCTAAAGCATTGATCATCAACCATCTTTAAAAAAACATTTTTTCTAGGGACAGAAAACTATAGGTAGGGAGAGTGTCAGTGTGTTTTACTGTGCTAATCCTTGTTTCTAGGGACAGGGAAGGACAGTGAGGGAAATTCTCCTTGTGCTATAGTGTGCTAAAGCATTGATCATCAACCATCTTTAAAAAAACATTTTTTCTAGGGACAGAAAACTATAGGTAGGGAGAGTGTCAGTTTCTTTCACTGTGATAATCCTTGTTTCTAGGGACAGGGAAGGACAGTGAGGGAAATTCTCCTTGTGCTATACTGTGCTAAAGCATTGATCATCAACCATCTTTAAAAAAACATTTTTTCTAGGGACAGAAAACTATAGGTAGGGAGAGTGTCAGTTTCTTTCACTGTGATAATCCTTGTTTCTAGGGACAGGGAAGGACAGTGAGGGAAATTCTCCTTGTGCTATACTGTGCTAAAGCATTGATCATCAACCATCTTTAAAAAAACATTTTTTCTAGGGACAGAAAACTATAGGTAGGGAGAGTGTCAGTGTGTTTTACTGTGCTAATCCTTGTTTCTAGGGACAGGGAAGGACAGTGAGGGAAATTCTCCTTGTGCTATAGTGTGCTAAAGCATTGATCATCAACCATCTTTAAAAAAACATTTTTTCTAGGGACAGAAAACTATAGGTAGGGAGAGTGTCAGTTTCTTTCACTGTGATAATCCTTGTTTCTAGGGACAGGGAAGGACAGTGAGGGAAATTCTCCTTGTGCTATACTGTGCTAAAGCATTGATCATCAACCATCTTTAAAAAAACATTTTTTCTAGGGACAGAAAACTATAGGTAGGGAGAGTGTCAGTTTCTTTCACTGTGATAATCCTTGTTTCTAGGGACAGGGAAGGACAGTGAGGGAAATTCTCCTTGTGCTATACTGTGCTAAAGCATTGATCATCAACCATCTTTAAAAAAACATTTTTTCTAGGGACAGAAAACTATAGGTAGGGAGAGTGTCAGTTTCTTTCACTGCGCTAATCCTTGTTTCTAGGGACAGGGAAGGACAGTGAGGGAAATTCTCCTTGTGCTATACTGTGCTAAAGCATTGATCATCAACCATCTTTAAAAAAACATTTTTTCTAGGGACAGAAAACTATAGGTAGGGAGAGTGTCAGTTTCTTTCACTGTGATAATCCTTGTTTCTAGGGACAGGGAAGGACAGTGAGGGAAATTCTCCTTGTGCTATACTGTGCTAAAGCATTGATCATCAACCATCTTTAAAAAACATTTTTTCTAGGGACAGAAAACTATAGGTAGGGAGAGTGTCAGTTTCTTTCACTGTGCTAATCCTTGTTTCTAGGGACAGGGAAGGACAGTGAGGGAAATTCTCCTTGTGCTATAGTGTGCTAAAGCATTGATCATCAACCATCTTTAAAAAAACATTTTTTCTAGGGACAGAAAACTATAGGTAGGGAGAGTGTCAGTTTCTTTCACTGTGCTAATCCTTGTTTCTAGGGACAGGGAAGGACAGTGAGGGAAATTCTCCTTGTGCTATAGTGTGCTAAAGCATTGATCATCAACCATCTTTAAAAAAACATTTTTTCTAGGGACAGAAAACTATAGGTAGGGAGAGTGTCAGTTTCTTTCACTGTGATAATCCTTGTTTCTAGGGACAGGGAAGGACAGTGAGGGAAATTCTCCTTGTGCTATACTGTGCTAAAGCATTGATCATCAACCATCTTTAAAAAAACATTTTTTCTAGGGACAGAAAACTATAGGTAGGGAGAGTGTCAGTTTCTTTCACTGTGATAATCCTTGTTTCTAGGGACAGGGAAGGACAGTGAGGGAAATTCTCCTTGTGCTATACTGTGCTAAAGCATTGATCATCAACCATCTTTAAAAAAACATTTTTTCTAGGGACAGAAAACTATAGGTAGGGAGAGTGTCAGTTTCTTTCACTGTGATAATCCTTGTTTCTAGGGACAGGGAAGGACAGTGAGGGAAATTCTCCTTGTGCTATACTGTGCTAAAGCATTGATCATCAACCATCTTTAAAAAAACATTTTTTCTAGGGACAGAAAACTATAGGTAGGGAGAGTGTCAGTTTCTTTCACTGTGATAATCCTTGTTTCTAGGGACAGGGAAGGACAGTGAGGGAAATTCTCCTTGTGCTATACTGTGCTAAAGCATTGATCATCAACCATCTTTAAAAAAACATTTTTTCTAGGGACAGAAAACTATAGGTAGGGAGAGTGTCAGTTTCTTTCACTGTGATAATCCTTGTTTCTAGGGACAGGGAAGGACAGTGAGGGAAATTCTCCTTGTGCTATACTGTGCTAAAGCATTGATCATCAACCATCTTTAAAAAAACATTTTTTCTAGGGACAGAAAACTATAGGTAGGGAGAGTGTCAGTTTCTTTCACTGTGATAATCCTTGTTTCTAGGGACAGGGAAGGACAGTGAGGGAAATTCTCCTTGTGCTATACTGTGCTAAAGCATTGATCATCAACCATCTTTAAAAAAACATTTTTTCTAGGGACAGAAAACTATAGGTAGGGAGAGTGTCAGTTTCTTTCACTGTGATAATCCTTGTTTCTAGGGACAGGGAAGGACAGTGAGGGAAATTCTCCTTGTGCTATACTGTGCTAAAGCATTGATCATCAACCATCTTTAAAAAAACATTTTTTCTAGGGACAGAAAACTATAGGTAGGGAGAGTGTCAGTTTCTTTCACTGTGATAATCCTTGTTTCTAGGGACAGGGAAGGACAGTGAGGGAAATTCTCCTTGTGCTATACTGTGCTAAAGCATTGATCATCAACCATCTTTAAAAAAACATTTTTTCTAGGGACAGAAAACTATAGGTAGGGAGAGTGTCAGTTTCTTTCACTGTGATAATCCTTGTTTCTAGGGACAGGGAAGGACAGTGAGGGAAATTCTCCTTGTGCTATAGTGTGCTAAAGCATTGATCATCAACCATCTTTAAAAAAACATTTTTTCTAGGGACAGAAAACTATAGGTAGGGAGAGTGTCAGTTTCTTTCACTGTGATAATCCTTGTTTCTAGGGACAGGGAAGGACAGTGAGGGAAATTCTCCTTGTGCTATACTGTGCTAAAGCATTGATCATCAAACATCTTTAAAAAAACATTTTTTCTAGGGACAGAAAACTATAGGTAGGGAGAGTGTCAGTTTCTTTCACTGTGATAATCCTTGTTTCTAGGGACAGGGAAGGACAGTGAGGGAAATTCTCCTTGTGCTATACTGTGCTAAAGCATTGATCATCAACCATCTTTAAAAAAACATTTTTTCTAGGGACAGAAAACTATAGGTAGGGAGAGTGTCAGTTTCTTTCACTGTGATAATCCTTGTTTCTAGGGACAGGGAAGGACAGTGAGGGAAATTCTCCTTGTGCTATACTGTGCTAAAGCATTGATCATCAACCATCTTTAAAAAAAACATTTTTTCTAGGGACAGAAAACTATAGGTAGGGAGAGTGTCAGTTTCTTTCACTGTGATAATCCTTGTTTCTAGGGACAGGGAAGGACAGTGAGGGAAATTCTCCTTGTGCTATACTGTGCTAAAGCATTGATCATCAACCATCTTTAAAAAAACATTTTTTCTAGGGACAGAAAACTATAGGTAGGGAGAGTGTCAGTTTCTTTCACTGTGATAATCCTTGTTTCTAGGGACAGGGAAGGACAGTGAGGGAAATTCTCCTTGTGCTATACTGTGCTAAAGCATTGATCATCAACCATCTTTAAAAAAACATTTTTTCTAGGGACAGAAAACTATAGGTAGGGAGAGTGTCAGTTTCTTTCACTGTGATAATCCTTGTTTCTAGGGACAGGGAAGGACAGTGAGGGAAATTCTCCTTGTGCTATACTGTGCTAAAGCATTGATCATCAACCATCTTTAAAAAAACATTTTTTCTAGGGACAGAAAACTATAGGTAGGGAGAGTGTCAGTTTCTTTCACTGTGATAATCCTTGTTTCTAGGGACAGGGAAGGACAGTGAGGGAAATTCTCCTTGTGCTATACTGTGCTAAAGCATTGATCATCAACCATCTTTAAAAAAAAAAATTTCTAGGGACAGAAAACTATAGGTAGGGAGAGTGTCAGTTTCTTTCACTGTGCTAATCCTTGTTTCTAGGGACAGGGAAGGACAGTGAGGGAAATTCTCCTTGTGCTATAGTGTGCTAAAGCATTGATCATCAACCATCTTTAAAAAAACATTTTTTCTAGGGACAGAAAACTATAGGTAGGGAGAGTGTCAGTTTCTTTCACTGTGATAATCCTTGTTTCTAGGGACAGGGAAGGACAGTGAGGGAAATTCTCCTTGTGCTATACTGTGCTAAAGCATTGATCATCAACCATCTTTAAAAAAAAAAAAATTCTAGGGACAGAAAACTATAGGTAGGGAGAGTGTCAGTGTGTTTTACTGTGCTAATCCTTGTTTCTAGGGACAGGGAAGGACAGTGAGGGAAATTCTCCTTGTGCTATACTGTGCTAAAGCATTGATCATCAACCATCTTTAAAAAAACATTTTTTCTAGGGACAGAAAACTATAGGTAGGGAGAGTGTCAGTTTCTTTCACTGTGATAATCCTTGTTTCTAGGGACAGGGAAGGACAGTGAGGGAAATTCTCCTTGTGCTATACTGTGCTAAAGCATTGATCATCAACCATCTTTAAAAAAACATTTTTTCTAGGGACAGAAAACTATAGGTAGGGAGAGTGTCAGTTTCTTTCACTGTGATAATCCTTGTTTCTAGGGACAGGGAAGGACAGTGAGGGAAATTCTCCTTGTGCTATACTGTGCTAAAGCATTGATCATCAACCATCTTTAAAAAAACATTTTTTCTAGGGACAGAAAACTATAGGTAGGGAGAGTGTCAGTTTCTTTCACTGTGATAATCCTTGTTTCTAGGGACAGGGAAGGACAGTGAGGGAAATTCTCCTTGTGCTATAGTGTGCTAAAGCATTGATCATCAACCATCTTTAAAAAAACATTTTTTCTAGGGACAGAAAACTATAGGTAGGGAGAGTGTCAGTTTCTTTCACTGTGATAATCCTTGTTTCTAGGGACAGGGAAGGACAGTGAGGGAAATTCTCCTTGTGCTATACTGTGCTAAAGCATTGATCATCAACCATCTTTAAAAAAAATTTTTTCTAGGGACAGAAAACTATAGGTAGGGAGAGTGTCAGTTTCTTTCACTGTGATAATCCTTGTTTCTAGGGACAGGGAAGGACAGTGAGGGAAATTCTCCTTGTGCTATACTGTGCTAAAGCATTGATCATCAACCATCTTTAAAAAAACATTTTTTCTAGGGACAGAAAACTATAGGTAGGGAGAGTGTCAGTTTCTTTCACTGTGATAATCCTTGTTTCTAGGGACAGGGAAGGACAGTGAGGGAAATTCTCCTTGTGCTATACTGTGCTAAAGCATTGATCATCAACCATCTTTAAAAAAACATTTTTTCTAGGGACAGAAAACTATAGGTAGGGAGAGTGTCAGTTTCTTTCACTGTGCTAATCCTTGTTTCTAGGGACAGGGAAGGACAGTGAGGGAAATTCTCCTTGTGCTATACTGTGCTAAAGCATTCCTCATCAACCATCTTTGAAATCCTTGTTTTTTGGACAGTCAGGGAAATTGTCGTTGTGCTATTCTGTGCGAAAGCAATCATCCTCAACCATATTTTGAAATCCTTAAGTAAAGGGACAGAGAAGGACACCTGAAGGTAGCCCTTATTGCTTTTTTCCCATCTCCCTGCAGGCCATCTATTAGAATGTCTGGAAGGCAAACAAGGAGAGGCAGACAGTCAGGAGGCAATAAAAGAGGGCAAGCAGGCTCTGTGTCTGGGGGCAACAGTGCTGGTCGTGGACGCGGTGCATTGTCATCAGCACATGGCCATGGGACACGCTTGTCCTTCTTTTCGGCAGCTGGACATGTTGAGCCACATCATGCCGAAGACTTGGTAGAGTGGATGACCAAGCCCTCCTCCTCCTCCTCATCCTCTCTCACCCAGGCTCAGGGTACTGGCAAAGCAGCTGCCAAAGCGTCCTCTTCCCTGGTATCAATGTCAGACTCATCATCAGTCACTCCTTCCCTAGACCCACCATGTCCTCCTCCTGAGGAGTCCCCCGAACTGTTTGAGCACAGTGTTGGGTACATGCTCCAGGAGGATGCCCAGCGTTTCGAAGGGTCTGATGATGAAACCCAGCTACAGGAAGGCAGTAGCGTGAGAGCAGACAGAGGGGATGCTCAAGAAGGACACCAATCTGGCAGTCATGTTCCAGCAGCTGCAGCATACTGCCAGATTGGCTCCAGTGATGAGGAGGGAGGGGATGATGAGGTCACTGACTCCACGTGGGTGCCTAATAGGAGAGAGGAGGAGGAGGAGGATGAGGAGGAGGCACATCTCCAACGAGGCAGGATGCCCTTTGGTGGCCAGCGTAAGGGCAGTACACCGACGGAATCACACCGCAGAGCTCCGCCTGTGCAGGGCGCTGCCTCTGCCCGTCATTCAAAAAGTTCTTTGGTGTGGGCCTTTTTTGAGGCTAGTGCATCAGATCGCACAGCTGCTGTTTGCAACATATGTCTCAAGCGTATATCGCGTGGCCAAAACATCAGCCGCTTGGGTACCACATGCCTGACCAGACATATGTTGACCTGCCATGCAGCTCGTTGGCAAGCCTACCTCAAAGACCCACACCAAAGAACAAAGCGGACCTCTCCTTGCACCGCATCAGCTGGGATCTCCAACCCCACTATAACTTCAGTCCTCTCTGAAACATGCACTGAGAGGAATGAAGGTGTAGAATTAGGTGTGTCACAGCCAAGTACTTGTGGCCACTCTGCTAGCAGTACACCGACGTCTGATTCTAGCAGGCAAATTTCCCTGCCCCAGCTGCTGGACCGTCGAAAGAAGTTCACTCCCAGCCATCCACATGCCCAGCGGTTGAATGCTAGCTTGGCTAAATTGCTAGCGCTTCAACTGCTGCCTTTTCAGTTGGTAGACTCGGCCCCCTTCCGTGAGTTTGTGCAATGTGCGGTTCCTCAGTGGCAGGTTCCCAAACGCCACTTTTTCCCACGGAAGGCTATTCCGGCTCTCTACCGGCATGTGGAAGGCAATGTCTTGGCCTCGCTGGACAGGGCGGTCAGCGGTAAGGTGCATATTACCGCTGACTCATGGTCCAGCAGGCATGGACAGGGACGTTACCTTTCTTTCACGGCCCATTGGGTCACTCTTTTGGCAGCTGGGAAGGATGCAGGACAAGGTGCAGTAGTGTTGGAGGTTGTTCCACCGCCACGCCTCCAAAATGCTACTACTGGTTGTGACACACCTCTCTCCTCCACCCCCTCCTCTTCTTCTTCCTCCATGGCCTCTTCCTGTGCTTTGTCCTCTGAACCAGCGGTGCTCCGTAGCCGTTCAAGGGGCTACGCAAGTACGCAGGCAAAAAGATGCCATGCCGTGCTTGCGCTGGTGTGTTTGGGGGACAGAAGCCACACTGGGGCAGAGGTCCTGTCTGCTCTGCAGGGCCAGGCCGAGAGGTGGTTGATGCCACGCCAGCTTAAGCCAGGAATGGTGGTTTGCGACAATGGCACCAACCTCCTCTCCGCCCTCCGACAGGGACAACTGACCCATGTGCCCTGTGTGGCTCACGTCCTTAACCTGGTGGTGCAGCGGTTCTTGGGCAGGTACCCGGGCTTACAGGATGTCCTGAGGCAGGCCAGGAAAGTCTGTGTGCATTTCCGCAGATCTTATAATGCCAGTGCTCGCCTGGCTGAGCTGCAAAAGGAGTTGAACCTGCCCAAGAACTGCCTTATATGGAACATGCCCACCAGGTGGAACTCAACGTTGGCCATGCTGCAGCGGCTGCACACGCAGCAGAGGGCCATCAATGAGTACCTGTGCGACTACGGCACCAGGACAGGGTCAGGGGAGCTTGGTTTTTTTTCTCCACGCCAGTGGGGCATGATCAGGGATGCATGCACTGTCCTGGCACCATTTGAGGAGGCCACGAGGATGGTGAGCAGTGACAGTGCATGCATCAGTGACACTGTACCTCTTGTCCACCTGTTGGAGCACACGCTGCGTGGAATAATGGACAGGGCACTTGAGGCAGAACAGAGGCAGGAAGAGGAGGACTTCCTTGCCTCTCAAGGCCCCCTTTACCCAGACAGTGTTCCTTCTGTCCCACCCATCGCACAGGAAGAGGAGGAGGAGGAGGAGGATTGTGTCAGCATGGAGGTGGAGGCTGGCACTCAGCATCATCAGCAGCAGTCTTTTAGGGATGATTTACAGTCCCAAGAAACCAGTGGACTTGTACGTGGCTGGGAGGAGGTGGCTGCGGATCATGTCGTCCTTAGTGACCCAGAGGACTCCGGACCGAATGCCTCAGCAAACCTACGCTGCATGGCCTCCCTGATCCTGCAAAGTCTGCGGAAGGATCCTCGTATTCTTCGGATCAAGGAGAGGGACCATTACTGGCTGGCCACTCTCCTTGAACCACGGTACAAGGGTAAGGTTGCGGACCTTATGTTACCGTCGCAGAGGGAGCAGAGGATGAGACAACTCCGGGAGGCCTTGCAGAAAGGTCTGTGAAACGCGTTCCCAGAGACTGGGAGGTTACAAACTCCTGGTCCTGGACAACGAGTTGCTGAGGCTTCGGCCAGTCAAAGAAGGAGCGGTGGGGAAGGTGGCCGTCTGACCGATGCGTTCAGACAATTCTTTAGTCCGCAGCCCCAAAGTATGATCGGTTCCAGCAACCATCGCCAGCGTCTGATAAACATGGTGCAGGAATATCTAGGGGCAAGGTCAGACTTGGACACCTTCCCCACCGAAAATCCTCTGGCTTACTGGGTCTTGAGGATGGATCACTGGCCAGAGCTTGCACAGTATGCAATTGAGCTACTGGCCTGTCCTGCATCCAGCGTTCTTTCGGAACGCACATTCAGTGCTGCTGGAGGATTTGTCACGGATCACAGGGTGCGCCTGTCCACCGACTCGGTTGATCGACTGACTTTCATCAAGATGAACCAGTCTTGGATCACCACCAGCTACCACACACCTGATGCTGATATAACAGACTAATTGATTTTAACATGTCACATCCCTTCAAGACTGATGCTGATGCTGAGTGCCTGTGCTGTTATGTTGACTGGCTATCCTCCTCCTCCGAGTCCTCAATGATACGATTGATGATGATAGCTTGGAAGATCATTTTTGTTTATGGGTGCCGCCACCAGTGGCTAAGGCCCAATTTTTCAGCCCCTGTTTAACAGGGGCGTGTAATTACAATTTTTGAAGCAATAATTTGCCATAGGGCTCATTGCTGTGCTCCAAGTACAGTATCTGTGAGGGGTTGGAGTGTTGTGGCACCAGTGCCTAAGGCCCAATTTTTCAGCCCCTGTTTAACAGGGGCGTGTCATTACAATTTTTGAAGCAATACTTTGCAACAGGGCTCATTGCTGTGCTCCAAGTACAGTATCTGTGAGGGGTTGGAGTGTTGTGCCACCAGTGCCTAAGGCCCAATTTTTCAGCCCCTGTTTAACAGGGGCGTGTCATTACAATTTTTGAAGCAATACTTTGCAACAGGGCTCATTGCTGTGCTCCAAGTACAGTATCTGTGAGGGGTTGTAGTGTTGTGCCACCAGTGCCTAAGGCCCAATTTTTCAGCCCCTGTTCAACAGGGGCATGTAATTACAATTTTAGATCTAATAATTCACAGCAGGGCCCATTGCTGCACCCACCAAGAGTAACTCTGAGGGCTTACAGTGTTGTGGCAACGCCATCACCACCACCACCACGAAAGGCCCAATTTTTCAGACCCTGTTCAAAAGGGGCATGTAATTACAATTCTTGATCTAATAATTCACAGCAGGGCCCATTCCTGCACCCACCAAGAGTAACTCTGAGGGCTTACAGTGTTGTGGCAACACCACCACCACCACCACCACCACGAAAGGCCCAATTTTTCAGCCCCTGTTCAACAGGGGCATGCAATTACAATTCTTGATCTAATAATTCACAGCAGGGCCCATTGCTGCACCCACCAAGAGTAACTGTCAGGGCTTACAGTGTTGTGGCACCAGCACCACCATCAAAGGCCCAATTTTTACTACCACTGTTCAACAATTATATGTAATTAAAATTCCTGATATAATAGTTGACAGCAGGGCGTTCCAGCACCAACCAAGAGTAACTGTGAGTGCTTACAGTGTTGTGCCAACACCAACAACTAAGGGGCCTATTTCTGCAGAGTATATACGGCAGGTCCCTACTTTCAAACATCCAACTTACAAACGACTCCTACTTGCAAACGCAAGAAGACAACAGGAAGTGAGAGGAAATCTACCCCTTGGAAGGAAAATTCTCTCCTGTAAGAATTAATATGGGAGAAAGGTGTCTCCTCTGTACTGATGCTTTATCACCAATCCTTGTTTCAAGAAAAACACCACATTTCAAAAACAGTTGTCATTGGGACGGAAAGTGAGGTGAAATGTTCTGAACAGGGGCACAGACAGCAAAACAAATGTTACAGGGGTGATAACCCTTACCTATGTTTTCCAAAAAGTTTAAAAATAGATTTTTGGGCTGGAGCTACACTTAAACAATTTACCTGTTCAAAATTACAAACAGATTCTACATAAGAACAAACCTACAGTCCCTGTCTTGTATGCACCGCCTGTATACGGCTGTTCAGAGTATATAGGGCCTTTTTTATTTTATGTGCGGGGTTCCCCTTAATATCCATACAAGACCCAAAGGGGCTGGTAATGGGCTGGGGTTGGGGGGGCTTCATGGGGTAGCTATGCCATTTTTCTTAAAGATTTTCATCCATATTACCGGGAACAGACATTACATTAAAGCCGCAAGCAGTTTTAAATGGCTTTTTTTTCCTTTAGAAGTGTCATTTTGTGCAGGGACAGTTCTAAACACGGGAAACACGTGGCACTTCACAGGCATACTTTAGACATCCCCCAGGTACGATATTTAAAGGAATATTTGACTTTTTTTTTTTCACTTTATGCATCATTAAAATGACTGCTCCCGAAAAACGACCGTTTTTAAAACTTCTTTTTGCATTGATACATGTCCCCTGGTGCAGAACCCGGGTTCCCAAACCCTTTTTAGGACAATAACATGCATAATAGTCGTTATAATTAGCACTTTAGAATTCGAACGTTCGCATCCATTGTATTTAATAGGGTTCTAATGTTCGTACGAACTTTCGGTCCGTTCGCGGGTTCTGGTGCGAACCGAACCCGGGGGTGTTCGGCTCATCACTACTGTGCAAGCTCTGGCCAGTGATCCATCCTCAAGACCCAGTAACCCAGAGGATTTTCGGTGGGAAAGGTGTCCAAGTCTGATCTTGCCCCTAGGTATTCCTGCACCATGTGAATCAGACGCTGGCGATGGTTGCTGAAACCGATCATACCTTGGAGCTGCGGAATAAAAAATTGTCTGTACACATCGGTCAGACGGCCACCTTCTCCACCGCTCCTTCTGTGACTGACCGAAGCCTCAGCAACACTTTCTCCAGGACCAGAAATTTGTAACCTCCCAGGCTCTGGAAACGTGTTGCACAAACCTTTCTGCAAGGCCTCCCGAAGATGTTTCATCCTCTGCTCCCTCTGCGAAGGCAAGATAAGGTCCGCAACCTTACCCTTGTAACGTGGATCAAGGAGGATTGCCAGCCAGTAATGATCCCTCTCCTTGATACAACGAATACGAGGATCCTTCCGCAGGCTTTGCAGGATCAGGGAGGCCATGCAGCGTAGGTTTGCAGAGGCATTCGTTCCGGAGTCCTCTGGGTCACTAAGGACGACATGATCCGCAGCCACGTCCTCCCAGCCACGTACAAGTCCATGGGTTTCTTGGGACTGTAAATGATCCCTTGAAGACTGCTGCTGATGCTGAGTGCTAGGCTCCACCTCCATGCTGACACAATCCTCCTCCTCCTCGTCCTCTTCCTGTGTGATCAGCGGGCCAGCAGGAACACTGTCTGGATAAAGGGGGCCTTGAGTGGTAAGGAAGTCCTCCTCTTCCTCCCTCTGTTCTGCCTCAAGTGCCCTGTCCATTATTCCATGCAGCGTGTGCTCCAACAGGTGGACAAGAGGGACAGTGTCACTGATGCATGCACTGTCACTGCTCACCATCATCGTGACCTCCTCAAATGGTGACAGCACAGTGCATGCATCCCTGATCATGACCCACTGGCGTGGCAAAAAAAAAACAAGCTCCACCCTGTCCTGGTGCCATATTGGCATAGATACTCATTGATGGCCCTCTGCTGTGTGTGCAGCTGCTGCAGCATGGCCTAAGTTGAGTTCCACCTGGTGGGCATGTCACAGATTAGGCGGTTCTTGGGCAGGTTGTATTCCTTTTGGAGGTCAGCCAGCCGAGCACTGGCATCATATGACTGGCGGAAATGCACACGGAGTTTCCTGGCCTGCCTTTAGGACATCCTGTAAGCCCGGGTACCTGCCCAAGAACCGCTGCACCACCAAGTTAAGGACGTGAGCCAAACAGGGCACATGGGTCAGTTTTCCCTGTCGGAGGGCCGAGAGGAGGTTGGTGCCATGGTCGCAAACCACCATTCCTGGCTTAAGCTGGCGTGGCGTCAACCACCTCTGAGCCTGCCCCTGCAGAGCTGACAGAATCTCTGCCCCAGTGTGGCTCCTGTCCCCCAAGCACACCAGCTCAAGCACCGCATGGCATCTTTTTGCCTGCGTACTTGCGTAGCCCCTTGAACGCCTACGGATCAGCACTGGTTCCGAGGACAAATCAGCACAGGAAGAGGCCATGGAGGAAGAAGAAGAGGAGGGGGTGGAGGAGAGAGGTGTGTCAGAATCACCACTAGTAGCATTTTGGAGGCGTGGTGGCAGAACAACCTCCAACACTACTGCACCCTGTCCTGCATCCTTCCTAACTGCCAGCAGTTCACCCAGTGAAAGATAGGTAACATCCCTGTCCATGCCTGCTGGACCATGAGTCAGCGGTAATATGCACCTTACCGCTGACCGCCCTGTCCAGCGAGGCCAAGATATTGCCTTCCACATGCCGGTAGAGAGCCGGAATCGCCTTCCTTGAAAAAAAGTGGCGTTTGGGAACCTGCCACTGAGGAACCGCACATTCCACAAACTCACGGAAGGGGGCAGAGTCTACCAACTGAAAAGGCAGCAGTTGAAGTGCTAGCAATTTATCCAAGCTAGCATTCAACCGCTGGGCATGTGGATGGCTGGGATTGAACTTCTTTCGATGGTGCAGCAGTTACAATCTGACGTTGGTGTACTGATAGCAGATTGCCCGCAAGTACTTGGCTGTGACACACCTAATTCTACACCTTCATTCCTCTCAGTGCAGGTTTCTGAGAGGACTGAAGGTATATGAAGGTATAGTGGGGTTGGAGATCCCAGCTGATGAGGAGCAAGGAAAGGTCCGCTTTGTTCTTTGGTGTGGGTCTTTTATGTACACTTGCCAATGGACTGCATGGCAGGTCGACATATGTCTGGTCAAGCATGTGGTGCCCAAGCGGCTGGTGTTTTGGCCACGCGAGATACGCTTGAGACATATGTTGCAAATAGCAACAGTGCGATCTGATGCACACGTCTCAAAAAGGGCCCACACCAAAGAACTTTTGGAATAACGCGCAGAGACAGCAGCGTCCTGCACATGTTGAGCTCTGCGGTGTGATGCAGTCGGTGTACTGCCCTTAAGCTGGCCCCTGGAGGGCATCCTGCCTCATTGGAGATGTGCCTCCTCCTCCTCCCTCCTATCAGGCACCCATGTAGATTCAGTGAACTCATCATCCCCTCCCTCCTCGTCACTGGAGCAAACCTGGCAGTATGCTGCAGCTGGGGGAACATGACTGCCAGTTTGCTGTCCTTCTTGGGCACCCCCTCTCTCTGGGCTCACATTACTGCCTTCCTCCAGCTGGGTACCATCATCGGAGCCTTCAAAACGCTGCGCATCCTCCTGCAGTATGTACCCAACACTGTGGTCAAACAGTTCAGGGGACTCCTCAGGAGGACATGGTGGGGCTAGGGAAAGAGTGACTGATGCCATTGAGCCGAGGGAAGAGGCCGCTTTGGCAGACAAAGTACCCTGAGGCTGGGTGGGAGAGGATGAGGAGGATGAGGACAGCTTGGTCATCCACTCTACCAACTCTTCAGCATGTTGCGGCTCAACGCGGCCAGCTGCCGAAAAAAAGGACAAGCGTGTCTCACAGCCACGTGCTGAGGATGCACCGTGTCCACGACCAGCACTGTTGCCTCTAGACACAGAGCCTGCTTGCCCTCTTTTATTGGCCTGTGTGTGTCTGCCTCTCCTTGTTGGCCTTCCAGACATACTTTATTTGATGTATTGGAATAGGTAGGTACACAAGGAATTGTCTGCAGTCAGCTTTAGCTGCACACTGTGGCCAGTATACAGTACACTGACTTAATATACTGCAGGTTAGCTCAATCAACTGCTTGTATTATCAGTAATAGAAAAGCAATAGTCTGCAGTGAGCTTTACGTGCACACTGAGCCCAGTATACACTACACTGACTTAAGAAACTGCAGGTTAGCTCAATCAACTGCTTGTATTATTAGTAATAGAAAAGCAATAGTCTGCGGTGAGCTTTACGTGCACACTCTGGCCAGACTACACTACACTGACTTAAGAAACTGCAGGTTAGCTCAATCAACTGCTTGTATTATCAGTAATAGAAAAGCAATAGTCTGCGGTCAGCTTTACATGCACACTGAGCCCAGTATATACTACACCAGGGGTACTGAATTAAAATTCACGGTGGTCTGGTCGGAAAAATTTTGTTCCAGCGGAGGTCCGAATGCCATATTGGTGCTATGACTCCACATGATGTCCTCCACTTAACAGCTCCCCCCCCCCCCCCCCACCACCACACACATGCACACACCTTTACTATCCACACACATCACACTGTGCTTTTTTTCTTTCAACTTTATTGAAATGTCAAAATACATTTCATTCATTTTTATGCACCACAGCTCAGTTGCGGTGCATAAAAAACAGAATGCATTTTGCACCACACTGCTCAGCACGCAGGGGTGCTGTTTCAGTGTGAACAGGACACATAGAAAACAATTGTTTACTATTGCCCTTGCAGAGACCTGTGTTTTGCTAGTGCAGAAATCAGACCCCCTTTTACATCAGTGTCTTTAGTCCCCCCCCCCACATCACATCACAGACCCCCTTTTACATCAGTGTCCTCAGCCCCCGCTTACATCACATCCCCCCCTGCCTCATCACAAACCCCCATCACAGACTGACCCCCCATTACAGACTGACCCCCCATCTAGGGTGACCACATTTCCAAACTGCCATTCAGGGACACACCCCCTCTCTCACCTTCCCCAAAAAAAGATGAGGGGGGAGGGGCGGCGGGGGGAAATGTAGTCTCGGGGGTGTTGATGGGCAATTTGGCGGCTGGTTATTTGTCAGGTGAATGTGCCACTTGCCACCAGATGCAGTGCCGCTTGCCACTCATAGCCTGCCACCAGATGCAGTGCCGCTTGCCACTCATAGCCTGCCACCAGATGCAGTGCCGCTTGCCACTCATAGCCTGCCACCAGATGCAGTGCCGCTTGCCACCCATAGCCTGCCATCAGATGCAGTGCTGCTGCCACTCCCTCTGCATGAGCCACATGCTTAGAAGGAAAGGAGTGGCCTCACTATCTGGAGAGTGAAGATCACACCAGTCCCTGCTGCTTGCCGCTGGGTGCCGGAGAAGGAGGAGGTGCCCAGATGGGTGGGGACAGCAGTGCTGCTCTAGGCGCAGGCCTCGCTCCCGGTCTCACTGTCTGAGAGTAAATTTTCACTGGTTGCAAGGTGCCAGGCAGCGCTGGCCCTAGCAACCAGTTCCGGAAATGTAGTTATTAGTAAGAAGGGGGTGGCGGTGTCCTCTATTTCATTCGGGACATTGTATTGTCCTGGAATGAAGGTGCCCGGGACCCAGGACAGACATGTCAATTGCGGGACAGTCCCGGGCAATCCGGGACACGTGGGCACCCTACCCCCATCACAGACCCCTCATCACAGACTGACCCCCCATCACTGTCTGACCCCCCATCACTGACCCCCCATCACAGACCCCTCATTACAGACTGACCGTTCATCACAGACCCCTCATTACAGACTGACCCCCATCACAGACCCCTCATTACAGACTGACCCCCCCATCACAAACCCCTCATTACAGAGTGACCCCCCATCACAGACCCCTCATTACAGACTGACCCCCCATCACAGACCCCTCATTACAGACTGACCCCCCATCACAGACCCCTCATTACAGACTGACTCCCCCATCACAGACCCCTCATTACAGAGTGACCCCCCATCACAGACCCCTCATTACAGACTGACCCCCCATCACAGACCCCTCATTACAGAGTGACCCCCCATCACAGACCCCTCATTACAGACTGACCCCCCATCACAGACCCCTCATTACAGACTGACCTTCCATCACAGACCCCCCATCACAGACTGACCCCCCATTACAGACCCCTCATCACAGACTGACCCCCCATCACAGACTGACCCCCCATCACAGACCCCTCATTACAGACTGACCCTTCATCACAGACCCCTCATTACAGACTGACCCCCCCATCACAAATCCCTCATTACAGACTGACCCCCCCACCACAGACCCCTCATTACAGAGTGACCCCCCATCACAGACCCCTCATTACAGACTGACCCCCCATCACAGACCCCTCATTACAGACTGACCTTCCATCACAGACCCCCCATCACAGACCCCTCATTACAGACAGACCCCTCATTACAGAGTGACCCCCCCCATCACAGATCCCTCATTACAGAGTGACCCCCCCATCACAGACCCCTCATTACAGACTGACCCCCATCACAGACCCCTTATTACAGACTGACCCCCCATCACAGACCCCTCATTACAGACGGACCCCCCATCACAGACCCCTCATTACAGAGTGACCCCCCATCACAGACCCCTCATTACAGAGTGACACCCCATCACAGACCCCTCATTACAGACTGACCCCCCATCACAGACCCCTCATTACAGAGTGACCCCCCATCACAGACCCCTCATTACAGACTGACCCCCATCACAGACCCCTCGTTACAGACTGACCCCCCATCACAGACTAACCCCCCATCACAGACCCTTCATTACAGACTGACCCCCCATCACAGACCCCTCATTACAGACTGACCCCCCATCACAGACCTCTCATTACAGAGTGACACCCCATCACAGACCCCTCATTACAGACTGACCCCCCATCACAGACCCCTCATTACAGAGTGACCCCCCCATCACAGACCCCTCATTACAGACTGACCCCCCATCACAGACCCCTCATTACAGACTGACCCCCCATCACAGACTAACCCCCCATCACAGACCCTTCATTACAGACTGACCCCCATCACAGACCCCTTATTACAGACTGACCCCCCATCACAGACCCCTCATTACAGAGTGACACCCCATCACAGACCCCTCATTACAGACTGACCCCCCATCACAGACCCCTCATTACAGACTGACCCCCCATCACAGACCCCCCATCACAGACCCTTCATTGCGGGACAGTCCCAGGCAATCCGGGACACGTGGGCACCCTACCCCCATCACAGACCCCTCATCACAGACTGATCCCCCATCACAGTCTGACCCCCCATCACTGACCCCCCATCACAGACCCCTCATTACAGACTGACCCCCCATCACAGACCCCTCATTACAGACTGACCCCCATCACAGACCCCTCATTACAGACTGACCCCCCCATCAC
The DNA here is from genome assembly GCA_029206835.1 of Rana muscosa. Taxonomy (NCBI): domain Eukaryota; kingdom Metazoa; phylum Chordata; class Amphibia; order Anura; family Ranidae; genus Rana; species Rana muscosa. The sequence goes on from CM055117.1 coordinate 1,027,466,895, forward strand.
AGACCCCTCATTACAGAGTGACCCCCCCATCACAGACCCCTCATTACAGACTGACCCCCCATCACAGACCCCTCATTACAGACTGACTCCCCCATCACAGACCCCTCATTACAGAGTGACCCCCCATCACAGACCCCTCATTACAGACTGACCCCCCATCACAGACCCCTCATTACAGAGTGACCCCCCATCACAGACCCCTCATTACAGACTGACCCCCCATCACAGACCCCTCATTACAGACTGACCTTCCATCACAGACCCCCCATTACAGACTGACCCCCCATTACAGACCCCTCATCACAGACTGACCCCCCATCACAGACTGACCCCCCATCACAGACCCCTCATTACAGACTGACCCTTCATCACAGACCCCTCATTACAGACTGACCCCCCCATCACAAATCCCTCATTACAGACTGACCCCCCCACCACAGACCCCTCATTACAGAGTGACCCCCCATCACAGACCCCTCATTACAGACTGACCCCCCATCACAGACCCCTCATTACAGACTGACCTTCCATCACAGACCCCCATCACAGACCCCTCATTACAGACAGACCCCTCATTACAGAGTGACCCCCCCATCACAGACCCCTCATTACAGAGTGACCCCCCCATCACAGACCCCTCATTACAGACTGACCCCCATCACAGACCCCTTATTACAGACTGACCCCCCATCACAGACCCCTCATTACAGACGGACCCCCCATCACAGACCCCTCATTACAGAGTGACCCCCCATCACAGACCCCTCATTACAGAGTGACACCCCATCACAGACCCCTCATTACAGACTGACCCCCCATCACAGACCCCTCATTACAGAGTGACCCCCCATCACAGACCCCTCATTACAGACTGACCCCCCATCACAGACCCCTCGTTACAGACTGACCCCCCATCACAGACTAACCCCCCATCACAGACCCTTCATTACAGACTGACCCCCCATCACAGACCCCTTATTACAGACTGACCCCCCATCACAGACCTCTCATTACAGAGTGACACCCCATCACAGACCCCTCATTACAGACTGACCCCCCATCACAGACCCCTCATTACAGAGTGACCCCCCATCACAGACCCCTCATTACAGACTGACCCCCCATCACAGACCCCTCATTACAGACTGACCCCCATCACAGACTAACCCCCCATCACAGACCCTTAATTACAGACTGACCCCCCATCACAGACCCCTTATTACAGACTGACCCCCCATCACAGACCCCTCATTACAGAGTGACACCCCATCACAGACCCCTCATTACAGACTGACCCCCCATCACAGACCCTCATTACAGAGTGACCCCCCATCACAGACCCCTCATTACAGACTGACCCCCCATCACAGACCCCTCATTACAGACTGACCCCTCATCACAGACTAAACCCCCATCACAGACCCTTCATTACAGACTGACCCCCATCACAGACCCCTCATTACAGACTGACCCCCCATCACAGACCCCTTATTACAGACTGACCCCCCATCACAGACCTCTCATTACAGAGTGACACCCCATCACAGACCCCTCATTACAGAGTGACCCCCCATCACAGACCCCTCATTACAGAGTGACCCCCCATCACAGACCCCTCATTACAGACTGACCCCGCATCACAGACCCCTCATTACAGACTGACCCCCCATCACAGACTAACCCCCCATCACAGACCCTTAATTACAGACTGACCCCCCATCACAGACCCCTTATTACAGACTGACCCCCCATCACAGACCCCTCATTACAGAGTGACACCCCATCACAGACCCCTCATTACAGACTGACCCCCATCACAGACCCTCATTACAGAGTGACCCCCCATCACAGACCCCTCATTACAGACTGACCCCCCATCACAGACCCCTCATTACAGACTGACCCCTCATCACAGACTAAACCCCCATCACAGACCCTTCATTACAGACTGACCCCCATCACAGACCCCTCATTACAGACTGACCCCCCATCACAGACCCCTCATTACAGTCCTCTCTCGATATCATAAACCACTGTCCTTCTCCAGCACAGCACACCCTCCCCACAGAACCCTACCTTATTCACACAGGACATGAAGCGTGGCCGCTCTGGACAATGGGCGGGACTATTCACGTTAAAAGTGAGTGATTTATTGCTGGGACCGCCCCGCTGCCTAGCAACCAATCACCCACTTTGTAACTTAAAAAGTCCCGTCCTTTGTCCAGAGCGGCCGCGCTTCATGTTTTGTGTGATTTTAGACAGGCAGTGTGGGGGGGTGCAGTGATATATTAGAGAAGGCACGGACATGCCGCGGCTGCCATGCTGTGTATATAGCAGCATCGGCAGCGGCAGGCGGGTGAGCCGGCGACAGGGAGAGGACACTACACTACTGGGACTCGAATTTGGCGCGAACGGCCCATATTGTTCGAAATTGGGCGAACGCCCGAACAGACGATGTTCGAGTCGAACATGAGTTTGACTCAAACACGAAGCTCATCCCTACTCTTAATTAGGCCATGGCCATCTATAACCAATTAGTGAACTGCTGCTTGTTCAATAGTGGCTTTGTTATCACTTACATCCTTTGAAGTAGTATCCCCATGAATTACAAGTTAGATGAATTCCTCTACAGGAATGCAACACAGTTTTTAAAATAGTATTTGTAACTTTGTAACACTTTGTAACTTAAAAAGTCCCGTCCTTTGTCCAGAGCGGCCGCGCTTCATGTTTTGTGTGATTTTAGACAGGCAGTGTGGGGGGGTGCAGTGATATATTAGAGAAGGCACGGACATGCCGCGGCTGCCATGCTGTGTATATAGCAGCATCGGCAGCGGCAGGCGGGTGAGCCGGCGACAGGGAGAGGACACTACTTGGCGAGGCTGCGGTCCGGGCAGAATGGCCACTGGGACTGAACCGCCATTTAGTGACCCCCGCACTGCACTGACTTAATATACTGCAGCGAGAATAACACGGGAACACTCTGAAGTGAAATCTAGCTAAACTGAATACAGTGTATATATAAATATACAACTCCTAGGATGCATATATATATATATATATATATACTAAATACACTGACTAAAGCTAACTCAATTGCCTGCCTGCTCTATCTAACTGAAATGAAATGACACTCTGACTCTCTATCTATCTCTCTCACATGCCGCAACACACTACACAAGGCCGACACGCAGGCGGCCTTATATAGTGTGGGGCGTGTACCTACTCCCCTGAGCCATGATTGGCCAAAGGCACCCTTCCTTTGGCCTATTACGGCTCTCTGTACTGACGGCGCTGTGATTGGCCAAGCATACGGGTCATAGTGCATGCTTGGCCAATCATCAGCCAGCAATGCACTGCGATGACGCAGTGAATTATGGGCCGTGACGCGCCACTCGAATTTGGCGCGAACGGCCCATATTGTTCGAAATTGGGCGAACGCCCGAACAGACGATGTTCGAGTCGAACATGAGTTTGACTCAAACACGAAGCTCATCCCTACTCTTAATTAGGCCATGGCCATCTATAACCAATTAGTGAACTGCTGCTTGTTCAATAGTGGCTTTGTTATCACTTACATCCTTTGAAGTAGTATCCCCATGAATTACAAGTTAGATGAATTCCTCTACAGGAATGCAACACAGTTTTTAAAATAGTATTTGATGAGTCACATGACCCATTCCTTTCCATGTTTCTCTATGTCTTCCAGCTTGCAAATTAACTGTTGAAAGGAGTTGTCAAAGCATGCTATGGTAATATTACAACACAATCGTGTCTAAAATGGCCAACTAAAAATAACTACTATTTATCTCATGAGATGTCCAGATTATATACACCCGGAATATGTCGTCCGAGACCATAGAGATATCTATATATTTTATATGAAGCTTGTTTCTCTATACCATCTATGTCATAATTGAATCTGATAGGACAGCTGTTTCATTTGTGTCGTTTGATTTCATCTGTCTGTCCATATATACACTAAATTACCAAAAGTATTGGGACGCCTGGCTTTAAACGAACATGAAATTTAATGGCATTCCAGTTTTAGTCCGAAAGGGTCAATATTGAGTTGGTCCACCCTTTGCAGCTATAAGAGCGTCAACTCTTCTGGAAAGGCTGTCCACAAGGTTTAGGAGTGTGTCTATGGGAATGTTCATTTATCACTATCTTCCTCTAACACTACACCAGAAGTACTAGTGTAGTGTTAGAGGAAGCTAATGATAGGTGGCACAAGGGCCAGCAGTAGAAACCAGGAGTCTAAAGCCTCGTACACACGGCCGGTTTTCTCATCCAAAACTGCTGGGAGAGCTTTCTTGCCGAGAAAACTGGCCGTGTGTACGAGGCTTTCAGGTTTCTCGTCAGGAAAACTGGCCAGAATCTCGACGAGAAAAATAGAGAACCTGCTCGTCGGGATTCTCGTTGGCCTGTTTCCCGACGAGAAACCCGAGAGTGTGTACACTTACCTGTCGCCGTGGAAACCCGCGCATGCTCGAAATGACTTAGACGCATGCGCGCTAGCTTCCGAGGCATAGGTAGGGTGTAGCAAGATGGCAGCGACGGCATCGAATGTGACGAGCGCACGCTCATCGTAGTCGATGACGTCACAGCGTTCGTGCCATTCAAAAGAACGGCGGTTATTTTGAATCGTACATGTGTACACTCGGCCCGGGACAAGATTCTTGTTCAAGAATCTCGTCAGGAAAAACAACGTGTTTTTTCCTGATGAGATTCTCGGCCGTGTGTACGAGGCTTAATGCTTTGGGAAGATTATTGTGTGAAAAGGATTCTCTGCTCTCGAGAGTTGTGGTGCCCAAAGATTGGTGAGAATACTGCTTCTTTTCTCATATTGATTGTGGTCCCATTGGAGCATTATCGGGATAAGGAGTACAGCCTACACTTTTATCCAGAGCGGTGGGAGAGTCCTGTGATCACCCCGGCCAGGATATTTGGCCATATGCGCATCTGACCTCTCTTTAGTTAGAGGGTCCACAGTTTTTGGTAAGCCTACATCCATATTAAAGCAGAGTTCCAGCCTTTTTATGTTTATTAAAAGTCAGTAGCTACAAAAAGTGTAGCTGCTGACTTTTAATAAACAGACACTTACCTGCTCCACGATCCAGCGATGTGGCCGCCCGGAGCGTCGCTCCTCTCCCCCCTCTCCACCAGTGCCTCCATTCACACTGTGGGCACCCGGCCGTGACAGCTTTCAGCTTCACGGCCGGGCACGCACTGCGCATGCGCAATTCGCGATGCACTCTAGGAGTGGACAGGCAATCTCCTGGGATCTGTCACATGTCCCAGGAGATTGCCTAGAGGGAGGGGCCTAAAGCAAGAGGAGGAGTTGCCTAGGTGGTCCCTAGGTGGAAGTAGGAAGTGGGACAGGAAGTCCCATTCCTACCGAAGCCCCCACTCCCCCCCAAAAAAATTACATGCCAAATGTGGCATGTAAGGGGGAGAGGAGTGCTTATAGCGGAAGTTCTACTTTTGGGTGGAATTCCGCTTTAAGGTGGTGGTGTCACACTTTGGAGATCTACTGGTGATTGGATGTTCGAGCACTACATTTGAAAATCCATTAAGGGGACTCACTTAATGATCTTTATGAATTTATATCTGTGATCTATGTCACTGTATCAGTGTGCTGTTGATTTTGGCTTTTTATTTTGTTGCATGTGGGTGTTTCTCTAATTACCATATTTATCGGCGTATAACACGCACCCTAACTTTAAGAGGGAAGTTTCAGGAAAAAATCTTTCCACAGCCCCCTGCGTATAACACGCAGGCACAGTTTACCCTTTATTTTCAGGGTAAAAAAGTGAGTGTTATACGCCAATAAATACAGTATGTAATTATGTATATAGCATGTTGGCACATCTGGGATCTAGATGGGAGAAAGATTGATCCAGCTTCCAGATCCAGATTTATATTGCTGAGGAAAAAAAACGAAACTGGGATTTCTATCTGCACTTTCAAAGGGAGCCTATTCAGTTGCTGAAGTTGTTCTTGTTCAAGAGGCTGCCACCTTGGGGGGGGGGGGGGGGTGCCATTTGAAGACGTTATTTTGTGGAGGAAAGAATCCTGTTAATGTATTGTTGTTGCCAGTTCCAGGCCTTTAAAGGGGGGCAATCCCCCTAATCCCTAAAAAAATAAAAAAAAAATAAAAAAAAACTTCCCCTTCTATCCTTGCAAAATTGGAAGGATGTTTCAAGGGGTCTGCTTCAATGCTTAGCAAAGGCTTATTAATAGGACTTCTCGAAGCAAGTTATCCGGGACTACAACCAGAAAGAGGTGAACCCCTTGCTCTAAATCCCTTTCTTTATTGTATACAAGGTGGGTGCTCTGGCCCATGTTCACACATGTTGTGCTGGGGTAATGGACACTTGAAGATTCACTTGAAAAAAAATTTGCAAAGATTTGTTACATACAAGAACTGAACTGTTGCCCAACATAGGGGGCAACCTGATTTGTTCCTGCCAAACAGGGAAGGATTCCCTAGTAAGTTTGTTTCATGTTTGAGGTTCATGGACGTTGAATAGCAGTGCCTGGATCCTGAAGAATTCTTTGGGGACTTTTGTGTTGTTGCCACTTTGTACTCAGTATGGGTCATGCGATACCTAGTTGCGGAGTATCCCACAAGTTGGAGGGGAGAAGGGGGAGGTTAACAAATGCACAGGGCCATCTGGCCTTCTGCATTTGAGCCAATATGTACAAATAAGTGTGAGGGGGTTAGCTCAGCAGCGGGTGTGTGTGACCCCCTGGATGGGTTCACCACACAAAAACAGGCACAGCAGACAGTGGTAGGAGAAAACAAAAGGGTGTGGTTTTATTTGAACTATATACAGACCAAAAAATACAGCAAAAACAAAAGAAACATGAAAAGAAATCCTGGTCAACTTGACCGCTCACTACACACGTTGGTGTCCCTAACTAACAACTGGGTACAGCCTTGTGCTGTCCCAGTCCCTAGCTCCCTGCTTTTTTGAAGTTCTTAGCAATAACCACACAGGCTTTGGCTCACCGCACAGAGATCACACACCCCAGACTATACACACAGATCTGGTTCCAGGTTTGAGCATCTCCCTTAGCATGCTGGGAGTTCTTGTAGAGGCCCTAACGAGCCCACTTACTTCAGCTGGGCTCATTAACTCTTCCCCTGCAAGACTCCCCGCACTCCCCCTAGTGGTATAAATCGTCATAAAGCCTGAATCTAGGACATATATACCTTTCATCCAGGATGCAACCTGGTGATTTTACCTGCATGCTGTCACATACCCCCCCCCCCCCCCCTCTTGTTTTAACCTTGGGGTTGGAACACAAGCAATCAGGCATGCATGTACTCGAGACAAAGCATCCACATTCCCCATTTGAACGCCAGGGCGATGCTTTACCGTAAAGTTGAATTCCAGTAGGGCCAGGAACCACCTATTTACTCTTCTATTTGTCTCTTCGTTTTGAGCCATCCACTTTAACCACTTCACGCCCGGGCTATAAGCAAAAGACGTCCGCAAAGCGGTCGTCAATTGCTGATAGGACGTCTATGGACGTCCTCTTATTTACTTCCGCGATGCGCGCCACCGCGGGCGCGTGTCGGGGAAAAACTGTGCCCGCCGTGTCAGGCGAGTGCCGATGCGCGTGCCTGGCGGCCGCGATGTCCGCCAGGTACGAGCGATCGGCTGTCACAGAGCCAGGGACGTGGATCTCTGTGTGTAAACACAGAGATCCACGTCCTGTGAGGGAGAGGAGACGGATGGTGTGTCCCTTGTACATAGGGACAACCATCAGTCACCTCCCCCAGTCAGTCCCCTCCCCCCCACAGTAAGAACATCTAGCAGGGAACATATTAACCCCTTGATCGCCCCCTAGTGGTTAACCCCTTCCCTGCCAGTCACATTTATACAGTAATCGGTGCATATTTTTAGCACTGTTCGCTGTATAAATGTGAATGGTCCCAAAAATGTGTCAAAAGTGTCCGATGTGTCCGCCGTAATGTCACAGCCACAAAAAAAAAATCGCAGATCGACGCCATTACTAGTAAAAAAATAATTTAAAAAAAATCATAATTCTATTCCCTATTTTGTAGGCGCTATAACTTTTGCGCAAACCAATCACTATACGCTTATTGCGATTTTTTTTTTTTACCAAAAATATGTAGAATACGTATCGGCCTAAACTGAGGAAAAAAATAGTTTTAAAAAAAAAAATGGGATATTAATTATAGCAAAAATTAAAAAATATTGTGTTTTTTTCAAAATTGTCGCTCTATTTTTGTTTATAGCGCAAAAAATAAAAACCGCAGAAATGATCAAAGACCACCAAAAGAAAGCTCTATTTGTGGGAAAAAAAGGACGTCAATTTTGTTTGGGAGCCACGTCGCACGACCGCGCAATTGTCATTCAAAGCGTGACGGTGCTGAAACCTGACATTTCGCCTGGGCAGGAAGGGGGTTATGTGCCCAGTTGTCAAGTGGTTAAAGGAGCGTGATCAGTAATCATGTCAATGTGCCTACCTAGCAGATAGTACCGAAGGGAATCTAGAGCCCACTTCACCGCTAAACACTCCTTCTCAATCGTGGCGTAATTTACCTCATGGGACTTCAATTTCCTGCTGAGGTAAATGACTGGGTGCTCTTCCCCGTTCCAGACCTGGGACAATACTGCTCCTAACCCAACGTCGGATGCATCACTTTGTACGACAAAGTCCCTAGAGAAGTCTGGTGAGTACAACACTGGCTGGCTACATAAGGCTTTTTTTAAGAATTGAAATGCTGCCTCAGCCTCTGGGGTCCATTTAACCATGACAGACTCCTTCCCTTTTGTCAGGTTGGTTAGGGGCACAGCCTGAGAATCAAAAGTGGGGAATGAATCGCCGATAATATCCAGCGATTCCCAGAAAGGCTCGTACCTGCTTCTTGCTGTTGGGACGCGGCCAATTCGCCCTACGTCGTTTCGTCAAATCTGACGTCCCTGATGACGTCAGATTTGACGAAACGACGTAGGGCGACACGTGCACGCATTGCGCACGCGCGAACGGTCGTTTGATTGACAGAATACAGAGCTTTTTATTCCTTGCAAGGAGTTTTTTAACCAGCATTTTAATATCTCAGGACTTGTTACTTTGAGGTTCTGTATCGCATACTTTGTGAAAATAAACCCCTTTTTTATGGATGAACGCTACACTATGGAAAGTTTTTCTTTCTCTTTTGGATTTTATCCTACTTACTGAGGAACATCCACTCTGATCTGCCAAGAGTGTGTCTACTCCCAGTTCTGGCCAGGTGTTCAATCAACGTCTCTGGAGACTCTCCCACTGTGGATGAAGCGTTCCTGCAGAATCATCCTGCCTTCCATGGAGCAAAACATCACTCTACTGAGCCTGTTTTGACCCCCCTGAGAAGGGTGGTCGCAGGCTGTCTGGTAAGCCTTCATTCTTCACCTTGGTGGCGGGATCTTTACTAAGTGTTGGAGCATTTTGCCTATGATTTTCATTGGATACCTGCACTCTGTAGAACTCTTATCATCTTTAAATAGAGGAGAAGATTTCATATATTTTTCACTGACACACATGAACTTTAAATTGTTTATTTATAGTATTCACTCATGTTTTTAATACTTTTTCTTATATGTTTTTTCACTGTATAGCCATACACAGTTTTGCTCATCCAGCGCTACACCTTTTTGTATATTTATATTTGTTGTACCTTATATCTAGGTTTTTTTTGGTGTTTAGCAGCAGGTTTTCCTTCAGGGATTTATTCATTTATTGCACTTTAATAATTTGCACCTAGCGCAAATTTTTCTTTTATAACCATTTACACACACATGAACTTTAATGGCATCCCAGTCTTAGTCCGTAGGGTCCAATATTGAGTTGGCCCACCCTTTGCAGCTATAACAGCTTCAACTCTTCTGGGAAGGCTGTCCACAAGGTTTAGGAGTGTGTCTATGAGAATGTTTGACCATTCTTCCAGAAGTGCATGTTGGGTGGGAAGGCCTGGCTCGCAGTCTCCGCACAAATTCATTCCAAAGGCATTCTACTGGGTTGAGCTCAGCACTCTGTGCAGGCCATTCAAGTTCCTCCACTCCAAACTCCCTCATCCATGTCTTTATGGACCTTGCTTTGCTTTTTTTTGTAGGTGCTGTGTTTAGGCCAGTGAGGACATGGCCGTTTTTGTCAGGGGGAGAATGTAGCACCCTCCTAGGTACGTGCTAGGATTAGATAAGTTATTATTAGTTGTGTTTTTGATAGGTACATTTCTCACACTGTAGTCAGTGTGGCTGCATTTATTGGGTAGGCAAAAAGCATATCCTGCTCACTGGATCCAGTGAAGCTGTAATCTACTAGTAAGGTCTGCTCAGTGTGAACAGCTGCTGCCAGGGCCAGATTAAGAACATCATGGGCCTGGTGCTGAGGATTTTGGTGGGGCCTTTTATAAATAATAAATAAATAAAAATGGCAAACAAATTTTTTATAACAAATTAAATGAGGGAGAGGGAGAGGGAGAGGGAGAGAGAGAGAGAGAGAGATGGGTGAGGGGTAAGGGAGGGAAGATGAGAGAGAAAGGGGGCATGAGAGAGAGGATGCGCATGAGCATGCGTGGGAATGACATCAAAGCAGTCCGGCCAAGGCAAGTAACCGAAGGCACAGAACCCGGAAGGAAGACCAGGTAAAGATGGTCAAGCGCCCGGGCCCTACCAGATTGATCACAGCGCAGCACTGGAGGGCTCAGTCTGACAATTTAAGTGTACCCTAATGTGCTAATATGCTGTGCATACTTGTACATTGTGGCATAACCTACCTCAAGGCCTCTAAAAAGTAGTAATTTTAGCAATGTTTACTACCGCTTTAATATCACAAGGTCCCAGGAGCCTCTCATGGGGCTCCCTACTGACCCAGTGGCCCTTGGTTAGAGCCTAAGTGTATAGTTGCCAACATTTCAAAAATATTTTCAGGGACACTTTTTTTCCAAGTGCTATATTTAGAGTAGCTGACATCTCCTATGTTCCTCTATACATCTCAGTAGTAATCACAAAATTAAATGAGTACTAATAATGGGGCAGAACAAATATGAGGACTGAGAAGATTTTCTTTAGTTGAACTAACAAAGTGTGCCCATTCTGGTAACATTGAGGATATTCAGTATAATTTTAAAGTACTGTTCTTGTGGTTAAGAGGCATAGGGGAGGAGTATGGATGGTATAAAAGTGGGAAGTATGTGCATGTGAGGGAGAGAAATGTGGAGGGTCGAACAGTGGGCACTATGTACAGGAGAGGAGTGCGGAGGGTATGGTAGAAGGCACTATGTACAGGAGAGGAGTGTGAAAGAAATGACAGTGGGCAGTATGTACAGGAGAGGAGTGTGGAAGGTATGATGGGGCAGTATGTACAGGAGAGGAATGTGGAGAGAAAGATAGTTGGCAGTATGTACAGGAGAGGAGTGTGGAGGGTATCACAGTGGGTAGTATGTACAGGAGAGGAATGTGGAAAGAAAGATAGTTGGCAGTATGTACAGGAGAGGAGTGTGGAGGGTATCACAGTGGGTGGTATGTACAGGAGAGGAGTGTGGATGGTATGATAGTGGGCAGTATGCACAGGAGAGGAGTGTGGAGGGTATGATGGGGGCAGTATGTACAGGAGAGGAGTGTGTAGGGTATGACAGCGGGCACTATGTACAGGTGAGGAGGATGAAGGAATCTGGGAAGGAAAAATGTAAAGGTTTGTGGAAGGATGTTTAGGGACTGTGTAGTGGTTAAGCGGGTCAAAATGGATTGAAATTAAGCCAATTAAGCAGGGACCAGCCATAGTCAATTTATGTATGGGCTAGCTATGACAATGGGCAGTATGTACAGGAGAGGAATGTGGAGGGCATGACAGCGAGCAGTATGTACAGGAGAGGAGTGTGGAGGGTATGACAGCCGGCACTATGTACAATAAAGGAGTTTATTTAAGTGGGCAGAATGTACAGGAGAGGAGTGTGGACGGTATGATACTAAGCAGTATGAGTGTGGATGGTAAGACAGTGAGCAGTATGTACAGGAGAGTGGGGAGGATATGACAGTGGGCAGTATGTATAGGAGAGAAGTGTAGAGGGTATGACAATGGGCACTATGTATAGGAGAGGAGTGTGGAGGGTATGAAAGTAACATATAGTATGTTAGTAACATGTTCATTAAGCCTCACACGGAGAGGTCGTTTAGTCCTGCCCACATATTTGAGCCCACATGGGCATTGCAAGAGATAAACGACTCTCTCCGTGGAGCATGTAATGAAAGAGGTAATTTCAAACTCAACACCAGTGCTGGTGATCATCTTGATCATCTGGTGGGTTTCTATCAATGTAAGAGGTGTAGGGTATGTTCAGTCAGTGGGTGTTCACATAGGCGTAACAACATGTTCAGGTCCACCAGCACTGGTGTTGAGTTTGAAATTACTAACATACTCACAGGTTTTCCTAAGCACCCAGTATCACGACGTTACCTAGAGGTTCATGCCAAGAACCCTACTAACACTATCTTTCTGGGTATAGATAAATATGCTCCAAAATGGAGGGGCGATTCCATGATACGCAGTATAACCAGACTGGAAATGGCCTGGATTCATAAGTTGAAAAGCTATGCCCCTTTTGGGATGAACGTAGAAGTAGACCTTAACGCCTTAATTGATAATTCCTAGATAGGTTCTCTTTAGTTTTTATGTCTATATGTACACTTGATGTGACCCCTTGGTAGCATTCTCGTCAATTTGGGGATCTGACTACTGTTTCATTATAATTCATTTTATTTTAGTTCAATTTACATATTCAATATGTACATTTCAATATGGATTTTATATAATTTCTGGTCCATTGGTATTATAATACTGTCATATTGGGATCAGTTTTTGATTGGACGTGTTTTTTTTTTTTGCTTATATGGTTTTTTTTCTTGTCTTTTTTGACCCTTATTAATTAACTTACTATTCATTTATTTAGACACACATATTCTCATTCTCTAATGATCTAAATATTTAGTATTATCCCTCTGCATACTAACATTGATCAGCCATGTCAGTGTTTTCTTTATCAGTTACTGGAGGGTTTGTACTTTGCAATCTGATCTATTTTGGTATCTATCTTGTGCTTCTCCTAAGGTTTTATGGTGTATGATTTAAGTTTAGTTATGCGTTCTAATCTTCGCATACTATACAACTTTCACCCAGATAGATTCATCATTATTTTGATTTCCATATGGATGTTTTTTTCCACTATTTTATTTATATTTTGTGAGCCGCTGCCAAAGGGTCAAATCGAGGCTTGGTTTTACATTGTATTGGGAGCCGAAGCCGGATGATCGAACAGAGGCTTGGTTTCACATTGAGCCGGGCTTGGATGATCACATTGATTCTTGGTTCACAATTTTACTATATAACGTGATGCGTCAGTGCGTCACCTGATTCCCCATTGACGACGTGTTCTGACACGAAACGTACTTCGGGAGGTGAACGCGCTGATGTCATCACCAAGGGACAGGTGACTGCAGACCGGCCGGTTGATCTGTGATTTTAAAACGTCTTTTCTGTAAGTGTTTTCACCATTTTTAAAATATATTTTTTTATGGTAATGCACTATCAAGCTCTTTTTACTTTTGGGACCATCCGTGGGCTTATGGTATATTCTGGCTGTACCGCATTGGACCCGGTTTCATTTCCAAAGGAGAAATCAGAAAGATGATGGGCCCATTATTCCCTTACTTCTGGTAAGTGGCATATTCAAATGGTGGTGGATCACAGGTGTTGCATGAACCATTGGAGTATCTATCTTCAATTTCTTCTATCCCCTCCACGGTTTACCTCCATTTTGGATCTTTCCAACATATTTGGCACTTCATTTTATATTTTATTTTAAATTTTTCATCATAATTATTCATCACCTTCATTGGTACACTTGTTTTCACCCATGAACTCATGACATATGTGGTTTTTCATGCACTTTCTATGACTGGTTTTATCATCGGTCTCCTAATATTTTAGCGCACCTGTTTATTGTTTCTTTTGTTATTGTTTATGTCATCACATAAGTACAGTTGCTGCTGTTCCTTTTTCATGTTTTCAGTTAGCGCAGTTTATTCCCTTTCTCCTTACACAATCTATGTATGGGCTAGCTGGTTTTACACAAGTCAATCTATTAAAGGAACACTAAAGGTTCCCGTTTTTTTTTTTTTTAAATAACAAACATGTTATACTTACCTCCACTGTGCAGCTCGTTTTGCACACAGTGGCCCCGATCCTGGTCTTCTGGGGTCCCACGGCGGCTGTCTCGGCTCCTCCCCGCAAGGACTCCACACCATAATGCGAGCGAGCTCGCATGGTGTGGAGTTACTGCGGGTGCGCTCCTGTGATACAGCGGCAACCATAGACGTCGACTGTATCACTCGGCCCCGCCCCCTGGCGAGCCGCGTCATTGGATGTGATTTCAATCCATCCACAGTAGCCAATCAACGGCCAGGCTCAGGAACTCGGAGGATGACGGGAGCGAGCGCAGGACTTTCGAGGGGCCAGGTAAGTAAAACGGGGGGGGGGGGGGCGGTATTGTCAAATGTTTTTTCACCTTAATGCATAGAATGCATTAAGGTGAAAAAACATGTACCTTTACAACCCCTTTAATCGACTTGAGTACAACCAGCCTGTCAGGTTTTCCCCAAAACAATCAGTGCTGCCAGCTATAGTTAGCAACACCGATCATTGTATTCACTGGCAGAACACAATAACACTGCAGGAGTGATTCCCCCATCCACAGGTCAGCAGGTGAGAGGGTGTGTGGGGACAGGCTGGGGAGAGATACTAGTCAGTGGCTGGGTAGGCACTGGCTAGTATCAGAGCCAGATACACACAGGTTACATACGCCACGATTGTTAGAGAGAGAGCAATAATTCTAGCACTAGACCTCCTCTGTAACTCTAAACATGTAACCTGCAAAAAAATTAAAGCATCGCTTAGTATACAAAAGAAGTCTAGTTTATGAATGAAACACGTTTGAAAAATTGCTGCGCAAATACCATGTTACAAAAAGTTGCAAAAACCACCATTTGATTCCATAGGGTCTCTGCTAAAACAATATATATAATGTTTCAGGGTTCTGAGTAATTTTCTAGGAAAAAAAAAGATAATTTTTACATGTAGGAGAGAAGTGTCAGAATTGGCCTGGGTGGTAAGGGGTTAATTACTATAAGTAATATACAAATAATTATTATAAGCCCTGTGAGCTCATCCTCTCAGTCTGCTGCAGAGTGTGTCAGCTTGTATTTAAACTGGCTTTTCTGTACGTAGCTTCTGACAGCAACCCTGTGTCCCCTGGTCGTCGAGCTACAATCCTCAAAGTCGATCTTTTTTTTTATTATTTTTTTTTTTGGGCAAATGGGCCTATCTTGAGAAAGGGGCTTGGAGCTGCAGCTCCAATAGCCCATATGTTAATCCGGCCATGGGAAGGGGGGGGGGGGGGAGGATATGGGTAATAAACCTCCCCAAACAGGATATTGTGCTAAACCTGTAGGTCAGGGGTATTGAATTAAAATTAATGGAGGTTCTGTCAGTAACATTTTATTCCAGCAAAGGTCCGAATCACGTTTGTTTGCACCTCTGTGTATTGGCAAACGAGGCATGTTTTCGCGAGCGCCAAACTGGTACCATGCTGTTTGGCTCTATGTAAAAAAGGGACAGGGACTTCTTTGTGCGTTTCTGTGTATACGGCAGCCCACTGAAATGAATGGGTTGCCCACACGCAGAACACAAGACGCAATGATGTCAACCTAGATCCTACCAAACACAATCCCATTATTACATCACTGTTCACAGTCCCCCCTACACATCACAATCCCCCTCCTTAACATCACAGTCCCCCATTTCTTATCAGTTCCCCTTCACAGCAGTGTCTTCACTCCCCTTTTCACATTCCTGTCCTTGGTCCCCCTTCATAAAACCCCTTCTTCACATTGCAGTCCCCAGCCCCCCTGCATATCACCCCCTTCACATTCGTGTCCTCACCCCCGGCTTTCTTCCCCCTATCCTTCATAGCGGTGACATAGCCCTCTTCCTTGTCCTACCTTACCAAGGGCGGAGGGTGAGAGGTACAGCAAATCCAGACTCCAGAGCTGACATCGGGGAGCAGGCCAGGTCTGGGTGGAGGGCTGGAGTTGCACAACTTTACCTGTTAACCAGCTTGTGATTGGTTGCTAGGACCACCCTGCATCCTAGCAACCACTTTGTTAAAGTGGAGTTCCACCCTAAAAAAAAATACACAAAAATCCTGCAAAAAAATAGAAAAAAACATTTTTTTTACTAACCAGAAAAGGCGGTTGCTATGCGGAAGTTCCTAATCTGCCTCTTCATCCTCCGCGGCAGGTCTTCTTCCTCGTCCTCCTCGCATTGTCTTCTGGTGAATGGGGCGCACTGCCTTCTGGGAACTGTGTGTATCCCAGAGAGCAGCCGCCCATTCATACAGCGCCGTGAGACTCGCACATGCGCAGTAGGAAACGGGCAGTGAAGCCGCAAGGCTCCACTGCCTGTTTCCCTTAGTGAGGATGGCAGCGCCGGGAGCTGCCAGAATCGAGGGGTCGGCCTCGGGGGGCCGACATCACGGGCGAGTAGGACAGGTAAGTGTCCTTATTAAAAGCCAGCAGCTACAGTGTTTGTAGCTGCTGACTTAAAAAAAATAAAAAATTGCGGGTGGAACCCAGCTTTAACTGGGGCAGCTCCCATCTTCTTTCCAGCACTGTGCAACCTCACGATGCCAGCTCTGTGAAGGTGACAGCGCTAGCGGCAGCAGAGGGGAAGAATTGGCCTCTAAATGGTGTGACTGTGGCCGATCCAGATGGGACAGTGACCCAGTGCAGATCCAGACTAAGGTCCCCCATTTAGTGAAGCCTCCTGTAGTTAAATGAAGAAACCAGAACCTTAATTAAGTGGAAATGTGGGTTTGATAGTAAAGTTGGCAATGCCTCCACCTAGGACAGGGACTCTGTAAACAATAACAATTCCTTACTGGGAAATTAATCAGTAATCTAATCAAAGTAATTGAACATAGAAGAACTACTGAAACCAGCATACAGTATAACATTAACCATAAGCATAAAGATGCACACCAGTATAGAAATAATATAAGCTTTATGTAAGAAAAGATTAATAACAGTACATACAATAACCACTTCAGCCCGGAAGGTTTTACTTCTTTAATGACTAGGCCATTTTTTGCGATACGGCACTGCGTTATTTTAACTGACAATTGCACGGTCGTGCGACGCTGTGCCCAAATACAATTTATGTCCTTTTTTCCCACAAATAGAGCCTTCTTTTGGTGGTATTTGATCACCTCTGAGGTTTTTTTTTGTGCGCTATAAACAAAAAAAGAGCGACAATTTTGAAAAGAAATATATATATTTTTTTACTTTCTGCTATAAAACATATCCAATAAACAAATGTAAAAAATCTAATTTCTTCATCAATTTAAGCCAATATGTATTCTGCTAAATATTTTGGTTTGCGTAAAAATTATCGTGCCTACAAACTATGGGATATTTTTATGCCATTTTTCTTTCTTTCTTTTTTTTTACAAGTAATGGCGGCAAGCAGAGATTTTTAGCTGGACTGCGACATTGCGGTGGACAGATCGGACACCTAACTGACATTTTTGCAACTTTTTTGGGAACCAGTGACATTATTACAGTGATAAGTGCTAAAAATATGCACTGTCACTGTACTAATGACACTGGCATTGAAGGGGTAAACATCAGGGGCGATCAAAGGGTTAACTGTGTGCCTAGCTGGTGCTTGCTAACTGTGTGGTGGTTGCTCTGACTGGATATCTTCTCCCCTGTCAGAATCACAATCTGCTTTGTTTACATAGGCAGATCGCCGTTCTGCCTCTCTGGGGAATGATCGTGGGTGGCCGGCGGACATCGAGTCCGTAGGACCTGCCGATTGGACACAGGGGACAGCTTGTATAACAGTGTAAATTTGCTGCCCCAATTTGGACATTTTCACTTAGGGGTGTACTCACTTTTGTTTCCAGCGGTTTAGACATTAATGGTTGTATGTTGAGTTATTTTGAGGGGACAGAAAATTTACACTGTTATACAAGCTGTACACTCACTACTTTACATTGTAGCAAAGTGTAATTTCCTCAGTGTTGTCACATGAAAAGATATAATAAAATATTCACAAAAATGTGAGGGGTGTACTGAGCAGACCTAACTAGCACTTTGCAGCTTCACTGAGTACAATGAGTAAACTATGCTTTTACCTAACAAACAATTACAGCCACACTGACTAAAGTGTGGCAACTAAATTTCCTGTCGCATCATGGCAGCATACACTTTTGGGTTGTGGCTCCGCCCTCACAACCTGATAGGACCGTTTAACTATTAAGCCCAGAGAGGGCCCCCGCCCAGGTATTCTCTTTTCTTTCCTCACCTAAGACCTGACAAGGACAGCAAAGATGAAGAACCCCCTTACCGCTTCGCCCCAGCCAGGTTTAGCCTCTCCTGGGTGGAAGTCCTATCCTGTACAGCCTCTAAATTAGCTATATGGAAGGAACCCCACTCTGATGGTCTCAGGGGTATGTACCAGCTTTCTATTACAAACCTTAAATAGGTTTTTTTCTTGGCAGCGACCTCCAGTCCTTCTGTGCACCCTTTCACTAACCTGAGCCTTGTAGTTCCTCAAGCATCCTAGTCTGATGTATGCCAGCTCCTCACAGACCTTAACTAGGTCTCTATAGCGGCCCTCAGCTCTCCTGGTAAAAAACGGGCTTTCAGCGACCTGTAGTCCCACAGCAGGCATAGCGCTGAGCGTCCAGCTACTTCCGGGCATGTGCAGACAGAGAAAGGTATCCACAATGGTAATTCCTGTGTAATTCCAGTTTCCAAGACGGCAGTTTTAAAAACCAAATCCTTTCTGCTGCTTTTTCTCTTGAACACTGCACCTGTCAACAGCGTTTTTCGGTGGGATAGATTGCACTGCTGTCTCTTCCTTAAGGTAAGCTTCTTAAAATCTAATTCCTTACTGGGTCTCACCTTTTCCTACTACCTGCACACTCATACCACTATCTGTTGTAGGGAACTCAAGAGGTTAGACTATATCACTCCTCATGGAGGTCGCTGCCCCGGTAGACCATCACCAGCCTAATAGGTAGGGGGGGGGAGATTGGTAAGTAGTGAAGATTGAAAAAGAGAGCCTGTCACTAATGCTGTCTAAATTGGAAAGCCCTATCAGGTCGGCCAGATCGTCGGATTCAAGACGACAAGAGCCATCTAGAAGGAGCCCAAGCCATAGACAAAGCCGCTCAGATCGCGGTAGAAGTCGCTCACGCACAAGACGAAGTCGCTCAAGTCGCAGAAGGAGCCGTTCAAAATCCTATTCACGGCACAGACACTCCTACAGGAGGTCTTCTTCACGCAGACGCTCTCCTCCCCCTCAGCATTCCCGTCCATCAGGGAGTTCATGCTGGGTTTGCGGTGCCATAGCACTTCTGGACAAGCTGGCCTGTCACACATGCTTGGACGAAGCAACTAGAGAGAGAGAGCCAAGCAGAGAACCGGCTATATTTACATCCCTGCAAATCGCAGAGTCAGAAACAAGCAGATCAGTGCAAGGCACTTAACCTGCGACTCCCTCCACATCTAAAAAGTCAGATCCCCTATCTGACAATGAGGACTTGGAAGTATCCACTGGGTTTGACTTCGCACTTATAGAACCCTTCATAAAGTTAGTGAAGGAAGCCATAGAATGGGAAGAGGAAAAAGAAACTCCGCAAAAAGCGAAGAAATACTTTCCGAATCTCAAAAAAGAACCAGAAACCTTCCCATTTATAGAAGAACTGGAGGAATTAATTAAAGACGAATGGCAAAAACCTGAAAAGAAGACCAGTATCAGCAATAGACTTGCCAAGCTATACCCATTAAAGGAATCCAGTGCCAATCCACTAGTAACTCCACCAGTGGTAGACTCCTCCCTGATGCGCCTAGCCCGACACGTAACTCTTCCAATAGAAGATGCGACTACATTCAAAGATGTATTGGACAGAAAGATCGATTTGGATCTTAAGAGAGCCTACCTATCCGCAGGTGGTGCCTGCAGACCCGCAATAACATTAGCAGCAGTGGGAAGGGCTATCTCAAGTTGGTCCCCCAACGCCGAGAAGTTGGTAGCAGAAGGAGTAGAGCAAGAGCGAGTAATCTCAGCTCTCCAGGAACTCAGCCTTGCAGGCGACTTTGTCGCAGAAGCCTCGGTAGACATGATTAAGTCAACATCCAGAGCAATGTTAAGCTCAGTGATGGCCAGGAGGGCACTCTGGCTAAAACCATGGTCAGCAGACCCCTCCTCAAAATCCAACTGGTGTAAAATCCCATTTGACGGCACAAACCTCTTCGGAGAAAAACTGGACTCGGCCATTTCAAAAGTCACCGGCGGGAAGTCTGCACTCATTCCTTCAGACAGAAGGCCTAGACAACAAAGGGCACCCACATTCAGACGGAACCTCCCAGATAGATACAGGGAAGCAAAGTCCTACAAGCCTGGCAGGGAGTACAGAAAAAATTGGAAGAATCCACAATCTTCCTTCCTAAAAATCCAAAAGTCTAAGACCCCTACCCCGGGAGAACAGAAGTCTTTTTGAAGATACGTCCGCCCAACCAGCCGTAGTAGGAGCCAGACTAAAGGACTTCAAGCAGGTTTGGGCGGAGATAATAAGAGACCCATGGACAGTGGCTACTGTCCAAGACGGACACAAATGGAGGTTCAAGAATCGACCTCCCAGAGACCAATTCATCAGAACCAGAATTCCAACATCCCGAGAAAATAAACTCATATTGGCAGAATACGTCCAGGATCTAATCCAAAAACAGGCCATAGTGGAAGTCCCACCTCCACAAAGAGGAAAAGGTTTCTACTCCTCTCTGTTCTTGGTAAAGAAAAAGACTGGGGATCTGCGTCCCGTCCTAGACCTAAAAAGTCTCAATCGCTCAATCCTGGTGGAGACTTTCAAGATGGAAAGTCTACAATCAATCCTCTATGCCATAAATGTAGGCGATTGGATGCTCTCTGTGGATTTAAAGGACGCTTACCTGCATGTTCCCATTCACGCAGCATTCCAAAAATTTCTCCGCTTTTCGGTAAATCACCAACATTTTCAGTTCCAAAGTCTCCCGTTCGGGATCTCTACCGCTCCCAGAACATTTACCAAGGTCCTGCTACCAGTGATAGCTCTACTAAGGGAGCAAGGATTAAGAGTCCACCACTATCTGGACGACATCCTACTGCTGGCAGACAACCAAGAATCTCTTCTACTCCACCGAGACACTTTAACAACCACCTTGCAAAAATTTGGGTGGCTGATAAATTGGAAGAAAAGCAATCTCCAACCCACTCAGAGAATGGTCTTCCTGGGGGCAGAACTGGATACCAAACTCAACACCATAGAACTCCCCCGAGAGAAAATTCCCATCATAATCCAGAGGCAAAGAGATTACTCTTATCCAACACACTCCCAGCCAGAGAATGTCTCAGCATCATGGGGTCGCTATCAGCAACCATTCCTATGGTCCGATGGGCCCAGTGGAACACAAGACCTCTCCAAATGTCATTTCTGACACAGTGGAACGGGGTGTCGATGTCCCAACGAATCACCATCCAAAGCAAGGTCAAACAATCACTATGGTGGTGGACCCGGTTGCACAACCTAAAAAGGTACAAACACATAGTCACCCCTCCCCAGGAGGTGATTACTTCAGACGCCAGCAGGGAAGGCTGGGGAGCACACTACCAGCAACTCGCAGTTCAAGGCCGTTGGTCTTTCGAAACACAGGACGTAGTGTCGAACATCCTGGAGATGAAAGCAGCTTTTCAAGCGCTACTAGCCTTCAGTCCTCTCCTGAAAGGGAAAGAAGTCCTGTTGAGGATGGACAACAGGGTGGCAGTTGCCTATATCAACAGGCAAGGCGGCACCAAAAGCCGATCCATGATGCAGGAAGTCCTCCCAGTCCTCGAATGGGCGCAAGTGAACCTGTCGGGGTTAACGGCGTTATATGTCCCAGGAACGCAGAACCAGCTGGCCGACACGCTAAGCAGAAGCTTAGTTTCCAACAACGAATGGGCTCTGAGTCACCAAGCCTTTTCCCTCATAGCAAGAACTTGGGGCATGCCAGATATAGACCTGGCAGCAACTCCAGACAATGCGAAGTGCCGGAGGTACCTGACAAGAACCCCCTGCCCTTCAGCGGAGGGGACAGACTGTCTACAATACGAGTGGAACTTCCATCTGGGTTACATCTTCCCCCCGACACCTATCATACCGAGATTCCTTCTCAGGCTCAAGAGGTCATCTTCCACAGTGATAACAATCCTTCCATTTTGGCCGAGACGACCATGGTTCACCACTCTCCTTCAGCTGAATACAGCAAAACCTTTACCGCTTCCACCAGCAGCGGACCTACTCTCCCAGGGACAACTTCTTCATCCATCACCGGAAAGAATGCACCTGACAGCCTGGAGATTGAAAGGGCTAGGTTCTTAAACCAAGGCTGCTCCCAAAAAGTGGTAGATACTCTTCTTCAAGCCAGAAGATACACCACCAACAATACCTATAAGAGGATCTGGGATAAGTTTCTCTCAGTAGCACAGCAACAAAACTGGAACCCATCTTCTCCAACAGTTGCTCAAATCCTTGAGTTTCTCCAGTTAGGCCTAGAGAAAGGTCTCGGGTCAAGCACATTAAAAGTTCACGTGTCAGCATTATCAGCTATGACAGGAGTCAAGTGGGCACAAGAGCCACTAGTCATTCAGTTCCAGAAGGCATGCCTAAAGTTAAAGCCTCCCAGAAAACCTTCCTTCCCAACTTGGGATCTTTCGGTCGTACTAGAAGCTCTATCACAAGAACCATTTTTTCCATTAGAAAACATCTCCTTGTGGGACTTAACACTCAAAGTCACTTTCTTAATCGCAATAACATCAGCCAAAAGAGTCTCAGAGATGCAAGCTTTATTGGCGAAAGAACCATACTTGATTGTCTACCCGGACAAAGTAGTCCTAAGACCATCCGATCGGTTTATTCCGAAGGTGTCATCCTCCTTCCACTTCAATCAGGAGATTAACCTTCCTGCTCTCTCCACAGAACAAGGGGATCCACATCCGCTGGATTTAAGAACTAACATCCTAACCTACCTGTCAACAACAAACGACCTTAGGAAGTCGGAAAACCTCCTGGTTATCCCACACGGCTTTAGAAGAGGTCAAGCAGCAACCTCTCGCACCATCGCAGCATGGCTGGTGAAGATCATCAAAAAGGCTTATTCTCTGAGTAAAACGCAGATACCCGAGGGCTTAAAGGCACACTCTACAAGGGCAATGGCGACCTCCTGGGCGGCCTACTGCAGAGTGTCCTCGGAAACTATTTGCCGAGCAGCGACCTGGTCCTCAAGGAATACCTTTATTTCTCATTACAAGGTGGACTCTGCCAGATTATCCACGGCAGAGTTCGGACGAGCAATTATTCAGTCCAACACCTCTATTCCATGTAAATAAATATCTTTATGCTCAGACCCACCCAGTCTGCGAGTTATTCACCCAAAGGTGTATGCTGCTATGATGCGACAGGAAAATGGAAAATTGTATACTCACCTTTCCGTAATTTTCCTTTCCTGTCGCATCTTCATGGCAGCATACAGATGCCCACCCGTCTGAGGTGAGGTGTATATATATACTAGAATACCTGGGCGGGGGCCCTCTCTGGGCTTAAGAGTTAAACGGTCCTATCAGGTTGTGAGGGCGGAGCCACAACCCAAAAGTGTATGCTGCCATTAAGATGCGACAGGAAAGGAAAATTACGGAAAGGTGAGTATACAATTTTCCATTTTACCTATTAAAACACATACTAACTTTATCTAATTCCTAGCACCTATCTAGGAGGGTGCTACAACTGTAAATTACTTAGTTTCGTCTGTCATCTTACAGGTCTAGAGATGTCACAGGTCCTTCCTCTTTTTGCCCAATTGCAGCACTACTTAACCACTTCAGCCCCGGACCATTTGGCTGCCAAATGACCGGGCCACTTTTTGCGATTTGGTACTGCGTCGCTTTAACTGACAATTGCGCCGTCGATGCGACGTGGCTCCCAAACAAAATTGACATTCTTTTTTTCCCACAAATAGAGATTTCTTTTGGTGGTATTTGATCACCTCTGTGGTTTTTATTTTTCGCGCTATAAACAAAAAAAGAGCGGCAATTTTTTAAAAAAAACAATATTTTGTAATTTTTGCTATAATATATATCCCCCATTTGTTTTTTTTTAAAAAAAATTTTCCTCAGTTTAGGCTGATATGTATTCTTCTACATATTTTTGGTAAAAAAAATCACAACAAGCGTATATTGATTGGTTTGTGCAAAAGTTATAGCGTCTACAAAATAGGGGGCAGTTTTATGGCATTTTTATTATTATTATTTTTCTACTTGTTATGGCGGGGATCTGTGATTTTTTTCGTGACTGCGACATTATGGCGGACACATCGGACACTTTTGACACTATTTTGGGACCATTCACATTTATACAGTGATCAGTGCTATAAAAATGCATTGATTACTGTATAAATGTGACTGGCAGTGAAGGGGTTAATCACTAGGGGGCGGGGAAGGGGTTAAGTGTGTCCTAGGGAGTGATTCTAACTGTTAGGGGGCGTGGCTTGCCGTGACACGTCACTGATTTTTGCTTTTTTTTCCCCACAAATAGAGCTTTCTTTTGGTGGTATTTGATCAGCTCTGCGGTTTTTATTTTTCGCGCTATAAACAAAAATAGAGCGGCAATTTTGAAAAAAAAACAATATTTTGTAATTTTAGCTATAATATATATCCCCCATTTAAAAAAATAAAAATAAAATTTTCCTCAGTTTAGGCTGATATGTATTCTTCTACATATTTTTGGTAAAAAAAATCACAACAAGCGTATATTGATTGGTTTGTGCAAAAGTTATAGCGTCTACAAAATAGGGGGCAGTTTTATTTTTTTACTTGTTATGGCGGGGATCTGTGATTTTTTTCGTGACTGCGACATTATGGCGGACACATTGGACACTTTTGATGCTATTTTGGGACCATTCACATTTATACAGCAATCAGTGCTATAAATACTGATTACTGTATAAATGTGACTGACAATGAAGAGGTTAACCAGTAGGGGGCGGGGAAGGGGTTAAGTGTGTCCTAGGGAGTGATTCTAACTGTTAGGGGCGTGGCTTACTGTCACACGTCACTGATCGCTGCTCCCGATGAGAGTAGGTCAAGTTCTGTATTCTCGGCTCTTCAGTGCCTTGTGCATTGGAGAGGTTTTGGTCCTGAGGAGGCACCTTGGATCGCTGCATCTGAGGTCTTTGCACCTCGTCTGTTGAGGAAGTTTCATCTGAGGTTTCCCTTTAAGCCTGGGCCCAGGCGGGGAGGGGGAGGGCTCATAAGAGGGGGGGTACGGTCATGGTTATGCAGTAATGTTTGTCTGTCAGCTTACCTCCTCCATGTGTTCTGCTTTAGAGGCCAGCCACTCTCACCTGGCTGCTTAAGTAATCTCTCCTCTAAGCATGGCTCCACCCCAGGCCCTATCAGGGAACTCTATATTAACCTGTGCACTGCAAGCCAGCCGTGCTAATCAACAGTGTTTGTTAAGCTATTGTGTGTTCGGGTTCCTGCTTACTGTGTGCTCTACGTCTGTCTCTGTTTTACCGATCTTGGCTTGTTCTCGACTATCCTTGTCTGCTTGTGACCTTGACCTTTGGCGTGTCCTTTGTTTATCCTTGTCTGCTAGTCGCCCCGACCTTTGGCTTATCCCCTCACTATCTTTTGTTATCCTGAGCTACTGCTTCCCCTCTATCCTCTATAGCAGTGGTTCTCAACTCCTGTCCTCAGGACCCACTAACAGGCCAGATTTTAAGTATTACCTTGGGGAGACGCAGACTAGAATACTGCAATCCCTGAGCAGCAAATTATATCACCTGTGATGCATTTCAGTTATCTTGCAAACCTGGCCTGTTGGTGGGCCCTGAGGACTGGAGTTGAGAACCACTGCTCTATAGCCTACTGTGAGCGTGAGCTGGGAGACTCTGGGGGCCGCGACCTGGATCCAGTTGCAGCCCAGTCCATTCTCACCACTAGAGGCTCTGGCAAACACCTGCTGGACCTTAGACTCCGCTCCCTGGGGAATCTTAGGCTCTAGTTCCCTGTGGGATCCCTGTTGGTGCTCCGGTGGACCTGCCTTCCTTAACGACCCTGTTTCCCATCCGCAGCAGTGAGCCATAGGGTCCACTACCTTAGCAGTGCACTCCTGACCCCAACGGTGTGCATTTGTCACCTGGCCTCAGATGACCAGACAATACAATAGTTTTCACTATAGTGGTCTTAGAATGACAACTTTTTGACTACGTATGTCCGCAACACAGACATCTCTTCCAATGGCGGTGTGAAATACTGTCTCATTTTGGCTGGGGAGATATTATTTTAAGACAAATTTTAAGATAAATATTACAAATCTCCATACAATTTAGTATCTACAATGAATTAATTCCCTCCAACATTAGGGGACTGTTATGTTTAAATTGCTTTTGAGAAAACTTAGTGGATTTGTCTGGGGGGGGGGGGGGTGTATTTTTCTTTATTAGGTGTTTATTATTATTTTAGATTATTATTTTAGATGATCAAATTTTAGGAAGATTTGTATATTTGGTTATAGTTGAAACAAAATGTTACCCCAGCTCCACTGCCAATATAGAAGTCCACGAACTGTGATCCGCTGCTCTAGCCAGGACGTTCAGGACATAGAAATAAAAAAAGCACCTCCATTTTTTCCTTTTCTACTAAGAAAACATATACCATCAAACAGTACATTAACTGCAATTCTAAATCGGTGGTTTATGTCATTCAGTGTAATGCCTGCAATACGGTGGGTGCACTATATGCCCGTTGAGAGTCAGAATCTCGGAACATGTGAATGACACTACAAATATTAATGCTAAAAATATCTCAAATGTGTTAAAACATTTCTGAGAATTTCACCATGGTAATCTTGATACTCTTTCCTTTTTTGGTGCTGAACAGGTTAAAAAAAAAACAAGAGGAGGTGACACTCATCGTATTTTGCTTAAGCGTGAAGTGTGGTGGATCCATACCCTCAATACTAGAAACCCGTATGGCTTGAATGATAGGATGGACATAAATCTTTTTTTAACATAATCTCATTGTTTTGATACATCTATTGTACCACTTTGAACATGCTTTATTTGTTCATATCATGTCCCTCATATGCCTGCTGTGCTTCTTCCTTTCTTTTCTCCATGTGTTTTTAATTGTTTTGATTGCTTCTGATCAGGATGCACCCAACTTATTTGGAGTGCCTACTTTGTTATAAATATCAGTTTTTAAATCAAACATGTATGCTTTGATAAAGGCTTCTTAGCCGAAACGCGTCAGTGTATAGCCTGTACTTGTGTACCCATGTAACCAACAATAAAGTACTTTTGTTCAAGAGTATCCGAGTTGCCAGCCCTTTTTGATTCAAGTTTGGTTGTAGTTAGTTATGGTTTGTTTAAAATGGACTAAGTTTTATGAAGAGTAATACTGGATCAAATAAGAAAATTTAAATTTTTGACGTCTTTATGTTCTACAGCTAAAATAACTTCTTTGGCTCTGTAGCTCTACAGCTCTACATTCTAAGAATAATGCTGCTTAGGACTGTCTGATCTAGAACCATGTCAGCTATATTCAATTTCAAGTGATTAGGTCCAAATGATGGCACTTATTCAATAAAGAGCTTAACCACTTCAGCCCTGGAAGGATTTACCCACTTCCTGACAAGGCCATTTTTTGCGATACGGCACTGCGTCGCTTTAACTGACAATTGCGCGGTCGTGTAACGTCGTACCCAAACAAAATTGATGTGCTTTTTTTCTCACAACTAGAGATTTTTGGTGGTATTTGATCACCTCTGCGGGTTTTATTTTTTTGCGCTATAAACAAAAAAAGAGCAACAATTTTGAAAAAAAATAAAAAAATTAAATTTCTGCTATAAATCATTTCCAAAAATAAATAAATAATAAAAACGAATTTATTCATCAGTTTAGGCTGATATGTATTCTGCTACATATTTTGGGCAAAAAAAAAAATCGCAATAAGTGTATATTGATTGCTTTGCACAAAAGTTATTGCGTCTATAAAATAGGGGATAGATTTATGGCATTTTTATTATTTATTTATTTTTTACTAGTAATGGCTGTGATTTTTAGCAGGAATGCGACATTGCAGCAGACAGTTCGGACACCTAATGGAGATTTTTTACACTTTTTTGGGAACCAGTGACATTATTACAGTAATCAGTGCTAAAAATTTCCACTGTTATTGTACTAATGACACTGGCAGGGAAGGGGTTAACATCAGGGGCGATCAAGGGGTTAAATGTGTTCCCTCATTGTGTGTTCTAACTGTATGGGGGACTGTGTGACTGGGGAAACACACAGATCCATCTTCCTGCATAGCAGAAATACAGGATCTGTGTGATCCCCCTGTCAGAACGGAGATTCGCCTTGTTTACACAGGCAGATCCCCGTTCTGTCACTGCGGGGAACGATCGCGGGTGGCCAGTGGACATCGAGTCCGCCGGACCAGCTTATTGGCTCCCCCGCTGGCCAAAGGCGCACCCACGAATCGCTGTGTACAAGCCGACGTACAACTATGGCGATTTGCGGGATCAAGCCACCTTGCCGCAGTATAATGACGGCGGCTGGTCGGGAAGTGGTTAAAGAGGAACTCGTCAAAAAGCTCAGTATACTTAGCCATAATGATTACTATTTGCCATAACAAGGATTATTTTCAGAAATCTCCTTCTTGAAATAATTATAGCAAATGACAAATGTGCTATATCTTACTGTTACAGAGTCATGAATACCTTTGATCTGCAGATTAGTTCTGCATGATCAGCTCTCTAAGTTGTCACTCACTCCTCCATGTGTCATAACTTGTTTTGTAGTGCCAAAATCCTGTCACTCTAGCAGTTAGAATTATTGATTGATTTTAATGAAGGAAAATTTAGGGTCACTCAGCATAATTGTTGTTTATGTGGGCTATTTAGATTAGAGATGACAAAATTGATACATGCACGTCACAAATTGAAGTACCAGTAAGTCCAGCCAGTTCCCTTTGAGCCAGGGTTTACTGGGAACTCAGAAACAAAACTTCCTCAATGTAACTAGTAAAATAGTCCAAAAGACCACTTACCAGGTCCCACCGGCTTACATACTTCAAAGTAGGTCGTCCTAAACAGTCACCCTTTGTGACATCACTGTCCTGGTTAGGAATACATCCTCCAAGGCAGACATGTCCAAAGTCCGGCCCGCGGGCCAGTTGCGGCCCACGGTCCGGTTTTATACGGCCTCCCACTTGCAATTTGCTTTTATCACTTTTGTGGCCCCCCAAGCTCCGCACAGGGTAAGTATGAGCTTGGTTTTAAAAATATATATATATATATATATATATATATATATATATATATATTCTCAAACCCCCTGAGCGCCTCTCACTGATGAGCTGGGCGTGTTGCTGGGGAGTGTTCCAAAGCCAGTTGGGAAGCTGACAGCGCGCAGCACCAATAACAGACACTAATGCCACGTACACACGACCGTTTTTCATGACGAGAAAAATGCCATTTTTTAATATGGTCATTAAAAACGATCGTGTGTGGGCTTCAGAGCATTTTTCACGACATGAAAAATTTGGAACATGCTCTAATTTTTCTCGTCGTTTTTCTCATCGTCGTTTTTCTCGTCATAAAAAACGGCCGTGTGTAGGCTTTAACGACGTGAAAAAAACGCACATGCTCAGAAGCAAGTGATGAGACGGGAGCGCTCGTTCTGGTAAAACTAGCGTTCGTAATGGAGATAGCACATTCGTCACGCTGTAACGGACTGAAGAGCATGAGGCTGAAAAGCACGAATCGTCTCTCACCAAACTTTACTAACACAAGGATCAGCAAAAGCAGCCCAAAGGGTGGCGCCATCTGAATGGAACTTCCTCTTTATAGTGCCATCATACATTTTGTACGTCACCGCGCTTTGCTCGAGCATTTTTTTTCATGATCGTGTGTAGGCAAGGCAGGCTTGAGAAGAATCACGTAGAAAAAAACGTGTTTTTTTTCAATGACATTAAAAATGGTCGTGTGTACGCGGCATTAGTCATTTCTCGGTCCACAGCTGCAGAGCTCTGTGTCTCAGTGCCTGTAATTGGCGGTGGTGATTGGCTGCGGCGCTGCGCGCTGTCAGCATCCTAGCGGGCTCGCCCTAGGTCATCCTTGCAGTGAGAGGCACTCGAGGATTTCTCAGGGGATAAGATGAGTTTACTACTATAACGGATATGAAGCGAATATTTAAATATATATAAAATATATTAAAAAAAAAATAGCTCATCCTTGCCCTGAGTGGAGCTTGGACGCCACAGAACAGATACAGACCAGATTTCTCAGGGGATAAAGAAAAGAAAATATATATTTTTTACAACCTGAGCTCATCCTTACCCTAAAGAGCTCTGGGATTTGTTGGGGGCCAAAGAGGAGATATATATATTCACCACACACAGCCACAAAGGTAGGAGAATTCTTTTTGGGCAGTGTATTAATGCTTGGACGAACACACTTACACCGAATTTTAATGGTTCAAAGAATGTCAGGCAAAATGGTCGGCCCTCACACACGTTCACTTCATCAAATCTGGCCCTCTTTCAAAAAAGTTTGGACACCCCTGTCATAAGGAAAGCAGTTAATAAGAAAGTGCGCTACTGCTATTTTAGATTGTAGAAAGAAGGGACTCTTACCTATTTATTATTATTTATTTGATATATTACAGGTACTTCTATATAGTTTAGTATCTATATAGAAGAATCAGGACCTCCTTCCTCCTGCTGGTGATCCCTCTAGTGATATAAAGATCTAAATAGAGGAATCAGGACCTCCTTCCTCCTGCTGGTGATCCCTCTAGTGATATAAAGATCTAAATAGAGGAATCAGGACCTCCTTCCTCCTGCTGGTGATCCCTCTAGTGATCTAAATATCTATATAGAAGAATCAGGACCTCCTTCCTCCTGCTGGTGAGCCCTCTAGTGATATAAAGATCTATATAGAAGAATCAGGACCTCCTTCCTCCTGCTGGTGATCACTCTAGTGATATAAAGATCTATATTGAAGAATCAGGACCTCCTTCCTCCTGCTGGTGATCACTCTAGTGATATAAAGATCTATATTGAAGAATCAGGACCTCCTTCCTCCTGCTGGTGATCCCTCTAGTGATATAAAGATCTATATAGAAGAATCGGGACCTCTTTCCTCCTGCTGGTGATCCCTCTAGTGATATAAAGATCTAAATAGAGGAATCAGGACCTCCTTCCTCCTGCTGGTGATCAGTCTAGTGATATAAAGACCTATATAGAAGAATCGGGACCTCTTTCCTCCTGCTGGTGATCCCTCTAGTGATATAAAGATCTAAATAGAGGAATCAGGACCTCCTTCCTCCTGCTGGTGATCAGTCTAGTGATATAAAGACCTATATAGAAGAATCAGGACCTCCTTCCTCCTGCTGGTGATCCCTCAAGTGATATAAAGATCTATATGGAAGAATCAGGACCTCCTTCCTCCTGCTGGTGATCCCTCTAGAGATATAAAGATCTATATAGAAGAATCAGAACCTCCCTCCTCCTGCTGATGATCCCTCTAGTGATATAAAGATCTATATAAAAGAATCAGAACCTCCTTCCTCCTGCTGGTGATCCCTCTAGTGGTGCATCCTGGAATTCTATTTGCTTTTCCCACTGTCTGGCCACAGTGTTTGCTCATGTTGCAATTATCTGAAATAAGTGCCCCCAAACGTTTTTCTTCTGTAGTGCTGGCTAACACTGTACCCCCAATGTTGTACACACGACTGATGCTTAGGGCACTCTCTACTGCTTGGCGAAAAGGCTGACTGCTAACAGAACACTAAAAAGGTACAAGTGCTGCTTGTTGGTTTTGGGGAACCCATTAGGGGGCGCCCTGTTAGTCAGGAACTGACCTGGAATTCCTTAGTAGCTTGAATGAGCAGATGTTTTATTTGTTTTTATGCTTTAGACTTGCTCTACTTGAATCTAATCATTCCCCACTGTATTCAAAACTACAAAACATGTTTTTTGGCTTGACATAGACTCTAATCATCAGCATCTGGCATATTTCTGTAGCATGTCCACAGCCTCTGACACTCTGATTAAAAAAAAAAACCTTTGCTCCCTACAAACATGTTTTCTTGCAGCGGTACTAGTTAGCTGTGTTGGTTATGATTAAGCAGCACCTTAGGGCCCTGTAGTCACACCCGTTGTTTTGCTGAGGCATGCTTAACATGGCCCTTACATGTGCCTCTTTCACGTTTTGGAAACATAGGCGGTATGACAAGGCAGAGAGTTACAGACTGTCTGATTCAATGACTTCAGTGCTAGGAGCTATAAAGATGTCTAAACTGCCCTGCATTTATGTCGTCACTTGAGAAAGAGATCATAAACTGCTGGAAGAAGGCAGCGCCTGCATACATTTTAGTAAGCCCATCTTATCTACCATCCTAAAAAGTAGAAAGCACATGTAAAGGAATCCCTGATACTTTCCTTATTCTCATTCTTGGACTGAGGCATGATGCTGCTGTCTGCACTCTACAATGCATACAGCAAACAGGCTGGAAGCAAACAACACATTTTTTTAACAAGAGGTCATAGATGATCCAGGGTCCTTCACTATGCTTGCTCAGCAGCAGGGATGAACTAAGGCAGGTTCCGTGATGAGTCCAAACTCATCTGAGCACTCCAGGGGGGAGTTGTATACAGTATGTGTGTCTGTGGGGCAGGGAATGCCTCGCCCATTGATGACTGGCTATCCACAGTGACAGCTTCTTGACTGGGTAGCTTATGTAGCGGCCTCACCCTCTCTCTCTTGTTTAGTGGATACTTTGGCTTCAGTCTAGGGGTACCTTGGAGGGGAGGACGAGGTGCGCCATGGCCCATGTCCAATAGATTACAGCATGTAGAGGTGAAGGCCAGAATCAGATTACACCCGGGCTGTGTATACGCTCAGAGCCAGGTCTGTTCTGCTGATAACCCCCCTTTGCTCCCAGTAATTGGAGTACCACACACTGAAAAGGTCCAACACTTATTTATTCCATAATGGCAAACAAATAGTCCTTTGCGAGCAGACAGTTTGAGACCCATAGAACAGTTCAGTATTGGTGGGGAGTAGGTCAAGGCACAATCCTCAAAGAAAACTAAACCGTTGAGGTTTCACCAACGGTTGCTAAGCACAGTGGCTGTAAAACTTACTTTTTGGCTTCAGAGTCTCTTCCAGCGACTCTAGTGATCAGGAACTGGAGTTACCTTCGCTACGCTGCAGCCCCTGTCAGGGGGAAGACATCCCTCCAAGAGAGTTACTGTAGGCCCCGCCGTCACCGGATTAATGCTGTACCGGGCTATTCGGAAGGGTTACACTCCCTGGCCTCCTCGCCTCAGATACGGGTCCCAACATCTTAGGGCCCCTCGGACTCCTCCACCCTCGCGGAACCCAGTCGAAGTTACTGGGCTACAGGCCTCGGCCGTAGTACCTCACCCCAGGCTTAAGGTGCCTGGGATGGACTCCATCCCTCGCTCCGGCCAGGTCAAGGGCACCTGGGCCCGGAACTCCGAAACGCCAGCACCCAGGCCGAAGGTGCCTGGGTGCGGCCGCGTCCTCCAACTCTGAACCCCAAGGTCAGGGCGTCCGCCCCTTTTATCTCCTCTCCCTTTGCGTCACAGCGGGTTCCCCGCCCCGCTGTAAAAGGGAACAGTCTTGCGGTGCAGGTTCAACTCCGACCCAGGGCGACAATGCCATCTGCAGGCCACAGGGAACCTTACACCACCAGAGTCCTCCAAGAACCACAAAAGAGACTCTCAGATTCCATAACAATTAGTACATCTGGGCTAATTGACCCAGATGCTCCCCCCCCCAAATTTAAATACCCGCTACACTTAGATGGTTCGGGCTTGTGTCCGAATCCACCTGAGCTCATAGTTGCCTAGCATCTGATAGACCTTTTGAAAAAGCCACTATGGGGTCTATTCATAAAACATTCGTTGGACAAATGTCACAAGAATTCATCCAAGCTGCACAAATCCCCCCCCCCCATATTTTTAGTAATACTTTGACTTCCTATGATCGTCAGCTCCATCCAGTGGCCGAAATGTGGTATATTTCAGACTGAAGTATTTAAAAATAAAATACTGCATATTGGCCACTAGATGGCACTGATGATCATAGGAAATTATAATATTAGAGAGGATATGGGGAAAATGTGTGCAGCCTTGATGAATTCTTGTGATATTTGTTCAATGAATGTTTTATAAAGAGACCTCTAAGTTTTGTAAATGAGCATGCAGGCACTATTTCTAATTTGCAGCTACAGTATATTGTACAGACCTGACAGCGGGGGGGGGGGGGTTTACACACATTCCCGGTGGCTACAGTGTGTGTAAATCTGACAGGCAGACTCCTGCCTGTCAGGTGGAAGCATTTGCTTCCACACACCACCAGTATCGGCACCCTCCCGCGCATGCCCCTGCCATGTATCCTGAGCTCTGCCTGCCCATGTGCGGGCCCAGGGTGCCACCCATACATGTCCACTCTCCTCCCCTCCTTGCTGCTGACCCGGAAAGTGTTGTGTTTGACATCCCTTCTGGGTCAGCCTCTTGGTGTCTCCGGCCAGCATACCCGGGAAAGAATGTAACGCAATGCGATGTGCATTGCATGACATGTGTAGGATAGATAACCTCCAGCCTTTCCCAAACCTGCTGGACCATTTCCTACAACCCCCCAACTATATGATAAAAGATGTGACAAGGTTTTTTGGAGTAAAAGGGCCATCACAGCCTTTTATTTAACAAAAATACACACATTTCATAAATAACACACTTAAAATAACAATCAGACAAAAAAAAATTGAAAATAATGCTTGGTGGTCTTTGAGGGCAACAAACACATAACCTGGTCACTGCGACAATGTTTTCTTAAGCTTAGGCCTCCATCTGCAAAACACCGGCTCGTAGACAATCCTCATCATCCGCAGTGACCTCCATTTACCTATTCTGAATTAAACCCCTCGTTAACTGGAATGTACCCGAGAACCCCATACCACTGATGGGTCCCGACCATTCTATAAATCCAGAATTTTTCTTCCTCCTTCAAAGACCAACCACCGCCAGGCAGCCATGACAGCTGCGTTGGAAAACCATAACCAGAGGGAGGGCGGGTGCTTAAAGCGGAAGTAAACCCATCGATTTAACAGTTTGAAAAAGCAGTTACATTCCCGGCATGCCGGGAATGCCAACTGTCACATTGGTTGTGCTCTCAACCAAACTGTCAAACCATCCAATGGCTGGTGTCATAACTGATCACATGTGCAGCATCATAGCAGTTGAAGATTAAACAGAGGCCAAGATGGCAGCTTCCTTGCCTGAAAATGATAGGAGGGTTTATTTACACTTTAAGCTTCTTCTTCTTGGTACAGCATCTGACTGGCCCCTCGCCGTTGACCACTCCCCCTAAACGTCCCGGGACCCCTCCCAGCCACAACCCCCTGCCTTAAAGAGACCTACTGCCCTACTAATTACATTTTTTTACCCTTACCCAGCTGTCCTACTATCCACCCTGTCATGCTGTCCCTATGCCAATTTTCTTTCTTTTCCTTTGCTCCGGGACTCCCTTTACATTCAGTGGAGCACAGGGGAGACTTCCAGCATCTTTAAGACCCTGGATGTCTCATTAAAGAGAACCTGTCACCGAAATATCATCAAATAGGAGACTTTTTGTCCCCTATGTGATGAAAAAAAAAGTGAAGTAAAAACAAAATAAAAAATTCTGAGGCCCCCCCACCCCCACATACACACACGTTACATGTCACAAGCATGCCGAAATGGGAGCAATTATTTCTAGCACCAGACCTCCTCTGTAACACTAAACTGAGGACCTATAGGATTTTATTTTTAAAGTGTCGCCTACAGAAAATATAAGGTACTGACATTTGTTGCCATTTCACAGGCACACGCAAATTTAAGGTTTGACATGTTGGGTATCTATTTACTCGGAGCAACCTCGTCTTTTATATTCTGCCCAAAAATTGGGTAACCTATTGCGTTTGTGTGCTCTACAATGAATTTTTTACTGAAATGTTGCGCTTCCTAGACCTGTCGTGTGACATAAAAAATTGGAGCTTCCACTATTTTATTCTCTAGGGTTTCTGCTTTTAGAAATGTTATAATGTTTTGAGGGTTTTATGTAATCTTCAGGCCTAAAATTATTTTTTTAAACTTGTGGGAGAAAAAAATAAATGCAAAAATGGCAGCGAAAGGGTTAAAAAAAACCCCCAAAAACCCTAGAGTTTGGCTTTAAAAGACCAAATATGTTTTAAGCAAACATGATCCCCCTTATTGCTCCCTCCACCGCATCACATACCTTTACTATCCCCCCTCTTCTTTTTTAGCTGCTAAGAAATAAGAAAATCCTTGGCATGTGACTCACCCCTTGTAACAGCGCTGGCACTTGGCTCAGTGCTCTCACATGGGGCAGGGATATCATAAGCCTAGTGTAAGATTTTAAAGCTCAACTCTAGGCAAATAAAAAATGATTCCTTGCAGTGGGGCTGCAATTTAATCACTTACGGAGTACGCAGCTTCTTCATCTTTTAATCCTTGCATATGTTCCGGTTTAAGCTGGTGCCATGACTGTTGCCCAAAGGTTTCCAATTTCAGGGTGGCTCCTTTCTCCTGCAGCATCCTTTGGAGCCACCATTGTATGCAGGGCTTAGAGTTGTGTCTCTCTACACTGTGTGCATCAATAGAAACACACAGCCCCACAGCCTAGGATGGCAAGGCACTCCCTTAGCCCTCTCTCCTCCTACTACAAGCTAACAGAATAACTGTCGACTGTTATGTCTGTCCTGTAAAGACTGGAAATTCAGGGAAGCAACGCTGAGAGAACAGGAGCCAGCAGAATAGAAAACATTAGGCTGCAAGTCCTGGGATAAGAACTCTAACAAATACCGTATATACTTGAGTATAAGCCAACCCGAATATAAGCCGAGGCATCTAATTTTATCACAAAAAACTGTGAAAACGTATTGACTCGAGTATAAGCCTAGGGTGTCCATCTGCATACCTCACTGTGCCTCACTGTGTCCATGTACATGCCTCACTGTGTCCATCTGCATGCCTCACTGTGCCTCACTGTGTCCATGTGCATGCCTCACTGTGCCTCACTGTGTCCATGCCTCACTGTGCCTTACTGTGC
This sequence comes from Rana muscosa, assembly GCA_029206835.1. Taxonomy (NCBI): domain Eukaryota; kingdom Metazoa; phylum Chordata; class Amphibia; order Anura; family Ranidae; genus Rana; species Rana muscosa. The sequence continues at coordinate 1,027,504,252 of CM055117.1, forward strand.
CCATGCCTCACTGTGTCCATGCCTCACTGTGCCTTACTGTGCCCATGCCTCACTGTGTCCATGCCTCACTGTGCCTTACTGTGCCCATGCCTCACTGTGTCCATGTGCATGCCTCACTGTGTCCATGCCTCACTGTGTCCATGTGCATGCCTCACTGTGCCTCATTGTGTCCATGCCTCACTGTGTCCATGCCTCACTGTGCCCATGCCTCACTATACCCATGCCTCACTGTCACTGTGCCCATGCCTCACTGTGTCCTTGCCTCACTGTGCCCAATCTCCCTACCTGATCTCCGGCGCTGTGTGACTAGACTGACGTTTAACATGGGAGTCTATGGAAGGGGTGCCCGGATTTGAAAAATTGGTGCTCCCTGGCCGTAGGTCCCCTGGACAACAAACTTTGCACACTTGTAGAGGAAGAGCGGGGCTACGTGTATGCCAAGTTTGGGGTCCAGGGGACCTACGACTTGCCAGCATCAGGCGCACAAAGTTGAAGATGGTCACAGACACGAGTATAAACCTTGGGGGGCATTTTCAGCACAAAAAAATGTGCTGAAAAACTCGGCTTATACTCGAGTATATACAGTAGTTTACTGGGAAATGTTTATTTTATTGTGCTCAATGTGTTAAACTTAATAATGCTAAGATTTATTACTGCTGTAACCACTTACCGACCGCCCTATAGCAAAATTACGGCTACAGCGTGGTTGTCCAGTTCTGGGAGGTCATCTATAGATGTCCTCCCAGAACCACGCCCACCGCTGGCCCGCTGCAGTGCACACCCATGTGCTCTGTAATCGTTATGTTCTTCAGACACAAATGATCACAGATCGGGGTAAAGGGCCAGTCACAGCGGCCCTTTACCATCTGATCAGCTTTGTCCAACGTAATCACACTTCCCAGTTATCGGCATTCCTTTCTTCACACTGTCACAGCATGAGAAGAGGAGATCCGATAACCGGCTTGTGTGAGAGGGGACATCTACACTGATAATCAGGGCACTGATTATCAGCGTTCTGATCAGTGCAGCCCGAACAGTGCTCATCAGTGCTGCCATCAGTGCCCATCGGTGCTGCTTATAAGTGCCCTTCATTGCTACCTATCAGTGCTGCCTCATCAGTGCCCATTAGTGCTGCCTATCAGTGCCCATCAGTAAAGGACAAAAAATTACCTGTTTGCTAAATTTTATAACAGAAACTATGAAAATTTTTATTTTTTCCAAAATTTTGGGCCTTTTTTCTGCAAAAAAAATAAAAACCCAGAGGTGATTAAATACCACCAAAAGAAAGCTTTATTTGTGTGACAACAATTATAAAAATGTCATATGGGTACAGTGTTGCATGACCTTGCAATTGTCATTCAAAATGTGACAGCGCTGACAGCTGAAAATTGGCCTGGGCAGGAAGGAGGTAGAAGTGCACAGTAGGCAAGTGGTTAATGTAGAACTAAAGGCAAAACTTTTTGTTTCATTTTAGATAAAGTAAGGTAGGGTTAGAACCCCTGCCAGAATTGTTTTGCCCTCTGCGTCCCAATAAGTGGTGATTTCCCTTGAGTTCTGGTCTCATAACCTAAACAGAAAGTGAGAGGAAATCTCCAGTGAGGGGAATCCCTGGTTGTCCCCATAGGAATGCTTCCCCCCTATTCCTTTTCTGAAGACAACCCACTCTGTGCCCGCCACAACCCCCCCCCCCAGGTTACACTGTGCTTACTACAACCCCCCCCCCCCAAGAGTAGAGTTGGGCCAAACTACCCCCCCCCCCCGGTTTGGTTCACACCAGAACTCTCGAACATCACACCCAAACTGCGAACCCTATCAAAGTCTATGGGACCCGAACTTGAAAAATCTAAAGTCTCCATTTTTGAAGGGTATGGGGGGCCCGGGTACTGCCCTGGAGGACATGTATCAATGCAATTTTTTTTTTAAAAAGATTGTTTTACAGGAGCAGTGATTTTAATGAGGCTTAAAGTGAAACAAAAAAAAAATGAAAAATTCCTTTAACCACTTCAGCCCCAGAAGGTTTTACCCCCTTAACACCTTCCTTACTGGGCACATAAACCCCCTTCCTGCCCAGGCGAAATTTCAGCTTTCGGCACTGCGTCGCTTTATCTGACAACTGCGCGGTCGTGCGACGTGGCTCCCAAACAAAATTGACGTCCTTTTTTTCCCACAAATAGAGCTTTCTTTTGGTGGTATTTGATCACCTCTGCGGTTTTTATTTTTTGCGCTATAAACCAAAAAAGAGCGACAATTTTGAAAAAAAAAACACAATATTTTTTGATTTTTGCTATAATAAATATCCCAATTTTTTTTTAAAAAAACAATTTTTTTCTCAGATTAGGCCGATACGTATTCTTCTACATATTTTTGGTTAAAAAAAATCGCAATAAGCGTATAGTGATTGGTTTGCGCAAAAGTTATAGCGTCTACAAAATAGGGGATAGAATTCTGACATTTTTTTATTATTATTTTTTTTACTAGTAATGGCGGCGATCAGCGATTTTTATCATGACTGCGATACTGCGGCGGACACATCGGACACTTTTGACACATTTTTGGGACCATTCACATTTATACAGCGATTAGTGCTATAAAAATGCACTGATTACTGTATAAATGTGACTGGCAGGGAAGGGGTTAACACTAGGGGGCGGGGAAGGAGTTAAATGTATGCCCTATGAGTGATTGCTACTGTGGAGGGAGGGAACTGACTGGGGGAGGAGACCGATCTGTGTCCCTATGTACAAGGGACACAGCATCGGTCTCCTCCCCTGACAGGACATGGATCTGTGTGTTTACACACACAGATCCATGTCCTTGTCTGTGTACAGGCCGATCGCGGGTGTTTGGCGGACATCGCGGCCGCCAGGCACGCGCATCGGCATCTCAGTGATGCGCCGGGCGCGCGCGCGTGCCGCCGGCGGCGCTCGCGCGCCCCCCAGTGGCCGAAGGAGCGGAGGCCGTATAATGACGGCCTCTCGGCATTTAAGAACCACTTTGCGGCCGTCATAAGTCGTATGACGGGCGCGAAGTGGTTAATGACCAGGCCATTTTTTGCGATATGGCACTCCGTCGCTTTAACTAACAATTGCGCGGTCGTGCGACGGTGTAGCCAAATAAAATTGATCTTTTTTCCCCACAAATAGAGCTTTCTTTTGATGGTATTTGATTATCTCTGTGGTTTTTATTTGTTGCACTATAAACAAAAAAAGAACAACAATTTTGAAAAAAAAACAACAATATTTTTTACTTTCTGCTATACTGTAATACATATCCAAAAAAATTTAAAAATTATTCATCAGTTTAGGCCAATGTGTATTCTACATATTTTTGGGAAAAAAAATTGCAATAAACGTATATTGATTGGTTTGCGCAAAAGTTAGTGTCTACAAACTATGGGATAGATTTATGGACTTTTTTTTATTGTTCTTACTGGTAATGGCGGCGATCTGTAATTTTTAGCGGATAAATCTGACCTCAAGTGACCCTTTCTGGGTATCAGTGACATTATTACATTCATCAGTGCTAAAAAAATGCACTGACCAATGTATAAATGACACTGGTAGGAAAGGGGTTAACACTAGGGGGCGACCAAGGGGTTAACTGTGTTCCCTGGGTGTGTTCTAATTGTGTGGGGGGTGGGCTTACTGGGACAACACAGCCTCCTGTCTTTATTTTTGACACTTTTTTGGTGAATGGGTAGGGGGATACTATGTAGCCGATACTCATTCACAAGGGGGGGGGGGTCCACTTATTAACCACTTAAGCCCCGGACCAATACGGGCCATTATGACTAGGCCCCTTTTTGCGATTCGGCACTGCGTCGCTTTAACTGACAATTGCGCGGTCGTGCGACGTGGCTCCCAAACAAAATTGGCGTCCTTTTTTTCCCACAAATAGAGCTTTATTTTGGTGGTATTTGATCACCTCTGCGGTTTTTATATTTTGCGCTTTAAACAAAAATACATTACATATTTTTTACTTTTTGCTAAATAAATATCCCCAAAAATATATAAAAAAAACATTTTTTTTCCTCAGTTTAGGCCGATACGTATTCTTCTACATATTTTTGGTAAAAAAAATCGCAATCGGCGTTTATTGATTGCTTTGCACAAAAATTATAGCGTTTACAAAATAGGGTATAGTTTTAAGGCATTTTTTTTATTTTATTTTTTTTACTAGTAATGGCTGCGATCAGCGATTTTTTTCGTGACTGCGACATTATGGCGGACACATCGGACACTTTTGACACATTTTTGGGACCATTGTCATTTTCACAGCGAACAGTGCAATAAAAATGCACTGGTTACTGTGAAAATGACACTGGCAGTGAAGGGGTTAACCACTAGGGGCGCTGGAGGGGTTAAGTGTGCCTAGGGGCGTGTTACTAACTGAGGGGGGCGTGGCTACAACTGACACGTCACCGATCTCCGCTCTGATTACACAGAGCGGAGATCGCTGACATTGTCAGTAGAGGAGCGGGGAGATGTTGTGTTTACACACACATCACCCCGCTCCGAGCCTCCGTGAGACGATCGCGGGGATCTCCGCGGCGATCGAGTCCGCGGGACCCGTGGCCCCACTCACGGGGAAGGCAGGGGGGTCGCGAGCGCGCCGCCGGTGGCACGCGCGCGACCCAGACGTCGGCAGTTAAAGGGCCACGTACAGGTACGTGATTGTGCCTGTACGAGCCATTCTGCCGACGTATATCGGCGTGAAGAGGTCGTTAAGCGGTTAAAGGAGGCTTCCAGATTCCAATAAGCGCCATGCCTGCAGACCCCAACAACCACTGGCCAGGGTTGTGGGGATGAGGCCATTATCCTCATCAACAAGGTACTTTGGGGTGGGGGCAGAGCTCCCCTGCCCCAAAGCACCCCCCCATGTTGAGGGCATGTGGCCTGGTCTGGTTCAGGAGGGGGGGCGCTCGCTCATCTCCCCCTCTTTCCTGACCTTCCAGGCTCTATGCTCAGGCAAGGGCCTAGTATGGATTCTGGGGGGACCCCAAAATCCATACTGGGGCTGGGATCTGGGGCCCCCTTGTTAAAGGGGGCTTCCAGATTCTGATAAGCTCCTCGCCCGCAGACCCCCACTGCCACTGGCCAGGGTTGTGGGGGTGAGGCCCTTTTCCCCATCAACAAGGTGCTTTGGACTGGGGTGGGGGAAGAGCCCCCCTCTAAACCCATGTTAAGGGCATGTGGCCTGGTTCAGGAGGAGGGGGGGCGCTCGCCCACCCCCCCCTCTTACCTGATCTTCCAGGCTGCATGCTCGAACAAGAGTCTATTGTGGATTTGGGGGGGGGGGCGCGTCATTTTTTTAACGGCAATTTTTATTTTTATCATTCAGCTGTCAGCGGGGGAAGCCCATTGACAGCTGATGACTCATCAGTTGTTAAGGACACCTCTGCCGGCTTCCTGGCAACCAGCTTTTACTGTGCCCAGATTGGGCAAAGCTTTTGCCCAATCAGAGCGCAGAATGCACTGTGCAGGGTGGCTGTATCAGTTTCATTCCGGGATGCTGTATTGTCCCAAAATGAAGCTGCCCGGGACCTGCAGAATGCCGGACTATTCCGGGACATGTGGTCACCCTAGGCATAGAGGATTACATGTTCCTTAATGTGCAAGGGGGGGGTTGTATTGGGGGTACAACACAGTCCCCCCTCCCAGGTCACATCACACACACCGACCAGGGACATTTCCTTTCTCCCGGGCTTCTGATGACATCAGCGCCCCGCCCCGCCCCGTCCAGAGAAGCCGGCCCCGCCCCCTCCAGCCATAGGCTGTATTATACTGGGACTGCAATAACAAGGGACAGAGACTGTACCATCCCTGACTGGGGGGAGGGGGGGACCAGCCATCTGGGAAGAAACAACCGGCGAGCCCAATGGAGGTTATAGAGAGGGGGGGGGGGGTGGGTGACTGATACAAGTACTGAGGGAGAGCAGGGAAGTGAATGGTGAGTGGCGGGTGGACAGTCACCACACAGCAGACAAAGCCAGGCTCAGCACTTTCCCATCCTCCTCTCCCTCACACAGCTGCACCCCCTGTTTATCACTGCTCCTTTTGTCCACCAACTAAGCCCTAAGCTCTAGTGGGCGTGGCGACTCCTGTTTTCGAGTTTTTCTCATTGGCCGAGCGGCCTTTCTCCTTCCTCACTCCGCGATTGGCTGGCACAAAGCAGTTACCGGGGGGCGTGACGTAAACAGCGGCTCAGCCGCCATTGGCCAGCACAAACGTGCAAGCGATAGCAGGTCCTAGTCAGCGCAATGAGGGCGTGGCTATACCTGCAAAGGACCGGCATTGGGCGGGAGCTTAAGGGAAAGTTATAGGAGTGGGCGTGTAAGAGGCGGGGTGGTGGGTGTGAGCGGCGGAGAGGTTATATATACCTCAGCTGTGTGGGCGTATCTGTGCGAGTCAGCCCCGCCCTGTGGTGCCTGTCACTCGTCCTCCGTCTCCTGTGGCCGGTCTGTGCTCTCGGGGCGGCCCGCAGTTCACAGCTTACCGGCCGCTCTCCCCCAGACAACCAGCAAACAGCCAGAGCACCGGCCGGGGAAGAGGGACAACATGAACAGCACGGAGAGCCTGAGCAACAGCAGGGACTACCTGATCTGCAGCAACTGCCACAAAGTGCTCAGAAAGGTGAGCAGAACCTCTAACATCTGACAACTATCACTGCAACTCGCTGCAACTGTCCAGGGGGGAGGAGGGCTACAAGTACCAGCATGCCCGGGCATGTCACACTTAGAGGAAGTCTCAGGTTTGTAGAGATGGGGGCAGATCTGTCCCTAGAAATGGCTCAGACTTCTATGATCCCACATAGAGACCCATTGCCTGAGAGATCTACCAGTGGGATCATTGCATTCACCATTGGAGCAGATGTGCTGTGCAGGGGGTAGTGCATAGAGAAGTACATGGAGCGTGCAGGGGGTGGTGAATAGGATAGTGCAGGGGTAGTACATGGAAGGGGTGGTGCTTGGAGTGTGCAGGAGTTGTGCTTGAAGCGTGCAGGAGTTGTGCTTGAAGCGTGCAGGAGGTGGCGCATGCAGGAGTTGTGCTTGAAGCGTGCAGGAGGTGGCGCATGCAGGAGTTGTGCTTGAAGCGTGCAGGAGGTGGCGCATGCAGGAGTTGTGCTTGAAGCGTGCAGGAGGTGGCGCATGCAAGGGTTGTGTTTGAAGCGTGCAGGAGGTGGCGCAAGTAGCGTGCAGGGGGTGATGCATGGAGTGTGGCGCATGGAGCATGCAGGGGGTTGGTGCTCGGAGCAGTACATGGAGTTTGCAGGAGGTAAAGCATGGTACATGGAGCATGCAGGGAGAAATGCAGGGAGAAGTACAGGGAGAAATGCAGGGAGAAGTACATGGAGCATGCAGGGAGAAGTACATGGAGCATGCAGGGAGTAATGCATGGAGAGGTACATGGAGCAATGCATGGAGAGGTACATGGAGTGTGCAGGGAGTAATGCATGGAGAGGTACATGGAGCGTGCAGGGAGTAACGCATGGAGCGTGCAAGGAGTAATGCATGGAGAGGTACATGGAGAGGTGCAGGGAGTAATGCATGGAGAGGTACATGGAGTAATGCATGGAGAGGTACATGGAGCGTGCAGGGAGTAATGCATGGAGAGGTACATGGAGCGTGCAGGGAGTAATGCATGGAGAGGTACATGGAGCAATGCATGGAGAGGTACATGGAGCGTGCAGGGAGTAATGCATGGAGAGGTACATGGAGCGTGCAGGGAGTAACGCATGGAGCGTGCAAGGAGTAATGCATGGAGAGGTACATGGAGAGGTGCAGGGAGTAATGCATGGAGAGGTACATGGAGTAATGCATGGAGAGGTACATGGAGCGTGCAGGGAGTAATGCATGGAGAGGTACATGGAGCGTGCAGGGAGTAATGCATGGAGAGGTACATGGAGCGTGCAGGGAGTAATGCATGGAGAGGTACATGGAGCGTGCAGGGAGTAATGCATGGAGAGGTACATGGAGCGTGCAGGGAGTAATGCATGGAGAGGTGCAGGGAGTAATGCATGGAGAGGTGCAGGGAGTAATGCATGGAGAGGTACATGGAGCGTGCAGGGAGTAATGCATGGAGAGGTACATGGAGCGTGCAGGGAGTAATGCATGGAGAGGTACATGGAGCGTGCAGGGAGTAATGCATGGAGTGTGCAGGGAGTAATGCATGGAGAGGTACATGGAGCGTGGAGGGAGCAATGCATGGAGAGGTACATGGAGCGTGCAGAGGGTGGTGAATGGGTCAGTACATGGAGCGTGCAGCATTATCGGGCTAAGCAGCACTGCAATACCCTAGAAATTCAATCAGAGTGTCTGCAGCAATGCTGTGGTCTGCTGGGTGTTGTAGAGGATCTCCATGGAGGTCTCTTTTTTTTCGCTTTTGGTGATCTGATAACGGCGCAGTGTTGAGGTCGATGGAATATACCTGATGGTGGGCGGAGCCATGCTGAAACATGTTTTTAAGATCTCCACAAGGTCTGTTCTGCCAAACTGTGATGGCAGTGAAGACAGTAAAGTGGTGGGGGGGTTGGTGCCAGTGACTGCGGAGAGAGCGGGTGGCGCTCCTCACATATGCAGGTGATGAACGGTATTCATTCTTTGTATTGGCATAATCGTTTCCCCTTAATTGAATGATGGAGGGTGGCCCAAAAATGTTCTTGCACAGGGGCCATTGACATTTCAGGGGCCATTAACATGAAAAAGCAGCTCCGCGCCGCCGTCCTGTAGGTCTCAGTATGGTTTGGGCAGGTGGTGAGTGCTATATATGCTTCATAATGCCCTAATCTTTCTAATTCAAGACGTAGGCCCCTTTTTTTTTGTTTAGGGCCCATTTATTTGAGATGGTTGCTGAGATTCCCTCCTCCATCATCCGAACGGGGGCCCTCTGGGATTTAGGGGCCCTTTCCTATTGGATGGGAGCTAGGATTCCATCTTCCGTTGTTCTGAAGGGCTCAGCACTGCTCACTTCCAAGGCAGGTGATAAGGTACACATTCTTCATAATACCCTAATCGTTCCCTCTAAGTGACTGAGGGAGGAGGGCCCCAAAATATTTTTGCGTAGGGGCCAATTTTCTGTGGGTGAAATGTAGATCAGGGGGCAGCTGGGTCTCCCTCCTCTGCTGTCCTATAGACTTCAGCACTGCTCATGTCTGGGCCAGGTGATTTGCAGTATGCATTCTTTATAATGCCATAGTCGTTTCCCTTATTGGCTGAGGGAGGGGAGCCCCAAAATGTTCCGGCATAGGGTCAGGTGGGACTCCCTCCACATTACCTCTCACGTCTAGGACAGGTGTTGATAAGTAATATGCATTCTTCACATTGCCCTAGTAATGGAATTAAGCAGGGGGCCCAAAATGTTTTTGCATAGGGGCCCATTTACATGAGATGAGGGTTAGGTGACAGGTGGCACCCCCTCCTTTGCCATTCTGTAGACCTCAGCAATGCTCACCTCTAGGGTAGGAGATGAGTGGTATGCATTCTTCATAGTCCCCTAGTCATCGAACGAGGAGGTGGGGGGTTGAAAATATTTTTGCATGGACCCTCTGGGAGTTAGGAACCCATTTACATGAAATGAGGTTAAGTGACCGCTGAGGACTCCCTCCTCTGCCATCCTAAAGACCTTGGCACCTCTAGAGAAGCAGGTTAGCACTATGCATTCTTCATCATGCCCTATTTATTGAACGAGGGAGAGGGACCCAAAGAAATTTTTTCATGGGGCCCTCTGGGAATTAGGGGCCCATTTACATGAAATTAGGTTAGGTAACAGCTAGGTATTCCCACCTCTGCCCTCCTGTAGACCTCAGCAATGCTCACCTCCTAGGGAAGGAGGTGAGCTCTATGCATTCTTCATAATGCCCTAGTCATTGAACGAGGGGCCCAAAAATATTTTTGCATGGGGCCTATTTACATGAAATGAGGTTGGGTGACAGCTGGGGACCCCTTTCCCCTGCCCTGCTGTAGACTTAGGCACCTCTGACCTCCAGCATAGGAGATGAGCACTATGCTTTCTTCATAATGCCCTAGTCCTTGAATGAGGAAGGGGGCCTAAAAAATGTTTTTGCATAGGGGCCCATTTACATCAAATGAGGCTGGGCGACAGTTGGGGACCCTCTCCTCTGCCATCCTGTAGACCTTGGCACTGCTCATCTCTAGGGTAGGAGGTGAGCACTATGCCTTCTTCTTCATAATGCCCTAGTCATTGAAAAAGGCAGGGGGTCCAAAATATTTTTGCATGAGGCCCATTTTCACCCATCACCTAATTTAATGTGAATGTCCTCATGCAAAAATATTTTGGACCCCCCCTCCCTTTTTCAATGACTAGGGCATTATGAAGAATGTCCTGTAGACCTTAGTACAGTTGACCTCTAGGGCAGGAGATTAGCTCTATGCATTCTTCATAGTGCCCTAGAAATTGAAAATTGGTAGGAGAGGCCAAAAAATATTCTTACACAGGGGCCCATTACTGACTGTCCCCACCACTGGCGGCATCTGATACACATCTGCATAGACGTCCACCTATAGTTCTCTGCCGAGAAATAATCCAAGTGCAAACCGATCCATCGCACATTTCCTATTGCGGTTTGATTGCGCACATTTGTGCTGATGACATTAAATAGATTACAAACGAAATATTTCCACCTAGGAGGTCCATTTTTTGTATTTTTTTTTATCCTATACACCAAACTATTGTCATACTGGATTGCGAGATCCTAAAAACAAATGCCCCCCCCCCCCCCACCCCATAGACATATGACCTGTCAGTATATAATGGCCCCCAGACTGAAATGTGAGGAGTACGATCCTTCTCCCCCTGCTGTGACAGCCATCAAACACCATTCATCTGTGTCACGGTCATGAGTTGCGTTGTGTTTGCCACTTGTGTGGAAGTATTCTGTAAGGCTACACCTGTTACGGGCCATGGAGGGACTGTGTCAGGGACTGGGGAACTACAGATCTTAGCACATCCAGATTTCTGAAGGTTCTACTAGGAAGGTCTTACTAGGTCCACCAACATTTTAGCTATTATTAGCCTTGTAAGGATAGGATGTTGACTTTTTGTGGGTATTGTAGGCATCTGAAAAGTTATGTCTGCTGTGGCAACAATTAAATTGCATTCATGGGCAAAAGCAGCAACAACATCATCTATACTGATGCCCGTCACTAACCTTGCCATGGCAGTTTTTGTGTTTCTGCACCATCCTTGTTTCACCCTTTCAGGAAATGAGTTGATTTCCCACTTCCTGTAACCAGGTGACAAGGTTGTTTGTTCTGCAGTGTTGTCACCCTGTGCACATGTTTAAGTTTTTGTAATGGCTCCAGCTAACACTTTCAAAGCCAAGGTTTTCTTAAGGAAAAAACATTTAATTTGTATGAATAAAACCTAAGCACTCCCGGCAGTGTAATGTGCTTTGTCTCAACATTTGTCACTTTTTGCAGGAGAGCCTAGCCTGCAAGTTAATGTGGAGAATAAGGATGAGCTCCGGCGTGTTCGCACAGCCCACGTGCAGAGCCCGCCAGGAAGTCGGCGCTGCGCTAATCACAGGCAGTGAGACATTGTCCTGATGCGTGGCTGCAGAGATCGGGAAATGTCTCACTGCCTGTGATTAGCGCAGCACAGTGCCGACTTCCTTGCGGGCTCTGCTCATGGGCTGTGCGAACACGCCAGAAGTCATCCTTAGTATTTAGAATATAAATGTATATGTTAAATGACACACCCCTTTATTTCTATTTTTCTCCACTAAGGATGAGCTCCGGCGTGTTCACACAGTCCACGTGCAGAGCCCGCCAGGAAGTTGGCACTGCGCTGCGCTAATCACAGGCAGTGAGACATTTCCCGATCTCTGCAGCCACGCATCGGGACAATGTCTCACTGCCTGTGATTAGCGCAGTGCCGACTTCCTGGCGGGCTCTGCACGTGGGCTGTGCGAACACGCCGGAGCTCATCCTTAGTGAAGAAAAATAGAAATAAAGGGGTGTGTCATGTAACATATAATTTATATTCTAAAGACTATCATTGCAGGTATGAGCCCCATATAGCTACTAGATTATAGGTGACGTGACATTAGGCGATCAGTCCTCCTAAACCAGGCTTTCTCTATCAGGATTCCTTGGAATCCTAGGGTTCTTCCAGAGGTTCCTAGGGTTTTCTTGAGCAATACGTAATGTCAAACTTTCAGATAAGTGATACTGGCACCAATCATATTTTTAAATATCTATAAGGGGAGATTCTTCCCACTGACCACCAATGTAAGGAACATTCTTTCCACTGACCACCAATGTAAGGAACATTCTTTCCACTGACCACCAATGTAAGGAACATTCTTTCCACTGACCACCAATGTAAGGAACATTCTTTCCACTGACCACCAATGTAAGGAACATTCTTCCCACTGACCACCAATGTAAGGAACATTCTTCCCACTGACCACCAATGTAAGGAACATTCTTCCCACTGACCACCAATGTAAGGAACATTCTTCCCACTGACCACCAATGTAAGGGACATTCTTCCCACTGGCACCAATCATTTTTATATTATCTATGAGGGGTGAATTCTGCCCACTGACGACCAGTGTGAGGAGCGTTCTGCCCACTGACGACCAGTGTGAGGAGCGTTCTGCCCACTGACGACCAGTGTGAGGAGCGTTCTGCCCACTGACGACCAGTGTGAGGAGCGTTCTGCCCACTGACGACCAGTGTGAGGAGCGTTCTGCCCACTGACGACCAGTGTGAGGAGCGTTCTGCCCACTGACGACCAGTGTGAGGAGCGTTCTGCCCACTGACGACCAGTGTGAGGAGCGTTCTGCCCACTGACGACCAGTGTGAAGAGCGTTCTGCCCAGTGTGAGGAGCGTTCTGCCCACTGACGACCAGTGTGAGGAGCGTTCTGCCCACTGACGACCAGTGTGAGGAGCGTTCTGCCCACCGACGACCAGTGTGAGGAGCGTTCTGCCCACCGACGACCAGTGTGAGGAGCGTTCTGCCCACCGTCGACCAGTGTGAGGAGCGTTCTGCCCACCGACGACCAGTGTGAGGAGCGTTCTGCCCACTGACGACCAGTGTGAGGAGCGTTCTGCCCACTGACGTCCAGTGTGAGGAGCGTTCTGCCCACTGACGTCCAGTGTGAGGAGCGTTCTGCCCACTGACGACCAGTGTGAGGAGCGTTCTGCCCACTGACGACCAGTGTGAGGAGCGTTCTGCCCACTGACGACCAGTGTGAGGAGCGTTCTGCCCACTGACGACCAGTGTGAGGAGCGTTCTGCCCACTGACGACCAGTGTGAGGAGCGTTCTGCCCACTGACGACCAGTGTGAGGAGCGTTCTGCCCACTGACGACCAGTGTGAGGAGCGTTCTGCCCACTGACGACCAGTGTGAGGAGCGTTCTGCCCACTGACGACCAGTGTGAGGAGCGTTCTGCCCACTGACGTCCAGTGTGAGGAGCGTTCTGCCCACTGACGTCCAGTGTGAGGAGCGTTCTGCCCACTGACGTCCAGTGTGAGGAGCGTTCTGCCCACTGACGTCCAGTGTGAGGAGCGTTCTGCCCACTGACGTCCAGTGTGAGGAGCGTTCTGCCCACTGACGTCCAGTGTGAGGAGCGTTCTGCCCACTGACGTCCAGTGTGAGGAGCGTTCTGCCCACTGACGTCCAGTGTGAGGAGCGTTCTGCCCACTGACGTCCAGTGTGAGGAGCGTTCTGCCCACTGACGTCCAGTGTGAGGAGCGTTCTGCCCACTGACGTCCAGTGTGAGGAGCGTTCTGCCCACTGACGACCAGTGTGAGGAGCGTTCTGCCCACCGACGACCAGTGTGAGGAGCGTTCTGCCCACCGACGACCAGTGTGAGGAGCGTTCTGCCCACCGTCGACCAGTGTGAGGAGCGTTCTGCCCACCGACGACCAGTGTGAGGAGCGTTCTGCCCACCGACGACCAGTGTGAGGAGCGTTCTGCCCACCGACGACCAGTGTGAGGAGCGTTCTGCCCACTGACGTCCAGTGTGAGGAGCGTTCTGCCCACTGACGTCCAGTGTGAGGAGCGTTCTGCCCACTGACGTCCAGTGTGAGGAGCGTTCTGCCCACTGACGTCCAGTGTGAGGAGCGTTCTGCCCACTGACGACCAGTGTGAGGAGCGTTCTGCCCACTGACGACCAGTGTGAGGAGCGTTCTGCCCACTGACGACCAGTGTGAGGAGCGTTCTGCCCACTGACGACCAGTGTGAGGAGCGTTCTGCCCACTGACGACCAGTGTGAGGAGCGTTCTGCCCACTGACGTCCAGTGTGAGGAGCATTCTGCCCACTGATCTATGGTGCTGCTTGCCAGAGGTAGACAAGGCCTCTGCAGTACAGTATCATAGAAATCTATGGTGCTGGAAGATGGAGGTAGACCAGCACCATGGGAGTCAGTGCGGAGACGCAGACGAGGGTTGTAAACAATCCCCAGGAGCTACGAGCACTAGAACTTGGAACTTGCTCTTTGGCCATTAACTGTATTCACTCCAAATCCTAAAGTGAAAAACGTATTGAAAATGTGCGTCAACGCATATAAGAAATGCACTTTGATGCATTACACTGCACCTGCCTGAACATACAAAAAAAATACACTTTTATGCATATCTATAGATCTAAATGGGTCCTAAAGATTAGTGGTGTGTGGATTGATCCTTTTTACGTGATTTGTTCAAGGTCAAAGAAAGCTGAGGGTGTGATTCGAACCCATGGGTCTGACCGAATCTTTATTTGTATGTCCCTGTACCGTGACGCTCGGCAGTTACTGTACAAGCGTCCTCCGTGCATTGTAGACTTGGATTCAGCATGTTATAAGACAGTAGGCGTTCATGTCACACTGTACGACTTGTGTATAAAGCAGTGCTCTGCAGATAATCCAGCCCTCGGGCAGAAGTATATATTGAAATGTGCACATTTATTTCTTGATTAGTGGTTCATTACCTTGAGGCTCACTCTTGTTTGTCTCTCTTTATTTTTTTTTCACACACTTGCTATAGAGCTCAATAGATTACATGCCTTTCATGTTGCAGAGCGAGAGACGTCCGGACCTGCCTTGTTTGTGCATTTGACATGTTTTGCTGCCTGGGTCTTACTCCTTCTCTGCTCGCAATCCCTATTAATTCGTATTGGATTGTAATTGATATGCTGTTGTCAAAGCTTTAACTCTCTTGGGATCTTGGCGGGTTCTTATTTCTTGTTTACTGAAACTGCGATTCCTTTGTTGCACATTAGAAGGTACCGGGGATCGAATCGTGCTCATTTCTACAATGCTGCATTTAGATGCTGTTTTACTGTTCAGTTATCTTTTTTTTTTAATATAAATTCTTTATTTTTAATAGAAACAATATCTCCATTCCTGATTACTGTTCAGCTCTTGATCGGCCATAGTCAGATTTGAATCTGTCAGATTAGCAGAATTTACTACCAACTGTGCAAGTGTGAGAGGTTATATGTGTTGGAAATACTAGAAGTAAAAAGTTGATGTCATCTTACAGAGATTAAAGGGTAACTAAAAGGTGTGTTTTTTTTTTTTTTTTTTTAAACAAACATGTCATACTTGCCTCCCCTGTGCAGTTTGTTTTGCACAGAGTGGCCCCGATCCTCCTCTTCTGGGGTTCCTCATCGGCGCTCCTTCTCCTCTTCGAGTGCCCGTTTGGAGAGCCGCTCTCCCTCAGGGCACCCGTACGGGCGCTCTCCTGTGTCCTGTTGCTGCGTCTATTGACACAGACAGCAGGACTCGGCCCCGCCCCCGGTTCCCACGTCATTGGATTTGATTGACAGCAGCGGGAGCCATTGGCTGCGCTGCTATCAATCTATCCAATCAGGACCCAAGACACCGGCTGCAGTTGGTGTGCTCGTCCCTGTCCCTGGAAAGCCCGGGAGTGATAAGTAAAAGGGGGGCTCTGGGGGGCAGCTGCAGCACAGAAGGTTTTATACCTTAATGCATAGAATGCATTAAGGTGAAAAACCACGAGGGTTTACAACCCCTTTAACATACTATGAAGTATAGTATAATACACAAGACTAACACTTGAAAGAGATGGGATTGCCCTGGAGGGGTAAAAAGGTATTGGGGTATGACCGGAGATCGGGAGCGGAGGGGCCACTTGGTAAGAAATTAGACCACTCTGAGAGCCCTGGAAGGGATGTTGAATTTTGCTTTATAGAGGAAATGACATAATGGGAATGAGGCAGATAAGTGGTTATTAGGGTTAGGTAGGGGCAGGGGTTAGAGGTGTTAGGGAAGGGGGTAAGGATTAAAGTGTTACTAAACCCAGGACCCGGCATTCATTATATCTGGTCTTCCACAGAACATGGAAATGCATTTATTTTAGTAAATATAAACCGTTAAATTACCTTTTATCATCAGCAGTATATGGCAGTCTTGTGACTTCTATCAGTGTCTGGTTAAAGCTTGTAGGAGGAGTTTTTATTATCCTCTCATTGTCCTATGAGGCTGCAGGGCCCCCAATCCTCTGTTTGGACAGTGTTGATTGGCCCTGTGCTGATCACATGCAGCCTCCCAAATAAAAAAAACAAATTTAGCAATACACACCAAACTGAGCATGTGCCCCCAAGGCTCTGTACTATCAGGATATGGATTAGGGACAGTGGAAGAAGAGTAGGATCAGAGAAGACAGGATCAAACAGCCTTTTTACACAATGTGCGGGATTAACCCCTTAGGTTCCACAGTGAGTATTACCAGCATGCTTTACTGCATATACAGACTGATTGTACTGTTGTGGGTTTAGTAACACTTTAAGGAATAAGAGGTATTGGGAGGGGGGAGGTGGAGGTTACAGTTTGGGGGGGAAAGAGAAGAAAAAAAAAAAAGAGGAAGGGGTTGCAAGAAGAGAGGGTGTATGAGAATGCGGAGGTCATGTACCATTCAAATTGTTAGTAAGATATTATAGGAGGCAGTTGGATGTTTATAGGAAATCCAAGGCTACCATAAAGGAATCTTTTGTGTGTGTCTTTGGGCACTTGATTGCTGATTGATCATAATGCCACTTATGCAGTTTTTAAAGTAGAACTATAAGAAAACCTTTTTTTTTTTTTTTGGATTGCATAAGGGAGGGTTAGAACCCCTGTTAAGATTTTTGTTTTCACTATCTGTGTCCCATTGCAGAGATTTCCCTTCACTTCCTGTCCCATTGCCAAACAGGAAGTGAGATGAAATCCGTTCTGGTCACCAGAACTAGTGTCCCCATTTTCAAGGTTTTCCCTCTATTACTTTTCTGGGGACAACCCAAAATTTTAGATTTTCTTTTAATTTCATTGATGATGGTAAACAGGACAGAGAGAGGAGCAATCTCCTTAACAGGGGCACAGACCAAAACCTGACGGGTGTTCTAATCCCTCTCCACTCTATCCAAAACTAAAAAAAAGTCCCCTTTAGTTATACTTTAACTTCACCAACGTTCAAGGGAAGGGGTCTTCCAAACTCTAGTGATGGTTAGTCTGGAGGCCATAGATCTTGATAATTAAACATCTCTGCTCAGGAGATACCTGAAATGGGTTGGTTGAGAATAGCTTCCCATGGATTCTTACATAGGTTAGCATTCCTGCCCTGCAGACCCCCCTTTTTGCTTACATGAGTTGCGGGGCCCAAATGGCCAAGTCCAGAGCTCTTTGAAGTAAATAATAAGAGCATGAGTTTGGAGTTTGGCTAGAGATGAGTTTTGGGGACGCCCAGGCTCATCTCTTGTGGCTTCGTTGTACCCTTGATTGCCACACAGGCTGGACTTCATGTCCTACCTTTTTTCGACACCATTACATGGGGGGGATGCTGGTATTAGTAGTTTACACAACTTTTTATGGTCAGCTTAGAGAAAGTGACAAGGACACTGCATTTCTTGCAAGATCAACAGCTATTAATATAGATCTCATAGGGCAGGATTCCTCAGGTTTGATGGTTGGAAAAGACACAGATTGACTGCTCAAAGGCAGCTAAGCGGCGCCTGAGTCTCACACAGAGGCACAGCAAAGATGTTAAAGTGGATGTAAACCCTCCATACACCCAGTGAAGTGAACAGCCTCGGATGATACACAGAGATGATCCAAATCTCCCTACATAAGTTTTATATGTATATCTGCTGTCTTCACATTTATATACTGTTTAAAAAGTTGAGATCGTGTTAGGAGATTTTCTCTTCCTGTTTAACACAGAGTGTGATGTCTGGGCATACAGCAAAGATAGCTAAAATTGCTGATTGGAGGAAAGGCACACACCCCCTCTCCACCTAGGCTGAGACTCTCAGAGGTGTTTTTGTAATAGGACCTGCTCCCTGCTAATCTATTTTAGCAACCTCCCCGGACTGAATCTTCAGGCTTCTTTTGTCTAGTGTCAGAGAATTTGACAGGAGTTATCAGGCTGATAACAAAGGAAACAGTTCAGGAGAGAGCTACTTAGCTCATTGAAGAGAGATAACAAAATACTGCAGATAGATGTGCCCAGCTCAAATTTCATGAATCAGATTTACATCCATTTTAAAGTGAAGATAATGGCTGTCCGGATTTGTGGAGTCCCCTGTGGTACCAGTTTGTGGTCCTGGACTTTGGCCTCTCATCTGCACCTTAAGTATTCACCATTCTTCAACACTGGGTTGCAGTGCTGGCAACTTCAATCAGTACAATTTTATGTAGTGCTCCATATATCAGTGCTTCATTGTTGGTTTCTACAAGCCAACATATACAAATCGATCAAAAGAGGCGGCAACATGATAAACTGCAGTCCCTTGTCTCTATTCAAGCGATACAGTACAGGGGTAAGGTTGACTTGTTTCAGCCTCAATGGGCCTTACTCATAACTTATTAAACCTTGTTATGAGGCTGAAACGCATCCATTTTTTCCTGGATTTGTTACCCTTGTACTACATTGCTTGAATAAAGACAAGGGACTGCAGTTTATCGTGCTGGCGGCTCTTTTGGTCGGTCCGTACCTTGAGTATTCACCAAGGTGCTGTCCCCGGTACTACCCTGCTGTGCTCCCCTGGCATCCCCATTGTGGGATAAGTAGACAACCTCCTATTGAGGGACCAGGCTGTGTGGACTCTGTTGGACAGCTTTGCATTGACTTTCCAGAGTGATTTAGATTGGATCCTGAACCTTCAGAAGTTGTTGATGGAACGGACTCATCATTTGGAGTATCTGGGTCCAGTCCTTGACATGGCTCAGGCCCAAGTGTTTATTCCACAGGAGAAACTTTAGAGGCTCCGGTCTCAGATTGCCGCTGAGTTCATTGGCAGGCTAGCTTGTTATAAAAAGAAAAATAATAATACTTGTATATTGGCCTCCTTTTTACTAATCACATTGATGGAGCTGTCACAAAGGATACAGATGGATGTCTATTATTGTGAACTCATTACGTAGGATTGAGGCCACAGGGATAGAGATCTGTAGAAGTCATTACTAGGCATGTGGCCTTGGAGGACCAACTCCAACCCTGACTCAAAGGTTGCTGGTCTCTTTCTAATTGCGTGAAAGGAACATTTTTATGATGTATACAGTAGCTAAACTAAAAGAGGCTTTTTATGTTCACAGGATTATTTTACGAGGCGTTTGCGTGTGGTGTAGGTGTTTATAATAATGAGGATATGTAAAATTCTGGATGATTTCATAATGCCTTTGCTATTAAAGTAGAACAAAGTTCTCACAAAAGAATACAGACTTTTGTAAAGCTCTGGGAAAAAATTGAACTTTATTTATTTTTTTGTTAAAAAATAAAAGTCAGTTTTCCCCTTCCTTTTGTTCATGGTTTTCTCTCTCTGCATTGTGCATATTCTGTAGACTCTTTGTATGAACTTCCTGTGGATAAATACATGCTTCAGCAGTGGATTTTACTCTGATGACTATGGCAAAATGCGTCAGCGCACTCATGGCTGCTTGTAGTCCAACTTAGGAGTGTGTAGGAAAAAGGTGACAACATTGCAGCCGAATGGTGTAAGCGTTGTCACCCTAGGAAAGGCTGTGTCTGGATACACCTTCATGGTGTGATTTTATAGATTTAGGCCTAAAGAATAGCTTGACTTTTAAACATTACAGGAACATGTGAAGCAACGTATTTGGTTTTAGAATTTGCGCTTAGATACCCTTTAAAGACTCATAAGCATGTAATACAATTTAGAATGTTATTAAACCCAAAGATTTCAGCAGCTGACCCCAGTACTTGCATTGTGTGCTCTCCTCTTCATCTTTAACCGCTTGGAGCCCGGGCCATAGTCAAATGACGGCCACAAGACGGCTCCTCAGGGCCCGGGAGGCCATCTATTGACGGCCTCTGCTCCTCCGGCCACTGGGGGGGGCGCGCGTGCGTGCCCGCTGCGTCACCGCGGTGCTGATGCGCGTGCTTGGCGGCCGCGATGTCCGCCAGGTACCCGCAATCGGCCGTTACACAGACAAGGACGTGGCTCTCTGTGTGTAAACACAGAGATCCTCGTCCTGTCATGGAGAGTAGACCGATGCTGTGTCCCTTGTACATAGGGACACAGATCAGTCACCTCCCCCCACAGTAAGAATCACTAATAGGGAACACATTTAACCCCTTCCTCGCCCCCTAATGTTAACCCCTTCCCTGCCAGTCACATTTATACAGTAATCAGTGCATATTTATAGCACTGATCGCTGTATAGATGTGAATGGTCCCAAAAATATGTCAAAAGTGTCTGATGTGTCCGCCATAATGTCGCAGTCCTGACAAAAATCGCAGATAACCGCCATTACTAGTAAAAGAAAAAAAAAAGTAATAATTCTATCCCCCGTTTTTGTAGGCGCTATAACTTTTGCGCAAACCAATCACTATACACTTATTGCTTTTTTTTTTTTTTTTTTTTTTTTTTTTTTTTTTTTTACCAAAAATATGTAGAAGAATACGTATCGGCCTAAACTGAGAAAGAAAATTGTTTTTTTTTTTTTTTTTTTAAATTGGGATATTTATTATAGCAAAAAGTAAAAAATATTGTTTTTTTTCAAAATTGACGCTCTTTTTTTGTTTATAGCGCAAAAAATAAAAACCGCAGAGGTGATCAAATACCACCAAAAGAAAGCTCTATTTGTGGGGAAAAAAAGGACTTCAATTTTGTTTGGGAGCCACGGCGCAATTTTCATTCAAAGCGTGACAGTGCTGAAAGCTGAAATTTTGCTTGGGCAGGAAGGGGGTATATGTGCCCAGTAAGGAAGTGGTTAAAGGCCTGCGCCCTGTTATGTAAAAAAGAAAATCTGCTTATTGATTTGCAGTGCCACAGTGTTTGCGCTTTACTATCTTTCTCACACTCTAAGTTTATGGGTCAGCTGGTTCATGGAGTGGTAAAGGGAAACTATAATGGTTTTGGGGTCAGTTTAATTTTAATATCTACAGTATGTTTTTTTAAATTATTTTTTTAAAACTTCTTTTTTTTTGCTATATATAAATATATATTCTTGGTTATACAAATAAATCTGTAATACAAGGCGGGTTATCTAAAGAAACTGCACAGTAGTAGCAACCTGCCTTGAGGCTCATTCTGTCTGATTGAAAGCTCCACCAGAGGCTTCCAATAGGGGTTTAGTCACATCTCTGCCTTATTCACTTGCGTATGTGAATTTCATATTAACAACTGGCTTTTTTCCTACAAAGAAGCTAAGCAAATAGAGCTAAATGTGAAAGGCAGACCCAAGCTCCACTTGTTCCCTGGATAGTAGACTTTGATAATATTCATATGCTATATTTAATATTTACCCGATTGTTTGTTTATTTTTAGTCCTGACCATCATAAAGAAAGAAAAGCTATACAATAACAAAACCACTGTACGTTCCCTTTAATGGAGACATGGCAATTGCACTAAACCAGTGGTCTCCAAACTGCAGCTCGGGGGCCAGATGCGGCCTTTTTCTTGCTTTTATCTGGCACCTGGGGCACTATTTTATCCACTAATTCCAACAATAGTTTATTTATTACAGGTACTTATATAGCGCAGAATATTTACGCAGCACTTTACATATATATTGTATATTCACATCAGTCCCTGGTCTCAAGGTCCCTAACTCACATTCATAAATACACAACTAACTGGGGCAAAAGCCAACAATGGGGGCACAATTCCTCCCACTGACACCAACAATAAGGCCCAATAACACCAACAATAGGGCACAATTCCTCCCAATGACGCCCGGCGATGGGGCACGATTCCTCCCAATGACGCCCGGCAATGGGGCACGATTCCTCCCAATGACGCCGGCGATGGGGCACGATTCCCCTCAATGAGGTCGGCAATGGGGCACGATTCCCCCCCAATGAGGCCGGCGATGGGGCACGATTCCCCCCCCCCAATGAGGCCGGCGATGGGGCACGATTCCCCCCCCCAATGACGCCGGCGATGGGGCACGATTCCCCCCCAATGACGCCGGCGATGGGGCACGATTCCCCCCCAATGACGCCGGCGATGGGGCACGATTCCCCCCCAATGACGCCGGCGATGGGGCACGATTCCCCCCCAATGACGCCGGCGATGGGGCACGATTCCCCCCCAATGACGCCGGCGATGGGGCACGATTCCCCCCCAATGACGCCGGCGATGGGGCACGATTCCCCCCCCCAATGACGCCGGCGATGGGGCACGATTCCCCCCCAATGACGCCGGCGATGGGGCACGATTCCCCCCCCCAATGACGCCGGCGATGGGGCACGATTCCCCCCCAATGACGCCGGCGATGGGGCACGATTCCCCCCCAATGACGCCGGCGATGGGGCACGATTCCCCCCCAATGACGCCGGCGATGGGGCACGATTCCCCCCCAATGACGCCGGCGATGGGGCACGATTCCCCCCCCCCAATGACGCCGGCGATGGGGCACGATTCCCCCCCAATGACGCCGGCGATGGGGCACGATTCCCCCCCAATGACGCCGGCGATGGGGCACGATTCCCCCCCAATGACGCCGGCGATGGGGCACGATTCCCCCCCAATGACGCCGGCGATGGGGCACGATTCCCCCCCAATGACGCCGGCGATGGGGCACGATTCCCCCCCAATGACGCCGGCGATGGGGCACGATTCCCCCCCAATGACGCCGGCGATGGGGCACGATTCCCCCCCCCCAATGACTCCGGCGATGGGGCACGATTCCCCCCCCAATGACGCCGGCGATGGGGCACGATTCCCCCCCCCCCAATGACGCCGGCGATGGGGCACGATTCCCCCCCCCCCAATGACGCCGGCGATGGGGCACGATTCCCCCCCCAATGACGCCGGCGATGGGGCACGATTCCCCCCAATGACGCCGGCGATGGGGCACGATTCCCCCCCCCAATGACGCCGGCGATGGGGCACGATTCCCCCCCCCAATGACGCCGGCGATGGGGCACGATTTCCCCCCCCCAATGACGCCGGCGATGGGGCACGATTCCCCCCCAATGACGCCGGCGATGGGGCACGATTCCCCCCCAATGACGCCGGCGATGGGGCACGATTCCCCCCAATGACGCCGGCGATGGGGCACGATTCCCCCCAATGACGCCGGCGATGGGGCACGATTCCCCCCCAATGACCCCGGCGATGGGGCACGATTCGCCCCCCAATGACGCCGGCGATGGGGCACGATTCGCCCCCCCAATGACGCCGGCGATGGGGCACGATTCCCCCCCCCAATGACGCCGGCGATGGGGCACGATTCCCCCCCAATGACGCCGGCGATGGGGCACGATTCCCCCCCCCCCAATGACGCCGGCGATGGGGCACGATTCCCCCCCCCCAATGACGCCGGCGATGGGGCACGATTTCCCCCCCCAATGACGCCGGCGATGGGGCACGATTTTCCCCCCCCAATGACGCCGGCGATGGGGCACGATTCCCCCCCCCAATGACGCCGGCGATGGGGCACGATTCCCCCACCAATGATGCCGGCGATGGGGCACGATTCCCCCCAATGACGCCGGCGATGGGGCACTGTTTTTTCCCCACTGACCTATTCTACTCCCAGTGTTTGGAGACCCCTGCACTAAACTAAAATGTGAGCACCCTCTAGCTGCTAATCTACAATTCTGTATAGTTCTAGCATATGTAAACCTAATCACTAAAATCTTGTTTACTGTAGTACAGCCAGTCTTAACCAGGGTTCATCCAGAGGTTGCTAGGGATTCCTTGAGCTGTGGCTGATTGACTTCCCATTGCATGGTACCAGAATAGTTCTGCAGCTTTCATTAACCCTAGGTTTACATCTGCGTTTTCAGCGGGGTGTGTTTGCGCGGGCACGGCAGGTTATTAATTTCAGTGGGCTGCCGTGCCTGCGTTTCCCGCAGAAAAAGGTGCATGCACCTTTTTCAAAACGTGTCCTGCAGAAATCACATGGTCATTTTGACCTTCCGGTTCCTGCACCCGCACTTCAATTTTACCTGCGTGGGGGTGCCATTCAGAATGAATAGCAGCCCTGCGCGTTCTCAGAGCAGTGCGTTTTCACTGTGGGTGGTTGCGGGTAAGGGAATCGCTACAATTCCTGCACCCGCAGCCACGTGCATAGGTGTGAACCAAGCCTTAAATATTATCCTGCTGCCATTAAAATCCTTACCCCTTTTTTTTTTTCCCTAAATTAAAAAATAAAATAAAAAATCCTTGTTTAGGCACTTCCTGTTATAGGGTGACACCTCTCTGTCTCCTATTGGTGCTCCATTGTTGTCACCCTAGCCCACGGGTTTCTGATACTAATGATCATTTCAACGCACACATTCAGACATGGTCCACCGTTGTCACCATCAGAAAGCCCACCCTGAGTAATGCCATTCAGCCATCACTGAAGTGCATAGAGACAGAAAGTGACAGCAAAGAATCTGGTAGCTCAGTGTAGTTGATCTCCTGCAAAGGGTGAAAAGAGGGGAAAACATGTATTAATTCTAAAAAGCCAATTGTTTGATATGCAGTGTTTTGATTAACACAATATCATTCAGTTGGGGTTGACATCTACTTTAATAAAATAGCAAAAAATAAAGGAGAGACATGCATGAAAGTCACATAATAATAAAAAAAAAAAATTGCTTAATAATTTCAATTGTGTGCTCAAAAAATACGTTCTACTTTGCCTATTGAGGCAGCAGGCAAGAGACACTAACCCATAGCGACCAGCTCATCTGTGACCGACACAATAAACAGAAATAATGGAGCTGGTTGCTGTTGATTATTTCTTCTAGAATATTTCTGTTGCTCTTCTTAATGGCTGATTTGAAAATGCTTGACGGAGTCTGTTATTAAAATTAAAATTCCTACCTGGGCAGGTTAGTATGAGCTAGTTGATGCGTGCTTAGACGCATCCCTATTATGTTAATCATTTGTTTTCCTTTCTGGACGGAGAAAAATTTTGTATGCAAGGAAGAAAAGAATTAAAATTCAACTATGGGTATGGAAGGTAAATGATAATGTAACCTGCATCTGCATTTTGTTTACAAGCCTTGTTGGAAACGATGAAGGTTCACTAAGGGCCCGTTCACACCATGTTTTATACACGTTAGGTGCGCTGGTGCAATGTGGTGCCATTTTTTTCTGAATAGCACTCCAACTTACCTTGCAATAGTTATGCGTTGGCGGTGCTCTGTCAAGAAATAGTTATGTGTCGTTACAAAGTTGATAAGATTGAAAGAACACATAAGTCCATCTAGTTCAGCCATTCACAGCTGGGGTTCTGTGAAACTCTAGGGCTCCTGCTGAGGTTGCTAGGGGTTCATTGAGCTGTGGCTGATTGACCTCCCATTTGCTGATGCCTGCACAGTTCTTAAGCCAACACCACTTGGCAGAGCTAGCTGCATGACACCAATGATTTTGTAGGCGCCTGTATCTAACCACCATGGTTAGGAGGAACCCACGGGCCACCAATATAATTCCTAATAAATTAGTTTTAGCAGACCTGAAAATTATTTCAAGGGTCCCTCTGGGGGCTGATCTAGCTCAACCCTTGTGTGTCCTTCCTGGCCCCATATTGGCAATCGGGTAAATCCCCTAGGTCAGTTCCTATTCACTTTAGTACCGTATATACTTGAGTATAAGCCGAGTTTTTCAGCACATTTTTTTTGTGCTGAAAATGCCTCCCTCGGCTTATACTCGAGTCACCTTTTTGCACCTGATCTCCCGGACTTTGTGGACCCGGTACCGGCCGAAACTTGGCACACATGTAGTCCCATTTCTCCCTCTACAAGTGTGCAAAGTTTGTTGTCTGGAGGACCTACGGCCAGGAAGCACCGATTTTTCAAACCCGGGCACCCCTTCTATAGACTCCCATGTTAAACGTCAGTCTAGTCCTGGACACAGTGAGGCATGGTCACAGTGAGTGTGACAGGGGGTCACTTTGGACACAGGGTGAGCCAGGAAATAATGGACATTAAGAAATATATCTTGGACTACCTAAAATGGGTCTGTAATATTTATCCACCATATTCCCAAGGATATCTGTAAAGGACTATTTACTGATTCTGAACTCAACAGGTTAATTGAGAGATACTGAGGTGTTCAGCCTCAATCACCTGTCTGCCTAGTGTAATGCTAATCCCAGCTTCTAAAAGACCTGTTCATTGTTTGTGGTGATGTGGATTGGGGAAATTAAGTCTGTCCTTGTGTGTATTGTAAAGTAACAGACAGTCTGGTGAATATAAAGGTCATGCATAGTTATTTAAACATAAAGGGATTAGCTTTTGCCTTCTAAGAGATGGGTAGTGGGAGGCAAAAGCTAGCCTACTGTCAAATGTGTATTGGGTCTTGTTATGTTGTGGGTGGAGCTGGACCATTGTTCATTTTAGATTAATGCAGTATTGGATGTGTATAAAGGTTACAATGTTTTTGGCAATAAAGAGAGTCTTTCCCTGAAAGATGCAGAGTGCGTCTCGTTCTTCCAGAAGGATTAATCCCTATGGGAAGGGGTCGTCTGGCTGTGGAGGATCGGCAGTGAATTTGTGTCCAGGATAGGGAAGATATCTAAACGGCGTTTGTTACCCCCTTTCGTATTTGGGGTGCCGTTACATTGAGTATATACAGTAATTCCCATAGCCATGTATATTATGCTGACTGAGGATGATGACACATGCACTCTTTTTCGGAGGAGCAACACAACGTGCATTATTTTTATTATTATTATTATTTAGGTACTTATATAGCGCCATCAATTTACGCAGCGCTTTACATATACATTGTACATTCACATCGGTCCCTACCCTCAAGGAGCTTACAATCTAAGGTCCCTAACTCACATTCATATACTAGGGCCAATTTTAGACAGAAGCCAATTAACCTACCAGCATGTCTTTGGAGTGTGGGAGGAAACCCACGCAAACACAGGGAGAACATGCAAACTCCAGGCAGGTAGTGTCGTGGTTGGGATTCGAACCAGCGACCCTTTTGACTGCTAGGCGAAAGTGCTACCCGCTACACCACTGTGCTGCCATTAGTTGACAAGCGCATAGGGGTGACTTTTTCAAAACTTTTAGTGCTGTTCCAAGCAAGAGTATAATATGGTGCAGTTCCCCGCTGGTGCTTAAGAAAGAGAGGGTGCTGGGGTCCAGTTTCACGCATCTAGAGTGTCAGTAAAAAAATGTTGAGATGCCGCTCAGCCAACCCGGTCCACGTTGGGTGTGAATGGCGTCTTCAGCCAGCCCTGCGAGACTCCCTCTGATGCGTTTTGCCCCACCATCGAGGCTTAGTCATAGAGCTGTATGATTATAACTTGGATCGAGTTGGTTGAGCGTCTTACTGACACTCTGTAAGTGCATAGGGGTGCCAGCGCAGTGTTATATGTGTTACTGTAAATGCATGGTATTACTATGCAAGTCATTTTTTTTTCTTTCTACAAAAGACAGCTGCAATTGCTGAGCTCTGCTTTTGAGAATGCCAGTTGCTCGGTTGTCTAATTTTTCAATCTTTGCTGGCTTGTAGAGCTGCACAATTAATCGTTAAAAAAATCATGATCTCAATTCAACCCCCCTGACGATCTCCAATGCAGAGTTTGCTGATTCTTTCATATAACAAGTGGAGAGACTTCTCAGCTGTCAAAAGAAAATATCCGGGCGGTCTGACAAGTTTTTAACAGGAAACATTGTAACTAATGCGTCCCTCTTAGATCAAAGGGATAAACTTCTGTGTGTAAGTGTCGGTTCACACATGGACGACTTGTCAGGCGACTTAGCCGCCTGACAAGTGGCGCTCCGTTCTGTACGATGGAACCATTCTAATAGGGGCGACTCAAGTTGCTCCGACTTAGAAAAAAAAAGGTTCCTGTACGACTTTGGAACGACTTCAGGGCGACTTCCATTGACTTCAATACAGAAGTCATTTTGCAAGTCGCCTCTGAAGTCGTGTGCAGATCGCTTTGCAGAGTCGCGCGGCAAGTCGTGCTGCCCCTTTGTGAACCGGCACTTAAGAAAAAATCCGGGCAGTCTGCCAAGTTTGTAACAACATGAAACATTGTAACTAACTTCCTTCTTAGATCAAACTTATGTGTGTAAATGCAGGAAGTTTAAGGCCCCTTTCACACTGGGGCGGTGGGTGCGGTCGCGGTATAGCGCTGCTATTTTTAGCATCGGAATTGCGGCGGTATTCGGCCGCTAGTGGTGTGGTATTAACCCCTGCTAGCGGCCGAAAAAGGGTTACTACCGCCCGCAATGCGCCTCTGCAGAGGCGCATTACCGCGGTTTCCCATTACTTTCAATGGGAAGGAGCGGTAAACACACCGCTCCTCTCACCGCTCCAAAGATGCTGCTAGCAGGACTTTTGGAGTGGTCCTGCTAGCGCACCGCCTCAGTGTGAAAGCCCTCTGGCTTTCACATTGAGACTGCAGGGGCAGGAGTTTTCAGGCTGTGTGTGTGTGTGTGTGTGTGTGTGTGTGTGTGTTTTATTTATTTATTTATATATATATATATATATACACACACACACACACACACACACACACACACACACACACACACACACACACACACACACACACACACACACACACACACACACACACACACACATGTATTTTAGCAGAGACCCTAGGGAATAAAATGGCAATTGCTGCAATATTTTATGTCACACTGTATTTGCCCAGCGGTCTTTTCAAATGCAATTTTTGGGGAAAAAATACACTTCAATGAATAAAAGAAAACAAAACAGTAAAGTCAGCCCAATTTTTTTTTGTTTTAATGTGAAAGATGATGTTACGCTGCGAGAATCGTAATCTATCTTCTAAGCAAAAAAATGGTGATTCTCATTTTAGCCAGAATTGTGCAGCTCTACTGGCTTGGCAAATGTATCACAAGGTAGGCCACCAGGTGTTTCCTCAACTCCCACTTGCTCGGCTCAGCTTGGCACTGACAAGCAGAATGTGATAACATGCAAGCACAGTAAGAACATGCAAACTTCTTGTCTTGACCAAGATTCCAACCAAGTACCTCCATTCCTGTATTGACTTCAGTGGGTGCCTTTGGTAAGCTTAATGCCTGCCGAACGCAACACGGCTAGTTAAAAGTAAGCGTACTGTGAACATCATGGCAATGTGAAGGTCACAGGTGTGCCGCCAGCATCTGTCTCAAGGAACGGAATGTGGCCTGGTCAGTCCATATCTAAGTGAGGAGGCTTCCAGGTAGGATGGCATGTTCCTGCACTTTCCCTACTCCTCTGGAACCTATCCTTGATGGTAAGACAGGTGACTTGTCCCTACTCTAGCCCCTTGCTAAATGCGCGCCAAGCCTGGGAGCAAGGGTCTTAAACAGACTGCCTGACCCAAGATGGCCACCAGAGTCAGATGGGGCGCCAGCACCAGCCTATGCGCACCCTCCATTAAGAGAGCCGCGATGCAGCTGTGACTCCCGTGCTCATGTGTGGGAGTGACATCATCGCGGCTCGGCCAGTCAAACAGCTGAAGCCCGTGAACCTGGAAGGAAGACCAGGTGAAGATGGAATCACTGCTGGAGGGCTTTGTTCTAAGGCTGGGTTCACATCTAAGCCGGATGCGGGTCCCATTCCTGTTCTCCGTTTCAGGGACGAATCGGGCCCAAATTTTTGCCTGAATATGGCCCTGAAACGGAGCCAAAGACTCACAGGACTCCTGTGCAAACCGATTCGCAGCTGCCACAGAGATATGTGAACCAGCTCCATAGAGAGTCGGCCACAATCTCCTGTCTTGCGAATTGGATGCGGAGAATTTCGCACTAGTGTGAACCCAGCCTAAGGCAAGTCTTTAATAATGTGCTAGTATGCGTTGCATACTAGCATTATTGTGCTATTATCCTACAGGGACCATTTTATAAAAAACATATTTTTTTTTACGGCTTACTACCGCTTTAAGGTTCCTATATACACACACACACCTTACTTGAGTTGTTTTTTCTTTAAAAGGTGGTAATCAGACAGTATATTATATTTGCATGTTCACGTACATTGTCCTCTACATGTTTACGGATCTTCTCAGAGGCAGGAGGTGGATTCCAGAAGGAAGATACCGCCGGGAGCCTCTAAACTAGAAAGGCAGATCTTTAAAACGCAGGCTAAGAAGGCAGTTATTACAGCCCTGAAGAACGCGTCAAATTTAATACAAATCGTTTATCAATTTAAAAGCTGTGTGAAGAAGCCTGGTGTGTGTACAGACAGATTGTTGAGCAGGATGTTCCTTCCCAACACATTCTATAATAAATTGGTTGAGCTGTTCATTCCAATGCTCTTTCTCTTGGGGGGAGACTCTGCTGTTAAATACGGAGATACGGAGATTGACGCGCGCCGTGTATAGCTATACACTTGGGGTGAGGGGCTTGTCGTGTGTTGGATGAATGCGCGAACTCTCAAGTGGTCCTTTGGTGGATATTAATAAAGTATCAGGTTTCAGGCTTGACAAACACATGTTGGGAGGGAGTCTTGGAGCTTTAACAATGCCGCTACACTCCTTCCTATACCACTATATTTCTCCAGACTAGCTACACTTATGTCTTTTATCAAAATGTATTAACGCTGAAGTTCAGGCACACATTTTTTAAGGAATTTCTTCTTGATTGCATGCAAAGGCACAGAGAAACCAAGATTTTAGCAGGCCATACATGATGCGATTTTTTTTTCTTTTTTTTTTTTTTCTTTCCTGCCACCACAGGTTGTAGGTAAGAAAATCGCTCAATTCCCCCATCAGCACAGTCGGTGTTAATGGTTGAATCCCTCCCGCAAAGCAATTATATTTTCCATTCGGGGGGGGGGCAGCCGATCCCTGCCGGGAGAGTACACTGATAATTGCTAGCAGCTTTACCCACTGGCATCAATCGCATGTAAAAATCCGACAGGCTGGACATTGTACCTAGTGGTGCACCAAGATTAAAATTTTGGTAGCGAAATATATGTAAAAATAAATAAATATATAAATGAAACAGACACACATATATTGTGTGTGTGTGTATATTATATATATATATATATATATATATATATATATATATATATATATATGTGTGTGTGTATATATATATATATATATTTAACTTTTTAATTAATATCATTAGTTAAAATTGATATGAATTTATTGTCGGCCATTATTGGCACCTTTTTTGTAGCGGTTTTAAAAATCCTGCTTGCTACATTTTTTGGTGCATATTTGGGAAACCGCACCAAAAACAAACCTCCCCATTGAATGCATTGAAAACACAATGTTGAATTTTTTGAGGCATTTTTTAAGTCACGTGACCTATGAAAAACACACCATAGGCAAGGTAAAATCGTGTCAAAATCGCGGGCATTTTTGGCAGCCACTAGCGGCACTTTTTTTCGACATGCCAAAATTTCGGTGCATTACTAGTTATACCCAAGTCAATTTATGGATCTACTTGGGTACAATCAGCCTTTCCATACATGGTTCGAATCTCGGCCAGTCCCTGCTGGACCAGCCGAGATTCGAACCGTTTATGGCCGACTTTAATAAAATGTATCTTGTATCTGTCATTAAGATTTGTTTAATGGGACTAATGGCCACTATGTTCTCTGTTCCAGTGTTTCACAACCTTTTTTTTAGTTGCGGCACCCTTTAAAAGTATGCAAAATCTTGGAACACCCCAGTCTAAAAAAACATAAATGTTACTTATCAATGTAAAATCTGAGCCTGGGGCGATGCACACAACTGCCTTAATGAAATTTACTTCACATCAAAGATTCCCCTATTACGCCAGAGGTCCCCCATTTACATCAGAGGCCCATCCACACCATGGCTAATCATAATGCTGATCCAGAGAAAACTGGGTCCTGTGCTCATGGGACTCCAGGGGAACCCAGATGGAACCCCAGGGGAACCCAGATGGAACCCCAGGGTGCCAAGGCATCTTGATTGAAAAACACTTCTTTATTCCCCCAGTTACCAGCAAGCAGGGACATATTTACATCCCCATTCACTGTAGTGGGAGGACCTGGAAGTCTGACTCCCAGTCTAAACAGTTCACTTCAATTGCACCGATTGATGAGGGCATAAACATGCGGCACTGATTGTCAATTTTTACCCCTGCAAGATATCCACCTCCAATCCCATCCTTAATTGTCATCAACTACAATTCCCATTTCATAATGAGATTTCCATTTCTCTTAGTGGTGCCGCAGCAGATAGAAAGATCTTGTCATGGGAACTACAACATGCAGGAAGTTTGGCACACTAAAATTTATTCTGCCCAATATTTGCTTTTCCTTGTTTCTCCCCCCCCCCATCGACATGCTAATCAATTTTTTAATTAAAAGACCCCAGTTTTCTACCTGCAATAAAAAGAGGATTATACTTACCAGCTCTGTGCAAAGATATTGCACCGAGCGACCCCTTACTTCCTCCTCTGGGGTCCCCCATCGGCACTTTTGGCGCCTCCTTCCCTGTTCCCTCAGAAACCTGTGTATTATGAGGGTACATGTGTGTGCTCGCTCATAAGCTGGGCTGTGCATCTCCATAGACATGCACAGAAAGGCTCAGCCCGCCTGCTCACAGGAATTGATTGACCATGACGGAACCCCTGTAAAAGGAGGGAGAGAGACCAGCGCTGCTGCAGACGGGCGCAGCGTTTCACTTGATCTAGCATTCTGCCCAAGTATTTAGGGAGGGGAGGATATCAGCTAGCGGAAGATTTTTTTTTTTACCGGTGATTAAATGGGCTGGTTCTTGGGAGGAGTTATGTAATGGCCTGGCTCCTTAGAGTTATGTAATAGGCTAGCTCCTGGGAAGAGTTATGCAATGGTCTGGCACCTGGGAGGAGGTAGGCAATGGTCTGGCGCCTGGGAGGAGGTATGCAATGGTCTGGCGCCTGGGAGGAGGTATGCAATGGTCTGGCTCCTGGCAGGAGGTAGGCAATGGTCTGGCTCCTGGCAGGAGGTAGGCAATGGTCTGGCTCCTGGCAGGAGGTAGGCAATGGTCTGGCTCCTGGCAGGAGGTAGGCAATGGTCTGGCTCCTGGCAGGAGGTAGGCAATGGTCTGGCTCCTGGGAGGAGGTAGGCAATGGTCTGGCTCCTGGGAGGAGATATGTAAATATTAACATGCCTTGATGTGTGAGGAGTGGGAGTTCCTTGAAAGACAGTATTTGCATGCATACCATCCTTGGTAACATCGGCATGTAATGCTGAGTCTCCATGATTGACAGAATTGAAGTCCAATGAATGAAGTCGGGCTGTGGAGTAAGGGCTAGATGATGATGGATGTCTTCCAAGCCAGGAAATAAGGCAGCCTTTTTTCTGCAGTGTGTGTGTGTGTGCAGTGAAATCAGAGTAAGCAATACAGTAAAGCAAGCAATGCCTATACAACTGTGCAAGACTGAAGGTAAAGCTGGGGTTCAGTTTTACATTCTTCCACTTGTTTCTGACTCTTAGATTATATAATATAATGACACGATTCAACAAATAGACTAAGAGGTTCTCTGTATTTTGAATGAAAGGAGTCTTTTTAGGACCCAGCGAGTAGCATTGTGTGGAGCCTGGTTGGATAGTCCTTTGAATTGCTGCGGTATTTTCTGTCCCGGTGATTGTAGACAGATCTTTACAGTCCTGTGTTAAACATTAGCCTCTCAAAGTCCACACTGAAGAGTCCAAGTATGAAGCCAAGGCCATGGCTCACATTGTAGGACCCATGTCTCTTGCGCAACGCCTAATGTACTGTGCGGTTGTGGTAGTGAAGGTTGCTGGGAGGACCTAGATGCAGTCTTTTGTTGTTAAACCTACACCGCATGACTAGTTTTAGGTCAACAGACTGATACTCCAACATTACCATAGAGCCGTGTTGACAGTCTTGCATCCGTCCCAGAAGCCCTACAAAAAGAAGAGTAGAGCGGGAATTT
This sequence comes from Rana muscosa, assembly GCA_029206835.1. Lineage (NCBI taxonomy): Eukaryota > Metazoa > Chordata > Amphibia > Anura > Ranidae > Rana > Rana muscosa. The sequence continues at coordinate 1,027,538,510 of CM055117.1, forward strand.
CAAATTCGGGGTTTTCTGTATGGGCAATGACAGCTCATCACCCTCAGAGGTAAGTACAGCAGGGACCGTTGGGGATGCATCATCTTGTCCCGCCTTGTTGCTAGGATGTTGCCAAGACACACCCAGCTGTAAGGCTGCATTTACTCCTGAGCGTCGCATTTTTGAGTATTTTTTTTTTCTTCAAGTTTCTGTAGGCACGTTTTTTGAATGTTTGTGTACAGCATTTTTTAAAGCGTTTTTTGTGCTTTGGAATTTTTTAATTAGCCGATACAGAAAAATATCATCTGTTTCATAATGTATTGCCCTGTTGTTAAGTTTTTTTCATCTTTTTATTTATTAATTTTTTTAGCTTTTTTTTGTAAGGGGTTAAGGTTTAAAGGTTAGGGGTTAGTTTATGTATTTTTATTTATTTTGGTAGGTTAGGGTTAAGGGTTAATATTAGAGGTTAATATATTAGGGTTAAGGGTTGGGGTTTGGGTTTTTTTTTTTTGTTTATTTATGTTCACTTAATTATTGCATTTGAGCAGAAAAACGTTCAAAAACACACAACAAAACCCACTAAAATGCACCGAAATGGAAATTTTGGTACCAAAATCGACAGTTTTTATAGATATATTTTTATATATAATTGCATTATATTTGACTTTTTAATTAATATCATGCATTTAACCACTTCCCACCCGGCCACTGTACATATACGGCCGGGGGGGGGGCCCTCTCCTTCTAAATGGACGTTCAGGAACGTCCCTTAGAAGGAGGGGGATCGTGCGTGCCCGCGCAGCGGCGCGATCCTGATGCGCTCGTGTCACCCGGACACGGCGCATCTCCGATCGGCAGGAGGGCTCTGTGATTGGCCCTCCTGATCACATGACGGCCGTGTCCAATCATTGCCGTCATGTGATGTTAATAGAGAGCCGGTTGCTAGGCGATCTGCTCTCCTCTCCTCACACAGAAGTTGTCGGAGAGGAGAGCGGATTGCTGGATCCGGCCGGTGATCAGTGAGTATGAGCTGTTTTTTTACACACTGATCACCAGCCTAGTGTAAACACACAAAGTCCCCACACAATGTCCTCAAACAGTAAAAACACCTGTCCCCCACATATGAAGGAGTAAAATCACATGTCCCAATGATCACCTGCACACATATGTCCGTGATCACCTGCGCACATCTGTACATGATCATCTGCGTACATATGTCCGCAATCACATAAACCAATTATTATACACTTAACGGGATTTTGTTTACCAAAGATATGTAGCAGAATACATTTTGGCTTAAATTTGTGACCAAATTCGATTTTAAATTAGAAAGAAGAGAATATTGTTTTGTTTTTTTTTCCAAATTTCTGCTCTTTTTTTCGCTTATATCGCAAAAAAGAAAAAAACTGAGTCGTGAATAAATACCACCAAAAGAAAGCTCTATTTGTGTGAACAAAATGATGATAAAAATTTAATTTGGGTACAGCGTTGCATGACCGCGCAATTGTCATTGAAAGTGCGAGAGCGCTGAAAATTGGTCTGGGAAGGAAGGGGGCGAAAGTGCCCAGTATTGATGTGGTTAAATAAGTTTGTTGTTGGCTATTATTGGCACCTTTAGCACAAGAAAAGTTCAGGAAAAATGTATCCCTTTAAATTCTATGTATGTCTTCACGTGGTCCGTTGCGCTTCAGTTGTTGTGTTAAAAAAACTTGCTTGCTGCATTTTTGGTCCGTTAAAAAAAACTGCTCTAAAAGCTCACCTCCCCATCGAAATGCATTGAAAACTCAACATAACTTGCACCCATGTTAAGTTTTTGATGTGGTTTTTGAGTCACATGACCTATGAAAAACACCATAAGCACAGTAAAATTGTGTGCGTTTTCGGCACCATTATCGTCACCTTTTTCTCTTATTGGTGTAGCGGGCCCCTAAATTTGGGGTCGCTATGCCCAAAATTTAGAGGGTAGCCTAAGCAATAGTTTGGCTCAGGCTATTTAATTTCCTTAAATAGGACTCTGCTCTGCTGTGGTGTTGCCTGGGTGTATAGTTCCCCTTTGACCTGTAGGTGGCATTGTTGCCCAGGTCTCGAGTCGAACCACAGGTGGCATTGCGGCGTGATTGGGTGTTCTCTCTCAGCAGCCATGCAGTGGGCGTGGTCTACCTGATGTGCATGCAGGGAGGGGGTACATAAGGGGCAGACGCCATGCGTTAGGGAGTTCGGAGTCGCGCCCTTTGGCCCATGGGTGCGTGAGTTGGTTCAGTCCCGGGCACCTTTAGCCTGAGGCTGCATCGTTCCAGGTAGGCCCAGTACCTTCAACCGAGGCGTACAAAACCAAACCACAGGAATCCCAGGGTGCCCGTGGGAGGGTTACCCACTCTGAAGGAGAGGAAACCAGGGGAGGACCTGTCCGGAGGATCGGTGAAGGAAATCACTGTCTCGGGAGAGGCCTGGTTACCTGTCAGAGGGAAGGATTCTGTGATCTATGAAACAGCCCTATAAAGTGCCCCATTGGCACCTACGGTCTCTAAAATTACAGGTGCTAAGGAGTTCTGGATTTAAGAACCGAAAGATTCTGTGGCAGAGGATCTTCTGAAAAGTAAATGTCCGTGTTTCACTCCGGTAGCTATAACCGTGAGAGGGATCTATCCGGGTGAGCAAAACCCACTCAGGCTTGAGTGGCGACGAGGGTAAATAAGTGCCGCGTGCCTGAACCTACTTCCCTATCCAATTCTATCTCTATCTTCAACTTTTCCTACTAAGTTACGAGCAAGAGAAAAATAAACTCGTCTGTTGGAGTTTAACACTGTCTGGACATTGGCCTTCTTTAAGAGAGAGAATAGACTTTTCCCTACACTCTAGGGACGAGAACCAATGGAAGGAGGTAACTCGCTGCAGGTCCCAAAACTGTTAACACCGCTCACCCTCCACAACATGGAGAATGCTGGGCATGTGGCATGGTGTGTCCTATCCTGCCAGTGAAGGTAAGCAGGTCAGGAATCTGTGTGCTACATTGGCAAAATGCATTTTCGGGCGATATGTTTCGGTCCATCTCTAGTTTCCATGCATTTCTATGGAACAAAAACGCTTCAAAAGCACACCAATCTGCCCGATTCGAGCAAAAAAAAAAAAAGCTCCAGAACTTATCAGGCGATTGGCTTCAGATGACTTGCAGTGGAGATGTGAACCTTCTCCATAGAGTATAATTGTTTTCTTTTTCTCCTCCAGCTTTTTGGAGCTTCAAGCTGAGGTGAATTGGGCCATCCCCACCATCCTAGGAGTGAGCTCCCAAACGTGAAGCTCAGATCTACTTCGTCAGGAGAGAGAGAGCGCATGTGAGGGGGTTTAAATAACAGAAAGGGCTCACTCCTGTGATGGTGAACAGTAACGGCTGGGTGTATCTTAGCAACGTCCTAGCAACACGCCAGGGTGGGATGATATTATCTCTGGGAGGTTTTTAGTCAGACTTCATGAGGTAAGTAAATGGCCTACACCTACTATAGCAAGGACATTATTCAACTTTAGTCAGAGCTGCACAGTTTTTTTTGTATCTACAGGTGCCGATAGGTAAAGGTGAACTAACCCTTTAGGTCTCAGACCATCAGCGTTCAATAGGCCTAACATCATCTTGGTCTCATGTGGTGGAGCAGACATTTTTGGATGATGAAGAGGATGGCCAGGCCTGTCAGGGAGGTCAAGTGACAGGTGGGGTGAGGGGAATGCAGTGCAGCTCTGGTGCCCTGAGTAGACTTTTCAAGAGTTTACATAGCGGCCTTTGAAAAGGTTAATTCAGCATTGGCCTCCACATTCCAGTGCTGCTCATAATCTTATTGGAAACGTAAAAGATTATCCCTTTGGTGCTTGGAGGACCAGCTGTGTCATGTATTTATTACAGCTTCTTATAACAAACAGTTTCTGCCTGGCAAAGCCATTTCATAGTTTGCCGTACCTTTAAGTCATGCTTGGCAAGCAGTCAGCATTATATAATGTGTTTGCTGTGCTTTGCCTTTTGTTCCCTATTTTAAAAATGCAGCATTTTGCAGTCTTGATCCTGCTGATTTCTATCAGGCCTCATGGACATGGGCACTTTTGGGTGGGCACTTTTGGGTATTTCAGCTCCCAAGGGGCACAGGTGAATAAAGCCTTATGCTAGAGCTGCACGATTCTGGGATAAATGAGAATCACAATTTTTTTTTTGCTTGGAATAAAGATCACGATTCTCGCGGCGTAACATCATTTTTCACATTATACAAAAAAATTGGGCTAACTTTACTCTTTCTTTTTTTTAAAATTCATTAAGGCTGGGTTCACACCTCCGACAGATGTGGCTCGCAGCCGGGGACCGGTATGTCCCTGTTCTCCATTTCAGGGACGAATCGGGGCCGAATTTTTGCCTCAACGGAGATAGAGAGCCGGTCACAATCTCCTGTCCTGCGAATTGGATGCCGAGAAAACCGCATTCAATTCGCATAGGTGTTAACCCAGCCTAAAGTGTATTTTTTTCAGAAAAAATTGCATTTGAAAGACCACTGCCCAAATACATTGCAACATAAAATATTGCACCAACCACCATTTTATTCTCTAGGGTCTCTGCTAAAAATATATAATAGAATTGTTTGGGGGTTAAAATCAGTATTTTTTGCTAGAAAATTTCTTATAACTTGAAATCAACAAGTGTCAGAAAAAGGTTTACTCTTTAAGTGGTTAAACGTCCCTCATTTACAGACCAAACTTCTTTCCTTTGATCTAAAGAACAAAATGTTACAATGTTTATAGCTGGCTAAGCAGCTGAGGAATGTTGTGAAACTTGGCAGACTGCCTGTTTTTTTTTTTTTGACAGCTGTCTGCTTGAGCAGAGAACTTTGCATAGAATCAGCAAAAAGGGGGAAAGAATCGAGCTCTACCTCATGCACACAGGCACTTTTGGGTATTTCAGCACCCAAGGAGCACAGGTGAATCGGGCCTCATGGACGTGGGCTTGTATGCACACGAAACATATGCTTCAAATGGGGAATATCTGTGTTCAGGACATACGTCCTTGTACACAAGTACCGTTCAGAACCCAGGGATAAGAAACGGAGAGATTGTTCCCTCTGTTCACAGGGCTCTGTGCTGTGATTTGCATACAGCCGATCAGCAGGTCCCAGCTACAAATCATTTTACACAGCGGGGGGGGCACTCTGAACTTGGCAGCAGGCAGCGGCATACCAGTAGGTCGCTTTGTCTGCGTGGGCCACCCCTCTGTAATATATTGCAGGTGGGAAGCCCTTAAAGTGATACTAAATTTTTTTTTTTTTTTTGTTAAAAATAACAAACATGTTATACTTACCTGCTTTATGCAGTTGGCTTTGCACAGAGCAGCCCTGATCCTCCTTTTCTCGGGTCCCCTTTTCAGTGCTCCTGTCCCCTCCCTCCTGTCGAGTGACCCCACAGCAAGCGGCTTTCTATGGGGTCACCCAAGCCGAGATGCAGCTCTGTGTATCCATTCGGACACCGAGCCGCAGTTTGGCCCTGCCCCTTCTCTCTCCTGATTGGCTAACTAACTTTGACAGCAGCAGGAGCCAATGGCTGTGTCTGAGCCAATCAGGAGGGGGAGTCTCAGATGGCCGAGGCACTCATGCAACATTGCTGGATAGAGATGGGGCTCAAGTAAGTATTAGGGGGGGCTGCTTCCTACAGAAGATTTTTTTTTTTAACTTAATGAACAGAATGCATTAGGAATAAAAAACCTTCAGCCTTTACAATCACTTTAAGTGGATAACTAGAGACTGACATTTATAGGTAAAGTTGATCCAGGGAATATCTGATTGCCTCTCGGGGGATCAGGAAGGAATTTTTTTCCCCTGCTGGAGCAAATTTATTTTGTGCTTTTATTGGGTTTTTTTTTTGCCTTCCTCTGGATCAACAGCGGGTTTAAAGGGGTTGTAAAGGTTCGTTTTTTATTTTCTAAATAGGTTCCTTTAAGTTAGTGCATTGTTGGTTCACTTACCTTTTCCTTCGATTTCCCTTCTAAATATTTTTTTTCTTTGTTTTCTTTGTCTGAATTTCTCACTTCCTGTTCCTCCTCAGTAAGCTGTTCAGTAAGCTGTTCTGGCTGACTCCACACCACTCGGATGATGGTGTGAAGTTTAGTGAGGAGAAACAGGAAGTGAGAAATTCAGACAAAGAAAAAAAACATTTAGAAGGGAAATCAAAGGAAAAGGCAAGTGAACCAACAATGCACTAGCTTAAAGGAACCTATTTAGAAAATAAAAAACGAACATTTACAACCCCTTTAAGGTTGTATATATGGAAGTTTTCATTTGTGTGTTATTTTTTTTTATTATTCTATATTTTTATGTATGGATTGAACTAGATGGACTTATTTCTTTTTTTTTTCAACCAGATTAACTATGTAACCATGTTACAGAGTAAAGGGGGGAATTGTTTTTCTTGTCGCACCAGTTGTTGGTCAAGCCTTCCCCGGCCTTTGGCAGCTGGATCCGATGGAAAAGGATCTTGTTGTTGAAGTGAACAGTTGCAGATAGAAGGGATTTGGCGAATTGCGGATGGGGATTTTTTTTTTCTGAAGTCGGACTGGACACTGCAGGAGAAAAACACAAACAAACACCTAATGAGAATGTTTTTATCTGCTTATGAAAGAGGAGTGTTTGCAGTTATTATTTTTTTCCTCGCCACTCGGGATCAGATTACATAGAATGCGTTCAGCAACCCTCATTGGACTGGAGGAATGAGCCTCAGCAGAGAAGTGGGGATTGTCCAGATTACTGGCGGAGTTAACCCCTCGTCCGCTGGCTCCAGAGATTTACACAGCATATTTTTTTTTTCGTTGTTTTTCTGGAAAGGAATGCTCCATATTCATAGCGCCGGGGGCGTTTCTGCTCCGCGCCTTACAGCAATATGCTCCAGGCACGTCTCTGGCACAGTCGAAGTGTGTCAAGGAAAAAATAATAATTTGCGCAGGAGTTTTTATTGCTATAAACAGGAGGGTGGGTTATTACATCTGTGTAGTATAAGCCATTGCCTGTACACACTGATCAGCCATAACTTTATGACCACTGACAGAATAAGTGAATAACATTTAATTATCTTGTTACAACGCTATCTGACAGTGGGATACCGTATTTTTCACTCCATAAGACACACCTAGGTTTTACATGAGGAAAACAAGAAAAAAATATTCTGAACCAAATTGTGTACTAAAATATTTACCAGTGCCAATTAAATGCAGCCTTACCAGTGCCAATTAAATGCAGCCTTACCAGTGCCAATTAAATGCAGCCTGACCAGTGCCAATTAAATGCAGCCTGACCAGTGCCAATTAAATGCAGCCTTACCAGTGCCCATGAAATGCGGCCTTACCAGTGCCCATGAAATGCAACCTTACCAGTGCCCATGAAATGCAACCTTACCAGTGCCCATGAAATGCAACCTTACCAGTGCCCATGAAATGCGGCCTTACCAGTGCCCATGAAATGCAACCTTACCAGTGCCCATGAAATGCAGCCTTACCAGTGCCAATGAAATGCAGCCTTACCAGTGCCCATGAAATGCAACCTTACCAGTGCCCATTGAAATGCGGCCTGACCAGTGCCCATTGAAATGCGGCCTGACCAGTGCCCATGAAAAGCGGCCTGACCAGTGCCCATGAAAAGCGGCCTGACCTGTGCCCATGAAAAGCGGCCTGACCTGTGCCCATGAAAAGCAGCCTGACCTGTGCCCATGAAATACAGCCTTACCACACAGAGCTCTGTCACGGATTCGAATATCCCGGCGCCCACTGTAACGAGGTCCCGCCTCCTATGATACACGTCACTGATTCAATGTATCATTGAATCAGTGTTCCATCTATCTAGGAGGTGGGACTTTGTTACAGTTCTCCACCTCGCACAGACTGGCATTCCCTGGTGAGGACATCATCACATCTGCCTGTCACTCAGAAGAGAAAGTGGCCGCCGCGGCCGTGCTCCGTTCGGACGCTTCGGTTGCTCTGAGTGACAGGCCTAGCTGGGAGATCGCCCGACGCTCATGGGAGGGGGAGGTGCATATTCGCTCCATAGGACATAGACATTTCCCCCCCTTTTTTGGGGGGGAAAAAGTGCGTCTTATGGAGCAAAGAATAGGGTATATTGGGCAGCAAGTAAACATGTTGTCCTTATAGTTGATGTGTTGAAAGCAGAAAAAATGGGCATTGCAGTTTGTTGTGTATGGGGCTTTGTATCTGCAGACGTGGTCAGGGTGCCCATACTGACCCTTGTCCACAGCCAAAAGCACATACAATGGGCACGTGAGCATCAGAACTGGACCACAGCAATGGAAGAAGGTGGCCTGGGCTGATAAATCACATTTTCTTTTACATCATCTGGATAACAGCTGAACAGTGAACAACAGAAAAAAAAGTGATTGTTTCCCATGAAATAAACCAGTTTATCTGGTCTTCTGTTACTTGCCGTGCGGGTTTCGGCACATACAACTTTAAAAGGGGAAAACTCTAGACAAGTCTCTATACAGGATCCTGCTGAGGTCGGCTGTTTTTCAGTTCTGGCCCAGAGATCTGACATCTCTAAGCCGGTTATAGCCTACGACAAGCCATAGCATAAAACATGTCTGCTATACATTCAGCTCCAATCACAGTGTTACGTTTTTATAAAACCAGAAGTGGGATTTTGCTGACTCGGCTAGTTGAGCAAAAATTATTCAAGTGTGAAAAATATTCCCTGACTGCAAAAAAGAAAAAAAGTTTTCTGTTAAGCCTGAGCTGGTTTTACACATTGTACATACCAGCAACTCCTAGAGTGTGTTGGGGATCTGGAAATGGGAATTGTTATTATTAAACTAAGTCTTTTGTGTGACCTTTGACCTATAGAACTAAGAATAATGACGCCGGCTGCCGTATACTGTGTCTGCCCAGCCAGAACTACCATTAGACCCAGTCTTTGGTAATGTCCATGGGTTCCAGACTTCAGGCAATCATTGCCAGTAATGGATTCTCTACAAAATATTAAAAATTATATTCCTTTGTCCAATTACATTTGAGCCCCTGAAAAAGGGGGGGGACTGTGTATAAAAATGGTTGCAGTTCCTAAAATCTGTACAGTGGAACCTCGGATTGCGAGTAATGTGGTTATTGAGCGTTTCGCAATACGAGCACTGTATTTTTAAAAATCGTATTTCGGTTTGCGAGTGTTGTCTCGCAAAACGAGCACAATTCAGGCCAAAGCGGTGTGCAGTACCGCGCTTGGCCTGAGGTGGGTGGCGCCGGAGCCGAGCAGAGCCGAACGTCGCTGATCGCAGCCGATTGGCGCCGTTCGGAAATGCACTGAAGGGCCGAGGACAGCACGGCTGACCTCGGCAAATCTTGGGAACTTTCCGAGGTTTGCCGAGGTGTCCTCTGGCCTTTTCGACTATTTCCGAGGCTCTCCGATGCCCTCCCCGCCTCTGGCCGCATGCGGTATTGCATTCCATTGAAGTCAATGCGGAACAAATTATTTTAGTTTCCATTGACTTCAATGGGGAAACTCGCTTTGATATGCGAGTACTTTGGATTACGCGCATTCTTCTGGAACGGATTATGCTCGTAATCCGAGGTTCCACTGTACTTGATATTTATGTTCAACCCCTTGAATTAAAGCTGAAAGTCTGCACTTCAAACTCATTTTGGATTGTTTAGTTTTAATTTTATTCTTCTGGCATACAGAGCCAAAAGTATGAAAATTGTGCCTGTGTCCAAATATATATGGAGCCAACTGTATTTCCCCAACTGCTGCAAACAGCCGCCCATAGAAATTGGTTATAGGAAGCAGCGGCTTAAAGGGGTTGTAAAGGTTCATTTATTTATTTTTTCTAAATCGGTTCCTTTTAAGCTAGTGCATTGTTGGCTCACTTACCTTTTCCTTCGATTTCCCTTCTAAATGTTTTTTTTCTTTGTCTGAATTTCTCACTTCCTGTTCCTCCTCAGTAAGCTTGCCCCCATCATCTGAGCCGTTCTGGCTGGGGGTTAGTCAGCGTGCTCGCCCCCTCCCTTGGGACTACATCCCTGTGTTCACAGCGTCTCCCCGCAGGCTCGGATGATGGGGGGCAAGCTTACTGAGGAGGAACAGGAAGTGAGAAATTTAGACAAAAAACATTTAGAAGGGAAATCGAAGGAAAAGGTAAGTGAACCAACAATGCACTAGCTTAAAGGAACCAATATAGAAAATAAAAAATTAACCATTACAACCCCTTTAACACTGGTGCCTAAACACGGGCATGCATTTAGATGGACGCAGCCTATCTGCGGCCATCTTTACATGTACAAACCAGTGCTGGCCTATACCTGCGTATGGCCGCATTCTGTGACTAATTTTATGGGTAGCTGTATGCAGTAGCTGTGGCCCCTGGGTGGGGAAATTCCCCTGGATTTTATGTCACTTGGCCCTAGGCACTTGTGTGCATGAGGTCTACATGGAAGTGAAGATGCACAGCAGATATGTTACAGGAAGATAAGATAATCTTAAACTATAGAAACCACTAATAAATCTTGTACCAGGACACGTCTGTGTTTGCAGCACCTGTTAGCATTCTCAGAACACCAGATAACCTGAGTGGGCAGACAGACACAACAACAACAATTTTATTTGAAGTAACACTTATAAAGCACCTCAACCGTGCCAATAAAACAACAGGTGATGTGGTTCAGAGTCCATTTCTAGAAGATATATTGGTCATATTTATTTTGTATGACTGTAATTGTGTGCCTGGTAATAAAATCTGATAAAACCAAAAGATACTGTACATTGGCACAAAATCTACAGTATTGGCTCTGGCACTTTTTTGCCTGTTCTCTGAGTTACGACACTAGGAAGATAATTTACCCTCTTCAAGTAAGCCGTATGATAGAGATCCTTTATGTGGTGGTGACCTCTGTCCTTATTAAACAGGCATGATAAGAAACTGGTGAATATGCAAATGTGGCAATACCAGCCTCAATGACTGACTGGAGACATTCAGTCGGGTTTGGCAGTGGTCCATTTTTGCCAGCTTCGACTCGCTGGTGCCATCAGAATTGATCTCAAAGTTCAAGCTCTCTACAGCCTAACACAGTGGATAAGGGTGAGCACACACTAGGTGGTATAACTGTGGCATGGGCATGGTTCATCCCCATGGTCTGACTCGTTTGTGTAGTGTGAGCATTCTGAATTGTTCTTCGGCATGGTCACACGTACTGGGAGCACTTGAAAGAGGTGGTCTGGGGCACGTTTTACTTTTCTACAATTTGTGATTGAAGTTGATTTAAAGGGGTTGTAAAGGTTCATGTTTTTTCGAAAGTCCCACGTCGTGAACGAGCAGGCTTCTCGACCGGGCTTTTCAGCTCATTCATTGGATGATTGATAGCAGTGCAGCCATTGGCTCCCGCTGCTGTCAATCAAACCAATGACGCGCCGGGGGCAGGGGCCGAGTGATACAGTCGGCGGCTATAGCCTCCGGCTGTATCACAGGAGCGCGCCCGCAAGCTAACCCCCTTGGGAGAGAGCTTCCCATGAAGGGGGTTAGCTGATGCGGGGAGGAGCCAAGACAGCTGCCGAGGGACCCCAGAAGACCAGGATCGGGGCCACACAAAACGAGCTGCACAGTGGAGGTAAGTATAACATGTTTGTTATTTTTTTTATTTTGAACCTTTACAATCCCTTTTAATTAGTGTTTTTACTATTTGAATGACCCGATATAGTTAAGAATTAGAACAGAGTTTCTCAGCTTAGGGTTCCTCACAAAGTTGCTAGGGGTTCCTTGAGCAATTTCTGCCCACAAATAAGTTCCCCCTGACACCATTGATCTTTTTAGTAAGGGGGTGGGTAATTCTTCTTCTCAATGACCACAACTGTAAGAAGCATTCTTCCCACTGACCATTGCACTAATGTATCATGAGTGTTCCAGTACTTTTTAGCAGGGGTTTCCTGAGACCGTAAAATTATTTCAAGGGTTTCCTCTGTGTTGAAAAGGTTTAGAGAGGCTGATTCAGAAGGTGCAAACGTTTTTTTTTTTTTTTTTTTATTGTGATACAAAAGTTAATCAAACAAAAAATGTTGCATTTGTTGCAAGTTTTCTCCACTCCGGATTCATTGCTTGGTAGAACCACCTTATGGCCACATGTCTTTTGGGGAGTACTTCTCTACCAGATGTGCACATCTGGTTCCTGTTCCTTTTTGTACAAGCTTTTTGGAAAAAAATACACAATCTATGTCAAGTTGGAAGGGGACTGAACAGAACTGCCCGTCACGTACCTGAATGGAGTCTGAAGTGACGAGGTCAGCCTCTCTTGTATCTCCGGCCCCGGCTCCACTGGAAGTGAGGACAGGAGAAACCAAGGGACCGGAGGAACACAAGTGCCTGCAGAAGTAGCCCTGGAAGCCTGGAACAGATGATGCGACTCTTCGCAGCAGGTCGCAGGACCAAAGTTGCAGATACCCGGGAAGCGGAGTAGAGCCAAACAGGAGACAGAAGCGTAGTCACATGGATATCCGGGTTCAGCAGCAGACTACAACAGGGTACACAGACATTAGGCAGGAGCAAGGTCAAACAGGAAGCCGGGATCAGGAACCGATAATCAGAGGAGTAGCGAAGTCCAGCAGCAAGGTCAGGGAAAGCCAAGATTCGGTAACAGGTGTCAGGCAGGTTCAGGCAGGTAATAGCAAGGTAGGGGTACAGGAACAGCTGAAGATCCGTCAGCACTAGACTGGGGTCAGTGCGCCCCTTAAATCGGCCGTCTGGCGCCAAAGGAAAGCGTGGACGCGCTCACACGAATGTGCCCACGCCTATGCGCACACGCATTGGCGCGTCTGTGATCTGCAGAGTTCCTAGTGCGCGTGTGCGTGCATGGATGCGCCCGGAGCGTGCTGACAGTTCTCTTACACTGCCACAGATTTTCTTTTGGATTGAAGTCTGGGCTTTTCGGGAATTATAAGGCATTCAGGTTCTTGGTTTCAGATCCGTTCTTGGTTTTGTTTGCGTGCTCAGGGTCATTGTCCATCCGATAATGAACCTCCATCATTGTTTCTCTTTTCTTAGACACAGAAGCAGGTTTCCTCTAGAATTAGCCTTCAAGCTGACAACAAGTAAACAGGTTTTTTTGTTTTTGGAGCCAGGTCATAGAAACTAATGGCAAGCCCCACCCACCTAATGACCGCTTGCAGGCACAGCAGAGTCTGTTCATGGGCCCGAGGATGCTGTAAACACAATGTAGAGGTTGGCCTATAGAGAAATACATGGTGAAAGAACAGAGGACAGCAGTTCCCCGCATACAATTGCTATCCAAACCTTGCCACCTTTAACCTCTCTGACATATCTCTTGCCTCGACTATCGCAACTCTTTCCTCGTTAGCCTACCTTTTACACAGGCTATGACCCCTTCAGTGTATAATGAACGCTGCTACTAGACTCATCCACTATACCAACTGTCCAGTATTCCCCACTCTGTTAATCTCTCCCTGGCTTCCGTTCACCCAATAATTGTTTTTTGTAAATACTAATAACCTACAAAGCCATCCGCAACTCTTCACTGAGCTACATCTCCAACCTCATCTCAAAATATCACCGCAACCATCCTCTCCAATCCTCCCAAGACCTCCTGCTCTCTAGCTCCCTCCTCCTCCTCCTATGCTCACTTCCAGGACTTCTCCAGAGCCTCATCCATCCTCTGGAACTCACTACCCCAATCTGTCCAACTATCTCCTATGCTCTGCACCTGATGATCTCTGAGAACTCTTGTCTTTAGGAAATCCTATCCTATCCTGTTTCCAATTAATAAATTGAACTTTTACTTTCTCGGTCAGCTTATCCCTCACATTTGCTACCTTTTCGTATTACTTGACCATCCTTATTGCTTTTAAGCTCTCATAAGCATGGCCCATTCACCCCTTTTTTACTGATTTGTATTGGGATTGTTTTGCCTCCCTTATCTTTTTTGAAGTGCTATACAAACTGCTACATAAATCCTGTGTGATAATAATAGAAATAATAGTGCAGCTTTTCACAAAGCTAGTTCTTCTAATATCTTGTGACCTTACAGCAATCATGTGTTTTTCGCCTTTATACAGCTACAAGCTTGCAACCGCTCTGTATGATACCAGTTCAGTAACAATAAGTGACATTGATCTGGTCTGCCCTCGGCCTCTTTGACATTACGCTATGGCAAAAACATGCACTGTAGCGTTGCTGTAACTGTAAGTTAATCAGCTACTCCTATTGATTTCATAAGCTTCCCAGGTGTTCCAATCCCAAAGTCCCAGGATTTTCTAAACTCTGTGTGACCGCAATTGTTCAAACTTAACCTCGACAGAAAGGGACCAGTAGGAGAATGTATTAATTTTAGGGAAGAAAATCTCAATAAATATAACACAATATTAATACACGTTTTGGTGGTGAAACACAGTACTGTAATGCTGGCCATACACCTATAGATTATCTGCAGATTTTCTATGGTTAGATGGAAAAAGTGGAACCGATTCCTTCATCTACGCCAGGGATCTCCAAACTTAAGTCTATCACATAAAATCCCCGAAAATTTTTATGTTTTTGGTTGTAACGTGACAAAATGTGGAAAATTTAACCACTTAAGCCCCGGACCATTTGGTAGCTAAAGGACCAGAGGTGAATTCAGAATTTTGCACTGCGCTGCTTTAACTGTAAATTGTGCGGACATGCAATGTTGTATCCAAACGAAATTTGCGTCCTTTTCTTCCCACAAATAGAGCTTTCTTTTAATGGTATTTGATTGCCCCTGCGATTTTTATTTTTTGCGATATAAACGGAAAAAGACCGAAAATTTTGAAAAAAAATGATATTTTCTACTTTTTTGTTATAAGAAAAATCGAATAAACTCAATTGTAGTCATACATTTAGGCCAAAATGTATTCAGCCACATGTCTTTAGTAAAAAAAATGTCAATAAGCGTATATTTATCGGTTTGCGCAAAAGTTATAGCGTTTACAAACTAGGGTACATTTTCTGGAATTTACACAGCTTTTAATTTATGACTGCCTATCTCATTTCTTGAGGTGCTAAAATGACAGGGCAGTACAAACCCCCCCCAAATGACCCCATTTTAGAAAGTAGACACCCCAAGGAAATTGCTGAGAGGCATGTTGAGCCCATTGAATATTTTTTTTTTTTGTCCCAAGTGATTGAATAATGACAAAAAAAAAAAAAAAATTACAAAAAGTTGTCACTAAATGATATATTGCTCACACATGCCATGGTTATATGTGGAATTGCACCCCAAAATACATTTTGCTGCTTTTCCTGAGTAAGGGGATACCACATGTGTGGGACTTTTTAGGAGCCTAGCCACGTACGGGACCCCAGAAACCAAGCACCGCCTTCAGGATTTCTAAGGGCGCAAATTTTTGATTTCACTCCTCACTACCTATCACAGTTTTGAAGGCCATAAAATGCCAAAATAGCACAAACCCCCCCCCAAATGACCCCATTTTGGAAAGTAGACACCCCAAGCTGTTTGCTGAGAGGCATGGTGAGTATTTTACAGCTCTCATTTGTTTTTGAAAATGAAGAAAGAACATTTTTTTATTTTTTTTTTCAATTTTCAAAACTTTGTGACAAAAAGCGAGATCTGCAAAATACTCACAATACCTCTCAGCAAATAGCTTGGGGTGTCTACTTTCCAAAATGGGGTCATTTGGGGGGGTTTTGTGCCATCTGGGCATTCCATGGCCTCCGAAACTGTGATAGGCAGTGAGAAGTGAAATCAAAAATTGACACCCTTAGAAAGCCTGAAGGCGGTGCTTGGTTTTTGGGGTCCCGTACGCGGCTAGGCTCCCAAAAAGTCTCACACATGTGGTATCCCCGTACTCAGGAGAAGCAACAGAATGTATTTTGGGGTGTAATTCCACATATGCCCATGGCATGTTTGAGCAATATATCATTTAGTGACAACTTTGTGCAAAAAAAAAAAAAAAAATTGTATTTTTTCCGCAACTTGTGACAACATATAAAATATTCCATGGACTCGACGTGCCTCTCAGTATATAGCTTGGGGTGTCTACTTTCCAAAATGGGGTCATTTGGGGGGGTTTTGAACTGTTCTGGCATTTTATACACAACATTAGGAAGCTTACATCCACTCTTCTAACCACTTGAAGACAAAGCCCTTTTTGACACTTTTTGTTTACATGAAAACATATTTTTTTTTGCAAGAAAATTATGTTGAACCCCCAAACATTATATATATTTTTAAAGCAAAGGCCCTACAGAATAAAATGGTGGGTGTTGCATTTTTTTTTTCTACACAGTATTTACGCAGCGATTTTTCAAACGCATTTTTTTGGGAAAAAATACACTTTTTAAAATTTTAATGCACTAAAACACACTATATTGCCCAAATGTTTGATGAAATAAAAAAGATGATCTCAGGCCGAGTACATAGATACCAAACACGACATGCTTTAAAATTTCGCACAAACGCGCATTGGCGACAAACTACATACATTTTTAAAAGCCTTTAAAAGCATTTACAGGTTATGCCGTTAGATTTACAGAGGAGGTCTACTGCTAAAATTACTGCCCTCGATCTGACCTTCGCGGTGATACCTCACATGCATGGTGCAATTGCTATTTACATATGACGCCAGACCGACGCTTGCGTTCGCCATTGGGCAAGAGCAGGGCAGGACAGGGGTGCTTTTATTTATTTATTTTTTTATTATTAATTTTGCTTTTTTATTTTATTTTTAAACTGTTGCTTCCATATTTATTTATTTTTATCACTTTTATTGTTATCTCAGGGAATGCAAATATCCCCTATGATAGCAATAGGTAATGACAGGTACTCTTTTTTTTGAAAAAACTGGGGTCTATTGGACCCTAGATCTTTCCTCTGCCCTCAAAGCATCTGACCACACCAAGATCGGTGTGATAAAATGCTTTCCCAATTTCCCAATGGCGCTTTTTATATCCGGGGGGGGGACATTCCCTCCCACTGCTTGTAAAAGCAGTCCAGAGGCTAATTAGCCGCTAGGATTGCTTTTACATGAAAGCCGGCCGCAGGCTGAAAAGAATGATACCAAGATGATACCTAAACCCGCAGGCATCATTCTGGTATAAACATTCAAAGTCCAGCAACATACCAGTACGTTGCTGGTCCTTGTTGGACATGTATTGTAATCTTTTTTTTCATGCAGCCTGTTGGCTGAACGAAAAAAAAAGATTGATCGGTGGGTATGCCCACCATTAGAATACCGCCCTTCATCCACCCACTTCTAATGATGGGCATACATGCACCATTTATATATGCCGAAGCATGGGGGCATCTTCCCGCAAAAGTTATGCCGCGTACACATGGTCAGACTTTTCCACGGGCAAGCCTCCGTCGGAATTTCGACCGTATATATGCGGCATTAGGAGCAAAATCGCTCCTCCGCTCCTGCTGCCCCAATGCTTCGGCATATATGCTTTTTTTTTTTAACTGTGGTGGTGAAATTACCTCCTACAGCACTGGAGTCGCAGGGATCAGGCCTGTCTCTGCGAACGCTGCAGTTGTGTGTTGTGTTTTGCAAGTGACAGCGATCGATCGATACTGCACTTGGGTGGCCTGGGCTGGACGGAGGGGCAAAACGCAGGTGCTAGCAGGTATCTGGGCTGATCCCACTAACAGTGCGTTTTTGGGAACCCTAAACTGCTGGGGACGCTAGTATAGATCTGATCAGATCAGATATTGATCTGTTCAGATACTATACCACTAAGGGGGGTGTATGCTTCACGTGTGGGTGTTAGCGTTACTGGCACTAACCTGACGCTGCCTGGGGTGTGACGCAGACCCTCTCTGACGCTAAAACCTAATTGATATCACCCGCTGGGCGATCAGGGGGTTAAACCTTTATTGGGTTATATACGGCGGGTGCCCTGACACTATAAAAAGCAAACTAACCAGCGTCACCCGTAACACTTATATGATGATCACTGGTGAAAGGGTTAACTAGGGGCAATTAGGGGGTTAAAACCTTTATTAGGTAATATATGGGGGTACCTGACGCTATAAAAACCTGACGGCGAACCTAAAAAAAAATTACTGGCTACCTATCGGCATCACCGACACTAAGACAACGATCATAAAAACGATTGCTTAGCGACAGTGGTGATAGGGGGTGAAAGGGTTACCTGGGGGGCGATCAGGGGGTTAAACCTTTATTAGATAATATATGGGGGTACCTGACGCTATAAAAACCTGCGGCGAACCTAAAAAAAATTACTGGCTACCGATCAGCATCACCGACGCTAAGACATCGATCAGAAAAATTATCGCTTAGTGACAGTGGTGATAGGGGGTGAAAGGGTTACCTGGGGGGCGATCAAGGGGGTTAAACCTTTTATTAGGTAATATATGGGGGTACCCGACGCTATAAAAACCTGCGGCGAACCTAAAAAAAATTACTGGCTACCGATCAGCATCACCGACGCTAAGACAGCGATCAGAAAAATGATTGCTTAGTGACGGCGGTGCTAGGGGGTGAAAGGGTTATCTGGGGGGCGATCAAGGGGGTTAAACCTTTATTAGGGGGGGTTAGGGGGCTACACTGGACCTAAAACTAAATGTAGTGACACTTTTACAGTCACAAATGTCACTGATTGCAGTGACCATTTATTTAGTGATCACTGCAATCAGTGACACTGTGACTGGGGGCTGGGGGGTGTCTGGGGGGGCCTGGGGGGGGGGGCGATTTATGTGCCTATGTGTCCTGGTGTCAGTGTAGTGTTGTGTGTACTAACCTGCATCTTCTCCTGTACGGCGCTCGGTATATGTGAGCGCCCCAGGAGAGATGACATCACTTCCTCCTTCCTGGCAGGCAGGGGAAGCTCTCTCATTCGCCGGGAGCGATCGAGAGGGGGTTGCCGGAATCGAACGGCCGTCCCCTCATGCCGGATCGCTCCCGAAGGTAAAACGACCACCCACTGTAAAGAAGGGGGGTCCGATCGGACCCCCCAACTATACAAAGGCAATCACGTATATGTACGTGATTCTGCCTGTCGGTGCCATTCTGCTGACGTATATTTACAGTGGGCGGTCGTTAAGTGGTTAAAGGGGTATGAATACTTTTTTTTCACGGCACTGTACCTCCACATTCCTCTCTCTCAAACTACTAATGTAGTAAGGTATCCGTGATCCTCTTCCCCGGCCTCACCCCCTCATTTAATCTAGATCTCCCTTTCTTCTCAGAGTTCCTTTTATGTGATTTTTGGATCGCAAGTGCTGGTAATTTTATTTTGGCGTAACTCTTGGTACGTACTAGGCCTGTCTACATGTGGTGATATTACGAAGATGATACCTTCTTTGATACGTTTCTGTTAATGTTAGTTACAGTTCTGCTACTTTTATATATTACCACGTTTAATTTTACTGGTATGTCTTGCATAATGTGATAACTGGATTGATTTAAGTATTGAAGGTTCATCCTCTTGAATTACATATTTGCATTTTTTTCGTCAAACTTGGCACCGTGAGAGCCGGTTCACACAGGGGCGACTCGGGATCCGACTTCAAGTCACCCAAAGTTGCGCTGTTTTTAAAGCGAATGGAAGTGAATGGAGCCGCCTTAATGTTCACGACTGCAGTCGCTCCGACTTCAAAAAAGGTTCCTGTACTACTTCAATCCGACTTCTAGGCGACTTGTACCCATAGATTTCAATGGAAGTTGCCTCAGAAGTTGGATCACTGTCTTTACTGCAGCGACTTTGCAGGAAGTGAAAATAGTTTTTAGGGCAAACCCCTCCCTCCCACAGAGCTGATTCAAGGTTGATTGGGCACTGGAATGCCTGCTGTCCTGGAGGCGACTTGTAAGTCACCCCATGTCGCGCTGTGGTGCAGGCTCAGGTCGCCTCCAAAGAGTTGTGTTGCCCCTGTGTGAACCGGCTCTTAGGCCCCTTTCACACTGAGGCGTTTTTACCGCGTTTTCGCGGTAAAAATAGCGCTGTAATAACGCCTGAAATAATCCTGCCCCAGCATTCTCAATGTGAAATCTCTGAGGGCTTTCACATTGAGGCGTTTTGCTGGCTGGGCGTTGAAAAAAATCCTGCAAACAGCTTTTTTAGAGCAACTTTAGGGCGCATAAAATAGCGCTGTAAAAACGCCTATCCCCATTGAAATGAATGGGATTTGCGGTAAAAACGCGGTAAAAACGCATAGGCATAAGCGTTATGTTAAAAAAATAGCGCTAACGCCTATGCGTTTTTACCGCGTTTGCGCTAATTTTAGCGCGAACGCGGTAAAATCGCGGTAAAAACGCATACGCGTTAGCGCTATTTTTACCGCGATCGCAGTAAAAACACGGTAAAATCGCGGTAAAATAGAGGTACAAAATCCCATAATTTTTGAGCGTTTTTTCAACGCCTCAGTGTGAAAGGGGCCTTAGGCATACATGTTGTTTAAATTCTGCTCTACCATAAATAAACTTTTGAAAGTTAAAAACCACCTACCTACTCAGACAGTGATCCGACTTCTGAGGCGACTTCCATTGAAATCAATGGGTACAAGTCGCCTAGAAGTTGGATTGAAGTAGTACAGGAACCTTTTCTGAAGTCGGAGCGACTGCAGTAGTGTGCATTAAGACGGCTCCATTCACTTACATTAATTTTAGCATGCAGCGCGACTTGGGGCGACTTGAAGTCGGATCCAAAGTCGTCCCTGTGTGAATGGGCTCTGACTGTCTTCTGCAGGATGTAAACTGAGCTGCACATGCGCAACTCTGCTTACATTGCTGGCATGTGTCCCTGTGTGGGACACATGCTGGGAATTTAGGTTGCAGTGTCTTGTCAAATTAGCATGGTTTTGTGATATGCAGGGCTTTGCCATTACACAAAGTATAGGAAGGGTTACAAGGGAAGTCCTTCAAGTGTTGGTTCCCTCTAGATAAATAAACAACTGGCCAGGAAATGCAGCAGACTGAAGCAAACCACTGGTCTTGCAAACTTGGAGTTTAATATGTAACATTTTATACTGCACATGTTTTATGTTTTTAAAGGGACATCTAAGATAAAAAGTGAAAATCAAGTCTTGAAATGCACAGAGGAAGTATAGCCCGGGGCTTGTTTTTCATCCAGACATAGGTGCTGTGCACCTGCTTATCCTGCTTGTAACAGCCATCTGTGTTCTGGGAACACCACCTTCTCAAGGGTTAGAACCTGCATGGTTTAGATATTTACCATTAGGGGTGCAACGGATCAAAAAAAAAAAGACAATCTTGTTACACCCACCAGAGTTTTAGATTTCAGTTATTTTCAACACAAAACGGAGCTTCTTTGCTTAAATACAGTATTTGTAAATCCGACGGACTGTTTACATGTTAAATGTGAAAATCAGAGGTGTTCCGTCACATTAGCAAGCATGTAAGATTTGCTGCTGCTTTTAAATTTAACATGTAAACAGTCCGATGGATTTCCAAATAATGTATTAAAGCTGATAAGCTCAGTTTTGTGTTGAAATGAACTGAAATCTAAAACTCCGTTGGGTGTAACAAGATGTCCGCTTGGCCCCTTCTCTATCATTACTGTGCAGGAGTGTGGGGTGGAGCAAGATGGCGGCAAAACGTCACTACAGAGGCTGCCGCCGGGTGTACCAAGATGGCCGCCGCTCCGGAGCTAGGCCGAAGCCGCGGCCTTTCCTACAGTTGCGTGGTGATCCGATCTGAACAGGGTGACCCGTACGGATCACCACCGATCCGTTGCACCACTATTTACCATATACACTTGCGCCGACGTCATTGGCTAATGTGCAGTGAAGAAAGGGCACGATCGTGCTGTTTCTAGAGGGCCCGTGCCGTCACGATACTCCAGCCAGTCACAGAGCCGGCGTCCACGGCCTCGGATAGAAAGAGGGGTGAAGATGGATGCGGGGACATCGCAAGCTTCGTTTGCAGGTAAGTGCAACATAATGGGCTAGTATGCGATGCATACTAGCCCATTATGCTTTTCCTTTGTAGGGGAAAAAAAGAAGTAAAACCCATCATGGTTTACTTCCTCTAAGTTATGTGTAATAAAATGGAATGACAACAGGGACTGAGAACCGAGCGATCTAACACTGCCGATCGCTCGGTTCTCAAAGCTCCATAAGCAGAGAGCTGGTGACTGTCAGTCACTAGCTCTCTGCCCCTCCCCACGCTTACTGGAGCTCTGGGCTGTGGAGGGGACGGGAGCGACAGGCTAAGGCTCTCAGCTGTTTGCTGAGAGGCTGAGCCAGGCGACGGTCCAGGCTTGTGGGCAGATTCCAACTATATGGTGACACTGGAGTCGGGATCCGCCCACATGCCTGGACCGACACCCGGCTTACCCTCTCAGCGAGCCGCCTAGGTAAGTATAAATCTGCAAACACCCCATACTTCTCTTTTAATGAGTGTAGTGTTTTATGTCTGCTGGCAGTTCAGAGCCCCAAATGAATACAGTTAGGTTACTTTACGTGAAAGTGGAGCTCACAACGTTCCTAAATGAGCTTGTAAAAATTCCCACTCCTGCGCAGAAAATCATGTGATTTAAAAAAAAAAAAAACTCCTGTGGTGCAGTCTATCTATCGTTTTATGTGAGGGCAGTTTTACAGAAAGCAAGTCACACTGTTATTTTGGGGCCACATCAGGACTTTTTTCTTTTTTTTTGCAGCTGAGCTTATCATTTTAAAGCATCCCTAAGTGAACTTTTCCATTCCCTAAGCAGATAAGCATAGTGATATCTTCATAATCTGCTTTATCTGCTTTTCCATATGAGCTCCTTCCTTCTCCAAAACAAGTCATCTAAACAGACTGCGCTAAGAGCAGATTCACTGTAGACACCTATAGATGGGCAGCATGTAGCTTAAGCTGCTCTGGTATGCAAATACTTCAGTTCTTGAAGACGAGCAAATGTCCCCCTCTGCACTTGATCATTGAGGCTGCCTGTCATAGCTGTGGGACAGAAATTGGGTCTAAGAGAGGTTAGAAGATGGGCCAGAGGTCAGGTTTAAGAGCTGAAAAGCCACTTTTGTAATTTAGGCAACCAATCCCAGACAGCGCAGCAAGTGCAGTTTGATCAAGAGTCGTATAGCGACCCCCAGTTTGCTGATTGGACAGTTCAGCAGCACACAGAGGTCATTTTCTGTTCGCCCTGCTTCCCCCTCCTGTCAGTGTGTATACTGTGAACATGTGTGTGCAGCAGAGCTTGCCCAGAGTTCCACTGTACAGGTGATTGACCTACACAGTCTCGGAGATATTTGCAAAAAAAACTGTACCGCTATCTACGGCGCATGCGCGCTGTAGATAACGGCGCAGGCGCACTGAGCGCGGCGGCTCTTGAATGGGAGCCTGCCGTACACTGCCGGTAGTTCGCGCATGCGCGGGGATCGTGCCGTTCCCCGCGCATGTGCGGGAGTGACGTCATCGCCGCTCCGGCCAATCACAGCGCCGGAGCCGCGATACCCGGAAGTCACTCCAGGTATCATGGATTCGACGGAGGACGCGTCCGAGGACCGCTGCGGGGGCTTCGATCTAAGGTAAGTGATTGATAATGAGCTAGTATGCTAGTCATACTAGCTCATTATACCTTTGCCTTGCAGGTTAACCAAAAAAAAAAAAAAAGTTTTGCGCTATACAACCACTTTAAGACAAATTCAGATACCTGCACTAGTTGCATTTAAATGCAAATTTAATGTTTTTAATTTAAGAGCTGCTTTTTTTTTTTCCTTTTCTTTTTTGTAATCTCTGCATACAGTCTCGCTTTAAAGTAGACTGGTTCTTTCATGCCCTTGCAGTTTTGCATGCAGAACTACTGGTATATAGCTCCTCCAATACAGTATAAAGTATAGCATTTATGCATCTTGCAAACAGCTGTGTCGGGTTAGTTAGTCCTCAACAGTGCAGGATATGGACACCATGGCACTTCTGTAGACTAGGGCTCAAGCTTTTAGACCAGTTCATTCCCAGTTGTGAGTATAGCCTTAAGTTTTAGACCGGTTCATCCCCAGGAAGTAGGGTTTAAGGTAAAAACAAATTCATCCCCAGTTCCCTGTGAGTAGGGGTTGAGGTTGAGAACCAGTTCATCTCCAGCACTCAGGAAGTAGGGCTTGAGATTAAAGACCAATTAATCCCCAGTTCCCTGGGAGTAGGGTTGAGGTTAAAGAGGAAGTAAACCCTAATGGGTTTTACTTCCTCTTTTGCTCCCTGCAAATGAAAAGCATAATGGGCTAGTATGCATTGTATACTAGCCCATTATGTGACGCTTACCTGCAAAAGAATCCAGCGATGTCCCCTGTGTAGGCAGCGTCCATCTTCTGGCCCCTCTTCCTTCCGGGCCGCGGACTCTGGCTCTGTGATTCGCCGGAGCGCGTGACGTCACTCCCGCGCGAATGCGTACGGGAGCCGTCATTAACGGCACAGGCTAGGGAAGAAATGGCACTTCGTTTTTTGTTTCTTCTCCGCGCATGCGCCGTTAACATTTTCGGCGGACTACAAATGAAATATCTCCTAAACGGTGCATGATTAGGAGATATTTCCACTACTTATAGTTAAGCCTTATTCTAGACTTACCTATAGGTAGAAGTCCAAAAAAAGGGTTTACAACCACTTTAAGAATCAGTTCATCCTTAGTAGCCAGGAAGTAGGGCTCAAGGTTAAAATTTAGTTCATCTTCAGTTTCCTGGGAGTAGGACTCTAGGTTATAGACCAGCTAATCCCAAGTTCCCTTGGAGTGCACATGTCCTTGGAAGAAGAGGTTAAGAACCGTTCATCCCCAGCACCCAGAAAGTAGGGCTTGAGGTAAAGACTAATTCATCCCTAGTTTCCTGGGAGTAGGGGTTGAGGTTAAGAACCGTTCATCACCAGCACTCAGAAGGTTGGGCTCAAGGTTAAAGACAAATTCATCCCCAGGTCTCTAGGAGTAGGGGTTGATGTTGAGAACCAGTTCATCCTCAGTAGCCAGGAAGTAGAGATCAAGGTTAAAATGCAGTTTTTCTTCAGTTTCCTGGGAGTAGGACTCGGGGTTGTAGACCAAATAATCCCCAGTTCCTTGGGAGTATGGCTTGAGGTTATAGACTAGTTCATCCCCAGTTCCCTTGGCGTGCACATGGTCTTAGGAGTTGAGGTTAAAGAGGAAGTAAACTGTCCCACAAATGCTGCTTCTTAATGATGCAAGTGTAATAAAGCATTCCAACTCATTCTGCGTTGTTAATAACCCCTTCGGATGTTTTCTAATTATTTTCCAGCTGTTTTAAAATTATTGCTTACCAGGAGAAGCCAGCGCCATGCTTGGTAATGTCTTCTGGGTCCGCAGGGCCCTATACTTCCACCCTTTTCTGTATTTTCTACCTGTAAACTTGCGCATGCGCAGTCCGCTGTGTGATACAGCTGATCTCCGCTCCTGTGTGCCATGCTATGTGATGCTGCAAGTCCCACAAATCTCGTGGGATCTCGGTGCAGTCGGCACAGAAGAGGGGATGACGGAGCCACTGCGTAGCGATGAGTGATTCACGGCACTATGAGCGGGCCGTGAATCGGGAATTATGCGCATGCGCCGCTGACGTCACAAAAGTAAACTGAACAGATTACAAGCAAACCAAGCAGGTTAGGAGACATCTGCATACAGTGACTTGTACAGTGTCTATTGAGGTTTCAAATAAGGAACATTTGTGGGGGAGAGTTTACAACCACTTTAAGAGCCAGTTCATCTCCGGCACCCAGGAAGTAGGGCTCGAGGTTACGGAGCAGTTGATCCTCAGTTTCCTGGAAATAGGATTTAATGTTATAGACCGGTTAATCCCCAGTTCCCCGGAAGTATAGTGTGAGGTTATAGACCACATGGGCTTGTGCAGTCTCCTCATGCTTTTATCTCTTCAGCACTCTGGAACTATTACTGCAGATTACATTGTTCTCCCACTTGCAGCAACCTTTCCCTCAGAGTGGCAGACTCCCTCAGATTGATCATGCTTGAAAATGACAAGTGATAAGATGCTTAATTATGTTTTTTCTTGCCATGCTTAGACAGCATCAGGCAGATAGCATGACTCACCCCGCCAGCTGGAAAAGAATATCAAAGGTTAACCAGTGGAGAAGAGAAACATTCACAGGCTTTATGTTTATATATTTATATGCCTTGTAGCTATTGCGTTTAAGGCCCCTTTCTCACGGGCGGACCGTTGAGGTGACCTGAAGGGCCGCTCCATGCTGGTCTATAGAGCGTCGGATGTCAGTGGTGACATGTCCGCTGACATCCGATCCGCTAAAATCAAACGGATGGCGATACGTCGCCATCCGTCCATGGCGGATCGGGTGAGATCTGATGAAAACGGACATGCTGTCCGTTTTTAGTCCGCTCTCTCCATAGCAAGCAGCGGCGCTCGACAAGCTTCTCCCCGCTCAGTGAGCAGAGAGGGACCTGTCATCCGCCGGCTCAACGGAGAGATCTCCCGCTGAGCTGGTGGGCGCTGCTGCCAGATCCGTCCCCGTGTGGAAGGGGCCTAAAGATACTTACAGAATTAATGTCCCTTCTCAACTAAAGGCAAGCTTTGTTCTTCTTGGTTTGGTGCTTAAAGTGGAGGTTCACCCAAATCACAATACTGTCTTCTCCGCTTCATTGCACAACAAGGATTTACAATTGACCCCAAAAATTTTAAGAGTTCCTTGGTTTCCCTCCCGCGGGAGTAGGCGTGTCCCTGGCGCGGCAGTGATGTGTGGGAGTTCGCCGCATTGCTCTCTGGGAGCTAACCGCAGTGTGTGCTTCCCAACATACTACACGAACGGCTTCCTTCATAATCCCGCAAGATTTTTTACTAAGGAGCGACACATGACGCCGGTCACGTGACGGGGACGTAGCTGAAATCGCCATTTTAGAAAAGGGCATTCAGGTGAATATCGCCTTTACTCACCTGTACACACGAGGTAAAGGACGTTGAAAATACGGAGTGCAACAAATCGTTGCAATCCAATATGTCCCCGTTCTATCTCCTCATGCTCGAGAAGGAGCGGGGAATGCCGGGAGCCGTGCATTCACCGCTTCCAGGAAGTCAGTGCAGGAAGTCAGTGCTTGTGAAGCAAAATGGGAAATCCCTACAGCAATTTTTAAAAGTTTATCTTTTAAACGAAAACAAACGGGGGATGGTTCTAGTCGCCAAACAAGTGAGTACTAACTGGTGATGTTAAACCACATTGAATGCAGAAAAAAAACAAAACAATCGGCCGCAGAACCTCCGCTTTAAAAAAGGTGCTTGTTGTGGTTGTAATATGAACTAATACTTGTCTTTTGCAGCTTGGCTTCCCTCCTAGTTAAAGTGATTACCCCTGTTGAGGCCTAAACCTGTATAATTACTCATTCTGCCACTGACGTGTTGGGGTGGACCACCAAAAACAGGAAGGGGGTGCTGTTGGTTCAGATGCCATTTGATTACTAGGATAGCTAGTGGTCCAGCAGTGGACAGGACACTGCCAGTAAAACACTCCTCAATGTGGGTTGGGTGCTGTTTTTTATCCAGCACAATGTAAATGAGGTTTTAAAGGGGGGTTTCAGTCATCTCTATGGCTACTAGTTTCAAGTTAAATTCTCTTGCCGGGTAGGTGTACCTGGGCAATTTAGCCTACCATCTGCTAAAAAAAAATAAGTAAATTGCATGTCCATGATCAGTAGATCGAAAAATTTGTGGAAATTTCTTCTTCACGCCACAATTTCAGCGTTACTGACGTGGTTTTGCCACTCATGGTGGAAGGAAAGAAAATTGCATAGTCTATGGTCTGCTTTAGAATCAAGCTTGCCTTCACCACCCCTTCAAGCACGTTATTGGTCAGCGAGACTTCCCATCAAATCAAAGGACCAGTAGGGGGGCTTGGAATGTTAAAGAAGATTCAGCTTTCAGTGGAGGTTCTTTAGTCACCTTTGTCCTTGTAGTTGGTACAAAAATAAATTGGTTGACATACCATGGCTAATGGCCTCCTAGCATGTGCCTACAGCTTGCAGTGGTGCTGAGGAAGCCAGTCTTGGCCCCCACTTGAGGGAAGATGGGCTAAGTATTGCAATCAATGAGTAGGACATCTACCAGTGGTGTAAGCTATGATGGTCAGTTGAATTAGGCTCTATGCACACTGGACGCTAAAATAATGTTCTAAAAACGCCAGTAGCTTTGCAAGGAATCTTTCAACGTTTTTGCAATAGCGTTTTTCAGCGTTGCCGTTTTTTTTTTCTTCAAAGGATCAAAAACGATGGCGAGCCAAGTTTTTGAGCGTTTTTTTTTGCGTTTTTTAGCATTTTTCTGCGTTTTGCGTTTTTTGAGGTAAAAAAAAACAGCACTTTGAACGCAAATTTCTGACATTCAGAAAAAAGCCCATAAACTCCACTGCTCATTAAAGATAAAAAAACGTCCATAGAGTGGAGTTTATGGGCTTTTAACAAAAAAACAAACACCCAAACTCCAATAAACTGCAGTTTATGAGCTTCAGTGTGCATGGAGCCTTAAAGGTAAAAAAATGTATTTTTGTGAAATGCCACTTAAAAACACTTCTGTTTTTAAGTAATCAAAGTGAACCAAACATCTTGTTTTCTCCTGATCTGACGGGGAGGATATTTTTTCACTGTCCTTTGATTTGTGACTGGTTGCCTTGATGGCCAGAAATCACACCGCTTGTCATAAAGACCACACTTGCTCAGTGACCCCATGATCACATTCCCCAGTTGTACTCTTGGAGCTCTTCTCTTTCCAGCCACCCCAAAATCCAAAGCAGTCAACTAGATTTAAGACTTCTATGTGTTTTTTTACTTGGATCTACCATGGCAGTCCTGATTAGTCAGTCCAGCCAAACTGAAATTTCAGCAAACTGTACATCTAGAGATTTATGAGTTTCTGAAGGTATTTCTGATGAGATTTATTGCCTAATATACCAAGAGGCAAGATATAAATTCAGTTGGGTCATAAGCCGCCACTTCTTCAGCCCCTGGGGTCCTACTTCATAGGCATACATAAGGCAGTCTACACTGACTTTTCAAGATACTTTTTTGGAATCAGACATGTCCCTTTTACTGATCGCTGTACAGTTGCATTAGTTAACCCTTAAATCATGACAAACCTGTAATTTAATGTACAATCCAATCCCTACTTCATTTCGACTATCAAATGACATGTTGAAAGGACTGGTCCTTTTTTTTTTTTTTTCTTAAGACCTCCTAAACTATGACTCCTCACCTAAGCTTTTTATATTACTTCATGTGTGAGGTCTTAGGCTCAGTTCACATATATGCAAATTGGATGCGTTTTGAACCGCATTCGATTCTGTGAAGGACTAGCATCAAAAGGTAGAGCTTGAAGGACACCGCCACTCGCTGGGTCTTCCTTTTAAGGGCTTTGTTTGCCCATTTTTATTAAAAGAAGTTCAAACAAAATCAAAGGTTTCCCTCGCAGGGGTTTCAACACTTCTTTTCATCAACAAAATTGTATTCAGCCTCCTGGCTTATACATACAGCAGTGCTGCTCAGGCCTTCCACTTCAGGCTCTTGTCTGTCTCCTACAGACTATTCCCTTGGCAACACCGCCCATTTAGATAGCAGCCCCTCACTGCTCTGACCCTCAGATCTGGGTCTCTGGCTTCCAGTGTGCAGACAACCACTCTCTGGCTTCTCCAGTGCTCACTTGCACTCTCTGGCTTCTCCAGTGCTCACTTGCACTCTCTGGCTTCTCCAGTGCTCACTTGCACTCTCTGGCTTCTCCAGTGCTCACTTGCACTCTCTGGCTTCTCCAGTGCTCACTTGCACTCTCTGGCTTCCCCAGTGCTCACTTGCACTCTCTGGCTTCCCCAGTGCTCACTTGCACTCTCTGGCTTCTCCAGTGCTCACTTGCACTCTCTGGCTTCCCCAGTGCACACCTGCACTCGTCGGGAGGGTGGAGCCCAGAATGCTGGTCCTGACTCTACTATCAGGCCCACACACACCTGAACAATCAGTGTGCCGTTGAGTCTCAAAACCCGGATCCAGGACTGGGGATTTCATCCCACCCGGATCTCTAAGAAATCCCCAGGCTCCAGGTCCCAAAGTGGACTTTAGTAAATCATGAGGAAACTGAAAAGCCAGTTTCCTCCCAAACAAGCAAATACCCTGGAGCCCCTCAACCTGCCTGGTTGAGAATCCTGTATTCATACACTGGTGGGGTACCACAATTCGCATAACATGTGAACCAGACCGGCTTGCAATGGACCCTGTTCGCGCATGTCCGGGACTGCCGCAGTCCATTTTTCAAGAGTCCTGTGCGATTTTTAGGTTTGGTTCAGGTGCGTATTCAAGAATTATTTTTTTTTCACCTGAATCAAAAAATGCTTCTAACCTCAACTGCTTAGAAACGACTATAAACGACCCTGTGTACATGTACTGATAAGATAACATAGAGGAGAGTTCAGGGGCAGCTGAAAAAAATGCCCAACTGCTCCTAAACGTCCGTTTACCAGCAGCAGTGTACATGAGGCCTAAACAAAGAAAGACCGACAATTTTGAAAAAAAAAAAACTCAATTTTTTACTTTCTGCTATAATACATATCCAATTTTCTTTTAAAAAAATAGAATTTCTTCATCAATTTAGGCCAAAATGTATTCTATATATTTTTAGTAAAAAAACAGTAAGTGTATATTTATTGGTTTGCGCAAAAATTATAGCGTCTACAATCTATGGGATAGATTTATGGACTTTTTTTTAATTTTTTTTTTTTATTGTTTTTACTGGTAATGGCGGAGATCAGCAATCTTTAGCGGGATTGCGGCAGACAAATCTGACACCAAGTGACACCTTTTTGGGGACCAGTGACACCAATACAGCTATAAAAATGCACTGCTACTGTATAAATGACACTGGCAGGGAAGGGGTTAACATCGGGCGATCAAACTGTGTTCCCTGGGAGTGTTTTCTAACTGTGTGGGGGATGGACTGACAGGAAGAACACAGAGATCGATGTTCCTGCCTACAAGGAATAGAAGATCTCTGTGTACTTCCCTGTCAGAACGGGGATCTGCCTTGTTTACATAGGCAGATCCCCCATTCTGTCTCTCTGTGGAGCGATCGCTGATTGGCTCCCCCTCTGTGCAGCGCGCGCACCCATGGTACCCTTTGCACGAAATGACGTACAGGTAAGTTGTTTCGCGCAATAGAGCCGCCCTCCCGCAGTATATATGCGATGGGCGGTCTTTAAGTGGTTAATGTGGCTGGTGTTTTTGCATTGAAGTCAGTCAATGGGACGCGATTTTGCATTGCAGTCCTTGGCAGAATGCCATTGTCTGCACCTTTTTTCGGCGGCCAATATATATCGTGCATCCTTTTTTTTTTAATTTCTATTCTGCTGTCGAAAACGAACCG
Source organism: Rana muscosa (assembly GCA_029206835.1). Classification (NCBI taxonomy): domain Eukaryota; kingdom Metazoa; phylum Chordata; class Amphibia; order Anura; family Ranidae; genus Rana; species Rana muscosa. The sequence continues at coordinate 1,027,569,801 of CM055117.1, forward strand.
TGAATGTAGTTTTCAATCAGGAGGTCCATTCGTCCCAAAATCAAAAATTTAAGGTAAAGGCAAATGAAATGTTGACGTGCTGTCGAAGGACATTTTTTTTTAAGTCAACAAATGTACTGAGAATTTTCATAGTAATTTTTGTGTATACATTTTCGTACAAATGTTCATTCAGCATAAGGCCAAGGCTACATGGGTGATTTTTAGGCCTCGTGCACACTGGGCGTTATAACGGCATTATAAAAACGTCCGTAGCTTTGCATTGAGTTTTGCAATAGCGTTTCGCGTTTTTTTTTTCTTTTTTTCTTTTTTCAATGGATCAAAAACTTAAAAAAAACGCTGGTGAGCCATGTTTTTGAGCGTTTATTGGCATTTTTTGACGTTAGAGCGTTTTTACGGCTGAAAAACGCCTCTCAGAACCCACTAGTTTTGTGGTTTTTTCTACAGCCAAAAAACACCCCAGTCAAAAACAGTGGACACATAGGATAACATGCTGGAGAGTTTATTGACTGCAGAAAAAAAACACCTGAAGCCAAAAACAGCAGCTGTAAAAACATCCAGTGTTCATGAGGCCTTAATCTAAATCAGCTAGAGGTGGCATGGTTCTTTTGTTTCTAATGCAGGAGATTATTCTCAGGAATTAACCCCATGTGGTTTACTTATATGGGGAGAAATAGCCCAAAATTCTCCTAAATGAGCAATTGTTGACCATTTAATCTCCAACCACCATAACAGAGTAGAAGAATTAAGATTAATTGCTAATCATTCCTGCTACACAATTAGGGGCATTGTGTGGTCGTGGGAGATCAGTCACTCAATCCCACGACTGCACCGCGCACATTGAAAGTAATGTGATAAAAATAAAGGGATCAATCTCATCAGCTAGCATAATAGTGCAATTAAAGCGTATCTAACCCAAGAACATAAAATATAATATACTGCCGTCTACCAATCCTTAGATATAGTGGCTGCATTTGTTTTTTCTTTTCTTTTTTCTTACCTGGTAGTCAGGCAAACGACACACTTCTTGTCTTCGCATTGGCTATGTTCACTCCTCCACTGGCATCCTTGGAGGAGAAGTGTAGCCACCCTTGGACAGCAGCACTGTCAGCCTCTGGAGGGGATAGTGTTAGCTGGTCACTTGTTAGTCACTTATGTAAAGTGCACCTAAATCTGTTAGTCTAACACTCAAAGCAGTATTAAACCTGAAATCAAACATTTATTATATTTCAACTTACCAATTCTTAGATCTGATGGCTGCATTTGTTTTTCTTTTTTTAGGCTTGCTTCTATTTCTATCTGGTGATCTGGCCATTAAGTCTGTTTTTCAAAAGAACAGTCTCTCTAGCATTTAGAGCAGGGGTCTCCAAACTGCAGCCTGGGGACCGGATGCAGCCCTTTGCTAGCCTTTTTCCGGCCCTTGGGGCACTATTCCTCCCCCTGATATGGGGGCACTATTCCTCCCCCTGATATGGGGGCACTATTCCTCCCCCTGATATGGGGCACTATTCCTCCCCCTGATATGGGGGCACTATTCCTCCCCCTGATATGGGGGGCACTATTCCTCCCCCTGATATGGGGGCACTATTCCTCCCCCTGATATGGGGCACTATTCCTCCCCCTGATATGGGGGCACTATTCCTCCCCCTGATATGGGGGGCACTATTCCTCCCCCTGATATGGGGGCACTATTCCTCCCCCTGATATGGGGGCACTATTCCTCCCCCTGATATGGGGGCACTATTCCTCCCCCTGATATGGGGGCACTATTCCTCCCCCTGATATTGGGGGCACTATTCCTCCCCCTGATATGGGGGGCACTATTCCTCCCCCTGATATGGGGGGCACTATTCCTCCCCCTGATATGGGGGGCACTATTCCTCCCCCTGATATGGGGGGCACTATTCCTCCCCCTGATATGGGGGGCACTATTCCTCCCCCTGATATGGGGGGCACTATTCCTCCCCCTGATATGGGGGCACTATTCCTCCCACTGACACCAACAATAAAGCACCATTTCTTCCACTGATACCAATGATAGGGAGGCCATCTCATTGATGCTGACCTTGGGACATTTTCTACCCCTGCTGACCACAACTGGCCCTGTATTTGAAAAATTTGGAGACCCCTAATTTAGAGGAACGAGACAAATAATTAAACACTGACAGTGGTGTTTATTTATGAAAAACCTTTATCCCAAAAGGGAAGAAACTGATGCTATAACTATTTATAAAGTGTTCAATTTTTTTAGTGAATCCAAATCTGCTAGTGCATCAAACCCTCCCCCCAGACTGACAATGCTGCTATCCAAAGGTGTCTCTGTTGGTCCTTCATCTAGAACGAGAGGACTAAAATGCAGGAGGTGTGTTACGGCCAGATCAGCAGATGAAAACAGAGGGGAAAAGCTTAACCACTTGCCGACCGCCTCCTGTACATTTACGTCGGCATAATGGCACGGACAGGCACATCAACATACCTGTACATCCCCTTTTAAGTGCCTGTCCGTGTGGTCCATGCCGCCATCCCCGTTAGTCGGACCGCAGGTCCCGTGGAATCGATTGCCGCGGGGATCCCCGCGATCGTCTCACGGATGTATAGAGCAGGGAGATGCTTGTGTAAACAAGCATCTTCCGCTCTGACTAGTGACAATGACATGGATCTCGGCTCCGTGTACTCGGACCGGAGATCAGTGTCATGTCACACAGAGACCATCCCCCCTACAGTTAGAAACACTATGGAGGGAACACTTGACCCCTACAGCGCCACCTAGTGGTTAACCCCTTCATTGCCAGTGTAATTTTCACAGTAATCAGTGCATTTTTATAGTACTGATCGCTGTGAAAATGACTGGTCCCAAAAATGTGTCAAAAGTGTCCGATGTGTCCGCCATAATGTCGCAGTCATGAAAAAAATCACTGATCGGCGCCATTACTAGTAAAAATTTTTTTTTATAAAAATGCCATAAAACTATCCCCTATTTTGTAAACGCTATAACTTTTGCGCAAACCAATCAATAAACGCTGATTGCGATTTTATTTTTTTTATTTTTTTTACCAAAAATATGTAGACGAATACGTATCGGCCTAAACTGAGGATAAAAAAATGTTTCTTTTTATATATTTTTTTTGGGGATATTTATTATAGCAAAAAGTAAAAAATATTTCTATTTTTGTTTATAGCGCAAAAAATAAAAGCCACAGAGGTGATCAAATACCACCAAAAGAAATCTCTATTTGTGGGAAAAAAAGGACGTCAATTTTGTTTGGGAGCCACGTCGCACGACCGCGCAATTGTCAGTTAAAGCGACGCAGTGCCGAATCGCAAAAAGTGGCCTCGTCTTTAACCAGCCAAAATGGTCCGGGGCTTAAGTGGTTAAGCAGCCACCACATCTAAAGGATTGGTTACATTTTTGGTTTGGAGTTTATTACCGCTTTAAAGCAGAGCTCCAGGCTCCCCTCCAAAAACTAAAAGTCAGCAGCTACAACTACTGTAGCTGCTGACCTTTACTATAAGGACACTTACCTGTCCAGGGATCCAGCAATGTCCTCACTGGAGCCGATTCTTCAATCGACTTCAGGTGCAGGCGCCGGCATCTCAAGTAAGAGAAACAGGCATTGCAGGCCTGCGGCTTCACAGCCAGTTTCCTACTGCGAATGCGCGAGCTGCGTGGCGTCTTGTGAATGGCCCGTAGTCTTCTGGGACCTGTGATGTGTCCCAGAAGACTGCAGGGGAAGGAGGGAGTAGGGGCCATTGCGGCGATCTGAGGAGTAGGAGCGGGTACCTGTGCCTATACTACTTTCGTGCAACTTTGATTACTTATGTGAATGGAGCCATACTGGCAGGATCAACAGGTAATACTACTATGTTACAGGGGAACTGCTGTGTTAATGCTAGTGACAGATTGCATCATAAATGTCATTTTTTTATTTTGTCCATAGGTCCACTTTTTAAGCTACGAAAAATTTGCCTATGTTTGCCAAAGGGTCCATTGATTTGAGTTTGTTACATGATCATTTTAGATGCAGATATTACTTTGCAGAGTTCTTCTTTAAATGGAAACTGCAATAAACACACAACTGCAATAAAGTGTTCTCATTTTGCTTAATCAGCAGTTTGGAGACTGGCAAGATTGTAAAGCCATGAAACTTTCTTATCTGTTTCATACAGAGCGATACATACATAGCATGGACAACGACAACACGTTTCACAATGAAACACTATACTGTACGTGCACACAAACACACACCGCATCATTCAGGATGGAATACAAATCTCATATAACATCTGCTGCTTAGGGGCGCACTGCGCTCAACCCAATCTCATCTGAAACATTGTTCAGCAAGGGAGAATCTGACATTGGCCCATTTGTTCACATAGCAAATGTATACTACATTACAGGAAAATAATCGTTCTTTAGAAAACAAGAGATCTCTGGTCTAAGCAAAAAAAAAATAAATAAATATATATATATATATATATATATATATATATATATATATATATATATACGAGCACTGTATTTAAAAAAAATCCTAACTTGGTTTGTGAACGTTGTCTCGCAAAACAAGCAGGATTCAGGCCAAAGCGGTGTGCAGTACCGCGTTTGGCCTGAGGTGGGGGGGAGGCTCCGGCGCCGTTCGAGAATGCTCAGACTCGGAAAGACACGGAAATATTCTGTTTCCGAGGTAGGTCAGCCGAGCTGTCCTCAGACCTTTCCGGCCATTTGCGAGGCGCCCCTCCGCCTCTGGCCGCATGCGGTATTGCATGCTATTGAAGTCAATGCGGAAAAAATTATTTTGGTTTCCATTGACTTCAATCGGGAAACTCGCTTAGATAAGCGAGTATTTTGGATTATGAGCATTCTCCTGGAACGGATTATGCTTGTAATCCGAGGTTCCACTGTGTGTGTGTGTGTGTGTATGTATATGTGTATATATATGTATATGTATATATATATATATATATATGTGTGTGTGTGTATATGTATATATATGTGTGTGTGTGTGTATGTGTGTGTATATATATATATATATATATATATATATATATATATATATATATATATATATATATATTTTTTTTTTTTTTAATTCTAGCTGTGTTCCCAGCTCCTGTTACTTTGAGCCCTCGTTCACACTGAACACAGCTTTGAAATCGTGGAAGTTCATCTGAACTCGCATGATTTCAAAGCCGCATTTCAGTCCGACTTCGGGGGCCACTTGAAAGACATCAGTGCGGGTTCATGCACAGATGTCTGCTGAAATCGCCCCCAAAATCACCAAAAGTAGTACACTACTTTTGGAAATTGCACCGATTGGGACGCTCCTATTGCCAGCGATAGGCTGTGATTTGACCTGTCAAATCGTGCCGATGTGAACGGGGGCTGAGGTTGATTTACTAAAACTGGAGGACCCGGAATCTGGTGCAACTGTGCATGGACAATCGGCTTCTAAAGCCCCATACACTCTATAAGATTTTCTGCAGATTTTTTTCTTCAGATTTTCCAAAACCATATAGTGCAAAGGCCTGCCTGATTGCATACAAATTGAAACTCTTAAGGTTTGACCTCATGTTATATGGTTTTGGTAAATCTGAAGACAAAAAGATAGGGTCTTACTTTACTTTTGTTCAATTAAGCTTTGACAAAAAAAAAAACCTGGAAGCTGATTGGTTTCTATGCAGAGCTGCACCAGATTTTACACTCTCCATTTTAGTAAATCAACCCCATTTTTCTCCATATGAAATGTTGCTGCAGTTAAAACAATCCAAAATAAGAATTCCTAAATATGCGTTGTATTTCAAAAAGTGATGAAACCTGTCGGCCAAAATCAGACTTGGTGCATATTCATAACGTATGTCACTGCAGCTCATTTTCATGCATGTTACCTGTGTTGGCACTTTGCTGTGTCATTCATATTGTTTTACAAAGACCCCTTTCACACTGTGGCTGTTTTTAGGTGCTTTAGCGCTGGAAATAGCCTCTGCTAAGCGCCTGAAAACCGCCTCCCATTCATTCAAGTGTGAATTTTCACAACGGGGCGGTGCGCTTGCGGGACGTTCCCAAAAGTCCTACAAACAGCATCTTTGGGGCGTGTTGGGAGTGCTGTATTTAGCGCTCCCAAAACGCCCTGCCCATTGAAATGAATGGGCGTGCGGGTGTTTTTGGCAACCATTATCGGCACTTTGTTTTCTTTTGGCACAATGCTGAAATCCCTATTTTTGGCCAATATTTCGGTGCATCACTATGTTCTACCTTACCTATAAAACTAAAAAAAAACTAAAAAAAGTTATGGCTTTAGATATCCCCTTAAAGTAAAACCATGTTGCTTTTAAAGTACCGTATATACTCGAGTATAAGCCGAGTTTTTCAGCACATTTTTTTGTGCTGAAAATGCCCCCCTCGGCTTATACTCAAGTCTGTGTCCATCTTCAACTTTGTGCGCCTGATCCTGGCCAGCCGTAGGACCCCAAACTTGGCACACATGTAGCCCCACTCTTCCTCTACAAGTGTGCAAAGTTTGTTGTCCAGGAGACCTACGGCCAGGGAGCAATGATTTTTCAAACCTGGGCACCCCTTCCATAGACTCCCATGTTAAAAGCCAGTCTAGTCAAACAGCGCCTGAGATCAGGTAGGGAGATTGGGCACAGTGAGGCATGGACACAGTGAGGCATGCAGATGGACACCCTAGGCTTATACTCGAGTCAATACCTTTTCCCAGTTTTTTGTGTTAAAATTAGGTGCCTCGGCTTATACTCGAGTATATACGGTATATAGATGTTCAAAAACACATGCAGCTGTTAACACACAAATCTGTTTTTGGATAGAGCAGGTAAGCAAAAGAACCCCGGTCAGGTGCTTAACCGCTTGCCGACCGGCTCACGCACTTATACGTCGGCAGAATGGCACAGCTGCGCAAAGCAATGTATATATACGTCGCTTTGAATTTCGCGCCGTGCGGGTGTGCGCCCCTGCCGCAAGCTCCGCGCCCGCGGGCCCCATATTGTCCTGTAAACAAGGCATTTCCCTGTTCTGCCTTGTGACAGGACACTGATCTACTGCTCCCTGTCATTGGGAGCAGTGATCAATGTCGTGTCACTCGTAGTCCAGCCCCCACATAGTTGGAATCACTCCCTAGGACACACTTAACCCATTCCTTGCCCTCTAGTGGTTAACCCCTTCCCTGCCAGTGTCATTTACACAGTTATCGGTGCGTTTTTGTAGCACTGATCGCTGTATAAATGACAGTGGTCGCAAAGTAGCGTCAAAAGTGTCCGATATGTCCGTCATAATGTCGCAGTCACGATAAAAATTGCTGCCATTACTAATAATAATTAAAAAAAAATTGATAATAAAAATGACATAAAACTATCCCCTATTTTGTAGACGCTATAACTTTTGCGCAAACCAATATACGCTTTATTGAGAGATTTTTTTTTTTTTTTTTTACCAAAAATATGTAGAAGAATACATATTGGCCTAATCTGTGGAAAAAATGGTTTTTTTATATATTTTTTGGGGATATTTATTATAGCAACAAATATTGCTTTTTTTTCAAAATTGTCACTCTTTGTTTATAGCACAAAAAAATAATAATGCAAAGGTGATCAAATACCACCAAAAGAAAGCTCTATTTGTGGGGAAAAAAAGGACGTCAATTTTGTTTGGGTGCGTCGCACGACCGCGCAATTGTCATTTAAAGCGACGCAGTGCCGAATCGCATAAAATGGCCCGGTCATTGGGTAACCAAATCCTCCGGGGCTGAAGTGCTGTCTTTGAGACTATTTTGGAGGTTGCTCCTCAATTTCTGTGTACCAAAGACTGAACTGAGGAGTATTTCTCTAGTGGGGACACAAACCACGACAAAAAAATTTTTTTTTTTTTTTTTTTTGAGAGTAGTGAAAGGTTAGAACCTTTGAGGGACTTTTACCACATTCCGTGCCCATGATCTCACATGGAGTTGCATTACAAGGCCATTCAACTAAAATATATTGCTTTCGTTGGGCCTGTACACACACACATGCGTAAATATCAGTTAATTAGTGCCACGTTTAAAAAAAAAAAAAAGCGTTACTGGTTAATATTTCTTGTGCATACACGTATAAATCACACCTCCCACTTGAACAGCAGATTACTGTATATTATTTGAATATTTGCCATTTTGGGAACTAGAAGAACTTTTTCTTGTGTAAACGTGTACTATATGGACCACGTTTGCGTGTTTTGCGCAGGAACTTTCTGCCAGGAAGATCCGATGTTCATACATCAGTACCGTCTACAAGGACTTTATATGTCCCAGATACCTTCTGCTGCATTTAGAATATCTAAAGACAGAGGAGCCGGTGCCAATGTGGTCTAAGAATGAATCCCTCTAACAAGGAAGACCTGCAAGGCAAACTCGCTGTGAGCTCTTCTGCTCCTGAGCACAGAAGTGTTAAGGGGCCCTATGGACGCCCGTGGTCTAGTTCCATAAGCTTCGGTTACAGGAGCATTGTTACAGCCCCAGAGCAGAAGTGAAGCAGAAGGCAGGCCTGACGGATCACTTCTGACAATTCCCGTGGTTCTTATTTATTTGGCAGTCCGGGGCCGGCTTTAAGCAGAGCTGCGGATTGAATCCTTGCCCAGAAAAGATTGTGATCTCCTGCTGTAGTCAGCATTTGTGAGATAAGGAAACGCCACTACATAATACTACGCCGTATGGGCCGAGAGTTTGGGAATAGCCAGAGACTTGAACAGAAGATCGTAATGTCCATGACCCAAACTCTTCTCCTTTCTCTTGGCTTCTCATTTTTTTTTTAATTAACCACTTCCCTAACTTGGTTGAACTTGAAGTGTAAGGCCTCGTACACACGACCGGTTTTCTCGGCAAGAAACCAGCAAGAAAACCGGTCGTGTGTATGTTTTCTCGTCGAGAAAACTGCCGAGAAAAATAGAGAACCTGCTCCCTGATTTTTCTCGTCGGGATTCTTGTCGGCCTGTTTCCCGACGAGAAAACTGTGTGTGTGTGTGTGTGTGTGTGTGTGTGTGTGTGTGTATGCATGCGGCTACAAGCTTACCTGTCCTCCGGTAAGCCCGTGCATGCTCGATGAGACTTCAACGCATGCGCGGTAGCTTACAAGGGTAGTGTAGGGTGAAGCAAGATGGCAGCGACGGCATCGAATGTGACGAGCGCATGCTCGTAGTAGTCGATGACGTCACCGCGTTCTTGCCATTTAAAAGAATGGTGGTTCTTTTGAATGGCCATCTGTATGCACGGCTTGGCAAGAAAAGCTTGCCAGGAATCTCGTCAGGAAAAACGAATTTTTTTTCCTGACAGGATTCTCGGCCGTGTGTACTAGGCTTAACTGTGCAGGCGGTGTAAGGGACCACAGTTCAATGGAATTTAGTACAGTTAGATGGAATTTTACAGATCTGTTTTTGAAATGTAATGAAAATATGGAGGAGCAGGTATGTTTAAATTTGAACAAGTAAGGCCTCTTGCACACTCAGCATTTTTTACTGATCTAAATGCAGCACATTGTTTTCAGTGTGCCTGTACACAAAAGCGCGTATAGATGAGTTAAAAAAAAAGAGAAAAATGTATTTGAGTTGCTCGTCATTATTTTACATGTGTATAATGTCAATTTGAAAAGCTTAAAGCGGAGTTCCGCCTAAAAAAAAAACTATTAAAAGTCAGCAAATACTGCAGCTGCTGACTTTTAATAATCGTCACTCGCCTGTCCCAGGGTCCAGCGATGCAGGGGAACAAAGCCCCGCTCGTCTCCCCCTCCTGTCCGCGGCGCCGGCATTGTCACTGTGGGCGCCCGGCTGTGGGCTGACAGCGGGCTGACGTCACAGGCTCAGAAAAGATTGCGATCATATGGTTGGGATCCGCCCACGTGCCTGGACCAGCACTCGGCTCAGCCTATCGGCGACCCGGCTGATCCCGTCCCCTCCATAGTCCAGCAATTCAGTGAGTACAGGGGGGCAGAACAGAGAGCGGTAACTGACAGTCACCAGCTCTCTGCTCGTGAAGCTCTAAAAACGAGCGATCAGCTGTGTTTGATCGTTCGTTTTTCAGTCTTAGAGCCGGTGTTAGACACAGATGCAGCATGGGACTGATGCTGCATCCACCTAGGTAAGTATGATTCAAGAAAAAAACAAAAAACATTCCTATACTTCTTTTAAAATTCCATTATGAGAGCTAGAGTTTATTTTATGCATGTACATGCAAATACTCACAAAATTGGCACAAGGAATACTGATATTCAAGCATCAGAACCGTGTGTGAATAGGTAAATGATCCAATGAAAAACTTGCAAAAAATACTCTGTAGTTTCTCTTTTTAGTGAGTGGTCAACAGAATAAATGTACTTTTTATAAAGCGCTCAACAAACCTTGCCTACAAACGCAAATTGACACCACTGGTTGGACCCAAATCTGGGACACCACAGCCCACTCAACTCAACTGTGATAGAAACCACCTACAAACTAATGCTAAAGTAGTAACATAGTCCCCTAAAGCAGTGGTACTCAACCCTATCCTCAAGTACCCCCAGCAGGCCATGTTTTCAGGTTTTCCTTTATCTTGCACAGGTGCATTTAAATCAGAGTCAATGGCTTGGTATTTTGGACACCTATTTTATCTATGAGAAATTCCTAAAACATGGCCTGTTGGGGGTACTTGAGGACAGGACTGAAAACCACTACCCTAAAGCAGAGGTGCCCAACCCCTGGTCTGTGGACTGCTGCCGCTCCATGGCCTTGTAGGCACCGCACAGCAGGGGGTTAGTGTGATTGTCGAGAGACTGAGGCTTGATTTGTATTTGCTGTATAGCAGAGCTATAGCCAAAGAATCTTCAACATCTAACACATTTTGGGGCGTGTCAAAGGCCTGTGCCATGGCATGGTATTGAATTTCTCTATTTGTAACAAGCGGGCCGCCATTTTTTTATTTTTTTTCTGTGGACAGGTATAAAAGTAAGTGTTTCTGAACATCCTTACTTTCTGCCATGAAGGGTAACTTCTGTGGTCATTCTGCTTTTTAGAAAAGGAAACTTTTGTCTTGCAGCACATGTAGAAGCTTTTGCCGACTATAGGCAGACTCATGACCTTCTATAAGTGGCGCAAGACTTGTTTCTATTGCAAAGAGGGAACAATGACAGAATGACCACATTCATGGTAGAAAGCAAGGATGTTCAGAAGCACTTTTAAACCCGACCACTGAAAAAAATGTTTGTTATATATAGAATGACAGATATGGAAACCTCTACCTGTACAGTATAGCATCAGGACTTGCTGCTGTTTCTTGTCCAATTGACAGATGTTGCAGACGGTTGTAGTACGTGCCGGGGGGGTGTCATTAAAAAAAAAAATTGTTGCCTTGCTCCAAACCTTTTAAAGGCCCAGTTTATTGTCCTCCTTCAAATTTTAGGAGGGCCGGATTATGGCCAGCGGGGGCAGAAAATGCCCCGGACCCAGCATCAGTGAGAATAAATACGGTCTTAGGGTTGGTGGTCAGTAGGAGGAGGAGTGCCCCTATTAGTAAGAGGAATAGTAGCCCATGATTGGTATCGGTAGAAGAAATGGTTCCCTATTGTTGGTGTTAGTGGGAGGAATAATGCTTCATATCAGTGAGGAGAATAGTGCCCCAAGCCCAGATAAAGGCTAGCAAAGGGCCACATCTGGCCCTCATGCCACAGTTTGGAGACCCCTGCTCTGGATGAACAAAGTTCGGGTTTGTGTTTAGTCATGTATTTGGACTACCAATTAGAGATGCACCAAAATTTTGGTGACTGAAACATATCGGGCGAAAATGGTGTTTTCGGTTTTTGCCAAGGTGCATCCTGCATTTTCGATTTCGGCAACAAAATTTCCATTCGGTGCACCTCTACTATCAGTGTATATTTCAATCATTGTGATACTCATTCTGTGCTCTCATCCCTCTGTTTTCCCAGCTAAGTACATTCTTCTCATACCCATCAGTTTACCGTGCCAGACTCCCCAAACAAGCCAGATTTAAGCTTTCCACTGGCTGCTAGCCTTTTGGTACAAAGATAACCGGGTGGTTTAGTATTGGGCTGCTTGGTTCTAAAAAGTGCCGCCTTATGCCCTGCTGAAAAGGCATAGAATAGTACATATGGTGTTTTTTATTCTGGTTATCTAGCTGGAGCCGCCCTTTAACTTGAGTACGGAGACATCTGCTTCAGGTTTACATATAACAAACACTGACATCACCTGCTTAGCAGCTAAAGTGATGCAATCAGAGTCATGGTGACAATTTGCCAAAGGCTTCAGGTCAAAGGGCACGTGTGTCATCGGTAGCGCACAAATGCCATATCATGGTTGTGCTTCAAAAATACAGGTAAGGTGGATGGCTCTTCTTTCTGGGTTGGCGGGTTCACAAAGGCTTCTGGTAATCTAAAAATCCCCGGTGAGCTATAATCCTGTAATCTACAGTTTATTCCCTGAGATTTGAAAAGAATAAAAAAGTATAATATGTTTCAAAGAGATCTTCTAACTGGAAAGAGAAGGTAAGAGGGGATTTTGAAAAAAAAAAAAAAAAAAAAAGGAAGCTTTGTTCGAAACAGGTCAATGTAGTATCAGCTGAGATCTGCAGCTACAAAATTCACTTACCGTATTCCTCCATTCCTTTCAGCTCCATTGTGGTGGGAGCATAAAATTCAATGGTTTTGTGGGAATTGCTGTATTTCACGAGTGTCAGGAGTGTCCTGGATTGTTTCCTGGGGAGCTGCGACATCTGGTGACTTCATCATTTTACTACATCAGAAGACTTTGGTCATACAGGAGATTTGCATTCACTTGGAGATCCTCTTTAAAGGGGACCCAGCTTCACATCTAATAGCAACCCAGCAAAGAAGACACCACAGTGTGCCTATATATACAGTATCTCACAGAAGTGAGTACACCACTCACATTTTTGTAAATATTTTATTAGATCTTTTCATGTGACAACACTGAAGACATTACAATTTGCTGCAATGTAAAGTAGTGAGTGTACAGCTTGTATAAGAGCCCATTCACACAGGGGCGGCACGACTTGTCCCGCGACTGTGCCGGGCGATCTGAAGACTTCAAAGGTGACTTCAAAAATGACTTCTGTATTGAAGTCGCCCTGAAGTCGTCTTGAAGTAGTACAGGAACCTTTTTCTAAGTCGGATCGACTTCAGTCGCTCCAATTAGAACGGTTCCAATGTACAGAATGGGACGCGACTTGTCAGGCGGCTGAGTCACCCTTGTGTGAATGGGGTCTAACAGTGTAAATTTGCTGTCCCCTCAAAATAACTCAACACACAGCCAATAATGTTTAAACCACTGGCAACAAAAGTGAGTACACCCCAAAGTGAAAATGTTTAAATTGGGCCCAAAGTGTCAAAATTTTGTGTGGCCACCATTATTTTCCAGCACTGCCTTAACCCTCTTGGGCATGGAGGTCACCAGAGCTTCACAGGTTGCCACTGGAGTCCTCTTCCACTCCTCCATGACGATATCACGGAGCTGGTGGATATTAGAGACCTTGTGCTCCTCTACCTTCCGTTTTGAGGATGCCCCACAGATGCTTAATGGGGTTTAGGTCTGGAGACCACCACCATGCTTGACTGTAGGCAAGGCCCACATGCCTTTGTACTCCTCACCTGGTTGCCACCACACACGCTTGACACCATCTAAACCAAATACCAAATACATTAGACCACAGGACATGGTTCCAGTAATCCATGTCCTTAGTCTGCTTGTCCAAAGCAAGCTGTTTGCAGGCTTTCTTGTGCATCATCTTTAGGGTGGATTTACACCTATGCAGTTTTAGTGCTTTTTGCATTTTGCAGATTTGCACTACAGTCCATTTAACATGGTTTCCTATGGAACACGTTCTGTAGTGCAAATCTGCAAAATGCAAAAAGCACTAAAAATGCATAGGTGTGAATCCAGCCTTAGAAGAGGCTTCCTTCTAGGACGACAGCCATAAAGACCAATTTAATGCAGTGTGCAGCGTATGGTCTGAGCACTGACAGGCTGTCCCCCCACCCCTTCAACCTCTGCAGCAATGCTGGCAGCATTCGTATATCTATTTCCTGAAGAAAACCTTGACGCTGAGCACATGTACTCAGCTTCTTTGGTCAACCATGGCGAGGTCTGTTCTGAGTGAAACCAGTCCTGTTAAACCGATGTATGGTCTTGGCCACCGTGCTGCAGCTCAGTTTCGGGGTCTTGGCAAACTTCTTATAGCCTAGACTAGAGCTGCACAATTAATTGTTCGAGAATCGTGATCTATCTTCTAAGAAAAAAAATTGCGATTCTCATTTTAGCCAGAATCATGCAGCTCTAGCCTAGACCATCTTTATGTAGAGCAACATTTATTTATTTTTTCAGATCCTCAGAAAATTCTTTGCCATGAGGTGCCATGTTGAACTTCCAGTGACCAGTATGAGAGAGTGAGAGCGATAACAGCAAATGTAACACACCTGCTCCCCATTCACACCTGTGACCTTGTAACACTAATGAGTCACATGACACCTGGGAGGGAAAATGGCTAATTGGGCCCAATTTGGACATTTTCACTTTGGGTGTACTCACTTTTGTTGCCAGTGGTTTAGACATTAATGGCTGTGTGTTGAGTTATTTTGAGGGGACAGCAAATTTACACTGTTATACAAGCTGTACACTCACTACTTTACATTGTAGCAAAGTGTAATTTCTTCAGTGTTGTCACATGAAAAGATTTAATAAAATATTTATAAAAATGTGAGGGGGTGTACTAACTTTTGTGAGATACTGTATATACATTTAAACTTGCATAAAAGGAACTTAACCAGGGATCACACCTTTGAAATCCTAGACTTTGCTCTGACCTGGACCTCTGCCCCCTTCCAAGCTGAGGTTCCTGCATTGATGAGCATTTACCAGGATTTGAGGGCTCTCCTCACCCACACAAGGAGGGCACCTTATGGAGCCAGCTTTCCTGGGCTGCTGTTTTATCGGATTTAAAATATTCCAAATTTAAAATAGTGTAGGTCCTTTTAAGGGGGGAGGTTCTAGTTTAGTTTGCCATTTAACATGCTTGTGGTTCCTTCACATTATAATAGAAAGGGACAGCCCCTGTTAAGCCTAGTATGCTGGGCGGCATCAGCCGGTCCAAAAGGAACTGGCCGACATTTGGCCTGTGTACAGCAGCTGGTCCAACAGAAGTCGGCGGGCTTCTTTCCAATAGTCATGACCGAAAAAGTTCTGCCAACTGGCTCCCGGTCAGCGTTCTCAGCCAATGGCTGAGAGTGCTGACCGGAGTGTTGAACGAAAAAAAAACTAGTAGTGTTTTACAACGCTTTAGTAGCCAGTTTTAATTAGGTCGTAGGAGTTTTTATTTAATTTTTTCTTTAATGCCACCTGGTGTTGAAAACTGGTAGTGATATGTGGCCAGACAAATACAGTGATTCTCTATGAGAAACATTTTGTCAGGGTGTGGAAGGGACGTTCTTGTTGATGTCATTCTCTTGTGGAGTCAGAGTCCTACCAGAGATTTTACTTTTACAGTGGAAATCTTTCGTACTTCCACGGACAATAGAAGAGCATCAAAAAGTTGGGCACTAACTGTTAATTATTCAGCCACATCAGCTTAGTTCGATTCAAAAAAAGGGGGGGGAGATTGCGCTACTGTGTAATACTAAAACGGGAAGGATTGCGGCACTGCATCCAAGATCGAGAACCGCAGAATAACAGTAAGACGGGGCTCATCACGCCGCGATTCTCTGTATCGCTTGTTTTGTTTAGTTGTATAGTAAGAGCCCACCTTTTTACTCTTAAAACCCTATTTTATTGGAAATACTACACCATTGGAGGTTTCTTGTCTGTCCCCTCTTGGGCTCTGGGTTGGAGTTCCGCTCCCCCTCCCCCTTTCCATTTGTAGGCAGCGTAAGTGGTGGTGGCCAGATCCTTGTTGCACCAGAGTGGAGAGGATATAAAGAGAGAGACAAGACCCCATGCTATGCCAGTTATCTTTTGAAGTGAGGTGAGAATACTGGGAGACAGGTGTAGGATTCACCAAGGGTTCAATACTACAATTTGGTATTATAATAGAAGACCCAAACTCCATGTCAGAACAGCCACCCATTGGAGATACCTGATTGACACCTTATGGACTTTTTAGATCTCATTTATCACTGTTTTATTGCAATATTGAACCTTGTCTATATGCACTATACCAGTATTTATTTATGCTCACTTTGGTATCATAGCTTTGCACTTAAGCAGTACACTGGTGTATTTCTTAGTATTGGTATGTTATATATTCACTATTGATTCATTTGGCAGTCACATATATGTTATATATTCACTATTACATTTGGTAGTGGTTTATGTTCACATGAGTTTTATTATATTGTCACGTTGTCACATATTTAGTTGTGGGTTTTAGTATTACACAGTAGCTCAAAATCCCCCCCTTTTTTGTTATGCAGTTTATGTATTACTCTCAATTAGCGCGAAAGATACTTTCTATTCACAAGCTTAGTGCGATTGGCATATAACATGAGTGTCAGGCTCACTTTCATTTTATGTGGTGTTTTATAGCAGGGGAGAACGTATATCTTGTTTTGTCAAGTATAAGTGAAAACCAAATGTCACGTTGCTGTATATTGTGATTGCATTTCATGGTACGACAAACCACAGGAAGATGTAATGTAGTAAATTGCTGTGCTAGCATTCTCTGCTTTAGACTTGCATTATGATGTGCTGGCTGATAAGATAGTTTGTTATAGGCAGCTATAATGTATTTTTAAGTGCACACTTTATATATTGTACTGTAACTTTAGGCCTCATGCACACGGCTGCTGTTAAACGTTTTGTGAGTTTAGGTGGTATTTTCTTCCTGTCCTTGAACCCCTCTGTTATCCTATGTATCCTTCTTCTGTCCTTGAACCCCTCTGTTATCCTATGTGTCCTTCTTCTGTCCTTGAACCCCTCTGTTATCCTATGTGTCCTTCTGTCCTTGAACCCCTCTGTTATCCTATGTGTCCTTGAACCCCTCTGTTATCCTATGTGTCCTTCTGTCCTTGAACCCCTCTGTTATCCTATGTATCCTTCTTCTGTCCTTGAACCCCTCTGTTATCCTATGTGTCCTTCTGTCCTTGAACCCCTCTGTTATCCTATGTGTCCTTCTGTCCTTGAACCCCTCTGTTATCCTATGTATCCTTCTTCTGTCCTTGAACCCCTCTGTTATCCTATGTGTCCTTCTGTCCTTGAACCCCTCTGTTATCCTATGTGTCCTTCTGTCCTTGAACCCCTCTGTTATCCTATGTGTCCTTCTGTCCTTGAACCCCTCTGTTATCCTATGTATCCTTCTTCTGTCCTTGAACCCCTCTGTTATCCTATGTGTCCTTCTGTCCTTGAACCCCTCTGTTATCCTATGTATCCTTCTTCTGTCCTTGAACCCCTCTGTTATCCTATGTGTCCTTCTGTCCTTGAACCCCTCTGTTATCCTATGTGTCCTTCTGTCCTTGAACCCCTCTGTTATCCTATGTATCCTTCTGTCCTTGAACCGCTCTGTTATCCTATGTGTCCTTCTGTCCTTGAACCCCTCTGTTATCCTATGTGTCCTTCTGTCCTTCAACCCCTCTGTTATCCTATGTGTCCTTCTGTCCTTGAACCCCTCTGTTATCCTATGTATCCTTCTGTCCTTGAACCGCTCTGTTATCCTATGTGTCCTTCTGTCCTTGAACCCCTCTGTTATCCTATGTGTCCTTCTGTCCTTCAACCCCTCTGTTATCCTATGTGTCCTTCTGTCCTTGAACCCCTCTGTTATCCTATGTGTCCTTCTGTCCTTGAACCGCTCTGTTGTCCTATGTGTCCTTCTGTCCTTGAACCCCTCTGTTATCCTATGTGTCCTCCTGTCCTTGAACCCCTCTGTTATTCTATGTGTTCTTCTGTCCTTGAACCCCTCTGTTATCCTATGTGACCTTGCACACATGGACTTTTTTGGAAGTTTAGTAGCAGGGGACTTTAGAGGATGTTTTCTGAATGCCCTAAAATCACATTCAGGAGAGGGAATTTTGACCACGAAAACCACTGAACGCTGTTAAACGCCTGTAACCGCTAGGTGCGTTTAGCACTTCTGTGTTTATTTCAATGACCAGAATAAATTAAAATCTGGTCAATGAAATAAACACCCAAACACCAAACTGTGTTAAATTCCCCTAAACTGGTTTGAAAAAATACAGCTTAGGTGAGTTTATAACGCTAAGAGCCGGTTCACACTGGGGCAACACAACTTCCAGCGCGACTTTACAAGGCAACTTCGAGGCAACTTCAAGTTGCCTCCAGGACAGGCGACTTTGCCAGTGGCCAATCAAACAATAATCAGCTCTGTGGGAGGGAGGGGTTTGCCTGAGAAAACTATTTTCTCTTCCTGTAAAGTTGCTTCAGTTAAGACGGGATCCGACTTTGGAGGCGACTTCCATTGAAATCAATGGGTACAAGTTGCCTAGAAGTCGCCTTGAAGTAGTACAGGAACCTTTTTCTGAAGTCGGAGCGACTTCAGTAGTGTACATTAAGACGGCTCTCCTTCACTTAAATGTAATTTGTCATGTCGCGTGACTTGGGGCGACACAAGTCGGATCCCAAGTCGCGGTAGTGTGAACCGGCTCTGATTTTTCTCCTGTAGAGATAAACAATCTTCACAAGAAACGCAGTGTGCATGAGGCCTAATCCAGAAGATATTTTTCCCACTTGCTTTTTCATATTTTGATGATTGCATCAGTATATCAAGAAATATGATTGGCATAAGTGCCAGTAATAATAATAATAATAAGACTGCTCAGAAAAGGTCAGTTAACTGCATGGTGGGTATGTCCCCCCCAGACAGTCAGGCCTGACCTGTAGGCTTTCAGGTCCCCCACCGACTCTATACCGAGAACTGAGCGATGAAAGTCTGCTGTCTGCTCCATTCTCATGTCGGCTCTGAGCACAGAGCAATGACTGTCAGTCGCTGCTCTGTGCTCTTCCCCTCCAGCACTCACTGAACTGCCAGGCTGTGCAGGGGACAGGAGCGGCTGGCTCAGGCTCTCAGCAGTGCGCTGAGAGGCTGCGCCAGCTGCTGGTCAGACATCTGAGCAGAACCTGATTATAGGGACCGCTCGGACTGATATATACAGTGCTTGCATGGGATCTGAACTCTGCAAGTATTAACGGACAACCTTCACCCACCTTTCTGCTGTGGCGCATAAAAAAAATTGTGAAGCCCAAGACAGTCAAAAGCTGATCTATTGGAACAAAATAGATCTTATGCCAACCGATGAAGCATATAAGGTGCTTTATAGCTCATTCTATGGGGTTGATTTACTAAAGCTAGGAAAGTGCAAAATCTAGTGCAGCTCTGCATAGAAACCAATCAGCTTCCAGTTTTTTTTGCCAAAGCTTAATCGAACTAGCCGATGTTAAAAGCGGATTGGCTACCATGCACAACTGCACCAGATTTAGCATTCCCAAATTTTAGTAAATCAACCCGTGTGTGTTTTTGGCTTCAGCTCTCCATTTCCATATCAGGGATTTAGAAATAGCTAAAGCCAGAAGACCTACAGTACATAATAGCTAGATATCTGGCATCTTCTGATTGGCCGCATTTCTTCAAGTATAACCCAGAAGGTTTGTGGTGAGAAGAGACTAAAGGGACCACGTTTCTTCTAAAGAATGCACCATAAGAGCGGTAATGGCAGATAGCTCAGTTGCCTTTTTAATGGGTTGGGAGATGTAAATGTAGGGGCTTTGCATTGCAAGTACTTGTTTTTAAGTAGCAAAATGGAATCTTAAACCACGTTACAACCTTTAAAATGCCACACACCGAGATGCAAAATAATATTCTTCCTTAATAAAATAGCCAGCAGAAACAAGTTCCATCCCCACATGTTTGGTGCTAGGCACAGCGCTTTCTCAGACAAAGATCTTTAACATTCTCTTATTTAATGCATCACCCTGTCCAGTTGTCATACAGAGCTGCTGGAATTGTTCAGCGTACTGCACCTGGTGGTCTTCATACATGGCTAATGCTGTGCTTTGTAGAGGCGGTGCCATTCTTTAGAAAGGCTATTTACCAGAAATGGGAACATGTAAGCATATTCTGAAAGAGAAAGAAAAGTTTCAAAGGTATGTATGCTGATTGGCTCAGTTTTATTCTGAAAACGTCCAGGTTGACAATATTATAGGATCTTTGTAGAATTTCCCTCACTTACGATGGACTTCCCCATCTCCTTGCTAGGGTTGGGTGGTTTCCAGTGTGATAAGGACTAAAGTTAGCGAATTTGTTGGCAGGTTCTTGTACAGACAGTCTAGGACAAGCTTGTTCCAACATGGAGAATAAGGAGACACCTACATCTTCTACCGAGGTTAGTGATATCCACTTGTCCTTTTCATGGGAACTTCTGGGGAATAGAAGCTTGTGGCCTTCCACTTTTTTCAAAATTTTCTTTTTCAGAACACAAATGGTATACCTACATAAATCTACGTGTTTAGGTGATTATATCTGTCAATAGGTAAACCTTGCCCTACTGCCCTTTGTTTCGGTCCTCCTTATAATTTTTATATGCATTTCTCAATCTTTCACATTCTATGTTATATTTTTTTACCAATATATTTGTGTATTTCGGGGCACTAAAGCTTATTTATAGTCTCAACGTTTTTACTGTCTGAATTAGGGAAGGAATGTCCTGAAATCTCCTGCATGCCTCCTTCTCACAGCAAGCAATGAACGTTTTAATTTGTTAAATGGGCGCCTCCTAACCACCAGTGTCATGCAGCCTCTTCCTTTCTATCCCAGCCATCATACGCACCCCCCCTTGAGCTCTATCAACTGTAGAGGTGACATCATGACGCCTACTCTACTAGCAATGGCCAATACTTCTGTTACCCAAAACTCACCTGGTAATACCCATGGCAGATAACTGACCAGTATACAGTTATGCCAATTCTTTGTGCTGCTACCTACCTCCATCAGCATGCCTCAATGACTGTAGGGGCATTTAGGCACCAATAGTCTCCATCCAGGGCCCAACCATTCCAAAAATTCTAGTTTTGGCTTAAAGGGTTGCTTAACTGTACTTCTAAAGCAAGATTAATATTATTTAGAGAGCCCAAAAAAAATATTGTAAATTTAGCAGAGGCTGGGGTTGGTGATAAAGGCATTTTTTTGCAAGTTGAAGTTAAGCATTTAAAAGTGGTTAGCATGTATCGCCCTGCGGTGCAGGGTATTATCTATTAAAAGTTCCTAGTATTTGTGTGGAATACCTCCTTTGTCGTCTAAAAAACCTGATGGATTAATACATCTTCATTAACGCTTAACTCCAGTCAGCTGATAAATTAATCCCCTTGAGGTAGCTCTATTGGTCCTGCATTGTACGTCATGACATCGCGAGGGGGCTGCCAAACGATTAGCAAAGAGTTATGGCTTGTGGGACCAGTTGTCCAACAAGAAGGAAGCCTACAGGAACAAGCATTAGGTAAGTAACTCTATTATAGAGGTTTCCCAACAAAGGCCCTGTTTACTGACCTTCAAACTTTAGGGGGCCACAGTGTGGCCAGTGGGAGAAGAAAATGTTCTTGCGTCAGTGAGCATAAACAATGCTACATAATTAGTATTAAGGGGAGTAATAGTGCCCCATTGTTGGTATCAATGGGAGGAATTGTGCACCATCATTGGTGTCAATGGAAGGAATGTGTACAACTATTGGTGTCAATGGGAGGAATAGTGCCCCATCATTGGTGTCAGTAGCAGGAACTATGTCAGCAACAATGGATGGAATAATGCTCCAAGCTCGGATAAAAGCAAACAAAGGGCTGCAGTTTGGAGGCCACTGGTCTATTGCATGCCCTCAGTCTAAATAATCATTAGAACTATATAAGGGGTGGGGGGTAGGGCAAGCTACCAAAAGGGGATTTTTATCAGCTGACCCGAGTTTAGCTTTAAGATGGCCACTTGTGTGTGCCTGTAAAAGTTTGCTAACACTTTGTTTTTGTGCCCTTTGATGTGTTTGATGCGCTTAAGCGCATAAGTGCCCACATGTGGACGGCTACGCTGAGTACTTCTGGGTCCTCTTTAAGTGCCAGTTGGAGACAATACTGTGCTTTGTCCTCACTGTGAAGGACATGATTGTTGAATTGTATGATGGTGTTTGCTTTCACTGCTATTCTGAAAGACTCCCACTCAACCCCCTCCATTTATTTCCATTATAATACTCTGCTATAATCTTGCTTTCTGTGTGGCTAATTAACGTGACCTTGTTTGATATTTCGCAGACTAACGAGCTCGGAGTGGGCACAATAAGCCAAGGTTCGCTAATCACTGGAATATAGCTTTTTTTTTTTTTTTTTTTTTTCTCTTCTCTCGAAATTAGTTTAGATCGAACATTCTTTGTTGGGCCTCATTTCGCAAACAAAAAAAGAATCTGTTGTTGGTACCTGTGTCGGCCAATCAGATTCCTTCTTTTATTCCTACTGTCCAGTAAGATAAGACAGGACCAGTCAGGTTTCGGTAGAGTTGGCAGTATTCCTAGTTCAAAACAAAGGACAAGAGCTGTTGTGGTTTTATGAATCGTTAGTTCATAACTTGAAGTGTGCCAGTGGGCATGCAGTATTAAGTTAAGTGAATTGGTTCAGCATGGTGACTGTGGTACCACACCGTTCTAATTGCATGTGCTAGATAACGGAGGCCTTAAATAGGAACTCCGGCCGACCTCTCCATTTTTAATTTTTTTTCCCCACTTACCTGATGGTGGTATTTGCACATTTCAGATATTCACCCATCCAGTGGATCCAGCGTTGACCCACTGAGATCATCTCATTCCCGGGCACAGCTCCATACTGCGCCGCCATGTTCAATCTGACGTCATCGAGAGACCCACCGGCTCTTCCGGGTTCAGCGGGTGGGCCTCTCGATGACGTGCCAATAGGCCCGCCCCATCTTCCTGTTCTTAAATTAAAGCCTATGCCTCCCATGTGACGTACATATCCCAGGAGGCACCACGGGCCTAAGGCAAAAGACATGCATGGGAAGGCGGGGTAAACTTTCCATACAAAAAAACGTAAATAAAAGAAAACAAATTGCCCTATTTTGCCTGAGGGAGGGGTGGAGAGGTGGGATCTTCCTCGGGAGGGTGAAGGTCCACTTTAAAGCAGTTGTAAAGGCTTATATATACCCAGTGAAGTGACTAGCCTCAGGTGATAGAGATGACACAAATCCTTCTACATTAGTTGTACCTGTTTGTCTGAATTCTTCTCTACATCCTTTCAAAGTCCAGAATTTATAAATCTTGTCTGAGCTGTCAGAAAAAAAGTGGGTGGAGAGCTGAAACTACACACTGCAGAGCTCCGTGAGAAGAGCTCTGGGAGCTGATTGGAGGGAAGTGACACACCTTCCTACACACAGGAACAGACCTGAAGCTGTCAAGCACAGGCTGTGTGCTGCAGATCCCCTTGTCACCCTTTTTCTCTTGGTGTCCGGAAATCTTGTCAGAAGTAATTTATGCTGATAGCAGAGGAATGAAGCGGCAGACATAAATGACACTTGATGCTTTGGACAGAGACAAATACACACTATAGAGGGATATTCTTTGTTCATATTTCATGTCTGAGGTTTGCAGGGGTTTAGTACTTTGCAATGGTTTCTATATATTTAGCAACCTTTGAATTCTATGCAGCCTGCTTGGTGGACTTTGCTCATTGTATAGCTGTAATTCTTAAAAGAGAGCATCCACAGAGTGTATGCAAACCCCACAGAAGTCTCCGCAGTTCATTTTCTGTAGTCTTTGCACATACAGTATCTTGCAAAAGTGAGTACACCCCTCATATTTTTGTAAACATTGTATTATATCTTTTCATGTAACAGCACTGAAGAAATGTCACTCTGCTACAATGTAAAGTAGTGAGTGTACAGATTGTATAACACTGCTTTCCCTCAAAATAACTCGACACACAGCCATTATTGTTTAAACTACTGGCAACAAAAATGGGTACACCCCCTAAGTGAAAATGTCCAAATTGGGCCCAAAGTGTCAATATTTTGTGTGGCCACCATTATTTCCAGGACTTCCTTAACCCTCTTGGGCATGGAGTTCACCAGAGCTGCACATGTTGCCACTGGAGTCCTCTTCCACTCCTCCATGATGACATCACGGAGCTGGTGGATGTTAGAGACCTTGCACTCCTCCACCTTCCGTTTTGAGGATGCCCCACAGATACTCAATAGGGATTAGGTCAGGAGACGTGCTTGGCCAGTCCATCACCTTTACCCTCAGCTTCTTTAGTAAGGCAGTGGTCATCTTGGAGATGTGTTTGGGGTCGTTATCATGTTGGAATAGTGCCCTGCGGCCCAGTCTCCGAAGGGAGGTGATCATGCTCTGCTTCAGTACTTCACAGTACATGTTGGCATTCATGGTTCCCTCAATAAACCGCTGTATGGTCTTGGCGACCTTGGTGCAGCTCCGTTTCAGGGTCTTGGCAATCTTCTTATAGCCTAGGTCATCTTTATGTAGAGCAACAAGTATTTTTTCAGATCCAGAGAGAGTTCTTTCCTATGAGGGGCCATGTTGAACGACCAGTATGAGAGAGTGAGAGCGATAACACCAAATTTAACACACCTGCTCCCCATTCACACCTGAGACCTTGTAACACTAACGAGTCACATGACACCAGAGAGCGAACATAGCTAATTGGGCCCAATTTGGACATTTTCACTTAGGGGTGTACTCACTTTTGTTGCCAGCGGTTTAGACATTAATGGCTGTGTATTGAGTTATTTTGAGGGGACAGCAAATTTACACTGTTATACAAGCTGTACACTCACTACTTTACATTGTAGCCAAAGTGTAATTTCTTCAGTGTTGTCACATGAAAAGATATAATAAAATATTTACAAAAATGTGAGGGGTGTACTAACTTTTGTGAGATACTGTATCTGTCTTCCTAAATGCCGAGCAAGGTGTTTTACAGTTGTTTTTATCTTTATGTATTTACGATCTGACATAGCGAATGCCGGTGATCAAACCAATCTGAGCTGCGCCCAGCGTTTGTGAGAATATAGCCTGTCAAGCCGCCATTGATATGACTAAGGTGGGGTAAGGCTGATGTCACTGGAGCTCTCATACATTGCAATTAGAAGAATTTGTCTTGTGTGCCCACTGCTGAAGTACACCAGATAGCTTTTTCATCGGGTACCCAGACCAACAGTGGGCCTGGAAGAGAATGTGCTATTTTGCCCATTTAGAAAAAAGTGACAGGTTCGCTTGACAAGCCAACCCTCTATCCACTGAAACCCCCCTTTGCAAGCTCCCTGAAATACCTGGTACTTCTCAGTATGGGGAGAATATGACCACCTCCCAGGATACAGTGCTTGGTTTGGGGTGACCATTGCCAGGCCTGTATATAGTCACTTTAAAGTGGGGGTCCACACAAAAATGGAACCTCTGCTTTTCGGAACCCTCCCCCCCCTCCGGTGTCACATTTGGCACCTTTCAGGGGGGAGGGGGTGCAGATACCTGTATAATACAGGTATTTGCACCCACTTCCGGGTACAGACTCCCCTCGGGAGCTACGACCTTCCTGTCCCCGCTGTCTTCTGGGAAACACACAGGTCCCAGAAGATAGCGGGGACCAGTGAGGACGTGCAGCACGACTAGAGCATGTGCAGTAGGGAACCGGGAATTGAAGCCGCAACGCTTCACTTCCTGATTCCCTCACCGAGGATGGCGGCGGGGGCATCCTCGGTGAGGACCTCCGCTTTATGGTGATATTAAACTCCAGTTTTTATGTACTTTCAGCAGCTGATTTAACTACTTGCCAATCGCCCGCCCGCTGTAGGCAAAGCAACGTACTCATGTGTTGCTACCAACTTCCAGGATTAGGGTGCGCGCCACACCCTGCCCCTGCTGTGATTGTACACAGCGTGAGCCAGCCAATGATTCACAGCCAGGACTTGCTGATCAGCTGTGTGCAATCACAGCCCAGAGCTGTGTGTTGGTAAACAACACACAGCTCTGTACAAAGGGAGCAATCTGTCAGTTTCTCATCCCTGTGAAGCAGGCTCTTTACGGAGATCGGGGTTGCGCCGTGTCCCAGGGACACAGCGCACACGCGATCACCACGCTGCATGCCCCCTTGGGTGTGTGATCACGGTGAGATTGGTCATCATTATGACGTTGCCCCAGAACAAGAGCACCCACCGTCATTTTGTTTATACAGCGGGCAGGAGGCGGTTAAATGCCTTGTACAAGTCAACCTGAAAATACACGCTTTTGATTGAAACATTCGATTTTCAAAAGACAAAAAAATGGTATCACTGACTCTAAAGCTGCTTACTGCTCTTTACTGTAAACCAAGTGATTGGAGTGGGCCCCTCAGATCTACTCAAAGGAAAATGAGAAAGGTCATTCATGGACATTCGTTCGGTATCTAGTCTTCGACTGCTGTCCTAAAAAAATAAAAAAAAAAAATCTTCAGTTCACCATTACATTTCTCCAGCTCTTAGTAGTCAAATAGATAATATGCCAAATGCCAAGAGTTCAAATAGCGGAACAAAAGACTGAGCAATATTAAAATCTGGCATGCTGGGACGGCTTGGATAATCCTAAAAAGCAAAATCCCTGTGGAGCTCAGCTAGTCTGCCTCTTCAGAGGGTCAGGTGGTGGTTGGGTTGTGGGGGGTCCTGGCACTTACACATGGTGAGATTTTCTTTAAAGTGGTTGTACACCCTGTACAACCACTTTTACCTACAGGTAAGGCCTACCTGTAGGTGTTGGAAATCTCTCCTAAACCTACACGGTTTAGGAGATATTTACAATAGTCTTGCGCCGATGTCTACGGCGCAGGCGCACTTTAGAAACGGCGATCATGCTGTTTCTAAAGGAGGTCATGCGCGGGAGTGATGTCATCGCGGCTCCGGCCAATCACAGCATCTGAGCCGCGATACCCAGAAGTAACTCCGGGGCGACATGTCGCCGGCCGGTGCTGTGTTGAGCACCGCAGCGGGGGCTTCCATCCCAGGTGAGTATTACATAATGAGCTAGTATGCTATGCTTACTAGCTCATTATGCCTTTGTCTTGCAGGTGTTCGTTTTTTTGTTTTTTAAAGTGGGTTTACACCCACTTTAAGGTAATGGTATTTCTATGTGTAGTTTGTTGCTATTTATATTATATTTACATAATGTAAGCCATAGTTACTCATAGCATATACTTAAAAGGGTTCTAAAGCCTAAACATTTTTTATTTTCATGCATTCCTTGTATTAAGATAAAAAATGATCTCCCCTCACCCCCTTTTACTTACCTGAGCCCTCATTCGATCCAGCGCTGTGCACATCTGCAGCTCTTCTCTCCCCTGACTTCCGGGTCTCGCTGGCTTTGCTAGGGCATCAGGAACCAGTGCTGTCAATCAAAGGCAGTGACGAGGCCGAGTCCCGATGTCTGTGTCAGCGGCGGGGCTTGGGAGTGAACACTCACGAGTGCCCCCATGGGAAGCAGCTTCCCATGGGGGCCCTGGACAGAGGAGGGGACAGAAATGTTGGCGGGGAACCAACAGGAAGGGCAAAGGGGGGAGGAATGCCACTTGGCATTAATGCGCATTTATCTAGGATAATCCTTTTGTTTTTAAGCACCAGGAATCCTGCATTGTCCTTTTCTCTCCTGCTACTCTTCTGCATGTCCTGTCCCATGCCGCCATCTTTGTTTTCTTCATCATTGGAAGCTGGCCTTACCTTCCTGGTTCTTGCAGTCGGTCCCCTGATGATGCAGCACCAGACATTTTTCCTGTGCTGTGGGGAAGCTGATGCCTCAAGAGATGTGACGTCTGTATCTCAGGAGGTGGATGACATGCCATTCTCACCGAGATCAACTCAACGCATGGGGTGGGTCAAAAAAAATAAATGTATGTATGTATATATATATATGTGTGTGTGTATGTGTGTTTATATGTATGTATGTATATATATTATTGGGGGGGGGGGTTATTAGAATGGGGCATAATGTATTTTTTGCTGGAGGATCTAATTTGAAATTTTAGGATGGCTAAGAGCTAGACCTGTATCCACCCATGACGGTTATTTCTTTCTCGTACATCACGGGACACAGAGCGGTATAGTCATTACTATGTGGGTTATATAGATACCTTCAGGTGCTGGCACTGGCAACTTCTAAAACTGGAAGTACCCTCCCCTATATAAGCCCCTCCCATCCGGGAGCACCTCCAGTTTTTTGCCAGTGTCTAAGGTGTTGGCCAAGAAGTAACATGTGTTTTTCACTGAGCTTGCGTACAGGTTCTTTTGGGCCTCAGTAAGCTATTCCGGATCCGACCAAAAAAGCTTCATAGCTAAACGGTCGGTACCCGGGCCTTGCAAGAGAAGAGCAAGGTTTTGCCTGTAATGCCTCTCTTAGGAGGGCTGGACCCTGGGATCCAGAGCTCTGGTCATACCCACAACCAAGATGTTTTCTGTGCAGGGTGCTATACAGGTCCAGGGGAGTGGAATCCTTGGGAACCCGGTCCCTGAAGGTTTAATTACAATGCCTGCCGTGATAGGTGAAGTTTGGGCTTCTGTGGACCAAACAGAGTCCTGCGGCGAGGAAAAGGTAAGTGGGGGCCCTCGGGAACTTGGTTCTATTGAGGGACCCCCAAGCCTATTTTGTCTTTCTGCCTGTTACCTAAGGTATTCCCGCTAATATTCTGTGTATGCCTGTTACTACTGAGAAAATGTAAAAATTTTAATAGTAGGCAAGAAAAAAAAAAAAAAAAAGTAAGACCGCGGTACCTGTGTTAGACACTAGAGGCCGCTATGGTTCTTTTTCTTGTAATGTGGATTTTTTTCTTCCAAAATCAAATCCAGGCAGTTGGTAAGTTCTCTGCTGGGAAGCTGTCTCCTCTGCCCTGTTGCTGCGTTCATCCATCCCCGGGCCCTGCGGCAGGGACCCTGGCTCCCATCTAGCTCCTTATTTTTTTCAAAAGAGGCGCCGAAGGCGCACGTGCCCGCGCCTCTATATATAGAGGCGATCTGGAAAAAGGGGCGGAGCGGGTGGATGACGCTCGGTGTGCGCCGCGGCGCTACTGCGCATGTGCGGGCGTCCAGCGTGTTTTAAAGCACAATCATAGCTGGCTATTGAAGTGCACAGACAGAGCTAGCAACAGTATAAAGGCACACAGAGGCGGTTGATGCAGGCATCCCCTAGAAAGGCACTTTAGTAGACACCAACTGTTATATAGCAGCAATTGTGCTAGACTATTCTCAGTAAAAGTGGTGTATTACGGCTGGAATACCTCAGCTTTAGGCTTAGGAATATGCCGTCCAGAAGCTCCGGAACTGAATCTTCCAGGAAGCGAAGGGGGTCTCATCGGGCTCTGAGGATCTTGGGCATGCTTCTGCTGCACCAGTCTCCCCTGAAGTTCAGAGGTAAGTGACCGTAGAGACCCCGCAGGGGTACTTGGTACTGTGGCTGTCCTCAGTTCACCTGCTCCTGTGTATGTAACAGAGGAGGTTTTTTCCTCAGCTCTGGGAGGATTAGAGAGAGATTGTCAACATTGATCGCTGCCTCCCTGTCAGGGAAAGCACGCCCGATCTCCGTCTCCTCCTTCAGAGTGCCTGTTAGCAGAGCAACAGTCCCATACAGGGATCGACCTGCCTGAAGGGGATCAGGATGAGGTTGATTCTGTTATAGAGGAATCAACAGTGGAGGAACCTTTTCTCAGCATCTCAAGCTGAAAGATTATGGGTTCAGTCTCTGACTAACATGGTCCGATCAGCATTTAAAAATGCACCTTGCGGAACCATCAACCACTACTGTATCCTCGTTGGGGTCGCTAGAAGCCCCCAGACTGTCTGTTCTTTTCCACTTCACCCTTTACTGAAAGGGCTCATTTACCAGGATTGGGAACATCCTGAGAAAATATTTATTCCCCCCAAGAGATTTCCGGTGGTCTATCCCATGGAGGATAAGTTCATCAAAAAATGGAAGGTCCCTACAGTGGACGCAGCCATCTCTTGTGTGTATAAATCACTGACATGTCCAGTGGATAATGTCCAAATGTTCAAGAACCCAATAGATAAAAGATTGGAGTCCTTATGAAAATCTGCTTCTTTCTACAGCAAGCTTGGTGACACAACCAGCAGTGGGGTCTGCTAAGCAGTGAAGGATCAGTTGAAACAGGTCTTGAGGGACTTGACAGATCAGCAGGCCCTTGCCCTAGCTGATCTACCTAGAGCCTTAGGCTTTGCGGTTGACGCCATAAAGGATTCAATCCATCAGGCCCTCCCGCCTTACGCTGTCTGTAGTACATATGCGTAGGCTTCTATGGCTCAAAAACTGGTCTGCTGAAGCTCCCTGTAAAGAATGGCTGGTTAGCGTCCCATTTCATGGTGAACGCTTATTCAGGGAAGACCTGGACAAATATATCCAGAAAATTTCCAGCGGTAAAAATACACTCTTGCCGGTTAAAAACAGAGTTAGAGGTCCCTCTTTAAGAGGCCTGCTTCTCCAGTCCCTGGGGCATCAGCTGTGTAACAGTTCCGACGGCCTCCTCGGTCAATTCCCGGGGGTAAAAAACAGGGACAATCGCAGGGTAATGAGAAACCCTGGGTCAGGGGAGGTGCAAAACCTCCCCCAAAGTTAAATTCATTGAAGGGTTGCCCCCACTCAGTCGGGTGGGGGGAGGACTCCAGTTGTTCGCAAGAGACCTGGCGGGACACGATCAAAACAGATAGGTGCTCTCCGCAGTATGTTTGGGATACAGATTGGAGTTAAAAGACTCTCCTCCTTCCCATTTTTGAGGTCAAACGTGCCAAGGGATCGACGGAAGAGAGAGTCCCTCCTGTTGGCACTAGAACAACTATTGCTCCAAGGAGTAATTATGGAGGTTCCCCTGGAAGAATGGGGGTTCAGGTTTTACTCAAACCTCTTTACAGTCCCGAAGCAAACGGGGACGGGAGGCCCATATTAATTCTAAAAGGGCTAAACAAATTCCTGTATATCAGGACTTTCTGATGGAGTCGATCCGATCGGTGGCCACTGCCCTACAAGGGGAGGATTGGTTAGCCGCGATCGACATCAAAGATGCTTATTTGCACATTCCCATCTTTCCAGTCCACCAAAAATTTCTACGCTTTGCAGTAGAAGGGCGCCATTTTCAGTTCAGAGCCTTACCCTTCGGTCTGGCCACAGCACCACGAGTGTTTACAAAAATTCTGGCCCTTTATTGGCCAATCTAAGAACACAAGGTGTAATGATAATGGCATATCTAGATGACTTGTTGCTGATAGACCACTCAGTGAAAAAACTAGACGTGGTCATTCACAAGACAATCAAGTATCTGGAATCTCACGGTTGGATTATCAACCGAGACAAGTCAGCCCTAAAAACCAGTCAAAAGTCTGGAATACTTGGGGCTAAGGTTGGATTCAGGCCAGAGAAAAATATTCTTGCCTCGAGGAAAGGTGTTGTCTTTGAAAGATTTGATCCACTTAGTGGGTACAAAAAAGACAGCCGTCCATACGCCTGTGCATGAGGCTGCTGGGAAAAATGGTGGCATCATTCGAAGCAGTACCCTACGGTCAATTCCATTCAAGGAATTTGCAAGGGGCCATACTGTCAGCCTGGAACAAAAAAGTTCAGGCCCTAGACTTACAATGTCCTTGTCCCCTTCCGTTCGCAAGAGCCTCCGTTGGTGGTTGGTTCCCCAGAATCTGGAAAAAGGGAAATCCTTCAGTCCGATTTCTTGGAAGGTGGTCACTACAGATGCCAGCCTTATAGGCTGGGGAGCAGTACTGGAGCAATGGTCTCTCCAGGGCAGATGGTCGGATGCAGAAAAGGCCCTGCCCATCAATCTCTTAGAGATACGAGCAGCCCGGTATGCCCTAGTAGCATGGACATCCAAACTCCAAGGGTCCCCTGTCAGAATTCAATCAGACAATGCCACAGCAGTGGCATATATCAATCATCAGGGGGGGCACCAGGAGTCGGGCAGCCCAGAGGGAAGTAAATTACATCCTGAAATGGGCAGAAAGATATGTCCCAGCCATATCTGCGGTATTCATTCCAGGAGTGGAGAATTGGAAGGCGGACTTTCTAAGTCGCCAGCAATTATGCCCAGATGAATGGTCCCCTCACCCCGAGGTTTTCTGGACAATATGTCAGCGGTGGGGAACACCGGATGTAGATCTTCTAGCATCCAGATTCAACGCAAAGGTGGACAGGTTTGTCTCTCGGACAAGGGATCCCCTAGCTTGCGGCTCGGATGCCCTAGTGTTCCCTTGGGATCAGTTCAAGCTGATATATGCATTCACACCGCCACAATGGTTACCTCGATTACTCCGCAGAATCAGGGTAGAAAAGAAACCAGTGATTCTGGTGGCTCCAGCGTGGCCCCGAAGAGCGTGGTACGCGGAGATTGTAAAATGTCAGTGGGGAGTCCTTGGACTCTCCCACGTCGTCCGGACCTGCTTTCGCAAGGACCGATATACCACCCTTCCTTACCAGCCCTAGGTTTGACGGCCTGGCTATTGAAGCCCACATTCTAAAAAAGAGAGGGCTCTCTAATCCCGTGGTATCTACCATGATCAATGCCAGGAAGCCGGTATCCAGGCAGATCTACTATAGAATCTGGAAGGCGTACATCGCGTGGTGTGAGGCCAAGAAATGGCATCCACATAAGTACGTAATAGGTAGGAGTCTGGACTTCCTACAGTGGGCTGTAGATAGGAAGCTTGCCTTGAGTACTATCAAAGGTCAGTTTTCGGCCTTGTCAATATTTTTTCAAAGGCCCTTGGCTTCGCATTCACTAGTCAAAGCCTTTAGATAAGGAGTGATGCGTATTAGTCCTCCGGTTAATATTCCCATATGTCCATGGGATCTAAACCTGGTTCTGTCGGTTCTACAGAAACAACCATTTGAACCATTACAGCATAGTTCCTTGGTTCTTCTCACCAGGAAATTGTTTTTTCTAGTAGCCATTTGTTCGGCTAAAAGAGTGTCGGAATTAGCAGCTATGTCCTGTAAAGAGCCATATCTGGTTATCCATAAGGACAGAGTAGTGTTACGTCCTCATCCAGCCTTTCTTCCTAAGGTGGTATCAAGGTTTTCATTTGAACCAAGATGTGGTTCTTCCTTCTTTTTTCCCCAAACCTAGTTCGGTAGAGGAAAAGTTATTGCATTCTTTGGATGTAGTAAGAGCAGTTAAAGCTTATCTAAAAGCCACTGCTCAGATTCGCAGAACGGATACTTTGTTTATTCTACCGGAAGGCCCCAGAAAGGGTCAAGCAGCGTCAAAATCTACTTTAGCCAAGTGGATTCGACAGGTCATAATGCAAGCCTTTGGCTTGAGAAGGAGACCGCCTCCGTTCAAAGTTAGGGCGCACTCCACGAGAGCAGTTGGAACTTCATGGGCAGTGCATCACCAGGCCTCCCTGGCTCAAATCTGTAAGGCCGCAACGTGGTCTTCAGTACACACGTTTTACTAGGTTCTACCAGGTGGACGTTAGAAGTCAGGAGGATGTCGCCTTTGGGCGCAGTGTGTTGCAGGCCGCAAAAGATCCTCATGTCTGATAGCGCTCAGCTTATGTATGGTGTATCCCCCCCCTCATTGGGCATTGCTTTAGGACATCCCACATAGTAATGACTATGCCGCTCTGTGTCCCGTGATGTACGAGAAAGAAAATAGGATTTTTATAACAGCTTACCTGTAAAATCCTTTTCTTGGAGTACATCACGGGACACAGAACTCCCACCCCTCTTTGGGGACACTTATTGCTTTGCTACAAAACTGAGGTGCTCCCGGATGGGAGGGGCTTATATAGGGGAGGGTACTTCCGGTTTTGGAAGTTGCCAGTGCCAGCACCTGAAGGTATCTATATAACCCACATAGTAATGACTATGCCGCTCTGTGTCCCGTGATGTACTCCAAGAAAAGGATTTTACAGGTAAGCTGTTATAAAAATCCTATTTTTTAAGGTTCTTTGCAGCCATCAATACATCCTAATTGTACAGGAGAAACCCTCCAGTCTCATCCATCGAATTTTGTTTTAATGACCATTCCTTGTTGTGTTCAATCTTTTGGACAGCTGACGCCATGACTCTTTAGCTCAGGGATATGCAATTAGCGGACCTCCAGCTGTTGCCAAACTACAAGTCCCATGAGGCATAGCGAGACTCTGACAGCAGCAAGCATGACACCCAGAGGCATGATGGGACTTGTAGTTTTGCAACAGCTGGAGGTCCGCTAATTGCATATCCCTGCTTTAGCTGTATATTGTAAGCGACGTTGGGGCTGATAATTTATGCATATGTAACGCATTTCAAGATAACCCACAGGAGGCTAAAAACAGCAAAACTGTGTTCTTGAAAGGAGATGTGGTTGTAAGAATGGGGAAGTTGAATAGCACAGATGGGATTTGCAGGGTATAAATAGCAATTTACAACATATATTGTGCGTATGTATTAATTTAGCTTGTAAACATGACAGAAGGAGCAAAACCTGCCTTGGCGACAGTTCCAAAATGTAAATTTTTTGGTTAACTCAAAAGGAGGAGGTTTCAGTGTTTTATTAGGCGAAGATTAACCTATCATAAATGCACATTAAAGTGCTATTACCTCCGAAATTATGCATTCATGGCTGGACGACCAGGGCTCAGATACATTGTGGTGCACTAAAGAGAACTGTAGAACTGCACTGTAGAGAACAAAGATCGCCAGCACCATGGTCAAATGCAGCAGGACATCCGCTTTATTAAGTCATCAGTGTGTGCAGCAGTCAACACGTTTCTGCCATTCAGCCATACTCATGGCTGATTAAGGCCGTTATAGCGGAAACACGTTGACTGTTTTCTGCTGCACACCCGATATCTTAAAGCGGAGTTCCGCCGAAAGAAAATTAAAAGGCAGATACTACAAATACTGCAGCTGCTGACTTTTAATATATGGACACTTACCTGTCCTGGGCGCCCGCGATGTCGGCACCCGAAGCCGATCTCGATCTCGGGTGCTGCCGCCGCCATCTTCGGTAAGGGAATCAGGAAGTGAAGCCTTGCGGCTTCACTCCCTGGTTCCCTACTGTGCATGCGCGATCTTACTGGTCCCCGCTGTCTTCTGGGACCTGTGTGTCTCCCAGAAGACAGCGGGGGGTGGAGTAGGCGCTGGATGTGGCGCGGTGACCTATGCCCAGAAGTGGGAGCAAGAACCTGTATTACACAGGTTTCTGCTCCCTCCTCCCCCTTGAAAGGTGCCAAATGTGACACCGGAGGGGGGGAGGATTCCAACAAGTGGAAGTTCCATTTTTGGGTGGAACTCCGCTTTTAATAAAGCTAATGTCCTCCTGCATTAGACCAGGGTGCCGGTGCGGGTGCCGGTGATCTATCTTCTCTACTGGTCTGTATTTTAACCTGTTGCCGCCCACGTAATACAAATGTGCGTTGGCAAAAGGATAGGCTTTAATGCCTACACATGAGCCACTGAGTGGCTGATTTTTCTAGTGCCCTAACTGCGTGCTCCTAGCACAGAAATAGCTGCCAAAGACAGCTCTCGGTCTCAACTAATGATTGGTAGCCGGCACCCGATCAGGTAACCACTATGACAGCCAAACGAGTCCACATGATCAGCGATTTTTTTCCGCCACCACGGACATTCAGAACTATTTAAAGGGATGACGGGCAAGCAGTAGGGGTTTAAAGAATTCATACCAAAGTTAATATATCACTGTTTAACCCTTATGGGAAAAAAACGATTGTGACCGAACCGCTTGGCACCCCGTTTAGGTGCTTGAGCTAAACAGTGCCTCCTGCCTTCCAAACCGTTCCAGCAGACCGAGAGCTAATACCAGCCCTTTTACCCCAAGCATACACGTCAAAAGTAGGTCAGTCACCACAATAAAACCAAATATTTACCCTAAACATCACGCAATGGTTAGATAACGAGGTAGAGCT
The DNA here is from genome assembly GCA_029206835.1 of Rana muscosa. Taxonomy (NCBI): domain Eukaryota; kingdom Metazoa; phylum Chordata; class Amphibia; order Anura; family Ranidae; genus Rana; species Rana muscosa. Next base: position 1,027,605,716 of record CM055117.1, read on the forward strand.
GACACGAGGCTAATCCCTTCAAAAGTTAGCCAAATTAGCCAACAGACAATCAATAGGTGACTCAATTGAAGTGGTTGTAAACTCTGTTACACCACTTTTACCTACAGGTAAGCCTATAATAAGCACACCTCCCAACTTTTTGAGATGGGAAAGAGGGACACCTATCAGCAAAAGTATGCAGGCATAAGACACACCCCTTGCCACGCCTCCTTAAAGGAGATTTGTACAAAAAAACAAGATTGGTTAAATCCACAAGTGCTTTTTTTTTTTTTTTTTACCACTACTATTCCTTTTATATTGGCTTTTGTAATTTACAAATTCAGCGATTTAGAAATCAGTTGAAAGTTTTTGATAGGCAAAAAGTGCATTTTATGTACATCTATATAGATCAGACCAAAATGAGGGACAAATGAGGAGGAATGAGGGACAATCCCTCGAAATCAGGGACAGTTCGGAGCTATGAATAAGGCTTACCTGTAGGTACTGTGAATATCTCCTAAACTTGGATAGTTTAGGAGATATTCAGAGTGCATGCAGCTGATGACATCATCGGCACATGCGCTCTGAAGGTTCGGCTTACAGTGCCGGACCTTCAGAGCCCGTGCCAGAAACGGTGGCTCCCGACTCTGTGAGAACCTGGAAGAAACACCGGGCGAAAATGTCACTCGTCTCAGCAGTGAGCGGGCACCGCTGGAGGGCTTTGTTCTGAGGTAAGTATTTCATAATGTGCTAGTATGCAATGCATACTAGCACATTATACTGCTGTCTTGCAGGTTTTTTTTTTTTTTTTGTATTCTTTAACGGTTTACAACCGCTTTAACTCAAACAAAAATGGGAATTAACACCTAGAAGGTACACAGTGGGAGAGACACACATAACATAAACGGTGATCTCACCTCAGACTGGCCGGCAACAGCCTACAACAGTCTATGAGACCTACTTATACAATGTTCCAGTAATCTAAAAAGGTCAAATAGATCTCTTGAGGGATATTGTTAGTTAATATTTCTGTCCCAAGTGAAGGAGCCTCTCCAACCCATTCTGCAGGAGGGCCACCATATTTCCTCTGACCATTAACCTGTACAAGATTAATAAGATTAATATTACACCTTTCCATCCACTCCAGAAGGGAAGCCTTATTGTCCTTATTCAGAGAAGTAATCCAAGCCTGGCTCTCAGTGTTCATCACATGGTTGCCCATCATTGGAGAATGATCTGCTCTCTTCATGGGCCATAATCAGTGGGTGGGAGGCTAGCCCCTAGTCCTCTCCAATAGCCCCTGTCCTGGTTGGGTCTGTTTTTTATTTATTTTTTATAATCAAATTTATTTATTTTTATTATAAACTTCAACATTTCCATTCAGTATTGTACATTCTTATATTCCATCGTTTACATAAAAGACACAAATGAACATTACAGAAAAGGACTAGGTACAAAATTGTCTTATCAAAAGTTTATCAATTACACTACCCCCCCCCCCCCCAAGAGAAGAAAAAAAAAAGACACGGAAAATAAAGTAATTCCCTCACCTCCCCTCCCCCCCCTTCACGCCATCCCTGGCTGCGGTGGAGTAATGCCGCGTACACACGACCATTTTTCTCGTCGGGGAAAAATGAAATTTTTTCTCTCTGACGAGAAAAACGACCGTGTGTGGGCCTTTGGTAATTTTTCCAGACGAGAAAAACGGCATTAATCACGACGAGAAAAATTAGAACGTGCTCTAATTTTTCTCGTCGTGATTCACAGCATTTTTTTCCGCGGCAGTGTTCCCATAGGGAAACGCTGCCGGGTAGCCCACACACGGTCGTTTTTCTCGACCAAGAGAAAAAATGTCAGGAAAACCGGCCGTGTGTAGGGGAACAAGCCGTTCCTCGTTTTTCCCGTAGATTTTCTCGATGGTGTTTTCGCCGTCGAGAAAATCGATCGTGTGTACGCGGCATTGGTCTGCTCTGTCCCTACCCACTCCATTCCTTCTACTTGAGTCGTGTGTTCTCCTACTGTGCCCTTCTGTGTCACTTAAACAAAACCCCTTCCTACTTCCAAAGAGGCCACTGATGGCCATAGTGACTATTCTTTTTAAAGCGGAGGTCCACCCTGAAAAAATTTTTACATTAAAAATCCCCCCAAAAAAAAGAAATAATTAATAGAAAAAAGAAAAATTATACTCACCCTAAATGTCTGTTGCTATGCAGAAGTCCCCTAATCTGCCTCTACTGTGGCTCTTCCTTGTCCTCGGATTGAGAACTTCCGTTTCCTCTTCTTGTGAATGGGGCACGCTGTCTTCTGGGAACTGTGTGTATCCCAGGAGGCAAGCCGCCCATTCACAAAGCGCCGTGCGAGTGGCGCATGCGCAGGAGGAAACGGGCAGTGAAGCCGTAAGTCTTCACTGCCTGTTTCCCTTAGTCAGGATGGAGGAGCCCGGGACCTGCCAGCAGCGATCGATCGCCGTGGCGGGACCGACATCGCGGGCGAGTAGGACAGGTAAGTGTCCTTATTAAAAGTCAGCATCTACACTGTTAGTAGCTGCTGACTTTTTTTTTTTATATGGCTGCACCTCCGCTTTAAGTGTGTAAAAAAAAAAAAAAAAAAAAAAGTATATGTATATTGTGCCTCATGGTTAATATTAATTACTCGTAATTATGTGTAGCGGCCCCCATGGCCTGAATCCCCACCTGGTTGGGTCTGTTAACAATCAAATCAGATATCAATCAAGACAAAAATGGCATGGCCAAGCGATACGTGACTGATTGTGAGGGTTTTAATCGACCCAAGTTGTTCGGTTGTGGTGGAAAAAAAAAATTGACCGTACAAGGTACATGTAGATCAATTGTACATGATTTAGATGGTCGTGTAAAGCCCTATCAATTGATCCTTCACAGTCAATATTTTTTCTGCCACAACCGAATGATTAAGGCTGATTGAAACCGTCATTATCTGTTGCTCATCACTCGCTCAATCGATGTCAGATTTTAAAAATACCTCTAATGGGTCCTTTTTTCGATCTGTCTGTTGTATTATCCTCCTGTTATGGGCACACTATCCAGGAGGGAAAAAAGGCGTAAAACGAGTGAGCCATGCATATGATTACTGCTCTCCTGTGAATTGGAGTGGGGTGGATTTTCTCAGCGGTATGACAGCTTCCATTGCAGAGCCGTGTGAAATGATGTCCTAAGTAAACAGACCCATTTCGCACCCAAGTGAAAGTTCACGCAGATACCCATCATTGAAAGTGTGAGGAGGGGGGGTCGCCATCTTGCAGCGATCGCAATGATCCGACATTGTACAATCTGGAAAGTGGTTGATATGACCTAATCTCAGTGCTGATAACAAGGCTTGGCTCCCGCTTTAATGGAAGGGCTAGAGTTTACTTTATAACCTGTGTGCAAGCGCAGAGTACACACAGAGCGAGATATTAATGTGCTTGTTTTATAGTGTGCTTAATCCTGTCATTAGTCTGTCGGTAATGATGCCATTAAATGTGGCTTCCTAGCGGGGAGGTTTGCAAAAAGTAACGACAGTTCTAAGAATTCTGCAGCTTTCTGAGGATCTCGGTAGAATCTCAAAATGGATTTTGCATCCATGACGCTTTTGTGGCATTGATAAGAAGGTGTTGCTTAGCAATCGCCGGCCAGAACCTTTATCGCCAAGCAGTCACAAAAGAAGGTTCACTTATGAAACCCAGGGCACGAAAAAAAAAAAAAGCATTAAACAGCTATACAGATACTGCCATTCTTTAATAAAGGGCAAGAGAAATGCTTGCCACCTGTAATTCCTATAACTGAATGTTGCTTTATAATTCAGTCGTTAACCGGAAACTTGGGCCCATATTAGTAGAAGGGGACACATACTCAGGTGATGTCACCAACGCTGCTGTGCATTAATACAATTCTCAAAAAAATTAAAGGAACACTTAGAAAACACAACAGATCTCCATGGGGCAAAAAATATCATCTTCGGTATCTATATTGATATGGACTGGGTAATGTGTTAGTAACGAAAGGATGCCACATTGTTTGATGGAAAAGAAAATGTTCAACCTACAGAAGGCTGAATTCAAAGATGCCCCGAAAATCAAAGTGAAAAAATAATGCAGCAGGCTAGTCCATTTTGCTGAAATTTCATTGCAGCAACTCAAAATGGTCCCCAGTAGTTTGTATGGCCCCCCCATGTGCTTGTAGGCATGCCTGACAACAACAGGGCATGCTCCTAATGAGATGACGGATGGTGTCCTGGGGTATTTCCTCCCAGATCTGGACCAGGGCATCACTGAGCTCCTGAACAGACTGAGGTGCAACCTGGCGGCACCGGATGGACTGAAACATAATGCTTCAGAGGTGTTCTATTGGACTTGGGTCAGGCGAATGTGGGGACCATTCAATGGTATCAATTTCTTCATCCTCCAGGAACTGGCTCCATGCTCTCACCACATGGGGCCAGACATTGTCGTGCACCAGGAGGAACCCAGGACCCACTGCACCAGCGTAGGGTTTGACAATGGGTCCAAGGATTTCATTCCGATACCTAATGGCAGTCAGGGTGTCATTGTCTAGCCTGTAGAGGTCTGTGCGTCCCTCCATAGATATGCCTCCCCAGACCATCTCTGATCCAACACTAAACCGGTCATGCTGAACGATGTTTCAGGCAGCATAAACGTTTTCCATGGCTTCTCCAGACCCTTTCACGTCTGTCACATGTGCTGAGGGTGAACCTGCTCTTATCTGTGAAAAGCACAGGGCACCAGTGGCAGGCCTGCCAATTCTGGTTTTCAATGGCAATCGAGCTCCAAGGTGCCGGGCAATGAGCACAGAGTCCATTAGATAACACTGGGCCCTCAGGCCACCCTCATGAAGTCTGTTTCTGATTGTTTGGTCAGAGACATTCACACTAGTGGCCTGCTGAAGGTCATTTTGTAGGGCTCTGGCAGTGCTCATCCTGTTCCTCCTTGCACAAAGGAGCAGATACTGGTTCTTCTAATGGGTTAAGGACCTTCTACGACCCTGTCCAGCTCTCCTAGAATAACTGCCTGTCTCCTGGAATCTCCTCCATGCTCTTGAGACTGTGCTGGGAGACGCAGCAAACCTTCTGGCAATGGAACGTATTGATGTGCCATCCTGGAGGAGTTGGACTGACTGTGCAACCAATCTATAGGGTCCAAGTATCGCCCTCATGCTACCAGTAGTGACACTGACACTAGCCAAATGCAAAACTAGTGAAAAACAGTCAGAAAAGATGAGTAGGGAAAAAAATGTCAGTGGCCTCCACCTGTAAAACCATTCCTGTTTTGGAGGTCGTCTCATTGTTGCCCATCTAGTGCATTAACACCAAAGCAGCTGAAACTGATTAAAAACCCCCTCTGCTAATTAACTGACCAGATCAATATCCCAGGAGTTTAATTGACTCGATGCTATACTCTGATTAAAAAGTGTTCATTTAATTTTTTGAGCAGTGTATAATGAGGCCTCGTGCACACCGGGGTCTGGGCAGAAGGCACGGCATACCATCCAGCCCTGCTGCTAGTAGCCTGCATAAAATTCCTATCAGAGGTTGAAAGCACACAGAGTGCAGAAGTCAGATGTATGTAGTACACGGAGCGCAGGGGTCAGGCGGCTGTAGCGGGCAGGGGTCAGGCGGCTGTAGCGGGCAGGGGTCAGGCGGCTGTAGCGGGCAGGGGTCCGGCACCTGTAGCGGGCAGAGGTTAGAACAGCACCACTATAGCACACAGTAGTGATGGAAAGTAATTTGAGAGCAGTCATTCCATGCTGCAGAAGACACAGGAGATCAGACACTCAGAGCAGATTTTAGCGATAGATTTTTTTCTTATGGGAACATCATTCCGTAGTGCAGACAATGGAGAGGTGAGTGTTTACTCCCTCATTTACAGGGATATCTTTTTAGTCAATTTTCTTTATCTAACAGGGTTGCTTTGCTTTAAGCTGCTTTGGGTAACTGAGGCACCTAATTGCTTCAGTCCAGATGATGTTTAGTTGGTTCATGACTTCTGTCTGCAGTACAAGAACTAAGACCAAGACTTATCATAATGAGGCCGCAGGTCCAGCTTTTTATCCTCTGAGATTTTTAGATTTTTTCAGTTCTGTGTTGTACAATGTGGAACCGTGCTAATGAGCTCTTCAGGGAAAGCTGACCAAAACCACTATTGTAGAAGCAGTGAAGATCAAGGCCACCATGACACGCTGTTGGACTATAGGCAGTTACTGATTAATTTTTACGGAGTTGCAGCATTTTAAACAGTGCACCACATGTATGCTTTGTTGTACTATACTGCAGGCACATTGACAGCTACTGTAATGTATATTTAAAGGCTTTGGGTTGCCAGTCTAAATGATTGACACTGCAGCACATTGGGTTGCATTTATTAAAAAAAATATTGCATAACAATTTGCCCAGTGAACGTGCATGTACATTCGTTCCGTTGGAAGGCAGCAATAACCCCCAAAAAAATAATCTTGTTAGGCTAGATCTTGTTAGGCTGTGCTGGTTGAATACCTTTCATTGATTTTATTAGCAAAATATCTAATTTGGCCACTAGATGGCGCAATATAGCCACATTTGCGCCATCTTGTGGCCAGAAGTAGTATTTACTGTTTTAAATCAATGAAAAACAATCAGCACAGATAGCCTAAAAGCAGTCCTTTTTTTTTGCACAGAATGTACTTTTACTGGATGAATTGCTATGCAAACTTTTTATAAATGCACCTCATTGTGGTAAGACAGTAAAACATACATTTTTGTAAAGCTTTACCACATAATTTTAGTGTGAATGGGCTTGGATAAATTAATAAGGAACTGAAATTTTTCCTGTGGGGGGGGAAACTGGGCTGGCTCCTGCGCTGGTCATGTGACTTAGAGCCTAGGCATTTGGTCATATGAGCTCTGCTGAAGAGTAGCATCAGCCTTATTCACTCCACTCCTATAGGGACACGTATTGTGGGTTGAGTGGCCTTATTCTATGAAGTCAAAAGCTCACTTTTATTATCAACGTTCATAAATACCAAGCTTCCACGTTTTTAACCATGCACTCATGAAGGGGTTAAACTGTTCCAGTAGATCTGTAGCTCTCAGAAGCATTGGGCTTTATCTGTACATTGTGACAAGGCCAAGGTCATGCAACTCATGCTATTGAGCCTCCGGTTTGTGCAATGATATCATTTTGTAAAGCGATGAGGCCAAATCGCAGCTTGTTTCATTTTATTGTGAAAGCTCGCTTTAGCGAGAACCCACTCCCGTCCGAGAAAAATGCAGCCTTTTGTAGAGATAAATAAGTTACTTGTCACAGCCTCTGTAATCTCATCTGGCTGTAAAGTTGCACTGGCATTTCTCCCACTCCCAGAATCCTTTGTGCTCTTGTACGGTCAACATTTTTATAAGCAGTTTTTTTTTTTTTTTAAATGAATATTCTGTTTTGCAAATCAAGATGAAACCAGATCTAGGCTTTGACTTATCAATGAACCCTAAACTTTTCTATAATAACATTGCATGACAAGTAGATTGGCTTACATAGAGTTGATTTGGTTAGTAGGTATCAGTGTAAGATCTCCTTCAGGACTTTTTTTTTCTAACCACTTGAAAGTTTTATCCTCGCCATGACCAGGCCATTGTTTGCTGTTCAGCACTGCGCTACTTTAACTGGCAATTGCACTGGGAGGGTCGCTAACTGACACTGATGTTGCTAGTGACACTAAGGCCCCTTTCACACTGAGGCGTTTTAGCGCTAAAAATGGCACATACCGTATATACTCGAGTATAAGCCGAGTTTTTGAGCACATTTTTTTGTGCTGAAAATGCCCCCCTTGGCTTATACTCGAGTCACCTTTTTGCGCCTGATCTCCCGGAATTTGGGGACCCGGTACCGGCCGTCCGTAGGTCCCCTGGACCCCAACCTTGGCACATATGTAGCCCCTCTTCCTCTACAAGTGTGCAAAGTTTTTTGTCCGGGGGACCTACGGCCGGGGAGCACCGATTTTTCAAAGCCTGGCACTCCTTCCATAGACTCCCATGTTAAACAGTAATTTCTCTGGTGACTTTGGGGACCCGGGACCCGAAAATTGGCACACATGTAACCCCCTTTCTTCTCTACACGTGTGCAAAGGCTGTTGTCTGGGGGACCTACGGCCGGGGAGTACCGATTTTTTTTTTAAACCAGGCACCCCTTCCAAAGACTCCTATGTTAAACGTCAGTCTAGTCATAGGCACAGTGAGGCATGGACATGGGCACAGTGAGGCATGCACATGGGCACAGTGAGACATGCACATGGACACAGTGAGGCATGCACATGGACACAGTGAGGCACAGTAAGGCATGCAGATGGACGCCCTAGGCTTATACTCGAGTCAATACGTTTTCCCATTTTTTTTGTGGTTAAATTAGGTGCCTCGGCTTATATTCGGGTCGGCTTATACTCGAGTATATACGGTAAATACCGCCTGAAATACTCCTGCCCCAGTATTCTCAATGTGAAAGCCAGAGGGCTTTTTTGGGCTGCTAGCAGGGGTTAAAACCGCCCTGCTAGCGGCCGAATATGGCGGTAAATACGATGGTATAGCGGTGCTGAAAATCGCGCCGCTATACCGCCACCGCACCTGCCCGCCCCAGTGTGAAAGGGGCCTTATACATTGATCAGTGATAATACTTTACACTGGCACTGTACTAATGACACTGTCTGGGAAGGGGTTAAAGCGGAGTTTGACACCTTTCAGGGGGAGGGGGGGTGCAGATTCCTGTATAATACAGGTATTTGCACCCACTTCCGGGGAGAGACTCAGCCCCCCCTTTGCCTTCTGGGAAACACACTGGTCCCAGGAGACAGCGGGGACCACTGGGAACTCGCGCATGCGCAGTAGGGAACCGGGCAGTGAAGCCGCAAGGCTTAGCTTCCTGATTCCCTCACGAGGATGGCGGCGGGGGCAGCCGAGAGACAAGCGATTGCTCGTCTTCTGCTGCCGACATCGCGGGCACCCTGGACAGGTAAGTGTCCATTTATTAAAGGTCAGCTGCTGGCTTTTAATTATTATTTTTTTTTTTTTTTTGCGGGACCTCCGCTTTAACATCAAGGGGCTCACTGTGTGTCGAACAGTGTATAATGTGTGCTGCTTTTACTTTCAGAATTGGCTTTGGCTGTTTTTTTGCCCCCTGCTTTCCAGGGAGAAGAAACAGCTAGATCGATGTTAACTGTACACAGAGCTGTTTTTGCAAGAACAGAACTCTGTGTGTGATTGGACACAGCCAATCAGGTGATTTCAGCCAAAATCACTGGCTGAAATCAGCTGCCAAACTCATGCTATGTCCAATCACAGCATGATTTAGCAGGGGGGCCCCAAACCTGGAGGAAGGCCGTCACGTACATGAACTCGCCTGTGCTCATGTGCGTGCTCTAATTCATCCCAAAGGTGTCCTATGGGGGTAAGGTCAGGAGTCAAGTTCCCCCATCCCAAACTTACTCATCCATGTCTTTATGGACCTTGCTTTGTGCACTGGTCCAAATCATTTGGTGGAGGGGGGATTATGGTGTGGGGTTGTTTTTCAGGGGTTGGGCTTGCCCCCCTTAGTTTCAGTGAAGAGAACTCTTAAGGCGTCAGCATATCAAGACATTTTGGACAATTTCATGCTCCCAACTTTGTGGGAACAGTTTGGGGACGGCCCCTTCCTGTTCCAACATGAGTGCGCACCCGTGCACAAAGCAAGGTCCATAAACACAGGGATGATTGAGTTTGGGGTGGAGGAACTTGACTGGCCTGCACAGAGTTCTGACCTCAAACCCATAGAACACCTTTGGGATGAATTAGAGTGGAGACTGTGAGCCAGGCCTACTCATCCAACATCAGTGCCTGACCTCACAAATGCACTTCTGGAAGAATGGTCAAACATTCCCATAGACACACTCCTAAACCTTGTGGACAGCCTTCCCAGAAGAGTTGAAGGTGTTATAGCTGCAAAGGGTGGGCCAACTCATTATGGAACCCTATGGACTAAGAAGCCATTTAAGTTCATGTGCGTGTAAAGGCAGGTGTCCCAATACTTTTGGTAATATAGTGTATGTGATATACATTTATTTTATTTTATTGGAATGCTGATGACTTCATATCTCCCCATCCTGTTAATCAGTAGATCACCAGCTGAAGGTGTATCGCAGGCCCATATGCCATTGGACGGCTCAGACACACCTTTCTGTGGTTAAAAAGAGAGAATAAAGTACAGTGACCTGGAATGACACGCAATTCTTAATCTGAGATAAGAACATCTTGTGGGTTTGTGGTATATAAGCACCTGTTATAAATATGCAGCTGACACAGAACTGTAGCATGGTGACTTGCAGAATTCCCTATAGACACAGCAGATACCACAGTAAGGAGGAACAGGAAGATTTGCATGGGCCTTCTGATACACACATTGAAATAAAACGTCTCTTCGCTATGATGACCCTATCTAATGTTACTATCTATCCCGGTTCATCGCCTTGTTGGAAGTCATGTTGGCCACTGAGTTGATGGAGACTACATTATATGACAGCTGGCCATACATTGTTAACCACTTCAATACCATGTACTTATACAGCTTCCTGCCCAAGCCAATTTTGAGCTTTCAGCGCTGTCGCAATTTGAATGACAATTGCGCGGTCATGCTACACTGTACCCAAACAAATTTTTTATCATTTTGTTCCCACAAATAGAGCTTTCTTTCGGTGGTATTTGATCGCCTCTGTGATTTTAATTTTTTGCACAACAAATAAAAAAAGAGCGAAAATTTTGAAAAAAACTAAGTTTTTCTTTGTTTCTGGTAATTTTTTTTGTAAATAAGTACCTTTTCTACTTCAATGACGGGCACTGATAAGGCGGCACTGACGGGCACTGATAAGGCGACACTGATGGGCACCGATGAGGTGGCACTAATGAGGTGGCACTAATGAGGTGGCACTGATGAGGTGGCACTACTGGGCACTGATATGTGGCACTGGTATGCGGCACTGGTATGCGGCACTAATTGGCACTCATAGGCGGCACTGATTGGCACTCATAGGCGGCACTGATTGGCACTCATAGGCGGCACTGATTGGCACTCATAGGCGGCACTGATTGGCACTCATAGGCGGCACTGATTGGCACTCATAGGCGGCACTGATTGGCACTCATAGGCGGCACTGATGGGCACTTATAGGCGGCACTGATAGGTGGCACGGACGGGCACTGATAGGTGGGCACTTATGGGCATGGATGGGCACTGATAGGTGGCGCTGATGGACACTAGTAGGTGGCACTGATGGGCACTAATATGTGGCACTGGTATGCGACACTGATTGGCACTCATAGGCGGCACTGATTGGCACTCATAGGCGGCACTGATTGGCACTCATAGGCGGCACTGATTGGCACTCATAGGCGGCACTGATTGGCACTCATAGGCGGCACTGATTGGCACTCATAGGCGGCACTGATTGGCACTCATAGGCGGCACTGATTGGCACTCATAGGCGGCACTGATGGGCACTTATAGGCGGCACTGATAGGTGGCACGGACGGGCACTGATAGGTGGGCACTTATGGGCACTGATAGGTGGCGCTGATAGGTGGCGCTGATGGACACTAGTAGGTGGCACTGATGGACACTGATGCCCAGCAATGCCAGCCACCACACATTGTGGTGGTGCCATCATAGTGCCAGTCAGTGCCCATTTGTGGGCACTGATTGGCATATTTTTATTTTTTTAATTTTATTTTATTACATGTGGATGGCCATGGGGGCCATCCACATGCTTGGGGCATCCTGGGGGGCTTCCCTGGTGGTCTAGTGTGGGTATCCGAGGGGGGGCTGCGCTGATAAACGATCAGCGCGAACCCCCCCTGTCAGGAGAGCCGCCGATCGGCTCTCCTCTACTCGCGTCTGCCAGACGCGAGTGAGGAAGAGCCGATCAACGGCTCTTCCTGTTTACATCGTGATCAGCCGTGATTGGACACGGCTGATCACGTGGTAAAAAGCCTCCGCCGGAGGCTTTTTACCGAGATCAGTGTAGCGGTGGGTCAGACTGACCCACCGATCGCCGCGATGCGCGCCCCCCCGGGCGCGCAGCGGCTGTTATCCCGCAGGACGTCATATGACGTCCAGTGTGGATAACACAACCACTTCCCGGACGTCAATCTGCTATTGATGGGGCGGGAAGTGGTTAACCACTTCAACCCCGGACCATTTGGTTGGCCAAAGACCCAGCCACTTTTTGCGATTTCGGCACTGCGTCGCTTTAACTGACAATTGCGCGGTCGTGTGAAGTGGCTCCCAAACAAAATTTATGTCCTTTATTTCCCACAAATAGAGCTTTCTTTTGGTGGTAATTGATCACCTCTGCGGTTTTTATTTTTTGTGCTATAAACAAAAATAGAGCGACAATTTTGAAAAAAAATTCAATTTTTACTAGTAATGGCAGCGATCAGCGTGTTTTTTTTTTTAATCAGGACTGCGACATTATGGCGGACACATCGAACACTTTTAACACCATTTTGGGACCATTGTCATTTTTACAGCGATCAGTGCTATAAAAATGCACTGATTACTGTAAAAATGACACTGGCAGTAAAGGGCTTAACCTGTAGGGGGCGCTGAAGGGGTTAAGTGTGACCTAGGGAGTGCTTCTAACTGTAGGGGGCGTGGCTTGCCGTGACACGTCACTGATTGCTGTTCCCGATGACAGGGAACAGACGATCAGTGACATGGAAGAACGGGAGATGTTGTGTTTACACTAACATCTCCCTGATCTTCAGCTCTGTGACCCGATCACGAGACATCGAGTCTGCAGGTCTGGCGGGCACAGAGCTTGCGACCACACGGCCCGCAAATTAAAGGGGGCGTATATATACGCCCATTTGCGCAGCCGTGCCATTCTGTCGACGTAAATACTCGTGCGGTGGTCGGCAATCGGTTAACCACTTAAGCCCCGGACCATTTGGTAGCTAGAGGACCAGAGGTGAATTCAGAATTTGGCACTGCGCTGCTTTAACTGTAAATTGTGCGGACATGCAATGTTGTACCCAAACGAAATTTGCGTCCTTTTCTTCCCACAAATAGAGCTTTCTTTTAATGGTATTTGATTGCCTCTGCGATTTTTATTTTTTGCGATATAAACGGAAAAAGACCGAAAATTTTGAAAAAAAATGATATTTTCTACTTTTTGTTATAAGAAAAATCGAATAAACTCAATTGTAGTCATACATTTAGGCCAAAATGTATTCAGCCACATGTTTTTAGTAAAAAAAATGTCAATAAGCGTATATTTATTGGTTTGCGCAAAAGTTATAGAGTTTACAAACTAGGGTACATTTTCTGAAATTTACACAGCTTTAAATTTATGACTGCCTATCTCATTTCTTGAGGTGCTAAAATGACAGGGCAGTACAAAACCCCCCCAAATGACCCCATTTTGGAAAATAGACACCCCAAGGAAATTGCTGAGAGGCATGTTGAGCCCATTGAATTTTTTATTTTTTTGTCCCAAGTGATTGAATAATGACTAAAAAAAAAAAAAAAATTACAAAAAGTTGTCACTAAATGATATATTGCTCACACATGCCATGGTTATATGTGGAATTTCACCCCAAAATACATTTTGCTGCTTCTCCTGAGTACGGGGATACCACATGTGTGGGACTTTTTGGGAGCCTAGCCGCGTACGGGACCCCGGAAACCAAGCACCGCCTCCAGGATTTCTAAGGGCGCAAATTTTTGATTTCACTCCTCACTACCTATCACAGTTTCGAAGGCCATAAAATGCCAAAATAGCACAAAACCCCCCCAAATGACCCCATTTTAGAAAGTAGACACCCCAAGGAAATTGCTGAGAGGCATGTTGAGCCCATTGAATATAATTTTTTTGTCCCAAGTGATTGAATAATGACAAAAAAAAAAAAAAAAATTACAAAAAGTTGTCACTAAATGATATATTGCTCACACATGCCATGGTTATATGTGGAATTACACCCCAAAATACATTTTTCTGCTTCTCCTGAGTACGGGGATACCACATGTGTGGGACTTTTTGGGAGCCTAGTCGCGTACGGGACCCCGAAAACCAAGCACCGCCTTCAGGATTTCTAGGCACAAATTTTTGATTTCACTCCTCACTACCTATCACAGTTTCGAAGGCCATAAAATGCCAAAATCGCACAAAACCCCCCCAAATGACCCCATTTTGGAATATAGACACCCCAAGCTATTTGCTGAGAGGAATGGCGAGTATTTTACAGCTCTCATTTGTTTTTGAAAATGAAGAAAGAAAATATATATTTTTTTTTTTTTTTTCAATTTTCAAAACTTAGTGACAAAAAGCGAGATCTGCAAAATACTCACAATACCTCTCAGCAAATAGCTTGGGGTGTCTACTTTCCAAAATGGGGTCATTTGGGGGGGGGGGTTTGTGCTATCTGGGCATTCCATGGGCTCCGAAACTGTGATAGGCAGTGAGAAGTGAAATCAAAAATTTACACCCTTAGAAAGCCTGAAGGCGGTGCTTGGTTTTTGGGGTCCCGTACGCGGCTAGGCTCCCAAAAATTCTCACACATGTGGTATCCCCGTACTCAGGAGAAGCAACAGAATGTATTTTGGGGTGTAATTCCACATATGCCCATGGCATGTGTGAGCAATATATCATTTAGTGACAACTTTGTGCAAAAAAAATAAATAAAAAATTGTCGTTTTTCCGCAACTTGTGTCAACATATAAAATATTCCATGGACTCGACATGCCTCTCAGTATATAGCTTGGGGTGTCTACTTTCCAAAATGGGGTCATTTGGGGGGGTTTTGAACTGTTCTGGCATTTTATATACAACATTAGGAAGCTTACATCCACTCTTCTAACCACTTGAAGACAAAGCCCTTTTTGACACTTTTTGTTTACATGAAAACATTTTTTTTTTTGCAAGAAAATTATGTTGAACCCCCAAACATTATATATATATTTTTAAAGCAAAGGCCCTACAGATTAAAATGGTGGGTGTTGCATTTTTTTTTCTACACAGTATTTGCGCAGCGATTTTTCAAACGCATTTTTTGGGTTAAAAAATACACTTTTTTTAATTTTAATGCACTAAAACACACTATATTGCCCAAATGTTTGATGAAATAAAAAAGATGATCTTAGGCCGAGTACATAGATACCAAACACGACATGCTTTAAAATTTCGCACAAACGCGCATTGGCGACAAACTACATACATTTTTAAAAGCCTTTAAAAGCCTTTACAGGTTACCCCAGTAGATTTACAGAGGAGGTCTACTGCTAAAATGATTGCCCTCGATCTGACCTTCGCGGTGATACCTCACATGCATGGTGCAATTGCTGTTTACATATGACGCCAGACCGACGTTTGCGTTCGCCATTGGGCAAGAGCAGGGCAGGACAGGGGTGCTTTTTTTTTTTTTTTTTATTATTAATTTTGCTTTTATATTTTATTTTTAAATTGTTCCTTCCAAGTATTTTTTTTTTTTATCATTTTTATTGTTATCTCAGGGAATGTAAATATCCCCTATGATAGCAATAGGTAGTGACAGGTACTCTTTTTTTGAAAAAACTGGGGTCTTCTAGACCCTAGATTTTTCCTCTGCCCTCAAAGCATCTGACCACACCAAGATCGGTGTGATAAAATGCTTTCCCAATTTCCCAATGGCGCTTTTTATATCCGGGGGGGGGGCATTCCCTCCCACTGCTTGTAAAAGCAGTCCAGAGGCTAATTAGCCGCTAGGATTGCTTTTACATGAAAGCCGGCCGCAGGCTGAAAAGAATGATACCAAGATGATACCTAAACCCGCAGGCATCATTCTGGTATAAACATTCAAATTCCAGCAACATACCAGTACGTTGCTGGTCCTTGTTGGACATGTATTGTAATCTTTTTTTTCATGCAGCCTGTTGGCTGAACGAAAAAAAAGAGATTGATCGGTGGGTATGCCCACCATTAGAATACCTCCCTTCATCCACCCACTTCTAATGATGGGCATACACGCACCATTTATATATGCCGAAGCATGGAGGCATCCTCCCGCAAAAAAGTTATGCCGCACACACATGGTCGGACTTTTCCACGGGCAAGCCTCCGTCGGAATTTCGACCGTATGTACGCGGCATTAGGAGCAAAATCGCTCCTCCGCCCCTGCTGCCCCAATGCTTCGGCATATTTGCTTTTTTTTTTTTTAACTGTGGTGGTGAAATCACCTCCTACAGCACTGGAGTCGCAGGGATCAGGCCTGTCTCTGCGAACGCTGCAGTTATGTGTGTTTTTGTTTTGTAAGTGACAGTGATCGATCGATACTGCACTTGGGTGGCCTGGGCTGGACAGAGGGGCAAAACGCAGGTGCCAGCAGGTATCTGGGCTGATCCCGCTAACACTGCGTTTTTGGGAACCCTAAACTGCTGGGGACGCTAGTATAGATCTGATCAGATCAGATATTGATCTGTTCAGATACTATACCACTAAGGGGGGTGTATGCTTCACGCGTGGGTGTTAGCGTTACTGGCACTAACCTGACGCTGCCTGGGGTGTGACTCAGACCCTCTCTGACGCTAAAACCTAATTGATATCACCCGCTGGGCGATCAGGGGGTTAAACCTTTATTGGGTTATATACGGCGGGTGCCCTGACACTATAAAAAGCAAACTAACTAACCAGCGTCACCCGTAACACTTATATGGTGATCACTGGTGAAAGGGTTAACTAGGGGCAATCAGGGTTAAAACCTTTATTAGATAATATATGGGGGTACCTGACGCTATAAAAACCTGCGGCTAACCTAAAAAAAATTACCAGCTACCGATCTGCATCACCGACACTAAGACAGCGTTTAGAAAAACGATTGCTTAGCGACAGTGGTGATGGGGGTGAAAGGGTTACCTGGGGGGGCGATCAAGGGGGTTAAACCTTTATTAGATAATATATTGGGGTACCTGACGCTATAAAAACATGCGGCGAACCTAAAAAAAAATACTGGCTACGATCTGCATCACCGACACTAAGACAGCGTTTAGAAAAACAATTGCTTAGCGACAGTGGTGATAGGGGGTGAAAGGGTTACCTGGGGGGCGATCAAGGGGGTTAAACCTTTATTAGATAATATATTGGGGTACCTGACGCTATAAAAACCTGCGGCGAACCTAAAAAAAATTACCGGCTACCGATCTGCATCACCGACACTAAGACAGCGTTTAGAAAAACGATCGCTTAGTGACAGTGGTGATAGGGGGTGAAAGGGTTACCTGGGGGGCGATCAAGGGGGTTAAACCTTTATTAGATAATATATTGGGGTACCTGACGCTATAAAAACATG
Source organism: Rana muscosa (assembly GCA_029206835.1). Classification (NCBI taxonomy): domain Eukaryota; kingdom Metazoa; phylum Chordata; class Amphibia; order Anura; family Ranidae; genus Rana; species Rana muscosa. The sequence continues at coordinate 1,027,623,035 of CM055117.1, forward strand.
CGGCGAACCTAAAAAAAATTACTGGCTACGATCTGCATCACCGACACTAAGACAGCGTTTAGAAAAACAATTGCTTAGCGACAGTGGTGATAGGGGGTGAAAGGGTTACCTGGGGGGTGATCAAGGGGGTTAAACCTTTATTAGATAATATATTGGGGTACCTGACGCTATAAAAACCTGCGGCGAACCTAAAAAAAATTACCGGCTACCGATCTGCATCACAGACACTAAGACAGCGTTTAGAAAAACGATCGCTTAGTGATAGTGGTGATAGGGGGTGAAAGGGTTACCTGGGGGGCGATCAAGGGGGTTAAACCTTTATTAGATAATATATTGGGGTACCTGACGCTATAAAAACCTGCGGCGAACCTAAAAAAAATTACTGGCTGCCGATCGGCATCACTGACGCTAAGACAGCGATCAGAAAAATGATCGCTAAGCGACAGTGGTGATAGGGGGTGAAAAGGTTATCTGGGGGGTGATCAGGGGGTTAAACCTTTATTAGGGGGGGTTAGGGGGCTACACTGGACCTAAGACTAAACTTTGGTGACACTTTTACAGTCACAAATGTCACTGATTGCAGTGATCACTAAATAAATGGTCACTGCAATCAGTGACACTGTGACTGGGGGCTGGGGGGGTGATCTGGGGGGGCCTGGGGGGGCGATTTATGTCCCTATGTGTCCTGGTGTCAGTGTAGTGTTGTGTGCACTGACCTGATATCTTCTCTTGTACGGCGCTCGGTATATGTGAGCGCCGCACCAGAGATGACATCACTTCCTCCTGCTCCCTCTGTCTGACACAGACAGAGGGGGCATTTCTATTCGCCGGGAGCGATCGCGAGGGGGTGGCCAGAAACGAATGGCTGCCCCCTCATCCCGGAACGCTCCCGGACACTTAGCCACCGCTCACTGTATAGAAGGGGGGTCCGATTGGACCCCCCAACTGTACAAAGGCAATCACGTACACTCTACGTGATTGTGCCTGTCGGTGCCATTCTGCCGACGTATATATACAGTGAGCGGTCGTTAAGTGGTTAAAGAGGATCTTCACTGTAGAAAGAAAAAAGTAATAAGCTACAAATACTGTAACTGCTGACTTTTATTAAAAGGACACTTACCTGCCCAGGGATCCAGTGCTGTCCTCACCCAGGCTGGTTCTCCACCAGTCTTCAAGTCCCTGGGGCCGACATGTTTACTAATGGGAAGCTGGCTGTGACTCCTTGCAGCTTCACAGCCGGCTTCCTACTCTGCATGCGCGAGCTGTGCTGTACTTTGTGGATGGTCGCAGGCACAGGTTGGTGTGGGCCAAACTAGGCGAGCAGGTACCTGTCAAAACTAGGTAAATGCTCTCAAATTTTTTTTATTGTGGCAAATATGGTAGACAGGGACAATGAGGACATAAAGCAGACGTCCCTTTTTAGGGTGAAGTTCTCCTTTGATCTGGCCACACAGGGGTCGAAATCAGCAGGTTTAACTGGCTGAATTATAATACATGTGTGGCCACTGTGGTTGAACACAAGTCGATTGGTCAACTGCCCTCTCGGTATTATCTTGCTTGATCAGCATGGCAGCCTATAGACTTCCGAGCAAGGAATCCTTGCAACTTCTGGAGGAACCCTAGGGCTTTATGGAACCCTGGTTAAGAATGGCTGAATTAGGTAGTGCAGGTATTCTGCAGAACATTGTACATTTAAAGAACATGGTGGGACACAAAATAAGCAGAGACCAGAAAAACAGTACAAAATACTGAATAAAGAAATGCAATAAATACCAGTAAGAAAAGCTCATCCAGATTCAAAATCAAAGAAATGAGAACAGTGCCAATGACTGGCTCATTATGAAGATGATGATTTCAATATCGAAAATTTCAGTTTAAATGTAAACCTAACCACTAAAATCTCATATACCTGTAAGTGTTAACATGTCATTTTTAAATGCAAGTAGAAGTCCACCCTAACACTAAAATCCCTGTATCTACACTACAGACATCCACGGATCTAACACTAACCTATCTAGCCCTGTAAAGAAGAAATTGGTATACAGTGGAACCTTGGATTACGAGCATAATCCGTTCCGGGAGAATGCTTGTAATCCAAAGCTGTCGCATATCAAAGCGAGTTTCCCCATAGAAGTCCATGGAAACGAAGATAATTCGTTCCACGTTGACTTCTATTGCATGCAATACCACATGTGGCCAGAGGTGGGGGGCGCCGGAGAGACACCGTAAATACTCGGAGACTGCTCGGATGCACTCGGAAACACTCGGAAACATTCAGGAACGGAGTGTTTCCGAGTATTTCCGTGCGGCACCAAACGGCTCTGAGTGTCACAGGCGCCCCCGCACCTCTGGCCAAATGCGGTACTGCACACCGCAGAAGCTTGAATCCTGCTTGTTTTGCGAGAAAACACTTGCAAACCCAGTCAGGATTACAAAAAAAAAAATTGCTCGTATTGCCAAACGCTCGTTAAACGCGTTACTCGTAATCCGAGGTTCCACTGTACATACCTTTTTTTTTTTTTAAGCTGATCCGACCCCGATCCCGCGCTGAGCTGTCATCCGCGGCTTCGCTGTGGAGGTGGGTGCAGAGGACACATCTGACAATGGAAGCCCCATAGTAACGCTATGGGTGACGTCACTCCACATTCATTTCACAGCTGTTGTCTGCCGTGTCCTCTGCAGAGCTTCCGCCGCTGGAGACCGGATCCGATCGGCTTCAAAAAAGGTCTGTATACTGATTTCTTCTTTACAGGGCTAGATAGGTTAGTGTTAGATCTTGGATGTCTGTAGATGCAGGGATTTTAGTGTTAGGCTGGACTTAATGTTTATTATTTTCTGTCATTAAAATAATAGTTGCTGGTCCTGCCATGAAAGTCCTTGCAAGGCACTTCCTGTTACAGGGTGACAACGCTTTGTCCCTGTCTCCAAACTGTACTCCTGCCTTGTTATCCTTTCAGTCAGACTCCCAGTGGCGACTTCAAGTGACTTTTTTTCGGTATACGTTACTTAGGGCCTGCTGTTGTCACCATCAGGAAACCTGCCCTGCAATGCAGCCGTCACTTGGGTGACTGTACACAGGAAGTGGTTGCCAGTGGGCTGCAGAAAGTCAATATAAGAAAGTGAAAACGGCTTGTATTGTTATAAAATCACATCTTATTTATGATACAAAGTGGTTTAGCAAATGTCAATCAGTAAGGATTTACCTCTGCTTTTAAAGAGATTTGACATCGGATGTAGATGGCGGAGAGTTTTTAATGTAATGTGTTAGATAGAATTACTTTTATAATTATATAATCAATTAAAGTTGGTCAATTACATCTGTATATATAAAAATAATCTACTGAGACTATTGCATGTTCATAAATGAAATATATTTAAAGGTTTATCTTATATTGATACAGTAAAACCTTGGACTGCGAGCATAATTCATTCCAGAAACATGCTTGTAATCCAAAGCACTTGTATATCAAAGCGAATTTCCCCATAAGAAATAATGGAAACTCAAAGGATTCATTCCACAACCACTTATTCATAAGTCCTTCAGTTTATAGTCCATATAATAAGATTATAGCAATGTGATAGATTGTGTAACCATAAAATGTCCATCCGCAAATGGAAGCCTCCACAAGGGGTTTAGAAGCAAAATCCAGCAGGAGCTACAAAAGAGAAGAGAGGCGCCTCTAAGTGTAGCAATATGGTTACATTTAATGAAGGTACAACATTTCGCAACTCACATGGTTGATGATTAAATGAGGCACATCTAAGTTTGCAGGCATCCGGGGTAAAACTGTTCACATAGACCATCCTCCTCACGGCCGGCTCACACGCCTGTCAGTCTGAAATTGTGACCATGAAGACTACCCTGCAGTAGAGCGATCTGAAAGCAAGGCTTGAATCGCTCATGGAGCGCAACGTGGAAGGGACGCCGTCAATGGCGGTGAGGAGGACAATCTATGTGAACCGCTTTACCCTGGATGCCTGCATACTTGGATGTGCCTGTTTTAATCCTCAACCATGTGAGTTGGTAATGTCGTACGTTCATTAAATGTAACCATATTGCTACACTTAGAGGCGCCTCTCTTCTCTTTTATACTCAGTTGTGACATGAATCTACTTGTATATCAAGACATCGCTTGTATATCAAGTCAAAATGTATTTAACAATTTTGCTTGTCTTGCAAAATGCTCTCAAACCAAGTTACTCTCAAACCAAGGTTTTACTGTATTTTGGTTATGGGAAAATTGTGGTGGGTTGAATCATCCCCCTGGCCTCTCGTGTTTTTGGGATTACAATTATAAAATTCATCTCCAAGAGATTCTGATTAACAGATGTGGAATCTCACTCCCCTTGTTACAGGAAGATAAAGTAAAAATAAAGATAATTTGTCCCTTTTCCCACTGGGGAGAAAATGACTGGTTCTCTTGAGTACACAACTACACACACACACATTGCATCCCTTTGCAGCAAGGGCCACACGTATAACAGGGCCATAGGCTATGGTTTTGGAGATCTAGTTGCAGGAGTACCCCAGAAGTATAAGACCACCAAACTCCATCTGTAACTCAAATCACTTTTTGGTCGGAGCCCTTCTCTATTTTGCTAGTTGTAAAATTACATTATTGTCATTTTATATGTTCTATGCACACACATCCATTTATGATCGTAAACATGTTTCAGTATCTGATTATAGTAGTCAGTAAAGATATTTACCTTTATTCAGTATATTATAAGCCCTTTTGTCCATTCTATTTTAGGATAAGAAAATCATAACCTCTCCACCATCAAGAGGACCAAGTGCCTTTATACCTGAAAAAGAGGTAACACTAAGCGGTGTAACGTGGTAGTGGTGAAGGGACACGATTGAGCTTCATGCACAAAATATTTGCCGCAGCTTTGCCCTCTTAAATTATATTATATTAAGGATTAATTCCATTCTGTTAAAAAATAAAAATAAGGATTAATCCCAGGCAACTTTAAAACCCAACCTTTAATACACTAATGTGCTCATTCACAAATTGTAAAGTAGTAGTTAAGTAAGGCTTAACTCCAGAATATATAAAATACACAAACTAATTCCGCTCTGTATTCATTAACCACTTAAGGATTTGCCCCCCTTAATGACCAGGCCATTTTTTGCGATACGGCACTGTGTCACTTTAACTGACAATTGCACAGTCGTGCGACACTGTACCCAAACAAAATTGATGTTCTTATCTTACCACAAATAGAGCTTTCTTTTGGTGGTATTTGATCACCTCTGTGGTTTTTATTTCTTGCACTATAAATAAACGGAGCGACATTTTTTTTTTACTTTTTGCTATAATACATATCCCCCCCCCCCCCCCCAAAAAAAAAAAAACACGCATTTATTCATCTGTTTATGCCCATATATATTCTTCTACATATTTGTGGTAAAAAAAAATCGCAATAGGCGTGTATTGATTGGTTTGCGCAAAAGTTATGGCGCCTACAAACTATGGTATAGATTTAGTGATTTTTTTTTTAATTGTTTTTACTAGTAATGGCAGCAATCTGTGATTTTTAGTGGGATTGCGACAGGCAATTCAGACCCCAAATTAAACTTTTTGGGGACCAGTGACATTATTACATTGATCAGTGCTATAAAAATGCACTGATCAATGTAAAAATGACACTGGCAGGGAAGGGGTTAACACTAGGTGGCAATCAAGGGGTTAAGTGTGTTCCCAGGGTGTGTTCTAACTGTAGGAGGGATGGGCTCACTGGGACATGACAGAGATCACTGTTTCCAATCACTGGGAACAGAAGATCTCTGACATGTCTCCTGTCAGAACGGGGATCCGCTTGTTTACATGTCCTCCTGTCCCGCGGGCATGCTCCCGCAGCACGTCGCCGCTGGCGCGTGCCCGAGCCGCCGTGAAGGTACGGCGATTCGTGCAGGAGAGCCAACCTGCCGCCGTATAACGATGGTGGCCGGTCGGCAAGTGGTTAAGGGAGAAGTCCAGTCTGAGCTTGTTTGGCTGGGCTTCTCCTATGGGTCACAGTAGTGCAATTCGTTTTGCACTCCTGTGACCCGGTTTCAGCAGAGAGCGGGATGAAGTCCGCTTTCTGCTGACGTCGCAGGAATCAGTTCAGGCACCATGTCATCACGACAATAAAGTCTGGATCCGCCAGGTGCCTGGACTGACGCCCGTCTCAGCCTCTGAGGGAGCCGCCGAGAGCCTGAGACAGCCGCTCCCCGCCCCTCCACAGCTTAGCGCTCCAGTGAGCGAGGAGGAGCTGAGCAGAGAGATGCTGATTGACAGTCAGTCATCAGCTCGGGGATCTGTGAGAACCGAGCCATCGGCGATGTTCGATCGATCGGTTCTCAGTACAGAGACGCCGGGGGACAGATGCAGCACCCACCTAGGTTAGTAAAATGGAGGAAAAAAAACAAACGCATACTTCTTTTTTACCACTTCTTTCAATTATATATATATATATATATTTTACCTGGTATCCCTGTACAGTATTGCTTGCACTGGTTAAACATATTGGTATGTAGGTAAAGCAGTTCCCCGATAGGTATTTAATCTCTGCATTATTCTTTTTAGTTGGAATTCGGCTTTAATGGCTGGCAATCTATCTTTACACTGAAAGGTGAAAGTACATTCTTACATTATGGGAAAAGGAATGTGTTATGGATTTGGGCGTTTTAGACAAATAAAAATACATATTTGCATTTAAATATTTATTAGAAAATAGAAAACAAAACACATATAGGCATAAGATAGTAGGGGAATAACACACACCCCTACGTATAAAAACCATAGTGTATGTACAGCATGTCAAACAGAGATGTTGCGTTAAAGTAGCCAACATGTTCCGCGGTCTGTGTATCCGCTTCTTCAGGGCTTGCTTGCTTCGTAACTAACTCAAAATCTGTATTTGGACAGAGCATAAACATACATATAAACAACTTCATACATAATACATATATAGCTCCCTATCCCTAAAATTTTCCTCAAAATTCTTCAAACAATACCCCATAATGACGACGTGAAAGATATTTTTATTATTTTTTTATTTATTTTTTCAGTATCTCCACACTTTAGGGATATATATGTATAATGTATAAAGTTGTTTATATGTATGTTTATGCTCTGTCCAAATACAGATTTTGAGTTAGTTACGAATCAAGCAAGCCCTGAAGAAGCAGATACACAGACCGCGGAACATGTTGGCTACTTCAACGTAACATCTCTGTTTGACATGCTGTACACACATACACTATGGTTTTTATATGTAGGGGCGTGTGTGTTATTCCCCTGCTGTCTTTTGTCTATATATGTTATTTTTTTTTCCATTTTCTAATAAATATTTAAATGCAAATATGTATTTTTATTTGTCTGGAGGAGACCATTTAACGCCCAAATCCATAACCCATTCCTTTTCCCATAATGTAAGATTGTACTTTCACCTTTCATTGTAAAGATAGATTGCCAGCCATTAAAGCCGAATTCCAAGCAAAAAGAACAATGCAGAGATTAAATACCTATCGGGGAACTGCTTTACCTACATACCAATATGTTTAAAAATTATGTCCAGCCTGTCGAGAGATTTATACAGCTCTGCCACACAGCAGAGCTCTGTTGTTTTTCTCTCTTTTGGATGTAGAAATATGTATTTTTATTTGTCTGGAGGAAACAATTTAACGCCCAAATCCATAACACATCCCTTTTCCTATTACAGTGGAACCTTGGATTACGAGCATAATCCGTTCCAAGAGAATGCTTGTAATCCAAACCACTCGCATATCAAAGCGAGTTTCCCCATAGAAGTCAATGGAAGCGAAGATAATTCGTTCCACATTGACTTCTATTGCATGCAATACCACATGTGACCAGAGGAGGGGGAGGTGCTGGAGAGACTCGGAAATACTTAGAGACCGCTCGGCTGCACTTGGAAAGGCTTAGAAACACTTGGGAACGGAGTATTTCCGAATGGCTCTGAGTGTCACCGACACCCCCGCACCTCTGGCCAAATGCGGTACTGCACACCGCAGAGGCTTGAATCCTCGTTTTGCAAGACAACACAAACAAACCGAGTCAGGATTTAAACAAAATAGCTTGTATAGTGAAACGCTCGTTAACCGCTTTACTCGCAATCCGAGGTTCCTCTGTATTTATATTGAGGGTTGGCACTCCATGACAATATTACTTAAACTCAAGTATATGGGCCTGGACTATACTTTTTCACTATATAAATGGCTACAATCTTGCATTCCAGGTAGATAAAAAAAAAAACACAAATAAATCCAGTTATGTATTCATTAAAATGTAATTTCTTGCTACATAAAGTTATAAATATCTGAATCTCTCTTGATGTTATCTCTTTGTAACGCTATACATATAGCAGCACTTACACAGGGAGAGGGCAGCTCAGCAGAGTCAATCTGGGTGCTATTACTTTGCATAGTGCTGCCAGTCAACAGCCCAAACATACTTGCAGTAGGAGCTAAAGCTGGTCAAAAATGGCTCAAATTTTTGGATGGTTCATTTGAAAATTTGAGCCGTGGATGGCCTGCTGACACTATCCAGCTTTCTGGAATATCAAAGTAGCTGGGTGGAAAAATAGTTGTCCAAACAACGGCTGCATCCAATGAGCTGCAGTCAGTGTTGGAGTCTTCTGACAGCCGCAGGTGACTGCTGTCAGAATACATCAGCTGGCAGCAGGAGAATCATCTATTCGGGCTGTTTAGCATGGATGGGGGAATCTTTGGATTTTGCAAGCTGAACAGGAGAAATATTTATGGGTATGGTCTCGTTAGTATGCCCCTCTCAATGTCCATTCACAAGCTAGAGGCAGGTCCGGGACTAATCTAGGTTTCTTAAAAACAGTAGAAAAGAGTGGGATCACTGATATGTCTAAGCTGTTTTTGGAAGAGATGTCTGGATCTGGTTGGAATTACACATCAGTTGACTGGTAAAGCAGTTCAGGGTATGTATTTAGTACTTTGCCTGGAAATCCATTTTAGTTCAGCAAGAAGCCAGAATGTCCAATTCCAGTCTGAAAGTAGAGAAGTGAGTGCTGGGTGGGCATAGTCCAAAGAGAAGGTGGGGCAGTGACCAGTAGTGTATTTAGGGTTTGTGATGCCCTAGGCCTGACTAAACTTGTGCACCCCCTAATTTAAACATGACCCACCCCTTCCTGTCAAGGCCACACCCCTTTTTGTTTAAGACACGCCCTGAAATTTTCAAGTGGGGATACTAGTTCCGAGGGCCTGGGGGGGGGCATTGGATTCCTTTAATTTGCATAGATTTCCTCTCACTTCCTGTTTGGCTATGGGGCAGGAAGTGAAGGGAAATCTCTGCAATGGGACAGGGATGGTAAAAAATAAACTGACAGGGGCTATAACCCTCCCTTACTCTATCCAAAATGAAAAAAAAAAAGTGTTGCCTATAGTTCTACTTTAAGCACAAATTTCTGATAATTTTATGGAGAGGACTAAGAAGATATAACCATGCCAGTGGTGCAGCAGAAAATTTATAGCACAGTGAGGAAGGTTTGTGGTCCAGGATGATAGAAGAGTCAAAATTAGAAGCAGCTTGCGTTACACTAACTGTGTAGCGCAAGCCGGCGGGGACTCTTTCCATACTACCCCCCTGCAAAGTGCTGCCCTAGGCCTGGGCCTTGTTGGCCTAGGCCAGGATACAGCGTTGGCAGTGACACTGAAGACTTCTTGGTGTCATTACCTTCCTTATACTGTGCAGCCATATAGCACAGTTGAGGACAGCAGAGGGCACATCTGAGTGTAGCAGTATAAAAATGTTTTATTTATTCTCACGACAATTAGCAGCTTACAAGACAATGTAGTGATATCCGGCATGTACATGTATAAATGTCATTCAGGGTCAGCTTCTGGGGATGGACCTTTGCAGAACAGGATGCCCTACCTTGGGAGGGATTGCAGCACCTGTAGCTGTAATGGAAAGGAGACACCACCAGGGGCAGCAGACTAAGTGTAGCAATAGGTGAATGAAAAGAAAGCTATGTAAATAGCAAATTTCGGAAGGGTTAGTTAAGGCCTCTTTCACACTGAGGCGCTTGAAAAACTGCCAGTAAAACACTGAGCTTTTGAAGAGCTTTCAATTCATTTCAATGGAGAGGGGTGTTTTTTCACCACCTTGCCAGCGCAATGCCCCAGTGTGAAAGCATCCATTGATTTAAATGGAAATAAGTTTTCGTAAGCTTTTCAGGCGCTTTTTTTAGCGTGAAAGCGCCTGAAAAGCGCCTCAGTGTGAAAGTGGTCTAAGTGCCTTATAAAATGTGGATCTTCCACCTCACGTTGGTCCGATCGTCCATTAATCATCCAGATGTAGGAGAGCCAAGAGGGGTTCAGCTGTCACTGGAGCCTATGGATGTGAACCCTGGAGAGCACTGGGAGACCACAAGATGGCCGATGGTGGAGAGCACGTGGCTCAGGAAGTGATGTCGTGTGCGGCCATGGTTACACGTTTCAAGGAGGGTTTGCCTCTTTATCAAACCAGTATAGATACAATATAATACAATCTAGCACAGCACAGACTGGGAGATCAAATGAGGATGTTTTTCATGCGTGAAAGACTTGATACCCAAGGCCCCTTTCACACGGGGTCCGCCTGTCAGTTTTTCAGGTGGACCTGATCGAACTTTGCACTCTCCCCTATAGAGCGGCGGATGTCAGCGGTGACATGTCCGCTGACATCCGCCGCTATCCAATCCTGCCTGCAAAATCCAGACGGATGGTGGTCCTGTTTTCCATCCGTCTGACGGATCAGATAGGATCGAATGAAAACGGACTGACGGTCCATTGTCACCCGATTTCCCCATAGAGGAGAGCGGGACTGTATCCGTCTCCGCTCTGCACAGTGAGCGAAGACGGACCTGTCATCCGCCTGCTCAGCGGGTATCAGCGGATCGATCCTCCTCTGAGCAAGCAGAGTCCGCTAAACGGTGGTGCCCGTGTGAAAGGGGCCTAAAGGATTTCCTCTATGCGTGCTTCATCTGTGTTTTAGTTTAAATCCCAAAAGCTGCGTAGCCAAAATGGAACCCTGAGAGCATAAAAAAAAGAGTTCTAATATTTCCCTTCTGTATCCAAAATCGGAATAAAAAAAGTTTTGGCAGGACATACCCTTTAAATTAGAGGCAGGAGCTGCCTTTTGATATACAGCATTCCCCCTCCTGTCTCTGTCATGGCGCTCTGTAATTCTCTAGTTTGTGTGATCGGGGTCACTGGGTTTGTCTAGTAAAGTGAGAGGCCTGCTGAGCTTGCAGCTCCAGTCAGTTGGAGAATATAGGCTCTGTGTGTGTTTTCTAACTAAAAATACTCCCAGAAGTGCTGTAAAGGGACAAGGATTACAATTAATGTGTGCTATGATAAATCTCTCTTTTCATTTTTAATGTCATGGAGCACAGTATTTAGGCTAAACATCAGATCGATGTTTAAAGAATAAGGCCTCATGCCCACTGGTGTTTTTACAGCTGCGTTTTTTGCAGCTTAAAAACGCCTGTCCATGTTATTGTAAATATTATTATTTTTTTGAAAAAAAAAACAAAACGTCGGAGCTAAAAACGCGACCACGCGTTAGTGCGTGTTTTTGCACGTTAGTGCGCGTTTTTGCACGTTTTTTGACGCTCACGTTTTTTTCTGCCTAATTCTGACGCTGAGGAACGCACTGGTCCTGGGTTTTTTTTACAGCTTAAAAACGTCTATGCTATTTGCAGCTCAAAAACGTCTAGGTGGGCATGAAGCTATAGACTAACATGGACAGGCGTTTTTAAGCTGTAAAAAACGCTCAAAAACGCGGCTGTAAAAACGTCCGTGGGCATGAGGCCTAACTCTTTAATGCTATGTGCTTCAATAAAATGTATTTTTAACCACTTCCCGCCCGGTCAATAGGAGATTGACGTCCAGGAAGTGGTTCAGTTATCCTGACTGGGCGTCATATGACGTCCTGCAGGATAACAGCCGCCGCGCGCCCGGGGGGGGCGGCGATCGGTGGTGCGGTGTGTCAGTCTGACACAACGCAACACCAATCTCGGTAAAGAGCGGAGGCTCTTTACCACGTGATCAGCCGTGTCCAATCACGGCTGATCACGATGTAAACAGGAAGAGCCGTTGATCGGCTTTTCCTCACTCGCGTCTGACAGACGCAAGTAGAGGAGAGCCAATCGGTGGCTCTTCTGACAGGGGGGTTTGCGCTGATTGTTTATCAGCAGAGCCCACACTGGACCACCAGGTAAGCACCTAATATGTGGATGGCCAGGTAAGTCCCCCATGGCCATCCACATGTACAAATATATGCATAACATATGACAATCAGTGCCCACAAATGGGACTCTTGTTGTCGGATTTTCCGACAACAAATGTTTTATAGCATGCTTTTGTGCCGTCGGATTATCTGATCGTGTGTACACAAGTCCGTCGGAAAAAAAATTCAAAGTACAAACACGCATGCTCAGAAGCAATGCTAACCATAGCACATTAGCAGAAGTTGCCCAAAGTGTGGCGCTTAAGAGCAGAAAAACCTCCGTAGTTTCGTATTTGTTGGCTGAGAACGTTTTGCTGTGTCTATGCAGAAGAAGTTCACGGCCAACGCCCTTTGGACAAAATTCCACGGATTTGTCCGATGGAAATCCGATCGTGTGTACGAGGCTTAAGTGTGAGCAGCAGTGGCGGCCCGTCCATCAGGGGCGCCGCAACTCTAATCCATGCACCCGGCCCCTAATCAACATGCAGGGAGCCGGACGCATAGATTTTAATGTTTTTTTTTTTTTTTGGAAGCACATGATTGAGCTTAAGGCTCTAATTGGCCGCAAAAAAGGGTGAGCTTGGGGCGCAAAATTAATATTTGCTATTGTTTTCCTGATTCTCCTCCTGGCCAATCAGGAAGCAGGTCTTAAAACCTAATTGACCAAGAGGAGAAGTGTCCGTATTGGCCGCTGAGGAGGAGGAGACTCAGGGGAAGCCACAGAGGGGGAGGAAGAGATGCAGGGAGGAGCTGAAGCTGGCCACGACCTAGATGGGGTAAGTGTGGAGCTGGTGGGCGGACCAGCGAGTGGCGAAGAGGGGGTAGGGGGATTGACCGTCCGAGGTTTGTTCTCCCCCCCCCAAAAAAAAGGAGCACTAACCGCCACTGGTGAGCAGAGTGATGACTTCATCAGTGTGGCTTTGCACTTTCCTTGGCCACTTAGCTGTACTGCTTCAGTGATATGGAGATCTGGACCCAGCTTTACTATTTGACAAGGGTGCTGGCTAACTTGTACATATGTGTAATTAGTGAATTACAGCGCTCGTCCTTAAATTCAAAAATATATATTGCTGCAACTTAACATGTGAGATACACACTAAATAATACGATTTGGATGAAATAAGCTGCACTAATAAACTTTTAATACTAAATTAATTCTGTAATAAGTGCTTGACAAGTAAATATACACCCTCTCACAGGTGTAGTGATACGTGAAAAAAAGAGCAAAAACAAATTGAAAAAGAATACCGTCCCAATAAAAATAAAAAATGTCAAAATCTGATGCTTATATTTCAAAGTCTCTATCAGATACAAAATAAGATTATTGTGTATAAGACACTATTGCAGTTGTTCGCCCATCTATTGTAGTCACCATATAATTGATGGAAAAAACAAGAATGAATAATGAGTCCTCTCCACCCGGCTGTCAAACGTGATGGTTAACAAACATCCAAGAAAAAGTGAATGATAGAAGAATCCTCCACCTATAGTCTGCTGCCGCTTACCAGAGGCTGGGATCTCTTTTTAGGGAGATCGTACACGCTTTGGGCTATTTCCCCTGCGCCGGGTCTCTGTACCCTGAAGTTTTAAAATGCTGTCACTCGTTCTCAGTCTAGAGCTCCGCAGTAGCATTCATATTCCATGTGAACAAAAGAAGGGGATGCCACCATAGCGTAATTCCGTAATACACATTTATTATAAAAAAAGGAATCACACTTACAATTAAGCTGATGTATATAGGCAGTTTGTAGATAAACGAAATTTTCGAGCCAGCCGGCTCTCGATCACAGCCCGTGACTTCCGGGACTGGCAGTACGCAGTGACGTCAGCACGCCGCTTTACCCTACGCCGTTTCGTCAAAATTGACGTCTTCCTGGGGCACTAGAACTTGTACATATGATTTATTCTATGTAATACATGACCATAATACTTAAATGAGCTTGTTGGTCATCAAATTCCAAAGCCATGGGCACAACCTCCACTCTTTTGGGAAGGCTCCTTACACAAGACTTTGGAGTGTGTCTCTGGGAATTTGTGTCCATTCAGCCAAAAAAACATTTGTAAGGTCAGGTACTGATTGTTGTATGAGAGGACCTGGATCGCAATTAGCATTTTGGTTCATCCCAAACATATTTAATTAGGTTGAGGAAAATAATCTGTGCAGGTCACTTGATTGTACTGGCTTTGTGTACAAGGGTACAGTCACGCTGGAAAAGAAAAGGGCCTTCTCCAAGCTGTTATAGCAGGGTTGGAAGTGCACAAATGTCTATAATGTCTTGGTATGTTGTAGCATTAACAGTACCCTTCACTTGAAACACCTAAACTGAATAATTAGCAGACGTGTCCACGTAAGTTTGGTAAAATAGTCTAGTTCAGGGATCTCCAAACTTTCTAAACAAAGGCCTAGTTTACTATCCTTCAGACTTCGTAGAGGCCAGACTGTGGCCAATGGGAGTAGAAAATGTCCTGATGCCAGTAACCGTGCCCCATTATTGGTGTCTGTGAGAGGACTAGTACCCCATTATTGGTGTCTGTGAGAGGACTAGTACCCCATTATTGGAGTCAGTGGGAGGAATAGTGCCCCATCGATGGTGTCAGTGGGAGGAATAGTTACCCATCATTGGTGTCAGTGGGAGGAATAGTTACCCATCATTGGTGTCAGTGGGAGGAAGAGTGTCCCGTCATTGGTGTCCATAGGAGGAAGAGTGTCCCGTCATTGGTGTCCGTAGGAGGAAGAGTGTCCCGTCATTGGTGTCCGTAGGAGGAAGAGTGTCCCGTCATTGGTGTCCGTTGGAGGAATAGTGTCCCGTCATTGGTGTCCGTAGGAGGAAGAGTGTCCCGTCATTGGTGTCCGTAGGAGGAAGAGTGTCCCGTCATTGGTGTCCGTAGGAGGAAGAGTGTCCCGTCATTGGTGTCCGTAGGAGGAAGAGTGTCCCGTCATTGGTGTCAGTTGCAAGAACTATGCTTCATTGTTCATGTCTGTGGGAGGAATAGTGCCCCAAGGGCCAGATAAAGGCAACTAGCCACAGTTTGGAGACCACTTGTCTACTTCATGGACAGTTTAAAAGATTAAAACGAACTTTGATTTTCATTTATGAAGTGGAAAACCCATGGGTCCTGTCCTCTGTTGCCAATTGGCAGGGATGTCCGGGACTGAACCCCAAAACTCAAGCATGGCTGACAACACTTTAATGTAGTATCTTACCATGTTCAAAAAACGTTGTTTCTGGGTATAGTTTATATTATTATATACTGTATGTATGCATTCATGGGAATCTTATTTGCTTATTATATAAGGAAGTTTTATTTCTGGCTTGTGAGTGCTGTACAGTACTTGTGTGTTGCTGATTCTTTTATCTCGCAGCACCTCTACCAGACAGGGTCTGTCTAATTAAAAACAACACCCTCTCTGCAGTCACACCACTTTTGTGAACATAATAGGTTCACTTTTATCCCCAATAGAAGAAAATGAATTCTGTTTTTTAAAAAGGAAAACCAGCAAACTACATTTAGAAAACTGTGTGTGTTAATAGCAACATTTAAAATATGCTTTTTCAAAAAATACAGACACTCCTTTGGCCTCATTCCTGACACTTGGATGCTTAGGGAAAGTAATGCTGTTTACAAAGGAGACATGACTCATAACTGATATTTTAATGCTGGAAAACAAAAAAAAAATGATATTTCTTTCTTGTCCGTGTAGGACACTGGGTGTCTTAATCTTGGGGTTATACTGCCACTAACAGGAGGATTGGACACTCGCAAACAACAAAACCTGTAGGCCAGCCCAGGGTATTGCCCCCTTCCACTACAAGTTTGCTTCAATTGTTTGCTTATGTCCCAGAAGGATGAATGTCCTTTCTTCATCTCTGTTCTTGTAAAGATTCTTGTGTTTTTATTAGCAATTGTTTATTGGCAATTTTTTTTATAGTCAAGACTATTCTCTACATTCCTGCTGGAGGTTTCCCCTCCAGTCAGAAGCTATCCATCATGGTCATTCCCAGCCAGCCTAGCCTGGAAATGACCTTCGGATTCCACCTGGGGCTCTTCACAGGCTTTGTTCTGGTTATGTTAGATGTGCCTCTGTGCTTGCCCTGACTCTGAAGACTCAATTAGTGAGTAGGCTGGTTGGGCCAAGAACTGGAAGCTCCCTCATTTTTATTGGTTGCTAGGTGCCAATATTCATCATTTGCCATGATAGGGGTAAACACTGTGGTACTGAGTGCTGATGCCATCCGCTGGGTAAAGTGTCACGCCCACTCGCTCTGTGCTCTAGTTCCTGTAATACAATGTTGAAGCATCTCCTTGCTACAGCTCCTGTTGCCCCTTGGACCTCTCTTTTTGGATTCATTCCTACTGCTTGTCTACAGTGACTTTGGCCACCTCCAGCCATCTGACCCTCCGGTAACTGACCCATTCCAGGGTTTCTCAAGTACTTGAGTCCTTGCCTCATACCCTGAGCCTGTATGTTGCTTAACGGCTTTGCCACTGCATCGTGTCTGATTCTAGACATGGGTCCTCATTGTTCTGGGTGCACCCAGATCACTTTTTACAAACAAGTTGGCGGCTGCTTGCATGGCGGCTACTGATTTCTGCATCATGGAGTCATGTTGCTCTCTCCTGTTAGTCTCTCTCTCTCTCACTCTCTCTTACTCTCTCTTATCTTTGAAGTCCTCCTAGGCTCTCTGAAGTGTAGCTGGATCCTCTGCCCTCTCAGCTGAGTTTTTTACTGTGGTCATGAAGGATATTTTGACACAGTTGACCCAGTTATGTGCACACTGATATTAGAGGCCAAAATCGCACTCCCGTGCTATCTCCAGCAACACAAGTTCTTGTCGGAAGAGCTTACCCTTGATGAGTCCGTCTACTGCCATTATCCCAGGTAAAAATAAACCGTTTTGGCCCTAACTGATGGTGTGTGCACCAACCTGAAACTGAATGGTGAGTTCATTGCATCTCCTAGTGCTGTTTTCAGCCTTGGGTCAGATCAGACTCCTTAGGAGTGAAAGCCATTCTCTTTGAATCTGCTTTTACAACTGTTTCTATACAAAGATTGGAAGTGCCCTAATAGGTTGGTTGCTCCCCCCTAAGTGGTTGATGGCCTTATATCCATTTGAGAAGTGGACTATCCTTTCAGTGGATCTGGCCATATTTCTTGCCCCATTAACAAGGTGACTACTATTCCTGTTGAGAATGCATCTGCTTTCCCAGAAAGCAGAACTTTGTTCTCATTGGCAGGTCTGGCCCTGCACCTAGTGTTACTTTTTCAGACATTGTTTCACTGCAAAATCATTAACAATGATTTAACCATTGATCCTGTGCTCATGGAAGCGCAGAGCAGATGGCTGGGGCATTGAGCTTCAGTTGAAACCTCTCACATAAGTTCCCTATCAGTACATACATTCAGGGCACTTCGACTGAAATCCTGGAATGTGGAGCTAATTTGTAACAAGCATTTAATCCACGTGCCCTTCAAGGGGCAACACCTCTCTGGACCAGCCCTAGATGTTGTGATTAAGGATGTTACTGGTGGTAAGAGCGCTCCTAAGGAGCCGACTGTGAGGTTGTCTCCCTCTCTTACTGTCAAGAAGAGATCCTTTCATATCTCCACTTCCTCAACTTCAGCATTGTGGACCTAACCCATCCAGTACTCCAAGTCTGCCAAATACCTTCCTTTTCTTGTAGGCGTGTTTCCACTTTTCAGGTGGAAGAGATGACTTTTACCTTGGGCATATTGCAATACATATGCTTGGGTCCGAGAGATGGTGTCCCAGGGCTACAACATTTTTTTGATTCCCTTGCCCCCTGCCCTCAAACCTTCCTGTGTCTCCTCAGACTAAAAGGCTCTTATGGGCCCTATGTACATGGTGTCATAACTCCAGTCTCTGCCATGGAGCGGTTCCAGTGATTTTAGTCAAAGTTGTTCACTGTTCCCAAACCTATCTTGTACCTCAAAGCTTTGAAAGTCTTTATTCTGGTCCACAAATTCTGGATGGAATCGACCAAATCTGGAATATGTGCTTGCAGTGTATGGGTCCCATACTGGACACATCTCAGGCCAGACTACTCCATTGCCAGCAGAAGCTTCAAACTCTCCGGTCTCAGATTCAAACTCTTCACTCCAGAAGCCCCCCGACTCTCCACTTTTGCACGAGAGACTTGGGACTGATGGTAGGCTCATTTTGTAGCAGTTGCTGGTGCCCAATTTCACTCCATCCCCTGCAACGTAATATTCTGTTGTGCGACAAATCGGTTCTGTCTTTGGACAGGCCAATTTGGTTACCAAGGAAGAGGCTACGATAGCTCAGGAATATGGCTCTGGAGTCGAGTAATCTTTTACCATCTTTTTGAAGGGGTGGGTCCCAGACACCTTAGCAAGGGCACTTGGTCATCAAAAGAGTCTTGTCTCTCAGTATTGCAGCTTCAGACCATTAGGCTGTCCCTTCAGCGTTGGACCAACCTGTTGGATAGCCATCTTATCCAGATTCATCTGCACAACTCCACGGTGGTGTACATCAACCATGAGGGAGGAACCAGAAATCTCGTTCTGGCAAGAGAGGCGGTAAAACTGTATGTTCCAACCTTGTCAGCCCTGAACATTCGAGACGTAGCCTGATTTCTATAGCCAGCATCATCTTGACCTTGGAGAGTGATTTTTATACCTGCGGGTGTTTTTGTTTTGTTTTTTTTACTTTTTAAGTGATCACATAATCTCTGTTCTCAGCTGCAGAAGGAGCTTGGAGAGGTGGACAAGCATCAGTACACTGATTTCACAGTGCATGGGGGTGTTTCAGTACAAGTCTGATCATTGGAGGACAGGAAGGCTGTTATCCCAGCACAGACAGAAAATAACCACGCTTAGATGAATATGCTCTTATGCCTAGCATGGTCAGTTTAAAATAGGAGAGCAGAGGGACTGGTAGGATTCCCAGGTATTTCACAACAAGGAAATAAATCCAAAGAGAACAGGATACTCTTTAATAAAAGTACATGGTACCACAGATACGCATCAGGAATATGAAATGCTGGGGTAACATATTCTTTATCAAGCATGGCTGTTAAAACCCAGGTTCCAAGGGATGGGGGAATCTGGGATTCTAGCTCAAGGCTAGGAAGTCTGCTTCCCTCAATTTCTATCATGGATGTGAAAGACTTACTTGTGGTTCATTTGGGGGCTTTTACTGCATGAGTTTCTCTGTGGAAAGTTGAGTCTGCACCAGCATTTGGCCTTCGGCACCAAGTAAGGTCAAGTCTGTGCTTTTTTTTTCATACTGTTTAGGATAGTGCTTAGACGAGATCCAATGGACACCCAAGGCGAGGAAGTGCATTCCTGTCAAGCTGTTAAATTCAGAATTGCATAAAAAAATTCTGAAAATTTTACAGCCATGAAAAAAGCTAAGGAAAGGAAAAAATAATAAGGGTTAACTAAAATAATAACTACAAATTTTAGGGTAAAAAAACACGAATATACAAATTTTTTCTACAATTTGGCACTTTTATAAATAATGTTTTAGGTACGAAGCATTTTTAGAAATGTGGTGCTAGATACATGAATGAATGCTAATATTAAATCCTTTACACTGAAACAATTAAAAAGCAAAACAACACTAGGGGAATAAAGTTGTAAAAAATAATTAATTGCAGTTCGCTAAGGACTAAAGGGCAAAAATGTTTAAAAGGGTGTTTTTGTTTTTTTTAATGCACACATAACAGTAATTCATGAATGAAAGCTCCAATCGTGCAGAGCAGGAATGGAGCTGTTAAACTAATTGCTCAGTCCGGCAGATTCCACAGGGAAAAACACATCACTCTCTGTGACAGCTATGTGCTCTGCTTTGTTTTTCAGGAGCATACAGAACTCCTGATACAGAGAGGACGGCTGTCCCATGGACAGTGCAATCTCTCTGTGTGATCTACAGGACTGAGCTGTCAGCTTGACAGCTCAGTTTTCACCACGCAGGAACAACATGAACAGAAGATGCTGCCGCCACCACTGCGCCCACCACCGCACAGCACCCAAAGCAGATGCCTCTCCTGCCTCATACCAACCCTGGTTTCAGAGACCATTGGCATCATTCTTTGATTAGGACCTTAATGCAGTAGGTTGATTCTATAGACATCTGTATGCAACATTTTGTTGGCTTCCTGATGGGGAATATGCCCAAATTTATGTTACACTGCTAAATATGGCATTAATGTGCTGGAGCCCTAAAAGCTCTACATTCAGGTTTCAGGTGCTCTCTAACAGCATACAACGCCTGCCATTTGTTTACATTAGTCATCTGGCCAAGATGCAGCTCTCTATAGAAAGAGGAAAGGAGCTGTGATTTCAGTGCCTCTGTTGTGATATTTAAGAGATTAATTTCTCCACAATGCTTAAGGCTGCAGAGGTGAATGAGGCCTTGTTTTAGAGCAGGGGTGTCCAAACTTTTTTCAGAGAGGGCCAGATTTGATGAAGTGAACATGCTTGAGGGCCGACCATTTTGCCTGACATTCTTTAAACCATTAAAATTCGGTCTAAGTGTGTTCCTCTGAGCACTAATACATTGCCCAACAAGAATTCTCTTGCCTTTGTGGTTGTGTATGGTGAAGAGATGAGCTCGGGCGTGTTAGTTGGATATACAGTATTTATCGGCTTATAACACGCACCTTCACTTTAAAAAAAAGGAAGTTTCAGGAAAAAAAAATCTTAAATTTTAAATAAAGAACCGTGAAGCAAAATAAGGGTCAGTGCCCATGAATGCAGCCTAATCAGTGCCCATCTGCAGCACCCACCGTATTGCCATGAATGCAGCACCCACCGTATTGCCATGAATGCAGCACCCACCGTATTGCCATGAATGCAGCACCCACCGTATTGCCATGAATGCAGCACCCACCGTATTGCCATGAATGCAGCACCCACCGTATTGCCATGAATGCAGCACCCACCGTATTGCCATGAATGCAGCACCCTCTACATTGCCATGAATGCAGCACCCACCGTATTGCCATGAATGCAGCACCCTCCATATTGCCATGAATGCAGCACCCACCGTATTGCCATGAATGCAGCACCCTCTACATTGCCATGAATGCAGACTCACCATTATCGTCAGTGCAGCCTGCAGAGGAGACAGGGAAGGGGCGGGACGAGCGCCAACAGACAAACAGGGGAAACTCCTGTTTTCTCGACGGGCCTCTTTAATTGAAAGTCCCGCCTCCTGTGATGGACAGAACAGTTGTCCAATGGCAGCGCAGGAGATGGGACTTCCTTTTACACAGGACATCGTGTAAACAGGAAATACTCTCCTGTATGCACGGCACTCGTCCCGTCCCCTCCAAGGCAGCCAGCATACTATCCTTTGTGGCCCCCGGCGCTCAGGGATTCGTTGGGGGCCACAAAAGACATATATGTCAAGATCACCAGGCGGGCCGTCCAAAACCGGAACGCGGGCCGCGATTGGCCCGCGGGCCGGACTTTGAAAAAAAGAAGAGAGATTCGCCCTTGGGACTTTGGACATGCCTGTTTTAGAGTGTTTGTTTTGAATATGTAAATATGTAAATACTTTATTGTGCATAGACTGAGCACAAGTTCACTTTAACATACTGTATATCTAAAACCACAAATTCTCTTTTAGGCTTTGGATAGACTGTGGAAGTTCTTTTTTTCAGTTTTTGTACCTCTTTGTGACAATCCTCCATGAGGGCAGGAAAAAAAAGAAAAAAATGTACAGTTGCCACTGGAACAGGAACAGAAGAGAAATCTTCTAATATGGACACATGTTCTGGTGACACTCAAAGGAAATTTCCCTTCACTTTGAAGAGATTTCCTCTAACTTCCTGTTGTATCTCTGGAACAGGAAGTGAATCGATAGGACAAAGACAACAGCAAATAAAAGCTGACAGCTGTTTTAACCCTGTAATACTCTATCCAAAGCTAATAAAAAAAAATACGTTTTAGCTTTAGATGTACTTTCAGGAAGGAGAGATGCAGAAAGAAAATTATTCTGAGTAAATCATTTAATAGATCAGCTCATTTGCATTTAAGCAACCCTCTAGGTTTTAGAAACACACTATTGCAATAAATGGTAATATCAGAATTTCCATATCGGTGGTATATTTGAAAATGTGATCAGAATTATCAGGATTTGATAAGGTTCATTTTCTGTTTTTCTACCATCCATTATATTGTAAACAAGGGTTTGGATAGTTTTCCACTGGCAGCATACTGTAGGCCTCAGGAAGGCATATATCTGGAATCTGCTGAATGTGACTCTGTTTTTCTTCTTCTATGCATTTCTGGAGGTTATGGGGACCCCTTGTGTAAGGAAATGTCTCAAGTGTTCTTCTCTCTTTCAGTTTGGCCAAAGCAATGATGTGGTTACGCTCGTTAACCGATTGGTGGAAGAGTACAGCACGTCCGGCCGCCTGGATAACATCACCCGAGTCATGAGCCTCCACCCACAATATCTGGAATCATTCCTCCGCACGCAGTTTTATATGCTACGTATGGACGGACCCCTGCCTTATCATTACAGACACTACATTGCTATCATGGCAAGTATTTATTTTACATTTTTTTATTTATTAATTTATTTTCATTTTTTTTTTTCATTTTTGCTTTATTAAAATATACGTTTTTACATCCTTTTAATAAAGCTGAATTTTGTAAAATGGTTTATTGCATTTAAAGTTGCTGTATAATAAACAAAATATGTTTCACGTTAACAATGTACTTGTAACTACTTGGACCCTTAACCCTTTGAAAAAGCTAACTTGTTTATTAAACCTCTTGTCGACAACGTAACGTATATGTGCATACCATGGGTTTCTGTGCAGCACAGTGACCGAGCTGTCATGGACAGTTCCTAGTCTTTGTTTACGTTTGGGAGCCTGCAGGAATAGGCCATGTGACCACCTAGGCCAATTACAGCATTCATAGGATCAAGAAATCCATCCCGCCTTCTGGTATTAGGACCCACTTAGGAAGGTTTTAAAGAACCCCACTATGATTTCTTATGTAAAATTGTCATATAATGAAATATTTGTGTGTTATAATCTTACAATTACTACTTCACTTAAAGCCCAATATTTTTTTTTATTACCGTATATACTCGAGTATAAGCCGAGTTTTTCAGCACATTTTTTTTGTGCTGAAAATGCCCCCCTCGGCTTAGACTCGAGTCACCTTTTTGCGCCTGATCTCCCGGACTTTGGGGACCCGGTACTGGCCGGCTGTAGGTCCCCTGGACCCCAAACTCAGCACACATATAGCCCCACTCTTCCTCTGCAGGTGTGCAAAGTTTGTTGTCCGGGGGACCTACGGCCGGAGAGCACCGATTTTTCAAAGCCGGGCACCTCTTCCGCAGACTCCCATGTTAAACGGTAATTTCTCCTGTAACTTTGGGGACCCGGTACCTGCAGGCCGTAGGTCCCCTGGACCTGAAACTTTGCACACATGTAGCCCCAGTTCTCCTCTACAAGTGTGCAAAGTTTGCTGTCTGGAGGACCTACAGCCGGGGAGTACCGATTTTTCAAAGCCGGGCACCCCTTCCGTAGACTCCCATGTTAAACGAAAGTCTAGTCATGGGCACAGTGAGGCATGCACATGGACACAGTGAGGCATGCAGATGGACACCCTAGGCTTATACTCGAGTCAATACGTTTTCCCATTTTTTTGTGGTAAAATTAGGTGCCTCGGCTTATATTCGGGTCGGCTTATACTCGAATATATGGTAAACACAATCGGTTAAAATCATTCTAGGTGTATGAAAACAAGATGTGCAAAGTCTTTAGCCTAGTACACACGGCCAAGATTCTCGTCAGGAAAAAACCTGTTGTTTTTCCTGACGAGATTTTTGACAAGAATCTTGTCCCGGCCGAGTGTACACACGTACGATTCAAAAGAACCGCCGTTCTTTTGAATGACACGAACGCGGTGACGACAACGACTATGCCGTCGCCGCCATCTTGCTTCACCCTACCTATGCCTTGGAAGCTACCGCGCATGCGTCAAAGTAATTTCGAGCATGCGCGGGTTTCCATGGAGGCAGGTAAGTATACACACGCTCGGGTTTCTCATCGGGAAACAGGCTGACAAGAATCCCGACGAGAAAATAGAGAGCTGGATCTCTATTTTTCTTGTCGAGATTCTGGGCAGATTTCCAGACGAGAAACCTGAAAGCCTCGGCAAGAAAGCTCTGCCAGCAGTTTTCTTGTCGTTTCTTGCGGAGAAAACCGGTCATGTGTACGAGGCCTTACAGTTCATATTCTTAAGAAAGCAGCCAGAGCTGCCGTAGAAAAGCCTATCCCCTGCCAGCATGCTGTAGAGCAGGGCCCTTGCTCTCTGTGTGAAAGCAGTGATCTATCTGTGGAGGTCCGCACCTTTTTTTTATGCCCTGCAAAGCAGTTAATGTAAGATTTATTAGTCAAGTGGAATCAAACTCTCCTTTCCATTATAGCTTAAAGGGGAGTTCCAGCCTTTTAATGTTTGTTAAAAGTCAGCAGCTACAAAAAGTGTAGCTGCTGACTTTTAATAAACAGACACTCACCTGTTCCACAGTCCAGCGACGCGGCCGCCCGGAGCGTCGCTTCTCTCCTCGGTGCCTCCATTGCCACTCTGGGCACCCGGCCGTGACAGCTTTTGGCTTCACGGCCGGGCACGCACTGCACATGCGCAAGTCGACCTGTGCTCCCGGAGTGGACAGGCGATCTCCTGGGACCTGTCACGTGTCCCAGGAGATCGCCTAGGGGCAGAGAAGGAGTCGCCTAGGTGGTCCCTAGGTGGAAGTGGGACAGGAAGTCCCACTCCTAATGAAGCCCCCACTCCCCCCCCCCCCAAAAAAAAATGACATGCCAAATGTGGCATGTAAGGGGGCGAGGAGTGCTCAAAGCGGAAGTTCCACTTTTGGGTGGAACTCCGCTTTAAGACGATACAATCTTAGCATCTGTTTAGACTTGCAGTTGCAATGGTGCCTCACATGATCAGCTACAGACATGCCTTGAATGTAACTGTTAAATCAGTGGGTTTGGTTCTGCTTTAAGGAAAAAACATCCTGTTCCTCTGCATTTTACCATCGAAGATATTAGGAATTTTTTAGGTTGTTATAAATGTAAAAAAACTGGAATCACGGTCAGAGATTAGTAATGGATTGCAAAGTTTATACATACTGTCACACTTTTTTCCTTTTTCTTTTCTTTTCCCTTTCCTATCTTCCTTACTTCCTTTATCTTCCTTCCATCTCCAGTTCTCGCTTTCTAGTTCTACCCCCCCCCCCCCCCTCCAGTCCTCTTTTTTGGTCTATCCAGTCCTCTCACAATATATCTCATACCCAAGGTTCTCTCTCTTCTCTCCAGTTCCTCTCTCTTCTCTCCAGTTCCCTCTCTCTTCTCTCCAGTTCCCTCTCTCTTCTCTCCAGTTTCCCTCTCTCTTCTCTCCAGTTTCCCTTTCATGTTTCCAGTTCTTTCTCATGTTTCCAGTTCCTCTCTTGTCCTGCCAGCTCCTCTCTCATCTCACCAGTTTACCTGTCATGTGTTTGGTTCTTTCTCATCTTTCTAGTTCCTCTGTTGTCCCGCCAGCTTCTCTGGCAGTACCTTCTCATTCGTCCCGCAAGCTTCTCTCTCGTCCCGCCAGTTTCCCTCTCATGTTTCCATTTCTTTGTCATGTTTCCAGCTCCTCTCATCTTTCCAGCTCTCTTTCATGTTTCCAGTTCTCTCTCAACTCCCCCGTTCCTCGCTCATCGGTCCAATTCTCTCTCTCATCGCTCCAATTCCTTTCCCCTCTCCCCAGTTCCTTTCCCCTCTCCCCAGTTCCTTTCCCCTCTCCCCAGTTCCTTTCCCCTCTCCCCAGTTCCTTTCTCCTCTCCCCAGTTCCTTTCTCCTCTCCCCAGTTCCTTTCTTCTTTCCCCAGTTCCTTTCTTCTCTCCCCAGTTCCTTTCTCCTCTCCCCAGTTCCTTTCTCCTCTTCCCAGTTCCTTTCTCCTCTTCCCAGTTCCTTTCTCCTCTTCCCAGTTCCTTTCTCCTCTTCCCAGTTCCTTTCTCCTCTTCCCAGTTCCTTTCTCCTCTTCCCAGTTCCTCTATCCTTTCTCCAGTTCCTTTCTCCTCTCCCCAGTTCCTTTCTCTTCTCCCCACTTCCTTTCTCCTCTCCCCAGTTCCTTTCCCCTCTCCCCAGTTCCTTTCCCCTCTCCCCAGTTCCTTTCCCCTCTCCCCAGTTCCTTTCTCCTCTCCCCAGTTCATTTCTCCTCTCCCCAGTTCCTCTCTCCTCTCCCCAGTTCCTCTCTCCTCTCTCCAGTTCCTCTCTCCTCTCTCCAGTTCCTCTCTCCTCTCTCCAGTTCCTCTCTCCTCTCTCCAGTTCCTCTCTCCTCTCCCCAGTTCCTCTCTCCTCTCTCCAGTTCCTCTCTCCTCTCTCCAGTTCCTCTCTCCACTCTCCAGTTCCTCTCTCCACTCTCCAGTTCCCCTCTCCACTCTCCAGTTCCCCTCTCCAGTTCCTCTCTCCACTCTCCAGTTCCTCTCTCCACTCTCCAGTT
The DNA here is from genome assembly GCA_029206835.1 of Rana muscosa. Classification (NCBI taxonomy): domain Eukaryota; kingdom Metazoa; phylum Chordata; class Amphibia; order Anura; family Ranidae; genus Rana; species Rana muscosa. The sequence goes on from CM055117.1 coordinate 1,027,649,792, forward strand.
CCTCTCTCCTCTCCCCAGTTCCTCTCTCCTCTCCCCAGTTCCTCTCTCCTCTCCCCAGTTCCTCTCTCCTCTCCCCAGTTCCTCTCTCCTCTCCCCAGTTCCTCTCTCCTCTCCCCAGTTCCTCTCTCCTCTCCCCAGTTCCTCTCTCCTCTCCCCAGTTCCTCCCTCGTTTTTCATGTTCTCTTTCACAGGTTTTGAAAAAAAAAAAATCCTCTGACTTGAATGCGCTATTATGTATCCCTTATGTAAGCTTTGCATGATAACAAACAATCTTTCTGGAAAGAGAACATGTAGAGAAAGATAAAGTCAGAGTTTTCATAGCCTTTGAAACTGGCAGGGGGTGGTTAAAACAAAAGTAAAAATAGTGATGACACATAACAGCTAGCCAAGTTTCAGAGGTTCTTTTTATGTAAGATACATTTGGTTATTTTGTTCCTTGCTATATCTTTTACAAGATAGTAGAGCGTGGCACTAATGAATCACTACACATTAGAAACACCTAGAGACTTTACAGATAAACTATATTGTCAAAAGTATTGGGACACCTGCCTTACACGCAATTGAACATTAATGGCGTCTTAGTCCGTAGGGTTCAATATTGAGTTGGCCCACCCTTTGCAGCTATAACAGCTTCAACTCTTCTACTCTTCTGGGCAGGCTGTCCACAAGGTTTAGGAGTGTGTCTATGGGAATGTTTGACCATTCTTCCAGAAGCGCATTTGTGACATAGATGAGCGAGTTTGGGGTGGAGGAACTTGACTGGCCTGCACAAAGTCCGGACATCTTTGGGATGAATTGGAGCGGACCAACATCGGTGCCTGACCTCACAAATGCACTTCTGGAAGAATCATCAAACATTCCCATAGACACACTCTTAAACCTTGTTAACAGCCTTCCCAGAAGAGTTGAAGCTGTTATAGCTGCAAAGGGTGGGCCAACTCATTATTGAACCCTACGGACTAAGACTGGGATGCCATTAAAGTTCATGTGCGTGTAAAGGCAGGTGTCCCAATACTTTTGACAAAGTGTATAACACCCAGTGCTGTAAGAGCCATAATCACAGGCCTATGCCATGGAAGTAATGTGCACTGTAAACCAATGTCTTGTAAAAGTACAGTGACTGTATTAAAAGTACCATAGTACTTTGAATGGTGGATGTTGTCTGGTGTGATCACAGTGGTTTCATTTGAATGCACATTCGTTGTCTTGTTTGTTAATTATATACACCAATCAGCCATACCTATATGACCACTGATAAGTTTACGTGAATAACATTGATTATCTTATTACAATGGCATCTGAAAGTTGGTGGGATATATTGGGCAGCAAGAAAACATGTTGTCCCTGAAGTTGATATGTTGGCAGCAGAACAAAGCCCCACATCTTGCAGCTTACAGGTCCTAAAGGATCTGCGACTGACAGCTTGGTGCCTGATGACCACAGCATACCTTCAGAGGTTTACAGGAGGCCATGCCTCGATGAGTCAGGCCTGTTCTGGCAGCAAAAGGGGGACCTACTAAATATTAGTTGGATGGTCATAAAGGGTATAGCTGATCAGCGTGTATTTACTTTAATAGTGAGTGGGAGGTTTTTTTTTATTTCATGCTCATTATCATATGTTTGTATATAAACCTATAAAGCTTTAACTATCATGGTTGTATTTTTTCCCTTGTAGGCTGCAGCACGACATCAGTGTGCGTACTTGATAAATATGCACGTGGATGAGTTCTTGAACACAGGGGGATCATCAGAATGGCTGAACGGCCTGGAGTATGTGCCACAGCGGCTGAAAAACCTTAACGAAATCAACAAGCTTCTTGCACACAGGCCTTGGCTAATCACAAAAGAGCACATACAGGTGTGTGAACATGCCAGGGACTCAGGCGTTTTAATATCTGCTACAATTTGCATGGGACAAAAGTGTGCGAAGTGTAAAAAACAGACGTTGATTAAGGGTCCATTCACACTTGTGGACATCAAAGTTGCATGACAAGTCGTTCCCCATGCTTTCTAATGATAACCATTTATATATGTGCGACTTAAAGTTGCAGCAACTATATTAGGGAAAAGTTGGCAGTATGGAAGAAACTACCTATATTAGTAGCCGGAAGAGTTGGATTAATTAAAATGATTATATTGCCAAAGTGTTTATATATTTTTTCACATTCCCCAGTAATTGGGAAAGGATATTGGGGAACCGGAGAAAGTGCAGAGAAGGGCAACCAAACTGATGAGAGGCATGGAGGAGCTCAGCTATGAGGACAGATTAGAGGAACGTATTCTCTCTTGAGAAGAGGAGATTAAGTGGGGATATGATCAACATGATCAATACATAAGTGGTCCATATAGTGAACTTGGTGTTGAGTTTTTCACTTTAAAGTCATCACAGAGGACACGGGGGCACTTTTTACGTCTAGAGGAAAAAAGATTTAATCTCCAAATACGGAAAGGTTTCTTCACAGTAAGAGCTGTGAAAATGTGGAATAGACTCCCTGCAGAGGTATTTCTGGCCAGCTCAGTAGATTGCTTTAAACAAGGCCTGGATACTTTCTTAAATGATATAAATAATATAACTGGGTACTGACATTTATAGGTAAAGTTGATCCAGGGAAAATCCAATTGCCTCTCGGGGGATCAGGAAGGAATTTTTTTCCCCTGCTGTAGCAAATTAGATCATGCTCTGCTGGGGTTTTTTGCCTTCCTCTGGTTCAACTGTGGGTGAAGGATTGTGTATATGGGATTGTATTATTATTATTTTTTTGGGTTGAACTGGATGGACTTTGTGTTTTTTTTTTTTTTTTTTCAACCTGACTAACTATGTAACTACAGGTCGAGGACCTAATAATTGGATTGGAAGCCAAGGCTACCAGCTTGCCTAGAGTAAAGATACCTATAGTCACATTGGCCAGAGCAGTATGGAGAGCGGTTAAAAAAAATAATGGGCTTTGGAGATACCACCATAGAGACTCCCATGTGGAATAACCCCTCTTTAGAACATCTGAGGGCATTTCCCGATCGCAAACATTTGAAAACTTGAGCCAACAATATGGTATACCTCATACATTTTTCTATAAATATTTACAGCTAAGACACATGGTTCAGGCCCAGTTTGGACGTCAAGACCCTAAAGTATCTAAATATCCATTAATAGGTATATTGTGGTCGCAGGGACCAAAGGTTTAATATCTGTTTTACATTCCAAGCTGTTGAGGGCTAAGCGGTATACCATTTAAAGTAAGAGATAGATGGCGGCATGTGCTCCCTGGTGTGACGGAGGAGAAATGGGGGAGGATTTCCTCCTCACACATTGGAGTTTCTCCCGCTATTAATAATACGCTAATCCAAATGTATATTATTCATCAAACATATCTTCCTCCTCAAAAAATGTATGGAATAGGAAGAATTACCTCATCTGACTGTATACGATATCAGATTTTTATACACTTGATGTGGTCATGCCCTGAAATAGATGAATACAGTGGAACCTCGGATTGCGAGTAATGCGGTTAACGAGCATTTCGCAATACGAGCACTGTATTTAAAAAAATCCTAACTCGGTTTGCGAGTGTTATCTCGCAAAACTAGCAGAATTCAGGCCAAAGCGGTGTGCAGTACCGTGTTTGGCCCGAAGTTGGGGGGCTCCGGAGCGGAGCCGAACGGCGCCGTTCGGGAATGCTCGGAAAGAAACGGAAATACTTTGTTCCCGAGCCTTTCTGAGGTTTGCCGAGGTCAGCCGTTTCCGTGGCTCTCCGGGGCCCCCCCACCTCTGGCCGCATGCGGTATTGCATGCCATTGAAGTCAATGCGGAACTAATTATTTTCGTTTCCATTCACTTCAATGGGGAAACTCGCTTTGATATGCGAGTACTTTGGATTACGAGCATTCTCCTGGAACAGATTATGCTCGTAATTCGAAGTTCCACTGTATTGGAAACAAGTTGTAGACAAGCTATCTAATATTACTGGTAGACACATTGGGAGTATGTGTACTGGGACTATTGAAGGTAGAAGACTGGTCGGAGTGTAATAGGATTATGCTACAAGAAACACTATTTATCACGTGTAAACAAATAGCGCTAACCCCAACTATAAATTGATGGATCAGAGCAGTTACCAGAAAATACCACATGAGAAGAATATGTATGAACAAAGAGGGGTACCCAAGAAGTATTATAAAATATGGGATATGTGGTGTAACTCTCCAATGACCTTAGATGGAAAAGAAACATGAACTAGATTGAGTGGTTATAAGGGAAAAAATAATTGAATTTTTAAAATAAAATTGAAGGAATGTGATGTTATCTGTAGACGTTAATGTAATAATGTGGGAACAGTATTAAGGTCGTATTGAATGACTAGGTAAGAATTACTGTATTGGACATTATGTACAGTGGAACCTTGGATTACGAGCATAAGTTGTTCCAGGAGAATGCTTGTAAGCCAAAGCACTCGCATATCAAAGCGAGTTTCCCCATAGAAGTCAATGGAAACGAAGATCATTAGTTCCGCATTGACTTCTATGGCATGCAATACCGCATGTGGCCAGATGTGGGTGGGTTGCGCCGGAGAGCCTCGGAAATACTCAAGGACAACTCGGCTAATCTCAAAAACCCTCGGAAAGGCTCGGAAACACTCTGGAACGGAGTATTTCCAAGTGTTTCCAAGTATTTCCGAGTGGTTCAGAGTATTTCCGGATGGCTCCAAACCATTCCGAGTGTCACTGGCGCCCCCGCACCTCAGGCCAAATGTGGTACTGCACACCCCATTAGCTTGAATTCTGCTCGTTTTGCGAGACAACACTCGCAAACCGAGTCAGGATTTAAAAAAAAAAAAGTTGCTCGTCTTTCAAAACGCTCCTTAACTGCGTTACTCGTAAACCAAGGTTCCACAGTATATGTTTTTGATGTTAATCTATGCAATAAAGAGTTTGAATAAAAAATAAAAAAAAAGTTTCAGCAACTTCAAAGTAGTTCATGGACTACATTGGTGTGACTTCCATGCAACTTGAGGGCCATAGACTTCAATGTCAACCCTCAGAAGTTGCATGAAAGTCCTACCTGAATGGTTATACAATGCAACAGTTGTCCGTTATCACTGGTCAAAGACAAAGTTGTATCCAAGTTTCACCCTCCAAAGTTGCACCCCGAAGTCGGAGCAGCTTTGGAGTCGCACAAGTGTGAATGGAGCCCAAAGCTGAGCTGCAGACAGATACAGTGGGTACGGAAAGTATTCAAGACCCCCTTACATTTTTCACTCTGTTATATTGCAGCCATTTGCTAAAATCATTTAGAGCCGGTTCACACTGGGGCAACACGACTTCCAGCGCGACTTTACAAGGCAACTTCAAGTTTCCTCCAGGACAGGCAACTTTGCCAGTGGCCAATCGAACAATAATCAGCTCTGTGGGAGGGAGGGGTTTGCCTGAGAAAACTATTTTCTCTTCCTGTAAAGTTACTTCAGTTAAGACACTGATCCGACTTTGGAGGCGACTTCCATTGAAATCAATGGGTACAAGTTGCCTAGAAGTCGTTTTCAAGTAGTACAGGAACCTTTTTTGAAGTCGGAGCGACTTCTGTAGTGTGCATAAAGACGGCTCCATAGACTAACATTACAGCGCAACTTGGGGCGTCTCGGGGCGACCTGAAGTCGGATCCTGAGTCGCCCTGGTGTGAACCGGCTCTTAAGTTCATTTTTTTTCCTCATTAATGTACACACAGCGCCCCATATTGACAGAAAAACACAGAATTGTTGACATTTTTGCAGATTTATTAAAAAAGAAAAACTGAAATATCACATGGTCCTAAGTATTCAGACCCTTTGCTCAGTATTTAGTATTTGCACCCTTTTGATCTAATACAGCCATGAGTCTTTCTTTCTCGTACATCACGGGACACAGAGCGACATAGTCATTACTAATGGGTTATATAGTTACCGTCAGGTGCTGGCACTGGCAACTTCCAAAACCGGAAGTACCCTCCCCTATATAAGCCCCTCCCATCCGGGAGCACCTCAGTTTTTTGCCAGTGTCTAAGGTGTTGGCCAAGAAGAAACATGTGTTTTTCACTGAGCTTGCGTACAGGTTCTTTTGGGCCTCAGTAAGCTATTCCGGATCCGACCAAAAAAGCTTCATAGCTAAACGGTCGGTACCCGGGCCTTGCAGAGAAGAGCAAGGTTCTGCCTGTAATGCTTCTCTTAGGAGAGCTGGACCCTGGGATCCAGAGCTCTGGTCATACCCACGACCAAGATGTTTTCTGTGCAGGGTGCTATACAGGTCCAGGGGAGTGGAATCCTTGGGAACCCGGTCCCTGAAGGTTTGATTACAATGCCTGCCGTGATAGGTGAAGTTTGGGCTTTTGTGGACCAAACAAAGTCCTGCGGCGGGGAACAGGTAAGTGGGGGCCCCCAGGAACTTGGTTCTATTGGGGGACCCCCAAGCCTAATTTGTCTTTCTGTCTGTTACCTAACGGTATTCCCGCTAATATCTGTGCATGCCTGTAACTACTAAAAAAAAATGTGATAATTTTTAATGGTGGTCAAGAAAAAAAAAAAAAAAAAGAATGTTTTTTTATATATGTTTAGTATATTAAACTGCGGTACCTGTGTTTGTCCACTAGAGGCCGCTGTGGAATGTTTTTCTTGTCATATGGACTAGTTTCTTCTCAGAGAGCAAAGTCCAGGCAGCTGGTGAGTTCTCCTACAGGAAACTGTTTCCTCTGCCATGTTGCAGTGTTCGTCTATCCCCCGGCCTGCGGCAAAGGGGGCCCTGGCTCCTGTCCCTGGTTTCCATGTTTGAAAATTAGCGCCGAGGCGCACGTGGCCGCGCGCGTGCGCGTGCACGCGCCCCTATATATAGAGGTGGCCGGAAAAAGGGGCGGGGCCTGGGGGATGACGCTCTGTGCGCGCCGCAGCGCTTCTGCGCATGTGCGGGCGTCCCAGCAGGTTTTTAAAAAGCCACATTATTGCAGTAAGCTGGCTATGAAGTACAGAGACAGAGCTGGCAACATTTAAAGGCATACAGCAAGCGGTTGATACAGGCATCCCCTAGAAAGGCACATTAGTAGACACCAACTGTGATATAGCAGCAATTGTGCTAGACTATTCTCAGTAAAAGTGGTGTATTACGGCTGGAATACCTCAGCTTTAGGCTTAGGAATATGCCGTCCAGAAGCTCCGGAACTGAATCTTCCAGGAAGCGAAGGGGGTCTCATCGGGCTCGGAGGATCTTGGGCATACTCCTGCTGCACCAGTCTCCCCTGAAGTTCAGAGGTAAGTGACCGTAGAGACCCCGCAGGGTACTTGGTACTGTGGCTGTCCTCAGTTCACCTGCTCCTGTGTATGTAACAGAGGAGGTTTTTTCCTCAGCTCTGGGAGGATTAGAGAGAGATTGTCAACATTTATCGCTGCCTCCCTGTCAGGGAAAGCACGCCCGATCTCCGTCTCCTCCTTCAGAGTGCCTGTTAGCAGAGCAACAGTCCCATACAGGGATCGACCTGCCTGAAGGGGATCAGGATGAGGTTGATTCTGTTATAGAGGAATCAACAGTGGGGGAACCTTTTCTCAGCATCTTAAGCTGAAAGATTATGGGTTCAGTCTCTGACTAACATGGTCCGATCAGCATTTAAAAATGCACCTTGCGGAACCATCAACCACTACTGTATCCTCGTTGGGGTCGCTAGAAGCCCCCAGACTGTTTGTTCTTTTCCACTTCACCCTTTACTGAAAGGGCTCATTTACCAGGATTGGGAACGTCCTGAGAAAATATTTATTCCCCCAAGAGATTTCCGGTGGTCTATCCCATGGAGGATAAGTTCATCAAAAAAAAAAAATGGAAGGTCCCTACAGTGGACGCAGCCATCTCTTGTATGTATAAATCACTGACATGTCCAGTGGATAATGTCCAAATGTTCAAGAACCCAATAGATAAAAGATTGGAGTCCTTATGAAAATCTGCTTGGTGATACAACCAGCAGTAGCAGCTATTGGGGTCTGCTAAGCAGTGAAGGATCAGTTGAAACAGGTCTTGAGGGACTTGACAGATCAGCAGGCTTTGCCCTAGCTGATCTACCTAGAGCCTTAGGCTTTGCGGTTGACGCCATAGAGGATTCAGTCCATCAGGCCTCCCGCCTTACGCTGTCTATAGTACATATGCGTAGGCTCCTATGGCTCAAAAACTGGTCTGCTGAAGCTCCCTGTAAAGAATGGCTGGTTAGCGTCCCATTTCATGGTGAACGCTTATTCAGGGAAAACCTGGACAAATATATCCAGAAAATTTCCAGCGGTAAAAATACGCTCTTGCCGGTTAAAAGCAGAGTTAGAGGTCCCTCTTTAAGAGGCCTGCTTCTCCAGTCCCTGGGGCATCGGCTGTGTAACAGTTCCGACGGCCTCCTCGGTCAAATCCCGGGGGTAAAAAACAGGGACAGTAGCAGGGTAATGAGAAACCCTGGGTCAGGGGAGGTACAAAACCTCCCCCAAAGTTAAATTCATTGAAGCCCCCACTCAGTCGGGTGGGGGGAGGACTCCAGTTGTTCGCAAGAGACCTGGCGGGACACGATCAAGACAGATAGGTGCTCTCCGCAGTAGGTTTGGGATACAGTTTGGAGTTAAAAGACTCTCCTCCTTCCCATTTTTGAGGTCAAACGTGCCAAGGGATCCCCGGAAGAGAGAGTCCCTCCTGTTGGCACTAGAACAACTATTGCTCCAAGGAGTAATTATGGAGGTTCCCCTGGAAGAATGAGGGTTCGGGTTTTACTCAAACCTCTTTACAGTCCCGAAGCAAACGCGGACGGGAGGCCCATATTAATTCTAAAAGGGCTATACAAATTCCTGTATATCAGGACTTTCCGATGGAGTCGATCCGATCGGTGGCCACTGCCCTACAAGGGGAGGATTGGTTAGCCATGATCGACATCAAAGATGCTTATTTGCACATTCCCATCTTTCCAGTCCACCAAAAATTTCTACGCTTTGCAGTAGAAGGGCGCCATTTTCAGTTCAGAGCCTTACCCTTCGGTTTGGCCACAGCACCACGAGTGTTTACAAAAATTCTGGCCCTTTATTGGCCAATCTAAGAACACAAGGTGTAATGATAATGGCATATCTGGATGACTTGTTGCTGATAGACCACTCAGTGAAAAAACTAGACGTGGTCGTTTACAAGACGATCAAGTATCTGGAATCTCACGGTTGGATTATCAACCGAGACAAGTCAGCCCTAAAAACCAGTCAAAAGTCTGGAATACTTGGGGCTAAGGTTGGATTCAGGCCAGAGAAAAATATTCTTGCCTCGAGGAAAGGTGTTGTCTTTGAAAGATTTGATCCACTTAGTGGGTACAAAAAAGACAGCCGTCCATACGCCTGTATATGAGGCTGCTGGGAAAAATGGTGGCATCATTCGAAGCAGTACCCTACGGTCAATTCCATTCAAGGAATTTGCAAGGGGCCATACTGTCAGCCTGGAACAAAAAAGTTCAGGCCCTAGACTTACAATGTCCTTGTCCCCTTCCGTTCGCAAGAGCCTCCGTTGGTGGTTGGTTCCCCAGAATCTGGAAAAAAGGAAATCCTTCAGTCCGATTTCTTGGAAGGTGGTCACTACAGATGCCAGCCTTATAGGCTGGGGAGCAGTACTGGAGCAATAGTCTCTCCAGGGCAGATGGTCGGATGCAGAAAAGGCCCTGCCCATCAATCTCTTAGAGATACGAGCAGCCCGGTATGCCCTAGTAGCATGGACATCCAAACTCCAAGGGTCCCCTGTCAGAATTTAATCAGACAATGCCACAGCAGTGGCATATATCAATCATCAGGGGGGCACCAGGAGTCGTGCAGCCCAGAGGGAAGTAAATTACATCCTGAAATGGGCAGAAAAATATGTCCCAGCCATATCTGCGGTATTCATTCCAGGAGTGGAGAATTGGAAGGCGGACTTTCTAAGTCGCCAGCAATTAGGCCCAGAGGAAGGGTCCCTTCACCCCGAGGTTTTCTGGACAATATGTCAGCGGTGGGGAACATCGGATGTAGATCTTCTAGCATCCAGATTCAACGCAAAGGGGGACAGGTTTGTCTCTCGGACAAGGGATCCCCTAGCTTGCGGCTCGGATGCCCTAGTGTTCCCTTGGGATCAGTTCAAGCTGATATATGCATTCACACCGCCAATGGTTACCTCGATTACTCCGCAGAATCAGGGTAGAAAAGAAACCAGTGATTCCGGTGGCTCCAGCGTGGCCCCGAAGAGCGTGGTACGCGGAGATTGTAAAATTTCAGTGGGGAGTCCTTGGACTCTCCCACGTCGTCCGGCTTTCGCAAGGACCGATATACCACCCTTCCTTACCAGCCCTAGGTTTGACGGCCTGGCTATTGAAGCCCACATTCTAAAAAAGAGAGGGCTCTCTAATGCTGTGGTATCTACCATGATCAATGCCAGGAAGCCGGTATCCAGGCAGATCTACTATAGAATCTGGAAGGCGTACATCGCGTGGTGTGAGGCCAAGAAATGGCATCCACATAAGTACGTAATAGGTAGGATTCTGGACTTCCTACAATGGGCTGTAGATAGGAAGCTTGCCTTGAGTACTATCAAGGGTCAGATTTCGGCCTTGTCAATATTTTTTCAAAGGCCCTTGGCTTCGCATTCACTAGTCAAAGCCTTTATACAAGGAGTGATGCGTATTAGTCCTCCGGTTAATATTCCCATATGTCCATGGGATCTAAACTTGGTTCTGTCGGTTCTACAGAAACAACCATTTGAACCATTACAGCATATTTCCTTAGTGCTTCTCACCAGGAAATTGATTTTTCTAGTAGCCATTTGTTCGGCTAAAAGAGTATCGGAATTAGCAGCTATGTCCTGTAAGGAGCCATATCTGGTTATCCATAAGGACAGAGTAGTGTTACGTCCTCATTCAGCCTTTCTTCCTAAGGTGGTATCGAGTTTTCATTTGAACCAAGATGTGGTTCTTCCTTCTTTTTTCCCCAAGCCTACTTCGGTAGAGGAAAAGTTATTGCATTCTTTGGATGTAGTAAGAGCAGTTAAAGCTTATCTAAAAGCCACTGCTCAGATTCGCAGAACGGATACTTTGTTTATTCTGCCGGAAGGCCCCAGAAAGGGTCAGGCAGCGTCAAAATCTACTTTAGCCAAGTGGATTCGACAGGTCATAATACAAGCCTATAGCTTGAGAAGTAGACCGCCTCCGTTCAAAGTTAGGGCGCACTCCACGAGAGCAGTTGGAACTTCATGGGCAGTGCAACACCAGGCCTCCCTGGCTCAAGTCTGTAAGGCCGCAACATGGTCTTCAGTACACACGTTTACTAGGTTCTACCAGGTGGACGTTAGAAGTCAGGAGGATGTCGCCTTTGGGCGCAGTGTGTTGCAGGCCGCAAAAGATCCTCATGTCTGATAGCGCTCAGCTTATATATGGTGTATCCCCCCCCTCATTTGGCATTGCTTTAGGACATCCCATTAGTAATGACTATGTCGCTCTGTGTCCCGTGATGTACGAGAAAGAAAATAGGATTTTTATAACAGCTTACCTGTAAAATCCTTTTCTTGGAGTACATCACGGGACACAGAGCTCCCGCCCCTCTTTGGGGACACTTATTGCTTTGCTACAAAACTGAGGTGCTCCCGGATGGGAGGGGCTTATATAGGGGAGGGTACTTCCGGTTTTGGAAGTTGCCAGTGCCAGCACCTGACGGTAACTATATAACCCATTAGTAATGACTATGTCGCTCTGTGTCCCGTGATGTACTCCAAGAAAAGGATTTTACAGGTAAGCTGTTATAAAAATCCTATTTTTTGGGAAAGATGCAACAAGTTTTTCACACCTGGATTTGAGGATCCTCTGCCATTCCTCCTTGCAGATCATCTCCAGTTCTGTCAGGTTGGATGGTAAACGTTGGTGGACGGCCATTTTTAGGTCTCTCCAGAGATGCTCAATTGGGTTTAGGTCAGGGCTCTGGCTGGGCCATTCAAGAACAGTCACGGAGTTGTTGTGAAGCCACTCCTTCATTATTTTAGCTGTGTACTCTGAAGTCCTTGAAGTGTTTTTTAGCAAACTCCATGCAGACTTTCATGTGTCTTGCACTGAGGAGGGGTTTCCGTCGGGCCACTCTGCCATAAAGCCCCGACTGGTGGAGGGCTGCAGTGATGGTTGACTTTCTACAACTTTCTCCCATCTGCCGACTGCATCTCTGGAGCTCAGCCACAGTGATCTTTGGGTTCTTCTTTACCTCTCTCACCAAGGCTCTTCTCCCCCGATAGCTCAGTTTGGCCAGACGGCCAGCTCTAGGAAGGGTTCTGGTCGTCCCAAACGTCTTCTATTTAAGGATTATGGAGGCCACTGTGCTCTTAGGAACCTTAAGTGCAGCAGAATTTTTTTTGTAACCTTGGCCAGATCTGTGCCTTGCCACAATTCGTCTCTGAGCTCCTCAGGCAGCTCCTTTGACCTCATGATTCTCATTTGCTCTGACATGTACTGTGAGCTGTAAGGTCTTATATAGACAGGTGTGTGGCTTTCCTAATCAAGTCCAATCAGTATAATCAAACACAGCTGGACTCGAACGTGTAGAACCATCTCAAGGATGATCAGAAGAAATGGACAGCACCTGAATTAAATATATGAGTGTCACAGCAAAGGGTCTGAATACTTAGGACCATGTGATATTTCAGTTTTTCTTTTTTAATAAATCTGCAAAAATGTCAACAATTCTGTGTTTTTCTGTCAATATGGGGTGCTGTGTGTACATTAGTGAGGAAAAAAATGAACTTAAACGATTTTAGCAAATGGCTGCAATATAACAAAGAGTGAAAAATTTAAGGGGGTCTGAATACTTTCCGTACCCTCTGTATACAATATACTTACTAATTCAGATATCTATTATTTAAGAAAACCACTGAAAGTTTATTTTTTGGAAATGCAACTAGTACAAGTACGTGAACTTAGCTTGGTATCGGCCTCCTGCTATCCACTGTACAGCATAGCTCAGACTGGGGGTGAGAGAGGCAAGACTGGGCGTTAATCAGGTGTGCTGCGTGCAAATGTGCTGACAAGGTACATGCTGATAGGTAGAGCGAGCAGAGTGAGGAATAGCTTTCTAAAGCAGCCCATAGATGAGTCTTTTTACGTTTACAGAGAAAAGTCTAAATTCTCCCATCCAGGCATTTGATGTGGATGGGGAAATCCTCCTTGATAAGCTGTTGTATTCTGACAGCGGGGAAACTTGGCACCGTCAGAATACACTGATCAGTGTTGCCAAGTGTAGCCAGTGGTGATGATCAAGCGGGGACAATTTGACAGGCTGGTTGTACAGCAGATCATTAGATTAACTTCTGTACAACCAGCCTGCCCATATACATGGAGCATAATTCAGCTGGTCCCTGCTGAACCGCCCAAATTTCAATCCATGTATGGCTGACATAACTGCCAAACAGGCTGGGCGTGGGGAGGTGACATCAATGTATTCTTTAACTGTAACAGATAAAGTAGTAGTATCCTCCTGGCTGTGCAAATCTCAGGACTGGATGGACAGAACTGAAAACCCTTTGTCAAGTAAAACCGCCTCCTCATGTGTCTAATCTGTGTATTTAGCTGCTTGCTCAGAGGTCATCTTTAAAGCCAAGCTTCAGGAATTATACAATCTATCCTTATGGTGGGGCCCCATACACTGAAAGGGTTAAATGTTTGTTAGATTTAGGGAGTGTTAAGCCTCATACACACGGTCGGACTTCCATCGGACTTTTCCGTGGATTTTTGTCCGAACGGAGTTTGCCGGGAACACCCAAAGCATACACACCACAGGACTTTTCTGCAAACTTTCCCAAAACTTTTTCCAACATCACATGGTTTTTCTGCTCTTTACCGCCACCCTTTGGTCAACTTCTGCTATTGTTGGTTGATTTTAACATTAGTTGTTTTGTCCATCGGACAAAAGTCCGATGGTTTTCTGTACACACGGTCGGACTTTGCTCCATCGGACTTTTGTTGGCCAAAAGTTTGTCTGTTTGCAGACCGAACTTTTGTCCGATGAAAACAAAAAAAAAATTTTGTCCGATGGAGTGTACACGCGGTCGGATTGTTGGTCCAACTTGCTCAAAATTAAGTTTGTTGGGCAAAAGTCCTACCGTGTGTACGGGGCTTAACTTACCTTACCCTTGGCTCCAGCTGGCTCCCAATCATCTCCTTTTCAATGTTTTAAAACACATTTCATTTGCCCCTTTTTATAATAAGTCTAAAGCAGGGGTCTCCAAACTGCGGCCCCGGGGCTGGATGTAGCTTTTTGCTGGTCTTTATCCGGCCCTTGGGACACTATTCCTTCCACTGACACCAATGATGGGACACTATTCCTCCCACTGACACCAATGATGGGACACTATTCCTCCCACTGACACCAATGATGGGGGGCTATTCCTCCCACAGACACCATTAAAGGGGCACTATTCCTCCCACTCACACCATTGATAGGGCACTATTCCTTCCACTGACACCAATGATGGGGCACTATTCCTTTTACTGACCCCACAAATGGGGCACTATTCCTCCCACTGACACCAATGTAATCTTTTTTTTTACTCCCACTGCCCACCAAGCCAATGACATTTTTACTCCCATCAATGCCAGGGCATTTTCTGCCTCCATTGGCCACAGTCCGGCCTCCCTAATATTTGAAGGGCGGTAAACTAGCCCTTTGTTTTAAAAGTTTGGAGACCCCTGGTCTAAAGGATTGTTGTTTGTTGCCCATAGCAGCTACCTTTTTTTTTCTGCTTCATACACCAATGATTCAGACTGTTCCAGATGGAAAAAGAGTAAGCCCAGCTGCCACCTGATTGGCCAGTTTTCTTTGTCCTACGTCATTATATTATGCTTGGTTGTAAATATAATTGATTCCCAACCCCTATTCTAGGCATGCCGTGGTATCCATATCTTGGAGGACAAACCAGCCCAAAGCAGCTTTTTACCTGTAGGATAATCAACTTGACAGCCACTTCACACCAAATGCACTCCAGTGTGGTTTTTTTCTGCATCAAAAGCACATGGACAGTAGATTATATGAGTTCCAATGGCATAGTTCACACCAGTGCAGTAAGTTTCATTGTGTTCCAGTGCAGAAAAAAAAGTAGAACATGCAGAATGCACAGAACTGTACTGGAACGCAGCAAAACGCACCAAAAACACACCAGAACACATCTGAGAGCCAGTTCACACCAAATGTAGCCCAAAGTGTTTTTTTCTTCATCAAAAACACATTGACAGTAGATTATATGGGTTCCAATGGCATAGTTACATCAGTGCATTCAGTTCCAGTGCAGAAAATAAAGTAGAACATGCAGCATTTTTTCTGCACAGAACTTTACTGGAACGCATTGGAATATGTCTAAATGCTTAAAAAACATACTGGAACGCATCACTTTAAAAAAAGTCCCAAGAGGAAAAAATGCCCTGGAACGCACTGAAACGCATCAAAAATGTGCATGCAGAAACATCTGCAGTGAGTTTTTGTGGTGTGAACTGCCCCCTAGGTTGTAGATGTGTTTTAACTCCTTGGTGCAGATCTGCAAGGAACGATTTTCATGGTCCTGCCTTTTCACAAAAGAAAACTTCCTATTTAGGACCTGTGATTTGAAAGCTTGGCCCGTATTTCTTCCTTTATTTGATTTATATATGACATGTGAATGTAAATGCCCGAGTTGACTTGCTGGGGTTTTAAAGGGGGATTCCACCTGCAATTTTTTTTTTTTTTTAAAGTCAGCAGCTACAAACACTGTAGCTGCTGACTTTTAATAAGGACACTTACCTGTCCTAGGCGCCCGCGATGTTGGCCCCCCTGAGGCCGACCCCTCGATCCTGGCAGGTCCCGGCGCCGCCATCCTCAGTAAGGGAAACAGGCAGTGAAGCCTTGTGGCTTCATTGCCCGTTTCCTACTGCGCATGCGCGATTCTCACGGCGCTGTATGAATGGGCGGCTGCTCTCTGGGATACACACAGTTCCCAGAAGGCAGTGCGCCCTATTCACCAGAAGACAACGCAAGGAGGACGAGGAAGAAGACCTGCCGTGGACTAGGAAGAGGCAGATTAGGAACATCCGCATAGCAACCACCATCTTTTTTTTTTTTCGAAATTTTTTTTTTCTATTTTTTTTTTTAGGGTGGAACTCCACTTTAAGACGCCACAACATAAAATATAACCGTATTTATTTATACATTTTCAAATAAGCACGAATCAGTACTTATTCCATCAGAATAAAAGAATCCAAAAAATACAACAAATATGTCTCATCTTTGGCGAGGCTACCCCCTTAGCCAAGTAGCCCCTTACTCTGTACAGAATACACTATATTACCAGAAGTATTGGGACGCCTGCCTTTACACACACATGAACTGTAATGGCATCCTAGTCTTGGTCCGTAGGGGTCAATATTGAGTGCCCACCCTTTGCAGCTATAACAACTTCAACTCTTCTGGGAAGTCTGTCCACAAGGTTTGGGAGTGTGTCTATGGGAATGTTTGACCATTCTTCCAGAAGTGCATTTGTAAGGTCAGGCACTGATGTGGATGAGAAGTCCTGGCTCGCAGTCTCCGCTCTAATTCATCCCAAAGATGATCTATCGGGTTGAGGTCAGGACTCTGTAAAGGCGAGTCAAGTTCCTCTACCCCAAACTCGCTCTTCCATGTCTTTATGGACCTTTCTTTGTGCTCTGGTCCAAATAATTTGGTGGAGGGGGGATTATGGGGTGGGATTGTTTTTCAGAGGTTGGACTTGGCCCCTTAGTTCCAGTGAAGGGAACTCTTAAGGCAGCAGCATAGCAAGACATTTTGGACAATTGTATGCTCCCAACTTTGTGGGAACAGATTGGGGATGGCCCCTTCCTGTTCCAACATGACTGAAATAGTCACCTAGTGTCAACACATTTCACACATCAAGCGTCTTCAGGAGAGCGCTGTTATATTTTTTTGTTTGTAAATTTTAAGCACTTTAAAAAACCAAATAAGCACGCCTGGGTATATACTGTGGGATACTTTGTGTAAAAAGAGTGGTGCTTTTTAATTCCTCTGGCAGCACTAGAAAATTTGGGTATATATGACATGTATTTACTCCATTTTTATTCCATCTTTCACAGAAATTGGTGAAGACGGGAGAGAACAATTGGTCGCTGGCTGAGCTGGTGCATGCGGTGGTACTGCTGGCTCACTACCACGCATTGGCAAGTTTCGTGTTCGGCAGTGGCATCAACCCCGACAGAGGCCCCGATCCTCCAAATGGGCTCCACTTGGTGGTGAAAAACAAGCTTTGCGTTTGTGATTTTGCCAACGACAACAGTATAGAGAACACAAGCCTGACAAGTAACAGCACTGAGGTCAGTAGGGGAATGGATGAGCTGTGTTTGCTGTGTTTGCTTTCCTTATCACCAAATCCTTCTATTATATCTGCTGTCCTCTAAGAAACAATAGCAGGAAGGATCGCTCCTCTGCCATAAACAAAACTTGTAACATCAGCTTGGGGTATTCTAGATGTTTTATTTACTTTACATCCAACAGAGAAGCTATTTAGGAAAATCCCTAGAGGCCGAGTATAAAAGTGTTTGAGGGCCCCGCATATATATATACACACACACATATATATATATATATATATATATATATATATATATATATATACACTGTGCGTATGTGTATTGCTTACATTGATTGCTTACATTTGTGAAAATATGCATAGTACAGTACAACACATGAAAAAGTATATATATAAAAATATATACAAACATGCACACACAAAATATATATATATATATAGTGTGTGTGTATGTGTGTGTGTGTGTGTGTGTGTGTATATATATATATATATATATATATATACATATATATATATATATATATATATATATATAATATATACTTTTTCATGTGTTCTACTATGCATATTTGCACAAATGTAAGCAATCAACCTAAAGTCTATGTGCAAAAAAACAAAAACAATTTTGTTAGTACTAGTGTTGCACCAAAATGAAAATTTCTGTAGCAAAACCGAAAATTCAGGAAGAACTTGGCAAATAAAAAAAATATTGCATATATAATTGCTACATAAGTCATATGGTAATTGAATGTTATTAAAAATTAGCAGCTTTGTAATTTTCTGTAAAATGCAATGCAATATGGCTACCTGGAGGTGTTCTGTACACAGAATGTGTACAGAGCACCCTCCAGAAATGTCATTTCCTGCTTGTGTGATTGGCTCACTGATTTTACCAGAAGTCTGCACTAAGACACAAATCAGATTTCAGGCATCCCCTGCAACAAAAATGTCATTTTTAGTGAGATACTCCCAATAGGAAATCACATCGAAAGGGATGCAGACCCTGCAATTTTCCTCATTAGAAACCTGCAGGTGCAGCAGCTGATTGATAATTATGAAACCACTCCCATTAGACTAATTTTTAAAATGGACACGGAGAAAGACACAGGGATTTCTTCAGAATAACAAAAGGTAGGAATCTGCAACAAAGTTTGATAAAACCCCTGCAATGTACATAGATCACCAGAGGGTATTTTTGATTTTTTTTCCTCCGCAAAAGTTGAGTTACTTTTTAACCATTTGTTGACCGTCTTCCGCATATATACTTCGGCAAGGCGGGGCTCGGCTGCGCTAATCAACGTACCTGTACGCTGGTCTGTGCATGTGGTACTGCGGGCGCACGCACGTCACGGGAGCTCGCCCACGGGTCCGTTGGACTCGCTGTCTGCTGGCCACCCACGATCGCAGTGAACGGGGATCTGCCTATGTAAACAGGGTGGATCCCCATTCCGACAGGGGGGGAGGGAGAGAGAGAGAGATCAGCTGTTCCTAGTGATCAGGAACAGCGATCTTTCTCTTCTCCCAGTCAGTCTGCCCCCCTAACTATTAGAAACACCTCCCTAGGGAACAATTAACCCCATGATCGCCCCCTAGTGTTAACCCCTTCCCTGCCAGTGCATTCTTATAGCACTGATCACTGTATTGGTGTCACTGGTCACCAAAAAGTGTCACTTAGTGTCAGATTTGTCCACCGCAATGTCGCAGTCCCGCTAAAAATCGCTTATCACCGCCATTACTAGTATAAACAATTAAAAAATATAAAAAGTCCCTAAATATTTACCCTATTTTGTAGACGCTATAACTTTTACGCAAGCCAATCAATATACACTTATTGCGATATACACTATGCATGAAAAAATGGCATAGTGGCGTTGATTTTATTTTTGCTAAAACTGTCTTTAGCAGAATGATAGACATCCGTTATACTTTCTGACTTGCAGAATGCCGACTATGAAAGTGAAATAGAAGTTTTGATGGAGAGAATGAAGAAACTCCAAGAAGAAAGAGAAGAGGAAGAAGCATCGCAGGAAGAGATGGCCACACGTTTTGAGAAAGAAAAGAAGGAAAGTCTGTTGGTTGTCTCTGGAGGTAATTTAGAGATCTGTCATCTTCAAGTCTTGAGCAAGGATATAACATTGACTGTATTGCTATGAATTCTGGCTATCAGGGGCTGGCATGATTACAGACAATGAAGCTCTCTATTTCTCTAGAAAATACTGGCTTTAATGAGACTAGGGCCGAAACAAGTAATCGATAACGAATCGATTATGAAATTAATCGATTACTATTTTCATAATTGATTAATCGGCCAGTAACATAATGAGGTTAAAAAAAAAAAAAATTAGCCCTTTATAGTACAAAGAGCAAATCGCTACTGTAAATATTACTTTCACTGTCCCACAGTAAAAAAGGAACCCCTTACAGTAGCGATTATTTGCTCTTTTTGTACTAATTTTTGTTTTTTTAACCCCATTATGTTACTAAACATCTCAGGCCTGGGTTTTTGGTGCTTTTTTCAGAAACACACTACAGTTCATTTACATGGTTTCCTATGGAACACGTTTTCATCCAT
This sequence comes from Rana muscosa, assembly GCA_029206835.1. Lineage (NCBI taxonomy): Eukaryota > Metazoa > Chordata > Amphibia > Anura > Ranidae > Rana > Rana muscosa. The sequence goes on from CM055117.1 coordinate 1,027,669,701, forward strand.
GCTTTTTTCAGCTGCTGCGTATTTGGAAAGGGCAAGGACTTTTTTTACTGCAAAACGGTGCTATTTTGTTTTTTTGGTTCAATATACTTCAATAGAGAAGTTGCAGAAAAGCATGTAATGCGTTTTTGCGGGTATTCGTATTTTTTAATCTGCCCAACAACAAATTGGCCAAAAAAAAATATAGCAATACCCCCGTAGCGGGCCGCTGGTTTAAATTTTGGGCCTTGCACGTTACCTCACTGTTCTGTATGCTCGTCTCAGGGGTTCTCTTTGAAGAGTCGACCAGAAGAAGTTTGCACCAACACAAAAGTCTCTTTCAAGGGTTTATTTGAATAAAAGTTTCCAACAGAGGGGATGAAGGGATGGGGAGGACTCAGGTACCTTAGTTGCGAATCACAAGAATTCTCCTAGCAAACACCGGATAGGCCCAATCTCACTGGCCTAGCAGCCGATGTACAGCTCGATCACATATAGTCTCTGCCACAGACTTTGAGTAACCTTTATTTGGGCTACCTTCTGGATGACGAACACAGCTCTCAGTGCCAGGATCTTCCAGCCGTTCCGGCAGCACTGTGAGGTAGATCACGATCCGGATGCATCCTCCAATTGCGTCCTCAATTGCTTGTTCCCTTCCAGCAGGTAAGGTGACACAGGATCATCCCTGGATCAGTAGGCCCCAGCAACTCCTGGGCCTACCTTCAGTAACGGAGCCTCAGGCCAACATGGCCCAGAGGCGGAAACTGCCAACTCTTCCCTGAGGTCATGAGGGCCCTCAGGTGGGGACCGAAGGCACGACCCCAAAGAAAATCTCCGGCCTTAATGGCGTCTGTCCCTTAAATACTCCCTCCCAGCATGCACAGCGGGTTCACCATGCCCCCTGGGCTGCTTGCTGGGAAAGAGGTACCCAATACGTCCAGCCTGTAGCCTTTCCAATTCTGACCAGAGGTGACAGCGACACCCACTGTCAGGAGGGAAATCACACAACCAGCTGAACTGAAACAGAGTATAATTTGTAACACAATCCCTCCGAGCCAAACTAATGCTCAGACAACTATAATTTAACATATAGCGCACACTCATTGGGAGCAGGGCGCTACAAAAAGAAAAATGCAAATCACTGCAAAATCACCTTTTTCTTTTTTTTTTTTAAGGTAATTAACCGATTAATCGAAACAATAATCGGCCAACTAAACGATTATGAAAATAATTGTTAGTTGCAGCCCTAAATGAGACCACAGCTGGTCCGTTCTCTAGATTGCAGATACATTACTGTGGATTCTTCCAATACATTTCTTAAAAGACCGGTGACCTCAAAGACAATGCAACCTGTGAGCTCTCTAGAAGCAGTCACATCAATGAGCCTATAAGTACTCTAGGAAGTGGTGACATCAATGAGCCTATACATTCTCTAGGAAATAGTGACATCAATGAGCCTGTGAATTTTCTACAGAGCAGGAACATCAATGAGTCTATAAGTTCTTTAGTACGTGGTAACATCATTGAACCTATGAATTTTCTAGGGAACAGTGACATCAGTGAGTCTGAGTTCTCTAGGAAGCGGTTACCTCCACAAGCCTATAAGCTCTCTATGGCAGGGGTAGGCAACCTGGGACCCTCCAGCTGTTGTGGAACTACATTTCCCATCAGGCATTGCAATTCTGGCAGTTATAATTACTCCCAGAGGTATGATGGGACTTGTAGTTCTGCAACTACAAGGTTGGCCTACCCCTGCTCTAGGGAGTGGTAAGCTCTGCAAGCCTAAGGAAAGCGGTGACATCAATGAGCCTGTGAGTTCTCTAAGAAGCGGTGACCATAATGAGCCTATAAATTATGTATGAAGCAGTGACTTTAATGAGCATATAGGTTCTCTAGGAAGCCGTGACCTCCACAAGTCGATATACATTCTCTATAAAGTGGTGACCTATACAAACCTATAAGTTCTCTGGGAAGCTGTGACATCAATGAGCCTATAAATTCTGTAGGAAGCAGTGACATCAATTTAGTCTATAAGCTCTCTAGCAAGCATTGACCTCATCAAGCCTATAAGTTCTGTAGAAAGTGGTGATGACAAAGCCTATAAGTTCTCTAGGAAGCAGCGACCTCATCAAGCCTATAAGTTCTGTAGGATGTGGTGATGACAAAGCCTATAAGTTCTGTAGGATGTGGTGATGACAAAGCCTATAAGTTCTGTAGGATGTGGTGATGACAAAGCCTATAAGTTCTGTAGGAAGTGGTGATGACAAAGCCTATAAGTTCTGTAGGATGTGGTGATGGCAAAGCCTATAAGTTCTGTAGGATGTGGTGATGGCAAAGCCTATAAGTTCTGTAGGATGTGGTGATGGCAAAGCCTATAAGTTCTGTAGGACGTGGTGATGGCAAAGCCTATAAGTTCTGTAGGAAGTGATGACATTATTGAGTCTGTGAAATCTCTAGGAAGTAGTGACCTCATGCCTCTGAAATCTCTAGGAAGTGGTGGTGTCAATAAGCCTATAAGCTCTCCAAGGAAGTAGTGAAAACAGTGAGTCTATAAGTTCTCTAGGAAGCAGTGACATCACTGATAATGCAACCTATGAGTTCTCTAGAACCAACTGGCCTCAAAGAGAATGTGGCAAGTCAATTCAGTAGTTGTCAGTAACCGATTCCTCCATCCATGCTATCAGTGGTATTAGTTGAATGCCCCCTGCCAGGTAACTGTATTCTGACCACCAGCTGTGCCGGCTGACAGTACTTGAATAGTGCCAGCATCTGATTGGACGCATGCGTTGTTGGGCTGGTAATTTACCAGCAGGGTCATTGCCTAAATTTCAGCCGAGCCAGCAGGAATCCGCTTAGGTTTGAGCAGTGTATGGCCAGCTTTAGTTCTTTTTGGAAACATTGACCTCGGTGACCTCACTGGGCCTATTTACTGTCTATCTGATCTTTTTTTTTTCTTTAGAAGGCAGTGACATCAGTAAAGATGCAACCTACAAGTTCTCTAGAAGAAAATGACAATACTGTGGATACTTCCTCAGATTTCCCTGACCACAAGTTATATCAGATCATGGAGGCTGACTGTGTTGTAGTAACATTTTTGTCTTTGAGAATACAGCTTATCTATGTCCTGAAAACCTGTGATAGAACTGAGAAGGTCGTCTTCTCACTTCCCTGGAGCCAGTGACATCACTGAGAATATATAATCTACAGTACATGTCAGTGGAAATTTACCGCAAACCAACCGAAGGATAATGTATAAGCAGCAAGTTGTTTGTCCAATATGTACGATACAGCAAGGAAGCCTAGACAGCAAAATTACAAGAACAGTGTGTGTGTGTATGTATGTATATATATATATATATATATATATATATATATATATATAAATCACCAACATACACTATATTGGTAATATAGTGTGTATATGTATATATTTCTCTCTCATATATATATATAAGTATTGGGACACTACAGGCATCATTCAGATATCGGAATTTTCAGCCAGCGATTCCCTACACCATAAGAACGATCATAGCGGCTGTTCCACCGCTTGAACGTTCTTACGGCCAGTGAAAGGGGACGTCCTCCCCCTCCCGCCGCCCTCCGGTGCTTCTACCGACTCACCGCTGCGATCAATGAGTCAGAGAACGGATCGGCCGGCCCTGGATGTTGACCATAGAGATTTCCGGCGGACCAGATGGTCGCTGGAGTCTCTATGATCGTCGGAGGCCGGGCGCGATGTTATGACGTCACGCCCGGCCTCTGCATTTAAAAAAAAAACGTCGCCGCCTCGGCTGGGAAGCCGTAATCTTTTTTATTTTAGGCTTCCCAGCCTAGTGGTGGGATGTGGGGTCTTATTGACCCCATATCTCACTGTAAAGAGGTCCTGTCATGTCATGTCATATTCCTATTACAAGGGATGTTTACATTCCTTGTAATAGGAATAAAAGTGATCAAAAATGTTTTTTTTTTAAAGTGTAAAAATAAAAAAAATTGCATTTTGCAGTTTGTTTGCAGAAGGACTGGAGAGCGGAACAATAATTAGTGTCTGCAGGCAACTGTAAAGCATGGTGGAGGTTCCTTGAAAGTTTGGGGTTCATTGCTGCAAATAGAGTTGGAGATTTGGTCAGGATCAGTGTTGTCCTCGATGCTGAGAAATACAGGCAGATATTTGTCCATCCTTCCATACCATCAGGGAGGCGTGTGATGGGCCCCAATTCTATTCTGTAACAGGACAACGACCCCAAACATACAGCCAATGTCATTAAGAACCATCTTCAGCGTAAAGCAGAACAAGGAGTCCTGAAAGTGATCATTTGGGCCCCAGAGAACCCTGATCTCAACATTGAGTCTTCCTGGGATTACATAAAGAGACAGAAGGATTTGAGGCAGCCTACATCCACAGAAGAAATGTGGTTAATTCTCGAAGATGTTTGGAACAACCTACCTGCTGAATTCCTTCAAAATCTGTGTGCAAGTGTACCTAGAAGAATTGATGCTGTTTTGAAAGCGAAGGGTGGTCATACCAAATATTGATTTGATTTGGACTTCTCTTCTGTTCGTTTACTTTCCATTATTTAGTTTTTTGATAAAAATGCACCATTAACACTTCTATTTTAGAAAGCATTCTTAAAGCGGAGTTCCACCCTAAAAATTAACTTTCTATTACCAGCTTGCCTTTATTGTAAAAAAATAAAAATATTTTTTTTTTACTCGCTTCTATCTGGCTGTTACTAGGCAGATTTCCTAATCTGCCTAGTTCCTGGTCCTAGGAGGTTCAACTTCCTGTCCTAAGACCCCATTGTCTCCTGGTTAATGATGACACTCATTTCCCAGGAGTCTCTGGGCATTACTGTGCCTAATAATCGCCCAGCATGCACCTCTCCCTGAAAACCATGAAGAAAAAGGAACTGGGCTTCACATGCCCACACATATGATGGATACGGCCACAACATGAGCTGGAGGATATAAGGCATGTGTTTGCAATGATTTCTGGAACGATTGGGGAGCTATTAATATGTTTTAGGGACTATTTAATTAATTTTAGCTTGCAAAAAAATATATAAAAATTATGCCCGGAACCCCGCTTTAATAAACAACATTTTTTTACACCTGCAAAAAACTGTTGCACAACACTGTACATAGATCACACTCCAGAGAGGGAAACCAGAAAGTTAAAGCTCAGCCCCGATTTTTATGTCCGCACAACAGGTAAGAGCAGTTTTCATGTTGGAGTCATGAACAGCGATCTAGTATAGGTCGGGGATTCAGAGTCCGCTCTGTACACCAAAAAAAAAGGTTGGCTTAAGTTTGACTATAAGATATAGATCTGTATCCCTAACCCCAGCCACAGTTGCATTTAACCTTGAGCTGGTTATACATTAAGTTATGCAAGAATGTGACAGAATAATACACCTTATGTAATTAAAGTGGGAAAAAAATTGAACACTGCACACTGAGCTCATTCAAGAGAGGAGGTGGCTCCGCACCCTAGTGTATTGACTGTAAAAACAAATTGAAAAGATTTCTGCAGAACCTGGTGCTAGTCCAGGCCTCTTGATAGATTATGACCTTGAATTCGTCACTGTGACCTACCCTGCAAATTGGGCTAAGTGCTCTACTATGTACCATATGTATATTTTATATCTGCATTATACAAATCACTGTAACTGTATTTGAGCTGGGGATTTGCATTAAATTACCCAGGGCCTCCTGTGTGTAGGCATGGAAAAAAGGAAGCGCTGCTTAGATCAACCAATCACATTCCAGAGCAGGTGGTATTAAAGTGCATTGACCGTTATCAGGAACAGCCGGTCCATTCGTATGCATGCAGGGCGCCGGACTCATACGTTTTTGTATGCGTTCTTTTTTTTTACGCACATGATTAGAGCCTGAGGCTCTAATTGGCATGAAAAAGTTTGGGCCCTGTGACAAAAGCGAATCAAAATTCACAAATGTATTCCGGCTTCTCCTCCTGGCCCATCAGGACAGGAGGCGGATCGAGTTGGCCGGGAGGAGAAGCCACTTGTGATAATAGCTAATCAATATTCACTATTGTCTTCCGGCTTCTCCTTCCGGCTCTCTGGACAGGAGGCAGGCAGAGTTGGCCGGAAGAAGCCGAGAAGGGACCGTGCAGTGGCACAGTGAATGCAGACCTGGGGGGGGGGTATAGCAACAGCCGCCATTGACAGCTACTTTTTTATTGAAGCAAGAAGGTAAAGCTGGTCATACACAGCTTGACTTTTATCAGGAAGTGGACGAAATGTAAGCCGTGTGAGAATCCTGCAGACTGACATACTTTTATTTGAGAATAGAAGGAGCTGATTGGAAAATTGTCAGTTAAAAAAGCAGCTGCGTGCAGTCAGATGCAGTCACTGTTCAAGCATTCTGACAGCTTCAAGTGTTGGCTGTCATAGGTACAATAGCTGTCAAAAGAGAATCGTCCATCCACGCTGTTTAGCCTAAAGTTAAAGTGATTGTAATCGATCACGATCACCCATTCAGTTTAAAATACAAATGAGATGCAAAATATTTTTGTTTACAGCCGTATAGTTTTGAGAATGACACAAATATTAATTTTCACAAAGTCTGCTGCCTCAGTGTTTATGATGGCAATTTGCATACAGTAGTTTATATAGTGAAGCAGCGCTAAATGTCAATAGAAAGTGCTAATATTAAAAGTGCTATTAATAAAGTCTAACTTCTCATAAATTAAATAAATGGGGTGACAAAATCAACAATAATAGAATAAAATTAAAACGTCCAAACAGTGACTATGTAAATAAAGTGCTAAATAGCCAAAATGGCAGTCCAAATAGCAACAGCTAATTGCAGGGAGAGAAGCAAGGATGGGTGTGGGAATACACCTTGTCTCATCAGAAACACACTGGATCAGATGAACAAATGATGCATAAATAATCCTCCCCCATAGACACCAGCCTCTCACCTCTCTGGTGGACCCCACGGGGTCAGTAATAACCACAAAGATCTCCACTGCTCACAATGAGAACTTCCAGTCCTTTTGCGTGACCCGAAACCACTGTAGGGATCTCCACAGCTTACCAGTGTTCTTCCTTAAAGCGAATCTTCCTGATGGACCCCACGAGGTCAATAATGGCCACAAAGATCTCCACTGCTCACAATGAGAACTTCCAGTCCTTTTGAGTGACCCGGAACCACTGTAAGAATCTCCGCAGCTTACCAATGTTCTTCCTTAAAACGAATCGGATAGTTGGGATCTCAAGTTATAGAGATCACAGTAGCGTGTCCGGCTCCAACAACGATCACTTGTTCCTAGATGGTCCATCTAGGAACAAGTGATCGTTGTTGGAGCCGGACACGCTTCTGTGATCTCTATAACTTGAGATCCCAACTATCCGATTCGTTTTAAGGAAGAACATTGGTAAGCTGCGGAGATTCTTACAGTGGTTCCGGGTCACTCAAAAGGACTGGAAGTTCTCATTGTGAGCAGTGGAGATCTTTGTGGCCATTATTGACCTTGTGGGGTCCATCAGGAAGATTCGCTTTAAGGAAGAACACTGGTAAGCTGTGGAGATCCCTACAGTGGTTTCGGGTCACGCAAAAGGACTGGAAGTTCTCATTGTGAGCAGTGGAGATCTTTGTGGTTATTACTGACCCCGTGGGGTCCACCAGAGAGGTGAGAGGCTGGTGTCTATGGGGGAGGATTATTTATGCATCATTTGTTCATCTGATCCAGTGTGTTTCTGATGAGACAAGGTGTATTCCCACACCCATCCTTGCTTCTCTCCCTGCAATTAGCTGTTGCTATTTGGACTGCCATTTTGGCTATTTAGCACTTTATTTACATAGTCACTGTTTGGACGTTTTAATTTTATTCTATTATTGTTGATTTTGTCACCCCATTTATTTAATTTATGAGAAGTTAGACTTTATTAATAGCACTTTTAATATTAGCACTTTCTATTGACATTTAGCGCTGCTTCACTATATAAACTATTTTATTGTATGTTGGTCACATTATAGAAGTTAGCTGCTAGTTGTCTCTTAATATTTAATTTGTTCAGCAATATTTGCACTTTAGTGTTTCTATTTTTACTGAGTGGTAAGCGCACAAGCACCTTTTCTTTTTCGTACATCACGGGACACAGAGCGACTTAGTCATTACTAATGGGTTATATAGATTACCTTCAGGTGTTGGCACTGGCCAATTCCAAACCGGAAGTACCCTCCCCTATATAAGCCCCTCCCATCCGGGAGCACCTCAGTTTTTTGCCAGTGTCTAAGGTGTTGGCCAAAGAGTAACATGTGTTTTCACTGGGCTTGCGTACAGGTTCTTTTGGGCCTTAGTAAGCTGTTCCGGATCCCACCGAAAAAGCTTCATAGCTAAACGGTCGGTACCCGGGCCTTGCAGCAGAAGAGCAAGGTTTTGCCTGTAATGCCTCTCTTAGGAGGGCTGGACCCTGGGATCCAGAGCTCTGGTCATACCCACGACCAAGATGTTGTCTGTGCAGGGTGCTATACAGGTCCAGGGGAGTGGAATCCTTGGGAACCCGGTCCCTGAAGGTTTAATTACAATGCCTGCCGTGATAGGTGAAGTTTGGACTTCTGTGGACCAAACAAAGTCCTGCGGCGGGGATCAGGTAAGTGGGGGCCCCCAGGAACTTGGTTCTATTGGGGGACCCCCAAGCCTAATTTGTCTTTCTGTCTGTTACCTAACGGTATTCCCGCTAAATATCTGTGTTTGCCTGTAACTACTGAAAATGTAAAATTTTAATAGTAGTCAAGAAAAAAAAAAAAAAAAAAGGGACCGCGGTACCTGTGTTAAACCACTAGAGGCCGCTGTAGTCCATTTTTCTTGTCATGTGGATCTTTGGTTTTCTCAAGTCAAAAGATCCAGGCAGTTGGTAAGTTTCTCTGTGGGAATCCACTTCCTCTGCCCTGTTGCTGCGCTCATCCACCGCACAGGCCCTCCGGCAAAAAGGGCCCTGGCTCCTAGTCCCTGTTTGATTTCGAAAAGGGCGCCAATGGCACACGGGCGCGCGCGCGGGCGCGTGCACGCGCCTCCTATGAAAAAAAAGGGGCGGGGCGGGTGGATGACGCTCGATGCGCGCCGCAGCGCTTCTGCGCATGTGCAGGCGTCCCAGCATGGTTAAAAGACACAGTACAAGTGTCAGCTGGATGCAAACAGAGCTAGCAACAAACAGTGGCACACAGAGGCGGTTGATGCAGGCATCCCCATAGAAAGGCACTTTAGTGGACACCAGCTGGTATATAGCAGCAACTGTGTTAGACTATTACCAGCAAAAATTGGTGTATGACGACGGGAATACCTCAGCTTTGTGCTTAAAGGATATGTCGTCCAGACGCTCCGGAAATAGGTCTTCCAGGAAGCCAAAGGGGTCTCCATCGGGCTCTGAGGATATTGGGCATGCTTGTACTGCACCAATCTCCCCTGAGAATTCAGAGGTCAGTAGCCGTAGAAACCCCGCAGGAATGCCTGGTGCTGCGGCTGTCCCCAGTCCACCTGCTCCTGTATATATATAACAGAGGAGGTTTTATCCTCAACTCTGGGAGGATTGGAAGAGAGATTAACAGCATTGATCGCTGCTTCCCTGTCACAGGAAAAGCGCGTCCGATCTCCGTCTCCTCCTTCAGAGTGCCTGTTAGTGGAGGAACAGCCCCACACAGAGATCGACCTACCTGAAGGGGATCAGGATGAGGTTGATTCAGTTATGGAGGAATCAACAGTGGAAGAACCTTTCTCAGCATCTCAGGCTGAAAGATTATGGGTTCAGTCTCTGACTAACATGGTCCGATCAGCATTTAAAATGCCTCTGGCGGAACCACCATCCACTACGGTTTCCTCGCTGGGGTCGCTAAAAGCTCCCCAGGCTGTCTGTTCCTTCCCAATCCACCCTTTATTAGAAGGGCTTATTTACCAGGATTGGGAGCATCCTGATAAAATATTTGCTCCCCCCAAGAGATTTCCGGTGATCTATCCCATGGAGGATAAGTTCATAAAAAAATGGAGGGTCCCTACAGTGGACGCAGCCATCTCTTCTGTTAACAAATCACTGACATGTCCAGTAGATAATGTTCCAATGTTCAAAGACCCAATAGATAAAAAATTGGAGTCTTTACTAAAATCTGCTTTCTCTACAGCAAGCATGGTGACACAACCTGCGGTAGCAGCGATTGGAGTCTGCCAAGCAGTGAAAGATCAGTTGAAACAAGTCTTAAGGGACTTACCAGATCAGCAGGCTCTTGCCCTAGCTGACCTGCCTAGAGCCTTGTGTTTTGCGGTGGACGCCATAAAGGATACAATCCAACAGGCCTCCCGCTTTACGCTGTCTATAGTACATATGCGTAGGCTTCTGTGGCTCAAAAACTGGTCTGCTGAAGCTCCCTGTAAAAAACTGCTGGTTAGCTTCCCATTTCATGGAGAACGCTTATTTGGAGAAGATCTGGACAAATATATCCAGAAAATTTCTGCCGGTAAAAGTTCACTCTTACCGGTTAAGAACAAGGGTAGAAGTCCTTCTTTTAAGAGGCCTACTTCTCCAGTCCCGGGCACATCGGCTGTGAAGCAGTTCCGACGGCCTCCGCGGTCAAATTCAGGGGGCAGAAATCAGGGACAATCACAGGGTAAAAAGAAGCCCTGGATCAAGAGAGGTACAAAACCTCCCCCCAAGGCATGAAGCGTTGCCCCCACTCAATCGGGTGGGGGGAAAACTTCAGTTGTTCACAGAGACCTGGCGGGACACCATCAGAGACAGATGGGTGCTCTCCGGAGTAAGTCTGGGATACAAGCTGGAGTTAAAAGGCACTCCTCCTGCCCAATTTATGAGGTCAAACGTGCCAAGAGATCCCCAGAAGAGAGGATCCCTCCTTCTGGCACTAGAACAACTATTGCTCCAAGGTGTAATCATGAAGGTTCCCCTGGAAGAAAGCGGATTCGGGTTTTACTCGAACCTTTTCACAGTCCCCAAACCAAATGGGGACGTGAGGCCCATATTAAATCTAAAAGGGCTAAACAAGTTCCTAAATATCAGGACTTTTCGGATGGAGTCGATCCGATCGGTGGCCACCGCCCTACAAGGGCAGGAATGGTTAGCCTCGATCGACATAAAGGATGCTTATCTGCATATTCCCATCTTTCCGGCCCACCAGAAATGTCTACGCTTTGCAGTAGAAGGGCGCCATTTTCAGTTCAGAGCCTTACCTTTCGGTCTGGCCACAGCACCAGGAGTGTTCACAAAAATTCTGGCCCCATTATTGGCCAATCTAAGAACACAGGGTGTAGCGATAATGGCATATCTAGACGACCTGCTACTAATAGACCACTCAGTGGAAAAGCTGGAAGTAACTATTCACAAGACAATCAAGTATCTGGAATATCACGGTTGGATTATCAACCAGGACAAGTCAGCTCTAAGACCAGTCAAAAGTCTGGAATACTTAGGGCTAAGGCTGGATTCAAATCAGAGAAAGATTTTCTTACCTCCAGAGAAGGTGTCGTCTTTAAAAGATTTGACCCACTTAGTGGGTACAAAAAGAAAACCATCCATACGCCTCTGCATGAGGCTGCTGGGAAAAATGGTGGCTTCATTCGAAGCGGTACCCTACGGTCAATTCCATTCAAGGAATTTGCAAAGGGCCATACTGTCAGCCTGGAACAAAAAAGTTCAGGCTTTAGACTTACCAATGTCCCTGTCCCCTTCCGTTCGCAAGAGCCTCCATTGGTGGTTGGTGCCCCAGAATCTGGAAAAAGGGAAACCCTTCAGTCCGGTTTCTTGGAAGGTAGTCACTACAGATGCCAGCCTCATAGGCTGGGGGGCAGTACTGGAGCAATGGTCTCTCCAGGGCAAGTGGTCAGAAGCAGAAAAGGCCCTGCCCATCAATCTCTTAGAGATACGAGCAGCCCGGTATGCCCTAGTAGCATGGACATCCAAACTCCAAGGGTCCCCTGTCAGAATTCAATCAGACAATGCCACAGCAGTGGCATATATCAATCACCAGGGTGGCACCAGGAGTCGTGCAGCCCAGAGGGAAGCAAATTGCATCCTGGAGTGGGCAGAAAAATATGTCCCAGCCATATCCGCGGTTTTCATCCCAGGAGTGGAAAATTGGAGAGCGGACTTTTTAAGTCGCCAACAATTATGCCCGGGGGAATGGTCTCTTCACCCCGAGGTTTTCCAGGCAATATGCCAGCGGTGGGGAACACCGGATGTAGATCTGCTAGCATCCAGATTCAACGCAAAGGTGGACAGATTTGTGTCTCGCACAAGGGATCCTCTAGCTTGCGGCTCGGATGCCCTAGTGTTCCCTTGGGATCAGTTCAAGCTGATATATGCATTCCCACCGCCACAATTGTTACCGCGATTACTCCGCAGAATCAGGGTAGAAAAGAAACCAGTGATTCTGGTGGCTCCAGCGTGGCCCCGAAGGGCATGGTACGCGGAGATTGTAAAAATGTCAGTGAGGAGTCCTTGGACCCTCCCACATCGTCCGGACCTGCTGTCGCAGGGACCGATATACCACCCTTCCTTACCAGCCCTAGGTTTGACGGCCTGGCTATTGAAGCCCACATTCTGAAAAAGAGAGGGCTCTCTAATTCTGTGGTATCTACCATGATCAATGCCAGGAAGCCGGTATCCAGGCAGATCTATTATAGGATCTGGAAAGCGTACATTACGTGGTGTGAGGCCAAGAAATGGCATCCACGTAAGTACGTGATAGGGAGGATTTTGGACTTCCTACAGTGGGCTGTAGATAGGAAGCTGGCCTTGAGTACTATCAAGGGTCAGATTTCGGCCTTGTCAATATTTTTTTCAAAGGCCCTTGGCTTCGCATTCACTAGTCAAAGCTTTCATACAAGGCGTGATGCGTATTAGCCCTCCGGTTAGTATTCCCATATGTCCTTGGGACTTAAACCTGGTTCTGTCAGTTCTACAGAAACAACCGTTTGAACCATTGCAACACATTTCCTTGGTTCTTCTCACCAGGAAATTGATTTTCTTAGTAGCCGTTTGTTCGGCTAAAAGAGTATCGGAATTAGCCGCCTTGTCCTGTAAGGAGCCATATCTGGTTGTCCATAAGGACAGAGTAGTATTACGTCCTCATCCAGCCTTTCTTCCTAAGGTGGTATCGAGGTTTCATTTGAACCAAGATGTGGTTCTTCCTTCTTTTTTCCCCAAACCTAGCTCGGTAGAGGAAAAGTTATTACATTCCTTGGATGTAGTAAGAGCAGTTAAAGCTTATCTAAAAGCCACTGCTCAGATTCGCAGAACGGATACTTTGTTTATTCTGCCGGAAGGCCCTAAAAAGGGTCAGGCAGCATCAAAATCCACTTTAGCCAAGTGGATTCGACAGGTCATAATACAAGCCTATGGCTTGAGAAAGAGACCGCCTCCGTTCAAAGTTAGGGCGCACTCCACAAGAGCAGTTGGAACTTCATGGGCAGTGCATCACCAGGCCTCCCTGGCTCAAGTATGTAAGGCCGCAACATGGTCTTCGGTACACATGTTTACTAGATTCTACCAGGTAGACGTTAGAAGTCAGGAGGATGTCGCCTTTGGGCGCAGTGTGTTGCAGGCCGCAAAAGATCCTCATGCCTGATGGCGCCCAGCTTATGTATCCCTCCCCTCATTTGGCATTGCTTTGGGACGTCCCATTAGTAATGACTAAGTCGCTCTGTGTCCCGTGATGTACGAAAAAGAAAAAGGGATTTTTATAACAGCTTACCTGTAAAATCCTTTTCTTGTAGTACATCACGGGACACAGAGCTCCCACCCCTCTTTTTGGGACACTTATTGCTTGGCTACAAAACTGAGGTGCTCCCGGATGGGAGGGGCTTATATAGGGGAGGGTACTTCCGGTTTGGAATTGGCCAGTGCCAACACCTGAAGGTAATCTATATAACCCATTAGTAATGACTAAGTCGCTCTGTGTCCCGTGATGTACTCCAAGAAAAGGATTTTACAGGTAAGCTGTTATAAAAATCCCTTATTTTTCTAAATTTGCATACAGTGGGTACGGAAAGTATTCAGACCCCCTTAAATTTTTCACTCTTTGTAATATTGTAGCCATTTGCTAAAATCAATTAGGTTCATTGTTTTCCTCATTAATGTACACACAGCACCCCATATTGACAGAAAAACAGAATTGTTGAAATTTTTCCAGATTTATTAAAAAAGAAAAACTGAAATATCACATGGTCCTAAGTATTCAGACCCTTTGCTTAGTATTTAGTATTTGCACCCTTTTGATATAATACAGCCATGAGTCTTTTTGGGAAAGATGCAACAAGTTTTTCACACCTGGATTTGGGGATCCTCTGCCATTCCTCCTTGCAGATCCTCTCCAGTTCTGTCAGGTTGGATGGTAAACGTTGGTGGACGGCCATTTTTAGGTCTCTCCAGAGATGCTCAATTGGGTTTAAGTCAGGGCTCTGACTAGGCCATTCAAGAACAGTCACGGAGTTGTTGTGAAGCCACTCCTTCGTTATTTTAGCTGTGTGCTTAGGGTCATTGTCTTGTTGGAAGGTAAATCTTCGGCCCAGTCTGAGGTCCCGAGCACTCTGGAGAAGGTTTTCGTCCAGGATATCCCTGTATTTGGCCGCATTCATCTTTCCCTCGATTGCAACCAGTCGCCCTGTCCCTGCAGCTGAAAAACACCCCCACAGCATGATGCTGCCACCACCATGCTTTACTGTTGGGACTGTATTGGGCAGGTGATGAGCAGTGCCTTGTTTTCTCCACACATACCGCTTAGAATTAAGGCCAAAAAGTTCTATCTTGGTTTCATCAGACCAGATAATCTTATTTCTCACCATCTTGGAGTCCTTCAGGTTGTTTGCTAGCAAACTCCATGCGGCTTTCATGTGTCTTGCACTGAGGAGAGGCTTCCGTCGGGCCACTCTGCCATAAAGCCCCGACTGGTGGAGGGCTACAGTGATGGTTGACTTTCTACAACTTTCTCCCGACTGCATCTCTGGAGCTCAGCCACAGTGATCTTTGGGTTCTTCTTTACCTCTCTCACCAAGGCTCTTCTCCCCCTATAGCTCAGTTTGGCCGGACGGCCAGCTCTAGGAAGGGTTCTGGTCGTCCCAAACGTCTTCCATTTAAGGATTATGGAGGCCACTGTGCTCTTAGGAACCTTAAGTGCAGCAGAATTTTTTTTGTAACCTTGGCCAGATCTGTGCCTTGCCACAATTCTGTCTCTGAGCTCTTCAGGCAGTTCCTGTGACCTCATGATTCTCATTTGCTCTGACATGCACTGTGAGCTGTAAGGTCTTATATAGACAGGTGTGTGGTTTTCCTAATCAAGTCCAATCAGTATAATCAAACACAGCTGGACTTTAAATGAAGGTGTAGAACCATCTCAAGGATGATCAGAAGAAATGGACCGCACCTGAGTTAAATATATGAGTGTCACAGTAAAGGGTCTGAATACTTAGGACCATGTGATATTTCAGTTTTTATTTTTTAATAAATCTGCAAAAATGTCAACAATTCTGTGTTTTTCTGTCAATATGGGGTGCTGTGTGTACATTAATGAGGAAAAAAATGAACTTAAATGATTTTAGCAAATGGCTGCAATATAACAGAGTGAAAAATTGAAGGGGGTCTGAATACTTTCTGTACCCACTGTATACTCCAGAATATTATGAAGAGTGATCAGATGAATTGCAATTAATTGCAAAGTCCCCCTTTGCCATAAAAATGAACCTAATGCCATTGAAAACATTCCCACTGCATTTGTGAAGAAGGCTTCAGGGTGCCCAAGAAAATCCAGCAAGAGCCAGGACCGTCTCCTACAGTTGTTTCAGCTGCGGGATCGGGGGCCCCACCAGTGCAGAGCTTGCTCAGGAATGGCAGCAGGCAGGTATGAGTGCATCGGCACACACCGTGAAAAGAAGACTTTTGGAGGATGGCCTGGTGTCAAGACGGACAGCAAAGAAGCCACTTCTCTCCAGGAAAAACATCAGGGACAGACAGATATTCTGCAAAAGGTACAGGGATAGGATTGCTGAGGACCGGGGTAAAGTCATTTTCTCTGATGAATCACTTTTCAGGTGTTTTGGGGAATCTGGAAAAAAAACCGTGTCCGGAGAAGAAAACGAGAGCGCTACTCCTGTGTCATGCTAACAGTAAAGCAGCTGAGACCATTGATGTGTGGGTTTGCTTCTCAGACAAGGGAGTGGGCTCACTCACAATTTTGCTTAAGAAAACAGCCATAAATAAAGAATGGTACAACAACATCCTCCGAGAGCAACTTCTCCCAACCATCCAAAAACAGTTTGGTGACGAACAATGCCTTTTCCAGCATGGGGAACAAAACGTCAACATTTTGGGTCCATGGCCAGGAAACTCCCCAGACCTCAATCCCATTGAGAACTTGTGGTCAGTCCTCAAGAGGCGGGTGAACAAACAAAAACACACATTGTGACAAACTCCAAGCATTGAATATGCAACAATTGGCTGCCATCAGTAAGGATGTGGCCCAGAAGTTGAGTGACAGCATGCCAGGGTGAATTGCAGAGGTCTTGGAAAAGAAGGGTCAACACTGCAAATATTGACTCTTTGCATAAACTTAATGTAATTGTCAATAAAAAAGAATAGCATTGAGCTGCTTCTACAGGCAAAACTCCTGTAGAAGCAGCTTTTGTTTAAGCCCAGTGTGCATGGATCCATAAAAGCAATTTAAGTGGTTCTAAATGCTAAAGTTTTTTCTTTTTTACCTTAATGCTGAGAATGTAGCTTCCCCCCCACCCAGACCCCAAGACCAAAACCATTGCGCCGAGCATGTAGGAATGACATGTTTGTTTTTAAATGGCTGCAGGTACTGATCAAATGAAAAATTTACAACAATCCTGTTTAACAGAAGTCGTCGACTTCTCTCGAGTGGGAACGGCCATGGATGGATCAAAATTGGGCCAGTCCCCGCTGAACTGGTAAAATTTTGATCCATCTATGAACAGCTACAATCCTAAATTTGTTTCTCTTTCCTTATTAGATATCTTAAAACATGGTATTAGTTTGTAATTTACCCTTTTTTAATTTTACATACATCTGGGAATATGGATTTCTCTAGTGCTGAAGGGGGTAGGAGGGGCTAGGCAGGGTTATTTCATAATTTCCCTAAGCTCCTACGGATATAGAAATGCGCTTTTCTTCTAATTAGACTAGTGACAGTAATGTGTGGCGATTTACTGATGGTTACCTACATCTAAGCAGCAGCAAGGGTGACAATGATGCCCTGATTTCACTGCAGAAGAAAAAGCGTTGTCACCCCATCCAAGAACGGGGCCTATTCAATAGTTCTACTAGCAAGAACAAGAAGTGTTTGCAGACTATTCCAGGGATTACTTAGTTGTGTGAGCAGCCTACTTCACATATGTGAAAGAAAAAATTTGAAGACTAGACCACGCTCATACAAATACAGATATTATTCAATAAACAATAGAGCAAATGTGTAATAATGTTCATAAAAAAACAGTCCCAATCAAATGCTCAGTGCAAATAAATACATCCGAAGTTGATGAAAAAAGTGTTGAAAAAGGGAGAGTGACACCCAGGAAAAAATGCAGTGCTTTTCCTCTTCTCCCAGTAGAAAGCCAGCATACCAGAAATATATGACCTTTTTTTCTCAAAGAAGGTCAAAGATTGCTTAGGGTATCTCCAGCAGGTGTACTTGATCCACCAGCAATATCCTGAACACATGGACAGCTGAATGCCACCATCTGCTATAAAGTGCTCCTGTGCCTTTAAGAGATCCTGTGCATACCTCACTCGCATAGGGAAGATGTAAAGGAACATAGTGTAGTCAATTTGAATTTTTATTAAAAATCAATTAAAAATGCACTTGCATCAATATCAATATACTCAGGCATAGAAATGAAAACTGAAAGCACCTGATTGCGCTTCACCTGCACTCCAACGACCAGAAATTATTTGTTCTGGAAGCCCCACCCAGCGCATTTTGTCAGCAACGTCTGACGTCATCAGGGGTCGCACCACACAGAAACTGGCAGACTGTGCCTTTGTGATGTCACCAGACTGGCATCCACTTTCAAGAGTGACACCATAATTTATCAATTCAATTCAATCAAGATGAATTATGGTGTCACTCTTGAACTTTATTACACAATTGCTTTATTGTTTATGGAATAATATCTGTATTTGTATGAGCGCGGTTTGGTCTTAAAATTTTTCCTTTTACATCTTTGGCGTTTTTAAACTGGAAAGTCTCGTACACACGGCCGGTTTTCTCGTCAAGAAACGACAAGAAAACTGCTGGGAGAGCTTTCTTGCCAAGAAAACTGGCCGTGTGTACGAGACTTTCAGGTTTCTCGTCGGGAAAACTGGCCAGAATCTCGACGAGAAAAATTTTATCGTCGGGATTCTCGTCGGCTTGTTTCCCGACGAGAAACCCGAGAGTGTGTATACTTACCTGTCACCGTGGAAACACGCCCATGCTCGAAATGACTGACGCATGCGCCGTAGCTCCCTAGGCATAGGTAGGGTGTAGCAAGATGGTGGCGACGGCATCGAATGTGATGAGCGCACGCTCGTCATAGTCGATGACGTCACCGCGTTCGTGCCATTCAAAAGAATGGCGGTTCTTTTGAATCGTACGTGTGTACACTCAGCCGGGACAAGAATCTATTTCAAGAATCTCGTCGGGAAAAACTACGTGTTTTTTCCTGACGAGATTCTCGGCCGTGTGTACGAGGCTGAAGACGTGCAGCTCTACAATATTTTTCCACATTTTTCACATTTATTTGTTAGTATTGATTATATGATAAGTATATTTTTTCACACTTGGGTGCATTTTATATGGTGTTTTACATGGGCGTAAATTATTATTTTGAGTGATTTTATATTTTGCATATAGTTTGGTCCTTTATGGGTAAGGCTTGTACAGGTGAAAAAAACATTTTGCTTTGCTTTCCACTTAAATTTTTCTTTGCAATGTAGTTTTAACCTCAAATAAGGAAACTTCACCTTCTGCAAAGTAGCTGCATGTGTGACAATGGGCCTCACCACCCTCCAGAGCACAGATGACTGGGGCAAAGGTTTCACTTCTCATAGGTGACATTTGAATTTCTTTAAAAACAGAGCCCCTAGCTAATGTTAGATGACAAGAGACAGCCTTTAGCTTGTTATGTTTACATGGTACGTCATGATTTTTTTTTTTTAGCTACTTTATTTACTGAAGAAAACCTGTAATTCTAGATATTCTATATTTGCTTGACAAATTTCCTGTGTTTTGGGGCACCCTGCAGGCAGCACCGCTGACTGATTTCTGTTTCATAGGCTAGAAAACCTTGACCATTTTTTTTTAGTTGGCACCCTAAGATGAGCTGTCATGAGGAGGTGCCCGTATGTGCCTCTTCTGTCCCTCTCCATAGACTGGGCATTTGTGATTATGCTGAAAACTGGTCCAAAAAAATTGATAATCAATTGAATTGTAACTGCAAATCTAGTCATTGTCTGATAAGAAAAGAAATGGCTACACATCCAGGAATTCCGATTGCCTTTTATTGTTCAAAGTGATAACACCAAAGACACCAACACGAGGTCACGTAGACGCGTTTCACACAAACATCTTGTGCTTAATCATTACCAATATCATTATACTTTAATATACTCCTAATGATTAAGCACAAGATGTTTGTGTGAAACGCGTCTACGTGACCTCATGTTGGTGTCTTTGCCTTTTATTGTTCAAAGTGATAACACCAATCGGAATTCCTGGATGTGCAGCCTTTTCTTTTCTTACAAGTTTCCCACAGAGGCGGGCCGGGGCTGGCACTCTACGAGACATTCCACCTCAGGTTATCATCATACACCTGGAGCAGAGTCTCTTTTTCTTTGTATAGTCATTGTCTGAGATCAGTCCCACACGTGCAAGAATTTACATAGGCTCTGTGTGTGGCCATTTCCTATTACCATAGCTGTGCAGGCCTGGACCATCTGTTCCCATAATGCAGGAGCTATATATAATAAAAAATCCAAAAATTAAATTGCACTGAAAAGCATATAAGCAGCTGGCAAGACAAATAAATTGTGTACAAGTGAAATAAAAAAGAAATGACGCACTAATAAACTCTAAACAACAATAAACAAAAATTGTCCAATGTAAATATATATTAAATAAAAAATAGTCCCAAAAGGATGATCAGTAGTTCCAAAGATGATAGCAGTGATATAAAATGCCCCAAAAAGACAGTGAAGAAGATCCTGGTGTACACCATCAATTCTCCAAGTTCTCTACCGACTATGTGTGCAATAAGGATTTTACAAGAGTTGGAGGACTCTAATCAAAAAAGAGTCAAAAAGGCATTTATACTTTAATAGACTCTATTAAAAGGGATAAGCATCCTACGGATCACCACCACATCGTTATGAGTACCTTATTGGCAGACGGAATTAACCAGCATGATAGGAAAGCTGGAAGAGCCACATAGTCTAAAACAATATGGACATTGTATTAAAAAAAGTACAGACTACTTACAAAATCATTGAAGATAAGCGCTTGTAAAGACAAATAATCATGGAGAATCGGAAGACCACTTCCTGGTTTCGGAGTGCGTGATGACATCACGAGCGGTAGCTCCACCCTGCGCGTTTTGTCACATTCAACAAAATGCATGAGCCGTATATGGCTACAATATGGCTTAGTTAAAAATTAGTTGGTAAATGGTGATAGGTGATGCTGCATAATAAAAGAGGGACAGCATAAAAAAAAGAACAAGTGGTCCATTGAATCTGCCCCATATTATTATTTTTTTGTATAAATCTTTGATTGTCCCAAGCATGTTTCAGTCCACTTACTGTTGACTGTCTCCCTACCTCTGCTGGAAGTCTATTCCAAGCGTCAACTAACCTTTCGGTAAAATAATACTTTCTAAGTAGTTCTTAATTTTGAACTTTCCTTCTGCTAGTTTGAGGTCCTGTCCCTGTGTTCTTGCTCTTGGCTTCATATTGAGAATGCTACCAGTTGATTGACTTTTGAAAAGTTTTTAGACTTCAAAACAGTTTGCTCTAAACTGGAAAAGCTGGCCTCCTGAGTGGAGGACTTTTGTAGCTTTGAATAGGTTGGAGAGCAAAAGTCAACAGAAGAAAAGTCAAGATGTTTGTTTCTATTCTTTTATCCATTCAAATTTTTAAGGAAAATGTTCCAACGCATTTCGGGGGCTTATGAGTCTGCCAAGGACTTCTGAGATGAAAACAACAAACCGTGCATGACTTTCCCAGCACGCTTTCCAGCTAGAAATTTTTTTTATTACAATTTGCATTAAAAACAGAATTTTTCATTAAGAAACAAAACTCTGCTGGACTTGACAGGTTGGCTTTTTGGCATTTCATTCCAAAACAACCCTCCTTTAACATTATGCTAACAGAGATCACGGCATATCCTAGCCCATTGTCAAGACTGAACTGGTTCTTGTTAACGCATTTCAGTTCAATCCTCTGTTTACTAATCACATCGATGCAATGTGTTATAAACACGAAACATCAACATTTCACAGAACATGGACTGCCACTTTCCAAGGACAATGTAAATCTTCCCCACTGTAATTATTCTGTTAAAGGATAAGTATAGTGTGATTCCAGGGCTGGGGCGATTATTGCAGTTTACCTTCAAAACAATGTTAATGCTGCTTTCTCATTTTACAAGCTTCCATATTTTGTTTCTGCATTAGATATAAAATTGGTAGCTCGCCTAGAAGGACCTCTTACTGGGACGGTGCAATGACTTTAGTCTGCTCATCAGTGACGGCCGGTGATAAAAATTTTTGGAGGGACACAAACAAACTCCTCCAGGTCCTTACCTGCAAACAGAGCCTCCAGACTGGGCTGTCACGGCACCCGACAGCTTCCGTTATCCAAATCTTCAGCCTTCTGATTGGCCGGGACAAGAAGCCAAAAACTAGAAGTGACGCAATGTCGAATTTTGAGTCACTAAAATCAAAAGGGGGGGGGGCTCGGAGCGCAGAGGACAACATAAAACAAGCCATTTGGAGCCTCAGGCTCTAATCACGTGCTTTTTTAAAATTGATGGACCTAATAAGCACCTATTGGTCTGATGCCTCACACACTGAACTGCACACACATAGAACGATTTATTTTTAAATAAATGATAATATGACCAACTCTTTTTTAACTTTAGGATGTTAAAAAATGTTAGTCATATTATCATTTATTTAAAAAAAAATTGTTCTATGAACTTTGGGGGGGTGTTGGGATCGTCCGCCACTGCTGCTCATGTTTCTTTAGTAAGATAAAGTATCTGCCATACAGGCACTGCAATGTTTTCAATAAGTCTGCTGACTCAGGGACTTGTATTGTGGGATGAAGGTGTAAAGCATGACCATAGTGTAGTTCTTCTGGAGCTGTGATTTTAAAAGCAGACCATTCCAAAAAAAAAAATGCCAAAGCAAGATCATATCTGAATTTAACATTATTATTATTATTATTATTATTATAATACAGGATTTACATAGTGCCAACAGTTTGTGTAGAGCTTTACAGCATGAGGGTAATCAGTACAGTTACAATACAATTAAAAACAGGAGGAATCGGAGGGCCCTGCTCATTAGAGCTTACAATCTAAAAGGGAGGGTCAAGGGATACAAAAAGTAATAACTGTGGGGGGTGAGTTGATGGAGAACGTGAAAGTACAGGTGTTAAAGAGGAAGTAAACCCTCTCGGTAAAAAAATAACTAAAAAAAAATACACCCTGCAAGAAGGTATCGTGGCTTCAGCGATGTGGTTCTGGGCATGCGTATTTGTCCTTCGGACACGGTCGGACTTTGTTCCATCGGACTTTTGTTGGCGAAAAGTTTGTCTGTTTGCAGACCGAACATTTGTCCGATGGAAACCAAAAAAGTTTGTCCGATGGAGCGTACACACGGTCTGATTTTTTGTCAAACTTGCTCATTTTGAAGTTTGTTGGCAAAAAGTCCAACCGTGTGTACGAGGCTTAAATCTAGGCTTACATGTAGGTTAAAGTGGTTGTAATGGGTTTACAACCACTTTAAGTGGAAGCAGGATAGGCTCCTCTAAAGAGAAGGATTTTCAGGGATCTTCTAAAAGTGGGAGATAGTCGGACAGATTGGGGTAGAGAGTCCCAGAGGATGGGAGAGGCTCGGAAGAAGTCCTGGAGATGAGCATGGGAGGAGGTGCCAAGGGAGCTAGAGAGCAGACAGACTTGGGAGAAACAAAGAGAATGTTTTGGTTGGTATTTTGATTACTAGTTTAGTAATGTAGCTGGGGGGCAGAGTTGTGGATGGCCAGAATTACTTATTAGTATTTCTGTTTCTATATTTTTTTTAAGTTTTTAAGAATCATAGCACACCATGGTTTGCCCATGCAAGGGGCATCTTCAGACAAGCATGTGTATTGTTAGTATTTCAAATTTTTATTTGTTGGGTGGGCAGAAGTAAGTGCAGGGGCTGGCAGAGAGGGTTACCTGTAAAAGCCTTTCTTGTATTTCCCAGCTGCTACATAAAAGCAGGGAAAGAGGTGTGGGAGCTGGGCCAGCACAGAGAGTTTTTAGACATTCCCACGTGTGTACGGCTGTTTTTCACACAACGCCTTATATTTATTTTTTTCAAAACAGGGAGTTCTCTGATTGGACGAGGTAGAGCAAAACTACAGCAACGCCACAATCTTCGCCTCCAATCAGGGAACACCTTGTATTCATTGAAGAAAAACAAAGAGTCCTATAAATGGTGGCAGTGCCGAGCAAGTGACCTTCTGTGGTCAGGGTGCAGAGTGAAAGGTGCTCGGCACAGGACCCAAAAGATTGTGGTTATCACTATAGAAGCACCAACTACTACAGGGATTCTCAGCAGCCTCTCCAATATGAGGTATACATGTTTACATTGGTCCAAGCTGGACCAATGTAAGTATGCAATAAGGATCCTACCTGGAGTACAGCTTTAAAAAAAAAAAAAGATTTTCCTGTGCTTTTAACTTTTTTATATTGGTGACAGGGTCTCTTTAAAGGGAACTACAGACGCAGAAGCAGCATATTATGGGACAGATTTTAACAAAACAAAGCCAGCATGACCTTTAAAACTCCATATGAGAAGAAGAAACTTATGGCTGCAGTTGTGTTACAAAGTGATCTTGGAAAGCTTAGATAGGAGAAGCGTTCTAGAACATAGGTTTGAAAATCAAGTTTGCCTTTAATCTTGTTTAACGGGCTGTATACTTCTTTGCACATATCTCGTCCCTTTCCCAAACGATATTTTGATTGGTTAATGAAGCAGTGTCCATGAAGCCACCCTCGTGACAGTTAGCAAATGCTCATTAACAGCTAGCAAAGGCCATATGTCGCAGCACTGTGGACAGCTTGTGAGGAGCTGTCTGAGAATCACCACCAAGGTCACATTCAGTCAGCCAGTCGGTAATTAGCTCCATGGAAGTTGGTTACGCAATGTAGCCACCTGCCTCTGCAGGAATAGAGGACACTTTCTACAGATAGAGGAACGCTATTTGCTTAGTAAAACATTGTTAGAGCTGTAGAGAATTGCTTGGCTACGGTAAACACGGACCATGGACTAGCTACAATTACCCATAGCCTACCTAGATGCTGATCAATAAAACTGACATTTATGTACTATCTTAAAAAGGAATTGAGTCCGTGAATGAGTGCAGAAGCCACATACTGATCAGCACTAAGCCAAGAAATCTTGAGCACTAAGCCCAGAACATCGAGCACTAAGCCTAGAACATCGAGCACTAAGCCCAGAACATCGAGCACTAAGCCCAGAACATCGAGCACTAAGCCCAGAACATCGAGCACTAAGCCCAGAACATCGAGCACTAAGCCAAGAACATCGAGCACTAAGCCAAGAACATCGAGCACTAAGCCAAGAACATCGAGCACTAAGCCAAGAATTCTTGAGCACTAAGCCAAGAATCCTTGAGCACTAAGCCAAGAATCCTTGAGCACTAAGCCAAGAATCCTTGAGCACTAAGCCAAGAAACCTTGAGCACTCAGCCAAGAATCCTTGAGCACTCAGCCAAGAATCCTTGAGCACTCAGCCAAGAATCCTTGAGCACTCAGCCAAGAAACCTTGAGCACGAAGCCAAGAATCTTCTGCACTAATTACTACTTTAGCATTTTTACTTTAAAGCTAAACACATATAAGGGATCCATGAAAAACTGCACCACTCCAGACCCTAAACATTGGCTTCCATGGTGGTATTTTGTGCTAGCCAGGGAGCCTGTCTCCAATACTGTAACTGTGATGGGTCAAACCTCATTCAGGCACAATTGACCAGCAGTAAGTCCCTTGACCAGGAGCTGCACATTGACGCTTTTGCACCCCAATGGACTTAGTCAGAGTGGTCGGCCCATTGGGGTAAAATGCATCAGCCATATATAAGGGATCTCTTTTGTGTGGCAAAATATTTACATTTCTCCACCCTGTTCTGAGATTTACAAAGCCTTGCAAGACAACACATCCATGTTTATGCAGGCTGCGGCTGGACAGCGACGAACGCCGGACTGAGTGTTACGCATGTTTCGGGCCCTATGCGTTCACATACAAATACCCGAAATGCAGGTACTCTTCATTCAGGGCATTCATCGCCGAACACATAGAGCCCTTAAAGTACTATTAATTACAGCGTTCAGCCCCGTCCAGCCTCAACCTGCCGAAGACATTGACAGGCTGCAGACAGCGGGGGCTGGATGCTGCACCTGTCCCACCCAGGAGAGGGATGCTCAGCAGCTAGAGGCCCCTATATGCAAGGGGCCTAAGGGGTGGAAATGTGAGATACAATTGCATCATGTCATTTAATTGACAGGCTGTATCCTTATGAATTTTGCATATTTAGGAGAACGTGGCTATTTCTTTTTCTTTTAACTATCTGCTTTTTTACACAGCATTTGATGATGACGTGGTTTCAATGTCCAACGCCTCCCGCTATATTGAAGACCCTGGATTTGGATATAAAGATTTTGCAAGAAGGGGAGAGGAACATCTGCCTACATTCCGAGCACATGTATGTGTCTGTAATTTTGTATACATATTTTATATATAAATATATATACACACACTATATTACCAAAAGTATTGGGATGCCTGCCTTTACACGCACATGAACTTTGATGGCATCCCAGTCTTAGTCCGTAGGGTTCAATATTGGGCTGGCCCAGCCTTTGCAGCTATAACAGCTTCAACTCTTCTGGGAAGGCTGTCCACAAGGTTTAGGAGTGTGTCTATGGGAATGTTTGACCATTCTTCCAGAAGCGCATTTGTGAGATCAGGCGCGGATGTTGGACGAGAAGGCCTGGCTCGCAGCCCCTGCTCTAATTCATCCCAAAGGTGTTCTATCGGGTTGAGGTCAGGACTCTGTGCAGGCCAGTCAAGTTCCTCCACCCCAAACTCGCTCATCCGTGTCTTTTTGGACCTTGCTTTGTGTACTGGTCCAAATCATTTGGTGGAGGGGGGATTATGGTGTGGGGTTGTTTTTCAGGGGTTGGGCTTGGCCCCTTAGTTCCAGTGAAGGGAACTCTTCAGGTGTCAGCATACCAAGACATTTTGGACAATTTCATGCTCCCAACTTTGTGGGAACAGTTTGGTGACGGCCCCTTCCTGTTCCCACATGACTGCGCACCAGTGCACCAAGCAAGGTCTATAAAGACACGGATGAGCCGGTTTGGGGTGGAGGAATTGACTGGCCTGCACAGAATTGGGATGGGATGAGTTAGAACGGAAACTGTGTGCCAGGCCGTCTTGTCCAACATCCATGCCTGACCTCACAAATTAATTTCTGAATATCTTTCTTTCTCTCTCTCTTTTTCTCTTCTTTTTTTTTTTCTCTTTTTCTTTCTCTCATTATCTCTCATTATCTCTCGAGTCTGTTGCGAAATTGAATACCTGGTGATCCTGCCACTGAAATCCCTTCCTATTAAATGCTGCCAACGTGTGTACACACGATCGGAAATTCCGACAAGAAAACCGTGGATTTTTTCTGACGGAATGTTGGCTCAAACTTGTCTTGCATACATATGGTCACACAAATCTTGTCGGAAGTTCCGTACGACGAGCTGAGATCAATGAAGTTCAATAGGCAGTTCGGCTCTTCTGCTTGATTCTGAGCATGCATGTTTTTTTGCGCGTCGGAATTGCATACAGACGAGCGGATTTTCAGATAGAAACTTTTCCGCTGGAAAAATAGAGAACCTGCTCTCAATCTTTTGTTGGTGGAAATTCAGACAGAAAAAGTCCGTTGGAGCCTACACACCGTCGGAATTTCCGACAAAAAGCACACATCGGACTTGTCGGAATTTCCGATCGTGTGTATGCGACATAAGTTATTGCCTTGCAATTAGCCTGCTGTGCAAGCATCTTCTGTTGGCCATTGGACTACCTACCTGACTGAACGAGTGCACATGGTAGGCTGACAACGCAAAAAAAAGGTGCTAATGCCCAATTTTATGGAAAAATTTCTATGTGCTGCGAATGCCAACTTATTATGACCTGCAGCTGAGACAAGGCAATCAATTGCCCTAGAATGAAATTAATATATACACAGCGCTGCTCACTACCCAAATCATTCTCGTACACAAAAACATAAATTAACAAAAGTACATATATTACCAAGTGCACATCAAATAAATTTGTGTAGGTTAAAATTAAAAAAACAAGAAATACTTGAAAACCTTGAGAAAAAAAACTGTCTTGCTGATTGCGAGGTTGCAACTTAGTGTTGACAGTATCAAACAGAAAGTGCTGCTACTGGCAGGTTCCCCGGGTAGGAGACTTTGCAACAGTATCACAAAAATTCGTTTTCTAAAGAACATGGTTTACATTGAGGCACCAAACATACTGAAAAATCACATTTTGCATTGATTGTAAGAACCATCCCTTGTGCTTATTGTTTATTTAAGTACTTTTCCTTTGCAATCTGCAACCAACCACCGTTTTCTTCAGTTGTCAGAAAAACTTCTATATTTCCTTCCTTGTTTGGTGCAGGACTACTCTTGGGAAGACCATGGATTCTCGCTGGTAAACAGGCTTTATTCTGACATTGGCCACCTTCTAGATGACAAATTCCGGATGGTCTACAATCTCACCTACAACACCATGGCCACGCACGAAGACGTCGACACCACCATGTTAAGAAGAGCCTTGTTTAACTATGTCCACTGTATGTTTGGAATCAGGTATGTATAGGAAGGTCTGCTTCGGTGGGGAGCTAAAGAAAATATTGTATGTGTTGTAAATAAAGACCCCATTAAAGCCGAACTGAAGCCACATTTTCTTTTCTTTTGAATAGAGTGGGGAAGAGACAAAAATTACTGTCTGTGACTCCACTGGGGGGATCTTTCTCACTTCCTGTCCCTGTGACACCCATACAAGAAATGGGGGAAGTAATTTTCACCAGAACGGGAAGCGCAACTTTCTCAGGTTCATAGAGCCACTGTCACTCACCGCTATGGAGGAGGAGGAGAGGCTTTTGCTCTGTGTCTCTCTCGCACTGCCTGTGCGCAGGCTGCACATACAGTTGTATGAGGGTGTGCTGATAGGTATTGAGCCTTACCCGGAAAAAATTGAGCTAGGAAGCTGTAAATGCCACACTATTCTACATATTCCCCCAGGAAGTCAATCCACTTGTGAGATCTGTCCTGCAGCTTCTTAGGTCCATGCAAATAAAATGTAACCACTTATTTGCAGCATTCGTTGCCTCCAGAACACTCCCAAATTGTTGTCCATTTAGGTGTTTTTTGAGGTTGGGGAACAGATGATAGTCAGAAGGGGCCAGGTCAGGCGAATAGGGTGGATAGGGCATCACTTGAAAGCCTAAGGAGGTCAGTTTTGTCATTGTTTCACCTGCAGTGTGTGACGAGGCGTTGTCATGCAACAGGATGACACCATTGGAGAGTTTTTCTCAGTTTTTTCTTGATATTTTGCCTCAACTTTGTCAATAAAGTAATATGTTGCAATGATGGTTGAACCCTTTTGGAGGTAGTCCAACTGTCTTCTTATCCCAAAAAACTGTTACCATTTTCTTCTGCACTGACCTTTGCACACGGAACTTCTTCGGCCTGGGGGAACCACTGTGCCTCCATTCCTTAGACCAGGGGTGTCAAACTCAATTTCATTGTGGGCTGCATCAGCATTATGATTGCCCTCAAAAGGGCCGGTTGTATCTGTAAGATTAGATGTCCAGCGCATCCCCTCCCCTTACATTAGATGTCAGGAGCCACCCCACTATCAGAAATTGAGTCCCCCACTGTGCCTTACATCACAGTGCACCCCCCTTACCTTATGCTGCTGCTGGGAAGAAGATGGATGCATTGCTTGAAAGCAGAAAGAAAGGGTCTGGAGGAGGACCAGAAAAGGGCTGGAGCTCTCCTGCAGGAGAGGTGGTGAGGGCCACACGAAATGGCCTGGAGGGCCGGATTTGGCCCGCGGGCCTTGTGTTTGACACCTGTCCCTTAGACTGTTCCTTTTGTCTCAGGATCATACCAGTAGATGCATATCTCGTTACCAGTTTCTCCAAAAAAATCTGATTAATTTCTTGCAAAATGTTCCAAAACA
Organism: Rana muscosa; assembly: GCA_029206835.1. NCBI lineage: Eukaryota > Metazoa > Chordata > Amphibia > Anura > Ranidae > Rana > Rana muscosa. The sequence goes on from CM055117.1 coordinate 1,027,699,231, forward strand.
GCCACCGATGTCTCCACACGTTTCCTCTTTTGTTCGGTTGTCAAAGTTTTGGGATCCACTTTGCTGGAAGCTTTCTCATTTCCAAGTCGTTGTGGATAATGGCACCAACTCTCTCATGTGATATTCCTGAGATATGTAGCAATACTTTTGGCTGATATTCGGTGGTCCTCCATGATCCTGTCATGGATAGCTTTCACATTTGCAGGCTCAGAGACAGAAACAAGCCTTCCACTGGGTTTCTCACTTTCAACACCGAAATGGGCAGTTTTTAAATTGACCACCAAAAGTTTAACTGTTATGAAGGGCCACTGTCACCCAAAGTTTGTGACATTCCATCCTGGATCTGCTTTGCACCTTTCCCTTGGAGAAACAGGAACTTGATTATGGTCCTATGCTCTTCCACATTGAATTTTTCTGGAGGTGCTGCCATGTTCACTTTGGACCTGAAAAAGAAAGAGAAGTTGAAATCCTAGGTAGTTGATTTTTGCACCATTGAATATAGACAAATTGGCCAGGACACCCTGCAATTTACTGTTTCTTATCTCAATTTATTCTGGGTAAGGCTCAATACTGAGAAAAGAAAAAAAAAAAGGCTGCACAACGGGAACGGTCCGACATGGTTTATTCCAAAAAAAGTCAAATGACAGCCACCAAGACAATGACACGGTACCCAAGTGGTGACGCGTTTCACATTGCCAACCTCTGGTTTGAAGAAGCACTGTTGGCAGTGTGAAACGCGTCACCTCCTGTGTCATTGTCTTGGTGGCTGTCATTTGTTTTTATTTTGGAATAATTCACGTTGAATCGTTCCTGTTGTTGTACAGCCTTTTTTTATTTTCTATTGATCATCGGTGGGGAGCCGTGGCTTGCACCCAGCGCATCCGGACTGCAGTGATTGCTTCCCTGGAGTGGCGTTCCTTTCTTTGAACTCAAGGCTCAATACTTATCAGCATCCCCTCATAGTTCAAAGCAGGAGCAGCACGTAGAGGAGACACCTACAGGATTGCATAAGTACCTGCATTTTTTAAATTCAAGTAATGTAATTCCCTAATTTGACTTGGCATCATCCTCTCGCAGGCCCTGTATCATCAGAGCTCAGACTAAGAGGGGGAGAAGCAGCACAATAAAGTGTGTTGCAGTGCAAGGAGCATGCTGATAGGAGGGAGCAGGGAGACATGCTCATTATTGGTGCTCCCTCTCTTTTCACTGTCCAGTCACATGGTGGGAAGGGGACATGTAAGTGAAAGTGAAACTGCTGCAATGGAAAAAATCAAGTTCTTTCCACTGCCAGGTAGGACTGTGCTGTGTGGCAGAGCTGTGTAAAACTCGAACTGAGTAGGCAGACATACAAATGCCTCTGGCAGATCAAAACGCTCTCATACATGTATGTCAATTGCATACTTGGCGGTTTACTTGGACTTCAGATGGGCATTGACACCCATTCTGCATGCAGGCTGCGTTTCTTATTGCTCCTGTATCCCCCCTGAGCTGTGCACAGGCAGCCTATAGAGGTGGATACAGACGGACAAAGGTTGACGTGTGCAGTAGTGGGCGCACGGATCCAAACGCACACTGCCAGCGTTCGGATCGTTGCTCCCACTCCAGCACACGTTACATTTTCAGAGGCGGTCATGTCTGTGCAGCCGCTGCATTTGCATCCACCTCTATAGGCTGCCTGCACACAGCTCTGGTTGGATGCACACAGAACAGGTGTCAGAGCCCGTCTGAATAAAGCCTAAACCTATCATAATGAAATAGAGTGACTGCCATTGGTGGCCTCCAAGTTGATTGGTTGTTATGCTGACCCTCTATCTTGGGTCATAGTCACCTGGACACATAGAGAGGGTGAGTCTCCCCAGCAGGGACACAGACAGGAATATAATCTTATGAACGTGAGATACTTAGGAACTTTTCTGCATGAATTTCTTTGCATGAACTTTTTACAGTTACTTTTTTTTTATTTCTGCACGAATATTGCACATAATTTGAAATATATGCTATATTATGGATATATGAATTTTTGCACATATTTTATATGTATTTTGCACATTGCATGCAACGCTTTGTGTATGTTTGCATTTTTGCACATTTAGCACTTTGCACTTTTGATATACACTATTTTGGCAAAAGTATTGGGACGCCTGCTTTTACACGCTCATGAACTTTAATGGCATCCCAGTCTTAGTCTGTAGGGTTCAATATTGAATTGGCCCACCCTTTGCAGCTATAACAGATTCAACGCTTCTGGGAAGGCTGTCCACAAGGTTTAGGAGTGTGTCTATGGGAATGTTTAACCATTCTTCCAGAAGTGCATTTGTGAGATCAGGCACTGAGGTGGACGAGAAGGCCTGGCTCACAGTCTCCACTCTAATTCATCCCAAAGGTGTTCTATCAGGTTGAGGTCAGGACTCTGTGCAGGACAGTCAAGTTCCTCCACGCCAAACTCACTCATCCATGTCTTTATGGACCTTGCTTTGTACACTGGTCCAAATCATTTGGTGGAGGGGTAATTATGGTGTGGGGTTGTTTTTCAGGGGTTGGACTTGGCCCCTTAGTCTGGAACTCCTAAGGCGTCAGCATATCAAGACATTTTGGACAATTTCATGCTCCCAACTTTGTAGGAACAGTTTGGGGATGGCCCCTTCTTGTTACAACACACAAAGCAAGGTCCATAAAGACATGGATGAGCGAGTTTGGGGTGGAGGAACTTGAGTGACCCGCACAGAGTCCTGACCTCAACCCGATAGAACACCTTTGGGATGAATTAGAGCGCAGACTGCTGGCCAGGCCTTCTCGTCCACATCAGTGCCTGACCTCACAAATGCGCTTCTGGAAGAATGGTCAAATATTCCCATAGACACTCCTAAACCTTGTGAAAAGCCTTCCCAGAAGAGTTGAAGCTGTTATAGCTGCAAAGGGTGGGCCAACTCGATATTAAACCCTACGGACTAAGACTGGGATGCCATTAAATTTCATGTGCATGTAAAGGCAGGTGTCCCAATACTTTTGGTAACATAGTGTATATCGTTTACAGAAGACATATATCGTTTATAGTGTGTAAATACAGATTTATAGCTTGTTAGCGTTGTCCATTTTCAATTTAGAAACTTTTTTGATGGTTTACATCAAAACTGAATAGCAGCTGCCTCTTTAAGGCGTTTTGTTGAACCTGTGGCGCAGTTCTTATATTCTCTTTGCAGTAATACGATCCTGACCAAGGTTCTAACTAGGGATGCACCAATACCATTTATTTTTTTAATTGGCCAGTACGAGTACCAATACTTTCGGTCAAGTACTTGCCAATACCAAGTTTCCGGTGCAATTTGCATCCATACAAAATGAATGGACTCAAATCGCACTGCAAAGAATTGCATGCGATTTTAACAGAAGCGCGGTGCGATTCCCATTCCCAATTGCATGCAGTTTCTCCACCGCTCCTGTGTGAACCCAGGCTTGTCACAGTGATTTTAGCCTAGGTTCACACAGGAAACCCCATGCAGTTCGGACAGGAATCGCACCGTATTCCTGTTCAAATTGCATGCAATTCTTTGCAGTGCGATTTGCGCCCGTTCATTTTGTATGGGCACAAATCGCATCGCAAAGTATCGGTTTTGGGTATCGGGCATTTTCCGATACTGGTGTTAGTGCTTCCCTAATTTTAACCCTTCCAGATTTGGAACAGAAAGTTTTGGCTTAAAGCGGAGTTCCGCAAAAAAATAAAAATAAATTTAAAGTCAGCAGCTACAAATACTGCAGCTGCTGACTTTTACTATTAGGACACTTAACTGTTCAGGGCGCCCGCAATGTCCTCACCCAAAGCCGATCTGTCCCTCGGCTCTTGGGTGGAGGTGCCGCCATCTTCGGTAAGGGAATCAGGAAGTGAAGCCTTTTTTGCGGTTTCACTGGTCCCTGCTGTCTTCTGGGACAGCGGGGGGGGCCGAGGAGGGGCCGGATATGGCGTAGATCACTGCAGATACTGCGGCGATCCATGCCCGGAAGTGGTGCCAAATGCCTGGATTACACAGGTATCTGCTCCCCCCTGAAAGGTGCCAAATGTGACACCGGAGGGGGGGGGGAGGAATCCGAAAAGCGGAAGTTGCGTTTTTGGGTGGAACTCCGCTTTAAGTTTCAACTTAAAATATGGATCTCTTTTCATTTACAGCTTTATCTTTTGATTAATGAGATTGCATTGTTCTATTTTTTCCTAGCAGATCTGTGATCAATGTTGCTTCCATCTAGGAATCAGTATATAGTCAGCCTGTGTAATGATTAATAAATCTCTCTCTGCTAGCCATGGTACAGTACGGGGGAAATGGGCTGTGTACTTAATTTCCTCTGTCTGACCTGATTTTCCCCAGGTACGATGACTACGATTATGGGGAAGTTAATCAATTACTTGAGAGAAGCCTCAAGGTTTACATTAAAACTCTGACCTGTTACCCCGAGCGAGCCACAAAACGCATGTATGACAGCTATTGGCGTCAGTTCAAGCACTCTGAAAAGGTGAGTAAGCCAAACCCCATTTCACAGCAGCACTGAATAGTAATAATAATGTAAGCAGCAGACGTCTGTATCAATGAATTGTTTTTTTTTTCTTACCCTTTCTTGACCAGAGGTCATTAAAGCTGAGATGCACAGAACACAGAGCACTTAACCAATTGCTACCCAGGCCAATTCTGAAACTTCGCTCCTACATGTAAAAATTATCATTTTTTTTGCTAGAAAATTACTCAGAACCCCCAAACATATGTTTTTTTTTTTTTAGCAGAGACCCCAGGGAATAAAATGGTGGTCGTTGCAACTTTTTATCTCGCAACTACTATCTGTATTTGCGCAGTCATTTTTCAAACACTTTTTTTGGGGTAAAAAAAGTTTTGTGCATTAAAAAAAACCCCCAAAAAAACAGTAAAGTTAGTCTAATTTGTTTGCACGCCAAGTAAATAGATACCTAACATGTCACGCTTTGAAATTGCGCAAACTCGTGGAATGACGCCGAACTTCGGTATTTAAAAATCCCCATAGGCGACACTTTAACATTTTTTACAGGTTAGGGAGGGGACGTTGCTAGGGTATGTAATATGTAACATGTTCCCAAAGGTGAACTTCTCCTTTAGATCCCTTTCACACTGAGGCAGTTTTCAGGCATTTTAGCGCTAGAAATAGTGCCTGAAAACTGCCTCCCATTCTCTGCAATGGGTGCTTTCGCAACCGGGCGGTCCGCTTGTGGGACGTTAGCAAAAGTCCTGCAAGCAGCATCTTTGGGCGGTTTGGGAGCGCTGTATACCAAAACGCCCCTGCCCATTGCAACAAATGGGCAGTGCTTTTCAGGCGCTTTTGAAGCGTTGCAACACGGGAGTTTTTAACCCCTTCTTTGGGGGTAAAAGCGCCCTGCTAGCGGCCGAAAAGCGGTGGGAAAATCACCCCTTAAACAGCAGTAAAGCACCGCTAAAACGAGCAGCACTTTACCGCTAATGGCCGGCGCTTTCAGTGTGAAAGCAGACTTAATGTTCTCACAGCACAGGGAACCCCACCTGAAAATGGTCAATTCCCTCCATGGGCATGGGTTATTGTTCACCTAAATCATTACCCTGTATTCTCAAGCCAGGGCAATGCTAGCAGCACTATGCTGTCAATCAACGCCTTTGGGGTGGGGTTCCTACTGCTGTCAGGCGGTGAGAAGGAGGTTTAACAGTGGTTTACAACTGTTATGGGAACTATTTGTGATTGGGACTCTAAAAACAAATGTTAACACTGTGATTGCGTCCTGTGAATCTGTTCCTGCAATTGCAGTATTTACTTTTATTTTCAGAGTCCCAATCAGAAATGGTTCCCCTCCTTCCACTGCCCTGCACAGGTTGACAACCCAGCATTGATTATTTAGCTGTAGAAGAATTAGCGTTGTCACCCTGTCAGAGTAAGTAACCCTCACTGACCGGATCATTAGGTATTTTTTTTTCTATCATTATGGGGCTAGTTCTTGTTTTTAAATGCAAACTTATGGCATGAAAGTGTATCTATCTACTTTAAAGGGGTTGTAAAGGTTCAGCTATTATTTTTTTTTTAAAACAAACATGTCATACTTGCCTCCACTGTGCAGTTCATTTTGCACAGAGTGGCCCTGAACGTCCTCTTCTGGGGTCCCACGCCGTCTCTTCCCCGCTAGAGCTAACCCCCTCTGGGAAGATCTCTCCCAAGAGGGTTACCTTGCGGGCGCGCTCCCAGTCATACACAATGCATCTATAGACAGACACAAAGTGTATGACTCAGTCCCGCCCCCCCCCCCCCCCCGGCGGCCGCGTCATTGGATTTGATTGACAGCAGCGGGAGCCAATTGCTGCACTGCTATCAATCTATCCAAAGAAGATCCGACAAGACCTGGGGAACAGAGATTCAGGGCTCAGGTAAGTAAAACGGGGGCTCGAGGGGGGGGGGTGACTGCAGGGTGTTTTTTTACCTTTAATGCATAGGATGCATTAAGGTGAAAAAACACGAAGGTTTACAAGCACTTTAATATATAGATTGCAGATGTGAACAGTTGTAAGAACTATTTGTGAATGGATCACACAAAATTGGATCTTATGTGGCTAACAGGTCATTGGCCAACTTTCTTGTTTTTTCGCACTCATTTCTCTTCTGTGTTTCTAGGTCCACGTCAATCTGCTCCTAATGGAGGCCCGCATGCAGGCCGAACTCCTCTACGCACTGAGAGCAATCACCCGACACTTGACCTGAGGTTCGTCACATCGCCCGGGACGTGCCGGCAACATCATCATTCAGTTCAGCAGCAAGAGAGGCCCCTGTCATGTAGCATCAAACATATGCATTTCTCGTGTCAGTGCTGGCCCACTCAATGTGGCAGTAATGTGCAATCATCTGTGTTCTATTTTCTACGATGCTTTATCTTTACTAATGTTAGCAAAACGGCACTACTATAAAATATATATTTTTTTCTTTTCTTTTTTTTTTTTACATTTTGGCAGTAACTAATCCACACTGCTTTTCCAGAGAGCTCTTTGTTTAGACACAGGATTTATTTTGTTGGATTTTTTTTTGTACATAGATATGTAAATGTAGCAATTCTGGTTTGCCTTGTTCCAGTTAAGTGTAGTGCTTTGTTTATATAAGAGAGAAAAAAAAAGAAAAAAAAAACAGGAATATAAGCTGTACTGTCTAACTGATACATACACAAAAGGGCTTATACGGTGAGGCAATGCAGAGTACTGAGAGTCTACACGGTGCAGTATCAACCAATCAAAAATGTATTTCTGGGTGGATCATGTCATGGTTCGATCCCCTACTGCTTCTTTCTTGCTGTCTTGGTTCTCCTCAATATGGAGCTACTTTGAGTGCTGGCCATCACATTCTCCATCTATGGGGTATTCATTAGGGGGCACATATCACAATATTTCTATGTCAGAGCTACTTTGTGTGCTGGCAGTCCCGTTCTCCTTCCATGGGGTATTCATTAGAGGGCACATAATACAAGATTTCAATGTCCTGCCCCCTATATTGTCGACTGTATGAAAGAATGTAGTCTTCTTTTAAAAGGCTGTCTGATGTGGGTCGCCCAATCTCAAGTACCCCTTTGACATGGGTTCATGTATTATCAAAAACCATTGATAAGTATAAAACAGTAAAATCGTCGATGATTCATGGGACCCATTGGTTGTGATCGGAGGATTTTTTTTAATTAGTAGAACACATTCAACAGATCTTAGCAGATGCCTAGAAGCACTCTCGCAGTCACGAGTGAATAATCATAGGACCTTCATTAACTTCAATAAATACTCTGATTACTGCAAATGGTCCATCTTTTCCTTAGGTGCAGTCATAGTCAAGCGCCTTGAGGCAATTTAGTTCGCATTTGTAGCGCTATACAAGTTACTCACTCATAGTCAGACAGGGCTGGGGCACCATGAGGCAAACAACAAAGGGTAGTTCTAGAATATCTCCTGAGAATGACATCCGGAAAGATAGCCACCCATGCTTAAATTGGTTACCTGATCGCCAGCTCTTGCTCTTGACTGCAGCTGATGCATGGATCTGTGGTCCTTTCTTCTGCTCTACAGAAGAGTGAAGGATGTAAATACTCCCTGTGTGCCAATGAGCTCTAACTTATAACAGAGACCCTTCTTGTTGCCTCCTAGGAGTTCAGAAATCGTAAGAAGTTCTTCAAATCAATTCTTGTAATTATCAGGACACCTACGGTCACCTTGAAAAGACCTTTGAGTTATTTGCTAAAACTCTAAGCAGATATGAGTTTATGATGTAGAAATATGCCCCTCATCCCTGGAACCCACCAGTAGCACATCCTGGGGTACACAAACCAACCATTCAGGACCACATCTCAAGTGGATTCTTAGTAGGAATATCTGGAGAACTTCGAACAGTGACAACAGTATCCTGTTGCTACACCATGCTGGTGGTTGAGAGATGTCCCTAACAGGGTCTCGAGCAGCACTGAAGAAGCAGCAGGAGATCAGACCTTAACTCCATCCACAAGGGCACATTTCTGTAAAGTTGCTCTTCCCCTCATCTGTAATAAACTGAAGGTGCTTCCTGCACTGTCTTATCGAATTAGCCCAAGAAGGCTTTTCCTGACCAATCTGCCAGTAAAATTGGTCGGAAAAGCTGAATCTGTGCCATAAGTTGAAGTTCTATATCCTTCTGTATTATGATAGCAGCTTCTGCGTCCATGTTACAAAGAGGTGGATTTGGACATGGACGGTGGTCGCCAGCGTGAAAAAAATGTGAACGTTCTCTTTATACCATGGCATATTCTGCAGCATGCTACTGATGTGTAAAGCTCAGCATTGTAGTTATACTCTCTAATGGCTCTGTCCACCCAGAACATAGTCCTCAGTAATAGGAGAATACAGATGAGCTGAATCCATTGACTTCTTATATCTTAGCGTTTCCAGGGGCAAAACTTCCTTTCCGGTCTTCTCTGTAATTGTGAAGTACACAATAAAACAAAAGTGAGCTTGCCTCCTCATAGCTGACACAGGAAGACAGGTCTGTGCACAGTACAGCAGAGATCCACACTGAAAGTCATAAAGAGCCATTGGCTAATTAAGCCAACAAACCTGAAATGGTAGTTTTGGGTGGACTGACCCTTTAAAACAGAAGATTTTATATTGATTTGATTTTATTTCATCATTCGGGCATAGCTGAGGAAGTGCGTTTTTATTTATTTTTTTGGTTTTGTTTTTTCATACTTTTTATTATGAAATACCAAAGTGTGCCCAGAAAACATAGAAACCAGTCAGACACCTGGTTCAAAAACCGTTCAAATAAGCATTAGTCCGCTGTTAAAGCCTGGAAGACAGTGGGGTTGATTTACTAAAACTGGAGCGTGCAAGCTGTGCATGATAGCCAATCAGCTTCTAACTTCAGCTTGTTGAATTAAGCTTTGACAAAAAATCCTGAAAGCTGATTGGTTTCTATGCAGATATTAGAATGTGCACGCTCCAGTTTTAGTAAAATCAACCCAAGTGTGTTTAAAGGACCTCTAAAGCTAAAGCAAGACGTTACTTTATGTGAAGGCGTTAAAGAACACTCACAAATCTGTATGTTAAAGGGCCCAGATCTACACAAAAACTTGATATTTATGCAAGTTTGCTGTCGTCTAGGTAGTAGCGATTTAAAGTGACCCTGTCTCCAGAAAATAAAAAGCAATCCTGCAATAACAGTTATAATACTTATCTGTCCGGATGGCTGTGACTCTGATCTTCACTCTTAAATCCCACTCACACTTGTGCGACTTGTCATACAACTTTGGACATCATAGTCGCATGACAAGTCCTATCCTATGTTTTCCAATGATAACCAATTCATATATGTGCGGCTTAGTCGCAGCGGCTTCAAGGTAGTTTGTTCATTACTTTGGTCCGACTTTCATGCAACTTGAGCGCCATAGACTTCAATGTTTACCCTCAAAAACTGCATCAAATTCGTACCTGAATGTTTGTTTTACATTCAACAGTGGTTCTGACTTTGCATAGAGACAATAAGTCACATCCAAGTTGCACTCCCAAGTCGTGCAACTTTGGAGTAGTACAATTGTGAATGGAGCCTTATAAAGAGCTATGCCAGCCGAAAAAAATATTCATAATCCAACACGTTTATGGAAGTGTTAAGTGCCTGCATCAGTCAAAAGCCAACTTCTATGTCACTATAGCTGTGCGTAGTCACAGTAGCTATAAAGCGGATGGCGTGTGGAATCACAGCTCGTGAGGGGGGCTGCAGGTATCTATTACACCCCAGAAGTGTGTTGGATGCTGAAGATTTTTCAGCCGGTATGAGTCAAGAGAGTGAAGAGCAGAGTCACTGTCCTCAAGAGTTGTAAATACAGCTCTTCTTTTGCCAAGCGACTTATTCAATTTTTTTTTCTGGTGATAGAATTATTTTAAGGCTAGAAGAGTTCTTGAAGGTTGCTGGCCAAGGACGTCAGATGGTTACGGGGAAATATCACTCGTTTTTAAACCAACTTCAATTTCCGTATATTAAGATTTGATAGCCTATGAATTTTATCTGGTGCTCTTCTACATAGAATAACTGCTTGCTTGCGTTTACTGGCTCCCAGCATTGAATACCCTTAAAATGTGTCATGTTGGTGGCCTTTAAAGGCTACTGTTAAAATATAAGCTACTTGATGGAGCTTCCAAACTATTGTATAGAGTCAAACAGAATTTCAATATACTATTCATCTTTGAAAGATGTACTGGTAACTTACATTCATGTTGTTGTTAGAAACAACAACCATGCCTTGTTCCTTGGGGAATGTGTTTTCCACTGCTCACTGGATTTCCTGTTAGAATATCTTAGTTTCTGTAAATGAAACGTTTGCCGTTTTAAACTCTGAACTGTGTCGAACATGTCCACACCTCCCAAACAATGATGGGAGGACCCTGGTTGTCAATCTACTTGGAGAAGGTGGAGCTTGGTGACACTGCTGTGGATTTGTCCAAATAAAGTGAATTGGGTTGTGGTTTTAGAGCAGATTAGCCTAGGCTGAGTTGTCCTGACTATGTAAAAACGTTGGGAGTGTGATTATTATTTCTATTGTTGCCAGTTGCCTTTTCAGCTTTTGGTTGTCTGATGATCAAAATGTTTTTCTCAAATAATTTCACAATAAAAGTCAGCTCCACCAAAAACAGATATTTCAGACTTTATGTAGCAAGGAAACATTACAGTAGTTTGGGTCTATGTCTGTTTTCCTCACTATAACTGTGAAGGTCCCACTGTCCTGTACCCAACCACTTGTTTATTATGCATTGTAAGCCTCATTTGGCTTTATACTGGGCAGGACTTGAAAATCTGGTAAAGATCCCAGAATGATAGCAAGCGATTCACATTGCCTGCAACCATGCAAAACTGAAATCTCAATTTTGGGTGGAGTTGCCCTTTAACCCTCAAGGTTATCCTTTTGCATTTGGTAAAACTAAAAGTCTTTTATAAGGGTTGGATGAGCGAGAAAAAAGGTGATGTATTTTTTTTTTTTTTTGGAATGTGAATTGAGAAAGTGGTGACGTCTCTGAAGCACTTTTTAATTGATAGCTGCCTTTTTGTGAATGTCTGGTCACCTGACGGAATCAGTCAGCTGATCTTAAAGAGCACAATTTGCCATTTTGTATGCTGAGGCAGTAATTTGTCCATCAGTGTTTTATAATCTGTGCCATCATAGAGGCATGGTCTAGTTTGTTTCTCAGTGGTATAAGTAGCCTTGTGGCCAGTTACCATTTGTGATGGGCCAGTTACTGTTTTCGGTCAACAGCATGGCTTCCTCCACTATGTCCAGATGTAGCACAATTATCTCGGACAAAGCAACTGTCAGGCCAGACGAAGTGACAAGGATGTGCCTGTTTTGACTTGACTAGTGGCTATATCCCTCATACCAAGAGCAATAAGATTAGCGTATTGATTGGTTATAAGTTTTGTTGTGTACTTAGTGTGTTTGTATGAGATAATGTGTTTGGATCATGCTGTTATAAAGGGGTAGGCTATTGAGAGCTGACGTTTTAGTTGTCCACTGGCTTCTCATTGTTGGTGGGGTTTCAGTATGTGAAGGAGCAGTCTGTACAGCAAGCTCTTACAAATTCTTTGCAAAGATTTTAAAAAGCTCCCATCTTTGGTGAATCCTTTAAATAAAACTTCAGTTCCAGTATTGAGATGTTAAACACAAATCCGCTTGAAGCTTTGTAATGGCTCACTTACAAACTGCTCTTATACAAGCTGAAGCCTGTATGTACAATGCCTTAGGAAGTCAAGAGATCACCTTGTCTGCTTTCCCAATTCCTTTACCCCCTTCCCTGCACTGATAGACTCCCTTGTGGGTGGGAACTTGGGTGTTGGCTGGAGTCTTCAATCCACTAACTAACCCTCCATTGTGCCCTGGCTATGCCAAGTCCATCGGAAACTTGTGTTCTTAATGGGCTGATCCTTTCAATCTGTACTAATGGCAGTTGTCATTTGGAGCTTAGTGGATTGCATTCAGCTTGCTTGGACTACTCAATCTCACCAAGAATGCAGGGGTGACAGGAAACACGATTACAAGTTTGCTTAGTAAATCATGACCAATCTCAGCTGAGGTTGACTATAAACATGGGCTTGCCATTGAAACATAGAGCAACACCAAAACAGCATTCACTATAGCGAGTGGTTGTCATTTTGGGACAGTTGAAACTACTGTAACAGCCAAACAAATATTCAAATAGTTTGCTAGCTAAATAACTCTACATTTAAATATCTCTTGACAAATGAGAGATCTCTCATTTCTCCTCTAGACTGCTTTTCTGTATAAATCTTCATAGACCAGGGGGTCTCGCTCCCTCTACTGCACTTTGTTTTTTCAACTTTATTCACCTATGTACTGATTTATGAAAGCCAATGTTCATCAAGTGCTACTTGGGGTCAGTTTATATCAAATACCCCTCAAAGTATTTAAAGGTATATGCCTATACCACCTAATTGCATTTTTTTTGTTCAATTCATTCCTTGGGGTTTAAAGTGATTTGTGCCATTCCTCCTGGTATTCCATCTAACAGTATCTCCTGTAAGCTGTTTATTTCTCCCTCTCTTATGTCACACCTTTCTAGCAATCTTTATATAGCAACTGTGCAAACTCTGTGTAAAAATCCACTCACTTTCACTTTAATGTTCTGCACAGTTTTATTTTCCCATTGGCTGGAATTTATAAAAATAATTAATTCAAGCCAATCGTTAAAGAGCAATGTGTAAAAGGAAACTACTGCGCAAGTCAAAATAAAAAAAAGTAAATAAAAAATACCACCAATGACATATAAGTGGCCGCTGCTGCGACTGAAAATGTGGATACACACAAATGGAAACAATATAGAAAAATACCAGTAACTCTGCGTGATAATATCACACTAGTGACAATAAAGCATGACACCCTATAGGTGTGACATTGATGTGATACACCATATAACATAAAAAGAAAAAGAAAAAATTGATATAAATGAAATATCTAACCAAATTAGACCCAAACTCTGTAATATCTAACCAAGTGAGTTGGTCATAACAATATTCCAAAATAAAAGAAACTCAATTGACATGTAGTTCCACTCATGAATGTCCAAAACAGGGCCGAGAAATGACAAATCTCATGGTACAAAAAGTTCCAAGATGGCGCTGATTCAGAGATATTCAGTGTAGGTAAGTGAGTATTGGTGACTTCACACTTAAACACCCAAGAAGAAGTGAAGCGTTGGTAAAGACAAAGATCCTCCACCTTCAATATCAAATCTCCTTACCAGCTCATGTGGATCCCTGATAAAGAGATCATATACACCTGTGGCTCTTTCCCCCGCCTAGGGTCTTTCTGTAGTGTATCACCAAAAATCCTCTTCCTCCACATTAAAGGCTCCTCAACATAGTCCCCAGATGCATGATTCCATGATTCTAGAGCAATGGTCCTCACAGGAGTTGATGACCATTGCTCTAGAGAAACTGGAATGAGTGAAGAGAAGATCATCACATTGTGAACCTGGTCTCTCTTGGAATCATGCATCTGGGGACTATGTTGAGGAGCCTTTAATGTGGAGGAAGAGGATTTTTGGTGATACACTACAGAAAGACCCTAGGCGGGGGAAAAGGCCACAGGTGTATATGATCTCTTTATCAGGGATCCTCATGAGCTGGTAAGGAGATTTGATATTGAAGGTGGAGGATCTTTGTCTTTACCAACGCTTCACTTCTTCTTGGGTGTTTAAGTGTGAAGTCACCAATACTCACTTACCTACACTGAATATCTCTGAATCAGCGCTATCTTGGAACTTTTTGTACCATGAGATTTGTCATTTCTCAGCCCTGTTTTGGACATTCATGAGTGGAACTACATGTCAATTGAGTTTCTTTTATTTTGGAATATTGTTATGACCAACTCACTTGGTTAGATATTACAGAGTTTGGGTCTAATTTGGTTAGATATTTCATTTATATCTATTTTTCTTTTTCTTTTTATGTTATATGGTGTATCCCATCAATGTCACACCTATAGGGTGTCATGCTTTATTGTCACTAGTTTGATATTAACACGCAGCGCTACTGGTATTTTTCTATATTGTTAAAGAGTAATGCTATTGTATCCTAATGCTTTGTAGAAGGCAACTTTACCTCCCAGTCTGAGTTTTCACAGCTGCTATCCAGGAATTGCTAGAGAGCTTTAAATGAGAGAAGGAACAAAAAGAGCTTACAATAGTTTCTATACACAGGTACTATAAGATTAGATAGCAAGATGAATGTAAAAATAAATACTTTCACAGATCTATCTTAAATAGGATGTCTTATCCAATAAAATGATAAAGTCCACAGGCAGAAGTACCCCTTTATATACATGTGCTACTGATTGAGAAACACTGCTTTTCTGCATTCTACATAATACAAAGTAGAATAGAAAAAAAAATTGTTAGGTTCCTAATGACTCTTGACAGTAGGCTGGAGCTGACCCCTTAATTGTTGAGATGTCACCTCAAGGTTGTAAGAAACCTTGATCTTTGTCCCTGCCTACCCACCTGAAATACAAGTTTTTTTGTGGACTGACCCTTAAATATGAATTGGATATAACAAAGTTTACAAATAAACTATAACAACTACCATATGTGTGAACCCGTATGTATCACTACCCGTTCATATAACAAGAATCTGTCACAATGCTATATGCCTTGCATACACTATATGGCCAAAAGCTTGTAGAAAACTGACAATCACATTTATTTGAGCTTGTTGGACATCCCATTCCAAAGCTGTAGGTGCCATTATGAAATTGCCTGTATTCTTTTGCAACTACAATAGACTCCAATCCTCTGGAAAGGCCTTCTACAAGATTTTGAAGAGTCATATGTATGGTCAGATATTGATGCTGGATAAGAAGACTTTACTCTAGCATTCCAATTCATCCAGAAGGTGTTCAGTGAGTGAGGTTAAGGTCAGGACTCTGTGCAGGTCACTCCATTTCCTCCACACAAAAATCATCAAACCATGTCTTCATGGAGTTGGATTTGTTCACAGGGGAACAGTCTTGATAGAACAGAAAATTGCCTTCCCCAAACTATTGCCACAAGGTTGGAAGCACACAATTATGTCAAATATCTTTGTATGTTGTAGTATTTACATTATTGAAAACACCTCAACTCAATACTTTGGAGGGGTGTCCACATAGTAGCTAAAGTCTCCACAAACATTGGCCATATATTGTAGGTTTTGTGACAGTCGTCCTTCGTACATTTGGACTCCAGGTGCCTCCTGTGTTTTTAAAGTATTACATATCCTCCCAGCAAAAAGTTTCAAACCCATCTTCGGCTGGCTGTAGGGTGCCAAGCCACAGCATATGCAGCTCCCTCGGTCAGTGAAAGGGTTGGGTTGAAAAACGCTGACCAAAAGTGACAATTTGCACATAGTTTTCTGCGCCCTTTCCTCTTCCTATTCAGAGAACAGGGTGTCTTTTGTACTTGACCTTCTAATTGTATTTTTTTTTTTCTTTGAAATGTTTACTTCAAATTCATTTTACCTTCATTCATCAGTGTACTAATGATGGCACCAAGCTGTGATATTTTGTATGCAATGTTGTAAGTGAACAAAGGTAAAGTGCAATATATCATTGAAATAGCCACCGTAGAATCTGAAGTGTCCTTTGTAATCTTTTCTTGATCTTGAACTTGGTGGCAAGAAATCTTTTTCTTTGTTCTGACGAGAAATTTTCATTGCTGTTGTTTTATTTTTTGTTTTGTTTTGTTTTATTTTTAATTTCAGCAAATAAAAAAAGGAGGTTGGTTAGTTCAAAGCAATAGTGAGTGGAATTTGCTTTTAGCATGAACAATCCAGATTTTATTTTTATAGGATCCTTGACAGATTGCCCACCTCACTTTCTATGCCAATGGCAGGCTTGGGTCTAAGGGTCTGGCTTTAAAAATTGGCATGCTGCATCTCGTGCCTGGCTGATATTGGTAGTCGTATACATTTTGTTAGAGAATATGCTTATTCTAGTGATGGTATTTCATGCCCTAAAACAGGGTTCCTCCAGAGGTTGATAGGGGTTCCTTGAGCATTGAGCAATTTCTGCCTCTCAGATAAGTTCCCACTGACACCATTGATCTTTTTAGCTATTTGTAAGGGGGTAATTCTTAATGACCACAAGTGTAAGGAGCATTCTTCCTATACTAATGTATCATGAGTTATAGATATCAGTAAGTAATTTTTATCAGGGGTTCCCTGACTGTGGAAAGTTATTTCAAGGGTTCCTCTGTGTTGAATAGGTTGAAAAAAGGCTGCCCTAGAGAGCAATAAGACTCTGTATGTGTGGTCAGTCTCCTCTCTTAACAGTCTGAGGAGCATCCCAAGCCTTTATGTAGCATTTTGATGACTTTCATTCAGCCCTTAATGTTGCTTTAGCTCAAGTCTGAAAGTGCTTTAAACAACCATGTCAACTTACAAAACACATCAAGATGGTAGTGTCCTGCAAATGAAGAAATGTTATAATTACCTCCCCGGCAGCTCATGTCCCCTAGCTTCCCTTCATCACAATGCTTCAGCCTCTGTCAATCTCTTTGGCATTTACCAATCACAGTAGTGTCAGATGCCTGTGTCCACCACCATGCGCAATGGTTTCATCCTCTGACCCATACATCACTACAGGATTCAGAAGTGGCCTAGGGATTGGTGGAAGGAACCAAGGCACGCAGTAGGGGACACAAACTGACGAGATTGATGAAGGGTGCAGAGCTGGAACAGTGGGGAGATAGAAGTCATAGGCCACTGGAGAGGTAAGTATAAGACCACTTTCACACTGAAGCGCTTTCACGCTAAAAACAGCACTTAAAAAGCTCACGAAAATCTATTTCCATTAAAATCAATGAATGCTTTCACACTAGGGCAGTGTGCTGGCAGGGCTATAAAAAAACACCCCTCTCCATTGAGATGAATGGAAAGCTCTTCAAAAGCGCCTGAAAAGCTCTTCAAAAGCACTGTGTTTTTACTGGCAGTTTAGAAGCACCTCAGTGTGAAAGTGGCCCAAGGGCTTTTCTTTTGCAGAACCCCTTTATCTTGGTCACATTAATACAGATATTTGTGGAACTGCTAGTTGTAACTTTAAACTTGCATTAAGCAGGCGTTTAGAAAATAAAGCTTACAAAATGCTTGCTTAAAGCTATAGTCGGTGCTCCCATATAAACTCGTTATTACTGGAACCGGAGATTGTTGTAATCGTTTTTAGAAAGCAGCTCAGCTCTTTATAAATGCTTTTCATATGTTTTATAAATGAGTGTCGACTGTGAAAATCTTCAGGCAACAGTTAACCAGCTAAGATTTCAAAAATTTTGTTGTGTACAGGCATTTCTACTTGGAGCCTCTCTTACCAAAAACATTTTTTTTAACATACCAATTATAAAAATTCCAACGTTTCTAAAATTTTACATTTAGTTTTGTACTTTTGCATTTTACAAATTGTACATGTAACATTTTTGGTTTTGGTGTTTAATAATGCTTTTACTAGCCGCAAAACTGGCAATATGAGAATGGCAGGTTGAAAGCTGACTGCTGCACTGCATCCCTATTGCCACATTAAAGCTGGAAGCCAGGAAAAACATCTAAATACACAGAAAAAATACATATAGTGCAGCTGTTTACTAGGGATTGGAATTTCTGTCCATCCAGTCCTGACATTTAGAAAGCTCTGTCATCTTTTCAGAACAAAAATAAATAAATGAAAAGGTTGATAGAACACCCTCCATCCTCTCCACTATCCCAGTCCCTCTGTATTTACTTCTGTGGATGATGAGCTGTTAGTGCCCACATAGCTGTCTGGAATTTTGAAATCCCCCCCCCCCACGCTTATCTCCCTCTATCTGCAGTGCTGCTGGGATTAATCAGAGCCATGCTCTGTGCTGGCACTGACCAATCAGAATCGCTATTATCTGTCCCGGAATCCCAGCAGAGAGAAGATGGAAAAGAGCAGGGATTTCAAAGCTTCATAAGCACTGATAGCTCATTAACCCCGGAGGTAAGTACAGAGTGGCCCAGGTGGGTGAGGATGGTTTAGGGTGTTGGTTCATTCATATTTTCAGAAAATTTTAAAAGACACTTATGGGTTGCTTTCCCAGCCTGTGCCTGAATAGTGAAAGGAAAAAGCAGCATTGATGAGCTCCTCGTGCTTTAGAGTTTTTTTAGCGCAGCCTACAGAGTTCATTAAATGTTATGAAACGGCACAGTCACCATGTTTGAGATGACAAACTGCTGCTTGAGAACAGAAGACCATGCAAGTGAATAAGAGCAACTCCAGGAAATATCAAAAAATCTACTCTGTTTCTCTTAATTTGAGTTATATGTGACCCAATAGAGCCAGATTTTAAAAAGCTCCCACAAGTAGTACTTAAGATGTGAATTTCCAGCCCGTTGACATTACTTAGCAGTCAGTTTTCCCCAAGCACCAGACTACTGACCTGCCAAGACAATGCAGCATGTATAGGACAGTGACTTTTCAGCCAAGCTACTTCTGTCATTATTGGAGAATAAGATTTCTTTGTGTAATTCACAAGAGGATGCATGATATAGTAATCTGTCCGGTGGTCCCTCTAGTGAATTACTAGCTATTCCTTTAATAAATTGCTAGGTAGATGGAGGAGTCCCTAGAAGCAGAGGATTCACTGGGGGATCAAGCACTAATCAATATTTCATTTGGACTGAGTTTCTGTTTAAGGTCCTCCATATTTTCACAAGGAAATATTAATTAAATTTAAGTAGACCAGAACCTAGTTTTTACATTTGGGGAAAGTCGCCCATGCAGGAGACGATGACAGTCTTTAGAATGGACATCCTTAGACCACCACCCCCCCCCCCCCCCCCATATACGCAAGTTACCTGTGCTCTATTGCAGCCACTCGTTTCTTTGCAGCTAGCACTGGGTTTGAATGTGTCAGCGACCTATGAGAGGGGTGTAGCCATTCCGCCAGCTACGTGATAGTGATTGACTGCTAAGCCTAGGCACCATCACAGGGGAGTAGGTCACATGCTCCTTCATAGCCAAAAGTGCCAGGTATTCTTGCCAGGTATAGAGGAGCATTGAGCTGTGAGGGAGCACAGATAATGTGAATATTAGGGGGGCAGACCATGCCCTTTCCAGGAGCACCATCCCTTGCCCTGCATGAGCAACGTGGTATTGCCTCTCTTACCGATCATGTGACGAATATGTGCGATGGCGGGCTTTAATGCTCACATGCTGCACATATGTGTCTATGGGTGGCTGAGGTTTCTGTGCCGAGAGCGCATTCCCAGTACTGACCGAGCTATCATAGCTCCCGGTCTCTAGTAATGATTGGGGACCGGTTCCCAATCATGTGACCACTGACAACTAATCATAATGGTTACATGAACGGGCACTCCATCCCACCCTCCTGGGTGTAACGACCCTTATAGAGGGACATAGGGGCTGGGCAGAGAGGGTAAGAACAGGTGACTTTATTCTAACAATCCAGCTTCCAACTCTAGATTACGTAGTTTACACTGAAAACTATCTGATGACCATGCTATGACAATCCCCCCACCCCTTGTGATATAGTTGGAATTTTACAAAAATGTTTATTTAGTAACAGTAAAAATATAGGCGGAGCCCATTAACCTGCAGAATCCAATCATAAATTAGCTTTCATAATGTTTCTTTCTGTAAGCTGCTTGCATCCTGACTGGCTGCTGTGGGTTACTATACGTCATGCCTCTTTGTATGATGTCGATAAAAAGGTAAGGCATGGAGAAATAGAACAAGTGTTGTGTGAGAACAGTGGGAATACTGAAAACTGTAGATAATAGTAAATTGTGTTCATTTTCAACAATTCACTGGTAGGCTCAACAGTGATGATCTGGCATTGTGGATGCACACTGTCACATGAGGAGTTTAAATATCAAAACTGGCAGTTGTAGACATCCCGAAAATTCTCAAAATTTCTTCAAAGTAAGAAGTTTCTTTGTGACTTCTCAGTTCCCAGATGAACCATGATTATTGTAATGCAATACATTTTATACAGGATTTCTGTATTATTGTAAATAAAGAGCATTTTTGGAATGCCATGTCTTGCCTATTTGATTGACAACCTTCAGTGATTCGTTCCAAAGCCAAAATCTTTTTTAGTGTTCGATAAGAGTTAGAATTTCTATTGCTGTCTGTGTCCCTGCTGGGAAGATTCACTCTTTCCATGTGTCCTGGAGATGATGGTCACCGGGACTAAAAGTGAGGCAAAGTCTGAAATTGTGAGTAGTCACTGGAACAGAAAACCTCCAAAGAAAACACTTGTTTGGGGACTACAACTGGCCATACCACAGAGAATTATTTTGTTCAGCTTGCAGGCTGAAAGAAATCTAAGCCTTCCATCTATGAAATCTAAGAGAGCCCTCCATGAAATTTAAGAGGTCTCCCATCTATGTAATCTAAAGCCTGGTACACTCTATCAACTTTTTTCGTTCAACCTAGTGGGCTAAACTAAACAAAAACTGAAGGCCTCTGGAGGAGATCCTGTACTATCTATCCAATGTTAGTACAGCAATCTCCCCCCCGCTAAGCTATTGTGTTGTGACAGGGGGGTGCCCTCCCTGCCAAAACACACCTATCAGCACTCTCAGCCATTGGCTGAGAGCGCTGATCGAATGCTGATCAGCAGACCCTTTTCAGTCATGCTCCTTCAGCTTAATGTTCATCTTCTGTCGGTCCGGCTGCCGTACACACAGGCCAAATGTTGGCCGGTTTCTATTGAACCGGCTGATACTGCGTGATATTTGATGCGTGTGTACGGCCCCAAGAGAGCCCTCCATCCGTGAAATCTAAGAGAGCCCTCCACCCATGAATGCTAAGAGAGCCCTCCATCCATGAATGCTAAGAGAGCCCTCCATCCATGAATGCTAAGAGAGCCCTCCATCCATGAATTCTAATGCCGCGTACACACGACCGTTTTTCATGACGAGAAAAATGCCATTTTTTAATTTGGTCATTTAAAAACGATCGTGTGTGGGCTCCAGAGCATTTTTCGCAACGTGAAAAATGGGCATTAAAAATTTGGAACATGTTCTATTTTTTCTCATCGTTTTTCACGTCGTCGTTTTTCTCGTCGTGAAAAACAGGCGTGTGTAGGCTTTAATGACGTGAAAAAAACGCGCATGCTCAGAAGCAAGTTATGAGAGGGGAGCGCTCGTTCTGGTAAAACTAGCGTTCATAATAGAGATAGCACATTCGTCACGCTGTAACGGACTGAAGAGCACGAGGCTGAAAAGCGCGAATCGTCTCGCACCAAACTTTACTAACACGAGGATCAGCAAAAGCAGCCCAAAGGGTGGTGCCATCTGAATGAAACTTCCCCTTTATAGTGCCGTCGTGTTTTTGAACGTGTTGTACGTCCCGCGCTTTGCTCAAGCATTTTTTTTCACGATAGTGTGTAGGCAAGGCAGGCTTGAGAAGAATCACGTTGAGAAAAATGTTGTTTTTACAATGACATTAAAAACGGTCGTGTGTACGCGGCATAAGAGAGCCCTCTATCCATGAATGCTAAGAGAGCCCTCTATCCATGAATGCTAAGAGAGCCCTCTATCCATGAATGCTAAGAGAGACCTCTATCCATGAATTCTAAGAGAGCCCTCTATCCATGAATTCTAAGAGAGCCCTCTATCCATGAATTCTAAAGCCTTGTACGCATGACCGAGTTTCTCGGCAAGAACCAGCAAGAAACTAAGAGTAAATCGGTCGTGTGTACGCGGCTATCATGTTTCTCTTCAAGAAAACCGACAAGAATCTCGACGATAAAAATAGAGAACCTGCTCTCTTTTTTTCTCATCGAGATTCTTGTCAGCAGGTTTCTCGACGAGAAAAGTGTGTGTACACTTACCTGTCACCGTGGAAACCCGCGCATGCTCGAAATGACTTTGACGCATGCGCGGTAGCTTCCTAGGCATAGGTAGGGTGTAGCAAGATGGCGGCGACCGCATCGAATGTGACGAGCGCACGCTCGTCGTAGTTGATTACGTCACCGCGGGTTCTTTGAATGGATCGTGTGTACACTCGGCCGGGACAAGTTTCTTGTCCAAGAATCTCGTCAAGAAAAACAACGTGTTTTTTCTTGACGAGATTCTCGGCCGTGTGTACGAGGCTTTAGAGAGCCCTATATCCATGATTTCTAAGAGAGCCCTCTATCCATGAGATATAAGCGAGCCATCCGTCCATAAAATCTAAGCGAGCCCTCTATCCATGAAATCTAAGAGAGCCCTCCATCCATGAAATCTAAGAGAGCCCTTCAAACATGAAATCTAAGCGAGCCCTCTTAATGAATTCTAAGCGAGCCCTTCATCCATGAAATCTAAGCGAGCCCTCCATCCATGAAATCTAAGGGAGCCCTCCATCCAAGAAATCTAAGAGGACCCTCCATTCATGAAATCTAAGCAAGCCCTCCATCCATGAAATCTAAGAGAACCCTCCATTCATGAAATCTAAGCAAGCCCTCCATCCATGAAATCTAAGAGAGCCCTTCATCCATGAAATCTAGAACCATCCATCCATAAAAACTAAGAGAGCCCTCCAGCCATGAATTCTAAGCAAGCCCTCCATCCATTAAATTGAAGAGAGCCCTCCATTTATGAAATCTAAGAGCGCCTTCATTCATGAAATCTAAGCGAGCCCTCCATCCATGAAATCTAAGGGAGCCCTTTATCCATGAAAACTAAGAGAGCCCTTCATCCATGAAAACTAAGAGAGCCCTTCATCCATGAAAACTAAGAGAGCCCTTCATCCATGAAATCTAAGAGAGCCCTTCATCCATGAAATCTAAGAGAGCCCTTTATCCATGAAAACTAAGAGAGTCCTTCATCCATGAAAACTAAGAGAGTCCTTCATCCATGAAATCTAAGAGACCCCTAATCCATGAAATCTAAGAGAGCCCCTCATCCATGAAATCTAAGAGAGCCCTTCATCCATGAAAACTAAGAGAGCCCTTCATCCATGAAATCTAAGAGAGCCCTTCATCCATGAAAACTAAGAGAGTCCTTCATCAATGAAAACTAAGAGAGTCCTTCATCCATGAAAACTAAGAGAGTCCTTCATCCATAAAAACTAAGGGAGCCCTTTATCCATAAAAACTAAGGGAGCCCTTCATCCATAAAAACGAAGAGAGCCCTCCATTTATGAAATGTAAGAGATCCCTCTATTCACTCTAAACTGCATGGATAGTTGAATCACCCCTACTTGCTTTTGTATTCTGACAGCCGTCTCCCACTTGCATCAGAATTTAAACAGGAACTTTGTGGCCAACAGTTGTCCATCTGGCTCCTTCGACAAACAATTGAACAACTGACTTTTGTCCAGCTTGGTGGTGTTAATAGGGGCACCACAGCCTGAATTTTGACAGATTCAACATGAATCGCCTGAAAATCGAGCTGTGTCTGGCACGTTTAAGAGGGGGTTTCCTACAAACAATTAAGTCAGCAGCTACAAATCTTTAGTATAAGGACACTTACCTGTCCAAGGATCCAACGATGTCCTCACCTGAGCCGATTCTTCAATCAGCTTTGGGTGCAGGAGACGGCCTCTGAAGTAAGCTGGTTTCCTACTGCACATTGTGAATGTTCCCAGTAGTCTTCTGGACCTGTGATGTGTCCCAGAAGACTGCGGGGGAAGGAGGGAGCACCGAACTTCTGGCTCAGCTCTCCGCGGCGTTCTGAGCCAGAAGTGCGAGCAAGTACCTGTCAAAACCAGGTACCCCCCCCCCCCAAAAGTGCCTAATGTGGCAGTGGAGGGGGGAGGGTGCAAACAAGTGGAACTTCCTCTTTTGGGTGGAACTCCACTTTAAGATTACTTTAATCAGTTTTGTATTTTTTTCTCTCAAAAACTCAGAATTGGATGCTGGTCTTTCAATCTCTTCATTTGACTATGCAGAAGCAGCGCTGTCACCCTAGGATGGGTGGACTGCTGGTTGGGAATGCACTGGCAGCCTACAGCACAGCTTCCAGCTTTTGTACCATTCACCATTATGGTGTGTGTGCTCATAGTGGAGGGCAGAGCACAGAGCCAGAGGGTCGTTCATGGCAAGCCCAAAAGGATTTTTTTAAAATATAAATGCACATTCTGTCCCTATAACATAATTCTGATCGTAAATTCTTAATTAGGTTTTAATTATACTTTAATACACTAGACCAGGGATCTCCAAATAATGGTCTTCGAGCTGTTGCGGAACTACATGTCCCATGAGGCATTGCAAAACTCGGACATTCACAGACATGACTAGGCATGATGGGAATTGTAGTTCCAGAACAACTGGCGAGCCATAGTTTGGAGACCTCTGCACTAGACCCTAGTCCTCTTGATAATATGTTCCGTGTTACCCTTTAAAACCGATTGATCAAAAGATTACTTGGACATAGAGTTGACAGAGCAAATCAATATATGACTGCTGGCTGCTCTACTGGGTTACATTGATAGGATAGCTTAGAAATCCAACTATTTCCTTCTGAGATACTTGGAAGTGCTTTCCTCTCACCTTAAATTAAATTTCCATTGACTGGTGATGATCGAAATTAGGAGTTCTCATTTCTCAGAAATATCAGTAAAATCTCTTAATTTCTGCAGTATCTATTGAACTCAATGGGGGAACTGAAATGAAAGCAGTATTAACCCCAAACGCAAACAAATCTTTTTTTTTTTTTTGCAACTTACCGTATTTATCGGCGTATAACACGCACAGGCTTATAACACGCACCCCAACTTTAAGAAGGAAGTTTTGTGAAAAAAAACTTACAGACCCCTGCGTATAACACGCAGGCACAGTTTACCCTCTATTTTCAGGGTAAAAAAAGTGAGTGTTATACGCCAATAAATGCAGTACTTATGCCGCGTACACACGACCATTTTTCTCGTCGGGAAAAATTAAATTTTTTCTCTTTGACGAGAAAAACGACCGTGTGTGGGCTTCTGGTAATTTTTCCCGACGAGAAAAACGGCATTAATCACGACGAGAAAAATTTGAACATGCTCTAATTTTTCTCGTCGTGATTCACGGCATTTTTTTCCGCGGCAGTTTTCCCATAGGGAAACACTGCCAGGGAGCCTACACACGGTCGTTTTTCTCGACCAAGAGAAAAAATTACGGGAAAAACGGCCGTGTGTAGGGGAATAAGCCGTTCCTCATTTTTCCCGTCGATTTTCTCAACGGTGTTTTCACCGTCGAGAAAATCGATCGTGTGTACGCGGCATTATTCTTACATATGATGGCTGCATTTTTTTTCTTTTTAAGGCTTTCTTTCCTTCATTTTCACCTGGTGATCAACAGAAGAAGCTCTCCTGCATATGTAGATATTATTACAGATTATATTACAGTTTTGGGTTTAATACTGCTTTAAGGAGATTTTTTCGGTTTTTGTAGGGTGCAAGGGGATTTCAATGGCTTGTGAGGGGTACAGAAGCTCCTTTCAATGAGCATGTTCTTGTGCCAAAACTGGTCCCTTTTAAGAGAAAGCGAGGAAAAAATCATAAAAAAAATTAATAAACAGGACACACATAAATGCACGAAAAAATTGACCCCCCCCCCCCCCCCCACACACAAAACACTAAATGAAATAGGCAACCCTAAATTCCTAATAAGAAACAAAAGGAAAAAATAGAACTCTTTTGTTCAAGTAAAGATTTACACTCTTATGCCACGTACACACGGACGTTTTTCTCGTCGAGAAAAACGAAATTTTTTCCTTTCGACAAGAAAAACGATCGTCTGTGGGCTTTCTGCTGTTTTTTTCGACGAGAAAAACGGCATTAAAAATGCCGAAAAAAATTAGAACATGTTAGAAACACTGCTGCGGAGCCCACACACGGTCGTTTTTTTCGACCAAAAAAAAAATGACATTTAAAACGGCCGTGTGTGGGGGGAACAACAAGCTGTTCCTCGTCTTTCACGTCGATTTTCTCGACGGTGTTTTCACCGTCGAAAAAATCGATCGTGTGTACGCGGCATTACAGTTTACCACAGACAGTGCGGAAATAAATTCTGTGGAGGCCCCTGGGCAGTCGAAAACTTGGGGACCCCCTTGCAGTTTTCTGGAGGTTTCTCGTACGTGCGCTCTAGAGGGATACCATTGAACTATGTAGTATGCACGTTGGCCACTAGATGGAGATGATCATCACTACTGTATGTTACATTGGTGTAGGCTGCACCAACATGTTTTACAAACGGACTGCTGGAAGAAGATGAGCTTTTAGGAGACAACCTAATGTCTATGAATTATGTACTTTAAGTTGTTATAGGGTAACGTACATTAATACAGTATTTTCTCTATAGAGTCTTTAATGTAACATTTTTGATTCTTTCATTTGATTCATTTTTTTCTAGCAACAATTTAGGAAAGTTCATTGTAATTTTCTTTCAAGAACTAATTAATATAATTTTGTCCAGTTGTTGCGGGGCCCTTAAACAGTGTACTGCCCATAGGCCTATTTGATAATCCAGCACTGACCACAGACTACCACAATGCACATCAGTGGCGGACAGCATAGGGGGCGCACAGGTGCCGGCCCACCCATCCATGCATGCTTCCGACTAATCTACATGCAGGGCGCCGGATGCATGAATTCCAATGGGTGTTTTTTTTTTAAAACACGTGATTAGAGCCATTTTGATTCTTCATTTTGATCCTAGCATTCATCTTCTGCACCTGACTGCCCTGCTAAATAAAGCCTTACAGATGCCAGTAAGCTATTGCTAGTCTTATACCTGAGATCAATGATTACAGGATGAGCTTGCTAGTCCTTCCTCAACATGCATGTTTTGTGAGGTGTGTAACTAACTCAACAGCAAACATAAAAAAACTAAAAAATATTGCTTGATTGATTGCACATATATCACACTAAGGGAATGCAACCCATTCATTTGAATGGGGGCTGCGCTGCCACCACCATCCTGCGACCGTGTGCAATGAACACAGTTCTGGTAGGGGTTTCAATGGGTTCAAATAGACAGCGAGGAGGTGACATAATGCCTCGCCCCCGCCTGTCAATGTTCAGAGGCCAGCACATGTACAGTGCCTTGAAAAAGTATTCCTACCCCTTGAAATTTTCCAAATTTTGTCATGTTACCACCAAAAATGTAAATGGATTTTATGTGAAGTGGAAGGAAAATGATAAATGGTTTTCAACATTTTTACAAATAAATATGTGAAAAGTGTGGCGTGCATTTGTTTTCAGCCTTTGTAGAACCCCTTTTCGCTGCAATTACAGCTGCAAGTCTTTTTGGGGATGTCTCTACCAGCTTTACACATCCACAGAGTGTCATTTTTGCCCATTCTTCTTTGCAAAATAGCTCAAGCTCTATCAGGGTGGATGGAGAGCGTCTGTAAACAGCAATTTTCAAGTCTTGCCACAGATTCTCAATTGGATTTGGGTCTGGACTTTGACTGGGCCATTCTAACACATGAATATGCTTTGATCTAAACCATCCCATTGTAGCACTGGCTGTATGTTTAGGGTCGTTGTCCTGTTGGAAGGGGAACCTCCGCCCGAGTCTCAAGTCTTTTGAAGACTCTAACAGGTTTTCTTCTAAGATTGCCCTGTATTTGGCTCCATCCATCTTCCCATCAACTCTGACCAGCTTCCCTGTCCCTGCTGAAGAAAAGCATCCCAACAACATGATGCTGCCACCACCATGTTTCACAGTGTGGATGGTGTGTTCAGGGTGATGTGCAGTGTTAGTTTTCCACCACACATAGTGTTTTGCTTTTAGGCCAAAGAGTTAAATTTTGGTCTCATCCGACCAGAGCACCTTGTTCCACATGTTTGCTGTGTCCCCCCACATGGCTTCTCACAAACTGCAAACTGGACTTCTTATGGCTTTCTTTCAACAATGTCTTTCTTCTTGCCACTCTTCCATAAAGGCCAGATTTGTGGAGTGTACAACTAATAGTTGTCCTGTGGACAGATTCTCCCATCTGAGCTGGGGATCTCTGCAGCTCCTCCAGAGTTACCATGGGCCTCTTGGCTGCTTCTCTGATTGATGTTCTCCTTGCCCGGCCTGTCAGTTTAGGTGGACTGGATGGCCATTTCTTGGTAGGTTTGCAGTTGTGCCATAATCTTTCCATTTTTGAATGATGGATTGAGCAGTGCTCCGTGAGATGTTCAAAGGTTGGGATATTTTTTTATAACCTAACTCTGCTTTAAACTTCTCCACAACTTTATCCCTGACCTGTCTGGTGTGTTCCTTGGCCTTCGGGATGCTGTTTGTTCACTATGGTTCTCTAACAAACCTCAGAGGGCTTCACAGAACCGCTGTATTTATACTGAGATTAAATTACAAACGGGTGGAGTATATTTCTACTAATTAGGGGATTTCTGAAGGCAAATAGTTCCACTAGGTTTTAGTTAGGGGTATCAGAGTAAATGGGGGTAAATACAAATGCACGCCACACTTTTCACATATTTATTTGTAAAAAAAAAAAATTAAAACCATTTATCATTTTTCTTCCACTTCACACTTATGTGCCACTTTGTGTTGATCTATCACATAAAATTCAAATTTAAAAAAAATCTGTTTTTGGTTGTAACATGACAAAATGTGGAACATTTCAAGGGGTATGAATATTTTTTCAAGCACTGTATAAATGAGCCCTAAAGGAAGCCAATAACGCAGAAATACATAGACTGACCCTCCCCCCCCCCCCCCCTCATCTTGTTCCTTGGCTGCCATGATGATCCAGTGGCTTCTGTACATTCTTAATCACTCACTCAGAAAAAGTGTGCCTATTTGGAGTGTACCGGGTCAGCGCCTGAAACTACTGGAGCCAGACATGGCCAGGCAACTGACATTTTCAGAAGGAGGCCCGCAGTGACAGCCTCTGTATTTGTCAGATTTTTGTTTTTGTCATAAAAACAGCAAAATCAAAAAGGCAGCATAATGCAGTTTTAAAGTTGAAATGAACACACAAAGAAGTTGCTCCTGTTTCTTTCTTACATTTAGAGCAATAAGAATAAAAAATGATCAAAGACATGTAAAATGTTAGTGGCTGTAGACTCTAGCTAAAAAAAGGGGAACTGTACCTGTACATGCAAGCTGTTAAAGAGTAACTCCGCTTTTGTTGAGAAGGAAACAATCCCCCCTCTGGGTGATCTATGTAC
The DNA here is from genome assembly GCA_029206835.1 of Rana muscosa. Lineage (NCBI taxonomy): Eukaryota > Metazoa > Chordata > Amphibia > Anura > Ranidae > Rana > Rana muscosa. Next base: position 1,027,728,866 of record CM055117.1, read on the forward strand.
ATTACAAGGATCTTAACAAACTTTGTTGCAGATTCCTACCTTTTGTTATTCTGTGTGTTTGTCTGTGTCCGTGTGTAGAGTGAATGTGAATGGAAGTGATTTTATAATTATTAATCAGCTGGTCTGTATTCCTTTAGACGCAATTTATCAAACGATCATTTTGTTAGGGTTTGCACTTACCTATTTTTATTTACAGTATGGCTTTTGTAACAGTTAAATATGGTGTCATTTGTTTTCATATCAAACTTGCAATTGCTTATAAATTTGACAAAGAGCTGGGTACATGTCAGTATAGTATACTGCGGTGCTGGATGGAATCTGAAGGTGTTGGACATTAAAGCTGAACTCCATGATAAGCAAATATTGTCTAAATACATTAGTCATGTATATTCTTCCTTAAAGTGGATGTAAACCCTCCATACACCCAGTGAAGTGAACAGCCTCGGATGATACACAGAGATGATCCAAATCTCCCTACATAAGTTTTATATGTATATCTGCTGTCTTCACATTTATATACTGTTTAGAAAGTTCAGATCGTGTTAGGAAATTTTCTCTTCCTGGTTAACACAGAGTGTGATGTCTGGGCATACAGCCAAGATAGCTAAAATTGCTGATTGGAGGAAAGGCACACACCCCCTCTCATCATAGGAAGAGACTCTCAGAGCTGTTTTGTAACAGGGCCTGCTCCCTGCTAATCTATTTTAGCAACCTCCCCTGACAGAAATGTCAGGCTGCTTTTATCTGATGTGTCCGACAATTTGTTAGGAGTTATCAGGCTGATAACAGAGGAACAGTTCAGGAGAGAGCTATGGGACTTAGCTCTTTGAAGAGAGATGACAAAATACTGCAGATATATGTGCCGAGCTCAAATTTCATGAATCGGGTTTACATCCACTTTAACTCTTGGTGTGCTTTGTGTATTTCTTCCAGATCTGTGCAGTGATCCAGTGTGAGACGTTACCTCTGTGCGGAAGCTTCCTGTAATAAAGACCGCTCACTGCTGATCTCTCTCCTTGTGCAGGGTGACTGGTCTTGTCTCCGCCCCCTCCTGTCGTTTTCTGTAGGCAGCCTGTAGTAGGTGGAGCCTGCAGGGCCCCTCCCACAGCTCTTCTTGCTGCACAGTTTATGTACAGCACAGTAATGATGCCATTGCTACTAATATCTGGGTCATTTTGGCATTTGGTGCTCACAAAACGGAAAATTGTATCATACTTACCAGTAATTTTCCTTTCCTGGTGCCTATCCATGGCAGCATACCTGTGATAGAGCTCCGCCTCGACTCCTCCTTCAGGACTAGTGAATAGCATAAATTAAAGGCATAGCCCCTCCCCCAACATTCTCTGTAATATAGAATACCGAGGGTGGGAGCGTATGCTGCCATGGATAGGCACCAGGAAAGGAAAATTACTGGTAAGTATGATACAATTTTCCGTTTTCCTGGTGCCTCCATGGCAGCATACCTGTGATAACTAACTAGCTGACATGGGTGGGATAATTGCTTAACAATAAATGTTTAATTATAAGAGGACATAGCAGCCTGAACTGCCCTCCTTCCAAACTCAACAGTCGTGAGCGCTCCTGGATCAATATGGTAGTGTCTGAGGAACGTATGGTGAGAAGACCAGGTGGCGGCCCCGCACACTGTCTCCAACGAAACATTAGCCCTTGCTGCCCAGGAAACTGAGACTGCCCTTGTAGAATGAGCATTCACTCGGGATGGAGGCTCCATATTCTTCACCCTGTAGGCCTTCTGGATTAACTTTACAACCCAAGATGCCAGAGTTCTGATGGAAGCTTCTTTGCCCCTGTATTTACCGAACGGTACGATGAAAAGTCTCTCAGAATGTCTGAAGGGGCCGGTGGCTTCTAGGTAGGCCCTGAGCACTCTGGATACATCCAGTTCGTGACAAGACTCTGAATCCATGTCTGTAAACACTGGTAGTGCCCAGGGTTCCAACAGGTGGCTTGGAGTAGCAACCTTTGGTGTGAACCCCCGAAGGGGACGAAGTTCCACTCTGTCTGTGAAGAAGGAGATGTGGTCGTCACCTATCCCTAAAGAGTGAAGTTTCGAGATTCTTCTGCCAGATGTAATGGCTAGCAGGAAAGACGCCTTTAGTGTCAGGTTCCATATTGTTACTTGTTCCACTGGAGCAAAGGGATGGTCAGATAGAACTTCCAGGACTAGGGACAGATCCCACTTAGGAAATGATCGTCTGACAGGAGGGCGAATCTTCAATATACCTCTGAGGAAAGTGACTACTGAAGGATCCTCCGCCCATCTCTTATTTGTTGCAGCAGAGATTACTGCTACCTGCACTTTGAGAGAGCTCAGACCAAGTCCCAGATCAAGTCCTGTCTGAAGGAATCCTAGAACATGAGATGTAGAAGGAAGGATTGGATGAAATCCATTTTCGAAAACAAATGACAAGAACTTGTCCCATATTCTTGAATATATGGCATTAGTTGCTGGCTTCCTAGCTTTTAGAAGGGTTGATATGACTCCTGGAGAACACCCTAGGGACTCGAACCTTTGCCTCTCAACCTCCAGATTCGAAGATTCAACTTCTGAGGGTTTGGATGAACTAGACTGCTCTGCGACAGAAGTTGAGGGAAAGGAGGGATCTTGATTGGAGAGCCCACACTGAGGCACAATACGGAAGTACTGCCACCACCTGGACTGGCTCCCTGAGGAGCCTCAGGAGGAATTTGAATATTAATGGCCTGGGAGGAAAGGCATATGCCGTGGTGAACCTCCAGGGACATGACAGGGCATCCACTGCCTCGACTTGTGGATGCGGCAGCCGAGAGTAGAACCTGTCCAGCTTGGTGTTCTTCGGGGAGGTGAACAGATCTACCTGAGGGGGATCCCATATGTTGGCAATCTGAAGGAAGACATGGGGGTGGAGAGCCCACTCATTGTCCAGGAAGTTTCTGGATAAAGTGTCTGCTTCCGTGTTCAACCTGCCTGGCAGATACATCGCTCTGAGGTCCAGGAGGTTCTGCTCCGCCCAGAGCATGATCGGCTCTACCTCCTTGAGGAGTGACCTGCTGTGAGTGCCTCCCTGCTTCTGCAGATAAGCGACAGCTGCTCTGTTGTCTAGGCGTAGGAGTATTCTTTGGCCTCTGATGTGGGGTGCCAAAGAGGTCAGTGCCAAGAAGGCTGCCCTCATCTCCAAGATGTTGGATACCACTCCCTGGGTGGTGCATGCCCATCTCCCCTGTATTCTGGTTTGCCCGCAATGGGCTCCCCAGCCCTGTCTGCTTGCATCGGACGTAATTGTGATCCAAGGAAGGGAGCCCAGGTGATGAGGCTTGGAGAGGTTTTCCGGAACTGTCCACCAGTGAAGGCTCCTGCGTATTTTTCCCATCAGCAGGATCGTCTGAGATAGTCGTTGTTTCTTCCACTGTGCCAAGAAACCAGTCTGGAAATACCTCAAGTGCCAATGTGCCCAAGGAACCATGGGTATACAGGAAGACATTGTGCCAATGAGGCTCAGGCATTGTGAAGCCGTCAGATACGGGCTCTGGATGACTTTGATTATTCTCTGGATGACAATCCTTGCCTTCGGCGGTGGTAATGACACTGTCCCCTCCTGAGTGTCGAACATTGTGCATAGATTATCTGCTGTGTTGGCATTAGTTGACTCTTGTCGGAATTCACCAGCCACCCTAGCTCTTTTAGGGACTGTAGAAGAATGTCCCGGTGGCATACCAACTGATCCGGATTGCTTGCTAGGAGTAGGATGTTGTCCAAGTAGTGGTATATCCTCAAGCCCCTCTCCCACAGGGGAACTAAAGCAGATATTAGTATCTTGGTGAACACCCTGGGAGAGGTGCACAGACCGAAAGGCAGGGCTTGAAACTGTAGGTGGGTCCGTCCCACTGCAAATCTCAGGTATTTTTGAAATGCAGGTAGAATTGGAACATGTAGGTACGCATCCTGCAGATCGACCAAAATCATCCAATCTGATGGCTGGACTGCCTGAATAATCGTCTGCAGGGACTCCATTTTGAAGCTTTCGGGGCGGATATACCGGTTGAGCCTCTTTAGGTCTATCACAGGCCTCCACCCCCCTGTCCTCTTTGGGACCAGAAATAGGGTGGAGTATAAGCCTGCAAAGCGCTCTGCCAAGGGAGCCAGAACAGCCGCCCCCTGAAGCTGGAGTGACGTTAGGAAGTTTTTCAGAGCTTGAGCCTTCAGTGGAGAGGATGGAATCTCTGTTCCTTTGAAAGAGTTCCGCGGTGGAGGGTGAGAAAAATTCCAAAAGTGCCCCCATTGAATTGTTGACAGAACCCAGGGGTTGTGGCAGCAGGTGGCCCAGACTGGGGTAAAAAAACTTTAGCCTGGCTCCCACCGGGAGTGCCTGGGTTCCTCTGGCGTCAAAAAGACTGCTTCTGCTCCTGTGGAGCCGGAAGGGCTTTCATCTTCCTGTTCAAAAAGGATCCCCGAGTACCTTTCCAAGGTCTTTTGTTGTCTCTGGGCTGTCTCGACTGCCTAAAATCCCTTGGGTTTGACTGGCGGAACCTAGAGGAACCACCTCTGAATCTTCGCCTACTTCTGTCCTGTGGAAGCATACCAGACTTCCCTCCTGACAGCCTGGAGATAGCTTTATCCATTTTGTCTCCGAATAGTGCTTTCCCATCAAACGGGATTTTGCACCCATTTTGTTTGGAGGATAAGTCAGCCATCCAGGGTTTCAGCCACAAGGCCCTCTTCACCATCACTGAATGCAACATGGATCTTGCCGAGCACCTGATCGTGTCAATGGCCGCTACGCAGACAAAGTCTGCCGACAATCTAAGCTCTTCTAAGGCCTTAATTATATCCTCCATGGGGACATCCTGATGCAAAGCCATCTCAATATTATCTGTCCAAGATCTTATGGCATTTGATACTGACGTTAGGGAAATAGCTGGCTTACATGCTGCTTCCGCGGCTAAGTAGCTCCTCTTCAGCTCCAGGTCGATTCGCCTGTCTAGAGGGTCTTTGAAGGAAGTGGAATCCTCCATTGGTAGAGTAAGTTTTTTTGCGAGTCGCACCACGGACGCGTCTACCACTGGCATGGAGTTCGGTGACTGCGTTCCCGACTCTGGTAAGGGGTATATAGTTTATTGAACCGACCCCAAAATTATTATTTTTTTATCAGTCTTTGACCATTCCTTCTGAATGACTTGACTAATCTTGCCCATCAACGGGAAAAGAACCTGCTTCCTTTTGAGGAATGGGAAGTAGCTTGTAGACTCTTGGGGAGGCTATTCTGCATCTTTCCAGGCGATTGCAGTTTTGACTGCCTGGATGAATGGCTTTACCAAGGAGAGACTGAAGCCAGAAGGTTCTGACTCTTCTCAAGAGTCCCCTGAAAAGTCTTCAGGTGGTGAATCTCTAGCTGGTCGGCCTGACGGCGGCAGAGGTGTACTGACTGCTGACGGACCAGGGAGATTAGGTTCTATATCCTGAACCTGGGATATCTGCTGAAGTGGTTGAGCGGGGACCGAAGCCAAAAGCTCAGAGAACGAGTCCTTCATTGTTCGCTTGAGCAGATCTACAGCGTGCTGATTTTCTAGCTCGCGGTTGGACGCATAGTCCGAAAACAGTCCTTACAGACCACTCTGTCTGGTAGAGGTGTAGCCCCACATATCCAGCATCTCTTCTTCCTATAGGTCCTAGGAGAGGGGGGGTCGATCACGTCCTCTGGATCTTGACCTCTCTGATCTACGACGTGAAGAATGGGACCTACGCCCTGATGAGCGGGACCCCTTGGAGTGGGTGGGGCTACGGTGTAAGGAACTCACGCTAGACCAGTGAGCGCACTTTTTTTTTTTTTAATACTCACGTATAGTTGGTCACATACCTAATAGAAGTGTGAGGATCTTTGCTGCGAGATGAATGACTCATTGCGGAGTTGGGCACAAGGATCAGCTCCAGAAATATAGTAAGAAAGGGAAAAGAATCAGGAGTTTTTGGCGTCACTTTTTTTTTTTTTTTTTAAATAAACATTTTTATGTCGTCATCTGTTTTTATTTTTTATTTTATTTTGTAAACATAAACATTTTTGATCGGCAACATTTTTTTTTTTTTGAGAAAATAAAAAGTACCTACCACAAAGCAGCATCAGAGAGACCTAGCAGGGCACAGCTGAGGAGACTGACAGCCATCCCTGAATCTGAACCTAATTAGGCTCAAGGTGTGTGGGCTAATCCCATAAACCGCCATTTGGAATTGATTGAAAAAAAGGGCAAATCTAGCCTTCTTTCCAGAATCCAAGATGGCCGCCACTGAACCAAGCGTCTGTGCATGCGCAATCGCAGAAGATCCAGCGTCGCCCAGTACAGAGAGCCGAGAAACTACGGCTCTGTATCACTCCCGAATCGCGCATGCGCAGACGGCGGCGAGGACGCTGCGCCGTGACACTCTCCTACCTGGCGGGACGTACAGAGCACCTGTAGCCCCCCCCGACCCGGAAATAAGCACCACAATGTTGTTGCACAGAGAGACACCTGCCCTATTCAGTTGCACAGTTTTAAAGGAACAAAAAAGTAAGACAACAATCATTTGAAGGCGCCTAACAAGCAAAGGAAAGGGGAGGGGGAGGGAAGAGAGGAAAAGAAAGGGGAAAAACACAAATGCCTGGAATAAAAAATGGAAACCACCAGCCTGGGAAGATGGAGCTGATCCTTTTGCGACTTCCACTGCATTCATCATGGATGTGATAGCAGACTGCGTTCCTGTGAGGAAACTCTGCGAAATGACCCCAACAGATCCACAGAGGGGTTCCCAGTCTTATCAGCGCTGTGAGCGGCCCAAGAACAGGGACTGCGCACGGGAAAGGCTAAACCCGGCGGACGCTGCCGACTGCAGAGGTATGGACATACTGCTACTCTTCACCAGCACAAGAAGGTATGAGGAAAAAAAGGAGAATGTTGGGGGAGGGGCTATGCCTTTAATTTATGCTATTCACTAGTCCTGAAGGAGGAGTCGAGGCGGAGCTCTATCACAGGTATGCTGCCATGGAGGCACCAGGAAAGTGGATTTATATCCTTTGTGGTTAGTAAGGACTATATTTAAAATAAAACATTTTGTGCCCAGACGTCAACTTTTAACAATCAAGTCACAAACCATTAGTCTCTGTTCCTTTGACACATCGCACAGCCACATTCTGGACAATAAAGAGCATAGCATTTGTCAGAACCAAGAGGAATGAATTCCTCTTGATAACATGACTTAAAGTGGAAGTAAACCCAGGCTGGAAATGCTAACTGCCACATTGGTTGTGCTCTCAACCAAACTGTCAAACCATCCAATGGCTGGTGTCATAACTGGTCACATGTGCAGCATCATGGCAGTTGAAAATTGAACAAATGTCAAGATGGCGGCTTCCTTGGCTGAAAACGATAGGAGGGTTTACTTCCACTTTAAGTGTTGAAAAGTACTCAAAGCAGAACTAAATGTAATACTTTTTTACTCAGTAAGGGAGGGTTATAACCCGTCAGTTTTTTTTTTACTTGTCACAGTGGGGAGATTCCCCTCTACTTCTTGTCCCACAGCCACAACAGGAAGTGAGAGGAAATCTCTCCAAAGTGAGGGAATCCATGGTTGTCACCAGAATGAGTGTCCCTATTGGATGATTTTCCCTCTATTCCTGTTCTGGTACAACCAAAATTTAGAAATTTAAGCCTCATACACACGATCGGATTTTCCACAGACAAAGCGTAGGACTTTTGTTCGAAGGGCGTTGGCCATGAACTTGTCTTGCATACAAACGGCACACAATTGTCGGCCAACAAACACAAAACTACGTTGTTTTTCAACTCTTTAGCGCCACCCTTTGGGCACCTTCTGCTAATGTTGTGTTTGGTGAGCATGGCTTCTGAGCATGCGTGTTTGTACTTTGGACTTTTGTCCGACGGACTTCTGTACAAACGCTCTGAAGATCAGACAACAGACCGTTGTTCGCGGAAAATTTTAAAGCCTGCCATCCAACATTTGTCCACGGAAAATCCAACAATTGTCCGATGGAGCGTACAAACGGTCAGATTTTCCACCAACAGGCTGTCATCACACAATTCCCGTCTGAAAATCTGATCATGTGTAAGTGAGACTTTACTTTCACTCTTGGTGAAACAGGACAAATACAGAGGGTGAATCTCTGCAATGGGGGCACAGTTTATCCAAAACTGTAGCAATGTGATTAAAGCGGGAGTAAACCCATCGATGTAACAGTTTAAAAAACTGTTACATTCCCGGCATGCCAGAAATGCTAACTGTCCCATTGGTTGTGCTCTCAAGCAAACTGTCAAACCATCCAATGGCTGGTGTCAGAACTGATCACATGTGCAGCAACATGGCAGTTGAAGATTAAACAGAGGCCAAGATGGCAGCTTCCTTGGCTGAAAATGATAGGAGGGTTTACTTCCACTTTAATAAACACCAGACCAAAGTCATCTGAAGCTCCACCTTAACCTCTTGCCGCCCGCATAATTGTTCAGCCGCAAAGTGGGTGGGACTTAACGCCCACATGTCGCACATATGCATCTATAGATGCCCAAGGTTTCCGAGCTGAGAGCACGCTCCCAGCACAGTGATCAAGCTGTCATAGACAGCTCTCGGTCTCTAGTCATGATCTGGACCCGGCGGGATCAACTTCCAATCATGTGACCACGGTGACAGCCAATCACATCATCAGGTCAGTCCCGTTCCCCAGTCCCCTTTACAGAGATGCTAGGGTTGGGTGGGAAGGGGTTAAAATGTTTATTGTGCCAATTGTATATAAGACTTCTTGGTGTTCATAGAGGGGATGGGGAGATGTTGTGTGTGTGTAACATAGATTTCCAATGTGTGTGACATAAAAAGTGAGTACAAAATCTGCACACTTTGGCAGAATTTGCTTACAAGCTGAAATGCATTTTGTTGTTACTAATAGAATTTTGAAACTTAATAAAAATCAAATTTAAAAAAAGTTTCTGTTTTTTTTTTTTTTCTTAAAGTGGAAACCCAAAAGGATTCTTTTTTTTTGGGGGGGGGGGGGTATTATAATGGTGATTGCGGGTTTGGAAAATGTTCTCCTTCCCTGTGCTGGTGGTCCTTGGCTTTTTTGGTCCAATGGCCCCCATACTATGTGACCTAAGTGTAAAGCTTGGAGCAGCACACTCAACTAAAGAGAAAATCCTTCCCTTGGATCTTAGGAGACGGGGTACTGATGTCTTGCTATATTCACCCAAGGATTTATATGTAATAGAGTGGAATGGGTGCTGCTCTCCCAGCCATACCTCTATGATGAAGCCCTGGTGGGCAGGACGAAACATGTCAGTGGTGTGGTTTGCGGAGAAGAGTAGGCTGAGGCCGTTTCTTATCTATAGCTCATATGGGCTGGCAGGGAGAGCGGCGTCCATTTCACTCAGCCCCATACTATGTGGTTGTGATACAGGATGGGTGAGACTCCATTTTCTAAGCCTGAAACTCTTGGTGTCCATTCTCGCCTGTTCTGTGCCTCCTGATGCAACCAACACGTCAACATTATGCACTCCTATTTGCACCCAGGGGCGAGAAGGACTGCCCAGTCATGTGACCACTGTGTTTAGCTGTCAAGCCATTCCTTTTTGCTGCCACACATATGCGTTATTTGCCGTCAGAAGTTTAAGCTAGCCATACACTACACAAGTTTCAGCAAGTTCCTAAAGATCCAGACAAAAATCGAGCTGTGGGTGGCCCTGTCCGCCGCCTCCCACCTGACATACTTTAAACTGAAAACTGAATTAGCTGGGCAGAAAATTGACCACAGATCTCATATTTAAGAGGTCCTGTCATGCTTTTTTTTCTATAACAAGAGATGTTTACATTCCTTGTAATAGGAACAAAAGCGACCCAAATTTTTTTTTTTTTTTTAAAGGACAGTGTCAAAATAAAAAGTAAAATAAATACATTTAAAAAAAAATGTTTTAAAGCGTCCCGTCGAGTATGCGCGCAGAAGCGAACGCATACGTAAGTAGCGCCCGCATATGAAAACGAAGTTCAAACCACACATGTGAGGTATCAACGCAATCGTTAGAGCGAGAGCAATAATTCTAGCCCTGGACCTCCTCTGTAACTCAAAACTGGTAACCTGTAGAAATTTTTAAACATCACCTATGCAGATTTGTGAGAGTAAAGGTTTGTCGCCATTCCACAAGCGGGCCCAATTTTGAAGCGTGACATGTTGCTTATCAATTAACTCGGCATAACATTAACAATAAAAAAAAAATTGGGCTAAGTTTACTGTTGTCTTAATTTTTAAGTCAAAAAAGTGTATTTTTTCCCCAAAAAAATGCGCTTGTAAGACCGCTGCGCAAATACGGTGTGACAGAAAGTATTGCAACGACCGCCATTTTATTCTCTAGGGTTTTAGGAAAAAACAATATATAATGTTTGGGGGCTCTAAGTAACTTTCTAGCAAAAAATGATTTTAACTTCTCATAAAGAGGCTCGGCCCTTAAGTGGTTAAAGGGGTGTTCCGGCCTGTGACGGGGAAAAAAAAATTAAAAGCCAGCAGCTACACATACTGCAGATGCTGGCTTTTAATAAATGGAGTTAGAGCCGGTTCACACCAGGGCGGCGCGACGCGGCACGACTTGTGGGGGCGACCTCGGCGGCGCGATCTCAAGACGACTTGAGACGCCCGCCGAGGCGATTTGCATAAGACTTCTGTATAGAAGTCAATGCAGGTCGCCCCCAAAAGTAGTACAGGAACCTTTTTCTAAGTCGGAGCGACCTGAGTCGCTCTTACTTTGAACGGTTCCATTGAAAAGCGTGGGACGCGACTTGTCAGGCGACTGAGTCGCCTGACGAGTCGCCCTGGTGTGAACCGGCTCTTACCTGTCCTGCAGTCCCTCGATGTCCGTACCGCAGCTGATGTTCCCCATCAGCTGTCAGGTGCTTCCGTCGCCATTGTGGGTAAGAGAACCCGGCAGTGTAGCCTTTCGGCTTCACGCCGGGAACCCTACTGCGTATGCGCGAGGCCCGCTCCTCTCTTCTATTAGCCCGGCAACCGGGGGAGGAGGAGGAGGAGGGAGCCCCGCGGTGACGTCACGGCCAAGGCAGGACTCCAGGAAGTGGGAAAGGAAGGATGCCGGTCTTTGACAGTTATCCTGTCCCCCCTCCCCCTCGAAAGGTACCGGAGGGGGGGAGGAATCCGATGAGCGGAAGTTCCACTTTTGGGTGGATCTCCGCTTTAAAGACTAAACCTTTTTCTGGTACTTGCTGCTTACAAGTTAAAATCAGTATTTATTTCTAGAAAATTACTCAGAACCCCCAAACATTATATATATTTTTTTAGCAGAGACCCTAGAGAATAAAATGGTGGTTGTTGCAATATTTTATGTCACACTGTATTTGCGCAGCGGTCTTTCAAACGCAATTTATTTTTAAAAAATACACTTTAACGAATAAAAAAAAAAAAAACAGTAAAGTTAGCCCATATTTTTTGTATACTGTGAAAGATGATGTTACGCCACAAGAATCGTGCTCTTTATTTTGAGCAAAATAATTGTGATTCTCATTTTAGCCAAAATCGTGCAGCTCTACTCTTAAGGTTTGCCCTCATATTTTATGGTTTTGGTAAATCTAAAGGAAACAATCTACATAAAATTGTATAGTGTGTATCCAGCTTTAAAAACCATCAAAATATGAAATACACCTCCTCCTTGACTCCAGTGCATTTGACCAAAATAGTAAATTGCGCTAAAAGTCAAAATGTTTTCCATAATTTTGAGGAAATCTTTTTAGTAATCTAGTAGCCTGGTGCTCGACCTGTGGCCCAGGGGCTGCCATGTGGCCCTTTAGCACTCATTATGTGACCCTTAAGCCTCGTACACACGGTCGGACTTCCATCTGACTTTTCCGTGGATTTTTGTCCGAACGGAGTTGGTCGGGAGCACCCATAGCATACACACCATAGGACTTTTCTGCAAACTTTCCCAAAACTTTTTGCAACATCAAGTGGTTTTTCTGCTCTTTTCTGCTCTTTACCGCCACCCTTTGGTCAACTTCTGCTATTGTTGGTTGATTTTAACATTAGTTGTTTTGTCCATCGGACAAAAGTCCTATGGTTTTCTGTACACACGGTCGTACTTTGCTCCATCGGATTTTTGTTGGGCAAAAGTTTGTCCGTTTGTAGACCCAACATTTGTCCGATGAAAACACAAAAAAAAAAAAAAAAGTTTGTCCGATGGAGCATACACACGGTCGGATTGTTGGTCCAACTTGCTCAAAATGAAGTTTGTTGGCCAAAAGTCTGACCGTGTGTACGGGGCTTAAGAGCCCCTGCAGACTAGTTTGTGTTTTGGTACTTTCTCAAAGCAGTGAACGGAAGATATTCTTTAGGCTGTAGATTATTTTTTGCAAAGAAAATGAATAAGCTTTTGCACTGACTAGAACCCAAGTGCCATTTAATGGGGCACATAAGAGGGCCAGGAGAGTGGTAGGGAACCAGGTGAAGTGGATGCAGCTCCTTTTAGATTAGGTCTTCAAATCCTAATGCAAAACAAACACAAGAGGGCGCCTCCATCTAGGTGTAGTGATTTATTAAAAATAATAAAAGACAATAAAAGTGCACTCACTAGTTAAAAGTGGATCAAGGCTTGTTATAAACCCATAAAGACCTCCGTAGGATCACCATGAGGCTGCACAAAATGCTTCTTCCAAAAGCTGCAGTTGCTTATGTTCCAGCCTGAAGCATGACAGATGTACTTTCTTTAAGAACTGTGCTTCAGCTAGCCACATGCCTGCAGAGCTCTGCAGCCTCATGGTGACCCTATGGAGGTCTATATGAGTCCATGATAAGCCTTGATCAACTTTTATCTTACTAAATATGCACTTTAGTAAGTGCATATTTATTTTCTTTTATTCTTTTTAAAAAAGCATTACACGTAGATGGAGGCGCCCCCTTGTGTTTGTTTTTTCCCGATTTCTTCATTTTTCTGCGCTGTCAGTCCATATTTTTTTTCTTTGTTTTTGTTTTTTTCCCTCTTTTTCTTTTTTTTTTAATGAAGTTTGCTGAAAGACATATTAAAAGTGGCTGAAGTAAATGCCAAAAACATGGGGCTTTATTAGCAGGAATAGATTAGATTCACTGAATATGATGTGCGGCTCTTTGGTGATGTCAGGAGACACATACAGTATACAGGTATATTAAAAGTATGTTGAACATCACTAATAAATGAGTAGCAGCAATATATAAAGTTGCCACTAGATGGCATCAAAGCTAAAAAACACAAAACACTGATGTAACAGAATGTAAAAGAGATTTTTTTTTCCATTTTAGTAATTTGTTTGTAGTGCTTACCCCCGAAAGGGTTTCCTGTTCCTGTGCCCATGATTCTGCAAAAAGCACCAAACACTCTGACACACCAGGCTATTTATTCCAGATGTATATGTACAACCCCAATGCCCAAAAAAAGTTGGGACGCTGTGTAAAATCTGCGTACCAACAGAATGCAAATGTTTGCAAATCAACCTTTATTTTATTCACAATAGAAAACAGAAAACAAATCAAATGTTTAAACCAGGGTGGATAAAAATCAATGATTTAAAAAAAAAAAAATGGGATTTTTTTTATTTAAATCAGATTTTTTTGATGTTTATCAAATTAATTTTATTAAAATGCTTTTGGAGTAAAAGTCTATTTATTTAAGATACATTAATAATTTAGTTTATTCAGCATGAAATGGAGCTTAGTTGTGTAGCATGAGGCTGTATATTCTGCAATATTTTCATTTTTGGTAAACTCATTCAATGAATCCAAGCTCTGCAAGCTGAGATATCATGCACTGCATTGATGCATTCACAGAATGTCACAGTAACCATGAGATAAAACAAATTTCAGGATTATTCCTTTATCTCATTGCTTTGCAAATCTTTGTACACTAAAAACTGTATGATTGAATCGGTTCTGATATCGCTGTTTTACGAACCTGACAGCTTATTATTCTAAATAGGAAATCTTCATTTTGTTTACAACTATTAAAGATTCTAACTACCAGCAAGAATAAGTCCTTAGGCTCCATGTACACTGGACGCTAAAAAAAGCTAAAAAAAGCTGTAAAAAACGCCAGTAGCTTTGCAGGGAGCCTTTCAACGTTTTTTAGCGTTTTTGCAATAGCGTTTATTAGCGTTTTTCAGTGTTAGCGTTTTTTAGCGTTTTGCGTTTTTTTTTGCGTTTTTTCCCGCCGAAAAACGGCACTTTGAACGCGAATTTCTTGCGTTCAGAAAAAAGCCCATTAACTCCGCTGCTCATTAACGCTAAAAAATGAACACATAGGCTAACATAGAGTGCAGGTGCAGTTAATGGGCTTTTTAAAAAAACGCCAAACCGCCAATAAACTGCAGTTTATCAGCTTCAGTGTACATGGAGCCTAACATTTAAAGAGCACCTGTCATTTCAGATCCATCATGGCAGCGCCTGTTAGCGGGCATCCACTCACCTGCTGCCGCCACGCCCCTCACCTTGTTGTGTCACTGCCGCCTCACCAGCCGTCCCATTAAAGTTAATGAGACTGTTTACATTTAGGAAAGAATCAAGGCCTTTTTTTTTTTAAGTTGACATCTATCCGGTGGACTCTGCTGCAAGCAACCTCCAGCAGAAATACTTAAAAGGCATTTGTGCTTCTTTGAGCCATGCACTCCCTGTTCTCACCTCCAGGGGGTGCTTGGGGAAGCCCTCTCAGTCGGACTCAGACCAGGTAAGTGACAAAATTCCTTTTTGACTGGTCCAAGAAATGTTGTGCAGTTGGTCTCAATTGTTCTATAGTTTCTAGATGTCCCCAGGAAATAAATGACCTGTTTTTTGGTTGAGGGATCTACCAGCCCAAAATAGCACCCACCATTCCAGTCTTATGCCGAGTACACATGGACGTTTTTAATGTCAAACAAAGTTTTTCTCGATATGATTCTTCTCAAGTCTGCCTTGCCTACACGCTATCGTGAAAAAAAAAAGCTTGAGCAAAGCGCGGTGACGTACGACACGTACGACGGCACTATAAAGGGGAAGTTCCATTCGGATGGCGCCACCCTCGTCTTAGTAAAGTTTGGTGAGAGACGATTCGCGCTTTTCAGCCTCGTGCTCTTCAGTCCGTTACAGCGTGACGAATGTGCTATCTCCATTCTGAAGACTAGTTTTACCAGAACGAGCGCTCCCGTCTCATAACTTGCTTCTGAGCATGCGCGTTTTTTCCCCGTCATTAAAGCCTACACACGGTCGTTTTTCACGACGAGAAAAACGACGAGAAAAAATAGCAGGTTCTAAATTTTTAATAACCATTTTTCTCGTCGAGAAAAATGCTCTGGAGCCCACACACGATCGTTTTTAATGACCAATTTAAAAAATTGCATTTTTCTCGTCATGAAAAACGGTCGTGTGTACGCGGCATGAGGCTTTACCCCCTCTCTTAGTACCGCTTACCAATCATTCATGACAAATAAAGTACTGCTTCAACACAGCAGCATCGTCCAGGTACAGCAGGTAATTTACCACCTGCTGCAAGGTGGCAGGGACATTCTTCAAGCCAAAGGGCATGACATTCAAAAAGTCCAAAAGACGGCAGATCACTCTTAGGTCAAAGCGGTTATAGGAATTTGGTCTAATAGACCTGATATCTATTATGGTTAAAAAAGAGAACCCCTGCTGGTTTATCAAACTGCTCATTCATGCTGGGCATTGAGTTGGGGTCAAAAACAACCAGCATTCAGGATTTCCAAATAAGCTTCAGGAGTAGCATCTCCTCAGTTTCCTTTTCCTCCACCCCAAACTCGCTCATCCGTGTCTTTATGGACCTTGCTTTGTGCTCTGGTGCGCAGTCATGTGGAAACAGGAAGGGACCGTCCCCAAACTGTTCCTACAAAGTTGGGAGCATGAAATTGTCCAAAATGTCTTGGTATGCCGACGCCTTAAGAGTTCTCTTCACTGGAACTAAGGGGCCAAGCCCAAGCCCTGAAAAATAACCCCACGTCATAATTCCCCCTCCACCAAATGATTTGGACCAGTGCACAAAGCAAGGACCATAAAGACATGGATGAGCGAGTTTGGGATGGAGGAAATTGACTGGCCTGCACAGAGTCCTGACCTGATAGAACACCTTTGGGATGTATTAGAGCAGAGACTACGAGCCTACGAGCCAGGCCTTCTCATCCAACATCAGTGCCTGACCTCACAAACGCGCTTCTAGAAGAATGGTCAAACATTCCCATAGACACTCCTAAACCTTGTGGACAGCCTTCCCAGAAGAGTTGAAGCTGTTATAGCTTCAAAGGGTGGGCCAACTCAATATTGAACCCTACGGACTTAGACTGGGATGCCATTAATTGCTTGTTGTGCGGCTCTCGTTCTGGGATGACGTCATATGACGTTGTCCCAGAACGGCCGCTCTGCCGTGCCTCGGCACGCAGCTTGGCGATCGTGGCTGTGTTGCTAGGACACGGCGCGGCCCCAATCCCTGTAAACCATGTGATCAGCTGTGTCCAATCACAGACGGTCACATGTCAACACGGAAATGCCAGTAACCGTCTATCATCACCTCACACTGACAGAGTGTGTGGCAAGGAGAGACGATCAGCGGCATCTCCTCGCAGGGGACATCGAGACATGTAATCAGGGCACTGATCATCAGTGCCCTAATTATAATAAAGCACCACCAGTGCCAGCAATCACTGCCAGTAATCAGTGCCCACCAGTGCCAGCAATTAGTGCCCACAAGTGCCACCAATCAGTGCCCATTACTGATGCTAGTCAGTGCTGGCTATTAGTGTCGCCTATCAGTGCTGCCCATCATTGATGCCCAGCAGTGCTGCCTATCTGTGCCACCTATCAGTGCCACCTATCAGTGCCCATCAGTGCCACACATCAGTGCGGCATATTAGTGCCTCCTAATCAGTGCCGCCTCATCAGTGCCCATAAGTGCCACCTCATCAGTGAAGGAGAAAATTACTTATTTACAAGATTTACTGACAGAAACTAGAGAATAATGTATTTTTTTTTCAAAATTTTCTGTCTTTTTTTTTTTTAAATAAAAAACCCAGCAGTGATTAAATACCACCAAAATAAAGCTCTATTTTTGTGAAGAAAATTATAATAATTTTACATGGTTACAGTGTGGCATGACCGGGCAATTGTCATTCAAAGTCTGACAGCGCTGGAAGCTGAAAATTGGTCTGGGCAGGAAGGGGGTGAAAGTGCCTTGTATGCAAGTGGTTAATGTGCGTGTAAAGGCAGGCATCCCAATACTTTTGACAATATAGTGTATCTGCATAAGGACCCTATGACTAAGCCCCGGTGGGGTGGGGGGAGGGGGCAAAATCAGGGTGTAAGGTGTGAAAGACATGCTCCTTATCGTTTGTTCACCTGGGCTGGTCAGGAGTAGTGGCGATCCTCTTTACACTTACTTTTTTTTTTTTTATTAATATCTTTTTTTTATTAATTTTTCAACAACATATCATACACTTTACAATACATAAAACCCATATACAGTCTCAACAATTCCCCAAAAAGGAGAGAAGAAGAAGAAGAAAGAAAAAAAAAAAAAAAAGGAGGGGAAAGTGAGAAGAGGGAAATATAGGGGGGAAGGAGGAAATGTCCTCCTAAGTGTTTTATGATTTAATTATATATTAGATCTCTAATGTTAGTGTCCTTTTAAGAGAGAACCCATAGTGTAAAGTGACAAAAAGTGATTCCAAAAATTTCTTCAAAACTAGATAAGGAAGGAAAAACCCCCAACCAATATTAAAATCCACCAATGGACTATATGAGTGACTGTAAAATAAGTTTATCTGGGACTGTGTAAGTAAAGTGACAAAACATGTATATAGGGGTAAAATGTAACCAGGTCAAGTGCCCCCACCAATATATGAGGGAAGAAAGAAAAGAAAAAAAAAAAAAAAGGGGGAGGGGGAAGGGAAAGGGAGGAAAAAAAAAAAAAGGGGGTGAAAGCTTGTGTAAGGGGGGGGGAAGCAGGGGAGTAAAGTCCCCTCCTTCTCCCCCCAGTATCTTGTATAGTGAAGTTCTAGTGTTAATACCCTAATTATCCTTTAAAAAAAGAAAAAAAGTGATTCCCAGGATTACTTCTAACTAAAATCCTAGTGTTAAAATCTATTGGACTATTTAAAGAACTGAGAAATTATTCTGCAGTTGGCTATATTAAGAAAGATAAGTGACCCAACTTGTATGTGAAAGGGGGAAAAAAAAAAAGGGGGAGGGAGGGGGAGGGGGATAGGCCGGCATGCAAAGTATCCAATAATATATATGTCTCAATATATTTTAGACTCTTTAAGGAATATGTCCAGCAACAGCCCCTAGGGTTCAACCTAAAGATATAATTAACTTATTCAGTATTTATAGATTACATCTCAATGAGATTGTGCCAGTGTCTCTCTGTAGATTATAGTGTCCTTAAACTCCATCCATGGAGTCCAAGTTAAAATATGTCGTTGAAAAGTGTCCTTGTTTCGATGGGTAATTTCTTCCATAAGATGAACCTCTGATATTTTTTGAAACCACTTTTTCACGGATGGAGTCTCAGGCTGGCCCCAAAGGGTAGGTATAAGTGCTTTAGCCGTATTGAGCAGATGTGGGACTAAAGAGCACTTATATTTTCTAACAGATTCCTTAGTAGCATAGAAAAGAATGGTCCATGCATCTATAGGAAGATTAATACTGGATATTAATTGAATGATACGAATAATGTTAGACCAATAAGGGCGGATAATTGGACATGACCACCATATATGAGCATGAGTTGCTCTGTTCCCACAGTTCCTCCAACAAAGTGGGGAATTAGTGGGAAACATCCGATGAAGCTTTGAAGGGGTGTAATGCCATCTAGTTAACAATTTGTAATTGACTTCGGCCATCTTTGATGCAATTGAAGAGATATGAGTCAGCTGCAGTACCTTATCCTTTTGGCTGTCTGGGATGTTGGATTCCAGATCTGCCTCCCACTTAGTAAAGAAGGGAGGATAAATGTCTCCTTGGATCTTAATGAGTGATTTATAAAATACCGAGATACTATGTTCAGGTAGCTCTGTTAAATTAAAGATTTCCTCAATACTGTTTAAATCCTGTATCCCTTTAAGCGGCTGAGGTAAAGTTCTAAGAAAGCCCTGCAACTGACTATATCTCCATATGTCTAGAAACCTAATCGGCTTAAGGCCAAGAATTTCCCCAAGAGGCTTAATAGTATTTGTTCCAAGAACCTGATGTAATAAGAGAGGTCCTTCTGATGACCACGTCTTATATCCCGGATCTAATAAGCCAGGTAAAAAATAATCGTGGTCTAAGAGTGGTAACAAAGGAGAAGCATATGACCATGAGATCTTCCTATGTAAGGCAACCCATACATCAAGAGTGGAAGTAGTCAATATAGAGGTACCTGGAGCAAGATGCCTATGTATACGTGGTAGCCAGGGTACAATTGCTAAATCTGTGCTACTAAAAGCATATTCTAGGCTCACCCAAAGTTTGGAATTATTGGCATATTTCCACTCAGCAATTCTAGAGAGAATAACAGCATTATAATACATCTTAAAATTTGGAAGGGCCAGTCCCCCATCATCTTTGGAGCGAAACAACACTTCCTTGGATACTCTGGGGTGGCTGTTCTTCCAAATAAAGCGGGAGACCATGTTCTGTAACAGGGAAAAAAAGCCTATAGGTACACCCAATGGGATCATTTGAAAAAAGAAAAGGACTCTAGGCAGGATGTTCATTTTAACTATGCTTATTTTACCCAGCCATGAGTGTGTCAGCGTCTTCCATTTTTGTAGGTCTTTTCTAATATTATTCAATAAAGGGATGTAATTGTATTTAAATAAGGACTGAGTATGAGGCGTAAGATTCACTCCTAAATATTTCATGCTTCGTTGAACCCATCTAAAAGGGAAGAGGGGTTTTAAACTTTCCACCTCCCTACCAGGTAGGTTGATGTTTAATATTTCGGACTTAGAAAGATTAATTTTAAAATTAGAAAGTGTCTGAAAAGTAGAAAAAGATGTCATTAAGTTAGGAAGCGAAATACGGGGCTGCTGAATAAAAAATAAAATATCGTCCGCATATGCCGCATATTTGTGGGTTTTATTACCTACTTGAATCCCGTGTATATTTGTATTTTGTCTTATAGTTGCCAGGAAGGGTTCAAGGGTAAGAGCAAATAAGAGAGGGGAGAGGGGGCACCCCTGTCTAGTCCCGTTAAATAATTGAAATGACTCACTCAAAGTGCCATTTATGCGAATTTGTGCCATGGGGTTAGCATAAAGGGAAGCGATGCGATGAAACATCTTGGATCCCAGCCCAAAATGCCGCAAGGTCATTTTCAGGTAATCCCAGTCCACCCTATCAAATGCTTTTTCTGCATCTGTAGATACCAATAGGGTGGACTGGGACGACCTTTGAACATGTTGTATGAGGGCTATCGCCCGGAGAGAATTATCCTTGGCTTCTCTATGTGGTATAAAGCCTGTTTGATCCATAGAAATCCAACTAGGTATAAGAGGGAGTAGTCTATTAGCCATTACCTTTGAATATAGTTTGATATCAACATTTAATAGGGAAATTGGCCTATAGCTACTACATTGAGTAGAGTCCTTATCTGCTTTAAGAATAACTGAGATATGTGCTGTGAGAGATTCCGGGCGTAATCCCGAAGTCTGTGAAATTGAGTTGGCATAGGCAGTGAGATGGGGCAAAAGAACGTCGCCAAATGTTTTATAATATCGGGTAGTATATCCGTCCGGTCCCGGGGCCTTACCTATCGGTGTAGATTTCAGAGCTGCCTGAAATTCCTCCACCGAAAAGTCAGACTCAAGTTCTCTTAATGATGCCTTTGAAAGTTTAGGCAAGTTTGCTTCCTCCAAGTATGCAAGCATGAGACTACGTCTCTCCTTCACAGTCAGAGACGGGGAGTCGCACCGCACCTTATAAAGATCTGCATAATAGTCCCTGAAAGCTTTAGCAATATGAGTCGCATGGACTAAATTTCCGTTAGATAATTTTATTTTAGGGATAAATGATCTAGTCTGTTTTTCTTTAAGGGATCTTGCTAATTGTCTACTAGGTTTATCCCCCCACTCGTAGAGTTTTTGCGAATAGCGTTGGAATTTCCGAGCTGTGTCTAGATTAAGCAGATTTTTTAGTTCTTCTCTTTTCAACGTAAGAGCTTCTAAATGGGATATGTGTAAAGTACGTTTATGTTGTTTATCAAGTTCGGTTATTTGATGAAGAACCTGCTCTAGTTGTTGACCATGTTCTCTTTTCTTCCTTGCCCCAAGTTCTATAAATCGGCCTCTCATAGTTGCCTTATGCGCTTCCCATACAATAGCAGGGGATGTCTCCGAGGGTTTGTTGTCTCTAAAATACTCTGTAATATATGAAGCAAACGTTGAGACCTCTGTTACATTAGAAAGGAGAGAATCATTAAGTTTTCAATTGTTGGAGCGCTGGATCAAAGTGGGCATGGTCATAGTCATCGACACAGGTGCATGATCTGACAGTGTCGCTGTGCCTATATCCGCAGATTTTAATAGTGGGAGGTGATAGTGATCTAAAAAAATATTATCTATTCGGGAATAGGTCTGGTGAGTCTTCGAAAAATGGGAAAAATCTTTTTCTTTTGGATGTGAGATACGCCATACGTCTATCAATTGCCAGTCTATAAGTCTCTTTTTAATAAAAGACAAACGCTTAAAAGAGATGTTAGAGCGCCCATGGGATGTGTCCAGAATAGGGTCTAGAGGCATATTTATGTCTCCTGCCAGTATAATTACTCCCTCGGCAAAGTGTGACAAATCAGTGAGAATTTGGGAGAAGAAAGTGGTTTGGTTTTGGTTTGGGCAATAAATGTTTACTAGGGTACATTGGGTAGTGCCCAGGAAGCCCTTTAGAAAGAGAAAGCGACCATGGTCATCCGCTTGCATATCTAAATAACGAAAAGGTACACTACTACTAAAGCCAATGGCCACACCTTTAGCCTTATTTGTATCTGAGAGGCTATAATACCACTGGGGGAAGTATACTGAGTTCAATTTAACCTGTGTAGTATGGGTTAAATGTGTTTCCTGGAGATAAACAATAGAAGAAGCCAATTTCCGCAATTCACAGGTGACCTGATGTCGTTTAGCCGCTACATTTAAACCTCTTACATTATAAGAGGTAACTTTAAGTGTGGTCATTATCACAGTAGAGCGTGTCCCTTAGCCTACCTATCCATGCATGCCAGCCTCGGAAGGGGAGAAAAAAAAAAAAAAAAAGGGTATATGTTGAGACAGAAAAAACAAAAGAAAAACAACAAAATTACATACACAACAAAAACGTCCATCCGGACACGTATGGGAAACCATAAATTGTCACGCAGATATCTGCGGTGGTCCCTGTGGGGGGGGGGGGGGGAGAGACCGGGCAGCCATCCAAAACTCTTTTAAGAGAGCGGATAGAGAAAATACTTGCAGTCTGCCCGTTCTCCCCGACCCCAGAAGGAAAAAAGGGAAGGGGAACGTGTTGTATAAACAACACATAGGAGCATTATGCTCCACCAGCATTCAGCTATGCGTATAATAGCGAACAAGAAGATACTTTTTGCTCCTCCAATACATAACTAATCCTTAGCACTAGAGCGTTTACCTTTAACAGCTAGATCTCGCTTTCATTAAATATGATAGCTTACAAATATACTTAATCAAAAAGAGAGTGCATATAAACATAATCATCCATAATCATTCTCTACTCATCTGCGTTGTTGTTCAGTGCTTGGCGCTAAAGGACGCCCTTTTTTAATAGGGGATTTTTGCCACTGAGAGTCCTGAATATGTAAAAATTTAGGAATCGGATCCTGCCAGCTCGGGAGGTCTATTAATGGAAGATTAAGGACCTTTAAAAATTGTGGAAGCTCCTCTGGGAACCGGAGGGTATGAAAGCGACCATTTCTGTTAGCAATAAGGCACGCCGGAAAACCCCATCTATAGGTAATCCCATTAGAGCGTAAATGTTCCAAGAGTGGTTTAAGAGCTCTGCGGCGGTCCAAGGTTTCCTTGGATAAATCTGAGAAAACATTAAGAGTCGCTCCATCAAAATCGATGTTGGGGATACTCCTCATCTTAGCCATTATGGCGTTCTTATCTGTAAAATAATGTAGGCGACATATTACATCTCTAGGTTGTTCAGTAGCACTGTTTCATGGCTTAAGGGCCCGATGAACTCGGTCCAGGCGCAGTGGTTCAGTGGGTCCATTTCCCAATACTGAATTAAATATACCAATAATCGACGGCTCCAAATCCTTATCGCCAGTTGCTTCGGGCAAACCTCTAATTCTAAGGTTGTTTCTACGGTTTCTATTCTCGAGATCCTCCAGCTTATATAAAGAGGCACGGTGGGCACAAGCTATCTGTGTAACAGTCTTTTGTAATTCTCTTATAGCTGTTTCATGAGTATCTTGTCTCTTTTCTGTTTCCTCCACCCTATCGAGAATATGCGCCATATCTGTTCTTACCCCCGCTATTTCCTTTTTTATTGATGTCTCAAGTCCCTGGAACATCCCAGCTAACTCTTTTCTAATGCCAGTCAGCAAAGACGCCATGTCTGAGCCTGTGGGAGATTCAAGCTCTTCCATAAGATCTGAGCTACTAGATGATATGGGCGAGCTTTTACTTTCAAAAATTGCTAGTGAGGCAAGAGACGCATTGCGTCTCGTACATCTAATTTGACTGCTACATGCGTCAGGGCCGTTTCCACTGGCAACCAGGAATCGCTGTATAGAGCTAGCAATAGCTTGATTACTCGCTGTTTCTTTACTATGTTTTTTGGGAATAGTAGAGCGATTTTTTTGGGATGTCTTTATTGGCATAATTGGAGCTTCAAAGCTGCATGCTGAGTGGAGCACTAAACAGTCACATCTGCTTAACAGCACATGTACCACATAGTATGGGGCATAAAATTATTCAGGTCCTTATCAAACATACGATCTTACTGATTTTTTGTCTCTTTCAAATATGTTTTTTCACTGATTTTATAGAAGCTACTACCAGGTATTATATCATGATTAAAAAAAAAAAAATGTATCCAGAGACAACATGCATCTGCAGGTAGTACCAAGTTAGTGATCCAAATATATATCCCCAGAGTATATTTTCTAATAGAAAGTCATTGCTGAGTGCCAGTGTAACGTAGTTCAACTGTGGGGGGACCCATATGACAGATCTTCCCCTAAACTTTATGAGAAGGGGGCGGTGTGGTTTGTAGCTTCTGGAGGTCTAAGCAGTCCAGCAAGGCCAGGCCTGTGGTATATAGAGACCTGAGCCGTCTAGCAAAGTGGGGCCTATGATATATGGAAGCCTAAGCTATCCAGCAGAATGGGGCCTATAATCTGCAGAGGCCTGAGGTATCCAACAGGATGGGGTCTGTGCTCTGCAGAGGCCTAACAGACACATCCACCACTGCTCACTGCCTACCCAGGTAAAATTGATAACAGGGGTTTCTGCTTGGAGGGGGGTGCAAGGGGAATGCTAGGTGTAGCAAGATGGCCACCGTCTTCCGGGAGTAGGCCGAAGCCGCGGCCTCGAGTACGGAGTGCGGAGGTATGTGACACTGGCGGTTTCTAGAGGTATGGAGGGCCGGTCTGGCCGTATACAGGCCTAGATATAGGTGATCCAGGGATGCAGCCCGGTGCGGGCAGTGTGGTACTCACTGTGCACTAGTTAGGGCCGCATCTGGGATCGTAGTCCACGGAGCGTCGGATCATCTCGCCGTAGCCCCCCAAACGGTACCATGCAGTGTAGTGTCCGCCCAGTGTCCTCCAGACATGCAACGGCTGCCGGGTGAAGCAGGTGTCCAAGTGCTGGAGAGGCTGTAAATCCGGAGGTCCCAAGATGGCAGAGCGGGGCTTTCAAGCTGTAGTATAGTCACAGGATGCAGACCTGACGGCAGCAGTCAGAAGATCCTTGCGTCCAGCTCAGATTTTTTCCTGTTATATCGAGTAGAATGCGGAGACAGGAACAGTGTGATTGTACAGACACAGGAAGTGATACCACAGCTTGAGAGGAAGTGATGTCAGATGCAGACAGGAAGTGATCCTCTTTACACTTACTAGTCCTCTGGATTGGTATCAGGATAAGTCTGTACCCCATGTTCTGGGGCACAGGAATATACTTTCACCTCTACTTTGAGTGGTGCCAAAGGCAATATAACAAGTCACACGCAGATAGGAATACTTTATTGCAGACAAAACATTGTATGTCTCTTGTGCATTATAAATCTTGTCTGTTGGCAACTGTTTTTTAGATAAAGTTCCACTTTAAAATCTGATCAGTCATAGCCATGTTTATACCGGTGTTCTGATGAGAAATGCCCCCTGTCGAATAATGCCCGCCCGGTACTGCGCATGCACTTGCGCAGTACGGAGCAGCCGAAAGCCCCCGAACATCGGAATTTATGATCAGCTGTAGACGGCGCCTGCGCACAATAGCCAACATTGTGCCACACGCTCCCGATGCTCGTGCAAGTCTGCAAGGGGCGGATTTCTTCATGATGGGCGTGTGTGAGGGGTGGATGCCTACAGAAGGGGGCGTATTTTGTAATCATGGCCAGTGCTATTGCTTGTGTTATCTAGCTAAACCATCTTAACAGCACTGCCCATCATTACAAAATATGCCCCCTTCTGTAGGCATCCACCCCTCACTCGCGCCCATCATGAAGAAATCCGCCCCTTGCAGACTTGCACGAGCATCGGGAGCGTGTGGCACAATGTCGGCTATTGTGCGCAAGCGCCGTAAACAGCTGATCGTAAATTCTGATGTTCGGTGGCTTTCAGCGGCTCCGTACTGCGCAAGCGCTGCGCATGCGCAGTACCGGGTGGGCATTATTCGACAGGGGGCATTTCTCGACAGGACACTGGCAACCCCATAGTTACTGAAAATCAAATTTCTTCTGCAGTCCAAAAAGTCAATATTGCCTTACCAAACCTGGGATATAAGGAATCAATTGATAGCCTGGCCATTTCTCTTTTTATGTTTTTTTGCCCTGCTGCTCTTTTTTAAAATATATGTCTTGTTGAGAAATATTACAAGTAATCTGAGGGGGCTGCTGGGAGCTCAAGGGTGGAAAGATTGATTTGTAAAGAGGCTGTAATGGCAGACTCAGTTTATGACTGCCTCCTGAAGCATGTTCTTGGAATGTTCTTAAAGTCTCGGAATGCTCCTAAAGTATGTCTGCAGTCTCTGACCATCTCTTTTAGCATGTCTGTTATCTCTGACCATCTCCAGTTGTGTATCTACAGTCTCTGTAGCATTTCATGAACTAATTAATATGTTCGGCTCTTTGTTGATGTCAGAGGCCCCACTTGAAACCCCCTATATAAAGGAAGTTGTAAACGACAGAATGTTTATGGACATTTCACAATAAACATTGCTGTAACTTATCTAAAATAAGCTTCTGAAGCACAAAACTATTTTTTCCTGCTGTATATTTGATTAAACATCCCATGAGGTTCTAAAGATAGCTGAACAGGACATGAAATTATCAGTTTTCCAGGAGGTTGAAACACAAAAATTATTTTTCAGAAGAAAATGGAATGGTGCCAATATGGTGCTGCAGCCAATAACCGACCGTCCACGCCTAGTGCTGAGTCATGGACTTCTATGCAGAATGACTTTTCTGATGGAGGAATTCTTCTCAAACTGCAGGGTGCAGCCCAACTCATCATCCCACAGATTCATGAGAAAGCAAAGAGGGACAACCTGGTAAAGAATCCTTTTCTGCATGGTCATCCATACTTTCATTATACACTATGAGGAAAATGGCTTGTGGAGACCTCACCACCACACCTACTGTATATTTATGGCCAAAGTACTGAACACCCCTCCAAATTATAGGGCTCAGGTGTTTCCAGTGAAGGGTACTCTTAATACTACAACATACCAATATATTGTAGACAACCATGCTGTTCAAATCTACGGACGGTGCTACCACTAGGCAGCCGCCTGGGGCGCACTGCTGCCTAGGCCGCCCGGCCACTGGTGTTTCTACTTTCCTCTCTCTCCAGCAAGCAACTAAGTCTCAGCATCAGCAGGCAGCCGCCGCTCCATTCGCACATAGTGTCAGAGGCGCAGCGACGGCGGAGGACTGTGTCTGTGTCCCGACTCACGAATAAATGGAAGCAAACATCAACCGCTGCGTGTGTTCGCTGTCCGTGAGGTGACCACAGCCAGCCAGCTCTGCCTCTCTGCCCATACATGATACCTAATCCTGTGTCCCCTGGCCCTGCCCTCCTGTCGTAGAGGCCGCTCTCCCTCCTGGCCTGTCCTGAACAACGCCGGCAGTGTCACTCAAGTGCTATAGCACCGGGCTTGGTGACAGATGGAGCCTGCCTGGAGAAGGCACCGAGGCAGGCAGTTTAAAATTGTTCCTCGCACACACTTGGCAAGGTCACGTAATCGGATGGATGCAGAGCAGTCAGCAGAGCCCCAGACCTGGTGAGTGAAGTACTGTCACTGTCTGAGATTGCATTATCGCAGATTCACATAAAAATGTATTGTCCATGTACCGCGGGGTGGGGTCAGGTCGGGCCTCCCCCCTTTTTGGTAGGCTGCATCGATAGACACTGGTAGGCTGCATTGATGGGCGCTGATGAGGCAGCATTGATGGGCATTGCTAGGTTGCATTGATGGGCGCTGGTGAGGCTGCATTGACGGGCGCTGGTGAGGCTGCATTGATGGGCGCTGGTGAGGTTGCATTGATGGGCGCTGGTGAGGCTGCATTGACGGGCGCTGGTGAGGCTGCATTGACGGGCGCTGGTGAGGCTGCATTTGATGGGCGCTGGTGAGGCTGCATTTGATGGGTGCTGGTGAGGCTGCATTTGATGGGTGCTGGTGAGGCTGCATTTGATGGGTGCTTCATTAAAAAGGTGGGGTATACATGGGCAGGGCAAAGGGGGTGAAGTCAGGGGTGGAGCCGGGGGGCGCAAAATGAGGATTCGCCTAGGGTGTCAAAAATCCTTGCACCAGCCCTGTTCCTTGGCTCTTTTCTGTTATAACATAACTGTGCCTACATAAACACTTAGTTTGAAGTTTTGCATGGTGGAACTTGAGTGACCTGTACAGAGCCCAGATCTCAACCTTACTGAACGCCTATGGGATGAATTAGAATTGCTATTGTAAGCCAGGTCTTCTCATCTAACATCAGTACCTGACCCGAAAAAAGTCAGCCATAGGGCATAGGACTAGACACCAGTATTGCCTGTGGTTTCCCTGCAAATTATTTTTTCCCCATTCAGGGCATGCTGGCATGGGCTGGGCTCCCCAGATTTTAGTTGTGCACCCCCAGGACACCTGATGTAAGGGGGCACACTTGATGGGGACACCTGATGTAAGGGGGCACACTTGATGGGGACACCTGATGTAAGGGGGCACACTTGATGGGGACACCTGATCTGAGGGGGCACTATGATGGGGACACCTGATGTAAGGGGGTGCTCTTGATGGGGACCCCTGATGCGAGGGGGCACTATGACGGGGCACTCTTGACGGGGACACCTGAAGTAAGGGGGCACTATGATGGGGAAACCTGATGTAAGGGGGTGCTCTCGATGGGGACATCTGATGTAAGGGGGCACTCTTGATGGGGACACATGATGTAAGGGGGCACTCTCGATGGAGACATCTGATGTAAGGGGGCACTCTTGATGGGGACACATGATGTAAGGGAGCACTCTTGATGGAGACACCTGATGTAAGGGGGCACTCTTGAGGGGGACACCAGATGCAAGGGGGCACTCTTGAGGGGGACACCAGATGCAAGGGGGCACTCTTGATGGGGACACCTAATGTAAGGGAGCACTCTTGATGGGGACACCTAATGTAAGGGAGCACTCTTGATGGGGACACCTAATGTAAGGGGGCACGCTTGATGGGGAAACCTGATGTAAGGGGCACTATTATAGGGACACCTGATGTAAGGGGGCACTCTTGATGGGGACACCTGATATAAGGGGGCACTATGATGGGGACACCTGATGTAAGGGGGTGCTCTCGATGGGGACACCTGATGTAAGGGGGCACTCTCGATGGGGACACCTGATGTAAGGGGCACTCTTGATGAGGACACCTAATGTAAGGGGCACTCTTGATGAGGACACCTAATGTAAGGGGGCACTCTCGATGAGGACACCTAATGTAAGGGGGCACTCTCGATGGGGACACCTAATGTAAGGGACACTCTTGATGGGGACACCTAATGTAAGGGGGCACTTTGAGGAGTAGTCATGATGTAAAGGGGGACTCTGATAGGGACATCTGATATAAGGGGGCACAGGTTCGGTTTAATAGTGTTTTCCAGGTTGTGACACTGTGTGATAGACTGTCAATGACTCACACATACTGTTGACATTATGACCCCTGACTTTTTAGCTGCACCCCCAGATCAGATAGGCTAGATCCAGCACGGTCCCCATTACTGACTTACCATGCCTTGTTGCGCACTGTGTCTCTGTGTGGAGGCGGACATACTGATGGAGGCAGGGCTTTGCTTCCTCATGTCAGAGCCTCCAGCAGGGAGAACATTGAGCGGCACATCACAAAATTTCAGGCCAAATCTCTTGAGACTAGCAGACATAAGAAGCAGTGCCTATGATCGGTGGTTCTCAACCACCAGGCCAGTCTCCCTTTGCCATGGCTTTCTGGTTGCTGTGGCAGCTAATGCTGTTGCACAGAATGCATCTGGAGAAACAGCCCCCAGCAGCGGCAGATACAATTAGCTGAGCTGACATCAGTCCCAATCAGGGACACAGCAACACATGATAATTGGGACTGACTTTGCCCAGATCTCCCACACAGTCTTCTCCTCTCCTACAACTTATCCTTTGCAAAAGGAGGAACTTCAGGCTGGATATACAGACAGGGAAAAGGCAAGAAAGGAATGCAGCAATCACTTTACATGGGTGACGGAGACAAGAGCCAGGGAGGGATTTCAGTTAAGTTGACAGCACAGAGCACCCTCCCTGGAATTCATAAAGAGATGTACAGACTTTAGAAGTGTGTCTCGCTTCTGTATGACAAAAGTCAGTACATGCAACAGACTCAGAAACGTACATCCATTTCTTGCAAACATGCGTCAGAATCAGCACAAATTACCCCAACATAGTTTTATTTACCCCCTGTGTGACTATGGCCAAAATAACATACAGTATATGATTCAGTCTGTCAGTAACATCAATACAGCAATCTTTGTTTCTAAGTTCCCCCATAACACAATTTTACTACATGGTGACCCTGCCTGTAAGTCTATTGTTTTTCAACTTCCTTTAACAGTCTAAGTCAGTGATGGTGAACCTTGGCACTCCAGATGTTTTGGAACTACATTTCCCATGATGCTCATGCACTCTGCAGTGTAGCTGAGCATCATGGGAAATGTAGTTCCGAAACATCTAGGGTGCCAAGGTTCACCATCACTGGTCTAAGTTGTCTTGCAGATGTAGCAGTAAGAGGGTTGAGACAAATCGTTTAACACTGACAGTGGTGCTTACAATGATCAGTTTTAATTTTTTTTATGTTAAACAAATATCCCATAGGAACGGAAATATAACCAACTGCTTAAAAAGTTGTAGCTGGAGTTGAGCTTTACATTGTTAGACACTAAAGTACAGCCCATCTAAATCTAGTAGTCCATCAATAACCCCTGCTTTCATTGATTGATAATGCTGACGATAGCAGAATAGCTCTAGTACTACAGTGGAAAGTGAAAAAATGGCTGGGACAAAACGTCTGGGGTGATGGTGGGGAAGATTAGGCAGCAAATGTATCAATTTCCATTGGAAAGATAGAAAGGAGAGAACTGGAAAGGGACATTTTGGCAGCACATAATACCATGTCTGGAGAGTCTCTCTCTTCTCTCCTTCCTCTCTCTCTCTCTCCCCCCTCTCCTTCTCCTCTCTCTCCTTCCTCCCTCCCCCTCCACCCTCTCCTCTCTCCTTCCTCCCTTCCACTCCTTCCCCTCTCTCTCTCCTTCCTCTCTCTCTCTCTCTCTCTCCTTCCCCCTCCTTCCTATCCTCTCTCTCTCCTTCCTCCCTCCCCCTCCTTCCTCTCCTCTCTCCTTCCTCCCTCCCCCTCCTTCCTCTCCTCTCTCCTTCCCCCTCCTTCCTCTCCTCTCTCTCTCCCCCCTCTCTCCTTCCCCCCCTCCTTCCTCTCCTCTCTCTCTTTCCTTCCTCTCTCTCCTTCCTCCCTCCCCCTCCTTCCTCTCCTCTCTCCTTCCCCCTCCTTCCCCCTCCTCCCTCCCCCTCCTTCCTCTCCCCTCTCTCTCTCCTTCCTCTCCCCTCTCTCTCTCCTTCCTCTCCCCTCTCTCTCTCCCTCCTCTCCCCTCTCTCTCTCTCCTTCCCCTCTCTCTCTCTCCTTCCCCTCTCTCTCTCCTTCCCCTCTC
Source organism: Rana muscosa (assembly GCA_029206835.1). Taxonomy (NCBI): domain Eukaryota; kingdom Metazoa; phylum Chordata; class Amphibia; order Anura; family Ranidae; genus Rana; species Rana muscosa. The sequence goes on from CM055117.1 coordinate 1,027,760,278, forward strand.
TCTCTCCTTCCTCCCTCCTCCTTCCACCCTCCCCCTCCTTCCTCTCTCTCTACTTCCTTCCTCCCTCCCTCCATCCCCCTCCTTCCTCTCCTTCCTCCCTCCCCCTCTTTCCTTCCTTCTTCCCTCCTTCCTCTCCTCTCTCTCTCTCTCTCCTCCCTCCTTCCTCCCCCTCCTTTCTCCTTCCTCCCTCCCCCTCATTCCTCTCATCTCTCTCCTTACTTACTCCCCCTCCTTCCTCTCCTCTCTCTCTCCTCCCACCCTCCCCCTCCTTCCTCTCTCGCCTTCCTCCCTCCTCCTCCTTCCTCTCCTCTCTCTCCTTCCTCCCTCCCCCCTCGTTCCTCTCCTCTCTCTCCTTCCTCCCTCCCCCTCCTTCCTCTCCTCTCTCTCTCCCCTTCCTCCCTCCCCCTCCTTCCTCTCCTTTCTCTCTCCTTCCTCCCTCCCTCCCCCTCCTTCCTCTCCTCTCTCTCTCCTTCCTCCCTCCCTCCCCCTCCTTCCTCTCCTCTCTCTCCTTCCTTCCTCCCCCTCCTTCCTCTCCTCTCTCTCTCCTTCCTTCCTTCCTCCCTCCCCCTCTTTCCTCTCCTCTCTCTCTCTCCTTCCTCCCCCTCCTTCCTTCCTCCCCCTCCTTCCTCTCCTCTCTCTCTCCTTCCTCCCTCCCCCTCCTTCCTTTTCTCTCTCTCTCCTTCCTCCCTCCCTCCCCTCCTTCCTCTCTCTCTCCTCTTCCTCCCCCTCCTTACTCTCCTCTCTCTTTCCTCCCTCCCCCCTCTCTCTCCTTCCTCCCTCCCCCTCATTCCTCTCCTCTCTCCTTCCTCCCTCCCCCTCCTTCCTCTCCTCTCTCTCTCCTTCCTCCCTCCCCCTCCTTCCTCTCCTCTCTCTCTCCTTCCTCCCTCCTTTCTCTTTCCTCCCTCCCTCCCCCTCCTTTCTCTCCTCTCTCTTTCCTCCCTCCCCCTCATTCCTCTCCTCTCCCTCTCTCCTTCCTCCCCTCTCTCTCCTTCCTCCCTCCCCCTCCTTCCTCTCCTCTCTCTCTCCTTCCTCCTTCCCCCTCCTCTCTCTCTCCTTCCCCCTCCTTTCTCTCCTCTCTCTCTCCTTCCTCCTCCTTTCTCTCCTCTCTCTCTCCTTCCTCCTTCCCCCTCCTCTCTCTCTCCTTCCTCCTTCCCCCTCCTTTCTCTCCTCTCTCTCTCCTTCCTCCTTCCCCCTCCTTTCTCTCCTCTATCTCTCCTTCCTCCTTCCCCCTCCTCTCTCTCTCCTTCCTCCTTCCCCCTCCTTTCTCTCCTCTCTCTCTCCTTCCTCCCTCCCCCTCCTTCCTCTCCTCTCTCTCTCCTTCCTCCCTCCCTCCCCCTCCTTCCTCTCCTCTCTCTCTCCTTCCTCCCTCCCCCTCCTTCCTCTCCTCTCTCTCTCCTTCCTCCCTCCCCCTCTTTCCTTTCCTCTCTCTCCTTCCTCCCCCCCTCCTCTCATTCCTCTCTCTCTCCTTCCCCTCTCTTCCCCTTCCTCTCTCTCTCTCCTTTCCCTTGATCTATCTATCTCTCTCTCCCCCCCCTTCCTCGCTCTCTCTCCTTCTTTCCTCTCTCTCTCCTTCCCCTCTCTCTCTCTTCTTCCCCTTCCTCTCTCTCTCCTTTCCCTTGCTCTCTCTCCCCCCTTCCTCTCTCTCTCTCTCTCCTTCTTTCCTCTCTCCCTCCTTCCCCTCTCCCCTTCCTCTCTCTTGCTGATTTCTTACAGGTGGTAACTATCCCAATAACATCAATGATTTTAGGGACTATTCTCCCATTGGGTCAACTATTTCACTGACACCAAGTATTTGGGGGACAACTGGGAGCAACTATTTTCCCACTGCAGGCAACTATCCCACTGATGCCAATGGTTCGGGAGCCTATTCTTCCACTGGGCGCAATCATCCAACTGACACCAATGACTTGGGGGACAGTTCTTCTGACATCAATGATTTCAGAGAAATTCTTATACTTAGAGAAACTATCCTACTGACACCAGTGATTTAGGAGACTTATTATCCTACTGGGGGCAACTATTCCATTGACATCAATGATTTGGGGGACTATCCCTCTGACTCCAATGATTTGGGGGGACTATTCTTCCACTGAGGGCAACTATTCCTCTGATACCAATGATTTGAGGGATAATTCTTCCACTAGGAGCACTAATCCCAATGACACCAATTATTTTGAAGACTATTCTCCCATTTGGGCAACTATCCCTCTGACACCAACGATTTGGGGATTGTTCTTCTACTGGGAGCAACTATCCTACTCACACCAATGATTTGGGAGACTATTATCCTACTGGGGCAACTATTCCACTGACACCAATGGTTTGGGGAAGTATTCTCTCACTGGGGGGCAACTTTCCCACTGACACCAATGATTTGGTAGACTATACTCCCACTGATTATAGGTTATTCTTCCACTGGGAGCAACTATCTCACTGTAACCAATACCTTAGGGGACTGTTCTTCTACTGGAAGCAACTATCCCACTGACACCAGTGTTAATTTTGGAAGCAAATTTCAATTTAGTTTTAGTCTTTTGACCAAAGTGGCATTTTAGTTTTAGTCCCATTTTAGTCATCTGCAATTGTTTTAGCCGTATTTAGTCGACTAAATCTGCAGTACATTTTAGTCTACTAAAATCATTCTATTTGACTAAAATCTAATGGGTTTAGTTAAATTTAATGCATTTTTTAGGCATTTCTCTAGTATTTCCAAACTTATATACTCCTGAAGTAAAAAATTTGAATATGTTATTATTTATGGTATTAAGGTTTGAACAAACACGCAGATTCAGATTTAGCCACTATGGATGGTCTGAGGAGGCCTGTAATGCTGCACAGTGCTGGATGGTGGTCTGAGGCAGTGTTTGGATGACCTATAATGCACACTGCTCTGGATGCCAGTGGTCAGAGGAGGCTTGTAATGCTGCACAGTGCTGGATGGTGGTCTGAGGGATGGCCTGTAATGCACAGTGCTCTGGATGCCAGTGGTCAGAGGAGGCCTGTAATGCTGCACAGTGCTGGATGGTGGTCTCAGGTCTAAAGGGATGGCCTGTAATGCATTGCACAGTGCTCTGGATGGTGGTCTAAGGGGGCCTGTAATGCATGCAGTGCTCTGGACGGTGGTCAGTGTAGGTCTGTAATGCTGCACAGTGCTGGATGGTGGTCTGAGGGATGGCCTGTAATGCACAGTGCTCTGGATGCCAGTGGTCAGAGGAGGCCTGTAATGCTGCACAGTGCTGGATGGTGGTCTCATGTCTGAGGGATGGGCTGTAATGCACAGTGCTCTGGATGCCAGTGGTCAGAGGAGGCCTGTAATGCTGCACAGTGCTGGATGGTGGTCTGAGGGATGGCCTGTAATGCACAGTGCTCTGGATGCCAGTGGTCAGAGGAGGCTTGTAATGCTGCACAGTGCTTGATGGTGGTCTGAGGGATGGCCTGTAATGCACAGTGCTCTGGATGCCAGTGGTCAGAGGAGGCTTGTAATGCTGCACAGTGCTCTGGATGCCAGTGGTCAGAGGAGGCCTGTAATGCTGCACAGTGCTGGATGATGGTCTCATGTCTGAGGGATGGGCTGTAATGCACAGTGCCCTGGATGCCGGTGGTCAGAGGAGGCCTGTAATGCTGCACAGTGCTGGATGGTGGTCTCAGGTCTGAGGGATGGCCTGTAATGCACAGTGCTCTGGATGCCAGTGGTCAGAGGAGGCCTGTAATGCTGCACAGTGCTGGATGGTGGTCTGAGGGATGGCCTGTAATGCACAGTGCTCTGGATGCCAGTGGTCAGAGGAGGCCTGTAATGCTGCACAGTGCTGGATGGTGGTCTGAGGGATGGCCTGTAATGCACAGTGCTCTGGATGCCAGTGGTCAGAGGAGGCCTGTAATGCTGCACAGTGCTGGATGGTGGTCTGAGGGATGGCCTGTAATGCACAGTGCTCTGGATGCCAGTGGTCAGAGGAGGCCTGTAATGCTGCACAGTGCTGGATGGTGGTCTCAGGTCTGAGGGATGGGCTGTAATGCACAGTGCCCTGGATGCCGGTGGTCAGAGGAGGCCTGTAATGCACACACAGTGCTCTAGACAGATAGTGGTCTAAGGGGAAGACTCAGGCCTGTAATTGTAATGTACACACTCTCTGCTCTGGACGGTCATCGTTGTAACTCGTGAGTCAGGAGTGGGACTCTCGTCGGGACTTGGGAGGCCTGTAATGCACAGTACTGCTCTTCACGGTCGTCTGATTACTTGGAGGCCTGTAATGCTGGCTGAACAGTTGCTTGCTTGCTGGGAGCTGAAGCAGGCAGAGATCTGTAGAAACTGGAAGTTAAGTTCACGAGGGTAAACGTCTCTGCCTCACATTTTCTTTTCCTTCGTTAATGAAAACGGAATTGATTTTTGTCATAGTTTGTCAGTGGACGAAAATGTGGTGTACTTTTCATTTTGATTTCGTTACTGTAAAAATGCAGAAAAAAACATTTTTCTTTGACAAAATTAACACTGACTGACACCAATAATTTGGGGGATTATTCTCCGACTGGGGGGGGGGGCAACTATCCCACTGACGCAAATGATTTGGGGGGGCTATTCTTTTGCTGGGGTAAACTAGCTCACTGACACCAATGATAAGGGGACTATTCTTCCACTGTGGGGCAACTATCGCACTGACACTAATGATTTGGGGGACTGTTCTCCAACTGAGGGCAACTATCCCATACCTCCCAACTTTTTGAGATGAGAAAGGAGGGACACCTATTAGCAAAAGTACATAGTCATAGGACACACCCCGTCAGGCCCCCTTAAAGGAGAATTATACAAAAAAACAAAAAAAATGATTGGTTAAACCCATAAGTGCGTCTATTCCTTTATATTGGCTTTTGAAATTTACAAATGCAGCAATTTAGAAATTGGATGAAAGGTTTAGCGCTGTAAACACTTCAAAGATAAAAATTGCATTTTATATACAACTATATAGATCAGACCAAAATGAGGAAGAAAGAGGGACTTTGTTCCAAATCAGGGACAGTCCCTCACAATCAGGGACAGTTGGGAGCTATCCCACTGAAGCCAATGATTTGGAGGCCTATTTTCAAACTGGGGCAACTATTCCACTGACATCAATGACTTGAGGCTGTAGGCTTAGTAGTTCTTAGGCATAGTCACACATCAAGAAGTGCACTACTATTTTTCATTTCCAGACAAATGTATTTTTTTTTTTCTAGGGTATTGCTTAAGCCCAATTACCATTTCTAGATGTTCCTTATAACATAGAAAACCTTCATGTTTTGAGTTCCAGTCCACTTTTCCAGCTTTTACCAACCTCAGTACTGCCTAAAGCCCACTAAAAAGTTTGATAAATTGAAAACTATAATTGTTCTTGGTCAATTTTATGTTGTTCTATTTGTAATCTTTACCTAAAGCTGTACATTGGGGGGAAAGAAAGGTTTATTCTTAAAGTTCCCGACCTCCCCTGGGAGGGTTAACTGCTTGTTTTACCTAGGAGATGATGAATAAAATGATACCTTATTTATTTCTTGCTTCCTCAGCAGCCAACCCTCTCCTCCTCCAGTCTGGAATATGAATGGGCCCCCCCCCCCCCCGGTATCCTCCCGTACAATGTAGATTTGCTAGATCTGCATTGTACGGGATGACGTCAGAGGCTTTGGGGACCGGTCACACAAAGGAGGAGGAAGCCTGCGGAAACACAAGGAATATGGTGTGTGTATAGTATATCACCTTATTCTTCATCCCCCCAGGCAGAACAAGCAATCAACCTTTGCTATGGGGAAATTCAAATTTAACAAAAAAAAAAAAAAAAAAAAACCCAAATACTAATTGCATCCATGACACCCAGTTTGCAAAGGACATTGGGAATTCTAATGCCGCGTACACACATGATCGATTTTCTCGACGGAGAAAACACCGACGGGAAAAACGAGGGAACGGCTTGGTTCCCTACACACGTCCGTTTTTCCCGACATTTTTTTTCTTGGTCGAGAAAAACGACCGTGTGTGGGCTCCGTGGCAGTGTTTCCCTATGGGAAAACTGCCGCGGAAAAAAACAACGGGAATCACGACGAGAAAAATTAGAGCATGTTCTAATTTTTCTCGTCGTGATTAATGCCGTTTTTCCCGTCGGGAAAAATGACAAAAAGCCCACACACGGTCATTTTTCTTGTTTAAAAAAAAAAAATTAATTTTTCCCGACGGGAAAAATGATCGCGTGTACGCGGCATAACAAGTGATTGTGGTGATTTGCAAAAAAAAACTTTTTTTTTTTTTTTTTTTTTTTTTACAGGGTAATGGGTGTTAAATGGTTTTATGGGTTACTAAAGCTCCCTTTAATTATTCAGGACTTGTTTTTGTGCAAATTTTACCTTTTCTTTTTTTCCACTGGAAAAGAGACAAAAAAGAAAAGTACCAAATATTTTCAAAGTGAGAGAATACAAACAATCAATTACACAAAATACGTGAAAAAATTAATAAATAATAATAAAAAAAACAAACACACATGCAATTTAAAAAGCAGTGAGTGTGACTTTCACCACACATTCACATATGCACCTGGAAGATTCACATGCAGTGGATGTATCGTAAATGTCAGATTCACTGCTTGATAAAATAGATCCCTAAATTAAATAAATTAAAATACACCACAAAAAAAAACACCTAAATAAATAAGTCGATTTTTTTTTATTTTTTTTTGTCAACAAATATTATCTAAGCTGCTTAATGAGTGAAATTGAGAATTTATGCATTTGGCAAATTTCTGCCCAAAACATTCCACACATCACTGAAGTCTAGGCTATCTGCAATTCTCTAGCTAGTGTGGATTTACAAATGCCGTCTGGAACTTGTAGTTCTACAACAGCTGGAGTGGCAAAGTAATCTTATCTCCCTAGCTTGGTTCATACATGTGCCAGGCACAAGAATGTTAAGTATTTCAGTGTTGTGCCAAGCATCCATCATTATAAATAGATTCTTTCTTCACTGCTCTTGCAATAACCATAAATTACGGTAATGAACCTACTGATAAGTTCTCCCTCTCTGGTCCCTGATTACCACCATCAAGCAGTGATTCCTCCCGTATTGAATTGTTTTAAAACTGTTCATAGAATGCATTATGGTAAAAAAAAACATTGAGCCTTAAAGGGGTTGTAAAGGTTTGTTTTTTATTTTCTAAATAGGTTCCTTTAAGCTAGTGCATTGTTGGTTCACTTACCTTTTCCTTCGATTTCCCTTCTAAATGTTTTTTTTCTTTGTCTGAATTTCTCACTTCCTGTTTCTCCTCAGTAAACTTCACACCATCATCCGAGTGGTGTGGAGTCAGCCAAAACAGCTTACTGAATAGTTTACTGAGGAGGAACAGGAAGTGAGAAATTCAGACAAAGAAAACAAAGAAAAAAAATATTTAGAAGGGAAATCGAAGAAAAAGGTAAGTGAACCAACAATGCACTAGCTTCAAGGAACCGATTTAGAAAATAAAAAACGAACCTTTACAACCCCTTTAAGAACCACTTTAATATTATATTTAATAGCTCAAACCTTCTCTTCTCTATTTAAAAAAACTTTTAAAAAATTGGGCCTTACATGTTTATATTAATCTAATTATATGCAGATGTTTTTCTAGGAAACGAAAAAACTGCTATGGTGCTCCTTTAAATAATTCTACAAAACTGCTTCAGTAACATCTTGGAAATAAAAGTGTTCTGCATACCAGCCTCAGATAAAAGTCATAAAAATCTCATTACCATCATCCCAAAATCCCTGGACAGAGAAGGGCTTGTAGTATAATCAAATACTTTGTTTGATTGGCTGAGTCTTGTGCAGAATTCTAATTAAATTTAAAGCAAAAGTAGGCAAATAGATCTGTTAAATCATTAAAGCGGAGTTCCGTCTAAAAAAAAAAAAAAATATTAACAGTCAGCAGCTACAAATACTGCAGCTGCTGACTTTCAATAATCGGACACTTACCTGTCCCAGGGTCCAGCGATGCGGGGGAACGAAGCCCCACTCATGTCCCCCTTCTCTCCACGGCGCCGCCATCGTTACTGTAGGCGGGCACGCACTGCGCATGCGCGAGCCGCGCACCGTGATTGGCGGACCAATCATCTGGGACCTGTGACATGTCCCAGATGATTGCGGAGAGGGAGGGGGGGGAGGTGACATACTTCCGGACGCCGAGGCGACTTACGCCGAGGCGACTTAGGGAGGAAGTGGGAGCTGGAACCCTCTAAAAATAAGGTTTCCGCCGCCCCCCCCCCCCCAACCCTCAAAATGACATGCCAAATGGGGCATGTCAGGGGGTCACCTTTCTTTAAAGTGGAAGTTCCATTTTTGGGTGGAATTCCACTTTAAAAGATATATAAAAAATCCCCCCTCCCACTCTAAAGATGATTTTAATGGGTCATTTATTCCATAACAGATATTTGAGCTTACAGTAGATAAGTCGTTCTCAACCTTTTTACTCCATAGGAACCTTTGAAATAATTTTGAAGTCTCAGGGAACCCCTGCTGAAAAAACTATTACATCTACCACAGACCTAGCTCTCTGGCACTGTGCATGTGAGATAACAACAATAGGACAGATGCTTCTGTCACCCGTCTTTTGATTACACAATATACAGTAGTTATACACCCAGAAGCTATAAGCAACAATTGGGTCCACGGCTTCCTCCGGCCAACGCGATCCACCTCTTGTCCCGATTGGCCTACTGGAGAAGCCGGAAGACAATAGCAAATATTGGATTCGCTAGTGTCACATGTGGGTGGGTTCGGGACGCAGTGCCCCGAGCCCAATCTTTTTCAAGCCAGTTAGAGCCTCAGGCTCTAATCATGTGCCCTGTAAAAAATAAAACTCATAGCAAGCTATGAGTCCAGCGCCCTGCATCGATTCCCGCATGCAAACTAGGGGGGGGCGGCACCCCTAATGGACCGGCCACCCCCTGGCAACAATAGTAATCTATTAACCAGAGGAACACTTGCCTAGTAATCCCTGTATCCTGATCTAGGTTCAGAAATAGCTCTCCCATGGACACAACGTGTCTAAAGCCTCGTACACACGATCGGACTTCCATCGGACAAATCCGTGGATTTTTGTACGAAGGGCGTTATCCGTGAACTTGTTCTGCATACAGACGGCAGAACATTTTCGGGCCAACATACACCAAACCACGTGGTTTTTCAGCTCTTTACCGCCACCCTTTGGGCAACCTATGCTATTGTTGTCTGATGTTTAGCATTGGTTCGGAGCATGCGTGTTTGTAATTTGGATTTTAGTCCGACGGATTTGTGTACACACGATCGGATAATCCGACGGAACACATTTGCTGTCGGACAATTTGAGAGCATGCACAGCCAACATTTGTTGTCGGAAATTCCGACAACAATTGTCCGATGGAGCATACAGACGGTCGGATTATCCGACAAAACACGTCCGTCAGACAATTGTTGTTGGAATAGCTGATCGTGTGTAAGGGCCTTTAGACTTTGTTTCTGTATCAAAGCAGTAGTAAACCTTTGAAAAAAAAAAAAAAACATTCCTCATTTGTTCCTTGCAGTACCTCCTGCGAGGTAATATCATAATGTGCTAGTATGCATCACATACTAGCACATTATGAAAAACTTATCTTGAAACAAAGCCTTCCAGCAGCACGCTGACAAGGCTTCCATCCTCACCCAGTCCTCCCTCCAGGTCACGGCCACGGCATAGAGCTCTGAAAGAACAGCATGTGTATGCGGTGCCTTTATAGCGCATGCGCCGGTGACATAATCGACTGCCAAACAAGCAAATATCTCCTAAACGGTGCACATTTAGGAGATATTCATTTTACCTACAAAGTAAGCTTCATTATAAGCTTACCTGTACTGTAGGTAAAAATCACAAAGCAACGTTTTCTACCACTTTAAAACCAGAAGCTCAGCACTGCAATAAACAAGTAGTTAGCTCCATTTTTTGATGTAAATGTTAAATCGTGGTATTAGCTGAAAGAGTAATAAAGTTTTAAATCTGGGGTCCACAAAATCTGATTTAATCCATCCAAACCCTTCATGAAGTTTCAGATTTTTTATCAATCTCCAAACATTTATACCATGAAGTTCAAAGGTTAAATGAAGGTTTCACAGCATCATTACTATTATACCCTGTACACACGATCGTTTTTTCAGATGAAAAAAAGTCAGATGGACTTTTTTCATCGGAAAAAACGATCGTGTGTGGGCCCCATCGGACATTTTTCCATCGGTGTAAAAAAATAGAACATGTTTTAAATTTTTCCGATGGAAAAAAAAACGATGGGAAATTCCGATCGTCTGTGTGGAATTCCATCGGAGAAAAATCCACGCATGCTCAGAATCAAGTCAACGCATGCTCAGAAGCATTGAACTTCATTTTTCTCGGCTCGTCATAGTGTTTTACGTCACCCGCGTTTTGGACGGTCGGAATTTAGTCTGACAGTGTGTATGCAAGACTGATGGAAGTCAGCTTCACTGGAATTCCGATGGAAAATTCCATCGGATTTTACTCCATCAGAAATCCGATCGTGTGTACAAGTCATAAGTCTTTGCACACTAAAGGCCCATACACACGATAAGGAAATTGGAAGTTATATTTTATACAATCGGCCGATTATCTAATCGTTAGTATAGCGCCTTCAACAGCCGATTTTGACTTTTTGGACAAAAAAAACTGAAGGTGCACGTTTACATTTTTTTATCATACGTGAACACAGTGTCTGATTTCCGTTTAATTTGTGGTTTTTACCATGGAAGCCCTCTTTTTTCCTTGTTCCTCTAACCATTGGACATCCGTTCGGATCTTTGTTGGGGTGGTGAAAATTTCCCTATCTGGCAACAGCTACATGAGTTTGCGATCACCTGTAACGGGTGTCTTGGAAATCGGATTGGATATTGTCCAGATCGTTACCGTGGCTGGAGGAATCCTTGTTGCCAATTGCCATAAGCGGTTATGACTACCTGTACTGGGGGTCATGAAATTCTGGTGAGTAGGATGTGTGGCAGGTGATGGTGGTGGAAGATCTACAGTCACTACTCTGTTATTGCGCTTCAGAAATTGGAAGATCCATATGCATCTTTTTGATCATAGAATATTCATAATATTATTGGACATTTAGATGTTATAACCTTTATTGGACTTCATATATATCATACACATGATTTGTTTGTGTTTTGTTGACACTGTTTGATGCAATTTTATTCACTCATTTTTTGAGCATTTGCACTTTAAAAAGCTATATTTAGAGAGATCGTAGTTTAAATCAATTAAATTATTAATTGATCTTTCCTTCACAATTAGTAGTTTTCGTCTGAAAAATTAGGCCCCTTTCACATGGAGGCGTTTTTACTGCGTTTTCGCTGTAAAAATAGCGCTGTAAAAATGCCTGAAATAATCCCGCCCCAGCATTCTCAATGTGAAAGCCCTGAGGGCTTTCACAGTGAGGCGTTGTGCTGGCTTTGCGTTGGAAAAAATCCTGCAAACAGCTTTTTTGGAGCATCTTTGGGGCGCATAAAATAGCGCTGTAAAAACGCCTATCCCCATTGAAATTAATGAGAACCGCGGTAAAAACGCATAGGCGTTAGTGCTATTTTTAACGCTATCGCGGTAAAATTGCGGTAAAATCCCAACGCCTCAGTGTGAAAGGGGCCTAAGTGAAGACTACGCATGCTCGGAAACAAAAGAATACATCACAAAACAATTCAACACATCACTTCCGAAGCTGTATTCTGTTCTATGAGAGTTTTCGTAAGTTCAGTAACCTCTTCACTTTCTATATGAGGCAAGCATGCAACAAAAAATGGACGATTGTTCGTCCGATAATCTGATCGTGTGCACCAGGCTTTAGTCATAGAAGATTTCTTTCAGTGGTAAACAAAACTATGAATCCCAATTTCAAATATTCTTGGGAATATCGTGAACATTTCCTCTTGGTATCAGCAGCTGCCACCATGGTTGGTACAATGCTGAATTTTTGGTGTTTCTATTTTTATTTCAAACTCCTTTTTTTTTTTTTTTTCATTTTTATGTTTGTCAATCAACGTCCTTCATGAAGGGGAAAAGCAGAAAGTGACATTGCTGCTTTAGTATAACTGACTGTCACATGGAGAGATTTTCACATACAGGGAGAGTGTAACGTGTGTTGAACTTAACTCACGTTTGTCAAACACAAGGACTGTGGGCTAAATCCGGCCCAGCAGGCACCTCCTCATCACTGCCCCCACCTTGTCACTGCAGTCGGCAGCAGAGAGGACAGAACTCTTCCTCCAGATCCTGTGCTTCCCTATGCAGCCACGGAAAAGCTTGTTTCTGAAACCAGATATAGGCTGGCTGGGTTCACATACAGTATGTGTGAATTGGATGCAGTAAATCTGCATCCAATTCGCATGACATGAAAGTGTGCCCGGTTCACACAGGTCCGGGGCGGCCTCTGGCTTAATTCCAAAAGGGTCCTGTGCGTCTTTAGGTCCGGTTCAGGTGCAAATTTAGGCAAAAAACTTTGAACCTGATTCGCATCTGAACCGGTGAACCGGACCCCATGCTGGGAACAACAGTCGTACATATGTGAACCCGGCCTTACTCGGTTTCTGAAAGCAGATTTGTTTTTTTTTTGTTCAGCCAGTGACCAGATTCCTCCATCCACAAAAGCAAGGTGGATAAAGGAATCTCACACCCCCTCCCCAGGACACTGTATTTAGACAGCAGGACTCGACGCTGATCAACAAAAGGTTTCTAATTTGTTCAATGGACAGAACTAGATCTAATGATTGACTTTTGTGGAGCGGGGACGTCCACACATAGGTCAAAATTCATCCAGGTCCCAGTTGAACCGGCCAAATTATGATCCATCTATTGCCACCTTAAATGTTGTAAAAACCCATTAGCTTTTACTAAAGCACATACCTAGTATGGGAGCTCCCCAATTAATTAGCTTAAAGTGAAATTCCTGCCTTAGGCTGGCCATAGATGGATCAAAATTCAGGTACAGGTTATGTATAACATGGCCCAGGTAGTCCCCATCTCCACAGTCCACGCCCTGCACCTAGAAGTAGTAGGAGCCATCAAGCATAAAAAAATTGTGGGTCGACAGGAAATGTAATAACCTTAGCAGAAACACATTATGGTCATGTTCAGGGGTATCGGGAGGGGTCCCTCGAAAAGTCCCGGGTCTCAGGCAAGCAGCATTCTATTGTCAGCCCCGAGTCGCCAAGCGGGGACCAATCTGATGCCGAGCGTTGCCAGGTGTGGCCGAGTGACATAGCAGGTCCCAGCTTCTGGAGCCTGTAGCGCCTATGATGGACGTCCCACTGGTCCAATGCTTGGACTGCGGGACGTCCATCATAGGCGCTGCAAGCTCCAGAAGGCGGGAATTACAATGCAGCCACCGCGCCACATTGCTGCTCCCCGCTTGACTCTCCTCTCCTCTGGCGACTGTCTGCCTGCTGTGATGATGGGCATTGGGCGCGCCGCACACCACGGCTGAGCTGCTGCAGGACACCAAGTCTGTCTCCTGGTCAGGTAGGTCAGCGTGTGTATGCATGTCAGGTAGGTTAGCGTGTGTATGCATGTCAGGTAGGTCAGCATGTGTATGCATGTCAGCATGTGTATGTATGCGTGTCAGGTAAGTCAGTGGGTGTATGTGTGTCAGGTAGGTCAGTGTGTGTATGTATGTCAGGTAGGTCAGTGTAATGGTCAATGTGTCAGGCAGGTGAGTTTAGTGGTCAGCATTCAGCATTGATGGACACTGGTAAGCTAGGCAGCAACCAGTAAGTGGGGCGGGCTTACCCCCCACCACACAACCCCACTGCCCAGCCAAAAAAAAAAAGCCTGTGCCACATATACACACACCCCCCGTTGCCAGCCTTGGACTTTGGGCTGAAGCCCCTGGTCTTTTTGCCACCTAACAACGCCCCTGGTCAGGTTGTATTTGTATAAAAAGGTGGTAAAGTTTCAACATGCTCCTGTAAAATGAAGGAAGATAAAAAAGATGACGCCTCTTAGTGCAGCAGCATTAGGACTTTATTAACAAAAGGGTTAAAAAAACACTTACTAGGAGGTAGAAGTTAAAAGCTCATCATATGTGTAAAGGAGTCCAGCAGTGGGGGTAGTCCTAGGATGGTCAGGTCCGCGCCAGGGTGTTGATCCCGGCTGTCCAGCAGAGGGAAACCGCATAAAAGGAGACCAGTGGAGAGATAGCTGTGTGTGCATGGCCCGGAAGTAACGTCTATTGGGCAGGACGCGTTTCAGAGCATCTGATAGGCTCCTTCTTCATGCCGATGGAGAGGAGTCTTTGCTAGGTCGCAGATATAGGAAGATAGGCATGACAAGGGCTGGAATGCAGGGTAAGGTACTTGAGGACCTGACCATCCCAGGACTACCCCCACTGCTGGACCCCTTTACACATATGATGAGCTTTTAACTTCTACCGCTAGTAAGTGTTTTTTAACCCTTTGGCTAATAAAGTCCTAATGCTGCTGCAATTAGAGGGGCCTTCTTTTTTTATCCTGTTTCTTTTAGGAGTTGTTGCTTTCCTCGTGAAGTGCTGCCTCAGTGCTCTATACAGACGTTCATCAGCCAATATTACATCCATCCTCTTGGAGACATTCTCTCCGGTCAGACACAGCCACAAAAATACAAACATCTGCGTTGCTAGACAGCATTTTACGCACATTTGACACATCCCAATAAAAAGCTAAAATAATTTTTATGCACATGTACAACAAATATGATACTGCTCATCCTTTGCGTTTTTACACAGGAACTTTGTTAGGAAAGGTCCCTACATCAGTCCTGTGTGCATGTACCCTTAGAGTGTACTTTGCCAACTTGCAGCTTCCAGACCCAAGACCTGCAACAAGTCAGAAGTGTTCCAATACTTCCCAGAGCTGCGCTTGTATAGGTGATGATATAGACTGTACATACAGCTGGAGAAGAAGGTCCTGAAAGAATCATTTAGTGGTCACACATCAGTGTCATTGCACCCAGAGGAAATACTCATTGTCACATTACACATATATCAATGTATCGTTGCAGAAAGCCTTCCTATACATAGGGGATCTGAGCTCCTCCCATAGACTGTGCTGTATTAGACACTTGCCTTCTGATTGGGGAGGTTCTGCAGGATCTCTTCATCTCCATTCCCCTTGTTTGTTGGTCAAACTTCTTCTGAGTTTGGAAGATTGCCTCTGGGTGTCCAGCAAAGCTCTTCCTGCCCCCCCCCCCCCAAATACAGTACCCAACACTTCGTGAGTCACAATCTATAGTCTTGTATCCAAAGACTCCCTCAACATTGCAGTGCAGCCCACCATATTTCACTTGGGGGGTCGGAGTTGTCCAGGTGGGATAAGCAGGGCTGCCATAAGAGATCACAAGGACATATGTAGCCTATCTGGCATCCATCTTGTACACTTACAGCTGCCACCTGTATACACAAAAACCCCCTCCAATAAACATCTGTACACACATAGCACCCAATATCATTGCCCGCCACCACCAACGCTTTTAAGAATAGATATAGTTAGGCTTTTTTTCCCCACTTTAATAGATGAATGCAGATGGTCATTATCACACATGGGTTAGCATGGCTCTCTGGTGGTATTTGCTACCCACACCAGTTTAGTACAGCAGCAGAAGCCTTATGATCATACTTTGATCCTGCATAATCATCTGCTCAAAAATACACAGAGCTTGGGACATGGTTGAACTTCTCGTGATGTCTGGTGGACTTCCTAAATGATGGATCAAGCATGTGATTTGTTCTAGACTGTTCTGGTGTGGTTCAAAGGACAGAGTCCTTGTGTACCGTATATACTCAAGTATAAGCCGAGGCACCCAATTTTACCACAGAAAACTTATTGACTTGAGTATAAGCCTAGGGTGTCCATCTGCACGCCTCACTGTGCCCATGACCAGACTGACGTTTAACATGGGAGTATATGGAAAGGGATGCCCAGCTCTGAGAAATCAGTGGTCCCCTAGACAACAAACTTTGCACATTTGTAGAGGAGAAATAGGGCTACATGTGTACCAAGTTTGGGTCCAGGGGACCTACGACCGGCTGGTATCGGGTCCCCAAAGTCACCGGAGAAATGACTGTTTAACATGGGAGTCTATCGAAGGTGTGCCCGGCTTTGAAAAATTGACACTCCCCAGACAAACTTTGCACACTTGTAGAGGAAGCGTGGGGCTACATGTGTGCCAAGTTTGGGGACCAGAGAACCTAGGGCCAGCCAGTACCAGGTCCCTAAATTCCAGGAGATCAGGCACAAAAAAAAGGTGACTCAAGTATAACGCCAAGGGGGGAATTTTCAGCACAAAAAAAAGTGCTGAAAAACTCGGCTTATACTCGAGTATATACGGTATGTAGACGGAGAATGCAAACTTGGCGAAGACCCTCTTCTTCTTTTCTCCCATTTAATTTCCCAATTTTAAGATTAGAGCCTTTTTTTTTTTTTTTAAACTGCGCAAAGGAGGACCTTCAAACCCCCTTACCACAAGAAAATTACAAACATATAATACATTACAGATAAGCAAGTACACTTACAGTATATGTCCACGCTACCTTTTTTGTCCTGTGGTTCCCTTTTCATGCTGCCTCTGTGCATGCTCCCGCAATGCCGTTTTAAAAAATGTTGTCCTCATGCGCTTTTGTGACATGAATCACATGACATCATGCACCTCATCTCGTGCATACACTGAACAATATTATACTCATTTGAGTGTGTAAAAAAAAACAAACCCTCTTCCCCATAAAAAGGTTTTTGCCAATGAGTTTATTGGCATGCAGTACGAGTACAGCGAGATTGCGCAGCTTAGGTACAGGATCTTGCTGAAGGTAGTAGTGATGTTGCTTTCCCGGGAGTGTCTGGGCAGCCGGGGCTACATCACTATTGCCTACAGGGAAACCAGGAAGTCGACACCAAAAAAATAAAAAGTATTTTTTTTTTTTTTTTTCTTTCATTCAGTGTTAGATGATTTCACACCTGTATGCATAGATGCAAATTTTAGTAAAAGGGTGGAAAGTTCCATTTTAAAGCCCAAAAAGGGACATGGCTAATGCCGCGTACACACGACCGAGTTTCTCGGCGGTGAAACCCCCAACGGGAAAAAATGAGGACCGGCTTGGTCCCCTTTTCCCAGTCTACACACAGTCGTTTTTCACGACATATTTTCTCTTGGTCGAGAAAAACTGGCTGTGTGTAGGCTCCCTAGCAGTGTTTCCCTATGGGAAAACTGCCGAGGGAAAAAATGCAGCGATTCGCGACGAGAAAAATGAGTGCATGTTCTAATTTTTCTCGTTGTGATTCTCGGTGGGAAAACTGCTGGAGAGCCTACACACGGCCGTTTTTTCTCATCCAAGTGAAAAAATTACAGTTTTCCCCCCGACGAGAAAAAATGGTCGTGTACGCGGCATTAGGCTAGTCATAGATGGTTTGAAGCTTAGTCTGTTCCGCAGGAATCGGCTGATATTTGAACCATGTATGGAAAGGCTTAATGTACCAAGTTGATCTATCAACTTGGTTACAACCAGCCTGCTGGATTTTACACAATCATCGCTAGCAGCTGGTATAGCCGCTAGCAATAACCACTGGCTTCCCCCACCGGGAGAATACAATGGCTCAGAGGGAGGGATTTCCCTGTTAACACGGTCTGTGTTGATAGGGGAATTTCATTTCTTTCCTGCAACCCGTGCTTGCAGGAAACAAATTTGTACTGTGTATGGCCTGCTTTACTATCAATGCCATGTGTCTTTTGTGCCGACGGCTCCTGCTTTCGCTGAAATTTTCTTCCTCAGAACCCCACCCCCGCAACCTTCCAGTGTGTCAGGGGTTCACTAGAGCCAAGCAACCATCCATATGCTTTACAAGTGCCAACTCTGTCCTCCCCTTCTGTTGCCTCTTCCATTCATAGAAGCTGTACTGCTCGCTCTCCTTTCATAGAAAGTCTTAGGGTTAGACTAACTTAGGCCTCAAGGCACCCCAAACAGATCACATTCAACAATCCATTTTAAAATGTCAGCTGTGTCCCTTTGAGATTTCCCTTTACTGCCTATACCAGACTCACAACAGGAAGTGAGAATAAATCCCACCAAGGTGAGGGCAGTCCCCATAAGATTTCCCATCTATCCAAGGACAACTAATATTTTATATTACATTACCTTCACTTTGTCCTGGTGAGAATTGTCACCAGTACAAATAAAAAGGTGAAGCGCCCCAGAAGGCAATAAAAACCTGACTGGGGTTCCAACCCCTTACCACTATCCAAACCCAATTTAAAGCGGATGTCTATGTCTCATGTCACTTTAAAATAGTTAGTTTGCAGCAGCTTGGTCTAAAACTATTTCCTTCACCAAGTCATGCAATGTCTCCAAGCACTGCATTCAACTTCTGCTACATACAGTACACAGTACCGGGTTCCCGGCTGCAAGACAGGAGACTTCCCGTCTGACACCGGAACAAAAACAGTTCGGCTGAGAGGCGCTCAGCCATTCATAGGCAGTTTTGTATTCTGTGAATGAATACAAAGCTTACTTAGATTGGCTGAGTGGGAGTAGCAGGCTGATGAATGATGTCATGCTCTCAGACTCAGCCAGCCAATCAGAGCAAACTTTGTGTTCATTCACAAGAATACAAAGCTGCCTATGAATGGCTAAGTGCTGCTCAGCCAGACACTGTTTAGTTCCATGTGTGAGATGGGAAGTCTGCCTCACAGCCGAAACCCAGCACTGTGTGTAGCGGACAGTATTTAAAAGACACTGCAGCAGCATTTAGTCAAGGAAATAATTTGGTCCAGCTGGTCCAAACAAACTAACTATTTAAAGTGACAGGAAACAGACTCTTTAAATAAAATTCAGTTTATAGATCTATTTTAGGCCAACACACAGACCAAACGCAACATGGAAGAAAAAAAAAAAAAAGAAAAGAAGAAGAAGAGAGAGACAGTTTAAGTTGGTTTATTTTTCTTGTAGTCATACATATGAAAAAAGTAGAACAGAAACATATATTTTAACATACAGGACATAGTAAATGACCACATGACAGGTTTCACCAGGGGAGGGATATATAGCACAAGCACACCGGTCAATTCAGTGAGGTCTATTTAATTGCTCTGCAGCAGATTGCAGTCTAAATTTGCACCATCCCATTAAAAAGCAACCTATGAGGTGACTTGATAGTGAACACTATTATATTGCTCATCTACTAGCAACACACAAGAATAGTATGCATCAATGTCATTGCTACGACTGCATAAGATGCCCAAAGTCACTAGCTAGCCACTGCAGCAGTTCTGGTGCCAAGATGGTGCTAGAATTTTAAAGTGCGCCTCTGGCCTATGTATTAAAGCAGCCATTTTTTTTATGCTGGGAAGCCATTTCCATCACTTGTTCTTAAAGGTTAACGCCACCTGTTAGAGAATGTTACACCCATACGTATTTAGGATATAACATGGTGTCAATTCGGCCAGTCCCTGCTGAACTATCTGAATTTCAATCAGTATATGACCAGCCTTAAACTTCTAAAGCCCATGCAAAACAATCGCTTTTATTTTGGATAGAGGGGTGAAGGTTACAACCAGGCGTGGAGAGAGAGAGAGAGAGAGAGAGAGAGAGAGAGATGAGAGAGAGAGAGAGAGAGAGAGAGAGAGAGAGAGAGAGAGAGAGAGGATGAGAGAGAGAGAGAGAGAGAGAGAGAGAGAGAGAGAGGAGAGGAGAGAGGAGAGAGAGAGAGGAGAGGAGAGAGAGAGAGAGAGAGAGAGAGAGAGACTAAAGGCCACGATGGAGCATGATTGCAGTGTTTTTAGAGATACCCAGCCTGTTTTTTTATCTGGAAGGGGGGGGGGGGGGGGAATAGGTGTGTGGCCTAAAAACATTCCTGTCCTCACAGGTGTCTTCTTGTGTAATTTAAATGCCTGGGAGGGAGACAGTGTCGTGTAAACAGGTATGCATGTGCTACAACCTTCCCACACATCTCCGCCCGATGCTCAGACCTCGAGCCTGCCGACACCTCCAACATACCACAATAAGGAAAGGGATGGGTCGGCACTCATGACATCCGAAAAATAGTATTCCTTTTCTGAAAAGACACGTACAAACGCTGTAAAAAGCAGCCAGGCTATGTCTTTCCAATAAAAGGAATACTAGTTCCTTCTTGAGACAGTGTCGTGTTGGGTGGCAATTCAAAAAGACATGCTGTATATAGACTGATATATTCATGAGGAATGTGTTTTCTGATCATCAGCTGGGTGTTTGTGAATATGGAATTTTGGACCTGGAATCATACTCCGGTCTACAAGTCATCAATGCGTTTGGTGGCTCCTGCAAGTGAGGAGAGAAACAGTGGGGCTTAAGATCAAGAACCTGGAAATTAAGGTAGAGGGTGTGCGGAAAGGAGGAGGATGAGCCTGAGTATGGCTCTTCACTGCCTTTAAAAAAAAATAAAAAACTACAAAAACAAAGCCAAGCAAGTGACCAACAAACAAAAGCAAGAGTTGAAAGGTCAAATGTTGAATACAAGGAAAAGCAGAACAAGCATTCAAAGCTGCTGAACCAGAGAATCCACTGGGAAAGCAGGAAACTTAAAGGGGTTGTAAAGGTTTGTTTTTATTTTCTAAATAGGTTCCTTTAAGCTAGTGCATTGTTGGTTCACTTACCTTTTCCTTAGATTTCCCTTCTAAATATTTTTTTTTCTTGGTTTTCTTTGTCTGAATTTCTCACTTCCTGTTCTTCCTCCTCAGTAATCTGTTCAGTAAGCTGTTCTGGCTGACTCCACACCACTCGATGATGGTATGAAGTTTAGTGAGGAGAAACAGGAAGTGAGAAATTCAGACAAAGAAAAAAAAAAATTTAGAAGGTAAAATCGAAAGGAAAAAGGTAAGTGAACCAACCATGCACTAGCTTAAAGGAACCTATTTAGAAAATAAAAAAACAAACCTTTACAACCCCTTTAACCTGAAAATCCAGGCCATGAAAATGCAGCCAGTTCAGTTCCTGAGGCAGATGAAATATTGCAAGAGTTGAGGGTCAGATGGATGAAATCAAGCAAAAAAGTCAAACAAACAAGCAGGCAAAGTTGCTGAAACGCAAGATTCAGACAAAAACAGCAAAACGTAAAAGCCAAGTTCACTTTTTGAATAAAAAAAAAAAATATTAAAAAAAGGAAGATATTTTTGCAGGAAAGTCTGCAGAACATTGTACTTGCAATCAGCAGATCATGGGTGCAATGTCAGGTTGCTGCAGGCACGCCCTGCAGCTTTGTGCCCATACCTCCTTCGGGCTTTCAGTTACAAAGCTGGAGGAAGAATAAAATAAAAAGTTCTCAGCTTATGCTGGCCATACACCATCCGAAAAATCGTCCGAACCCATTTTTGAAAAACGAACATTCGGCCGTGAGCACATAAATAAAAAAAATAAAGTTTTTTTTACATATACCTAGGTGTAGACAGTTCAGACGGGAAACACATTAATAATTCAATTTATCGTTCGGCAGAAGTTTTCCAAACTTGCTGTTCGGTTTTTTTCCCACAAAAACGTCACGAATGATTAACAATTTGTGCCCATTGACTTGCCGAAAAACGAACGAAGTGTCTACATGATCGATTTTCGGACGATTTTTTCGTATAGTGTATGGCCAGCATAAGCCTAAGCTAAGGATATATGGATTCCAGGAAGTAATTCTCTTCCTCTGTCCTTACTTAAGATGGCCACAGCCAGAAATGCCAAGGTGGTGTTTTTCTGACATGGATGGATGGGCAAGTCCATCGGGTTTTTGATTTGTGGTGCTCGGATGCAGTGTAGTTCTACTTTAATCTGAAGATCAAGTTCATGAGAATGCAGCAGGTTCAGCTTATATAAGCAAGGGCTTGGAGGTCAGATGGGTCAGGGTGTACTCAAGAAAAAGTTTAACAAGCAGTCAAAACTCTGAATCTACCGAGATAAGGGCCAACGATGCCAAAGTTGGAGGGTCACATGGCCAAACTGAAAAAAGAAGCTGAAGGGGCAGTCAAAGCATATGGAACTATGAGAATCTGAGAAAACAGTCACTGAGGCAAGAGTTGAAGGGTCACGTGGCCAAACTGAAGGAAATAGCTGAAGGGGCAGTCAAAGCTGCTGGAACTATTAGAATCCAATGAGAAAAAAATCTAACTTAACCTGGAGGTCTAGGTAATGCGAACCCAACAGGTTCAGCTTACAAGGCCAATTAAAGGATTCTGAGAAGCTTTGTCCTTTCAAGCAGCAAAGGTGATTCAGAAAGAATGTCGTGTGTAGACTTTTTGATTTAATACATAGAAGAGGAATGTGTTTTGTGGCCATAACTCAAGCGATTGTGAATAAAGTTAGAATTCTGGGCCTGGAATCCCATTCCTGCTCGTGAACTTTTACTACAGGCAATACACAAAAAAAAAATGGTTGTGCGTGTGAGAAAAACTATAGCTTTTCACTGCAATGTGTCCTCCATTAGGGGGATTTCCCCTAAAACAGACAACAAAAATCAAATTTTGAACCCTCGCACTCTTTAAAGAACACTTTTCATTACAAAATGGCTCCATCTAGAAAATGGCTGCCTTAAGCTAAATACTGCCTTGGCTTAATCAATGGATGCCCGTGCCAGAGGCCTACTTTAAACCTGATAAAAAAAAATTAAAAAAAACAAACGAAGAAAAGGACTCCTAGGTCCAGAAATGGTGGAATATAAAAGTTTACATGACAAACTTTACAAGTTATTTACAGCCATAATCCTCCCAGGATCCCCTCCCTTTGTAACTAGCTCCCCCGTGCTACACTTGCTGCATATAAAACTAGAACGGGTAAAAAGCACAGACAAGAAAGGACAAACCCATAAACTAGACAGACAGGGAGCGGTTATCATCAGGTCAGCTTTAATTACCAGAACGATTTAACACTGACTAAACAGCACATGGAGGAACCAATTACCTGGCTGCGGTTGGCTGCCCTCATATGGGGCTCCGATTTTTAATTCAATTCAGCCACAGCTGCAAACTGGTAGCAATATTGCTTGGTGACAGAAACCGAGCATTTGTGCACAGTATAAAAATAGTCTGTCACGAAAGATGGGATGCACTAATTTACCTTAAAATTTTATGTCATGAACCTCAGGCTTTTTTAATGCATCTCCCCAATGGCCAGATGTTTTTGGTTGAAGGGTTAATTCACCTTTTCACAAAACATGATAGATGAACAAACACCTTTTTCATACCCCCCAGACCAGTTTATCCTCAGATGATTATCTTTTACTGCCCACGGCAGCTGATGTAATGGCGGTCCAGCCATTTGAAAGCCAAGCTCTTCGCCCTCTTTTTTCTAGGACAGCTCAGTCGTCGTCTCTCATTTGTCTGTACGGTCACGTGCCGGCGCTGAATGCACGCTTCCCATCATGAGCTTTATGAGGCTACGCCTCAAGACAACTACAATGGCCAATGCGGGCATCAGAAGATAATCAATGAAGGTGGGGAAACGAGGACCCAGGGGTGTGGAGGAGGGGAGGCTGCTGTGAGTTAATTTTGTCAAAAAGGTGAATTAACCCTTCAAGATAATGCACACAGTAAGTTTTGTGGCAATGCATACAGGAATTTTTTGTTTCCAAAAGGTTTTTGATTATCTTTTACTGCCCAAGGACTAATCCTTTAGGCTGGGTTCACACATGTGTGAATTTGACATGCGTTTCCCCACTTCCAATCTGGATGACAGGCAAGTGTGACCAGCTCTCAATGGAGCCAGCCGGGATGGTCACAGTCCGGATTGGAAAAAAAAAAAAAGAGGCCGATGCACGTTTGGGTCTGATTTAGGTAAAAATTCGGACTGGATTCACACCTGAACCGGTAAACAAAAACGTACTGGAGCCCAGGAATGAAGCCACAGCCAGCCATGTGTGAACCCGGCCTTAAAAAGGCAATGCATACAAGTTTTTGCACACGTGTTAACAGGCTTTTGTTGACTTGAAGAAGTGGTTTTTATTTCCATACAGGTCTACGAGTATACCAATGCCTCTTGAAGCAAATCAAATGCACCAAGAATGAACTCAAAAGCATCTCATATTGGAGGCCATGAACACAAGCCCAAAGCCCATTAACGAAAGGGGCATACTGTCACCAAAAGCAGGAAGGGAAAGAAAAAAAAAAAAACAACTTTAAGATGCCAGTCTCAATAAATTTTAAAAAGTATTTAAGGCTGCATTCACACCTGAGCGTTTTCAGCTCGTAAAATGCTTATCTCAAAAGTTCCAAAACGACCCAAAAAGCAAAATTCCATTCATTTCAATGGCCCCTGTTCACATCTGAGCGTTCTGTCATCTGAAGCAAAACCCCTGAAGCTCAAAAAAAGTACATGAGCTTCTTTTTAGGCAGATTACAGGCATTTTTCTGCTTTTTACATTGGTGACCTTTTGACCTGTACAAAATCGCAGTACTGAAAACGATACACTCGGGTGTGAATGCACTTGTAATCCCTCTTTTACACAGTGCTTATATTTTCATTCTGTCTTCCATCCATTTTCAAACACTTTTTGAACAAATCTAAAAAAACAAAAAAATTTATGAACTGAATACAGAACAACTTTCTTTTACCAAGATAAAAACTGCTTCATGCCACAGCTTTAAAAAAGCAGGTAAAGCATTGAGGCCTTATTCACACCCTCTTTGCATGTATGGTGTGAACAGGGCACATAGAAAACATTTCTCTATGTGCTCTGGCATGGAGAAAAAAGCAACTCAAGGGACATGGGATGCGGTTAAGCTTTAATAAAAAAAGAAAAAAACAAACTGAAATAGGCAAAAAAAATAAAAAATAAAAAAAAGTGTAATGCTGCAGTTTCCCTCTTGCACAGAGGCATAATAATTTACTGATGTTTACATTTCCAGATTTTCCCAGCAAAAAGACCAGAGTAAAAAAAAAAAAAACCCCCCGCAAAAAAAATAGACGTAAATTATGTTGCAGTTCTCACACACACGGGCCTCATTTTCACCGATTTGTACATCCAGGTCGACATAGACCCAGTGGCGATTAAAGTCAAAGTGAAAAAAAAAATTATAAAAAAAATTAATAATATGTGTTTGGGTACAGTGTTGCATGACCATGCAATGCACTGAAAGCTGAAAATTTACCTGGGCAGGAAGGGAGTGAAAGTGCTCAGTAGGCAAGTGGTTAAGCACAGACCTAAAAACACACCACACTACAAACACCCGTGTGCAAGAGGCTTTAAGGGAAACGCAAGTAAACTCCATCTGTTTGCGAGAACACAAAAAGGAGAATATGTGTCAAAAAGGGTGCGTTGCAAAACAGATGCCAATATGGAGACTGGACTTGTTTCCTCATCAGGGTGAGACTGCCAAAAGTAGTAATTTTGTTTGTCAGCTCACATTCATATTTACAATAATTTGCTTGTCTTTTTGCATGCCTGTTCAAAAGGGCATATTCTATCCCCCCCCCCCCCCCCCCAATTAGTTGCATCACTGAGCAAGCAAGATTTTTTTTTGGCAAGAGCCTTTGGTAGCAGGAAGTGCACATGAAGGAACTGGCTGGCTCCAGCAACCTTTAACAAACTTCACCCGCACAATACGACTATTCCACTAGCTGCAAAGGCCATGCATAAACAGTTGACAAAGCAATTTATAGGTCATATGAATACAGTTTGATCCAACCTAGTAATTACTCCCGTGAACTATTTCTGTGCCGAAAGAAATAAGGCACACCCATATAAAACTAATCTTTAAAGAGCCACGCCACCCAAATGTTTCCAGTCACTTTTTGGTAGGTAGCTAGCTGGAAAGTTAATCACCCAACTTGATTTTTTTTTTATGGGACTCTGTTGGAAGGATCTTGGTGACCAAGTGTCTGGGCCTTCAGCAACTACAAAAAGGGGATTCCAACTGTTTTCAGCAAGGGAGTCCCCAAAGATACAAGACATTAGCTGGTATTGCTGCCAACCAGGCTCCGTAATTTCAAACACTTCTTGGTGGATTGACCCTTTAATTCAGATAACCCATTTACAGGCTTGGTATCTTCAAGTGAATTTGTTACTATACACTGAGGAATTAATCTTTTTGTTTGCTGAGGTAATAGACATTTTTCCCCCCATTCACAGAAAGCTTGATGGCCTTGTAGTTATGTCCCCACAATGTAAAAACTGGAAGCCTCGAGTGCTTTACCAAACCCCCTTGAATATTCCTTGACCCAAGTTGGGTAGAGCATGCCTTGTCCCCAGAGAAGGGCCAAAGTGCTTTACCAAACCCTCTTGAATATTCCTTGACCCAAGTTGGGTAGAGCATGCCTTGTCCCCAGAGAAGGGCCAAAGTGCTTTACCAAACCCTGTTGAATCTTCCCTGACCCACGTTGGGTAGAGAACATGCCTTGTCCCCAAAGGGAGGCCAAAACTGGAAGCCTGAAGTGTTTTACTAGACCCCCTGAATGTTCCCTGACCCAGGCCTGAGGACCGAGTTTGTTTCAGATGCTGATGTGAAGAAGAATGTGAAGTTGTTTTTGTTAATAAAAGGCTGCTATTGCCATTTGTACTCCTTTATGTCTGGTCTCGTTAATTTAGGTAATAAGGGGTGGGGGTGTGTACGAATGGTCGGGCAGACAAAAGAAAGTTGGGGACATCTGATCTACACTGGTCATGTACCCCCACGAGCCATTGCGGGAAGAGAAAAGCCCTCTCAGATGCACAAGGTTCAAGAACTCATTTAGTTAAAAGTGTTCTGCGCTTTTAAGGGAAACCTGTACACAGAGCAATATTGAAGCCACCGCTGCTGATCATCTTCTAGAAATGCTAGTTACCTGAATGACAGTCTTCCAATACTTTGGGACACAAGCAGACAAGTCAAGAGACTTTAGCTCTGGAAATCTGCATTATCCCGAGTCAATGATACAGAAAGTACTGTAGCTGTAGGATCAGCATACAGCCAGGGAACCTGTATTTTCAGATCTAAAGATAAACAATGCCACTACAGGCTTCCATTAAATAAAAAGTAGCTCCCCCTCCATTAGGACCTCTCTATCGAGAAAGATGAAAGCTCTCCCAAATCCTGTTCCACCCCCATAAAAACACAAACTGACCTACTCCTTCCCCAGACAAAAAAAAAAAAAAAAAAGAAGGTGCCCACACCCCAGATAACCTTCGCTCTGGAATCCAGTGGCCATTTTACCCCCCCAGAAAAGACACTTAACCGTAATACATGGACTGATCCTTTAACTATCTCATGAAACAACTGCTGAACTATGACCATCAGATGAATGTATAAAAACATAACACTTAAGTACATTTTGTATCTGTGTAGCTGAGCAACGCAGTACTAACCGCAAATTTGCTCCACAGAGGCAATCTTCACAAGAGAAGTACTTGTAACATGAAGGTGATGCAAATTAAAAACAATTTCCTAAAACAACAATAAAGATAAAGAGAACACCCATATGACATTAACTTACAAAACAATTGCACAAGTTTGGGGTTTTTTTGTTTTAAAAAAATAAATTAAACAGGTGATGCAAAGTCATGTCAAAATCCTCGCTCATAAAACAAGTTACCTGTCTCGTTGATCCACCTGCCAATATTGTCTCAACCTGGCTTTTCTTATGCATGTACCATATATACACATATGTATTTTTTATTACTCAGAGCTCGAACAGTGTATTTCAAACTACCATTGCACAAGCCAATTTTTACAGCCATTCTCTGTCTAGGAATAAACAGAAACTCAGTCATACAGGTGACATCTCAAAATCTGATGACGAGCTCCAAAGCTAGCTGGTTGTTACTATTGAATATACTAAAAAAAAGCCAGAGTGTTCCCGGCACCTAAACATGTTTAACTCCTGCGGAAGTACAATATTCTGATAGGATTAAAAGAAAAAAGCTAAATTTGATCTAGTTTCCACAGGAAATTCAAATGACTTGCAGGAAAGTGCTAGCACATCAATCAGCAGTACGGTCACGGTTCTAGGTTTGTGAGACTAGTTCGTTTTCATAACCCTCGGACTGTCCAAATAACTTTGAGAAAAAACTGTTGCCTGCAAAGGAAGCCACAGAGAATGAGCCCCCAAATGCGCCAAACACAGCATAGAACCCCAAACCGATCACACCACAGATACCACTTAGTATGTCAATGCCCACGTCTGGGATGGCACAAATTGTATAATATGGAAAGCAGGCCATGTCACACAGGAATCTTGTCGGCAGCCTAAGTACGAGGCAAACAGCAGAAAACACATTGTCAAGAATGCGGAAAAACCCACAGAGGATATTTGCGAGAACTCTAAGGATGTCACATGGGATGTTCAACAAAACTTTGCTCAGAGCAAAAACATAAGTGGTGGCCGCAGTCCAGATCCAGTACAGTCTTCCAAAAACTAAATTAAGGACTTGTTTGACTAGGAACCACACTAGGCAAAAGACGTTCTTCACAACCTCATAGACAACGCAGAAAAGGAGCTGGAAGAACCTAGAAAAGGCTCCTGGCTCAGCGGGACCCTCGTCTTCCGTTTGGGTGGCAGATTCAGATGTTCCTTGTTCAGGAGGCATAGCTCCTCCACCATCCTGGCTGGAGAATAACTTTACATCACCAGGCAACCTACTTTCCAGTTCTTCCAAAGTGACCTGTTCCAGACCATCTACATCTCCGACTGGCTTAACGACTCCTAAAGACCATACCTCAGGAACACCGCAATAAGCCGCAAGCCAGACATATTCTGGAATGCTAACTTTGTCTTTCATTTGATTACTAGACGGAACAGCACCGGCAATAATGTGCAAGTTCCCTTCACTGCCGCATTGAGGCACCAACTTCTCCTTAATCAGCTCATCCACATCCGTGGCCCATTTCTCCTTGAAGTTCTGAGGGAGTGGCACAGCATTAGTAAGCATGGCTGGAGCTCTGTGAAAGAGCAGTCCTGGCTGGTAATCCGTTGAGTCGTAATCTTCCTCTAAGGCCTGGTTAGTACCAAGGCCTTCAGTCTGCTCCGAGCCTTTGGTGGCTTCATCCAAACTGCTCTTTGAATCATCCAGCTGCAGAAATAAGAACAAAAACTTCTAAGAATATGCTTAATATAAACACGTAATGCATTTTAAAACAGTAATACAGTACCAGCTTTTGAGAACTTACAAAAAATATATATTGTACAGTAAAAACTAGATCTCACTTAAAGCGGAGCTCCACCCTAAAGTGGAACTTCCGCTCATCGGAACCCTCCCCCCCTCCGGTGTCACATTTGGCACCTGTCTAAGACCTGTCTAAGGTATTTGCACCCACTTCCGGGAGTCCTCTCTGCGGGTATTCTGCGGGTAGTACGTCACAAGGCTTCACTTCCTGGTTCCCTCACCAAGGATGGCGGTGGGGGCAGCAGAGTGACGAGCGATTGCTCATCTTCTGCTGCCGACGTCGCTGAACTCCAGGACATGTAAGTGTCCATATATTAAAAGTCAGCAGCTGTAGTATTTGTAGCTGCTGGCTTTTAATATTTTTTTTTGGCGGAGCTCCGCTTTAAAGTAAAACTAAAACACAAAAAACAAACTAAAAATAGCAATTGAATCAGCGCTTCACTGACATACAGATTGCAAAATGATATAAAAGTCCATAAGTTGGCAGATAAGACAGTGGGGGTGGAATGTCTGGGATGTTAAACACATACGATCACCGGAAGCTCCTAATAATCAAGGTCTGGGAATCCCTCATGAGCATATGAAGAAATCGAAAGGGCACCAAATCAGCATGGGTTAAAAGCAACATAAGTTTATTGCAAGCTGCAATAAATTTATGCTGCTTTTTAACCCATTCTGATCTGGTGCCCTTTCTATATCTTCTGATACTAAACACATACTGTTTAATTTACATTGCCCCTTCTATTTCTGTATATGGATGATGGCACTAATTTTATTGAAAACCACACACACACACACACACACACACACACACACACACACACACACACACACACATTTCCTAATCAATATACAGTTGCCTCATGACCCAGCTCTCTCCCATCCTGTCTGCAGGGAAACATAAGCAGGGGGAGCTTCTAGCCATCTATTGCTGGTCACACGTCCAAAAACAAAAAAACAAAACAAAAACCCCACACACAACCTTTGGAATATAGAGTAAAAAAAACAAAAAAATAAATAAATAAAATTAAAACTGTTTTAAACTGGCATACAAATATATTTCTAAACCAAATCTCTATTATTTTGTGGAAATAACCTGGTGTGGGCGGATTTTTGCCAGTCACAGGCTTTGTCACGCCCCTCCAGCCTGTGTCTTAGAAAAAAGGGAGGTGAAGCCACCATTAATCTACATGCAAGATCGCACCCGCATTGTGTTTAACTGGTTAGTGGATATGGAGGGAGTGGGCTGTCATTTACCACTGTGTATACGCCCACATGGGCTGCTCAGATGTGGATAGGGAGGCAATGCTCAGCATGTGCAGAGTTGCCCCCACAGCTGCAAAATCCCTATCTGAATTGGGGAAATGAACAGAAGGTGGAGATAGTAAACAGCAGGATCAACCAGGTTTTTGGCAGAACACAGAAATCGAATCTCATTAGTGACTGGGTGAGTACAAGCAGCATGTATTACACCATTTATTGATAGTTTTTTTATGATGTGGGTTTAGTGACACTTTAATGCGTGCCAAATTTGCCTAAAAGTGTATGTATGGTCAAGTTGTCTCATTGGGGAGATCTCACTTACTATTCTAAAGATGCAGATGATACAAAAGTTAAGCGGGGAAATAACTTCAGTGCAGCATGTGGAAACCTTACAAGAAGGCCCAAGTAAAATAATGTGGTGGCCAACTACAAGGCAAATAAGGGTTAATATTGAAAAATGCAAAGTAATGCATTTGGGTGCTAAAAATATGAACGCAAGTTTCTCACTAGAGGGGAGAACCTTTGGGGGAATCTAGGATGGAAAAGGACCTGGAGGTCCTAGTAGATGATAGGCTCAGCAATGGCATGCAATGCCAAGCTGCTGCAAGCAAAGCCAACAGAA
Source organism: Rana muscosa (assembly GCA_029206835.1). Classification (NCBI taxonomy): domain Eukaryota; kingdom Metazoa; phylum Chordata; class Amphibia; order Anura; family Ranidae; genus Rana; species Rana muscosa. The sequence goes on from CM055117.1 coordinate 1,027,791,267, forward strand.
TATTGGCATGCATTAAAAAGGGGATTAACTCCAGAGATAAAACGATAATTCTCCCACTCTACAAGACTCTGGTCCGGCCGCACCTGGAGTATGCCGTCCAGTTCTGGGCACCAGTCCTCAGGAAGGATGTACTGGAACTGGAGAGGGTCCAGAGAAGGGCATAAAAGCCAATAGAGGGACTGGAGGATCTCAGCTATGGGCAAAGACTGCAAGCATTAAAACGTATTTCCTTCGGAGAGGACATGCTTGAGAGAGGATATGATTTCAATGTACAATTACCTTACTGGTGAGCCTAGCATAGGGAAAAAACAAAACAAAAAAAAACAAACAAACTTTTCAATGAAAAGGGGAGGTTTAAAAAAAAAAAAGAAGGGGGAGGACACGTGGCCATTCACTGAAATTGGAAGTGAAGTGGTTTACCCGTAAACTGCACAGCAGGTTCTTTACTGTCAGAGCGTTAGGGATGTGGAATTCTCTTCCACAAGCAGTGGCATCAGCAGGGAGCGCTGATAGTGTCAAAAACTATTAGATGGGCATCGTAAAGAGGAAGTAAACGCTCTTGAAAAAATACTGAAAAAAAAAAAAAAACCCTGCAAGAGAAAAAGGCATAATGAGCTAAAATGCATAGCATACTAGCTCATTATTCTGCACTTACCTGAGATTGAAGCCCCGAAGTCCTCCTCGGTCCCCTCCGCCGCCATGTCCCCCAGAGCTTCTTCCTCCGGCGCTGAGAGTGGCAATGACGTCACTCCCGCGCATGCACGTGGGACCGGCAGAGTTCATTCAGAAATCTAGCAAGCTCAGTGCGACTGCGCTGTTGTCTACGGCACACATGCGCTGTAGACATCGGTGCTGGGGTTTCAGAAAATATATCCTTAACCGTGTAGGTTAAGGAGATATTTCTTGCACCTACAGATAAGCCTTAATCTAGGCTCACCTGTAGGTGCAAGTTGTGTGGTTGGGTTTACAACCAACCACTTTAACGATCACAACATACAGGGGTATACAATGTACATAAATGCACACACACACACACACACACACAGTTGAACTGGTATCTTTTCAGCCTTACCAACTATGTAACAGAAAGCGAGAGGAAATTTCTACAAAGGCGGCGAATTCCCCGTCACTGGAAAAAGGTTTCCCCATTGAAATATCTCAGCTCTTAGTCTAGTGGCAACTGTAAAATTGTGTATCCCCATCATTTTCTGTTCCAATATCAATGGTTACAAAGACAAATAGGGGGGGGTGTAAAGCTCCCCAGCAAAGAAAATTTCAGACAGGCAAGTTTGATTTATTGCAGAGGAGACAGCAGATCACCTCTGCAAGAGTTTTGTCTGCACGCAATTAAAATTTTTAGAACCAGAATCCAGTTGGTCACTGAAAACAACCCCTCTTAAAAAGCTGCACCATTCTCCTTTATTCTTCAGAAGAGAAAAAAAAAAAAAATAGGTACCATTAGACACCATTGGTTTGATATCCCTCCCCCATCTGATTCTCTTCTCTGCTACAGACAGAATTTTTATGTTCTTAAGGCTCGTCCCCACATCTGAGTCATTTCATAGCCGCAGGCAAGACCGATAGCAAACCAGCCCAGCCACTAGCAGACGGAATGCAGGATAACAGCAGGCCCTGCAAAACTAAATTTAGGACATTGTATTGACGAAACTGAGCAGCCCTGTCTATAATAACCATTAGCAATTTACTGGCAAGATATCTAAATCTTTTTCCTAACCTGCTCCTTTAAGGCATCAATTGGAAAACACATTAAATATATTTTTTGCTCTTCTTAGATAATGACCTTGATATGAGGACAGATCCCGTTTATTGCTCTTCTGTGTGTCAATACCAGCCTAGGGAAAAAAGAAAAAAACCCAACTCGTCGGTCTGAGCAATGAAATAAGCTTATGGCATCAATTAGGAAAAGTGTGCCCATTAAGGAGGATCCAATGATTGATGTCTGTTTAACACCACTATTAGATAATGTCCTGCAATGCAAGCTTTCAGAATCTCTTATTTCATCAGGGAGGTCTCATCAGCTGACTGCAGCACAGATAGATATTGATCTGGGACAATGGAGAATGCTCACCTTCCACACAGCACAAGAAAAGAAAACAGCAAATTGCAAATCCATACTTAGAGAGTTTATATTTATTAACACATGGTAAGGATTTGTACATTTACACTTTTCCATATGGTGTAAACATATTGTGAACTCATGGGTGGAGAGAAACAACCCTCAGGGGCTATGCGGCAGAGGCGCCCTTGGTAGTGGGGGGTGGTGGTCATGGAAGGGTCAGAGTCATGAGATGTACTGACTAGACATTTATTGGCAACACCAAAAGACACAGAGGATTGCTAAACCTCTGCGAAACACCACAAACTGATGAATTGCCGTGTTAGCCAAAAAAATACACCTTTGGTGTTGCCAATAAATGTCTATTCAGTACTTCGGATTACGTTGACCCTTTCAAGACCACCACCCCACACTCCCAATAGGGCCTCTGCCGCATTAAACCCAAGGGTTTCCTTTTCTGTGCCCAGGACTTCAACCCACCAACTCTTCTGAAGACCTAGGGCTGGGTCCACAGGAGTCGTTGTGTGCTACTGCCCACTTCCCGCGTGGAGTCAGGGATATTCTCCACATGCCAAAATGTAAGGTTGCGTTTACCCTAAATTTTGGTTACTCGCAACCTTACCAAAATGAAAGAGCTCTTAATCTTTGCCAGGACATTACACGTTTAAGGCCTCATGTACACTGCTGCTGGTAAACGGACCTTTAAAAGCAGTTGGGCATTTTTTTTTTTAGCTGCCCCTGAACTCTCCTCTAGGTTATCTTATCAGTACATGTACACAGGGTCGTTTATAGTAGTTTCTAGGAAGTTGAATTTAGAGGCTTTTTCTGCAACCACAAAAAATAAAAAAATAAATAAAAAAACACCCCATTCAGAAGCCGTGTTTAGAGGCATTGCAAGTGCCAAACGCAGCGTCTCGTTTACAGACGTTTTTCATGCTAAGAAATTTTAAAAAAAATTCAAACGATTCTAGACGTAAACGCGTCATGTAAACGTGGCTAACGGCTGTTTTTAGACACTGGTTTCTAGCGGTCAAGTTAGATCCTTCAGGAGAGGTTGAACAACGTCCCATGTACATGAAGCCTTAGAATACAAAATACATTTTTTTTTTACTATGCCACCGCTCTCCTAGGGAGGATTACCACCTTACAAATAACATATTGTGAAATACTTAAAGAGGAACTTAAAAGAGGAAGTAAACCCAGAAAAAAAAAAAATGCATAGCATACTAGCTCATTATGAATGACTTTCCTGAGATCGAAGCCCCTGAATTGCTCCTCGTTCCCCTCCGCCGCCATCTTGCCTTGATGTCCCGTCACTGCCGTCAGTGTATCGCTGCTCTGGCGCTGTGATTGGCCGGAGCGGTGATGACGTCACACGCATGCGCGCATTGAGAAAACCGGCAACGCTCAGTGCAGGGTTTTCTGAAAATATCTCCTTAACTGTGAAGGTTAAAGGAGATATTTCTGTATTGGAACTCCAATACCAGTTCCGTCTTCACACACATGCAGGAAAACGCACACATGAGCCAGGACTTGACCCTGTGGGACATCTGTGCATGCATAGAATTCAGAGGGGCAAAAACGTGTTGCAGCACAAAAATTCTATGAAAAAAAATATCCAAAATATGAGAGGGAGGGGGGTGAAGGAAGAGAAAGTATATGTAAAATGTTACCGATGTACAGGCTTGTTAAGAGTCCCGGTCTGTTTGCCCTGGTGACCATCAGCATCAAGACAGAAGGGTAAGAAGTCCAAAACGCGAGTTGTCACTAGAGCAGCAGTTGAGGGAAAATCCTCCAATGGGTCACATGTTCTTATGACAGCTTTCTAGGAAGGAGTTCCTTTCATCTTATGTTGCCCAAGGACAGAAATGAGGAAAAATGTTTTTTCCCCAGCGGGACATGGGCAGCAAAAAAATAAAAATAATGAAGGGGGCAACTCACCTATCCTAAAAAAGGTTTTGCTTTACAAACACTTGCACCACCTTAGTCCTGCAGCATTGTAGAAAAATGGCAGATAGACCATTGTACCTATTCGCTCCATTGACTTCAATTGGAGTGTGCAAAAATTTATATTTTTTAGGCGCTCCCATAATAAAAGTTTATGGCCCAAAGAAGCCACTGTACGGCACTACACACACACAAAAAAAACAAAAAAAAAATGCGTGAGCACAAGAAAAACCTTAATATCACCTACCCATGCGATGCTCAGTGTATGTGGACCAAACCTCTGCAGCCACCGCCCCAGTTCAATTAAGTTTATATTTCTGATGCTAAATTATGTTCGTTTACAATTTTTTGTGGTAAAATTAGGTGCCTCGGCTTATATTCGGGTCGGCTTATACTCAAGTTTATATGGTATGCTAAGGTGTCAACGTGCTGGAGATGAAGCAATAAGCCTCTGTTTACATGATTAAGTGTAGCACTCCTTACTGTTTGTACAGTTGGGGAGAGGCACATACCTCAACCAATTCAAACTATTCCAGGCCCAGAAACCACATTCCAGCTCTCTTTGAATGGCGGGATTGGAGCCCACATTCCGTCCCGATTTTGATTTGTTGGATTTCTGCACAAAGGTTTGGTCTCCTGAGTACATTGAAGGGCTTATGTGAGCATTTTAGGATCATTCCCTTATAATAAAAAAAAAAAAAAAAAAATTCTTTGGTATTCTGATATTGTTTTTGACATTTGAATGCTGCCAAATGTTTTGCAAGTATGTTTTGCCGGTTTTGTGAACCAAACTCTTGATCTCAAGAGGTGAAGAGAGTGGTGAAGATTATGGGGGTTGCTTTACTAAAATGGGAGAAAGCAAAATCTGGTGCATCTCTGCAAAGAAACCAATCAGCTTCCAGGTTTAATTATCAAAAGCTTAATTGAACAAGCTGAAGTTAGAAGCTGATGATTACTAGTTATGATGCAGAGCTGCACCAGAGTTGGCACTCTTCAGTTATAGTAAATTAACCCATGCGACTTGTTTTAGGACCATTTTACATGTTTTACCATTCATTCCTATGGAACGTCTAAGAAGAGTGCACCAGGGATGCAACAAGCCACTGCATCAAAATACAGAAGTATTAGGGGCCTGTTCACACAAGTGAGCCACGGAACGCATGGCCACTGGTGTTTGCTGTGCAATACATTGTCATCACTCTGCGTACTTTTATTTCACCAAACTTTAATAAAATGTCGAGAGTGACATTTCACTCCAGCTCTATGCACCACAGCAGCATTGCAATGGGGTAGTTTGCCTTGCAGACCACGGTGCAAAAAAGTGCAAGTAGTACTTTCTTTGCACGCCACGGTAAAACGGACATGATTGGAAACAAGGCACTTGCTGTTGTGTTGGGGCTGTGCCAGAAATGGTGGCAAGCACAACCCCACCGCATCTGAGGTAAACAGGCACATAACGTAGCCATACTTTAAAAAAGGAAAAACAGGGTTATTACCTGTTAACTACTTTTTCCAGGAATCTTCCAGGACGGCTTACAGAGAGATAGGCTCCTCCCACCTAGAACAGGAAACACATGATCCACATCATAAAAGTCTTACTCATGCATTAGCCCCTCAGTATTTAACAAATAACCGAAGGCCTCAGAATCATTAAACCTGGATCAGCGTAGCGCTATCCTTATATATGCTTTACATTACTACTCACCTCATAAAAAGGGAGGGAACTGACGCCGTCCTGGAAGATTCCTGGAAAATGTAGTTAACAGGTAATAACACTGTTTTTCCAAGTCATCTTCCAGGACGGCTTACAGAGAGGACAATATAGTACTACCTAATCAGGGCGGGACCACAGCCTGCAGCACTTTCCTGCCGAAAGACTGGTCCTGGCTGGCAAGCAGGTCCAGTCTGTAATGCTTCACAAAAGTCTGGAAACTGGACCAGGTTGCGGCCTTGCAGATCTGGAGGGGAGATGCTCCTGCCCTTTCAGCCCAAGAAGTAGAAACCGCTCTTGTGGAGTGAGCATTTATACCCAATGGAGGTGTGCGGGAGACTGCCTTGTATGCCTCCGCAATGGCCGACTTCATCCACCTGGCGATGGTACCTTTGGATGCCTCTTTCCCCTTGTTAGGACCTGTGAATAAAACAAACAAGCTGGTGGAGCGTCGCCACTCCTTGGTGTGCGCTATGTAGGCAATCAGGCATCTCCTGACATCTATTTTATTAAATCCTGCTTCCTTATTCTTTGGATTTCCGCAGAATGATGGTATCACGATTTCTTCTGACCTATGGAAGTTAGACGATACCTTGGGGAGAAAAGCTGGGTCCAGCGAGAGGATAATTTTGTCTTGTAAAATGGTGCAGAAAGGCTCGATCACTGAAAGTGCCTGGATCTCACTGACTCTCCTAGCCGAGACTAGGGCCACCAAAACTACTGTCTTCAGGGTTAACAGTTTTATGGGTAGTTCATCTATAGGTTCAAATGGTGCCCTACCGAGACCCTGTAATACTGTTGATAAGTCCCAGGGAGGGAACCTCCTTGCTTTGGGGACTCGTTTCCGGCTGATGGACACCAGAAATCTTTTGATCAGTGGTTCTTCTGACAGTCTTTGATTTAAAAAGTTGGACAGGGCGGCCACCTGAACCTTAAGAGTACTAACTGCAAGGTTTAGATCTGCTCCGGCTTGGAGGAAATCTAGAACCGCCGGGACCATGGCACCTGACACTCTGTTGTTGAGTCTGTGCCAGTCCCCAAATCTCTTCCAAATTTTATTATAAATTGTGTTAGTGGACGGCTTTCGGCTGCTAAGAATGGTATCGATTACCTTGGCCGATAACCCTCTCAGCTCTAACAGCTCCCTTTCAGAAGCCAAGCCGTCAGAGAAAGAGAGCTCAGTTCTGGATGATTCGCTTCTCCCTGGTATAAGAGGTCCGACCTGTAAGGTAGTCTCCAAGGTTCTGCAATGCTGAGTCTTAGAAGACCTGAGAACCAAGACCTCCTCGGCCAAAATGGCGCGATCAGGATGACCTTTGTGTTGGACCCTCTTATCTTCCGGATAATCCTCGGAATGAGGGCAAACGGTGGAAATGCGTATACCAGATCTGCCTCCCAAGACTGGGATAGGGCATCTAGGCCCCGACTGAGAAGATCTCTCTGTAGGGAATAGAACTGTTTCACCTGCCTGTTGTGTCTTGTAGAAAAAAGGTCTATCTGTGGGTCTCCCCACTTCTGCACTATTTTTTCGAACACTGTTCGATTCAAGCACCACTCTGTCGAAGACAGCGTCTCTCTGCTTAGGGCATCTGCCAGAGAATTTAATTCCCCTTTTAGGTGAAGGGAAGATAGGGATAACAGGTTTTCTTCTGCCCATTGAAGGATCTCTCTTGCTATCCTCATCAGACCCAGGACTCTCGTACCCCCTTGCTTGTTGAGGTAACAAACCGTGGTAATGTTGTCCGAAAGGACCTGCACATGTCTTCCCCTTAGGGATGGGCAAAAGGCTACTAGGGCCTTTAGAACCGCCTTCATCTCCCTCGCATTGGAGGAGAGGCCGGCTTCCTGCCGGTTCCAGAGCCCCTGGGCTATCAGAGTGCCTGAATGGGCCCCCCAGCCCTGCCCGCTGGCGTCCGTGGTGACTGCCAGAGGACAGTGTTGGGACCAGAGTCGGCCAGCCGAGAGGTTTGCAGGGATCAACCACCATTCTATTGAGAGCTTTACTTCCTGCGGAATTTCCGTCTGTCTCTGAAGTGAATTTGTTTGTCCATCCCAGAGAGAAAGCATGAACGCCTGAAGCGCTCGAGTATGGAACTGAGCCCACTGGACTCCTGGGATGGCCGCTGTCATTAACCCAAGGACCCTCATTATACTCTGAATTGAGGTCCTTGAACAAGTGCAGAGGTTCCTCACCTCTGTCAAAATTGTCTCTACCTTTTCCTTTGTCAGGAATATCTTGGACTTCCTTGAGTCTATCAGGTATCCTAGGTATACAATGCTCTGAGTAGGTACTAATTGTGACTTCTCCTGATTTACCAGCCACCCTAGTTGCTGAAGGTGTCTGGTAGTTCTGCTCAGGTTCCGTCTGACTTCGTCTGCTGAGTCTGCAAAAATCAGTAGGTCGTCCAGATAGGGGATAATCTGAATTCCCTCTGATCTCAGAGTCCCTAGCGCTTCTGCCAGTATCTTCATAAAAATGCGTGGAGCTGACGCTAGTCCGAAGGGCAGAGCATTGACTTGAAAATAGAGGGTTCTGAACCCTTTTCTTACTGCAAATCTGAGGAATTGTTGGGACTCCTCTCGAATAGGGACGTGAAGATAGGCGTCCCTTAGGTCTAATGAGACCATGAAGACCCCAGGGGTTAACAGCTCTCTGGTGGAGTAGATTGATTCCATCTTGAAACGTCCGTACTTCACGTACATGTTTACTTGTCTCAGATTTAGAATCAGTCGAAATTTTCCTGATTTCTTTATCAGAAAAACTTGAGTAGAATCCTTCTTTTCTTAGAGATGGGGGGGGATGAAGCTTATCACCTTCTCTTCTAGCATACTCTGCAGGAGGGAAGACATAGCTGTGGCCTTTTCCGGGTCTCTTGGGAGACTTGTTATGAAATTTTTTTGAGGGGGGCAGCCTAAAAGTTCTATCCTGTACCCTGATGCGATCAGATCTAGGATAAAAAGGCTGCTGGAGATGGTCTGCCACTGTGGAAGGAATGACCCCAATCTCCCCCCCACAGCCCCGACTGAGTCACTGGGAAGTGTTCTTAGGCTGGGAGGGTCTAAAGAGGAAACCTCCTCTGCCCCTTCCCCTCCTGTATTGCCAACCCCCTTTCTGATCTTGGGCTCTGTTATTCCGTCTATCCCCCTGGTGAGAGTTCCTTTCACTTGACACCTGAAAGGGACGAAAACTCCTCTTTTGTTGTTGTTGTTGCCTCTTGGGAAAAAGGGAACCCCTTCTTTTTATCGGCCGACCTCTCTAGGACGGATTCCAGCTCCTTTCCAAAGAGCAGATCTCCATCGAATGGGAGGGAACAGAGTCTTGTCTTTGAGACAGAGTCTCCTCCCCAGGTCTTTAGCCAGATAGCCCTCCTGGCTTCATTAACCAAGGCTGTGGCTCTGGCCGAGAATGTGACCGACTCCGTGGATGCATCCGCTATATAGGCCACTGCCTTGCTTAGCGTGGGTAAAGCATCCAGGATCTCTTCCCTGGGAGTGTCTGACTCCAGAAGAGTGCGGAGCTGTTTAAGCCATAAGTCAAGTGTACGCGCCACGCATGTGGTGGCTAGTGCGGGTCTAAAGTTGGCGGAGCAAGCTTCCCACGCCTTCTTTAAATAGCCCTCCGCCTTCCTGTCCATTGGGTCCTTCAGGATACCTGTATCCTCAAAGGAAAGTTCTGAAGCTCTAGAGACCTTGGCTATGGAAGCGTCCAGTCTGGGACATCTATCCCACAGCTTTGTATCCTCCTCCTTAAAGGGGAACCTTCTCTTTAAATTTTTAGCGAAGAATACTGCTTTCTCCGGCTTCCTCCATTCATGAAGTATGGTCTCCCTTAGGGATCCATGCACCGGAAAGGTTCTGCCCTGTCTAGTCTGAAGGCTTTCATATAGGAGGTCATGCACTGACAACTCCTGGTTCTCTGGGGACTCCAGTTCCAGGGTGTCGTAGATTGCTTTCAGGAGCTCCTCTGTCTCCTCTGAAGGAAAAAGGAATTTTTGTATCTTTTCTGGCCCTTCCTCGCTCGGGTCTATCTCCTCAGGCTCTGAGGCTGAGCCTGAGTTGTTCTCCCCGTCCTCCAGGACTCGATGCTGGTGGACTGCCCGTACCTGGGCCCTAACTTCTGGCCTCACGGTAGTACTGGTGCCTGAAGTACCTGGGCTGGGTTCAGCAAGTGTCTCTTGCTGTGTGGGCTTAAAGGACTGAAACGTCTGTTTCATCCCTGACTTTAATGAGTCCATAAAGCCTTTGAGAACAGGGCCTGTTTCTTCTTTGACAAGTCTGTCTATGCAGTCCTGACAAGCATTCTTTTTCCACCCAATCTGCATCTTCCTGGTACATATTGGGCATCTTTTTCTAGGTGTTTCTTTCTTATCTCTGGGCTCGTGGGTCTTGTCCTGTAATACAGTAAATGACAAGCCCCTGCATATTACTTACACTGAAGTAAACACCCAAACCAGAAACACCACGTGGACTCTCTTATTCTAGTCTAAGAATTATGAGAAGTACCCACCACCAGAGCCTATGTTAGAATATGTGACGTCTGCCACCATCAGCATAGGAGAAAACAAACGGTCTCTGGAATAAAACAGACTCCCCCTGTGCCGCCCCCACAGGGGGGTAAGAAAAGGAAAGAAGCGGTCTGCCCCTTATTTTCTTACCTTAGGGCCCGATGCGACCGATGGCGCCTCCAGATCTGCGTCTCTGGATCCTTCCATGTTGCGCGGCGCCATCTTTAGGTCCGGGTCCCTTAAATATGAGAGGAGTGGAGGTCCGGGGCGGCGCTGTGGATCCGACGCCGCCCCACGGCACAGCACGCCTGTTATCTTCAACTAGGCTTCCAAATGGGTGTACCAAGATGGCCTCCGCGAGACTTCCTGTTTTCTGCGCCGGAAGTGACACTCTAGCTGTGCGCCCAGCGCCACGCTGTTCTGGAGCTAGAGACTCCCCTCTGGAGATCTGTCTGCCCGGGAAGGATACCGGCCCCGAGCCTCCGCCAGGAGGATACCCTGCTGTGCCGCGGCTGGACCCACTGGATCACCTCCTCCACCCTCACAGGTAACCTCGCTGAGGATACACCCGACTTGGGAGGTGGGGTCCCATACCATCACCCATGACCCCCGTTTCAGGTCTCCTGGGTGGCCCCAAACTGACTCATACCCCAGGGGAACTACCCCTGTTGACTGGGTATGGCCGTCGGGGGGGCCCCTGCCGCCTGGCACGAAGGCCCAAAAAAAATAAAACAACAAACATCCCTTGGATGGTGCCTGTCTAGCCTGAGGAAACACAAATACTGAGGGGCTAATGCATGAGTAAGACTTTTATGATGTGGATCATGTGTTTCCTGTTCTAGGTGGGAGGAGCCTCTCTGTAAGCCGTCCTGGAAGATGACTTGGAAAATACATATGCTGCTACTGGTAAACCCCTTAAATAGAAAGCTACACTATATTACCAAAAGTATTGGGACACCTGCCTTAAACACGCACATGGACTTTAATGGCATCCCAATCTTCAATATTGAGTTGGCCCACCCTTTGCAGCTATAACAGCTTCAACTCTTCTGGGAAAGCTGTCCACAAGGTTTAGGTGTGTGTCTATGGGAAAGTTTGACCATTCTTCCAGAAACGCATTTGTGAGGTCAGGCACTGATGTGGACGAGAAGGCCTGGCTTGCAGTCTACAGTCCAATTCATCTCAAAAGGTGTTCTATCGGGTTGAGGTCAGTCAAGTTTCTCCACCCCAAAGTCTCTCATATATGTCTTTATGGACCTTGCTTTGTGCACTGGTAAGCAGTCATGTTGGAAGAGGAAGGGGCCATCCCCAAGCATGAAATTGTCCAAAATGTCTTGGTATGCTGAAGCCTCAAGTGTTACATTCACTGGAACTAAGGGGACAAGCCCAACCCCTGAAAAACAACCCCACACCATAATCCCCCTTCCCACCAAATGTCTTGGACCAGTGCACAAAGCAAGGTCCATACAGATATGGATGAGTGAGTTTGGGGTGGAGGAATTTGATTGGCCTGCACAGAGTCCTGAACTCAACCAGATAGAACACCTTTGGGATGAATTAGAGCAGAGACTGCAAGCCAGACCTTCTCGTCCACACAAGTGCGCTGCCGGAAGAATGGTCAAACATTCCCATAGACACTCCTAAACCTTGTGGACAGCCTTCCCAGAAGAGTTGAAGCTGCAAAGGGTGGGCCAAGTCAATATTGAACCCTACGGACTAAGACCATGATGCCAGTAAAGTTTGTGTCCCAATACTTTTGGTAATATGGTGTATATGTCTATTCAGGCCAACATGAGCCCCGAACATCCGATACTACCCTGGCTCATGCTCCCCCACCACTCCTTGGAACCAAGTACGTTCCCTTTCATAATGAAGGACATCACAACGTGCTAATGAACATGATATGCATTTCCATAAAGCGCAATCAGGAAAGTGGGAGTCAAGTCTACTTCTGCATTTAAAAGTACATTAGGCCATTTGCCCAGCTCTACTGAACACCTACTCTCCTGACAAGAGAAAAGCATAAAAATGCAACTAAAGCCGTGTTTTGCAAATATGTTTAAGAGCATCAAGCATTTGGAGCGTTCATTCACTCCACTGGCCAGAATATGAATTCATAATGGCCATGGAAATGAAGGTGGGCTCAATGTTTAGATGTGTTTAGGCGTGTTGGGTGTTTTTTCTGCCGAAACACTTCTCTTTTGAATGCAGTGATGGGTTTTTCCTTTAAACGCCTATGTGTACATAGACTAACATGGAGGGGCATTTAGAGGCGGGGGCGGCAAGTGTCTAGCCCCCCCGTTTTACTTACCCAAGCCCCAAATTTCCATGGGCACGTCCCCGCCGTCCTTCTCTACACGGAGTCCTGGCTTTGATTGGATAGATTGACAGCATCGGGAGCCAATGGCTGCGCTGCTATCAATCAAATCCAATCACGTGGGCGCGGCCGACTCATACACTCGGCATCGATGGACGCCGAGTGTATGACTCGGCACGCCCACAAGGTAACCCCTTCGGGAGAGTGCTTCTCCTAGGGGGTTGTATAATGCTGGGAGTAGCCGCCGAGGACCCCCAGAAGAGGAGGATGGGGTCACTCTGTGTAAAACGAGCTGCACAGTAGAGGCAAGTATGACATGTTTGTTTTTTAAAACAATGCTTTAGTATCACTTTAAAAACCAATGAGTGAGCAGGCTTCCCCTCCCTTTCCTGACCTGTTGGGCTGCATTAACAGATAAGGGTCTGGTATGAATTTTGGGGGGGGGGGGGGGGACGGGACGACCAACACCATTTAATAAAAAATATACAATTTTGGCATGGGGGGGGGGGACCCGAAGGGTCTGGAGTGGATTGGGGGGAACCACACGCCATTTTTTTGCCGATGTTTTTATTGCCAGCAATCCTTGTTTTTACATTCAGCTGTCAGCGGGAAAGCCGGCCGACAGCAGATGACTCATTGGTTGTTAGGGACGTGGCAGCTTTAAAGCGGTTGTATACCCGTTGACACTTATTTTTCGTACACCTGTAAGGCAAAAAAGGCATAATGAGCTAGTATGCACTGCATACTGGCTCATTATAAAATACTTACCTTAGAACGAGGCGTCGGTATCTCACCGGATCCACGCCAAGGGAGATGACCTTTTTGCCTCGGCGTGTCTTCCGGGTATCGCGGTTCCAGCGCTGTGAGTGGCTGGAGCCGCGATGTCAGAACTCCCGCGAATGCGCATGGGAGACTTATTTTCTGGCAAGGTCCGGCGTCTGCCAGGCTTTCAGCCGAGAATCCCCGATGCGCATGCGCTGCTGAAGTCAGCGGCTCATTGCAAGGGGGAATATCTCCTAAGCTGTACAGGTTTAGGAGATATTTTTTCCTACAGGTAAGCCTTATTATAGGCTTACCTGTAGGTAAAAGTTAAAACCACTTTAAAAAAAATTAAACATTTTAAAATAAAAAAATGCAAAACTGCATCAACTGCGTAGATGTAAACCTAGGGTTAATCTTCCGTAGCTTGATTATACAAGGCTTCTTTAATTAAAACCCAGCAGAGACTGACGACTATTGTATTGTCTCAGCTTGTGTGTTGTGAAGGAGATCAATTAACACCAGGCTATACACATCACAGCAGTAAAATAACTCAGCAGACGCGTAAAGAACTGCCTTAGGTGCAACAATTTGCAGATTCAAGTGTACTTTTCAACATAAATGTTTAAAAATGATAAAAAAAAAATAATTAAAAAAAAATGGTTAATCTTAGGTGTACTTTCTAATGGTGTTTATATCAAGCTGTAGGATATGCCTTTCATTATTGTAATAGATAATGTATACGGCCTTGTGTACTTTCCTGTAATGTTAATTGTAAAAAAAAAAAAAAAAGCCAATTTCTTTTTCGTACATCACGGGACACAGAGCGACTTAGTCATTACTAATGGGTTATATAGTTTACCTTCAGGTGCTGGCACTGGCAACTTCCAAACCGGAAGTACCCTCCCCTATATAAGCCCCTCCCATCCGGGAGCACCTCAGTTTTTTGCCAGTGTCTAAGGTGTTGGCCAAAGAGTAACATGTGTTTTCCTGGGCTTGCGTACAGGTTCTTTTACGGGCCTTAGTAAGCTGTTCCGGATCCCACCAAAAAAGCTTCATAGCTAAACGGTCGGTACCCGGGCCTTGCAACAGAAGAGCAAGGTTTTGCCTGTAGAGCCTCTCTTAGGAGGGCTGGACCCTGGGATCCAGAGCTCTGGTCATACCCACGACCAAGATGTTTTCTGTGCAGGGTGCTATACAGGTCCAGGGGAGTGGAATCCTTGGGAACCCGGTCCCTGAAGGTTTAATTACAATGCCTGCCGTGATAGGTGAAGTTTGGGCTTCTGTGGACCAAACAGAGTCCTGCGGCGGGGAACAGGTAAGTGGGGGCCCCCAGGAACTTGGTTCTATTGGGGGACCCCCAAGCCTAATTTGTCTGTCTGTTACCTAATGGTATTCCCGCTAATATCTGTGTATGCCTGTAACTACTGGAAAATGTAAAATTTTAATAGTAGTCAAGAAAAAAAAAAAAAGGGAGGACCGCGGTACCTGTGTTAAACCACTAGAGGCCGCTGTGGTCCATTTTTTCTTGTCATGTGGATCTTTGGTTTTCTCAAGTCAAAAGATCCAGGCAGTTGGTAAGTTCTCTGTGGGAATCCACTTCCTCTGCCCTGTTGCTGCGCTCATCCACCGCACAGGCCCTCCGGCAAAAAGGGCCCTGGCTCCTAGTCCCTGCTTGGTTTCGAAAAGGGCGCCAATGGCGCACGGGCGTGCACGCGCCTCCTATGAAAAAAAAAGGGGCGGGGCGGGTGGATGACGCTCGATGCGCGCCGCGGCGCTTCTGCGCATGTGCAGGCGTCTCAGCATGTGTAAAAGACACAGTACAAGTGTCAGCTGGATGCAAGCAGAGCTAGCAACAAAACGGTGGCACACAGAGGCGGTTGATGCAGGCATCCCCATAGAAAGACACTTTAGTGGACACCAGCTGGTATATAGCAGCAACTGTGTTAGACTATTACCAGCAAAATTGGTGTATGACGACGGGAATACCTCAGCTTTGTGCTTATAGGATATGTCGTCCAGACGCTCTGGAAATAAATCTTCCAAGAAGCGAAAGGGGTCTCCGTCGGGCTCTGAGGATTTTGGGCATGCTGTACTGCGCCAATCTCCCCTGAAATTTCAGAGGTCAGTAGCCGTAGGAACCCCGCAGGAGTACCTGGTACTGCGGCTGTCCCCAGTCCACCTGCTCCTGTATATATAACAGAGGAGGTTTTATCCTCAACTCTGGGAGGATTGGAAGAGAGATTAACAGCATTGATCGCTGCTTCCCTGTCACAGGAAAAGCGCGTCCGATCTCCGTCTCCTCCTGCAGAGTGCCTGTTAGTGGAGGAACAGTCCCAGAGATCGACCTACCTGAAGGGGATCAGGTGAGGTTGATAAAGTTATAGAGGAATCAACAGTGGAAGAACCTTTCTCAGCATCTCAGGCTGAAAGATTATGGGTTCAGTCTCTGACTAACATGGTCCGAGCAGCATTTTAAATGCCTCTGGCGGAACCATCAACCACTACTGTCTCCTCGCTGGGGTCGCTGAAAGCTCCCCAGACTGTCTGTTCCTTCCCAATCCACCCTTTATTGGAAGGGCTTATTTACCAGGATTGGGAGCATCCTGTAAAATATTTACTCCCCCCCCCCAAGAGATTTCCAGTGATCTATCCCATGGAGGATAAGTTAATAAAAAAAAAAAAAAAAAAAAAAAAAAAAAAAAAAAAATGGGAGGGTCCCTACAGTGGACACAGCCATCTCTTGTGTGAATAAATCACTGACATGTCCAGTAGATAATGTTCCAATGTTCAAAGACCCAATAGATAAAAAATTGGAGTCTTTACTAAAATCTGCTTTCTCTACAGCAAGCATGGTGACACAACCTGCAGTAGCAGCGATTGGAGTCTGCCAAGCAATGAAAGATCAGTTGAAACAAGTCTTAAGGGACTTACCAGATCAGCAGGCTCTTGCCCTAGCTGACCTACCTAGAGCCTAGTGTTGCGGTGGACGCCATAAAGGATACAATCCAACAGGCATCCCGCTTTACACTGTCTGTCGACATATGCGTAGACTTCTATGGCTCAAAAACTGGTCTGCTGAAGCTCCCTGTAAGAAATTGCTGATTAGCTTCCCATTTCATGGAGAACGCTTATCTGGAGATGATCGGGACAAATATATCCAGAAAACTTCTGCCGGTAAAAGTACACTCTTGCCGGTTAAGAACAAGGGTAGAAGTCCTTCTTTTAAGAGGCCTACTGCTCCAGTCCCTGGCACATCGGCTGTGAAACAGTTCCGACGGCCTCCGCGGTCAAATCCAGGGGGCAGAAATCAGGGACAATCACAGGGTAACAAGAAACCCTGGGTCAAGAGAGGTACAAAACCTCCCCCCAAGTCATGAAGGGTTGCCCCCACTCAATCGGGTGGGGGGAAGACTTCAGTTGTTCACAGAGACCTGGCGGGACACCATCAGAGACAGATGGGTGATCTCCGCAGTAAGTCTGGGATACAGGCTGGAGTTAAAAGACATTCCTCCTGCCCATTTTATAAGGTCAAACGTGCCAAGCGATCCCCAGAAGAGTGGATCCCTCCTTCTGGCACTAGAGCAACTATTGCTCCAAGGGTTATCATGAAGGTTCCCTTGGAAGAAAGTGGGTTCGGGTTTTACTCGAACCTTGTCACAGTCCCCAAACCAAATGGGGACATGAGGTCCATATTAAATATAAAAGGGCTAAACAAGTTCCTACATATCAGGACTTTTTCGGATGGAGTCGATCCGATCGGTGGCCACCGCCCTACAAGGGCAGGAATGGTTAGCCTCGATCGACATAAGGGATGCTTATTTGCATATTCCCATCTGTCCGGCCCACCAGAAATTTCTACGCTTTGCAGTAGAAGGGCGCCATTTTCAGTTCAGAGCCTTACCTTTCGGTCTGGCCACAGCACCACGAGTGTTCACAAAAATTCTGGCCCTACGATTGGCCAAACTAGGAACACAAGGTGTAACGATAATGGCATATCTAGACGACTTGTTGCTGATAGACCACTCAGTGAAAAAAACTAGAAGTGGTCGTTCACAAGATAATCAATTATCTGGAATCTCACGGTTGCATTATCAACCGAGACAAGTCAGCCCTAAAACCAGTCAAAAGTCTGGAATACTTGGGGGCCAAGACTGGATTCAAATCAGAGAAAGATTTTCTTACCTCCAGAGAAGGTGTCGTCTTTGAAAGATTTGACCCACTTAGTGGGTACAAAAAAGAAAACCATCCATACGCCTGTGTATAAGGCTGCTGGGAAAAATGGTGGCTTCATTCGAAGCAGTACCCTACGGTCAATTCCATTCAAGGAACTTGCAGAGGGCCATACTGTCAGCCTGGAACAAAAAAGTTCAGGCTTTAGACTTACCAATGTCCCTGTCCCCTTCCGTTCGCAAGAGCCTCCATTGGTGGTTGGTGCCCCAGAATCTGGAAAAAGGGAAACCCTTCAGTCCGGTTTCTTGGAAGGTGGTCACTACAGATGCCAGCCTCATAGGCTGGGGGGCAGTACTGGAGCAATGGTCTCTCCAGGGCAAGTGGTCAGAAGCAGAGAAGGCCCTGCCCATCAATCTCTTAGAGATACGAGCAGCCCGGTATGCCCTAGTAGCATGGACATCCAAACTCCAAGGGTCACCTGTCAGAATTCAATCAGACAATGCCACAGCAGTGGCATATATCAATCACCAGGGTGGCACCAGGAGTCGTGCAGACCAGAGGGAAGCGAATTGCATCCTGGAATGGGCAGAAAGGTATGTCCCAGCCATATCCGCGGTTTTCATCCCAGGAGTGGAAAATTGGAGAGCGGACTTTTTAAGTCGCCAGCAATTATGCCCGGGGGAATGGTCTCTTCACCCCGAGGTTTTCCAGGCAATATGCCAGCGGTGGGGAACACCGGATGTAGATCTGCTAGCATCCAGATTCAACGCAAAGGTGGACAGATTTGTGTCTCGCACAAAGGATCCCCTAGCTTGCGGTTCGGATGCCCTAGTGTTCCCTTGGGATCAGTTCAAGCTGATATATGCATTCCCACCGCGATTAATCTGCAGAATCAGGGTAGAAAAGAAACCAGTGATTCTGGTGGCTCCAGCGTGGCCCCGAAGGGCATGGTACGCGGAGATTGTAAAAATGTCAGTGGGAAGTCCTTGGACCCTCCCACATCGTCCGGACCTGCTTTCGCAAGGACCGATATACCACCCTTCCTTACCAGCCCTAGGTTTGACGGCCTGGCTATTGAAGCCCACATTCTAAAAAAGAGAGGGCTCTCTAATCCTGTGGTATCTACCATGATCAATGCCAGGAAGCCGGTATCCAGGCAGATCTATTATAGGATCTAGAAGGCGTACATCACGTGGTGTGAGGCCAAGAAATGGCATCCACGCAAGTACGTAATAGGTAGGATTCTGGACTTCCTACAGTGGGCTGTACATAGGAAGCTTGCCTTGAGTACTATCAAGGGTCAGACGGCCTTGTCAATATTTTTTCAAAGGCCCTTGGCTTTGCATTCATTAGTCAAAGCTTTCATACAAGGAGTGATGCGTATTAGCCCTCTGGTTAGTATTCCCATATGTCCATGGGACTTAAACCTGGTTCTGTCGGTTCTACAGAAACAACCATTTGAACCATTGCGGCACATTTCCTTGGTTCTTTTCACCAGGAAATTGATTTTCTTAGTAGCCATTTGTTCGGCTAAAAGAGTATCGGAATTAGCCGCCTTGTCCTGTAAGGAGCCATATTTGGTTGTCCATAAGGACAGAGTAGTATTACGTCCTCATCCAGCCTTCTTCCTAAGGTGGTATCGAGGTTCCATTTGAACCAAGATGTGGTTCTTCCTTCCTTTTTCCCCAAACCTAGTTCGGTAGAGGAAAAGTTATTGCATTCTTTGGATGTAGTAAGAGCAGTTAAAGCTTATCTTAAAGCCACTGCTCAGATTCGTAGAACGGATACTTTGTTTGTTCTGCCGGAAGGCCCCAGAAAGGGTCAGGCAGCATCAAAAATCTACTTTAGCCAAGTGGATTCGACAGGTCATAATGCAAGCCTATGGCTTGAGAAGGAGACCGCCTCCGTTCAAAGTTAGGGCGCACTCCACAAGAGCAGTTGGAACTTCATGGGCAGTGCATCACCAGGCCTCCCTGGCTCAAGTCTGTAAGGCCACAACATGGTCCTTAGTACACAAGTTTACTGGATTCTACCAGGTAGACGTCAGAAGTCAGGAGGATGTCGCCTTTGGGCGCAGTGTGTTGCAGGCCGCAAAAGAGCCTCATGCCTGATGGCGCCCAGCTTATGTATAGTGTATCCCTCCCCTCATTGGGCATTGCTTTGGGACGTCCCATTAGTAATGACCAAGTCGCTCTGTGTCCCGTGATGTACGAAAAAGAGATTTTTATAACAGCTTACCTGTAAAATCCTTTTCTTGGAGTACATCACGGGACACAGAGCTCCCACCCCTCTTTTTGGGACACTTATTGCTTTGCTACAAAACTGAGGTGCTCCCGGATGGGAGGGGCTTATATAGGGGAGGGTACTTCCGGTTTGGAAGTTGCCAGTGCCAGCACCTGAAGGTAAACTATATAACCCATTAGTAATGACTAAGTCGCTCTGTGTCCCGTGATGTACTCCAAGAAAAGGATTTTACAGGTAAGCTGTTATAAAAATCCCTTTATAATCCATTCAAATAATGAAGCTCTCTACTGCCAAGACATGTCACATCCATAGACTACCGGGGAAAAGAATGGCGATATACTATGAAATATTGTCTCTAGAAGCATTTTGTAGAAAGCCTGGTCCTTCAGAATTTATTTTATTATCCTGTCAACAATGCTGAATGGAACTGCTTTGTCAGACAATATTTTTCCCCATACGGTTTTTGATTAATTTATAATTTCAGCAGAAAAAGAACCTTCATCACACCATGCAATGTACATTTATTTGGTGGTTATGACAAAGCCTAATGCATTACAGTCGCCCAGGAGATGACATCATACTTAATAGGGTCTGCAACCTCAAAATGTCTTTCTGCTTAATTGAATCAGTGCAAAGAATCCATATCCATAATTACTTAGGTTGAAGAAAAAAAGGCCATCAAGTATAACCTCTCACGAACTCCTACAGTTCCAAGAGAAAGCAAAGTGAAAATGTCAGGGGCAATGATAAGCAATTCTTCTTGATCTCCACATACTCCTTAAAAGCAGCAATGTTTGTTAAAACGGAACGCCATGCTGGCCAATGAAATTAAATTGCCACCCTCCAATATATGCTTTTGTCTATGGGCAGGGGTCCCCAAACTTTATATTATATTAGATTAGCGCTTGTGGTCAGTAGGAGGAGGAATAGCGCCCCATCACTGGTGGCAGCGGGAGGAATAGCGCCCCATCACTGGTGGCAGCGGGAGGAATAGCGCCCCATATCTGCGGGAGGAATGCCCAAGGGGCAGATAAAAGGCATGCAAAAGGCTGAAGTTTGGAGACCACTGGTCGGTCTAGGGGTGATCCAACAGAAGAATACCCATGGTCCTGAGACAGCTGGCGCTCTGATCCTTTGCTCTCCAGCACGGACAATTGAGTAAGCCCCTGATGTCATCACATACACTGCAAACCTTGAGCGGTGGCCACTGGTTCTGCACTGTACAGGATATTGGTAAAAAAGGGGTAGCAACACGACTGCAGCCACAGAGGAAGCCAGGAGGAGTGGGGTCTGCAAAACCAAATTAGGGTCCATCAAGTATTACCTTTTAATAATTCCCAGGGGAAAAAAAAAAATAATATATATATATATATATATATATATATATATATATATATATATATATATATATATATATATATATATATATATATATATATATATATATTTATTGTTACCAGCCTTACGTTGGGCTTTAAAAAGTATACGGCATCTACCGTAACCCAAATGTTGAAAACCACTTCCCTCCTTAATGTGCCATGGTGGAAAGCTTATGGAAGGTGTACCCAGAGCCCCACATGCACTCTGTACTATTTCACCAAGCACATAAGACCAACCAACGAAAAGCTCAACCTTTCTAGACTCTGCAATTTGTTCAGGGCTAGTGTTCAAAGAATGTAAAAGCAGTGAGTGGGGCCAATCATGCTCCAGTTTGGGCTACATCAAGTGCAGCCAAGGACAGGTGGGGCTTGGGTCCTCTGGAAAAGCTACACAATACCTACCCCAATGCTCGGCTCAGATGCTTGTGTGTACTGAGACTTGGTTTGGAACCAGGATACCAGAGCCTTGCTTATGGAGTGCTCAGGAAGCATTAGAAATGTTAAGAGCTCAAATTTCAAAACTTTACAAAAGGCCTCAGGTAAAAAAGGTTCCAACTTTGTTTTGAAGTGGATGCAAACCATGTTACAAACTATTTTATAACCTGCCCCCATATCATAAAAGTTGAACACCACTACTATAGCAGGTAAGTAGAACAACTTTTACTAGGACGTTGAGGTTGCAGATAGTAAGCGGAGATGCATGTCCCATACAGCATTGTGACGGGCATAAACTGGTAATATTTATGGACATGGTAAAAGGCCACAAATTTCAATCTTGAAAAGGTGTTACTAGGTGGTTAACCAAAGCCATGACTCTGCCTACACCACCATGCTGCCCAGTGTATGGAGATATATGGGGAACGGAAATATGTCACCCAACCATCTGCAGAACTACACGAGGGGCTAAGGCAGAAAAAGGCTGTGTAAGCAAGACCGCCACACAGCCCAAAGTTTGATGACAGCCAGCAACGGACTTGAATTTTTCCAAATAACTTTACAAATATTTGCAAGTGTGAGAAGACAGAGCAGCATATAGGAAGCCAAGAGCTACATGAGTGAAGTATTTATAAACTAGTTGGAGTTCTGCTGTAAAGAGACGAGTTGTGTTAAGCTGCCCATAGGTGAATCGAAATTCGGCTGGTTCAGCAGAGACTGGCTGAATTTCAATCCATCTATGGCCTTTTCCGTTGGGCAGCAGTCGATCTAATGATTAACCTGTTGAACTGGAATGTTGGAAAAAAAATTCAAACAGCGGCTGCAGTGCTGATCAATGTATCCCCACTGTCCACATACAATAGAACTACGGGGAGGATTCCACCATACTTGTGTTGATGGGGAATTCATTTGTTTTTAGTTTTTTTTCCTCCATCGTCTCCCAGGCTGATGGGGGGGGGGGGGGGTGGAAAGCCCATGTGTGCCCAAGCCTTAAGCCAGCCATAGATGGTTTCAATTTTGACCGATTGGATTAACTTAGGTACAACCAGCATGTTGGATTTCTAGCATGTGAATGTTGGCATTTTATAGCAAAAAGTGACCAGTTACACTTACCGGTAACGGTGTTTCTGGGAAGTCTTCCAGGACGGCACAATGAGAGATGACTGGCTCCACCTGACAGAAAACACAATCAATTCAAAGAGGTTAAAGCACCCGCCCCTCCCCGTGCTCCTCAGTTATGAAAAAGTACAGACCCACACCAGTGCACGAGAGAGAAAACACACACCCAAATAACTCTATACAAACCAATGTATCAACCAAAGTGGTGGGAAGTAGGCCTGCCGTCCTGGAAGACTTCCCAGAAACACCGTTACCGGTAAGTGTAACTGGTCACTTTCTCAAGTCGTCTTCCAGGACGGCACAATGAGAGAGAAGCAAGTAGCTTCAGGCCTACCTTAGGGTGGGACGACTGCTTGCAGGACCTTTCTACCAAAGGACAGGTCCTGAGGTGACAGCAACTCCACTCTGTAATGCCTTAGGAATGTATTCTGGCTTGACCAAGTCGCCGCTTTACAGATCTGTTCCACCGAAGCTCCGGCTCTTTCTGCCCAGGAGGTTGCCAAAGAGCGAGTAGAATGAGCTTTAACTTTCGGGGCTGTCTTACCAGCCTGGTCATAAGCTATGGAGATTGTCTGTCTGATCCATCTAGATATGGATGCTCTAGATGCCTGTTGGCCCTTTTTCTGTCCAAAAAAATGAATTAGTAAATGGCTGGATTTCCTAAATTCACCCACTCTATCCAGATAAGCTAGCAGACACCGTCTGACATCCAGACAATGAAAGGAGGCCTCTCTTTCATTTTGTGGATTTGAACAAAAGGAAGGAAGAATAATTTCTTGTGATCTATGAAACTTTGACACTACCTTAGGGAGGTACAGGGGGTCCTGCCTAAGAATAACTCTGTCCTCGAATAAACTAAAGAAAGGCTCTTTAATCGTCAGAGCCTGCATGTCGCCTATTCTTCTGGCTGTAGTAATTGCCAGAAGAAAAGCAAACTTAAATGTCAGTAATTTAACTGAAATATCTTCTAGTGGCTCAAACGGAGCCTTAGTTAATTGTTCCAAAACTAACGTAAGGTCCCAGGGCGGGACTCTAGAGATCCGCACCGGGGACAATCTATCCCTGGCCATTAGAAACCTTTTAACTAGAGGGTCCAGTGATAACTTTTTGTCCAAAAAATACGATAAGGCTGCTACCTGTACTCTTAGAGTCTTGGTAGCGAGACCTAAGTCGGCGCCATCCTGGAGAAAGTCCAGGATGACCGAGGTTTCTTGCTGGGATACCTTTCTCACTAGACACCAGTGAGAGAAGACTACCCACACCTTCCTGTAGATACGTCTGGTGACTTCTTTTCTACTTGAGAGGAGAGTGTTAATCACTCTCTCGGAACATCCCCTCTCCCGCAGGTTCTGCCTCTCAAGCACCAGGCCGTCAGCTTGAAGAAGCTGGGATCTGGGTGAAAGACTGGTCCCTGTCGAAGAAGGTCCACCCGAACTGGTAGATGGAGGGGAGGTGCTACGGACCAGTTCTGTAGAGCGGGAAACCAGGCTCTCTTGGGCCACCAAGGAGCAATTAGAATGAGTCTGGTCTCTGAGAGACCTAGTTTTTGTAGGACTCTTGGAATGAGACTCAGAGGGGGAAAAGCATAAGCCAGGTGAAAACTCCATACCTGAGCCAGTGCATCCACCCCCCCCCTGAGCCCCACTCCCGGGACAGGGAAAAGAATCTTCTTACTCTCCTGTTCTCCTTGCGGGCAAAGGGGTCTATTTCTGGCCTTCCAAAATGTTGGCACACCAGGTTGAACACCTCTGGGTTCAGCTCCCATTCCCCCTGGAGAATCCGATGACGGCTTAGATAGTCCGCCTCTATGTTGTACCTTCCCTTTATGTGTACTGCCGTAATAGAGGCAATCCGAAGCTCTGCCCAGCCCAGAATCCCTAGAGACAAGGTCAGCAGGGAGGGAGACCTGGTTCCCCCCTGATGATTTATAAAGGCCACCGTGGTCGCATTGTCGGAGAGGATCTGGACCTCCCGGTCTCGGATCCTTTCCTCGAACGCTTTTAGGGCCTCCCCGACCGCCAATAATTCCCGGAAGTTTGAGGAGGCGTGTCTCTGATCCTGATTCCAGGAACCCTGGGCTCGGAGTTCGTCTAAGTGGGCCCCCCAACCCCAGGAGCTTGCGTCCATCGTTATCCTGAGGGGGTCTGTCTGAGTCCATAGATGACCCACCTGCAACTTCTGAGGAAGAAGCCACCAGCTCAGAGAGTCCTTTACTACCTCTGGGATGGAGATTCTGTGGTCTAATGTTCCTCTTGTTCCGTCCCAGGAGGATAAGAGGAATTGTTGGAGGGGTCTGGAGTGGAGCTGAGCCCACGGAACCGCAGGTATACAAGAGGTCATTAGACCCAGTACCCTCATGATGCCTCTGAAAGAGGACTCCCTTACCTCCAACAGAGATCTGACCGCTGTTATGAGGCCCTGGACCTTCTCCTGGGGTAAACAAAGCTTCCTTTGTAAGGAGTCTATCAGGAAACCCAGGTAAATCTTTCTTTGGTCCGGGATCATCGAGGACTTCTCTCGGTTGATGATCCAACCCAGGGATTCCAAGGTACTCACAACCTTGGCCAGGTCTGCGAGGAGGAGATCTCGACTCTGGTTGTAAAGTAAAAGGTCGTCGAGATAAGGGACTATCATTATACCCTCTAGGTGTAGGAAGGCAACCACCTCTGCTACGATTTTTGTAAATACCCTTGGGCTGGAAGCCAGTCCAAAAGGGGAGGGCAGCAAACTGCCAGTGTTGAATCCCCTGAGGAGACCCGATTGCGAATCTGAGGAAGGCTTGATGTCCTGGAAAGATCAGGACGTGAAGGTAGGCGTCCTTTAAGTCGATCGTTACCATGTATACCTCCTTCAGAAGGAGTCTTCTGAGGGTGTATATGCTTTCCATGCGAAATTTCTTGTGACGCAAGGAGGTATTCAGGGGTCTCAGGTTTATTATCAACCGGTACTTGCCTGACGGCTTTGGGACAACGAAGATGTGGGAGTAGACCCCCAGTCCGCGTTGTCCCGCAGGTACCGGGACTACAACTCCCTGTTCTGCTAGTTCTGAAATGTTTTGCAGAAGACCTGCTGCCTTGAGGGGGTCCCTGGGGAGATGCGTTACTAGGAACTTTGAGGGGGGGGGGGGATGAAGGAACTCCAGCCTGTAGCCCTCCTTTATAATGTTGAGAATATGAGGGCTCTGGGTAATACTCTCCCACCTGGAAAGGAATTGGGAAAGTCTTCCCCCTACCCTTACGTCACTTAAAGTCTTTTTCATTTGATTTTTGGTTGGAAAAGAGGATACCTCCTTTTTGCTTATCCTTTCCAACGCCCCACTTCCTATTACCGGCAGGCTTCTTGGTCGAGAAACGATTTCTACCCTGGGGGCCTCGAAAAAAAAATCTTTTTTGGTCCCTTTTAGGTTTAGTGGGGAACTTTTTGCCCTTTTCGGTAGATCTTGATAGGGCTTGGTCCAGCCCTGTACCAAAAAGGAGTGAGCCCTCAAATGGGAGTCCACATAAGCGGGTCTTGGATGCGTTATCCCCATCCCATGTTTTGACCCATACGGCTCTGCGAGCCGAGTTTACGAGGGCACCCGTTTTTGCGGTGGTTCGCACGGTCTCAACTGCAGCATCTGCTAGGTATGCCACTGCGCTACCTATTACCTGTAGAGAGTCTAGGACTTCCCTGGACTTGGACACACGGGAAACATGTTCTATTAGTTTGGTTATCCATGTATCCGCGTTCCTAGCTATACAAGCTGAAGCCAGCGCGGGGCTCATTGCTGCCGCATTGGCTTCCCAGGCTCTACGCAAGGTCGTCTCAGTACGGCGATCCATAGGATCCTTGATATTACCTGCGTCCTCAAAGGAGAGGTCGGATTGCTTTGACACCTGTGCCAAAGAGGCGTCCAATCTGGGAATCTTAAAGAGTTTCTCCTCATCCTCCCCCTTAAAAGGGCACCTACGCTTCCAAGTTTTATATTTCAGAAGCTTCCTCTCAGGTTCCTTCCACTCTCTAAGAATCACATCATGGAGAGCCTGGTGAACCGGGATGGTTCTGGGTTGGGCCCTTACCAAGCCTCGGTACAATCTATCCTGTGCGGATACCTGTTCCATCGGCTCCTGAATTTCTTCAGAGGTGTAGATTGCACCAAGGAGGCCTTCCATGTCGTCAGCTGAGAAGATGTGTCTTCCTGACCTAGAGCCTTCTTCCTCCTCCTCAGCCTGACTATCTATCAGGCCCTCATCGGATAGTCCCTGATCAGGGATCTCCGAATCCTCTTCTGCCTCTGAGTCCTGAGACAGGAGGGATCTCAGGGATTCTGGGTGTCCTCTCCCCCTGGTTGAGGAGAAAAACTCCTGTGAGGAAGGGCCCTCCCTGCTTGTCTGGGGCTCTGGTTCCTTAGCTTTAAGGGAGGCTTGAAAATCCTTAAGGGTGGCAAGCATCTGGGTTTGGACAGAGAGAAAGTCTCTCATCACCTGAGATGTTTCCTTCCCAGCCAGCTTTTGGATACATTTGAAGCAGAAGGGCTTGGAATGGGTTGAGGGTAATTTCTCGTTACAGTAACCGCATCTTTTGGAGCGGGCAGGGGTTCTAGAGGAACGACTGGCAACCCCCTGGGCAGTGACATCCTCTCCTGCAATGTAAGGGTACACAGGAATACATTAACAACCAAAAAGAACCCTGTGACAGGCAAGGGGAAAGAGTCGGGGTACCATCCCCCATCATGACCCCTGCTGGCTGGGTTGACTCACCCCCTGTGGTCTCCTCTGTAGCCGCGGCCGTAGTCGGCCTCTCCTCATGCTCCATGTAGGTGAGATGCTCTGCTCCCGATCGCAGTTCCACTGGAGGAGAAAAAAGGGCGCCTCCTTCCTGGCGTACCTCCGTTTTTGAATGCGGTAACAGACGCCGGCCGCCGCCATTTTGCCGGAGACCGGAACCGGAAATGACGCGGCACGCGATGGCGTCATCCTTGACGCTAGAGGACGAATGTCCTAGACGCCGGGAAAATGGCGCCGCAATGCTATGCACCTGCATAGAGCGGCGCCCTAAGCAAACAGACCGCGCGAGCGGACGGAGGAACCTGCCAGCCCCCCCCTCCAGGATGGACACCCAAACAGGTAGGAGGGAGGATATCTGGCCCCTGAAGTCCCGGGTACAGCCCCGCACCTAAGGAGCTTCAGTGCTCAGGGAGGCTCTTCAACTGCCCTCCCTGAGAAGGAATGGGATACCCCCCAGGACGGACAAATAGAGTCCTGCTAGGCCCAGAGGCTTCCCAGGCATGCGGCTCAGCTCCCGGGGGGGGACTTCCAGCCCCAGGCCTTCAGTCTGTGGAAAAAAAAATAAACGGTTTCACTGTGGGGAAACACAATCAAGAACTGAGGAGCACGGGGAGGGGCGGGTGCTTTAACCTCTTTGAATTGATTGCGTTTCCTGTCAGGTGGAGCCAGTCATCTCTCATTGTGCCGTCCTGGAAGACGACTTGAGAAATCATTGTGTTCTCCCAGCAGGGACAGCTTCCCATGATTGCAGGAAAGAAAATGGCATAACATGGCCATACAGCATGCAGAACTTACTTAATGCCTGCCCCGAGACCTGCTGCAGACCCATTTAGTGGCCCACTAAAATGAATAGGAAAAGGCGACTGTATGCAGTCTTGCACCAAGAGTTTCGTAAAAGCAACCACATGCGCATGATTTATGCTCTGAATGTAGATAGAAAGTGCATCGTGCAACGTCCAACACAAGACTGTGTACAGCCTCCTTTATCTCATTCATTACGGAGGCATTACGCAGGCTATGCACATTGTCCAGTCCCTGTATGGCCACATACATGAAGCCTAAAACTGGCCATACACAAGTAGAATCTCATCAGAAAATTTGAATTTTAAAAAGCGGAGTTCCACCCATTTAAAAGTCAGCAGCTACAAAAAGTGTAGCTGCTGACCTAACAGACACTTACCTATCCCACGGTCCAGTGATGCGGTCGCCCAAAGTCTCACTTTTCTCCCCCTCTCTGCGGCGCCGGTGTACTGCCGAGCATTGCCCCCAGCGGATTCTGCCCGCTCTGTACTACGCAGGCGCGGCGCTTTTTCCAAAAATAGCCAAACATGTAGAGCTGAGAGTCAGCTCTACATGGCGCCTGCGCACACCAAATTGTGCTACACTGCTGACATCCAGGCTCTTTCTTTACCATCCCCGTGGATGTTAAAAAAAAAAAAAAAAAAGAGCCAGGAGGCCGAGCGAGCGTAGCGAGGACGTGAGGCCGACTGGCCACTTACATCTAGGTCCACGCAGGCGCCGTGTAGAGCCGACTCTCAGCTCTACACGTTCGGCTATTTTCGGAAGCTCATTGACGTTCGTACTGCGCAAGCGCCGCGCCTGCGCAGTACAGTTGGGGGCAGAATCCGCCGGGGGGAACGTTTGTCGGCAGATCACCGGCATTGCAAGTGTGGGCGCCTGGCTGTGGCTGCACAGCTGGGCGCGCACTGCACATGCTCGAGCCGTGCGTTGTGAATGGCCGACACTCTTCTGGGAACTGTAATGTGTCCCAAAAGACTACAAGGAGGGGGAGGTGGGAGAGGTGAACTTTCGCTCGGCGCCAGGAGAGGAAGAAGTGGTAGCTGGATACCTGTGAAAAACGAGATACCCGCTCCCCCCAAAAAAAAATAAAAAAAAAAACTACATGCCAAAATGAGACATGTCAGGGGGTCACAAGTACTTAAAGCGGAAGTTCCATTTTTGGGTGGAACTCCACTTTAAGAACGCTCTCCATGTTGGCGGGGTATAATTGGCGTTGGTTTTCTACCACACTGATGAGAAAATTTTAAACCAATTTCTAATAGTGAATGTAATTTTCGTTTGCAACAATTCAACATCGAAAGCAAACATTTTAAATCATGTTCGCCAAGCCATCGAATGCACTGAGAATTTCATACGAATGTTTGTCTGAAAAGCTACTACTGTATGGCAAGCTCGGGGTAGATTTCCAATAACATAACAGGTGAACAGGAGAAAGGCAGCTCTAAATTAAAAGTGGTTCTAAAGCCTCAAGGTTTTTTACCTTAAAAGCGGAGTTCCACCAAGTTTTCTTTAAGTCAGCAGCTACAAATACTGCAGCTGCTGACTTTTAAAATATGGACACTTACCTGTCCAGGGCGCCCACGATGTCGGAACCCAAAGCCGATCTGTCCCTCGGCTCTTGGGTGCTGCCGCCACTTTCTTCTGCGCAATCTGAATGGTCCCTGCTGTCTTCTGGGACCTGTGTCTCCCGTCTCCCAGAAGACAGCGGGGGGGGGGGGGGCCCGTTATAACAGATATCCGTGGATACTGCGGCTATCTATGCCCGGAAGTGGGAGCAAATACCTGCATTATACAGGTTTCTGCTCCCTCCTCCCCCCCCTGAAAGGTGCCAAATGTGACACCGGAGGGGGGGGGGGGGGGAGGATTCCGAAAAATTAGAAGTTCCATTTTAGGGTGAAACTCCGCTTTAAAAAGGTAAAAAAAAAAAAAAAAAAAAACACAAAAACACCTTCTGTGCTGCAGGATCCCCAGCCCCCCTTATTCTTACCCTAGCCAGCGATGTGCACGAGAGAAGCGGCTCTCACCACTGTCTCCTTCCTCACTGGGCAGACTGATGGCAGCGGGAGCCATTGGCTGCCATCAATCAAATGCTATGACGAGGGAACCGAGGCTGAGCCACCTGCTCTGTGTCATTACACCTGTAAAATATGCTAGTGAACCAGTAGTAAAAAACACGATTGCACTAGCCAACACCTGAAAATAAAGGAGAATACAACTTAGACAAGCTCAGCGATCAGAGAACGCCCGGAGGGTGAGGTTTGCTGTGGTTCACCATATATGTCGGGGTGGAGTCCTGTTATAGGACTGAATTAAAAGCAGGAATAACAGGAATGTGGGGAAAGACCAAACCTGCAACATTCACTTAAAAACAAACTAAACTGTCCCAGGGGCGGATCCAGAGTCTTTTCTCGGGAGGGGCACTGCCAAAAAATGTTATTTTTGTGGGAAATGGCTGGTGTCGGCGCTTCAATCATCCCGGCACCAGGGTTGTTATGGTGTCAGGATGATTGAAGCGCATTATTTCTATTATTACATTGTAATATAAAATTAAATAGTTCAATGCAGAATCAGTGGGAGCCCCGAGTGTGTCACTTGCCACCGTCGCCTGCAATTAGTGGGAGCCCTGAGCGTGTCACTTACCACACGTTGCGGATTGTCACTTGCCACATCTTGCTGATTGTCACTTGCCTGCCACCAGATGCAGATTGTCATTTGCCACGTCACCTGACACAATTTGCGGATTGTCACTAACTTGCCTGCTAAGGTGTAGTTTTGGTTGTCTCTTGCCATGTCCCAGACTCCCAGAGTCAGGCAGCAGAGAGATAATGTAATCTCTCTGCTGCCTGCACAGTGAGGGCGGAAGTCACTGCAGGAATGCAGGGCAGGCACGGGCGGTGAGAGATGATCTCATCTCTCTGCTCCCCCGCTCCCGGCTAGCTGATTGGCCAGCTGCCACACTGAGCCTGCTCTCACCTGCGCTGCCAACACACTGAGCAGCACAGTCTGCCCACGAACCACGCCGCCCGCAAACCGCGCCGCAAGCGGAGCCGCCCGCTTTCTTACCCATCTGTGGAGCCGCACGCTACCGCACCTGCCTGCAGAGCGGCCCGACGTGACTCAATGACGTCACTCATTGCTAGACGCCAAGCGGCCCAGGCGTTAGCAACGAGTGCAGGGAAGAGGCTCCACCCACCTCCTCCTCCGCTCCTGGTATCGTGTCAGTGCGCCGCGTAACTACATTAGACGAGTCTCTCTCTCGGCGCCGCTGATCGGCTGATGTGAGAAACAGAGAGAGACTCAGAGGCAGCGGCAGAACAAGTACTGTATATACTCAAGTATAAGCCGACCCGAATATAAACCGAGGCACCTAATTTTACCCCCAAAAAAACTGGGAAAACTTATTGACTCGAGTATAAGCCTAGGGTGTCCATCTGCATGCCTCACTGTGCCCAAGACTAGACTGATGTTTAACACGGGAGTCTATGGAAGGAGAGCGAGAGAGAGCGAGAGAGAAAAAAAAAAAAAAAAAAAAATCGGTTCTCCCCGGCCGTAGGTCTACCAGACACCAAACTTTGCACACTTGTAGAGGAGACATGGAGATACATGTGTGCCACGTTTGGGGTCCAGGGGGACCTATGGCCGGCACCGGGTCCCCAAAGTTCAGGAGATCAGGTGCAGGGGGGGGGGGCAATTGCCCTGTTGCCTTCCCACCTGGATCCGCCCCTGAACTGTCCTATTCTTTACATCAGAGGACGATGCACTGGGGTGCATGAAGTTAAATGAAACATTTCAATAAAGGTTAGGAAAAATTAAAAAACTGTGAAATAATTTTAAACGCGTTTCACAGGAAGTACCTAAGAGTGATGAGATGTTTGTGATAATGGAGACAGTATTTATGAAAAGAATTAAAAATAAAAACAACCTTGTCGAGCCAGCTGTTTCAAACAAGCCAACCCACAGAACGCATCTCAGCCAACAATTGATCTGTGTGGTGTTCTATCGAGAAGTGCCCCCCATCGAATAGTGCATGCGCAGCTGATTTGCCGATCAGTTGGAGTGACGCGACCATGGCGCAAGCGCACATCACTTGAGGCAGTTTGACAGGAGAGAGAATATCATGAATGCTATACACAGAACGGAGGGACACCATAGTTCTCATATTGTGCCTCGCTGTTGCGGGGCAGGGTTTCAGTCTGCTCAAGGTCGCCTTTGGTCAATGTTGTATGGTGGCTTTAGTGTCTAGATTAGCGGCTGTTGCCTGTGTCTAAGGGCAGGTTGCAACACAGACAAAACATGCCCCTTCAACACAGCCACAAGCCGCACTGCAACAGCGAGGTATATCGTAACAACTACGGTGTCCCCCTAAGCCCTGCTTTCAATAGTGTCCGTGAAATTCCCTCTCCCGTCAAAAGTGTGCGGATCCGTCCTGCGCAGGCACTATTCAATGGGGGAGACGGCATGTCTCGATAGAGCACCAGCATACGGCTATATTCACACTGGCACCGCTGCTAATTTCTTAATACAGGAGGAAGTATCTGGAAGTAGGCGTGTAGGCCACATGCACAATGTGCGTTTAGCCACTGTGCACCCAATCCGGGCATTTGTGCGCTCAGGAGGCACAGGTGTGGCGTCCAATCCTGCAGTCTACCAAAGTCTAGGACAGGCTAAAATATGCTGTTGGACAGTGTATCGAGCGGTACTTATGCTTGGGTCACATGCATTCAGATGCAAATGCCTAGAATGTGAATATCGTGTTCTAAGTCCTAAACATGAGCACCACCCAGCACAATGCCCAGCCGCAGCATATTTCAGCCTGTCATAGACCTTGCCAGGCTACACCTGTGCCTCCTGGGTGCATGAAAACCCCTAGATTAGACGCACAGGGGCTAAACACGCAGTGTGAATGTGGTCTAAAGACTCGTACGCACGATCCGATTGTTGGGCAACCGAGCGTCTGATTTTTGTGTGTGCCAGGATCTTGTCTTGCATACTAAAAAGGTACACTAATGTTGTGCAAACACAAACGTAGTGATGTACTACGAGGAATTTCAGCACCCTTTGTTCCTCATCTGCTAATTTCGTGTTTGGTGAGCACTGATTCCGAGCATGCATGTTTGTAGTTGTGTGATGGATTTGTGTACTGACGATACAAAAATCTGACGATTTTCTGTCGTATCATTGTCCGCTGAAAATTTACTAGCATGTCATCCAACATTTGTTGGACAACAATTTTCAAAAGGAGCGTACCAACGGTCAGATTTTAGGACAACAGTCTGTCAACAGACAATCCCCAGCCAACAATCTGATCGTGTGTACGAGGCTTAAGACCCCATACACACTATTAGATTTTCTGCAGATTTTGTCTTCAGATTTATCAAAATCATAATCTGGGAGGTCAAACCTTAAGAGTTTCAATTTGTATGCAATCAGGCAGGCCCTTGCACTACATGGTTTGGTAAATTTGAAGACAAAAATCTGAAGAAAATTTAATAGTGTGTATGTGGCTTAAAGTGGTTGCATAGTGTGTTTTTTTTTCACTTTTACCTACAGGTAAGCCTATAATAAGGCTTACCTGTAGGTAAAAAAAATAAATAATAATATCTCCTAAACCTTTACGGTTCAGGAGATATTCCCCTCGCAATGAGCCGATGACTGCAGCGGCGCATGCGCACAGGGGATTCTCAGCTTATGTTTCCCACGCGCGACGACATCGCGGCTCCAGCCACTCACAGCGCTGGAGCCGCGATACCTGGAAGACACGCCGAGGCAACACGTCATCTCCCTCGGCGTGGACCAGGGGAGTTACCGATGCCTCGTTCTAAGGCAAGTATTTCATAATGAGCTAGTATGCGGTGAAAGCTCATGCCTTTTGCCTTACAGGTGACAAAAAGAAAACATTTTTTTGACTATACAACCGCTTTAAGTGGTATATACCTACCCTTACCTGAGTTTACTTGCCTTTATATACATTACACCTCCCTTTAGCCACGTTCACATCTGATCTGCTCCTGGATGCACAGAATTTATTTAATTTGCATCTAAAAAGCAGATAAATGTGCAGTGAAGAATACCATTTAAAGCCATTACATGTATTTAGACGTGTCCTATAAACACATATAATCACAGGTTTGTCAGTGCCAGTGTGAATGAGGCCTAAATGTCATCTGATTAAAAGGTTTTACAACTCCTTCAAATGACGCATAAAGAGAAATTAAAAAAGGCGTTTTATACATTTGCCTGAAATAGTTATGCAAGGTCTGCTTTAGATGATTCATTACCTTGACAGGTAATTTTAAAATCCTGTCATACGAGGTAACTTGTGCCAAAAAACTTTGGGTGTTCATATATGATTTGATGTCTGATTCCAGCACTGCTTGCTGCGAGCAGGTGACAATACGGAGATGAGAAGTTCCTACAAGTATCAGAAGCATATGTAATAAAACAAGAGTTTGGACAGACGCACTCCACAAAAAGTCCACCTTTACTGGGTCATAAGAACACACACGAGAAAAGTCTACGCGTTTCACTCTACATCAGCACTTATTCATTACTCCTATGAGAATCATCAATAAATTCTGATATAGCACGAAAAGCGTAGACTTCTCTCGTGCTCCACGAGTGTATGGATATTTACATACTGCAGTTACATTGATTCATCTTGGAGCAATGTAACTATGTACATACCATATGTGGCTGAAGTCCCTGAAAGCTTAAAAAAATAAATAAAATAAAACAAAATAAAAATCACTGAAGTATACACCATTACTCCAGTGATCTTCACTGGCTTCCAGGTCCCGTGCCAAGCAGCTACCCCATTGTTCTGACCACAGGAGGTTAGATGCTCCACATGGGCGCCATGCAGAGAATGCTTTGCTTGGATGAGGTAGAGAGGTGGGTGGTGACATCACAATACAAAGCATTCTCTGAATGACACCCACGCTGAGTGACCAGCTTTCAGAATGCAGCAGGACAGCCGATTGACATGGTACCCGGAACCAAGTAAAGGTCACTTGAGTACTGGCGTCTACTTACAGTGATTTCCAGGGGCATCAGCCAGGTATGTTGGTCCAAGCTGCACCAATATAACCATTAATGAAATATCGGTACCTGGAACTCCTCCTCAAGCCCAGGTTCACACTGGAGAGTTCAGGAGCCGCAAAAAAACACACACACACACACACACACACACACACACACGTCCGTTTACCAGCAGCAGTGTACATAAGGGCTGTTTAAACCGGACTTGCACTCATGTTCTACTTTAAAAAGGGGGAAATATATTTTCTTAGGAGCACAGCTCAGACTTCTGCCTTTCTCGCCTAGACAAGAATGACATTCCTTCTCCCCTTCCCGAAGATTCCTCAGATACCCATATCAAGCATAGCAAGAGGCTTCGGGGCACTGCAGAACACACTGCACATACGTACTGCCACATCTTGAAGGGGGGGGGCTAGGCCCCAGAAGAGACAGCCAGCTGCCAATGACTTCAGCAAAGATTGAGGTGCAGGACCCGGCATGTGGCGGCCTACCACAAATTACAGGGGGACAACACTGGATCATCTGGACATGCGAGTACAGAAAGTCAAGAGGGAGGAAAAAATAAATAAAAAAACCCACATAGGGGATTGAAATCCTTCTGAGTCAATACAACATGAGACCCTACCGGGCACTCCAAGGCCATCTTAGCTCTGGGGAAACAGCAACTGGACAAGACTATTCAGAATGGTTGGACGCAACTTCCAGAGACTGGTCCACCTCTGGCGTCTCCTGGTGCTCGACTTCAGTGCGCCTGCATCACCCATCCCATTAAACAACGCTGTCCAACTGATCTTGGGGGGAAAAAAACAGAGTTATTGAGTTAGATAATTTGGCATAAGATGTCAAAACAGGGAGGCATCTAGCACTACAACCCTTCTTTCCTCCATAAGCATCCATCTATGATACTGTACATCAGTCGATTCAATCATGCCACCTTCTCCTAAGATGTCCACTGATAAGTTTAATTCCAATGTCTATTAGCTACCTGCTGATAATGCAGGCATAAGCTCACAGGTTAGAAAACCTTGTTCAACCAACGTTGTCCCTCTTTCACAGCAGATATACGAGTCAGACGCCAAAAAAAAAAAAAAAAATAATATAAGAAATTGTGCGTTTTGTGATCCGATGGTGCCACCATTGATTTTGAAATGCTTTCGGAATTCAACCCATGTATGGCCAGCTTAAAGAAAGGAGGAGTTCCACCCCCACCAAAAAATTTAAACTCAGCAGCTACAAATACTTTTACCATTAGGACACTTAGCTGTCCAGGGTTCCCGCGATGTTGGCACCCCAGCTGATTTGCCGATTGGCTCTCGGGTGCTGCCGCCGCCATTTGTGCCAAAGGAAACCGGCAGTAAAGCTTTTCGGCTTCACAGCGGGTTCCCTACTGCGCATACGCGAACAGTGCTGCGCTAACTGGCCCGGTTCCAGAGGAAGCCGAGGTCACCCAGCACAGTCTCCCAGAAATGGGGGGGGGGGGGGCGCAGATAAGCAGAGCTTCCACTTTTGGGTGGAACTCAGATTTAAGGCACCCATTGATAACATCCAATTCCATTGCCTATTAGCCACCTGCAGAGAATGAAGCTCACAGGTTAGAAAATCTTGTCCCTATAACAAGCAGTGTACTTCCGTCCATAGGCTTAAACACAAGCCACCAGAAGGCTGTTGGCATACGCTGGTACCATTATGTAGGCACATGGCACTGCCCCTTTAGTGTCTATACCAAGCTGAAGACCTGCTTAGCTGATTCAATCACCTGAGCAGACAACATTCCCCTAAAACCGCACAATGTAACCACTGCCTAGGAGGCCTTTGTATATCTAACCAGGTAACCGCGTCACATCGTAACCACTGGCAAAAAAAAAAAAAAAACCCACACCATAAGAGGCCTTTGTCTTTCTAATCAGGTAACCAAAAGACAGTTTATGTTTCTACAAAATGCTTTTACAGTCGCAAAATGCATAGCGTGCCTGCCCCCAGCTATGTAGCATCCATTCCCTTTGGAATTGCGTGCCGTTAACATTCCCTTTGATCAGATTTCCAAAGCTTGTATACGTTCCTATGACTTTTACAAGGTGGAGAGAACAGGGTTTATTTTTCTAAACAAAGCTGTAATGGTTATCCCTATAAAAAGGCATTGTTTGATGTGATGTGCCTAGCAATGTGTCACTCATACTGACACAATGACACCGGCACCAGTCACAAACACAACCAGCAGGGAAGCGAGGTGCGGTGACAATACCCCTTGTTCACAGCTGACGTCATCCCGTTCTGCTACACTAAATACAAGGACTTAATTCTTTTCAGCTGATCCACCAAGATTCCTTCCCCCCCCAATCCGCAGTTGTCACAATATGCTGTGTCACATTAAAGCTGCCCGGCATAGCCATCCGCTGGATTTCCATAAATAGCGGAAAGCTATGCAAAATAGACCGATTATTTTAAAAGCCCATTCTGTGCTGTCAGTGAAAGTGCTTGTCAAACCCACATGTCTGTGTAATGAAGGCTGGCTGAAAGGCGAGGTGGGGCGTGCAACAAAACGCTGATTATTCTGGCTATGTGCAAAGAACCCGCAACGCCGCGATTAAATAAGCAAACGGCTACAATCATGAATCGAATATATTTACAAGAGAATAATCAGGCTCAGTGCGGCGGCTACAGATTAACTGCAAAGGATTCATGGACACCTGTATATTCTGTATACCGATATCAAAGGATCCCTTATACAAAGCACTCCTGTACACCAGGGTCATTATAGACCTAGGAAGGGAAAAATGCAATATTTTAAAGGATTTAACAAATTATTTTAATCTGATATATTCACATGATTCAACACAGTACTGCCAGGGAGTGCAAGCGATTCCGTTATATTATTGTTGAAAAGCGCTACGCAAACTGTTGGCGCTATATAAAGCCTGTATTATAACTAAATAATAATAATGTCCTTTATATGACTTGCATACTGTTGGCACTATACAAATCCTGTATAATAATAATAATTGTCCTTTATATGAATTGCAAACTGTTGGCGCAATATAAATCCTGCATAATAATTAACTAATGCTGAATACATAGATGTGAATAGATCACAGGAACTTAAAATAACATTCCTATGGAGAGATTTTATTACCGTATACAGTTTGTCAATTATGAAAAAAAAAAAAAAAAAAAAATCAATCAATCAATCAGTTATTTCTAGGGACAAAGCTTTAAAATCCAGGGACCGGCCCAAAATTAGGAACTGCTGCCAAACCTGCAGATGTGTAATCTGCATCTGTTCAGTGTCGACTGCATTCTAAGACAGTGACTCAACTGACAGGGCTTGTGAGTATGGTAGTTATTCAACATTTAAAAATGGACAGCCAAGCAGCTTAGGGCCACTAAGAATAAAATACTGGCTGCCATCAGAATAATGAAAATTTAATAAAAAAATAAAAAATGTAAAACTAAAAATTTTGAAAAATAAATAGATCACAAACCGCCCTATTTCATCTGGTGAGGGATGACCGATTGCCCAATTTTTGCATTTGCATCTGTCAACTTGTACACTTTTTAAAATATGTATCTACTTTAATAAAAAATAGTTACTGTGTAAACAAAAAAAAAAAAAAAAAAAAAAAACACAGCCATCTATAGGACAAAAGAATCCAACACACTGAAAATTCCCCCACCACTGCTCAGGCCTAAACCAGTGCCTTCATTCATATAGTGTCATCATTTAAACATCTTTACTGACGCTTAGTTTTTTTTCAGTCCATTGACAGATAACAGTAAGGTTTATGCAGCCTCAAATGTAAATAAATACATTCCTTGGTGTGTGCAAGTAAATAATGCACTGGCAGCCTGGCACATAGCAACTAGTGAAGCAAGGGATCCACAAGCTTCGCTGATCCCTGGGGAACCCTGCGTACCGCGCTGATCCCTGTGGAGCGCCATGCCGATGCCTGGGGTGCCCCACGCCGTGCTGATCCATTGGGTGCCCCGGCGTACCGTGCTAAACCCTGGGGTGCCCCCGCGATGATCCCTGGGGAGCCCCACATACCGCACTGATCCCTGGGGGAGCCCCATGCCGATACCTGGGGTGCCCCACGCGTACCGTGTT
Organism: Rana muscosa; assembly: GCA_029206835.1. Classification (NCBI taxonomy): domain Eukaryota; kingdom Metazoa; phylum Chordata; class Amphibia; order Anura; family Ranidae; genus Rana; species Rana muscosa. The sequence continues at coordinate 1,027,830,640 of CM055117.1, forward strand.
AAACCCTGGGGTGCCCCCGTGATGATCCCTGGGGAGCCCCCACATACCGCGCTGATCCCTGGGGTTACCAGATCAGCAATTTTTCCTTTTGCTCCACAGAAAAATTATTGATCTATTTTCCACAAATTCAATCATAAAAAAAAATTGTGGCAGGTCTACCAGGTCTTTGATCTTCTTGATGACAGAGAGATCTCACCAACAAAGAAAACATTAAGAAGTCTACCCATCTGCCTCCAAATCATCCACGGCCAGATTGGCCTCCATTTTGCTGCCCACCTGGCCAATGACTGGATGCATAAGGACTACAAGGACATAAAAAAACTTATTTCGGAGATATAGGCACAATTGCTTACATCATTACCACTGGGGTACCCATGGGCATAAGATGTTGGTTGGAATGGAAGAACTGACCACAGCAGGATCCTCCGGTCTTGGAATAAGCATGCATGGACACATGAAGTAATGTGCGTATTCATAACCATGGTACAGGCCTCATCTTTGGGAAACGAGTGCCCATCCAGGAACACCCATCCTGGGCAATCAACCTTCCCGTGAGGACTTTGCGGCAGGTGCATGGGTATACATGAACATTCCCCAGGTGGAGAGTCATGGGACAGATCTTGTGATCACCCACTTTTCATGACTACCAACCCCATACACTGCCTGTATGGCCATTTAAACTGATGGAAATGTTGCCATATAAATAGTGTGCAGCAGGTCTATGGGCAGTGAGAACACCTGGTCTATGAAAAGTGATCACAGGACTCATCGCTATTGTCATTGAACTGAGCAGGTATCACTGAACCCTCTCCCATTCCTTATCTCCAGGGATCTATGGGCAGTGATCATAGGACACCCATCCATTGTCTCCAGTGATCACACCTGGTCTATTGGCATTGCTCACAAGGCCCTTCATCTACTGTCTCCAGTAATCCTATGGGCAGTAATCCCCTCCACATTATCCAGTGATATATGGACAATGATCCTTCATTGTCTCCACTAACCAGCCCATCCATGGTCCCCATTGATCAGCCCATACCTGGTTGCCAGTGATCACACCTGGTCTAAAGACAGTGACCATTGACCTGGGCAGTGATCTGTTTTCAGTGCCCCATGGTCAACGATCCTCCATTGTTTCCAGTTATCTATGGGTATTGAGCACCCTCCAGTATTCTCAAGTGATCACACCTGGTCTATGGGCAAAGATCACCCCTCCACCATCTCCAGAGATCAATGGGCAATGATCCTCCATTGTTTCCAATGACCATGTTTAGCCTATCCATGGTCCCCAGTGATCTATGGGCAATGTCTCTCCATTGTTTGCAGTCATCTATGGACAGTGGTCACATCTGATCCATGGGCAGTGATCAGCCATGGTCTCCAGTGATCTATGGGCAGTGATCAGCCATGGTCTCCAGTGTTGACACCTGGTCTATGGGCAACGATTCATGGTCTCCGGTGATCTTTGGGCAGTGATCCTCCATGGCCTCCACAGTGATCACACCTGGTATATGGTCAGTGATCCTCCATGGTCTCCAGTGATCTCCAGACACCTGGTCTATGGGCAATAATTAGCCCATCCATAGTCTCTAGTGATCTATGGGCAGTGATCCCCCATGGTCTCCACAGTGATCACACCTGGTCTATGGGCAGTGCTCATTGATCCTCCATGGTCTCCAATGATCTTCCATGGTCTATGGGCAGCCTTCAGACCTGGTCTATGGGCAGCCTATCCATGGTCTCCAGTGTTCACACCTGGTCTATGGGCAATGATCAGCCTATGCATGATCTCTAGTGATCTATGGGCATTGATCCTCCAATGATCTTCCATGGTCTCTAGTAATCTATGGTCAGTGATCACACATGGGAAAGGACCAGCCTATCCATGGCCCCCAATAGTCACACCTGGTCTATGGTCGGTGATCCCGCACTGTCCCCGGTGATCTATGGCCGGTGATGCTCCTCTTACCTGCGGCTCCAGCATCCATTCCTCCGCCCCCGGGGTGGCCTCCTCCCGGTAGATGAATGCGGAGTAGAGGGGGATCCGGTGCTCGGTGCTGTACAGGGTGGCGGAGTGCGGGTCCCCCCGGTACCTCTGGCAGATGCGGACCTGTCCCGGGTGGGTGAATCCCTCCGGCGGACTCTCCCGGTAGAAGAAGCGGTTACACTCCGCGAAGCCATCCTCCCCATCCTGCACCACCCGGCCGTACAGCATACAGGGCAGAGCCGCCAAGATCATCACCAACGCCGCCACCGTCATCTTCCTCCCCGGAGTCCTCCTGCACCGCACACACACTACCTGCCGGCCGAGGAGGAGGAGAGGAATGCAGGAGGAGAAGAGCCACTGACCGCCCACCAAACAAACAACTCCGCCCACTATACACCCAACTCCGCCCACTATACACCCAACTCCGCAGTGTGACCGACTGCAGACACCGCGCACTGCCTGCCGGGAGATCCCTCCCTTCTACCACACAGTCCTATACACGGGGACCTGACACCACTCAGAGTCCTGTACATAGGGACCTGTCCTCCCCAGAGAGCCTTGTACATAGGGACCTGTCCTCCCCACAGAGTCCTCCTGTACATAGGGACCTGTCCTCCCCACAGAGTCCTCCTGTACATAGGGACCTGTCCTCCCCACAGAGTCCTCCTGTACATAGGGACCTGTCCTCGCCAGAGAGCCTTGTACATAGGGACCTGTCCTCCCCACAGAGCCTTGTACATAGGGACCTGTCCTCCCCACAGAGCCTTGTACATAGGGACCTGTCCTCCCCACAGAGCCTTGTACATAGGGACCTGTCCTCCCCACAGAGCCTTGTACATAGGGACCTGTCCTCCCCAGAGAGTCCGGTACATAGGGACCTGTCCTCCCCAGAGATTCCTGTACATAGGGACCTGTCCTCCCCAGAGAGTCCTGTACATAGGGACCTGTCCTCCCCAGAGAGCCTTGTACATAGGGACCTGTCCTCCCCAGAGAGTCCTGTACATAGGGACCTGTCCTCCCCACAGAGCCTTGTACATAGGGACCTGTCCTCCCCACAGAGTCCTCCTGTACATAGGGACCTGTCCTCCCCACAGAGTCTTGTACATAGGGACCTGTCCTCCCCACAGAGCCTTGTACATAGGGACCTGTCCTCCCCAGAGAGTCCTGTACATAGGGACCTGTCCTCCCCACAGAGCCTTGTACATAGGGACCTGTCCTCCCCACAGAGCCTTGTACATAGGGACCTGTCCTCCCCACAGAGCCTTGTACATAGGGACCTGTCCTCCCCACAGAGCCTTGTACATAGGGACCTGTCCTCCCCACAGAGCCTTGTACATAGGGACCTGTCCTCCCCAGAGAGTCCGGTACATAGGGACCTGTCCTCCCCAGAGATTCCTGTACATAGGGACCTGTCCTCCCCAGAGAGTCCTGTACATAGGGACCTGTCCTCCCCAGAGAGCCTTGTACATAGGGACCTGTCCTCCCCAGAGAGTCCTGTACATAGGGACCTGTCCTCCCCAGAGAGTCCTGTACATAGGGACCTGTCCTCCCCACAGAGCCTTGTACATAGGGACCTGTCCTCCCCACAGAGTCCTCCTGTACATAGGAACCTGTCCTCCCCACAGAGTCCTGTACATAGGGACCTGTCCTCCCCACAGAGCCTTGTACATAGGGACCTGTCCTCCCCACAGAGCCTTGTACATAGGGACCTGTCCTCCCCAGAGAGTCCTGTACATAGGGACCTGTCCTCCCCACAGAGCCTTGTACATAGGGACCTGTCCTCCCCACAGAGTCCTGTACATAGGGACCTGTCCTCCCCACAGAGCCTTGTACATAGGGACCTGTCCTCCCCACAGAGCCTTGTACATAGGGACCTGTCCTCCCCACAGAGCCTTGTACATAGGGACCTGTCCTCCCCAGAGAGTCCGGTACATAGGGACCTGTCCTCCCCAGAGATTCCTGTACATAGGGACCTGTCCTCCCCAGAGAGTCCTGTACATAGGGACCTGTCCTCCCCAGAGAGCCTTGTACATAGGGACCTGTCCTCCCCAGAGAGTCCTGTACATAGGGACCTGTCCTCCCCAGAGAGCCTTGTACATAGGGACCTGTCCTCCCCACAGAGCCTTGTACATAGGGACCTGTCCTCCCCACAGAGTCCTCCTGTACATAGGAACCTGTCCTCCCCACAGAGTCCTGTACATAGGGACCTGTCCTCCCCACAGAGCCTTGTACATAGGGACCTGTCCTCCCCACAGAGCCTTGTACATAGGGACCTGTCCTCCCCACAGAGCCTTGTACATAGGGACCTGTCCTCCCCAGAGAGTCCGGTACATAGGGACCTGTCCTCCCCAGAGATTCCTGTACATAGGGACCTGTCCTCCCCAGAGAGTCCTGTACATAGGGACCTGTCCTCCCCAGAGAGCCTTGTACATAGGGACCTGTCCTCCCCACATAGCCTTGTACATAGGGACCTGTCCTCCCCAGAGAGTCCTGTACATAGGGACCTGTCCTCCCCAGAGAGCCTTGTACATAGGGACCTGTCCTCCCCACAGAGCCTTGTACATAGGGACCTGTCCTCCCCACAGAGCCTTGTACATAGGGACCTGTCCTCCCCACAGAGCCTTGTACATAGGGACCTGTCCTCCCCAGAGAGTCCGGTACATAGGGACCTGTCCTCCCCAGAGATTCCTGTACATAGGGACCTGTCCTCCCCAGAGAGTCCTGTACATAGGGACCTGTCCTCCCCAGAGAGCCTTGTACATAGGGACCTGTCCTCCCCACAGAGCCTTGTACATAGGGACCTGTCCTCCCCAGAGAGTCCTGTACATAGGGACCTGTCCTCCCCAGCAGGGCCGATCCGCCCTATAGGCTTGCTAGGCAAGCTGCATAGGGCCCCGAGTAATTACTAGGGGCCCCCAAATCTTCGCCGCTGCCGCAACCGCCGCCACTAGAGGTCCGCAGGCCGGGCGGAGACAATTTTCATTTTCTTGTAGACCAAGAGGAGGGTCAGGGTGGCTGCCAATAGGAATTGAGCTGCGGCACCGCCCACCTCCCGCCCCGCTAATGTCTGTCTGTGTGTGAGTGAAATGTGGGAAGGGGCGGGGTTGGGCGGCGGCGCTGCAGCTTAATTCCTATTGCCAGCCACCCGGCCGGCTCCTCCACTGTCCCCTCTGCGTAATGGCGGCGGAGAGAGTCTCTGCTGCTGGGGCATCACACCTGGTGTAAGGGGGACTCTGCTGGGAATGCCTGGTGTAAGGGGGGCCTCCGCTGGGAATGCCTGGTGTAAGGGGGGCCTACCCTGGTGTAAGGCCTCCGCTGGGAATGCCTGGTGTAAGGCAGGCCTCCACTGGGAATGCCTGGTGTAAGGGGGGCCTCCGCTGGGGAGGCCTGGTGTATAGGGGGGCCTCCACTGGGAATGCCTGGTGTAAAGGGGGCCTCCGCTGGGGAGGCCTGGTGTAAGGGGGGCCTACGCTGGGGAGGCCTGGTGTAAGGGGGGCCTCCGCTGGGAATGCCTGGTGTAAGGGGGGCCTCCGCTGGGAATGCCTGGTGTAAGGGGGGCCTCCGCTGGGGAGGCCTGGTGTAAGGGGGGCCTCCGCTGGGAATGCCTGGTGTAAGGGGGGCCTCCACTGGGGAGGCCTGGTGTAAGGGGGGCCTCCGCTGGGAATGTCTGGTGTAAGGGGGGCCTCCGCTGGGAATGCCTAGTGTAAGGGGGGCCTCCGCTGGGGAGGCCTGGTGTAAGGCGGGACTCCGCTGGGAATGCCTGGTGTAAGGGGGGCCTTCGCTGGGAATGCCTGGTGTAAGGGGGGCCTCCGCTGGGGAGGCCTGGTGTAAGGGGGGCCTCCGCTGGGGAGGCCTGGTGTAAGAGGGGCCTCCGCTGGGAATGCCTGGTGTAAGGGGGACTCCGCTGGGAATGCCTGGTGTAAGGAGGGACTCTACTGGGAATGCCTGGTGTAAGGAGGGACTCTACTGGGAATGCCTGGTGTAAGGAGAGACTCTACTGGGAATGCCTGGTGTAAGGGGGACTCCGCTGGGAATGCCTGGTGTAAGGAGGGACTCGGGGCTTCCACTGATTCTGCATTATGGTGAGTTGAATAATTTCATTCTATATTACAATGTAATAATAGAAATAATGCGCTTCAGTCATCCTGACACCATAACAACCATGGTGCCGGGATGATTGAAGCGCTAACACCAGGTGTTTGGAGTATCTTTATCTGCTGATTTGTTAAACTTTCTGGAATACACATATTTCTATTGTGGTGTAGGATCTGGGCCTGCTGTCCCTCCACCCCTCTTTCTTTCTATCTCTCCCTCTTTGTTTCTCTCTTTCTTCCTCCATCCCTCATTCATCTCCGACTCTAACCACACCCCTCCGAGCCACGCCCACGTAAGCCACGCCCACCATTCCACGTAAACCACACCCATTTTTGCCACCGTAAAGGGCCCCTTAGCAGAATTTTGCTTAGGGCCCCAGGGAGGTCAGGATCGGCACTGCTCCCCAGAGAGTCCGGTACATAGGGACCTGTCCTCCCCAGAGATTCCTGTACACAGGGACCTGTCCTCCCCACACAGCCTTGTACATAGGGACCTGTCCTCCCCAGAGAGTCCTGTACATAGGGACCTGTCCTCCCCAGAGAGTCCTGTACATAGGGACCTGTCCTCCCCAGAGAGTCCTGTACATAGGGACCTGTCCTCCCCAGAGAGTCCTGTACATAGGGACCTGTCCTCCCCAGAGATTCCTGTACATAGGGACCTGTCCTCCCCACAGAGCCTTGTACTTAGGGACCTGTCCTCCCCAGAGATTCCTGTACATAGGGACCTGTCCTCCCCACAGAGCCTTGTACTTAGGGACCTGTCCTCCCCACAGAGCCTTGTACATAGGGACCTGTCCTCCCCACAGAGCCTTGTACATAGGGACCTGTCCTCGCCAGAGAGCCTTGTACATAGGGACCTGTCCTCCCCAGAGAGTCCTGTAACAGGGACCCATCCTCCCTAGAGAGCCTTGTACATAGGGACCTGTCCTCCCCAGAGATTCCTGTACATAGGGACCTGTCCTCCCCAGAGAGTCCTGTACATAGGTACCTGTCCTCCCCAGAGAGCCCTGTAACAGGGACCCATCTTCCCCAGAGTGCCTTGTACATAGGGACCTGTCCTCCCCAGAGATTCCTGTACATAGGGAACTGACCTCCCCACAGAGCCTTGTCCATAGGGACCTGTCCTCCCTAGAGAGCCTTGTACATAGGGACCTGTCCTCCCCACATAGCCTTGTACATAGGGACCTGTCCTCCCCAGAGATTCCTGTACATAGGGACCTGTCCTCCCTAGAGAGCCTTGTACATAGGGACCTGTCCTCCCCAGAGATTCCTGTACATAGGGACCTGTCCTCCCCACAGAGCCTTGTACTTAGGGACCTGTCCTCCCCACAGAGCCTTGTACATAGGGACCTGTCCTCCCCACAGAGCCTTGTACATAGGGACCTGTCTTCCCCACAGAGCCTTGTACATAGGGACCTGTCCTCCCTAGAGAGCCTTGTACATAGGGACCTGTCCTCCCCAGAGATTCCTGTACATAGGGACCTGTCCTCCCCAGAGAGCCTTGTACATAGGAACCTGTCCTCCCCACAGAGCCTTGTACATAGGGACCTGTCCTCCCCACAGATCCTTGTACATAGGGACCTGTCTTCCCCACAGAGCCTTGTATATAGGGACCTGTCCTCCCCAGAGAGTCCGGTACATAGGGACCTGTCCTCCCCACAGAGCCTTGTACATAGGGACCTGTCCTCCCCACAGAGCCTTGTACATAGGGACCTGTCCTCCCCACATAGCCTTGTACATAGGGACCTGTCCTCCCCAGAGAGCCTTGTACATAGGGCCTTTCCTCCCCACAGAGCCCTGTACATAGGGACACCAGAGAGCCTTGTACTTATGGACCTGTCCTCCCCAGAGAGCCTTGTACTTAGGGACCTGTCCTCCCCAGAGAGCCTTGTACATAGGGACCTGTCCTCCCCAGAGAGTCCTGTACATAGGGACCTGTCCTCCCCAGAGATTTCTGTACATAGGGACCTGTCCTCCCCAGCGAGCCTTGTACATAGGGACCTGTCCTCCCCACAGAGCCTTGTACTTAGGGACCTGTCCTCCCCAGAGAGCCTTGGACATAGGGACCTGTCCTCCCCAGAGAGTCCTGTACATAGGGACCTGTCCTCCCCAGAGATTTCTGTACATAGGGACCTGTCCTCCCCAGCGAGCCTTGTACATAGGGACCTGTCCTCCCCACAGAGCCTTGTACTTAGGGACCTGTCCTCCCCACAGAGCCTTGTACATAGGGACCTGTCCTCCCCACAGAGCCTTGTACATAGGGACCTGTCCTCCCCACAGAGCCTTGTACATAGGGACCTGTCCTCGCCAGAGAGCCTTGTACATAGGGACCTGTCCTCCCCAGAGAGTCCTGTACATAGGTACCTGTCCTCCCCAGAGGGCCCGGTAACAGGGACCCATCCTCCCTAGAGAGCCTTGTACATAGGGACCTGTCCTCCCCAGAGATTCCTGTACATAGGGAACTGTCCTCCCCACAGAGCCTTGTCCATAGGGACCTGTCCTCCCTAGACAGCCTTGTACATAGGGACCTGTCCTCCCCACATAGCCTTGTACATAGGGACCTATCCTCCCCACAGAGCCCTGTACATAGAGACCTGTCCTCCCCAGAGATTCCTGTACATAGGGACCTGTCCTCCCCAGAGAGCCTTGTACATAGGGACCTGTCCTCCCTAGAGAGCCATGTACATAGGGACCTGTCCTCCCTAGAGAGCCTTGTACATAGGGACCTGTCCTCCCCAGAGATTCCTGTACATAGGGACCTGTCCTCCCCACAGAGCCTTGTACATAGGGACCTGTCTTCCCCACAGAGCCTTGTACATAGGGACCTGTCCTCCCCAGAGAGTCCGGTACATAGGGACCTGTCCTCCCCACAGAGTCTTGTACATAGGGACCTGTCCTCCCCACAGAGCCTTGTACATAGGGACCTGTCCTCCCCACAGAGCCTTGTACATAGGGACCTGTCCTCCCCACATAGCCTTGTACATAGGGACCTGTCCTCCCCACAGAGGCTTGTACATAGGGACCTGTCCTCCCCACAGAGCCTTGTAAATAGGGACACCAGAGAGCCTTGTACTTATGGACCTGTCCTCCCCAGAGAGCCTTGTACATAGGGACCTGTCCTCCCCACAGAGCCTTGTACTTAGGGACCTGTCCTCCCCACAGAGCCTTGTACTTAGGGACCTGTCCTCCCCAGAGAGCCTTGTACATAGGGACCTGTCCTCCCCAGAGAGCCTTGTATTTAGGGACCTGTCCTCCCCACAGAGTCCTCCTGTACATAGGGACCTGTCCTCCCCACAGAGTCCTCCTGTACATAGGGACCTGTCCTCCCCACAGAGCCTTGTACATAGGGACCTGTCCTCCCCAGAGAGCCTTGTACATAGGGACCTGTCCTCCCCAGAGAGCCTTGTACATAGGGACCTGTCCTCCCCAGAGAGCCTTGTACATAGGGACCTGTCCTCCCCAGAGAGCCTTGTACTTAGGGACCTGTCCTCCCCACAGAGCCTTGTACTTAGGGACCTGTCCTCCCCACAGAGCCTTGTACATAGGGACCTGTCCTCCCCACAGAGCCTTGTACATAGGGACCTGTCTTCCCCACAGAGCCCTGTACTTAGGGACCTGTCCTCCCAACAGAGCCTTGTACATAGGGACCTGTCCTCCCCACAGAGCCCTGTACATAGGGACCTGTCCTCCCCACAGGGCCTTGTACATAGAGACCTGTCCTCCCCACAAAACCTTGTACATAGGGACCTGTCCTCCCCAGCGAGCCTTGTACATAGGGACCTGTCCTCCCCACAGAGCCTTGTACTTAGGGACCTGTCCTCCCCAGAGAGCCTTGTACATAGGGACCTGTTCTCCCCAGAGAGCCTTGTACTTAGGGACCTGTCCTCCCCAGAGAGCCTTGTACATAGGGACCTGTCCTCCCCACAGAGCCCTGTACATAGGGACCTGTCCTCCCCACAGAGCCTTGTACATAGGGACCTGTCCTCCCCACAGAGCCTTGTACATAGGGACCTGTCCTCCCCACAGAGCCTTGTACTTAGGGACCTGTCCTCCCCACAGAGCCTTGTACATAGGGACCTGTCCTCCCCACAGGGCCTTGTACATAGGGACCTGTCCTCCCCACAGAGCCTTGTACATAGGGACCTGTCCTCCCCACAGAGCCTTGTACATAGGGACCTGTCCTCCCCAGCGAGCCTTGTACATAGGGACCTGTCCTCCCCACAGAGCCTTGTACTTAGGGACCTGTCCTCCCCACAGGGCCTTGTACATAGAGACCTGTCCTCCCGACAGAGCCTTGTACATAGGGACCTGTCCTCCCCAGAGATTCCTGTACATAGGGACCTGTCCTCCCCACAGAGTCCTGTACATAGGGACCTGTCCTCCCCACAGAGTCCTGTACATAGGGACCTGTCCTCCCCACAGAGCCTTGTACATAGGGACCTGTCCTCCCCAGAGAGTCCTGTACATAGGGACCTGTCCTCCCCACCTTGTACATAGGGACCTGTCCTCCCCACAGAGCCTTGTACATAGGGACCTGTCCTCGCCAGAGAGCCTTGTAAATAGGGACCTGTCCTCCCCAGAGAGTCCTGTACATAGGTACCTGTCCTCCCCAGAGAGCCCTGTAACAGGGACCCATCCTCCCTAGAGAGCCTTGTACATAGGGACCTGTCCTCCCCAGAGATTCCTGTACATAGAGACCTGTCCTCCCCAGAGAGCCTTGTACATAGGGACCTGTCTTCCCCACAGAGCCTTGTACATAGGGACCTGTCTTCCCCACAGAGCCTTGTACATAGGGACCTGTCTTCCCCACAGAGCCTAGTACATAGGGACCTGTCCTCCCCACAGAGCCTTGTACATAGGGATCTGACCTCCCCAGAGAGCCCTGTAACAGGGACCCATCCTCCCCAGAGTGCCTTGTACATAGGGACCTGTCCTCCCCAGAGATTCCTGTACATAGGGACCTGTCCTCCCCACAGAGCCTTGTCCATAGGGACCTGTCCTCCCTAGAGAGCCTTGTACATAGGGACCTGTCCTCCCCACATAGCCTTGTACATAGGAACCTATCCTCCCCAGAGATTCCTGTACATAGGGACCTGTCCTCCCCAGAGAGCCTTGTACATAGGGACCTGTCCTCCCTAGAGAGCCTTGTACATAGGGACCTGTCCTCCCCAGAGATTCCTGTACATAGGGACCTGTCTTCCCCAGAGAGCCTTGTACATAGGAACCTGTCCTCCCCACAGAGCCTTGTACATAGGGACCTGTCTTTCCCACAGAGCCTTGTACATAGGGACCTGTCTTTCCCACAGAGCCTTGTACATAGGGACCTGTCCTCCCCAGAGAGTCCGGTACATAGGGACCTGTCCTCCCCAGAGAGTCCTGTACATAGGGACCTGTCCTCCCCAGAGAGCCTTGTACATAGGGACACCAGAGAGCCTTGTACTTATGGACCTGTCCTCCTCAGAGAGCCTTGTACATAGGGACTTGTCCTCCGCAGAGATTCCTGTACATAGGGACCTGTCTTCCCCAGAGAGCCTTGTACATAGGAACCTGTCCTCCCCACAGAGCCTTGTACATAGGGACCTGTTCTCCCCACAGAGCCTTGTACATAGGGACCTGTCTTTCCCACAGAGCCTTGTACATAGGGACCTGTCCTCCCCAGAGAGTCCGGTACATAGGGACCTGTCCTCCCCAGAGAGTCCTGTACATAGGGACCTGTCCTCCCCAGAGAGCCTTGTACATAGGGACACCAGAGAGCCTTGTACATAGGGACCTGTCCTCCCCACAGAGCCTTGTACATAGGGACCTGTCCTCCCCACAGAGCCTTGTACATAGGGACCTGTCCTCCCCAGCGAGCCTTGTACATAGGGACCTGTCCTCCCCACAGAGCCTTGTACTTAGGGACCTGTCCTCCCCACAGAGCCTTGTACATAGGGACCTGTCCTCCCCACAGGGCCTTGTACATAGGGACCTGTCCTCCCCACAGAGCCTTGTACATAGGGACCTGTCCTCCCCAGAGATTCCTGTACATAGGGACCTGTCCTCCCCACAGAGTCCTGTACATAGGGACCTGTCCTCCCCACAGAGCCTTGTACATAGGGACCTGTCCTCCCCAGAGAGTCCTGTACATAGGGACCTGTCCTCCCCACCTTGTACATAGGGACCTGTCCTCCCCACAGAGCCTTGTACATAGGGACCTGTCCTCGCCAGAGAGCCTTGTAAATAGGGACCTGTCCTCCCCAGAGAGTCCTGTACATAGGTACCTGTCCTCCCCAGAGAGCCCTGTAACAGGGACCCATCCTCCCTAGAGAGCCTTGTACATAGGGACCTGTCCTCCCCAGAGATTCCTGTACATAGAGACCTGTCCTCCCCAGAGAGCCTTGTACATAGGGACCTGTCTTCCCCACAGAGCCTTGTACATAGGGACCTGTCTTCCCCACAGAGCCTAGTACATAGGGACCTGTCCTCCCCACAGAGCCTTGTACATAGGGATCTGACCTCCCCAGAGAGCCCTGTAACAGGGACCCATCCTCCCCAGAGTGCCTTGTACATAGGGACCTGTCCTCCCCAGAGATTCCTGTACATAGGGACCTGTTCTCCCCACAGAGCCTTGTACATAGGGACCTGTCTTTCCCACAGAGCCTTGTACATAGGGACCTGTCCTCCCCAGAGAGTCCGGTACATAGGGACCTGTCCTCCCCAGAGAGTCCTGTACATAGGGACCTGTCCTCCCCAGAGAGCCTTGTACATAGGGACACCAGAGAGCCTTGTACTTATGGACCTGTCCTCCCCAGAGAGCCTTGTACATAGGGACTTGTCCTCCGCAGAGATTCCTGTACATAGGGACCTGTCTTCCCCAGAGAGCCTTGTACATAGGAACCTGTCCTCCCCACAGAGCCTTGTACATAGGGACCTGTTCTCCCCACAGAGCCTTGTACATAGGGACCTGTCTTTCCCACAGAGCCTTGTACATAGGGACCTGTCCTCCCCAGAGAGTCCGGTACATAGGGACCTGTCCTCCCCAGAGAGTCCTGTACATAGGGACCTGTCCTCCCCAGAGAGCCTTGTACATAGGGACACCAGAGAGCCTTGTACATAGGGACCTGTCTTCCCCACAGAGCCTTGTACATAGGGACCTGTCCTCCCCACAGAGCCTTGTACATAGGGACCTGTCCTCCCCAGCGAGCCTTGTACATAGGGACCTGTCCTCCCCACAGAGCCTTGTACTTAGGGACCTGTCCTCCCCACAGAGCCTTGTACATAGGGACCTGTCCTCCCCACAGGGCCTTGTACATAGGGACCTGTCCTCCCCACAGAGCCTTGTACATAGGGACCTGTCCTCCCCAGAGATTCCTGTACATAGGGACCTGTCCTCCCCACAGAGTCCTGTACATAGGGACCTGTCCTCCCCACAGAGCCTTGTACATAGGGACCTGTCCTCCCCAGAGAGTCCTGTACATAGGGACCTGTCCTCCCCACCTTGTACATAGGGACCTGTCCTCCCCACAGAGCCTTGTACATAGGGACCTGTCCTCGCCAGAGAGCCTTGTAAATAGGGACCTGTCCTCCCCAGAGAGTCCTGTACATAGGTACCTGTCCTCCCCAGAGAGCCCTGTAACAGGGACCCATCCTCCCTAGAGAGCCTTGTACATAGGGACCTGTCCTCCCCAGAGATTCCTGTACATAGAGACCTGTCCTCCCCAGAGAGCCTTGTACATAGGGACCTGTCTTCCCCACAGAGCCTTGTACATAGGGACCTGTCTTCCCCACAGAGCCTAGTACATAGGGACCTGTCCTCCCCACAGAGCCTTGTACATAGGGATCTGACCTCCCCAGAGAGCCCTGTAACAGGGACCCATCCTCCCCAGAGTGCCTTGTACATAGGGACCTGTCCTCCCCAGAGATTCCTGTACATAGGGACCTGTCCTCCCCAGAGAGCCTTGTACATAGGGACCTGTCCTCCCCAGAGAGCCTTGTACTTAGGGACCTGTCCTCCCCAGAGAGCCTTGTACATAGGGACCTGTCCTCCCCACAGAGCCTTGTACATAGGGACCTGTCCTCCCCACAGAGCCTTGTACATAGGGACCTGTCCTCTCCACAGAGCCCTGTACTTAGGGACCTGTCCTCCCCACAGAGCCTTGTACATAGGGACCTGTCCTCCCCACAGAGCCCTGTACATAGGGACCTGTCCTCCCCACAGAGCCTTGTACATAGGGACCTGTCCTCCCCACAGAGCCTTGTACATAGGGACCTGTCCTCCCCACAGAGCCTTGTACTTAGGGACCTGTCCTCCCCACAGAGCCTTGTACATAGGGACCTGTCCTCCCCACAGGGCCTTGTACATAGGGACCTGTCCTCCCCACAGAGCCTTGTACATAGGGACCTGTCCTCCCCACAGAGCCTTGTACATAGGGACCTGTCCTCCCCAGCGAGCCTTGTACATAGGGACCTGTCCTCCCCACAGAGCCTTGTACTTAGGGACCTGTCCTCCCCACAGGGCCTTGTACATAGAGACCTGTCCTCCCGACAGAGCCTTGTACATAGGGACCTGTCCTCCCCACAGAGTCCTGTACATAGGGACCTGTCCTCCCCACAGAGTCCTGTACATAGGGACCTGTCCTCCCCACAGAGTCCTGTACATAGGGACCTGTCCTCCCCACAGAGCCTTGTACATAGGGACCTGTCCTCCCCAGAGAGTCCTGTACATAGGGACCTGTCCTCCCCACCTTGTACATAGGGACCTGTCCTCCCCACAGAGCCTTGTACATAGGGACCTGTCCTCGCCAGAGAGCCTTGTAAATAGGGACCTGTCCTCCCCAGAGAGTCCTGTACATAGGTACCTGTCCTCCCCAGAGAGCCCTGTAACAGGGACCCATCCTCCCTAGAGAGCCTTGTACATAGGGACCTGTCCTCCCCAGAGATTCCTGTACATAGAGACCTGTCCTCCCCAGAGAGCCTTGTACATAGGGACCTGTCTTCCCCACAGAGCCTTGTACATAGGGACCTGTCTTCCCCACAGAGCCTAGTACATAGGGACCTGTCCTCCCCACAGAGCCTTGTACATAGGGATCTGACCTCCCCAGAGAGCCCTGTAACAGGGACCCACCCTCCCCAGAGTGCCTTGTACATAGGGACCTGTCCTCCCCAGAGATTCCTGTACATAGGGACCTGTCCTCCCCACAGAGCCTTGTCCATAGGGACCTGTCCTCCCTAGAGAGCCTTGTACATAGGGACCTGTCCTCCCCACATAGCCTTGTACATAGGAACCTATCCTCCCCAGAGATTCCTGTACATAGGGACCTGTCCTCCCCAGAGAGCCTTGTACATAGGGACCTGTCCTCCCTAGAGAGCCTTGTACATAGGGACCTGTCCTCCCCAGAGATTCCTGTACATGGGGACCTGTCTTCCCCAGAGAGCCTTGTACATAGGAACCTGTCCTCCCCACAGAGCCTTGTACATAGGGACCTGTTCTCCCCACAGAGCCTTGTACATAGGGACCTGTCTTTCCCACAGAGCCTTGTACATAGGGACCTGTCCTCCCCAGAGAGTCCTGTACATAGGGACCTGTCCTCCCCAGAGAGTCCTGTACATAGGGACCTGTCCTCCCCAGAGAGCCTTGTACATAGGGACACCAGAGAGCCTTGTACTTATGGACCTGTCCTCCCCAGAGAGCCTTGTACATAGGGACTTGTCCTCCGCAGAGATTCCTGTACATAGGGACCTGTCTTCCCCAGAGAGCCTTGTACATAGGAACCTGTCCTCCCCACAGAGCCTTGTACATAGGGACCTGTTCTCCCCACAGAGCCTTGTACATAGGGACCTGTCTTTCCCACAGAGCCTTGTACATAGGGACCTGTCCTCCCCAGAGAGTCCGGTACATAGGGACCTGTCCTCCCCAGAGAGTCCTGTACATAGGGACCTGTCCTCCCCAGAGAGCCTTGTACATAGGGACACCAGAGAGCCTTGTACATAGGGACCTGTCCTCCCCACAGAGCCTTGTACATAGGGACCTGTCCTCCCCACAGAGCCTTGTACATAGGGACCTGTCCTCCCCAGCGAGCCTTGTACATAGGGACCTGTCCTCCCCACAGAGCCTTGTACTTAGGGACCTGTCCTCCCCACAGAGCCTTGTACATAGGGACCTGTCCTCCCCACAGGGCCTTGTACATAGGGACCTGTCCTCCCCACAGAGCCTTGTACATAGGGACCTGTCCTCCCCAGAGATTCCTGTACATAGGGACCTGTCCTCCCCACAGAGTCCTGTACATAGGGACCTGTCCTCCCCACAGAGCCTTGTACATAGGGACCTGTCCTCCCCAGAGAGTCCTGTACATAGGGACCTGTCCTCCCCACCTTGTACATAGGGACCTGTCCTCCCCACAGAGCCTTGTACATAGGGACCTGTCCTCGCCAGAGAGCCTTGTAAATAGGGACCTGTCCTCCCCAGAGAGTCCTGTACATAGGTACCTGTCCTCCCCAGAGAGCCCTGTAACAGGGACCCATCCTCCCTAGAGAGCCTTGTACATAGGGACCTGTCCTCCCCAGAGATTCCTGTACATAGAGACCTGTCCTCCCCAGAGAGCCTTGTACATAGGGACCTGTCTTCCCCACAGAGCCTTGTACATAGGGACCTGTCTTCCCCACAGAGCCTAGTACATAGGGACCTGTCCTCCCCACAGAGCCTTGTACATAGGGATCTGACCTCCCCAGAGAGCCCTGTAACAGGGACCCATCCTCCCCAGAGTGCCTTGTACATAGGGACCTGTCCTCCCCAGAGATTCCTGTACATAGGGACCTGTTCTCCCCACAGAGCCTTGTACATAGGGACCTGTCTTTCCCACAGAGCCTTGTACATAGGGACCTGTCCTCCCCAGAGAGTCCGGTACATAGGGACCTGTCCTCCCCAGAGAGTCCTGTACATAGGGACCTGTCCTCCCCAGAGAGCCTTGTACATAGGGACACCAGAGAGCCTTGTACTTATGGACCTGTCCTCCCCAGAGAGCCTTGTACATAGGGACTTGTCCTCCGCAGAGATTCCTGTACATAGGGACCTGTCTTCCCCAGAGAGCCTTGTACATAGGAACCTGTCCTCCCCACAGAGCCTTGTACATAGGGACCTGTTCTCCCCACAGAGCCTTGTACATAGGGACCTGTCTTTCCCACAGAGCCTTGTACATAGGGACCTGTCCTCCCCAGAGAGTCCGGTACATAGGGACCTGTCCTCCCCAGAGAGTCCTGTACATAGGGACCTGTCCTCCCCAGAGAGCCTTGTACATAGGGACACCAGAGAGCCTTGTACATAGGGACCTGTCTTCCCCACAGAGCCTTGTACATAGGGACCTGTCCTCCCCACAGAGCCTTGTACATAGGGACCTGTCCTCCCCAGCGAGCCTTGTACATAGGGACCTGTCCTCCCCACAGAGCCTTGTACTTAGGGACCTGTCCTCCCCACAGAGCCTTGTACATAGGGACCTGTCCTCCCCACAGGGCCTTGTACATAGGGACCTGTCCTCCCCACAGAGCCTTGTACATAGGGACCTGTCCTCCCCAGAGATTCCTGTACATAGGGACCTGTCCTCCCCACAGAGTCCTGTACATAGGGACCTGTCCTCCCCACAGAGCCTTGTACATAGGGACCTGTCCTCCCCAGAGAGTCCTGTACATAGGGACCTGTCCTCCCCACCTTGTACATAGGGACCTGTCCTCCCCACAGAGCCTTGTACATAGGGACCTGTCCTCGCCAGAGAGCCTTGTAAATAGGGACCTGTCCTCCCCAGAGAGTCCTGTACATAGGTACCTGTCCTCCCCAGAGAGCCCTGTAACAGGGACCCATCCTCCCTAGGGAGCCTTGTACATAGGGACCTGTCCTCCCCAGAGATTCCTGTACATAGAGACCTGTCCTCCCCAGAGAGCCTTGTACATAGGGACCTGTCTTCCCCACAGAGCCTTGTACATAGGGACCTGTCTTCCCCACAGAGCCTAGTACATAGGGACCTGTCCTCCCCACAGAGCCTTGTACATAGGGATCTGACCTCCCCAGAGAGCCCTGTAACAGGGACCCATCCTCCCCAGAGTGCCTTGTACATAGGGACCTGTCCTCCCCAGAGATTCCTGTACATAGGGACCTGTCCTCCCCACAGAGCCTTGTCCATAGGGACCTGTCCTCCCTAGAGAGCCTTGTACATAGGGACCTGTCCTCCCCACATAGCCTTGTACATAGGAACCTATCCTCCCCAGAGATTCCTGTACATAGGGACCTGTCCTCCCCAGAGAGCCTTGTACATAGGGACCTGTCCTCCCTAGAGAGCCTTGTACATAGGGACCTGTCCTCCCCAGAGATTCCTGTACATAGGGACCTGTCTTCCCCAGAGAGCCTTGTACATAGGAACCTGTCCTCCCCACAGAGCCTTGTACATAGGGACCTGTTCTCCCCACAGAGCCTTGTACATAGGGACCTGTCTTTCCCACAGAGCCTTGTACATAGGGACCTGTCCTCCCCAGAGAGTCCGGTACATAGGGACCTGTCCTCCCCAGAGAGTCCTGTACATAGGGACCTGTCCTCCCCAGAGAGCCTTGTACATAGGGACACCAGAGAGCCTTGTACTTATGGACCTGTCCTCCCTAGAGAGCCTTGTACATAGGGACTTGTCCTCCGCAGAGATTCCTGTACATAGGGACCCGTCCTCCCCAGAGAGCCTTGTACATAGGGACCTGTCCTCCCCACAGAGCCTTGTACATAGGGACCTGTCCTCCCCAGAGGGCCCTGTACATAGAGACCTTTTCTCCCCACAGAGCCTTGTACATAGGGACCTGTCTTCCCCACAGAGCCTTGTACATAGGGACCTGTCCTCCCCACAGAGCCTTGTACATAGGGATCTGACCTCCCCAGAGAGCCCTGTAACAGGGACCCATCCTCCCCAGAGTGCCTTGTACATAGGGACCTGTCCTCCCCAGAGATTCCTGTACATAGGGACCTGTCCTCCCCACAGAGCCTTGTCCATAGGGACCTGTCCTCCCTAGAGAGCCTTGTACATAGGGACCTGTCCTCCCCACATAGCTTTGTACATAGGGACCTATCCTCCCCACAGAGCCCTGTACATAGGGATCTGTCCTCCCCAGAGATTCCTGTACATAGGGACCTGTCCTCCCCAGAGAGCCTTGTACATAGGGATCTGTCCTCCCTAGAGAGCCTTGTACATAGGGACCTGTCCTCCCCAGAGATTCCTGTACATAGGGACCTGTCCTCCCCAGCGAGCCTTGTATATAGGAACCTGTCCTCCCCACAGAGCCTTGTACATAGGGACCTGTCCTCCCCACAGAGCCTTGTACATAGGGACCTGTCTTCCCCACGGAGCCTTGTACATAGGGACCTGTCCTCCCCAGAGAGTCGGTACATAGGGACCTGTCCTCCCCACAGAGTCTTGTACATAGGGACCTGTCCTCCCCACAGAGCCTTTTACATAGGGACCTGTCCTCCCCACAGAGCCTTGTACATAGGGACCTGTCCTCCCCAGAGAGCCTTGTACATAGGGACCTGTCCTCCCCACAGAGCCTTGTACATAGGGACACCAGAGAGCCTTGTACTTATGGACCTGTCCTCCCCAGAGAGCCTTGTACATAGGGACCTGTCCTCCCCACAGAGCCTTGTACATAGGGATCTGTCCTCCCCAGAGAGCCTTGTACATAGGGATCTGTCCTCCCCAGAGAGCCTTGTACATAGGGACCTGTCCTCCCCACAGAGCCTTGTACATAGGGACCTGTCCTCCCCAGTGGGCCCTGTACATAGAGACCTTTTCTCCCCACAGAGCCTTGTACATAGGAACCTATCCTCCCCACAGAGCCTTGTACATAGGGACTTGTCCTCCCCAGAGATTCCTGTAGATAGGGATCCATCCTCCCCAGAGAGCCTTGTACATAGGGATCTGTCCTCCCCAGAGAGCCCTGTACATAGGGACCTGTCCTCACAAGAGAGTCCTGTACATAGGGACCTGTCCTCCCTAGAGAGCCTTGTACATAGGGACCTGTCCTCCCCAGAGAAAGCCTTGTACATAGGGAAAGACTTAATAAATAGGGACCTTTACAATTCAGAGAGAGTCTTGTACATAGGGACCTGTCCTCCCCAGATACAGTCCTATCCATAGGGACCTTTACACCCCAGAGAGAGTCCTGTACATAGGGACCAGTCCTCCCAAGAGAGCAATCCTCTGGTAATTGTCACTGTGAAACAAGCAAACTGGGCATTCTGTGACGGCTGTTTTATTGTGCCACTCTCACCAGTGCATTACGAACACCGTGCTAATTCTGTTCAACTCAATACAAGATAAATTCAGTATTTACGTGGTGTTTTCTCCCATCATGGGTAGATTTTCCTAGGCCTTGCCTACACTTGAAGATAAAATAGGTAAGTGATTTTGCACAATAATATATGTAGCGCTCTGCTCCCAATGACTGGGCGCTATGTTTCAATTTAGAGGGTATCTGAGCCAATAGTTAGGCTCAGATGTAAATAATTGATGCTAAATTAGCCTCTGTTCCAGCTATGGCTGTGTTGGGCAGACTTCCCACTGTTCGCCTGTAGGTGGCGTTACCAACTCAGGCCAATGTGGAAGACTGACAAGCCAGAGTGTATTGGATGCCTTCCCCCGGGAACAGTTCAGTGGGTGTGGTCTACCCGCTGAGCATGCTGGGGAAGGGTACTTAAGGGGCAGACTCCATCTTGTGGGGTCATTCGTCCCCTCATGGCCCTCCTGGCGTGAGGGGTGTATTGTGTGATTTTTGGCCTCGGAACCATGCTGGTCCGAGGCCGCAACTCCAACAAGTAGGCCCAGTTATGCTGACTGGGTCTACACCTTGAAAGTGATCCTGTGCTGTCCTTCCTGAGGGAGGAAGCCACTTAATGGAGGAAACCAGAGGAGGACCTGTCCTGGAAAAGACCAAGCGGAAGGCTGGTGTCTTGAGGAAGGCCTGGAAATTCTATTGGAGGATACACTGCAGTTAAAGTTCACCTTACAGTCTGCCGGGTTGGCTTAAAGGCTCTGGACTGGCAGAGACTACTCAACATTGGCTATTATATTTTTACATTCCTCAAAAGTAGAAGTCCACTCTAAAACTAAAATATGGTGAATCCCAACTTCAATTGTTTGATTACCTGAGCATCTCATAAGTCCCTATCCCTATCCAAGTTTAATCCCCTCAATAAAACATAAAAAAAAGGTGCAAGGACTGTTTCATGCTCCTGAGTGAGTGAAAAGTGTGTGCCTGGCTGGGGCAGGGTGACAGACGGACCACAATACTCCGCAGCTCCTATGGGGTACCGCTACATTATTTATCTGTAGGAAAGTTATAGAGTCCACAAACGATGGTATATATCTGAAAATTGATCAATACTGATGTACTGACGGCCTATCTAATTTTTTGATGCTCAAAAATTCCGGGACAGTACAAATACTCCCCAAATTACCCTTTTTGGTAAGTAGACAGTCCAAGGTATTTAGTAGAAGGCATGGCAGGTTTTTTTGAAGTTGTAATTTTTTGGAAAATTAAGAAATTTAAAAATAAAATGTAATTATTATTTTTTTCCTATACATACTGTAACCAGTGCAGTAAAGTGTTATCATATAACTGGTGTGGTGGGAATCAGGGACACTGACTGGTGACAGTGAAACATTTTTTTTTTATAATTTTATTATTTTATTACATTGCTATAAACAAGCATTTTACTGAACGAAACTGATTCATTCAGTCTGTTTTATTTTGATTGGCTGTGATTGGCCAGCACTAATCACGTGGCACAGATGGGCTTGGATTGGCCCTGTCTGTATCATGTGATAACACTGACCGATCACAGCTAGCAACACAGTTGTATTCAATGGATGGCATGAAAGGAAGCCATCCATTGTTTACAGCGGTCATGTGATGTGCTGTGATTGGTCAGGGTGGTCACATGGTACCGTAAGTTAGCCGGTACTTGGATTGGTCATTCACAGGACACGGCCGGTGACAGATCGCACCGCTGTGCGGCCACGCGATTGGAGCATCCTGACAGGACGTCATATGACGCCCAGTCAGGATAACTGAATCACCGCCCGACCATCCATTTGCTATTGGCCGGGCAGGAAGATGTCAAATCTGCAGCTTTCATTTATATATTGCCAATGTTCCTGACATGGGGGTCCTTGTTCTGGCACTTCCTGTTATGGGGTGGAATGAGGTGTAGTGGATCAATTGTCCTAGCAACCAGGCCTGTCTTGGGGGGAGGAGTTTCAGCCATGACTGGTGGTATTCCATGTTTTTACTCCTGCTCTGTAATAAATCCTTCCTCACAATGTGTCCAGCCTGCACTTAGTAAACTCCACCAAAATTCATTATAAAGTGTGGTGCTGTAATGCTAATACATCCCCTAAAATGCGAATACACCCCCTAAAAGTAATATATATATATTGTGAGGGGGTTAGCTCGGCAGCGGGTGTGTGTGACCCCCGAGATGGGCTCCCCACACAAAACAGGCCCAGCAAACGGAGGTTGTGGTTTTCAAAATCAAAAAGGTGCGGTTTATTTTCTATTTACAGTGACAAAACACAGCAAAGCAAAAGAAACATAAACAAAATAAATCCTGGTCAACTTGACCTCTGACTAAACATACAGGTTTCCTAACTAACAACTGGGATCAGCCTAGTGCTGTCCTAGTCCCTAAGTCCCTGGTTTTAAATGTCCAAGCAAATAGCCACACAGGCTTTGTCTCACCGCACAGGGGTTCACTCTCCCTAGACAGTCCACACAGGTCTGGGTCCAGGCATGAGCTAACATCTAATGAAGCTGGGAGTTCTTATAGAGGCCTAAATGAGCTGACAAGCTTCAGCTGGTCTCATCAACTCCCTGTCTGCACGACGCCCAGCACTCTCCCTAGAGGTATGAGTCATCCATGAGCCTACTAGCCTCAGCTGGGCTTATACAACTCTCCACCTAGTTGTATAAGTCGGCGTAAAGCCTGAATCTGGGCGAAATATATCTACCCCCCTGGATGCAACCAGGTGACTTTACCTTCCTGCTGTCACATACCCCCCCCTCTTGTTTTAACCTCGGGGTTGGAACACCAGCAATCAGGCATTCATGTACTCGAGACAAAGCATCCACATTCCCCATTTGAACGCCAGGGCGATGCTTTACTGTGAAGTTGAATTCCTGGAGGGCCAGGAACCACCTATTCACTCTTCTATTTGTTTCCTTGTTTTGAGCCATCCACTTTAACGGAGCGTGATCCGTAACCATGTCAAAGTGCCTACCTAGCAGGTAGTACCGAAGGGAATCTAGAGCCCACTTCACCGCTAAACACTCCTTTTCAACGGTGGCGTAATTTACCTCATGGGACTTCAACTTCCTGCTGAGGTAAATGACTGGGTGCTCTTCCCCGTTCCAGACCTGGGACAATACTGCTCCTAACCCCACATCTGACGCATCACTTTGTACGACAAAGTCTTTAGAGAAGTCGGGTGAGTACAACACTGGCTGGCTACATAAGGCTTGTTTCAAGAATTGGAATGCTGCCTCAGCCTCGGGGGTCCATTTAATCATGACCGACCCTTTCCCCTTCGTCAGGTTGGTTAGGGGCACAGCCTTAGAAGCAAAGTGGGGAATGAATCGCCGATAATACCCAGCGATTCCCAGAAAGGCTCGTACCTGCTTCTTGCTGTTGGGACGTGGCCAACTCTGGATGGCCTCGACTTTGTTGAGTTGGGGTTTTATTACTCCCCTCCCAATGGTGTACCCAAGATATTTGGCCTCCTCCTGCCCAATGGTACACTTCTTGGGGCTAGCCGTAAACCCCGCTTCCCGAACAGAGTCCAGGACTGCTTGCACTTTTGGCAGATGTGAGGCCCAATCTGTGCTATGGACAATTACGTCATCCAGGTAAGCCGCAGCATACTTCCGATGGGGCCTCAGCATCTGGTCCATTTTCCGCTGGAATGTGGCCGGCGCATTCTGTAACCCGAACGGCATTCTTTTGTATTGGAACGCCCCGTCTGGGGTTACAAATGCGGTTTTCTCTTTGGCCGACTTGGCCAGGGGGATTTGCCAATACCCTTTTGTGAGGTCAAGAGTCGTCATGTATCGGGCTGTTCCCAGCCGGTCGATCAACTCATCTATACGTGGCATGGGGTAGGTGTCAAATTTTGTAACTTTGTTCAACTGACGAAAATCGTTACAAAATCGCCAGCTCCCATCCGGTTTAGGCACCAACACAATGGGACTAGACCAATCACTTTGGGACTCCTCTATCACCCCTAAGTTCAGCATTTTCTGTACTTCCTCCCGTATTGCCTCCCGTCGGGCCTCTGGGATCCGATAGGGTTTTAACTTCACCCTTTCACCGGGCGGGGTAATGATGTCATGCTCTACCCCAGATGTTTGTCCCGGCAGCTCAGAGAATACCTCCTTGTTGCGAAGCACAAACTCCTTAACCTCCTGTTGTTGGGGTTGTGACAAGGTGGCTGCTATTCCAACCTCAGGAATCACGCAACCAGTTTGAGCTGGTGACCAAGTGTCTGCGACTAGGGACTCTCTATCCCTCCAGGCTTTCAACAGATTAACGTGATAGATCTGTTCGGGCTTTCGCCTTCCTGGTTGTCTGACCTTGTAATTCACTTCGCTCACTTTTTCCATTATCTCGTAGGGGCCTTGCCATTTGGCAAGGAATTTACTTTCAACCGTAGGGACAAGTACCAGTATCCTATCCCCCGGGGAAAAGGTACGGGTCTTGGCTCCACGGTTGTACACTCTCTGCTGTGCTAACTGCGCTTGGGCCAAATGTTCCTTCACGATGGGCATTACCTGTGCAATTCGGTCTTGCATCAGGGCGACATGCTCAATCACACTCCTGTGGGGAGAACTCTCACTTTCCCAAGTTTCCTTGGCAATATCCAACAGCCCTCTTGGGTGTCTCCCATACAGTAACTCAAAGGGGGAGAATCCCGTAGAGGATTGGGGCACCTCCCTAATAGCAAACATCAGATAAGGAAGTAGACAGTCCCAATCCTTTCCATCTCTATCCACCACTTTCTTCAACATTTGTTTTAGGGTTTTGTTGAACCTTTCAACCAGCCCATCGGTTTGGGGGTGATACACAGATGTACGTAATTGCGTCACTTTGAACAATTTACACAGCTCCTTCATAACCCGGGACATAAAGGGTGTACCTTGGTCCGTAAGCAGTTCTTTACAAATACCCACCCGGCTAAACACAAGAGATAGCTCTTTGGCTATGGTTTTGGCCGAGGTATTTCGGAGAGGGATCGCTTCTGGATAACGGGTGGCATAGTCCATTATAACTAATATGTACTGGTGCCCCCTAGCGGACTTGATTATAGGACCTACCAAATCCATGGCGATCCTCTCAAACGGGACCTCAATGATGGGTAGAGGGACCAGCGGGCTACGGAAATGTGGCATCGGGGCCGACCTCTGACACACAGGGCAGGAGGAACAATAATTTTCTATGTCCTTCATCACCCCCAGCCAATAGAATCTCTGTAATACCCTCTCTCGGGTTTTCTCTGTCCCCAGATGACCTCCAAGAATGTGCCCATGGGCCAACTCCAACACCAACTTCCTGTAAGGTTTGGGCACCACAAGCTGCTCAACGGTTTCTTCTGCCCTTTTTGCCACCCGATACAGTAGGTCCTTCTCTACGCTGAAGTATGGGTAAGTGCAGGTATTATCTGGGTTCACTAACTCGCCATCTATTTCCACTACGTTTTCCCGTGCCTTTATTAGGGCGGGGTCTTTTAACTGTTCTGTGGCAAAATTTTCCCTGTGAACCTCCAGATCAGAAAACTCCACAGACGGTAGGTTTTCGTCTGAGGAGGTGGGCTCCTCTCCAGTTTCTTGAGTCTCCCCTGCCAATACTGATAAGGGAAATTCCGGAGAGTCCTCGCCACTCTCAGGGGAGTTCTGGCTATCACATTCCTGGTACATAGGGGCACCAGTGGGGGGCTCAGGATCATCCCACAGTTCCCAGAACTTCGGAAAATCCCTTCCCACAATGGCGTCATGCGGTAACTGAGATACTAAGCCCACTGGATGAGAGAGGGTACCTTTGGGGGTCTCGAAACACACTGTAGTCACTGGATACTCTCGGGTGTCCCCATGCACACAAATAACAGCTACCTTGCTATTCCCAGAGACCTCTGTTTTAACTAACTCAGCCTTTATTAGGGTCACAAGGCTACCTGAATCCAGCAATACCACAACATTTCTACCATTAACACACATTTTGCATAAATGTTTCTCAGTTCCTCGAATGGCAGTGCATGCGACTGTCGCACACAGCGACTGACGTCTGCCCGTCAGAAAGTCACACTGCATGGGTTCCTCCACAACCGGGCAATTGGCTGCAATATGTCCCGCTTGCCGGCAGCGGTAGCAAACGATCCTTCTTGCGGCCTCTTGAGCCGCTGATTTCCCAGGCTGTTCTCGCCAAACTTGGGGTAGAGCTCCCACCCTCTCACTCTCTCCACCCTCACCCCTTGGAATCCTCTTATCCGCCCCTGGGGATGGTCTGGTCTTAGGGTGGAAAGTCCGAGTGTCTCTGGAAGAGGCCGTCAGGTTCTCTGTAGCCAAGTATTTCTCCACACGATCCACAAGACCATCGGCCGTCTCTGGGTCTCCATGGCTTACCCACTTTTGGATGGCAGTAGGAAGAGCTCTCAAAAACCGATCCATTACAACACGTTCCACAATCTTTGGTGCGGACAAAGTCTCTGGCTGTAGCCACTTTCTGCTCAGGTGAATGAGATCATACATTTGAGACCTGGGGGGTTTTCCAAGCTGGAAAGTCCAGTTATGCACACGGTGAGCCCGGACAGCCTGGGTGACACCCAGCCTTGCCAATATTTCAGCTTTTAGCATCACATAGTCTTTTGCTTGGTTAGGCTCTAGGTCATAGTAAGCTTTCTGCGATTCACCAGTTAACAGAGGAGCCACCAGTCCAGCCCACTGCTCCTCAGGCCACTTTTCTCTTTCAGCGGTCCTTTCAAATGTGGTCAAAAATACCTCTGGATCATCCTCTCCAGTCATTTTTGTCAATAAACGACTCACCCCAAAGGACGCGGTATTAGTGGGACGGCTTTCCTCACTGGTCTGCGGACGTTGCTGCATTGCTGCTTCCATCTGTTGTTGTAGTCTCTGCTCTTGCTTCTGCAACAGGTCTATGAAGCGGGCCTCAGATTGCTGCTGGGCTTGTTGCTGAGCCTCCAGACTCTGTTGCAAAGTTGCGTTTGTCTGCTGCTGGGCTGCAAGGCTCTGTTGATGAGCTTGCTGCTGGGCTGCGAAGTTCTGTTGTTGAGCTGCAAGGCTCTTTTGCAAACCTGCATTTGTCTGCTGTTGATTGGCATTTGCTAGAGCCAGCTGCTTCAGTATCTCCTCCATGCTGGCTTAAAAAAAAACTGCCACTGGTTCTCCACCAACTGTGAGGGGGTTAGCTCGGCAGCGGGTGTGTGTGACCCCCGAGATGGGCTCCCCACACAAAACAGGCCCAGCAAACGGAGGTTGTGGTTTTCAAAATCAAAAAGGTGCGGTTTATTTTCTATTTACAGTGACAAAACACAGCAAAGCAAAAGAAACATAAACAAAATAAATCCTGGTCAACTTGACCTCTGACTAAACATACAGGTTTCCTAACTAACAACTGGGATCAGCCTAGTGCTGTCCTAGTCCCTAAGTCCCTGGTTTTAAATGTCCAAGCAAATAGCCACACAGGCTTTGTCTCACCGCACAGGGGTTCACTCTCCCTAGACAGTCCACACAGGTCTGGGTCCAGGCATGAGCTAACATCTAATGAAGCTGGGAGTTCTTATAGAGGCCTAAATGAGCTGACAAGCTTCAGCTGGTCTCATCAACTCCCTGTCTGCACGACGCCCAGCACTCTCCCTAGAGGTATGAGTCATCCATGAGCCTACTAGCCTCAGCTGGGCTTATACAACTCTCCACCTAGTTGTATAAGTCGGCGTAAAGCCTGAATCTGGGCGAAATATATCTACCCCCCTGGATGCAACCAGGTGACTTTACCTTCCTGCTGTCACAATATATATATATATATATATATATATATATATATATGTATGTTCCGATACATTCAACTGTGATTCACAAATATTATCTTCAATCCACTCCACCCAAATCTGAAGATTTACCAGTTCTGCTCTCACCTTATGATATGGGACCTCCATAGGCATGCACTTCAGCTCGTCTGCATTGTTCGGTCTCATGTCTCTCATGTTCCTCTTGACAATACCCCACAGATTCTCTATGGGGTTTAGGTCAGGCGAGTTTGCAGACCAATCAAGCACAGTGATACCATGATCATTAAACCAGGTATTGGTACTTTTGGCAGTGTGGGCAGGTGGCAAGTCCTGATGGAAAAATGAAATAAGCATCTCCATAACTGTGGAAAATGTTGCATTTCATTTGGAAACCAAGGTCCCAGAGTCTGGAGGAAGAGTGGAGGCACAGAATCCAAGTTGCATGAGGTCCAGTGATGACGTTTCCACAGTCAGTGATGATTTGGGGAGCCATGTCATCTGCTGGTGTGGGTCCACTGTGTTTTATCAAGTCCAAAGTCAGCACAGCCCACTACCGGGAAATTCTAGAGCACTTCATGCTTCCCTCTGCTGACCAGCTTTATGGGGATGCTGATTTCATTTTCCAGCAATACTTGGCACCTGCCAACACTGCCAAAAGTACCAATACCTGGTTTAATGATCATGGTATCACCATGCTTGATTGGCCAGCAAACCCACCTGACTTAAACCCCATAGAGAATCTGCGGGGTATTGAAAAGAGGAAGATGAGACACCAGACCCAACATTGCAGACAAGCTGAAGGCCGCTATCAAAGCAACCTAGGCTTCCACAACACCTCAGCAGTGCCACAAGCTGATCGCCTCCATGCCACGCCGCATTGATGCAGTAATTCATGCAAAAGGAGCCCCATCCAAGTATTGAGTGCATACTACTGTATACTGTGCATGGACATAATTTTCAGTTAGCTAACATTTCTGTATTAAAAATCATTTTTTTTATTGGTCTTATATAATATAAAAAGATACTGAATTTTGGGTTTTCACTAGCTCTAAGCCGTAATCATGAAAATTAAAAGAAAGAAATGCTTGCAATATATCACTCTGTGTGTAACGCATCTATATAAAATATATAATATATGAGTTTCACTTTTTGAAATTAATTACTGAAATTAATTAACTTTTTGATGATATTCTAATTTTATGGGATGCACCTGTATACCATAGTTTGTGGACTCTATTACTTTCCTACAGACTAAATAATATGAACAATACTGATAAATATTGCTGCGCCTCCCCCTATAAGTGTGTATAAGTGATAATATCTTCCAGTGTATAAAAAGAAAACATTCAATATAAATTCATATGCTATTTACATACAGTAATAAACTGATATAAAGTGCTTTAACCCCTTGCCGACCGCTGCACGACTATATACGTCGGCAGAATGGCACGGCTGGGCAGATCGACATATATATATACAAGGCCCGAGGATGTGGGCATGCATGCGCCGCGAGCTCCGTGAGTCTGACCGCGGGTCCCGCGGACTTGATGTCCGCCGGGAGTCCTGCAATCGTCACACGGAGAGGAAGAAAGGGGAAATGCTAATGTAAACAAGCATTTCCCCGTTCTGCCTAGTGACAGGACACTGATCACAGCTCCCTGTGATCAGGAGCGGTGATCAGTGTCGTGTCACATGTAGCCCATCCCCCCTACAGGTAGAACACATCCCTAGGACACACTTACCCCTACTGGTTAACCCCTTCACTGCCAGTCACATTTACACAGTAATCAGCGCATTTTTATAGCACTGATCGCTGTATAAATGTAAATGGTCCCAAAATAGCTCCAAAAGTGTCCGATGTGTCCGCCATAATGTCGCAGTCACGATAAAAATCTCTGATCACCGCCATTACTAGTAAAAAAAAAAAAATATATATATATATATATATATATATATATATATATATATATTGTGAGGGGGTTAACTTGGTAGCGGGTGTGTGTGACCCCCTGGTTGGGCTCCCCACACAAAAACAGGGCCAGCAGACGGAGGTTGTGGTTTTCAAAATCAAAAGGTGCGGTTTATTTCTCTATGTACAGTGACAAAAACACAGCAAAGCCAAAAAGAAACATAAACAAAATAAATCCTGGTCAGTTTGACCTCTGACTAAACATGCAGGTTTCCTAAACTAACAACTGGGATCAGCCTGGTGCTGTCCTAGTCCCTAAGTCCCTGGTTTAGTAAAAGTCCAAACAAATAGCCACACAGGCTTTGCCTCACCGCACAGGGGTTCACTCTCCCTAGACAGTCCACACAGGTCTAGTTCCAGGCATGAGCTAACATCTAATGAAGCTGGGAGTTTTTATAGAGGCCTTTAAATGAGCTGACAAGCTTCAGCTGGTCTCATCAACTCCCTGCCTCACGACGCCCAGCACTCTCCCTAGAGGTATGAGTCATTCATGAGCCCACTAGCCTCAGCTGGGCTTCATCAACTCCCTAGTTGTATAAGTCGGCATAAAGCCTGAATCTGGGAGAAATATATCTACCCCCCTGGATGCAACCAGGTGACTTTACCTTCCTGCTGTCACATACCCCCCCCCTCTTGTTTTAACCTTGGGGTTGGAACACCAGCAATCAGGCATTCATGTACTCGAGACAAAGCATCCACATTCCCCATTTGAACGCCAGGGCGATGCTTTACTGTGAAGTTGAATTCCTGTAGGGCCAGGAACCACCTATTTACTCTTCTATTTGTCTCCTTGTTTTGAGCCATCCACTTTAACGGAGCGTGATCCGTAACCATGTCAAAGTGCCTACCTAGCAGATAGTACCGAAGGGAATCTAGAGCCCACTTCACCGCTAAACACTCCTTTTCAACCGTGGCGTAATTTACCTCATGGGACTTCAACTTCCTGCTGAGGTAAATGACTGGGTGCTCTTCCCCGTTCCAGACCTGGGACAATACTGCTCCTAACCCCACATCTGACGCATCACTTTGTACGACAAAGTCTTTAGAGAAGTCGGGTGAGTACAACACTGGCTGGCTACATAAGGCTTGTTTCAAGAATTGGAATGCTGCCTCCGCCTCGGGGGTCCATTTAATCATGACCGACCCTTTCCCTTTCGTCAGGTTGGTTAGGGGCACAGCCTTAGAAGCAAAGTGGGGAATGAAGCGCCGATAATAACCCGCGA
This sequence comes from Rana muscosa, assembly GCA_029206835.1. Lineage (NCBI taxonomy): Eukaryota > Metazoa > Chordata > Amphibia > Anura > Ranidae > Rana > Rana muscosa. The sequence continues at coordinate 1,027,861,986 of CM055117.1, forward strand.
TTCCCAGAAAGGCTCGTACCTGCTTCTTGCTGTTGGGACGTGGCCAACTCTGGATGGCCTCGACTTTGTTGAGTTGGGGTTTTATTACTCCCCTGCCAATGGTGTACCCAAGATATTTGGCCTCCTCCTGCCCAATGGTACACTTCTTGGGGTTAGCCGTAAACCCCGCTTCCCGGATAGAGTCTAGGACTGCTTGCACTTTTGGCAGATGTGAGGCCCAATCTGTGCTATGGACAATTACGTCATCCAGGTAAGCCGCAGCATACTTCCGATGGGGCCTCAGTATCTGGTCCATTTTCCGCTGGAATGTGGCCGGCGCATTCTGTAACCCGAACGGCATTCTCTTATATTGGAACGCCCCGTCTGGGGTTACAAATGCGGTTTTCTCTTTGGCCGACTTGGCCAGGGGAATTTGCCAATACCCTTTTGTGAGGTCAAGAGTCGTCATGTATCGGGCTGTTCCCAGCCGGTCGATCAACTCATCTATACGTGGCATGGGGTAGGTGTCAAATTTTGTAACTTTGTTCAACTGACGAAAATCGTTACAAAATCGCCAGCTCCCATCCGGTTTAGGCACCAACACAATGGGACTAGACCAATCACTTTGGGACTCCTCTATCACCCCTAAGTTCAGCATTTTCTGTACTTCCTCCCGTATTGCCTCCCGTCGGGCCTCTGGGATCCGATAGGGTTTTAACTTCACCCTTTCACCGGGCGGGGTAATAATATCATGCTCTACCCCAGATGTTTGTCCCGGCAGCTCAGAGAACACCTCCTTGTTGCGAAGCACAAACTCCTTAACCTCCTGTTGTTGTGGTTGTGACAAGGTGGCTGCTATTCCAACCTCCGGAATCACGCAACCAGTTTGAGCTGGTGACCAAGTTTCTGCGACTAGGGACTCTCTATCCCTCCAGGCTTTCAACAGATTAACGTGATATATCTGTTCGGGCTTTCGCCTTCCTGGTTGTCTGACCTTGTAATTCACTTCGCTCACTTTTTCCATTATCTCGTAGGGGCCTTGCCATTTGGCAAGGAATTTACTTTCAACCGTAGGGACAAGTACCAATATCCTATCCCCCGGGGAAAAGGTACGGGTCTTTGCTCCACGGTTGTACACTCTCTGCTGTGCCAACTGCGCTTGGGCCAAATGTTCCTTCACGATGGGCATTACCTGTGCAATTCGATCTTGCATCAGGGCGACATGCTCAATCACACTCCTGTGGGGAGAACTCTCACTTTCCCAAGTTTCCTTGGCAATATCCAACAGCCCTCTTGGGTGTCTCCCATACAGTAACTCAAAGGGGGAGAATCCCGTAGAGGATTGGGGCACCTCCCTAATAGCAAACATCAAATAAGGAAGTAGACAGTCCCAATCCTTTCCATCTCTATCCACCACTTTCTTCAACATTTGTTTTAGGGTTTTGTTGAATCTTTCAACCAGCCCATCGGTTTGGGGGTGATACACAGATGTACGCAATTGCGTCACTTTGAGCAATTTACACAGCTCTTTCATAACCCGGGACATAAAGGGTGTACCTTGGTCCGTAAGCAGTTCTTTACAAATACCCACCCGGCTAAAAACAAGAGATAGCTCTTTGGCTATGGTTTTGGCCGAGGTATTTCTGAGAGGGATCGCTTCTGGATAACGGGTGGCATAGTCCATTATAACCAATATGTACTGGTGCCCCCTAGCGGACTTGATTATAGGACCTACCAAATCCATTGCGATTCTCTCAAACGGGACCTCAATGATGGGTAGAGGGACCAGCGGGCTACGGAAATGTGGCATCGGGGCCGACCTCTGACACACAGGGCAGGAGGAACAATAATTTTCTATGTCCTTCATCACCCCAGGCCAATAGAATCTCTGTAATACCCTCTCTCGGGTTTTCTCTGTCCCCAGATGACCTCCAAGAATGTGCCCATGGGCCAACTCCAACACCAACTTCCTGTAAGGTTTGGGCACCACAAGCTGCTCAACGGTTTCTTCTGCCCTTTTTGCCACCCGATACAGTAGGTCCTTCTCTACGCTGAAGTATGGGTAAGTGCAGGTATTATCTAAGTTCACTAACTCGCCATCTATTTCCACTACGTTTTCCCGTGCCTTTATTAGGGCGGGGTCTTTTAACTGTTCTGTGGCAAAATTTTCCCTGTGAACCTCCAGATCAGAAAACTCCACAGACGGTAGGTTTTCGTCTGAGGAGGTGGGCTCCTCTCCAGTTTCTTGAGTCTCCCCTGCCAATACTGACAAGGGAAATTCTGGAGAGTCCTCACCACTCTCAGAGGAGTTCTGGCTATCACATTCCTGGTACATAGGGGCACCAGTGGGGGGCTCAGGATCATCCCACAGTTCCCAGAACTTCGGAAAATCCCTTCCCACAATGGCATCATGCGGTAATTGAGATACTAACCCCACTGGATGAGAGAGGGTACCTTTGGGGGTCTCGAAACACACTGTAGTCACTGGATACTCTCGGGTGTCCCCATGCACACAAATAACAGCTACCTTGCTATTCCCAGAGACCTCTGTTTTAACTAATTCAGCCTTTATCAGGGTCACAAGGCTACCTGAATCCAGTAATACCACAACATTTCTACCATTAATACACATTTTGCATAAATGTTTCTCAGTTCCCCGAATGGCAGTGCATGCGACTGTCGCACACAGCGACTGACGTCTGTCCATCAGAAAGTCACATTGCATGGGTTCCTCCACAACCGGGCAATTTGCTGCAATATGTCCCGCTTGCCGGCAGCGGTAGCAAACAATCCATTTGGCTGCCTCTTGAGCCCCTGACTTCCCAGGCTGTTCTCGCCAAACTTTGGGTAGAGCTCCCACCCTCTCACTCTCTCCACCCTCACCCCTTGGAATCCTCTTATCCGCCCCTGGGGATGGTCTGGTCTTAGGGTGGAAAGTCCGAGAGTCTCTGGAAGAGGCCGTCAGGTTCTCTGTAGCCAAGTATTTCTCTACACGATCCACAAGACCACTGGCCGTCTCTGGGTCTCCATGGCTTACCCACTTTTGGATGGCAGTAGGAAGAGCTCTCAAAAACCGATCCATTACAACACGTTCCACAATCTCTGGTGCGGACAAAGTCTCTGGCTGTAGCCACTTCCTGCTCAGGTGAATGAGATCATACATTTGAGACCTGGGGGGTTTTCCAAGCTGGAAAGTCCAGTTATGCACACGCTGAGCCCAGACAGCCAGGGTGACACCCAGCCTTGCCAATATTTCAGCTTTTAGCATCACATAGTCTTTTGCTTGGTCAGGCTCTAGGTCATAGTAAGCCTTCTGCGATTCACCAGTTAACAGAGGAGCCACCAGTCCAGCCCACTGCTCCTCAGGCCACTTTTCTCTTTCAGCAGTCCTTTCAAATGTGGTCAAAAATACCTCTGGATCATCCTCTCCAGTCATTTTTGTCAATAAACGACTCACCCCAAAGGACGCGGTATTAGTGGGACGGCTTTCCTCACTGGTCTGCGGACGTTGCTGCATTACTGCTTCCATTTGTTGTAGTCTCTGCTCTTGCTTCTGTAACAGGTCTATGAAGCGGGCCTCAGATTGCTGCTGGGCTTGTTGATGAGCTTGCTGCTGGGCTGCAAGGCTCCTTTGCAAACCTGCATTTGTCTGCTGTTGATTGGCATTTGCTAGAGCCAGCTGTTTCAGTATCTCCTCCATGCTGGCTTAAAAAAAACTGCCCGCATTCTCCACCAACTGTGAGGGGGTTAACTCGGTAGCGGGTGTGTGTGACCCCCTGGTTGGGCTCCCCACACAAAAACAGGGCCAGCAGACGGAGGTTGTGGTTTTCAAAATCAAAAGGTGCGGTTTATTTCTCTATGTACAGTGACAAAAACACAGCAAAGCCAAAAAGAAACATAAACAAAATAAATCCTGGTCAGTTTGACCTCTGACTAAACATGCAGGTTTCCTAAACTAACAACTGGGATCAGCCTGGTGCTGTCCTAGTCCCTAAGTCCCTGGTTTAGTAAAAGTCCAAACAAATAGCCACACAGGCTTTGCCTCACCGCACAGGGGTTCACTCTCCCTAGACAGTCCACACAGGTCTGGTTCCAGGCATGAGCTAACATCTAATGAAGCTGGGAGTTTTTATAGAGGCCTTTAAATGAGCTGACAAGCTTCAGCTGGTCTCATCAACTCCCTGCCTCACGACGCCCAGCACTCTCCCTAGAGGTATGAGTCATTCATGAGCCCACTAGCCTCAGCTGGGCTTCATCAACTCCCTAGTTGTATAAGTCGGCATAAAGCCTGAATCTGGGAGAAATATATCTACCCCCCTGGATGCAACCAGGTGACTTTACCTTCCTGCTGTCACAATATATATAAATGCCATAAAACTATCTCCTATTTTGTAGACGCTATAACTTTTGCGCAAACCAATCAATAAACGCTTATTGCGATTATTTTTACCAAAAATATATAGAAGAATACGTATCGGCCTAAACTGAGGACATTTTTATTTATTATAGCAAAAAGTTAAAAATATTGCTTTTTTTTCAAAATTGTCGCTCTATTTTTGTTTATAGCGCAAAAAATAAAAACCGCAGAAGTGAACAAATACCACCAAAAGAAAGCTCTACTTGTGGGAAAAAAAGGATGTAAATTTTGTTTGGGAGCCACGTCACACGACCGCGCAATTGTCAGTTAAAGCGACCCAGTGCCGAATCGCAAAAAGTGCACTGGTTTTTGGCCAGCCAAATGGTCCGGGGCTGAAGTGGTTAAGTACATTCACAACCCACCTCTGTGCCTGTGTATAAAAAGTGATATCTTCCAGTGTATGAAAATAAACATGCAATATAAATTCATAATATTATTTATATTCAATGATAAATTGATATAAATTGCTTCAAGTGCATTCACAGTCCACCTTTGTAGCTTTCCTATATGGCATTAGGCCCACATTCACACTGAGGGCCGGTTTTAAACTGCCATTTCAATCTGAATTCGGGGGTGATTTGGCAGACATCTGTGCGGGTTCATGCACAGATGTCTATTCAAATTGCCCCCAAAGGTAGTGCAGGAACTACTTTTGGCACCCGCAAACTCGGATGGTGCCGTTGCCGGCAATAGGCGGCGATTTGACATGTCAAATCGCATTTCAAAATGATGTCAATGATAAATTGATATAAAGTGCTTCAAGTGCATTCACAGTCCACCTTTGTAGCTTTCCTATATAGCATAAAAAGTCATATATCTTCAGTGCCAAACATACCAGAAGCCAATGAAGACTTTTCTCGTGTCCTAGTGTCACAGTTCATATATTGATCCACTCTTGGTGCCACAAGCAGCAGAGCCGGGTGACACAGCCAAAACTGGAAGTGACACGGGTGTCTCGAGCCCCGCTGCAATATATGCCAAAACAGTTTTTTCTTATCTGTATGTAAGTGCAATGAGTTTGAATAAATCCTTGTGATTTTAACGTACTGAGGTTCCTTTGTCTGTTATGAACTTATCTGCAGTGGTGATACCGTAGTCTTAAAGGGCCAGATACTGCATCCCAAGGAGTGACTAGTTACCCCCAGAATTTAAACGGAGGTGGAGGAGGAGTACATTGGAGCCCGTACTGTACACCCCAAGTAGGGGAAAAGTGTAGTTTGACTTGGGAGTTACAGGGTGAGCGCAACCTTGAATGGTGGCGGGTGACACTCATCACTTGTATTGTGGCACAAAGAGTGGATTAATAAATGAACTGTGACACTAGGACACCAAAAAAAGTCTTTGACTTCTGTGTCTGGCACTGAAGATATATGACTTTTAGCCCACGTTCACATTGAGACATTTTGACGTGCGATTTGACATGTCAAATCGCCGCCTATTGCCGGCAACGGCGCAGTCCGACTTTGCGGGTGCTGCACCGATTCCCAAAAGTAGTTCCTGAACTACTTTTGGTGACTTTGGGGGCGATTTGAATAGGCATCTGTGCATGAACCCGCACAGATATCTGTCAAATCACCCCCAAAGTCACACTCAAACCGGCCCTCAGTGTGAACGTGGGTTTAATGCCATATAGGAAAGGCACAAAGGTGGACTGTGAATGCACTTGAAGCACTTTATATCAATTTATTATTTTATCTAAATAATATTATGAATTTATATTGAATTGATTTTTTTTTTTTCAATGAACTTAAAAACGCTAAAAAAACGCTTGCGGCCAGCGTTTATGACCGTTTATGAGCGTTTTTCGGCGTTTTGCGTTTTTTTCTGCCGAAAAAACAGCACTTTGAACGCAAATTTCTTGCGTTCAGAAAAAAGCCCATTAACTCCACTGCTCATTAAAGCTAAAAAACGTTATGTGTACATGAACACATAGGCTAACATAGAGTGCAGTTAATGGGCTTTTAAAAAAAAAGAAGCCAAAACGCCAATAAACTGCAGTTTATCAGCTTCTGTGTACATGGAGCCTTATTACTGTATGTAAATAGCATATGAATTTATATTGAATGTTTTATTTTTATACACTGGAAGATATTATCACTTATACACACCTATAGGGGGAGGCGCAGCAATATTTATCAGTATTGTTCATGTTTGGGATTTTGGGAACACAATTAAAATTTTCTGCAGCCACTCCCTCTTTTTTCTTTTTCAAGGAACACATTTGGGGTATTTAACCACTAGCTGACCTGCTCACGCAGATATACTGCGGCAGATCGGCTCTCCTGCGCGAATCGATGTAACCATACGTCGGCTCACGCAGGCGCAGTTGCGGGCGTGCGTGTTCCGGCGGTGGTGCGCTCTTGCTCCCACTGCATGCTGAGGGAGCGTGCCCGCGGGTCAGGTGGACTCAATGTCCGCCGGCGGCCCGCGATCGCCTGTTACAGAGGCAGAACAGGTAACTGCCTTTGTAAACAGGGCGATTCCCTGTTCTGACCAGGGACATGTCAGAGATCTACTGTACCCAGTGATCGGGAACAGTGTTCTCTGTCATGTCCCTGCCCCCTACAGTTAGAACACACCTAGGAAACACATTTAACCCCTTGATGGCCCCAGTGTTAACCCCTTACCTGCCAGTGACATTTATACAGTAATCAGTGGCTATTTATAGCACTGATTGCTGTATAAATGTCAGTGGTCCCAAAAAAATGACAAAAGTGTTCGATCTGTACTCCGCAATTTCGTAGTCCAACTAAAAATCGCAGATCTCCGCCATTATTAGTAAAAAATAAAAACTAATAAAAATGCCATAAATCTATCCCCTATTTTGTAGACGCTATAACTTTTGAGCAAACCAATCAATATTGCATATTTTACCAAAAATATGTAGAAGAAAATATATTGGCTTAAACTGATGAATAAATTCGTCTTTTTTATATATTTTTTGGGGATATGTATTATAGCAAAAGGTAAAACTATTTATTTTTCCTTTTTTAAATTGTTACTCTTTGTTTATAACGCAAAAAGTAAAAGCCACAGAGGTGATCAAATACCACCAAAAGAAAGCTCTATTTGTGGGGAAAAAAGGATATCAATTTTGTTTGGGTGCAACGTCACACGACCGCACAATTATCAAATAAAGCAACGCAGTGCCGTATCGCAAAAAATGGCCTGGTCGTTAAGGGTGCAAATCCTTCCGGGGCTAAAGTGGTTAAATAGGTAGCGCAAAATAATATATACCCTTTTGAGACTAAATAATATACAGTACACTGGTTAAAGCGGTTGTAAAGTCTTTTTTTTTACTTTTACCTACAGGTAAGCCTATACTAAGGCTTACCTATAGGTAAAAGAAATATCTCCTAAACCTTTACGATTTAGGAGATATTCCCCTCGCAATGCGCCGCTGACAGCAGCGGCGCATGCGCACAGGGGATTCTCGGGCTGAAGGCTCGGCAGAAGCCGAGCCTCGACGGAACGAAGTCTCCCGCGCGCATGCGCGGGAGTGAGACATCGCGGCTCCAGCCACTCACAGCGCTGGAGCCGCGATACCTGGAAGACACGCCGAGGCAACATGTCATCTCCCTCGGCGTGGACCAGGTGAGTTAACGATGCCTCGTTCTAAGGTAAGTATTTCATAATGAGCTTGTATGCTGTGCATACAAGCTCATTATGCCTTTTTCCTTTACAGGTGCAAAAAAAAAAGTCAGCGGGTATACAACCGCTTTAATTTCACCAAAGAAATGTAGCAGAATAGAATTTGGCCTAAATTTATGAAGAAAGATTATAACAGAAATGAAGAAAAACACAATTTTTTTTTTTTACTTTTTGGCCATTTTTTGTTTATTTAGCAAAAAATAAGAAACCCAGTGTTGATTAAATACCACCAAAAGAAAGCGCTACTGGTGTGAAAAAAATTATAAAAATTTCAAATGGGTGTTTCTTGACCACGCCATTCCTGTCTGCAGCTCTGATTGTGTCATATTACAGGCACTGTTGGTTAATAATTGCAGGTTTATTTTAAGTTTAGGGCTCTTTCACATTGATGCATTTTCCTGCGTTTTTACCTTGCAAGAAAAACGCAATAAAAATGTTTCTTTTTAAACCCTTTGGGACTCATCACACACCACTGGGTGCAGTGCATTTTGAAAAGTCCTGCATGCTGCATCTTTGGTGCAGTTTTCAAAACGCTTCCCATTGAATTGAATGAAAACTGCTTCAAAAATGCATCAAAAATGCACTGTGTTTACATTTTTGGTGCGTTTCATGAGTTACATGTCTATTTTTCATAGATGCAGTCAACCATATCTGACCTACAGGAAAGCTGTATATGAAGTGATAAGACTCAATTATCAGTGCTAACATAGGAATAAAGATCTTTATTTAAGCCATGGGACTGTAAATTTTGAATATCAATCAATATAACTGTCACTTTAATTTAAGAAAAATCATTTGGTATGTGAGATCTGTATACTGAGCCTAGACTCTAGACTAGAGGCTGAATTCACAAAGCTAACACACCAGGAGAAACATGTCAGTTATTCTTGGCTGAGTGCCAGAGATCTAAAAATAAAACGTCAGTTATTCTTGGCTGAGTGCCAGAGATCTAACAATAGAACGTCAGTTATTCTTGGCTGAGTGCCAGAGATTTGAAAAAAACAACCAGGTCACATGACCATGCTCTGTGATGTCATCAGCTGCCCCCATATCAGAAAGCTCTCAGTAGGATCCTGCCAGTCCCAGAGTGTTTACTGAACAGTGCAGACGTGCTGTTTTGTTTCTGGCGACATTTTGCTTGCGATTTCATCCTAGTGATATCGTTTGATTCAATTGTATTGTAATTTCATTCTCCTACGCTTAAAGCGTGTTTGGATTATTTTTCAGAATGAGATTTTTCCAGTGTAAAAAGGCTGTTTATAACATTAACACCAAATATAAACAGACCACTGGAAGACCACCTATGGGTATGGAAGGAGGTATCATTGAACACCCTGCAGACTCTGTAATTGACATCGCTGGACTGCGTTATCAACAATTTTCATCACTGGATGTCGTTATCGACAATTTTTGGCACTTGACGGCGTTATCGACAATTTTGGTCGATGGACGCGTTATAGAAATTGACATTGCTGGACTGCGTTATCGGCAATTTTCGTCGCATGACAGCATTATCGAAAATTTTCAACGCTGGACGCCGTTATAGTCAATTTTCTATGCTGGACAGCGTTATTGACAATTGTCATCGCTGGACGCGTTTTTGACAATGCTGGACTGCGTTATTGACAATTTTTGTTGCTGGATGGCGTTATCGACAATTGACATCGCTGGACGGCGTTATCAAAATTGACATTACTGGACGGCGTTATTGACATCGCTGGACTGCGTTATCGACAATTTTTTTCAATGGATGGCGTTATCGACAATTTTCATCACTGGACACCGTTATTGACAATTTTCATCGCTGGACGGCGTTATTGACATTTGACATCGCTGGACAGCGTTTTCGACAATTGACATCGTTGGACGGCATTATCGTCAATTTTGGTCGCTGGACACGTTATAGAATTTGACATCGCTGGACGGCGTTATCGACAATTTTCGTCGCATGACAGCATTTTAGAAAATTTTCAGCGCTTGACGGTGTTATCGCCAATTGACATTGCTGGACACCGTTATAGTAAATTTTCAACGCTGGACAGCGTTATTGACAATTGTCATCACTGAAGGGCGTTTTTGACATTGCTGGACTGCGTTTTTGACATTGCTGGACTGCGTTATTGACAATTTTTGTTGCTGGATGGCGTTATCGACAATTGACATCGCTGGACGGCGTTATCAAAATTGACATTACTGGACGTCGTTATCGACAATTTCCATCGCTGGACGGCGTTATCAACAATTGACATCACTGGACGGCGTTATTGACATCGCTGGACTGCGTTATCGACAATTTTTTTCGCTGGATGGCGTTATCGACTATTTTCATTGCTGGACGGCATTATTGACAATTGACATCACTGGACGGCGTAATTGACATAGCTGGTCTGCGTCATCGACAATTTTTTTGGCTGGATGGCGTTATCGACTATTTTCATCGCTGGACGCCGTTATCAACAATTTTCGTCACTGGATGGCGTTATTGACTATTGACATCACTGGACAGCGTTATCGTCATTTGACATCGCTGGACAGCTTTTTTCAACAATTGACATCGTTGGACGGCATTATCGTAAATTTTTGGTGCTGGACGGCGTTATCGAAATTTACATTGCTGGACGGCGTTATCGACAATTTTCGTCGCTGGATAGCGTTATTGACCATTGACATCACTGGACGGCGTTATTGACATTGCTGGACAGCGTTTTCGACAATTGACATCATTGGACGGCATTATCATCGATTTTTGCCGCTGGACGCGTTATCGTCAATTTTCGTTGCTGGACGGCGTTATCGAAATTGACATCGCTGGACGGCGTTATCGACAATTTTCATCGCTGGACAGCGTTATTGACAATTATCATCGCTAGACGCGTTATTGACATTACTGGACGGCGTTATTGACAATTTTTGTTGCTGGATGGCGTTATCGACAATTGACATCGCTGGACGGCGTTATCGAAAATTTCCGTTGCTGGACGGCGTTATCGTCAATTTTCATCACTGGACGGCGTTATTGACATCGCTGGTCTGCGTCATCGACAATTTTCATCACTGGACGCCGTTATCAACAATTTTCGTCACTGGATGGCGTTATCGACTATTGACATCACTGGACAGCGTTATCGACATTTGACATTGCTGGACAGCTTTTTCGACAATTGACATCGTTGGACGGCATTATCGTCGATTTTTGTCGCTGGGCGCGTTATCGTCAATTTTTGTTGCTGGACGGCCTTATCGAAATTGACATCGCTGGACGGCGTTATCGACAATTTTTGTTGCTGGATAGCGTTATTGACAATTGACATCACTAGATGGCGTTATCGACAATTTTCATCGCTGGACGCCGATATCGACAATTGACATTGCTGGACGGCGTTATCGAAATTTACTTCGCTGGACGCCGTTATCGTCAATTTTCGTCACTGGACGCTGTTATCGACAATTTTCTTCGCTGGATGGCGTTATCGTCAATTTTCGTCACTGGATGGCGTTATCGACTATTGACATCACTGGATGGCGTTATCGACATTTGACATCGCTGGACAGCGTTTTCGACAATTGACATCATTGGACGGCATTATCGTCAATTTTTGTCGCTGGACGCATTATCGTCAATTTTCGTTGCTGGACGGCGTTATCGAAATTGACATCGCTGGACGGCGTTATCGACAATTTTTGTTGCATGACAGCGTTATCAACAATTTTCATAGCTGGACGACGTTATCAACAATTGACATTGCTGGACGGCATTATCGGCAATTTTCATCGCTGGATGGCGTTATCAACAATTGACATAGATGGACAGCGTTATCGAAATTGACATCGCTGGACGGCGTTATCAAAATTTACTTCGCTGGACGTCGTTATCGACAATTTGCGTCGTTGGACGGCGTTATCTACTATTTTCATTGCTGAACAGCGTTATTGACAACTGACATCACTGGACGGCGTTATTGACATCGCTGGTCTGCGTTATCGACAATTTTCTTCGCTGAATGGCGTTATCGACAATTTTCATCACTGGACACCGTTATCGACAATTTTCGTCACTGGATGGCGTTATGGAAATTATAGATGCTGGACGGCGTTATGGAAATTGACATCGCTGGACAGCGTTTTCGACAATTGACATCGCTGGACAGCGTTTTCGACAATTGACATCGTTGGACGGCATTATCGTAGATTTTTGCCGCGTTATCGTCAATTATCGTTGCTGGACGGCGTTATGGAAATTGACATCGCTGGACGGCGTTATTGTCAATTTTCGTTGCTGGACAGCGTTATCGACAATTGACATCACTGGATGGCGTTATCAACAATTTGCATCGCTGGACGACGATATCGACAATTAACATTGCTGGACGGAGTTATCGAAATTGACTTCGCTGGACGCCGTTATCGACAATTTTCGTCGTTGGACAGCGTTATCGACTATTTTCATTGCTGGACGGCGTTATTGACAATTGACATCACTGGACGGCGTTATTGACATTGCTGGTCTGCGTTATCGACAATTTTCATCACTGGACGCCGTTATCGACAATTTTCGTCACTGGATGGCGTTATCGACTATTGACATCACTGGACAGCGTTATCGACATTTGACATCACTGGACAGCTTTTTCGACAATTGACATTGTTGGACGGCATTATCGTCAATTTTCGTTGCTGGACGGCCTTATCGAAATTGACATTGCTGGACGGCGTTATCGACAATTTTCGTTGCTGGATGGCGTTATTGACTATTGACATCACTGGACGGCGTTATCGACATTTGACATCGCTGGACATCGGTTTCGACAATTGACATCGTTGGAGGGCATTATCGTCAATTTTGGTCGCTGGACGCGTTATAGAAATTGACATTGGTGGACGGCGTTATCGGCAATTTTCGTTGCATGACAGCATTATCGAAAATTTTCAACGCTGGACGGCGTTATCGACAATTGACATTCCTGGACGCCGTTATAGTCAATTTTCTATGCTGGACAACGTTATTGACAATTGTCATCGCTGGACGCGTTTTTGACAATGCTGGACTGCGTTATTGACAATTTTTGTTGCTGGATGGCGATATCGACAATTGACATTGCTGGACGGAGTTATCGAAATTTACTTCGCTGGACGCCGTTATCGACAATTTTCTTCGTTGGACAGCGTTATCGACTATTTTCATTGCTGGACGGCGTTATTGACAATTGACATCACTGGACGGCGTTATTGACATCGCTGGTCTGCGTTATCGACAATTTTCTTCGCTGGATGGCGTTATCGTCAATTTTCGTCACTGGACGCCGTTATCGACAATTTTCGTCACTGGATGGCGTTATCGACTATTGACATCACTGGATGGCGTTATCGACATTTGACATCGCGGGACAGCGTTTTCGACAATTGACATCATTGGACGGCATTATCGTCAATTTTTGTCGCTGGACGCATTATCGTAAATTTTCGTTGCTGGACGGCGTTATCGAAATTGACATCGCTGGACGGCGTTATCGACAATTTTCGTTGCATGACAGCGTTATCGACAATTTTCATAGCTGGACGACGTTATCAACAATTGACATTGCTGGACGGCATTATCTGCAATTTTCATCGCTGGACGTCGTTATCGACAATTTTCATCGCTGGACGACGATATCGACAATTGACATTGCTGGACGGCGTTATCGAAATTTACTTCGCTGGACGCCGTTATCGACAATTTTCGTCGTTGGACGGCGTTATCAACTATTTTCATTGCTGGACGGCGTTATTGACAATTGACATCACTGGACGGCGTTATTGACATCGCTGGTCTGCGTTATCGACAATTTTCATCACTGGACGCCGTTATCGACAATTTTCGTCACTGGATGGCGTTATCGACATTTGACATTACTGGACAGCTTTTTCGACAATTGACATTGTTGGACGGCATTATCGTCAATTTTCGTTGCTGGACGGCCTTATCGAAATTGACATTGCTGGACGGCGTTATCGACAATTTTCGTTGCTGGATGGCGTTATTGACTATTGACATCACTGGACGGCGTTATCGACATTTGACATCGCTGGACAGCGGTTTCGACAATTGACATCGTTGGAGGGCATTATCGTCAATTTTGGTCGCTGGACGCGTTATAGAAATTGACATTGCTAGACGGCGTTATCGGCAATTTTCGTTGCATGACAGCATTATCGAAAATTTTCAACGCTGGACGCCGGTTTCGACAATTGACATTCCTGGACGCCGTTATAGTCAATTTTCTATGCTGGACAGCGTTATTGACAATTGTCATCGTTGAACGCGTTTTTGACAATGCTGGACTGCGTTATTGACAATTTTTGTTGCTGGATGGCGTTATCGACAATTGACATCGCTGGACGGCGTTATCAAAATTGACATTACTGGACGGCGTTATCGACAATTTTCATCACTGGACACCGTTATTGACAATTTTCATCGCTGGACGGCGTTATTGACATTTGACATCGCTGGACAGCGTTTTCGACAATTGACATCGTTGGACGGCATTATCGTCAATTTTGGTCGCTGGACACGTTATAGAAATTGACATCGCTGGACGGCGTTATCGACAATTTTCGTCGCATGACAGCGTTTTAGAAAATTTTCAGCGCTGGACGGTGTTATCGCCAATTGACATTGCTGGACACCGTTATAGTAAATTTTCAACGCTGGACAGCGTTATTGACAATTGTCATTGCTGAAGGGCGTTTTTGACATTGCTGGACTGCGTTATTGACAATTTTTGTTGCTGGATGGCGTTATCGACAATTGACATCGCTGGACGGCGTTATCAAAATTGACATTACTGGATGTCGTTATCGACAATTTCCATCGCTGGACGGCGTTATCAACAATTGACATCACTGGACGGCGTTATTGACATCGCTGGACTGCGTTATCGACTATTTTCATTGCTGGACGGCATTATTGACAATTGACATCACTGGACGGCGTTATTGACATAGCTGGTCTGCGTCATCGACAATTTTTTGGGCTGGATGGCGTTATCGACTATTTTCATTGCTGGACGGCGTTATCGACAACTTTCATCACTGGACGCCGTTATCAACAATTTTCGTCACTGGATGGCGTTATTGACTATTGACATCACTGGACAGCGTTATCGACATTTGACATCGCTGGACAGCTTTTTCGACAATTGACATCGTTGGACGGCATTATCGTAAATTTTTGGTGCTGGACGGCGTTATCGAAATTGACATTGCTGGACGGCGTTATCGACAATTTTCGTAGCTGGATAGCGTTATTGACAATTGACATCACTGGATGGCGTTATTGACATTGCTGGACAGCGTTTTCGACAATTGACATCATTGGACGGCATTATCATCGTTTTTTGCCGCTGGACGCGTTATCGTCAATTTTCGTTGCTGGACGGCGTTATCGAAATTGACATCGCTGGACGGCGTTATCGACAATTTTCATTGCTGGACAGCGTTATTGACAATTATCATCGCTGGACGCGTTATTGACATTGCTGGACGGCGTTATTGACAATTTTTGTTGCTGGATGGCGTTATCGACAATTGACATCGCTGGACGGCATTATCGAAATTGACATCGCTGGACGTCGTTATCGAAAATTTCCATTGCTGGACGGCGTTATCGTCAATTTTCATCACTGGACGGCGTTATTGACATCGCTGGTCTGCGTCATCGACAATTTTCTTCGCTGGATGACGTTATCTAAATTTTCGTCACTGGATGGCGTTATCGACTATTGACATCACTGGACAGCTTTTTCGACAATTGACATCGTTGGACGGCATTATCGTCGATTTTTGTCGCTGGGCGCGTTATCGTCAATTTTTGTTGCTGGACGGCCTTATCGAAATTGACATCGCTGGACGGCGTTATCGACAATTTTTGTTGCTGGATAGCGTTATTGACAATTGACATCACTAGATGGCGTTATCGACAATTTTCATCGCTGGACGCCGATATCGTCAATTTTCGTCACTGGACGCCGTTATCGACAATTTTCTTCGCTGGATGGCGTTATCAACTATTGACATCACTGGATGGCGTTATGGACATTTGACATCGCTGGACAGCGTTTTCGACAATTGACATCATTGGACGGCATTATCGTCAATTTTTGTCGCTGGACGCATTATTGTCAATTTTCGTTGCTGGACGGCGTTATCGAAATTGACATCGCTGGACGGCGTTATCGACAATTTTCGTTGCATGACAGCGTTATCGACAATTTTCATAGCTGGACGACGTTCTCAACAATTGACATTGCTGGACGGCATTATCGGCAATTTTCATCGCTGGATGGCGTTATCAACAATTGACATAGATGGACAGCGTTATCGAAATTGACATCGCTGGACGGCGTTATCAAAATTTACTTCGCTGGACGTCGTTATCGACAATTTGCGTCGTTGGACGGCGTTATCTACTATTTTCATTGCTGAACGGCGTTATTGACAACTGACATCACTGGACGGCGTTATTGACATCGCTGGTCTGCGTTATCGACAATTTTCTTCGCTGAATGGCGTTATCGACAATTTTCATCACTGGACACCGTTATCGACAATTTTCGTCACTGGATGGCGTTATGGAAATTATAGTTGCTGGACGGCGTTATGGAAATTGACATCGCTGGACTGCATTATCGACAATTTTCTTCCCTGGATAGCGTTATCAACAATTTTCATCACTGGACGCCATTATTGACAATTTTCAGCGCTGGACAGCGTTTTCGACAATTGACATCGCTGGACAGCGTTTTCGACAATTGACATCGTTGGACGGCATTATCGTCGATTTTTGCCGCGTTATCGTCAATTATCGTTGCTGGACGGCGTTATGGAAATTGACATCGCTGGACGGCGTTATTGTCAATTTTCGTTGCTGGACAGCGTTATCGACAATTGACATCACTGGACGGCAATATCGACAATTTTCATCGCTGGACGGCAATATCGACAATTTTCATCGCTGGACGGCAATATCGACAATTTTAATCGCTGGACGGCAATATCGACAATTTTCATCGCTGGACGGCAATATCGACAATTTTCATCGCTGGACGGCGATATCGACAATTAACATTGCTGGACGGAGTTATCGAAATTTACTTCGCTGGACGCCGTTATCGGCAATTTTCGTTGTTGGACAGCGTTATCGACTATTTTCATTGCTGGATGGCGTTATTGACATCACTGGACGGCGTTATTGACATCGCTGGTCTGCGTTATCGACAATTTTCGTCACTGGATGGCGTTATCGACTATTGACATCACTGGACAGCGTTATCGACATTTGACATCACTGGACAGCTTTTTCGACAATTGACATCGTTGGACGGCATTATCGTAAATTTTCGTTGCTGGATAGCATTATTGACATCACTGGACAGCGTTATTGACATCGCTGGACTGCGTTATCGACAATTTTCTTCCCTGGATGGCGTTATCAACAATTTTCGTCACTGGATGGCGTTATCGACTATTGACATCACTGGACAGCGTTATCGACATTTGACATCACTGGACAGCTTTTTCGACAATTGACATTGTTGGACGGCGTTATCGACAATTTTCGTTGCTGGATGGCGTTATTGACTATTGACATCACTGGACGGCGTTATCGACATTTGACATCGCTGGACAGCGGTTTCGACAATTGACATCGTTGGAGGGCATTATCGTCAATTTTGGTCGCTGGACGCGTTATAGAAATTGACATTGCTAGACGGCGTTATCGGCAATTTTCGTTGCATGACAGCATTATCGAAAATTTTCAACGCTGGACGCCGGTTTCGACAATTGACATTCCTGGACGCCGTTATAGTCAATTTTCTATGCTGGACAGCGTTATTGACAATTGTCATCGTTGAACGCGTTTTTGACAATGCTGGACTGCGTTATTGACAATTTTTGTTGCTGGATGGCGTTATCGACAATTGACATCGCTGGACGGCGTTATCAAAATTGACATTACTGGACGGCGTTATCGACAATTTTCATCACTGGACACCGTTATTGACAATTTTCATCGCTGGACGGCGTTATTGACATTTGACATCGCTGGACAGCGTTTTCGACAATTGACATCGTTGGACGGCATTATCGTCAATTTTGGTCGCTGGACACGTTATAGAAATTGACATCGCTGGACGGCGTTATCGACAATTTTCGTCGCATGACAGCGTTTTAGAAAATTTTCAGCGCTGGACGGTGTTATCGCCAATTGACATTGCTGGACACCGTTATAGTAAATTTTCAACGCTGGACAGCGTTATTGACAATTGTCATTGCTGAAGGGCGTTTTTGACATTGCTGGACTGCGTTATTGACAATTTTTGTTGCTGGATGGCGTTATCGACAATTGACATCGCTGGACGGCGTTATCAAAATTGACATTACTGGATGTCGTTATCGACAATTTCCATCGCTGGACGGCGTTATCAACAATTGACATCACTGGACGGCGTTATTGACATCGCTGGACTGCGTTATCGACTATTTTCATTGCTGGACGGCATTATTGACAATTGACATCACTGGACGGCGTTATTGACATAGCTGGTCTGCGTCATCGACAATTTTTTGGGCTGGATGGCGTTATCGACTATTTTCATTGCTGGACGGCGTTATCGACAACTTTCATCACTGGACGCCGTTATCAACAATTTTCGTCACTGGATGGCGTTATTGACTATTGACATCACTGGACAGCGTTATCGACATTTGACATCGCTGGACAGCTTTTTCGACAATTGACATCGTTGGACGGCATTATCGTAAATTTTTGGTGCTGGACGGCGTTATCGAAATTGACATTGCTGGACGGCGTTATCGACAATTTTCGTAGCTGGATAGCGTTATTGACAATTGACATCACTGGATGGCGTTATTGACATTGCTGGACAGCGTTTTCGACAATTGACATCATTGGACGGCATTATCATCGTTTTTTGCCGCTGGACGCGTTATCGTCAATTTTCGTTGCTGGACGGCGTTATCGAAATTGACATCGCTGGACGGCGTTATCGACAATTTTCATTGCTGGACAGCGTTATTGACAATTATCATCGCTGGACGCGTTATTGACATTGCTGGACGGCGTTATTGACAATTTTTGTTGCTGGATGGCGTTATCGACAATTGACATCGCTGGACGGCATTATCGAAATTGACATCGCTGGACGTCGTTATCGAAAATTTCCATTGCTGGACGGCGTTATCGTCAATTTTCATCACTGGACGGCGTTATTGACATCGCTGGTCTGCGTCATCGACAATTTTCTTCGCTGGATGACGTTATCTAAATTTTCGTCACTGGATGGCGTTATCGACTATTGACATCACTGGACAGCTTTTTCGACAATTGACATCGTTGGACGGCATTATCGTCGATTTTTGTCGCTGGGCGCGTTATCGTCAATTTTTGTTGCTGGACGGCCTTATCGAAATTGACATCGCTGGACGGCGTTATCGACAATTTTTGTTGCTGGATAGCGTTATTGACAATTGACATCACTAGATGGCGTTATCGACAATTTTCATCGCTGGACGCCGATATCGTCAATTTTCGTCACTGGACGCCGTTATCGACAATTTTCTTCGCTGGATGGCGTTATCAACTATTGACATCACTGGATGGCGTTATGGACATTTGACATCGCTGGACAGCGTTTTCGACAATTGACATCATTGGACGGCATTATCGTCAATTTTTGTCGCTGGACGCATTATTGTCAATTTTCGTTGCTGGACGGCGTTATCGAAATTGACATCGCTGGACGGCGTTATCGACAATTTTCGTTGCATGACAGCGTTATCGACAATTTTCATAGCTGGACGACGTTCTCAACAATTGACATTGCTGGACGGCATTATCGGCAATTTTCATCGCTGGATGGCGTTATCAACAATTGACATAGATGGACAGCGTTATCGAAATTGACATCGCTGGACGGCGTTATCAAAATTTACTTCGCTGGACGTCGTTATCGACAATTTGCGTCGTTGGACGGCGTTATCTACTATTTTCATTGCTGAACGGCGTTATTGACAACTGACATCACTGGACGGCGTTATTGACATCGCTGGTCTGCGTTATCGACAATTTTCTTCGCTGAATGGCGTTATCGACAATTTTCATCACTGGACACCGTTATCGACAATTTTCGTCACTGGATGGCGTTATGGAAATTATAGTTGCTGGACGGCGTTATGGAAATTGACATCGCTGGACTGCATTATCGACAATTTTCTTCCCTGGATAGCGTTATCAACAATTTTCATCACTGGACGCCATTATTGACAATTTTCAGCGCTGGACAGCGTTTTCGACAATTGACATCGCTGGACAGCGTTTTCGACAATTGACATCGTTGGACGGCATTATCGTCGATTTTTGCCGCGTTATCGTCAATTATCGTTGCTGGACGGCGTTATGGAAATTGACATCGCTGGACGGCGTTATTGTCAATTTTCGTTGCTGGACAGCGTTATCGACAATTGACATCACTGGACGGCAATATCGACAATTTTCATCGCTGGACGGCAATATCGACAATTTTCATCGCTGGACGGCAATATCGACAATTTTAATCGCTGGACGGCAATATCGACAATTTTCATCGCTGGACGGCAATATCGACAATTTTCATCGCTGGACGGCGATATCGACAATTAACATTGCTGGACGGAGTTATCGAAATTTACTTCGCTGGACGCCGTTATCGGCAATTTTCGTTGTTGGACAGCGTTATCGACTATTTTCATTGCTGGATGGCGTTATTGACATCACTGGACGGCGTTATTGACATCGCTGGTCTGCGTTATCGACAATTTTCGTCACTGGATGGCGTTATCGACTATTGACATCACTGGACAGCGTTATCGACATTTGACATCACTGGACAGCTTTTTCGACAATTGACATCGTTGGACGGCATTATCGTAAATTTTCGTTGCTGGATAGCATTATTGACATCACTGGACAGCGTTATTGACATCGCTGGACTGCGTTATCGACAATTTTCTTCCCTGGATGGCGTTATCAACAATTTTCGTCACTGGATGGCGTTATCGACTATTGACATCACTGGACAGCGTTATCGACATTTGACATCACTGGACAGCTTTTTCGACAATTGACATTGTTGGACGGCATTATCGTCAATTTTCGTTGCTGGACGGCCTTATCGAAATTGACATTGCTGGACGGCGTTATCGACAATTTTCGTTGCTGGATGGCGTTATTGACTATTGACATCACTGGACGGCGTTATCGACATTTGACATCGCTGGACATCGGTTTCGACAATTGACATCGTTGGAGGGCATTATCGTCAATTTTGGTCGCTGGACGCGTTATAGAAATTGACATTGGTGGACGGCGTTATCGGCAATTTTCGTTGCATGACAGCATTATCGAAAATTTTCAACGCTGGACGGCGTTATCGACAATTGACATTCCTGGACGCCGTTATAGTCAATTTTCTATGCTGGACAACGTTATTGACAATTGTCATCGCTGGACGCGTTTTTGACAATGCTGGACTGCGTTATTGACAATTTTTGTTGCTGGATGGCGATATCGACAATTGACATTGCTGGACGGAGTTATCGAAATTTACTTCGCTGGACGCCGTTATCGACAATTTTCTTCGTTGGACAGCGTTATCGACTATTTTCATTGCTGGACGGCGTTATTGACAATTGACATCACTGGACGGCGTTATTGACATCGCTGGTCTGCGTTATCGACAATTTTCTTCGCTGGATGGCGTTATCGTCAATTTTCGTCACTGGACGCCGTTATCGACAATTTTCGTCACTGGATGGCGTTATCGACTATTGACATCACTGGATGGCGTTATCGACATTTGACATCGCGGGACAGCGTTTTCGACAATTGACATCATTGGACGGCATTATCGTCAATTTTTGTCGCTGGACGCATTATCGTAAATTTTCGTTGCTGGACGGCGTTATCGAAATTGACATCGCTGGACGGCGTTATCGACAATTTTCGTTGCATGACAGCGTTATCGACAATTTTCATAGCTGGACGACGTTATCAACAATTGACATTGCTGGACGGCATTATCTGCAATTTTCATCGCTGGACGTCGTTATCGACAATTTTCATCGCTGGACGACGATATCGACAATTGACATTGCTGGACGGCGTTATCGAAATTTACTTCGCTGGACGCCGTTATCGACAATTTTCGTCGTTGGACGGCGTTATCAACTATTTTCATTGCTGGACGGCGTTATTGACAATTGACATCACTGGACGGCGTTATTGACATCGCTGGTCTGCGTTATCGACAATTTTCATCACTGGACGCCGTTATCGACAATTTTCGTCACTGGATGGCGTTATCGACATTTGACATTACTGGACAGCTTTTTCGACAATTGACATTGTTGGACGGCATTATCGTCAATTTTCGTTGCTGGACGGCCTTATCGAAATTGACATTGCTGGACGGCGTTATCGACAATTTTCGTTGCTGGATGGCGTTATTGACTATTGACATCACTGGACGGCGTTATCGACATTTGACATCGCTGGACAGCGGTTTCGACAATTGACATCGTTGGAGGGCATTATCGTCAATTTTGGTCGCTGGACGCGTTATAGAAATTGACATTGCTAGACGGCGTTATCGGCAATTTTCGTTGCATGACAGCATTATCGAAAATTTTCAACGCTGGACGCCGGTTTCGACAATTGACATTCCTGGACGCCGTTATAGTCAATTTTCTATGCTGGACAGCGTTATTGACAATTGTCATCGTTGAACGCGTTTTTGACAATGCTGGACTGCGTTATTGACAATTTTTGTTGCTGGATGGCGTTATCGACAATTGACATCGCTGGACGGCGTTATCAAAATTGACATTACTGGACGGCGTTATCGACAATTTTCATTGCTGGACAGCGTTATTGACAATTATCATCGCTGGACGCGTTATTGACATTGCTGGACGGCGTTATTGACAATTTTTGTTGCTGGATGGCGTTATCGACAATTGACATCGCTGGACGGCATTATCGAAATTGACATCGCTGGACGTCGTTATCGAAAATTTCCATTGCTGGACGGCGTTATCGTCAATTTTCATCACTGGACGGCGTTATTGACATCGCTGGTCTGCGTCATCGACAATTTTCTTCGCTGGATGACGTTATCTAAATTTTCGTCACTGGATGGCGTTATCGACTATTGACATCACTGGACAGCTTTTTCGACAATTGACATCGTTGGACGGCATTATCGTCGATTTTTGTCGCTGGGCGCGTTATCGTCAATTTTTGTTGCTGGACGGCCTTATCGAAATTGACATCGCTGGACGGCGTTATCGACAATTTTTGTTGCTGGATAGCGTTATTGACAATTGACATCACTAGATGGCGTTATCGACAATTTTCATCGCTGGACGCCGATATCGTCAATTTTCGTCACTGGACGCCGTTATCGACAATTTTCTTCGCTGGATGGCGTTATCAACTATTGACATCACTGGATGGCGTTATGGACATTTGACATCGCTGGACAGCGTTTTCGACAATTGACATCATTGGACGGCATTATCGTCAATTTTTGTCGCTGGACGCATTATTGTCAATTTTCGTTGCTGGACGGCGTTATCGAAATTGACATCGCTGGACGGCGTTATCGACAATTTTCGTTGCATGACAGCGTTATCGACAATTTTCATAGCTGGACGACGTTCTCAACAATTGACATTGCTGGACGGCATTATCGGCAATTTTCATCGCTGGATGGCGTTATCAACAATTGACATAGATGGACAGCGTTATCGAAATTGACATCGCTGGACGGCGTTATCAAAATTTACTTCGCTGGACGTCGTTATCGACAATTTGCGTCGTTGGACGGCGTTATCTACTATTTTCATTGCTGAACGGCGTTATTGACAACTGACATCACTGGACGGCGTTATTGACATCGCTGGTCTGCGTTATCGACAATTTTCTTCGCTGAATGGCGTTATCGACAATTTTCATCACTGGACACCGTTATCGACAATTTTCGTCACTGGATGGCGTTATGGAAATTATAGTTGCTGGACGGCGTTATGGAAATTGACATCGCTGGACTGCATTATCGACAATTTTCTTCCCTGGATAGCGTTATCAACAATTTTCATCACTGGACGCCATTATTGACAATTTTCAGCGCTGGACAGCGTTTTCGACAATTGACATCGCTGGACAGCGTTTTCGACAATTGACATCGTTGGACGGCATTATCGTCGATTTTTGCCGCGTTATCGTCAATTATCGTTGCTGGACGGCGTTATGGAAATTGACATCGCTGGACGGCGTTATTGTCAATTTTCGTTGCTGGACAGCGTTATCGACAATTGACATCACTGGACGGCAATATCGACAATTTTCATCGCTGGACGGCAATATCGACAATTTTCATCGCTGGACGGCAATATCGACAATTTTCATCGCTGGACGGCAATATCGACAATTTTAATCGCTGGACGGCAATATCGACAATTTTCATCGCTGGACGGCAATATCGACAATTTTCATCGCTGGACGGCAATATCGACAATTTTCATCGCTGGACGGCAATATCGACAATTTTAATCGCTGGACGGCAATATCGACAATTTTCATCGCTGGACGGCAATATCGACAATTTTAATCGCTGGACGGCAATATCGACAATTTTCATCGCTGGACGGCAATATCGACAATTTTCATCGCTGGACGGCAATATCGACAATTTTCATCGCTGGACGGCAATATCGACAATTTTAATCGCTGGACGGCAATATCGACAATTTTCATCGCTGGACGGCAATATCGACAATTTTCATCGCTGGACGGCGATATCGACAATTAACATTGCTGGACGGAGTTATCGAAATTTACTTCGCTGGACGCCGTTATCGGCAATTTTCGTTGTTGGACAGCGTTATCGACTATTTTCATTGCTGGATGGCGTTATTGACATCACTGGACGGCGTTATTGACATCGCTGGTCTGCGTTATCGACAATTTTCGTCACTGGATGGCGTTATCGACTATTGACATCACTGGACAGCGTTATCGACATTTGACATCACTGGACAGCTTTTTCGACAATTGACATCGTTGGACGGCAT
Organism: Rana muscosa; assembly: GCA_029206835.1. NCBI lineage: Eukaryota > Metazoa > Chordata > Amphibia > Anura > Ranidae > Rana > Rana muscosa. The sequence continues at coordinate 1,027,887,208 of CM055117.1, forward strand.
TATCGTAAATTTTCGTTGCTGGATAGCATTATTGACATCACTGGACAGCGTTATTGACATCGCTGGACTGCGTTATCGACAATTTTCTTCCCTGGATGGCGTTATCAACAATTTTCGTCACTGGATGGCGTTATCGACTATTGACATCACTGGACAGCGTTATCGACATTTGACATCACTGGACAGCTTTTTCGACAATTGACATTGTTGGACGGCATTATCGTCAATTTTCGTTGCTGGACGGCCTTATCGAAATTGACATTGCTGGACGGCGTTATCGACAATTTTCGTTGCTGGATGGCGTTATTGACTATTGACATCACTGGACGGCGTTATCGACATTTGACATCGCTGGACATCGGTTTCGACAATTGACATCGTTGGAGGGCATTATCGTCAATTTTGGTCGCTGGACGCGTTATAGAAATTGACATTGGTGGACGGCGTTATCGGCAATTTTCGTTGCATGACAGCATTATCGAAAATTTTCAACGCTGGACGGCGTTATCGACAATTGACATTCCTGGACGCCGTTATAGTCAATTTTCTATGCTGGACAACGTTATTGACAATTGTCATCGCTGGACGCGTTTTTGACAATGCTGGACTGCGTTATTGACAATTTTTGTTGCTGGATGGCGATATCGACAATTGACATTGCTGGACGGAGTTATCGAAATTTACTTCGCTGGACGCCGTTATCGACAATTTTCTTCGTTGGACAGCGTTATCGACTATTTTCATTGCTGGACGGCGTTATTGACAATTGACATCACTGGACGGCGTTATTGACATCGCTGGTCTGCGTTATCGACAATTTTCTTCGCTGGATGGCGTTATCGTCAATTTTCGTCACTGGACGCCGTTATCGACAATTTTCGTCACTGGATGGCGTTATCGACTATTGACATCACTGGATGGCGTTATCGACATTTGACATCGCGGGACAGCGTTTTCGACAATTGACATCATTGGACGGCATTATCGTCAATTTTTGTCGCTGGACGCATTATCGTAAATTTTCGTTGCTGGACGGCGTTATCGAAATTGACATCGCTGGACGGCGTTATCGACAATTTTCGTTGCATGACAGCGTTATCGACAATTTTCATAGCTGGACGACGTTATCAACAATTGACATTGCTGGACGGCATTATCTGCAATTTTCATCGCTGGACGTCGTTATCGACAATTTTCATCGCTGGACGACGATATCGACAATTGACATTGCTGGACGGCGTTATCGAAATTTACTTCGCTGGACGCCGTTATCGACAATTTTCGTCGTTGGACGGCGTTATCAACTATTTTCATTGCTGGACGGCGTTATTGACAATTGACATCACTGGACGGCGTTATTGACATCGCTGGTCTGCGTTATCGACAATTTTCATCACTGGACGCCGTTATCGACAATTTTCGTCACTGGATGGCGTTATCGACATTTGACATTACTGGACAGCTTTTTCGACAATTGACATTGTTGGACGGCATTATCGTCAATTTTCGTTGCTGGACGGCCTTATCGAAATTGACATTGCTGGACGGCGTTATCGACAATTTTCGTTGCTGGATGGCGTTATTGACTATTGACATCACTGGACGGCGTTATCGACATTTGACATCGCTGGACAGCGGTTTCGACAATTGACATCGTTGGAGGGCATTATCGTCAATTTTGGTCGCTGGACGCGTTATAGAAATTGACATTGCTAGACGGCGTTATCGGCAATTTTCGTTGCATGACAGCATTATCGAAAATTTTCAACGCTGGACGCCGGTTTCGACAATTGACATTCCTGGACGCCGTTATAGTCAATTTTCTATGCTGGACAGCGTTATTGACAATTGTCATCGTTGAACGCGTTTTTGACAATGCTGGACTGCGTTATTGACAATTTTTGTTGCTGGATGGCGTTATCGACAATTGACATCGCTGGACGGCGTTATCAAAATTGACATTACTGGACGGCGTTATCGACAATTTTCATCACTGGACACCGTTATTGACAATTTTCATCGCTGGACGGCGTTATTGACATTTGACATCGCTGGACAGCGTTTTCGACAATTGACATCGTTGGACGGCATTATCGTCAATTTTGGTCGCTGGACACGTTATAGAAATTGACATCGCTGGACGGCGTTATCGACAATTTTCGTCGCATGACAGCGTTTTAGAAAATTTTCAGCGCTGGACGGTGTTATCGCCAATTGACATTGCTGGACACCGTTATAGTAAATTTTCAACGCTGGACAGCGTTATTGACAATTGTCATTGCTGAAGGGCGTTTTTGACATTGCTGGACTGCGTTATTGACAATTTTTGTTGCTGGATGGCGTTATCGACAATTGACATCGCTGGACGGCGTTATCAAAATTGACATTACTGGATGTCGTTATCGACAATTTCCATCGCTGGACGGCGTTATCAACAATTGACATCACTGGACGGCGTTATTGACATCGCTGGACTGCGTTATCGACTATTTTCATTGCTGGACGGCATTATTGACAATTGACATCACTGGACGGCGTTATTGACATAGCTGGTCTGCGTCATCGACAATTTTTTTGGCTGGATGGCGTTATCGACTATTTTCATTGCTGGACGGCGTTATCGACAACTTTCATCACTGGACGCCGTTATCAACAATTTTCGTCACTGGATGGCGTTATTGACTATTGACATCACTGGACAGCGTTATCGACATTTGACATCGCTGGACAGCTTTTTCGACAATTGACATCGTTGGACGGCATTATCGTAAATTTTTGGTGCTGGACGGCGTTATCGAAATTGACATTGCTGGACGGCGTTATCGACAATTTTCGTAGCTGGATAGCGTTATTGACAATTGACATCACTGGATGGCGTTATTGACATTGCTGGACAGCGTTTTCGACAATTGACATCATTGGACGGCATTATCATCGTTTTTTGCCGCTGGACGCGTTATCGTCAATTTTCGTTGCTGGACGGCGTTATCGAAATTGACATCGCTGGACGGCGTTATCGACAATTTTCATTGCTGGACAGCGTTATTGACAATTATCATCGCTGGACGCGTTATTGACATTGCTGGACGGCGTTATTGACAATTTTTGTTGCTGGATGCCGTTATCGACAATTGACATCGCTGGACGGCATTATCGAAATTGACATCGCTGGACGTCGTTATCGAAAATTTCCATTGCTGGACGGCGTTATCGTCAATTTTCATCACTGGACGGCGTTATTGACATCGCTGGTCTGCGTCATCGACAATTTTCTTCGCTGGATGACGTTATCTAAATTTTCGTCACTGGATGGCGTTATCGACTATTGACATCACTGGACAGCTTTTTCGACAATTGACATCGTTGGACGGCATTATCGTCGATTTTTGTCGCTGGGCGCGTTATCGTCAATTTTTGTTGCTGGACGGCCTTATCGAAATTGACATCGCTGGACGGCGTTATCGACAATTTTTGTTGCTGGATAGCGTTATTGACAATTGACATCACTAGATGGCGTTATCGACAATTTTCATCGCTGGACGCCGATATCGTCAATTTTCGTCACTGGACGCCGTTATCGACAATTTTCTTCGCTGGATGGCGTTATCAACTATTGACATCACTGGATGGCGTTATGGACATTTGACATCGCTGGACAGCGTTTTCGACAATTGACATCATTGGACGGCATTATCGTCAATTTTTGTCGCTGGACGCATTATTGTAAATTTTCGTTGCTGGACGGCGTTATCGAAATTGACATCGCTGGACGGCGTTATCGACAATTTTCGTTGCATGACAGCGTTATCGACAATTTTCATAGCTGGACGACGTTCTCAACAATTGACATTGCTGGACGGCATTATCGGCAATTTTCATCGCTGGATGGCGTTATCAACAATTGACATAGATGGACAGCGTTATCGAAATTGACATCGCTGGACGGCGTTATCAAAATTTACTTCGCTGGACGTCGTTATCGACAATTTGCGTCGTTGGACGGCGTTATCTACTATTTTCATTGCTGAACGGCGTTATTGACAACTGACATCACTGGACGGCGTTATTGACATCGCTGGTCTGCGTTATCGACAATTTTCTTCGCTGAATGGCGTTATCGACAATTTTCATCACTGGACACCGTTATCGACAATTTTCGTCACTGGATGGCGTTATGGAAATTATAGTTGCTGGACGGCGTTATGGAAATTGACATCGCTGGACTGCATTATCGACAATTTTCTTCCCTGGATAGCGTTATCAACAATTTTCATCACTGGACGCCATTATTGACAATTTTCAGCGCTGGACAGCGTTTTCGACAATTGACATCGCTGGACAGCGTTTTCGACAATTGACATCGTTGGACGGCATTATCGTCGATTTTTGCCGCGTTATCGTCAATTATCGTTGCTGGACGGCGTTATGGAAATTGACATCGCTGGACGGCGTTATTGTCAATTTTCGTTGCTGGACAGCGTTATCGACAATTGACATCACTGGACGGCAATATCGACAATTTTCATCGCTGGACGGCAATATCGACAATTTTCATCGCTGGACGGCAATATCGACAATTTTAATCGCTGGACGGCAATATCGACAATTTTCATCGCTGGACGGCAATATCGACAATTTTCATCGCTGGACGGCGATATCGACAATTAACATTGCTGGACGGAGTTATCGAAATTTACTTCGCTGGACGCCGTTATCGGCAATTTTCGTTGTTGGACAGCGTTATCGACTATTTTCATTGCTGGATGGCGTTATTGACATCACTGGACGGCGTTATTGACATCGCTGGTCTGCGTTATCGACAATTTTCGTCACTGGATGGCGTTATCGACTATTGACATCACTGGACAGCGTTATCGACATTTGACATCACTGGACAGCTTTTTCGACAATTGACATCGTTGGACGGCATTATCGTAAATTTTCGTTGCTGGATAGCATTATTGACATCACTGGACAGCGTTATTGACATCGCTGGACTGCGTTATCGACAATTTTCTTCGCTGGATGGCGTTATCAACAATTTTTATCACTGGACGCCGTTATCGACAATTTTCTTCCCTGGATGGCGTTATCAACAATTTTTATCACTGGACGCCGTTATTGACAATTTTCATTGCTGGACGGCGTTATCGACATTTGACATCGCTTGACGACGTTATCGACAATTTTCATCGCTGGACAGCAATATCGACAATTTCCGTTGCTGGACGGCGTAATTGACAATTGACATCACTGGACGGCGTTATTGACATCGCTGGTCTGCGTTATCGACAATTTTCTTCCTGGATGACGTTATCAACAATTTTCTTCACTGGATGCCGTAATTGAAAATTTTTATTGCTGGACGGCGTTATTGACAATTTTCGTCACTGGATAGCGTTATCGACATTTGACATTGCTGGACAGCGTTTTCGACAATTGACATCGTTGGACTGCATTATCGTCAATTTTCGTCGCTGTCCGCGTTATCGTCAATTTTCTTTGCTGGGTGGCGTTATCGAAATTGACATCGCTGGATGGCGTTATTGACAATTTTCATAGCTGAACAGCGTAATTGACATTGCTGGACTGCGTTATTGACAAGTTTTTCCGCTGGATGGCGTTATCTACAATTGACACCGCTGGACGGCGTTATCGTCAATTTTCATCGCTGGACGGCGTTATTGACAATTGACATCGCTAGACGGCGTTATTGACAATTGACATCGCTGGACGGCGTTATCGACAATTTTCATCGCATGACAGCGTTATGGTCAGTTTTCATCGCTGGACGGCGTTATCGACAATTGACATTGCTGGAGGCCGTTATCATCAACTTTCGGCGCTGGACGGCGTTATCGTCAATTTTAATCGCTAGACAGCGATATTGACATTGCTGGACTGCGTTATTGAAAATTTTCGTTGCTGGATTGCGTTATCGACAATTGACATCGCTGGACTGCGTTATCGACAATTTTCTTCGCTGGACACTGTTATCGACAATTTTCGTTGCTGGATGGCGTTATTGACTATTGACATCACTGGAGGGCGTTATCGACATTTGACATCGCTGGACAGCGGTTTCGACAATTGACATCGTTGGAGGGCATTATCGTCAATTTTGGTCGCTGGACGCGTTATAGAAATTGACATTGCTGGACGGCGTTATCGACAATTTTCGTCGCATGACAGCATTATCGAAAATTTTCAACGCTGGACGGCGTTATCGACAATTGACATTGCTGGACGCCGTTATAGTCAATTTTCTATGCTGGACAGCGTTATTGACAATTGTCATCGCTGGACGCGTTTTTGACAATGCTGGACTGCGTTATTGACAATTTTTGTTGCTGGACGTCGTTATCGACAATTTCCATCGCTGGACGGCGTTATCAACAAATGACATCACTGGACGGCGTTATTGACAACGCTGGACTGCGTTATGGACAATTTTTTTCAATGGATGGCGTTATCGACAATTTTCATCACTGGACACCGTTATTGACAATTTTCATCGCTGGACGGCGTTATTGACATTTGACATCGCTGGACAGCGTTTTCGACAATTGACATCGTTGGACGGCATTATCGTCGATTTTTGACGCTGGACGCGTTATCGACAATTATCGTTGCTCGACGGCGTTATTAAAATTGACATCGCTGGACGGCGTTATCGTCAATTTTCGTTGCTGGACGGCGTTATCGACATTTGACATCACTGGATGGCGTTATTGACAATTTTCATCACTGGGCGGCAATATCGACAATTTTCATCGCTGGACGGCGATATCGACAATTGACATTGCTGGACGGAGTTATCGAAATTGACTTCGCTGGACGCCGTTATCGACAATTTTCGTCGTTGGACAGCGTTATCGACTATTTTCATTGCTGGACGGCGTTATTGACAATTGTAATCGCTGGACGCGTTTTTGACAATGCTGGACTGCGTTATTGACAATTTTTGTTGCTGGATGGCGTTATCGACAATTGACATCGCTGGACGGCGTTATCGACAATTTTCGTCACTGGATGGCGTTATCGACTATTGACATCACTGGATGGCGTTATCGACATTTGACATCGCTGGACAGCGTTTTCAACAATTGACATCATTGGACGGCATTATCGTCAATTTTTGTCGCTGGACGCATTATCGTCAATTATCGTTGCTGGACGGCGTTATTGAAATTGACACCGCTGGACGGCGTTATAGTAAATTTTCGTTGCTGGACGGCGTTATCGTCAATTTTCATCACTGGACGGCGTTATTGACATCGCTGGTCTGCGTCATCGACAATTTTCATCACTGGACGCCGTTATCAACAATTTTCGTCACTGGATGGCGTTATCGACTATTGACATCACTGGACAGCGTTATCGACATTTGACATTGCTGGACAGCTTTTTCGACAATTGACATCGTTGGACGGCATTATCGTCGATTTTTGTCGCTGGGCGCGTTATCGTCAATTTTTGTTGCTGGACGGCCTTATCGAAATTGACATCGCTGGACGGCGTTATCGACAATTTTTGTTGCTGGATAGCGTTATTGACAATTGACATCACTAGATGGCGTTATCGACAATTTTCATCGCTGGACGCCGATATCGACAATTGACATTGCTGGACGGCGTTATCGAAATTTACTTCGCTGGACGCCGTTATCGTCAATTTTCGTCACTGGACGCCGTTATCGACAATTTTCTTCGCTGGATGGCGTTATCGTCAATTTTCGTCACTGGACACTGTTATCGACAATTTTCGTCACTGGATGGCGTTATCGACTATTGACATCACTGGATGGCGTTATCGACATTTGAAATCGCTGGACAGCGTTTTCGACAATTGACATCATTGGACGGCATTATCGTCAATTTTTGTCGCTGGACGCATTATCGTCAATTTTCGTTGCTGGACGGCGTTATCGAAATTGACATCGCTGGACGGCGTTATCGACAATTTTTGTTGCATGACAGCGTTATCAACAATTTTCATAGCTGGACGACGTTATCAACAATTGACATTGCTGGACGGCATTATCGGCAATTTTCATCGCTGGATGGCGTTATCAACAATTGACATAGATGGACAGCGTTATCGAAATTGACATCGCTGGACGGCGTTATCAAAATTTACTTCGCTGGACGTCGTTATCGACAATTTGCGTCGTTGGACGGCGTTATCTACTATTTTCATTGCTGAACGGCGTTATTGACAACTGACATCACTGGACGGCGTTATTGACATCGCTGGTCTGCGTTATCGACAATTTTCTTCGCTGAATGGCGTTATCGACAATTTTCATCACTGGACACCGTTATCGACAATTTTCGGCACTGGATGGCGTTATGGAAATTATAGTTGCTGGACGGCGTTATGGAAATTGACATCGCTGGACAGTGTTTTCGACAATTGACATCGCTGGACAGCGTTTTCGACAATTGACATCGTTGGACGGCATTATCGTCGATTTTTGCCGCGTTATCATCAATTATCGTTGCTGGACGGCGTTATGGAAATTGACATCGCTGGACGGCGGTATTGTCAATTTTCATTGCTGGACAGCGTTATCGACAATTGACATCACTGGATGGCGTTATCAACAATTTTCATCACTGGACGGCGATATCGACAATTAACATTGCTGGACGGAGTTATCAAAATTGACTTCGCTGGACGCCGTTATCGACAATTTTCGTCGTTGGACAGCGTTATCAACTATTTTCATTGCTGGACGGCGTTATTGACAATTGACATCACTGGACGGCGTTATTGACATCGCTGGTCTGCGTTATCGACAATTTTCATCACTGGACGCCGTTATCGACAATTTTCGTCACTGGATGGCGTTATCGACTATTGACATCACTGGACAGCGTTATCGACATTTAAAATCACTGGACAGCTTTTTCGACAATTGACATTGTTGGACGGCATTATCGTCAATTTTCGTTGCTGGACGGCCTTATCGAAATTGACATTGCTGGACGGCGTTATCGACAATTTTCGTTGCTGGATGGCGTTATTGACTATTGACATCACTGGACGGCGTTATCGACATTTGACATCGCTGGACAGCGGTTTCGACAATTGACATCGTTGGAGGGCATTATCGTCAATTTTGGTCGCTGGACGCGTTATAGAAATTGACATTGGTGGACGGCGTTATCGGCAATTTTCGTCGCATGACAGCATTATCGAAAATTTTCAACGCTGGACGGCGTTATCGACAATTGACATTCCTGGACGCCGTTATAGTCAATTTTCTATGCTGGACAACGTTATTGACAATTGTCATCGCTGGACGCGTTTTTGACAATGCTGGACTGCGTTATTGACAATTTTTGTTGCTGGATGGCGATATCGACAATTGACATTGCTGGACGGAGTTATCGAAATTTACTTCGCTGGACGCCGTTATCGACAATTTTCGTCGTTGGACAGCGTTATCGACTATTTTCATTGCTGGACGGCGTTATTGACAATTGACATCACTGGACGGCGTTATTGACATCGCTGGTCTGCGTTATCGACAATTTTCTTCGCTGGATGGCGTTATCGTCAATTTTCGTCACTGGACGCCGTTATCGACAATTTTCGTCACTGGATGGCGTTATCGACTATTGACATCACTGGATGGTGTTATCGTCATTTGACATCGCTGGACAGCGGTTTCGACAATTGACATCGTTGGAGGGCATTATCGTCAATTTTGGTCGCTGGACGCGTTATAGAAATTGACATTGCTGTGCGGCGTTATCGGCAATTTTCGTCGCATGACAGCATTATCGAAAATTTTCAACGCTGGACGCCGGTTTCGACAATTGACATTCCTGGACGCCGTTATAGTCAATTTTCTATGCTGGACAGCGTTATTGACAATTGTCATCGTTGAACGCGTTTTTGACAATGCTGGACTGCGTTATTGACAATTTTTGTTGCTGGATGGCGTTATCGACAATTGACATCGCTGGACGGCGTTATCAAAATTGACATTACTGGATGTCGTTATCGACAATTTCCATCGCTGGACGGCGTTATCAACAATTGACATCACTGGACGGCGTTATTGACATCGCTGGACTGCGTTATCGACAATTTTTTTCGCTGGATGGCGTTATCGACTATTTTCATTGCTGGACGCCATTATTGACAATTGACATCACTGGACGGCGTTATTGACATAGCTGGTCTGCGTCATCGACAATTTTTTGGGCTGGATGGCGTTATCGACTATTTTCATTGCTGGACGGCGTTATCGACAACTTTCATCACTGGACGCCGTTATCAACAATTTTCGTCACTGGATGGCGTTATTGACTATTGACATCACTGGACAGCGTTATCGACATTTGACATCGCTGGACAGCTTTTTCGCCAATTGACATCGTTGGACGGCATTATCGTAAATTTTTGGTGCTGGACGGCGTTATCGAAATTGACATTGCTGGACGGCGTTATCGACAATTTTCGTAGCTGGATAGCGTTATTGACAATTGACATCACTGGACGGCGTTATTGACATTGCTGGACAGCGTTTTCGACAATTGACATCATTGGACGGCATTATCATCGATTTTTGCCGCTGGACGCGTTATCGTCAATTTTCGTTGCTGGACGGCGTTATCGAAATTGACATCGCTGGATGGCGTTATCGACAATTTTCATCGCTGGACAGCGTTATTGACAATTATCATCGCTGGACGGCGTTATTGACAATTTTTGTTGCTGGATGGCGTTATCGACAATTGACATCGCTGGACGGCGTTATCGAAATTGACATCGCTGGACGTCGTTATCGAAAATTTCCGTTGCCGGACGGCGTTATCGTCAATTTTCATCACTGGACGGCGTTATTGACATCGCTGGTCTGCGTCATCGACAATTTTCTTCGCTGGATGACGTTATCGACAATTTTCATCACTGGACGCCGTTATCAACAATTTTCGTCACTGGATGGCGTTATCGACTATTGACATCACTGGACAGCTTTTTCGACAATTGACATCGTTGGACGGCATTATCGTCGATTTTTGTCGCTGGGCGCGTTATCGTCAATTTTTGTTGCTGGACGGCCTTATCGAAATTGACATCGCTGGACGGCGTTATCGACAATTTTTGTTGCTGGATAGCGTTATTGACAATTGACATCACTAGATGGCGTTATCGACAATTTTCATCGCTGGACGCCGATATCGTCAATTTTCGTCACTGGACGCCGTTATCGACAATTTTCTTCTCTGGATGGCGTTATCGACTATTGACATCACTGGATGGCGTTATGGACATTTGACATCGCTGGACAGCGTTTTCGACAATTGACATCATTGGACGGCATTATTGTCAATTTTTGTTGCTGGACGGCGTTATCGAAATTGACATCGCTGGACGGCGTTATCGACAATTTTAGTTGCATGACAGCGTTATCGACAATTTTCATAGCTGGACGACGTTCTCAACAATTGACATTGCTGGACGGCATTATCGGCAATTTTCATCGCTGGATGGTGTTATCAACAATTGACATAGATGGACAGTGTTATCGAAATTGACATCGCTGGACGGCGTTATCAAAATTTATTTCGCTGGACGTCGTTATCGACAATTTGCGTCGTTGGACGGCGTTATCTACTATTTTCATTGCTGAACGGCGTTATTGACAACTGACATCACTGGACGGCGTTATTGACATCGCTGGTCTGCGTTATCGACAATTTTCTTCGCTGAATGGCGTTATCGACAATTTTTATCACTGGACACCATTATCGACAATTTTCGTCACTGGATGGCGTTATGGAAATTATAGTTGCTGGACGGCGTTATGGAAATTGACATCACTGGACTGCATTATCGACAATTTTCTTCCCTGGATAGCGTTATCAACAATTTTCATCACTGGACGCCATTATTGACAATTTTCATCGCTGGGCAGCGTTTTCGACAATTGACATCGCTGGACAGCGTTTTCGACAATTGACATCGTTGGACGGCATTATCGTCTATTTTTGCCGCGTTATCGTCAATTATCGTTGCTGGACGGCGTTATGGAAATTGACATTGCTGGACGGCGTTATTGTCAATTTTCGTTGCTGGACAGCGTTATCGACAATTGACATCACTGGATGGCGTTATCAACAATTTTCATCACTGGACGGCAATATCGACAATTTTCATCGCTGGACGGCGATATCGACAATTAACATTGCTGGACGGAGTTATCGAAATTTACTTCGCTCGACGCCGTTATCGACAATTTTCGTTGTTGGACAGCGTTATCGACTATTTTCATTGCTGGACGGCGTTATTGACAATTGACATCACTGGACGGCGTTATTGACATCGCTGGTCTGCGTTATCGACAATTTTCATCACTGGACGCCGTTATCGACAATTTTCGTCACTGGATGGCGTTATCGACTATTGACATCACTGGACAGCGTTATCGACATTTGACATCACTGGACAGCTTTTTCGACAATTGACATCGTTGGACGGCATTATCGTAAATTTTCGTTGCTGGATAGCATTATTGACATCACTGGACGCCGTTATTGACAATTTTCATTGCTGGACGGCGTTATCGACATTTGACATCGCTTGATGACGTTATCGACAATTTTCATCGCTGGACAGCGTTATCGACAATTTCCGTTGCTGGACGGCGTAATTGACATCACTGGACGGCGTTATTGACATCGCTGGTCTGCGTTATCGACAATTTTCTTCGCTGGATGGCGTTATCAACAATTTTCATCACTGGATGCCGTAATTGACAATTTTTATTGCTGGACGGCGTTATTGACAATTTTCGTCACTGGACAGCGTTATCGACATTTGACATTGCTGGACAGCGTTTTTGACAATTGACATTGTTGGACTGCATTATCGTCAATTTTCGTCGCTGTCCGCGTTATCGTCAATTTTCTTTGCTGGGTGGCGTTATCGAAATTGACATCGCTGGACGGCGTTATTGACAATTTTCATAGCTGAACAGCGTAATTGACATTGCTGGACTGCGTTATTGACAAGTTTTTTCGCTGGATGGCGTTATCTACAATTGTCATCGCTGGACGGCGTTATTGACAATTGACATCGCTAGACGGCATTATTGACAATTGACATCGCTGGACGGCGTTATCGACAATTTTCATCGCATGACAGCATTATGGTCAGTTTTCATCGCTGGACGGCGTTATCGACAATTGACATTGCTGGAGGCCGTTATCATCAATTTTCGGCGCTGGACGGCGTTATCGACAATTTTAATCGCTAGACAGCGATATTGACATTGCTGGACTGCGTTATTGAAAATTTTCGTTGCTGGATTGCGTTATCGACAATTGACATCGCTGGACTGCGTTATCGACAATTTTCTTCGCTGGACACCGTTATTGACAATTTTCTTCACTGGACACTGTTATCGACAATTTTCGTCACTGGATGGCGTTATTGACTATTGACATTACTGGAGGGCGTTATCGACATTTGACATCGCTGGACAGCGGTTTCGACAATTGACATCGTTGGAGGGCATTATCGTCAATTTTGGTCGCTGGACGCGTTATAGAAATTGACATTGCTGGACGGCGTTATCGACAATTTTCGTCGCATGACAGCATTATCGAAAATTTTCAACGCTGGACGGCGTTATCGACAATTGACATTGCTGGACACCGTTATAGTCAATTTTCTATGCTGGACAGCGTTATTGACAATTGTCACCGCTGGACGCGTTTTTGACAATGCTGGACTGCGTTATTGACAATTTTTGTTGCTGGACGTCGTTATCGACAATTTCCATCGCTGGACGGCGTTATCAACAAATGGCATCACTGGACTGCGTTATTGACAACGCTGGACTGCGTTATGGACAATTTTTTTCAATGGATGGCGTTATTGACATTTGACATCGCTGGACAGCGGTTTCGACAATTGACATCGTTGGAGGGCATTATCGTCAATTTTGGTCGCTGGACGCGTTATAGAAATTGACATTGCTGGACGGCGTTATCGACAATTTTTTGGGCTGGATGGCGTTATCGACAACTTTCATTGCTGGACGGCGTTATCAACAATTTTCGTCACTGGATGGCGTTATTGACTATTGACATCACTGGACAGCGTTATCGACATTTGACATCGCTGGACAGCTTTTTCGACAATTGACATCGTTGGACGGCATTATCGTCAATTTTTGGTGCTGGACGGCCTTATCGAAATTGACATTGCTGGACGGCGTTATCGACAATTTTCGGCGCTGGATAGCGTTATTGACAATTGACATCACTGGACGGCGTTATTAACATTGCTGGACAGCGTTTTTGACAATTTTTGTTGCTGGATGGCGTTATCAACAATTTTTATCACTGGACGCTGTTATTGACAATTTTCATTGCTGGACAGCGTTTTCGACAATTGACATCATTGGACGGCATTATCATCGATTTTTGCTGCTGGACGCGTTATCGTCAATTTTCGTTGCTGGACGGCGTTATCGAAATTGACATCGCTGGACGGCGTTATTGACAATTATCATCGCTGGACGCGTTATTGACATTGCTGGACTGCGTTATTGACAATTTTTGTTGCTGGATGGCGTTATCGACAATTGACATCGATGGACGGCGTTATCGAAAATTTACGTCGCTGGTCTGCGTCATCGACAATTTTCTTCGCTGGATGACGTTATCGACAATTTTCATCACTGGACGCCGTTATCAACAATTTTCGTCACTGCGTTATCGACATTTGAAATCGCTGGACAGCTTTTTCGACAATTGACATCGTTGGACGGCATTATCGTCGATTTTTCTCGCTGGGCGCGTTATCGTCAATTTTTGTTGCTGGACGGCCTTATCGAAATTGACATCGCTGGACGGCGTTATCGACAATTTTTGTTGCTGGATAGCGTTATTGACAATTGACATCACTAGATGGCGTTATCGACAATTTTCATCACTGGACGCCGTTATCGACAATTTTCATCGCTGGACGCCGATATCGACAATTGACATTGCTGGACGACGTTATCGAAATTTACTTCGCTGGACGCCGTTATCGACAATTTTCGTTGTTGGGCAGCGTTATCGACTATTTTCATTGCTGGACGGCGTTATTGACAATTGACATCACTGGACAGCGCTATTGACATTGCTGGTCTGCCTTATCGACAATTTTCTTCGCTGGATGGCGTTATTGACAATTTTCATCACTGGACGCCGTTATCAACAATTTTTGTCACTGGATGGCGTTATCGACTATTGACATCACTGGACGGCGTTATCGACATTTGACATCGCTGGACAGCGTTTTCGACAATTGACATGGTTGGACGGCATTATCGTCAATTTTTATCGCTGGACGCATTATCGTCAATTTTTATCGCTGGACGCATTATTGTCAATTTTCGTTGCCGGACGGCGTTATCAAAATTGACATCGCTGGACAGCGTTATCGACAATTTTCTTCGCTGGACAGCGTTATTGACAATTGACATCGCTGGACGCGTTATTTACATTGCTGGACTGCGTTATTGACAAGTTTTGGTGCTGGATGGCATTATCTACAATTGAGATCTCTGGACGGCGTTTTCTTGCATGACAGCGTTATTGGCAATTTTCAACGTTATCTACGTTTGACATTGCTGGATGGCGTTATCGTCAATTTTCATCGCTGGACGGCGTAATTGACAATTGAGATCGCTGGACGGCGTTATTGACAATTGACATCGCTGGGCGGCGTTATCGACAATTTTCATCGCATGACAGCGTTATGGACAATTTTCAGCGCTAGACGACGTTATCGACAATTGACATTGCTGGACGGCATTATCGTAAATTTTCATCGCTGGACGGCGTTATTGACAATTGACATTGCTGGACGCCGTTATCGTCAATTTTCGTTGCTGGACAGCGTTATTGACAATTATCATCGCTGGACACGTTATTGACTTTGCTGGACGGCGTTATTGACAATTTTCGTCGCTGGATAGCATTTTTGATAATTGACATCACTGGACAGCGTTATCGACATTTGACATTGCTGGACAGCTTTTTCGACAATTGACATCGTTGGACGGCATTATCGTCGATTTTTGTCGCTGGGCGCGTTATCGTCAATTTTTGTTGCTGGACGGCCTTATCGAAATTGACATCGCTGGACGGCGTTATCGACAATTTTTGTTGCTGGATAGCGTTATTGACAATTGACATCACTAGATGGCGTTATCGACAATTTTCATCGCTGGACGCCGATATCGACAATTGACATTGCTGGACGGCGTTATCGAAATTTACTTCGCTGGACGCCGTTATCGTCAATTTTCGTCACTGGACGCCGTTATCGACAATTTTCTTCGCTGGATGGCGTTATCGTCAATTTTCGTCACTGGACACTGTTATCGACAATTTTCGTCACTGGATGGCGTTATCGACTATTGACATCACTGGATGGCGTTATCGACATTTGACATCGCTGGACAGCGTTTTCGACAATTGACATCATTGGACGGCATTATCGTCAATTTTTGTCGCTGGACGCATTATCATCAATTTTCGTTGCTGGACGGCGTTATCGAAATTGACATCGCTGGACGGCGTTATCGACAATTTTTGTTGCATGACAGCGTTATCAACAATTTTCATAGCTGGACGACGTTATCAACAATTGACATTGCTGGACGGCATTATCGGCAATTTTCATCGCTGGATGGCGTTATCAACAATTGACATAGATGGACAGCGTTATCGAAATTGACATCGCTGGACGGCGTTATCAAAATTTACTTCGCTGGACGTCGTTATCGACAATTTGCGTCGTTGGACGGCGTTATCTACTATTTTCATTGCTGAACGGCGTTATTGACAACTGACATCACTGGACGGCGTTATTGCCATCGCTGGTCTGCGTTATCGACAATTTTCTTCGCTGAATGGCGTTATCGACAATTTTCATCACTGGACACCGTTATCGACAATTTTCGGCACTGGATGGCGTTATGGAAATTATAGTTGCTGGACGGCGTTATGGAAATTGACATCGCTGGACAGTGTTTTCGACAATTGACATCGCTGGACAGCGTTTTCGACAATTGACATCGTTGGACGGCATTATCGTCGATTTTTGCCGCGTTATCATCAATTATCGTTGCTGGACGGCGTTATGGAAATTGACATCGCTGGACGGCGGTATTGTCAATTTTCATTGCTGGACAGCGTTATCGACAATTGACATCACTGGATGGCGTTATCAACAATTTTCATCGCTGGACGGCGATATCGACAATTAACATTGCTGGACGGAGTTATCGAAATTGACTTCGCTGGACGCCGTTATCGACAATTTTCGTCGTTGGACAGCGTTATCAACTATTTTCATTGCTGGACGGCGTTATTGACAATTGACATCACTGAACGGCGTTATTGACATCGCTGGTCTGCGTTATCGACAATTTTCATCACTGGACGCCGTTATCCACAATTTTCGTCACTGGATGGCGTTATCGACTATTGACATCACTGGACAGCGTTATCGACATTTGACATCACTGGACAGCTTTTTCGACAATTGACATTGTTGGACGGCATTATCGTAAATTTTCGTTGCTGGACGGCCTTATCGAAATTGACATTGCTGGACGGCGTTATCGACAATTTTCGTTGCTGGATGGCGTTATTGACTATTGACATCACTGGACAGCGGTTTCGACAATTGACATCGTTGGAGGGCATTATCGTCAATTTTGGTCGCTGGACGCGTTATAGAAATTGACATTGGTGGACGGCGTTATCGGCAATTTTCGTCGCATGACAGCATTATCGAAAATTTTCAACGCTGGACGGCGTTATCGACAATTGACATTCCTGGACGCCGTTATAGTCAATTTTCTATGCTGGACAACGTTATTGACAATTGTCATCGCTGGACGCGTTTTTGACAATGCTGGACTGCGTTATTGACAATTTTTGTTGCTGGATGGCGATATCGACAATTGACATTGCTGGACGGAGTTATCGAAATTTACTTCGCTGGACGCCGTTATCGACAATTTTCGTCGTTGGACAGCGTTATCGACTATTTTCATTGCTGGGCGGCGTTATTGACAATTGACATCACTGGACGGCGTTATTGACATCGCTGGTCTGCGTTATCGACAATTTTCTTCGCTGGACGCCGTTATCGACAATTTTCGTCACTGGATGGCGTTATCGACTATTGACATCACTGGATGGCGTTATCGTCATTTGACATCGCTGGGCAGCGGTTTCGACAATTGACATCGTTGGAGGGCATTATCGTCAATTTTGGTCGCTGGACGCGTTATAGAAATTGACATTGCTGGGCGGCGTTATCGGCAATTTTCGTCGCATGACAGCATTATCGAAAATTTTCAACGCTGGACGCCGGTTTCGACAATTGACATTCCTGGACGCCGTTATAGTCAATTTTCTATGCTGGACAGCGTTATTGACAATTGTCATCGTTGAACGCGTTTTTGACAATGCTGGACTGCGTTATTGACAATTTTTGTTGCTGGATGGCGTTATCGACAATTGACATCGCTGGACGGCGTTATCAAAATTGACATTACTGGATGTCGTTATCGACAATTTCCATCGCTGGACGGCGTTATCAACAATTGACATCACTGGACGGCGTTATTGACATCGCTGGACTGCGTTATCGACAATTTTTTTCGCTGGATGGCGTTATCGACTATTTTCATTGCTGGACGGCATTATTGACAATTGACATCACTGGACGGCGTTATTGACATAGCTGGTCTGCGTCATCGACAATTTTTTGGGCTGGATGGCGTTATCGACTATTTTCATTGCTGGACGGCGTTATCGACAACTTTCATCACTGGACGCCGTTATCAACAATTTTCGTCACTGGATGGCGTTATTGACTATTGACATCACTGGACAGCGTTATCGACATTTGACATCGCTGGACAGCTTTTTCGCCAATTGACATCGTTGGACGGCATTATCGTAAATTTTTGGTGCTGGACGGCGTTATCGAAATTGACATTGCTGGACGGCGTTATCGACAATTTTCGTAGCTGGATAGCGTTATTGACAATTGACATCACTGGACGGCGTTATTGACATTGCTGGACAGCGTTTTCGACAATTGACATCATTGGACGGCATTATCATCGATTTTTGCCGCTGGACGCGTTATCGTCAATTTTCGTTGCTGGACGGCGTTATCGAAATTGACATCGCTGGACGGCGTTATCGACAATTTTCATCGCTGGACAGCGTTATTGACAATTATCATCGCTGGACGGCGTTATTGACAATTTTTGTTGCTGGATGGCGTTATCGACAATTGACATCGCTGGACGGCGTTATCGAAATTGACATCGCTGGACGTCGTTATCGAAAATTTCCGTTGCCGGACGGCGTTATCGTCAATTTTCATCACTGGACGGCGTTATTGACATCGCTGGTCTGCGTCATCGACAATTTTCTTCGCTGGATGACGTTATCGACAATTTTCATCACTGGACGCCGTTATCAACAATTTTCGTCACTGGATGGCGTTATCGACTATTGACATCACTGGACAGCTTTTTCGACAATTGACATCGTTGGACGGCATTATCGTCGATTTTTGTCGCTGGGCGCGTTATCGTCAATTTTTGTTGCTGGACGGCCTTATCGAAATTGACATCGCTGGACGGCGTTATCGACAATTTTTGTTGCTGGATAGCGTTATTGACAATTGACATCACTAGATGGCGTTATCGACAATTTTCATCGCTGGACGCCGATATCGTCAATTTTCGTCACTGGACGCCGTTATCGACAATTTTCTTCGCTGGATGGCGTTATCGACTATTGACATCACTGGATGGCGTTATGGACATTTGACATCGCTGGACAGCGTTTTCGACAATTGACATCATTGGACGGCATTATTGTCAATTTTTGTCGCTGGACGCATTATTGTCAATTTTCGTTGCTGGACGGCGTTATCGAAATTGACATCGCTGGACGGCGTTATCGACAATTTTAGTTGCATGACAGCGTTATCGACAATTTTCATAGCTGGACGACGTTATCAACAATTGACATTGCTGGACGGCATTATCGGCAATTTTCATCGCTGGATGGCGTTATCAACAATTGACATAGATGGACAGTGTTATCGAAATTGACATCGCTGGACGGCGTTATCAAAATTTATTTCGCTGGACGTCGTTATCGACAATTTGCGTCGTTGGACGGCGTTATCTACTATTTTCATTGCTGAACGGCGTTATTGACAACTGACATCACTGGACAGCGTTATTGACATCGCTGGTCTGCGTTATCGACAATTTTCTTCGCTGAATGGCGTTATCGACAATTTTTATCACTGGACACCATTATCGACAATTTTCGTCACTGGATGGCGTTATGGAAATTATAGTTGCTGGACGGCGTTATGGAAATTGACATCACTGGACTGCATTATCGACAATTTTCTTCCCTGGATAGCGTTATCAACAATTTTCATCACTGGACGCCATTATTGACAATTTTCATCGCTGGACAGCGTTTTCGACAATTGACATCGCTGGACAGCGTTTTCGACAATTGACATCGTTGGACGGCATTATCGTCTATTTTTGCCGCGTTATCGTCAATTATCGTTGCTGGACGGCGTTATGGAAATTGACATTGCTGGACGGCGTTATTGTCAATTTTCGTTGCTGGACAGCGTTATCGACAATTGACATCACTGGATGGCGTTATCAACAATTTTCATCACTGGACGGCAATATCGACAATTTTCATCGCTGGACGGCGATATCGACAATTAACATTGCTGGACGGAGTTATCGAAATTTACTTCGCTCGACGCCGTTATCGACAATTTTCGTTGTTGGACAGCGTTATCGACTATTTTCATTGCTGGACGGCGTTATTGACAATTGACATCCCTGGACGGCGTTATTGACATCGCTGGTCTGCGTTATCGACAATTTTCATCACTGGACGCCGTTATCGACAATTTTCGTCACTGGATGGCGTTATCGACTATTGACATCACTGGACAGCGTTATCGACATTTGACATCACTGGACAGCTTTTTCGACAATTGACATCGTTGGACGGCATTATCGTAAATTTTCGTTGCTGGATAGCATTATTGACATCACTGGACGCCGTTATTGACAATTTTCATTGCTGGACGGCGTTATCGACATTTGACATCGCTTGATGACGTTATCGACAATTTTCATCGCTGGACAGCGTTATCGACAATTTCCGTTGCTGGACGGCGTAATTGACATCACTGGACGGCGTTATTGACATCGCTGGTCTGCGTTATCGACAATTTTCTTCGCTGGATGGCGTTATCAACAATTTTCATCACTGGATGCCGTAATTGACAATTTTTATTGCTGGACGGCGTTATTGACAATTTTCGTCACTGGACAGCGTTATCGACATTTGACATTGCTGGACAGCGTTTTCGACAATTGACATTGTTGGACTGCATTATCGTCAATTTTCGTCGCTGTCCGCGTTATCGTCAATTTTCTTTGCTGGGTGGCGTTATCGAAATTGACATCGCTGGACGGCGTTATTGACAATTTTCATAGCTGAACAGCGTAATTGACATTGCTGGACTGCGTTATTGACAAGTTTTTTCGCTGGATGGCGTTATCTACAATTGTCATCGCTGGACGGCGTTATTGACAATTGACATCGCTAGACGGCGTTATTGACAATTGACATCGCTAGACGGCGTTATTGACAATTGACATCGCTGGACGGCGTTATCGACAATTTTCATCGCATGACAGCATTATGGTCAGTTTTCATCGCTGGACGGCGTTATCGACAATTGACATTGCTGGAGGCCGTTATCATCAATTTTCGGCGCTGGATGGCGTTATCGACAATTTTAATCGCTAGACAGCGATATTGACATTGCTGGACTGCGTTATTGAAAATTTTCGTTGCTGGATTGCGTTATCGACAATTGACATCGCTGGACTGCGTTATCGACAATTTTCTTCGCTGGACACCGTTATTGACAATTTTCTTCACTGGACACTGTTATCGACAATTTTCGTCACTGGATGGCGTTATTGACTATTGACATCACTGGAGGGCGTTATCGACATTTGACATCGCTGGACAGCGGTTTCGACAATTGACATCGTTGGAGGGCATTATCGTCAATTTTGGTCGCTGGACGCGTTATAGAAATTGACATTGCTGGACGGCGTTATCGACAATTTTCGTCGCATGACAGCATTATCGAAAATTTTCAACGCTGGACGGCGTTATCGACAATTGACATTGCTGGACACCGTTATAGTCAATTTTCTATGCTGGACAGCGTTATTGACAATTGTCACCGCTGGACGCGTTTTTGACAATGCTGGACTGCGTTATTGACAATTTTTGTTGCTGGACGTCGTTATCGACAATTTCCATCGCTGGACGGCGTTATCAACAAATGGCATCACTGGACTGCGTTATTGACAACGCTGGACTGCGTTATGGACAATTTTTTTCAATGGATGGCGTTATTGACATTTGACATCGCTGGACAGCGGTTTCGACAATTGACATCGTTGGAGGGCATTATCGTCAATTTTGGTCGCTGGACGCGTTATAGAAATTGACATTGCTGGACAGTGTTATCGACAATTTTCGTCGCATGACAGCATTATCGAAAATTTTCAACGCTGGACGGCGTTATCGACAATTGACATTGCTGGACACCGTTATAGTCAATTTTCTATGCTGGACAGCGTTATTGACAATTGTCACCGCTGGACGCGTTTTTGACAATGCTGGACTGCGTTATTGACAATTTTTGTTGCTGGACGTCGTTATCGACAATTTCCATCGCTGGACGGCGTTATCAACAAATGGCATCACTGGACGGCGTTATTGACATTTGACATCGCTGGACGGCGTTTTCGACAATTGACATCGTTGGACGGCATTATCGTCAATTTTGGTCGCTGGACACGTTATAGAAATTGACATCGCTGGACGGCGTTATCGACAATTTTCGTCGCATGACAGCGTTTTAGAAAATTTTCAGCGCTGGACGGCGTTATCGACAATTGACATTGCTGGACACCGTTATAGTAAATTTTCAACGCTGGACAGCGTTATTGACAATTGACATCACTGGACGGCGTTATTGATATAGCTGGTCTGCGTCATCGACAATTTTTTGGGCTGGATGGCGTTATCGACAACTTTCATTGCTGGACGGCGTTATCAACAATTTTCGTCACTGGATGGCGTTATTGACATTTGACATCGCTGGACAGCTTTTTCGACAATTGACATCGTTGGACGGCATTATCGTAAATTTTTGGTGCTGGACGGCCTTATCGAAATTGACATTGCTGGACGGCGTTATCGACAATTTTCGGCGCTGGATAGCGTTATTGACAATTGACATCACTGGACGGCGTTATTGACATTGCTGGACAGCGTTTTTGACAATTTTTGTTGCTGGATGGCGTTATCAACAATTTTTATCACTGGACGCTGTTATTGACAATTTTCATTGCTGGACAGCGTTATCGACATTTGACATTGCTGGACAGCGTTTTCGACAATTGACATCATTGGACGGCATTATCATCGATTTTTGCTGCTGGACGCGTTATCGTCAATTTTCGTTGCTGGACGGCGTTATCGAAATTGACATCGCTGGACGGCGTTATTGACATTGCTGGACTGCGTTATTGACAATTTTTGTTGCTGGATGGCGTTATCGACAATTGACATCGATGGACGGCGTTATCGAAAATTTACGTCGCTGGTCTGCGTCATCGACAGTTTTCTTCGCTGGATGACGTTATCGACAATTTTCATCACTGGACGCCGTTATCAACAATTTTCGTCACTGCGTTATCGACATTTGAAATCGCTGGACAGCTTTTTCGACAATTGACATCGTTGGACGGCATTATCGTCGATTTTTCTCGCTGGGCGCGTTATCGTCAATTTTTGTTGCTGGACGGCCTTATCGAAATTGACATCGCTGGACGGCGTTATCGACAATTTTTGTTGCTGGATAGCGTTATTGACAATTGACATCACTAGATGGCGTTATCGACAATTTTCATCACTGGACGCCGTTATCGACAATTTTCATCGCTGGACGCCGTTATCGACAATTTTCATCGCTGGACGCCGATATCGACAATTGACATTGCTGGACGACGTTATCGAAATTTACTTCGCTGGACGCCGTTATCGACAATTTTCGTTGTTGGACAGCGTTATCGACTATTTTCATTGCTGGACGGCGTTATTGACAATTGACATCACTGGACAGCGCTATTGACATTGCTGGTCTGCCTTATCGACAATTTTCTTCGCTGGATGGCGTTATTGACAATTTTCATCACTGGACGCCGTTATCAACAATTTTTGTCACTGGATGGCGTTATCGACTATTGACATCACTGGACGGCGTTATCGACATTTGACATCGCTGGACAGCGTTTTCGACAATTGACATGGTTGGACGGCATTATCGTCAATTTTTATCGCTGGACGCATTATTGTCAATTTTCGTTGCCAGACGGCGTTATCAAAATTGACATCGCTGGACAGCGTTATCGACAATTTTCTTCGCTGGACAGCGTTATTGACAATTGACATCGCTGGACGCGTTATTTACATTGCTGGACTGCGTTATTGACAAGTTTTGGTGCTGGATGGCATTATCTACAATTGAGATCTCTGGACGGCGTTTTCTTGCATGACAGCGTTATTGGCAATTTTCAACGTTATCTACGTTTGACATTGCTGGATGGCGTTATCGTCAATTTTCATCGCTGGACGGCGTAATTGACAATTGAGATCGCTGGACGGCGTTATTGACAATTGACATCGCTGGACGGCGTTATCGACAATTTTCATCGCATGACAGCGTTATGGACAATTTTCAGCGCTAGACGACGTTATCGACAATTGACATTGCTGGACGGCATTATCGTAAATTTTCATCGCTGGACGGCGTTATTGACAATTGACATTGCTGGACGCCGTTATCGTCAATTTTCGTTGCTGGACGGCATTATTGACAATTTTCATCGGTGGACAGCGTTATTGACAATTATCGCTGGACACGTTATTGACTTTGCTGGACGGCGTTATTGACAATTTTCGTCGCTGGATAGCATTTTTGACAATTGACATCACTGGACGGCATTATCGACATCGCTGGACTGCGTTATCGACAATTTTCTTCTTTGGATGGCGTTATCAACAATTTTCATCACTGGACGCCGTTATTGACAATTTTCATCGCTGGACGGCGTTATCGATAATTTTCGTCACTGGATGGCGTTATCGACTATTGACATCACTGGACGGCGTTATCGACATTTGACATTGCTGGACAGCATTTTCGACAATTGACATCGTTGGATGGCATTATCGCCGATTTTTGACGCTGGACTCGTTATCGTCAATTTTCGTTGCTGGACAGCGTTATCGTCATTTATCATCGCTGGACGCGTTATTGACATTGCTGGACTGCGTTATTGACAATTTTCGTTGCTGGATGGCATTATCGACAATTGACATCCCTGGACGTCGTTATCGACAATTTCTATCGCTGGACGGCGGTATCAACAATTGACATCACTGGACGGCGTTATTGACATCGCTGGACAGCGTTTTCGACAATTGACATCGTTGGACGGCATTATCGTCGATTTTTGTCGCTGGACGCGTTATCGACAATTATCGTTGCTCGACGGCGTTATTAAAATTGACATCGCTGGATGGCGTTATCGTCAATTTTCGTTGCTGGACGGCGTTATCGACATTTGACATCACTGGATGGCGTTATCGACAATTTTCATCACTGGGCGGCAATATCGACAATTTTCATCGCTGGACGGCGATATCGACAATTGACATTGCTGGACGGAGTTATCGAAATTGACTTCGCTGGACGCCGTTATCGACAATTTTCGTCGTTGGACAGCGTTATCGACTATTTTCATTGCTGGACAGCGTTATTGACAATTGTCATCGCTGGACGCGTTTTTGACAATGCTGGACTGCGTTATTGACAATTTTTGTTGCTGGATGGCGTTATCGACAATTGACATCGCTGGACGGCGTTATCGACAATTTTCGTCACTGGATGGCGTTATCGACTATTGACATCACTGGATGGCGTTATCGACATTTGACATCGCTGGACAGCGTTTTCAACAATTGACATCATTGGACGGCATTATCGTCAATTTTTGACGCTGGACGCATTATCGTCAATTATCGTTGCTGGACAGCGTTATTGAAATTGACACCGCTGGACGGCGTTATAGTAAATTTTCGTTGCTGGACGGCGTTATCGACAATAGACATCACTGGGCGGCGTTATTGACATTGCTGGTCTGCGTCATCGACAACTTTCTTCGCTGGATGGCGTTATCGACAATTTTCATCACTGGACGCCGTTATCGACAATTTTCGTCACTGGATGGCGTTATCGACTATTGACATCACTGGACGGCGTTATCAGCAATTTTCGACGCTGGACGGCATTATCGGCAATTTTCATCGCTGGACGCGTTATCAGCAATTGACATCGATGGATGGCGTTATCGACAATTTTCATCACTGGACGGCGTTATCGACAATTTTCATCGCTGGATGGCGATATCGACAATTGACATTGCTGGAAGGAGTTATCGAAATTGACTTCGCTGGACGCCGTTATCGACAATTTTCGTCGTTGGACAGCGTTATCGACTATTTTCATTGCTGGACGGTGTTATTGACAATTGTCATCGCTGGACGCGTTTTTGACAATGCTGGACTGCGTTATTGACAATTTTTGTTGCTGGATGGCGTTATCGACAATTTTTATCACTGGACGCCGTTATCGACAATTTTCGTCACTGGATGGCGTTATCGACTATTGACATCACTGGACGGCGTTAACGACAATTGACATTGCTGGACGGCGTTATCAGCAATTTTCGACGCTGGACGGCATTATCGGCAATTTTCATCGCTGGACGCGTTATCAGCAATTGACATCGATGGATGGCGTTATCGACAATTTTCATCGCTGGATGGCGTTATCGACAATTTGCGTCGCTGGATGCCGTTATCGACAATTTTCGTCACTGGATGGCGTTGTCGACTATTGACATCACTGGACGGCGTTATCGACATTTGACATCGCTGGACAGCGTTTTCGACAATTTTCATCGCTGGACAGCGTTATTGACAATTGTCATCGCTGGACGCGTTTTTGACAATGCTGGACTGCGTTATTGACAATTTTCGTTGCTGGATGCCGTTATCGACAATTGACATCGCTGGACGGCGTTATCGACAATTTCCGTCGCTGGACGGTGTTATCGACGATTTTCATCACTGGACAGCGTAATTGACAATTGAGATCACTGGATGGCGTTATTGACATCGCTGGACTGCGTTATCAACAATTTTCATCACTGGACGCCGTTATTGACAATTTTCATTGCTGGACTGCGTTATGGACAATTTTCGTCACTGGATAGCGTTATCGACTTTTTACATCACTGGACGGCTTTATCGACATTTGACATCGCTGGATAGCGTTTTCGACAATTGACATCGTTGGACTGCATTATCGTCAATTTTCGTCGCTGTCCGCGTTATCGTTAATTTTCGTTGCTGGACGGCGTTATCGAAATTGACATCGCTGTACGGCGTTATCGACAATTTTCATAGCTGGACAGCGTAATTGACATCGCTGGACGCGTTATTGACATTGCTGGACGGCGTTATCGACAATTTTCGTCACTGGATGGCGTTATCGACTATTGACATCACTGGATGGCGTTATCGAAATTGACATCGCTGTACGGCGTTATCGACAATTTTCATAGCTGGACAGCGTAATTGACATCGCTGGACGCGTTATTGACATTGCTGGACTGCGTTATTGACAAGTTTTTTCGCTGGATGGCTTTATCTACAATTGACATCGCTGGACGGCGTTATCGTCAATTTTCATCGTTGGACGGCATTATTGACAATTGTCATCGCTGGACGGCGTTATTGACAATGCTGGACTGCGTTATTGACAAGTTTCGTCGCTGGATGGTGTTATCGTCAATTTTCATCGCTGGACGGCGTCATTGATAATTGACATCGCTGGACGGTGTTATTGACAATTGACATCGCTGGACGACGTTACCAACAATTTTCGTCGCATGACAGCGTTATCGACAATTTTCATTGCTGGACGGCGTCATCGACATTTGACATTGCTGGACGGCTTTATCGAAATTGACATCAATGGACGGCGTTATCGAAATTGACATCAATGGACGGCGTTATCGACAATTTTCATCGCTGGAAGCGGTATCGACAATTTTGGGCACTTGAAGCATTATGGATAATTTTTGACGCTGGATGCCGTTTATGACAATTGACATCACTGGACGGCGTTATTGACATCGCTGAACTGCGTTATTGACAATTTTAGTCACTGGATGGCGTTATCGACAATTTTCTTCGCTGGATGTTTTATCTATGATTTTAATCGCTGGACGGCGTTATCTAAAATTTTCATCGCTGGACGGCATTATCGACAATTGACATCGCTGGACGGCATTATTGAAATTGCTGGACGGCGTTATCGTAAATTTTCGATGCTGGACAGCGTTATCGACAATTGACATAGATGGACGGCGTTATCGTAAATTTTCGTCACTGGACAGCATTATCGACAATTTTTGTCGCTGGGCGCATTATCGGCAATTTTTGCCGCTGGACAGCGTTATCCAAAATTTTCATCGCTGGACGTTGTTATCGACAATTTTCATCGCTGGACGGCGTTATCGACAATTTACATCGCTGGACAGCGTTATCGACAATTTTCGACGCTGGACGATGTTATGGACAATTTTCATAGCTGGACAGCGTTATTGACATCGCTGGACGGCGTTATCGACAATTGACATCGCTGGACGGCGTTATTGACATCGCTGGACTGCATTATCGACAATTGACATCGCTGGACGGCGTTATTGACAATTGACATCGCTGGACGGCGTTATTTACAATTGACATCGCTGGACGGCATTATCGACAATTTTCAGCGCTGGACTGCATTATCGGAAATTTTCTTTGCTGCACAGCGTTATCGGCAATTGACATCGCTGGACGGCGTTATTAACATCGCTGGACGGCGATGTTATTTTCTTTGCTGCACAGCGTTATCGGCAATTGACATCGCTGGACGGCGTTATTAACATCGCTGGACGGCGTTATTGACATCGCTGGACTGCATTATCGACAATTGACATCGCTGGACGGCGTTATTGACAATTGACATCGCTGGACGGCGTTATTTACAATTGACATCGCTGGACGGCATTATCGACAATTTTCAGCGCTGGACTGCATTATCGAAAATTTTCTTTGCTGCACAGCGTTATCGGCAATTGACATCGCTGGACGGCGTTATTAACATCACTGGATGGCGTTATGGACAATTTTCGTCACTGGACGCCATTATCGACAATTGACATCGCTGGACGGCGTTATCGGCTGGACGGCGTTATCGTCAATTTTCATCGCTGGACAGCGTTATCGACAATTTTTGACGCTGGACGCGTTATCGACAATTTTCGACGCGGGATAGGGTTATCGACAATTTTCGGCGCTGGAAAGCGTAATCGACAATTTTCATTGCTGGACGGCGTTATCAAAATTGACATCGCTGGACAACGTTTTCGACAATTTTCGGCGCTGGATGGCGTTATCGTCAATTTTCATCGCTGGACGGCGTTATTGACAATTGACATCGCTGGACGGCGTTATTGACATCGTTGGACTGCGTTATCGACAATTTTCATCGCTGGACAGCGTTAAACACAATATTCATCGCTGGACGCATTATCGTCAATTTGGGTCGCTGGACAGCATTATCGAAAACTTTCAGCGCTGGACGCCGTTATCAATGTGCAGTGTGTAGTGAGTGATAGGGCAGTCTGTGTGCAGTGTGTAGTGATAGGGTAGTCAGTAGGCTTGTGCAATTTGTTTCGTAACTAATCGAAATTCGTCCGAATTTAGCAACTTTCGGACATTCGGAAGCATTCGAATTTCCGAACAAAGCAATTACGAATAAAGCCGAATCCGAAATAAATTATATCGCAAATAGCAGATGCCCGAATGTCTTCGGCATAATTCGTTATGAAAAAAGTTACGAATGTACGAATCCATTCGAAGCACAATAACACTCTGCTCTGCTCTCTGCTTCTCCCTCACCGTGCTGAACTCCCTCTCAAAATGGTGAACAGGGGCGGAGGCTATAGCCGCATGTAAAAAACTAAAGTAAAATACGAGATTTCAAATCGTTACAAACAGGGCCGATCCGCCCTATACGCGGACTACGCAAGCTGCGTAGGGCCCGAGTAATACTCGGGTCCCCGCCACCGCCGCCGCTAGAGGTCCGCAGCCGGCGGAGATAATGTCTCCGCCGGCCGCCATTTTCCCGAAGACCAGGATTAGAAGAAGGGAGGGATCCTGCCAAAATAGCGCTGCAGCGCCACCCGCCCCCGGTCTGTCTGTCATCTGAGACTGTGACCTGTGGGGGGAAAGGGGTGGGCGGTGCCGCAGCTCACTGTAGCCGGCCGGCTCCGCCTCCGCCTCTAATTTGTTCCCCCTCGCCGCTGCTGAGCTATAGAAGGGCTCAAAGGGGGAGGGGGGGCGTGCTCCTAACTCGCTGAGTGTTACTATCTCCTGAGGTCCGTCTCTCTCATCCTCTCTGTCAGCCACCCCCCTCCTCAATGTCAGCCGCCCCCCCTCCTTAATGTCAGCCGCCCCCCCCTCCTTAATGTCAGCCGCCCCCCCTCCTCAATGTCAGCCGCCCCCCCTCCTCAATGTCAGCCACCCCCCCCTCCTCAATGTCAGCCGCCCCCCCTCCTCAATGTCAGCCGCACTCCCTCCTCAATGTCAGCCCCCCCCTCCTCAATGTCAGCCGCCCCCCCTCCTCAATGTCAGCCGCCCCCCCTCCTCAATGTCAGCTGCCCCTCCTCCTCAGTGTCAGCCTCCTCAATGTCAGCCGCCCCCCCTCCTCAATGTCAGCCGCCCCCCCTCCTCAATGTCAGCCGCCCCCCCTCCTCAATGTCAGCCGCCCCCCCCTCCTCAATGTCAGCCGCCCCCCCCCCTCCTCAATGTCAGCCGCCCCCCCTCCTCAATGTCAGCCGCCCCCCCTCCTCAATGTCAGCCGCCCCCCCTCCTCAATGTCAGCCGCCCCCCCCTCCTCCATGTCAGCCGCCCCCCTCCTTAATGTCAGCCGCCCCCCCCCTCGTCCTCAATGTCAGCCGCCCCCCCCCCTCCTCCATGTCAGCCGCCCCCCCCCTCCTCCATGTCAGCCGCCCCCCCCTCCTCAATGTCAGCCGCCCCCTCCCTCTTTAATGTCAGCCGCCCCCCCCCGCAGTGTGTAGTGATAGGGTAGTCAGTGTGTAATGTGTAGATATAGGGGAGTCAGTGTGCAGTGTGTAGTGATAAGGTAGTAAGTGTGCAGTGTGCAGTGTGCAGTGATAGAGCATTCAATATGTAGTAATAGGGTAGTCAGTGTGTTGTGTGTAGTGATAAGGTAGTCACTGTGCAGTGTATAGTGATAGGGCAGTCAATATGTAGTAATAGCGTAGTCGGTGTGTGGTGTGTAGTGATAGGGTAGTCAGTGTGCAGTGTGTAGTAATAGGGCTGTCAGTGTGTGGTGATAGGGTAGTCAGTGTGTAATGATAAGGTAGTCAGTGTGCAGTGTGTAGTAATAGGGCTGTCAGTGTGTGGTGATAGGGTAGTCGGTGTGTAATGATAAGGTAGTCAGTGTGCAGTGTGTAGTAATAGGGCTGTCAGTGTGTGGTGATAGGGTAGTCAGTGTGTAATGATAAGGTAGTCAGTGTGCAGTGTGTAGTAATAGGGTAGTCAGTGTGTAGTTATAGGGTAGTCAGTGTGTTGGACCAGCTATATGGGGAGATTGGAGGCTGGTACTTTTTTTAGGTGTGTGTTGGACTGGCTATAAGGGGAGGTTGGAGGCCAGTATTTTTTTAGGCGTGCGGGGGACTGGTTATAAGGGGAGGTCGGAGGCTAGTGTTTTTTCAGATGTGTGTTGGACCAGCTAAAAGGAGAGGTTAGAGGTTGGTACTTTTTGTTCAAGCATGTGTTGGGCCAGCTATAGGGGAAGGTTGTAGGCTGGTATTTTTTTTAGATGTGTGTTGGACTGGCTATAGGGGAGGCTGGAGTAGAGTTGCCACCTCATCCCTTTAAACCCGAACACATATGAATTACACAGGTTCTGAGACTAATTTAATGCAGATAAGGCACCAAGTGAGTTTAATTACCACCTTAATCAGCCACAGAACCTGGGTAATTCATATGTGTTCGGGTATAAAGGGATGAGGTGGCAACCCTAGGCTGGAGACCAGTTTTTTTTCTTTTCAGACGTGTGTTGAATCAGCTCAAAGGGGAGGTTGGTGACTGGTAATATTTTTTGCAGGTGGGTTTTGGATCAGCTATAGGGGGGGAAATTGGAGGACGGTACTTTTTTCCGGCGTGTGTTGGACTGGGTATAAGGGGAGGTTGGAGGCCAGTCCAATACATTCACATATGTTTGCAAATATATGCAACAAAAACCTCTGTTGTATCAAAATTTTTGCACTAGTTTAGCTGCTAAATGTATTTAATGCCATAAATATCTCAATTTGGAAATGACATTAGAGTAGAGTTAGGGACCGCACTTTGCAGAGGGGCCTTGACGTGGCAGTGTGGCTTCACATATATTTGCAAAGATACATACAATATAAACCTAATACAAATTGTGGAAATGGTTTAGACAGTTTTATTTTGCTGGCTAGCTGGTAAGTGTGCTAGGGAATTTTGTATTGTATTTTTCTATGAGCTGCCATGCATAAAGGGGTTGTAAAGGCAGAAGTTTTTTTATCTTAATACATTCTATGCATTAAGATAAAAAGCCTTCTGTGTGCAGCAACACCCCTAATACTTACATGAGGTTCCTCGCTGTCCGCGATGTCCACGAGCGTCTCAGCCATCCGAGATTCTCCCTCCCGGATTGGCTGAGACACAGCAGCGGCGCCATTGGCTGCCGCTGCTGTTAATCAAAGTTAGCTAGCCAATCAGGAGAGAGGGGGTTGGGGCCGGGGCGGGTCTCCATGTCATGCTGTGACTCGGCTCGGGTGCCCCCGACCCCCCATAGCAAGCTGCTTGCTGTGGGGACACTCAACAAGAGGGAGGGGCCAGGAGCACAGAAGAAAGACCCGAAAAGAGGAGGATCGGGGCTGCTCTGTGCAAATCCACTACACAGAACAGGTAAGTATATGTAACACACGGGCCACTTTTCTCTCCCGTCTTTGGCTCACTCACAGGAGGAAAAGGCGCACGATGCCACCATGCCCATACCCTCTGGTTTGCAGAGGTTAGGCACACTTATAACTTACAGGTC
The DNA here is from genome assembly GCA_029206835.1 of Rana muscosa. Lineage (NCBI taxonomy): Eukaryota > Metazoa > Chordata > Amphibia > Anura > Ranidae > Rana > Rana muscosa. Next base: position 1,027,920,688 of record CM055117.1, read on the forward strand.
TTGTAGCAAGGTTCTCCTCAAAGTTGGTTCTCGTCCCTTAGAATGTAAAGGACAAGTTTCTATATCCCCAAGTAACTCCAAGGTCCACACCAGTAGCAACTCCAACGTAGAGTTTTTCTTTTTCGTACATCACGGGACACAGAGCGACTTAGTCATTACTAATGGGTTATATAGATACCTTCAGGTGCTGGCACTGGCAACTTCCAAAACCTGAAGTACCCTCCCCTATATAAGCCCCTCCCATCCGGGAGCACCTCAGTTTTTTGCCAGTGTCTAAGGTGTTGGCCAAAGAGTAACATGTGTTTTCACTGGGCTTGCGTACAGGTTCTTTTACGGGCCTTAGTAAGCTGTTCCGGATCCGACCAAAAAAGCTTCATAGCTAAACGGTCGGTACCCGGGCCTTGCAACAGAAGAGCAAGGTTTTGCCTGTAATGCCTCTCTTAGGAGGGCTGGACCCTGGGATCCAGAGCTCTGGTCATACCCACGACCAAGATGTTGTCTGTGCAGGGTCCTATACAGGTCCAGGGGAGTGGAATCCTTGGGAACCCGGTCCCTGAAGGTTTAAATACAATGCCTGCCGTGATAGGTGAAGTTTGGGCTTCTGTGGACCAAACAAAGTCCTGCGGCGGGGAACAGGTAAGTGGGGGCCCCCAGGAACTTGGTTCTATTGGGGGACCCCAAGCCTAATTTGTCTTTCTGTCTGTTACCTAACGGTATTCCCGCTGATATCTGTGTATGCCTGTAACTACTGGAAAATGTAAAATTTTAATAGTAGTCAAGAAAAAAAAAAAAGGAGACCGCGCTACCTGTGTTAAACCACTAGAGGCCGCTGTGGTCCATTTTTCTTGTCATGTGGATCTTTGGCTTTTTCAAGTCAAAAGATCCAGGCAGTTGGTAAGTTTCTCTGTGGGAATCCACTTCCTCTGCCCTGTTGCTGCGCTCATCCACCGCACAGGCCCTCCGGCAAAAAGGGCCCTGGCTCCTAGTCCCTGCTTGTTTTCAAAAAAGGCGCACGGGCGCGCGTGCGGGCGCGTGCACGCGACTCCTATGAAAGGAAAGGGGCGGGGCGGGTGGATGACGCTCGATGCGCGCCGCGGCGCTTCTGCGCATGTGCAGGCGTCCCAGCATGGATAAAAGACACAGTACAAGTGTCAGCTGGATGCAAGCAGAGCTAGCAACAAACGGTGGCACACAGAGGCGGTTGATGCAGGCATCCCCATAGAAAGACACTTTAGTGGACACCAGCTGGTATATAGCAGCAACTGTGTTAGACTATTACCAGTAAAATTGGTGTATGACGACGGGAATACCTCAACTTTGTGCTTAAAGGATATGTCGTCCAGACGCTCCGGAAATAAGTCTTCCAGGAAGCCAAAGGGGTCTCCATCGGGCTCTGAGGATTTTGGGCATGCTTGTATTGCACCAATCTCCCCTGAAAATTCAGAGGTCAGTAGCCGTAGGAACCCCGCAGGAGTACCTGGTGCTGCGGCTGTCCCCAGTCCACCTGCTCCTGTATATATAACAGAGGAGGTTTTTTCCTCAACTCTGGGAGGATTGGAAGAGAGATTAACAGCATTGATCGCTGCTTCCCTGTCACAGGGAAAGCGCGTCCGATCTCCGTCTCCTCCTTCAGAGTGCCTGTTAGTGGAGGAACAGTCCCACGCAGAGATCGGCCTACCTGAAGGGGATCAGGATGAGGTTGATTCGGTTATAGAGGAATCAACAGTGGAAGAACCTTTCTCAGCATCTCAGGCTGAAAGATTATGGGTTCAGTCTCTGACTAACATGGTCCGATCAGCATTTAAAATGCCTCTGGCGGAACCATCAACCACTACTGTTTCCTCGCTGGGGTTGCTGAAAGCTCCCCAGACTGTCTGTTCCTTCCCAATCCACCCTTTATTGGAAGGGCTTATTTACCAGGATTGGGAGCATCCTGATAAAATATTTACTCCCCCCCAAGAGATTTCCAGTGATCTATCCCATGGAGGATAAGTTCATAAAAAAATGGAGGGTCCCTACAGTGGACGCAGCCATCTCTTGTGTGAATAAATCACTGACATGTCCAGTAGATAATGTTCCAATGTTCAAAGACCCAATAGATAAAAAATTGGAGTCTTTACTAAAATCTGCTTTCTCTACAGCAAGCATGGTGACACAACCTGCAGTAGCAGCGATTGGAGTCTGCCAAGCAGTGAAAGATCAGTTGAAACAAGTCTTAAGGGACTTACCAGATCAGCAGGCTCTTGCCCTAGCTGACCTACCTAGAGCCTTGTGTTTTGCGGTGGACGCCATAAAGGATACAATCCAACAAGCCTCCCGCTTTACGCTGTCTGTAGTACATATGCGTAGGCTTCTATGGCTCAAAAACTGGTCTGCTGAAGCTCCCTGTAAGAAATTGCTGATTAGCTTCCCATTTCATGGAGAACGCTTATTTGGAGAAGATCTGGACAAGTATATCCAGAAAATTTCTGCCGGTAAAAGTACACTCTTGCCGGTTAAGAACAAGGGTAGAAGTCCTTCTTTTAAGAGGCCTACTTCTCCAGTCCCTGGCACATCGGCTGTGAAACAGTTCCGACGGCCTCCGCGGTCAAATCCAGGGGGCAGAAATCAGGGACAATCACAGGGTAACAAGAAACCCTGGGTCAAGAGAGGTACAAAACCTCCCCCCAAGTCATGAAGGGTTGCCCCCACTCAATCGGGTGGGGGGAAGACTTCAGTTGTTCACAGAGACCTGGCTGCACACCATCAGAGACAGATGGGTGATCTCCGCAGTAAGTCTGGGATACAAGCTGGAGTTAAAAGACACTCCTCCTGCCCATTTTATGAGGTCAAACGTGCCAAGCGATCCCCAGAAGAGAGGATCCCTCCTTCGGGCACTAGAACAACTATTGCTCCAAGGTGTAATCATGAAGGTTCCCTTGGAAGAAAGCGGGTTCGGGTTTTACTCGAACCTTTTCACAGTCCCCAAACCAAATGGGGACGTGAGGCCCATATTAAATCTAAAAGGGCTAAACAAGTTCCTACATATCAGGACTTTTCGGATGGAGTCGATCCGATCGGTGGCCACCGCCCTACAAGGGCAGGAATGGTTAGCCTCGATCGACATAAAGGATGCTTATCTGCATATTCCCATCCTTCCGGCCCACCAGAAATTTCTACGCTTTGTAGTAGAAGGGCGCCATTTTCAGTTCAGAGCCTTACCTTTCGGTCTGGCCACAGCACCACGAGTGTTCACAAAAATTCTGGCCCCACTATTGGCCAATCTAAGAACACGGGGTGTAACGATAATGGCATATTTAGACGACCTGCTACTAATAGACCACTCAGTGGAAAAACTGGAAGTAGCTATTCACGAGACAATCAAGTATCTGGAATATCACGGTTGGATTATCAACCGAGACAAGTCAGCTCTAAGACCAGTCAAAAGTCTGGAATACTTGGGGCTAAGGCTGGATTCAAATCAGAGAAAGATTTTCTTACCTCCAGAGAAGGTGTCGTCTTTGAAAGATTTGACCCACTTAGTGGGTACAAAAAGAAAACCATCCATACGCCTGTGCATGAGGCTGCTGGGAAAAATGGTGGCTTCATTCGAAGCAGTACCCTACGGTCAATTCCATTCAAGGAACTTGCAGAGGGCCATACTGTCAGCCTGGAACAAAAAAGTTCAGGCTTTAGACTAACCAATGTCCCTGTCCCCTTCCGTTCGCAAGAGCCTCCATTGGTGGTTGGTGCCCCAGAATCTGGAAAAAGGGAAACCCTTCAGTCCGGTTTCTTGGAAGGTGGTCACTACAGATGCCAGCCTCATAGGCTGGGGGGCAGTACTGGAGCAATGGTCTCTCCAGGACAAGTGGTCAGAAGCAGAGAAGGCCCTGCCCATCAATCTCTTAGAGATACGAGCAGCCCGGTATGCCCTAGTAGCATGGACATCCAAACTCCAAGGGTCCCCTGTCAGAATTCAATCAGACAATGCCACAGCAGTGGCATATATCAATCACCAGGGTGGCACCAGGAGTCGTGCAGCCCAGAGGGAAGCGATTTGCATCCTGGAATGGGCAGAAAGATATGTCCCAGCCATATCCGCGGTTTTCATCCCAGGAGTGGAAAATTGGAGAGCGGACTTTTTAAGTCGCCAGCAATTATGCCCGGGGGAATGGTCTCTTCACCCCGAGGTTTTCCAGGCAATATGCCAGCGGTGGGGAACACCGGATGTAGATCTGCTAGCATCCAGATTCAACGCAAAGGTGGACAGATTTGTGTCTCGCACAAGGGATCCCCTAGCTTGCGGCTCGGATGCCCTAGTGTTCCCTTGGGATCAGTTCAAGCTGATATATGCATTCCCACCGCCACAATTGTTACCGCGATTAATCCGCAGAATCCGGGTAGAAAAGAAACCGGTGATTCTGGTGGCTCCAGCGTGGCCCCGAAGGGCATGGTACGCGGAGATTGTAAAAATGTCTGTGGGGAGTCCTTGGACCCTCCCACATCGTCCGGACCTGCTTTCGCAAGGACCGATATACCACCCTTCCTTACCAGCCCTAGGTTTGACGGCCTGGCTATTGAAGCCCACATTCTAAAAAAGAGAGGTCTCTCTAATCCTGTGGTATCTACCATGATCAATGCCAGGAAGCCGGTATCCAGGCAGATCTATTATAGGATCTGGAAGGCGTACATCGCGTGGTGTGAGGCCAAGAAATGGCATCCACGTAAGTACGTAATAGGTAGGATTCTGGACTTCCTACAGTGGGCTGTGGATCGGAAGCTTGCCTTGAGTACTATCAAGGGTCAGATTTCGGCCTTGTCAATATTTTTTGAAAGGCCCTTGGCTTCGCATTCACTAGTCAAAGCTTTCATACAAGGAGTGATGCGTATTAGCCCTCCGGTTAGTATTCCCATATGTCCACGGGACTTAAACCTGGTTCTGTCGGTTCTACAGAAACAACCATTTGAACCATTGCAGCACATTTCCTTGGTTCTTCTCACCAGGAAATTGATTTTCTTAGTAGCCATTTGTTCGGCTAAAAGAGTATCGGAATTAGCCGCCTTGTCCTGTAAGGAGCCATATCTGGTTGTCCATAAGGACAGAGTAGTATTACGTCTTCATCCAGCCTTTCTTCCTAAGGTGGTATCGAGGTTTCATTTGAACCAAGATGTGGTTCTTCCTTCCTTTTTCCCCAAACCTAGTTCGGTAGAGGAAAAGTTATTGCATTCTTTGGATGTAGTAAGAGCAGTTAAAGCTTATCTAAAAGCCACTGCTCAGATTCGTAGAACGGATACTTTGTTTGTTCTGCCGGAAGGCCCCAGAAAGGGTCAGGCAGCATCAAAATCTACTTTAGCCAAGTGGATTCGACAGGTCATAATACAAGCCTATGGCTTGAGAAGGAGACCGCCTCCGTTCAAAGTTAGGGCGCACTCCACAAGAGCAGTTGGAACTTCATGGGCAGTGCATCACCAGGCCTCCCTGGCTCAAGTCTGTAAGGCCGCAACATGGTCTTCAGTACACACGTTTACTAGATTCTACCAGGTAGACGTTAGAAATCAGGAGGATGTCGCCTTTGGGCGCAGTGTGTTGCAGGCCGCAAAAGATCCTCATGCCTGATGGCGCCCAGCTTATGTATAGTGTATCCCTCCCCTCATTTGGCATTGCTTTGGGACGTCCCATTAGTAATGACTAAGTCGCTCTGTGTCCCGTGATGTACGAAAAAGAAAAAGGGATTTTTATAACAGCTTACCTGTAAAATCCTTTTCTTGGAGTACATCACGGGACACAGAGCTCCCACCCCTCTTTTTGGGACACTTATTGCTTTGCTACAAAACTGAGGTGCTCCCGGATGGGAGGGGCTTATATAGGGGAGGGTACTTCCGGTTTTGGAAGTTGCCAGTGCCAGCACCTGAAGGTATCTATATAACCCATTAGTAATGACTAAGTCGCTCTGTGTCCCGTGATGTACTCCAAGAAAAGGATTTTACAGGTAAGCTGTTATAAAAATCCCTTTATTTTTCTTATGCGTGAATAACCACAAAGTTGAGAAGAGAGAAAGGTGTTAGCAAGGATAGATCAGATTCAGACACTCCTGACTTCTTTGCCACTCGATCCCGAGCGGGTATAGCTCACCCGGATAGTCACCCAATGGCACTAGCAGCCGGCATGTAGCTCGAACAGTCAATCAGATTCCCTTAACAGATGCGATCGGGAGATCCCCTACCACAGAATCTATAGTGTCCCGATCCTCCTAATGGTTATGTTGTTAGATCCCTTTTCAGATGGATGACATCCCTTCAGAGAGTTACTGGGCCCCTTCCTTCAATGTGATCTCTCACCAGTCCTTCGGAACGGTCCTCCCCCAGCCTCCTCTTCCAGATGCGGGACCCCTTGCAAGGCGGCACCCTGGGATTCTTCCTCCCCGAAGTGGGCTCCAGCTAAAGGTGCTGGGCCCAGGGCTGAAGTTGCAGTCCCAGGACTAAAGGTGCCTGGGACTTAAGCACATGTGGCCCCATGGCCTGGAGGGCCATGCACTTGAACTTGGACCGTAGGTTCTCCCTCCGGGCATGGGCCCCGGGAATTGCTCGCTCTCTAATGGCGTCTGCCCCTTTTGTACCCTCTCCCAGCATGCACAGCGGGTAGACCACGCCCACTGCACGGCTGCCGAGAGAGGACACCCAATCGCTACTCCATCACCTGTGGTTCAACCCCGAGTACAAGTGACAGTGCCACCCATGCTTCTAAGGGGAACTGCACGCCAGGTGAAAACAGCAGCAAGGCAGAGTCCAATAAGAATTGGAAGATCCAAGCCAACTACCACTCGAATCACCCCTAAATTAAGCATAGCTGCCCCCTAAATTGAGACCCCGCTACACATAACATGTTTGTTATTTTTATAGGAAAAAAATGAGACTTTACAATCACTTTAAGAAGGATCTTCAGTCTAGAAAAAAATAAAAGTCAGCAGCTATACTGTAAGTACTGTCACTGCTGACTTTAAAATAAACATGCACTTACCAGTCCAGTTATCCAGCGATGTCCTTACCCAGGCTGGTTGTTCACTGTCCTTTGGGGTCCCCAGTGCTGCCATCTCCAGCTGTGACTTCCTGCAGATTCACAACCGGCTCCCCACTGCACATGTGCGAGTCATGCTGTGCTTTATGAATGGACCCACAGTATGTGTCCCAGGAGGTTGCTGGCAGAGAGGGGGGAAAACTTCTGTTTGGTTTGCCTATTTGAGCAAACCAGAACTTGGAGTAGGTACCTGTCAAAACTAGGCACTTGCTCCCTAAAAAATAAAAAGATTCCAAAAATAGTGGGGAAAGCAAAACCTCCCCTTTTTGGATGAGGTTCCAGTTAAAGCACCAATGCACATTTTTCTGCATTATTACAAAGTATATTATCACATGTAGGCATATGTTGCCCACTACTGTCTGAATTTGTTGTTGTGACAATTATAAGCGGGGCGAGGATAGAATGTGTCTTAATATCCTTCCATCCATCCAATGTATAGTAACATTTGATAATTTACTCGGTTGGATAGGTATTTGTCTCTATATGTATATATGTGTATACGTGTAATGGAAGGGATGAGCTTCGAGTTCGAGTCGAACTCATGTTCGAGTCGAACATTGCCTGTTCGCCCATTCGCCGAACAGCAAACAAATTGGGGTGTTCGCGGTAAATTCGAAAAGTCTATGGGAGAAATCTAAAGTGCTAATTATAAAGGCTTATATGCAAGTTATTGTCCTAAAAAGTGTTTGGGGACCCGGGTCCTGCCCCAGGGGACATGTATCAATGCAAAAATTTTTTTAAAAACGGCCGTTTTTTCGGGAGCAGTGATTTTAATAATGCTTAAAGTGAAACAATAAAAGTGAAATATTCCTTTAAATTTTGTACCTGGGGGGTGTGTATGATATGCATGTAAAGTGGCGCATGTTTCCCGTGCTTAGAACTGTCCCTGCATAAAATGTCATTTTTGAAGGAAAAAAAGTCATTTAAAACTCACTCGCGGCTATTAATGAATTGTCGGCTCCCGGCAATACATAGAAAAGTCATTGATAAAAATAAAAAATAAAGCGTGGGGGTCCCCCAGAATTCAATTACCAGGGCCTTCAGGTCTGGTATAGATATTAAGGGGAACCCCGCCGAAAATTTTAAAAAAATGCGTGTGGTTCCCCCAAATATCCATACCAGGCCCTTCAGATCTGGCATGGATTTTAAGGGGAACTCCACCCCAAATTTTTTTTTAAATGGCGTGGAGTCCCCCCAAAAATCCATACCAGACCCTTATCTGAGCATGCAACCTGGCAGGCCGCAGGAAAAGAGGGGGGGACGAGAGAGCGCCCCCCCCTCCTGAACCGTAGCAGGCCACATGCCCTCAACATGGGGAGGCTGTCCCCATGTTGATGGGGACAAGGGCCTCATCCCCACAACCCTTGCCCGGTGGTTGTGGGGGTCTGCGGGCGGGGGGCTTATCGGAATATGGAAGACCCCTTTAACAAAGGGGACCCCCAGATCCCGGCCCCCCCTATGTGAATTGGTAAGGGGTACACATAGGTACCCCTACCATTTCACGAAGAAAGTGTCAAAAAATGTAAAAAAAAAACACACCAACACCTTGGAAAAGTCCTTTATTAAAAAAATAAAAATAAAATAAAATAAAAACCATTCCAGCGGTGAAATCCAGTGTCCCGCGGCGATCCGATGTCCAGCGCTGTTTCGTCATTGGCTGAGCCTGAGCGGACCTGATGGGGAACTTCCTCTGCAGTCTATTACATGTATAGACCCGCCCCTTCTAAAGTTCCCCATCAGGTCCGCTCAGCCAATGACTAGGTGTAAGGCTGAGGACCTGATGCAGAACATGAGAAGGGGCGGGTCTATTCATGAATTACACAGTGAAGGAAGTTCCCCATCAGGTCCGCCCCCTCGGTATGTCAGACCGCGCCTACGTCATTGGCCTGAGCGGACCTGATGGGGAACTTCCTTCACTGTGTAAATTACACAGTGAAGGAAGTTCCCCGCTCAGGCCAATGACATGTTGAGGGCATGTGGCCTGGTACGGTTCAGGAGGGGGGGCACTCTCTCGTCCCCCCCCCCCTCTTTTCCTGCGGCCTGCCAGGTTGCGTGCTCGGATAAGGGTCTGGTATGGATTTTTGGGGGGACTCCACGCCATTTTTTTTTAAATTTGGGGTGGAGTTCCCCTTAAAATCAATGCCAGATCTGAAGGGCCTGGTATGGATATTTGGGGGAACCGCACGCATTTTTTTTTTAATTTGTGGCGGGGTTCCCCTTAATATCTATACCAGACCTGAAGGGCCTGGTAATTGAATTCTGGGGGACCCCCATGCTTTATTTTTTATTTTTATCAATGACTTTTCTATGTATTGCCGGGAGCCGACAATTCATTAATAGCCGCGAGTGAGTTTTAAATTACTTTTTTTCCTTCAAAAATGACACTTTGTGCAGGGACAGTTCTCAGCACGGGAAACATGCGCCACTTCACATGCATATCATACACACCCCCCAGGTACGAAATTTTAAGGAATATTTCACTTTTATTTTTTCATTTTAAGCATTATTAAAATCACTGCTCCCGAAAAAACGGCCGTTTTTAAAACTTCTTTTTGCATTGATACATGTCCCCTGGGGCAGGACCCGGGTCCCCAAACACTTTTTAGGACAATAACTTGCATATCAGCCTTTATAATTAACACTTTAGATTTCGAACGTTCGAGTCCATTGTATTTAATAGGGTTCTAAAGTTCACGCGAACATTCTGTCTGTTCGCAGGTTCTGGTGCGAACCGAACAGGGGGGTGTTCGGCTCATCCCTGGTGTAATGCCATTTCAATCCTCTTTCATTTATACGATCAATTGTATATACATTTATACATGTGTGCGCAGTGCTATCGTAATCTCTTTGTTCATTGATAGGTGGCATTTGCCTGGCTTGTGCCTCCTCAGCTTATTATGGGACAAGAGACACCTTCATTGGTTCGCCCCAGGGTTGTTTTCAGTCCACGCACATCCCATAACCTGAACGTCCGGTTTCTGGAACGCACGGCATAATACCCGCGACGCTTCCATGACGTGCTTCCAGGCTGTGCAACGCACAGTATCCATGACGACAGTGCAGCCTAGGGGCAGCGATTTGTCCAAAGGCCACACAATATTTCCACCCTCTACCACTGGCTCGATCCTTCCCCTTGGAGAAGTCCACACAACACTCAGCCATGAAGTCTATTGGTTTGATGCAGCTTCAATGCCCACTCCAGTAGCGACTGGTGGTTTTATTTTTGGGTGAGCGGCACTAACCCCCCCGTCCGCCGGCTCGCCTGCTTACTTGCTGTCTGCTGGTCGGTCCCGCACTTACCCCATCTAGCAGTGGGGGGTGGCTCTTGTGTCCTCTCTCGCTGTCTGCTGGTTGGTCCGGCACTTACCCCATCTTGCTGTGACGGGCGGCGGGTTGCGGGCAGCGGCTCCTGTGTCCTCTCCTCTATCACGGCATGCGTCCAATAGGATCTCCTGTCCTTTCAGCCAATCGGGTGATGGGTCTCACAACCCGCTTCCTGATTGGCCGGGAGGAGGATTAGTGTGAGAATAGTGAATATTATTTTGCTATTATCACACAACTGGGTGGGCTCGGAGCACAGTGCTCTGCGCCCCGAGCCCACCCTTTTTTGAAGCCTATTAGAGCCTCTGGCTCTAATCACCTGCTTCAAAAAATAACATCCCCCATTGGAATCCATGGTCCGGCACCCTGTATGTATATCAGGGGATTGGACGCATGGATAGAGGGGACGGCGCTTGTGCGCCCCCTATGGATGGCCCGTCACTGGCCCACTCGCTGGCATTTGTCATGCAAGCTGGGAAGAGGAAAACGTCCCCACACCCCGAGCTGTTGAGACACTCCAGCCCTCATGGAAATCTCCCTCTCCCCTAAATTAAATATGTTATGTTCATCAAACAAACAATCAGCGCCGCTTACCAGATATGTTGGATCTCAGGTTATAGAGATCATATGGGCATATGCAAAAGGGATCAGCTAGCCAGTGAATCCGTGGGTTCCTCTGATAATGGGACCTCTCCTCTTGCTGCTGCTGTTCCCCTGCTACAATATTCCTCGTGGATTTTGGTAAGGCAAGGTTCACTACCAAGGCCAGTTTAGGAAGGATAAAGAAGAGACTTCATGGTGCAGTACTCGGTTTAAGGCTTTATTTCAAAACAACGATACTGACATCCAACAAACAAAGATTTTAGAACACAGCCGCAGCTCAAGCCACACCAGATCGTGCGTGGTGACTGTAGCTCCACCCGACCCGTTTCCCCGTAGAAGGGATCAACTGGGAAAGGACATCTTCTTTCCCAGTAAGGTGAAAAAACATGAGGGTTAAAAAAAAACTTTAATTTGCTAAAGCACTGCGCATCATTAACAAATGACACCCCCCAAAAACAATATTTTGGTTATATATTTTTTGTTGTTGTATCATAGTGTCACTGTTTAGGGCTCTTGCATAAAATGCAGCTGTATTACAGCGATTGGGAGCCACAGGCGTTGTTTATAGCGACTGTAAAAATGAATTATGTTAACTTTAACCACTTCAATACAGGGCTTTTATACCACCTCAATACCGGGCCTATTCTGGCACTTCTCTCCTACATGTAAAAATCATCATTCTTTTGCTAGAAAATTACTGAGAACCCCCAAACATTATATATGTTTTTTTAGCAGACACCCTAGGGAATAAAATGACGGTCATTACAACTTTTTATCTTGCACAGTATTTGCGCAATAATTTTTTAAACACCTTTTTTTGGGGAAAAAAATGGTTTAATGAACTAAAAAGTAACAAAACCGTAAAGTTAGCCCAATTTTTTTGTAAAATATGAAAGATGATGTTACGCCGAGTAAATAAATACCTAACATGTCACGCTTTAAAATTGCGCACACTCATGGAATGGCGCCAAACTTCGGTACTTAAAAATCTCTATAGGCGACGCTTTGAAATTTTTTACAGGTTACCAGTTTAGAGTTACAGAGAAGGTCTAGTGCTAGAATTGTTGCACACGCTCTAACGCATGCGGCGATACCTCACATGTGTGGTTTGAACGGCGTTTACATATGTGGGCGGGACTTACGTGTGTGTTCGCTTCTGATCGCGATCTAACGGGGAATTTTTTATTTTTATCATTTTTTTTTTTTTACTTAATTTTTTTATTTTTACACTTTTTTTTAAATTTTTTTTTGATTCACTTTTATTCCTATTACAAGGAATGTAAACATCCCTTGTAATAGGAATGGTGTGTGACAGGTCCTCTTTATGGAGAGATGCGGGGTCAATAAGACCCCACATCTCTCCTCCAGGCTGGAAAGCATGAGAACGGGAAAAATAAATCACCGATCTCATGCTTACTAGCCGCAATCGCGGCTTTGTTTACTTCCGGGAACCCAGGCTTGACGTCATAACATTGCGCCCGGGCCTCCGACGGTCGTAAATCTCTATGCTCGTCATCCGGCGCCGGACGATTCTTTCCCCCTGGGCCCCCGATGGCACTGGAGAGCCCGGAGAAGCACCGGATGGCGGCGGGAGGGGGGGGATGTCCCCTCCCGTCGCCTATAAGAATGATCAAGCGGCAGAACTGTGCTATGATCGTTCTTATTATGCACAGAATCGCTGGCATGACAAAATGATATCTGAATGATGCCTCTAGCTGCAGGCATCATTCAGGTATGCCCCCACAAAACCCAGGACGTCATGACGCCCACCCAGGATGGGAGATCCCATCTGTGGGCGTCATTTGACTATGGCTGGGTATTGAAGTGGTTAAGCGTAAGCATGCATACACATACGGGCCTATGCCAATGGACACAGACAAGAAGTGTTTAGAGGCGTACATCCTTACATGAAAGCACATTTACGCTCAGAGCTGCGTATACCTGCATACAGCCATATTCTGTATTTTATTTGTACAGGAGGCTATACGCAACACCTGTGGCCGTATTTTACATTGAATGGCTCAATTTGTCCGTGTGCATGAGCCCTTAGCCTCTTTCAGCCAATTGCTGTCTACATGCATCAGCTTCATACTCAACGCTTTGGTCCAGCTTCTTGATGGTGACAACTCTTGTTGACACTATGGCTTCTAGTCCCCACCAGGGGCACAAAGAAAATTTGAAAACAAAGTCCATTACCAACAATATATCTTTATTTCTCTTGTCCCATAACACATACTTGGTAATAAAGTACAGTGGGGTGGATTTACTAAACCTGCAGAGTGCAAAATCTGGTGCAGCTCTGCATGGTAGCCAATCAGCTTTTAACTTCAGCTTGTTTAATTAAGCTTTGACAAAAAAATACCTGGAAGCTGATTGGTTTCTATGCAGAACTGCACCAGATTTTGCACTCTCCAGTTTTAGTAAATCAACCCCAATGTGTCGTAATGTACCGTATGTAATGTATGCCGTATAGAACAATTACACCTGCCAGGAATTATTTAGACATGAATGTGGTGGTGTAGCTGTTACAGAATACATGATTTCCTTGTCATCACATGACATACACATCAGCAGTGTACAGGACACACGGATCCTTTGTGGAAATGAAGCATGAATGTGATTAGGAGAAGCTAGCTCTCAGCCTCTGGGAGACATGCAGACATCAGGCTAATGACCATCCAGATATGCTGCTATGGCAGGGAATAAGACAAATGCCGCTGAATGGCCAAAAATTGCTCTTCTGCTAGAGGCACTTAGGATGAAATATACAGCCACTGTGTTATCTACTTACCAATATAACCTGGGGTCATCACGTTCACTATGAATAATTCATACGATGAAAGCTGCATGGCCGCATAGAGTGTACACCCAGCATTTGCACTCCTTTATCCACAATTAAAGTGGACCTCTGGCTTATTTAGACAAGGTCTACAGGAAATGTGTGATATTTATTTTAAAATAAGCCCCTGAGATCTGATTAACAATTTTATCTTCTTTTCATGTGACTGGAGAGAAGTGCACTTGCAGGCCAGTAAGAGAAATCCAAGTGAAATAGACAAAAAGAGTGATAGACAGCCATCATAAGAGACAAATAATCATTTATTGCTGAGACAAGAGGCAGATAAAAGGTAGCCACTGCATTATATCTATAAAAAAAAGAAAACCTCACGGAAAGTGTTCTGTATAGGGGAGGAAGTATTAATAGTCACAGTGGACTTGTACTATAAATAATCACACAGGCATAAAGGTATTGACCCTTAACACTCTTAAAGCTAAGCTCCAGGCTCCTTCAGAAAAAAAATTAAGTTTGCGGCTACAAATACTCTAGCTGCTGACTTTTAATATTAGGATATTTACTTGTCCATGAATTGAGCAGTGTCCTCATCCTAGCCGATTTTTCAATAGGCTCTTGGGTGCTGCCCCTGCCTCACAGCCGGCTCCCTGCGCTTTGTGAATAGCTAAGAGGTGGGGGATGGAGGAGGGGGGGACGAGCTTCCGGCTAGGCTCGCTGAGTTCCTTGCAGCAAACTCACCCAGAAGTGGGAGCGGGTACCTGTCAAAATCAGGTACCCAATTCCCCCCCCCCCCCCGAAAGATGCCAAATGTGACAGCGGAGGGGGGAGGAGGCAGACAAGCAGAGCTACCCTTTTGGGTAGAGCTCCACTTTAATACAACCTTCTGACACTTTTTGACGATTCCTCCCATATATGCTAGACTTCCTCCCTCTAATTGGCACCCCAAACAGCCAACATGGAGTAGGGTGGCACGTAACCCTTACAAGCACTAAAAACCAATGCAAATATAGGTCTTAAAGGATAAGTTTTCCTTTGTACAAAAAATTATAAATGCACATCTTTTTGCAGGTAAAAAAATGTGAATTTATTATTTTTTGTATTAGGAGTTTGTAAAGCATTTTACCAGCGATTAGGAGATCGCTAATGCTATGCGGGTCTCTTGCACACTGTCAACAGCGGGGGGGGAGGCTTATTTTACTCCCACTTGTCGCTGGCCTTGACAAGTGTAGCGGGGTGCTGTATTTAGGGGGAGTATCTGAGTGGTAATTAGGCTCAGATACACTAATTGTCAGGTTTCTTGGACCATTTCTGTCCCTGGGAGATAGTATTGGTGTGTTGTTCCCTGTGGCCTACAGGTGGCGCTGTTGCCGTAGGCCAGGGTTGAACCGCTGATGCAGAGCTGTGCCTTTTTTGTCCCCTCTCGGCAGTAGTGACGGCGGGGCGGGGAACCTGCTGTGCCTGTTGGGAGAGGGTATAAAAGGGGGCGGCCATCTTCCAGAGGGGTCGCGCCCAGGCACCTTCAGCCTGGGTGGTGCGTGTGTCGCCTCCGGGTGCCCTAGGCCTGGAGGCCGAGTTCCTGTTCCACCCCAGACACCTTCAGTCTGGGGTGAGGTACTAATTCAGAGGCCCGGAGCCCAGCGCCTTCGGCTGGGTTCTGCCGGGGATTGAGGGCTCCCAGGGTACCACCTTGCGAGGGGACCCGTATCCAGGATCGAGGAGGCCAGGGAGGTGATCCCTTCTGAAGACCCAGCGCAGAGTCGTGGTGACAGTGGGGGCCTCTGGTAACTCTCCGGAGGGAGGTTCTTCTCCTTAACAAGGGCTAAGTTTCTTCAAGAAGGAAGTGCATGTTCTGTAGGTCATAGTGGCAGTGACTCTATACGCACACCAGGTCAGTGGCAGTGACCAAATAGGGCAAGGCCCTATTCACCAGGTCAGTGGCAGTGACCAACTTCAACAAGTCAGTGGCAGTGACTTTTCATATTCACCCGGTCTGTGGCAGAGACCGTGCGCCCAAACCCTGTTCGTGAAATCAGAACAGTAAGAGAAACCTAAATTGAGTTTGTGTCTGGACCTCCTCCCACCTTATCTGACCTGTGTCTCGTATCAACCTGTCTGCTCTGATAGAGACTATTTGTTATCCGTGGTGAAATAAATACAAAGGTTGGACTTTCAGTTGGTGTGGACAGTTACTTTACTGGGGAGAATTAAGGACTTGTCTCTGGCTAAATGCAGAGGCGAGATCAGCTCGGGAGGATTCTAACACCAGCCGCAGGCAGGCCCGAAAAACTAACACCGCTCAACCTCCCCATCCAGGAGGGTACAGGCTGCTAGTGCGGTGTGCCTCATTCTTTCCTGCGGAGGAGTCAAGTAATGAAAAGCAGGTAGAACTTGTTTTAAAATTTTCCGATGGATAAAAAACCGATGGGAATTTCCGATCGTCTATGGGCAAGTCCATCGGTTAAAATACCCACGCATGCTCAGACTGAATTAGGAGACGGGAGCGCTCGTTCTGGTAAAACAAGCGTTCCTAATGGAGAGAGCACATTCGTCATTCTGCAAGTTATTGCTTCGTTTAATGCAGCGCATGTTTTGTTGCTTTAGAACGGTCTTTAAAATGTAATTTTGGCAGCAGATCTTTCTCATGAGTTCTGACAAACGTATGTCTTTCTTCTTTCTTGTGATCTTAGGAATAATTTGTTTAATTCTTCAAGGCCGACCTCCCAAATTACACCTTTTTTTTGTTTTTGTCTTTAAATTTATTGTGCATTTTTTTGGTGTGTCAATTTCTCAGAACAACATATTATTTTTATTTTTTACTCATGGAGGTTGGTGTCCCTTGTTATTAATGACACATTGTATTAATGAAATCTTATTGCTACTTCCAAAAAAAAACACATCAGGCATCCCTTTATTTCGAAAAAAATAAAAAAATAAAACGAAGGGCAACTATTCAGAAATTAGCAGAGAATATAAAGTCATTAGATCCCAAATGCAGACCTGACTATGATCAATAATAAAATCAACAACAGCATGAAATCAGGAGCAGCAGCCAAAGACATACATCATCCCAAGCTGTGGTACTCCATCAACCTTCAATTTCTGGATGAGCAGCTCGAGGCCAGGGAATCACCTCCTGCTCTTCCCTGTAGCCTTCCTTCCACGCCTCTCTGCAGCGTTCTCCACACGGCCCCGTCCACGCACCCTTGCAGGCTGGGCCACTGTGGGTGGTGATGTGGCAGGAGGAGGAGGAGAAGGAGGAGAGGGATTGGCCTGCTGCGAGATATGGGTGGCCTCAGTCAGCAGCCCCCTCGCCCCCATGTGTACGGCCATATATATAAGGTGCTCACAAAGGGCCCGTTGTCCCGCCTCCATTCTGAGCAACTTATCCGCCAGATAGGTGCTAAACCCCTCCGTAGGGTTGAGGGGGGCCCTCATGATAACAGCAGCCTCCTGAATCATCTTTAGTGACTCCTCCTCCACTTGTGTCAATCGCCGTTGTTTTGGCGGTCTGACGTGGAGGGGAGCCACTTGGGAGACGGTGCTGCCACTAGGCCTGGGGACCTGCTGAGTCCCACTTGGCCCTGCCTCCTCCTGCCTGCCACACTCCTGACCCTCTTCCTCCTGGCTTGCCTCATCCTGTTTTTAAAATAAAATGAAAAATTTGATTATTTGGGGAATCTATCACACACAATTTTGATCTCTTTCCTGTTTTTTTTTTTGGGGGGGGGGGATGATATCATTTATGGCTAATCCAAACAGTTCAACACAATATTACTTAGTGGACAATAATTATGATCAAAAATACTATACCTGGCTGAAGATGCGAAGATCTGGCTCTTCAAGCTCGGGAGGCTCCTCCTCCGCCTCTGCAGGGGTGGAGGGAAGGGTGGAAGGAACGCTGGAGGGAAGGGTGGAAGGAAGGGTTGAGGGAAGGCTGGAAATAGATTCCCTGGCCTCGATCTGGTCATCCAGAAATTGAAGATGTCTGTAGTACCACAGCTTGGGCTTTACTACATCGTCGGCTGCTGCTCCTGATCTCTTTGACTGGCGCACTTCCTTGTATTTTTTTTTATAGGAATTACGCAGGTTGTTGATTTTATTATTGATCATAGTGTAGTCTGCATCTGGGATCCATGGCTTCATATCCTCTGCTAACTTGGTAATAGTTGCCCGACATACATCACTCTTGTGGTACGCTGGGTGTTTCAGTTCCCACAGGTTGCGCTGTTCCTTATATTTTTCTATAAAAATCAGCATCACCTCCGGCTCTCGTAGTTTATGCATCTTTTTGGAACAACAAGTAAAAAACAAAATAAAAAAAAGAAAAGGATCAGAATTGATTCTCCTCAACTTATCACAATATTGCCCTTTACAATCATGAAACATTAGAGGCCACTGCAGGCCCGAGTTCCCTTCTTACCTTAGTTCACTTCGTTGGTTCACTTCCGGTCGTCCTTACTCCGCGCATCCCTAATAACTTCTTTCCCCTTTTTATACCCTGCGCATGCGTGTAACTCCGCCCTCGTCGCCCGCCCATGACAGACTTTTTCAGCATTTCCCCGCCCCTTAACGAACGGCGCACAGTGTGAGACGGCGACATGTCGCAGACACAGGTGGCTTCTTTACTAGAAATTACCGACGAGGAAAGCCCGGAGGTGGAAACGTCACGATCCAGTAAAAAAAGATACAAGGCGACTAATATGTCTTTTTCTGAGATGGCGGAGATGGTGGACATTCTGCGGAGGAAGGATTACGACAGCAAGCATGGCCCATACGACACCCCTAATCTCCGGAAGTCACAAATTATGGACAAAGTTGCGAAGACTCTCTATAAAAAATATGGGGTCAGGAGATCCAAGGAACAACTCCGTAAAAGGTGGTCAGAACTGAAGCTCAGGGAGCCGGAGCAGTATAGGAAGCTTATAAAAAGCATTGAAAAAAGTACGTTTATTTTACTGTGTTCTTTCACATTGTAATATGTATTCTTCCATGTTTTGCACCATGTGCTTGTCTTGACTGGTTTCACATTTTAAAATCACAACTTTTATGTTAAGTGGAGAGTCCACTTATTTGCTAAATGTGTGGATAAAAATATTGCTGCTCTTCCCCCAAACATGTTTGGCACATATCCACGTAAACTACATGTGGGCATACCTCATTTTACTTCAACAATGTTTATCTACACATTGTTGGCAAGATGATGTGTTGTAAGGAAAGTTCAAACGTGAATGAAAGGATAAACTGTATTCTGGGTAAAGGAGATGACACTCCAGCAGTTGTGTACTTTTTTTTGATCTTGATCAAGATACTATAGTCTGGGCCACATGACCAAATTTCTTAACGGTGTCACACACAGGTGCTCCAGTGGATACCTTGGTGGTTATCCAAGTGTATTTGTGAGTGTCCTCAAAAATAACATGTTGCTTTTTTGAGTTTGCAAGATCTCATATGTTCATCTTGAAACTCAGGGCCAAATATCAATTGGACCCCACTTTAAAACATTGAGAATCCATTTTCAGGCCTAAAAAGTCTGTGTGCTAAAGGATACATTATTTTTTCAATTCCCATAGGGGAGCGGAGACTGGGAGGACACCATGCTCAGGAGACGAGGAACCCAACACCACAGAAACTCCCCGAAGATCCCAAAGCAGACCAAGTTCAGCAGGTTCAGGAAGCGGAGGGGGAGAAGGCGGAGGTGGAGGAAGGGGAGGTGGATGTAGGAGATGTGGAGCTTTTATCAGCACAACAGGTCAGTGTCTGTCACCACAACTTCAAGGTAAATACAGATGTAGGCCTGCATAGTTTTAAAATATTTGTTTCTTTTTAGGGACTGAACGTGGGGGTGTGTCAGGAAGTCCAAATCCTCCATTCTCGAGTGCCAGTGCCAAAATAATCATTCAGGAAATCATGGAATGCAGTAGCGAAATGGACATTATGAGAAAGAGAATGATTGTGATTGAGCAAAAATATTAAAACATGATAGATATTTTGGGGAGAATAGTGTGAACCCCCCTCCCTTTTTGTGTTTTTTGTTATGCATCCGAAATTTTCTATGGGATTTCCACAAGCCCAAATGTGAAGATGCACACACTGAAGACTCAACATGTGCTATCTGCCGTCACAGGATATCTATGTCCCTGTTTTGGGGGTGCAACCTCTTCCTCCCTCCTCAAGTAGGGGAGAGGAAGGGTTTTCACCCCCAAAGCACGTCCATTGATCCCCCATGATGGCAGATAGCACATGTTTACCTTAGCCATGGGATCATGTTGAAGATACCCATTTGAGCCCCAAAAATAAAGTGTGGTTCTTCACATTTGGGATGGATCAGGGGTAACATCACCCCATCTCCTGTTTGTCTTTTTCACTGTGTTATTTTATAACTTTTTTACTTAAAATTTTTTGGCTTTTGACCCATGCATGTTTCTGCCAAAAAAGCCGCACAAAAAAAAAAAAACAAAAAAAAACAACCAAAACTGTGGTGCAATCAATAAAAACATTCGGGAAGTCTAAAAAAAAGGTGTGCCTTTTTCTTTCTATGCTCAATAGCAGTTCTGAAGATGCAAAAAGAGTGTTTTTACCTATTAGAGTTGAGGCTATTTACTAAGGACAAATACACTTGGCACTACTAGAACCTGGGAGACACGTAAACCACAAATACAAGAATGACAACACAAGTTAGTAGTAAATCAAATATTTTTATTTTATTTTAAAAAGGTAAAATCAAAGGTCAGATGTGGTCTGGCATTGCGATGGCCCCCCTACCCGTGAAGTACTCAACGTATTTCTGACGTACTTCACAGGCACTTTGGGGGGCCAAGCCAGTACGGGCAGTGCTGAGGCCGGTCAGATTTATCAGTTCAGAGGGACCGGCCTCAGGCCTGATGACACATAATTTGTGGAGAATTTCCGTAAAAAATTGTGCAACAAGCAGCAGCAGTACACAATGTTGTTGAGTTTATAATCCGCCAAATTTATAGCTGTCTGGAACAGGCGGAACCGGCTGGCCATTATCCCGAAGGCATTCTCCACAACTCTCCGGGGTCTCTGGCCAGCCGGTAATTAAAAACCCTCCTCTCCGGGGTGAGGGTGCGTTGGGGAAACGGCCGCATGAGGTGTGGTCCTAGTCCAAAAGCTTCATCCGCAATGAAAACGAACGGTAGCCCTTCCATGTTCTCTGCATCTGGAGGCAGTGCAAGACCCCCAGCCTGCAGACGGTGAGCGAACTCCGTCTCTGCGAATGCTCCGCCATCGGACATCCGGCCGTTCTTCCCCACGTCCACATATAGGAACTCGTACCATGCCGACACCACCGCCATTAACACTATGCTATTAAAACCTTTATAGTTGAAATAGTATGACCCCGAACGGGGTGGCGGCATTATGTGGACGTGCTTCCCATCAATTGCCCCTCCGCAGTTGGGGAAATCCCACCGCTGGGCAAATTGGGAGGCCACAGTCAGCCATTCCTGTGGTGTGCTAGGGAACTGTGGAGTCAAACAAAAAGAAGACATTAGTACGGTTTATGTTTACAGTGCAAGCAGATTACACACAAAAACATTGTTGACCAACATCATTCTAACATTATTATTTAGGGGAGTATTTCCTACCAACAAACAAAGGCACACTTAGCAGATGCCTCAACCCCGCTGAGTGAACATTCTAAAATAAACTAGGGGGGGGGGGCCTAAGGTGATTGTGGGGGATCCAAAAAAAGGCAAAACCACTCTGCTGAGCTTGATTGAGAACTTTAAAATTTTTAACATCTTTAGGGGGGGGGGAGGGTTGTCAAACTATGCGGGCAATGACCGTAAAAAAATGAAAAGGAAAATAGAAGGCTAGCTGTGTTTGCGCCCAGGATAGCATGCTGGAGAGGTTAGTGAAGGGAAATAGGCATGTAGGGCCCAAAAAGGCATTTACAGGTAAAAACATGCATGGGGAAAATAGGGACATTACCAGGATATTACAAAAAGGCAAATTTGGGTTAGGACGGGAAAAATACGAAGATTCTAAAACAATAAAAACATATAATGTGAGGTTAAAGGAGCAAAATTACCTTCATATAGTCCTTCTGCAGGACCTGAATGATGGCTGAACACGTCTCAGGGATAATGATCCCGAGAGCCTGGGGGGAGATGCCTGTTGAGAACTTGAGGTCCTGCAAGCTTCTCCCAGTCGCCAGGTATCTCAACGTGGCAATAAGCCTCTGCTCGGCAGTGATGGCCTGGCGCATCACAGTGTCCTGCCTCGTGATATAGGGGGACAGCAAATCCAACAGACGGTGAAATACGGGGTCCGTCATCCTGAGATAATTCCTGAAATCATCAGGATTATTCTCATGGATTTCCCGCAGCAGAGGCATATGAGAGAATTGGTCCCGCTGGAGGAACCAATTCTTAGTCCATGAACTCCTCCTCACCCTGTTCACAGACTGAACTCGGGTTACAGTGTTAACTGCAACACCAAGCCCAAAGCCAGCAGGAGCTCGAGAATGAGAACGCACTTCAAACATGGTTTTAAACCGGTCGGCTGGTCAGAACGCACTCAAACAGAACGCACCGTGGAACAGCAAGGCCTGAGAAGAACGACCTGAAAAACAGTAAACGAACGGCCAAGAAGGCACTGCAAGGCAGTAACGACCTGACTGCACGCACTGAATCACAAATACAAACCCACAAGCACAAACTGAACACCAGGAAACGATCTGCAAAGCACGGAGACTGAAAAGCGCGAATCGGCTCTCACCAAACTTTTACTAACACGCGGTAACACAAAATCAGCAAAAGCAGCCCAAGGGGTGGCGCCATTAGATTTGTTCGCCCCTTTTATAGCGCGTCGTACGTTTTGTACGTGCCGTCGTTTTCTTGCCGTCGGATTTTTAACTGATGGTGTGTGGCCAAGACTGATGAAAAACAGTTTCATCGGATTTCCGATGGTCAAATCCATCGGACGAAAATCCATAGGTTATCCGATCGTGTGTACAGGGCTTTAAGGTTTGACCTCATATTATATGGTTTTGGTAAATCTGATGAAAAAAATCTGCAAAAAATCTGATAGTGTGTATGGGGCTTTAGAGTCAGCAGGGAGGCAGGGCAATGTTATAATCATAGGGAACTGATCAGTTATCCCAATATTGATTGGGCAGATGGAACTGAACACTCATCCAAGGCTAATTTATTTCTCGAACGTGATGCAAGACAATTTCACGAGTCAAATGGTGGAAGCCCCAACTAAAAATAATGCTCTGCTGGACCTACTAATTACAAGCAAAACAGAGCAGATTACAAATGTGGAAGTAGGGATAATTTAGAAAACAGTGATCACTGAGTAAATACATTTGTTATCAATTTTATGAAAGGGAGACACGGGGAAGAATAAGAACACTAAACTTCAAAAGAGTGAACCTTGCTAAGCAGCGCTCTATACTACATGACATTAAATGGGATCAAATTATTGAAACAAAGAACACTGAAGAGAAGTGAGAGTGCTTTAAGGACATATTAAATGATGACATTTGTCAGTGCATTAAATTTGGAAACAAATTTAAAAGAACAAAAGTAAAACCTGGATGGCTAAATATGAACGTAAAAAGGCATATACAGTGGTACCTTGGTTCAAAAACGTAATTCGTGAAACGACTCTGGTCACGAGTTGAATTGGTTGTGAACCGAGGCAAATTTTCCCATAGGGATCAATGTACATCAGGTTAATCTGTTCTGAACTTTTTTTTTTGGTTTATATATATATATATAAAAACAGTAAAATTATGAAATGTATGTTCAAAAAAAAGCATTTTAAACATATATTACATACAGTCTTTTACATTAAGCTGACCTCTTTCATGTGTACATCTTAAAAGAAAAAAGAAACTATAGCTTCTCTTTAATCCTTGTTTGAAACAATCCCAAACCCCAATTTAAATGACTAATCTAGGGGCCAGAAAACAGCACTGTGCATCCAGGAAAAGATCATCTCAGGGCATGATAAAGTTTTAGAATTCATATTGTCATGGATATGCATTAATGTCTGTCTGCCATCTTACCTTCCTCCTCATGTGTTCATCTAGAGACCAGACCTCCTTCACCTGGCTTCCTTTATAATCTCCTCCCAGCCTGACTCCACCCCAGGCCCTATCACTGAACACTATATTAACCTGTGCACTGCAAGCCTGCTTTGCTGATCAACGTGTTTGTTAGGCATTGTGTGTTTGGGTTCCTGCCTGCCGTGTGCTACGTCTGTCTCTCTGTTACGTTATTGGCTTGTCCCCGACTATCCCTGTCTGCTCGTGACCCTTGACCTTTGGCTCGTTCTTCGTTATCCTTGTCTGCTTGTGGCCCCTGACCTTCAGCTTGTTATTCGGTTCTCTCTATCGTGTGCTGCTGCTTCCCCTCTTTTCCCCTTATCCTACGGGGCGTGAGCTAGGAAACTCCAGGGGCCGCGACCTGGTCCCAGCCTGCAGCGTAACATCCTCACCACTAGAGGCCCTGGAGAAGACCAGCTGGGTCTTAGACTCCGCGCCCTGGGGAATCTTGGCTCTCGCTTCCGTTGGGATCCCGATTGTGCTCCTCTGGTCCCGCTTTCCACAACCACCCAGTTTCCTATCCGCAGAAGCCAGCCATAGGGTTCACTACCTTGCGGTGCACTCCTGTCCCCCTACGGTGTGCATCTGTCACCTGGCCACAGGTGACCCTGACACATATAAACTGTTTTTCCAAGATTCCCAATCAAGTGAGCCCACCCTCATGGTAGTCAGGGGGGAGAAACCCCTATCTTAGTGGACTGGTTCGCCTAAGACTCTCATCTTGCACTGCTCTTCTCAATATGAACGTGAATATGAGAGCAGGGAAGATGGCTGCGGCTCCTGTTCGCGAACCGAGTTGTTCATGAACAGAAGCGCTCAAGAACCGAGATATAACTGTAAATGAAAAAAAAATGCCCTTTAAAAATATAAGACTATAGGGTGAACATCAGCATTCAAAAACTACAAAGAATGCAATAAGAAATGCAAGAGCGCCATCAGGGCAGCTAAAATAGATGATAAAAACACACAACGTGGGCGGGAGTAAAACAAATCACCAAAAGTTTTTTAAATATATTAATAGTAAAACGGCGAGATCAGAACATATCGGCCCCATAAAAGACGATCATGGGAAGTTGGTAACAACTGAGAGGGAGAAGGCAACTGTATTAAATACATTCTTCTCCTCAGTCTATACAAATGAAGAGGAGAGGTATAATAAACAAGACAGTAATGTTTATAACATTGTATTCAATGTACCTTTGTGTCTGACAGAGACCAGTGTTAAAAAAAGACTAGAAACATTGGGTGTGTTACTTTACAGTTATGTTATTTATGCCTGCTAGGTTGTCGGGAACACAACTCAGCTGTTCTAATCCCGTTCTCTCCCCCTAAATAGGATTGGCACAGTTCGTGCCTACTACGTGATATTTCACGAAGTGTTACGTTTTTGCGCACACTTTAGTATTTTTGAGCCACCTTCCCCAGGTGCTCTCTCTGTTCAATCTCTTCCCCACATCGCTCTACCTCCTCTCTTCCTCCCCTGCTGTGTTTTCCCCCTTTTCTGTTTCTTTCCTTATTTCTCTCTCACCTCCCCTCACCCTCCCCCCCTGTCGCTCCGTCATGGCTCACACGGTGATCTCTCGCCCTAGGCTACAATTCTGTTCCTACAATGTCAATGGGCTTAATATTGCCACCAAAAGAGGACAAATCCTGTATCAAATGCACAAACGCCAGGTCAATGTGCTTCTTCTCCAGGAGACACATTTTCACTCTGCCTCCACCCCTTCCTGCTCCAGCAGATATTTCAACAGGTGGTTCCACAGCACTAGCCCAACCCAGAAAGTCAGGGGAGTGTCTGTGGCTTTTCATAAGACGCTCCCTATAGAGGTACTTGATCATCTCTCGGACCCACAGGGGAGGTATGTTTTTGTGAAATTCATGTTATGGGGTACCAAATTTACGGTAGCCAACATTTACCTCCCTAATATTAACCAAGTATCGGCCGCGTTACAATACTTGAGGGTTCTGTCGGGATTCATGGAGGGTAAGCTCGTACTGGGGGGAGATTTTAACACCCCTCTTGAACCACTTTTAGATTCCTCCACCTCGCGATCGTGTATCTCCTTCCCCAAACTGAGGGCTCTAAAACGGGCATTTTACGATTTGCGTCTAGTGGATGTTTGGAGGGTGTTGCACCCCACGGCCCGCAACTATACCCACTTCTCCCATGTCCATCAAACCTATAGTCGCATAGACTACCTAATGAGTGACCATAGCTGTCTAGACTGGTCCCCGGACTGCACCATAGACCCAATGGTCTGGTCTGACCACTCTCCTATACATATGACGTTCTCGCTCCCCTCCACTCCGAATAGGGAGTGGTCATGGCGCTTGAACGATTCGTTGCTTACGAATCCAGAATGTGTGAAAAGGGTTTCGGATACAATATCTAATTTTTTTGCGGACCACGCTTCAGATACGACATCGTTGCCCTTTCAGTGGGAGGCACTGAAGGCGGTTCTACGAGGTGCCTTTATCCAAATGGGTACGCGTCTTAAAAAGGAGCGCTCAGCCGCCATTGAGGCAGCAAACCAAAAGCTTAGGAACTTAGAAACTGAACACAAGCGATCCCCGACAGTGACAACACTGGCGGACGTTTCTAAGGCGCGATCACAACTCAGAGAGCTTTATGAAGCCTCTGCACGCACATATGCAGATAAGCTCGCTTTCCATCAATATAAGTTTCGAGATAAATGTGGTAGGCCATTGGCTCGCGCCCTGCACCCAAAAGCGACTTCCACCTTTGTGCCTCATATTCGGGGGGCACAGGGAGAATTGGTCTCCTCACCCACTAAGATGGCAGAGGAATTCAGAGACTTCTACCAGTCCCTGTACAATATATCTAAGACTCACGGGACTGGTTCCCCTTCTTCCAGGGTGGAAGACCAGGTGTCATATATCTCAGAAACCGCGCTCCCCACATTAGATGATGACATCATCGCTGATCTGGAAGTCTCAATCACAGAAGAGGAGGTTGCCAAAGCCATAGCGGGTACGCCGAGTGGAAAGAGCCCGGGCCCAGACGGCTTCACTCCTAAGTTTTACAAACTTTTTGCCGCCCTCCTCACACCTTTTCTAACTAAGATGTTCAACTCTTTGTCGGAGGGCTCCTTGTTCCCCTCACAAACACTTGAGGCCCACATATCCCTCATCCCAAAGCCAGGCAAAGACCCTACTCTATGTGCAAGCTACAGGCCGATCTCTTTGATTGGGGTCGATCTGAAAGTCTTTGCTAAAATTCTAGCCAATAGAATACAACCGTTGTTGCCTGGGATAATACACTTAGACCAGGTCGGCTTTGTGAGTGGCCGTGAGGCTAGAGATAACACCCTGAAGACCCTTCTTCTAACCAACTATGCCCGGTCCCACGATATCCCACTATGCCTCTTAACAGTCGATGCCGAGAAGGCATTCGACCGAGTCGACTGGCAGTTCCTTCGATTATCCCTGCAACAAATAGGTGTGGGAACTAATATGATGGCGAGAATAATGTCCCTTTACTCCTCTCCGTATGCTAGGATTAGACTGAATGGCTCGCTTTCTCCAGCCTTTTCTGTATCCAACGGGACACGACAGGGATGCCCACTATCCCCCCTCCTGTATGTTCTGTGAGGGGGTTAACTCGGTAGCGGGTGTGTGTGACCCCCTGGTTGGGCTCCCCACACAAAAACAGGGCCAGCAGACGGAGGTTGTGGTTTTCAAAATCAAAAGGTGCGGTTTATTTCTCTATGTACAGTGACAAAAACACAGCAAAGCCAAAAAGAAACATAAACAAAATAAATCCTGGTCAGTTTGACCTCTGACTAAACATGCAGGTTTCCTAAACTAACAACTGGGATCAGCCTGGTGCTGTCCTAGTCCCTAAGTCCCTGGTTTAGTAAAAGTCCAAACAAATAGCCACACAGGCTTTGCCTCACCGCACAGGGGTTCACTCTCCCTAGACAGTCCACACAGGTCTTGTTCCAGGCATGAGCTAACACCTAATGAATCTGGGAGTTTTTATAGAGGCCTTAAACGAACTGACAGGCTTCAGCTGGTCTCATCAACTCCCTGCCTGCACGACGCCCAGCCCTCTCCCTAGAGGTATGAGTCATCCATGAGCCTACTAGCCTCAGCTGGGCTTATACAACTCTCCACCCTAGTTGTACAAGTCAGCATAAAGCCTGAATCTGGGAGAAATATATCTACCCCCCTGGATGCAACCAGGTGACTTTACCTTCCTGCTGTCACATACCCCCCCTCTTGTTTTAACCTTGGGGTTGGAACACCAGCAATCAGGCATTCATGTACTCGAGACAAAGCATCCACATTCCCCATTTGAACGCCAGGGCGATGCTTTACTGTGAAGTTGAATTCCTGTAGGGCCAGGAACCACCTATTCACTCTTCTATTTGTCTCCTTGTTTTGAGCCATCCACTTTAACGGAGCGTGATCCGTAACCATGTCAAAGTGCCTACCTAGCAGATAGTACCGAAGGGAATCTAGAGCCCACTTCACCGCTAAACACTCCTTTTCAACCGTGGCGTAATTTACCTCATGGGACTTCAACTTCCTGCTGAGGTAAATGACTGGGTGCTCTTCCCCGTTCCAGACCTGGGACAATACTGCTCCTAACCCCACATCTGACGCATCACTTTGTACGACAAAGTCTTTAGAGAAGTCGGGTGAGTACAACACTGGCTGGCTACATAAGGCTTGTTTCAAGAATTGGAATGCTGCCTCAGCCTCGGGGGTCCATTTAATCATGACCGACCCTTTCCCTTTCGTCAGGTTGGTTAGGGGCACAGCCTTAGAAGCAAAGTGGGGAATGAAGCGCCGATAATAACCCGCGATTCCCAGAAAGGCCCGTACCTGCTTCTTGCTGTTGGGACGTGGCCAACTCTGGATGGCCTCGACTTTGTTGAGTTGGGGTTTTATCACTCCCCTGCCAATGGTGTACCCAAGATATTTGGCCTCCTCCTGCCCAATGGTACACTTCTTGGGGTTAGCCGTAAACCCCGCTTCCCGGATAGAGTCTAGGACTGCTTGCACTTTTGGCAGATGTGAGGCCCAATCTGTGCTATGGACAATTACGTCATCCAGGTAAGCCGCAGCATACTTCCGATGGGGCCTCAGTATCTGGTCCATTTTCCGCTGGAATGTGGCCGGCGCATTCTGTAACCCGAACGGCATTCTCTTATATTGGAACGCCCCGTCTGGGGTTACAAATGCGGTTTTCTCTTTGGCCGACTTGGCCAGGGGAATTTGCCAATACCCTTTTGTGAGGTCAAGAGTCGTCATGTATCGGGCTGTTCCCAGCCGGTCGATCAACTCATCTATACGTGGCATGGGGTAGGTGTCAAATTTTGTAACTTTGTTCAACTGACGAAAATCGTTACAAAATCGCCAGCTCCCATCCGGTTTAGGCACCAACACAATGGGACTAGACCAATCACTTTGGGACTCCTCTATCACCCCTAAGTTCAGCATTTTCTGTACTTCCTCCCGTATTGCCTCCCGTCGGGCCTCTGGGATCCGATAGGGTTTTAACTTCACCCTTTCACCGGGCGGGGTAATAATATCATGCTCTACCCCAGATGTTTGTCCCGGCAGCTCAGAGAACACCTCCTTGTTGCGAAGCACAAACTCCTTAACCTCCTGTTGTTGGGGTTGTGACAAGGTGGCTGCTATTCCAACCTCCGGAATCACGCAACCAGTTTGAGCTGGTGACCAAGTTTCTGCGACTAGGGACTCTCTATCCCTCCAGGCTTTCAACAGATTAACGTGATATATCTGTTCGGGCTTTCGCCTTCCTGGTTGTCTGACCTTGTAATTCACTTCGCTCACTTTTTCCATTATCTCGTAGGGGCCTTGCCATTTGGCAAGGAATTTACTTTCAACCGTAGGGACAAGTACCAATATCCTATCCCCCGGGGAAAAGGTACGGGTCTTTGCTCCACGGTTGTACACTCTCTGCTGTGCCAACTGCGCTTGGGCCAAATGTTCCTTCACGATGGGCATTACCTGTGCAATTCG
The DNA here is from genome assembly GCA_029206835.1 of Rana muscosa. Lineage (NCBI taxonomy): Eukaryota > Metazoa > Chordata > Amphibia > Anura > Ranidae > Rana > Rana muscosa. Next base: position 1,027,950,553 of record CM055117.1, read on the forward strand.
ATCTTGCATCAGGGCGACATGCTCAATCACACTCCTGTGGGGAGAACTCTCACTTTCCCAAGTTTCCTTGGCAATATCCAACAGCCCTCTTGGGTGTCTCCCATACAGTAACTCAAAGGGGGAGAATCCCGTAGAGGATTGGGGCACCTCCCTAATAGCAAACATCAAATAAGGAAGTAGACAGTCCCAATCCTTTCCATCTCTATCCACCACTTTCTTCAACATTTGTTTTAGGGTTTTGTTGAATCTTTCAACCAGCCCATCGGTTTGGGGGTGATACACAGATGTACGCAATTGCGTCACTTTGAACAATTTACACAGCTCTTTCATAACCCGGGACATAAAGGGTGTACCTTGGTCCGTAAGCAGTTCTTTACAAATACCCACCCGGCTAAAAACAAGAGATAGCTCTTTGGCTATGGTTTTGGCCGAGGTATTTCTGAGAGGGATCGCTTCTGGATAACGGGTGGCATAGTCCATTATAACCAATATGTACTGGTGCCCCCTAGCGGACTTGATTATAGGACCTACCAAATCCATTGCGATTCTCTCAAACGGGACCTCAATGATGGGTAGAGGGACCAGCGGGCTACAGAAATGTGGCATCGGGGCCGACCTCTGACACACAGGGCAGGAGGAACAATAATTTTCTATGTCCTTCATCACCCCAGGCCAATAGAATCTCTGTAATACCCTCTCTCGGGTTTTCTCTGTCCCCAGATGACCTCCAAGAATGTGCCCATGGGCCAACTCCAACACCAACTTCCTGTAAGGTTTGGGCACCACAAGCTGCTCAACGGTTTCTTCTGCCCTTTTTGCCACCCGATACAGTAGGTCCTTCTCTACGCTGAAGTATGGGTAAGTGCGGGTATTATCTGGGTTCACTAACTCGCCATCTATTTCCACTACGTTTTCCCGTGCCTTTATTAGGGCGGGGTCTTTTAACTGTTCTGTGGCAAAATTTTCCCTGTGAACCTCCAGATCAGAAAACTCCACAGACGGTAGGTTTTCGTCTGAGGAGGTGGGCTCCTCTCCAGTTTCTTGAGTCTCCCCTGCCAATACTGACAAGGGAAATTCTGGAGAGTCCTCACCACTCTCAGAGGAGTTCTGGCTATCACATTCCTGGTACATAGGGGCACCAGTGGGGGGCTCAGGATCATCCCACAGTTCCCAGAACTTCGGAAAATCTCTTCCCACAATGGCATCATGCGGTAATTGAGATACTAACCCCACTGGATGAGAGAGGGTACCTTTGGGGGTCTCGAAACACACTGTAGTCACTGGATACTCTCGGGTGTCCCCATGCACACAAATAACAGCTACCTTGCTATTCCCAGAGACCTCTGTTTTAACTAATTCAGCCTTTATCAGGGTCACAAGGCTACCTGAATCCAGTAATACCACAACATTTCTACCATTAATACACATTTTGCATAAATGTTTCTCAGTTCCCCGAATGGCAGTGCATGCGACTGTCGCACACAGCGACTGACGTCTGTCCGTCAGAAAGTCACATTGCATGGGTTCCTCCACAACCGGGCAATTTGCTGCAATATGTCCCGCTTGCCGGCAGCGGTAGCAAACAATCCTTTTGGCTGCCTCTTGAGCCCCTGACTTCCCAGGCTGTTCTCGCCAAACTTTGGGTAGAGCTCCCACCCTCTCACTCTCTCCACCCTCACCCCTTGGAATCCTCTTATCCGCCCCTGGGGATGGTCTGGTCTTAGGGTGGAAAGTCCGAGAGTCTCTGGAAGAGGCCGTCAGGTTCTCTGTAGCCAAGTATTTCTCTACACGATCCATAAGACCACTGGCCGTCTCTGGGTCTCCATGGCTTACCCACTTTTGGATGGCAGTAGGAAGAGCTCTCAAAAACCGATCCATTACAACACGTTCCACAATCTCTGGTGCGGACAAAGTCTCTGGCTGTAGCCACTTCCTGCTCAGGTGAATGAGATCATACATTTGAGACCTGGGGGGTTTTCCAAGCTGGAAAGTCCAGTTATGCACACGCTGAGCCCGGACAGCCAGGGTGACACCCAGCCTTGCCAATATTTCAGCTTTTAGCATCACATAGTCTTTTGCTTGGTCAGGCTCTAGGTCATAGTAAGCCTTCTGCGATTCACCAGTTAACAGAGGAGCCACCAGTCCAGCCCACTGCTCCTCAGGCCACTTTTCTCTTTCAGCAGTCCTTTCAAATGTGGTCAAAAATACCTCTGGATCATCCTCTCCAGTCATTTTTGTCAATAAACGACTCACCCCAAAGGACGCGGTATTAGTGGGACGGCTTTCCTCACTGGTCTGCGGACGTTGCTGCATTACTGCTTCCATTTGTTGTAGTCTCTGCTCTTGCTTCTGTAACAGGTCTATGAAGCGGGCCTCAGATTGCTGCTGGGCTTGTTGATGAGCTTGCTGCTGGGCTGCAAGGCTCCTTTGCAAACCTGCATTTGTCTGCTGTTGATTGGCATTTGCTAGAGCCAGCTGTTTCAGTATCTCCTCCATGCTGGCTTAAAAAAAACTGCCACTGGTTCTCCACCAACTGTGAGGGGGTTAACTCGGTAGCGGGTGTGTGTGACCCCCTGGTTGGGCTCCCCACACAAAAACAGGGCCAGCAGACGGAGGTTGTGGTTTTCAAAATCAAAAGGTGCGGTTTATTTCTCTATGTACAGTGACAAAAACACAGCAAAGCCAAAAAGAAACATAAACAAAATAAATCCTGGTCAGTTTGACCTCTGACTAAACATGCAGGTTTCCTAAACTAACAACTGGGATCAGCCTGGTGCTGTCCTAGTCCCTAAGTCCCTGGTTTAGTAAAAGTCCAAACAAATAGCCACACAGGCTTTGCCTCACCGCACAGGGGTTCACTCTCCCTAGACAGTCCACACAGGTCTTGTTCCAGGCATGAGCTAACACCTAATGAATCTGGGAGTTTTTATAGAGGCCTTAAACGAACTGACAGGCTTCAGCTGGTCTCATCAACTCCCTGCCTGCACGACGCCCAGCCCTCTCCCTAGAGGTATGAGTCATCCATGAGCCTACTAGCCTCAGCTGGGCTTATACAACTCTCCACCCTAGTTGTACAAGTCAGCATAAAGCCTGAATCTGGGAGAAATATATCTACCCCCCTGGATGCAACCAGGTGACTTTACCTTCCTGCTGTCACAGTTCTCACTATGGAACATTTGGCTACTGCTCTACGTAACAATCCCTCTATCCACGGCATAACAGTCGGGCCCACACATACGAAACTCGCTCTTTTTGCAGATGATCTGCTCTTGTTCGTGACACATCCACACACATCTTTGCCCTCGGTATTGCAGGAGTTTCAGAAATTTGGAGAAGTTAGCAACTTCAAGGTTAACTACAATAAATCGGAAATCCTTGACATTTCTCTGCCCACATCGGCCCTACGACGACTAGCGTCTACTTTCTCCTTCAAAACTGGTTCCCCCTCCATAAGGTATCTCGGAATTCAAATACCGGCGGATGCTTCCCAACTTTTTTCCCTGAATTTTGCCCCCCTACTCCTTAGGACCCAAGCAGATTTAACCAACTATGCGTCCAAACAGCTCTCTTGGCTGGGTAGAGTGAATGCCCTGAAAATGGACGTTCTCCCTAGGTTCTTATATTTGTTTCAGACCATCCCTATTCACATACCCAACTCGTACTTCAAGAAAATACGCCAGCTGTTTTCCAAATTTATTTGGAATGCGGCCCGTCCAAGGATACGGTATGAAACACTGTCTCTCCCAAAGGCACGGGGGGGGGGGGCCGGAGCCCCAATTGCCTCCCTATACCATAAAGCAGCGGTGCTTACCCGCATATTAGACTGGTTTCACCACTCTTCCACCAAACTTTGGGTCCAATTAGAAGGCCACATGAACCCAATTGAACTCTCCACTCTCCCGTGGACCTTGCCCACGGTCCGGGGGGGTTCAGGCCCTCTCAATGACCTTACCCGTCAAACGATTCGGATCTGGGACCGCATGTTGTCCAGAAGGGGCTTGTCAAACCACATGGGGCCTATGACTCCCTTCTTTGGGACACCGGCCTTTCCACCAGCTATGTCTGTAACAAGATTCGGACCATGGCGAAAGGAGGATCATAGACGACTTGCCCAGGTCCTTCGTGCAGACCCCACTTTACGGTCAGATACCCCTGCCGGTCCGACCCCCCGTCACCCCATGCAGTGGCTTCAGAGGCAACAGACTATCTCCTACATCCGGACTTTCCCGTCTATTACAGACATTCTTGCTGAACTGACGAGATTCGAGGAACTGCTCATGCAGGTGGAGCCTCCAACACATGTTGTATCTCAACTGTACTCCATTCTGCTCGATATCCACTCCCCTGACCTTCCACCGTACACGGTGGCCTGGGAGACAGATCTGCATCACCCTATCTCCCCTATTGACTGGCAAAAATGTTTCATCCTCACTCACAAATTATCCCTAGCCACTAAGACCCAGGAGAAGGGGTTTAAACTAATAACGAGATGGTACAGATGTCCATCATCTATTCATCACTTCAATCCGGAAGTGTCGGATGCCTGCTGGCGGTGTCTCGACTCCCGGGGAACCATGCTCCACATCTGGTGGGAGTGCCCTCCTGTGCGGAGGTTCTGGCAGCGAATTTTCACACTTTACTGCAAACTGATGGCGACCTCTATCCAGCCTTCACCTGAGATGGCCCTCCTGTCTATAATCCCGGGGTCATTTAAATCCATCAGAAATGATGTATTGCGACACTTCTTGGCGGCGGCCAGAATAGTGATTCCCCGTCATTGGAGATCGACAACCATGCCTTCCCTGGGAGATTGGGCTGTTGAGGTGGACCACATTAGAGACCTGGAACGCTTGCTGGCGGAGGAAAGTGGTAAAAGTGAACAGTTCTCTCTCACATGGACTTCGTGGTCCGTGTTCCGATACTCCTCTGAGTTTGTGTCCTGGGCGGGACGTGACCTGGACGGGTCCGCCGTGGGACCGTGATGGAGTGATTGGGATTCTGATTCCTGTCCCCTACCTAATTGTCCCCTTCTATCTGCCCCTGACCCTGATTCTTTTTTTCTTTTCTCTATATCTAATTACACCTCTAGGAATACAGTGAGAAAACGTACCAGGGCTTCGATCTACTTAATGCCAATAACCCAATGAGTGACCCTACGTCATATTCTCCAAACAGATTTGTGTATAATCTCATCTGATAAGTTGCATACGGAGGACCTAGGATCCCCTTCGCAGAAATACAGATAAAGGTTTCCTTACCTCATTTATTCTTGTACAGGGACTGATATTACAAAAATCCCACGGAGGTCCTCCTACACAGGTGCTCAATCCTTATATGTGTAACTTAGCCCTGCTTTGTTTTGCCATACATGATACCTGTCGATGGTGTATCCTATCACTGTGTGTAATGTTTAAGACGAAGTGTGTCTTTTTCTGTCTTTCTCTTGCATATAATATAATAAAATAAGATTGAATTAAAAAAAGACTAGAAAAACCTAATGTGAATAAATCACCAAGACCATAAGGCTTACACTGGAGAGTCCTTAAAGAGCCAATGTATAACAGACCATTCTTCCTAGTTTTGAAGAAAAGATTACGAACTGGAATGGTACCAGCTGATTGGCATATAGCAAGCGTAGTAGCAATATTCAAAAAAGGGCTGCGATATACTGTATACCTGGAAACTACAGACCAGTCAGCCTAACATCATTAGTATGTAAACTATTGAAAGGAATGATGAAGGACCATATACAAGAATTAGTAGCAACCAGTGTAGTTTTATGAAGAATGCTTCTTTACAGACCAACCTTTTAACATTCTATAAGGAATTAAGGTGGAAATTGGATAGAGGAAGGCCTGTGGATGCAGTGTGTCTGAACTTACCTAAGGCATTTGGTACTGTACATGACAAATGCTTAATTTTGGCATTGATGTGATCATATGTACCTGTACAGAAAATTGGTTACAGCAGCGCGTCCAGAGAGTGATGATTAATGGCATATTTTTTTGATTGTCTGGAGATATGAGTGGGGTCCTGGGACTAGTTCTGTTTAATTTTTTATTTTTTTTGTCATTCAAGTTTTTATTTTCGTCAATAAAAGAGTCATTACAGAATAATAAACATTTCAGAATTATTATAATAAACTTCTTCAAGAGTTCAGAGATCATTACTAAAGACTCAAATATGTAATATCACTATTACAAGATTATAACTGTCAAGGTAACAAAAAATAAAGTAAAAATATATGACTTTGGTATAGACAACTAATATAACCTATGAAATAATCTAAATATTAAATTTCATGAAGAATACCTGACTCCTATTAGGAATGAACTATAGGAAAGACCCCCACTCCCCCCCCCCCCCCGACACTCCTAAAGGGATCATACTGTGTTCAGGGAGATGAAAGTGCACTCCCTCCCACCATCCAATTTCCATCAGGAGTTGCCTGCATAGATGTGAAGGAGAATATTATTGAGAGCCCCTTATCTTCCACAAATAAAAGATATGAAAACTCTTAAAGAGAACGAAAACCTGTTCTCATCATTTTAGAGCTACATCCAACAACCTGACTCTATCACTTGTATTTAGTATCAAGACCTGAAAATCTAATAATTTATAAAATAAGATAATACTATACATATATGTAGTGACCTCACCCCATCTCCTTTGTCTAGGGGTATGTCACACGACAGAGTGAGATGCGCTACGGCCCATGTCCTCCCCATAGCTGTGAGTGAGGTGAAGGCCAATACCAGATATTTCCTCGGGCCCATGTGCTTTTGTCTAGAATCAAGTCCCGCTGTGCCAACACTTCCCTTTGCTCCCATTAACCAGAGTTCCACACACCGATCACAGTCCAACTCTTGTTTTATTGTATATCTCACAATAAACAGTGCTTCAGTAGCCAACTGGTTGCAAATTGATAACATTTTGATACGGGGAATGAGCAGGTTCGAGGCACTATCCTGGTTGTAAGCTAAACCACTGCGATCTCGCCAGCGGTTACTATAGCATTAGCTAGAAAGGATTTAGAACTTGAGAGTCTCTACCAGTGACTCAAGAGAACGTAGATAGGAGTACCTTCGCTGCGTTGCGGCCCCTGTCAGGGGAAGATGTCCTTCCAAGGGAGTTACCAGAGGCCCATCCGTCACTGGGTTGATGCTGCTCCAGACTCTCCGAATGGGTAACCTCCCCGGCCTCCTCACCTCAGACATGAGCCCCATCCACCTCAGGGACCCTCGGACTTCCCCACCCTCGCGGGACCCAGTCGAAGTCACTGGACCCCAGGCCTCCTAGTTTAGCACCTCACCCCAGGCTGAAGGTGCCTGGGATGGACTCCAACTCCATTCCGGTCAGGCCTAGGGCGCCTGGGCCGGAATCCGGAACCGCCCGCACCCAGGCCTAAGGTGCCTGGGCGCGAGAAGAACTTCCTCCTGAAGACCTCGTGGTTAGGGCGTCTCCCCCTTTTATATCCTCCCATCGACACCACGGCAGGTTCCCCACCCTCGCCGTACCATCTCCGCAAATCTACCTTGGTCCTTGAGCCTCCAGGTACCCCGCCACACAGAGGCCAAGGAGATTATTACACCATCCAATCCTCCACGAACATAAATGGTCCACTACTCCCATACTTACACACCTGAGAGTCCCACCTAAATTTAGAGACCCCGCTACATACTCCCCCCTGTGATTTGACGCTGGTCCCCAGCGTCTGGTGCAAACCCATGTCTCCCATGGAGTGATGACATAAGCCTAGCCCCAGAGGCTATCTCCAAAATTTTGAACCTCAACCATACCAAGACCTGCTCAAAGGGGAAAGGGAACATAAAACAATAAAACTTTTCCCTAAAACCATCTAACATGTACACATACACAATCCCTCCCTTCACTGTCTAAGAACCACCCCATACTCAGCAGTCTTGACAGACGAATCTCCTGCAGAAGGGAAAAAAAAATAACACACAAGAAAATCCACATCCTGACATTTTTGTGTTAATTTGGAATGAATGGGTCCATCAACCAATAGACCCACTCGCTCCAATGAGTAAAGTGATGCGCGTGTAAAAAAAAACAAACAGCCGTTGCACAACACTGCCACCAGGTGACAGTGCCGCGGTAATGACACTTGGTGAAATCTTCATTCTTCCTGCGTCCCTACACTAATTCTACCCCCAAAGTCTGTCTTTGAGCTGTGAGGAAGAGAGAACAAACAAAAACAGCTCTCATTCCTCCAAAGAGTACAAAACAAAAGCCCAAATAAAAAAAAAAACTAGGGCACAGTTCGGACGGTCCGGCAGGAACACTTCTAGAAGATTGTAGGAAAGGAAACAAGTGAGTCTCTTCTCACAAATAGAATTTCAGGTCAGGCAAGAACAAGGGCTTCAGATGTTTATCAAAAACCTCAATCGAATAGTCAGCATCCTCTCCATCTTTCCTACAGATGCGCACCTTGTCTGCGTGGATATGGCGGCCCCACATCCAGTCTGTTCTGCAGTCCCGAAACTTTTTCGACACGGGTGGCGAACAGGACAAATATCTTCGTGCATGGGTTACTTTGGGTTTTTCCCAAACAAATTCGTCATACCATCTCTGGCGTATGACCTCAACTTCAAAAAGTAAGTCCCGAGGCAAGTAGGGATATTCCCACCCATACTCACGGGCGACTCTCTGTGAGAAAAGTCGTTGCAATCTGGCCAAAGGAGGCATGGCTTCCCGCTCACCTTCTCCGGGTTGAACGATGGCCTCCGGGTGCCGAGGTACTTTCACTACCTCTGATGGCTTTTCTCTCGGTGCTCGTAGTGATGCGCGTTGCATCCCCGCCACCAAGACGGGCGATGTTGTAGATTGTGGGAAGGTATTTTGAGGACTAGACTACCTCGTAGACTCCGGGGCTTGTACCCGGGGCGTGCTGTCTCCTATTGACATAGGGGAATCCTGCAGTACACGTAACATAGGCAATGGGTGTTTGTCCCAGCCCTTCCGGTGAAACAGTTCATCAATCTCACTGTCATCTCCACAATCTGACAGTGACTCTAGGTCGGAAGTGTCATACATCTCGGCGGGAAGGTAGTCTCTGGTAGACGTGGTACTACCCTCCCTTGCGGGCTCCACTGACTGTGGACCCCCGACACCTCTAACCACCACCACAGTCCCAGCCCCTGGCTCACCTTGACCTTTTGTAGAACTGGGATGTCCAGGACTCTTCCAATCGGATCCATCCAGGCCAGGCAAGCGACGGGGTGAAACTCGACCACGACCACAGGAGGCCTGCACCAGGCCGACTTTCCTCTTCGGAGGTGGGAGTAGAGAATCTGTGGTGACCGAAGCAGCATCCTCGGATTTTTCTCTCTCAGTCTCTGATTGGGCAGTCACATCGCCCTGGTCAGTGCGTACGGGAACCTCCGCAAAGGCCTGGATCTCTCCTTCCAGAGTAGCGGTACCTGTGAGGCTGTTGAGGCGAAGGGCCCGGGGCCTTACTGTGGATGGCTCCACCTCGAGCAAGAACTCTTTGCATGCCTCGCAACGCCCGAATGGCTTCAGGTGGACCACCAGTCCCGAGCATCCGGGACAGATCACGCCGAGGGCCTCCGTGTCTATGCATGAGTACAAAGCCAACCGTTCTCGGGGCCTGAGTCTTATCCCCGTGTCTGTAAGGGGAGCAGCGAACGTAGTCATCTTCGTGGGGTAGGGAACCGGAATCCACAGGGAGCTTGAGGCCATCCCGACTGTCTGCTGCTCCATCACGCACTGACCACGCGCCGAAGTCTCCACGTGAGTTCCTCCACATGGCCAGACTCCTCCCATGACTTGCATGTTTTCGCGGGCTTCCTTCAAGCTCCGCCCACGAACTGTGCAGTCATGGGGTGCCTCGTGGCGCAGTGCAAAAAAAGCCCACACATGTAGTACTTCACACGGCTGGACTCCTCCCTCTTCTCGCTCCTCTGCATGGGCCTTTCCCATCCTAGGGTCATTTCCACGACTTTGAGCAGGGATGCACTTTGGCCAATCACATGGCCGACCTGCTCGGAACTCCTCCGGGCAGCAAAGTCCAGACACAGCCATTCTTTCTTCCAAAGTCAAAACACATGTCATCCCGGACTCACGAGCCCCCACGTCTAGGGGTATGTCACACGACAGAGTGAGATGCGCTACGGCCCATGTCCTCCCCATAGCTGTGGGTGAGGTGAAGGCCAGTACCAGATATTTCCTCGGGCCCATGTGCTTTTGTCTAGAATCAAGTCCTGCTGTGCCAACACTTCCCTTTGCTCCCATTAACCAGAGTTCCACACACCGATCACAGTCCAACTCTTGTTTTATTGTATATCTCACAATAAACAGTGCTTCAGTAGCCAACTGGTTGCAAATTGATAACATTTTGATACGGGGAATGAGCAGGTCGAGGCACTATCCTGGTTGTAAGCTAAACCACTGCGATCTCGCCAGCGGTTACTATAGCATTAGCTAGAAAGGATTTAGAACTTGAGAGTCTCTACCAGCGACTCCAGAGAACGTAGATAGGAGTACCTTCGCTGCGCTGCGGCCCCTGTCAGGGGAAGATGTCCCTCCAAGGGAGTTACCAGAGGCCCATCCGTCACTGGGTTGATGCTGCTCCAGACTCTCCGAATGGGTAACCTCCTCGGCCTCCTCACCTCAGACATGGGCCCCATCCACCTCAGGGACCCTCGGACTTCTCCACCCTCGCGGGACCCAGTCGAAGTCACTGGACCCCAGGCCTCCTAGTTTAGTACCTCACCCCAGGCTGAAGGTGCCTGGGATGGACTCCAACTCCATTCCGGTCAGGCCTAGGGTGCCTGGGCCGGAATCCGGAACCGCCCGCACCCAGGCCTAAGGTGCCTGGGCGCATGAAGAACTTCCTCCTAAAGACCTTGTGGTTAGGGCGTCTCCCCCTTTTATATCCTCCCATCGACACCACAGCAGGTTCCCCGCCCTCGCCATACCATCTCCGGAAAGGGACAAAAAGGGTAGCACTGTGACGGACAATCTACCTTGAGCCTCCAGGTACCCCGCCACACAGAGGCCAAGGAGATTATTACACCATCCAATCCTCCACGAACATAAATGGTCCACTACTCCCATACTTACACACCTGAGAGTCCCACCTAAATTTAGAGACCCCGCTACATATAGATAGAAAAAGAAAAGAAAAATAGGTACAGGAATAGAGAGAAAAAAGAAATAGAAAGCCTACCTGCCAGTTAATATTCTCAAAGATCAGCGATTGGTGTTACTGCCAACACAAGGTACCAACGATATTCCCAAGAATCGAGCCCATGGATCCCAAATAGCTTCAAATTGAGATCACTTGTCCAATAATGAACTGACCATTTTTTCCTGTTCCATTATCCAGGAAACTTTTCTATTCATGAACAATAGAGAGACCGATGGCATTTTCCATGCCTTGGCAATGGTCATTCTGTCTCCCGTCAAAATGAACAGGATCAGTTTACGGGTGATCTTAGGAATATGTGGTAAAAATCCATTGAGCAAAGCAATCGCCGGTGTTTGATGTATAATACAACCTGTAATTTTTCGTAAAATGTGAAAAACCTTATTCCAAAGTCCTCGAATTTTGGGACACTCCCACCATATGTGAATCATAGAACCTAAACCCTGACAGCCTCTAAAACATAGGGGTGAGGTAGAGGGATACATTACAGCCAATCTCGCTGGAAACAAGTACCATCTCTCAATGAGAGAGGTGTTAAAAAAATCTGATATCGAGCGAGAATAGTTTACATGCCAATCCTCAATATCCCAGTCAGTTAAGAGTTATTTTTCCCAGGCCAACATGTGTGGCAGCTTCACAGAATGGGAAGCTAGTGACTTGTAGATCACAGAGATCCCCCCTTCCGCTCCATGGCTCGCCCACACCAGACCTCATATGTCGTAAAACAGCTGGAAGAAGGATCCTCCCTCCACAGGGCTTGGACAAAACAAGAGATCTGATGAAATCTAGAATGTTCTGCAGAGGGGAGGTTCAGTTTATCAGTAAAGTGTTTAAGAGGCAGAGGGCCCGTGGGGGACAGGAAATGGCCAATACGGTACACCCCCTTGTCTTGCCACCATTTAAAGGCTTCGACATCCATACCCTGTTGAAAAAGAGGATTCTGGAGCAAAGAGGCCAGTGATTGGATCCTAAAGACCAAAGAAGGAAGCTTTCAAAGAGAATCCCACAAAGAGAGAGATTGAGAGAGGGCTGGTGACAGGATGGGAGGGCACCTCATTAAATGTTCCAGAGAGAAAGAGGGGCCGCGTGGCCCTCAATCAACACCCAGTCTGGTTGCTCTGTTTTAAAATATATGACAGACATTTGCGCCAGTCGCGCAGCTTGATAATACCATAAAAGATTCGGAAGGCCTAAGCCTCCTTGTTTGGGAAGATCATATAGGCTGCGGTTAGGAAGACGTGGGCCTTTCTTATTCCATATAAATTTTGTGAGTTTACCTTGAAATGATTTCAAATGCTCCCTTTTAATCGGAATAGGAAGAATACTGTGCGACTCCCAGTCTCTAAGACCAGCCTCTAGTTTCTTGTACATAGGAGGATAGTTAGCTTGATATAAATTCTCTATCTTTGAAGTAACATTAATACCCAAGTATTTAATGGATGAGCTACTCCACCCAAATTTGTAGGTTTCTTGTAAGTGGGAGACTATAGAATCTGGGAGAGACACATTAAGAGTGTCATGGATATGCAGTAATGTTTGTCTGTCAGCTTACCTTCCTCTCCATGTGTTCACCTTCGAGGCCAGACACTCTCACCTGGCTGCTTTAATAATCTCTCCTCCCAGAATGGCTCCACCCCAGGCCCTATCAGAGAGCTCTATATTAATCTGTGCACTGCAAGTCTGCCTTGCTGATCAACGTTGTTTGTTAAGCATTGTGTGTTTGGGTTCCTGCTTGCCGTGTGCTACGTCTGTCTCTGTGTTACCGATCTTGGCTTGTTCTCGACTATCCCTGTCTGCTTGTGACCTTGACCTTTGGCTTGTTCTTTGTTTATCCTTGTCTGCTTGTCACCCTGACCTTTGCTTATCCCCTCACTATCTCTTGTATCCTGAGCTGCTGCTTCCCCTCTATCCTCTATACCCTACGGAGCGTGAGCTAGGGGACTCTGGGGGCCGCGACCTGGATCCAGTTGCAGCTCAGTCCATCCTCACCACTAGAGGCTCTGGTGAACACCTGCTGGATCTTAGACTCCGCGCCCTGGGGAATCTTGGGCTCTAGCTCCCTGTGGGATCCCTGTTTGTGCTCCAGTGGACCTGCCTTCCTTAACCACCCAGTGTTCCATCCGCAGCAGTCAGCCATAGGGTTCACTACCTTGTGGTGCACTCCAGACCTATGGTGTGCATCTATCATCTGGCCTCAGGTGACCTGACAGTTTGATCAGCCATGGACCCGGCTGACGTGCCGCTTCCCGCAGAGGATCCATTGCAGGGCATAGTCCGCAGTCTTGAGACCCAGGAATCGAATCAGACTCGGGTGATGCGATTCTTCCAGGATCTGGCTTCCCGCTTCGAGCAGCTCCAGGCCTCTTTGGGAACCCCGAATCAGCAACCTCAAGTACAACCAGTGAACAGAAAAGCAAAATATGCATGTCGCCCTGGGACTTTGAGTGAGGTGAGAGAGTTAGGCACATGCTCACACAGATGTATAATAAAAACAATTTATTAGTAACAGATGCTGTAGAAACAAAATGGAGACAACAATGATTGTGCGTCACCCGGCATGGTAGCCAATGTAAAACATCATAAGTACAGATAATGGTGAATACATAGCAAATATAATACATCCTTGAACAATATGATGACGAATGATAGCTGAGCCAGTGGATACATGCACATAGACAAGGTTACTTGAACAAATATTGTTGTATAAAAATCATTATAAGAGCTTGTTGGGGAGAGTAAGGTCCTCAACGCATGCAGATATACAAAAACGCATCATTATGCCCTACGCGTTTCGCAAGATTCCACTCGCTTCCTCAGGGGCTGATGCATGGTAGTTGTATCTGTTGTGGAAATAAGGACAGTAAAAATATGTTGGTAATAGTTGGGGTCAATGGGAAATGGTGAGTAGAGAGGGTCAGAAAGGCACAAACAACCCCATACTCACCAATGCCTTGGGTTGACTTGCCGATCGCTGGCTGCCGAGATGGAGGCATATGATATATCCAGCTCGGGAGCTGAGGGGACGAAACAATGGGGTACCATCCACGGGGAGGATTCGAATGAATAGCATAGTCTATGCGGAGGTGTCTGACCAGTGGTCACAGAAAGCCCACCTTGGAAAAGTCTGGAAAAACTGTGACAATGCACATATGTCAATTGATTGACAAACTGCATGTGACAAAATCAAATGCATGCAAACAAACGCATGAAAAATGCAAGTGGCATCGAATTTGCTGGACTTGCTTAGTTGTATGCCTATGTGGGTATGCTATAACCTTAATAGTGGTGTGGTATAGCTGGATATAAAGTATATCAAAGCATGCAATAAGCTGAACTTGTTATATTGTATGCATATATGAGTATGCTATAATATTAATGGTAGTATAATATAACTAAATATGACATACATCAAGGCATGTGATGAGCCAGACTTGCTGTATAGTATGCATATATGAGTATGCTACAATATTGATGGTGGTATAGTGTAGCTAGATATAAACATATATCAAAAGTGGGCCTCAAAGTGGGGGAGGGGCGGATTTACCTGAGAGGCAGCAAGAGTGATATAGCATTAATATAGCATTAAACAAAGTATGTGATCTACAGGTATCTCAACTCAGGTGTGTATTGGTGAGTATTGCATACTAGCATTCTAGTTGCTGGATTAACCAGTGGCTGCACCTATCGCACCAGTCGCAGCCACACACTCACTACAACTGCCAGCTCCGTTTCGTTTCTCTGGGGACTCCAAGGCTTGCAAGGGGTTTCTCAGCCAATGCACTATTCATTTTGAGCTTCAGCCTCAAAACTTCCTGTCTGATCGGGCAAAGGTAACCTATATAATTTCCCTCCTCTCCGGTGAAGCTTTAGACTGGGCTGCTCCCCCCCTGTGGGAGAAGAATGATCCGGTGGTTTCCAGCCTGTCCGACTTCTTGAAGCTTTTTTGTAACATCTTCGAGGAGCCAGCTCGGGCTTCTTCAGCGGCTAGTGCTCTTTTACGTCTTCGCCAAGAATCTTGTTCAGTGGGACAATATGCTCTTCAGTTCCGTATCCTCACAGCTGAATTGAGCTGGAACAATGAGGCCCTGGTCGCTACCTTTTTACATGGCCTCTCTGACCGAGTGAAAGACAAATTAGCGGGAAGAGCCATCCCCGCCGGTCTGGACGATGTCATTTCCTTGTGCAATCAGATCGACATTCGTTTTCAGGAGAGGTCCCTAGAAAAAAGATGCCAGCACTCCCTGGGCCCTAGCCAGTCTGAGCTCCCCTCCCTTCATCCCGTGGAGCATCTTCTGCCTGCTGAGGAACCTGCGCCTAGCACGAATAACGTGCTAGGTGCAGAACTCTGGGCTTGTGTCTCTATTGTGGGGGCAAGGGTCATTTTGGTGACTCCTGCTCGCTTCCTCCGGGAAACGCTCGGGTTTAATACATTTGGAAGGTGGAGTATTGGACCCAGAAACATCACCTTCTCGTCTTCTAATGCCGGTGTTCTTTCATGTAGGGACTTCTCCTCAATCGACCCTTGCATATCTGGATTCCGGGGCTGCCGGCAATTTTATGGACTGGAGAACTGCTTCTTCTATGGAGCTTACCCTTTCACCCCTCACTACGCCATTGGTAGTCTCTGCAAATTATGGCACTGTTCTCCCAGGGGGTCCTATTCGCTTCCAGACGCTACCTATTAGGATGTCGGTAGGGATTATCCACCAGGAGTGCATATGCTTTCTCATTCTACCCAAGGCCTCTACCCCCATTGTATTGGGCCTTCCTTGGCTACAGCTCCACTCTCCACATGCGGACTGGGTCTCTGGGCAGATCCTGGCTTGGGGTCCCTCATGTTTCTCGTCATGTCTTCTCAAGGTGGCCCCCAAGGAGAGACTTCCGGTTGCTACCACATCTGTATCTTCTGATCTTCCCACTGCATACAGCGATTACCGGGATGTGTTTTGTAAGAAATCAGCTGAGGTGCTTCCTCCCCACAGGTCTTTTGACTGTGCTATTGACCTTGTCTCCGGAGCAACTCTGCCCAGGGGTCGTACCTACCCTCTGTCCATCCCAATAACCCAGGCCATGTCTGAGTATGTCGCAGAGAATCTAGAGAGAGGTTTCATCCGGAAATCATGATCGCCTGCAGGGGCAGGGTTCTTTTTCGTTGCCAAAAAGGATGGTACCTTGAGACCCTGCATCGACTATCGAGGTTTAAACGCGGTTACTATCAAAAATCGATACCCTTTACCCTTAATATCTTTGCTATTCGATAGGTTGAAGGGTGCCTCCATTTTCACCAAGTTGGATCTCAGAGGCGCGTACAATCTCAATCAAATACAGGAGGGTGACGAATGGAAGACTGCATTTAACACTAGAGAAGGGCATTACGAATAACTGGTTATGCTTTTTGGTTTGTGTAATGCCCCAGCTGTGTTTCACAACTCTGTCAATGAAATCTTCAGGGATCTGCTGTACCAGTTTGTTGTCATCTATCTGGATGACATTCTTATCTTTTCGGAAAATCTGCTCGTCCACAGAAACCATGTCCGCACTGTACTTCAGCGCCTTAGAGAGAATAATCTCTAGCCAAGCTGGAGAAATGTTCCTTTGAATGTTCTGAGGTCCTGTTTCTGGGATGCTTTGTCTCAAGTTTGGGTCTTCGAATGGATCCAGGGAAGGTCTTGGCCATTACCAACTGGCCTCTTTCTGCTAGCCTCAAGGCCACACAGCGCTTTCTTGGGTTCACAAATTATTATAGGCAGTTCATAAGGAATTACTCTTCCATTGCCGCGCCTATTATCGCTTTGACCAAGAAGGGTGCGAATGCCAAAGACTGGCCTCCCGAAGCTGTCTTTGCGTTTCACGACCTGAAACAGGCCTCTTTGTTTCTGGACCTTTCTTGAGGAGACCAAATCCTGGGGATGCATTTTTTATTGAAGTGGACGCTTCTTCAATGGGGGTGGGAGCTGTGCTTCTTCAATTCTTTGAGAAGAGACGTCAACCATCTGCGTTCTTCTCCAAAACAAATTCTCAGGCAGAGAGAAATTATGCCATCGGTGATCGGGAACTTCTCGCAATTAAATTGGCGTTAGAGGAGTGGCATCATCTCTTGGAGGGTTCCCTTCACTCCATAACGATCTTTACTGATCACAAGAATTTACAGTACCTACAGAATGCTAAACGTCTGAATCCCAGACAGGCCAGGTGAAGTCTCTTCTTTTCTCATTTTAATTTCACGATTACGTACAAACCTGGTTCCTGCAACGGTCAGGCTGATGCGCTCTCTAGGTCATTTGACACTTTGGACGAAGAGTCCACCCCTGAACCTGAGCCGATCATTCCAACCTCATGCATTGTTGCCCATTCTACCACCCTGGAGTAAAAAATTCCTCCTGGTAAGACCTTTGTCCCCACTGAGCTAAGATCCAAGATCCTTTGTTGGGGACATGATTCCAAGGTGGCAGGTCATGCTGGATTCCTCCGATCCTTCTTACTCATCAGTCGTCACTACTGGTGGCCTAATCTCCGCTCAGATGTCAAAGACTACGTTAAGGCTTGTCATGTCTGTGCTCAGTCTAAATCCTCCACACAAGCTCCTGCTGGTCTCCTCATGCCCTTGCCCATTCCTAAGGAGCCCTGGGCTCACATTGCCATGGATTTTATCACCGATCTCCCACTGTCTGAGAGTAATACGGTCATTTGGGTGGTAATCGATCGGTTCTCCAAGATGGCTCATTTTGTTCCTCTTTCTGGCCTTCCTTCTGCTCCTGCCTTTTTCGAGAAATTTTCCGCCTCCATGGGGTTCATTCTCATATTGTTTACGACAGGGGTGTTCAATTTACGTCTCGTTTTTGAAGAGCCTTTTGCAAATCCCTCAATATTGTCTTGGATTTTTCCTCTTCTTACCATCCTTAATCCAATGGACAGACTGAGAGGGTTAATCAGGAGTTAGAGGCCTTTCTTCGCACCTTAGTCTCTGCTCATCATGACGATTGGTCCTCTATACTCACATGGGCAGAATTCTCTCATAGCAATCATGTAAATACCAGTTCGCAGAAGACACCCTTTTCACAGTTTATGGAAAACGCCCTCAACTTCCTCTTCCCATGACCAGTTCTCCAGATATTCCAGCTTTGGCTTCGGCTCAGGAGTCTTTCAATTCTATTTGGGGTGACGTTCATGATTCCCTCCGGGCAGCTGCTGACAAATTCAAATGCTTTGACGACTGCCACAGGCGTAAACCGCCTTCTCTTCAGCCAGGGGACAAAGTCTGGCTCTCCACGAGGAACATCAAGCTCCGAGTTCCTTCTCTGAAGTTTGCTCCAAGATTCATTGGTCCGTACACTATAACTACTAAACTGAATCCGGTTTGTTTCAATCTCCAGATTCCCAAAACCCTTAAAATCGCTAACTCCTTCCATGTTGCCCTTCTGAAGCGTTTAGTCCTCAATAAGTTCTCTCGTCCTCTCCCTACCGTGGCGCCGGTATCTGAGGATAATCAGGAGTACGAGGTCAGTCAAATTCTGGATTCCCAACTCTGTAGGGGCGTTCTTTAGTACCTTGTTCATTGGAAAGGGTTTGGTCCTGAGGAGAGGTCTTGGATCACTGCATCTGAGGTCTTTGCACCTCGTCTGTTAAAGAAGTTTCATTTGAAGTTCCCCTCTAAACCCGGGCCCAGGCGGGGAAGGAGGAGGCCTCGTAAGAGGGAGGGTACTGTCATGGATATGCAGTAATATTTGTCTGTCAGCTTACCTTCCTCTCCATGTGTTCACCTTCGAGGCCAGACACTCTCACCTGGCTGCTTTAATAATCTCTCCTTCCAGAATGGCTCCACCCCAGGCCCTATCAGAGAACTCTATATTAACCTGTGCACTGCAAGTCTGCCTTGCTAATCAACATTGTTTGCTAAGCATTGTGTGTTTGGGTTCCTGCTTGCCGTGTGCTACGTCTGTCTCTGTGTTACCGATCTTGGCTTGTTCTCGACTATCCCTGTCTGCTTGTGACCTTGACCTTTGGCTTGTCCTTTGTTTATCCTTGTCTGCTTGTCGCCCTGACCTTGGCTTATCCCCTCACTATCTCTTGTATCCTGAGCTGCTGCTTCCCCTCTATCCTCTATACCCTACGGAGCGTGAGCTAGGGGACTCTGGGGGCCACGACCTGGATCCAGTTGTAGCTCAGTCCATCCTCACCACTAGAGACTCTGGTGAACACCTGCTGGATCTTAGACTCCGCTCCCTCGGGAATCTTGGGCTCTAGCTCCCTGTGGGATCCCTGTTTGTGCTCCAGTGGACCTGCCTTCCTTAATCACCAAGTGTTCCATCCGCAGCAGTCAGTCATAGGGTTCACTACCTTGTGGTGCACTCCTGACCTACGGTGTGCATCTGTCATCTGGCCTTAGGTGACCTGACAAAGAGCTTGTGATTTAGACATATTAACTTTGAGTCCTGATAGCACCAAGAATTTATCGAGCAATGAGCATATCTCAGGTAAGAAGGATAATGGAGAAGTAACAAATAGTAATAGGTCATCTGCGAACAAAGCGTATTTATGAGTATTGTGGCCACACTTAATCCCCCTGATATTCAGATTACTACAAATGGCTATTTCCAAAGATTCCATCATAATAGCGAATATCAGGGGGGAAAGGGGATAACCGTGACGTGTACCCCTGCCAATCTTAATTGGGTCTGAGAAGATTCCCTGCAGTCTTATTCTAGCTTGTGGTGTGGAATAAAGGGCTTCTAAAATTCCAAGCAAATTCTGACCAAATCCCCAACGCCTAAGGACTGCAAACAAATAAGACCATGAAACTGAATCTGAGGCCTT
Source organism: Rana muscosa (assembly GCA_029206835.1). NCBI lineage: Eukaryota > Metazoa > Chordata > Amphibia > Anura > Ranidae > Rana > Rana muscosa. Next base: position 1,027,970,558 of record CM055117.1, read on the forward strand.
CTGGAGGTCCAACGACAACAGCATAGCTTCTTGTTTGCTCCCTCCTGCCCATCCCGATTGCAGAATGGATAAAAGATCCACTGTTCGTCGTACTGGGTCAGGCCCTTGCCTACCGGGTATAAACCCTAGAAACAGAAAACACATATGCGAGAGTCCATCGAGGCTGCTCAACCCAAAATGTATGTAGACAAGTGGAAAAAAATTTCCCCAAAGGGTTTTTTAGGGCAGCAATGAATTGGAAATAGATAGTAAGATAAAAATCTTTAATTATGGTACATATTTCATTCAGATATACAGTAAATTTACAATACAAACTCTGGTTGACGATACACACAACAACATGAAACATCGCTTAAGACAGGAATTTGGTCCTAAATAAAACATGGTTTGTCAATTGCGTTAACAACATGGTAATTTATTGGTCCACATAAATGTTCCGAGTACCCCAATGCATTTCGACCCTTTTTGTGTCTGGGTCTTCTTCAGGGGGAATTATGGTCTAAGGGAATATATTAAATAATTCTAGGTTAGGAAATTTACAAAGCATTGTTATAGATTCCAGTTTTGTAATATTTATTATCTCTATATATATTTGTGAGTATATTTACCATACAAAAGGATGAAGGAAGCGGGGTGCATCGCACAAACCAGAGGGTTTAAAAACGTTTGCGTTCAGTGGTCCCACTGTTTCCACTCGTACCTGCTGCACGCCCTGGGCGAGACCATGTCCCACCAGGCTTGCAAGGGGCCACGCTTTTGGAACGGAAAGGAGGACGGGAGGTAAGGCACCTGCAACTAAATATATAGAAAAATCGCAATAAGTGATTGACGGAGATTCCAAGAGTATTCCGTACTGCCCTGAGATCACAGACTGGCTAATGTTGAATCAAATGTTTGGTTCGTTATAATTATTCTATTCATATTTAAACCCAATAAATTTTTTAGATCCTCAATCACCTTATTATGAGCTACACCACCTCACTCCACAGTCATTCACTTTATACTTTTAGTAATTAAGCAATCACATCTCAATAACTAACTTTTTATTTCTATCAAACTATTTCTATTAATAATAAGATTAATTAATCTACAAATTAAACCAATTAAACTATGCAACAATATGAATAGAATAATTATAACGAACCAAACATTTGATTCAACATTAGCCAGTCTGTGATCTCAGGGCAGTACGGAATACTCTTGGAATCTCCGTCAATCACTTATTGCGATTTTTCTATATATTTAGTTGCAGGTGCCTTACCTCCCGTCCTCCTTTCCGTTCCAAAAGCGTGGCCCCTTGCAAGCCTGGTGGGACATGGTCTCGCCCAGGGCGTGCAGCAGGTACGAGTGGAAACAGTGGGACCACTGAATGCAAACGTTTTTAAACCCTCTGGTTTGTGCGATGCACCCCGCTTCCTTCATCCTTTTGGATGGTAAATATACTCACAAATATATATAGAGATAATAAATATTACAAAACTGGAATCTATAACAATGCTTTGTAAATTTCCTAACCTAGAATTATTTAATATATTCCCTTAGACCATAATTCCCCCTGAAGAAGACCCAGACACAAAAAGGGTCGAAATGCATTGGGGTACTCGGAACATTTATGTGGACCAATAAATTACCATGTTGTTAACGCAATTGACAAACCATGTTTTATTTAGGACCAAATTCCTGTCTTAAGCGATGTTTCATGTTGTTGTGTGTATCGTCAACCAGAGTTTGTATTGTAAATTTACTGTATATCTGAATGAATTATGTACCATAATTAAAGATCTTTATCTTACTATCTATTTCCAATTCATTGCTGCCCTAAAAAAAACCTTTGGGGAAAAAGTTTCCACTTGTCTACATACATTTTGGGTTGAGCAGCCTCGATGGACTCTCGCATATGTGTTTTCTGTTTCTAGTACTTTCTTGGGTGGTTAAACACCCCTTCCCCATCCAACACATGAGAGCAACAATAAGAGTTGAGGGATACCCCAATTCTCTGAAAGAAATATCAGGTTTGCCAATTTGCAAAGGCACCTGTATTAAAAAGGCTTAATATAAGCATAGAGAAAAATTCTCTGAGGTGAAACAAGACAAGATTTCACTCTCTTCCTTTCGTGAAATTGGGCATATCAATATATCCTCAGCTCTTTGATAAAAACTATAGCCAACACCATCAATGTTAAGATTTATTAAACCTAAAGATTATTCTACATCAATTTTGTATGGTTTTTAAATGTAATTCTTTGCCTCGGTGACTATCCCACTTGTGCCACTTTTCCCTGCTCTGCGGTACTGGGTGGGTACCCCTTTTTCTCTCCCACCTGGCTTCCCGGCATGGTGGGGAGACGCATTTTATTGCGGTTCTCCCTGCCATCGTGTTTCCCGCAGTTGTGTCCCTTACCAGGACCACTGGGGGAGCCCGTTTCCATGCCGGCGGCATTCTGTGATCACCGCCGGACTGGTGGCGACGTCACGTGGGTGCGCAGGCCCACTGTGCACGCGCGTGACGTCACAACGTCGCGTGTTTATGTCGGGGGTGTCGGCTCATGCCGGGGCTTTGGCCTTCCGGAACGCCGAGTAGGCCACGTGCATGCCGCCATTGGCGGCGGGAACGGTCCTGAGGGGGTGGGGGGAGGAGATGCACAGCTGTTAACTATATGCCATTAAGGCATACACTACATATGTACGCAGCTTCAGGTGATCCTGATGGATCCCTGAAACGCTGCTAACCTACACAAGAAGGACTGGAGTGCTGGGTAAGTTCAGCGTTGAGGCCAATCAGACTGGCTGTTACTTAATCTTAATCCATCTATGTGGAAACATCCCAATCATGTACACGTACCAAACTTTTTTATTATTCATGACAATATATACCAATTTATTATGTGCTTTAATACAGTTCTATTTTTAATTATATCTTTAATTTAATTTAATACTGACATGGCTTTACTATTTAAACACTTAAAACACTCGTTACCCTGAGTCACACATTTTTGTTTTCGTTCACCTCACACTTTATTTCACTTATCTGTTTTTTTCTTTTAAACCCAATACATTTTTTAGATCTTCAATCACCTTATTATGAGCTACACCACCTCACTCCACAGTCATTCACTTTATACTTTTAGTAATTAAGCAATCACATCTCAATAACTAACTTTTTAGTTCTATCAAACTATTTCTATTAATAATAGGATTAATTAATCTACAAATTAAACCAATTAAACTATGCAACAATATGAATAGAATAACTATAACGAACCAAACATTTGATTCAACATTAGCCAGTCTGTGATCTCAGGGCAGTACGGAATACTCTTGGAATCTCCGTCAATCGCTTATTGCGATTTTTCTATATATTTAGTTGCAGGTGCCTTACCTCCCGTCCTCCTTTACGTTCCAAAAGCGTGGCCCCTTGCAAGCCTGGTGGGACATGGTCTCGCCCAGGGTGTGCAGCAAGTACGAGTGGAAACAGTGGGACCACTGAACGCAAACGTTTTTAAACCCTCTGGTTTGTGCGATGCACCCTGCTTCCTTCATCCTTTTGTATGGTAAATATACTCACAAATATATATAGAGATAATAAATATTACAAAACTGGAATCTATAACAATGCTTTGTAAATTTCCTAACCTAGAATTATTTAATATATTCCCTTAGACCATAATTCCCCCTGAAGAAGACCCAGACACAAAAAGGGTCGAAATGCATTGGGGTACTCGGAACATTTATGTGGACCAATAAATTACCATGTTGTTAACGCAATTGACAAACCATGTTTTATTTAGGACCAAATTCCTGTCTTAAGCGATGTTTCATGTTGTTGTGTGTATCGTCAACCAGAGTTTGTATTGTAAATTTACTGTATATCTGAATGAATTATGTACCATAATTAAAGATTTTTATCTTACTATCTATTTCCAATTCATTGCTGCCCTAAAAAAAAAAAAAAACCTTTGGGGAATTTTTTTTCCACTTGACCGGGTATAAACCCGACCTGATCTTTATGAATATAAAGGCCTATGAAAGTAGCCATTCTGTTAGCTAATAAGTTGGTCAAAATTTTGAGATCATTATTGATCAATGAAATTGGTCTATAATTTTCAATCTGACTGATATCTTTATCTGGTTTTGGGATTACAGAGATATAAGCCATATTGAGTTGATTACCTATTGGAGAACCCTTAGTCATGGAATTTAAAAAACGAGTTAGATAGTGAGTTAAGATATCTGAAAATGTTTTATAGTATGGCGATGAAAAACCATCCGGACCGGGAGCCGTACCCCCCTTTAAAGCTTTTATAACATCTGATACTTCCTCAATTGAGAAGGGAGCATCCATTTCCGCTCTGTGTGTATCTGTTAAGGTTGGTAAATGTAGGCCATCCAGGAATTCATCCAGCCTAGAAGGGGTAGATGGATCCTCCGCCTTATATAATGAAGAATAGAATTCCTGGAAAGCCCCCATTATACGATGAGAATTCAAAGTAAAAGAACCATCAGCTTGTTTGATTTTGGGAAGAACATGTGAGCGGAGCCTGGGTGATAATCGGCGTGCCAACATGGGGCCCACCCAGTCTCTCATCTGATAAAACTTGGCTTCAGACCATCTAATGGACTGCTCAGCTCTCACTGTGAGATATAAATTAAGGGCTACTCTTGCAGCATCCAAACTGGAAACAGGGACACTGGAAGGATTTCTTTTGTGCTTTTTGCTCAAATCAGCAAAATCTTTCTCCAGTTTCTCTATTTCTAAGATCCTCTCTTTCTTCTTATTAGCTGCTATTTGTATCAATTTACCTCTGATAGTTACTTTATGGGCTGCACACAAAGTTTCTGAAGAAACATCCCCTATATCGTTAAAGTGGAAGTAATCTTTCAAAGCATCCTGAATATCAGCAACTACCATGGGATCTTTCACTAAAGACTGGTTGAGAGTCCAATGAGAAATCTGTTGACAAAGAACATCTCTTTTAATTGTCAATAAGACCATCGAATGGTCTGACCAGGCAGCCTCAACAATAGAGGAAGATAGTGTCAATGGAATATGTTGTGTAGAAACCAAAATGTGGTCTATACGGGAATAGGACTGGTGCGGATTAGAGTAGTGTGTAAAATCCCATTGTTTTGGGTTTAGTTCCCTTCAGATATCTGTTAGTCTAGATTGAAAAATTAACCGAGCAATCTGTACACTTGCTTTGTTTGGCCGAACTAATTGTGCCCTTAGTGGTTTAGATTTGTCTACACTTATATCAAAGGCTGTATTGGAGTCACCTCCCATAATTATGACACCCTCCATAAATGGACCAAGAGACTGAAATAATCGTTTAAAAACTGTTTTTGTCCTTTATTAGGAGCATAATAAGATATGAAAGTATATAACCTATCATCAATCGTTCCTTTAACCAACAAGAACCTTCCCTCCTGATCTCTGTGTTCCATCTTAAAATTGAATTTGCAGTGTTTAGAGAATATTATTGCTACACCCCTAGTCTTATTTTCAGCATTGGCCAAGTAAAACACCGGGAAGTGAGCGTGTATAAACGAGGGGGTGTACCATTGTGGGAAATGGGTTTCCTGTAAGAGCACGACGTCTATGTGACGAGATCGGTAGTCTCGAAAAGCCTTTATTCTCTTTACAGGGGAGTTCAACCCCTGGGTGTTGTGGGAGACAACACGCAAGGGTGTAGGAGTAGAGTTAGTACCAGCCATGGAGCGAAAGGGGAGAAACGCCACCCAATCCACAGTCGCCTACCTCTCTCCTTGCAGAACAGACGATAAACAAGATATAAACAAACAGCATTCTTGGGAGCAACAATGTTGAACACACCTCGTACTGATATCTCACTGGCAGGCAGGCTATAAGAAAGAAAAAAGATAGGGGGAGAGAGAAAAAAAGCAAAAGAGAAAGACAAACAAGACAAACAAAACAGATAAAAACAATTTCATCATGTAGAAAAACATAAAGCCGAAAACCGGCCCAGAATGGGAGGAGGATAAAGACTCCCTTCTCCCATTCAGAATAAAAACATTAGAGCAGCCCATATGAAGGACCAAGTACCCACCACTCAGAGCGGCAAACAACCGGACTGAGAAGCGGGTGGAGGCACAATGCAACAGCACCGGCTATTGACAGCACCTATCAAAAATTAAAACAAAAACAGAGCGGATCCAGCTAACCAGTGAATCTTAATAAATTAATAATATAGAGTATTTAAATTGGTGCTAAAACAAAATAAAAAAAAATTGCAATTAGAAAAAAGGCTAGGCTAGTTAACAATCATAAGAAAAACTGCAAAAACAGAGCATATTGAAGCATAGCAAACAATACAAAAACTACTATTTAGAATCCCTGCTATAGTTTAATTTGACAAGGCACAAATTTAGGTACAGAGTTAGTTAGTTAGTTAGTTAGTTAGTTAGTTAGTTAGGTAGTTAGTTAGTTTATAGTTAACCACTTTCACCAAAAAACCCAGGTGAGAAAAAGTAGTGAAGAAAAAAAAAATTCACAGTGAAGAACAATCTATCCCTCTTCAGGGTGGAAGGTTATCCTTGACTCTCTTATGTTTGGTTTTGTTCCAAAGAGAAGAATTTGGGCTAGGAGGAGTTTGGCGTTTAGCCAAGCCCTGTTGTGCGGGTGTAATGTCCATGTCTGTGTCCAGAGAAATGAGCTTTAGATCCAGTAACATGCGTTCACCTTCTGGAAAGTTATGGAAAGCATATTGTTTACCACTGTATGTAAATTTCAGGGCAAATGGGAAGGCCCATCTGTATTTTATATCTTTCTTGGAAAGTGCAGCCAGGAGTGGTTTCAAAGATCTCCTTTTTTGTATGGTGTAGGGAGAGATGTCAGAGAAAATTTAATAGAGTAATAGTGTGGTTTCACTACAATGTCCCTTGGTGATTCATCCTTCCTAAGAGGGCCCAGGGACCTATGTGCTCTATCCAGCTCCAATTTATGTACCGGAATGGAAGGGATCAGGATTTTTATAACGTCTTGTACAGCAGAGTATACCTCAGTTATAGATTTTGCCAACCCTCTGATTTGAAAATTGTCTCTTCTCGAACGATTTTCAAGATCATCGATCCTTTCCTGAGCAGTATCAAGCTGATCCTGTAAAAATTGTAAGTGATCAGAATTCTGGTTTGCTTTAGTAATGGTAATATCCAATTTGTGTTCAATGTGTTCAATCCTGTTTCCCAGGTTCTGGAAGTCGGCTCTAATCTCTCCAGTAATCCTGTCAGCATTTTGAGCTAAACCTTTATCCAGCATTTCAGATATTTTGGCAAATAATTCAGAGACATTAAATGTTACCTCAGGAGTCTGTTCTATTTGTGTGGTAAAAGAGCCGGAGTCAGAAGGGATACCTTCCAGAGATGGGAGTCCCATAGTCTCCATAGGATTGTTTAACATTGTCACAGTAGGCTCAGGTGATAATATTTTAGGAGAGGGAGCTGAACCCTGTAGTTTTGAGGCATAAGATAGGGTCGCTGGGTATGCAACCTGTCTGCCTGTTTAATTGCCTTCAGCTGCAGTCTGTGATCTCGTCTGAGGCGTGGCCGCCATTTTGGAAAACTCCAGTTTTCCATGGGCTTGTATTGAGTCTCCAGGGCTTTCCTATTCGATTTTTCCGGCATAGAAAGGTGACCGGTGTTGTGGAAAATGTTATTAATTATGTTGTCAGATGTCCCCCAGTGTCGGTTTTGCTGTAATGCGCATAATGTGAACGTATTCGCACATACAGACGTTGGTGGAAGACCGGTGGTGGGAAAATCTTCCTGTGGACACAGCGGTGCTCCTTTTAGGGATATTTGTTTTATGCCTCACCAAGGGACTTGCCACTTCTTGGCGTTGGCATTAAATGACTCCGAGCGGACAGATCTGCGTCCACTAGAAATATAGCATAACGATACGACAATTGTGGCTCATTGAGAGCCATAGCTTTCGTATGGTTCCCGTCATTGGAAGCGGTGCATGTCACTGCTAGTCTATTTGAATGTATACATGTCTGTGATTGGTTCTTTTGTTGTATTATATCCTTATATGGTCACTTCCTATGGAGGAGGTCACATGTTGTGACATCACTTCCTGCTCTGTGATGTCTCTTGACTTGAATGAATGGCAAATCTAATGAATGGTGAGTGAATTTTAGCATAAGATGCATTATATCATTGAGACGAAATGTGTTACGATTAGAGACACGATATCTGGCTGTGTGCTCTGCGTACAGCCTAATTTCGCTGACACCAGATGTCTCCCCTTCTGTTACCCGAAAATGTCAGGACTCTGGAGAGCCGCTGCCCGCTACTGTAAGCGCTGTATGGCCGGCGCTGTGCGGAGCTCAGGTCCTAAGCTGCCATCTTAGGAGCTCCCGCGCATGCGCCTCAGTTCTGTTTAATTTGTTTATAAATGATATAGAGGGTGACATAAATAGTTCTATCTCAATGTTTGCTGATGATACAAAGCTAAGCAGGGCAATAACTTCACAATAGCAGAAATATAGAAACTTTACAAGAAGAACATTGAGTGGTGGGAAGCTAAAAGTCAGATGAGGTTTAATGTTGAAAAATGTAAAGTGATGCATTTCGGAGCTAAAAGTATGAATGCAAGTTACATTCTAGGGGTAGAACCACTGGGGGAATCAAGGATGGAAAAGGATCTGGGGGTTCTAGTAGATGACAGACTCCTCAATAGTATGTAATGCCAAGCTGCAGCAAGCAAGGCCAACAGATTGCTAACATGCATTAAAAAGGGTATTTACTCAAGATAGAAAACTATAGTTTTATAACTTTACAAAACTCTGGTTCACCACATCTTGAGTATGATGTCTAGTTCTGGTCACCAATTCCAAGAAAGGATGAGCTTGAACTGGAGAGAGTCCAGAAAAGGGCAACAAAGCCAATAAGCAGGCTGGAGGACCTCAGTTATCAGAAATTATTACAAAAAAGTCTCCCTGGAGGAGAAACGTTTAAAGTGGTTGTAAACCCTTTTTGACTACATCTACCTATAGGTAAGCCTAGAATAAAGCTTACCTATAGGTAGTGGAAATATCTCCTAAACATGCGCCGTTTAGGAGATATTTCACTTGTAGTCCACCAAAAATGTTAACGGCGCATGCGCAGGGAAGAAACGAAACTAAGTGCCGTTTTTTTCCCAGCCTGTGCCGTTAATGGCGGCTCTCAAGCGCATGCGCGGGAGTGACGTCACAGGGCTCCGTGAATCACAGAGCCGTAGTCCGCAGCCCGGAAGGAAGAGGGGACAGAAGATGGACGCTGCCTACACAGGGGACATCGCTGGATTCTTTTGCAGGTAAGTGTCACATAATGGGCTAGTATGCGATGCATACCAGCCTATTATGCTTTTCATTTGCAGGCTTTGCAGGGAGCAAAAGAGGAAGTAAAACCCATCAGGGTTTACTTCTTCTTTAAAGCTGGGCATAGATGGATTTATATTTGTCCAGTTCAACAGGGACCAGCCGAATTCTGATCCATGTATGGACCACTGTGGTTGAACAGATGTCAATCTACTGTCTAATTTCTGTTCAACCGCCAGGCTACCAAAATTTCCACTCCATCCGCACTGCAGGCTACAGTCTGTGTATTCTGACAGTGGGGAACTCTCTGTCAGAATACAATGACAAAGCAGAAGGATTCCCCCATCCACCTTGAATGTGTGGATGGGGGAATCAAGTTTTAATTTTTTTCGATCAACCCGCTGGTTGAATAACAAAACTGACTCATTTATGGCCAGTTTAGGAGGGGAAAAGATTGCAATAAACACATCTTTAAATGGGGACTCTAGCATTGGGAGTAAACTATTTAATCTTAGGTCTCTAAAGAAGACACGTGTCCACACAATGAAGTTGGATAAGAAGCAGTTCAATCCTAAACTGCATAAGGGGTTCTTTACTGTTAGAGTGGCGAGGATGTGGAAATCCCTTCCACAGTTGATGGTGTCAGCAGAGAGTGTAGATAAATTCAAAAACACACAAAAAACTTCTAGATGTTTCTTAGGGAACGTAATGTACAGGGGTATAGAAAATGGTTGTGACATAAGCAAATACACACTCACTGAGGTTGAACTGGATAGACTGTAGTCTTTATTCAACCTTACCAACTATGTAACTATGTAATAATCTTGAGACTTCAATATTAAGCATATTGCACACCCCTGTACCACAAATGTCTGCAGTCTTTTTTTCACCCAGGGATATTCCAGTGGGAGGACAACAAGGAGTCATGTAATTTAAGATCACGGAAAGCATAACAAAGGAAGGAAACATAAATATAGACTCATATCTGGTGACCAACTGACATTTCTTGAGATGACACCCATTATTAATTCCATTCTTTTTATTTACAGAATAATGACATTGCTGTAGTATTAGTAAAGATCAATACACAGGTTTTCATGAATTTTGTTGTTTGTTTTTGTACCACCATATAAAAAAACACAAAATATAACAAAAGCTTCCATTTCTTTCTTTAAATTAAAAATAATTTGAGCACCTTTATGAAAGGGACATTGGGCTATGCCTGCAGTTGCATATTTAGTATGGATGGTTGTAAAATTAGTAATATAAATAAGTTTAACAGTATGTCATTGTTGTAGAACTTTAATTTCAGTGTATAGTCTGTAAAAGATATGTGTTTATTGGAGCAGACATATCTTCTTTTTACCTATGAGATGACACAGTGACAAGTGACAAGGGTAGCCCCTCTTCTGTCTCTGGACAGAGTGCGCCTGGTAGTGACAACAGCAAGCACGAGGGCAACCGACACTCCGACAGTGAGGTACAATTGCAGCAGGTACAGTCAAAGGTGAAGCCAGGAACAGCAACGGGAGCAGAAGGACAGTCCAAAGATGAGTCAGGAATGAAAGCCAGGTCACAAACACTTTATACAGGATAAACAGGTCAGGTTAAGGTGGATCAATTTTATAACCACTCAGCAAGAAGGCTAGGTTGGGCAGAGTCTTAAAAAACCTGTTCAGCACTGGATGTGCGCAAGAGTATGTGAATACCAGACATGCTGTGAAGCACCCATATTAATGCATGTTCCTATACAGGACAAGGGTACCAGGGGACTTTAAGAGACATTTAAAAATTCTTTATTAAAAATAAAAATTGTATTCAAAAACAATATTTTTTTTTTTTTTACACATTTAAAGTCTTAGGACATTTTTCGAGATAGATATACATAGGATTCAATAGTTACATGAATCATAACATGACTGGTGATTCAAGGACAAGATGCTTGTATATAGAATGGCATCCTCAGGAGAAATACACTTAAATATCTGAAAGCATAGACCTTGGTCTTTGGTTCCCATTGCTGTCAATCACAGCCAGTGAGCCAATGAGAAGAGAGAATTTTCCAAAAAGCCAGTTCCATGTAAGTTGATTGTTAGATCGACTTCTGTCCAGCAGGAGCGGCCACACAAGTCTGAACAAGCTGAGTTTCGATCCATCTACTGCCATCTTAAATCTTGGCTCCTCTCTCCTGCCCCCCAATGCTCCCCACTCAGCTGGCAAAGCCTTCTCCCCTGCTAAAGCTGAGTATACACTACTAGAGTTTTGTTAAAATATTTATATTTTAAGAACGTTTGTTCAATTTTCTAATCCTTAGTGGGGTCACATCGATGTTCGCTTTTGACTGCAGTGATGAGAACATTTCGAAGGAGCAGGACTGAAAGTTTTTCCAAACACTTCCAAATAGAATGTAAAAAGCAAGCAAAATCTTGAACTACTTTTGTCAAATACTTGTCAGTCAAGCTTACAAATGTTCTGAGAATGTTTGTACAAAATTTCATACATATGGACTGTAGCACCCTCTATCTAGGTACTAGTGTACATAGTTGCTAGTGTAAACTCCCCCGGCTCTCTGGAACCTCGGAGAAGCATCCAGAAATAGAGGGTGGAGTCTAGGAAGGGTTGCTTGAAGTATTGATGAGGGCCCCAGCCAATCCCCAGCCAAGCCCCAGAAAAGTGGGCTGGCTTAAATACTAATGGGTTATGCCAGCAAGGGCAGTTGGGTGGAGGATGAAGGAGTGCTAAGGAGGCTGTCGGTGGCCTTTGAGTGTGCCCCCTAGTCTGGGGGGGGTGACCTCAGGCCATGTGCTTGGGTGCTGAAGGGACCCTCTACAATACATGGAGGATATCCTTCCTGGAGGCACGGGATCCAGGAGAAGAAAGAAGAAACAGGACAGCACGTCCAGGAGTTCTCCAGGAGAGTCAGATGGATGGGCTGGTGGGTGAGCAGTCTGGGAGGACTGTGGAGTCAGTCTGGGAAGACTGAGAAGAAGTAGCCAGGAGGGCTAGTGAAAGGGGGAGCTTCAGCTAGGCGGGCTGGCAATGCCTGAAGAGGTGGTGCTGGGATCAGTAGCCACAAGGATGTAGAGCTGGACACTGACTGTTTGCTACACACTTAAAGGGGGCCTCGGGTTCCTGCCTGTAAAGGGCTTTTGCTTTGATCTGGCTGAGTGCTTTGCCAGATTCACTAAAAGTGTCCCAGCTGAGTCTGTTTTTTGAAAGTAAGTGAGTGCTGGAGGAAGAAGAGGAGTGAGACTTTATATACATGTATATAAGAAGAGTTGTCCCTGACGTGTTTTCTGAAGTGTTTTCTAAAGTCAAGTGGGCATTCCATAATACCCTTATCCCCATCCAAATTTTATCCCCTCGATAAAATACAAAAACAAATTACTGGACTGTTTTCTGACTCAAGTGTGCCTGTGGAAATTCAGTGTGCCAGGCTGTGCCGGGTGGGGATCCCATTTTTCTTGCGGCTCCTACGTGGGATACGCTACAGGACGTTCGTTCAAAAATACTACTACTACTAGTGTATGCCCAGATTAAAGGACTTATCATTTTGCTTATTACTTGGTTGTAAGACACACTGTGCTACCCAATGGTCTACCAGCCCAGGGCTCCTGCCATACCTACTAGAATGCCCATAAGAGAAGGATTAGACACCAGCCAGCATGCCAATCACAAATCTGTTCTTTTAATTGGGAAAAAAAATACAATGCCCCTTCTCTCAAATCTGTCACCAGGAGGTGTTGGATTCCAGATGCAGAGGGGTTGTTAGTATGATCTTCATCCATTAGCTACAAAAGCCAGTGTAGCGCCCTGCTCCTGTTGACCAGGCGCTCGCATGTAAATTTAGTGGATTATCTGTTCTGTACATAGTTCAGATTCAATATTATGGCTAAATTAGCCTCTGCTCCAGCATTGGCTGTGTTGTGTGCAGTTCCACACTGTCGTCTGTAGGTGTCATTGTCACCACAGCCCAATGATGGAAGGACAACAGGCTAAGGTGTATTGGGTGTCCCTTTTCCCCAGAAACAGCCCAGTGGGAGTGGTTCACCACTGTGCATTCTGGGAGAGGATACTTAAGGGGCAGACGCCATTTTTCTCTCTCTCTGACCTCATGGCCCGCCTGGCCTAAGGTATGTTACAACTGCTCTTCTGCCTCGGGGCCTGCTGGCCCGAGGCTATGTGACTGCAAGTAGGCCCAGAAGCCTGTCTGGGGCCTACTGGTTCAGAAGTGGTCCTGTGCTGTCTTACCTGCAGGAAGAAGCCGAGCAATTGAAGGATCGGGGGGAGGACTCATCTTGGAGAGAACCGAGCGAAAGGCTGGTATCTCAAGAAGGGCTTGGTGACTCAATTGGAGGATGCACCCTAACCAATCTACCTCACAGTACTGCCGGATGGCTTAAAGGGACTTTAGGTACTGTGTAGCTGTGTTCGCTTGTCTATTGCTGATCATCGAATCCTGTGGCAGAGGATTGTACAAATAGTTATTGCTATCATAAAGTCTGCGGCAGAGACTTTTGTCCGTGCATCATTCCGGCTGCTAGGCCAGTGAGAGAGGCCTATCCGGGTGAGCAAGGTTCCCTGACAAGGAGTTGTATTTGTCTTCTGGATCTCAAGATCCTCAGTGATCTGCACAAGGTATCTGAACTTTCCCCTAACCTTCCATCCTTCTACGGCTACAAGTTGTGTTAAATAAAAAGCATTGGAAAAAGGACTAAGTGACTGGTGAATGCATCTGTGGGCTTGGTGCCCAATTTAGAGCCAAGCAAGTTTTGATACATTGAACTGTGGGGTAACGGCAGGACCAAAAATAACCAGCAGCTCCTACGGGGGTAGTGCTACACCAGACAGGTCTTTTTTTACATGTATTGGAGAGAAGCAAGAGTCCCACTCTGCACACCCAGCTGCATTCCTGGTGAGGGAATGAACGTGGAACTCAGCGGAGGAATCCTGGCATAAATGAATAATATCACTGACATTCCTTTACTGTTTACTTGGCATGCTCCAAAAAAAACATGCCTGAGTGTATAAGTCAAATGAACTTATAACATTGCTACAACATTACTATATATACAGAATATGATGAACATGATAAATTATACATTTCCAAATAAACCATCTGGAACAATTTCTGTAAACACAGTGTAGCACTCTCCTATATAGGTGTTAGGTTAGGTAAAATTCATTATGGCTCACTATATTCAGTGGATCTGCATTTTATTTTTAAGAAAATGTGGTTCTGGCTCACTGTAGTCAGTGTAGCTGTATGTGATTAGTTAGGTCTGTTCTGTAGTTCACTGGTCGCAGGGTTGACTCATAGTTGCCAACATTGCAAAAAAAAATCCGTGACACTTTTCCGAATGTAGGCGGAGCCTTGGTATAATTAGGGGGTGGGGCATTCATTTGAAGGTGTGTTATACTTTAGGAGAAAAAAGTGGCGCACGAAGCGTGGGCGTGGTTTACGCGGGTAGTGGGAGTGGCTTAAATGAGCGTGGCTCAAAGGTGGTGTGGTTAAAGTCTGAGATGAATGAGGGATGAAGGGAGAAAGAAAGAGGGAGGGAAGGAAAGAGAAGGAAGGATGGAAGGACAGCAGGCCCAGATCCTACACCATAATAGAAATATGTGTATTCCAGAGTTTAACAATCAACAGATAAAGATAATCCAAACATCTGGTGTTAGCTCTTTAATCATCCCGGCACCATGGTTGTTAGAGTGTCAGGATGACTGAAGTGCATTATTTCTCTTATTACATTTTAATATAAAATGAAATCATTCAACTCACCAAAATGCCGAATCAGTGTTAGCCCCGAGTGTGTCACCTGCCACGTCGCCTGCCACCAGATGCCATCAGGTGTCCCCAGGGGAGTCCCTCCTTACATCAGGCGTCCCCAGAGGAGTCCCTCCTTACATCAGGCGTACCCAGCGGAGTCCTTCCTTACATCAGGTGTACCCAGAGGAGTCCCCCTTACATCAGGCGTCCCCAGCGGAGTCCCCCCTTACATCAGGCGTCCCCAGAGGAGTCCCTCCTTACATCAGGCGTACCCAGCGGAGTCCTTCCTTACATCAGGTGTACCCAGAGGAGTCCCCCTTACATCAGGCGTCCCCAGCGGAGTCCCCCCTTACATCAGGCGTCCCCAGTGGAGTCCCCCCTTACATCAAGTGTCCCCAGAGGAGTCCCTCCTTACATCAGGCGTCCCCAGCGGAGTCCCTCCTTACATCAGGCGTCCCCAGAGGAGTCCCTCCTTACATCAGGCGTACCCAGCGGAGTCCTTCCTTACATCAGGTGTACCCAGAGGAGTCCCCCTTACATCAGGCGTCCCCAGCGGAGTCCCCCCTTACATCAGGCGTCCCCAGTGGAGTCCCCCTTACATCAAGTGTCCCCAGCGGAGTCCCCCCTTACCTCAGGTGTCCCCAGCGGAGTCCCCCCTTACATCAGGCGTCCCCAGCGGAGTCCCCCTTACCTCAGGCGTCCCCAGCGGAGTCCCCCCTTACATCAGGCGTCCCCATCGGAGTCCCCCTTACATCAGGCGTCCCCAGCGGAGTCCCCCCTTACATCAGGCGTCCCCAGCAGAGTCCCCCCTTACCTCAGCCGTCCCCAGCGGAGTCCTCCCTTACCACAGGCGTTCCCAGCGGAGTCCCCCCTTACCACAGGCATCCCCAGCGGAGTCCCCCCTTAACCACAGGCGTCTCCTGTCTCGGCCGCCATTATTGTTTCCCCTTCCCTGAAGGGGAACAAAATAGAGGCGGAGCCGACAGTGTGGCTGCAAAAAAAATAAAAATTAAGCTGTGGCGCTGCCGACCCCCGCCCCTTTCCATTACAGACAGACCTGCAGCGGGGTGGGGCGGGGCGGGGGGGTGGCCGGCCGGCCAGCCAAAACACAGATGTAGTACAATAGAAGATAAAGCTGCTGCGGCGCCGCCCACCCCCGGGGAGGTGCGGGGTGTGGGTGGCGCCGCAGCGGCTTTATTTTCTATTGTACTACATCCGTGTTTTGGTCTTCTTGAACATGGCGGCCGGCCGAGACATTGTCTCCGCCAGCCGTGGACCTCTAGCGGCGGCGGCCTGCGGCATCCAAATTCGGGGAAAACGGGAAAAATCGGATTGGCCGGGACATTGGCCGGGACAAAATAAATCCGGGAAAAGGGTTTGAATCCCGGGAACGTCCCGGCCAATCCGTGACTGTTGGCAACTATGTTGACTGTTTCCCCTGCTTGGTTGGAAATGTTCTGGAAGATAGAGGGCTGGGAAAGTCAAATTGTCAGCTCAATATTTATGCAGCCCTGGCCAGTCCCTGGGGTGAGTTGCCCCGGTGATGGCTGGGAGTGTATATAAATACTCTGAGACCTGGAATAGAGGAGCCTTGTCCTTGAGGAGGAGATCACAGCCTGGGGGGGGGGGGGGAGCCTGTCATGTGTCTGGGTTTATCGGAGATCCAGCTAGGCTAGCTGGGGCCTTTTCTACTGATGGTTTGCTGAGACTGACTAAGAGATTTTTTTTTCGTCTGGGGATCTAGTCTGGGATCAATGGGAGAGTGTCTGGAAGATATTGGAAGGAGGCAACCAATTATCCAAGGAAAGTAGTGAGTACATGATGATGTGAGAAATCTTCGAGACTGAGTGTTTCTGCCAAGCCTCTTGTGCTAAAGGCAGTGTCATTCAAAGGGGACATTGCCTGTGGTGTCCTGAAGAGCTCACTCCCTTATCTATTTATACAAGTGTAGCGGGGTGGTCAATTTAGGGGGAGTCTCTGAGTGGTAATTAGGCTCAGACACCTTAATTTGTTAGGGGTTATGGACCATTTTTGTCCTCAGGGGATAATGCTGGTGATGAGTTACTTGTGGCCTGCGGGTGGCGCTGCCATTCTGGACCAGGGTTGAACCACGAGCGTACTGCTGTGCCTTTTGTGTCCCCTCTCGGCGGTTGAGCAGTGGGGCGGCGAAACTGCTGTGCATGCCGGGAGAGGATATAAAAGGGGCAGACATCTCCTGATCGGGTTCCACGCCCAGGCACCTTCAGCCTGGGAGTGAGTGAGGTTCATCTCCGGGTGCCCTAGGCCCAGAGGCTGTGTTCCTGTTCCATCTCAGGCACCTTTGGTCTGGGATGAGGTACTACCCTGCCGTCCTGTTCGCCTGGGTATGAAGACCCAAGGGTTGCGAAAAAGGTCCGGGCCCAGCACCTTCGGCTGGGGTCCGCTAAGGATTGAGGAGTCCAGGGTGCCGCCTTGTGAGGGGACCCGCACTTTCAGAGAAGGGAGGATCATTCCGAAGGACCGATGCGGGAGTCACGGTGAAGGAAGTGTCTGTTGACTCTCTAGGGGGACGTCTTCTTCTTGATAGGGGCCATGTTCTAAGAGGGAGATTCCAACTCCACCAGGTCCGTGGCAGGGGCCATATCCACCAGGTCTGTGGCAGAGACCAACCTCATGGTCTGTGGCAGAGACCGTGCGTCTAAAAAACTGTTTGAGAATCTGAACAGTAAAGAGTCTACGTTTGTGTCTGGACCTCCTCCACACCTTGGGCTGTCCTGTTTCCTTGCTCCAACCTGTTTTTTCCTATCCAAGAGACTGTTTATTGCAAAGTGAGAATAAACCTTAAGTTGGAGTTTCAGCTGGTGTGGACATTCATGTTACTGGGGAAGTCAAGGACTTACCTCTACCCATGGTAGAGGTGAGAATCATTCTCAGGAGGATTTTGGCTCTGGCTGTGGACAAGACCCAACAACAACACCGCTCATCCTCTTTACACAGGAGGGTACAGGCTTGTGGTGCGGTGTGCCTTTCTTCCTCCTGCGAGGAGCCAAGTTAAATGCAGGGTGGGAGAAAGGTGTGTGCGCTACACGTGGGGGCTCGAGTCTGGGATTTGTCTGCGGCTGGAAAGTGTTGAAACCCCCACAGAGTTTGAACTTTATTCCCCAGTGAAGTTCAGTGGAGGTCGGCCATATTGAAAACTGCGCCACGAGGAGAACCCTGACTGCGTAGTTCGTGGGCGTGCCTATAGAGAAAGCCCACGAACAGTGCAGAGGATGGGAGGAGTCTGCACGTTGGGACTTTGGCGCGAAAAGGACAGTGCACAATGGAACAGCAAGCGGGTAACATGGCGTCTTTTGCCTCATGGATTCCAGCCACTACCACCATGAATGTGACCTTGTTTGCTGCTTCCGTGACCGATACGGGGATTCGGCTAAAGCCCCGGGGACGTTTTGCCCTCTACGTATTGTGAGGGGGTTAACTCGGTAGCGGGTGTGTGTGACCCCCTGGTTGGGCTCCCCACACAAAAACAGGGCCAGCAGACGGAGGTTGTGGTTTTCAAAATCAAAAGGTGCGGTTTATTTCTCTATGTACAGTGACAAAAACACAGCAAAGCCAAAAAGAAACATAAACAAAATAAATCCTGGTCAGTTTGACCTCTGACTAAACATGCAGGTTTCCTAAACTAACAACTGGGATCAGCCTGGTGCTGTCCTAGTCCCTAAGTCCCTGGTTTAGTAAATGTCCAAACAAATAGCCACACAGGCTTTTTCTCACCGCACAGGGGTTCACTCTCCCTAGACAGTCCACACAGGTCTGGGTCCAGGCATGAGCTGACACCTAATGAATCTGGGAGTTCTTATAGAGGCCTAAATGAGCTGACAAGCTTCAGCTGGTCTCATCAACTCCCTGTCTGCACGACGCCCAGCACTCTCCCTAGAGGTATGAGTCATCCATGAGCCCACTAGCCTTAGCTGGGCTTATACAACTCTCCACCTAGTTGTATAAGTCGGCGTAAAGCCTGAATCTGGGAGAAATATATCTACCCCCCTGGATGCAACCAGGTGACTTTACCTTCCTGCTGTCACATACCCCCCCCCTCTTGTTTTAACCTTGGGGTTGGAACACCAGCAATCAGGCATTCATGTACTCGAGACAAAGCATCCACATTCCCCATGTGAACGCCAGGGCGATGCTTTACTGTGAAGTTGAATTCCTGTAGGGCCAGGAACCACCTATTCACTCTTCTATTTGTCTCCTTGTTTTGAGCCATCCACTTTAACGGAGCGTGATCCGTAACCATGTCAAAGTGCCTACCTAGCAGATAGTACCGAAGGGAATCTAGAGCCCACTTCACCGCTAAACACTCCTTTTCAACCGTGGCGTAATTTACCTCATGGGACTTCAACTTCCTGCTGAGGTAAATGACTGGGTGCTCTTCCCCGTTCCAGACCTGGGACAATACTGCTCCTAACCCCACATCTGACGCATCACTTTGTACGACAAAGTCTTTAGAGAAGTCGGGTGAGTACAACACTGGCTGGCTACATAAGGCTTGTTTCAAGAATTGGAATGCTGCCTCAGCCTCGGGGGTCCATTTAATCATGACCGACCCTTTCCCTTTCGTCAGGTTGGTTAGGGGCACAGCCTTAGAAGCAAAGTGGGGAATGAAGCGCCGATAATATCCCGCGATTCCCAGAAAGGCCCGTACCTGCTTCTTGCTGTTGGGACGTGGCCAACTCTGGATGGCCTCGACTTTGTTGAGTTGGGGTTTTATCACTCCCCTGCCAATGGTGTACCCAAGATATTTGGCCTCCTCCTGCCCAATGGTACACTTCTTGGGGTTAGCCGTAAACCCCGCTTCCCGGATAGAGTCTAGGACTGCTTGCACTTTTGGCAGATGTGAGGCCCAATCTGTGCTATGGACAATTACGTCATCCAGGTAAGCCGCAGCATACTTCCGATGGGGCCTCAGTATCTGGTCCATTTTCCGCTGGAATGTGGCCGGCGCATTCTGTAACCCGAACGGCATTCTCTTATATTGGAACGCCCCGTCTGGGGTTACAAATGCGGTTTTCTCTTTGGCCGACTTGGCCAGGGGAATTTGCCAATACCCTTTTGTGAGGTCAAGAGTCGTCATGTATCGGGCTGTTCCCAGCCGGTCGATCAACTCATCTATACGTGGCATGGGGTAGGTGTCAAATTTTGTAACTTTGTTCAACTGACGAAAATCGTTACAAAATCGCCAGCTCCCATCCGGTTTAGGCACCAACACAATGGGACTAGACCAATCACTTTGGGACTCCTCTATCACCCCTAAGTTCAGCATTTTCTGTACTTCCTCCCGTATTGCCTCCCGTCGGGCCTCTGGGATCCGATAGGGTTTTAACTTCACCCTTTCACCGGGCGGGGTAATAATATCATGCTCTACCCCAGATGTTTGTCCCGGCAGCTCAGAGAACACCTCCTTGTTGCGAAGCACAAACTCCTTAACCTCCTGTTGTTGGGGTTGTGACAAGGTGGCTGCTATTCCAACCTCCGGAATCACGCAATCAGTTTGAGCTGGTGACCAAGTTTCTGCGACTAGGGACTCTCTATCCCTCCAGGCTTTCAACAGATTAACGTGATATATCTGTTCGGGCTTTCGCCTTCCTGGTTGTCTGACCTTGTAATTCACTTCGCTCACTTTTTCCATTATCTCGTAGGGGCCTTGCCATTTGGCAAGGAATTTACTTTCAACCGTAGGGACAAGTACCAATATCCTATCCCCCGGGGAAAAGGTACGGGTCTTTGCTCCACGGTTGTACACTCTCTGCTGTGCCAACTGCGCTTGGGCCAAATGTTCCTTCACGATGGGCATTACCTGTGCAATTCGATCTTGCATCAGGGCGACATGCTCAATCACACTCCTGTTGGGAGAACTCTCACTTTCCCAAGTTTCCTTGGCAATATCCAACAGCCCTCTTGGGTGTCTCCCATACAGTAACTCAAAGGGGGAGAATCCCGTAGAGGATTGGGGCACCTCCCTAATAGCAAACATCAAATAAGGAAGTAGACAGTCCCAATCCTTTCCATCTCTATCCACCACTTTCTTCAACATTTGTTTTAGGGTTTTGTTGAATCTTTCAACCAGCCCATCGGTTTGGGGGTGATACACAGATGTACGCAATTGCGTCACTTTGAGCAATTTACACAGCTCTTTCATAACCCGGGACATAAAGGGTGTACCTTGGTCCGTAAGCAGTTCTTTACAAATACCCACCCGGCTAAAAACAAGAGATAGCTCTTTGGCTATGGTTTTGGCCGAGGTATTTCTGAGAGGGATCGCTTCTGGATAACGGGTGGCATAGTCCATTATAACCAATATGTACTGGTGCCCCCTAGCGGACTTGATTATAGGACCTACCAAATCCATTGCGATTCTCTCAAACGGGACCTCAATGATGGGTAGAGGGACCAGCGGGCTACGGAAATGTGGCATCGGGGCCGACCTCTGACACACAGGGCAGGAGGAACAATAATTTTCTATGTCCTTCATCACCCCAGGCCAATAGAATCTCTGTAATAACTAATTCAGCCTTTATCAGGGTCACAAGGCTACCTGAATCCAGTAATACCACAACATTTCTACCATTAATACACATTTTGCATAAATGTTTCTCAGTTCCCCGAATGGCAGTGCATGCGACTGTCGCACACAGCGACTGACGTCTGTCCATCAGAAAGTCACATTGCATGGGTTCCTCCACAACCGGGCAATTTGCTGCAATATGTCCCGCTTGCCGGCAGCGGTAGCAAACAATCCATTTGGCTGCCTCTTGAGCCCCTGACTTCCCAGGCTGTTCTCGCCAAACTTTGGGTAGAGCTCCCACCCTCTCACTCTCTCCACCCTCACCCCTTGGAATCCTCTTATCCGCCCCTGGGGATGGTCTGGTCTTAGGGTGGAAAGTCCGAGAGTCTCTGGAAGAGGCCGTCAGGTTCTCTGTAGCCAAGTATTTCTCTACACGATCCACAAGACCACCGGCCGTCTCTGGGTCTCCATGGCTTACCCACTTTTGGATGGCAGTAGGAAGAGCTCTCAAAAACCGATCCATTACAACACGTTCCACAATCTCTGGTGCGGACAAAGTCTCTGGCTGTAGCCACTTCCTGCTCAGGTGAATGAGATCATACATTTGAGACCTGGGGGGTTTTCCAAGCTGGAAAGTCCAGTTATGCACACGCTGAGCCCGGACAGCCAGGGTGACACCCAGCCTTGCCAATATTTCAGCTTTTAGCATCACATAGTCTTTTGCTTGGTCAGGCTCTAGGTCATAGTAAGCCTTCTGCGATTCACCAGTTAACAGAGGAGCCACCAGTCCAGCCCACTGCTCCTCAGGCCACTTTTCTCTTTCAGCAGTCCTTTCAAATGTGGTCAAAAATACCTCTGGATCATCCTCTCCAGTCATTTTTGTCAATAAACGACTCACCCCAAAGGACGCGGTATTAGTGGGACGGCTTTCCTCACTGGTCTGCGGACGTTGCTGCATTACTGCTTCCATTTGTTGTAGTCTCTGCTCTTGCTTCTGTAACAGGTCTATGAAGCGGGCCTCAGATTGCTGCTGGGCTTGTTGATGAGCTTGCTGCTGGGCTGCAAGGCTCCTTTGCAAACCTGCATTTGTCTGCTGTTGATTGGCATTTGCTAGAGCCAGCTGTTTCAGTATCTCCTCCATGCTGGCTTAAAAAAAACTGCCACTGGTTCTCCACCAACTGTGAGGGGGTTAACTCGGTAGCGGGTGTGTGTGACCCCCTGGTTGGGCTCCCCACACAAAAACAGGGCCAGCAGACGGAGGTTGTGGTTTTCAAAATCAAAAGGTGCGGTTTATTTCTCTATGTACAGTGACAAAAACACAGCAAAGCCAAAAAGAAACATAAACAAAATAAATCCTGGTCAGTTTGACCTCTGACTAAACATGCAGGTTTCCTAAACTAACAACTGGGATCAGCCTGGTGCTGTCCTAGTCCCTAAGTCCCTGGTTTAGTAAATGTCCAAACAAATAGCCACACAGGCTTTTTCTCACCGCACAGGGGTTCACTCTCCCTAGACAGTCCACACAGGTCTGGGTCCAGGCATGAGCTGACACCTAATGAATCTGGGAGTTCTTATAGAGGCCTAAATGAGCTGACAAGCTTCAGCTGGTCTCATCAACTCCCTGTCTGCACGACGCCCAGCACTCTCCCTAGAGGTATGAGTCATCCATGAGCCCACTAGCCTTAGCTGGGCTTATACAACTCTCCACCTAGTTGTATAAGTCGGCGTAAAGCCTGAATCTGGGAGAAATATATCTACCCCCCTGGATGCAACCAGGTGACTTTACCTTCCTGCTGTCACAGTATGCAGAGATGCGGAGGCCCTCGGAGTGATTTGTCCCGGCTGCTTGGGACTGGTGGTGCATCTCAAGCCCTTCTGCAGATGCGAGCAATGTAAGGAATTCTTATTTGAAGTGGAGCAACCCACAGAAAAGCCACGGCTTTCCGCCTCAACTACCTTACGTGCGCCACTACTTTGGAAGAAGGAGCCAGAGCTTTCACAGCCACCCCTGCGCGCACTGTTGAGACTTCGGAGGAAGTCACAAGCAGAGATGTTCCGGAGATTGAGGAACCAGAGTCGGAGAGACCAGAGGATGGTGCCTCGGTCACCACAGAGTCCTTACTCCCACCACCCAAGAGGAAGATTGGCTTCGCGAAGGCTCCTTCGGCCGTGGTGGTGTTACGCCCCAGTGCTTACTCGGAACGGATGCATCCGAAGGGAAAAGTTCCGGACGTCCTGGCTCAGCTACAAGCCGAGGTAAGCCGGGAATAGGGACACTGTCTGAGGTCCGAAGTGTCGGGTATCCCAGGGCCCTTGAACTGGTTGAGGAGGGATCTGTCCCGTTGCCTACCCTTCCACCGTTGGAGATACCTGGATCCGTTGTTGGGATGGGGCGGGTGTCATTGCGGGCCCCTGTGTCTGGTCCCGAGGTAGTGAAAGTACCTCGACACCCGGACGTCATAGTCCTGCCTGGTATGGGAGATCGTCTTACCATGCCACCTTTGTCCCGTTTGCAGAGGTTATTTAACCAGAAGGTTGCCAGTGAATACGGGTGGGAGTACCCGTACCTGTCGAAGGAGCGTCTGTTTGAAGTAGAGGCCTATAGACACCGGTGGTACGCGGACTTTGTTTGGACACATATAAAGGTACCCCAGGCCCATAGGTACTATTCGTGTTCTGCTACATCTACCAAGCGGTCGGCACATACATGCGGATAAGGTGGTTATTTGCCGAAAGGACAAAGACAATGTCGAATACCACATCGACACTTTTGACAAACATTGGAAGCCACTGGTGTTGCCGCATCCACAGTATTATCTCTAAGAGACCAGACTCTTTATTTTGCTTTTGTTTCCGGAGTGTACTCTCTGGAGCCCTAGAACTTTTTGCCCTGGCAGATGGGTATTCTACTTGTTGGAAGAGCGGGAGCAGTTGTTTTCTCTTTTTCTCCCCTCTCTCAGCACCGCAAAGGCATAAGGACTTTGGGGTATAGATAGCTCAGGGCCACAGTAAAGAAGAAAAGGAAGATTTACCCTCAAGAGAAAGTTTCTGGAACAGATGTCTTGACGGTGGCATGTCCACTAGGTGGCGGTGTTTCACTGTCTAAAAAAAAAAAAAAATGTGTGTGTTTTACTTTTGGAAGGAAAGGATTGTTCCTCCGGGGAGAATCTTTTCACTTCTGCTGTATATGTGTTGGTTATATATGTGCTTTCTCCCTCTGCAGGTGGATACCAAGCAAGTCACTGAGAATGGGGTGGAGTTAGCTAGTGCAGACGGGGTAGGGAAATGTAAATATTGGAGATGTGTTTATGTGACATTTGAGACTGTAATGTGCACATGTGTTTCTACTGCTCTTCTTTCATTTCTACATTCAACTCCCTTTTCCCCATGTTAGGTTCCGACACAAACCAGCAGTTTTTTTAAATTTGTTTTTGTTGTTTTTTCTTGTCTCTGGAATAGGCCTATGCTGACTCGGGTTCGGGAGGCATAGGTTTGCTCCAGACACTGGGGACCAGTGTCCATTAATGAGGGGAATGTGTAGCGGGGTGGTCAATTTAGGGGGAGTCTCTGAGTGGTAATTAGGCTCAGACACCTTAATTTGTTAGGGGTTATGGACCATTTTTGTCCTCAGGGGATAATGCTGGTGATGAGTACCCTTTGGCCTGCGGGTGGCGCTGCCATTCTGGGCTGGGGTTGAACCACGAGCGTAGTGCTGTGCCTTTTGTGTCCCCTCTCGGCGGTTGTGCAGTGGGGCGGGGAACCTGCTGTGCATGCTGGGAGAGGATATAAAAGGGGCAGATATCTCCTGATCGGGGTCCACGCCCAGGCACCTTCAGCCTGGGAGTGAGTGAGGTTCATCTCTGGGTGCCCTAGGCCCGGAGGCTGTGTTCCTGTTCCATCTCAGGCACCTTTGGTCTGGGATGAGGTACTACCCTGCCGTCCTGTTCGCCTGGGTATGAAGACCCAAGGGTTGCGAAAAAGGCCCGGGCCCAGCACCTTCGGCTGGGGTCCGCTAAGGATTGAGGAGTCCAGGGTGCCGCCTTGTGAGGGGACCCGCACTTTCAGAGAAGGGATTATCATTCCGAAGGACCGATGCGGGAGTCACGGTGAAGGAAGTGTCTGTTGACTCTCTAGGGGGACGTCTTCTTCTTGATAGGGGCCATGTTCTAAGAGGGAGATTCCAACTCCACCAGGTCCGTGGCAGGGGCCATATCCACCAGGTCTGTGGCAGAGACCAACCTCATGGGCTGTCCTGTTTCCTTGCTCCAACCTGTTTTTTCCTATCCAAGAGACTGTTTATTGCAAAGTGAGAATAAACCTTAAGTTGGAGTTTCAGCTGGTGTGGACATTCATGTTACTGGGGAAGTCAAGGACTTACCTCTACCCATGGTAGAGGTGAGAATCATTCTCAGGAGGATTTTGGCTCTGGCTGTGGGCAAGACCCAACAACAACACCGCTCATCCTATTTACACAGGAGGGTACGGGCTTGTGGTGCAGTGTGCCTTTCTTCCTCCTGCGAGGAGCCAAGTTAAATGCAGGGTGGGAGAAAGGTGTGTGCGCTACACGTGGGGGCTCGAGTCTGGGATTTGTCTGCGGCTGGAAAGTGTTGAAACCCCCACAGAGTTTGAACTTTATTCCCCAGTGAAGTTCAGTGGAGGTCGGCCATATTGAAAACTGCGCCACGAGGAGAACCCTGACTGCGTAGTTCGTGGGCGTGCCTATAGAGAAAGCCCGCGAACAGTGCAGAGGATGGGAGGAGTCTGGCCATGTGAGTACTAGGGCAGGGATATGCAATTAGCGGACCTCCAGCTGTTGCAGAACTACAAATTCCATGAGGAATAGCAAGACTCCGACAGCCACAAGAATGACACCCAGAGGCAGAGGCATGATGGGACTTGTAGTTTTGCAACAGCTGGAGGTCCGCTAATTGCTTATCGCTGCTCTAGGGGGACGTCTTCTCCTTGATAGGGGCCATGTTCTAAGAGGGAGATTCCAACTCCACCAGGTCCGTGGCAGGGGCCATATCCACCAGGTCTGTGGCAGAGACCAACCTCATGGTCTGTGGCAGAGACCGTGCGTCTAAAAAACTGTTTGAGAATCTGAACAGTAAAGAGTCTACGTTTGTGCCTGGACCTCCCCCACACCTTGGGCTGTCCTGTTTCCTTGCTCCAACCTGTTTTTCCCTATCCAAGAGACTGTTTATTGCAAAGTGAGGTTAAACCTTGAGTTGGAGTTTCAGCTGGTGTGGACTGTCATGTTACTGGGGAAGTCAAGGACTTACCTCTACCCACGGTAGAGGTGAGAATCATTCTCAGGAGGATTTGGGCTCTGGCTGTGGACAAGACCCAACAACAACACCGCTCAACCTCTTTACACAGGAGGGTACGGGCTTGTGGTGCGGTGTGCCTTTCTTCCTCCTGCTAGGAGCCAAGTTAAATGCAGGGTGGGAGAAAGGTGTGTGCGCTACACAAGGACTTCTGCTCATATTACTGCTGCTGTTTAATTTCTTGTAGCTGTAAAGAAAACAATTTAGATATGTCCTTACCTTACCCCCCTCTCCTGAATTGTTGGGCGTAACGTCACCTTCCTTTTGGAAAGATTCCGTGAAAATGAAGAACAGCACAATTTCAAAAGAAGACACTGCAGTCCAAGAAAAATTGAGACATGAGACTTTGGCTGCTCTGTATTCCCCAGGATCTAGCCGAAAGGAGTGTGATGTCATCTATGGCACCACAGGCAGAAGATGCAGGTGAGGTAAGTGTAAACCCAAACTTTTTCCTTTATAAGTACATTTACATCTACTAATAGTAGGTGATTGGTGAAAAGGGAGGGGGGCTGGGTATTGAAAGCATATCTTGCATTTCACTGTAAGGTCTGCATTATGGGCTACTCCACAACAATTGCACAGGGTTGGCTGATCAGCTCAGTCGCAATGCAAAGGCATGGGACTAGGTAGGTAGGTAGTAAGTTTTCGTCACTGCACTGTGGTAGTCTGATAGAAACATTGTATGCCCTACTTTGTTTAGCAGTGTGTTGCGCTGCAAAGTACCCCACTGCAATGCTGCCACAGCAATTACAACAGAATGAAATGTCGCTTGTGACATGTCAATTTAGTAAACTGTGCAATGTGCCAGGATCACTACATTGGCACTGTTCCTCCCAGTGTAAAACCAACAGTCTTGCCTTCAGTGTGGCTTGCTGAATGAGCCCTATGTCCTAAATGAATATGTTTGCAAAGGTTTATTTATGATTGATTTATAACTGTTTACTGTGTCTAAACAGGGCTGCCTTTAGAAATCATGGGATCCCATACAGCCTACCAGACAGGGCCCCCCTCCCTTGCTCTGCTTGGTGTGACTGTAGTGTCAGTGCAGAGCAGTATATAGAAAAGTGCAATGAGCAATATGGAGCGCAGGACAGTAAGAAATGGTAGGGTAGAGTTGTGAAGTGCATGGAAAGTGCAGGGCAGGCAGTGAGCGGTATGTAGTGGCAGGGAAGTCAGTGAGCAGAATTGAGTGGTAAGGCAGTAAGTGAGCAGTATTTAGTGGTAGAATGATCAGTGAACAGTATACAGTGGCAGGGTGGTCAGTGAGCAGTATTTAGTGGTAGGGTGTTCATTGTTCAGTGAGCAGTATGGAGTGCTGGGGCAGTCAGTGAGCAGTATGCATTAGTAGGGCCATAGGCGTGTGCACAGGGTGTGCTGGGTGTGCCTGGGCACACCCTAATTCGGGGCTTGATCATGATCTACCCATAAATCACAGGCAGGGGAAGAGTAGACCGTGAATTTTCCTTTGTGGACCCCCAGGGAAACAAAAATATTGTAGAAAATAAATAAATCAATCTAATAATACAAATAAAAAAACTACTGACACCATCCACTGCCATAATGACACCATCCACTGCCCTACTGTGCTGACACCAATCTCTGCTCTACTGACACCATTCACTGCTCTATTAACATCGTCCTCTACCCTACTGACACATCCACTGTGCTACTGACACGTCCACTGCTCTACTGACTGGCACCATCCAATGTCCTACTGACACCAACCTCTGTCCTACTGACACCAACCTCTGTCCTACTGACACCATCCAATGCCCTACTGACAATGTATACATACACAAACACACATACGCATGTGTGTTTGAGCTTTAAGGTGCACACCTTAATGCAATGGGCTGCACACACCTAAAAGCAGGGCAGCCAGTGAGCAGTATAGAGTTGTGGGGAAATCAGTGACCAGTATGTAGTGGCAGGGCAATCAGTGAGAGGTATGTAGTGGCAAGGCAGTCAGTGAGCAGTATGCAGTAGTAGGGAAGTCAGTAATTAGTAGGTAGTAGCAAGGCATTTAATGAGCAGTATGCAGTACAAGGTAATATCAGTGTGTAGTGGCAGGGTGATCATTGGGCAGTATACAATAGCAGGGTGGTCAGTAAGCAGTATGCAGTGGCAGGGTGGTCAGTGAGCAGTATACAATGGCAGGGTGGTCAGTAAGCAGTATGCAGTGGCAGGGTGGTCAGTGAGCAGTATACAATGGCAGGGTGGTCAGTAAGCAGTATGCAGTGGCAGGGTGGTCAGTGAGCAGTATGCAGTGGCAGGGTGGTCAGTGAGTAGTATGTAGTGGCAGGGTGGTAAGTGAGTAGTATGTAGTGGCAGGGTGGTCAGTGAGTAGTATGTAGTGGCAGGGTGGTCAGTGACCAGTAGGTAGTAGCAAGGCGGTCAGTGAGTAGTCTATAGTGAAAGGGTGGTCAATGAGTGGTATGTAATGACAGGGCAGTCAGTGAGTAGTATGTAGTGGAAGGGTGGTCAATAAGTGGTATGTAATGACAGGGTGGTCAAGAGCAGTATGTAGTGACAGGGGGGTCAGCGAGCAGTATGTAGTGGCAGGGTGGTCAGTAAGCAGTATCTACTGGCAGGGCGGTCAGTAAGTAGTATGTAGTGGCAGGGTGCTCAGTAAGCAGTATATACTGGCAGGGGGATCAGTGAGTAGTCTGTAGTGGCAGGGTGGTCAGTGAGCAGTCAGAAGTGAAAGGGTGGTAAGAGAGCAGTCTGTAGTAGAAGGGTGGTCAGGGAGCAGTATGTAATGATGGGGGGGGGGGGTCAGTGAGCAGTATGCAGCGGCAGGGGGTCACTGAGTAGTATGTAGTGGCAGGGTGGTCAGTAAACAGGATGTAGTGGCAGGGTGGTCAGTGAGCAGTCTGAAGTGAAAGGGTGGTCAGGGGGCAGTCTGTAGTGGAAGGGGGGTCAGTGAGCAGAATGCAGTGACAGGGCATTCAGTGAGCAGTATGTATTGGTAGGTCATTCACTTACCCTGAAAATAAATCACTTGCAGTTGCAGGGCTACTATCTTTGCTTCCCCTGTGGGAAGAGGGGAGTAAGTGCTCACACTCCTTGCCCAGCCTCTCTGGCTGCTTGGGAAAAGCTACTGAGCACCCCCTGGCTTCTGTCTACTCTGCTCAGGTACCGGAGAGGACAATCTAGGGATAGGGGAGAGCAAGAGGCTGTGGTTAGCACCCCTGCCTTGCAGCACTAGGGGTCCTTGGTTTGAGTACCAACCAGGACACTACCTGAATGTTCTCCCTGTACCTGCATGGGTTTCCTATGGGTTTCCTCCCATACCACCATAGACATGCTGGTATGTTATTGGGCTCCTGTCTTAAATGGCCCTAGTATGTATATGTATGCATGTCAAACAGGGACATTAGATATAAACTCCTTGAAAGCACTGCATAAATTGTCAGCGCCATATAAATATCAGTAATAAATAAATAGGTCTGCACAATTATAATGACTTTATGTGTTATTAAACCCACAACAGTAAAATCAGTCTGTATATGCAGTAAAGCATGTTTGTAATACTCACTGTGGAACCTAAGGGGGTTAACCCTCCGCATTGTGTAAAAAAGACTGTTTGATCCTGTCTTCTCTGATCCTCCCCTTCTTTCACTGTCCCCTATCCATCTCCTTATAGAATAAAGTCCTAGGAGGCACTCTGCACATGCTCAGTTTGGTGTGTATTGCTAGAGAGCTTTTTTTTTTTTTTTGGAGGGTGTATGTGATCAGCACAGGGCCAATCAGCACTGTCCAGACAGAGGGTCAGGGGTCATGCAGCCTTATAGGACAGTCAGCGGAGAATGAAAACTTCTCCTTCAAGCTTTAATCACTGATAGAAGTCACAAGACTGTTATATACTGCTGATGAGAAAAGGTATTTAGCAGTTTATATTTACTAAAATAATTGCATTTCTGTGGGAGATCATATATAGCGAAGGCAGGGTCCAGGGTTTAGTAACACTTTTAAGATTACATTTTCCCATTTTTGCAAATATTTAGAGATTTTTACATCTACTTTATTTAAAGTAATTCCCTAGATTTTAATTAGTATGTAGTTCCTTCTTATTCAAATCCTAAGAAAGGGAAGTCAATTAATTCATCTCAGAACAAGGTTAAATAATCTTAACTCTGCCATATGAGAGCCTCTTGGAAACATTGCAGTGTGCCGCACAAGATAAACCCAGCTATAATTTACATTCAGGCCTCTTAGGAGATGGTGATAAAAATCTGTCCTGGGCTTAATGCCAAATATACACGCTCGTTAACTTGCTCTCATACTTTTGTCACAATTTCATGTTTCTAAAGAATGACTTGTTTCAGAGCTGAAGAACTGTGGAATCACTGGCAAGTACCCGAGTGATAAGAACAAAACAATACAGAAACAGACAAATCATCTATTACATATTTAACTTTAACAAATGACATATCTACAGTATATCATGTTCAGCCATAAGGTGGTACTTCACTCAAAATGTTTTTCATTTTTGAATAGAGTAGGAAAGGGTTAGAACCTTTTGTAAGGTTTTTCCAGCTATCTGTGTTTCATTTGGATGATTTCACTGTCCTGCACCGGGGAACAACAAGAAAGTAAGAAGGAATCTTTCCAAGAGGACAATAAAAAAATGTAACAAGATTCCAACCTTTTCTCACTCCATGAAAAAATAAGTATTTTTATTGTCAATGCGCCATCTTTTCAAGTAGTAGCTTCACAGATAGCTTTGCATGCAGCTGTATCGCTTACCCCCGCAGGAGCCACTGGTGATGGTGGGTTCTTTGTTCTGATCACCCCATCTGACATACACTTAAATCAGACCTTTACCCCCTTCGCTAAAAATCACAGCAGCATACAATTCTGCATGCTGATAGGAAATCATCTTACATTCATTAATTTAAAAAAAAAAAATGGCATTTACTTACAATTACTGATTTTCCACTTCCTGGCTGAGTGAGGCACTGGTGATGTAACCAGGACCTTACAGATGCATCTTGGGAAGTTTCTGTCATATGTTCCAGGAAGTTGACCCAGAGTTCTAGGAAGCAGAATTCCAGGCACTAAAGAGAGATGGATTCTCCCCCCCATCCCCTTTTCTGTTTTCCCTTTGCCCCCCACCCCCCAATTATATCCCCTTCTGTCAGTTTCCTGTGTCCTGTGCTTATCCTGAACATCGCATCTGACTCAGTAATGTTCATTATGGGGTTGATTTACTAAAGGCAAGATGCCCTCTGCAAGTGCAGTTGCTCCAGAGCTTAGTAAATGAGGTAAGGCTTCACTTTGCAAAGAGTACCCAATTATGTGCTATGCATTTTTGCTTGCACATGATTGGATGACGGAAGTCAGCAGAGCTTCTGCTCATTTACTAAGCTCTGGAGCATCTGCACTTGCGGTGTGACTATTTGCCTTTATTAAATCAACCCCTATGTGTTTAACCAGGTTTATTCGATCACACTGCTTATTTGTTGGATGATGTCTCCATTGTGAGTTTTATATGCTTATCTGTACTATGCTCACCATGTCAAACAATTTTGTTTACATTTATTTTGTGCTATTTTTGAATAAAAAAAAAAAAAAAAACTCCCATTTTGTAAAAAAAAAAAAGAGAGAGAGATGGATTCATCTGACCTGAGTGGAAATGGCCGCAATGAGAAGAGTGGGGAGGAAAAGACAGGTAAGGTATTTAGAGGGGTTGTAAAGGTTCCTGTTTTTTCACCTGAATGCATCCTATGCATTCAGGTGAAAAAACATCTGACGATTACCGGCCCCCCAGCCACCCGTTTTACTTACCTGAGCCCTGGAAAGTCTTGCGTCGTGAAAGCGCTCTTCCTTTGCCCGTGCTTCTCGGCTCTTCATTGGATAGATTGATAGCAGCGCAGCCATTGGCTCGCGCTGCTGTCAATCAAATCCAATGACGCGGGCGCCGGGGGGCGGGGCCGAGTCCTGTAGTTGGTGGCTATGGACGCCGAATACAGGACTCGGGAGTGCGCCCGCAAGGTAACCCTCTTGGGAGAGCACTTCCCAGAGGGGGTTATCTGAGGTGGGGAGGAGCCAAAAGAGCCGCCGAGGGACCCCAGAAAACGCAGTTTGGGGCCACTCTGTGCAAAACGAGCTGCACAGTGGAGGTAAGTATGACATGTTTGTTATTTTAAAAAAAACAAATGCAAACCTTTACAATCACTTTAAAGAATAAAAAGCCTGCAAATATCTATAAGTATCATTTTGTAGATTGCCATTAATAAATATTTCTAAAGGTGCCTTTATTGTAACCTTTAAGATAAAGGTGAAGTTCCACTTTAACCACTTAAGGCCCGGGAGGATTTACCCCCTTAATGACCAGGCAATTTTTTGCGCTACAGCACTGCGTCGCTTTAACTGACAATTGCGCGGTCGTGCGACGTTGTACCCAAACAAAATTGTTGTCCTTTTTTCACACAAATAGAGCTTTCTTTTGGTGGTATTTGATCACTCTGCGGTTTTTATTTTTTGCACTATAGACAAAAAAAGACAATTTTGAAAAAAATAAAAAATAATAATAATTTTATCCTCAGTTTAGGCCAATATGTATTCTTCTATATATTTTGGGTAAAAAAAAAATTCAATAAGCGTATATTGATTGGTTTGTGCAAAAGTTATAGCGTCTACAAAATAGGGGAAAGTTTTATGGTATTTTTATTATTATTTTTTTTTACTAGTAATGGTGGTGATCAGCGATTTTTAGCAGGACTGTGACATTTCTGTGGACAGATCGGACACTTTTTTGGGACCAGTGACATTATTACAGTGATCAGAGCTAAAAATATCCACTGATCACTGTATGAATGACACTGGCAAGGAAGGGGTTAACACCAGGGGGTGATCAAGGTGTTAAGTGTTCCCTAGGGAGGTGTTTCTAACTGTGGGGGGAGAGGACTGACTGGGAGTAGAGAGAGATTGCTGTTCCTGATCACTAGGAACAGACGATCTCACTGTACTCTCCTGTCAGAATGGGGATTTTCTTTGTTTACACTGGCAGATCCCCATTCTGCCTCTTTGGGGAGCGATCGCGGATGACCGGCGGACATCGCGGCCGACGGACCCGCGCATCGGCTCCCCCAATGTGCAGCAGGGGCACGCGCCATAAATAGGCTCTCCCAGCAGGCCAAGGGCTAAAGAAACTCCCCCCAATTGACTGAGACACCCCATCCATTCATAACTTGACCTTGCTAAGCCCTTGTCTA
This sequence comes from Rana muscosa, assembly GCA_029206835.1. Classification (NCBI taxonomy): domain Eukaryota; kingdom Metazoa; phylum Chordata; class Amphibia; order Anura; family Ranidae; genus Rana; species Rana muscosa. The sequence continues at coordinate 1,028,004,736 of CM055117.1, forward strand.
TCTAATGTCACCAGCATAACGCCACCTAGCGACAGAAGAGAGAAGGTGCAGCAAGTCCAGAACTAGAGAGGAATTGGTGGATCTACTAACAAATAACCAGGACAACTACCGCCTGGCAAACTAAATTTACTAGCAACCCTGCCTAAACACCAGGGTGCTACATTATAGCTGTCATCACTGTATAAGGCAGAAAAATGTCAGGCTATGATACATTTTATATTTTGGAATTGTAAACTGTAATTGGTGGAGAACACAGGTGGATCAGATGGTTTGGTTTGTTGTGGAAGTTGGCTGATTAATAGATTAGTCCTGTCTAGAACCCTAACTTTGAAATGGACTTTTTTGACTTGTGATTTTCAGGAGCCTCATTTTGCAGGGTCCTTTCTGGCATGTTGAATCATAACGGTCTTGAGGATCTCCAGATGCAGTCTATCTTTGTCAAGGCGCTTGACCTTGACAAAGATGGACTGTGATCGATTGTAATGTTGGTTAGAACAAACTCTTGTTTGGACATATACTCTTGCACCAAATTTTAACCCTTTAGACAGAAAATATATATAGTAGTTCAGCTATTCTCAATCAGGGTTCCTCCAGAGGTTTTTAGGGGTTCCTTAAACTGTGGCTGATTAAATTCCCATTTCATGGTGCCTGCATAGTCCCAGGGTCAACACCACTTGGTAGACCCAGTTGCATGAAGCAAAGGACTTTTTAGCTGCCCATAGTGGTTGCATTTTTTTCTACTCACCATCAATGTAAGGAACATTTTTTCACTGACCACCAATAAATTAGCAAGGATTCCTCCGAGACCAGAAAATCATTTCAAGGGTTCCTCTGTGGTAAAAAGGTTCAGAAAGGCTGTAGTGTTTGTTTTGTTTTTGAAACAGGGACATTCACAATTGACAATCACTTTATATATCAATCTATTCCAAAGATACAAAGGTTTCACTTTTGCAATATGGGATTATTCACAATATGCATTGCTGATTGGAAAATTAGACATCCCAGTGCTTTGTTTCACATCCCGGAATAGAGCTGACATAACTATGAAAAGTAGTAAACCAGATTGGCTGTATTAACAAAGCCTCCATCCAAAATACTGTCATATTGGAGATAATACAGAGCCATGGTTCTGCATTTTAATGTACAGACTGATGTATGTGAAGGGGACTATGTTTACAGAAGTCCGGCACAGACTCTGCGCCATAAACCTCATGACTGCTCAATAAAAAGCTGAATCACTTTGTCTTGGTGTTAAGTCCTACTATTATTAGTTTTGCACTTAATAAATAGACTGCATGGAAAATACACAAAATGGACAAGCAGATAAATTCACAGACATTTTGTGTAACATAGGAGAGGGTATGTCTAATGTCCTATATGTATAGAAATAGTTGAGAGATACATTTTTGCTTTATATTTGCTGTAGATAACTTTTCTACATAGGGACATCTTTGTATTTATATTCCACTAAATGCCCATTGGATGTCTCATGTGGTTTAGAGCATACACTGTAAGTACAGCTGCCGCATTCAAGATTTTGCGGCCAACAACCCTGGTATGTTTTTAACTTTCATGGATTACAGATAACAAATTGTTGTGTAGCACACAGACCCTTTCGCTCCATCCATTTCTGCAGTAAGGCACACCTGCTACTTGCCCGTTATCCAACTCCAAGTATGGAGAGGCGAGCGGTGTTAGATTTTTGGGCCTTGCAGCGAGTTACCTCTCTAGAGTGGATCCCTGGTCTCTGTTGTCTAGGCGGAAGTCCCTTTTTAATAAAGCCAATGTCCACACAGGTGTAAAACCTAAGCAGCAAGGTTTTATTATTTTCTTGAGGTAAAACTTGGAAGAGAGAGAGAGTAGAAACGACAAAGTAGGGGAAGGTTCAGGCACGCAACACTTAGATTCAGTACCGTCGCCACTCAAGCCTGAGTGGGTTTTGCTCACCCGGATAGTCCCTTTTTAGATAGGTCCTAGCAGCCGATGTAGAGCACAAATTAATCTGTCCTTTATAAAATGGGGATGGGATTGGAAATCCTCTGCCACAGGATTATCCGGTCCCAGACCTCCCAGCCAAGCAACAATGAGAGAAACCTTTAGAATATTGCAGGGCTTGTATCAATGATGATGGATCCCTCTTTAGGTAGGCCTCCAGACCTCTCCCAGAGACAGCAGTACAGTCGCTATCTCCAACAGGACTGATCTTCCCCTGGAATTCCTTTCCTAAAGTTGGGCCCCCTTTCCAATGGGCAGCCTGGGATCCTTTTGTGAGGTTTAGGCCCTCGCCAGCCGAGCTGGGCCTACCAAGCAGCGATGCAGCCTCGGGCTAAAGGTGCCCGAGACTGAAACACACGCACGCACCCCTGGCCATGAGGGCCACAAGAGGTGGGGGTACGTGCCGAACGTCCTCCAGGACCAAGGGGTCCCCTGGAATGCCTCGCGCCTAATGGCGTCTGCCCCTCTTGTACCCTCTCCCAGCATGCACAGTGGGTCAACCACTCCCACTGCACGGCTGCCGAGAGAGGACACCCAATGGCGCTGTGGTACCCCCTGTGGTTCAACCCGAGCCAAAATTGACAGCGCCATCTTCAGGCAACAGGGAACTATACTGCCAGGCAGCATCGCACCCAGAGCAGAAGCAATTTAAATGATAAACAGGTCTGAGCCTAACTATTAGCTCAGACCACCCCCAAATTTGCACATATAGCGTCCCATAAATTGGGATGGGAGCTACAGTTGATTCTATCAACACCTTGTCATTGATTCATATAGAGTCCCATCATGCTTGCTTACTCTTTGACTCATTTTCTGCTCTGCAAATACAACCTAAATTCATAATTTATATTTATCATCTATAAAAATAAATACCAGGAGCAATCCACCAGCTTATGTACCTTGATCTTCCATTTTCATTTTAAATATGTATCAGAGGGTCTGTCAACTCAAAGTGGCTTCTTAGAACGTCTCCATGAGATTTACACCATGTACAATTACACCATTGTTCCAGCTCTTACTTACCACTCATAATAGACTTTATCCTTTGCTACTTAAAATATGATGTAAAAGAAAACAGAACCTCAGGACCAGGGCTTTTTTTCTCAAACAATAGGTTCTGGATCTTAAAGGGGTTGCAAAGGTTTGTTTTTTATTTTCTAAATAGGTTCCTTTAAGCTAGTGCATTGTTGGTTCACTTACCTTTTCCTTCTATTTCCCTTCTAAATATTTTTTCTTTCTCGTACATCACGGGACACAGAGCGACATAGTCATTACTAATGGGTTATATAGTTACCGTCAGGTGCTGGCACTGGCAACTTCCAAAACCGGAAGTACCCTCCCCTATATAAGCCCCTCCCATCCGGGAGCACCTCAGTTTTTTGCCAGTGTCTAAGGTGTTGGCCAAGAAGAAACATGTGTTTTTCACTGAGCTTGCGTACAGGTTCTTTTGGGCCTCAGTAAGCTATTCCGGATCCGACCAAAAAAGCTTCATAGCTAAACGGTCGGTACCCGGGCCTTGCAAAGAGAAGAGCAAGGTTTTGCCTGTAATGCTTCTCTTAGGAGAGCTGGACCCTGGGATCCAGAGCTCTGGTCATACCCACGACCAAGATGTTTTCTGTGCAGGGTGCTATACAGGTCCAGGGGAGTGGAATCCTTGGGAACCCGGTCCCTGAAGGTTTGATTACAATGCCTGCCGTGATAGGTGAAGTTTGGGCTTTTGTGGACCAAACAAAGTCCTGCGGCGAGGAACAGGTAAGTGGGGGCCCCCAGGAACTTGGTTCTATTGGGGGACCCCCAAGCCTAATTTGTCTTTCTGTCTGTTACCTAATGGTATTCCCGCAAGATTCTGTGCATGCCTGTAACTACTAAAAAAATGTAATAATTTTTAATGGTGGTCAAGAAAAAAAAAAAAAAAAAAAATGTTTTTTTATATATATTTAGTATATTAGACTGCGGTACCTGTGTTTGTCCACTAGAGGCTGCTGTGGAATGTTTTCTTGTCATGTGGACTAGTTTCTTCTCAGAGAGCAAAGTCCAGGCAGTTGGTGAGTTCTCCTATAGGAAACTGCTTCCTCTGCCATGTTGCAGTGCTCGTCCATCCCCCGGCCTGCGGCAAAGAGGGGCCCTGGCTCCTGTCCCTGGTTTCCATGTTTGAAATTAGCGCCGAGGGCGCACGTGGCCGCGCGCGTGCGCGTGCACGCGCCTCTATATATATAGAGGTGAGCCGGAAAAGGGGGCGGAGCCTGGGGGATGACGCTCTGTGCGCGCCGCAGCGCTTCTGCGCATGTGCGGGCGTCCCAGCAGGTTTTAAAAAGCCACAATATTGTAGTAAGCTGGCTATGAAGTACAGAGACAGAGCTGGCAACATTTAAAGGCATACAGCAAGCGGTTGATACAGGCATCCCCTAGAAAGGCACATTAGTAGACACCAACTGTTTATTATAGCAGCATTTATGCTAGACTATTATCAGTAACTGGTGTATTTCGGCTGGAATACCTCAGCTTTGTGGCTTAGGAATATGCCGTCTAAAAACTCCGGGACTAGAAATTCCAGGAGGAATAGGGGGTCTCCATCGGGCTCTGAGGATCTTGGGCATGCTTTGGCTGCACCAGTCTCCCCTGAAGAATCAGAGGTTAGTGACCGTAGGGCACCCTCAGGAGTACCTGGTACTGTGGCTGTCCCCAGTTCACCTGCTCCTGTGTATGTAACAGAGGAGGTTTTTTCCTCAGCTCTGGGAGGACTGGAAGAGAGATTGTCAGCATTAATCGCTGCTTCCCTGTCACAGGAGAAAAGCGCTCGATCTCCGTCTCCTCCCTCAGAGTGCCTGTTAACAGAGCAACAGTCCCATACAGAGGTCGACCTACCTGAGGGGGATCAGGATGAGGTTGATTCGGTTGTAGAGGAATCAACAGTGGAAGAGCCGTTCTCAGCATCACATGCTGAGAGGTTATGGGTTCAGTCCCTGACTAATATGGTCCGATCAGCATTTAAAATGCCACTTGCGGAGCCATCCTCCACTTCTGTCTCCTCTTTGGGGTCGCTAAAAGCTCCCCAGACTGTTTGTTCCTTTCCGATCCATCCTTTACTGGAGGGGCTCATTTACCAGGATTGGGAGCATCCTGACAAAATATTTACTCCCCCCAAGAGATTTCCGGTGGTCTATCCCATGGAGGATAAGTTCATCAGAAAATGGAAGGTCCCTACAGTGGACGCAGCCATCTCTTGTGTGAATAAATCACTGACATGTCCGGTGGAAAATGTCCAAATGTTCAAGGACCCAATAGATAAAAAATTGGAGTCATTATTGAAATCTGCTTTTTCTACAGCAGGATTGGTGACACAACCAGCAGTGGCAGCTATAGGGGTATGCCAAGCAGTGAACGATCAGTTGAAACAGGTCTTAAGAGACTTGCCGGATCAGCAGGCTCTTGCCCTAGCTGATCTACCTAGAGCCTTATGCTTTGCGGTGGACGCTATAAAGGATTCAATCCATCAGGCCTCCCGCCTTACGCTGTCTGTAGTACATATGCGCAGGCTTCTATGGCTCAAAAACTGGTCTGCTGAAGCTCCCTGTAAAAAATTGCTGGTCAGCTTCCCATTTCATGGGGAGCGCTTATTCGGGGAAGACCTGGACAAGTATATCCAGAGAATTTCCAGCGGTAAAAGTACACTTTTGCCGGTTAAAAATAGAGTTAGAGGTCCCTCCTTTAAGAGGCCGGCTTCTCCAGTCCCTAGGACATCGGCTGTGAAACAGTTCCGACGGCCTCCCCGGTCAAATCCCGGAGGTAAAAATCAGGGACAGTTACAGGGTAACAAGAAGCCCTGGAGCAGGAGAGGTACAAAACCTCCCCCAAAGTCAAATGCATGAAGGGTTGCCCCCACCCAATCGGGTGGGGGGAAGACTTCAGTTGTTCATGGCCAATCTAAGAACACGAGGTGTAACGATAATGGCATATCTAGACGACTTGTTGCTGATAGACCACTCAGTGGAAAAACTAGAAGTGGTTGTTCACGAGACAATCAAGTATCTGGAATATCACGGTTGGATTATCAACCGAGACAAGTCAGCCCTAAAACCAGTCAAAAGTCTGGAATACTTGGGGCTAAGGCTGGATTCAGACCAGAAAAAGATTTTCTTGCCTCAAGAAAAGGGGTCGTCTTTGAGAGATTTGATCCACTTAGTGGGTTCAAAAAGACAGCCATCCATACGCCTGTGCATGAGGCTGCTGGGAAAAATGGTGTCATCATTCGAAGCAGTACCCTACGGTCAATTCCATTCAAGGAAGTTGCAAAGGGCCATACTGTCAGCCTGGAACAAAAAAGTTCAGGCTCTGGACTTACCAATGTCCTTGTCCCCTTCCGTTCGCAGGAGCCTCCGCTGGTGGTTGGTTCCCCAGAATCTGGAAAGAGGGAAATCCTTCAGTCCGATTTCCTGGAAGGTGGTCACTACAGATGCCAGCCTTATAGGCTGGGGAGCAGTACTGGAGCAATGGTCTCTCCAGGGCAGATGGTCGGATGCGGAAAAGGCCCTGCCCATCAATCTCTTAGAGATACGAGCAGCCCGGTATGCCCTAGTAGCATGGACATCCAAACTCCAAGGGTCCCCTGTCAGAGTTCAGTCAGACAATGCCACAGCAGTGGCATATATCAATCGTCAGGGGGGCACCAGGAGTCGTGCAGCCCAAAGGGAAGTAAATTACATCCTGAGATGGGCAGAAAGATATGTCCCAGCCATATCTGCGGTATTCATTCCAGGGGTGGAGAATTGGAAGGCAGACTTTCTAAGTCGCCAACAATTATGCCCAGGGGAATGGTCCCTTCATCCCGAGGTTTTCCGGACAATATGTCAGCGGTGGGGAACACCGGATGTAGATCTGCTAGCATCCAGATTCAACACAAAAGTGGACAGGTTTGTCTCTTGGGCAAGGGATCCCCTAGCGTGCGGCTCGGATGCCCTAGTGTTCCCTTGGGATCAGTTCAAGCTGATATATGCATTCCCACCGCCACAATTGTTACCTCGATTACTCCGCAGAATCAGGGTAGAAAAGAAACCAGTGATTCTGGTGGCTCCAGCGTGGCCCCGAAGAGCATGGTACGCGGAGATTGTAAAAATGTCTGTGGGGAGTCCTTGGACCCTCCCACATCGTCCGGACCTGCTTTCGCAGGGACCGATATACCACCCTTCCTTTCCAGCCCTAGGTTTGACGGCCTGGCTATTGAAGCCCACATTCTAAAAAAGAGAGGGCTCTCTAATGCTGTGGTATCTACCATGATCAATGCCAGGAAGCCGGTATCCAGGCAGATCTACTATAGAATCTGGAAGGCGTACATCGCCTGGTGTGAGGCCAAGAAATGGCATCCACGTAAATACGTAATAGGTAGGATTCTGGACTTCCTACAATGGGCTGTAGATAGGAAGCTTGCCTTGAGTACTATCAAAGGTCAGATTTCGGCCTTGTCAATATTTTTTCAAAGGCCCTTGGCTTCGCATTCACTAGTCAAAGCCTTTATACAAGGAGTGATGCGTATTAGTCCTCCGGTTAATATTCCCATATGTCCATGGGATCTAAACTTGGTTCTGTCGGTTCTACAGAAACAACCATTTGAACCATTACAGCATATTTCCTTGGTGCTTCTCACCAGGAAATTGATTTTTCTAGTAGCCATTTGTTCGGCTAAAAGAGTATCGGAATTAGCAGCTATGTCCTGTAAGGAGCCATATCTGGTTATCCATAAGGACAGAGTAGTGTTACGTCCTCATCCAGCCTTTCTTCCTAAGGTGGTATCGAGTTTTCATTTGAACCAAGATGTGGTTCTTCCTTCTTTTTTCCCCAAGCCTACTTCGGTAGAGGAAAAGTTATTGCATTCTTTGGATGTAGTAAGAGCAGTTAAAGCTTATCTAAAAGCCACTGCTCAGATTCGCAGAACGGATATTTTGTTTATTCTGCCGGAAGGCCCCAGAAAGGGTCAGGCAGCGTCAAAATCTACTTTAGCCAAGTGGATTCGACAGGTCATAATACAAGCCTATAGCTTGAGAAGTAGACCGCCTCCGTTCAAAGTTAGGGCGCACTCCACGAGAGCAGTTGGAACTTCATGAGCAGTGCATCACCAGGCCTCCCTGGCTCAAATCTGTAAGGCCGCAACATGGTCTTCGGTACACACGTTTACTAGGTTCTACCAGGTGGACGTTAGAAGTCAGGAGGATGTCGCCTTTGGGCGCAGTGTGTTGCAGGCCGCAAAAGATCCTCATGTCTGATAGCGCTCAGCTTATATATGGTGTATCCCCCCCCTCATTTGGCATTGCTTTAGGACATCCCATTAGTAATGACTATGTCGCTCTGTGTCCCGTGATGTACGAGAAAGAAAATAGGATTTTTATAACAGCTTACCTGTAAAATCCTTTTCTTGGAGTACATCACGGGACACAGAGCTCCCACCCCTCTTTGGGGACACTTATTGCTTTGCTACAAAACTGAGGTGCTCCCGGATGGGAGGGGCTTATATAGGGGAGGGTACTTCCGGTTTTGGAAGTTGCCAGTGCCAGCACCTGACGGTAACTATATAACCCATTAGTAATGACTATGTCGCTCTGTGTCCCGTGATGTACTCCAAGAAAAGGATTTTACAGGTAAGCTGTTATAAAAATCCTATTTTTTCTTTGTTTTCTTTGTCTGAATTTCTCACTTCCTGTTCCTCCTCAGTAAGCTGTTCAGTAAGCTGTTCTGGATGACTCCACACCACTCGGATGATGGTGTGAAGTTTAGTGAGGAGAAACAGGAAGTGAGGAATTCAGACAAAGAAAAAAAACATTTAGAAGGTAAATCAAAGGAAAAGGTAAGTGAACCAACAATGCAGTAGCTTAGAGGAACCTATTTAGAAAAGAAAAAACGAACCTTTACAACCCCTTTAACCACGGCCCCACAAACCCCTCCCCTACACACACCCTCCAAATCATATCAAATAGTGGGTGTGGTCAGTCAAATTTCACGAAAACAGTAGGAGGGTCTTAAAGGGGCATTAAATACCAGGATTGCATTACATACAGAGTGCAGAGCTGTCACTTGTAAACAGAGAAACCGGACTTCTGTGTTTACAAGTGATTTTGGTGAGTAGGCACCAAAGGGTCTGAGCCAGAGGTGGTAGAACTGAGCTCCACCAAGTTCCCCCTGAAAAAAAGCCCTGCTCAGGACTACTAGATTTGTTGGTTGGTGAGCTGGGAACTCAAGTCCAGATTTTGTTCTGTAAGTTCTTTTGAAGCTAAGTTTATGTGTGACTAAACCCACTGGTATCCATCAAAAAGAACGGTATAAGATTAACTGTCACTTTTCTCCTTTTGTGTGAAGTTCTCTTCCTCAGACCCACTGATACTCACCTTTTCCGCAATCCCCCATCACTCCTTCTCATGTAGCAGCCAGCGCAATATAAGCAGTGATTTCGCGCATGGGGAGCATGTGACTTCCTCCCATGATGCATTGCTCAGGCCTAGCAGCCAACTTCTAGGCACAAACATAGTCACATGATGGAGGGGGTGATGTCACTACTCCCTATAGGTTCCAACACCAGGCAACACTGAGGTTTATGGCTGATGACTCTAAAGGAGGATGGATCAGTGGGAGAGGTGAGTATAAGTGGGTCAAGGGGAAGCCCTTAGAAACTGACACTGTGCCCTGAAAGGGCAAAGTGATAGTGTCTCTTCAAAGTACGTGTTCTTCGAAAAAAAAATGCTGGGGGAGAACCCTTCCTATTCTCACAGTGTGCATTTGTTAGGATGAAGGAGATGTGCGCATGCCCCATCACACACAACAAGGATCTTTGCCAGTAGGTTATATGGGCATACTCGTTTGCGTGAGAATGTGCGAGGGGCATTTCGCAAACATCTACATGTGCAAGCACATGGGCAAGATTCCAGACTTGGCGCCAGACTGCCTATTTAAAGAAGAGTAGTGAAACAGGAGATTGCTGTATGACCTTTAGCTGTTCCCAGTGACCAGAATCTGTGTTTGTTTTCTATTTTCCGTTGCTGGCCTGTCTTGTTTTTGGATTCTTCTATGCTCTGACCTCCTGCTGTGACCCAGCTTGGTTCTAACCTTCACTCTTCTTGTTGCTGATCTTGGCTTGCTTCCGGACTATAATCCTGCTGATTTCCCCTTGATGGCCTTGACATACTTCCTGTTTACAATCCTGTAGATTACCTCAGCTTGCTTCCTGACTGTAAATCTGCTGATTACCTGTTGATCACCTTGGCTTGCTTCCTGAGTATGATCCTGCTGATTACCTGTTGATGACCTCGGCTTGCTTCCTGATAATGATCATGCGATTACCTGTTGATGACCTGGGCTTGCTTCCTGACTATGATCCTGCTGATTACCTGTTGATGACCTGGGCTTGCTTCCTGACTATGATCCTACTGATTACCTGTTGATGACCTTGGCTTGCTTCCTGACTATGAAGCCTGCTGATTACCTGTTGATAACTCTGTCTTCCTTCCTGATCATGATCATGCTGACTGTACATTGCTGACCTTGGCTTGCATCCTGACCAGGCCATCTGCCTTCTCTCCTGCTTGATACCTATCTTTCAGGTTGTCAGCCACTGACTGTTTCAGATCCTGCCTCCAGAATGTCTTAGGTTCTGGTGTTCCTGTCAGCTGTAGTTCCAGTCTGATACTCTGTAGTATCTTCACCTGGTTCCCCAGTGGTCTTGTCTGTTTATAAGAACACGTCTATGCCAAGTCTCCTACCAGAATGAATCATTTGTGGACTGGACTCTTGGCCACTTTTTTCACTTTCACCCTTTGTCACCATTCCAGGGTTGTTTGGAACAGAACTGTAAGGGAAGCTCTCTTGTCACTTCGGCCTCTAACCAGGTATGTGATAGTAATTCAGTACAGTAGAGAATCCTGCATAGCTGTGTAAAATGGAAGGTAGGGCTGGAGTTAAGCTTTAACAAAAGCAGGGCTTTTTTTCAGGGGGAACTTGGTGGAACTCAGTTCCACCACCTCTGGCTCAGACCCTTTGGTGCCTGCTCACCACAATCACTTGTAAACACAGAAGTCTGGTTTCTGTGTTTACAAGTGACAGCTCTGCATTCTGTATGTAATGCAATCCTGGTATTTAATGGCCCTTTAAGACCCTCCTACTGTTTTCGTGAAATTTGACTGAACACACCCACTATTTGATGTGATTTGGAGGGTGTGTGGGACGAGGGGTTTTGTGGGGCGTGGTTACGTTCCAGCACCTATTGTTTGAGAAAAAAAGCCCTGAACAAAAGACAAATGGACAGGGCTGAAACCAAGTCTTGCAGTGAGGGAGTGAATACACAGCAATGGATCTTGAGTTTTTTTTTATTTTTATTATTATAGGTGTGGGTAGGGTTAGTATACAATCTCTTGACACTGGGTTGGACACCAAGGGGACTCCATAATCACTTTGATCTGTGACTGAAACGAGTAACAGACTGAAATGAGTGAAGATTGAAATTCCAGAATAAATATGAAATTGAACTGCCACACCAATTATGATTCAGATCCAAGTTTATTTCAAAGTAAAATGTGATGGCAGACTGTACATAAAGTCAACCCTTCATTAAGGCTTGAAAGATGAGGAACAATGTATGCAGACTGAGTAGTAAATTAATTGAGTAGGGAAGATAGGGAACAATGTATACAGCCTGGGTAGTAATTGTTAGGTATGGTGACTGTTTTGTACAATTTTTGTCAGAAGCTGGTTGAAGCAACAATTACATATATTGTTTCCTATCTCTCAAGCAACGATTAAGGGGGTAAAGTTGAGAGTACACTGATTGAAATTTGGCGAGTTTAGCAGTCGTTTGATCATCTTCTGTTGAAAGGACATGTTTGAAAACTTTCCTTGATCAGTGGCTGCAGCCAATCAACAGCAGTTGCTAATCGGTGTATTTTGACAGCGGCGGGGGCAGCTGTCAGAATACAATGTCCCGGTGGGTCAGATTCCTCTATCCGGAGGATGCCAGCTTAAGAGGAGCTCCAGGCACCCCCACCAAGAAAATAAAAGTCAGCAGCTACAAATTCTGTAGCTGCTGACTTTTACTATTTTGGCACTTACCTGTCCTGGAATCCAGCGGTATCCTCACCCGAGCCGATTTTTGAATTGGCTATCAGGTGCTGGCGCCGCCATCTTGACTAAGGGAAACCGGCATTGAAGCTTGTGGCTTCACAGCCACTTTCCCACTGCGCATTTGCAAAGCACGCAAATATTTGTGAATGGGCCAGCTGCGGGGGGAAGGAGAAGGAGACAAATTTCAGGCTCAATTCGCCATGGTGAACCTCAGCCAGAAGTGGGAGCGGGCACTTGTCAATACCAAGTACCCACTCCCCCCCAAAAGGTGCCAAATGTGGCAGTGAAGGTGGGGAGGAGGTAGAAAGGCAGAGCTTTCCCTTTTGGCTGGAGCTCCACTTTAGGGCTTCTGCTCTCAAAAGATGTTGGTTGTATGAATGTTCTATCTTTTATCTGAGTTTTATCTACGTATGAATAAACTTGTTTGTGGACTGTTTCTGAATCACAGGCATGTGGTGTCAATCCACTAGGAAAAAAATATATATATAGATATATATATATATCTATATATATATAGATATATATATATAAGCAGAGAGCATTTTGGCAGAATATTAAGTACTTATCTGTACTTGCAGGGATGTACTGCACACATACGTCTTTTTATTTTGCCCTGCCATTCAGTTAATGAGCTTCACAGTATTATCTGGATGTTTGGAGAGCCCTCTGCTGTTTAAAAGCAACAACTACAGGTAACTAATACTGAGCTCCATTTTGCCATTATTATTATTATTATTTGCCAGGCTTTTATAGAAATTGACCAAAGATGGGAACATATAGATATACAGTGGGGAAAATAATTATTTGATCCCACTTACCAAGAAAAGAAAGGTCTATAATTGTTATCACAGGTGTATTTTAAATGATAGAAACAGAATATGAACCAAAAATCCAGAAAACTTGAGTTGCAGTTCAGTAAAATAAAATTATTTGATCCCCAAGCAAAACATGACTTAGTACTTGGTGGAGAAACCCTTGCTGGAAAGCACAGAGGTAAGACATTTCTTGTAGTTGGTGACCAGGTTTGCACACATCTCAGGAGGGATTTTGGTCCTCTCTTCTTTACACATCTTCTCTAAATCCTTAAGGTTCCTACGCTAGGGTTGCCACCTGTTTGGGATTCACCCAGACAGTACGGGTTTTGAGTAATTTTGAATCATGTGTCCGGGTCTCCTTCCGCTTGGTACCCGGACACATGATCCAGACCGGACTGTGACTCTGGGCTTCATCTACTCAGCTGGTGGCTGGGGGAGGAACATGACTAGTTGCTGTTTATCAGGCACAGGTTCTTCTCTTTATTCAGCAGTTCCGACAATGTAATCCGAGTCCCGACATCCATTTCTATACCGATCAGCCGGGTAATGTAAATGCCGGGAACCACAGCATAAGGATTACGCTGGGCCTGAAAATCATCAAATAGCCCCGGCGAAGTATTCCTTGAGCGGCGGTTCCCGACAATTACATTGCCCGGCTGATCAGTATAGAAGTGGACGTGGGGACTGGGATTATATTGTTGGAACTGCTGAATAAAGATAAGAACCTGTGCCTGATAAACAGTAACTAGTCTTGTTCCTCCCCCAGCTACCAGCTGGTTACTCCCCAGTTCCCTGCTGATTTCACAGAATATACTGGAATGGCTGAACAGCCTCAGGCCCCTTTCACATGATTGGTTCGCCAGCCCGATCGGGTCACCCATTGATTTCTATGGGAAGGCGGGTGTCAGCGGATACGTGTCCGCTGACCAGTGTTGTAACTAACGCCGTTTAAATAAACGGCGTTAGGTAACGTAGCCACTTTTTGAGGTAACGAGTAATCGAACTGATTACTCTTCCCCTCATGGCACCGCCATTCCCATTACTTGGGCGGCGTTACCGTAATTACATCTACTCGCCGCCGCCACCGCTAGTAGATGTAATGTAACATTAACTAACTGCAAGCCGCCGTCTGCCTACCTGATCAGCGTGTCATACAGACAGATGGCGGCCATTGCAGTGTTCAAAAGCCGCGCCTCCCGAGTCCTCGTCGTCTGTGATAGGCGGAACACTCAATTTCACAGCAGGCAGTATTCCGCCTATCACGGACATCCTCTCATCCTCGTCTGTGTTATGAGGATGAGCAGATGTCTGTGATAGGCGGAACACTGAATGCTGGGAAATTGAGTGTTCCGCCTATCACAGACGAGGACTGGAGGAGGTGCAGCTTTTGAATAATGGAATGGCCGCCGGGAGTCGGGACGCCGCCGATCTGAGGTACTGTACACAGGCACAGTGAAGCACGGGCACAGTGAGGCATTGGGCACAGTGAAGCATGTTATCCCTCCTATCATTTTTATACACTGGAAATATTACATATATATCATCCTTCTACCGCCCCGTGTATATATAATATAACCAATATAGTTACTTTGCTGAGTAACTAATTACTTTTTCTATGTAGTAACTGAGTAACTAACTCCATTACTTTTTGGAAGAAGTAATTTGTAACTGTAACTAATTACTTTTTTAACATAAGATGAACAACACTGCCGCTGACACCCGCCTGCCATCCGAACCGACAAGATCCGCTCAAAACAGACGTATGGCGATACATCCAGCGGATCGGATGAAAATGGACAGGTGGTCAGTTTTCATCCGAGGAAAACAGGTGTATAGGCGCTGGGCCGCCACTGCCCCTACTTAAAAAAAGAAGTCCTATTTGTGTTATACTGCATTGCTTTTTTTTTTTTTTTTAAATACAGAGGAATACAAGGAAGAGACATAGATACAGCTCTAAGTTCCATATTAATTAGTTAACAAAGCAAGCAATAAGAAACATATAAGACATAACCTCATATACAAGAAAACATAAGAAAAGAAAACTTATGCTGCGTACACACGACCGTTTTTAATGTCATTGAAAAAAACTGCATTACTCTTTCGTCCATGGACCGACACAGCTTCTCTATTGACAAAGTGGGTATTATCCGTTAATTAGGAGTGACTAGGCAGAAAAACTTGTAAAAAGTGTTGCATCACACCTTCTACAGTACCGCCCAGGGGGCGGACCCTCTGGGTATACCCTCTCAGTCTGCATCTTCGCAGATCAGTTTTTTTCTGTCTAGCAAGGAGTAGGACATGGCTCCCTTCGGGCCCATTGGTCCGGGGAAAAAATATATATTTTTTTACATTTGTTGTTTCCTGCGATCTTCGATCAACTGCCGACTGGGTGACAGGCTGGATCCTCGATCCTTGTAGTCTCCCCAGTTTCGGCCATCGAGCGTGTGCCGACCCTAGCTACGCGCTGGGTTTTCCACGACATGCCCGTCGCTCCACGGGTGGCCGGTGAGCTTACGCTCCAGGGCCTGCATCGGACCGCTCAGCTTCGGCTGACCTTACGGCCGAGTCGCAGCAGCCTGGCCGGTGAGCTTACGCTCCAAGGCTTGCATCGGACCGCTCAGCTTCGGCTGACCTTACGGCCGAGTCGCAGCAGCCTGTCCGGTGAGCGTCATGCTCCAGGGCATACATATGATCGTCCCTTCTGGGTCCAATCACAGCATGCCTGGCCAACAGTCACCTTCCGTGCGCGGACGATGATCTGTTTGGAATGTCTTCCAGCAGAATACATGCAGGATAGGTAAGTAAAACTCCCCTGCCTCGGCTGGGTGATTTAGCTGGACATTCCTGGAGAGATCAAGTAAGTGGTTGTGGCCCCTTTCTTCCCTCTCTCCCTGCCTTTCCCTCCTCCCTGGGCTTCTAGCTAAAGGTTGCTGGGTGCTGGGGGTCACCTAGGGGGTCCCACTGGAGCGGGGCTGGCTGTAACTAACATTTAAAAGAAATGTCATTTTTTCTTACCTGTGTTTGTGTCCTTCCTCCTCCATGCTGTCGGCGGCCATTTTGAGGTGGTCCATGCCAAGTTTGGCCTCTTGTGACTGCCCGGCGGCCATCTTCCTGTGGTTCGGCCACACCCACTGGCCCCTATCAGCTGATCGGCGGCCATGTTTGTCCACCCTGTATGCAGATATTGCCGTTCGGCGGCCATCTTTTTGTGGGCTATGGCTGCTTGACCTCTATCTTCTGTCGGCGGCCATTTTCTTAGAGCCCACATTATCTTCCATACAGACGTTTTTGGCAACCATTTTTCGAGAGCCTCCGGCCTCTAGGGTGCATTACACTGGCGCGAAAATTCACACAGGCAGTGCTGATAAAAGAAGCAGACTGACACAGCAGCAGAGGGGACAGCATCACAGGCGCAGCATAGCAGTACCTATCCAGGGTGGTGAGTCCTCTGGGTGACCCGGCCTCTCTGCAGCACAGGAGGGTGGCCTATTGATATCTTGCCTGGAGCCCTGTGAGTGTCAGCGTGTGGTCAGCATGGCATCTGAGCCAGATGTCTTCTCCCCTGAAACACCAGATTTAGCAGCTGGTGCCCCTGAGGTGTCTATGAACGCTATGACTGCAATCCTAGAGGCGTTTGCTGCCAGGGTGGAAGCAGCACACGGGAATACAGGGGGTAGTAAACGCCCCATCCCCTGCAAGCTTCTGGGGATAATTCTGGTGCAGAACCAGGTCCAGCTACGGCTCGGGGCCCAGATTCTGACGCACCAGAGACTGCAGACCGTGACCGGACAGTGAGAATGACTCAAAGTCCAGGTCAGTACGCGAGACGGCTTTGGTATCTGACCTTATTACTGCAGTGCGGGATATGCTAAAATTGGAAAATACTGCAGAAGCAGCAGAGACTCCGGTCCACTTGGGTTTCATAGACCTGCCCGCACTGCTAAGGTGTTCCCTTGTGTGTCTTTTGATAAACTCTTATACAAGGAATGGGAGAACCCACTGAGGGTCTTTACAGCCCCAAAGAGGTTTGCGGTACGGTACCCCTTTTGAGGAGAGTTTTCTGAAGAAATGGACCTCTCCCCCCTATAGTGGACCCTCCGGTGTCCAGACTTAATAGAGCCACCACAATTCCTGTAGAAGGGGCTCCTGTTTTCTAGGACCCTGTGGATAAGAAGGCTGAAGCACTCGCTTGCTACCTATACTCAGTGGTAGGCTCGGCAGTACGCCCGGCATTGGCGGGGGCCCTAGTGTCTCACACACTTACTGAATGGGCAAGATTGCTACTCCAGGGGTTAAGGAGCGAGATGCTCCTCCTGATGAGATAACATTGGCCGACCTGTTGGTCCAGGGCCTTAGGTTTGTCTGCGAGTCAGACATGAATACTATTCCCCTGCTGTCTAAAACTTCGGTTTATGCAGTAGCAATACGCCACCTGATCTGGCTAAAAGGCTGGTCTGCGGACCAGACTTCCAAGAAAGCCCTGTTGGATCTGCCTTTTAAGGGCGACAGACTTTTTGGGGCTTCTCTGGATGACATCATCAAGGATGCCACAGGAAGTAAAAGCACTTTGCTTCCCCAAATTAGCAAGGGTAAGGGGCCACGCCAAGGGCAAGGGCCCTCCTTTACTGCACACAAGTGGTTTTTTCGTCCCCCTAGGGCGGCAGGGAAAAGACCCCAGGCCGATAAAGCGCCTGCCCAAGGACAAAAGCGTCCCTGGTCCCGCATACCCAATAAGCCTGCGGACAAATTTGCGTCCGCATGAAGGTCCACCCCCACCCAGCTCTCGGGTGGGGAGACGTCTTCGCAAATTCGCGACTCAGTGGACAGCACTAATCTCCGACAGGTGTGTTTGCGAAGTAATCTCCTCAGGCTACAAGATAGTTTCTCTCTTGTCCACCGGACAGATTCAACACCTCCAATCTCCAGCTACTACCGACCCGTCGGGAGGCCCTGTATGGGGCGGTCCAGGGTCTACTGGAACGCGGGGTAGTTATTCCAGTTCCAGAACTGGAACGGGGTTTTTACTCAAATCTGTTCATTGTGCCGAAGAAGGAGGGGGTTCGTCCAAGCTTGGATCTCAGAGCCCTCAATTGCTTTGTGAAGGTACAAAGTTTTCGGATGGAGTCGGTTCGATCTGTAGTCACGGCTCTCCATCCGGGGGACTTTCTGGCCTCCTTGGACATCAAGGACGCATACCTGCATGTCCCCATATACTCCAGACACCAGAGGTTTCTGCGATTTGCTATCGGGAAGGACCACTACCAGTTTGTGGCCCTCCCGTTGGGCCTTGCCTCAGCACCCAGGACGTTCACCAAGGTGCTCGCTCCGATTCTGGCACTTCTAAGACAGCGGGGTATCGCTATCACAGGCTACTTATACGACCTTCTGCTGAAGGCCCCTTCAAGCTCAGAATTAGAGGTAAGCGTGTCCATTACCTGTCAGACTCTTCGAGACTGTGGTTGGATACTAAACACGCAAAAGTCAGTATTGGTGCCCACTCAACGCCTAGTGTACCTGGGGTTGATTCTGGATTCCTCAGAGGCAAAGGTATTCCTCCCTGTGGAGAAGTTGCAGACCCTCCGGGCTGCAGTACGGCAGCTGACTTCCAGGAATTGGTTGTCACTCCGTTTTTGCATGCGAGTGTTGGGCCTCATGGTAGCCTCCTTCGAGGCGGTCCCATATGTTCAATACCACACTCGAGTGTTACAGAAGGAAGTTCTGTTCAGATGGAACAGATGCCCTTCATCTCTGGATTATCAAATCCGAGTGAGCCACCTAGTCAGGAGATCCCTGGTATGGTGACTGACAGCACCGGCTGTAATGGCCGGGAAGTCATTTCTTCCGGTTTACTGGATAGTGATCACGACGGACGCCAGCCTTACAGGTTGGGGGGGAGTCTGGGGTGTCCAGTCGGCGCAGGGTCGCTGGACCCCAGAGGAAGCCCTCCTGCCGATCAATGTCCTGGAGATCCGGGCGATCAAGCTGTGCCTCTTCAAATGGTCTCAGAGACTGCAAGGGCGTCCAGTCAGGATCCAGTCAGACAACGCCACAGCAGTGGCATATGTCAATCATCTAGGAGGAACAAGAAGCTCAGCTGCAGCATCGGAGATCGCTCGCATCCTGAAGTGGGCAGAGAGGAGCGTACCGGCACTGTCAGCCGTGTACATTCCGGGTGTGGAAAACTGGCAGGCGGACTACCTGAGCCGCCAGATGCTGGACCAGGGAGAATGGTCCTTACACCCGGAGGTGTTCCAACTCCTCTGCCAAAGATGGGGCACACCAGACGTAGATCTTCTGGCTTCCCGACTCAATCGGAAGGTATTGAGATTTGTGGCCCGGTCAAGAGACCCATGGGCAGACGCAACGGATGCGTTGGTAGCATCGTGGGGTCAGTATCGGCTAATCTATGCCTTCCCTCCCTTAAGGCTTCTTCCTCTTCTGCTCCGCAGAGTGGAGGCAGAGGGAATTCCAATGATCCTAATCGCTCCAGATTGGCCTCAGCGTTCTTGGTACGACGATCTAGTACGTCTGGTAGCAGACGTCCCCTGGCGCCTACCACTACGGAAGGACCTGCTATCGCAAGGTCCCATATTCCATCCTGCTTTACAGTCATTGGCTTTAACAGCATGGCTGTTGAGAACCGGGTACTGAGAGACCGGGGCCTGTCAGACTCAGTAATCTCTACTATGAGAAGTGCTCAAAAACCGTCCTCTAGGAAGGTCTATCACCGCACTTGGAGGGCCTACATCTCCAGGTGTGAGGAAATGAAATGGCATCCGCGTACCTATTTAGTTTCCAGAATCCTGCTGTTTTTACAGCATGGGGTGGACCAAGGGCTTGCCCTAAGTACGATTTAAGGGACAGATATCTGCCCTGGCTGTCTTTTTTCAGCGACCCCTGGCGACTCACTCTCTCGTGAGTACATTTGTGCAGGGGGTCCGACAGGTGGCCCCTCCGGTCCGTCCCCCGTTACCTCCGTGGGACTTGAACCTGGTCCTCTCGGTGCTTCAGAAGGCACCGTTTGAGAATATTAGAGATATTCCCCTGTTGACACTTTCTCAGAAGGTGGTCTTTTTGGTGGCTGTTACGTCAGTTAGACGAGTCTCTGAGCTGGCAGCCTTGTCCTGCAAGGCTCCCTATTTGATTTTCCACAAGGATAAGGTGGTGCTGCGGCCGCAGCCTTCCTTTCTTCCGAAAGTCGTTTCGGCTTTTCATCTCAATGAAGACATTGTACTTCCATCCTTGTGTCCTCAGCCGTAGAATCCTAAGGAGTCGGCGTTGCATTCCTTGGACGTTGTCCGAGCTTTGAGAGTATACCTATCTGCTACTTCCCTGTTCCGGAAGTCAGACTCACTGTTTGTTTCGGTGGCTGGTCCCAAGAAGGGCCAAGCAGTCTCATCGGCCACCATCTCTAGGTGGATCCGACAGATAGTAATCCAGGCTTACGCCTTAAAGGGTCAGGCGCCCCCCTTTCCTGTCACGGCGCATTCGACCAGGGCAATAGGTGCCTCTTGGGCTTTCCGACATCAAGCGTCTGTTTCCCAATTATGTAAAGCGGCGACTTGGTCGTCCGCTCACACTTTCACAAAATTCTACAAAATTCATGTAGGTGCATCTTCGGATGCCTCTTTTGGCCGCAAGGTTTTACAAGCGGCTGTTTAGAGTTGCAACTCCTCCGTTGGAGGAGTGCTGTTTTGTGTTTGGGGTGAAGTTTATTTTTATGCTGTTACCACCCCTCGTTTTTTCTCTGACACTGCTTTGGGACGTCCCACTTTGTCAATAGAGAAGCTGTGTCGGTCCATGGACGAAAGAGTAAATAGGATTTTTTACTCACCGTAAAATCCTTTTCTCTGAGTCCATGGACCGACACAGCACCCACCCCTCCTTTTAAGTTTGTACTGCTTTTTGACGAACTGATCTGCGAAGATGCAGACTGAGAGGGTATACCCAGAGGGTCCGCCCCCTGGGCGGTACTGTAGAAGGTGTGATGCAACACTTTTTACAAGTTTTTCTGCCTAGTCACTCCTAATTAACGGATAATACCCACTTTGTCAATAGAGAAGCTGTGTCGGTCCATGGACTCAGAGAAAAGGATTTTACGGTGAGTAAAAAATCCTATTTTTTCTCGACGTGATTTTTCGTGTTTCCTCTCAAGCCTGCCTTGCCTACACACTATCGTGGAAAAAAATGTTCGAGTAAAGCGCGGTGACGTCCAACACGTACGACGGCACTATAAAGGGGAAGTTCCATTCGGATGGCGCCACCCTTCATGTTAGTAAAGTTTATTGAGCGACGATTCACGCTTTTCAGCCTCGTGCTTTTCAGTCCGTTACAGCGTGACGAATGTGCTATCTCCATTACGAACGCTAGTTTTACCAGAACAAGCGCTCCCGTCTCATCACTTGCTTCTGAACATGCGCATTTTTTTCACGTCATTAAAGTCTACACACGGTCGTTTTTCATGACGAGAAAAACGACGATGTAAAAAACGACGTGAAAAATTAGAGCATGTTCCAATTTTTCTCGTCGTGATTCTCAGTGTTTTTCTCGTCGGGAAAACTGCTGGAAAGCCCACACACGATCATTTTTAATGACCATTTTAAAAAATGACATTTTTCTCATCATTAAAAACGGTCGCGTGTACGCGGCATTAGGAGAAAAATAACTCCCCCCCCCCCCTGGCCTTAAACATCTTACAGTTAATTGAGACCTGTTTATCTATTCATTGTTAAATCACATATTATGGTATCTCAATTCCCTCTATTTACTATTACAAACAAATAATATTTGGCTTATACATCCTGATATCTTCTTTCCCATATCAACATCCAGTTCCTTATACTTATTCCCGCTATAGTTTCGAACTTATCTTACTCAATTCCTGGCACTATTCCCATAACGTACCCACAAATAATAAAAAAAAAAAAACGCATAAAAAGCAAAAAAAAAAAAAAATTTAAATTAAAAAAGACAAAAAAAGAACAAGAGAAAAAAGAGGGAAAGGAAAAATAGATAGGAGAGTCTATGGCTGTAAAGGAAAAATAGAGCTTCCCTGATCATCCTAATTACCGCTGTAGATAAGATTAATCTCATTTGTCTAATTGGGCCTCTCAGTCGTTCATTTCATTTTCAAGAAGGGCTTTCCCCTCTTCAGAGGCCAGGAAAGCCCTCCAGGAAGACCAAGTCCCGGAGTATCTTTCCTGTTGGTGACGTGCCGAGAGGACCAGGTCTTCTAATCTGCTGATCTCCCTCACCTTCCGAATCCACATCTCTATTGTTGGTGGAGATAGTGATACATCGGCACCTAAGAGATGGCAGGTACTAGATTCCTTATATTCTTTCTCCCATAGTTGATTTATATGCAGGAGAAAGAACTCCGGATCTTCCGGTATCACTTGGTCTGTGCAAATTTGGAGGATTCGTTTCATTTCCGACCAGAAACTCCTTAGCTTGGGACAGTCCCAAAAAATATGTAACATAGTGCCTCTAATTCTCTGAGAAATAGATGGAATTTATCAACGGGAAACCTGAGCCTGGGACAATGCACACAACCACCCTGATGACATGATCCCCCCCCCCATTCCATCAGAATCCCCCTTCAAATCAGAGTCTCTCCTTTATATCAGTCTCCCCATCACATTAGAGTCCCCTCTTTGCATCATAATCCTCGCTTCACATTAGAGTCCCCCTATCCCGCCAGAGTCCACCTATCACACCAGAGTCCACCTATCACGCCAGTCCACCTATCACACCAGAGTCCACCTATCACGCCAGAGTCCACCTATCACGCCAGAGTCCACCTATCACACCAGAGTCCCCTCTTTTCATCAGAGTGCCCCCTTCAAGTCAGAGTCACCCCATTAAATCAGAGTCCGCCCTTCACACCAGAGCACCCCTCTCCCCATTTCAGGTCAGAGTCCCCCTTTGCATTAGAGGGCTCCCTTCACACCAGTGTCGCCCCATTCAATCAGAGGGCCCCCACTACATCACAGCCCCCCTTTGCATCAGATTTCCCCCTTCACTTCAGAGTGCCCCCCACTTTCATGTCAGCGTCCCCTCATCACTTCAGAGTCCTCCCATTGCTTCAACCCCCCCCCACCCCCCTTCACGTCAGAGTCCCCTCATTGTATCAGAGTGAAAGTCCCCCCTTCACAAACCCTCTATACATGATCCCCAATCACACAGCCCGCCCTCACCATAGAAAGTCATGACATTGATCCAGGATAAACTGGGTCCTGTGGTTGCAGCACCAAGGGGGGAGACCCAGGCAGCACCCTGGTTGGGAAACACTACACTATGGTGCCCTCATTCCCACCCCAGAAGGTGGATATTATCCTGATGATGAACAGTCTCTATGCTCTGCTCCTAGCTGGTATCTGTAGCTTCATTTCATTTTCCTCCAGGACTCCAGGTGAATAATTTTCCTGCCACGCAGAGCAGATTTTTTTTAATCACACATAATAAAAATCAGTATTTCCTGTATATTGAGATCATTGTAAAAAAAAAAAAATGCCAGTATTAAATATGGCGCCGCGTAGACTGACGTCTTCTCCGTGCGCCGGATGTGCCCGCCGGGAAAGCATCGTGTGACGCCAGTGTGCGTTTCCGGTGCTCGGATCGGGCTGTTCCGGATTGGAGGAGGGTCGGGATCCTCCGGGGGTAAGAAGGGGACTGTGTGTTCTGCTCATACATTGGAGGGACGGGTCAGTGCAGGGATGGAAAGTGGCCCTCCTGTGTGGGCAGTCACTGATATAGATGATGAACCTTCCATAGCTGGTGTGTGCAGAGACTGGCTGCTGACCATCTGCCCCAAGGAGCTTACAATCTAGGACCCCTATCAAACACTCCCATACCGGGACTAGTATAGACCAGTGCGAGTCCTCCTACCAGCATGTGTCTGGAGTACAGGGAGAACATGCAGACTCCATGCAGACAGTGTCCTGCCTTGTATTCTAAGCAGGGACCCCAGTGCTGCAAGGCAGAGTGTGACCGCCATGACACCAGCCTGCCCTTTATATTATAGGAGAAGTACAGACAAGGCTTGTTTGGCTGTACTTCTATGGATCACTGGAGTGCTCTGCGTTCCTGTGACCCGTTTTCAGCAGACAACGGGCTGACGTCACAGAAGTCGCTCCAGGCTCAGTGTCATCACTGCCACAGAGTCCGAATCTGGATCGACACCCGGCTCAGGATGAGCTCAGGTGTGTTCGGAACCCGCACATGCAGAGCCCGCCAGGAAGTTGGCATTGCGCTGCACTAATCAC
Organism: Rana muscosa; assembly: GCA_029206835.1. NCBI lineage: Eukaryota > Metazoa > Chordata > Amphibia > Anura > Ranidae > Rana > Rana muscosa. The sequence continues at coordinate 1,028,028,905 of CM055117.1, forward strand.
AGGCAGTGAGACATTTCCCGATCTCTGCAACCACAGATCAGGACAATGTCTCACTGCCTGCGATTAGCGCAGTGCCGATTTCCCGACGGGCTCTGCACATGCGTGTTCCGAACACGCCTGAGCTCATCCTTACAGCGAGCCAGCCGCTCCGCCTCCTTAACAGCCCAGCGCTCCAATGAGTGAGGAGGGAGAAGAGCGGATAGCTGTGATGACAGTATGCAGCTCTCAGTTCGGGGAGCTCTGAGAACTGAGCAATCGGCGATGTTCGATCGCTCGGCTCTCAGCGTTCGAGGCGCTGGGGGACAGATGCAGCATCCACCTAGGTAAGTATGAATAATAAAAAAAATACTACTTTTTGAAAGTGGAACTGCAATGTATCTGGGCACCACAAACGCTATTTAATTTTTGATATTCAAAGAAAACTCCCCCCATCCATCCATGTCTCCATGCTTTATTCTGCTAAGAAATCACTTTGACCCCCCTCTTACAAATACTGTAGCTGCTGAATTTTAGGACACTTACCAGTCCAGGGATTCAGTGCTGGGCTGTTTTTTTGACATTCTTCGGGTCCCCGGTTGCCTCCATCTTTGATGTGGGAAGCCGGCTGCGGCTTCACAGCTAGCCCCCTCCCAGGCATGCAGAAGTGGCTCTGCATCCACAGCCTCCTGGGATATGTGATGTGTCCCAGAAGGTTGCAGGTGGGCTAAACGTCCACGCTGACCATCTATTCAGAAATAAGTACCTGCATCAAGATCAAAACAAAATACCTCCAAAAGCATTGTTGGTAAAGGAGATAAAGTGGAACTTCCTTTTTATGTGACGTTCCTCTGTAAGTGGTTGTAAACACTTGTTTTTTTGTGTTTTTCTAATAAAAATAACAAATATGCTCTGTGCAATCATTTTGCACAGAGCAGCCCCAATCTTCTTCTGGGGTCCCCCAGCAGCGCTCCAGGTCCCTCCTCTTCATCGGAAAGCCACTTTTCCTGCGGGCACCCATGTGGTCTTGTTTCCAAGTCCCGAAGCTGCGTCCATTGACACAGACAGCGGGACTCAGACTCTCCCCTGTGTCACTGGATTTGATTGACAGCAGCGGAAGCAAAGCACCAATTTTAGGTGTTAAATATTAGAGTTAAAAAAAGGGAATTTATTCAAAACTTGCCAGGAATAAATAAGCCAGCATGTTTTGGGGCCCACACAGGTCCCCCTTCATTAGGGCTGTAAGATTGTTGATATGGACATGACGGATTTTAACTTGTAAGCAACAAGTGTCAAAAGGCTTATGCCCGGTACACACGATCGCATTTCCCGTCGGAAAAACCTTGGATGGTTTTTCAGACGGAATTCCGCTCAAGCTTGGCTTGCATACACACGGTCACACAAGTTCTCTGAACTTTCGACCGTCAAGAACGCGGTGATGTACAACACTATGACGAGCCGAGAAAATTAAGTTCAATGCTTCCGAGCATGCATCGAATTGTTTCCGAGCATGCGTCGGAATTGCTACAGACGATCGGATTTTCCGATAGGAATTTTTTCCGTCGGGAAAAATGGAGAACCTGCTCTCAAACTTTTGCTGGCGGGAATTCCTACAGAAAAAGTCAGATGGAGCATACACACGGTCAGAATTTCCGTTCAAAAGCTCACATCTGACTTTTTCCGATGGGAAATCCGATCGTGTGTACGCGGCATGAGTCTTTAAGAGGTTAAACTACCCTCATTTAGGCTACTTTCACACAGAGACGCTCGGCCGTTAGCGCTAAAGCGCCGCTCATTTTTGCAGTGCTTTTTGGCCGCTAGCGGGCACTTTTACCCAAAAAATTGATGATAATAAGTCCCAGTTTTGCAGCGCTTTTAAGGAACTGCCCATTCATTGCAATGGGCAGGCCATTTTGGGAGCGCTAAATACAGCACTCTTGATAAACTTTTGTCTTTTTTGTTTTTTTTGACAGCTCGGCTCTGCACGGTTTACGCAGAATCGCGGAAATGGCTGATTAGCATCGTGAGGGCGGTTGAATCGAGATCGCAATTTTTTTTAACGATTAATTATGCAGCTGTAGGACTACAAGGGACACATTCAGCTGCTGGTTGAGACTAAACTTAAACCTGTGGGGTCTTAGTACTCTTTTATGCTCAGTCAGGGTCCACATCAACATTCTTATTCTCAAAGTGGGAGCCGTGTGGCTCCAGAAATGTGTTGGCTCATTTATTGACAAGTTAATGCCAAGTTTTAATGCATAAGTTAAGTGTGGTGCTTCGACTTTTTTTACACAACAAGGCTTATTGTACTCTGACAGCACCAACAGCTTTCAGAATACATGAACCGTGGCTTCATCAGGTTGGATGCAGCTGCTGTTTGGCCAAAAATCTTTTGTCTAGCTTCTTCAGTTTCGAGGATGTCGTATAGGCGGATGCCTACACAGCCATGTATGGTTAGATTAAGCCACCGTTCACACCGGTGCGATTTCACAGTACCAAACCGCATGACAAGTCGCACCTCATTGCCAGCAATGGAACCGTTCAACTAGCCATGACTCTTGTCGCCGCGACTTTGAAAAGGGTTCCTGCAGTACTCTGATTTCGCTGCGACTTGCATTGACTTCTGTTAAAGGAAGTCGCATGCCGCAGTAAAATCAGATGTACAAATTGCGCTGATGTGCAGCTTTGAAATCACGCTAAAGTAGCACGATTTTAAAAGCTCAGTGTAAGTTGACCAAGGGCTCCTTTAGGGCTCATTTACACTTGATTTGGCTTCAAGACATATTAAACCGCCTATAGCTTTACATGCTTTGATAAAGCGTCGGTGCTGCTTCCGTGATGCTCTTTTGAAGCTTGACAGATGCCGTGTGTGTGTGTGTGTGTGTGTGTGTGTGTGTGTGTGTGTATATACATATATATATCTCATACCTGCAATTTCTCCCAAGCAAAGCTAAAGCTGAATTAAAGCCTTTTAAAAGCCACAGGTGCTTTGAGCTATGTCGTAGAGTTCTATGGAGGTTTTGAAGCACCACTAAAGCAATATAATTTCCTAAGCGAAGCTGAAGCAAACGCAAGGTGTAAACAGGACTGTAAGGTAACCATTTTATTTAGTGACAGGAGCTTTGACTGACATTCAGAGAGCTTTAACAAAGCCTGTCCGAAGCCTTGTTTTGAAGCAAGTGTAAACGAGCCCTAAAAGTGGGCTTAGCTCAGTGGTTCTCAACTCCTGTCCACAGGACCCACTAACAGGCCAGGTTTGCGAGATAACTGAAATACATCAGGTGATCTAATTTGCTGCTCAGTGATTGCAGTATTTTAGTCTGCATCTCCCCAAGGTAATACTTCAAATCTGGCCTGTTAGTGGGTCCTGAGGACTGGGGTTGAGAACCACTGGCTTAGGGACTACTAACAGCTATGCTGACCTCATCTTTAGTTATTGGAGAGCTGACATGCAAAGGATGCCTGAGTGTCGTTTTTCATATTTCATTTTTAAACCTTTTTTACTTGTGTCCATATTTTTCAGTATTTTGGTAAATACTTTTATACAGTTTTTTTCAAGAAGGGTTTTATTTTCTAGAATAAAGCTGATTTATGTTTGCTTATTTACTTGAGATAAAGCTTTAAAATAATTGTCTGGATCTTGTCTGTTGTATGTGACAGCGGTTTAGAAGATGACTACCGCGGCCAGGCCAACGTTTGAGCCAGCCAGGGGCGGCAGAGGGAAAGGAGAAGGAGATCTAAGTCAGCTTTCCAAACAATATTCCAGCAGAGACCTCCCTTCACACACGAAGATCAAATACAGGTAATATTGCAAACCTGGCTACTCTTTCTGGTGGAGGATATTCAGCCTTTGAATGGAAGCTTCTGAAGTGTATGTTAGGGGGGGGGGGAGAGAAACCTATTCAATACATATCTGAAATGCACTCACATTTTCAGCACCTGCTGGACTACAGAACACTATCCCTTATGTTATGGAATAGTGAAGGTGTTCTTATAGTCCAGCAGAGATAAGCACACTGCTTGGTCAAAACAAACCATGTGATCATGTTCTCTTTTGCAAAGGCTTAAAATTAAGTTGTATGTGAATGATTTAAGTTGCGCAAAGTCAAAACAATTATACTTTTGTCCTTATAAAGTTTGGTGAATGGTCCGATATCTCTATGGCAATGTGGGCCAGATGCGTGCGCGTGCACAAGGCTATGTAGAGACAGGGCGAGAAGCGCCACCTTGCGTGGAGTACACGTGGCCTTCAGGGTAAATCTCCTATGAGCACTCAAATGTAGTCCGTGTGAGAGGGAGGGTCACATTGCGATGAAGCAACGAGTGAAGTTCTTCTACAAATTGGGGAAAAGGGAGACGCATGAAATGTTGGTGCAAGTGTACAGGATGGAATCCGAGAGCAGAAAATGTATTTACGACTGGTTCAAATGCTTTCCCAATGGGAAGGAAACAACTGAAGATGAGCCATTTTTGAATCAGCCGTCGACAAGCAGAACCCCAGACATGACCAATGCTGGCACGAGCTTGGCAACTTATGCTACGATTGATTGGTGGAGAAATTGGGCATTAGCAAGGACATGATGCGCACCATCATCCACAAAGATTTTGGTAAGTGGAAGATCTGTTCCCAGTTTGTGCCACACAAGCTGACAGATGAACATCCACCATGTTCGACCAGAGTTGCACAGGAATGGACAGTGGATGGTGCTGTACGATAATGGGCTTTCGCACCGTGTGAGCCAATTCTTGGCTCGGCAAGGCATACCTGTTCTCGATCATCCTCCGTACTCCCCGGATATAGCGCCTGGGGACTTCTTTCTGTTTTCACACCTGAAGTGCGTCATAAAGGTGCACATTTTGCAGACGTGGCAGCAATCCAAGAATGTGTGACAGCTGTTCGGCGATCGATTCCTAAGGAGGCCTTTGCTGACAGTTTCCAGAAGCTTTATGAACATTGCCAAAAGTGTGTTGTGAAGGATGGTGACTATTTTGAAGGCCAATAAAGGTAGTTTTGTTTTCTGATGCCATTCACCAAACTTATTAGGCGCCCCTTGTATATCTGTTGTATTGTTCCTGGGATATGCAATTTTGTTTCTAGCTCTATACCATGGGGAACAGTAGTTGTGCTGTACGGGATGGTAACATATATAATTTTTGTTCTTCTTTTTTTTTTTGCCATGGCTAGGCAAACCACCCAGGATGCACCTGAGGAGGTTAGAAGCCGGGACTTCAGGAGGGAGCTGGAAGAGAGAGAACGCGTGACTGTCCGAGAGAAGAACAGAGACCGACCACCAAGAGGTAGGAGCAGTGTAGACCAGGGATATGCAATTAGCGGACCTCCAGCTGTTGCCAAACTACAAGTCCCATGAGGCAAAGCGAGACTGACAGCATCAAGCATGACACCCAGAGCCAGAGGCATGATGGGACTTGTAGTTTGGCAACAGCTGGAGGTCCGCTAATTGCATATCCCTGGTGTAGACTTTATCTGTGTTGCTGCTGGTCAGTGTGTTGAATTTCATCAGTGAGGGAACCACAAACCCATTCCAAATGTAGTATTTTTACTTCTCAGCCAGGATATATCCATTCACAGTTCTCCCCTGGGTAATATGTATCCAAAAGCTGTCAGACTCTACTGGTTGGGGATGCCGCTGATGGAGTGCAGTGGTGACATTAAGGTCTCGATTACACTTGTGATTGGAGGTGGTAAAACGTGATTGAGCTGCATTTGTACTGCCCTCCAACCTCTTTCCTTTAAAACAGAACTACACTGTATCTGAGAACCACAAACCAAAAGCGCTATTTAATTCATTTTTAATATTCAAAGCAAGCTCGTACATCCATCCATCCATCCATATCTCCATGCTATATTTTGCTGAGAAATCACTTTGAAAAACACTCCCCCCTAACATTTCTGGCTGTGGCCATCTTGAGTAAGGGCAGATGATTCATTTAGCATTTACTTCCTGGAATCCATCTGCCTTTACCTCAGGCATGCAGGCCGGGTGGTGGTGTTAGCTAAGAAAAGCCTGGAAACCGTGAAGTACCTAAAGAAATGTAATAAAGTCTCTGTTGATTGAGAGAGTGAAGTTCCATTTTTAAGCGTCTAGGGCAGTGTACAGTGGTTTACATATGCTTGGAATCGTGGTGCGTCAAAATTATTTGTCTCACGTCATGTTTGGCAGACAGTACTGCCCCCTGAATGTGACCAGTTGAACTGAATGGGGCCACGCTACAATTACGGTGGGAGTTTTTAGGGGTTAAAACAAGCAGAAGGTAGTTGACATAATATCTCCTTTTAGAAAAACCCCACACAATGTGTCAAGTGCTGGGACTGGTCTGTGAGCGGTGCCTAAACCCAATATCGGTGGAAGTGCTTCCAAAAACCAAACTAGCAAAAATGCCAAAAAGGATATAGCACTTGCAAAGACTATGAAACACAAAAATTATTTTATTGGACATATAGTATCAAAACTACAGCACCAGAAGCCAATCCCCCCCACTCCCTATACCCAGGGACCCGATCTTCCACCTCCCAAATCTACCCCTGCTCCCCCCTCTAGGATCTAATAGGTCAGGTCCTGTGTAGAGCCCAAAGTATGTGTAGCTGAGCAAGTCTCTGCCCAGCCAAATAAATATCACAAAACAACACTCAGAATATACAGGTGCACCTCAAAAAATTTGAATATCATCAAAAAGTTCATTTGTTTCAGTAATTCAATTCAAAAAGTGTAACTTATGTATTATATAGATTAATTACATACAGAGTGATATATTTTGAGCATTTCTTTCTTTTAATTTTGATGATTATGCCTTACAGCTAGTGAAAACCCAGACTTTAGTATCTCAGGAAATTAGAATATTGTGAAAAAGTTCAATATTATAGACTCATGGTGTCACACTCTAATCGGCTAATTAACTCAAAACACCTGTAAAGGTTTCCTGAGCCATGGTCTGTCTGGTTCAGTAGGTTACACAATCTTGGGGAAAACTGCTGACTTGACAGTCCAGAAGACACTCATTGACACAGGGTAAGTCACAAAAAGTCATTGCTAAAAAAGCTGGCGGTTCAGAGCGCTGTATCCAAGCATAATAATGGAAAGTTGAGTGGAAAGAAACTGTGGCAAAAAAAAGTGCACAAGCAGCAGGGATAACCACAGTGTTGAGAGGCTTGTGAAGCAAAGGCCATTCAAGAATTTGGGGGAGATTCACAAGGAGTGGACTACGGCTGGTGTCAGTGCTTCAAGAGCCACCACACTCAGACGTATCCAGGACATGGGCTACAAATGTTGCATTACTTGTGTCAAGCCACTCCTGAACCAGAGACAATGTCGGAAGCGTCTTACCTGGGCTGACGGGAAAAAGGACTGGATTGTTGCTCAGTTGTCCAAAGTCCTCTTTTCAGATGAAACCAAGGTCCCAGAGTCTGGAGGAAGAATGGAGGCATGGAATCCAAATTGCATGAGGTCCAGTGATGACGTTTCCACAGTCAGTGATGATTTGGGGAGCCATGTCATCTGCTGGTGTTGGTCCCCTGTGTTTTATCAAGTCCAAAGTCAGCACAGCCCACTACCGGGAAATTCTAGAGCACTTCATGCTTCCCTCTGCTGATCGGCTTTATGGGGATGCTGATTTAATTTTCCAGCAGGACTTGGCACCTGCCAACACTGCCAAGAGTACCAATACCTGGTTTAATGATCATGGTATCACCATGCTTGATTGGCCAGCAAACTCACTTGACCTAAACCCCTTAGAGAATCTGTGGGATATTGTCAAGAGGAAGATGAGACACCAGACCCAACAATGCAGACGTGCTGAAGGCCGCTATGAAAGCAACCTGGGCTTCCATAACACCTCAGCAGTGTCACAGGCTGATCACCTCCATGCCACACCGCATTGATGCAGTAATTTATGCAAAAGGAGCCCCGACCAAGTATTGAGTGCATACTATACTGTACATACATTTCAGTAAGCTAACATTTCTGTATTAAAAAGCACCCCTTTTTTTTTTTTTTTTTTTTTCATTGGTCTTTTGTAGTAATCAAATTTTCTGAGATACAGAATTTTGGGTTTTCACTAGCTGTAAGCCATAATTATCAACATTAAAAATGCTCAAAATGTATTGCTCTGTGTGTAACACATCTGTGACAGAACCCACTGTCACTGTGTGTTTTGGAAGGGACTGTGGGCTGGCCTTCTATCCACAGACTATGGCCCAGAAGAGACTGAGAGACTTGCGGACAAGCTGCAATTGAGATAATGTAATGTAATGCTACATCCCTTCTTCACCCCCCCCCCCCCCTCATGTTGCTGTGTTTTAATTGTTGCATCTGGACTGGAGACATCTCTCCGCAGGGGATGTGTATTGAGGGGCTGCCTGCTTACCATAATCCCTTTATGGTTAACTGTAGTCTCTGTTTCAATGTACAAGTGTTCAGTTCCCATTGGTTCTTCCTTGTCCCCTACCCCCCCGCTATGACAAGACTAAGGGGAGTGTCCCTAACTGTGTGTAAAAGTGTATGTTTTGTATTTAATAAACAGTTGATGCTCTGCATGTTTAACCCTCAACACCTGTGTGGATTGTCTCATGATTGAGGGGTTAAGGGCTGGTTATGGCAAATCTGCAGGCTGCGGGTGCGTTTGGTGGACAGGAGACACAGGTCTGGCGGATGTGCCCACCTGGGGTATCCGAGATCCGTCACAGCATCTATATAAAATATATAATATACTTTTTGAATTGAATTACTGAAATAAACTTTTTGGATGATATTCAAATTTTTTGAGATGCACCTGTATATGTTATAACCAATCAGCCAACTCTCCTTTTTATATGCTTCTACAACAGTGGTTCTCAACTCCTGTCCTCAGGACCCACTAACAGGCCAGATTTTAAGTATTACCTTGGGTGAGATGCAGACTAGAATACTGCAATCCCTGAGCAGCAAATTATATCACCTGTGATGCATTTCAGTTATCTTGCAAACCTGGCCTGTTGGTGGGCCCTGAGGACTGGAGTTGAGAACCACTGTTCTACAAAGTCTACTGGGTCCAGTTAGCAATGCTAAAGCAACTAATAGACCTTCATGTAAACAGCGGTACAATCCAAGGAGAGCAATGGCCAATATATGTAATAAACCACTATTCAATTAGTGATTCAAAATAATATGCACAGAACTATAGGAGGACACGTTCCACACTAATAACTATAAACATACAGAATAACCTGCATAAAGGATATACAGTGGGTACGGAAAGTATTCAGACCCCCTTAAAATTTTCACTGTTCTATTGCAGCCATTTGCTAAAATCATTTAAGTTCATTTTTTTTTTTTCCTCATTAATGTACACACAGCACACCATATTGACAGAAAAACACAGAATTGTTGAAATTTTTGCAGATTTATTAAAAAAGAAAAGCTGAAATATCACATGGTCCTAAGTATTCAGACCCTTTGCTGCGACACTCATATATTTAACTCAGGTGCTGTCCATTTCTTCTGATTATCCTTGAGATGGTTCTACACCTTCATTTGAGTTCAGCTGTGTTTGATTCTACTGATTGGACTTGATTAGGAAAGCCACACCTGTCTATATAAGACCTTACAGCTCACAGTGCATGTCAGAGCAAATGAGAATCATGAGGTCAAAGGAACTGCCTGAAGAGCTCAGAGACAGAATTGTGGCAAGGCACAGATCTGGCCAAGGTTACACAAAAATTTCTGCTGCACTTAAGGTTCCTAAGAGCACAGTGGCCTCCATAATTCTTAAATGGAAGATGTTTGGGACTACCAGAACCCTTCCTAGAGCTGGCCAGCCGGCCAAACTGAGCTATCGGGGGAGAAGAGCCTTGGTGAGAGAGGTAAAGAAGAACCCAAAGATCACTGTGGCTGAGCTCCAGAGATGCAGTCGAGAGATGGGAGAAAGTTGTAGAAAGTCAACCATCACTGCAGCCCTCCACCAGTCGGGCCTTTATGGCAGAGTGGCCCGACGAAACCCTCTCCTCAGTGCAAGACACATGAAAGCCCGCATGGAGTTTGCTAAAAAAACACCTGAAGGACTCCAAGATGGTGAGAAATAAGATTCTCTGGTCTGAGACCAAGATGGAACTTTTTGGCCTTAATTCTAAGCTGTATGTGTGGAGAAAACCAGGCACTGCTCGTCACCTGTCCAATACAGTCCCAACAGTGAAGCATGGTGGTGGCAGCATCATGCTGTGGGGGTGTTTTTCAGCTGCAGGGACAGGGCGACTGGTTGCAATCGAGGGAAAGATGAATGCGGCAAAGTACAGGGATATCCTGGATGAAAACCTTCTCCAGAGTGGTCAGGACCTCAGACTGGGCCGAAGGTTTACCTTCCAACAAGACAATGACCCTAAGCACACAGCTAAAATAACAAAGGAGTGGCTTCACAACAACTCCGTGACTGCTCTTGAATGGCCCAGCCAGAGCCCTGACTTAAACCCAATTGAGCATCTCTGGAGAGACCTAAAAATGGCCGTCCACCAACGTTTACCATCCAACCTGACAGAACTGGATCTGCAAGGAGAAATGGCAGAGGATCCCCAAATCCAGGTGTGAAAAACTTGTTGCATCTTTCCCAAAAAGACTCCTGGCTGTATTAGATCAAAAGGGTGCAAATACTAAATACTGAGCAAAGGGTCTGAATACTAGGGCTGGGAAAAAAATCGATTTTAATCTTGAATCGAGTTTTCAGCTCAAATCGATTCAGATTTGAAGAAAATCGATTTTTTTTTTTTTTTAGATTTAAAAAAAAAAATTTTTTTTTTTTTCCTTCAAAGTTTCCGTAGCAGGACTGCAGGGGGCGTATCCGGAATGGCACTGGGCGGCGTTACCCCAATTACATCTACTCGCTGCAGCCGCCGTCTGCCTACCTGATCAGCGTGTCATGCAGACAGACGGCGGCCATTGCAGTGTTCAAAAGCCGCGCCTCCCGAGTCCTCGTCGTCTGTGATAGGCGGAACACTCAATTTCACAGCAGGCAGTATTCAGCCTATCACGGACATCCTCTCATCCTCGTCTGTGTTATGAGGATGACCATGATAGGCGGAACACTGAATGCTGGGAAATTGAGTGTTCCGCCTATCACAGACGAGGAGGAGGCGCGGCTTTTGAATACTGGAATGGCCACCGGTGTAGCAGTAAAATCCGTATACCATGAAAATCTGCATCAGGTACAGGCACAGTGATTGAAGCACGGGCACAGTGAGACACGGGTACAGTGAGACACGGGCACAGTGAGGCATGGACACAGTTCAATTCAACTAAGAGTAACCTCAGGATCTTTTGTTGTTTTATTAGCTAAATCCAAATACAGTATTAATAATTTGGATGTTTAACAATCTTTGTTACACACTGCAAAAAAACAACAAAAGGTCACAAGCGCTAAATTGGTGGATAAAGAAAAAAATATAATGGATGATAATAATAACAAAATCCCAAATATTTTGGGAAGTACAAAGTATCCAAAAGGGGGAAAAAACAGGATCCAGCGCAGCAAGAAAAAATCCGTACCCAGAAGTACAAAATACACAACATGCACACAATATAATCCAGCGCTCATGGAACATACATAATTAACTATTGAAAACTCTTGAAGAATTGATAAAAAAGCTTAGTCCATTTATTAATCACAATAAAGAGAGGGATCCAATCCCAAATGTGCAGAGGGCAAATGAATCTTAACTCTCCAGTTGCCAGTGGTGACAAACTTGTTAAACTTGCAGTGACATACGTGGAGCAAGGAGGGGTTAAAAAAGTCAAAACAAAGCCTGTGGCATGATCTCCGTGTGAGCACAGTACCTTGAATGATGGACAACAGGCAGACCAGCGTGTGGAGGGCCCTCCAACACAAAAGGATGCAGAGCCAGGATCGCAGCAAGGCTGGGACAGAAGGAATCACACACAGAGTTTCAAGAGTTGTCAATAGTTAATAATGTATGTTCCATGAGCGCTGGAATATATTGTGTGTTTGTTGCACACTGCACACTGACTTTGCAGTTAGAGAAAGGGTTTGCCTTTGCAATTTTGTTTGTTGATGCACTTTATTTAATATAATGGGAAAAAAAAAAATCGAATCGTAAATCGAGTTTTCTTTCTCGTACATCACGGGACACAGAGCGACAGTCATTACTAATGGGTTATATAGATACCGTCAGGTGCTGGCACTGGCAACTTCCAAAACCGGAAGTACCCTCCCCTATATAAGCCCCTCCCATCCGGGAGCACCTCAGTTTTTTGCCAGTGTCTAAGGTGTTGGCCAAGAAGAAACATGTGTTTTTCACTGAGCTTGCGTACAGGTTCTTTTGGGCCTCAGTAAGCTATTCCGGATCCGACCAAAAAAGCTTCATAGCTAAACGGTCGGTACCCGGGCCTTGCAGAGAAGAGCAAGGTTTTGCCTGTAATGCTTCTCTTAGGAGAGCTGGACCCTGGGATCCAGAGCTCTGGTCATACCCACGACCAAGATGTTTTCTGTGCAGGGTGCTATACAGGTCCAGGGGAGTGGAATCCTTGGGAACCCGGTCCCTGAAGGTTTGATTACAATGCCTGCCGTGATAGGTGAAGTTTGGGCTTTTGTGGACCAAACAAAGTCCTGCGGCGGGGAACAGGTAAGTGGGGGCCCCCAGGAACTTGGTTCTATTGGGGGACCCCCAAGCCTAATTTGTCTTTCTGTCTGTTACCTAACGGTATTCCCGCTAATATTCTGTGTATGCCTGTTACTACTGAGAAAATGTAAAAATTTTAATAGTAGGCAAGAAAAAAAAAAAAAAAAAATGTAAGACCGCGGTACCTGTGTTAGACACTAGAGGCCGCTATGGTTCTTTTTCTTGTAATGTGGATTTTTTTCTTCCAGAATCAAATCCAGGCAGTTGGTATGTTCTCTGCTGGGAAGCTGTCTCCTCTGCCCTGTTGCTGCGCTCATCCATCCCCGGGCCCTGCGGTAAAGGGACCCTGGCTCCCTTCTAGCTCCTTGTTGTTTTCAAAAAAGGCGCCGAAGGCGCACGTGCCCGCGCGCGTGCACGCGCCACTATTCATAGAGGCGATCTGGAAAAAGGGGCGGAGCGGGTGGATGACGCTCAGGTGTGCGCCGCGGTGCTACTGCGCATGTGCGGGCGTCCAGCGTGTTTTGAAGCACATTATAGCTGGCTGTTGAAGTGCACAGACAGAGCTAGCAACAATATAAAGGCACATAGAGGCGGTTGATGCAGGCATCCCCTAGAAAGGCACTTTAGTAGACACCAACTGTGATATAGCAGCAATTGTGCTAGACTATTCTCAGTAAAAGTGGTGTATTACGGCTGGAATACCTCAGCTTTAGGCTTAGGAATATGCCGTCCAGAAGCTCCGGAACTGAATCTTCCAGGAAGCGAAGGGGGTCTCATCGGGCTCTGAGGATCTTGGGCATACTTCTGCTGCACCAGTCTCCCCTGAAGTTCAGAGGTAAGTGACCGTAGAGACCCCGCAGGGGTACTTGGTACTGTGGCTGTCCTCAGTTCACCTGCTCCTGTGTATGTAACAGAGGAGGTTTTTTCCTCAGCTCTGGGAGGATTAGAGAGAGATTGTCAACATTGATCGCTGCCTCCCTGTCAGGGAAAGCACGCCGATCTCCATCTCCTCCTTCAAAGTGCCTGTTAGCAGAGCAACAGTCCCATACAGGGATCGACCTGCCGGAAGGGGATCAGGATAAGGTTGATTCTGTTATAGAGGAGTCAACAGTGGGGGAACCTTTTCTCAGCATCTCAAGCTGAAAGATTATGGGTTCAGTCTCTGACTAACATGGTCCGATCAGCATTTAAAAATGCACCTTGCGGAACCATCAACCACTACTGTATCCTCGTTGGGGTCGCTAGAAGCCCCCAGACTGTCTGTTCTTTTCCACTTCACCCTTTACTGAAAGGGCTTATTTACCAGGATTGGGAACGTCCTGAGAAAATATTTATTCCCCCAAGAGATTTCCGGTGGTCTATCCCATGGAGGATAAGTTCATCAAAAAAAAAAAAATGGAAGGTCCCTACAGTGGACGCAGCTATCTCTTGTATGTATAAATCACTGACATGTCCAGTGGATAATGTCCAAATGTTCAAGAACCCAATAGATAAAAGATTGGAGTCCTTATGAAAGTCTGCTTCTTTCTACAGCAAGCTTGGTGACACAACCAGCAGTAGCAGCTATTGGGGTCTGCTAAGCAGTGAAGGATCAGTTGAAACAGGTCTTGAGGGACTTGACAGATCAGCAGGCTTTGCCCTAGCTGATCTACCTAGAGCCTTAGGCTTTGCGGTTGACGCCATAAGGATTCAGTCCATCAGGCCTCCCGCCTTACGCTGTCTATAGTACATATGCGTAGGCTTCTATGGCTCAAAAACTGGTCTGCTGAAGCTCCCTGTAAAGAATGGCTGGTTAGCGTCCCATTTCATGGTGAACGCTTATTCAGGGAAAACCTGGACAAATATATCCAGAAAATTTCCAGCGGTAAAAATACGCTCTTGCCGGTTAAAAACAGAGTTAGAGGTCCCTCTTTAAGAGGCCTGCTTCTCCAGTCCCTGGGGCATCAGCTGTGTAACAGTTCCGACGGCCTCCTCGGTCAATTCCCGGGGGTAAAAAACAGGGACAATAGCAGGGTAATGAGAAACCCTGGGTCAGGGGAGGTACAAAACCTCCCCCAAAGTTAAATTCATTGAAGGGTTGCCCCCACTCAGTCGGGTGGGGGGAGGACTCCAGTTGTTCGCAAGAGACCTGGCGGGACACGATCAAGACAGATAGGTGCTCTCCGCAGTATGTTTGGGATACAGTTTGGAGTTAAAAGACTCTCCTCCTTCCCATTTTTTGAGGTCAAACGTGCCAAGGGATCCCCGGAAGATAGAGTCCCTCTTGTTGGCACTAGAACAACTATTGCTCCAAGGAGTAATTATGGAGGTTCCCCTGTAAGAATGAGGGTTTGGGTTTTACTCAAACCTCTTTACAGTCCCGAAGCAAACGCGGACGGGAGGCCCATATTAATTCTAAAAGGGCTATACAAATTCCTGTATATCAGGACTTTCCGATGGAGTCGATCCGATCGGTGGCCACTGCCCTACAAGGGGAGGATTGGTTAGCCGCGATCGACATCAAAGATGCTTATTTGCACATTCCCATCTTTCCAGTCCACCAAAAATTTCTACGCTTTGCAGTAGAAGGGCGCCATTTTCAGTTCAGAGCCTTACCCTTCGGTTTGGCCACAGCACCACGAGTGTTTACAAAAATTCTGGCCCTTTATTGGCCAATCTAAGAACACAAGGTGTAATGATAATGGCATATCTAGATGACTTGTTGCTGATAGACCACTCAGTGAAAAAACTAGACGTGGTCGTTCACAAGACAATCAAGTATCTGGAATCTCACGGTTGGATTATCAACCGAGACAAGTTAGCCCTAAAAACCAGTCAAAAGTCTGGAATACTTGGGGCTAAGGTTGGATTCAGGCCAGAGAAAAATATTCTTGCCTCGAGGAAAAGTGTTGTCTTTGAAAGATTTGATCCACTTAGTGGGTACAAAAAAGACAGCCGTCCATACGCCTGTGCATAAGGCTGCTGGGAAAAATGGTGGCATCATTCGAAGCAGTACCCTACGGTCAATTCCATTCAAGGAATTTGCAGGGGGCCATACTGTCAGCCTGGAACAAAAAAGTTCAGGCCCTAGACTTACAATGTCCTTGTCCCCTTCCGTTCGCAAGAGCCTCCGTTAGTGGTTGGTTCCCCAGAATCTGGAAAAAGGGAAATCCTTCAGTCTGATTTCTTGGAAGGTGGTCACTACAGATGCCAGCCTTATAGGCTGGGGAGCAGTACTGGAGCAATAGTCTCTCCAGGGCAGATGGTCGGATGCAGAAAAGGCCCTGCCCATCAATCTCTTAGAGATACGAGCAGCCCGGTATGCCCTAGTAGCATGGACATCCAAACTCCAAGGGTCCCCTGTCAGAATTCAATCATCAGGGGGGCACCAGGAGTCGTGCAGCCCAGAGGGAAGTAAATTACATCCGGAAATGGGCAGAAAAATATGTCCCAGCCATATCTGCGGTATTCATTCCAGGAGTGGAGAATTGGAAGGCGGACTTTCTAAGTCGCCAGCAATTAGGCCCAGAGGAAGGGTCCCTTCACCCCGAGGTTTTCTGGACAATATGTCAGCGGTGGGGAACATCGGATGTAGATCTTCTAGCATCCAGATTCAACGCAAAGGGGGACAGGTTTGTCTCTCGGACAAGGGATCCCCTAGCTTGCGGCTCGGATGCCCTAGTGTTCCCTTGGGATCAGTTCAAGCTGATATATGCATTCACACCGCCACAATGGTTACCTCGATTACTCCGCAGAATCAGGGTAGAAAAGAAACCAGTGATTCCGGTGGCTCCAGCGTGGCCCCGAAGAGCGTGGTACGCGGAGATTGTAAAATTTCAGTGGGGAGTCCTTGGACTCTCCCACGTCGTCCGGACCTGCTTTCGCAAGGACCGATATACCACCCTTCCTTACCAGCCCTAGGTTTGACGGCCTGGCTATGGAAGCCCACATTCTAAAAAAGAGAGGGCTCTCTAATCCTGTGGTATCTACCATGATCAATGCCAGGAAGCCGGTATCCAGGCAGATCTACTATAGAATCTGGAAGGCGTACATCGCGTGGTGTGAGGCCAAGAAATGGCATCTACGTAAATACGTAATAGGTAGGATTCTGGACTTCCTACAATGGGCTGTAGATAGGAAGCTTGCCTTGAGTACTATCAAGGGTCAGATTTCGGCCTTGTCAATATTTTTTCAAAGGCCCTTGGCTTCGCATTCACTAGTCAAAGCCTTTATACAAGGAGTGATGCGTATTAGTCCTCCGGTTAATATTCCCATATGTCCATGGGATCTAAACTTGGTTCTGTCGGTTTTACAGAAACAACCATTTGAACCATTACAGCATATTTCCTTGGTGCTTCTCACCAGGAAATTGATTTTTCTAGTAGCCATTTGTTCGGCTAAAAGAGTGTCGGAATTAGCAGCTATGTCCTGTAAAGAGCCATATCTGGTTATCCATAAGGACAAGGTAGTGTTACGTCCTCATCCAGCCTTTCTTCCTAAGGTGGTATCGAGGTTTCATTTGAACCAAGATGTGGTTCTTCCTTCTTTTTTCCCCAAACCTACTTCGGTAGAGGAAAAGTTATTGCATTCTTTGGATGTAGTAAGAGCAGTTAAAGCTTATCTAAAAGCCACTGCTCAGATTCGCAGAACGGATACTTTGTTTATTCTGCCGGAAGGCCCCAGAAAGGGTCAGGCAGCGTCAAAATCTACTTTAGCCAAGTGGATTCGACAGGTCATAATACAAGCCTATGGCTTGAGAAGGAGACCGCCTCCGTTCAAAGTTAGAGCGCACTCCACGAGAGCAGTTGGAACTTCATGGGCAGTGCATCACCAGGCCTCCCTGGCTCAAATCTGTAAGGCCGCAACGTGGTCTTCAGTACACACGTTTTACTAGGTTCTACCAGGTGGACGTTAGAAGTCAGGAGGATGTCGCCTTTGGGCGCAGTGTGTTGCAGGCCGCAAAAGATCCTCATGTCTGATAGCGCTCAGCTTATATATGGTGTATCCCCCCCCCTCATTTGGCATTGCTTTAGGACATCCCATTAGTAATGACTATGTCGCTCTGTGTCCCGTGATGTACGAGAAAGAAAATAGGATTTTTATAACAGCTTACCTGTAAAATCCTTTTCTTGGAGTACATCACGGGACACAGAGCTCCCGCCCCTCTTTGGGGACACTTATTGCTTTGCTACAAAACTGAGGTGCTCCCGGATGGGAGGGGCTTATATAGGGGAGGGTACTTCCGGTTTTGGAAGTTGCCAGTGCCAGCACCTGACGGTATCTATATAACCCATTAGTAATGACTATGTCGCTCTGTGTCCCGTGATGTACTCCAAGAAAAGGATTTTACAGGTAAGCTGTTATAAAAATCCTATTTTTTATAAAAAAAATCGCAGATTTTTTGGGGGGTGAAATCGCCCAGCCCTACTGAATACTTAGGACCATGTGATATTTCAGTTTTTCTTTTTTAATAAATCTGCAAAAATTTCAACAATTCTGTGTTTTTCTGTCAATATGGGGTGCTGTGTGTACATTGAGGAAAAAAATGAACTTAAATGATTTTAGCAAATGGCTGCAATATAACAAAAAGTGAAAAATGTAAGGGGGTCTGAATACTTTCCGTACCCACTGTATATCCTATGACATAGAGCTCCTAACAAGCCTGCCAGATCCAGGCTGCTATGCACAGAGGCTTGTACCATATCCGTATTCAGCAGCTGATTGACTTATAAACGAGCTGTGGTGCTCATCTAAAACGGCAGGTTCTGTGCGTAGTAACCAATGTCCCCATAGATAACCGTGGGAAAAGCAGTCCCAGATCAAAGACTTGTGAATAATGTGTATAGCTGAAACATTTAGAAAGAAAAGGAGGGCACACCGACCTTGTGCATTACCAAAGATACATTTTTTTTATTTAAAAATGTAACGGCAAAAGTAATACTCACAAATGTTATAAAAAGACTTGTCAGCACTCCAGCAAATGGAACCGTGTCTCTAGACACCTGCAACCTGGACCGGGTGTTAGGGGGGGCCAGATGGCATCGCAAATGGCTTGCGCATTACGAGAGAGGACCCTCTTCCTCAGAGCCACAGCAGTAGTAGACTGGCCTCCTTGAGTTTCCTCTGTATATGTGCACATGTCCAAGTGAACGCCCACCAGAGCTTACCACACCCATCAGAGTGGGTGCCACCCACCATGTCAATCTATCCTAAATGTATACTGCTATCCACCATCTTAGATCTTTCTGCATAGAGTTGTCCTTTTAGCCCATGGAGCTGCAGCCCTGCGCCAACGATAGGGTGCAGCATAGGCATGCACAATGGCTGTCATCCCATACAGCATTCTAACCAAAGCACAGTAGTGATTCACTTTGCATTTGATACACCTACACTTGGCTGTATTTCTCCTCTGGGTATACCATTCAGGGTGTATGTTCTCTTGCATATCGCTGGCAGGTTCTCATACGGGGGAAAAGGGGGAAAAGGAGGTTGAGGGAGGATTAGATGCTCTCCGGATCGGGAGTGGGTACTGTGTTCTACAGTGCTTGGCGCACGCCGCAATGTAGCCAGGAAGTGCGGTTGGATTTGCATTCCACCTGCCACTTCCGGTTGCAGCGAATGTCACTTCTGCCCTGCCGATACTTCCGTTTTGCTGTCATTTCCAGCACATCGGTTTGGCATTGACGAGCTTGCGCTGGCTAGCTGGCAGAACCCTTCTCCCTCTAGTGGATTGGTGGCCTATTGCACGTGCTAAAAATTAAATATATAATCTAATAATCAATGGTGATGAAATGTAAATAATAAAATATTAATAACTGAATGAAAAAAATCAATAACTGAATAGTTGGAAAAAATCATGTAAACTTGTTTGTGAAGAAAATCTTGCATGTGATTTATCATATAATAAGTAAAATATATAATATCTACGATTGTAAAAGGTGTACTGAAAGTAAAAAATCTTCAACATTATTAAGAATAATTATGTGATGTAAAATAAATGGTGAACTCAAAACTGGGATACCACAAAACAATAAACGTAATATATAAATATATTAAAGGAGAGAACATGAAAAGGGGCGATGATGACTTTTTAGTTTGGATGGTCAGACTAATCTGTAGTTTTGTTGGTAAATGACAAACATTGCGCAATTTATGTCACCGTAAAGCCTCGTACACACAATCGGTTTTTCCACGGACAAAGCGTAGGACTTTTGTCCGAAGGGCGTTGGCCAGGAACTTGTATTGCATACAAACGGCAAAGAATTGTCGGCCAACAAACACAAAATTATGTGGTTTTTCAGCTCTTTAGCGCCACACTTTGGTCAACTTCTGCTAATGTGTTATGGGGAGCATTGCTTCTGAACATGCGTGTTTGTACTTTGGAGTTTTGTCCGAAGGACTTCGGTACACACGATCGGATAATCTGACAACACACATTTGTTGTCGGAAAATTTTAAAGCACGCTATCCAACATTTTTTGGCGGAAAATCCGCAAATTGTCCGATGGAGCATACAAACGGTCGGATTTTCCGAAAACAGCCTGTCGTCACGCAATTCCCGTCGGAAAATCCAATCGTGTATGAGGCTTAAGATGAGACTGGTTGTCAATCTCAAGAGGAATGTCAGTGCACTGGGCAGATACTTGGGATTGATCCACGCCCCCAGTACAGGGCAGAGTTTTTTTATTTTTTTTTAAATACAGTGCTATTTAAAAGCTGACAGGACTGGATGCGATTTTTCTAGTCTACTTGTTATTGGTGTACGTTTACATAAGCTTTTGGGTTTTGAAATAAATATTGTAATTGTGCATTAAAATTTGCAGAAACATGTTAACGATGTTCTGTTTTAGTTTTATTGCACAGGTTTCAGTGTCTTTACTGATCAGCCCAACAAACTTTAGCTGAAACCTTCTTGCTTTCTTTCTTTCTCAATGAAAGACAAGTTTATTTTCAATTTTGATTGAAATGCATAACATCAGATGTAATTTACTCTATGAAAAATTGGATTTTTATTTTAGAGCACACATCATCCCTGTCAAAGAAGCCTCGTCTAGACCAGATTCCAGCAGCAAATCTGGATGCAGATGACCCGCTAACAGACGTATGTGTCAGCTGTCATTTCACAGTCCAAGCTTTAAAATTAATACTATAGTGTGTGTGTGTGTGTGTGTGTGTGTGTGTATATAATATAATATAATATAATAATATATATATGTGTGTGTGTGTGTGTGTGTGTGTGTGTGTATCAGGCCTTTCCACAGGCCATGTATGGATTAAACAAAGCAGGATTGCTGCACAAATAGAATATTCAAAAAATTGTAAAAAAGTTACAAGCTTTCCATATTATGCCAGGTATGGTAACATCCACCAGCTCCATGATGTCGTCATGGAGGAATGGAAGAGGACTCCAGTGGCAACCTGTGAAGCTCTGGTGAGCTCCATGCCCAAGAGGG
The DNA here is from genome assembly GCA_029206835.1 of Rana muscosa. Lineage (NCBI taxonomy): Eukaryota > Metazoa > Chordata > Amphibia > Anura > Ranidae > Rana > Rana muscosa. Next base: position 1,028,049,931 of record CM055117.1, read on the forward strand.
TTAAGGCAGTGCTGGAAAATAATGGTGGCCACACAAAATATTGACATTTGGACCCAATTTGGACATTTTTACTTAGGGGTGTACTCACATTTGTTGCGGTTTAGACGTCAATGGCTGTGTTTTGAGTTATTTTGAGGGGACAGCAAATGTACACTGTTATACAAGCTGTACATTCCCTACTTTACATTGTAGCAAAGTGTAATTTCTTCAGTGTTGTCACATGAAAAGATGTAAAAAAATATTTACAAAAATGTGAGGGGTGTACTCACTTTTGTGAGATAGAGTGTGTGTGTATGTGTGTGTGTGTGTATATATATATATATATATATATATATATATATATATATATACACACACACACAGCAGAATAACATTTAAAAAAACTATCTAAATGAATTTGAAGTACAGGCTTTCAGCTTTAATTCAAGGGGTTGAACATAAATATCAAGTACAAATTTTAGGAACTGCAACTATTTATTTTTATACACTGTCCCCCCGTTTTCAGGGGCTCAAATGTAATTGGAAAAATTAATATAATCCATAAATAAAATGTTAATATTTTGTTAAGAATCCTTTTACTGGCAATGACTGCCTGAAGTCTGGAACCCATAGACATTACCAAAGACGGTTTCCTCCTTTCTGATGCTTTGCCAGGCTCTAACTGCAGCTGTCTTCAGTTGTTCTTTCTTTGTGGCTCTTTTTGCCTTTAGTTTTGTCTTCAGCAAGTGAAATGCTCAATTGTGTTGAGATCAGCTGATTGACTCGGTCATTGCAGAATATTCCACTTCTTTTCCTTCAAAAGCTCCTGGGTTGCTTTTGCAATGTGTTTTGGATCATTGTCCATCTTTACTAAGTGCCGTCCAATCAACTTTGCTGCATTTGGCTCAATCTGGGCTGACAGTATATCTCTGAACACTGCAGAATTCATCCAGCTGCTCCTATCACATCATCAATAAACACCAATGAGCCACTGGAAGCCATGCATGCCCATGCCATCACACTGCCTCCACCATGTTTTACAGATGACGTTGTGTGCTTTGGATCATGAGCTGTTCCAAGTCTTCTCCACACTTTTTTCTTCCCGTCATTCTGGTACAGATTAATCTTAGTTTCATCCGTCCAAAGAATGCTTTTTCAGAACAGTCTGGCATTTTTAGTTGCTTTTTGGCAAAGTCTAATCTGGCTTTTCTACTCTTCAGACTTATGAATGGTTTGCACCTTGTGGTGAACCCTCTGTATTTGCTTTCATGAAGTCTTCAGTTGATTGTAGACTTTGACAATGATACGTCCACCTCCTGGAGAGTGTCCTTCACTTGTCTGGATGTTGTGAATGGGTTTTTCTTTACCATAGAGAGGATCCTGCGATCATCCACCACTGTTGTCTTCCATGAACGTCCAGGCCTTTTTATGTTGCAGAGCTCACCAGTACATTCTTCTTTCCTCAGAATGTACCAAACTGTTGATTTGGCCACTCCTAATGTTGCTGCCATCTCTGATGGATTTGTTTCATTTTTTAAGCCTTACAATGGACTGTTTCACTTGCATGGACAGCTCCTTTGAACGCATGATGTAGGTTTACACCAATAGATTCCAAAAGCAAATACCACACTTAGAATCAACTCCAGACCTTTTACCTGCTTTAATTGATGAAGTAGCCCACACCTGGCCATGAAACGGCTTTTGATTCAATTGTCCAATTACTTTTGGTCCCTTGAAAAAGGGGGATGGCTCTTCTTAAGAGCTGTAATTCCTAAACGCCTCCTCCGATTTGGATGTACATGCCCTCAAATTAAACCTGAGTGTGTGCATTTTCAGCCCATATCCATTGTATAATTATAGCTTGAATATGTTTTGGTAAATACCTGAAAAAACTAAAATTGTGCCTATGTCCAAATATTAATTGTGTGTGTGTGTGTGTGTGTGTGTATACAGCCCTCATATTTTCCACTCACATTTTGCGAGTGGAAAATTGTTTCTGGCAAACGTGGGTTGCCTTGGAGGCGGTGAGTACCGCCGGCATGCAGGGTTAAAAGGGAGCCGTTCTCCCAGCGATCGCCCCGGGGGAAGAGTGCATGGAGAAAGGAAAGCCGCAGAATCACAAAGCGGGATAGCCCTCTGTTACAGCATACATTACAATTGCCGTCTGCTCATGATTACACACAGCCCCACTTTCTGACCTGCGCCTGTGATAGGCAGAACGCCGGTCCAATGCTGGGACGTGTTCTGTCTATCAGGAGGCAGGGCTGTGTGTAATCACGAGAAGACGACAATTGTAATGTAAGCTGTAACAGCGGGCTATCCCGCTCTGTACTCTGGGGGCTCTCTTCCTCCCGTCTCTCTTCCCCTGTGATAATTCTGGGCACAGGTCATGCTGCAGTGGTGGGCACAGGTCATGCTGCAGTGGTGGGCATGGATAAAGTTGTTGTTAATTATTTTTTGTAACTTAATTCTGCATAAAACATTTAAGTGTCATTTCATGAGATAATTTATGAGGGTGTGTTTAGGGGCGGTGCAGGGTAGGGCAACTGGTGGCGAGTAACACTTAAGGCCTGGCTAGTAGCTCAGGACTTTTTTAATTACTTTTCAGGCAGCAAAAAATACATATTTCACATCTATTCTGATAGGTGCACGTCTGGTCCTGCAGGGTTTCATATAGCTGCTGAGTTTTAATTACAGACCTTATAGCAGAACTACAGGTTACACCTTTCCAGAGAAGGAACATTCCCCATTTTCCTCTCCTGTGGATGAAGGTGTAGCAATCAGAATCAGGTGCAGAATCACACGTCCCAGCATGCACCCTGTTTCAAATGTTTGTAGTACAAGGACCATGTCACATTTTGTGATCCTACAGGACAAGTCAATACTGTCCTGCCTCCAGGGTGTCTCTCCCTCACTGGTGGGAAGGACAAGTGTCACTGAGTGACATTCTGCAGCATTTCTGCCAGCGAAGGAGGAACACCATGGAAGCAGGCAAGCATTTCTCTGCACTTTTTAGTTTTCCTTTCAATATTGAGCTTTCACCAGCAACCTTGTAAGTGTACTATGGGTTTTTGGATTTAATATAAATGTTTTATATCTGTATATAAGGCACTTCCTTTTATACACTTGGTGACAACACTCTTCCTTCTGCTGTGCAGTTAGCGCAGGATGGTCACCCTTGCTTCTAGCTACATAGATATTGAGAGCCCTCTCAGTAAACGGGCATTCCTAGTTCCACCTTCAGCTCTTTCAGTAAGCAGTACATTGCTCTTTCTGCAGGAAGCTTAGGGAAATGATGTAAAATATCTTCCCAGTCTCTTCCATTCCCTGCAGCATTATCCAGCAGCATGCATGAGATATCCAGCTTCCCGGCTGATTTAAAAAAGATAAGACGTTCTCTGATTGGATGATGTGATGTCACCGGCTAAGCTCAGCTTATTGGAGAATTCCTTGTATTCTTTTATACAAAGTCGAATGATGGTTTTGTGCTCATTCTGAAGTCCTTACAACGTGTTTCTATATTTCCCTGTAGGAAGATGATGACGATGACTCCGATGAAGACAGCGATGATGATACCGCCGCCCTCCTGGCGGAGCTGGAGAAGATTAAGAAGGAGCGAGCAGAGGAACAGGCTCGCAAGGTAAGGACGAGGAGCTTGGAAGCAAATTCCTGATTGATCTTCTTCAATGAAGAACAGAACTCATTACTTTTGTTACATATCAGTATTTTATTTACTGCTTGGAACTTCTGTAATGAAAATGTTTTACAACAAAAGCATTTTCACAGCGTGTGTAGTACTCTTGTATCATCGCTTGTCATTGCACATACCCCTTCACTTCCCTATGTGTCTGTCATCTTTCACCTCCCTTTCCTTGTTGCTGCCATGTTGTACTTGCTGGCAATGACAGTCAGCTGCTGAGTGTTGAAGGACAATGACAAAGGCCTTTGTGGAATATTTTTTTTTTTTTTTTTTTTTTTTTTATATATAAATGTGTTTTTCTCTGGTCTGCCAACTCAGAATAATCTGGTTATAGTTTCAGAGACACTTTGGTTTTCATTTCGCTGATGAAAGTTGATGACCGCCGGGAACCCGCTTTTGCTCGTGACACAGCGAGAACTGGGATCTGTGTGTGTAAACACACAGATCCTGGTTCTTTCAGGGGACAAATGACTGATCGTGTGTTCATACTTTTTATGAACAGCGATCTGTCATTTCCCCTAGTCAGTCCCATCCCCCCTTCAATTAGAACATTCAGAGGGATCACAGTTAACCCCTTGATCGACCCTAGTGTTAACTCCTTCCCTGCCAGTGATAGTTTTACAGCAATCTGTGTATTTTTATAGCACTAATCGCTGTAAAATTGTCAATGGTCCCAAAAATTTGTCAAGTGTCCGCCATAATATCGCAGTCTCGATTAAAAATAGCAGATCGCCGCCATTACTAGTAAAAAAAATATATAATAATAAAAAATAACATCATTTTATCCCCTATTTTGTAGACGTGATTACTTTTGCGCAAACCAATCAATATACGCTTACAGCGTTTTTTTTGTTTTTTTTAAATATGTAGAATACATATCGGCCTAAACTGAGGAAAAAATATAAATAAAAAAAAAATGTGGGATATTTATTATAGCAAAAAGTAAAAGATATTTTTTTTTTCTTAATTGTTGCTGTTATTTTGTTTATAGCGCAAAAAATAAAAACCGCAGAGGTGATTAAATACCACCAAAAGAAAGCTCTATTTGTGGGGAAAAAAGGATGCAAATTTTGTTTGGGTACAGTGTCGCAGGACCGCGCAATTGTCAGTTAAAGTGACGCAGTGCCAAATTGTAAAAAGTGCTCTGGACAGGAAGGGGGTAAAATCTTCCGGGGCTGAAGTGGTTAATATAGACTTCATCTGAGGTGTAACTTGGGGGTCTAGGTGCCCACCAAGGCAAAATTTGTCTCCAGCCACTGTCCTTACATGGGATGCAACAGGTTAATAAAAAGGTGGGCTTTGACGCCCACGCACCACGCATATGATCACCAATCGCATCACATGGTCATGTGTTCGCCGATCCTTCCTGCCCCCAGGGTGTACAAACGTTTAAAGGGGCACTGCGGCTGGGTGTGAAGGGGTTAAACCTGTGTGTTATATTTGATGTGTGAATACCGTATATACTCGAGTATAAGCCGAGTTTTTCATCACATTTTTTTGTGCTGAAAATGCCCCCCCGGCTTATACTCGAGTCACCTTTTTGCACCTGATTTTCTGGAATTTGGGGACCCAGTACCGGCCGGCCGTAGGTCCCCTGGACCTCAATCTTGGCACACATGTAGCCCCACTCTTCCTCTACAAGTGTGCAAAGTTTTTTGTCCGGGGGACCTACGGCCGGGGAGCACCGATTTTTCAAAGCCGGACACCCTTTCTATAGACTCCCATGTTAAACTGTCATTTCTCCGGTGAATTTGGGGAACTGGTACCGGACAGTTGTAGGTCCCCTGGACCCGAAACTTGGCACACAGGTAGCCCCATTTCTCCTATATAAGTGTGCCAAGATTTTTGTCTGAGGGACCTACGGCCGGGGAGCACTGATTTTTCAAACCGGGCACCCCTTCCATAGACTCCCATGTTAAACATCAGTCTAGTCATGGACACAGTGAGGCACAGTGAGGCATGCAGATGGACACCCTAGGCCAGGGATATGCAATTAGCGGACCTCCAGCTGTTGCCAAACTACAAGTCCCATGAGGCATAGCGAGACTCTGACAGCAGCAAGCATGACACCTAGAGGCAGAGGCATGATGGGACTTGTAGTTTTGCAACAGCTGGAGGTCCGCTAATTGCATATCCATGCCCTAGGCTTTCCCAGTTTTTTGTGGTAAAATTCGGCTTGTATTCGGGTCGGCTTATACTCAAGTATATACGGTACTTTCTTTTGGGCCTCTAAGCATATTTTTAATGGTTATATTCTAATATGTCCATTGTAAGCGTGTGTGCTTATATTAAACAATGCTCAGCAAGTTTTGTAAATTGTTGGGAAGATGTAAAAGCAGGTAGTGTTAACATGGGCATAAGCAACTTTCATAGCTGGCATAAGTAGACTAGTTCACTGATACCAAAGGAAGTAGATTGCTCTCTGAAATGTATCCTTTTCTGCAGTTTACATGTTAACCACTAGATGGCAGCTTTTATTTTATTTTTATATATTTATTTTTTACTCTTCCCAGCAGCACTGTGGTTCTCACTTTTATGTTTTAGGGACTGCTGTATACCAGGTCACAGATGCAGGGAAGTCTAAAGTTGTTTTTTTTTTTTTTTTTTTTTTTTTTTCTTTACATGATTAAGCAAATATAGTATCTGTTACTAATATATCTCAGCTAGGGACAAAAAAAAAGTCCTAATGTTTATTAGAAACATCTAATTCCATCAACTTTATTTCGTATATGAACTCCCTAAAGAAAAAAAAAATGCTTGGGCAAGGGGCTATGGTGGGTCCCTAAGACCCATTTCACACTGGGGCGGTTTGCAGGCGCTATTGCGCTAAAAATAGCGCCTGCAAACCGACCTGAAACAGCGACTGCTGTTTCTCCAGTGTGAAAGCACCGTAGGCTTTCACACTGGAGCGGTGCGCTAGCAGGACCGCTCCAAAAGTCCTGCTAGCCGCATCTTTGGAGCGGCGAATGAGTGGTGTGTTTACCGCTCCTACACCACTCCTTCCCATTGAAAGCAATGGGACACCACAGCTAATACCGCCCACAATGTACTTCTGCAGAGGCGCATTGCGGGCGGTATTAACCCTTTTTCGGCTGCTAGCGGGGGTTAAAACCGCACCGCTAGCGGCCGAATACCGCCGCAATTTCAACGGTAAAGTGCCGCTAAAAATAGCAGCGCTTTACCGCCACCGCGCCTCCCGCCCCAGTGTGAAAGGGGCCTAAGTCATGAATAGGCCAGTCCATACACCTTTTGTGTAAAAGGCAATTCATCCATACGGTGCATCCGCAAAGTATTCACAGCACTTCCCTTTTTCCACATTTTGTCATGTTACGGCCTTTTACCAAAATGGATTAAATTCATCATTTTCCTCAAAATTCTACAAACAATACCCCATAATGACAACGTGAAAGAAGTTTGTTTGAAATCTTTGCAAATTTATTAAAAATAAAAAACGAAATAATCACATGTACTCACAAGTATTCACAGCCTTTTGCCATGGCACTCAAAATCAGGTGCATCCTGTTTCCACTGATCATCCTTGAGATGTTTCTATAACTTGATTGGAGTCCACCTGTGGTAAATTCAGTTGTTTGGACATGATTTGGAAAGACACACACCTGTCTATATAAAGTTCGCACAGTTACAGTGCATGTCAGAGCACAAACCAAGCCATGAAGTCCAAGGAATTGTCTGTAGACCTCAGAGACAGGATTGTATCGAGGCACAGATCTGGGGAAGGGTACAGAAAAACATTTCTGCAACATTCAAGGTCCCAATGAGCACAGTGGCCTCCATCATTCGTAAATGGAAGAAGTTGGGAACCACCAGGACTCTTGCTAGAGGGATCAGGAGAGATGGGCCTTAGTCTGGTAGGAGACCATAAACCTGATGGTCACTGTGACAGAGCTCCAGCATTTCTCTGTGGAGAGAGGAGAACCTTCCAGAAGAACAACCATCTCTGCAGCACTCCACCAATCGGGCCTGTATGGTAGAATGGCCAGATGAAAGCCACTCCTCAGTAAAAAGCACATGACAGCCCACCTGGAATTTGCCAAAAGGCACCTGAAGGATTCTCAGACCATGAGATACAAAATTCTGTGGTCTGATGACACAAAAATTGAACTCTTTTGCCCGAATGTTAAGCAGAATGTCTGGAGGAAACCAGGCACCGCTCATCACCTGGCCAATACAGATCTGAAAGTGGCTGTGCACCGATGCTCCCAATCCAACCTGATGGAGCTTGAGAGGTCCTGTAAAGAAGAATGGGAAAAACTGCCCAAAAATACTAGAGGCTGTAATTGGTGCCAAAGGTGCTTCAATAAAGTATTGAGCAAAGGCTGAGAATACATGGGATTTATTTTTATTTTTTTATTTTTTATAAATTTGAAAAGATTTTGAACAAACTTTCACGTTGTCTTTATGGGTTGGTATTAGTAGAATTTTGAGGATAATAATTGAATCCATTTTGGAATAAGGCTGTAACCTAACAAAATGTGTAAAATATGAAGCGCTGTGAATACTTTCCACATGCACTGTATGTACAGAAGAGGCTGAAGACAAAACGGTGAAAATGGCAGTACACTCCTGTGCCCTAAGCGTTTAGCAGTGTATATGTAGTGTGAGATCTAAGGCACTGCTGCCTCTGATTAATTGCTTGTCAGGAGATTTGGAGTGAGAATGATCGATGACACTACTGTGCTGTATGCTGTTGTTCTTGCTTGAAAGGAAACTGTACCTAAGGACCTGCAGTGCAAGGTCTCCTTGCTTCTGCTTCATTCGTTCTGTGTATCTGTGCCTTCTGCACCTCTCTTGCTGGATGTAGAATAATTATCGAACAGTTATTAAGGGAGGGCAGCTTTGACATGAAGCAAAGTCCTGCTTATCCACCATGATGGCCTCCTCCACACAGACACGTGGAACCAGGCATGATAAGGCAATAATGGAGAAACTGATCAGCCGCAGGAAGTGTTCTGCTAAGGCTTTTTTTGGGCACAGTAAAGGTCCTCTTTATTGGCATTGTGAGAAAGTATCTTCCCTGTAGGCCTCATTAGGGTCTGTAGGTTTGTCTTAAAGGGGTTGCTCCGCCGGAAAAAAAAAAATTAAAAGCCAGCAGCTACAGCTACAGCAGCTGCTGGCTTTTAATATTTGGACACTTACCTGTCCTGGAGTCCAGCGACGTCCGCAGCAGAGGACGAGCGACCGTTCGTCGCTCTGCTGCTCCCTCCGCCATCCTCGCTGAGGGAACCAGGAAGTGAAGCCCTGCGGCTTCATGCCCGGTTCCCTACGGCGCATGCGCGAGTCGCGCTGTGCCGTTCTGATTGATGCTCCTGTGTTCTGGGAGCCGAGTGTCTCCCAGAACACCAAGGGAAGTCTGCGGGAAGTGACGTAACTCCCGCAGATTCCCGGAGACAGGACTCCCGGATGTGGGTGAAAATACCTGTCTTAGACAGGTATCTTCACCCCCCTCCCCCCTGAAAGGTGTCAATTGTGACACCGGAGGGGGGGAGGGTTCCAAATAGCAAAAGTTGCTATTTTAGGGTGGAGCTCCACTTTAAGTTGAATCTGTATGCAAGTTGGAACAGGTAAAAAAAAATTTGTGCTGTCTGTGCCCGTTCATAAGATTTCATGTCACTTTTTGTCCCTGTGACAATTGGATAACAAGGATTGGTGCTAAAGCTTCAGTGGAGACACCTTTTTCCCATGATAACTCTTACAGAAGTGAATGGCCCTTCCTAGGGGTAGATTTCCTCTCATTTCCTGTTGTCTCCCTCTGTAAGTAGGAGTCGTTCGTAACTCGGGGACTGTAGTGCAGAGCAAAGTGATGTTCACCCTTGGCATGATTGGGTGAAGTTGTAGTGTCAGTCTTCACCATCCTGCTACCCACTGATTCCCATCCAGAGGCCATAGCTTAAAGTGGAGGTCCGCCAAATTTTTGTTTTATTTTTTAAAATTCAGCAGCTACAAATACTGCAGCTGCTGACTTTTAAAATAAGGACACTTAGCTGTCCAGTGTGCCCGTGATGTCGGCACCCGAAGCCGATCTCTGCCTCGGCTCTCTGATGCTGCCGCCGCCATCTTCAGTAAGGGGATCAGGAAGTGAAGCCTTGGGGCTTCACTTCCTGGTTCCCTACTGCGCATGTGTGACTCGCACTGCACAATGCCACTGGTCCCTGCTGTCTTCTGGGACCCATATGTCTCCCAGAGGACAGCGGGGGGTGCCTGACGTGGCGTAGACTCCTGCATATAATGCAGGGATCTATGCCCGGAAGTGGGTGCAAATACCTGTCTTAGACAGGTATCTGCTCCCCCCCGAAAGGTGCCAAATGTGACACCAGAGGGGGGGAGGAATCCGGACGAGTCTTGGCCAGTTCAGCATCTATGGGTGGGCTGGTTGTACCCAAGCCGATCAATTGATTGACATTGATAACTGGCATGCCAGATTATTGCATGCAATTATTGCCAGTGGCTGTAGCGGCTAGCAATAATCCCTGTGCTCTCCCGACCGGGACGGTTCTCCCGGTCCCCCTTTTGGGAGAACACCATAGCTCCGGGGGAGGGATTTCCCCATTAACACTGGCTGTGTTGATGGGGCAATCAAGCACTTTTCATATGATCTGTAGCCTGCCTTAGACTCCATTTACCATGCACACACCTGGGGCCTGCTGGTGTTCTGTGGAGCGTCTGTTTTTTTTATTTTAAAAAGGAACTCTACTTACCATTGTTTGTATTTACACTGAAATCTAACCCCATACTTATGCAGGTCATACATGGGTCGGTTTCCGAATGATTTTTTTTTTTTTTCCGAAAATCAGAAATTTTGTGTGTTTTGTGAGCCGATGATGCCAACATTTTGATTTCAAAATTCGGTCAACCAAGCCTTCAATTTCACCTCATGTTGCTACAGAAAATAATTTTCGTTGCCAATTCTTTCAGGGAATTTTCTTTTCTTTATCTCACACGATTCTCCCATCATTAATTAGAAAATCCTTCATTTTGAAAAATTTCCAATTTTGAACACTCAAATTCGATGCCCGCATAAAAATCGGTCATTGCTGTGACCCACTAATGGTGCAAAATTCGAATGAAAATTCTTAGATAAGATTTTCAAAATATCAAATATGTTGACCATCACTGGTTCAGGAGCTTTGGTACTACTATTGACATGACCTCCATGTTGCATTGTTCCATTGTAATACATTGTTTAGGCAACTTTTACGTCACAGCTCAAAAAGCGGTAACAGCATCTTCTACTGATATTAATAAGTATACCCAGAGAACTGTGAATCTCTGTGGAAAATGGCCCAATCTAATCTAGTCTGAGAAAAAAAAAAAATGTTCTCTAACACTGCAAGATGACCGTTAACATCTATGTGATTACTTAAAGGAATTAGAGCAGAAAGCGGAAGAGGAGAGAATTCGAATGGAGAATATATTAAGTGGCAATCCTCTGCTGAACCTCACAGGCCCTGCTGCACAGTCTCAAGCCAGTTTTAAAGTAAAACGAAGGTAAGTAATACTTATACAGGTTTTTTTTTTTTTTTTTAAACAAATGTAACATATACAGTATTTTTAGTCTGTGTATGTATTATTGTATTTTGGATCTTCTAAAGCTGAACTCGAGCCATATAGAAAACTAAAAAAAATAAACCCATGAAAACAATTTTTTCCCAATTAGTTTAAAAAAAAAAAATGTTAAAGCATGACTTCACAGTTAATGTGATACTAAAGGATGTTTTTTTTTTTTTTTTAAATAACAAACATGTCATACTTGCCTCCACTGTGCAGCTCGTTTTGCAGAGTGGCCCCCAGAACCCACACTTCTGGGGTCTCTCGGCAACTCTCGTGGCTCCTCCCCCGCATCAGATAACCCCTTAGGAGAAGCGCTCTCCCGGGGGGTCACCTTGCGGCTGCGCTCCGGAGTCATTCGTTCGGCGTCCATAGACCCAAATGTATGACTCGGCGCCCGCGTCATTGGATTTGATTGACAGGAGCGGGAGCCAATGGCTGCGCTGCTATCAAACTATACAATCAAGAGCCGGGGCCCCCACAGAGAGGCAGAGCGTGTCACCGCCGAGCGAATTCCAGGGCTCAGGTAAGTAAAATGGGGGGCTGGGGGGGCCGGTCACTGCCAGAAGTTTTGGATGCATAGGATGCATGAAGGTGGAAAAACATGAGGATTTACAACCCCTTTTTAATGTCTTTTTTTAAATTGGTTCATTTGGGCCAAGCTTGCCGAAATGATTTATTTACTGCACTAACAGGTGTGCTTGCTTGGCGTGCTGTATAGCGTACACAGTGCTGTGTTCTGGCACGGGGACTCAAACTTCCCATCCCACTCCTGGAATATAATTGAGTTATGTTGAGAACGGCTCGCTCAGCCGTTCTTGGGAAGCTTTGTATTCTAGAAATGAATGCAAACTTCCTCTGATTGGCTGAGGTGGGTGGATGAGGTCATGACCTCGGCCTCAGCGAATCACAGGAAGCTTTGTATTCATTCATAGAATACAATGTTTCCTGTAAATGGCTGAGCTGCGCTCAATCCAACTCAGTCTTGTTCCAGGAATGGGACAGGAAGTTTGAGTCCCCGTGCCAGAACACCACACTGTATACTGTGTATAGCTAAGGCTACATACATTACATTATTACAGCGCACCCAATAAGAGCACTGGTTGTTGAGGTAAGTAGATCATTTGGGCCAGCTTGGCCCAAAATAACTATATAAAACTATATAAATAATTGTCTTGAATTATGTACTGACAAAAAGATGACTTCCATCACTAACCAGTCGGCAAGCTGAAGGTGTGATCTTGGCTGCACTGCTATAGCATTAGAAGAGACCTTGCTTCACTGTCTGGTGGGAGTCTCTGGACCACAAGGCTGGCTGCACAGAATTATGATTCCTTTTGAGGGTTAATATTTTGTATTTTTATTCCAGCTGTATATTTAGCTACTTGTCTAGACTTCAGCTCTAAAGAGGAAGTAAACGCTGGCTTTTTTTTTTTTTTTTTCTCACCTGCAAAGTAAAGGCATAATGTGCTAGTATGCTTTGCATTCTAACACATGTGAAACTTGCCTGCAAATGAAGCCCTTGTTGTCACTGCTGAAGGCCGCATCAATCTTTGCCCATCTTCCTTTCTGGATCCGCAGACTCTGGCCCCTATGAGCCGCATGACGTCACTCCCGTGCATTTGAACGGGAGCCGCCGGTTACGGGTGGCCATTCCTTTAGAGCGCAATGCGTTGATGACTTCATCGGCGGAGTATACAGTAAATACCTCCTGAACGGTGCAAGTTTAGGAGATATTTTACAGTACCTCTAGGTTATCCTATAATAAGGCCTACCTATAGGTACAAACAATACAGGGAAGTATACTTCCCTGTAATCGATTTCAAAACACTTGCTGCATACACCTTCTCAACCTCAGTGGGATGCCTGACTACATATTAATCTGACTTGCAGTGTTCCACTTTAAAGAGAAGCGCTAATGCAAGAAACTCCTCAATATTGGGGAGATTACAATTTTACTGTAGTGGCTTTTTTTTTTTTTTTAGGAAATGGACAACCATTTAATATAGTGTTAGAAGGTATTAGCTTGGTGATGTGCTTCATGATTACAGTTTGTTACAGGGCCATTTTTATTTAGCAAAATTGTTATATATGCATCTCTTTTCTCAGCTTGTTTAATGCGTGTTTTTCTATTTAACATTTGTATGTTTAAGCATTTAATGCTTTGTGTATGTATAAAGCCTGGTACACACGGCCGAATGTCAGGCGATATCGGCCGGTCCAATAGAAACGGGTCAACATTCAAGGCCCCCCTGTGTACGGCAGCCGGTCCAGCTTCTGTCGATGGGTCATGTCTAAAAAAGTTCTGCCGACCAACTCCCGGTCAGCGCTCTCAGCCGATGGCTGAGAGCGCTGACCTGAGTGTTCTGTCCGAACACAATAGCACAGCAGGGCAGATCGATGTTCTTGCAACGGATTGTTAGTACAGTGGCTCAGACTTGAGCTGTCGATTTCAAAAGTAGTAGTGTGTAATAGGGGTGGATTCTGCTTTGTTTAGCCGGGGATTAGCCTGCTAATCCCCTGCTGAGAAGAGCGAGCGACATGTGTGTGTCCACTCAGTATCTGCAGAGCGGACAGAGAGTGCGGTCCGGGCAGCCGACTGCCCTCCCATCCTATCTGATCACTGTGGAACCTCTGTTTTGTGTAAAAAGGCTGTTTGATCCTGTCTTCTCTGATCCTCCCTTTCTTCCACTGTCCCCAATCCATCTCCTAGAACAGATAGATCAGAGCCCTAGGAGGCACTCTGCACATGCTCACTTTGGTGTTTAGTGCTAGAGGTTTTTTTTTTTTTGTTTTTTTTCTGGGAGGGTGCATTTGATCAGCACAGGGCCAATCGGCACTGTCCAGACAAAGTCAGGGGTCATGCAGCCTCATAGGACAGTCAGAGAAAAATGAAAACTTCTTCTACAAGCTTTAACCAGTGCTCAGCCAGACACTGATTGAAGTCACAAGTCATCTGATCCAGCTGATAGTACAGAGCCTCAGAGACACTCGTGCTCAGTTTGCTGTGTATTGCTAGTGTGTGGTTTTTTTTTTTCTTGGAAGAGTGCATGTGATCAGCACAGGGCCAATCAGCACTGTCCAGACAGAGGGTCAGGGGTCATGCAGCTTCATATTCATAGGACAGTCCGAGGAGAATGAAAACACCTCTTACAAGCTTTAACCAGACACTGATAGAAGTCACAAGACTGCTGATGAGAAAAGGTATTTAGCAGTTTATATTTACTAAAATAATTGCATTTCCATGTTCTGCAGGAGACCAGATATAGTGAATGCAGGTTCTGTGTTCAGTAACACTTTCAATTGTGTTTATTTGCAGACATTGTTGTAGGCTCCTATTAGAGCATGGGTGCTCAACTTGTGGCCCTCCAGCTGTTGCAGAACTACAAGTGAGTCATTGCAATGCTGATGCTTACAAGCTTGACTCCCACAGGCAGAGGCATGATGGGACTTGTAGTTCCGCGACAGATTGTGCACCCATGTTTTAGAGGTTACATTTTATCTGACCATGTTCTGTGTTGTATAAATCTATGTATTTATTAATCTGCATCTCTCTGCCTGCAGGTGGGATGATGATGTTGTGTTTAAGAACTGTGCAAAAGGAGTGGATGAAATGAAAAAAGACAAGAGGTTTGTGAACGACACCCTACGTTCTGAGTTCCACAAGAAATTCATGGAGAAATACATCAAGTAGTACAGTTTTATGTGCTTTACCCAGAAGACTGAATGTTTTAACTTTATCATCTGAGGATATCAGTTGGCTCTTGAACTGCTCCTAAGTTGAGTTGGGAGTTCCATCACCTAATTAAATTTGTTGCAATATTCCATGACCCCCACCCCCCAGGTTCTCTTCACCATATTTTGTGACCCTGTGTGAATAAACACCCATTTTTTTCTAGTTTCTTGTGTTTTTTTATTTTATTTTTTTGTTGTTTTTTTATATTGTTATGATGATGTCTTAAGTGTAGAATTATACCTTGTGTTATTAAAGGGATTATATTATACCATGCTACATTTATTGCATTGTATGCTTTTAATTCATACAGTTTTCTGTTGTTCAAACAATCTTAAGCTGGCCATACGCTAGTAGATTTTTGAATGAGCGTTCGTACAAAATTTTTACAAAGATTCTCAGTTCATTGGATGACTCGACAAAACGTCACTTGAACATACTTCAAAATGTAGTTTGCATTTAACATCTAATTTTGGAATGAATTGACTTTACCAAATGAAAACCACGTACACTGTTAGAAAATATATCTTTAATGAACAAATTTCTGTCCTACTTCTTTTGAATTTCCTTGTCACTGCGATTGAAAACAAACACAGATTTCACTGCACTAAGCATTTAATAATTGAACGAGCGTTCTTAAAACAAAGAAAAAAAACTTGAAGAAAATTCTATTAGTGTATGGCCAGGTTGGTTTTAATTAGCATTTCTTTGACATTGCTAGCTGGGCAGATTTAGAAAATACTGTAAGTGTATAAGGTAAAACTTGGGGCAGCAAGTAAAATCAGTCATTGAAATGCCAACTAAGAGACATTAGAATAGTGCAATGTCTGTAGCTTACTGATGCATATCACTAGCAGTTAGCATGTGGTCACAGAGTTGCTTTCTGTTTACAGGTTCAGAGCTGCCAAGAAACATTACTTCTTCTCTCATTGAGTTAGACTCGGTTCACATTGCTGCAACATGGGATCTGACTTGTGAAGACCCCCAAGTCGCATGACATGTCAAATGCAATGTTTCCCTATGAGACCCGTCTTAACTGATGCTACACAAGCTGCTCCGACTTTAGAAAATGTTCCTGCACTACTTTGGTCTAACTTGGGTGCGATTTCAGCCCTTGTACAGGCTCCAAAATGGCATCCAAGTCGGAAGGAAGTCGCAATGTGTGAACCAAGCCTAATAGTTATAGTGCTGCCATGAAAATCCCTTCAGATAATATTTGCATGAACTGATGTGATTTGGGTCTCGGATGCTGTGCACTATTGATCAGATTATTGGAGGATCGATCTGAAAGTGGTATTTTTCATCTGATTTTCTCAACGTGTGTACTAGGCATTAGGTGCCTAGAAGCTGGAAGCTCTTTCTATGGCAGTGTTCTCTTTAGCAGCTTGACTGTCAGGGTAAATCGCCACAGAAGAACCCTGGTTGATTAGTCTAAATCTCTTAAACATGATCTGACTGATACAGACTCTAGTCTAGATCAGTGTTTCTCAAGGCGCCCCAACAGGTCATGTTTTCTGGATTCCCTTCAGATGAAACGGCTGTTGTAATTACTAAGGCAGTGAAACTAATCAAATCGCCTGTGCAAAATAATGAAAAGCCTGAAAACATGACCTGTTGGGGCGCCTTGAGGACTGGAGTTGAAAAACACTGGTCTAGATCATCATTGCCTTTGGCTCTGAACTAGCTGTAATGGGTTGTTGGATATTTCCTGTCTTGTTACAGAACATATGGGCTGAGCTCTGTGGCTAAGGTGTTGGACCGTGGAGCTCATTTGCAGGAACTGTTTGCTCTGCATTGCTTTCAAGGGACAATGCCTTTTTGGACCAACTCATTGTTATGTAGGATGCTACCCCATGTTCCTCTTCCCCAGTGGAAAGGGCCTAAGGAGCATAATTTACAAGTCTTCTCCATCCATTATTCCCAGAGGCATACCTTCCATGTCGAGACACCCTCAGGCTTGGTTCTCCAACCACCTGCAAAAGTCTGCCAGTTTTACAGAGATGCTGTCCTCGGTATGAGGCTCCACCCCCTTTTTTTCCTGAGTGGGAGGAGGTTTATTGGCCTTTTGCAAACACTTGGAAATCTTGCATCCACAACACCTGGTTGCAAAAGGTTTTGTCCCAGGATTACATACGCGTGTTATGTTCCCTGCTGCCTCCTCACTTTTTGACCCCTGTTCTCCCTGTTCCACCTCAGTACTTTACGATCTCCATCGGGTGCTCTATGGATTCTTGGACCAATGGTTCATCACCCAGTTTTCTGCTATGGAATGTTTTCTTTCTTTTTTTGTTCAAAACGGAGAATTCACCCCATCTTGGACCTAAATGCTCTGAGGCAAAAAAATCTGAGTTGAATCGGATCTGTTTTTGCTACTTTACAGTGGACATAAGATGCCTACTTACAAATACCCTTTTTTTTTTTTTTTTTTTTTTTTTTTTTTTTTAGCTGATCAACGCTTGCTATGCTTTGCAGTGGGGCTATTGCAGTACCAATTTGTGACCCTTCTATTTAGATTGTAATTGTCTCTTCATGTGTTCTCCAAGGTGCCAGCTCCAGTGTTGACCCTCTCCTTGAAGGAACAAGGACTCTGGAGGGCTGTCTACCTAACTGTCCAGATGTTAGAGGTTTGGATAAATCCTGAACTTTCAGTAGTTGTTGGACAATTGGGGCTGGTCTTGGACATTTACTGGGCCAAGTTGTTCCTTCCTCAGGAGAAACATTATATTGTCCAGTCTCCAATCTAGAATCTATGAAAATCTATTTGTGCACCATTAAGGCCAGGTTGTCTCTGGTTTTGGGATCTAGCTCTATCACCTGGGAGGTCATTCATCTGGAAGGCTAAATTTCCAGGAGGGCGTACATGGACGCCCTCCCAGCTATCAGTGCCCATCAGGGCAGCCTCATCAGCGCACATCGATGAAGAAGAAAAATTACTTGTTTTTCAAAATGTTATAACAAACATTGAAAACCTGTTTGTTTTATTCAACATTTTCGGTCATTTTTTGTTTAGCAAAAAAAAAAACAGCAGTGATTAAATACAGTGGAACCTTGGATTGCGGTAACGTGGTTAATGAGCGTTTGGCAATACGAGCACTGCATTTGCTAAAATCCTGACGGAAAGGCCCTAGGACAATTCGGCTGACCTCGGAAAGGCTTGTGAACGAAGTCTTTCCGAGGTCAGCCGAAGTGTCCTCGGGCCTTTCCGAGGCTCTCCGGCGCCCCCCCCCCCCGCCCGCATGCGGTATTGCATACCATTGAAGTCAATGCGGAACAAATTATTTTCATTTCCATTGACTTCAAGGGGGAAACTCGCTTTGATATGCAAGTACTTTGCTTTACTAGCATTCTCCTGGAACTGGATTATGCAGAACGCTCTATTTGTGTGAAGAAAATATAAAACATTTTTTTATGGGTACAGTGTAGCATGACTGCGCAATTGTCATTCAAAATGTGACAGTGCTGAAAATTGTCAGGAAGGGGGTTTAGTGCCCAGTAAGCTAGTGGTTAACAATTGGAGCTGTGAGCAATTTGCCTGTCCCCTTAGCATTTAAGAGGGATGGGCTCCTTCCAGGTTCACCTGCCCTCTGCCTATCCATTAAAATGCATGTGCTTCCATTGTGGAGACTAAGAAGTTAGCGTTAGGGACTACAGAAAACAAGGTGCCTTGATGTGGGCTTGTAGCTTACGCATGTATTTGCAAATTTGTGCAGGCTAAACCCCTGTACTTAACGCATATTGCAAGACAGGTCAATTTGGTTGATCGCTGGCTGGTCTGTAAGTTTGAGCTTGGCAATTTCCTTGTACTTGTTTGACGTACGTTACCATTCCAGTGCTCCTTGCTGCAAAGACCAGTTATAGGTGGGGGCAGTGGCCACTTGTTTGTATTTTTGATTATATTGGTCAGGAAACCCACTGACATCTTTGCTGCCATTATGCTATGTGCTGGGTGTAGAGTGTGCCCCTGTACATTTTATGCTCGGTTCACACCTATGCAAATTGGATGCGGCTTACACCGCATCCAATTCGCAGGACATTTTAACCACTTAACGACCGCTCACTGTACA
This sequence comes from Rana muscosa, assembly GCA_029206835.1. Taxonomy (NCBI): domain Eukaryota; kingdom Metazoa; phylum Chordata; class Amphibia; order Anura; family Ranidae; genus Rana; species Rana muscosa. Next base: position 1,028,068,973 of record CM055117.1, read on the forward strand.
TGTACGTCGGCAAAATGGCACGGACAGGCACAATCACGTACCTGTACGTGGCTGCCTTCGTATGGGTGGGGGGTCCGATCGGACCCCCCTCCGGTACAGCGAGTGGTGGTTCTCGGTGCGGGAGCGATCTGTGATGAGGGGACGGCCATTCGTTTCCGGCCACCCCCTCGCGTTCGCTCCCGGCGAATGAAATGCTTCCTCTGCCTGTGTAATGTTTACACAGGCAGGAGGAAGTTATGTCATCTCTCCTGCGGCGCTCACATATACCGAGCGCCGTGGAGAGAAGACACACAGGTTAGTGCACACATAGGAACACGATCGCCGCCCCCAGTCACAGTGTCACTGATTGCAGTGACCATTTATTTACTGATCACTGCAATCAGTGACATTTGTGACTGTAAAAGTGTCAGGGCAGTTAGTTTTAGGTCCAGTGTAGCCCCCCAATAAAGGTTTAACCCCCTTGATCGCCCCCCAGGTAACCCTTTCACCCCCTAGCACCACTGTCACTTAGCGATCGTTTTTCTGATCGCTGTATTGGTGATGCCGCTAAGTAGCCAGTTATTTTTTTTAGGTTCGCTGCAGGTTTTTATAGCGTCTGGTACCCCCATATATTACCTAATAAAGGTTTAACCCCCTAATTGCCCCTTTCACCAGTGATCACTGTATAAGTGTTACTGGTGACACTGGTTAGCCAGTTAGTTATTTTGTTATTTAAGTTCCCCGGCAGGTTTTTATATAGCGTCAGGTACCCCCATATATTACCTAATAAAGGTTTAACCCCCTGATTGCCCCTAGTTAATCCTTTCACCAGTGATCACCATATAAGTGTTACGGGTGACGCTGGTTAGTTAGTTTGCTTTTTATAGTGTCAGGGCACCCGCCGTATATAACCCAATAAAGATTTAACCCCCTGATCGCCCGGCGGGTGATATCAATTAGGTTTTAGCGTCAGAGAGGGTCTGCGTCGCCCCAGGCAGCGTCAGGTTAGTGCCAGTAGCGCTAACACCCACGCGTGAAGCATACACCTTCCTTAGAGGTATAGTATCTGAACAGATCAATATCTGATCAGATCTATACTAGCGTCCCCAGCAGTTTAGGGTTCCCAAAAACGCAGTGTTAGCGGGATCAGCCCAGATACCTGCTAGCACCTGCGTTTAGCCCCTCTGCCGTGCCCAGCCCAACCAAGTGCAGTATCGATCGATCACTGTCACTTACAAAACACAACACACATAACTGCAGCATTCGCAGAGACAGGCCTGATCCCTGCGACTCCAGTGCTGTAGGAGGCGATTTCACCACCACAGTTGGAAAAAAAAAAGCATATATGCCGAAGCATTGGGGCAGCAGGGGCGGATGAGCGATTTTGCTCCTAATGCCGCGTACATACGGTCAAAATTCCGACCATGTGTGTGCTGCATAACTTTTGTGGGAGGATGCCCCCATGCTTCGGCATATATAAATGGTGCGTGTATGCCCATCATTAGAAGTGGGTGGATGAAGGGCGGTATTCTAATGGTGGGCATACCCACCGATCAATCTCTTTTTTTTCGTTCAGCCAACAGGCTGCATGAAAAAAAAGATTACAATACATGTCCAACAAGGACCAGCAACGTACTGGTATGTTGCTGGACTTTGAATGGTTATACCAGAATGATGCCTGTGGGTTTAGGTATCATCTTGGTATCATTCTTTTCAGCCAGCGGCCGGCTTTCGTGTAAAAGCAATCCTAGTGGCTAATTAGCCTCTGGACTGCTTTTACAAGCAGTGGGAGGTAATGCCCGTCCCCCCCCCCGGATATAAAAAGCGCCATTGGGAAAGCATTTTATCACACCGATCTTGGTGTGGTCAGATGCTTTGAGGGCAGAGGAAAGATCTAGGGTCTAATAGACCCCAGTTTTTTCAAAAAAAAAGAGTACCTGTCACTACCTATTGCTATCATAGGGGATATTTACATTCCCTGAGATAACAATAAAAAATGATAAAAAAAAAAAAATATGGAAGGAACAGTTTAAAAATAAAATAAAAAAGCAAAATTAATAATAAAAAAAAAAGCACCCCTGTCCCGCCCTGCTCTTGCGCAATGGTGAACGCAAGCGTCGGTCTGGCGTCATATGTAAACAGCAATTGCATCATGCATGTGAGTTATCACCGCGAAGGTCAGATCGAGGGCAGTAATTTTAGCAGTAGACCTCCTCTGTAAATCTAACGTGGTAACCTGTAAAGGCTTTTAAAAATGTATGTAGTTTGTCGCCACTGCGCGTTTGTGCGAAATTTTAAAGCATGTCGTGTTTGGTATCTATGTACTCGGCCTAAGATCATCTTTTTTATTTCATCAAACATTTGGGAAATATAGTGTGTTTTAGTGCATTAAAATTAAAAAAAGTGTATTTTTTCCCCAAAAATCGCTGTGCAAATACTGTGTGGAAAAAAAAAATGCAACACCCACCATTTTAATTTGTAGGGCCTTTTCTTTGAAAAAATATATAATGTTTGGGGGTTCAACATAATTTTCTTGAAAAAAAAAAAAATGTTTTCATGTAAACAAAAAGTGTCAGAAAGGGCTTTGTCTTCAAGTGGTTAGAAGAGTGGATGTAAGCTTCCTAATGTTGTGTATAAAATGCCAGAACAGTTCAAAACCCCCCCAAATGACCCCATTTTGGAAAGTAGACACCCCAAGCTATATACTGAGAGGCATGTCGAGTCCATGGAATATTTTATATGTTGACACAAGTTGCGGAAAAAAGACAATTTATTTTTTATTTTTACTTTTTTTTGCACAAAGTTGTCACTAAATGATATATTGCTCAAACATGCCATGGGCATAGGTGGAATTACACCCCAAAATACATTATGTTGCTTCTCCTGAGTACGGGGATACCACATGTGTGAGACTTTTTGGGAGCCTAGCCGCGTACGGGACCCCAAAATCCAAGCACCGCCTTTAGGCTTTCTAAGGGTGTACATTTTTGATTTCACTCCTCACTGCCTATCACAGTTTCGGAGGCCATGGAATGCCCAGATGGCACAAAACCCCCACAAATGACCCCATTTTGGAAAGTAGACACCCCAAGCTATTTGCTGAGAGGCATGGTGAGTATTTTACAGCTCTCATTTGTTTTTGAAAATGAAGAAAGAAGAATTTATTTTTCAATTTTTTTTTTCAATTTTCAAAACTTTGTGACAAAAAGCGAGATCTGCAAAATACTCACCATACCTCTCAGCAAATAGCTTGGGGTGTCTACTTTCCAAAATGGGGTCATTTGGGGGGGTTTTGTGCTATTTTGGCATTTTATGGCCTTCGAAACTGTGATAGGTAGTGAGGAGTGAAATCAAAAATGTGTGCCCTTAGAAATCCTGAAGGCGGTGCTTGGTTTCCGGGGGCCCGTACGCGGCTAGGCTCCCAAAAAGTCCCACACATGTGGTATCCCCGTACTCAGGAGAAGCAGCAGAATGTATTTTGAGGTGCAATTCCACATATAACCATGGCATGTGTGAGCAATATATCATTTAGTGACAACTTTTTGTAATTTTTTTTTTTGTGTCATTCAATCACTTGGGACAAAAAATAAATATTCAATGGGCTCAACATGCCTCTCAGCAATTTCCTTGGGGTGTCTACTTTCCAAAATGGGGTCATTTGGGGGGGTCATTTTAGCACCTCAAGAAATTAGATAGGCAGTCATAAATTAAAAGCTGTGTAAATTCCAGAAAATGTACCCTAGTTTGTAAACGCTATAACATTTACGCAAACCAATAAATATACGCTTATTGGCATTTTTTTTTACTAAAGACACATGGCTGAATACATTTTGGCCTAAATGTATGACTAAAATTGAGTTTATTCGATTTTTCTTATAACAAAAAGTAGAAAATATGTTTTTTTTTTCAAAATTTTCGGTCTTTTTCCGTTTATATCGCAAAAAAAAAAAAAATTGCAGAGGCAATCAAATACCATTAAAAGAAAGCTCTATTTGTGGGAAGAAAAGGACGTAAATTTCGTTTGGGTACAACATTGCATGTCCGCACAATTTTCAGTTAAAGCAGCGCAGTGCAAAATTCTGAAAACACCTCTGGTCCTTAATCTGCATAATGGTCCGGGGCTTAAGTTGTTAAAATACGTTCATTTGAATGAGGCTGGTTCACATATCTGCGGTGCAGTCGCACTCCGCATTGCCCAAAAAAGTGTGTGTTTTCTAGACAGTGCGGTCCTTCTCAGGTGCGAATTCAGGCCCATTATCTTCTATGGGAACGCATCTGATTCGCAGATGTGTTCCGTTGTGAACATGAATTCTCTTACCCCTCCTCACTACTCCTCCTCCCTCTTCCTGCTCAGCTGATCCGCAGCTACAATGGAGAGGAACCACTAAACAGCTGCTTTTTCTCTTCGCAGGGAAAACTGAGCTGGAATTCGCATCGGACTGGTGTGAACCCAGCCTTAAGGAGGGATGGGCTCCTTCCAGGCTTACCTGCCCTCTGCCTATCCAATAAAATGCATGTGCTCCCATTGTGGAGACTCAGACTTCAGAAAACAGGGTGTCTTGACGGGGCCTGTAGCTTACGCATTTATTTGCAAATGTGTGCAGACTAAACCCCTGTTCTTAACGCATATTGTTAGACAGGTCAATATGGTTGGCAAGTTTGAGCTTTGAAATCTTTGTATTTGTTTGCCATACATCGCCCTTCCAGTGCTCCTTGCTGCAAAGACCAGTTATAGGTGGGGAAGTGGCCACTTATTTGCATTAGCATTGGACTGACCTATTGAATGGTCATCCTCTCTGAATCGGACAAGGCCATGCAAATAAATCAGGGAGGAGCACAGGGTCTTGGTGTAGCAAAGAGGTAGAACGAAGCCTGTCTTGGGAAGACATTATGTTCTGGCTCTGTCAGTCATGTATATCAGCATGGACAATTGGCAAGCAGGATTTCTCAGCCGGAAGCGTCTGGACCCAGGAAAATGGTCTACGTACGCAGAGGTTGTTCCGTGATTTGTGTCGCAGGTGGGGATCTGCCCTCCAGATTCAACAATAATCTGCACAAGTTTATATTCTGATCCCAGGGTTTGTTGGAAAAAGCAGTGGATGTACCGATGACTGCTAAAATGTATGAAGTCCTGTGAGCCTCCACTGACCTAAATTGCCTTAATTACCAAAAATCAGCTGCAAGCGTTAAACATGCCTCATAAATCATGCAGATATAAAAAAATTAAATATATACGCTGCGCTGTCCAAAATTTCACACTGTGCCAGTGTGAGAAAGTGTATACAAATATACGTGAAAACCCTACAGTAGTGAAACAACCCGTCTCAGCTGACTGTAGAAAGTGACATTCGTGCAATAAATAAAATGTATAAAAGCATAAACAATGATAAGAAAGTGCTATTGTGCATACAATTGGTTAATAATTATACCACTTCTAATTATTTCCAAAGGGTCATGTATTGGTTAGCAGTGACCCACTGTGGTATTAATCAAAAAAAGTGCTCCTGTGCATGTGTGTAACATCCAGTTAGATCTATTCATGTATTGGTTATCAATAATCCACTGCTGTATTGATCAAGAAGTGCTCCTGTACATGTGCTTGGCATCCAGTTAGATCTATTCATGTATTGGTTATCAATAATCCACTGCTGTATTGATCAAGAAGTGCTCCTGTGCATGTGCGTGGTATCCAGTTAGATCTATTCATGTATTGGTTATCAATAATCCACTGCTGTATTGATCAAGAAGTGCCCCTGTGCATGTGCGTAACATCCAGTTAGATCTATTCATGTATTAGTTATCAATAATCCACTGCTGTATTGATCAAGAAGTGCTCCTGTGCATGTGCTTGGCATCCAGTTGAGTCTATTCAGCTGTAATTAAAGTTCATGCGATTCTGAAAACAGCTGAGTGATCCAAAACATGCCGTGGTGTTCCTCACTCTGGTGCTCCCATTAGGTATTAAATGCTTACCTCTGAGCGTGTGACTTTGCAATTAAGCGCAGTCAATACACGCCTATGAACCACCTCTGGGATCTTGTAGTTATACTGGAATCCTGGACTCGTCAGTATGGTACCTTGGTAAGTGTATGGAATAAAGACTTGATAGTGTAATGGAGTTTTAACTATTTATTAATCAAAAGCACAAAACCCCCATCTGGGGTACTCACATAGATCAGGTGCGCCAGTGCACCACTCTACATCGGGTAAAATACTGGACTGGTATCGGAATGGTATGTAGTTCCTCCTTGACAGATCAACAGCATGACGTACCGTCCTGTCCCCTCCCCAACGCGTGTCGATACAGGGGTTTCCGTATCTTTTTCAGGGGGAACTCCCATCATTGGTGTCACTGGCCAGAATAGTGGCAGGAACTGTTTTCCATCATTAGTGTCAGGGGGCAGAATAGTGGACCATCATTGGTGTCAGTGGGCAAAATAGTGTCCCATCATAGGTATCAGTGGGAGGAATAGTGGACCATCATTGCACAGGAACATTTTAAAATAGAAAATACATTTTTAATTTGAACTTGCATACAGTAGGTGCAGCCAATACTTACATTTATTTTATTTCTGTTTTTGGGAGAATGATTCCCAACTTGGATATATTTCCAGGACTATCTCCATCCATCCCTTTATCTCTTTTGGACTGGTCCTCATAGGCTGGGTCTGCAGTATTGTATAGGTAGCTTCTTGGCCTCACCAGCCTGATAGGTGTCTTCACCATGTTGCTGGCATGAATCAACTTCCTGGTTTTCTGGGCAGCCTGGGAAGTCTGTTGTTAGAGGAAGTGTTTGTTGGCATGCAGAGCAAAAACGCCTTTCCGTTGAAGTCTATGGAACCAAAAACGGGTAAAAAAAAAGGTCCCTGACCCTTTCCAAAAACCGCATCAGTTGAAAACGTGGAGGTGAGAACGTGACCCATAGAAAAAATGTTAAATGAACTGAAGTTCGTTTTTGTAAAACGCTTAGGTGTGAACGTAGCCTAAAGATCATCCCGATGAGGACAGGTCCACTCCTGCCGGACGCTGTTAACCCCGACAGCACCTGAAACTCAGCAGCAGGAACCGGGCAGGGCAGCCCTGCAGTGAAGTGAAGATTTCTGCAGCAGCTTGCACTTTGTAGGACATACTTCATTATGGGTAAGTAATGTAACTAAAGCTGCAGATAATAAAAGTTTTTTTTTTTTTTCCCAGTTAGACTTCAGTTTTCAGGGCAAGCACCCACCTTTCCTCTGGTTTATGTTCAGCGGGCCCTTTATGCTGTATTGAATGTCAATGCCACATAAATGAATAAAATAAAATAGGGCAAATCTTCTGTGTGGATAAGAGAATGAACATGAAGCTGTCTAATCAGTCTGGGCAGAGGAAGATTAATGCACAAAGACAGTTGTGACCTTTGTGTGATCTGCTCGGGGGCTGATCGCTATGTAGTGTTCTCTTATACTAAGCTAATCTGCCTATACTTAACCACTTCAGCCCCTGAAGATTTTACCCCCTTCCTTACCAGAGCCCTTTTTACAATTTGCCACTGCGCTGCTTTTACTGACAATTGCGCGGTCGTGCGACGTTGTACCAAAACAAAATTTGCGTCCTTTTTTTCCCACAAATAGAGCTTTCTTTTGGTGGTATTTGATCACCTCTGTGGTTTTTATTTTTTGCGCTATAAACAAAAAAAGAGTGACAATTTTAAAAAAAATAAACATTTTTTTTTACTTTTTGCTATACTAAATAATCCCCAATTTAAAAAAAAAAAAAAAAAAATGTCTTCATCAGTTTAGGCCAATAAGTATTCTTCTACATATTTCTGGTAAAATAAAACCGCAATAAGCGTATATTGATTGGTTTGCGCAAAAGTTTTAGCGTCTACAAACTATGGGAAAGATTTATGGCATTTTTATTATGATTATTATTTTTTTTTTTTTACTAGTAATGGCGGTGATCTGCAATTTTTAGTGGTATTGCGACGGACAGTTTGGACATTTTTGACACTTTTTTGGGACCATTGACAGTTACACAGCGATCAGTGCTATAAATATGCACCGATTACTGTGTAAATGTCACTGGCGGGGAAGAGGTTAACACTAGGGGGCGATCAAGGGGTTAACTGCATGTTCCCTCAGTGTGTTCTAACTGTGAGGGGGATGGGAGTGACTAGGAGAGGAGACATATTGTTTTTTCTACTTAGTAGGAACAAACAATATGTTTCCTCTTCCCTGACAGCACAGGGATTTGTGTGTTTACACGCACAAATCCTGTGCTGGCGCTCGTGCACGCGATCGTGCCCACCGCCCACACGCATCTGGTTCCCCGCTGTGCAGCGGGCACGCGCCCTCTGGTGCCCGAAAAAGATAAGGACTTACCCAAATGGGGTTTCGCCCAGGGGAGCCATTCTGACGCAGTATATCTGTGTGAGCCAGTCAGGAACCGGTTAAAGTTTAGATGAAGCCCAGCAGAGGAGTAGAGTTCTGCTGTTATAGCTTCATGTCACAATGTGCTTCAATATGACCCGGGTGATCCAACAGCACTCACATGGAAATCAGTATGGAAATAGGCAACACTGTGTCTGATTTATACACTCGCCGTGGTCAACAAGAAATGCACATTCCCCAGAGATAATATATACACATAAAAGATGAAACATAAAGTAACAATAGTAAGTACTGTCAATGAGAAATGATAATAATCATCCAAATGAGATTTCACAAAGTTGTGTTACTAATTAGGGTAAAGAAAAAAACAACAAGCTAGATTGCACAGTAACTAATAGTAGTGGGTGAAGTTCCGTGAACCTAGAATAGAAAAAAAAAGGTACTCCAGCCAGTAAACAGAACCCTGGGTAATAATACATAATACAGTGTTATATAAGCTGAACAAAAACTGTTCATTAAATTACTGTATATACAAAGGTTTTTTGTTTGTTTTTTCCAGAATACAGAATGATTAAAACCCTGGCAGATTTTTTTTCTTTTGTCACCTGTGTCCAGAAAAATGCTCCTTCGCTCCCTGTCCTGTAGAGACACAATGGATAGTAAGTGGCGGCCGCTCCATTAGGGGCGCAGGGGCACCACCCCCCTAAACCATGCGCCCTCCCCCCTAATCTACATGCAGGGCACCGGATGCATGGATTTCATTTTAATTTTTTATTTAAAGCACATGATTAGAGCCTGAGGCACTATTTGGCTTAAAAAAAAAGGGTGGGCTCGGGGCGCAGAGCACTGTGCCCTGAGCCCACCCAATTGTGTGGCAATAGCGAATTAATATTCGCTATTGTCTTCCTGCTTCTTCTCCCAGCCAATCGGGAAGCAGGTCTTAAGACCCGCTTGGCCGAGAGGAGAAGCAATCGTATTGGCCAACGATGAGGAAGAGATGCAGGGGGAAGCTGCCTGCGACCTAGATGGGGTAAGTGCAGGGCTGGTGGGCAGACGAGCGAGCAATGGGGGGGTGGCGGTTGGTTTGCAGATCGACCGAGCCACTGGGGGGGGTGGTAGGTTGGTTTATTGGTGCCCCCCCCTAAAAAAATGGAGCACCGGCCGCCAATGGAAGGTTTCACCTCCTGTTGATACCTCAAAATTATGGATTGTCCCCATTGATGGAGATGCGTGGGAGTTGAAAATAACAAACATTTATACTCACCTATATGCCTGCAGCTGTCCCTTGCTGCCTCTAAGCCCGAGAACTGAGCGATCACATGACTGCTGATCGCTCAGTTCTTGGTTCCGCTCTGAGCACAGAGCGGTGACTAAGTCACTGCTCTTTGCTCTGCCCCTCCAGCGTCAGGGAAGGAGAGGGGGTGAAAGTGGCTGAGGGGTGCGCTGAGAGGCTGTGCCAGTTAGATGTCTGGGTGGATCTCGACATTACTGTCCGGATCCTCTCAGAGGCTGGACCGTTTCTGTGATGTTGTGATGTTAGCTGCTGTCTGCTAATACTGGATCACAGGAGTACAAAGGTAGGTGCACTTCGGTGACCCACATGAGAAGTATGACCTCACATGCTTTGGTCACACCTCTCTTTTAACCACTTGCCGACCAGCAGCCGCAGTTTTACTGCGGCAGGGCAGCTCTATTGCGCAAGTCGCCTTACTGGTACAGCGCTTTGTGTAATAGATACAGTGGGCGAGCCCACAGCGACTGCGGCACCGTGCCGGAGCCGATGCGAGTAGGTGGCGGCCGCGATGTCTGCGGGCCACCCACGACCAGTCTACAGAGAGCCAGAACGAGGATCTGTCAATGTAAACAAAGCAGATCCCCGTTCTGACAGGGAAGTAGAGAGAGATTGTCTGTTCCTAGTGATTAGGAACAGCGATCTCTCTCTACTCCCAGTCAGTACACTCCCCCCACAGTTAGAAACACCTCCCTAGGGAACACTTAACCCCTTGATCGCCCCCTAGTGTTAACCCCTTCCCTGCCAATGTCATTTATACAGTAATCAGTGCATTTTTATAGCACTGATCGCTGTATAAATGTCACTGGTCCCAAAAAAGTGTCCGATCTGTCCGCCGCAATGTCGCAGTCCTACTACAAATCGCTAATCACCGCCATTACTAGTGAAAGTAATAATAAAAATGCCATAAATCTATCCCCTATTTTGTAGACGCTATAACTTTTGCGCAAACCAATCAATATACACTTATTGCGTTTTTTTTAACCAAAAATATGTATCAGAATACATATTGGCCTAAACTGATGAAGAAATTCATATTTTACATATTTTTTTATGATATTTATTATAGCAAAAAGTAAAAAATATTGTTTTGCTTTTTCAGAATTGTCTTTTTTTTTGTTTATAGTGCAAAAAAATAGAAAGCTCTATTTGTGGGGGAAAAAGGAAATACGTTTTATTTGGGTATAGCGTTGCACGCCCGCGCAATTGACAGATAAAGCGACGCAGTGCTGTATCGCAGAAAATGGCCTGCTCATTATGGGGGTAAATTCTTTCGGGGCTGCAGTGGAAACGTTGAAAAAGTCACATGTCCATCAAGTTCAACCAAAAAAAAATAGGAATTTAAATTTGCCTTCTCAGAAGCCTTAATAGTTGATTCAGAAGAAGGCAAAAACAAACCAAAAAATTTGATCTACAGTGATTTAAAAGGTGTTACTAAACCCACAATAAAAATCAGTCTGTATATGCAGTAAAGCATGCTTGTTATACTTACTGTGGATCCTAAGGGGTGTAATCCTGTCTTCTGTGATCCTCCCCTATTTTTACTGTCCCCAATCCATTTGCTGATAGAACAGAGCCTTGGAGTCACTCTGCACATGCTCAGTTTAGTGTGTATTGCCAAAGAGTTTTTTTTTTAGGTGGGGGGGGGTGCAAATGATCAGCACAGGGCCAATCAGCACTGTCCAGACAGAGGGTCAGGGGTCATGCAGCCTCATAGGACAGGCAGAGGAGAATAAAAACTCATTCTACAAGCTTTAACCAGTGCTCAGCTGGACACTGATAGAAGTCACAAGACTGCTATATACAGTGGGGCAAAAAAGTATTTAGTCAGCCACCAATTGTGCAAGTTCTCCCACTTAAAAAGATGAGAGGCCTGTAATTGTCATCATAGGTATACCTCAACTATGAGAGACAAAATGTGGAAACAAATCCAGACAATCACATTGTCTGATTTGGAAAGAATTTTTTTTGCAAATTATGGTGGAAAATAAGTATTTGGTCAATATCAAAAGTTCATCTCAATACTTTGTTATATATCTTTTGTTGGCAATGACAGAGGTCAAACGTTTTCTGTAAGTCTTCACAAGGTTGTCACACACTGTTGCTGTTATGTTGGCCCATTCCTCCATGCAGATCTCCTCTAGAGCAGTGATGTTTTGGGGCTGTCGATGGGCAACACAGACCTTCAACTCTCTCCAAAGGTTTTCTATGGGGTTGAGATCTGGAGACAGGCTAGGCCACTCCAGGACCTTGAAATGCTTCTTACGAAGTCACTCCTTCGTTGCCCGGGCGGTGTGTTTGGGATCATTGTCATGCTGAAAGACCTAGCCACGCTTTATCTTCAATGCCCTTGCTGATGGGAGGAGGTTTACACTCAAAATCTCACGATACATGGCCCCATTCATTCTTTCATGTACACGGATCAGTCGTCCTGTTCCCTTTGCAGAGAAACAGCCCCAAAGCATGATGTTGCCACCCCCATGCTTCACAGTAGGTATGGTGTTCTTTGGTTGCAACTCAGCATTCTCTCTCCTCCAAACACGACGAGTTGTGTTTCTACCAAACAGTTCTACTTTGGTTTCATCTGACCATATGACATTCTCCCAATCCTCTTCTGAATCATCCAAATGCTCTCTAGCAAACCTCAGATGGGCCCGGACATGTACTGGCTTAAGCAGGGGGACACGTCTGGCACTGCAGGATCTGAGTCCCTGGCGGCGTAGTGTGTTACTGATGGTAGCCTTTGTTACGTTGGTCCCAGCTCTCTGCAGGTCATTCACTAGGTCCCCCCCCGTGTGGTTCTGGGATTTTTGCTCACTGTTCTTGTGATGATTTTGACCCCACGGGGTGAGATCTTGCGTGGAGCCCCAGATCGAGGGAGATTATCAGTGGTCTTGTATGTCTTCCATTTTTTAATTATTGCTCCCACAGTTGATTTCTTCACACCAAGCTGCTTGCCTATTGCAGATTCAGTCTTCCCAGCTTGGTTCAAGTCTACAATTTTGTTTCTGGTGTCTTTCGACAGCTCTTTGGTCTTCACCATAGTGGAGTTTGGAGTGTGACTGTTTGAGGTTGTGGACAGGTGTATTTTATACTGATAACAAGTTCAAACAGGTGCCATTAATACAGGTAATGAGTGGAGGACAGAGGAGCCTCTTAAAGAAGAAGATACAGGTCTGTGAGAGACAGAAATCTTGCTTGTTTGTAGGGAACCAAATACTTATTTTCCACCATAATTTGCAAATAAATTCTTTCCAAATCAGACAATGTGATTGTCTGGATTTGTTTCCACATTTTGTCTCTCATAGTTGAGGTATACCTATGATGACAATTACAGGCCTCTCTCATCTTTTTAAGTGGGAGAACTTGCACAATTGGTGACTGACTAAATACTTTTTTGCCCCACTGTACTGCTGATGAGAAAAGGTATTTAGCAGTTTATATTTACTAAAATAATTGCATTTCATGTTCTGTGGGAGACCAGATATAGTGCATGCAGGCTCCTGGGTTTAGTAACACTGCAATTAAAAATTTTAATAGCCTTTTATATGATATTTTACTGATTGGGTGTGCATCTATTTTAAAGCAGAGTTCCGATACTAGTATGCTAATGGGGGAGATGCTTGCCAAATCTCTTGACAGATGTGCTAAATTCTCCTTTATCTGGAGTATATGGAGACATTACTCAACTTCGGATAAGTTGAAGGATAGGCTCCCGCTGGGGCCTACTCCCTGAGACCTTACCAGACCTTAACCTTTGGCTTCCCTGCCATGTTTGGATACCCTCCCATTGGTCCGCAGCTCGCTGTCCCCTTAGCCCCCCCTCCTCCCCCTCCCACCCTTCCCTTTGTACTATACCCCCCTCCTGAACTCTAGACCCCCCTTTCTATCTTTATCTCTTCCTATTTCTTTTTGGGGTCACCCCTATAGATACATGATGAGTCTTTATTTGTACTCGGTCCATTTTATATTTACACTGTCATCACTTGTGAGACTTCACCATTAGGTGCTGGAATGGTGTCGTTTGTAAAGGTATTCATGTCATCCCCTAACAACTGCTCCTAACCAGGATCGCAGTAGGATCCCACAGGGGCATCCTGATCGGATGGAGTGGATATTGAGTCTTCAGACGACACTGCTTGATCTGTGTATTGCCTCACACCTCTTCTCATGAGCTAGATGTTATTTGTATAATGCCGAATACATGATGTAACATGTGTTTACCCCTTACTTACCAGTCCGGGTTGCCTCTTGACGGGCTCCTGGTTTCTTGTCTTTTCTCTGTATACTTGAAACTTTGTCAAACAATAAAAACGAATTGAACATAAAGCGGAGTTCCGCCGAAAAAAATAAAATTAAAAGTCCGCAGCTACAAATACTGCAGCTGCTGACTTTAAATATTAGGGCACTTACCTGTCCAGGGCACCCGCGATGTCCTCACCCGATCTGTCCCTCGGCTCCCAGGTGCAGGCGCCCGCATCTTCAGTAAGAAAATCAGAAAGTGAAGCCTTGCAGCTTCACAGCCTGGTTCCCTACTGCGCATGTGCAATCTCACTGGTCCCTACTGTCTTCTGGGACCTGTGTGTCTCCCAGAAGACAACGAGGGGGACAGAGGAGGGGCCGGATATGGCGTAGATTGCTGCGGAATCTGCTGCGATCTATCGCCGGAAGTGGGAGCAAATACTTGTATTATACAGGTATCTTCTCCCCCACCCCCCTAAAAGGTGCCAAATGTGACATCGGAGGAGGGGAGGAACCGGAAATGCGGCAGTTCCATTTTTGGGTGGAACTCCGCTTTAAGTTTACTTCATTTATTGTTGGATTAGGATTGACTTTCTCTGTTGTCTTCTTAGTACATAAGGCCTTGTTCACACAAGAATACCGCTCACCTGCATAGATGTCTAATTGGGAGCAGCGGCTATGTTTCTCTGCCAACAAGAGTCAGATTCTCACTGGCAGTTGCCAGTCTGATTGAGCCCTAAACCATATACTGTATATGGGTTACATGGTATTTCAGTGATTCCCTTCTGCCAGCTCTCCATCTATCTTTCACAACCCTTTCAGTATAAACTTCATCTCTAGAAGAACCCAATTCAACATCTGCTTCCCTCATCTTCCGCAGCACCATTTTTGTTTAACCACTTGACCACTGGGCACTTAAACCCCCTTAATAACCAGACCAATTTTCAGCTTTCGGTGCTCTCACATTTTGAATGACAATTACTCAGTCATACAACACTGTACCCATATGAAATTTTTGTCCTTTTTTTCACACAAATAGAGCTTTCTTTTGGTGGTATTTAATCACTGTTGGTTTTTTTATTTTTTGCGCTATAAGAGAAAAAAGACTGAAAATTTTGTAAAAAAATGATTTTTTTTTCGTTTCTGTTATAAAATTTTGCAAATTACTATTTTTTCTTCATAAATTTTGGCCAAAATTTATACTGCTACATATCTTTGGTAAAAATAAGTACAAATTGGTGTATATTATTTGGTCTTTGTGAAAGTTATAGAGTCCACAAGCTATGGTGCCAATATCTGAAAATTGATCACACCTGAAGTACTGACGGCCGATCTCATTTCTTGAGACCCTAACATGCCAGAAAAGTACAAATACCCCCAAAATGACCCCTTTTTGGAAAGAAGACATTCCAAGGTATTCAGAAAGAGGCATTGTGAGTTTTTTGAAGTTGTCATTTTTTCCCACAATTCTTTGCAAAATCAAGATTTTTTTTTTCTCTTTTTTTTTTTTCACAAAATTGTCATATTAGCAGGTTATTTCTCACACACAGCATATGCATTCCACAAATTACACCCCAAAACACATTCTGCTATTACTCCCGAGTATGGCGATACCACATGTGTGAGACTTTTACACAGCGTGGCCACATACAGAGGCCCAACATGCAGGGAGCACCTTCAGGCGTTCTGGAGCACCCAGGCCAATTCTGACATTTCTCTCCTACATGTAAAAATCATCATTTGTTTGCTAGAAAATTACATAGAACCCCAAAACATTATATATGTTTTTTTAGCAAAGACCTTAGAGAATATAATGGTGGTTGTTGCAACTTTTTATCTCGCACGATATTTGCGCAGCAATTTTTTTAACGCGTTTTTTACGGAAAAAAAATGTTTTGTGCTTAAAAAAAAAAAAAACAGTAAAGTTAGCCCAATGTTTTTGCATAATGTGAAAGATGAAGTTACGCCGAGTAAATAGATACCTAACATGTCGCCCTTAAAAATTGCACACACTCGTGGAATGGCGCCAAACTTCGCTACTTAAAAAATCCCCATAGGCGACGCTTTAAATATTTTTACTGGTTACATGTTTTGAGTTACAGAGGAGGTCTAGGGCCAAAATGATTGCTCTCGCTCTAACGTTCGCAGAGATACCTCACATGTGTGGTTTGAAAACCGTTTTCATATGTGGGCGGGACTTACGTATGCGTTCGCTTCTGTATGCGAGCTCACGGGGACAGGGGCGCTTTAAAAAAAAAAAAAAATGTATTCTTCATTTTACTTTATTTATTTTAGTTTGACATGTTTTTCCGCCCTAAACATTTTTTTGATCACTTTTATACCTATTACAAGGAACGTAAACATCCCTTGTAATAGGAATATGGCATGACAGGTCCTCTTTACAGTGAGATATGGGGGGGGGGGTGTCAATAAGACCCCACATCTCACCTCTAGGCTGGGAAGCCTGAAAAAAATACAAAAAAAAAAACAACAATCCTGGCTTTGATCGTAGCGGTGAGTCGGTAGAAGCACCGGAGGGCGGCGGGGGGGGGGACATCCCCTCTCGCTTCCCGTAAGAATGATCAAGCGGCGGAACAGCCGCTATGATTGTTCTTATGGTGTAGGGAATCGCCGGCTGAAAAAGCTAATATCTGAATGATGCCTGTAGCTGCTCCCATCATTCAGATATCCCCGCACAAAGTCAAGGACATCATATGACGGCCGGAGGGCGGGAAGTGGTTATTGCAGAGTATTGCCGGGCATTGCGGAGTATTGCCGGGCATTGCGGAGTATTGCCGGGCATTGCGGAGTATTGCCGGGCATTGCGGAGTATTGCAGGGCATTGCGGACTATGGCAGGGTATTGCGGTGTATGGCAGGGTATTGCACGGGTATTGCACAGGGTATTGTGGAGGGTATTGCAGAGTATTGTGGAGGGTATTGCAGAGTATTGTGGAGGGTATTGCAGAGTATTGTGGAGGGTATTGCAGAGTATTGTGCAGGGTATTGCAGAGTATTGTGCAGGGTATTGCAGAGTATTTTGCAGAATATTGCGCAGGGTATTGCAGAGTATTGCACAGGGTATTGCAGAGTATTGCGCAGGGTATTGCAGAGTATTGCACCAGAGTATTGCACCAGAGTATTGCAGAGTATTGCACCAGGGTATTGCAGAGTATTTTGCAGGGTATTGCGCAGGGTATTGCAGAGTATTTTGCAGGGTATTGCGCAGGGTATTGCAGAGTATTGCGCAGAGTATTGCAGAGTATTGTGCAGGGTATTGCAGAGTATTTTGCAGGGTATTGCAGAGTATTTTGCAGGGTATTGCAGAGTATTGCGCAGGGTATTGCAGAGTATTGCACAGGGTATTGCAGAGTATTGCACCAGGGTATTGCAGAGTATTGCACCAGGGTATTGCAGAGTATTGCACCAGGGTATTGCAGAGTATTGCACCAGGGTATTGCAGGGTATTTTGCAGAGTATTGGCAGGGTATTTTGCAGAGTATTGGCAGGGTGTATTGCAGAGTATTGGCAGGGTATAGCACAGGGATGGCTGAGCAGGGATGGATGGATGGCTGGATCTGTGACTGCAATTGTCACAGATCCAGCCCACAGTGCTGCTGCTGCCATCCGCTCCCTCCCCCTCCCCTCTCACACTGTACCGATCGGTACAGAGAGGGGAGGGAGGAACCGGCGTCATCAAATGACGCCGGTCTGTTTACAAGTGATTGCTCCATCATTTGACGGAGCGATCACGTGGTAAACGGCCGCTATCAGCGGCGATTTACCGCGATTTGTGATCCACCGGGTCCTCTGGACCCGGCGGTCACGGAGTTTCCCGTGTGCGCGCCCCAGGGGGCGCGATTCTGGGAGGACGTTATATAACGTCCTCCCAGAGTTAAGCAACCACCTTGTCGACGTTATTTGTCGGCAGGTGGTTGTTAAGTGGTTAATAATTTATCATTTGTGCTTTTGCATATTGTGATTTTATTCTGTAGAAATGTACTCTGTATATTTTTTGCTCTGTGCAGCAGGTGGTGCAGGTCCATTGTTTAGGAATGGAGAGTCACAAACTTCTTCTCCTTTGGCTTCTGTATTTCTTGGTGTTTCATCTGTCACCCAAGTAGTTGTGAATTCCACAAGGGTCATCAGCTGCCTTGTCCCTGTTTCTGCTGGAAGCTGATTGGCTGCCGAGGTCGTTTGTAAGCCTTGTGAGCATTTGGGATTCTGCAGCCTTATGTGGTGGGTCCGAGGAAAACACTTTGTCATGAGACGGTGCGAATCCGTGGAGGAGCTCCAACAACCACAACTACCCAGAGCTTGGTGACTGGCTTGTGTCAGCAGCAGCAAAGCTTTAATTACTAGTTTGATAAACGTCACTCATTTGATATATAAGTTTAAGGTGTGCAAGGCCTTTGTATCATGGAGGCAGCCATTTACATCTTTGCACCAATATTTCAGTAAAAGAATGCAGCCTATCAGTGAGTAGTCTGTGTGCACAGTTATTAGGCAAGTTGTATTTTTGAAAATGTTTTTCATCATAGAACAACTACAGTGCTATCGGTCAATTCAAAATCCAACAATAATAAACTCAAAATTTACAAATAAACTTTTCTGTAATTTCCCCAAAAAACTGTGACCAAAATAGACCCCTTTTTTTAGTAACAGTCATAAGCCTTCCATTCATGGAGTCTGTCAGTTTCTTGATCTGTAGACGGTCAAGTTTTTGTGCAGCAGCAACCACAGCCTCCCAGACACTGTTTCGAGGTGTACAGTTTTCCTTCACCATAAATCTCCCTTTTAAGAAAGGCCCACAAGTTTTTAATAGGGTTTAGGTCAGGTGAGGAAGGGGGCCATGTCATTATTCTTTCATCTTTAAGGCATTACTAGTTTGCCAGTCAGTGGAGTACTTAGATGCATGCGATGGAGCATTGTCCATATAATGGTCTTCTTGAAAGATGCAGACTTTTTCCTGCACCACTGCTTGAAGAAAGTGTCTTCTAAAAACTGGCAGTAGGTTTGGGAGTTGATTTTGAGTCCATCTTCAACCCGAAAAAATGGTCCAACTAGCTCATCTTTAATAATACCAGCCCACACCAGTACCCCACCTCCACATAGCTGGCGTTTGAGTCGAAGTGAAGTTCTGTGCCTGTTACTGATCCAGCCACAGGCCCGTCAATCTGGTCTGTCGAGTCACTCTCATCTAAGTCCATAAAACCTTTGTAAAATCTCTTCAGATATTTCTTGGCTCAGTCTTGACGTTTCAACTTCTGTGTCTTGTTCAGTGGTGGTCGGTTTCAGCCTTCCTTACCTTGGCCATGTCTCTGAGCACTGAACACCTTGTACTTCTGGGCACTCAGGTAGGTTGCAGTTCTGGAATATGACAGCACTGGAGGATAACGGCTTTCTGGTAGCTTAACGTTAGATTCTTCTTAAATCTTTGGTAGTTAATTTGCGTATTTTTTTTCCAACACGTTTCTTGTGACCCTGTTGTCTGTTTGCAATAAAAAGTTTGATGGTTTTGTAATTACGCCCCAATATCCTAGCAATTTCAAGAGTGCTGCATCCCTCTTAAAGACTTTTTACAATTTTTTACTTTTCAGACTCAGTTAAATCTCTTCTTTGGCCCATTTTGCCTGAGGAAAAGAAGCTGCCTAATAATTATGCACATCTTGATATAGGGTGTTGATCTCCTTAGACCACATTACACAAATACACATCACTTGATTTGCTTAAATACAATAAGACCCCTTTCACACTGACACGTTTTTCAGGCGGTTTAGCGCTAATACTAGCGCTGCTATACCGCCTGAAAAAATCGTGCCCTGCAGTCTTCAGTGTGAAAGCCCAAAGGCTTTCACACTGAAGCGGTGCGCTAGCAGGACCACTCCAAAAGTCCTGCTAGCCACATCTTTACAGCGGTGAAGGAGCAGTGTGTTCACCGCTCCTTTACCGCTGCTGCCCATTGAAAGCAATGGGAGACCGTGGTAATACCGCCCGCAATGCGCCTCTGCAGAGGCGCATTGCGGGCGGTATTAACCCCTTTTTCGGCTGCTATTCACCCCGCTAGCGGCCGCATACCGCGGTAAAAACGAAGGTATAGCGGCGATAAAAATAGCGCCGCTATACCCACAGCGCACCTCCCGCCCCAGTGTGAAAGGGGCCTTAACATTCAAGATTATACAGGTTGGACAATATGCATAAAAAGTATGATTTGGTCAAAATAGTCACTTGCCTAATAATTGTGCACACAATGTAGTTACTTACTGAAAATCAACAGAAAAATACCGTCCAAAAGATGTCTGCCTTGCAGATCAAGCAGTGACACTTTAAATGGATAAGAATATATGTCACAATCACACCATGGATGTGTAATCATCAGTCCAGTTCACATCACAGTAAGTGCAGTTGCAATGTCTTAAGGCCATGCAGGTTTTTTGTCCTCACATGCCCGACGAAGAAGTCCTGAATGGCCTCAAACATTGCACCTACGTTAGGACTAATGATTACATATCCATGCCATGGTGTGCTGGTAACTTATATACTTACTCACGCCAATACCATTCAACCTTGCTACAGTACCCTCTTACGTCAGGCCTTGTTCCGCAAGGTGTGCTAGGAATTTTTTGTTACTTGTATAGGAAGTTTTAGATGGAAGTAGCCATTTTCTAGTTCCTGGGCTGTAACATCAATCCCGGTAAATTCCCAGGTACTAATGCACTGCCATTGAGTTTGTAAAGCTTCTATCTGAGGCTTTTCCATGCTTTCATCATGAGAGGCTGCTTTTAGTACTACTAATACAGTATACATAATAATGGATATGCTCTTAATGTACATGTTATTTTTTGTTATTTGCACTGATAAAATGAAAAATACTGTGCTATTCTAGAAGTAAACCTTATATATAGTGAACATTTAAGATATTATATTTATGTCCTTATAAGATGTTACATCATATTGTGATTGTCTGCCCTGTCCGTGTAGGGTAAAGCTGACAATATATATCGACTAATGCATGTTCTAAGTGTAGCGGGGTCCTCAAATTGATGGGATACACCTGGGCAATAGTGTGACCCAGGTGTATAATTGTGTTAGGATTCAGACCCCTTTTTGTTTCGTGGAGGATTGGAGGATGTAATATTCTCCTTTGCCTGTGGGTGGCGAGGTACCCACAGGCTTCAGGTAGAATCATCTTCGCAGTGCTCCCTGTTTTGTCCCTTCCTGGAGATGGTATGGCTGGGGCGGGGAACCCGCCGGGCCGTTGATGGGAGGAGATAAAAGGGGGAGACGCGCTTACCACGAGGTCTTGCGGAGAAGGAGGTCCTCGGAGGAGGAGGGTTGCGGTCCGCACCCAGGGCCCTTAGGCCTGGGTGCGGGAGATCCAGGAGTCTGGTCCAGGTGCCCATGGCCTGGTCCGGAGTCATGTTGGCGTCCATCCCAGGCACCTTTAGCCTGGGGTGAGGTACTATCGAGGAGGCCTGGGGCCCAGTACCTTCGACTGGGTCCCGCTAGGGTGGACTGTCCGAGGGTCCCTGAGCGGAGGGACTCGTACCTGAGGTGAGGAGGCCGGGGAGGTTACCCACTGGAGACCCGGAGCAGCACCAACCCGGTGACAGTGGGCCTCTGGGAACTCTCTTGGGAGGACACATCCCCCTGATAGGGGCCACAGCGTATCGAAGAGGGCTCCATTGCTGTTCATAGGGGTTGCTGGAAGAGACCCCATCCTTCCTGTTCTGTAACAGCCGGATTGGCTTAGGCGCCGCTGGTCATAGTATAGTGGCATAGAACTGAAACGTTAGGAAGTGCCTTGATCTGCTCATCCCACCGTTGGCAAGGTTATAGGTCCCAACCAGTCTGCTGTTAAAAGAACTGTTTATCGTGCTTTGCTTTTGGAGTGCCAAATAAACAAGTGTTGGACCTTTCTCCGGTGTGTGAACTCCAGTTACTGGAAGCAGAGGGGAGGCTGGTGAGCTTGCAATTACAGACTCAGTGCATTCACAGAACACACCGGCCCGAGGAAACATCAGGAAGTGGCCTTCACCTCCCTACTACAATGGGGAGGACATGGGCCGTGGCGCATCTCACTCTCACAACCCAGGAACCCCTAGACATGAGTTGGTGTGCAAAACCGAGGAAAGAAGGAGAGAGGGTGAGGCCGCTACACGTGGGGGCTCGTGAGTCCGGGATAGAGTGTGTTCTAAAGATGGACTTGAGAATGTCTACATTTGAACTTTGCTGCCCAGAGGAGTTCCGAGCAGATCGGCCATATTACTGGCCAAAGTGCGGAGTTGTGGAAATGACCCTAACACGGGAAAGGCCCATGCGGAGGAGCGGAAAAAGGGAGAGGTCCAGCCGTGTGACGTACTGCACGTGGGGACTGTTAACGCACTGCGCCACGAGGCACCCCATGGCGACATCGTTCGTGGGCGGAGTCAAGAGGAAGCCCGCGAAAATGTACAGCTCATGGGAGGAGTCTGGCCAAGTGTGGGGATACACGTGGAGACTCCGGCGCGGGGTCAGTGCATGATGGAGCAGCAGATAGTCGGGATGACCTCAAGTGCCCCGTGGATTATGGTTCCTCACCCCACGAGAATGACTTCCTTTGCTGCCCCCATCACAGACACGGGGATAAGACTTAGGCCCCGAGGGCGGTTGGCTCTGTACACTTGCAGAGACACGGATGCCCTCGGTGTGATCTGTCCCGGCTGCTCGGGACTGGTGGTCACCCTGAAGCCATTCGGGCGATGTGAGGAGTGCAGAGAATTCCTTTTTGAGGTCGAGTCGTCCACAGCAAGGCCCCGGGCCCTTCGCCTCAACCACCTCACGGGTACTGCTACTCCGGAAGGGGAGGTCAAGGCCTCTGTCGAGGTTCCCGTGCGCGCTGACCAGGGCGATGGACTGCCCAACAGAGAAAAATCCGAGGATGCTGCCTCGGTCGCCACAAGTTCTCTGCTCCCACCACCGAAGAGGAAAGTTGGCCTAGTACAGGCATCCTATGGACGTGGTCGAGCTTCACCCCGCTGCTTGCCTGGCCTGGATGGCGCCAGTCGAGAAGGAAGTCCCGGACTTCCCAGTCCTCTACAAGGGTCAGGTGAGCCAGGGGCTGGGACTGTGGTGGTGGTTGGAGGTGTCGGGGGCCCATTGGAGGTGGAGCCCCCCAGGGAGGTTGATTCTGTGTCCACCGGAAGATATCTGCCTGCGGAGATGTATGACACCTCCGACCTAGAGTCGCTGTCTGACTGCGGAGATGATGGCGAGATAGACGAACTGTTCAGCCGCAAGGGCTGGGATAGAGTGCCACTTCTTGCTTCCCGTGCGGTACGGGATTCACCTATGTACACAGGAGACAGCACGCCTCGGGTGGAAGACCCGCAGCTTACGAGGGAACCTACCCCTCCACCTGTGTCCTCATCTACTGTTACCTCACCTACTTTGGTTGTGGGGACACCCCGCGCTTCTCTGAGAGCGCCGAAAGTCATTTCCAGGGAGCTGGTAAAGGTACCTCGGCATCCGGAAGCTATTGTGCTGCCTGGAACTGGAGAGAAAGCCACTATGCCACCTTTGGCCCGCTTGCAGAGACTGTTTTGCCATAAAGTAGCTCGGGAATATGGGTGGGAGTACCCGTATCTACCCCGGGACTTGCTGTATGAGGTGGAAGTCTGGAGAACAAGATGGTATGACGAGTTTGTGTGGGACAAGTTGAAGGTGCCCCATGCTCGCAGGTACCTGGAATGTGTGCCGGCAGTGTCTAAGAGGTTTGAGGACTGCAAAGCTGAATGGAAATTGGGGCGCCATATCCATGCTGACAAGATAGTCATTTGCAGAAGAGAAGGAGAAGATGTCGAGTATTCGATAGAGGCATTTGACAAACACCTGAAACCCCTGTACCTGCCGGATCCAAAGTTTTACTTATAGGAGAAAAGAACTCCTGTTTATTTCTTTTGTGCACTTGAACTTTCTGGAAGAGCCATTCCCAGACACGCAGGACTGTGCCCTGCTTTTGTTTTTGTTTGGGCTTTTCTTTTTCTCGTTGGAGACTTGGGGACTGTTGTGTTTTCGTGTTTCCCCTTTTCTTCATGTGCCAAAGGCAAGGACATTTGGGAATAGTGGCAGAGTAGGGAAAAGCTGGAAGAACGAAGATTCGTTGAGTGTCATGACCGCGGCGTTGTCACCAGGTGGCAGTGTTGCGCAACAAATGTTTGAAAATATTTCACCCACACATCACCTTGCTTGTTGGAGTGAGTGGGTCTCTCGGCTGACGGGCCCACTCATCCCAAATGACACGAAATTATGTTAGGATGTTGTTTTTCTTTCCCCTGCAGGAGAATCGTCAGTCAAGATCATTGAGAGTGGGTGGCTCTTAGACAGTGTGGGAGAGGGGCTGTGACTATGCAGATGTTTAAAGTGTTTTATGACATAAGTTGTTTTATATGTTCCCCATTCCCTGAGCAGGTCTTGGCACTTGGGAAATTTAGAGGAACTGCCTCAGGGGTTTCACTCCATGTCACCACTTTATGGGAGGCATGGGTGTGCACCTGACGCTGGGGACCAGCGTCAAATTACAGGGGGGAGTGTGTAGCGGGGTCCTCAAATTGATGGGATACACCTGGGCAATAGTGTGACCCAGGTGTATAATTGTGTTAGGATTCAGACCCCTTTTTGTTTCGTGGAGGATTGGAGGATGTAATATTCTCCTTTGCCTGTGGGTGGCGAGGTACCCACAGGCTTCAGGTAGAATCATCTTCGCAGTGCTCCCTGTTTTGTCCCTTCCTGGAGATGGTATGGCTGGGGCGGGGAACCCGCCGGGCCGTTGATGGGAGGAGATAAAAGGGGGAGACGCGCTTACCACGAGGTCTTGCGGAGAAGGAGGTCCTCGGAGGAGGAGGGTTGCGGTCCGCACCCAGGGCCCTTAAGCCTGGGTGCGGGAGATCCAGGAGTCTGGTCCAGGTGCCCATGGCCTGGTCCGGAGTCATGTTGGCGTCCATCCCAGGCACCTTTAGCCTGGGGTGAGGTACTATCGAGGAGGCCTGGGGCCCAGTACCTTCGACTGGGTCCCGCTAGGGTGGACTGTCCGAGGGTCCCTGAGCGGAGGGACTCGTACCTGAGGTGAGGAGGCCGGGGAGGTTACCCACTGGAGACCCGGAGCAGCACCAACCCGGTGACAGTGGGCCTCTGGGAACTCTCTTGGGAGGACACATCCCCCTGATAGGGGCCACAGCGTATCGAAGAGGGCTCCATTGCTGTTCATAGGGGTTGCTGGAAGAGACCCCATCCTTCCTGTTCTGTAACAGCCGGATTGGCTTAGGCGCCGCTGGTCATAGTATAGTGGCATAGAACTGAAACGTTAGGAAGTGCCTTGATCTGCTCATCCCACCGTTGGCAAGGTTATAGGTCCCAACCAGTCTGCTGTTAAAAGAACTGTTTATCGTGCTTTGCTTTTGGAGTGACAAATAAACAAGTGTTGGACCTTTCTCCGGTGTGTGAACTCCAGTTACTGGAAGCAGAGGGGAGGCTGGTGAGCTTGCAATTACAGACTCAGTGCATTCACAGAACACACCGGCCCGAGGAAACATCAGGAAGTGGCCTTCACCTCCCTACTACAATGGGGAGGACATGGGCCGTGGCGCATCTCACTCTCACAACCCAGGAACCCCTAGACATGAGTTGGTGTGCAAAACCGAGGAAAGAAGGAGAGAGGGTGAGGCCGCTACATAAGTTTC
Source organism: Rana muscosa (assembly GCA_029206835.1). Classification (NCBI taxonomy): domain Eukaryota; kingdom Metazoa; phylum Chordata; class Amphibia; order Anura; family Ranidae; genus Rana; species Rana muscosa. The sequence continues at coordinate 1,028,094,570 of CM055117.1, forward strand.
TATGGAATAGTCATAACTGGACACTGCAGAAGGTGTTAATTTTGTGAATTGCGTATCTCTAAATCTTATATAGTTACATAGTTAGTCAGGTTGAAAAAAGACACAAGTCCATCCAGTTCAACCGTAAAAAAAAATAAAAAAAATAAACATATATCGTACAATCCCATATACCCAATTCTATACCCACAGTTGATCCAGAGGAAGGCAAAAAACCCAGAAGAGCATTATCCAATTTGCTACAGCAGGGGAAAAAATTCCTTCCTGATCCCCCGAGAGGCAATCGGATATTCCCTGGATCAACTTTACCTATAAATGTCAGTACCCAGTTATATTATGTACATTTAAGAAAGAATCCAGGCCCTTCTTAAAGCAATCTACTGAGCTGGCCAGAACCACCTCTGCAGGGAGTCTATTCCACATTTTCACAGCTCTTACTGTGAAAAAACCTTTCCGTATTTGGAGGTGAAATCTCTTTTCCTCTAGACGCAAAGAGTGCCCCCTTGTCCTTTGTGTTGACCGTAAAGTGAATAACTGAACACCAAGTTCACTATATGGACCCCTTATATATTTGTACATGTTGATCATATCCCCCCTTAATCTCCTCTTCTCAAGAGAGAATAAATTCAGTTCCTCTAATCTCTCCTCATAGCTGAGCTCCTCCATGCCTCTTATCAGTTTGGTTGCCCTTCTCTGCACTTTCTCCAGTTCCCCAATATCCTTTTTGAGAACTGGGGCCCAAAACTGAACTGCATATTCCAGATGAGGTCTTACTAATGATTTGAACAGGGGCAAAATGATATCTCTCTCTCTGGAGACCATACCTCTCTTAATACAAGAAAGGACTTTGCTCGCTTTGGAAACCGCAGCTTGGCATTGCATGCCATTATTGAGCTTATGATCTACCAAAACCCCCAGATCCTTCTCCACTACGGATCCCCCCAGTTGTACTCCCCCTAGTATGTATGATGCATTCATATTATTAGCCCCCAAGTGCATAACTTTACATTTATCAACATTAAACCTCATCTGCCACATAGTCGCCCAATTAGACAGAGCATTGAGGTCGGCTTGTAAATTGGCGACATCTTGTAAGGACGTTATTCCACTGCATAGCTTGGTGTCATCTGCAAAGACAGAAATGTTACTTTTGATCTCAGACCCAATATCATTTATAAACATATTAAAAAGTAAGGGTCCCAGCACTGAACCTTGGGGTACACCACTGATAACCTTGGACCATTCAGAGTAAGAATCATTAACCACTACTCTCTGAATTCTGTCTTTTAGACAGTTTTCTATCCATTTACAAACTGATATTTCCAATCCTGTAGACTTTACCTTACACATGAGCCGTGTGTGGGGAACTGTATCGAACGCTTTTGCAAAATCCAAGTATACCACGTCCACTGCCACCCCTCTGTCCAAGGTCTTACTTACCTCTTCATAAAAAGAAATCAGGTTTGTTTGACAACTTCTGTCTTTCATGAATCCATGCTGTCTGTTGCTTAAATAGTTTTTTTCCAGCAAGAACTCATCTATGTGGTCTTTTATTAATCTCTCCAGTATTTTCCCAACTATAGAAGTTAAACTAACAGGTCTATAGTTACTTGGTAAACACTTAATTCCCTTTTTAAATATAGGCACCACATTGGCCCTGCGCCAATCCAGTGGTACTATTCCTGTCATTAATGAGTCCCTAAAAATTAAATACAATGGCTTTGAAATTACAGAGCTCAATTCTTTTAGGATCCGTGGGTGTATGCCATCTGGTCCAGGTGCTTTATCCACCTTTATTCCATCTAAATATTTCTGGACCATATCACTTTTGAGCCATTGTGGATTTGGGGCTGTGTCACTACCACCCCCATTTTGGACATGAGCTCCCCCATGCTCCTTTGTATACACAGAACTGAAGAAAGTATTTAATAAATTAGCCTTCTCTTTGTCCCCAGTCACCCACTCTAGATTATTTTGTAAAGGGCCTACATGCTCAGACTTGACCTTTTTACTATTAATATATTTGAAGAATTTTTTGGGGTTTGTCCTACTATCTTTTGCAATCTGTCGTTCATTTTGAATTTTTGCATCCTTGATTTCCTTTTTACATATCCTGTTATATTCTTTGTAACATTTAAATGACACTAGTGTTCCCTCATTTTTATATTTTTTAAAAGCTCTTTTCTTATAGTTTATAGCTTTTTTAACTTTGTCAGTGAGCCACATAGGTTTTATTTTTAGCCTTTTAAACTTATTGCCCATGGGAATATACTTTGCAGTGAGTTCCCAAACAGTCTTTTTGAAGAATTCCCATTTCTGTTCTGTGCCCATTGATGCCAATATTCCTTCCCAGTCTAAGTCCTGGAGAGCAGCACTCATCCTTGGAAAATTTGCTCTCTTGAAATTAAGTGTTTTTATCTTTCCTGTATGTGATTTTTGCTTACAACTAACATCAAATGAAATCATGTTATGGTCACTGCTACCCAGGTGTTCCTTTATCTGAACATTAGTAATACTCTCTGAATGGTTTGAGATTACCAGGTCCAACAGAGCATCATTCCTAGTTGGGGCCTCAATAAACTGGACCATAAAATTGTCCTGCAATAGGTTTATAAATTTTTGCCCTTTAACTGTCCCAGCAGTTCCATTACTCCAGTCAATTTCTGGGTAGTTAAAATCCCCCATTATTATCACCGTCCCAGCCCTTGCAGCCCTTTCCATCTGTGCAAGGAGCTGAGTCTCTAACTCCTCATTAACATTGGGTGGTCTATAACAAACTCCAATGATTAGCTTTGAACTACGCACATCTGTATGCAGTCCTACCCATAATGCTTCAGACTCATCACACTCTCCATCCACCAGGTCCTCTTTCACACTCGCTTTGAGATCACTTCTCACATAGAGACAGACCCCTCCACCCTTCCTTTTTACCCTGTCTTTCCGAAAGAGTGCATAGCCAGGAATATTAATAGCCCAGTCGTGTGAGGAATGAAGCCAAGTTTCAGCAATACCGATTACATCATAGCTCTCCTCATGCACCAGAGCTTCCAACTCACCTATTTTGCTTGGCAGACTTCTGGCGTTGGTGAACAGACACTTTAATGCATTAATATTATTTGACCGGTCACATACTATCCTCTTGGGTGTTCCCAGATTGCAACTAGGACTTGCTACTATACTTACCTTGGGTTTATGTTCTTTGGTTACCCTACCACTAATGCCCCTAATACTACCCTTTAGAATATGTTCCCCGCTGACTCTCACTATCTCTGGACCCTCCCCCCTGTCACCTAGTTTAAAAACCCCTCTAACTTTTTGGCCATCCTTATTCCCAGCTGATCTGCACCCTCCTCATTTAGGTGCAGTCCGTCCCTTCTATAGTACTGGTTATCGACTGAGAAGTCGGCCCAGTCCTCCAGGAACCCAAACCCCTCCTTACTACACCAGCTCTTCAGCCACTTGTTCACTTCCCTAATCTCCCTCTGCCTTTCTGGTGTGGCTCGATGTACCGGTAGTATTCCCGAGAATACTACCTTGGAGGTCCTTTTCCTCAATTTAGCTCCCAAGTCCCTAAAATCGTTCTTTAGGACACTCCATCTGCCTCTGACTTTGTCATTGGTGCCAACGTGCACCATGACAGCTGGGTCTTCCCCAGCCCCTCCCAGTAATCTGTCCACCAGATCCGTGATGTGCCGAACCCGAGCGCCCGGTAGACAACATACAGTTCGGCGCTTCAGGTCTTTGTTACAGATTGCCCTCTCTGTCCTTCTAAGAATTGAGTCCCCTACCACCAGAATCTGTCTTTCCTTTCCCTTCGCTTCCCCCCCACTCTCACTGGAGGAGTTCTTCCCCTGGCAGCTAGGAGAGTCCCTCAGCTCCAGCAGTGCTGGTCCCGGACTGGTTTCACCAATGTCACTCAATGGAGCATACTTATTGGGATGCTCCAGCCCTGGATCGGCCTCCCTGGCACTTCGCCCTCTACCCTTCCTGACTGTCACCCATCTACTATTTTCTAGTGCCTGCACCTCTTTGACTCCACCCACCTCTGTGCTGGCCCCTGCCATCACCTGCCGGGTACGTATCCAGCTCTCCTTTAGTGTGGAGGGACTTCCCAGTGCTGACAGTTGCTTCCCTAGATTCAGAACCTGGGCTTCCAGGGAAACAATGTGCTTACATTTTGCACAGCAGTAATCGCCCTCGATCAGATGATCAAGGAACGCATACATGCTGCAAGATGTACACCGAGTCGCCTCGCCACACCCGCTGGGCATCGTACCTATTAATTTAATGAGGATTCGAGATTATACCCTGTCCAAATTACCTAACACTAGCTTCCTGACCCAACTATTCAACAAGACAATACACAGGTACACAACAAGACAATACACAGGTACTCAACAAGACAATACACAGGTACTCAACAAGACATTACACAGGTACTCAACAAGACAATACACAGGTACTCAACAAGACAATACACAGGTACTCAACAAGACAATACACAGGTACTCAACAAGACAATACACAGGTACCACGCAGACCCACGTGCACCCACAGACCAACGGACCCGCGTGCACTCGCAGACCAGCGTGCACTCGCAGACCAACGGACCTGCGTGCACTCGCGGACCCGCGTGCACTCGCAGACCAACGGACCCGCGTGCACTCGCAGACCCGCGTGCACTCGCAGACCAACGGACCCGCGTGCACTCGCAGACCAACGGACCCGCGTGCACTCGCAGACCAACGGACCCGCGTGCACTCGCAGACCAACGGACCCGCGTGCACTCGCAGACCAACGGACCCGCGTGCACTCGCAGACCAACGGACCCGCGTGCACTCGCAGACCAACGGACCCGCGTGCACTCGTAGACCAACGGACCCACGTGCACTCGCAGACCAACGGACCCACGTGCACTCGCAGACCAACGGACCCACGTGCACTCGCAGACCAACGGACCCACGTGCACTCGCAGACCAACGGACCCACGTGCACTCGCAGACCAGCGTGCACTCGCAGACCAACGGACCCGCGTGCACTCGCAGACCAGCGTGCACTCGCAGACCAACGGACCCACGTGCACTCGCAGACCAGCGTGCACTCGCAGACCAACGGACCCGCGTGCACTCGCAGACCAGCGTGCACTCGCAGACCAACGGACCCGCGTGCACTCGCAGACCAGCGTGCACTCGCAGACCAACGGACCCGCGTGCACTCGCAGACCTACGTGCACCCGCAGACCAACGGACCCGCGTGCACTCGCAGACCTACGTGCACCCGCAGACCAACGGACCCGCGTGCACTCGCAGACCAGCGTGCACTCGCAGACCAACGGACCCGCGTGCACTCGCAGACCAGCGTGCACTCGCAGACCAACGGACCCGCGTGCACTCGCAGACCAGCGTGCACTCGCAGACCCACCTGCACTCGCAGACCAACGGACCCGCGTGCACTCGCAGACCTACGTGCACCCGCAGACCAACGGACCCGCGTGCACTCGCAGACCCACCTGCACTCGCAGACCCACGGACCCGCGTGCACTCGCAGACCAGCGTGCACCTACAATACACAAGTACTAACGATCCACACACACTACTCAGACAACACCCAGGTACTCACACTACACATCTACTATGACCCCTGTTTTAACAAATTATACATTCAATAAAACAATTTATGAAAAATAAAAAAATAGTTCATATGTAGGTTTCCAAAGCTGTCACCGCTGTGCAAAATCCTATTTAAATGGATCCAATATTCAGTGCACACCACCACCTGCTAAAACGCCTGCTCACCTCAAGGATGAGTATAAAACTCATAGACAGATCACTCCTCGTGTCCACCACGATCAATCCACTTTACCAATAGTAGTAATTCCTACAGTCCCCAGACTGCACCTCTGTGTGGGTAATCAACGTTTGAATTGTCTCCAAACAACACCTTCCTCCACTCGCTTTTCAATAATCAATTTCAGGTGCTTCGCCTGACATCACAGATTCGACTCCTCCCCTCTAAATGCGTGTCGGCCTCTTATTGGCCTTCATCAGTAGGTAGAAGCTGTAGGAGGTGTGGTGCTACAAAAAAAAAATGGATGGAGTGTTATACCACACAAGTGAGATTATGTGGATTTCAGGTCTGCCTTAGGGTTTCAATGCATACATTATAAAAAGTGTAATTGTTGGCGCTACAAGAATACCTGTAATAAATAAATACATTACTACAAAATTGTAGACACCTGAACATTTGGACAAAATGTATGCGGACAGCTCTACAAATTCAGTTTCCAGTTAAGGGTACTGCTACATTTTTGACAATTGTGCAATTTGAACCTTGTGGAAACAGTTTGGGGAAGGCCTTTTTCGGCATGACTGTGCCCCTCCAAACAAAGCCAGCTCTATAAAGACATGGTTTGACAAATTTAGTGTGGAGGATTTTGCGTACAGAGCTCTGACCTCAACCTGACTGAACACTTTTTGTGATGAAGTGGAATCCTAATGATGAGCCAGGTCTTCTCATCTGGAGGTCAGAAGGTTGCCTGTGACTTCACTTTGACATATTATTTCATTCATAGTATAAGAGCAAAGAAAAGGAAAGCTTCAATGTTTCCCCAAATAATAAGATTTTTCCTTTCCAAGGGCATATCAAAGGGTTAAAATAGGCTTACAGCCAAACAACCATAAGATTGTATCAGCTGTATTGTCCACATAAAAAAAACTCGCCATGCTCAGTTTGGCTGGGCCCAATATTTGTGTGCAGTAGGTGGTGTTGCGGTGAGGGCTCCTGTATGCCCTATATATTAAACTGAAAAGTAAATACCGGCACTCATCCTTGGGCTTGAAAATCTTCTTTATTAGACACCCGGGGGTGTTTTAAGTAAGGCCATTCGCAGTTGAAACATGTCAGCGCTATTGCATCTGTGACTTTAACACGGGTATCTAAAAAAGAAGATTTATAAGCCCAAGGACAGGTGCCCGATATTTACTTTTCATATGTATCAGCTGTAATGCCCGGCCACACCTTTCACTGTGGAAATGATTTGGGTGGCTATAAATCCTACTAATTTCTACAGATTTAAAATAGGCCCACTCTGCAACAAAACCTGCATGTTCTGTTTCTTTTGTTGAAATTCTCATCAGCTGTCAGCGAAGATGTGAGCGAGACTGGAGGCAAGTGACCAGGACTTTCATGAACTTGTTTTGGCTGTGAAGTGTACAGAGCATCCAGCACCCAGCTTGGGTGCCCCCATCAAGATATAGCTTCTTCCTAGTCTGGAACCAGGAACCGGGTATTATACCTGAGAATTGCACCCAAGACTTAGATGACACTAGCTTAGGTGCAAACTGGAACTCTTTATTGTAAATTCACACAGAATATATACCACACAAAATCAGATAAGATCACATTATCCTAAACAATGCAAACTGTAAACAGTCATATCATTAGCACATCTAAGGAACAGCCAACATAAACAGTAATCTAATAAACAGTAGGCTAATTAAGGAGTCGGCTAGGCAAGCCTACAGTGAGGGTAAAAAGTGATCCCCTGCTGATTTTGTACGTTTGCCAACTGACAAAGAAATGATGAGTCTATAATTTTAAAGGTAGGTTTATTTTAACAGTGAGAGACAGAATAACAACAAAAATATCGAGAAAAACGCATTTCAAAAAAAGTTATAAATTGATTTGCATTTTAATGAGTAAAATAAGTATTTGATCCCCTATCGATCAGTAAGATTTCTGGCTCCCAGGTGTCTTCTATACAGGTACTGAGCTGAGATAAGAAGCACTCTCTTGTTACCTGTATAAAAGACACCTGTCCACAGAAGTAATCAATTAGATTCCAATCTCTCCACCATGGCCAAGACCAAAGAGCTGTCCAAGGATGTCAGGGACAAGATTGTACACCTACACAAGGCTGGAATGGGCTACAAGACCATCGCCAAGCAGCTTGGTGAGAGGGTGACAACAGTTGATGCGATTATTCGCAAATGGAAGAAACACAAAATAACTGTCAATCTCCCTCGGTCTGGGGTTCAATGCAACATCTCACCTCGTGGAGTTTCAATGATCATGAGAACGGTGAGGAATCAGTCTAGAACTACATGGGAGAATCTTGTCAATGACCTCAAGGCAGCTGGGACCATAGTCACCAAGAAAACAATTGGTAACACACTACGTCGTGAAGGACTGAAATCCTACAGCGCCCGCAAGGTCCCCCTGCCCAAGAAAGCACATGTACAGGCCTGTCTGAAGTTTGCTAATGAACATCTGAATGATTCAGAGGGGAAGTGGGTGAAAGTGTTGTGGTCAGATGAGAACAAAATCAAGCTCTTTGGCATCAAGTCAACTTGCTGTGTTTGAAGTAGGATTGCTGCCTATGACCCCAAGAACACCATCTCAACCGTCAATCATAGAGGTGAAAACATTATGCTTTGGGGGTGTTTTTCTGCTAAGGTGAAAGGACTTCACTGCATCAAAGGGACGATGGGCAGGGCCTTGTACCATCAAATCTTGGGTGAGAACCTCCATCCCTCAGCCAGGGCATTAAAAATGGGTCATGAATAGTTATTCCAGCATGACAATGAACCAAAACACACGGCCAAGGCAACAAAGGAGTGGCTCAAGAAAAAGCACATTACAGATCAGTAATATGTCATATGATTAATGCAGCTAAAGCAGGGATCCCATTACACTGGAGGGAATCTCAACCCCCTCAATTTTGGAGTGGTTAAATAGGGTTCTTGAAATAGAAGCTATGGAGGACCTTGTCCTCTCAGCTAAGAATAGAGAAAATCAATATAAACAGACCTGGCTGAGTTGGATCAGATTTAAGAATTCCGAAACTGGGAAGAGACTACTGACAGCATGAGTAGTAGTTAAAAAGACATCGATAATGAGAGCTATATAATTATATAATTATATAGTTTAATTTAAATGGGAAATTTATATTTTTATATTTTAATAACTTTTATATTTTAATAACTTAAATATCAATAACTCTCTCCCTCCCCCTTTTTTTTTTCCCTCTCCCCCACTTCTCTCGCTCTCCTGCTCTCTCTAACATTTATAGTTGGAGGGCGAGGTTATGGGGAGGAGACTGGGGTTGAGGGAAACTGATTATTAGAGGGTAGGGTTAAGGTAGAAAGAAGGATGGAAATAAACTTTTTGTCAAATATTTTCCAATTGCATAGGAAAGAATGTTGTAAAATAATTTTTTCTTGCGTTTGTAAATGGCAAAATTGAATAAAAAGATTGAATACAAAGAAAAAGCACATTAAGGTCCTGGAGTGGCCTAGCCAGTCTCCAGACCTTAATTAATAGAAAATATGATGAGGGAGCTGAAGATTCGAGTTACCAAATGTCAGCCTCGAAAACTTAATGACTTGGAGAGGATCTGCAAAGAGGAGTGGGACAAAATCCCTCCTGAGATGTGTGCAAACCTGGTGGCCAACTACAAGAAACGTCTGACCTCTGTGATTACCAACAAGGGATTTGCCACCAAGTACCAAGTCATGTTTTGCGAAGGGGTCAAATACTTATTTCATTCATTAAAATGCAAATCAATTTATAACTTTTTTGAAATGCGTTTTTCTGGATTTTTTTTAGTTATTCTGTCTCTCGCTGTTAAAATAAATCTACCATTAAAATGATAGACTGATCATTTCTTTGTCAGGGGGCAAATGTTCAAAATCAGCAGGGGATCAAATACTTTTTACCCTCACTGTAGGTGACTCTGGTGCCCACCCAGACAGTTCAGCACCAGTGTTCAAGAACCCAGGGCTGTCCAAATCTCATTAACCAGCTTTCTTGTCACATACATCTTCTCACTGAGTTAAACTATTAAATATGGCAATGTCCTCTTGCATTATATAACAGGACATTTTCCTGAATGTTAGTAGCTCCCTCAAATGCCAGGGCCCATAGTCAGTGGGCAAGAGGCTACCCTGCAGTCCCCTCCAAAAGTCCCTGTCCTGGTTTGGTCTGTCACAATGACCATCAACATTCAACCCATTTCCTGTAAGCCCAAGGTGTCAAGAACCCACCCTCTAGGCCGTACATCATCAAACCACCCTGCACTCACAAGAGAATGTGGCTCCACATCATTACTTGGCACCAGCTACTGCAACATTCATGGCTGCCCACAACTGGAGGAAGATGACCTTCAATGTCACATGACAGTACCAAGGACACAAGGAGAAAAGGTATAAATAAATAAAGGGTTTGGGGGTGGTGCTCCAAGGAGAGGTCAGGAAATGGAGGAGAGGGATCCAAATATGAATTTGGGCTTAAAATAAAACAAATACAAAATAGCAAAATATAACAGAAGGAGGAGGAAAAATCTATTTTGCATGGTGCAGAAGAAGAACGCTCAATGGATTTAGCATTGATTTCAATTGACTTTGTTAAAAAATAGAGAAAGTTGCAGTGTTGTGCGTGTGAATGGGCCATTATGGTGGAATGCGATTTCTTACCATGGACGGCATACTTTCCTTCATTTGTGAGGCCCTTCCAGCAAACGCTTTAGTTAGTTATGTGCAAAGTTATTTTACTGAGGGGGCATCTTTCCTCGCTCTGCTCCTGACAGAAAAGGAAAAATGAATGTCACATTGCCCCGCAGATGGCAGGGGCTTTTTTAACAGCTGAGCCTTCACCCTGGAAGGATTGCCTTGGGTCATGGACATAACACCTACATCCTCTATGTGGCCAGATAGCTGAGGTGTCGCTTACACAAGTTGCTTTTGCACATTTAAATTCTTCTCTATTGGAAAAGCAATGTTTTTTTTTTGTTTTTAATGAGGACCTGCTGAGATCACCAAATGACTGCAGTTCCTGGCAATGTAAAATAAGCAGATTTGCAGTTCAGGGCCTGTTACCATGTACTGTTGTGTCTGTGACTGCTATATTACTGATTGATAGTATCCCCTGCATGTAGAAGCATATGGGAAGCCTATACTGCATTGTGGGAGTTGAGCATCTGCAGACCTGCTCAGCTATGACGTGATCATACACAGAAACAAAAATTCAAATCCCTGTGGATGACAGAGCCTTGCAGGCTATGTGAAGTATGTTTGTTTGCATGTTTAACCACTTAAAGTGGTTGTAAACCCTAGCAAAAAAAAAACCCTACAATAAAAAGGCATAATGAGCTAGTATGGATAGTATACTAGCTCATTATGAATTACTAACCTAACATCAAAGCACCCGCAGTGGTCCTCGTACCCCCCTCCGGCTCGCGACATCTCTCCCGGAGTTACTTTCGGGTATTGCGGACTCCGGCGCTGTGATTGGCCGGAGCTGCGATGACGTCACACCCACAAGCGGGATGATGTCACACTCGCATGCGGGATGACGTCACACCATGCACGCGGGAGCAACGGCACATACGTGCCATTGCTTCAGTTTGCTTCAGTGCGCATGTGCCTATGACATCGGCACATGCAGGGGACAGGGGATATCTCCTAAACCGTGCAGGTTCAGGAGATATCCAGGGTAGCTACAGGTAAGCCTTATTATAGGCTTACCTGTAGCATAAAGTGTGTTGTAAGGGTTTACAACCACTTTAACCACTTCAACACCGGGCTTTTTTTACCACATCAATACCGGGCCTATTCTGGCACTTCTCTCCTACATGTACAAATCATCATTCTTTTGCTAGAAAATTACTCAGAACCCCCAAACATTATATATGTTTTTTTTGCAGACACCCTAGGGAATAAAATGACGGTCATTGCAACTTTTTTTCTTGCACTGTATTTGCGCAATAATTTTTCAAACGCCTTTTTTTGGAAAAAAAATGGTTTCGTGAATTAAAAAATAACAAAACAGTAAAGTTAGCCCAATTTTTTTGTAAAATATGAAAGATGATGTTACACCAAGTAAATAGATACCTAACATGTCACGCTTTAAAATTGCGCACACTCATATAATGGCGCCAAACTTCGGTACTTAAAAATCTCCATAGGCGACGCTTTATTTTTTTTTACAGGTTACCAGGTTAGAGTTACAGAAGAGGTCTAGTGCTAGAATTGTTGCACGCGCTCTAACGCACGCGGCGATACCTCACATATGTGGTTTTACCGGCGTTTACATATGTGGGCGGGACTTACTGTGCGTTCGCTTCTGATCGCGAGCTACCGGGGACAGGGGCATTTACATTTTTTTTTTTTTTACTTATTTATTTATTTTTTAACACTTATTTTACTTTTTTTTTTTTTGATCACTTTTATTCCAATTACAAGGAATGTAAACATCCCTTGTAATAGGAATGTGTGTGACAGGTCCTCTTTATGGAGAGATGCGGGGTCAATAAGACCCCACATCTCTCCTCCAGGCTGGAAAGTATGAGATCAGTGAAAAAATAATTTTCACCGATCTCATACTTACAAGCCACAATGGCGGCTTTGTTTACATCTGAGGACCCGGGCGTGACGTCATCACATCGCGCCCAGGCCTCTGACGATCATAGAGATGACTGGTGACCATCTGGTCACCAGTCATCTCTATGCTTGTCACGTGACCCACCAACGACGCCGGATGATTCATTCTCCGGGCCCCCGATGGCACGGGAGAGCCCGGAGAAGCACCGGATGGTGGCGGGAGGGGGAGGGATGTCCCCTCCCGCCGCCTATAAGAACGATCAAGCGGTGGAACCGCCGCTATGATCGTTCTTATGGTGCGCAGGATCGCCGGCACAAAAAATGGATATCTGAATGATGCCTCTAGCTGCAGGCATCATTCAGATATCCCCCCTCAAAGCAGAGGACGTCATATGACGTCCACCCAGGATCTGTGGACGTCATATGACTATGGGTGGTAAGGAAGTGGTTAAGGACCAGGCCTATTTTTTACACTTGGTGTTTAAATCATTTTTTTTGGTAGAAAATTACTTAGAATCCCCAAACATTATATATATTTTTTCAGACACCCTAGAGAATAAAATGGTGGTCGTTGCAATACTTTATGTCACACCATATTTGCGCAGCGGTCTGCAATTTTTGTTAGAAAATATACACTTTTTTGAATAAAAAAATAAGAAAACAGTAAAGTTAGCCCAATTTTTTCTTATATTATGAAAGATAAAGTTACTCCGAGTAAATTGATACTCAACATGTCATGCTTCAAAATTGCGCCCGCTCATGGAATGGAGACAAACGTTGACACTTAAAAATCTCCATAGGTGACATTTAAAAATTTCTACATGTTACCAGTTTTGAGTTAGAGAGGAGGTCTTTTGCTAGAATTATTGCTCTCGCTCTAACAATTTGCGTTCACTTCTGCGCACAGGGCAGCCTAAATTATATATTTTTTAAAATTATTTATTTTACTTTTTATTTTTACACTGTCCCTTTTTGGATCACTTTTATTCCTATTACAGGGAATGTAAACATCCTTTGTAATAGAAAAAAAGCATGACAGGACCTCTTTAATGTGAGATTTGGGGGTCAAAAAGACCTCAGATCTCAAATTTACACTTAAAGGAGTTGTAAACCCTCATGTTTTTTCACCTTAATGCATCCAAAAAACTTCTGACACTGACAGGCCCCCCAGCCCCGTTTTACTCACCTAAGCCCTTCAATCTTTCGGCCCAGGGTTCTCGGCTCTTGATTGGATAGATTGATAGCAGCACAGCCATTGGCTCCCGCTGCTGTTAATCAAATCCAATGACGCAGGCGCTGGGGGGTGGGGCCGAGTCTGTGTCAATAGACGCAAATGTTGGACTCGGAAACGCGCCCGCAAGGTAACCCCCCGGGAGAGCGCTTCTCCTAGGTGGTTTACCAATGTGGGGAGGAGCAGTGAAAGCTGTCGGGGGACCCCAGAAGACGGTGATCGCAGCCACACTGTGCAAAATTAACTGCACAGTGGAGGTAAGTATGGCATGTTTGTCATAAAAAAAAAAAAAAAAAAAACAAGGGTTCACAAACCCTTTAAGTTCAATAAAAAAAAACGTCCTTTTAATGCCGTTGGGCGGAAGTGATGTTTGACGACATTGAGTCGAGTGGAGGTCATCATTCCCTCGCTCGACTTCCTGCCTCTCAGGGGACAGCATCGGATCGTCTCCGCCGCTACCGATGGATCCGGTAAGCGGCGGAGACGACTGTGACGCGATGAGGAGGGGCACCTCTCTCACCGCCAATAAAAGTGATCGAGCGGCGAATCCACTACGGAGACCACTTTTAGCTCAAATCGGACCGCCTGCCGTTTAAGAAAATATCGGGGTTATAGTAGGTATCTGCTACCATAAAAACGGAATTTAACGTCAAATTACCAACGTATAAAGGTGGGCGGTCCGGAAGTGGTTAAAGCCATAAACAACAACATATTGCGGGAACAACACATCCAATACGCATATATGTACATCTGGCCTCAGTTCTTTAAATAAACCACATAGTGTGCTTCCATGTTTCAGTGCATTCTGGACTGTATAATATCAAAGCCCAACACTAGATCGGCATTCAATGACTGCTCCTGCAGACTGATGATTGGGGGATATTATATTACCACATCCAGCCAAAATTCATTTCAAAAGTAGGCCAAAAAGAGCTAATTGAAAACACAAGTGCATTTCAATTCAGTGTGTCACAGCTCCCAACTGTCCCTGATTTGGAGGGACTGTCCCTGATTTGGAGCATTGTCCTTCTGTCCTTCTTTCCTCCTCATTTGTCCCTCATTTTGGTCTGATCTGTATAGTTGTATGTAAAATGCACTTTTCATCTTTCAAAAAGTGTTTCCCAGAGTGTTTCAAAAAGTGTTTCATCCAAATTCTAAATTGCTGCATTTGTACATTTTAAAAACCAATATAAAGGAATAGTAGTAGTAAAAAAGCACTTCTGGATTTAATTAACTTTTTTTTTGGTTAATTCTCCTTTAACCATTTGCTTACTGGCCACTTAAACCCCCCTCCTGCCCAGACCAATTTTCAGCTTTCATCGCTCTCGCAATTTGAATGACAATTGCGCGGTCAGACAACGCTGTACCCAAATTAAAATTTTATCATTTTTTCCCCCACAAATAGAGCTTTCTTTTGGTGGGATTTGATCACCTCTGGGGTTTTTAATTTTTTGCTAAACAAACAAAAAAATATCAAAAATTTTGAAAAAAAATAATAATCATGTTTTATACTTCGTTAAAATTGTTTGCAAACAGGTAATTTTTCTCCTTCATTGATATGCGCTGATGAGGCGGCACTGATAGGCTGCACTGGTGGGCACTGATAGGCACAGATAAGGCGGCACTGATAGGCACAGATAAGGCGGCACTGATAGGCACAGATAAGGCGGCACTGATGGGTGGCTCTGATGGGGGGCACTGATAGGTGTTACTGATGGGCACAGATAGATGGCACTGACGGGCACTGATGGGCACTGGTAGGTGACAATGACGGGCACTGGTAGGTGACAATGATGGGCAGCACTATTTGAGGCACTGATTAATGACTTTTAGATTTTGCACTGAGAGCACTGATAGGCACTGATAGGTGGCACTGTGGGCACTGATAGGTGGCACTGTGGGCATTGATAGGTGGCCCTGACAGGTGGCACACATTGGCACAGATGGGCTGTCTGCAACTCTCCCTGATCGGGACCGATGTCCCACTGTCTTCTGCCGGTGATTGGCTTTTGTCACCTCCTCACGCTATCAGCGTGAGGAGAAAAAATAGCCGATTACCGGCTCTGTTTACATCACATGATCAGCTGTCATTGGCTGAGCTGAGTGGCTAAGGGGGTGTGGCAGGGGGTGTGTCATATGCCTACATGCATTTGTTAGTAGGTGTCCCTCATTCCCATCTCAGAATGTTGGAAGGTATGGTGTGTATCATTAGGGCCATGAGTTTGGTGAAGTGATGGTTAAATAATGTATGACATAAAACATTTCTTAAATTGTGGGCCCAAGAAAACCAAACTAAACCTGCTTGTTTAGATCTAGAGATTTTGAAAAGCACTTTTTACTTACCTGATCCTCAGCTCCTTCCGACTCCTCTGCACTGCTAGACCACAGCCACGTTTAGGTCCATAGTACACTGCTGGAGCATGAGGGAGTGCTGTCTGCCAGGGGAGCGGAAGATCCGGTAAATAAAACCTCTTTCTCTATCCTCTGGACAGAAATTAGCATTTCAAGTTATAGTAAAGTCTGCTGTCATTTCTCTTTTTTTTTTTTGGAGGACCCCAGGTGGGTTATGCCATAATGTGCTAGTGTGCACAGCATATTAGCACATTAGGACAGACTTACCTGTCAAATGCGATGCACTATAAAGGAGCCAGCGGGTCTCGGGGCTTCCATCTTCATCTGGTCTTCCTTCTGGGTTCTGTGCCTTTGGACGCTTGATTGGTCGGGACATGATGTTGTCACTCTCACAAATGCGCAGGGGAGTCACATCGCAGCGGCACAGATCGGGGCTGTAAACGTTCACTGAGCTGCGCGTACAGCAAGAAACCGAAGGGTAGAAATATCCTGGCTGTCAGCAATTTTTTTAACCACTTAAAAACCGCCCACTGCATATATACTGCATCAGGGCGGCTCTATTGTGTCAAACAACGTACCTATACGTTGTTTCGTGCAATAGACACTGTGGGCCTGCTGCACGAAGCGGGAGCCAATCAGCGGGTCCAGTGGACCTGATGTCCGTCGGCCACCCGCAATCGCTCCACAGAGAGGCAGAACGGGGATCTGCCTATGTAAACAACGGGGATCTGCCTAGTAATCAGGAACAGCAATCTCTGTGTTCTTCCTGTCAGTCCATTCCCCACACAGTTAGAAAACACTTAACCCTTTGATCGCCCCTGATGTTAACCCCTTCCCTGCCAGTGTAATTTATACAGTGTCAGTACTATATTATAGCACTGATCACTGTATTGGTGTCACTAATGGTCCGTACACACAATCCGAATATCGTACGAAAAATGTCGTCCGAGGAAGAATCGTACGATAATCGGAACGTTAGTACAGAGCTTCCATGAGCCGATCATGACATAGTTATTATTTTATTGGACATGCATGAAAATTTTCCTCATACGATACCTAATCGTACGATTTTAGTTTAGTCAGTACAGTTGCCATCCGAAAATACAGCACAAATACATTACAACACATGACATCACTTCCGAGAATTTTCGTGACTTTAGTAAAATATTCAATTTATACTTGCGACTAGTAAACGAAAGAAGTCGGACGATCTGTCGTCCAATTTTCGGATCGTGTGTACGGGGCATTAGGGCCAGATTTGTCTTCCGCAATGTCGCAGTCCCGCTAAAAATCGCTGATAGCCGCCATTACCAGTAAAAATTATAAAAAAAATAAAAATGTCCATAAATCTATCCCATAGTTTGTAGACGCTATAACTTTTGAGCAAACCAATCATTATACGCTTATTGGGATTTTTTTTACCAAACATATGTAGAAGAATACATATTGGCCTAAACTGATAAAGAAATTTTTTTTTACATTTTTTTTTTTTTTGGATGTGTTTTATAGCAGAAAGTAAAAAATATTGTTTGTTTTTTTCAAAATTGTCAGACTTTTTTTGTTTAGAGCGCAAAAAATAAAAACCGCAGAGGTGATCAAATACCACCAAAAGAAAGCTCTATTTGTGGTGAAAAAAGGACATCAATTTTATTTGGGTACAACGTCACACGACCGCGCAATTGTCAGTTAAAGTAACGCAGTGCCGTATCGCAAAAAAATGGCCTGGTCATTAAAGGGGTAAAACCTTCCAGGGCTGAAGTGGTTAAAAACAACGTTTACTACCACTTTAACTCTTGCAGTGCAGGCACAGCCCCACTGCGAGAGGTTTTAGTTTTCCTGGGTCTGGATTTTAAACCATAAATGCTGCTACTTAAAAGCATAATTTATTATCATACATAAACATGCCATCATGTAATAGTAATGCCTATTATAGTATCAGGGTTTTATTAATCTTATCTGAATGCATTCTGGTAACAAGAAAACACCACAAAACATGACACACTTGGCTACACTCGCATCATAAAATCACTTACCTGTACTTCTAAAACCTTCAGCCAACTACGCTGCGACAGTGCGGTTGATTTACTAAAACTGGAGAGTGCAAAATCTGGTGCAGCTGTGCATGATAGCCAATCAGCTTCTAACTTCAGCTTGTTCCATCAAGCTTTGACAACAAAACCTGGAAGCTGATTGGTTACCATACACAGCTGCACCAAATTTTGCACTCTCCTGTTTTAGTAAATCAACCCCTGTCTAGGCCCGTACACACGATCGGATATTCCGACAACAATTGTCCGACGGACGTGTTTTGTCGGACAATCCGACCGTGTGTATGCTCCATTGGACAATTGTTGTCGGAATTTCCGACAACAAATGTTGGCTGTGCATGCTCTCAAATTGTCCGACAAAACACGTGTTCCGTCGGAATATCCGATCGTGTGTACACAAATTTGTCGGTCTAAAATCCAAAGTACAAACACGCATGCTCCGAACCAATGCTAAACATCAGACAACAATAGCAGAAGTTGCCCAAAGGGTGGCGGTAAAGAGCTGAAAAAACATGTGGTTTGGTGTATGTTGGCTGAAAATGTTCTGCCATCTGTATGCAGAACAAATTCACGGCTGTCATGGAATTATTGGTTGTTTGCAGAGCACACAGCCTATAATTCCTGTGCTACCTAAGCACACTTCAGATTCATCTTTTTGCAATAATGCTATCTATAACTAAGGTTGCTAAATTCCACTCACCGTTCATTCCATCATTCATTCAAGGAAAGCACCAACACAGATCTTATCGTCAAGTCATCTCAGAGCAGAGTTCCTAGCCGACGCCTACTCAAAGACTTTTATTAGCTTCCAAAGATTTCAGACAGGAGGTGATTGGCTGCAGCAACCAATCCCCTCCCCCATGGGCGGGGACATCACAGGATGTCCCTTCCACACAGGAAAATGGCAATACAAGGACATCCCTTCCAACAGGAAATGCCGTACATGAATCCCACTCAAGAAATATAGCTTAAAGGATTCAATACAATAATACATACAATGAATACAATAACGTATGATGGCTAAAGTTACCGTTGATAGGAATTCTTATTCTGCGCTATTCCATAGAATAACGCATATTAAGATTATACTATTATTGAATGGGGGAGGGAGGCTATCTGCAGACGCGCACTACGAATCCCAACCAATGTTGATCAGACACAGCAGAGACAAGAGCGCGCATCTGCCTATAACCAATGATGTCGTTGCAGAGCGAGTATATCCCCTCCTTAACGATCGTCCGTGCTAATGCACAGAGGGCCCCCGTTGGCGGACATATCCGCACCCTGCAAACATCACACTCCAACCTCAAGACATTTTCCCCTATCAGACGGGATTCAACCAGCCTCAGACTACCCCAATCAGCTCTTTTAGAGCGGGTTGCGGAAGTACTAACACTGGGTGACACTATGACACTACATATTAAATACATCTCCATAAAAATCTCCACAACACGGCCAATGCCCCTTCACACAAAAATC
Source organism: Rana muscosa (assembly GCA_029206835.1). NCBI lineage: Eukaryota > Metazoa > Chordata > Amphibia > Anura > Ranidae > Rana > Rana muscosa. The sequence continues at coordinate 1,028,114,054 of CM055117.1, forward strand.
CACGGATTTGTCCGATCGTGTGTACGAGGCTTCTGACTGAACAATCTGCTTTTTCCACACCACATGGGAACATGCTGCCCTTATTAGACATGCACAGGTGCCATTAATTGTTACTGGCACTCGAAACACACTTTTTTTTTGCTAAACAGATGAAAAAAGACTGAAAATTTGGAAAAGAAACATGTTTTTCTTCGTTCCTGTTATAAAATTTTGCACACAAATAATTTTTCTCCTTCACTGATGTGCGCTGATGGGTACTGATAAGGCAGCACTGATGGGTACTGATGAGGCAGCACTGATGGGTACTGATGAGGCAGCACTGATGGGTACTGATGAGGAAGCACTGATGGGTACTGATGAGGAAGCACTGATGGGTACTGATGAGGTGGCACTGATGGGTACTGATGAGGCAGCACTTATGGGTACTGATGAGGCAGTACTGATGAGGCGGCACTGATGGGTACTGATGAGGCAGCACTGATGGGTATTGATGAGGAAGCACTGATGAGTACTGATGAGGTGGCATTGATGGGTACTGATGAGGCAGCACTTATGGGTACTGATGAGGCAGTACTGATGAGGCGGCACTGATGGGTACTGATGAGGCGGCACTGATGAGGAGGCACCGATGAGGAGGCACCGATGAGGCTGCACTGATGATGAGCACTAATATGCAGCACTGGTAGGTGGCACTGATAATCAGGGCATTGATTATCATTGTAGATGTCCCCTGTGAAAAACGCTGGTTACCGTCACAGCGGGTGAGGAGAAGACTAACTGGCAGGTCTGTTTACACTGTGATCAGCTGTGATTGGACACAGCTGATCACATGGTAAAAGGCCGCTGTGATTGGCCCTTTATCGCTTTCTGTGATCACAAAGTGCGCCCGATGCACAGCCGTTATTTGACTGTAGCGTGCAAGGCAAGTGGTTAAGCCGTAAACTATTACATTTTTGTTCTAATTTAAATATTTTTTAGCTCAAACGCCACCAGGCAACTGGTGTTTTCAGATAAAGGGCAGCAATGGCAGCCCCTGTAATTTCTCCCATGTCACTTTAAAGTTCCGCCAATTTTTTTTTAAAATCAGCAGCTACAAATACTGCAGCTGCTGACTTTTAATATAAGGACACTTACCTGTCCAGGGTGCCCACGATGTCGTCACCCAAAGCCGATCTGTCCCTCGGCTCTCGGGTGGAGGTGCCGCCATCTTCAGTAAGGGAATCACAGCCTGGTTTCCTAGGTCCTCACTGGTCCCTGCTGTCTTCTGGGACCTGTGTGGAGGGGCCGGACGTGGCATAGATATCCGTGGATACTGAAAGGTGCCAAATGTGACACCGGAGGGGGGGGGAGGATTCCGAAAAAGCGGAAGTTCCATTTTTGGGTGGAACTCCACTTTAAGACCCCTTTCAGCGCTCGTCGTTTTTGCGGTGCTTTAGTGGTGCTTTTTGGACGCTAGCGTTTTTTCTTTAGGTAACGTGACCTTAAAAAAATCCAAAATACACCCATTTTACGGTGCTTTCGAAGTGTTTTCAAGGCGCTTCAGAAGCGCTGCCCATTCATTTCAATGGGCAGAGGCTTTTTTGGAGCGCTTTTTGCAGCTCTCAAAACCTGCTCCAAAGATGCTGCTTGCAGGACTTTTTCTAACCGCCCACATGTGAAAGCACTGGGTCCAAGTGTATCCAAGAACAAAAATATATTGCAGCATTAGCTTTCTTTTTTTTAGAATTTCTTTTGCTTTTTTCCCCCCTGGTGATCCTGTCAGTAACACAATTCCTGCCCTAAGGTGACAACATTGACGCACTGTGCTGTTGGAAGAAGCAGTGTTGTCACCCTAAGTAAATATATATAAAACACCTCCCCTCTTTTCATCTGCATAACATAGGGAGGAGTGTCCTTTTGTCTACAGAGGGAACAGGGAACAATGATTTTTGGCAGGATCAACAGACATTTATTTGCCCTTATAGAACAGATTACATTTTTTATAGAAAGGGAGCAAAAAAGAGAATTTCATTGGTTAATGCATACTTAATGCATACTTTAAACATACCTCCCAACCCGCACGGATTCTGTGGGACTTTCCCGCACAGACACTCCCTTTTCCCGCAGTCCCGCAAGACAGCAAATTTTCCCGCACAGGAGGAAAGAGAGCCAGAGTGGAGGCAGCACGGGAGGAGGAGGTAAGCGCCCCCCCCCACGATCGGCATCAGTCCGCGGCACCCCCCCGCTCATCAAGTTAGAAGTCATGTTAAACAATTTCGCCCACCCGCGATAGCAGCCCCCCCCCCCCCCCGCTCGCTCCAACAACTTTTATATATCGGGTTAAAAAAAATATTGCCGTCCCATGATAGCACACCCCCACCCCCCTCTAAACAACTTTAACCTCCCTGGCGGTATGATTCTTTCTGGAATTATGTACCAAAAGCGGTACAATTATTTTGCATGAAAATTTGGTGTTATGTATTATAGGCCTGCGATTCTTAGTAATTACTTACTTAAACCTAAGCAAACCAGAGTCTAGTAAACATCCCGGGTATGATAAATATGAAACACAAAATTATAAATTATAATATAATAAATAACTATAAATAATTATAAAAAATAGTAATCTAATTATAATAAAAATTATTCAATAATGTAATCAAATCAAAAACACAGAAATTTGCTCAGTTGCAGAATTGTCGCTGTCATTAGATTTAGTGTTTGATGACGAATTTCCCCACAAATCGCTATCGCTCAATTCTGCGAGTGATTCTAATTTATTATCGCTGCTTTCTAGTTGGTCTAAAACCACTTTTGACATAAAGGGACACTTTTTAGTTGCTATGGACAATCCCCAGTTTACAGGCAGAAAGAACGATTTTTATTATATAAAAGTGCATGCAGGACACTGGGCAGACCACTAGGGACAAAGGGTGTGTGTAATTATTACATACAGTACTGTAATCTGCAAGATTACAGTATACTGTATGTATACTATGTGTTTACCTTTTTGAATTTGCCGCCCAGTTCCGCTCCCATGCGCCGCTGCGGCTCGCAGGGAACGGAACTAGGAAGTCAGATGGGGTCGAAAGTGCCGACACTCGCCGGAGATCTCGCTGGGGATCACAGCAGAGGACATCATCGCTGGATCGCCAGGAGAAGGTAAGGAAACTCCGCTGCGAGCTCTGCAATGTCTACCCCGAGCGTGACTCGGGGTTACCGATCCTACCATAAAAAAACAACCCCGAGTCACGCTCGGGATTACCGCTAGGGAGGTTAATGTTGGCCGCCCCCCCCCCTCCTCAGCAACATGAATGTCCCACAGTTGCATTTTTAAAAGTTGGGAGGTATGCTTTAAAGCTGAACTCGGGGATAAGCAAATATCATCAAAATACATTCATCATGCGTATTTATACTTGAATCTTGGTGTGCTTTGTGTATTTCTCCCAGATTTGTGCAGTAATCTAGTGTGAGACACTTCCTGTAATAAAGACCGGTCACTGCTACTTTTTCTCCTTGTGGTCTTGTCTCCGCCCCCTCCTGTCATTTTCAGCAGGCAGCCTGTAGTGGGTGGAGACTGCTGGGCCACTCCCACAGCTCTGCTCTGTGCTCAGGCTATGTATAGCACAGTGATGATGCCACTGCTATTTTTGCAAGGTAATATCAAGATTTGCTAAGTCATTTGATGCACACACAGTGGTCCTATATCCTTGGTTGCTTTTGAGGAATATGTTGAAGTTTTTGTGACAGGAGTTCAGCTCCTCCTCCCAGGAAGCATATTCAGAACGCAGTGTGGACACTGTAAGCTATTTTTGAACTGAAGGTTTTGTATTGAATCCCACGTCTAGAACTGTAAGCTGTTTGCTGGCTGTTTTGGTTACCGGTCTGGGCTGTGTAGCATTCTCCAGACTATTTAAAGCCCTAATGGAAGTGCCCCAGCAGCGGAATCTCTGGGCGGTGTCACTCGATACACATTAATGACATTTTTGTGATGGGGAGCAGGTGCTGGTCAGGTCCACTGAACTCATAACTCACATGCGTTAGCCCACTTCAAAGCTGAGCCAGAAATCCTCAGATTATCTGGACCTTACATGGCCGGCAAGCTCCACATCGCTGCTCAGACATGCTCATTTAAAGGGCCACCAAATAGATTAGATAATATAAACATATCATTTTTATATAATTAAAAATGTATTTATTTTTGATATCCATGTTAACCACTTCCCGACCACCCCATAGCAGATTTACTGCTACAGGCAGCCACTCTGCGCAGAATCACATATACAGTGCCTTGAAAAAGTATTCATTCCCCTTGACATTTTTTAAATTTTGTCATGTTACAACCAAAAACGTAATTGTATTTTATTGGGATTTTATGTGATAGACCAACACAAAGTGGCACATTATTGTGAAGAGGAAGGGAAATGATAAATGGTTTTCAAACTTTTTTACAAATAAATATGTGAAAAGTGTGGTGTTCATATGTATTCAGCCCCCTTTACTCTGATACCCCTAACTAAAATCTAGTGGAAACAGTTGCCTTCAGAAGTCACCTAATTAGTGTGTAATTTATTCTCTGTATAAATACAGCTGTTCTATGAAGCCCTCAGAGGTTTGTTAGAGAACCTTAGTGAACAAACAGCATCATAAAGGCCAAAGAACACACCAGACAAGTCAGGGATAAAGTTATGGAGAAGTTTAAAGCAGGATTAGGCTATAAAAAAATATCCCAAGCTCTGAACATCTCACAAGCACTGTCCATCCATTATCCAAAAATGGAAAGAGTATGGCACAACTGCAAACCTACTAAGACATGGCCGTCCACCTAAACTGATAGGCCGGGCAAGGTGAGCAATAATCAGAGAAGCAGCCAAGAGGCCCATGGTAACTCTGGAGGAGCTGCAGAGATCCACAGCTCAGGTGGGAGAATCTTTCCACAGGACAACTATTAGTCATGCACTCCACAAATATGGCCTTTATGGAAGAGTGAGCCATTGTTGAAAGAAAGCCATAAGAAGTCCCGTTTGCACCTTGCGAGAAGCCATGTGGGGGACACAGCAAACATGTGGAAGAAGATGTTCGCGGCCGGCCTCTTTCTCCTTAAACTGAACTCCCTATACCCCTAACTATCTCCCACATTTTTTCTGGCCATTCGCCCCTGACCATGTTTAGCCCATTATCCCATGATTTCTTCGGGATCAACATGGCATGAACTGCTGCTGGAACTATTCACACAGACACTATATCCCGCTCATGCCATATTGCTGGGAGAGAAGAGGGACTGTTACATTACTAGCTGAGTTGCTCTGATACCACCTATGGGTGCTTCAAATACAAGTTCAAGAAATGTGCCCCGGGGGGGGGGGGGGGTCTCTCCCCCTATTTTCCCCCTTTGTTGTTTTTGTTTTTTTTATTTCCATTCCTTCCCCCGGGTGAATACCTCTCCGCAGGGAGGACAAATTTATCTATTTCTTTTTTGGTTTTTCTTTTCCTTTTTTTTCTCCGTTCAAACTTCCTTTACGTTGCAGGCGCTTGCTGACATTGCGGCTGCTGACTAACCTACAGGTGCCTCAACGCTTTGCCCCCTAGGGGCCTTTCTTGGTACACTGCCTCGCTAAGACCCATGGTCTTGTTTTGTTTTGGGGGTTTGAAAACGCGCCTGAGTTTGGGAGGTAGCGTGGGGAGGGGGGAGGGGGGTGTGGGAAAGGCTGTTGGTTTGGGTTTTATGAGTTCTATTATCACTGATTGTTTTTGGTTCATGTCATTACTATCTCTTCATTTTAAGGCGCGTAGGAAATTACACAGGTTATTCTCATTCCTTGCACTGCTGCTGGGTCAGGGCAGATGGGGAGTGAGGTTGGTGTTTATTTTACCAACTCTAATATGGCTCCTTTGAGGGTGATTTTGTGGAACGTGCGGGGGTTGAACTCTAAGATCAAGCGCTCCTTAGTGTTTGGGTATCTAAAGAGGCATCTCCCGCACATATGTATCCTCCAGGAGACACACCTCATGGGATCCAACTTATTGTCACTGAGGAGGGCATGGGTGGGATCCTACTACCAGTCCACTTTCTCCTCACACTCCCGAGGGGTGAGTTTACTGGTACATAAGACGCTCCCATTTACACTGCTAGATCTCCATTTAGACCCAGAGGGTCGATATGTGATCATGCATGCAATGTGTGATCGGATAGAAATGGTGGTTGTGAGCCTATATATACCCCCTCCGGCAAAAATGAATGTTTTACATAAGATACTTACTGTACTAGCTAAATATCCCACAACGAATGTTATTCTGGCAGGGGATTTCAATATGACCCCTGATCCTGAGGCAGACTGTCTCAGTCAGAGTCACAGGAGCCACACGACTGACCCGGGCCTAATCAGATGGGCGGAGACATTTGGTTTACATGATGTGTGGAGATGGAAACACCCTAACGCTAGACACTATACGTGCCATTCGGCTACGTATGCCACCATGTCACGTATAGACCTAATATATGTCAGCGACTCCCTGTTAAACAAGGTCGCTGCGGTTTCCATCCTCTCACGAGGTATTTCTGACCACGCCCCTATGATGATGACACTGACAACTGACACGGTAGCGGGGGAGGGGTTGTGGAGACTATCCAGATACTGGGTTACAGATGAGAAGCTGGAGCCGCTGATGTTGTCAGAACTAGGGGAATACTGGACCCATAATGTACATAGTGCGTCCCAGGCTTCGATCTGGGATGCATTTAAAGCCTATGCTAGAGGCAGGTACCAATACAATATTTCAAAAGTGAGGAAAGAAACTAAACTTGAGCTGTCAGCGGCTGAGCATAGGGCTCTACGACTTGAAGATAGATACACCAGCTCCCCAGACCCTGGAACGCACACTGATATGCTTACTGCTTACCGAGAGCTAGCTCTGATACGTATTGACTCATGCCATTGTTTCCTCCTATCCCAAACTCACCGTATATTTGAACAAGGGGAACGTCCTGGCAGACTTCTAGCCTGTCTGGCGAAGGAAAGGACGGGAAGCCCGTGTATAGCAAACATACAGGCGGAGGATGGTACCCTCCTCTCAGACCCGCTAGACATTAATGCCAGATTCGAACAAAACTACTCTCACCTCTATGCCTCCAGGGTTACTTATACCCCCGAGGAGCTGACCACATTTCTTGACACCGTTGATTTCCCGACCCTGTCTGCCGATGCGGCCCAGGGTCTGGAATCTCCCATTACATTACTGGAAATCCAAAAAGCCATTAAATCCATGCAAACAGGGAAGTCACCGGGACCGGACGGACTCCCCTCTGAGTTTTATAGGACTAACCTAGAGGTGGTGGGCCCTCATCTTCACTTGACGCTCAACGAGACGCTAGTGACAAACAGCCTCCCGGCCTCCATGTCTGAGGCCGTGATAGTTGTTATACCTAAGCCGGGGAAGGACCCCACATTGTGTTCATCCTATAGGCCCATATCTTTGCTGAACATCGACGCAAAGATATTAACTAAGGTCCTGGCCTGTAGACTGAACGCAGTGATCCTTTCTTTAATACACGGGGACCAGACGGGCTTCATGCCAGGTAAGGGCACGGATGTTAATATTCGCAGGCTCCACACGAATATAGCGCACTTTAAAGACAGCATCCAGGGGGGCGCAGTGGCCTCCCTGGATGCAGAAAAGGCCTTTGATTCAGTGGAATGGATCTTTTTGTGGCAAGTCCTAGCTAAATTTGGCTTCGGCCCCAGGTTCATAGATTGGATTCGACAGTTGTACTCTTCCCCAACGGCGCGTGTGCGTACTGGCGGTACCCTCTCCTCCCCCTTCCATTTTTGTAGGGGCACGAGGCAGGGATGCCCCCTTTCTCCAGGGCTGTTTGCCCTGGCCATTGAGCCCATGGCAATACTCCTCCGCTCAACAAGCGAAGTTAGAGGACTACAGCTGGGCTTTCTGGTGGAGAGGGTGTCGCTATATGCGGACGACACGTTGCTATACCTGGGTGATACTGCAGATTCCCTTACAGCAGCCCTGACGATTATTGATAGATTTGGTGGATTTTCAGGTGTTCGGATCAATTGGGAGAAATCTAACCTGTTTCTGCTATCTGACTCGAACACCCTCCCAACGCCACTTGCCACATGCCCTCTGCAGTTAGTCTCCCATTTTAAATACCTGGGCATAGAGATCACTAGAGACCTCTCGCAATATTTAACGGACAACCTTTACCCAATCCTAACGTCCCTAATAGCTAAGTGCAATACCTGGAAGACCCTTCCATTGACTCCGGTTGGCAGAGTGAGCCTCATAAAAATGACATTTCTCCCCAAATTTTTGTATATTTTTAGGAACACCCCAAGCCCGATTCCTATGACCTTCTTTCACAAACTGGATGGAGTAGTCTCATCCTTTATCTGGGGAGGGAAGCCCCCGAGAATATCCAAAACCAAATTGCAACTCCCCCTATCTTTGGGAGGTCTGTCATCACTGTGCTTTTTGAAATACTATTGGGCAGCAGTTTTGGTTACTGCCCGTTGGTGGTTCGCCCAAACCCGATCCAATCCTGCAGTTAACCTCGAGACAGCCATAATGGGGTCCTACTCTGCCCTTACAAATCTGGTATATAGGGGGGTGCGGACTTCCCCTCAGAGCACTACTCTGATGAGGACTACGGTGCAGGTATGGGACAAAGTCACAGCGACAATTAGGAAAGCAAACTCCATTTCCCCTCATACTCCGCTCTGGGGTAACCCAAAGCTCCCTCACTTTCGCACCATACCGGACCCCAACTTGTGGGCCAGGTATGGAGTGACCAAGATCCAACACATTATGCCATCCGGGGTTCTCCTCCCCTTTTCAGTACTAAAGGATACCTACCAGCTCCCCTCATGGATGCTCTTTCGGTATCTTCAACTGAAGCATGCCACTCAATCACAATTTCCAGCTACTCTCTCGGTTGAACCACATCGGATAGAGAGATTTCTTATCTCTCGGGGAGCAGACAGAATCTTTTCTTCTTTATACCTTAGATTGACATCTGGAGATCCTGAGGGCCCATCACCCCTGTGTCAAACATGGCAGGGAGATATTCCCTCTTTGTCGGAGGAGGAATGGGATCTGGCCTTGCAAAACTATCTCCCCACAGTGATCTCTGCAAGGGATAGATTTATCCAACTCAAATTTATCCATAGGGCTTACTACACCCCTCAACGTTTAGCAAAAATCTACCCCACACAATCTGAGAGGTGCCCCAAATGCTTACAAGAGGTGGGAACGTACTACCACGTGATTTGGGACTGCCCGGCTATACAAAATTATTGGGGGCAGATACTGGCGGAAATTAACACAGTGGCTGGTGTCTCGACGTCAATGGATCCCAAGCTATTGTTATTGGGACTCACGGACTCCCTGACACACTCCACCCACAAGGGTCTCCTTATCTTCTACCTGGCGTTCTACGCTAGGAAAGTACTGTTACAAAACTGGAAGCTACCATCCCCACCAACGACTGTTCAATGGCCCACACTTGTAGACTCAGTCCTCCCGATATACAAGCTGACATATAAAGGACGGAAATGCCCGCAAAAGTTTCATAAAATCTTGGATCCATGGATAGAAACCCGGGCACTTAATATTTAAAGACCTGAAGGGGAATTGAGGGCGGGTAGATTATAAGTTGCCTATCTGGTTGTGCAATGGCCCCCTCACTTAGTGGATTTTGGGTTCTCTACCCACTTGGGTAGTATTGGTACTTAATTGGCCATACTTGTGTGGCAACACAATGCATTAGTGAGCTTCCCTAAACCTGACTTAATCATACCCTGTCTCTCTATTCTTAGCAATTCTATGAAGAAACCATGTGTAATGTTATTTTGCTTGACCATGTGCCTTACCAATAGATGAACCTGATGTAATGTAATTGTCTGTACTCTTTTTAATTTCTAATAAAAACGTTTCTGTTAAAAAAAAAAAAAACATGTGGAAGAAGGTTCTCTGGTTAGATGAGACCAAAATTGAACTTTTGGCCTAAAAGCAAAACGCTATGTGTGACAAAAAACGAACACTGCACATCACCCTGAACACACCATCCCCACTGTGAAACATGGTGGTGGCAGCATCATGTTGTGGGGATGCTTTACTTCAGCAGGGACAGGGAAGCTGCTCAGAGTTGAGGGGAAGATGGATGGAGCCAAATACAGGGAAATCTTAGAAGAAAACCTGTTAGAGTCTGCAAAAGGTTTGAGACTGGGGCGGAGGTTCACCTTCCAGCAGGACAATGACCCTAAACATACAGCCAGAGCTGCAATAGAATGGTTTAGATCAAAGCATATTCATGTGTTAGAATAGCCCATTCAAAGTCCAGACCTAAATCCAATTGAGAATCTGTGGAAAGACTTGAAAATTGCTGTTCACAGACGATCTCCATCCAATCTGACAGAGCTTGAGCTATTTTTTAAAGAAGAATGGGCAAACATTTCACTCTCTAGATGTGCAAAGCTGGTAGAGACATCCCCAAAAAAGACTTGCAGCTGTAATTGCAGAGAAAGGTGGTTCTACAAAGTATTGACTCAGGGGGGCTGAATACAAATGCACGCCACACTTTTCATATATTTATTTGAAAAAAAAATTGAATACCATTTATCATTTTCCTTCCACTTCACAATTATATACCCCTTTGTGTTGGTCTGTCACATAAAATCCCCAAAAAATACATTTACGTTTTTGGTTGTAACATGCCAAAATTTGGAAAATTTCAAGGGGTATGAATACTTTTTGGAGGCACTGTATATACGTGATCCTGCACTTCCCAGTATCGGGCACGAGTTTGCTAAAAATTTGCTATCACTTAAGATGACAAAATGATATGTATATATTGTTTTTTAAGGACTCACAATGCTTTTTTTTTTAGGAGGTTTTCCTAGCAAAATTTTTATTTACTATGCAATGTATAAAGAAAAAGATAACAATTAAAAAATGCACCTGATTATAAAACAGTGGTCTCATGATACATAAACTGCCATATTTAGCCCAGGTTCACACTGGGCTGCGGGAGTGAAGCGGTGCGAGTTCAGCTGAACTCGCACGATTTCACTCTCGCTGGCAGTTCCGATTTCAGCCGCGATTACAAAGACATCTGACACAGATGTCAATGTAAATCGCGGCCGAAATCGCAAAAAGTAGTACAGAAACTACTTTTTGAAATCGGTGCAGCGCCGCAGATGCGGCGTCGCACCGATTAGGACGGTGCCATTGCCCGCAATTTGCGGCAAATATTGCCGATTTGACATGCGATTTGACATGTCAAATCGCATGTCAAATCGCACCAGTGTGAACCAGGGCTTAGAGTGAGTTTAGCTATGCAGGGGATTGTGGGAATATAATATCAAGGTCTCAATGACAATATTTTGAAAAGATGTATAATAGGACTAAAGAATACTTTTAATATTTGACTGCAGAAGCTCCACTGGGTAATTAAACCCAAGTAAAATATGTCATGGTGGGTGGACCATATCTTGAATACCACACAATGTATGTAATAATGGCATTCACAAAGGAGAAATCTGGAAAATGTCCACAGCTGATGTTGTTCATTATTGGAACAGAACTACATTGTTAAATTCAAAATATGACATTTGACATCTCTAAGCATCTACTTTTAGATCTAAAAGAGAAAAAAAAACTCCGCCCAGCAGAGTTAAGTGGGCCGTAGACAGTGTGAATTTCAGGAAACGGACAAAAGAATTGAGTTCTGTAATTTCAAAGCCATTGTATCTAATTTTTAGGGACTCATTAATGACGGGAATAGTACCACTGGATTGACATAAGGCCAATGTGGTGCCTATATTTAAAAAGGGAACAAAGTCTTTACCAAGGAACTATAGACCTGTTAGTTTAACTTCTATAGTCGGGAAGATACTGGAGAGTTTAATAAAAGACCACATAGACGAGTTCTTGCTGGAAAAAAAATATTTTAAGCAACAGACAGCATGGATTCATGAAAGACAGAAGTTGTCAGACAAACCTGATTTCTTTTTATGAAGAGGTAAGTAAAACCTTGGACAGAGGGGTGGCTGTGGACGTGGTCATGTGTAAGGTAAAGTCTACAGGCTTGGAAATATCAGTTTGTAAATGGATAGAAAACTGGCTAAAAGACAGAATTCAGAGAGTCGTGGTTAATGATTCATACTCTGAATGGTCTAAGGTTATCAGTGGTGTACCCCAAGGTTCAGTGCTGGGACCCTTACTTTTTAATACCTTTATAAATGATATTGGGTCTGAGATCAAAAGTAACATTTATGTCTTTGCAGATGACACCAAGCTATGCAGTGGAATAACATCCTTACAGGATGTCTCCAATTTACAAGCCAACCTCATTGCTCTATCTAATTGGGCGACTATGTGGCAGATGAGGTTTAATGTTGATAAATGTAAAGTTATGCACATGGGGGCTAAGAATATGAATGCATCATACATGCTAGGGGGAGTACAACTGGGGGGATCCGTAGTGGAGAAGGATCTGGGGGTTTTGGTAGATCATAAGCTCAATAATGGCATGCAATGCCAAGCTGCGGTTTCCAAAGCGAGCAAAGGCCTTTATTGTATTAGGAAAGATATGGACTCCAGAGAGAGAGATATCATTTTGCCCCTGTACAAATCATTAGTAAGACCTCATCTGGAATATGCAGATCAGTTTTGGGCCCCAGTTCTCAAAAAGGATATCGGGGAACCGGAGAAAGTGCAGAGAAAGGCAACCAAACTGATAAGAGGGATGGAGGAGCTCAGCTATGAGGAAAGATTAGAGGAACTGAATTTATTCATTCTTGAGAAGAGGAGATTAAGGGGGGATATGATCAACATGTACAAATATATAAGGGGTCCATATAGTGAACTTGGTGTTGAGTTATTCACTTTACGGTCAACACAAAGGACAAGGGGGCACTCTTTACGTCTAGAGGAAAAGAGATTTCATCTCCAAATACGGAAAGGTTTCTTCACAGTAAGAGCTGTGAAAATGTGGAATAGACTCCCTCCAGAGGTGGTTCTGGTCAGCTCAGTAGATTGCTTTAAGAAAGACCTGGATTCTTTCCTAAATGTACATAATATAACTGGGTACTGGCATTTATAGGTAAAGTTGATCCGGGGAAAATCCGATTGCCTCTCAGGGGATCAGGAAGGAATTTTTTCCCCTGCTGTAGCAAATTGGATCATGCTTTTCTGTAGTTTTTCGCCTTCCTCTGGATCAACTGTGGGTATAGAATTGGGTATATGGGATTTTAAGATATTTTTTGTATTTATTTATTTTTTATGGTTGAACTGGATGGACTTGTGTCTTTTTTCAACCTGACTAACTATGTAACTATGTATCTAGTGTAAGTACGCCCCTTAAACTTTACTAACAGCAGTTCCAGGTCAGTGACTTGCTAAGTAATGAAAGCAGAGTCAGGATTGGCAGCCCTGGAGACAGTAGTTTTACAGACAAGTCAGCAATGGCAATTTGTAGTCTTTATAGGTTTCCTTTTAAAATGTGACAAGGGTGCTAGTTAGATGCCCAAATGCAGGAAACATGTTTTTAATAAAAAACAAAAAAAAATCAAGACCTCTGACAGCTTCACTCCAGGTTTTGGCGCCTTCTAGTTGTGCTTTTGTTGGTCCAACTGAAGTCTTCTGAGATCTACTTCTAACAGCAAAGTAAATGAGGCTTCAGAAACAATTGTGCCAGTTGGCCGCCTCTCGGAAACTTGATCGCTCCCCTGTGTTGTTGTGTATACTTCCTCTTATCTCACACACTGACAGATGCCCTAATCCTCCAGCCTCGTTTGACACTAGAGGCATGCAGAGCTGCCAAGCCTTATTCATAACCTGGACATTTTAGGCAGCTCTTCACGTGCCCTACCTACACCCTGCACAAGCCTGTCTGCACGGTTAAGCATCAGCAGCACATGTACAGTGGGCCACTAAGACTATATAGATCCACATTTAATTCAAACACATTCATTATCAAATAAAATCCACTGAGCATTACTTAAAAGAGTTCTAAAATCACAGCATATACTTTCATTTTATAGCATCAACATTACAATAACAATACAAACAATAGGTAATATTGATAATCCAATAGAGCTTACTTGCAAAATTTCATCTCGTGAGTTCTGTCTGTCTCCTGGCCATCTCTTCCTGGATTCCCTGCATGATCTGCAGCTTCTCCTCTGTTGGTTACTTTCCATTTCTAAGGACTACATATCCTATGGTACCTTGCTGCCTGCAAGCAGTGATTCCTATACTGACTCTGCCTCCTGAAACTCCTCTCTGTAATTGAAAAGGCAGGCTCTGTGAAATGTGTCACACAGCAGTGCCTACTCACAGGGCATAGTAAATATGTAATTATGGGGGCGGCATCAATATTTCCAAAACAAACATATAAAGCACAATCCAAAATATTGTTTTCCTGATGCCAACATGGCAGCATACATATGTATGACTTCTCCGTATGTTGCAATAGATTGGCGTCAGGAATGGAAAATTACAGTAAGCATTTGATACAATTTTTATTTTTCCCGACTCCAACATGGTAGCATACGTATGATATAGCCCCGCCTCTTTCTCCACCCACAGAAAGTAAAGAGAGCCCAGCCTCATTCTCTTTATCCCATGAGTGGTTAAATCCTGGTAAGGTTCCAGAACGAATGTCAACAAACGCTATTTACTCCGAAGTCTAGAACAGGTTCACAGTCTTTGCAGCTGAGTTGAATTTTGATCCTCGTAACCCAGAGGTTGCCCATTTGCTATCTTTTCTTCGCAAGAGTCTGAATTTGGAGCTCAGCCTCCGTTCCATGAGGGCTCAAATCCCATTTCAGCTTTAACCAGGGAAAAAATGGATGTGTGAGCTGCCAGTGGAACTCTTCAGGAAGTCAGTCCTGAAACCTCTCCCTGAGGAGGAATAACTTTCCTAATTGGATCTCATTCTGGTCCTGGATTTCTATGCCTGGACTCTGTTTGCACCATCACAAAGCAGTCTTTGATGGGACATCACTCAAGAGGCATTGTCTCCCCATAACTTCAGGGGTTAGGAGTATTGGATCTGCAACCATTTGGGGCTACAGAGTCATACATCTTGTTCTTTAAAGACAGGTCAGTGCCTATGTCCCTCTAGCACTTTTGTCCCCGAAGTGGCTTCTGTTTTCACCCTACAAAGTGGTGCTTCCATCCTTTCTGACAGAGACAGTACTTAGACTACACAAGCTAGATGTGCCACGTGTCTAAAACCCCTACCTTCAAGCCACTTCCTAGTGTAGATCCTCTGGGAGGCGGTTCATGTTTCCATCAGGCAAATTCAAAGGGGGAAACTACAGCAAGAACCTTTCCATCTTGGAGTGTCAAGATCTTCCAGAAAACATACAGTATGGTCAGGTGCCTCCGGAAGTGGTAGTGGCTCATTCAACTAGGTCCATTTCTATATTCAGAGTAGCACTTTCAAAATGTCTATGGAGGCCATCTTCAAAGCAGCAAGTTGGTTGTCATTGCACACCTGCCTCAAGTACTACCAGCGGCTCGTATGTCAGTGGACTTCAGCAGAATGATGGGTCAGGCTTCCATGTTCATTGTAATAAAGTTTGATTGATAGATATCATATGTATGCTTCCATGCTGATGTCAGGAAAACAGAAAATTGTATCAAATACTTATCGTAATTTTC
This sequence comes from Rana muscosa, assembly GCA_029206835.1. Taxonomy (NCBI): domain Eukaryota; kingdom Metazoa; phylum Chordata; class Amphibia; order Anura; family Ranidae; genus Rana; species Rana muscosa. The sequence goes on from CM055117.1 coordinate 1,028,129,717, forward strand.
CTTTCCTAATGCCTATCCCTAGCAGCACACAGAGAAGTCTGTATGCTGCCCTAGAAAGCTTCTATGAAGCTTTCTAGGCATTAGTGTGCTAACATAAGTGTGTAAATGTAGCAGGGGAGTATGTCAAAAAATAAATGCAGTTTCTACTTCTTGAAATTTGTTCTTTTACTATATGAACTCTAAAGTCCCGGTTTGACTTGAATGCCCCTCGTATATGAACACTAAGCACTAAACAGTATATGTATTTTAGTGGATTACACATAGCCACAATAATTTTTAGATCTTTTTATACTTATTAGAGTACATAAATGGTGGGTGTTGAAAATAATTTTTTGGGATTGTGCTTTAAATGTTTGTTTTCGAAATATCAGCGCCGCTCCAAGAATTACAATACAAAATACTTAGCACCACAAAATGATACTTGGTTCTGTATTCTTTAAAGGAGAAGTATGGGTTTCCCGTTTTTGGACGATTTATACTTACCTCGGTGGATGGAGCATCAGACCGGCTCGCTGAGACTGCCATCAATCAGGGCAGCTGGCGGATCCCGACTTGGGAAGTCGTGATGATGCGCTGCCCCGACTGATGGCAGTGACGTCAGCGGAAAGCGGACTTCAGACCACTCTCTACTGAAAACGGGTCACAGGAGTGCAAAACTAATTGCACTCCTGTGACCCTTAGGAGAAGCCCAGCCTAAAAAGCTGCAGGGTCCTTTTCTGTCCACATTCACCCTGTTATTTGGTATTGCTATATTAATCTTTTTGTTACATTTTTGAGAGGCTGTTTTCTAGGATTTGCCCAAAGACTATTCTTAGTTTGTTTACTTCTGAACAATACATGATCATTGAAAGAGCTGATCACATTGACCTCCGGAGACGGACTGTCTGGTCACCTGGGTTGCGTTAATTAACATGCTAATTATATAGTTGTCTGCTAAGTTGTTGCTAGAGGGGAGGGGGGAGTATCCATGAGTCAGCCCTACCTCGTTATCTAACCCCTTGTGTTAAAAGTGTTTTAAAAATGCTGTATTCTGTCCAATAAACCATTCATGATTCCTGCAAGCTATTTTCGGCTAGACTTGCATTCAGTGCAGCTATAATAATATATCTCTCTGATGGTCAGACTGGAGGAAGCGGTATTACTGACGGAAGCACTCAACAGAGTGTGGGATAGGATACGTCACAGGGTGGACAAACGAATGGTTGCTTGGAGGTGGGTAAGGGGCGGAGTCAAGGGGTGACTCGGAAGGGAGGAGTTCCTGTACCTATTCTCTAAAAAGAAAAGCCCTGTGTATGGACCACTACACCGGCAGCACGGGACATCACAGCTAATCATGTGAAGCAGAGTCCACAGGGGTGGTCAGAATATTTGGAGTTACTTCCCCTTTAAATTTTTTGGGAAAAATTGAACTTACCTTATAACTTCTTTTTAATCCCCCCATCGCTCCATTCTGCTGCCAAGAGCAAAGGAAATGCCTGTGCAAGAAGCTACGAGTCACTGGAGTCGTTGCTTGGACAAGGCTATAAACGTCCCATATATCTTGGATAATTGGCCCAGTGCTGTTACATGGCATGAGTCACATGCTCCTCCATACCTACATGTAACAGATACTTTTCTTGGTTCCTGACCATGAACTTTATAGAGAGAGGAGTGGAGAAAAGGGCAAAGCATAGGTTTGCTTTTAAGAAAGCAGTAGTAATTAGAGAAATCAAGTTTTCCTGTTCCTGCTTTCAGGTTGATCACAGGTCCACTGTTATTAAAAAGCCAACCAACATTTTGTTATAAAAGTATTTATTCCTTTTTATTTTTATTTTTTAACAAAAAAGCCTTCAATATAAAAATAGATTTCAAAGACATTAAAGGAAGACAAGGGGGTATGTGCAGAGCAATAAGCGAAGCTCAAAGCCACTGACATGACATCAGCTTTAAATTGAAGGAGCCACTGGTCACCCCAGGGTAGCAAGCACTACATTATAACCCCGCAGCTACAAAGCTATTGCAAGTGACATAAAAGGAATATTCGCACTGACACAATACAACACAGAGAAGCTTTGAAATGAAGTTTGACCTCACAAAAAATAAAAACGTTTGTGTCTTCCAGTGTGTGGATTGTGCTACATGCAATGACCCTTAATGAAGAACGTTTGCAGCAAGCATCATTCCTTATAGCTGTATACTTTGCAGCATCGCAAACAGATTGTTACGGCAATTTCAGCACTTCAAGTGAACTGGAGACAAATATTTACATGTGTCGAGTAACGTTAAAACTCCAATGAAGAAAAAAAGCATTGAAAAAGGCGCTGGGACTTTAATGTGAGTTCATTCAAAATAGTGGGAGAACAAAAACATTTGGAGAGCTCTCTTGCTCGGGATAGGCTGCTCACAACAGACAAGGCTACCCTCCAGTGGGGACTCCAGCAGGTTACCAGGAAAAAAAACATGCACTAATGGAAGCAGCGCCAAACCAAATGATAAAAGAGTCCACATTCATCTATTGGTTTATCCGTTTAAGTAAGGACCTTAAATGGATACAAAACAGAGGTTTCCTGTGTAGGGAAGCTAATTGCTGGATCAGGAGAGTTACTGGCCAGCAGTATCAGCGTGAGCAATCAAGATTTCACATGAGCCGAAAGTCCGCCATGTTTCTACTGTAACGGCACTCGGCCGGTATGTATGAGACTTAAAGTGTTTGTAAACTTAAAAATAAAATTGAATACATCTGTCTCTTTAAGGAGTTTATATGTGAATATTATAAAAATAGGTTATTTGTGCTTGTACTCTTTCTATATTACCTGGTTGATCCTGCCAGTTCCCCACTTCCTGGTTAAAAACTGATCATGACAGCATGGAAGCCGAATTCATGTTAGCATGATCAGTTTGATGTCATCGTGTTCATAGATACAGGCGGGCTGTGCAAGTGGTCAGTGTGTAGCCACGCCGCCCCCACCCATCCCTCCTTCTATAATTGGCAGCAGCTTCCCCAGCCACATCTATGGGCATGTACATCATTTGCAGAAAGGACATATGCAGCCGGGTATGTGCTTGTTTACCTTGGAAACATTGATGCTCGGCAGCAAACGTCACTTCCGAAAGCAGTGGCGGCTGGTGCTCCATTTTTTTTGGTGGGGGGGGGGGTTTATATACAAACCCCCCCCCGCCAGGCCCGCACTTACCTCATCCAGGTCGCGCCGTCCCGGCTTCTCCTCCCAGTTACTCCGGTCTTAAGATCCACCTCCTGTCCTGATTGGCTGGGAGGAGAAGCTGGAAGACAATGATTCACTAATGTCACAAGTGGGTGGGCACCAAGCCCAACCTTTTTGAAGCCAATTAGAGCCTCAGGCTCTAATCATGTGCTTTAAAAAAAAAACTCACAGAAACCTATGATTTTGGTGCCCCGCATGGAGATTAGGGGGCTGCGCATAGAGATTACAAGCTTTTTAGAAGCGTATAACAAGGGTTTTACAGCTTCAGGCATTTTTGTTTAGCTAATAGAAAGCACTAATGGAAGGAGAGGGAGAGGAAATTAGGGGTGGAGAGCTGCTATTTGAGCAGAAAACACTCAAGTCAAACGTTTCTATTGAAGTCTATTGGGCCAAAAACACTTGTAATCTGCCAAAAAGACGCTCATGTACTTTTTTGAGCCTCAGGCATTTTGCTTCAGGCGACAGAACGCACAGATGTGAACAGGGGCCATTGAAATAAATGGGATTTGGCTTGTTTTAGAGCTACAGGCTTCAAGTAAAAAAATTGTTCAGGTGTGAACGGGGCCTTACTGAAGCCTGAAAGAACAGGGAGGGTTTTTTTTTTAAACACTTTCAGCCCACCATATAGCAATATGATGTGCGCAAAGTGGTTCTGTTATCCTGATCGGATGTCATATGAAGTGATCAGGATAACCCACGATCACACGCCCGTGGGGGCGTGCAGCACGGCGATCATTGATGTAGTGTGTCAGTCTGATACACTGCATCTCCGGACTGGGTAAAGAGCCTCTGACAGAGACTCTTTACCACGTGATCAGCTGTGTCCAATCACAGCTGATAACAGTGTAAACAGGAAGAACCGTTTATCGGCTTTTCCTTCACTCGCGTCTGACAGACGCGAGTAGAGGAGAGCCAATCGGCTGCTCTCCTGACAGAGGGGGTTTGCACTGATTGATTATCAGCACAGCCCCCCCCAAGGATGCCCACCCAGGACCACCAGGGATGCCACCCATGGCCACCAGCGATGCTGACCATGGATGCCCACCCAGGGCCACCAGGGATGCCACCCAGGACCACCAGGTATTAACTTTAAAGGTGCCAATCAGTGCCCAGCAGTAAAGCCTGCCAGTGCCTCCTCATCAGTGCTGCCTGTCTGAGTCATCTATCAGTGCCACCCATCAGTGCCCATTAGTGCCACCTATCTATCAGTGCCACCTATAAGTGCCCATTAGTGCTGCCTATCAGTGCCCATCAGTGCCACCTATGAGTGCCCATCAGTGTCGCCTATCAATGCCCATCAGTAATGTATATCAGTGCCACCTATCAGTGCCCATCAGTGCTGCCTGTCAGTGCCCATCAGTGCTGCATGTCAGTGCACATCAGTGTCGCCTTATCAGTGCCCGTCATTGCAGCCTCTTCAGTGCCCATCAGTGAAGGAGAAAAATTACTTATTTACAACATTTTATAACAAAAACAAAGTAAAAAAAATAATTCTCAAAAATGTGGGTCTTTTTTTATTTGTTTAGCAAAAAAAAATAAAAAATCCAGTAGTGATCAAATACCAACCAAAAGAAAACTCTATTTGTGGGAACAAAATGATAAAAATTTGGTTTGGGTACAACGCAGCATGACTGCTCAATCGTCATTCAAAGTGTAACAGCGCAGAAAGATGAAAATTGGTCTGGGCAGGAAGGGAGGAAAGTGCCCGGTATTGAAGTGGTTAAACCCCTGAAACACTTTTTTTTTTAATAGTAAAAAGTAATAAATTAATTTGGACTCTTTTATCCTTTGAGCTGATCCTTAGTGCATATTTTTTCAGTTAACATTTAAAGGGTAACTTCAGCACAGTGAGCTGAATTATCCATTATTTTTCTCAGGGCCCCAATAAATTTACCGTATTTATCGGTGAATAACACGCACAGGCGTATAACACGCACCCTAACTTTAAGAGGGAAGTTTCAGGAAAAAAACTTTTCACAGCCCCCTGCGTATAAGACGCAGGCACAGTTTACCCTCTATTTTCAGGGTAAAAAAGTGAGTGTTATACGCCAATAAATACAGTAATTTTTTTTAAAACATCCTCTGTCATGAAGACCCCCTCCTTCTGCCACATTTTTCATAACCTATGACTTGTACGCTGGCTGAGGTGGTCCGCATATATTGCCACGACAGTGCCTGAGAAGATGATAGTTATTTAATTCACCACCATGCATCCAAAACCAGAATAAATTATAAGGTATATCCTAGGTGAGATTGTTCTGTATACAAAACATAATGAAACAAATATAAAGGTTACCAAAAATGTTAAAGGGACCAGAAAAACATATTTGAATATGTAGCTGATAACTAAACCTTTGTAATAATGACTGTTATTACAGCTCCTTAGGTTTAGCTTTTTACCTGTCTACATGAAGAAGCCATTGTCTAACCACCTATATATATTTAGCATAGAGTGACCAATCTTCCAGGTCTCATTGTTTCCAGATTCCAGAGGGCTCTTGTGTAGATGCACAGTCTACACAAATGGTGTGTCCACCGATGATCCCTATGGTTGCTGCAATCATGACTTTCTGAAAGGCCCTGAATCTTCTGCTACAGTTCAGTGGTTCCAAGTACTGTAGTGGCACTCTGTAGATCTCAGAGTAAGCTGCACATATGCCAAAAGACTTCAGTCTAAAGCCTCGTACACACGACCAGTTTTCTCGGCAAGAAAACTGCTGGGAGAGTTTTTTTGCCGAGAAAACCGTTCGTGTGTATGGTTTCTCGGCAGGAAAACTGCAGGGAATCTCGACGAGAAAAATAGAGAACCTGCTCTCTATTTTTCTCGTTGGGATTCTCGGCAGAGTGTTTCCTGCTGAGAAACCCGGTCGTCTGTATGCTTACCTGTCCAGGGAAACCCACGCATGCTCGATGAGACTTCGACACATGCGCGGTAGCATACAAGGGTAGTGTAGGGTGTAGCAAGATGGCGGCGATGGCATTGAATGCGCCAGCTCGTCGTAGTCGATGACTTCACCGCGTTCTTGCCATTCAAAAGAATGGTGGTTCTTTTGAATGGCACGTGTGTACGCAGGGCTTGGCAAGACAAGCTTGCCAGGAATCCCGTCGAGAAAACCAATGTTTTTTTTCTACGGGATTCCTGCCCGTGTGTACGAGGCTTTACACAAAAAAATTGCCGAATTTAATTACAAGATAATCTTAAAACTATAAAGATAGATTATGCGAAGTGGCAGTGTTTCCTGAAGAGCATTGGCCATTCACTGATTGATTTTACTTTCTGAATGAAATGACTCCTTAAAAGGGTTTCCTAACTTTAACAAAAGTGAAAAACCACAGTTTCTCTTTATAGGACTTTGGAGGCAAATTCTAACCAAAAAATAAGATATAATAACATTTATTTTTTTGATTTAAAAGGTTTAAACCACATGTTACATCACATGTTACATAATATAAAATATTGTACAAAATTGGGTAATAACATCAAGAAGTATGATCCAAATAGTATACCCCACAGCTAATGATTTAGCTTGCAGTTATTGGATTACTGGTTGGCCCACTCAGCTTAGGGACTCCAAAACCCAATTTTGTATATTTTATACTATGTAACATGTGATGTAATATATGGGATTCAAACCTTTTAAATCAAGAAAATAAATACCGTATTATATCTTGTTTTTTGGTTAGAAGTTGCCTTTGAAGTCCTATAAGGAGCATTTGTGTTTTTTCAGATATAATTAATAAGGATGGTGGCAACCACATCCAGAGTCACGCACAATAATTGTAACTTTAACAAAGGTAAGAGAACTGCTAACTGGTAGGGGATGCGACTATTGGACATGCTGAAGGAGTTCCAAGCCGTAGGACATGGATCCCCTTGTTTTGTTTTTTTTCCATGGTAGCTTTGGCCCAAGAATCTCATAGAAAACGTTAAGGATCTCTAAGTTCTTAGGCAATCTTGGAGATGCTCTCACAAAGCCTTCTAATAGCTGACTGGTAAATGTCCAAGATGGTCAAAGAAGGTTACGATTTTAAATAAAGATTTAAAAATGTTATGCCTTTATGGTCATGGTCACGTTATACCTGCATAATATATCTATACCAACGTGTGTATTTACTTTATAGATCTATCCATATAATAGCACACAATGCCTTTTTGTCTCCTTCCCTCTATTCCATCCTTTGCTAGCAAGAGAAAATCTCACTTCAGGTTAGTAAAAAAAAGGGCCAAAGCTTCTGCTAAACAACAGAAATACCAAGGTAAACACTATACAATTTTTAGACATTGCCACTATATTTACTAATTCAAAAAAATATAAAAAGAAAAAGTGACATAGTGCCTTGAAGTTTTGATTTACAGGACTTAAAAATTGACATTAGCCCCAAATAAAATCCGTCAGTGACCCAATACTGCTATCCAGGAACCATGACAATTGTGCTAAAATCTACTCTCCTCAGTTTGACGTATGCAAACTGAATTATTATATCTGATAATGAACTACCGGTAACTTGTTTTTAAGAAAAAAGTGTATCAATAATTAAGGTTCTAAACTGACCTATGACAAAGCTGACAGCTTGAGCTATGAATACACACCATTACTTCTTTCAACTGATGGCTCAGCACCACATAGAGCCTGCATGCTGTACATATAAAATTTTATTTTTCTTATTTATTTAAGGATGTGGGTTTTTATAAAAATTATTTATGATTGTTTAATTTATTATTTCATTCATTATTCATTGTATTTGTGCTTTTCTGTTTTGTTTTTTTGTTATGATTGTCATTTTTTTACTGCTATATTAAGTTATTGCTTTTTTTAAGCTATCTTTTTTGGCACAAGAACAGGCCCAGGATACCTGCAAGTAGCTTCTGTGAACACTTGGGAGCCATTTAAAGCCCTTTACACACTTAAAAACCACCAAAAAACAAACTTCACTTGCCCCATTGACTCCAACGTATTCTGCAGAAATGCAAAATTTTGGTGAAACCTTCCAATTTATGCAGTGAACTTGGGAAGAAATTAATCTCTCTCTAGAGTATTTAACTACCACTGCCCTAATGCCTCTGCCTGATGTGGATCTGACAGTAAAGCCAGGGGGGCGCTTAAGCACATCGGCACCCAGAAATACACAGGTGACCAGACTGGCCAAGAAGTAGAAGGAAGCTGAGTGCTATTTACAAGAAAACACTCTGGAGTTACCCTTTAACACCTAATGTTTCTTTGTTGCTGAAAATCTTAAGACTCAACAGATCATGGTCATTCACGGCAGATTTGAAATGTTTTCTCATGCAGTGAAATCTAAAAAGCCATGCAGGTTATCCATAGTCTGTCTTGCGTGGCATGCTGAGACTTGTGATTGCTCAAATGCAGAATGGTCTCATGCAACCCAGATCTGTACAATGGGACATATGTCATCATCCTGTGCTTAATGGCTACCATACAGCAAGTCTTCATCGTACACCTTTCAAAGCAGGCCTCACACTTTTGCTGAATGATGGTTCCAAGCTGTAAGCTGGTGACATCAAATACCTTCTCCTCTCGGTACTCATGCCCATTAATATTCAGCATCATCTTTATTCTTGTGTGCTCTAGTCCCAAGTGGCCCAAGAGTCACTCTAGAAAGATTGTCTGAGCCCATCTACTAAATAAGCACTTCCATGGCGTTATCTGGTTCTGAAAAGTCTGCCTTGTGTGCCATGCTGCTTGCTCTAAATTTGGCTTCGAGAGTCTTTCCGAGAATGGGGGAATGATCTGTAAGGAAAGCAGATTGTACTAGTGAGAAACAATATGTGGATTAAGCTGCTTGGAGGACTAGTCATCCTTAATGTGTTATTTAACACTTCAAAAAACATTCTTTATATTTTATCAGCCTCAGTTACTTGCTTAGACATATGCTTGAACTTTTTTTTCCCAGGTTGCCCAAGCTGCAGAAAATCTACTTAAAAATTTTGCACACTATAGTTCCTCTTATGGAGTGGCTACACTGCCTTGTGGGGTCTCCCTGGAGATCTATCGTGACTACCCATACTTGCGAACCAACAACCATAAAATTGACCTCCTAGCTCATGCTCTCCAGTTTTCTGATCTTTTCCCCATTACTGACTGTCCTTGCTTTTGTTTTGCACTGTGTCTCTGTGTGGAGGCAACCATCTTGGTAGAGGAAGGGCTTTGCTTCCTTTTGTCACAGCTGCCCCCCTTCCTGAATGACTGGTAGGAGAATATTCAAAAAGCAGTCTGAGGTGTAGGAAACACAGATCTACAGAATAAATAAAACATATGCAAGGAGACCCTTATACTACAGGTCTTCAGGTACAGCTTTCTGTCCAGCAAGTAGAACGGTGAACAGCATGGAAGTGGCATCCCAAAATCTCAACTTATATCTTGTGAGACTAGCAGTCAGAGGTTGCATTGCCTAAGATTAACTTACACTGCAGATATACAGATTTGAAGCTGCAGATCATGAGCAAATAAGAACAGAAATTGCATCTATATTTTTAAAAAAGAAGCACGGGTTCACAAAAAAACAAACATACATACTCACCTAGATGGCTGCAGCATCAATCCAATGCTGCAGCTGTCCCCTGCTGGCTCTACACTAAGATCTGAGCGATCAAAGACCACTGGTCCCTCAGTCCTTAGTGAGCAGAGAACCAGTAACTGTCAGACCAGTGGCTCGCTGGTCTGACCCTCCAGGGCTTACTGGAGCAGCGGACTGTGCAGAGGGTGAGCCAGCTGCCGGTCATGAATCTGGGCAGATCCCCACGTTGTCAGGATCCCTGCAGAGCCTGGTCCAGCTCTGTAATGTCAGCCGACAGCGGGCTTTGTGACACAGGACTGCAGAACTAAGTGCACTCCTGTGATCCCCAGAAGTATGGCCAAAAAAGCATAGGCCATAATTCTTTGAGGTGGAATTGAAGACAAAAGGTCGTTTTTTAAGAGTACTGCAAAATATTAATTTCTATATACAGTATTCCCTTTGAGATAGTAAATCACTTTTTTTTAGTTCAGTTCCCCTGTAGTGCGTAAAACAACCTAACACTAACCATAAACCCCAGGCAAAACTGAGTAGTTGCTATATGATGAAAGAAAAAAAAATGTCCTGTGAAATTCCTTGTGTTCCTGCTAGTCCCCTTGCTTTCCCATTAAATACTAACCACACTAAGCAGGCAAGCACATTGTGGTCAGTTCTCTAGCTATGCTGGGAACTCAGTGTACTCTCCTCCAATGATCAGACTTGTCCTGACACGCCCCTGCTGCGCAGCCATTCACGGGGAAGCTCAGTGTACTGCAGTTGCTCCAGAGCTTAATAAATTAGGTAAAACTGCAAAGAATACCCAATCACGTGCAAGGGAAAAAAAAATGCATTATTGCTTGCATATGATTGGATGATGGAAGTCAGCAGTGCTTCTGTTCATTTACTAAGCTCTGGAGCAACTGCAAAAGGTATTTTCCCTTTAGTAAATCAACCCCATAGGCTAACATGGAGGGAAGTTTCCAGGCAAAAAAAATAAAAATGAGCGCTCATAAAAGCTCAAAAGCCTGTAAGAACAGCTTCTTTGAGCACCTTTGAGCTGCAGTGTGCATGAGCCCTAGACAGAACTAGAAATACACTGAGATAAGATAAGGAGATGAGCACTGAGCTGCGTTAAAAAACAGGAAGAACATCTTTATGTAACAAGTACTCTAGTCCTTGTAAAGTGTATCTAACCCAAGAACAAAAATGTAAGATGTTGCATTGTACCAGTCCTAAGATGTGCTGGGGCTGCATTCTTTTTCCTTCTTTCTTTTCATGTAGTGATCCTGCCAGTAACACACTTCCTGTTCTAAAATGACAACACTCGCTCACTTTACTGTATCTCTGAAGAAGCCTATGGAGGAGCAGCACTTTCACCCTAGGAAGTGTGTTAGGACTACAGACTACCTCCCCCTTGCCATAAAATAGGGGGGGGGCTGTAGTTCACACAGGTGACCCAAGCAATGAGATATGACTGCTTGGGATGAGGCTGCAAGGTGCACAGCACAGCACTGAATTTGTGGCAGGAATAACCGGTTCATTGTTGGAGTTTACATACACTTTGACTGTGATCAAGATCATAAAAAAAATACCCTTGAAAAATGAAAAGATCAATTGATAAATAAATAATAAAAATAAATAATAAGGATAAATAATTAGAAAAGGATCTCACCTGACTTCTCTTTATTGGCGGTGTGACGTAGAAGAGGACTACTGGAAGGGGTGGTATTCATCCGTCCTCTGCCGGGTAAGGAGGAGCAGGTGGGCCAGAAGAGATCGGAGCCCTTGTCCGTCTGTGTGCAGTTGTCTTTGCTCCCGGTTTTGGCATGTGACACAGTGACCGGTGGAGATGCAGTGGGTGGGGGCAACAAGAAAGAGGGTGGAGGAAGCATTAATGAAGGGGAGGGGCTTTCACGATTGCTGTCTTTTCCCTGAAGCAGACCTGGAAAGAGAGCAAGTTGGAAAAACCCAAAGAAAAACTTAATAAGAAAAATCCTCAGTAGGGGTCAGGTGGATTCTTACAGCTAAGGATTGCCTATTGTTGGAGGCTGAAAAAAAAAAAAAAAAGTGCTATACTGTATATGGAGTCCAATGGCAACAGGTGGTAGGAGAACTAAAGGCTTCTTTGTGGTTTTACTGAATTCCAAAAAATAAAGCTGCACCTTATTGTCTCTATAAAAAGAATCAGGCTACCACAAATTGATATTTATTATGGATAGATACAAGTTGGATGAGTTACCCATTAGCTTCTTATATCTCTGATTGATTTCACTTTCCAAAAAACAATGTCCTGTTTCTCCTCCCCACATGATCACTGCCCGTGTGCAGGTTTACAACAGGCTTCAGATTTTTGGGGTCCATCAGTAGACCCTCAACCACCGTGCAGTCTCACTCTTTTTTCTACACCTTGTATGTGCCAGCAACAGAAACGAATGGAAATCCAACTGTCATTTTTTTTTATAATACCAACAGACATGGTTATGGGAATATCTGGCAGTTCTGCTACAATTTTTAGGGTGATTGTGAAATACATTTACACAACTGTACTGTCTATGCACACTCTGTGGAGACATCCCCAGCAGTGGCCTTATCTTGGGGGAGCACAAGTAATCTTAGGCTAGGTTTAGATCCATCTCACATTGTGTAAAGAGAGATAGAGCATAAGAATTCCACTGTCGCCGCACTCCTAAAACCACCTCAAGATCCCAACAGGGGAGGGGGGAGCCGTGGACGTTCAACCTAGCTGCCCGGATCCTGGCAGTATATCCTAGGATATCCACCACCACGCTCAATGTGCAGATCCTAATGCACATTCGCCCAGTCCAGCCGGCACTGCGCTCTGAGAACACACAAACCCACACAAGCAGGATACAGGCGGAAAGAGAGTGTTGATGTCACACAGTTGCCATGGCAACACGTTTCAGAAGCGCGACCTCCTTCCTCAGGTCGCCTGAGTCAGGGACTTATTTTCCTCTTTTCTTGTGGTAGGGCAGCCTATTGAAATTAATGGGCTTCCCTACGCAATGCGAAAAATGTGCCCGCACTTGTAGGTGTGGACCAAGCCTTATGGAAAAAGTCACCCCCTGAGAACTCAGGTGTGCCTTCACAGGTTTGATCAAATACATATCTACAATCTTTCCCTAATCCTTCTGTTATTAGTAGAGCAGGGATCTTTTTTTTCTGCATGGCTATCTTTATTCTGGCTATACAAATGCCATTCTGATCCATCTAATGAGCTGATTGTTTTAATATTGAATGTTTTAATATTGAATCTAGCAAATATTGATATTTTGTTAGCACTATTCTGATTTCTTTTGATGGATTTCAGATCAAAGTTGAGAATAGCTGCATAGACTAAAGGTTTTTAAACAGATTGTTTGTCCTGGCTACATTTTATTTATTTTTGAATAACAGGAAGCTGTTTGTGTCATTTCTTCTTAAAGAAAGGCAATTGATCCAAGCACAAACCAATTGTTTTCACAGGAGCACACATCATTGCAGGCAAACTTGTCCCTGGTGTTCTATTGTATTGAACACCATAGGCCTGCGCACAGGGTATGCCGGTTGTGCCTGGGCACATCCTAATCATCCTGTGCGACCCAGATTCCCCCACTGAACGCCCCTACCCCAGTGGCAGCAGAGGCTACAGAGAAAGGGACTGGGGAATCTCTGTCCTCAGTTCCTTCACAGTCCCCTTATCTGCTATTTCACAAAATCCCCTCATGGGGCTCCTAACAAATTGTAAATACATATATATATATATATATATATATATATATATATATATATATATATACATATAAAAAAACTATGTTGAACACTTATTTTCATCATCCAATAATCAGTTGGATAAAAAACGGATACGTGTTTAGACAGCATTGGATGAACCCAGATAAAGATCTTATAATGAAACTGAATCTGTTCACAAAAGAGTCTTACCTATACTGCCTTTGCGTGCCTTGTCCTCCTTCTTCTCCTCTATTGCCTGACTGCTGGACAAGGACGTCTGCCGTGAATGGGTACCGCCGGTTACCGCAGCCACAGCTGCAATGGAAGGCACAGATCGGGCAGGACGTAGGTTGGAACTGTCATTCTTCCCATGATCTTTTCGGGAACGCTGATGTAGAACTTTTATCATGGCATCCTGCTCGATGATCTTTGCATGAAGATTTTTGATCCTGTCAGACAAAGCATTCATTGTACATTAGTTTACCAGTAAAAAATCACACCTGCAGTACAGCAACAAACACAATGCTGGTGATGGAAAGGTGAAGAACAAAGGAGGTAATCCCTGAACTTCGGTGAAGGCTTTATTCTATACATACAAGACTCCTTGCTGTTTGCCTGTAAGTATGACATGGCTAGGAGGTTAGGTTGTAGGGGAGCAAGTGAACACCAAAAGATTGTTTTCCTCCTAACACAAAAAAACACCTGCATAGATGCATTTTTTACTGTGAACCATGGTGTCCTGTGCTAAATTAATCTATAGCAGAGTAGTAGTTAATGAGATTAAAGTTAACCAGGGATACAATCATTAATCATTAGTATAACTAATTAAACTGAACTTTAAGAAATCAAAAAATGTGCATCAAATGTTTATAGGGCTTTGATGCAGTGCTCAAGGCACCAGCTAGATGGTGCTATAAAGTCCTGACCCTCAGACTGAGTATGGAACGGTTATGTCACACTGTAACTATCCCAGACTGTCCTATCTGATTGTACGCAGCTAAGGAGGTGAGGTCTACTGGTGGAAAAAAAAGAAAAACTCCAACTTTTCGGAAAATGTAAAAATCATAGAGATTTGAGGGCATAATGCGCATGTGGTGGCATGCATTTTTGAATTGCGTTGTGACATGTAATGTGTTTTCTGCATGCATTGCAGGGTGTTTATTACCCATTTTTTTTTTTTACTTGTATTCTATTACTATTTTGCTGAAGCATGTTTTGACGTGTTGTTACAGCATGTTGCAACATGCTAAGAAAAAATGCAACAAGTCCTTTTTTGTGCACACTAACATAGCATATTGGTATGAACTGAAACAATAAGACCCCTTTCACACTGGTGCGCTTTTAATGTTCTTTAGTGCTAAAAATAGCGCCTGTAAAGTAGGGTGACCAGACATCCCTGGTTTCTGGGGACAGTCCCCGGATTGAGGACACGACTGTCCCCGGTTTTGTCCCTGAATTGGATTTGAACAGGGGCTGGGGAAATTTCAAAGACAGTCAGTGCAGAATAAAAAATAAATAAATCTGAATTACACCCCCCCGCTCCACCGCACCTACTAGCTTAGGGGGGTGTATTTGTTCCATTATCTGTGCCCCTTTCTGATGATCATATGCTGGTCAGAGCGTAGGGACCATTTCTTCCGTTTCGGGCGCATGCCCATTCAGCTCCGCTCGCATGTTCTTTTGCCTTGGTTCAAGTCCCGGCCAGCCGCCTGCCTGTTTATCGCCATGTCTTCCCTGGTGGAGTGATCTTCCTTCACCCAGTAGTAGCCGGGGCCCAGAGAGTAAGACTTGAGAGGCTGTGAGGCGGGCGGCGGTGACAACGGGCAAAGAGAGGCAGCTGAGCTCAGCTGACGGTGTCCAGAAGCAGGTACAGAGGGGAAGCGGATCCAATCCTTGGGCTGCCAGTGCCTTCAACACCAGTGTGCTTTGGGGGTGTCTGTGAATAGACTAAATTGTACTTTGCCTGTCTCTCTGGCATAATGGATGATATCATAACTCACAGGCAGCAGGCACTCTATCATGGCTCTGCCACAGTGTGTCACATAACTTGGCTGCTGGGTGCTGATTTTCTTAACTTATTGGTCATAAGTTAACAAAATCAGCACCCAGCAGCCATGTTATGTGAGACACTGTGGCAGAGCCATGATAGAGTGTCTGCTGCCTGTGAGTTATCATAATGCTGATGATCTCAACAAGTTGCTGATCGCCTGATAGCAGATTTACTGCTACAGGGCGGTGGCGCTGCGCAAGATCACGTGTATACGTGATCCTGCATTTCTGGCTATGGAAGCCAATCAGTGGCTCTGGCGGACTCGATGTCCACCGGTACCCGCTGATCGTTATGTACACAGGCAGAACGGTGGTCTGCCAATGTAAACAAGGCAGATCGCCATTCTGTCAGCATGGAAGACATTGCTCCTGTGTTCCTGCAGAGCAGGTACAGGGATCTATGCCTTCCCTTAGTAAAAACACCTCCCCCACAGTAAGGAAACACTTGTTAGGCACACATTTAACCCTTTGATTGCCCTAGATGTTATCCCCTTCCCAGCCAGTGTCATTAGTACAGTGACAGTGCATATCCTTTAACACTGATCTCTGTATTAGTGTCACTGGTTCCCATAAAGTGTCACTTAGTGTCCGATTTGTCCGCCGCAATATTGCAGTCCAGCTATGAGTCACTGATTGCCGCCATTACTAGTAAAAAAAAATTTCCCTGGATTTAATTTTAAAAATCTGGTCACCTAACTGTAAAGCGTCTGAAAAGCGCCTTTCAAGCCACCCGAGTGCTTTCACACTGGGGCGGTGCGCTTGCAGGACAGGAAAAAAAGTCCTGCAAGCAGCATCTTTGGGGCGGTGCGGAAGCGGTGTATACAGCACTTCCAAAACTCCCTGCTCATTGAAATGAATGGGCAGCACTGCCAAATAGCCAGAAAAGGGCTTCGGCAGCGCCACAACATGGACGCCATTAACCCTTTCTTCAACCAATAGCAGGGGTTAAAAGTGCCCCGCTAGTGGCCAAAAGCGCTGCTATAACAGGGGTAAAGTGCCGGCACCGCCCCAGTGTGAAAGTACCCTAAGAAATAAGGCCAATTCCCTTGACCTTGAAACAGCTCAATGCTGCTGGTTTGAATGGCCCCTAAATATAATTCTACCAGGTAGTAAGAAGCATATGAAACGTCCTACACAAAGAAAATATTCAAGCGATTTCAACCACGTTCAACCAGCTAATTAGAATAATTTTCCCATACGCCTGCCTTATAATACAGTCAATATACAGACTGTTGGTGGTAAGTTGCCTTATTGTGTTTTTGATTCGTTTTGTGATGGAAAGTGGGATTGAAATAGATGACATCACTAGAAAACTGCCCAGCATATGGTGTAGACAGGCACTTCTGTTGCACCCCAGGGCTGCTGTTAGAAATCATGGGGCCCCGTACAGCCTTTCTGATAGGGCCCCCCCAACCCACCCGAGGTGGTGCAGCTGCACTGAGTTTATCTGCCTACACCCCAAAAATGAATAAAAAAAGTTCCTCCTCTGCTCCCACCTCCTGGGACCCTCTGTTGACTAGTTGGGGTCCAGGGAAATGTAATTTAAAGTGGATGTAAACCCTCACAGATACCCAGTGAATTGAACAGCCTCAGATTATACACAGAGATGAAACACATCTCCCTACATAAGTTTTACATGTATATCTGCTGTCTTCAGCTTGCTATATTCTTTAGAAAGTGCACAACTTGTTAGAACATTTCTTTTCCTGTTCAGCACTGGGAGTGGATTCTTGACATAGAGCCAAGACAGCTGATTGGAGGAAAAGGCACACACCCCCTCTCCTCATATGCAAAGGAAGGAAGGAATGTGCAGAGCTCTGCTGTGACAAGACAAGCTCTCTGCTAATCTGTTTATAGCACCCTCCCACAACACAAATTTCAGGCTGGTTTTATCTTGGTTGATGGAGAACTTGTTGGAAGTTATCATGCTGATAACAGAACGGAACAACAGAAAGACATGGGACTCAAAGCTTTAGAGAGATAAAAAACACTACACATATATGTGCTTAGGTCAGATTTCGTGAAACAGGTTTACATCCACTTTAAGCCCTGGTAAGCATGTAGGAGTGGGGGTGTGATCTAGTAAGTATTTAGGCACAAATGAACAATAAAGCTGCCCCGGGCCCCCCTTTTTAGCCGATGAGGCCTGTCTGTTTGCAAAATGATTGCAAACAGGTAAGAATTCTTTTGTTGCAAAAAATATATATACGGTATATATATTTTTTTTACAAAGGAGACATACTGCCTGTTTACAAATGTTTAATTTCTATGTAAAGTTTCAGTAGGCCTGTGTTCATGTTTTTTTTTCGTTGATGCCAAAACATCTCTACCAATACAAGTCAACTAAAATGCAATAGCAGCTCTGCAGACCATCGAAAGGTCAACTACCAGTCAGAAGGAGGTTGGGGGGGATTTACTAAAGGCAAATAGACTGTGCACTTTGCAAGTGCAATTTCACTGTTTTTCCCCAAAGCTTAGGTAAATTAGGTAAAGCTCTGTCGATTTCCATTATTCAATCATTTGCAAGCAAAAATGCTGTTTTTTTTTTTTTTAAATATTCCTTGTACCTGTTTGGGTATTCTTTACAAAGTGAAGCTTCACCACATTAATTAAGCTCTGGGGAAAAAAGGTGCAGCTGCACTCAGGGGCGGATCCAGAGTCTTTTCTCGGGAGGGGCACTGGCAAAAAATGATTTTTTTGTGGGAAATTTATCGGGGAAATGGTTGGTGTCGGCGCTTCAATCATCCCGGCTGTTATGGTGTCAGGATGATTGAAGCGCATTATTTCTATTATTACATTGTAATATGAAATTAAATAGTTCAATTCAGAATCAGTGGGAGCCCCGAGTGTGTCACTTGCCACCGTCACCTGCAATTAGTGGGAGCCCTGTCACTTGCCACACGTTGTGGATTGTCACTTGCCACATCTTGTGGATTGTCACTTCCCACATCACCTGCCACACCTTGTGGATTCTCACTTGCCACGTCACCTGCCACACCTTGCTGATTGTCACTTGCCTGCCACCAGATGCAGATTGTCATTTGCCACGTCACCTGACACAATTTGCGGATTGTCACTTGCCACGTCGCCTGCCACACCTTGCGGATTGTCACTAACTTGCCTGCTAAGGTGTAGTTTTGGTTGTCTCTTGCGGTGTCCCAGACTCCCAGAGTCAGGCAGCAGAGAGATAATGTAATCTCTCTGCTGCCTGCACAGTGAGGGCGGAAGTCACTGCAGGAATGCAGGGCAGGCACGGGCGGTGAGAGATGATCTCATCTCTCTGCTCCCCCGCTCCCGGCTAGCTGATTGGCCAGCTGCCACACTGAGCCTGCTCTCTCACTCTCACCTGCGCTGCCAACACACTGAGCAGCACAGTCTGCCAACGAACCGCGCCGCCCCGACAACAAACCACGCCGCAAGCGAAGCCGCCCGCTTTCTTACCCGTCTGTGGAGCCGCACGCTATTGCACCTGCCCGCAGAGCGTCCCAACGTGACTCACTGACGTCACTCGTTGCTAGACGCCAAGCGGCCCAGGCGTTAGCAGCGAGTGCAGGGAAGAGGCTCTACCCACCTCCTCCTCCGCTCCTGGTATCATGTCAGTGCGCCACGTAACTACATTAGACGAGTCTCTCTCTCAGCGCCGCTGATCGGCTGATGTGAGAAACTGAGAGAGAGACTCAGAGAGGCAGCGGCAGCCGCAGAACAAGTACTGTATATACTCGAGTATAAGCCGACCCGAATATAAGCCGAGGCACCTAATTTTACCCCAAAAAACTGGGAAAACTTATTGACTCAAGTATAAGCCTAGGGTGTCCTAGGCTTATACTTGCCTCACTGTGCCCATGCCTCACTGTGCCCATGACTAGACTGATGTTTAACATGGAAGTCTATGGAAGGAGTGCCCGGCTTTGAAAAATCGGTTCTCCCAGACACCAAACTTTTCAAACTTATAGAGGAGACATGGGGCTACATGTGTGCCAAGTTTGGGGTCCAGAGGACCTACGACCGGCTGGTACCGGGTCCGCAAAATCACCGGCGAAATGACCGTTTAACATTGGAGTCTATGAAAGGGGTGCCCGGATTTAAAAAATCAGTGCTCCCCGGCCGTAGTTCCCCCAGACACCAAACTTTGCACACTTGTAGAAGAGACAATGGGCTACATGTGTGCCAAGTTTGGGGTCCAGGGGTCCTACGGCCGGCCGGTACCGGGTCCCCAAATTTCAGGAGATCAGGCGCAAAAAAAAAAAAACAGAGCAAGCAAGTGAGTGTGACAGATGGTCTCGGGGGGGGGGGGCAATTGCCCTGTTTCCCCCCCCTGGATACTGGATACGCCACTGGCTGCACTTCCAAAGTGCACAGTCTGTTTGCCTTTAGTAAATCCACCTCACAGTGTAGGTCACATGCACTTGGTAAGGAAATCAAAATCATCTAAAAGTATGCTGCAACTGCCCATCCACACAGGCCCTACATGAAACCTGTACTGAGGGAAATATGGAAGCTGCTATTGCTGACCTTCTTTTGGTAAAGATATTTGTATGTCTTTGGGTTCAATACTTTCTTAAGCCTCGTACACGCGGTCGGACTTCCATCTGACTTTTCTGTGGATTTTGGTCCGAAGGGCGTTAGCCGTGAACTTGTTCTGCATACACATGGCACAACATTTTCAGCCAACATTCACCAAACCACGTGATTCTTCAGCTTTTTACCGCCACCCTTTGGGCAACTTCTGCTATTGTTATCTGATGTTTAGCAGTGGTTCCGAGCATGTGTGTTTTTACTTTGGATTTTAGTTGGACGGACTTGCGTACACACGATCGGATAATCCGACGTAACAGATTTATTGCCAGACAGTTGGTGAGCATGAACAGCCAACATTTGTTGTCGTTAATTCAGCCAACAATTGTCTGATGGAGCATACACACGGTCGGATTATCTGACACAATACATCCATCAGACAATTATGGCCATAAAATTGGATCGTGTGTATAGGCCTTAAGTCAGAACTCCTGATCTGCATACATGTTGCGATCAGTGGTTCAGTAATGAAAGGATAACCATGATAGCCGGACATTTAGCATTTTCAGAAAGAGATCGACAACGGCAGATGCCATATTTCCCTTGTCACATTTATTTAAAGAGGGGTCACTAGATTGTATTTCTGATCTTACGTGTGCTCCATGTCCTGAAACTTTCGATTAGCCTGAACAATCTCCTCTTCTTCATGCCACATCCGGACCTCCAGTGAGCTGTCATTGTGGCTTCCATGCCTCGAGTGACTCATAATAGATGAATCTCTATCAAGATAAGGGTGAAACAAACCGTCAAATAGCCAGTCAGAACAAAGTAATGTAGTTTTACAGCGCGGACAACAAACAATGTCAACCAGATCTGGAGTATTGTAGAGCATTTTAAAGCAATGCAAAAGTTGCTTAAAGTGAAACGTTACCCATAACAACTTGATAAAAACAACATTTCTTTAGCAAAGACCATACATTCCACATGAATAATTATGCCACCAAAAATGAGTGTGTGCTGTAAATTGCCTCCAGCATTACTTCTGTTTTCTTTTGCTGGAGGCTGCCATTTTACTGAAGCCCAGAGCCCCTGAGCAGCAGTAAGTCTTTAGGCTGTCAGCAGATCAGCTTCTAGTGGCTCTGATTTTTGGCACAATACCAAAAATGGAGAGCAACTGAGCATGTGCAGAGCAGGGTGAGACAGTGTATTACTGGATTTTATTTTTAATGTTTTACATAGCAATATCTGCAGCTTGAAGTGTTCTAGCAGGACTTAATTTTCATTCTAAAGTTCCACTTTAATACATGTTGTATGGCAGGGTAGGCAGCCAGCACCCGGCAGCATGGTTACCTATTATGTGATTGATTTGATAGTCAATCATAGTGATCGCATGGCTTTGTTTACAAACAAGCCAGTGTTGGCCAGTTGAACTGTCATTCTGTCCCATACATACATCGGCACTTTAACAGAAGAAGACAGACGGCTGCAGCTTTAAGTGATCTCCAGACTGAAAAATACATTATCTAAAAATGTTTTTAAACGTGATTAACTATTACATTATGTAAACTGCTTTCTTGTTACATGTTTGCCCATTCATCAACTTATAATAAAATGAAAACAATGGAGTAAATTTATTAAAGGAGTAGAGTAGGGTCACTTTGTGAAGTGAATTTGCACTAAGCGTAGTGACTGAGGCAAATCCATGCTTTCAGTAAAAAAGGCTCAAAACATTTAAAATCAGATTTTTATATGTAAATAAAAAAACACAGCAGCTGTTTATGATGAAGGCAAATAGACTGCACTTTGCAAGTGCAGCTGAACTTTCCAAGGGCATTTGCTCCAGAACTTAGTAAGAGAGCAGAAGCTCTGCTGACTTCCATAAACCAATCATGTGCAAGCAATTTTATTTATTTTTTTCCCTTGCATGTGATTGGGTATTCTTTGCAAAGTGAAGCTTTACCTAATTTACTAAGCACTGGAGTAAATGCCCTTGAAGAGTGAAATTTCACTTGCAAAGTGCACAGTCTATCTACCTTTAGTAAACCAACCCCAGTGCTTTAGCGAAATCAGACATAGGTTAAAGTTGTATGTCATCTTAAATTCAAAAAAGGACAGGTTGGTTTTAACACGTGCACACTTTGGGGTTGATTTACTAAAAACAAATAGACTATGCACTTTGCAAAGTGCAGTTGCACTCTGCAAGTGTAGTTGCTCTAGAGCAGAGATCTATGCAATTAGCGGACCTCCAGCTGTTGCAGAACTACAAGTCCCATGAGACATAGCAAGACTCTGACAGCCACAAGCATGACACCCAGAGGCAGAGGCATGATGGGACTTGTAGTTTTGCAACAGCTGGAGGTCCGCTAATTGCATATCCCTGAGTTTAGTAAATGAGGTAAAGCTTTACTTTGCAAAGAATACTCAATCACGAGCAAGGAGAATAAAATTGAAAAAAAAAACATTTTTTCTTGCACATGATTGGATGATGGAAGTCAGCAGAACTTCTGCTCAATTACTAAGCTCTGGAGTAACTGCTCTTGCAAAGTGCACAGTCTATTTACCTTTATTAAATCAACCCCTATGTCTATGGCCAGGACAGAAATGGTCCGAATAGATACTTCAAGTGACTTTATAAACACAAGAACAAGGTATTAAATAAATGCTTTTTTATAAATGTGGTGAATACTACCGTACAGTATCACATGATGTAAACATGTAGAATTACCATCTGAATATTATGTATTATGAAATGAAGAAGAGGAGAACACGCTCTTACTGCTGCGTTATGGCTGTAGTCGCGGCGTCCATGGTGAAATGCCTCATGGCGCTCTCTTCCAAGTACTTCTGCTCCCATTTGGTGGTATCTGCTTCTAGAGCCAAGATCGTCTCTTCCTTTTTCCTTAGCAAGTCCATGAGCGCGGGGGCACTGTACTCTCCATTGCTGGAAATCTGACAGCTCGCATGTCGCTACATAGTAGAAAATGACAAGGCAATAAGATTCAATAAAAAAATCCACAGGTTCATTAAATTTGCTTCTTAGGAGAAAACCCTCCCTGTTATTCCCTTTCATAATCAGCAATGGTATGAGGACCCAGTTCTGGTTCAGGTTTGCCTGGTAGACTAAATTATTATCGGTCAACTTTAGAAAGGCTGTATGTGGGAAGAGGAGGACTCACAGGAACACGGAACACTGGTGTAACACCTAAAGAGGACACCCAGATCCTTAATCCCTTGGGGTGCACAGCAGCTGTTTCTTAAAGCAGAGTTCCACCCAAAAGTGGAACTTCCACTTATCTGATTCCTCCCCCCCCCCCTCCCCAAAGGTGCCAAATGTGGAACTGGAGGGGGGGAGGAATCAGATTGCCATATGCCCATTGCGGGCACTGATAACCTGCACTGATAAGCTGCACTGATCATCAGGACACTGATGATCAGTGCCCTAATTATCAGTGTAAACAATGTACTCACTGTGCCCTTTCAGATATGATGGTTATCGGCTCTCTTTTTCTCAGAGACAGCGTGTGAGAAAAGGAATTCCGATAACCAGTAAGTAAGTTTGATTGGACACAGCTGGTCACATGGTAAAGGGCCACTGTGATTGTCCTTTACAGCAATCAGCTGTGTCCAAAGGACACAGTGGTCATAGAGCACGCCCGGTGTGTGCACATGGGAGGACATCCATGGATGTCCTCCCAGAAGTGGAGAGCCACACTGTAGCCATCTTTCGGCTATAGTGTGGACGGGAAGGGGTTAATACACTCACCTCTTCCAGCTTCTGCTGGCATCGCTCTCCAGGCTGCCAGAAAGGTCCTAGACAAAGCGCATTTGTTATCACTCCGCCTGGGACAGGAGCCGGCGCTACAGAGGAAGCATCAGCTTATGCTCCCTCCGAGGCCATCTGTTCCTCCGCTCCATGCACTCTGATGCTTTGGGATGGCGGGTCGGCAAGCCATTGATTGTGATATGGGCCTGCTGACCTACCATCCTAGAGCATGGGCATGCGCTTCCCTGGTTTGAGGTGGTGGGCTACATCAGAGGGCTCTGCGGGCCACCCCTGCTCTAAAGAAATCATCATCAAGTGTCAGTCCATTCAAAGGATGCATTTTATTTGAAGGTTGACTGGAAGCTGGTTTGCTAAGTCAGTCCCTGGTTTATATATGGTTTGGATGCTCCAACACTGAGATCTCCATAATTTCGACTCTGTTCCTGTTCATCTGGGAGGTCTGGTGATTACCACCACCTTTGTGTGTTTCAGCTCTGCCTTCTCCATAATATAAGTAATAAAAACATTGTGCAGATTAATGAACACAGCTCAGAGATCTCACTGATATACTATAGTCCCAACTCCCTCCAACACCAGTTGCTTACTTACCTCCTCTTTACTTTCCGCCTCTCACATTCATTGTCTATAGCCTAACTTGTTAAAATCTAGAGCCTGAGTGCCTGTGTCTGTACACTAAAATCCCCTAGACTTTAATGAAATGTTGCTCCTGTAGTATGGGTACATCCCATTCAAAAGAAGAGAAAAATGCCAAGACCTGACTTGAACAACTTCACTGCCTCTCATGAATTTTAGGGATGAATTGCTCCACAGTGACTGGAACTACAGAGGTCAGTGAGGGCTTACTTGAAAGCTTATGTGTTGCTGGTTAAGGATTTGAATGCCTGGCCACAGTTCAACTGTAAACAAATTACTAAAAGGCTAACTCATAGCAACAGTTTTACCCTATCCTTTATGTTTGCTAAAACCCTTCTTTGATGATATAAAGCAGTCCTAGTTAGCTATGGTAATCAAATTGAACATAATTGTTTAATAAGTACAGAGATAATGTACAGCACAGCCTCTCTCATTCTATATAATCAAGAATTGTGGTGAATCAATCAGTTCTCTCCAACATCAAAGAGTCTTTAAATCCGACTGTTACATTTAAACTGATTAGCCTACTTTCTGAAGATCAAAGCACAAATGCTTTGTTTATTTCATGTATTCAGAGTCTATATTCCATATAACAGTAATGATCAACTGAAATGAGGGACAATGGGCCCTGTGGGAACATCTAGGTTAAGAGTCAATTGCTACTAAACTGATTGAGATTCAGGAACACTACTGGGAGAAGGAAGGTAGGGTGTCAGGGAAATAGCAGAGTTATTGGCATTCCTGCCAGTGTCCATCATGGCCGCACCAGACTCACCCCTATGCGCATGTGCGCACGCAGATGCGCCATGTGCATGCGCGCACGCAGATGCGCCATGCGCACACGCAGATGCGCCGCACGGAAGGCGCGTACAGACGCAAACAGACGGTGTGGGCGCACCCCCGGCCTATTTAAGCCTGTCACTGGCACATACAAGTTGCTGGATTATCTTCAGCTCCTACCGTGTTCCTGTGCCCTGTAACTCCTGCCTGTCTGATCTCCTGTGTACCAAACCCGGCTTGCCTGACCTGTTCCTGCTGACTTCCTGGCGTATACCTGGCTTTCTGCTGTTTGCTCCCTGCACCTGACCCCGGCCCGGCCAACGGACTTCGCTTACCTCGTCTTCTGTGCTAAGACCCAGCTCTGCTGTTATCTCGGACTTTCTTGCTGTGTTTGACCCCCTGGCCTGGCTCCTGACGCTGCTATCTGGACATTCCACTGGTCCTTACCCTTTGGACCTCTTAAGCACGCCTGCTTCCCTGCAGTCTGCCTGTTCCACCAAGTTCCTGGCAACCAGCACTACCTACCAGGCAACCCGTGCTTCTGTGGGCACCACACCCCCTGTATCATCTCCAGGGCTGTGCTGCGCTCGGCCGCAAGGGGAGCCCTCCCAGCATCTCGGCCTCCTACCTAGAACGTGACAGTATAATCCAGCCACTGACAGAGGCCGACGGAGGTGTCTCCCCGATGGAAACCGTAATGCAACACGTTACAGCCCTGACCCAGGTCATCCAAAAGCTCCAGGAGGGATACCTTCAACTAGAGGATCGCTTGCAGCACCTGCCACAATCATCCACCTCCACAGGTCAAGGTCTGCCTTCAGCCAGTCCTCCTAAAGTTTCCCCTACTGTGGTTACATCCCCTCCAGAACCACGAGTCCCAGTACCAGAACGTTTTCGTGGAGATCGAGAGAAGTTCCGGTCCTTCAGGAACGCCTGCAACTTGTACTTTTCCTTGCAGCCACGGACATTTTCCTTGGAAGTGGTGAAAGTGGGATTCATAATTTCTCTGTTAAGTGACGAACCTCAGACCTGGGCCCATGGCCTATTGGAGCAAGAGAGCCCTACCCTTAACTCCGTGGATCAGTTCTTTGAAGCCATGGCCCGCTTGTATGATGACCCTCTACGAACTACCACGGCTGAAGCTACTCTGCATGCTCTCCGACAGGGTCAGCACCCTGCAGAGGATTATACGGCAGAATTCCGTACATGGTCCACAGACTCTGGATGGAATGAAGCAGCCTTGGGATATCAGTATCGGATGGGGTTGTCTGAATCTCTTAAAGATGAACTGGCCAGGGTAGAGACCCCCCCTACATTGGAGGGTCTCATCCAGCTGACCATTCAGCTTGACAGACGCTTGCGGGAACGTCAATCTGAACGGGCCCGAACCTTCATGCCTACCCAGACACTACCTGAAGCCCTGTGTTCATCAGTTCCCGTACAGCTTAGCATGGTCCGCCCAGCACTGACTACTGAGGAAAGACTTCACCGCTGACAGGCGAATCTCTGCTTCTATTGTGGGGGTACAGGACATTTCATAAACAATTGCCCCATAAAACCTAGGAAGCCAACCCCCCGCACTCCAGTTAACTTCCAGGTAGCCAAGTCTTCCTCGGCTCATATTGCCCTTCCTGTCACATTACGGTTGGCAGGAGGAGAAATTCACCTCCAGGCGATACTGGATTCTGGGGCCTGTAGTTGCTTCTTGGATCTGGCTTTAGCAAAAAGACTCGCTATTCCTCTTCATCCCAAGAAGCAGAGACTGACCGTCCATCTGGCTGACGGCTCAATGCCGAGTTCTGGGCATGTCACCCAAGAAACAGTGCCTATTCTTACCTCTACCAACTCAGGTCATCAGGAATTCCTTCGATTTGACGTCTTGAGCTCCCCCATCTTCCCGGTCATCTTGGGAATTCCATGGCTACAGGCACACAATCCTCAGATTGATTGGCCCAGGAAAGAAGTACTCTTCACATCCTCCTACTGCCGGCAACATTGTCTTGCTCCTGTACCCAAGGACTCCTCCAGTTGCCTGACTGTATTACCCACGTCCCAAGTGGACTCGAACATACCGGCAGCCTACCAGGAATTCCTGGACGTGTTCGACAAGAAGAAAGCAGATACGCTACCTCCACATCGTCCATACGACTGCCCCATCGAGTTACTGCCAGGGGCTGAAATCCCTTTCGGTCGTATATTCCCTCTTTCTGAGACTGAGCTTGAGACTTTAAGGGAATATGTCGATGAGAACCTCGAAAAAGGGTTTATCCGCCCATCCTCCTCTCCTGCCGGTGCTGGCATTTTCTTCGTTGAGAAGAAGGATAAGACTTTGAGACCATGTGTAGATTACAGGGAATTAAACAAAATTACCCTTAAGAATCGCTATCCGCTTCCCCTCATTCCCGAACTTATCCATAGGTTCCGTACAGCTCACGTCTTTACCAAGCTAGACCTACGTGGAGCCTACAACCTCGTCCGCATCCAGGAGGGGGACGAGTGGAAGACAGCCTTTAGAACAAGATTCGGACATTTCGAATATTTAGTAATGCCATTCGGGCTGTGTAACGCCCCAGCGACATTCCAGCATTTTATAAATGATATTTTCAGAGAACATTTGGATCACTTTGTTGTCGTCTATCTCGACGACATTCTTATATTTTCTGCCACCCTGGAACTCCATAGAACGCATGTCAAGAAAGTGCTGTGCATCCTCAGAACACACGGGTTATATGTCAAGGCAGAGAAATGCGATTTCGAAAAAGTGTCAATCCAATTCCTGGGGCTCATCATCACCACAGGCGGGATAGCTATGGATCCACAAAAAGTGAAGGCTATTCTTGAATGGCCGGTTCCGTCTGACAAGAAGGGCGTACAGAGATTCATCGGCTTTGCGAATTTCTACAGAAGATTCATAAAAAATTTCTCCACCATTGTAGCACCAATTACCCAGATAACCCGCCAACATACCAAATTCCAGTGGTCCACAGCAGCACAAACCGCCTTTGACCAACTTAAGGCCTTCTTTACCTCGGCACCAATCCTACTGCATCCTGATCCCGCCATGCCCTACGTCTTGGAAGTTGATGCTTCGGAAGTAGCCACAGGGGCGGTATTATCCCAACGTCAGGGCCCCAAAGCATTATTGCACCCCGTGGCTTTCTCTTCACGGAAGATGAGTCCTCCAGAGAAAAATTACGATGTGGGGGATCGAGAACTCTTAGCCATTAAAACTGCTCTAGAGGAATGGAGATATCTCCTGGAAGGTGCCACACATCCCATCTTAATTTTTACGGACCACAAGAACCTGGAGTACCTTCGCACAGCCAAGCGATTAAGACCCTGACAAGCTCGGTGGGCTCTGTTCTTTTCAAGGTTCAATTTTCATATTACCTACCGCCCAGGCTCTAAAAACGGAAAAGCCGATGCCCTGTCCCGAATGTTCCCAGACACTCCTGAAGAGATCATGCCCAGTACAATTCTGTCCTCACAGAACTTTCTCTTGATTCAGCCTGATTTAAGGACTTCAATTGAGCAGGCTTCCTCCCAATGCACTGAAGCAGAAGTCTCTTTCCTAAGGAGTCAGGAGGGCCTTCTATGGCATCAGAACAAAATTTTTGTCCCACTGCAAGCCAGGCTACAAGTGTTAAAGACATTCCATGACCATCAGCTGGCTGGCCACTTTGGGGTCCGTAAGACGACCGAACTTGTTCAACGGTCCTTATGGTGGCCTACTTTGAGGTCTGACTGTAAAGAATACGTCAACTCCTGTATAACCTGCCAGAGGAGCAAGGGGTCCAACACCAGATCGTGGGGCCTGCTAAGACCACTGCCAGTCCCGGAACAACCTTGGAAAGAAATTTCTATGGACTTTATAGTGGATTTGCCCCCTCAGAGGAATTTACAACCATCCTAGTCGTTGTGGTCCAAGATGGCACATTTTCTACCAATGATGGGCACACCTTCCGCCA
Source organism: Rana muscosa (assembly GCA_029206835.1). NCBI lineage: Eukaryota > Metazoa > Chordata > Amphibia > Anura > Ranidae > Rana > Rana muscosa. The sequence goes on from CM055117.1 coordinate 1,028,158,891, forward strand.
TGGACACAGCAAAGATCTTTATAAAGGAAATCGTCAGATTACATGGCATACCAGACAACATCGTATCTGATAGAGGTGTACAATTCACCTCCAGGTTCTGGAGAGATCTCTGCAAATTACTTTCAATCAAGGTATGTTTATCCTCAGCCTACCATCCTCAGAGTAATGGTCAAACTGAAAGGACCAATCAGACTTTAGAACAATATCTGCGATGCTTCTGTTCGTTCTCTCAAGATGATTGGATTCCATTATTACCTTGTGCAGAATTTGCATATAACAACTCCGTGCACGCTACTACCAACCAATCACCCTTCTGGGCAAATTACGGCTTTCATCCTTCATTCTTACCTAACACTATTCCAGAATCATCGGTACCGGCAGTTCAGGACAGAGTAAATTTCATTCAGGCAAACTACCAAATGCTACAGGACACAATGAAGAAAGCTCAGGAAGTATACAAGGAACAATATGATAAAAAGAAAAGAGGAAACCCTACCTTTAAGTTAGGGGACAAAGTATGGCTGTCATCTGTAAATCTCAAATTATCATGTCCATCCCGGAAATTGGGACCCAAGTTCCTGGGTCCTTTTGAAATCAAACGTGTAATCAATCCTGTAGCATTTGAACTTGCCTTGCCAGAGTCTTTTAAGATCCACCCGGTATTTCATGTTTCTCTTCTTAAACCTGTGATTTCTAGTCCTTTTCCAGGGAGAGAAGAAGTGCCCCCGCCTCCGGTCCAGGTTGGTGATGGAACTGAATTTGAAGTGGAGTCCATTCTTGACTGTCGTCGGAGAGGTAGGACAATTCAGTTCTTAATTAAGTGGAAGGGGTATTCTCCTGAAGAAAATTCTTGGGAGCCTGCAAACCATGTGCACGCTCCTAGACTTCTGCAGAGGTTCCGAGCCCGTTACCCCGAAAGATGGGCCCGGTTGGGCATCCGGAGGCTGCCCCTTGGGGGGGGCACTGTCAGGGAAATAGCAGAGTTATTGGCATTCCTGCCAGTGTCCATCATGGCCGCACCAGACTCACCCCTATGCGCATGTGCGCACGCAGATGCGCCATGCGCGCGCGCAGATGCGCATGCGCGCACGCAGATGCGCCGCACGGAAGGCGCATACAGACGCAAACAGACGGTGTGGGCGCACCCCCCGGCCTATTTAAGCCTGTCACTGGCACATACAAGTTGCTGGATTATCTTCAGCTCCTACCGTGTTCCTGTGCCCTGTAACTCCTGCCTGTCTGATCTCCTGTGTACCAAACCCAGCTTGCCTGACCTGTTCCTGCTGACTTCCTGGCGTATACCTGGCTTTCTGCTGTTTGCTCCCTGCACCTGACCCCGGCCCGGCCAACGGACTTCGCTTACCTCGTCTTCTGTGCTAAGACCCAGCTCTGCTGTTATCTCGGACTGTCTTGCTGTGTTTGACCCCCTGGCCTGGCTCCTGACGCTGCTATCTGGACATTCCACTGGTCCTTACCCTTTGGACCTCTTAAGCACGCCTGCTTCCCTGCAGTCTGCCTGTTCCACCAAGTTCCTGGCAACCAGCACTACCTACCAGGCAACCCGTGCTTCTGTGGGCACCACACCCCCTGTATCATCTCCAGGGCTGTGCTGCGCTCGGCCGCAAGGGGAGCCCTCCCAGCATCTCGGCCTCCTACCTAGAACGTGACATAGGGCCTCATTCAGATACACATTTTTTCGGTGTCTGTATCCGCCCCCATGGTGTTTATGGACACAGCTGCATAGCAAAATTTGACAGTTGTGCAGGAGTCCTACCCGAACATACACTGTCTGCATTCGGTGTTGTACACCTACTCTTGCATGCCAAATTTTGACATGTGTCTGTGTCTGTAAGGCCGCTGCACATGCATCCATTTCCATAGGCTGCATGCATGCAGCTGGGAACGGATGCAGAGGTAAAAAAAAAATGCCTTATGCATGCCGATTGGGTGCCATGGCTCTGCCTGAATATTGATCTTCCTGTTCTGGAGAGACATGCCTTGGCACTGGCCACATGACTAGCCATTAAATGAAACCTATACTCCAGTTTTTAGAGCTACAATTAAAGCATAGGTGCACGTTTGTGTCTTAATGGCCCAAACTCTTCCTTGTAATAGAAATAAGGGATAACAGGTCCTCTTTATGGAGAGATTCTGGGGTCAATAAGACCCAAATCTCTCCTTTACCTCTAAAAGCAAAAGATCACAAATTTTTTTTTTCAATCTTTTTCTATCTAAAAAAAATGTTTACTTCCCCCCTAGTTCGGAAGTGACATCATGATGTTGCTCCAGTCCTCCAAGCCCATAGAGGCAATCAGAGACAATCTGGTCTTTGGTCACCTCTATGGCCAGCTGCGCGACCCGTCGGATCTTGGGCGCGCCAATAAGGCTTCATGAATACTACAGCTCCTAAACTTGAGTATAGGAGCGTTTGGCATTTTTTTGCCAAAGCTCCTAAACTCAACTCCATACAAGCCTAGGTGTCCATGTACACATAGAGGGAGATTTAATAAAACTTGAGTGTGCAAAATCTGGTGCAGCTCTGCACAGTAACCAATCAGCTTCCAGGTTTTATTGTCAAGGTTTAATTCAACAAGCTGAAGTTTGAAGCTAATTGGCTGCCATACACAGCTGTACAGATTGTACCAGAGTGCTCCAGTTGTAATAAACAACCCCCAATGGCTTTTACCAGAGTTTAGGGAATGCTGCGGTTAGGGGAGCTTCAACCTCCCTCTCCTGAATCCTGTTCAGGATACAAAAATTTTGCTGCCCGATTTTGCCATAGTTTGAGTTTTCCCGTGGTCGGTGGTCAAAGTAGGCTATGTGTACCTGAAGCCTTAAAACTGTAAGCCCAAGAAACACCGGTTTTTCCAATCCTGCTGCTTCTGAAAGCGGTCCAGCGGCTAATTAGCCACTGTGACCGATTTCATTGGAAAGCCAGTCGCCGGCTGAATTTTTTTTAATAAAAATTATTTTGGTTATGGCTGATAGCTTCAGCCATAACCTTGGTAAACCACTTGCAATCCGCAAGGTATATTTATGTATTGTGGTCGGCAAACGGTTGAACTGGAGAATATCTTGCAGGCTTGCCAGTATAATTTGCAGACTGTTTCATATTTGTACCCCAATCTGTAGATGGCAGAAAAGTCACTTGCCCGTCACCCTGAATAGATGTGTATATTACCTGCTGCATTCTCAGACACTCCAGCTCTTTCTCCAGCCTGGTCCGTAGCCGCCTCTCTAGATGCTCTCTCTTCTCTCCCGCTGCCTGGAGCTGGGTAAGAGCTTGCTGCAGCTTCTCCACCTCCTCCACGTACACCTGCTTTTTACGCAGCTAGAAGGGAAACAAGAGAGCGTCTGAAGCTAACATCCCAATTCAGTTCAATATCCACAACAGATAGGACAACTGGGGAAATACCTAAACAGAAATGTATCGTTCCCCCAGCTATGAGTAAGCGTCAATTTGTGACGTGAAACGCATTAACCACCCTTCCCTGCATGCACACGATCTGCATTTGTTGTTTTGGATTTATGGATTTATTTTGAATTTGGATTTTTTACCTGAAATTTTGGAATAAATAACTGTCTATACAGAGTGCGGCAGTCCAGGGTTTCTTTTTCTCCCATGCATCAGTGCAGAGCCAGCACCTGTGTGAGTGACCGGGCGGAAGCAGCTATTTGGTGAATTCTTAAGCTTTTGAGCGGTACGTTTTTCCTTTCCCCCATTTAGTAAGCTAATATAAGCATTCCAAAAGGCAAAGAATTAATGTGTAGCTAATGTTGAAAAAGAGTTTAGTAACATGACCTGCATTCAAGGTGTGACATCAGAGGGCCACTAAATAATCCCTAATAGGGACGCACACACCTTTTATACTTATACAATCCTTCTTTGTCCACCAATATCTACTTGAGGTTTAGCAGTATGGTTCCCATGTCTTCTTATAAGAAAACCTCAGAGCTGGCTGTAACTAGCTGATTAGGGAGACAAAGCCAGCAATGAGCCCCCCTCCCCCCCCCAACATGAATTATGTGCCACTTAACATATCCTTTGTATAGCATTTCCTATTGTTTTTGCTATAACAGCTCCTACATATTAAAGCCTGCGTTCATTTTATTATAATTTTTTTAATCAGCACAAGGGTTGGTACTTACATTTAGAAGTATCCCTTGTGCTGGTGCTGGCTGTCCTAGTTAAAATCTTCACTTGTGGCTGTGGGTAGGGGGAGACAGTAAAAACAGGCAGTTGAGCTGCAATGGCAGCCAGATGGGGGTGTACACAAGGAATAGTCACAACGCTTTGCTTCACGGCCTTAGTAAAAATTAGCACCCCATCCCATTGCCGTAGGCAGGCAGTCCCGCTGCTGAATGCAGCCCATTCAAGCAAGTGGTATGGCATTTACAGGGTTAAAACTGGCAGTCAGAAGATGACATATCACCTCCTCCCCATCTGTCAAACGCCTCTGAAAAGCTATGCACCACACATTTCTTTTCAGAGATCTGGCAATATAAGCTGCACGTCTAAACGTAGCCTGGGTATTGCTGCAACTCAAATTAGGAAAATAAATGTACCAACAAACTGATTTTTATTTAGGTCCCCTTCTGACCTATACGTTGTGATACAACATGGTAAAACATGTATACGCAAAACACAAGTGCCATGCATTACCATGTGTTGCATTATGGTTCATTTAGGCCCCTTTTACACTGGGGCGGGCATATGCGGTGGCGCTATAGCGGCGCGATTTTCAGGGCCGCTATACCGTCGTGTTTACCGCGATATTCGGCCGCTCCAAAGATGTGGCTTGCAGGAGATTTTTTTGTCTCCTGCCAGCGCACCGCCTCAGTGTGAAAGCCCTCGGGCTTTCACATTGAGAATGCTGGGGCAGGAGTATTTCAGGCGTTATTTATGCGCTATTTTTAGCGCAAAAACGCCTGAAATATGCCTCAGTGTGAAAGAGGCCTTAAGCTGGGTTCACACTAGTGCGAATTGGATGTGGGTTTCCCTGCATCCAATTTGCATGGCAAGAGATTGTGACCGGCTCTCTATGGAGCCGGTTCACATATCTCCGTGGCGGCTGCGTAGCGGCTTGCACTGGAGTCCTGTGTGTCTTTGGCTTCGTTTCAGGCTCGAATTCAAGCAAAAATTCGGCTCTGAAACGGAAAACTGTGACGCACCGGACCCCTGCGGTGAGCCACATCCGGCAGCAGTGTGGTACCCCCAATGCAAAAATACCGCTGCCGCCAATAGACGTATGCCGCAGAGCATCACAGCACACATACTGGGCTTTGTGATATAAACTGTAATTAAAAAAAAGCTTTTTCGGCTAGCAATGCAAGTTAAAGCATAAAATACTGCATGTAAACGCAGGTTTTAAGGGGCCCTTAGTATAGTCACAAATAAGATAACTGCCGATGGATTACAAAGAAATATATAACCTGATATCAGACAATGTGCTGGTGAATTTTAAGCCTGCCCTTCTCCAGCAGAAATCTGTAAAAATAGAGCTTGTCCCGGGGTTACCTCTTCTTCCAGTTTGATGACTTTGGCCTGGGCATTACTCAGAGCCTGCTCTAAGATTTCAATGTGCCTCCTCTGATCCTCATTGGTAGTGCGCAGTGCTGCCAGCTCGCGCTCCAGGCTCTCCATCTCCTTCAAGTGCTCTTTGTCTAAAAAGGGGAAGAAACACAGAAGAGTTTCTCTCAGAATCCTGCTTGGAATTTGGGCCCCGGTCCAACTCACCTCTGGCACCAGCCTGAGGGGAGAGAAAAAACAGAGCGAGAGCGCTGCAGATGTGGAGGTGACTACAGGCCTTGTGTGTTTCCTCGGCCGTCGCCTGGTGAGCATCAGCAATAAGCAGCGCCGGGCCAGACTCTTGCGAGGACCCTTGCTGCTTTCTAACATGTTATTTAACGAGGAACCATAGCGTGTTTTTAGCGAATATACATTTTCAGATGTTACTGTAGATTTCCACAACACATCTCTTTTGATGTGACTTTTTACAACATGGGACCACCTGACTGAACGACTGCTGAGAACACAAAATCAGTCACCTAGTGCTTGTGTCGGCCCATGCACACGGCATATACTTTATATAATAAACATCTTCTTACATGAGTAAAAAACACATCAACAGATTGAATAAAACACCTCAACCAGGCCATGGTGTTCTTATAGGAGTTACCCAGTTCAGTTAGTACGACATCATATATTATAACCAAAAGACTATCTATAGCTGCACAGGCCCAAGATTCTAAGGATTTGACCAGGCCATTTTTTGCGATACGGCACTGTGTCACTTTAACTGACAAAAAATTGCGTAATAAGAGCTTTTGGTGGTATTTGATCACCAAAATAAACAAGATAAACAAAAAACAATATTTTTTACTTTTTGCTATAATAAATATCCAAAAAAAATAAAAATTCTTCATCAGTTTAGGCCAATATATATTCTTCTACATATCTTTGGTAAAAAAAAAATCGCAATAAGCGTATATTGATTGGTTTTCGCAAAAGTTATAGCGTCTTCAAAATAGGAGATGGATTTATGGCATTTTTATTATTTATTTATTTTTTACTAGTAATGGCGGCGATCTGCGATATTTAGCGGGTTTGTGACATTGCGGAGGACAGATCGGACACTTTTCGGGACAGGAAGTAAGGGAAACTGACTAACAGGAAATAGGCAGTGCAAAACTTTTCTGCCAGGTTTTTAACCATACTCTACACAAAATTTCAAATTATTTAAATTTAGACATTCCTTTAAAAAAATTTCATTTTCATTTTTTCTCCCTAGCTAGCAGGTAGGCAATCTTTTATAGGACAAATCTTAGATGTTTTTCTTTGGGGTAAGGGAACTTGACTGGCCTGCACACAGTCCTGACCACACCCCGATAGATCAATACTTTTGACAATATAGTGTATATTTCTCTCAGCACAGGTTTACTTTAAGATACTTAATATACCTGTCACTGCTTTTCCCATGAGACTTTCTGTTTTGTAGGTGACCTTTTATGGGATCCATCAACTTGTCTGCAGGTGACACAACATTGCTCAGCGAGAAGCTCCAAACTATGCTAAAAAATGCTAAGCCTCATTAAACTGTCACACGGTGTGTTACTGTAGAGTTCCCGCTATCTAAATAACTAGTTATATATGCTCAGTATGATAATCTAAAGCTGTCAGACACAAGGTGCACAAAGCACCCACCTAACTCCGCACAGATACACCAAGAGATGTTTTAGATGTGGATTACAAATGTCAGCCTGTTTTGGTCTTACACCTCACATAAAGGATAATGGAAGCATTTCAGCAAAAATGAAATTTTAAACAATTGTTCAGAATAACTTTAGGGACAGATTGGTTTAAAAGTGCAATAACATACAATGTACCACCCAAGCCTTGAGATCTTTAACCCTTTGTTAGGACGCACAAGAGAGTGCAAAATCTGGTACAGCTCTACATAGAAACCAATTAACTTTCAGGTTTTTTTTTTGTTTTTTTTGGTCAAAGCTTAATAGAACAAGCTAAAGTTAGAATCTGATGGCTACCATGCACAGCTGCACCTGATTTTACACTCTCCAGTTTTAGTAAATCAACCCTACAGTATGCACACCTAGTTTACAACAGATAATGAAAATCTGCCAGCACAGTACAATTAGCGTAATTAATGTTAAACTAGTCCCCTTCAAAACATTACATACAAGGGGAAAGCTTTGGTTTTAGAGTTTTTAGAAAAGAGTAACTAAAAATCTAAGAAGCATTTAAAAAAAAAAATGGAATATGAATGGAAACCTGTTACAAATATAAAGCAGATGTGATCCCAATTTGGTTGCAAAGGTAGAAATACACTTTAATCACTTTCCATGTTTATACATTTTTTCAATTATGTTTTATATTTAAAAAAAATGCATATAAAATGTTTAGATTTACAAATAAACATTTAATCCAGGGTGCACCATGGTACTGGTGTTGCAGAGTGTTGTGAGCTATGTAAGGCTTGGCCATAGATGGAACGATGTTCTTTCCTGCAACACTGACTGTGTTGATGGATGAATCCTTCTTGTGGAGCCTTGTATTCTCCCAGCAGGGGGAGCTGTCCCCGCCAACCTATTGTGTTCTAATAGGGACTGCCCCCCGCTAGAACACACTGATCAGTGCTGGCAGCTATTGACTGCCAGCGCTGATCGGATGCCGGTTTTTCAGCATACCCGTTCAACTGAAGCTGGGTGTAAGACCGCATTCTACAGAACAGATAGCTGTACCCACGGGCTGAAAGTCAGCTGGTTCCTGCCGAGGCGACCATTTTTGCCCCGTGTGTACCCAGCCTTTATCTTTCCCTTTAATTAAAAGCTGCAAGGTGAATAGGGAAGACGAGTCATTCAGCTGTGTGTGTAATTTGAGCTTTAACTTATAAACAGGCTTTTTCTTTCAGAAAAACATCTAAGATTTGCCCTATAACCTACCTGCTAGCTAGGGAAAAAAATCTGATTTTTTTTTTTTTTTTTTAAGTATATCCAAATTTATATTCTTTTTAATTTTGGGTAGAATATGGTTAAAACCTGTCAGAAAAGTCTTGCACTGTCTATTTCCTGTTAGTGAGTTTCCCTCACTTCCTGTCCTGAAAAGATAGAGGAAATACTCCCTTAAGCAGCCCATAGATTAGTCTTTTTTTTTGCTTCAACCAGTGGGTTAAAGGAAGAAAAAAAATAACCCCATTCCTCCATCCACACATTTGAGGGAATCCTCCCCACTGAGTCACTGTATTCTGACAGTGGGGAGACTTCCTCGCCGTCAGAATACATTGAACAGTGCTGCCAGCTATGGCCTGTGGCACTGATCACGCAGAAAGATACCGGTATATAGACTTTTGAAATTTCTGGTCCTTGCTGAACCAGCTGAATTTCGATCCATGTATGACTGGCTTTAGTTGTGACCTGCACAGGTATCACCATTGGAAGGTTTCACCTCCATTCCTGTTGTGGTGACAACTGTGAAATTAGCATTTCCAAATTTTTATTGTCTTGTGACAGTGTTCATTAACACAAATAGAAAGGAGAAATCTCCCTAGGGGCGACAACAGAGTCCTCAACTGGCCTGCATGGTTGAGGAGAGTATAGAACCCAAGGTGGTGAGCCAGGGAAAGAAGTCCTGCCGGGGAGGATGGATTCTGCTCTCGGAGAATCCTGGTACTTCCTTTGGGTGAAGGAGTGTGGAGGAATCTTGAACCTATGTTGTTGAAGGTATCTGAAGCCCTAACCCTCACTCCCTGTGAGCCCGTGCAATAAATATTTGAAAAACACTAAACTGACTGGCGCCCTTTGTGGTCGTAACTCTCTATTGCGGCCATGGATCCATCTTTGGGTAATGTCAGCCCACCTCTGCGCTGAGGGTATTTCCTTTCTCCAGCCACATTTATTAACTTTAAATTTACCAAAACAAATACGTAATATGAGGACCTGCCTAAACGATTCAATCAAGTTGTAATAAATTCATAGGCGTGCTCACAGGGTGTGCAAGGTGTGCCCAGGCACACCCTAATCACCCTGTGCAGAACAGTTTCCCCTACTGACCTGGCTCCCCCTCCTTTCCCCCACAGCACTTCCGGCTTCTCTCCTCTCCCACCGGTTGTTGCTGTGGATGTTTTAGGATAACTGGGGGAAGCGGCCAGTAAATATGCCATTTACCGGCCACTTCCCTTTCTGAATGAACATTGTGAGTGATCGGTAGAGTGTGTTTGAGCTTTGGGGTGCACACCCTAATGCCAAAGGCTGCGCACACCTATGAATAAATTAGATAGACCCTTGAACTACATAGTTATTAGTAGATCTAAAGGAGATTGTACAGTCAGATTGTAACATGTATGATGAGCTTTAGGCAGCCCATAGATGAGCAGGTTGAATGAAAAAAGACTTGATTCCCCCATCCATACATTCAAGGTGGATGGGGGAATCGTCCATGCTGAGCTACTGTCCTCTATCTGCTGTCAGAATACAATGATCAGCGCTGCCAGCTGTAGCTTGGCAGGTCGACCAATGTGCAACCTCCCTGCCCATACATGGATCGAAATTTAGCCGGTCCCTGCTGAACAAACTGTTCGATCCATGTATGGCCGGCTTTTACAGAAGAACCTCTCTATCTGCCCCCCCATTGAAGTCAATGGTGAGTCCATAGAAACATCCCCGGCTTTAGAAAAGGCCGCCCTTTGATCCCTACATTGAAACGAGCCAAACAGAAGGAAAGTATTTGGCTGCACATTAGAGAGCGGGCCTTCTATTGCCTGAACTCTGTTTTGTCAAGTCTAATTACATACTGACATTTCATATTGTTTCTCTGTTCATTCTGTCCAGTCAACACTGTGAAATGCGAAGTAATTAACTGTGCTGGAGGCGGCTCCATTGTAATCAGAAGAGCACTCAATCAAGGCCCTAATGAAAAACTCTTCAGACTCACTCTGCCTTGTTAATGGCTAGAAAACCTATACAACATTAATGAAAGGAGGTGGGAAGGGGGGAAAGTAAACATGTTGTGGTGGGACAACTCTGCCACAGACGTAAGTAAAGAAAGTGACAATGGTGCCGACTCATCTGCTTCTAATTGGGGGAATGTCTGCTGTACACAAGATTACAGGGTGAGTTTCTGAGATAACAGTAGCTAGCTTCTGGAATATCAACGTTCCAATATACTATCACAGACAGTTAAGTAAGGCAGATTAAAGCCTACATGGACCGACCGAATTTCGATCCATGTATGGGCAGGCTGGTTGTACAGAAGTCGATCTATCAATCAACTTGTGTACAACCAGCCTGCCCTGTTTTTCTTGAATGATCAGTGCTGCTGGCTATAGTTGGTAACATTGATGATTGCATTCTGATGGCGACTGTCAGAATACAATACCAGAGCGGAAAGGATTCCCCTACCCATCTCGAATGTGTGGATGGGGGAATTATCTAATTTTTTTCGTTCTATTACAGTTGAATGAAATAAAATGAATCATGTATGCCCAGCTGGCCATACCGGTTAGATTTTCATTTGTACAACCACACAGTACATTTAACCCACGACTAGTCTCCCGGCACACTCTGGATTGCCATCTAATAGAAACGCTCATCTAATGTCTAAAGACGCCTTAAAGTGCTGTGAGGGGGTTAGCTCGGCAGCGGGTGTGTGTGACCCCCGGGATGGGCTCCCCACACAAAACAGGCCCAGCAAACGGAGGTTGTGGTTTTCAAAATCAAAAAAGGTGCGGTTTATTTTCTATTTACAGTGACAAAACACAGCAAAGCAAAAGAAACATAACCAAAATAAATCCTGGTCAAGTTGACCTCTGACTAAACATACAGGTTTCCTAACTAACAACTGGGATCAGCCTAGTGCTGTCCTAGTCCCTAAGTCCCTGGTTTAGTAAAAGTCCAAACAAATAGCCACACAGGCTTTGCCTCACCGCACAGGGGTTCACTCTCCCTAGACAGTCCACACAGGTCTGGTTCCAGGCATGAGCTAACATCTAATGAAGCTGGGAGTTCTTATAGAGGCCTAAATGAGCTGACAAGGTTCAGCTGGTCTCCTCATCTCTGTCTGCACGACGCCCCACACTCTCCCTAGAGGTATGAGTCATCCATGAGCCCACTAGCCTTATACAACTCTCCACCTAGTTGTATAAGTCGGCGTAAAGCCTGAATCTGGGCGAAATATATCTACCCCCCTGGATGCAACCAGGTGACTTTACCTTCCTGCTGTCACATACCCCCCCCCCTCTTGTTTTAACCTCGGGGTTGGAACACCAGCAATCAGGCATTCATGTACTCGAGACAAAGCATCCACATTCCCCATTTGAACGCCAGGGCGATGCTTTACTGTGAAGTTGAATTCCTGGAGGGCCAGGAACCACCTATTCACTCTTCTATTTGTTTCCTTGTTTTGAGCCATCCACTTTAACGGAGCGTGATCCGTAACCATGTCAAAGTGCCTACCTAGCAGGTAGTACCGAAGGGAATCTAGAGCCCACTTCACCGCTAAACACTCCTTTTCAACGGTGGCGTAATTTACCTCATGGGACTTCAACTTCCTGCTGAGGTAAATGACTGGGTGCTCTTCCCCGTTCCAGACCTGGGACAATACTGCTCCTAACCCCACATCTGACGCATCACTTTGTACGACAAAGTCTTTAGAGAAGTCGGGTGAGTACAACACTGGCTGGCTACATAAGGCTTGTTTCAAGAATTGGAATGCTGCCTCAGCCTCGGGGGTCCATTTAATCATGACCGACCCTTTCCCCTTCGTCAGGTTGGTTAGGGGCACAGCCTTAGAAGCAAAGTGGGGAATGAATCGCCGATAATACCCAGCGATTCCCAGAAAGGCTCGTACCTGCTTCTTGCTGTTGGGACGTGGCCAACTCTGGATGGCCTCGACTTTGTTGAGTTGGGGTTTTATTACTCCCCTCCCAATGGTGTACCCAAGATATTTGGCCTCCTCCTGCCCAATGGTACACTTCTTGGGGTTAGCCGTAAACCCCGCTTCCCGAACAGAGTCCAGGACTGCTTGCACTTTTGGCAGATGTGAGGCCCAATCTGTGCTATGGACAATTACGTCATCCAGGTAAGCCGCAGCATACTTCCGATGGGGCCTCAGCATCTGGTCCATTTTCCGCTGGAATGTGGCCGGCGCATTCTGTAACCCGAACGGCATTCTTTTATATTGGAACGCCCCGTCTGGGGTTACAAATGCGGTTTTCTCTTTGGCCGACTTGGCCAGGGGGATTTGCCAATACCCTTTTGTGAGGTCAAGAGTCGTCATGTATCGGGCTGTTCCCAGCCGGTCGATCAACTCATCTATACGTGGCATGGGGTAGGTGTCAAATTTTGTAACTTTGTTCAACTGACGAAAATCGTTACAAAATCGCCAGCTCCCATCCGGTTTAGGCACCAACACGATGGGACTAGACCAATCACTTTGGGACTCCTCTATCACCCCTAAGTTCAGCATTTTCTGTACTTCCTCCCGTATTGCCTCCCGTCGAGCCTCTGGGATCCGATAGGGTTTTAACTTCACCCTTTCACCGGGCGGGGTAATGATGTCATGCTCTACCCCAGATGTTTGTCCCGGCAGCTCAGAGAATACCTCCTTGTTGCGAAGCACAAACTCCTTAACCTCCTGTTGTTGGGGTTGTGACAAGGTGGCTGCTATTCCAACCTCAGGAATCACGCAACCAGTTTGAGCTGGTGACCAAGTGTCTGCGACTAGGGACTCTCTATCCCTCCAGGCTTTCAACAGATTAACGTGATAGATCTGTTCGGGCTTTCGCCTTCCTGGTTGTCTGACCTTGTAATTCACTTCGCTCACTTTTTCCATTATCTCGTAGGGGCCTTGGCATTTGGCAAGGAATTTACTTTCAACCGTAGGGACAAGTACCAATATCCTATCCCCCGGGGAAAAGGTACGGGTCTTGGCTCCACGGTTGTACACTCTCTGCTGTGCCAACTGCGCTTGGGCCAAATGTTCCTTCACGATGGGCATTACCTGTGCAATTCGATCTTGCATCAGGGCGACATGCTCAATCACACTCCTGTGGGGAGAACTCTCACTTTCCCAAGTTTCCTTGGCAATATCCAACAGCCCTCTTGGGTGTCTCCCATACAGTAACTCAAAGGGGGAGAATCCCGTAGAGGATTGGGGCACCTCCCTAATAGCAAACATCAAATAAGGAAGTAAACAGTCCCAATCCTTTCCATCTCTATCCACCACTTTCTTCAACATTTGTTTTAGGGTTTTGTTGAATCTTTCAACCAGCCCATCGGTTTGGGGGTGATACACAGACGTACGCAATTGCGTCACTTTGAACAATTTACACAGCTCTTTCATAACCCGGGACATAAAGGGTGTACCTTGGTCCGTAAGCAGTTCTTTACAAATACCCACCCGGCTAAAAACAAGAGATAGCTCTTTGGCTATGGTTTTGGCCGAGGTATTTCGGAGAGGGATCGCTTCTGGATAACGGGTGGCATAGTCCATTATAACTAATATGTACTGGTGCCCCCTAGCGGACTTGATTATAGGACCTACCAAATCCATGGCGATCCTCTCAAACGGGACCTCAATGATGGGTAGAGGGACCAGCGGGCTACGGAAATGTGGCATCGGGGCCAACCTCTGACACACAGGGCAGGAGGAACAATAATTTTCTACGTCCTTCATCACCCCCGGCCAATAGAATCTCTGTAATACCCTCTCTCGGGTTTTCTCTGTCCCCAGATGACCTCCAAGAATGTGCCCATGGGCCAACTCCAACACCAACTTCCTGTAAGGTTTGGGCACCACAAGCTGCTCAACGGTTTCTTCTGCCCTTTTTGCCACCCGATACAGTAGGTCCTTCTCTACGCTGAAGTATGGGTAAGTGCAGGTATTATCTGGGTTCACTAACTCACCATCTATTTTCACTACGTTTTCCCGTGCCTTTATTAGGGCGGGGTCTTTCAACTGTTCTGTGGCAAAGTTTTCCCTGTGAACCTCAAGATCAGAAAACTCCACAGACGGTAGGTTTTCGTCTGAGGAGGTGGGCTCCTCTCCAGTTTCTTGAGTCTCCCCTGCCAATACTGATAAGGGAAATTCCGGAGAGTCCTCACCACTCTCAGGGGAGTTCTGGCTATCACATTCCTGGTACATAGGGGCACCAGTGAGGGGCTCAGGATCATCCCACAGTTCCCAGAACTTCGGAAAATCCCTTCCCACAATGGCGTCATGCGGTAACTGAGATACTAAGCCCACTGGATGAGAGAGGGTACCTTTGGGGGTCTCGAAACACACTGTAGTCACTGGATACTCTCGGGTGTCCCCATGCACACAAATAACAGCTACCTTGCTATTCCCAGAGACCTCTGTTTTAACTAACTCAGCCTTTATCAGGGTCACAAGGCTACCTGAATCCAGCAATACCACAACATTTCTACCATTAACACACATTTTGCATAAATGTTTCTCAGTTCCTCGAATGGCAGTGCATGCGACTGTCGCACACAGCGACTGACGTCTGCCCGTCAGAAAGTCACACTGCATGGGTTCCTCCACAACCGGGCAATTGGCTGCAATATGTCCCGCTTGCCGGCAGCGGTAGCAAACGATCCTTCTTGCCGCCTCTTGAGCCGCTGATTTCCCAGGCTGTTCTCGCCAAACTTGGGGTAGAGCTCCCACCCTCTCACTCTCTCCACCCTCACCCCTTGGAATCCTCTTATCCGCCCCTGGGGATGGTCTGGTCTTAGGGTGGAAAGTCCGAGTGTCTCTGGAAGAGGCCGTCAGGTTCTCTGTAGCCAAGTATTTCTCCACACGATCCACAAGACCATCGGCCGTCTCTGGGTCTCCATGGCTTACCCACTTTTGGATGGCAGTAGGAAGAGCTCTCAAAAACCGATCCATTACAACACGTTCCACAATCTTTGGTGCGGACAAAGTCTCTGGCTGTAGCCACTTTCTGCTCAGGTGAATGAGATCATACATTTGAGACCTGGGGGGTTTTCCAAGCTGGAAAGTCCAGTTATGCACACGCTGAGCCCGGACAGCCTGGGTGACACCCAGCCTTGCCAATATTTCAGCTTTTAGCATCACATAGTCTTTTGCTTGGTTAGGCTCTAGGTCATAGTAAGCTTTCTGCGATTCACCAGTTAACAGAGGAGCCACCAGTCCAGCCCACTGCTCCTCAGGCCACTTTTCTCTTTCAGCGGTCCTTTCAAATGTGGTCAAAAATACCTCTGGATCATCCTCTCCAGTCATTTTTGTCAATAAACGACTCACCCCAAAGGACGCGGTATTAGTGGGACGGCTTTCCTCACTGGTCTGCGGACGTTGCTGCATTACTGCTTCCATCTGTTGTTGTAGTCTCTGCTCTTGCTTCTGCAACAGGTCTATGAAGCGGGCCTCAGATTGCTGCTGGGCTCGTTGCTGAGCCTCCAGACTCTGTTGCAAAGTTGCGTTTGTCTGCTGCTGGGCTGCAAGGCTCCTTTGCAAACCTGCATTTGTCTGCTGTTGATTGGCATTTGCTAGAGCCAGCTGCTTCAGTATCTCCTCCATGCTGGCTTAAAAAAAACTGCCCGCATTCTCCACCAACTGTGAGGGGGTTAGCTCGGCAGCGGGTGTGTGTGACCCCCGGGATGGGCTCCCCACACAAAACAGGCCCAGCAAACGGAGGTTGTGGTTTTCAAAATCAAAAAAGGTGCGGTTTATTTTCTATTTACAGTGACAAAACACAGCAAAGCAAAAGAAACATAACCAAAATAAATCCTGGTCAAGTTGACCTCTGACTAAACATACAGGTTTCCTAACTAACAACTGGGATCAGCCTAGTGCTGTCCTAGTCCCTAAGTCCCTGGTTTAGTAAAAGTCCAAACAAATAGCCACACAGGCTTTGCCTCACCGCACAGGGGTTCACTCTCCCTAGACAGTCCACACAGGTCTGGTTCCAGGCATGAGCTAACATCTAATGAAGCTGGGAGTTCTTATAGAGGCCTAAATGAGCTGACAAGGTTCAGCTGGTCTCCTCATCTCTGTCTGCACGACGCCCCACACTCTCCCTAGAGGTATGAGTCATCCATGAGCCCACTAGCCTTATACAACTCTCCACCTAGTTGTATAAGTCGGCGTAAAGCCTGAATCTGGGCGAAATATATCTACCCCCCTGGATGCAACCAGGTGACTTTACCTTCCTGCTGTCACAGTGCCTAATATGTGCATTATGTTAATTTTAGGCTCATAATCACTGGCTGTCTGGGTTGCCATTTGGGGCCGACAAATATTTGCATCATATATCTGAAAGTCAGGAAAGCAAGGTAACCATGCAACAAAGATGACATTGTTATGACCAAATGGAATTTTATGACCAAATGGAACTACGATCTTATGTCTATGGCCAGTGTATGACAACTATGGTCAATCGTTTTCATGGAACAGAGCAAATAGCTGGATTAGAGAACCTTGTCCAATTGCTGATGATCCCTGGCATCGAAACTGTCTGCAAGTGGCTCTCCCCTCATCCTCTTTTGACCTAAACAGGAGCACTTATGGCATTAGAATAGTCAAGGTAGACCAGGACAGAGAAGTCTTATGAGTGGTCAGTTTAAGCTCTCTAAATGAGTGATTACATAATTCTCCAAAAGAATGACAAAGAAGGCCTAAACAGTCATAATTCAGCAATGAGTAATAATAAAGTTATTAGGGTATTTAGCGCTATCGCTGCCAATGTCATTTAGCATCCAAGTAAGTATGGCCAGATACTGATGGGAAGATGGTTAAGTAATAAGATATGTGAAAGACTTTACCTGTAGACTGGGTTTTCTACTGAAATAAAAACTGATAGTCTCCAGTACCAGACACTGGGTGAGGGTTGAAAAGAAGTTAGACAGTACACCATCCCCAGGCAGATGTCCTGATTACAACTTCCACCAATCAGATGACTCCACAGTGCAGATGAACAGTTTTGAGGCTACCACTACTGAATGCTGATGAGCTTTATATGGTCACCTTCTGGAATGTTTTCTGTTATGGTGTTGAGAATTTCTGAGTAGGAAGCTGGCACTGCCGATGTCCCTCATAGTGTATCAGTGCTACTGATCCTTCCCAAAACCCCAATAAGGAATGGATTCCCTCTTTGTCACTTTTTCACAATCTCTATGAATAGGCAACCAGTTGTGAAACAACCATGCTGTAGTTAAGGCTTGTGGCCATTATGCTGTTACATAATCCTGGTATTGTGGGGCTGGAGCTCGTCAATGTTTGTGTCCACGATTTGTGGCCAAGGTCGTGGTGACAAGGATGTAGTGTTCAATGCAGCACGTGAAGACACATCGGAAGTGACATGTGGTACCACACATGACCCTCCCCTTGTGACACCATAGGTAATTTTCTGTTGTTTTTTTTTTTCTAAATTCACTCTTTAAAATAAATAAAAAAAGAGGTATAGTGTTGGAAGAGCATAGGAAGAAGGACTATTGGAATATTTATTAAGTGATCATTGAGTGTGGGCAGTACAGGGGCTTAGTATTTTGCACCTGTACCTTGCAGCAGTGGGGTCCCTGACTTAAAGCGGGAGACAACCCATCAATAAAACAGTTTAATTTCTGGCGCATGCCGCAAATGTAACACCTCCCATTGGTTGTGCTCTCAACCAAACTGTCAAACCATCCAATGGCTGGTATCATAACTGATCACATGTGCAGCATCATGGCAGTTGTAGATTAAACAGCGGCAAAGATGGCAGCTTCCTTGGCTGAAAAGGATAGGTGGGTTTACTTACACTTTAAAGTGGTTGTAAACCCTTTACAACCACTTTATGCTACAGGTAAGCCTATATTAAGGCTTACCTGTAGCTACCCAGGATATCTCCTAAACCTGCATGATTTAGGAGATATCCCCTGTCCCCTGCATATGCCGATGTCATCGGCACATGCGCACTGGGGCAAACTGAAGCAATGGCACCTATGCCTTTACCTGCTTCAGTCCGTGTGCCGTTACCGGCGGGAGTGATGTCATCACGTCTCCGGCCAATCACAGCGCCGGAGCCGCGATACCCGGAAGTAAGCCCCGGGAGAGATGTCGGCGGCTGGAGGGGGAGACGTGGACCGCTGTGGGGGCTTCGATCTGAGGTAAGTAATACATAATGAGCTAGTATGCTATGCATACTAGCTCATTATGCCTTTGTCTTGCAGGGTTCTTTTGTTTTTTTTATTTGGGTTTACAACCACTTTAAGTCCTAGTTAGCACACTATTTGTATGGAGTTTGCATACTGGTTGGTTAATTGGCCCTGGTGTGATATTTTACTGAGTTTTCCCACGATGGCTGGCTCACCAGCAGTACTTAAAGCGATTTGAGTCCGCAGGGAAATTTTTAACTTAACCATATCCCTAACCTAAAGGTGAGCTCCAGGCAGATATAAAGACTGTATTAATAAAAATCAAGCATTGCTGCTTTTCATAATGCTCTCGTTCTCACTTTGCAAACATGCTTAGTTAGAAGAGGAAAGAGCAGAGGGATTACCACATCATTGTTCTATTGCTCCTTTGCTGCCCAATCACATGATGGAGTAGGCTAAAGACCATGTTATATTTAATAGATGCAGTGGAGAACTGTGAGGTGTCTTTCTGTCTGGGAGGTATGTATACCAACAAGAGCGGCTGAACCAAATTACAAAAATTTTAGCAGGCCAATCACATATACTGTACGTATTTCAGCTGTGTATTTTGGTGTTAGCCTATATTTAAGCCTTAACCAACATGTAATCGTAACCGTAAACTTCAAAGTGAACTCCAATAAACTTAAAAATTCTTCTTTCAGTGGGAGAACGCAAGGGTTGACTGCTCGTTTAGGTCTAACAGGCATGGAAAAAAAGATTTACTTACCCAGTCCTCTGATCCTCCATGCTGCCAGACCAGTCCTTGCAGGAGGGGACAGTCCACCACCGAAGCATGGGGCAGAGCTATCTACCAGGGGAGCAGAGGATCAGGTAGCTAAAATTGGTTTTACTCTCCCCTAGTCCTAAACAAGCGGTTAAACCTTGCATTGCAGGCAACACCTCCCACTGTAAAGGAAGGATTTAAAAAAATTTCTGGAGTTGGGCTTTAACCTTACTGGGTAGAAAGTATTGCAATGCTGCAATGAACAGTGTCGTACCTTTGGTGTAGAATCCAGCTGTTTCCTTTTCAAAGTGCTTTATAATGTTCCTTTACTTTGTAGGGATCTGCAAATAACAGAACGGGCATTTCCTCCAGCCCGTTACCTGGTGACTCTAAGCTTAGTCACTTTTCCTGGCCCAGTATTTACAAAATGTTTTTTACTGCCAAATTATGAGTCACGCTGTCCTTCTCCCCCCAACAAACCAGCTAAAAGATCATTCCTTACTGGAATCTCATCATACCAGGTCTATGTATGAAGAGTCAGATGATCTGTCACATGTCCTTCACAGTCTTCTACTGAGGGTCATATGACTTTAGTTCGTTTATTAAACACTCAACAAATGAATCCAATTTAAATGTTAAAAATTTTTTGGCCGGAATGGAACATTCTGTTATGGTGTTGAGAATTTGAGTAGGAAGCTGGCACTGCAGATGTCCCTCTTAGTGTACGTGATCTCATGAATGAATCATGCGATGAAAGTTAATTGTGTTAAATTTTCATTTTTTGTTATTCAATTATGCCACTGCTATCATAAAGAGACTTTCCATGCACTGTATGTGAAAGAAAGACAGAGTTAGTTCTTGGACAATTTTTAAAAAATCATAAAGCCTTTAGGGTATTTTGGATGAGCCCCGCCACCTATACTATTCACTATCAATCTAGCTGTAATTACAGAACACTTTATTACATTATTAATCCTAAAGGGAAATTGGGAAATTAGATTAGTAATCCAGAGAACAAGTAAGGCACACAAACAATTTAAAAGTTGAAGTTTAATCTGCTTATATTTTGCCTTGCCTGGTTCCTCCTTTCCCTCCTCATCAACACGCTAATGACATTTTTAAATAAAACCCTTCTGTTTTCATTACATACCTTATTTTAGACTCAATGATGTGATCACCATTTGTTCATTGTAAACAAATAAATGTTGCTGCACATATCCCTTTAAATGTGCATAGGGATAATAACCTCTTGCGATAAAAATAAAAGTGCAAACATACACAATCCAAAACTTCCTTGGTGTCCCAATGGGTGTACTGCTGATAAACATAAAAGTAAAACTTCCTTAGAGCCCATTCACACTGGGGCAACACGACTTCCAGTGCGATTTTATGAGGCAACTCAGACACAACTTGAGAATGAATCACAGCACGACCTGGAGCTATTTACAAGGCAACTCCAAGTTGCCTCCAGGACAGGAGACATTCCAGTGGCCAATCAAACAAGAATCAGCTCTGTGGGAGGGAGAGGTTTGCCTGACAAATGTATGTTTTCTTCCTGGAGAGTCGCTCCTATTAAGACAGTGAGGCCTCGTACACACGACCGAGTTTCTCAGCAAGAACCAGCAAGAAACTTGCTGGCAGAGATTTCTTGCCGAGAAATTCATTCGTGTGTATGGTTTCTCGTCAAGAAAACCGACAAGTAATCTCGACGAGAAAATAGAGAACCTGCTCTCTATTTTCTCGTCGAGATTCTCGTCAGCCTGTTTCTCGACGAGAAAAGTGAGTGTGTGTACACTTACCTGTCCTCCCGGAAGCCCGCGCATGTTCGAAATGAATTAGACGCATGCGCGGTAGCTTCCTAGGCATAGGTAGGGTATACCAAGATGGCGGCGACGGCATCGAATGTGACGAGCGCATGCTCGTCGTATTCGATGACGTCACCGCGTTCGCTCCATTCAAAGAACCGCGGGTTCTTTGAATCGAGCGTGTGTACACTCGGCCGGGACAAGTTTCTTGTCCAAGAATCACGTCGAAAAAAACTACATGTTTTTTTCGACGAGAATCTCGGCCGTGTGTACGAGGCTTAAGAGGCGACTCCCATTGAAATTAATGGTTACAGGTCGCCTAGGAGTCGGATTGAAGTAGTACAGGGACCTTTTTTGAAGTCGGAGCGACTGCAGTAGTGTGCATAAGGACGGCTCCATTAACTTACATTGATTTCTTCAGCCAGCGCGACCTGAGGCGACTAGGGGCGACCTGGGGCGATTTGGAGTCGGATCCAAAGACGCCCCTGTGTGAATGGGCTCTTAGTGTCTCAACAGGTGTACTACACAATATATGAATAGTAATACACTGATCACATCCAAACCATAGTGTACAAAATATTGAAATAAAAATAAATCTAACAAAATTATTCAAATTCAAAGGGTCCTTCTCAATTCAAATTGTAATATAGTTCGTAATACACTTAAATGAGCCACACTTTGTGCCGATTTGTAGGAAAAATATTCAGTGACTCCCACCACCGTTCAATATTGCGCTCACCTCCACGCTTGACCTGTCATGCCCTGGTCAAATCACGCTTTCCCCACTCTGGGGAACAAGAAATAGCTCCTCTGTACTCCTCCTCCAATGCACTCCTAGATGTCCTGGGCTGCTTCACACATTCGGGTGTATTGCCCTTTAAATCCGCAGTCCCGCCACTGCATATAAACTCATGCGACAGAATGCATCCTCATAGTGTAGTAAGTAGTATAAAATGTTTATTAAAAAAATTCAGCACTTACATATACCGTATATACTCAAGTATAAGCCGACTCGAATATAAGCCGAGGCACCCAATTTTACCACAAAAAACTAGGAAAACGTATTGACTCGAGTATAAGCCTAGGGTGTCCATCTGCATGTCTCACTGTGTCCATGCCTCACTGTGCCTCACTTTGCCTCACTGTGTCCATGTGCATGCCTCACTGTGCCTCACTGTGTCCATGCTTCACTGTGCCCATGCCTCACTGTCACTGTGTCCATGCCTCACTGTGCCCATGCCTCACTGTCACTGTGTCCATGCCTCACTGTGACTAGACTGACGTTTAACATGGGAGTCTATGGAAGGGGTGCCCGGGTTTGAAAAATCGGTGCTCCCCGGCCGTAGGTCCCCCAGACACCAATCTTTGCACACTTGTAGAGGAATAGTTGGTCTACATGTGTGCCAAGTTTGGGGTCCGGAGGACCTAGGGCTGGCCAGTACCGGGTCCCCAAAAATCACTGGAGAAATGACCGTTTAACATTGGAGTCTATGGAAAGGGGTGCCCGGCATTGAAAAATCGGTGCTCCCTGTCCATAGGTCCCCCGGACACCAAACTTTGCACACTTGTAGAGTAATTGTTGGGCTACATGTGTGCCAAGTTTGGGCTCCAGGGGACCTACGGATGGTCAGGATCAGGCGCACAAAGTTGAAGTCGGAAACAGACTCGAGTATAAGCCGAGGGGGGCATTTTCAGCACAAAAAAATGTGCTGAAAAACTCGGCTTATACTCGAGTATATACGGTAAGTTAAAAACCAACAGCTTGATAATGACAGCGGGGCTTGGAGACACCTGCGTCACTTCCGGTTCCGGGAAGGTCAGCTGGCTCCACCCAACGTATGTCGTCATGGTCACGTGACTTCCTCAGGGTTCTCATATTTTTTAATAAACATTTTATGCTACTTACTACACTATGAGGATGCATTCTGTTACATGCGTTTACATACAGTGGCAGGACCGCAGATTTAAAGGGCAATACACCCCAATGTGTGAAGCAGCCCAGAACATCTAGGAGTGCATTGGAGGAGGAGTACGGAGGAACCTATTTCTTGTACCCCAATGTGGGGAAAGCGTGATTTGACATGACAGGTCAAACGTGGAGGTGAACACAATATTGAACGGTGGTGGGAGTCACTGAAGGTTTTTTTTGCAAAACGGCACAAAGTGTGGATCATTTAAGTGTATTACGATATACAGTGGAACCTCGGTTTAAGAGTAACGCGGTTAATGAACATTTTGATTTGCCAGCAACTTTTTTTTTAAAATTCTGACTCGGTTTGCGAGTGTTGACTCGCAAGAAGAGCAGAATTCAACCTAATAGGGCCTAATAGGGCCTGCAGTACCGCATTTGGCCTGAGGTGCGGGGGCGCCGGAGCCGAGCAGAGCCGAACAGCGTCGATCGCAGCCGTTCGGCAATGCTCAGAAAGACACGGAAATACTCAGTTTCCGAGCCTTTCCGACATTTGTCGAGGTCAGCTGACGTGTCCTCGGGCCTTTCCAGCCATTTCCAAGGCTCTCCGGCACCCCCCACCTCTGGCCGCATACGGTATTGCATCCCATTGAAGTCAATGCGGAACAAATTATTTTAGTTTCCATTGACTTCAATGGGGAAACTCGCTTTGATATGCAAGTTTTTTGGAGTACGAGCATTTTCCTGGAACAGATTATGCTCGTAATCCGAGGTGCAACTGTTTATCACAATTTGAATTGAATAGCTGCACAATAATTTTGTTAGATTTATTTTTAGTTCAATATTTTTTACACTATGGTTTGGATGTGATCAGTGTATTACTATTCATATATTGTGTAGTACACCTGTTGAGACATATAGGTAACATGTACACTGCAGCTGGTAATCGGACATTTAGGAGCAGTTGGGCATTTTTTTCAGCAGCCCCTGAACTCTCCCCTATGTTATCTTATCAGTACATGTACACAGGGTCGTTTATAGTAGTTTCTAGGCAGGCAGTTCAGATGCATTTTTTTCAAAGCAAAAAAAATGCGTTCAGGACGGATATTCAGAGGCATTTGGAACGCCAAATGCTTGTAACAGCGTGCAAACACATCTAAACGCGGTAACTCACGTTTATAAGCGTTTCCGTTCATAGGCCTTTTTAATGTGGAATAATTTCTCAACATTTGCAATGGTAAAAAATATTCTTTCCAGATTCATTGAATATTGTGGGCTTCGGGGGGAGAGAGAGAATATTTTTCTATTGCAAATGGTCAAAATTGATTCCTTATTCAAAATGTTTCTAAACGAAAACACTCATTAATGCCCCTAAGAGCCCATTCACACAGGGACGACTTTGGATCCGACTTCAAGTCGCCCCTAGTCGCCTCAAGTCGTGCTCCATGAGAAAATCAATGTAAGTGAATGGAGCTATCTTAATGCACACTACTGCAGTCGCTCCGACTTCAAAAAAGGTTCCTGTACTACTTCAATCCGATTTCTAGGTGACTGCTAGGCGACTTGTACCCCTTGATTTCAATGGAAGTCTCCTCAGAAGTCGGATCACTGTCTTAACAGAAGCAACTTTCCAGGAAGAGAACATACATTTCTCAGGCAAACCCCTCCCTCCCCCCTCCCTCCCACAGAGCTGATTCTTGTTTGATTGGCCACTGGAAAGCCTCCTGTCCTGGAGGCGACTTCTGTCATGTTGTAAGTCGCCCCAAGTCGCGCTGAAGTCGCTCCAAGTCGCGTTGTGGTTCAAACTCAAGTCGTTTCCAAGTTGCCTCCCAATGTCGCGCTGGAAGTCGTGTTGCCCCTGTGTGAATGGGGTCTTAAAGCAGCATGTAAAAGTGTCAAAACTGAAGTTTTTTCATGAGGGTTACTAGCTGTCGAGTTACACCATTTAGAAGAGGTTATCAAACATGCAGTGTACATGAAGCCTAAGGCCCCTTTCACACTTTAAAGTGGAGGTCCCACGAAAAAAAAGCGTTGCGGCTTCACTGCCCGGTTCCCTACTGCGCATGCACGAGTAGCGCGGAGCGTCCTCACTGGTCCCCGCTGTCTCCTGGGACCAGTGTGTTTCCCAGAAGACAGAGGGGGGTGACGTGAAGGGGCGTGACTCTCGCGGGAGTCTATTCCCGGAAGTGGATGCAAATATCTGTATTAAACAGGTATCTGCACCCCCTCCCCCCTGAAAGGTGCCAAATGTGACACCAGAGGGGGTGAGGGTTCCGAAAAGCGGAAGTTCGCTTTTTGTGTGGACCTCCGCTTTAATGTGCCTTTTCACTAAAATTTCACTAAATACAGCGCTCCCAAACCGCCCCAAAGATGGTGCTTGCAAGACTTTTTGTAACATCCCACAAGTGTGAAAAGTCACAATTGAATGAATGGGAGGCGGTTTTCACTGCGCTTAGCAGAGGCTATTTCCAGCGCTAAACCACCTGAAAACCACCCCAGTGCGAAAGGGGTCTTAGATCTCCTTTGCTTGAGATCTTTTGGCTTGGTAAGAGTCTGTGTACGGGGATCAGCACTAGGCACTTTAAAATTGATTCTTAGCAACATTGAGAACACGTCTATCACCGAGGGGGCGGGCTGGGGGAATTTTGTTGACAAATTTGGGACTAATTACTACTAAGTAGCACATGAACTGTAGACTGTTTTTCATTTATCTATTTATTTATCTTTATTGATTAATTTTGTGGTTCGAAACAAATATCAATTGGCTCACATGGATAAATCAAGTATGCTCATCCCACTAGGGATTTTCCCTTTCTGCTTGCGTAACATCCCGGAGTGCGGTAGGGCGGCCGCACGTGTGTCGGTGGCGTGATGACACAGGACACAACTCTGCCCGTCCCCCCTCAGGGGGCGTAGCCGGGCCACGCGCCCTGACGCTGAGGGATCCATGATGAACGCTGGATGCCTATACTTAGGCACCAGCGTTTCCATCTTGCCTGATCAGCTGTCCCCAATTACCTAATTGGGGATTAGATTAACAAGCCCTCCAGTTGGGTATATCTGCTCCTTCCTGTGTGGTCATTCTGCAGCACACAACTGGGAGCATGTTGCACTGGAGCTGGCGGTGGAGATCAAGGTATGCTGTACTTTGAGGTAGTCTTTTGATTTTAGCTATGAGATATTTAACTGGATATTGGCCAGGTTCAATCTCAAATTACCTTACTCTTGACCACATTATAATTTAAATGCCTCTGAGCCTCTGCATACCTGTATACAGATGAACATCATAATACACCCTTTCAATGATTGATCATTGGCTGGCTATCTGGCACTATATGGTGGGAGCCTTCGCTCCGATACCTGGGGTCCCTGTATGTGCATCATTGGGCCCATCTCCTCATGGTCTTCGTAGCTCCAACTGGGGTTTGTCTGCGCTACCCTTTCTGGGAAACAACTGACCATCTACTCATCAGTTTTATGCAACATCTGTTTTTGCAATATTGTAAGTATGACTAGTAGCGGGTGTCTAGTTTCTCCCATTACCCCACCAAGCTGGCTGCCATGAGTACACAAGCTTTTTACAGAGGAAGAACTGCCTGTCCGTTTCTGAGAGGGGGATTCCTCTCTCCCATTTTCTCTTCACTTACTGCATGTTAACACAGGCATCTACCCACTCTCTGCCTTCCTCCCATGTGCTCCTATTGGCAGGAGAGGAGCCAATTAAAGGCACAGTTACAGCAGCCAATCAGAGGCACTGTATTAAGCTGCAGGAAGCAACTGCAAAGGACTCTGAGATATGAAGTCTCACCACAGAGCGACCTCACTGACTTTTAAAGAGGCAGGACTACAAATCCCAGGATGCTCTGCTGGCAGGAAAGGAAAGACTCCATTTTGATTCCCTGAGGAGAATTCAGTCAGCACGAGGCAGAGGAAGAGATCAGACCTGAGGGAGAGATGCTGTCTCTCAGGTCAAAATTCAGGCCTCCTCCGCCAGTCTGGACATTCAGCCTGAGAGAGGTGCACATCCAGGCGCATCTGCATTGACGGTGAAACGTTCCAGTGTGAGGTGACCAGTCAGTTCGCCAGGAGAGCCTGCTGTTCCACAACATTTCGTTTGGGCCTTGACCGCAGGATTTGGTGAAGGGGCTTTTGCCCATTTGCAGGAAACAGGGACACTGCACCACAGAAGGAGTTAAATAAACACTGTATACAGACATCAGTGCTGGTAGCCATCATGCTGACACTTGTAGTGCCACCGGGATAAGGGATAAGGCCACCCATTTCTGGGGACACTGTATATAGACATCATTTGTCCTTTCACCTTGCTGAGAAAGATACTGCCTGCTTCACTTTGTAATCTGAGCCAGTTGTGTTTTTTGCCCCTGCTATCTAGGAGTTTAGGTGCACCAACGAAAGTGGCTAGCTGAAGCACAAAGTTTTATCTTTTCTTCAAAAGGACTGAAGCTACTAGTGCCATACGGATCCACACACATATATTCTGGGCTCTGCATATGCATTGGGTGTGTAGGACAGTTTATCTAGGAGGTTAAGCCATTGCATGTTGATTTGAATAACGTGTTTAAAGTTGTGCCTGTGGTGTCAGGGGACAGAAGAGAGAGGCCTGACACAAAGAGTGCCATTCCTCTGCTCTCCTCCTGCCTGGACTCATAGAGCCAACCTGAGTAAAGATAACCAATCTGATTTAAAGTGTCACATTGTGCTTTATTTACCATTTAAGCGTGCCTCTGCTCTTGGGAACATTCTCAGGTTTGGAATCCCCTGAAAGCAGCTTGAATATAGGATTGAGAGCTATATTGCTCTTAAATCTCAGTTATTGCTCTCTAGTTGATTACTTGGATATATATTGTTATTGTCTGTTATTCTTCCACAGAAATATTGCAGTAAAGACAATTTCTGTGTTTTATCATAACGTGTGTTTCTCATTGGTCATTGCACCTACGCTATTGTCAGGTGTGCCAGAGAGGGCTGAGAGTGTTATTAGGGTTGAGAGGCAGAGTAACGGACTGAATCCTCTAAAAGCAGCTCCTTCGGGGGTATCGCTACAGACATATGATTTATGTTATATATAGATACATGAATGCACTTTTCTCTGCTCTATGTGCATTCTTATGTTATTATATTACTAGTACTACCACTACCCATTTGGCGTAAAACCTCTGAAGAAGGACTATAATTAGTCTGAAACATGTAGGGTGTCCACGCCAGTATGTACAACAGCTAGCCCACCAGTATCTATGGGCAGCATGTGCCAGACATGCAGAATGCGTTATTTTGGGTATTATGTATCATGATCTTATATTCACATGTATATCAATTCCATATGATGTTTTTTTTTCGATTTGTACAATTTTATCATATTGTTATAATAAAATATATACTTTTTATCAACATTTTTGGTCTGTCTGTCAAAAATCCACTAGGGGCTTTACCGTGCTATATACACTAATTGTTTCTTGTCTATCTGCTTCTACTTTGTTATAAAGTTGAAAAACCTAAATAGAGAATTACATTAAAAAAAAAGAAAAAAAAAAGAGACATTTATCAACTTTCTGCTGAATTTGAACACAGGTGTGCATATCCAGAAAATGACACATAATGGCACAGTAGAACTACCCAGCATGCAGATTCTTTAATAACTGTCAAGTCTTGCTTCCCTGTGGTTGTTTTTTAAACCACAGGTCCCATCATTCCGAGCTGGAAACTTTTAGTCTGTCTAGGTCTGATTTACAGTTCTCCATTTCAAAAACAAGATGAAAGTGATAAAATAATCCTCCCCATCTGCGCGCTATTGTTTTGCTTCCTGTGCATTCAGCTCGGATTTATATTACAGCATTTAAGAGAAAGTCTCAATTCAAATTCTTATCGGGGGGATCTAAAAACACAGCACTCACTTTTCAATGTGTAGTGGCCCTCTTCCGATGTCTCCTCGTGTCCATTATACTCTCTGTTGGCCAGCTGCCTGTTGGCAGTTTCCAGACGATCTGCACAAAGACAGGAAACAAGATGGAGAAATCAGCGGCTGCAGCGAGGAATCACTGACCCTGCAGACAAATGGGACTGAAAACAAAGCTCATGTGCTACAGTATAGTGACAGCACCATCCACATTCATTGTTGTGAAGTTATATTGGTAAAAACACATCTTCATCAAACTCTCATCAACTACAGTTTGGCTTATAATAAAGCATTATTAACCACTTCAATACCGGACACTTTCCCCGCTTCCTGCCCAGACCAATTTTCAGCTTTCAGCACTGTCACATTTTGAATGACAATTGCGCGGTCATGCTACGCTGTACACATATGAAATTTTTATAATTTTTCCCCCACAAATAGAGCTTTCTTTTGGTGGTATTTGATCACCACTGGGTATTTCATTTTTTGCGCTACAAATAAAAAAATACAGAAAATTTTGAAAAAAAAAAAGTTTTTCTTTGTTTCTCTTACAAAACTTTGTAAATAAAGTATGTTTTCTCATTCACTAATGGGCACTGATGAGGCTGCACTTACAGGCACTGATGAGACAGTACTGATTGGCACCAATGAGGCCGCACTGATGGGCACTGATAATGTGCCACTTATATGAGGCACTGATAAGCAGCACTAACGGGCACTGATATGCAGCACTGACGGGCACTGATATGCAGCACTGATGGGCACTGATAGATGGCACTGATAGGTGGCACTAATAAGCAGCACTGATGGGCACTGATAGGCGGCACTGATAGGTGGCACTGATGGACACTGATAGGTGGCACACTGATGGTCGGCACTGATAGTTGGCACTGTTAGGCAGCACTGATCAATTGGCACTGGCAGGCATCACTGATGGACACTGAGTGCCATCCCTGGTGGTCCTGGGTGGGCATCCCTGGTGATCCTAGGTGGGCACCCCTGGTGGTCCTGGGTGGGCATCCCTGGTGATCCTAGGTGGGCACCCCTGGTGGTCCTGGGTGGGTATACTTGGGGGGGCTGGGCTGATAATCAATCAGCGCAGACCCCCCTGTCAGGAGAGCAGCCGATCGGCTCTCCTCTGCTTGCGCCTGTCAGTGCAAGTGTAGAAAAAGCTAATAAACGGCTCTTCCTATTTACACTGTGATCAGCTGTGATTTGACACAGCTGATCACGTGGTAAAGAGCCTACGTCAGAGGCTCTTTACCAAGATCGGAGACACCACACCACCGATCGGCGCACGTTGCACATCATATGACGCCCAGTCAGGATAACTGAACCACTTTCCGGCTGTCATTCTGCATACGGCAGACGGGAAGTGGTTAAAGAATCCTCTTGGGTCAAATCAGGGTAAGCATTCTTCCTGACCTAATAATGAGAAAGTTGGTTTAAAATCTGAACCTTGCCCTAAATGCTTAAAGTATACCTAAAGTCAAAACTTCTTTTTTTTTGTTTTGGATAGAGTGGAGATTAATTAGAACACCTGACAGTTTTTATTGCTGTCTGTGCCCCCATTAGAGAGATTTACCCTCTCTATTTTTCCTGTTTACCATTATCCTTGAAAAAATGGCCTGGTCATGAAGGGGGGTAAAACTTCCACAGGTTAAGTGGTTAAAGTATAACTAAAGTCAAAACTTTTTTTTTTGTTTTGGATTGAGTGGAGAGGGATTCGAACACCTGCCAGGTTTTTATTGCTGTCTGTGTCCCCATTAGGGACATTCACCCTCTCCATTTGTCCCATTTACCATTATCATTGAAAGTGAAAGTTAAAAAAATACGCAAATTTTGGGTTGTCCCCAGAAAAATAATAGAGGGGAAATCTTCCAATAGGGACACTAGTACTGTTGACCTGGGGGTCCCCAAGGAATTCTCTTAATTTTCAGGGATTTTCTTTCACTTCCTGTTTGGCTATGGGACAGGAAGTAAAGGAAAAGCCCCACAATGGGACACAGATGATGAAAAAAAAAATGGACAGGGGTTGTAACCCTCCCTTACTCTATCCAAAATTGGTAAAAAAGTTTTACCTATAGTTCTGCTTTAAAGTGTTACTAAATTCAGGAGCCTACATTCACTATATCTGGTCTCCCACAGTACACAGAACATGGAGATGCAATTGCTTTAGTAAATATTAACTGCTAAAAACTTTTTCTCATCAGCAGTATATAGCAGTCTTGTGACTTCTATCAGTGTCTGGTTAAAGCTTGTGGGAGGAGTTTTCATTCTATACTGACTATCCTATGAGGACCTATGCAGGACCCCTGACCCTCTGTCTGGACAGTGCTGATTGGTCCTGTGCCGATCACATGCACCCTCCCAAGAAAAGAAAACCTCTCTAGCAGAACACACCAAACTACTGTAAGCATGTGCAGCTTGCCCTCAAGGATCTGTTCTATCGGGAGATGGATTGGGGACAGTGGAAGAATGGGTGGATCAGAGAAGACAGGATCAAACAGACTTTTTTTACACAATGCAGAGGATTAACCCCTTAGGTTCCACAGTGAGTATAACAAGCATGCTTTACTGCATATACAGACTGATTTTACTGCTGAGGGTTTAGTAACACTTTAAGGCTGGGTTCACATTGGTGCAATGTCAGACATTGCATGAGATTTGAACCGCACTTCTGTGCAAATCACATGCGATGTCTGTGCGATGTGACCTCAGCCATACAGATTGTTTGGCTGAATTTGCATCGCATTTGGACCAAAGTCATGCAGGACTCTCTTTTTGGTCCGCACCAGAATCGGATCGGATGGGTGTTCACACCCATCCGATTCCTAACCGAATTGTCAGTTCATACTGCGATATGTTAACCGATCTGGGGGTGTCATTAACTTTGTATTGACTCTCCCAGCGTTTCGCATAGGGCACTGTGAAATGCCTGCGAGTCAGGTGCCATGCGGGAAACCGCAGTGGATTCGCAGGGTTCCCGCATCGCACCATTGTGAACCGAGCCTAAAGAATATATTCAAGCACTACTCAAACATTACTGAATAGCAGTAATTATAATTAGGATTATATGTAAGAAATCAGCTGTACCTCTCAGATCCAGATTGAAGTCATGCAAGCGTCGGATTTCAGCTTCTAGTTTGTTCTTCATGGCTTTGTCCAATGTCTCCCTCTTTGTGGAAGACTTCACCAAACTCTCATAGGCTTCTGAAATCTTGTGGATTTCTGTTTCAAACTGGGGGAAAAAAAATCATTACGTCACTGAATGATGAGTTACAACTCCAATTCTAAAAAAGTAGGGATGCTGTGTAAAATCTACATAAAAACAGAATGCAAGGATTTGCAAATCTCATAAATCCATATTTTATTGCCAATAGAAAACATCACATGTTTAAACCTAAAAAAAAACATTTTAACCACTTACTTACTGGGCACTTTTACCCCCTTCCTGCCCAGGTCAATTAATCACTGCTGGGTTTTTATTTTTTGGTAAACAAACAAATAAACAAAAACATTTTGAAAAAAAAAAAAAAAAAAACATTTTTCATAGTTTTGTTATAAAGTTTTGAAAACAGGTACATTTTCTCCTTCATTGATATACACTGATAGGCAACACTAAAGGGCACTGATGGACGGCACTGATAGGTGGCACTATTGATGAGGCACTGATTGGCAGCACTGATGGGCACTGGTTAGCAGTACTGATAAGCATTGGTAGGTGGCACTGGTGGGTACTATTTAGGAGCACTGGTGGGCAAATGTTGGGACTGATGTCCCTTTTACAAAAGCTGATAATCAGCTTTTTTTATATTCTCCTCACGCTGCTAGCGTGATGAAAAAAAAAAAGCCGATAACTGATCAGCTGTCATTTAAAAAAAAAAAAAAAAGTGCGCTTGTAAGACCGCTGCGCAAATACGGTGTGACATAGTATTGCAACGACCGCCATTTTATTCTCTAGGGTGTTTGAAAAAAATTGTATAATGTTTGGGGGTTCTAAGTAATTTTGTAGCGAAAAAATATGTTTTTAACTTGTAAACACCAAATCGCAGAAAGAGGCTCGGTCCTTAAGTGGTTAAAGTAGAACTTTGACCCCTCACTAATAAGAAAATATATGCTGCAGCACTTAATAAGTGTATCTTTACAGTTCCCTCTTGTTCCCCATGCCGAGTGCCAAAAATACTTGTTAGGCTTG
Source organism: Rana muscosa (assembly GCA_029206835.1). Taxonomy (NCBI): domain Eukaryota; kingdom Metazoa; phylum Chordata; class Amphibia; order Anura; family Ranidae; genus Rana; species Rana muscosa. The sequence goes on from CM055117.1 coordinate 1,028,192,089, forward strand.
TAAGGGGATTCCACCTAAGGCAGCTTCCTGTGATGGTATGGCAACAATGCTGCACTGCTCCTGAATTCAGAGCAGAGCTGCCACTCTTATGTAAACTGTGCCTGTTTGCACTACATTTGAATGAAAAAATGTTGCAGGGGAATTAAGATTGTCAATCAGCTTATCAATCAGCACCTGGTCACACCTAGTCCTGCTGCTCAAACCCTCCCATTGTGAGCTGCAGTGTTTGGGAGGGGGAACGTGTGAGACACAAATGAAAGAAGAATAGGTTTAGTCATGGAAAGTTATTATACTTTATGAGGCTTGTGCATTACATAGTAATTGGATTTGGGACTTATTCAGACTGTCATGCAGAAGCACTTTAAGGGTTTTACCAAGAAACACAAATTAGAAAATAGGATTTTCCATTAATGCAGAAGAAAGTGTACACAGTAATGTTGGTGTCTTTTAAGGCCAGAACACACTCTGGGGAAAGGAGGTCTGCAGTCGGAGAATTTACAAATCCATAACTGCTTTAAAGCTTTTGCAATGTAGCACAAATGTGGATACAGGTACAGAAATAATACAGCTATGAACAGGGACCTTGAGAAAGCATTTTTGTGTTTTACGATTTCATCTGATTCACTGAAAGTAAACTGCTACAATCAGTATATTAAAGTCACAGATGGGATCAGTAAAAGATACAGCTGAGAGCCAAGTAATAACAGCCACTAACAGTCACAGCAAACATCTTTACAAGTTTGGGGCTGAAAATCAATTAGAAAAATCCAAAGAATAAAAGAGTCAAGAGTCTCTTAAAAACTTGCAAAGAGCCAATGATGTGACTACAGATGTAGATAAAGTCATAGGGCAAATGAGCAAAATGACAAAAAATGTTGTGGCTTCTATACAGAGCCAGGTGCTGGGCTACAGCAATATAGAGAAGCAGACATTGGGTTGATTTACTAAAACTGAAGAGACTGCATTGCTGGGCACAGGTGAGGCTGCATTCCTTGGCACTGGTAAGGCTGCATTGCTGGGCACAGGTTAGGCTGCATTAATTGGCACTGGTGAGGCTGCATTGCTGTGTACTGGTGAGGCTGCATTGCTGGGCACTGGTGAGGCTGCATTGCTGGGCACTGGTGAGGCTGCATTGCTGGGCACTCCTGAGCCCTGCATTCTTTATGTAGCACACTCCTGAGCCTATTCTTTATGTAGCATGCTCCTGAGTGCTACTTAGCCATGCATTGTTTATGTAGCGCACTCCTGAACTCTGCACTCTGTTTTTTCTCTGGCACAATGCCATAAATTGAAAGCAGCTGAGCATGTGCAGAGCAGGGTGAGATTTTAGCTAAACCTGCAAAAGGTGCCAGCATGAAGTTATCTAGCAGGATTTCATTTTCTGAGTATCAATTTAAGGCCTCATGCACACTGGACGTTTGGCTACCTCACCGAGACGCCCTTCTTCCTGGTCGCAGTGTTTTGGCAAAAAAATGCTTGACGCTTGTAAAGGCATGTTTAGGCGTATCAAGCACTTTGGCGTTAATTCATTTTGTTGGCCAGAATAAATGCTTGATGTGTCCAGCATTAATGCACGTTGAGACACGTTTACGCGCGTTAAGCATTTTTTCTGCCAAACGCTGCTGCTCCTGGATGTGATGGCAGTGAGTTTTCCTGCCTCTAAATGCCCTGCCTTTAATCACCTAAGTATGCATAGACACATAGGCTAACATGCAGATGCGTTTAAAAGCAGAGAAAAAAAATTACAGACGCCGCTAACAGCAGCGTTAAAATTGTCCAGTGTGCATGAGACCTAAAAGTGTACTTTGAGGGGAAAAGTCCTAATTCCCACTCTCCACATCTACTTCATATTTTTTTTAGAACTCATAAAAATCGACTTGAATCTGCGGTCACGTGATCTTTGGTAAGTGACAATTGGTGGTCTGAAGCTACTCTGTTCTCCCCATAGGTCTGGCTGACCATTCTTGTGTCCATCCCTCACTACTGATATATACTACATGACCCTGTGCTGGATTCTTCCAACAGCCAGGATACAACATGGGAACTGCAAACTGGACCCTCTCGCAGAAAGAGATGAAGATCTAGGACCCGGCGTCCCATGACAGGAGTTTCAAGTAAGTATTTGAGGCTTTCATATAGATTGTGGAGTGAAAGTGGTGTTTCATTTTGTTTCTCCCTGGAGATGAGTTTAATTGGCCCTGCAGAAGGACAAGTAAAGCTGAGTTGATAATGTTCTTAGTAGCCTATTAGTAGTCTAATGCCGCGTACACACGATCGGAAAATCCGACAAGAAAACCGTGGATTTTTTTCCGACGGAATGTTGGCTCACACTTGTGTTGCATACACACGGTCACACAAAATTCCGACCGTCAAGAACGCGGTGACGTACAACACTACAAAGAGCCGAGAAAAATTAAGTTCAATGATTCTGAGCATGCGTAGAATTGATTCAGAGCATGCGTGTTTTTTTGTGCGTCGGAATTGCATACAGACATATGGAATTTCCGAAAAAAAAATTCTTGTCAGGAAAATTGAGAACTAGCTCTCAAATTTTTGTCAAATTTTTGAAAAAAGTCAGATGAAGCCTACGCACGGTCGGAATTTCCGACCAAAAGCTCACATCAAATTTTTCTTGTCGGAAATTCCGACCGTGTGTACATAATAGAAGACTATTCACACGATTATGTTGGGCGCTAATCCCTGGCCTGCATACAGAACACTGCATTGAAGTAGTACCAGCAGAAGGAACCACAATAATGCAATAATGTAGTACCTGCAGAAGGAACCACAATGATGTAGTACCGGCAGAAGGAACCACAATGATGTTGTACCAGCAGAAGATACCACAATGGCGTAGTACTGGCAGGAGGAATCACAATGATGTAGTACTGGCAGAAGGAACCACAATGATGTAGTACCGGCAGAAGGAACCACAATGATGTAGTACCGGCAGAAGGAACCACAATGACGTAGTATCGGCAGAAGGAACCACAATGATGTAGTACCGGCAGAAGGAACCTCAGTGATGTACTACCAGCAGAAGGAACCACAATGACATAGTACCGGTAGAAAGAACCACAGTAATGTAGTACCGGCAGAAGGAACCACGATGCACAGGTATACAGCACACTAGGAAGCGGCACACTAGGAAGCGGGCAATACCAGTGGCAGCCATAGCTCTGCAAAATAAAGATGTACCTTATGGACCTAGAAAAGGTTAGTATTCATGATATTTTTTTTCTTCTTAGTCTAGTGACAGGGGGCACTAAAGGTTATCGCATGCGTTATGATGGTCACGTGACCATTTAACGCATGCGATAATGAAAATGTCAATTCACTATTGCTCGTATGCGGTATTTAGCGCAAACACCAAAAACGTTTGTTAAATACCGCATAAAAAGGCATTAAAGTCAATTCACAAAAGGAAATAAATAAATAGATGAATGCGGTAATTAAGTACTGGTCCAAGCTTGCGATAACTATGCGACAACTATGGCAATGGTCAGACCCCCCAGTGATTGGTTTAAAAAAAGGCTTATATGCAAGTTATTGGCCATAACAGGGGTATTGGGGTCCGGTAATGCCCTGGGGGACATGTATCAATGCAAAACAATGTTTGAAAAAAAGATTGTATTTTCAGGAGCAGTGATTATAATGATTCATTTAAATATAGTGCCTGGGGGGTCCCCTTAGTCTGCCTGTAAAGTGGTGCATCTGTACCGTGCTGCAGCAAAACAGAAATTTCTAAAGGAAAAAAAACGCGTTAAATGCCATTTAAAATGACTCACGGTTTCAATTGCCGACACCTGGCTATTGAAAAAAATGAAAGAAAAAAAACGGCGTGGGGCCCCCCTCCCACCCAGTCCATAGCAAGACCCTTTGGGTCGGATATGGATTTCAAGAGGAACCCCAAAAATTGTGTGGGGTCCCCCCAAAATCCATACCAGACCCTTATCTGAGCAAGCGCCTCCCTCCCCCTCCCTGAGCCATACCAGATTTTAGGGGGGACCCCACACCTTTTTTCAATAGCCGGGTGCTGGAAATTGAAACCGCAAGTCATTTTAAATGGGATTTGACTCATTTTTAATTTCTTTAGCAATGTCAGTTTTGCTGCTCTATGCATGCTACAGATGTTGCGAGCCAAACAGCGGGTGGTGTTCGGCCTATCTCTACTTGTGAGGTGCTTGTGAAAACGTTTTCATGCAGTATTTAAAGCATGATTCGGAAATACAACGCATGCAAGATTTTAAGGAGGGTTTCTTTGTAAATTACGCTGTTTTTTAAAAAAAAACGTTGTGCGTTTTTTTACCGCATACTTGAATGCGGTAAAATTTTGCTTAGTGAATTGTGCCCAGGGTCATTTTAGATTTAAAATAACCCTTATTTACCAGAGAGCTTGGCTTGCAACAAATATCATCCAGAGTATTTTTAATAAAGAAAAAAAATCCTCAGGCAGTGAGCTGGTTAACTGGCAGTAACTATGGTGACGGAATGAAATATGTTTGCTCACTCTAGAGTTCCTGCGGTTTCCTCAATTCTGCAAGGTAAACACTGCGGTCCATAAACTGCTCCACAGAACCCTCTGCGCCTTTCATGTGCTGAGATACAAACAGCTTGGCACGTGAATCGCTGCACATGGCTCCCCATAGCAGAGGCACTCAGTGCAGCTTTTGTCTGCAAGGGGAGGCTGGCCACTGCTAGAATATGTTCATGTTTCTCAGCGGCTCTGCAATTTCCTCTCAGACTCCCTGAGTTCATTGATGGGCCCCGGTACCAGCCCCCTCACTCCGCCCACACTGTAATCCTGACTAGCGTATTCATTATCCTGAAAGAGGAAAAGTCGGCCAGTAGACTCAGGAAAAGATTTCTCTTCTTTCCAAACATTCTACACAGAGGATATCCACATACACCTAGGAGTTCTGCTACAAGAAAGGCTAGCACTCTAACTAAACATGTGAATTTGTGTTGGTTGTTTAGGTAAAGCCCATCGCCTAGGAAAGCTTAAAGGGTAACTCCACTTTCATGGGGAAAAAAATAGCAAATAAAAAAATAATAATATAGCATTTACAAATGCTACACAAGCCATATTATAATTGGATGTTATTAACACCTTCTCACTAGGGTTGCCACCTGTCCAGGATTCACCCGGACAGTTCAGGTTTGGAATCATGTGTCCGGGTTTCAGACTGCCTGAAACCCGGACACATTTTTTAGACTAGACTATGGCTTCCCAGCAGGGTTGCTGGCTGCAGTTGTCTAAGCTAAGAGTGTCTGTTACACTCATTCACACTGCTCAAAGTCAGCACTATCAACCCCCCCGACCCCCCCAAAAAAACCACAGACAGCAGAGGAGAGAAGGCTCACCATCCATCCCTGTCTGTGACTGAAGTCTCCCCTTTTCTCTCCTGCCTCTGAGTATGTACACCAAGGTAAATCAGGGTTCTCAGAGCACCCCTTTAATCAGAGTTCCCCTTTACACCAGAGACCACAATGTTTCCCCTTACATCAGAGTCTTCTCCATACATCAGAGTTCTCAGTGTTCCCCCTTAAATCAGGGTTCCCAGAGCATCCCTTATGTTGGGGGCCCCAGAGTTCTCCCTTACATCAGAGTCTGCAGCATCCCCCCTTACAGTGAAAGGGAACGCTGTGGACTCAGATGAAAAGGGGGACTCTTGTTATTAACTTCATATGATTAGAAATGTTATTTAATAGCAAAATATATGTATAGTTTATACTATAAAAAAATAAAAGTGTTCGGGTTTGACTTGAAGAAAAGGTGGCAACCCTACTTCTCACCCATCTGTACCATGTGATTATCTTTGACCGATCACAGCTAATTGAAACAAAACATACCAAACGAATTTGTTTTATTCAGTAAAATGCTTGCTTATAGCAATGTAATTCACTGCTATAAGCAAACCTAATGTAGGTTATTTACGAAAGGCAAATCCACTTTGCACTACAAATACACTTTCAAGTGCAGTCGCTGTAGATCTGAGGGGGACATGCAAGGAGAATAAAAAATTGTTTTTGCTTGCACATGATTGGGATGATAAAATCCCCTAATTTCAGAGCTTCCCCTCAGATCTACAGCGACTGCACTTACACGTGCACTTGTAGTGCAGAGTGGATTTCCCTTTAGTAAATCAACTGCAATGTGTAAAAAAAAAAAAAACCCTGAGTAGTACAATTTAACTTTGGTAACATTATATTGCTCTGGTCAGTGTGTTAAAAAAATAAAATCGTAATAAGAAAATGTAAAAAAACATATTACTTTTTTTTCATACTGTCTCTAGTCAGTGTCCCTGATCACCGTCACACCAGTTACCGTATATGATGACGCTCTACTGCACTGGTGACATTTTGTAAAAAAAAAAAAAAAAAAAAAAAACTGTGAAAATGTTTTCTTTTAATTTCTTATTTTCCCCAAAATTTGGACAACAAATGACAACTTAAAAAAACCTGCCATGCCTTTTTCCCGTTTTCAGACCTCAAGAAATGAGACAGACCGTCAGTACACCAGGATTGATCGATTTTCATATATATATACCCCATCGTTTGTGGACTCTATACCTTTCCTACAAATTGAATAATATACACTGATTTGGGTTATTTTTTTTTATTGGGTCACCAAAGAAATGTAGCAGAATAAATTTTGGGCTGAATTTATGAAGAACAATTTTTTATTTGCAAACTTTTATAACAGAAATGAAGAAAAACACATTTTGGTTAAAAATTTTCAGTCTTTTTTCCTTTATTTAGCAAATAATAATAAAAAAAACTGTGGTGAATAAATACCACCAAAAGAAAGCTCTAGTTGTGTGAACAAAATTATAAAAATATAGTTTAGGTACAGTGTTGTATGACTGCGCAATTGTCATTCAAAGTGACAGTGCTGAAAATTGTCCTGTGCAGGAAGGGGGTATAAGTGCCCAGTATCGGAGTGGTTAAAAATTCCTTTTAGTTTTAAATCTGCATCTGTAAAATTAAATGCTATATGGCAACCTGGAGGCATTCTGTACACAGTCAGTGTATAGAACTGTTTGTGTGATTGGCTCACTGATTTTCCCAGAACTCTTCTCTAAGATACAAGTTAGATTTTAGGCTTCTTCTGCAACAAAAATTGCATTTTGGTGAGATACTCTCAAAGGGTTAATCACTTATTTTTATAACAAGAAAAAGGTTAATCACTTCTAAAGGGATGCAGACACTGCAGCTTTCTTCGTTAGAACAAACACAAATGCACCAGCTGATTAATAATGAAAAAAATCACTCCTATTCACATTTACTTTGCACATTGACATAAACAAGCAGCTTTTTTCTTCAGAGAAGAAGCTGGCAGTCCCCACAATGTACATACTGGAGACCACCCAGAGGATTTTTTTTTCTTTCTAAACAAAACTAGAGTTATGCTTTAATACCCTCTACCTACTGACCCCCCCCATTCGTTTTTCTGTTTAGAAATACCTATTGAAGCACTTTAATATATATTTGAGTTGGATGTCCCACATTGATGCCAGGCAGTGGCAGTGTGTCCATAGTGGGCGCAGGAGCTCCGCCTCCTCTCTGCTGCACCCGTCACTCAACAATAGATAGATTCATGCATTGCATGAATCTATCTATTGTCGCCGCTGCCGCCCACTATTCAGGTGTCCGGCCCCCTGCTGAGCGGCAGCCATCTGAATCACAGTGGTGGGTGTGTTTTGGAAGTGCCTGATTAGAGCGATAGGCTCTAATAGGCTTCCTGATTAGACCCTGTGGGCTCTAATCGGCTTCCAAATGGTTAAACAGTGGGCGCACTGCTGTGCGTTCCCTGTTTAAACAATGCTGTGTTAGGGAATCGCTTCCCTAACACTGACCCGCCTCTCAGCCAATCAGGTGCACCAGGTCTGGTTACCGGTCACCTGATTGGCTGAAGCGACAGGCGAGCAGAGATGACATCGAGGCCTCGGAGGGAGCGTGGAGGAAGATGGCGCTGACCCGAGAAAGGTAAGTGCCGGGCGGGGGGGAGGGAGAAAACTGGCTGCATTTGAGGGGGCAAACTGGCTGCATTTGAGGGGGCAAACTGGCATCATTTGAGGGGGCAAACTGGCTGCATTTGAGGGGGCAAACTGGCTGCATTTGATGGGGAAACTGGCTGTATTTGATGGGCAAACTGGCTGTATTTGAGGGGGCAAACTGGCATCATTGGGGAAACTGGCTGTATTTGAGGGGGCAAGCTAGCATCATTTGAGGGGGCTAACTGGCTGCATTTGAGGGGCAAACTAGCTGTATTTGATAGGGAAACTGGCATTATTTGAGGGGGCATACTGGCTGTATTTGAGGGGGCAAACTGGCTGTATTTGAGGGAGAAAACTGGCTGCATTTGAGGGGGAAAACTGGCATCATTTGAGGGGGAAAACTGGCATCATTTGAGGGGGCAAACTGGCTGCATTTGATGGGGAAACTGGCTGTATTTGAGGGGGCAAACTGGTGGGATTTGATGAGGAAAACTGGCGGCAACTGATGGGCACAGTAGCTGCGTTTGATGGGCACAGTGAGGCTGCAATTGATGGGGGGTTTTTTTCAGTTTGTTTGCGCCCCCCCAAAAATTTTGAGCACCAGCCGCCACTGATGCCAGGAGTCACAATTGGTGGATCCAGTGATGCAAAAGACCAGTTTTTCTAACACTATCACCCACTGCAGGCTTCAGGCTGGACATCCAATAGGATCATGTTACCCAGACAGTGACATGGACACCAAGAAAAAGACCCCCCTTTCTCTGAAGAGAAAAAGATGAAAGACTTGGGACCTGGCACGTCATGTGACAATGGATTAGGCCAGCTTTATGCTGGCTCAATTTTAGTCTCATCTGACCATAACACATTTTTCCATGTGGCCTTTAGAATCTTCAAGGTGTGTTTAACCACTTCAGCCCTGGAAGAATTTACCCCCTTCCTGACCAGAGCACTTTTTGCGATTCGGCACTGCGTCATTTTAACTGACAATTGCGCAGTCGTGCGACGTTGTACCCAAACCAAATTGACGTCCTTTTTTTCCCACAAACAGAGCTTTCTTTTGGTGGTATTTGATATTTGATCACCTCTGCATTTTTTTTTTTGCGCTATAGACAATAAAAAGCGACAATTTTGAAAAAAAATAAGCAATATTTTTTGACTTTTTGCTATAATAAACATCCCAAAAAAATATATATAAAAAAAACGAATTTCTTTATCAGTTTAGGCCGATATGTATTCTTCTACATATTTTTGGTAAAATAAATCTCAATAAGCGTATATTGATTGGTTTGCGCAACAAAATAGGGGATAGTTTTATGGCATTTTTATTAATATTTTTTTTTTTACTAGTTATGGCGGCGATCAGCGATTTTTATCGAGACTGCAACATTATGGCGGACACATCGGACACTTTTGACACTATTTTGGGACCATTGTCATTTATACAGCGATCAGTGCTATAAAATGCACTGATTACTGTGTAAATGACACTGGCAGGGAAGGGGTTAACCACTAGGGGGCAAGGAAGGGGTTAAGTGTGTCCTAGGGAGTGATTCTAACTGTGGGGGGGCTGGGCTACCTGTGACACGACACTGATCGCTGCTCCCGATGACAGGGAGCAGTAGATCAGTGTCCTGTCACAAGGTAGAACAGGGAAATGCCTTGTTTACACAGGCATCCCCCTCTTCTGCAGCTCCGGCGCGCGCCCGCACAGCGGGAAATTCAAAGCGACGTACGTTGCTTTGCCCAGCCAAGCCATTCTGCCGACATATATATGCATGAAGCGATCGGCAAGTGGTTAAGGTGATCAGATGAAACTAAAACGTAATTATTTGGCCTCAACACCAAGCGATATGTCTGGTGGAAATCCAATACAGCTCACCAACCAAATAACACCATTCCTACAGTAAAGCATGGAGGTGGTAATATCCTGTTATGGGGGTGTTTTTCTGCAGCAGGGACTGGAGCACTTTTCAGAATAGAAGGAAATTCTGCAGCAGGGACTGGATGGGGCAAAATACCATCAAAATCTTGAGGAAAATCTGCTGCCCTCTGCCAGAAAGTTGTCCATGGGTGGAAAGTCTACCTTCCAACATGACAGTTTACCTTCCAACATGACAATGACCCAAAGCACACAGCAAAAATTACCACATAGTGGTTGAAGGAGAAAAAGGTGAATGCGCTTGCATTGCCTTGTCACGGCCCAGACTTAAACCCCATTGAAAATCTGTGAAATGACTTGAAGACTGCAGTCCACAAAATGGTCACCATCAAATTTAAAGTGGATGTAAATCCACTGTCATCCTTTCTAAACTACTGCCATAGTGCTTATCTATAAGGATATAGATGCCTCCTGCATGTATCCTTACCTGTCAAATGTCTCCCCTCTGTCTGTTATAAGAACTGAAAAACTGCAGATTTTGTGGGTGGATCTGTTGTCTGGAGCTCGGTGGGTGGAGTCGTGATGTCAGTAGACTCCCCGCCCACCTCTACACTCCCCTTGTCAACATGCATTTTCTCCTGTGTATTCCTTCTGCTATGATCACTAACATCCAGTCAAAATCCAGAAAAGTAACCACATGACTTCAGAAAAAGAGTGGGGGTGGGAATTAAAAAATAATGCTAGTGCACGAGATATGTAAATAACCTGTCACTCAAAGCAAGGGGGCGGAACGGACAAAGGTTTTTCTCTGTTTGTCCGTTTTATCTCACTGAACAATAAAAGAGGATTGCTCAGAGCTGGATTAACTCTTTGTGGCAAGACCTGGCACAAATGATAGGAAATCTTATACTCTACATTGTGACAGCAAAAAAATAAATAAAACATTTCGGGTTTACATTCACTTTAACTGAACTTGAGGAGTTCTGCAAAGAAGAGTGGGCACATTTTGCAAAGTCTAGAAGTGCAAAGTTAGTAGGGACAAACAGCGGTAATGCACTCTATTGAATAAAAGTTGTTCAGTTTTCCCTGTGGGAAAATTTCCATTGGATTGGAGCTACAGGCTATAGTCTCCCTGCTGTCAGAATACAAAGACACAGCCTGGAGGATTCCCCCATCCACCTCGAATGTGTAGATAGGAGAAATTGGGTAATTTTTCTACATTCAACCTGCTGGTTGAATGAAAAAAAAACACTTATCTATGGTCAGCCTTGGAGTGACCAGCAGGATTAGAGAAGAAGTATAATGCCGCGTACACACGATCGTGATTCATGGCGGTGAAAACACCGCCGTGAATCACGACAGGAAAAACGAGGGAACGGCTTGTTCCCCCACACACGGACGTTTTTCCCGTCATTTTTTCTCTTGACGAGAAAAACGACCGTGTGTAGGCTCCGCGGCAGTGATTCCCTATGGGAAAACTGCCGTGGAAAAAAATGACAGGAATCACGACGAGAAAAATTAGAGCATGTTCTAATTTTTCTCGTCGTGATTAATGCCGTTTTTCCCGTCGGGAAAAACGGCAAAAAGCCCACAGACGATCGTTTTTCTCGTCCAAAGGAAAAAAAATCATTTTTCCCGACGGGAAAAATGATCGTGTGTACGCGGCATAAGATATTTGGCTGGCAAAGAGAGACTTTACAGGACATGAACAAGGGGGCCCCATCACAACTGTGACCTCTGTAAAATCCTGTTTCCTACTCTGCGATCAATCTTGACTCTAGCCAGACTTGGAAGTGGTGGAGACGTCTGAAAACGGTTCCATAAAAAAAAAAAAAAAAGCAATTTCAAAAAACGCACACACACAAAAAACGTGATTTTTTTTAAAAGAACTTTTAAAAGAAAGGAAAAGTTCTCCATACAGCAAGAAAATATGAACAAGTTCACCAAAAGGCTGCCATTAAAGAGCACTTACGATCTATCCAGTCTTCAGCTGTAGAGAAAAAAACTAAGACAAATCCTTAAAAGGCTAAAGAGTCACTCAGCAGGCTGGATTTCCCATAACTTATCAGGTCAATAAGTAAGCTCCTGCCAAGTTAAATGCAGTTATTCTGAGCCGGGGACTGAAATCTCCCCTCCAAGAGTCCTCTGGATCAGGCTTTCTGGTACAATTATCTTATCATTGCATGCGAGTCACTGCCAATTCCAGTTCAAAGAGCAGTGCTGGTGACGTGCCAAACCAAACAGGGAGCCAGGCCACATCTGTAGCTCTCTGCTTACACTTCACAGGGTGACTGCGCTGATTACGAGGGCTTTGCGCACAGGTCGCGGTTGGTGTTTACAGGCTAGAGCACCAGTGGCTGGACCCCTCAGGCAATGGGGAGCAGATGTTAGTTGAGCAGGATTATAATTCTGTGTGAAAGCTTAGTCCACAAAGCAAAATCATCCAGTGAAGGTACTCATTGTAATCTCAGCACTATATAATATACACTCACCGACCACTTTATTAGGTACACCTTGCTATTTCTGGGCTCGACCCCCTTTTGCCTTCAGAACTGCCTTAATTCTTCCTGGCACAGATTCAACAAGGTGTTGGAAACATTCCTTTAGAGATTTTGGTCCATATTCTCATGATAGCATCACACAGTTGCTACAGATTAGTCGGCTGCACATCCATGATGTGAATCTCCCATTCCACCACATCCCAAATATGCTCTATTGGATTGAGATCTGGTGACTGTGGAGGCCATTGGAATACAGTGACCTCATTGTCCAGAAGTGAGATGATTTGAGCTTTGTGACATGGTGCATTATCCTTCTGGAAGGAGCCATCAGAAGATGGGGACACTGTAGTCATAAAGGGATGGAAATGGTCAGCAACAATACTCAGGTAGGCTGAGGCGTTTAAACAATGCTCAATTGGTACTAAGGGGCCCAGAGTGTGCCAAGAAAATATCCCCCACACCATTACACCACCACCAGCCTGAACCGTTGATACAAGGCCGGATGGATCCATGCTTTCATGTTTACGCCAAATTCTGACTCTACCATCTGAATATCGCAGCTGAAATCAACACTCATCAGACCAGGCAACATTTTTCCAATCTTCTATTGTCCAATTTTGGTGAGCCTGTGTGAATTGTAGCCTCAGTTTCCTGTTCTTAGCTGACAGGAGTGGCACCCGGTGTGGCCTTCTTCTGCTGTAGCCCATCTGCTTCAAGGTTCAATGTGTTGTGCAATCAGAGATAATATTCTACATACCTTGGTTGTAACAAGTGGTTATTTGAGTTACTGTTGCTTTTCTATCATCTCAAGCCAGTCTTCCCATTCCCTTCTGACCTCTGACATCAACAAGGCATTTTTGTCCACACAACTGCCACTCACAGGATATTTTCTCTTTTTCAGACCATTCTCTGTAAACCCTAGTGATGGTTGTGCGTGAAAATCCCAGTAGAACAGCAGTTTTTGAAATACTCAGACCAGCCGTTTGGCACCAACAACCATGCCACATTTAAAGTCACTTAAATCCCCTTTCTTCCCCATTCTAATGATCGGTTTAACCTTCAGCAAGTCGTCTTCACCACATCTAGGTACCTAAATGCATTGAGTTACTGCCATGTGATTGGCAGATTAGCAATTTGTGTTACCAGGCATTTGAACAGGTATACCTAAAAAGTGGTCGTTTAGCGTATTTCTCCATTGCCTAGTGCTGCTGTTCTGCATATACTGAACAACTGAGAAAGACGTTCTCTTCAAAAACAACAGCCCAATATGTCCTTAGTCCTTGCTTATTCAATTCCACATCTTTTGGTAAGAGGTACATGAGTCTTTAACATTGGCAGCACAGTGTGGGACTTTCCAGGTAAATATCCCCTACATGCCCTAAGTAATTCTTATAAGCACTAGGGTCCTTGGTTCAAATCCAAACCAAGACACTACCTGCATGGAGTTTGCATGTACTCCTGTGGTTGCATAGGTTTCCTCTCACACTCCAAAGCCATGTTGGTAGATTTATTGGCTCCTGTCCAAATTGACCTTAGTATGTGTATGTAGGTAGGGATCTTAAATTGTAAGCTCCTTGTGGATAGTGAATGATGTTAATTTACAACATGAAAAGCTCTGTGTAAATTGGCGGCGCTATATAAATGCCAGTAATAAATGAATAAAATTAAAGCACACCCTAACACATACCCAACATGGCCTCTACATCTCAAAATACAGTTCTGATTTGTAAACAGAGGCTCTTTTACTGCCCATGATGTATTATACAGTAGACTCTTTCCTCTACTGTAAAGCCATGTACAACCTTAAAGCTGAATTCTAGGAATTCGGCCTTTTTCTAAAATCTGCTGGTTTACTATTGGTTAAGTCCATGTCATGTGCATGTCACCTTGTGGACTTTTCTCTTAAATTTAAAAATGGCGGTTTTACTAAACGCAGGGAGTACAACTATCGCTACACTCCTGGTGCTCTGATAGAATAGATACTGCCTTTTCTTTACAGCAGTGGCTATGCCTGTCCCTCTCCTCTGCTGCCTATTTACAGAAGGCTTTGTATTATGTGAACGAGTTCACATAATACAAAGCACTCTGTGAATGGGCAGGAGGAGGGGAGGAGCGGTCACAGTGGCTGCATACAACTCTGCAGCTGCAGGAGCGGAGACCAGAAAATCCAGAATTGGAGTACAGCAATAGCTATGCTCTCAGTGCTCAGTAAAAGTTATGTAACTGTTAATTAAAGAGATAAGTCCAAAAAGTGGCATGCACCTCGTTGGACTTAACCCATGGTAATCCAGAGCAATTTAGAGAGTGTCTGAAATCCTGGAGTTCAGCTTTAAAGCTGATGTCTAGACAAACAGCTAAATGCACAAAGGATTTATATTTCTGCCCATCCATTCCTTAGATTTACACAGCACAGCCCTGTCCAGCAGGGCAGGAGACCTGACTTTTCTCTACTGCAGTTAAGTATTACAACTGTGCCTTGTCCCTGCCAAAGGCTATGAATATACAATGAAAGGGGAAGAATCAGACTGATCTCCGCTCTCTGTCACTCTACACCAGGGGTGCCCAACCCTTTGAAGAGCGAGGGCCACATAAGCGACTTGGTAACTGGTCACGGGCCACAATAAGTGAAGCGAAGGAAGACAGATCCGTGTCCACTCTGTATAGGCAGAACGGACACAGCCCACTCTACTCTGTGGGCCCTCCCATCCGATCCAACTAGATGGAAGGGGACGGATCCCCTTCTGTTTTTTTTTTGTGGATTGGATTGGAGGTAGGTGGGTGCAAATGGACACAAGTCCGTTTACATCTGCAGCTCAAAAGAGATGCATGGAGGGTCTGTGTGGGTTGAACCAATCACATGGTTAAAGCCCCATACACACTATCAGTTTTTCTGCAGGTTTTTGTCTTCAGGTTTACCAAAACCATCTAATATGAGGTGAAACCTGAAGAGTTTCAATTCGTATGCAATCAGGCAGGCCCTTGCACTACATGGTTTGGGTAAACCTGAAGACAAAAACCTGCCGAAAAACTGATAGTGTGTATGGGGCTTAAGGCTGCTTTCACACTGCTGTGCTGCCGTTTACCTGCACTGCGGGTGCAGCACAGTGGACCTGTGGCTTTCCTGGGTTAGCTGCCCTTTGCCATCGATATCTATTATATCCTGCAGGTGTGGTGCACTGTATGAAAGCACACCAAACCTGCAGGTAATAACAGAAGTCTATGACTCAGTGCAGGTAACCCGCAGGTGCACTGCGCTGCACCTGCGGATCAGCTTGAAATCAGCCCAGTAACCTCTGCAGAACAGATATGCCCAAATATACACAGTTTTTAGTAATAAACTTACCTTTAATAACAGTCTTCCATTCAGGTATCCCCTTCTGTTGCTGTCCCAGGCAGATAGCATTTGGTATCACTCCGCTTGTGACAGGAGCCGGTGACCTGCCAAGCTTGTTCCGCCTAACGGTATGGTTCCAAGCTTGACTGCGCAGGCGCAATCCGAGGCGACGGAAATCTCCGAGCTTAAACAGCTGTTCGGCAGCGCCTGCGCAGTCAAGGGGGGGGAAGCATATCGATAGGACGCGCTCGCTCCTGATGCTTCATTACACACGCCGCTTTCCTATTCATACAGCAAGGGGCGGCTCAGATGTGATAATGAGCTGTGCACTTTGTTTGTTTATCCACAACGCTCTATCCAGCAAGGGGCTGTATAGAGTGTCGTGTATAAACAAACAAATCGCACTGCACAATATGACATCTGCTGTATGAAGAGGAAAGCAGTGTGTGTAATGAAGCATCGGGGGCCAGCGCGTCCACAGTTGCCGAGACTATGGTTCCTCCTATCGCTCTGGTTCCCTCTTTACTGCGCAGGCGCAAGCCAAGCCGACGGAAATCTCCGAGCTTCAACAGCTGTTCGGCTGCGCCTGCGCAGTTGAGCTTGGAACCATACAGATAGGGGAACCAGAACGACAAGTCACCGGCACTATACAGGAAGCATCCACTTATGTGGCTCTGCTCCCTCTGCAGCCACTTGCTTCCTCTACCGCTGGGTTCATTCAGAGCGATCTGGGCTTCCAAACCTGCTATCCCAAAGCAGAAGGTCGCGGGCCACATCAGAGGGCTCCGCGGGCCACATGTGGCTCCCGGGCCACTGGTTGGGCACCCCTGCTCTACAATTTCCTACTAGTGTATCAACCTGTCTTTTGTTAGCACATGAGCTTTGAAGCACAACTGTCCAACTCCTTGCAGTGCTTCTCCCTCTCCCAGTCGGAGTACTGCTGGACAGGGACTGAAGAAGGCTATTTGATACCAAGGCATATGGGAATATGTACTTCTTACAGTAAAAATTAAATAAAAAAATTACGATTTATTAATGGACACGAAGCTGCATTAATTTGTTTTATCTGCCTGAAATACAGCTTAAAGAAAACATGTAGATAGCGTACCTTTTGAAGTTTGTCTGCTTTTTCATAGCAGATCTCCAGTTGCTGTCTCAAAGTTCCATTCTCCTTGGTTAAGATCTCCACCATCTGGTGTGCCCGTTCCACAATGGTGAAAGCCTCTGGCGGGAGTGGCTGGATAGGTGATGGGGATGGGGATGGTGTTGGGTGGGATGTCATCCCCATCGGGAATAATGGCAGAGAGGATAAGTGCAAAGAGCTACTGATGGAGGATGCTTGGGAGGACATGGGGCTGTGGTGCTGCAGCGGGACAGATGGGAAGGGAAGCTGAGGAGGCTGCTGCCGGCTGCAAATGAAAGAAAACAAAAAATGTAAAGATGAAAAGTCAGCGCTGGGACATTATATTTAGAGAGTGCTGAAATGAACAGAATTAAAAATGAACATAATGGGTTTTTTCGTACACTGCAATGCATGTGGGAGTTGCACCATCTCTCAACTCCTGCATGTTCACATTGTGCTGTGCTCTGCAACGTAAAGGTGACCTCTGCTTTGGCTGGGTGTATAGCTTAGCAACCACATCTCCTTCCACTAATTTATAGGGGCACTCCAGAACAACATGAACATATCAAATTCCAACTTATTCAGCTAAGAAGCCAGCCTTCTGGAATTCTCCTTGTGGAACTGTCTGACCCACAAGAAAATAAAAAAAAAGGACAGAAAAATGCCTGTTGATTTGCCAGGAATCCGGTGCCTTTTGCTAGACTGAATAATATTGTTACAATATAGTCATAAATGAAGCCTGCAAACACTGTTTTTAGGCTTTATTCACACAGGAGCTGCTGTCAGGGGATTTGAAGGGGTTGACTGGTTGGGAGGTGGGGTATAACATCACATCAAATACCAATAGCCTCCTTATAAACCCCATTGTCATTTGGAATTTTTCTGTACTCTTTTACTGCATACAGTGGGTAAAATAAGTATTGAACACGTTACCATTTTTCTAGGTAAATATATTTTTAAAGGGCGGATTAGACATGAAATTTTCACCACATGTCCATAACAACCCATGCAATTCATACATACAAAGAAACCAAAACAAGTTCAGAAATAAAGTTATGTGTAATAAAATGGAAAGAAAGGGAAGTGCAAAAAGGCATTGAAAGCCAAGACACCAGCGGAAATCTATCAGTAATTAGAAAGCAATTCTGTCAGTGCAAATTAATATCAGCTGGTTCAGTCTCAACTGATGGCCTATAAAAAGGTGTCTCATTACCAAGGTGTCACACAAGAAACATCCCATGATGGGTAAAAGCAAAAAGCGCTCTCAAGACCTTCACAACCTTATTGTTGCAAAACATACTGATGGCATTGGTTACAGAAGGATTTCTAAACTTCTAAATGTTCCAGTGAGCACTGTTGGGACCATAATCCGGAAGTGGAAAGAACATAATTTCACCATAAACCGGCCACGACCAGGTGCTCCTTGCAAGATTTCTGACAGAGGAGTGAAAAGAATTATCAGAAGACTTGTCCAAGAGCCAAGGACCACTTGTGGAGAACTTCAGAAAGACCTGGAATTAGCAGGTACAATTGTTTCAAAGAAAACAATAAGTAATGCACTCAACCACCATGGCCTGTATGCACGCTCACCACGTAAGACCCCATTGCTAAAGAAAAAGCATGTTAAAGCTTGAGTAAAGTGATTGTAAACACACTTATGCAACTTGCACCTACAGGTACGCCTAGATTAAGGCTTACCTGTAGTGTTTGCATTACCTCCTAAACCTGCACGGTTTAGGAGATACTTTCCAAAAAATAATTCACTGTTGTCTACGGTGCATGCGCGCCATAGACAACGGCGCTGCCACACTGTCAACGCCGGTTTTATCAATGGATAATGTCGGCTTTGATGGCTCCCACGCGCATGCGCAGTGACGTCATCGCAGCTCCGGAGCGGCAATACCCGGAAGTAACCTTCCGGAGCGACGTCTGCAGCCGGAGGGGGAGACGAGGACGGCTTCAGGGGCTTCGATCTAAGGTAAGTAATGCATTATGAGCTAGTATGCTAGCCATACTAGCTCATTATGCCTTTCTCTTGCAGGTTATTCTTTTTTTTAAAAAATATGTAATTGGGTTTACAACCACTTTAAAGTTTGCTGCACAACATTTTAACTGAGCCTGTGAAACACTGGGAGAATATAGTCTGGTCAGATGAGACCAAAATTGAACTCTAGATGCCATAATACACACCATGTTTGGAGGTCAAATGGCACTGCACATCACCCCAAAAACACCCCCATACCAACAGGGAAGTTTGGAGGTGGGAAGATCATGGTGTGGGGCTGTTTGTCAGCATATCGTACTGGCAAACTTCATATCACTGAAGGAAGGATGAATGCAAAAATGTACTAAGACATTCTTGATAAAATTCTGCTGCCATCTACCAGGATGATGAGGATGAAACGAGGGAGGACATTTCAGCAAGACAATGATCCCAAACACAAAGACAAGGAAACTCTCAATTGGTTTCAAAGAAAGAAAATAAAGCTGCTAGAATGGCCCAGCCAATCACCTGACTTGAATCCAATAGAAAATCTATGCAAAGTACTAAAGATCAGAGTTCATAGAAGAGGCCCACAGAACCTTCATGATTTGAAGACTGTTTGTGTGGAAGAATGGGCCAAAATCACACCTGAGCAATGCATGCGACTAATTTCTCCATACAGGAGTCTTGAAGCTGTCAAATCTGTCAAATTGAATTTTGGGGCATTTAGAGAAAAAAACGAAAAAAACTAAAGCCCACACAGTAATGCCTTGTACACACGGTCGGAATTTCCGATGAAAAAAGTCAGACGGAATTTTTTCATCGGATATTCCGACCGTGTGTGTGCCCCATTGGACTTTTTCCGTCGGAAATTCAGACGGAGTTAGAAAGAGAACATGTTCTCTTTTTTCCGCCGGAAAAAATTTCTAGCGGAAATTCCGTTCGTCTGTTTGGAACTCAGACGGAGAAAAAAAAACACGCATGCTCAGAATCAAATCGACGCATGCTCGGAAGCATTGAACTTAATTTTTCTCGGCGCGTCGTACGTCACCGCGTTCTTGACGGTCGGAATTTGGTGTGACAGTGTGTATGCAAGACAGCTTGAGCGGAATTACGTCTAAAAAAATCCGTCGGAGTTTATCCCGACGAAAATCTGATCGTGTGTACAAAGCATTACAGTCACATTGCACAATTCATTTTAGGTTTATCAACAACTATATAGCATAAGTGTATACTTAAACATACCATTTTGCTTGTAAGCATTTAGGAAGGCCATTTGTGCTGGTAAATTTTGTTGATCTAAAACAGGAGTCTCCAAACTTGGGCTCACAGGCCAGATCTAGCCTGGTCAAGATTTTATCTAGCTTGCAGCTAGGGTCATTGGCTTCTCACACAGGTCTTAAGGTCTGCCTATAGTCTCAATTTCTCTCCAACATCTACACCCTCTTTTTCTGGTCTCTGGTGCAGGTTTCCCTGGCTGCACTGCCATTGTGTCATCATTGGCTGCTAGGATGGCTGGCATCCAATCAACTAATCATCTGCTTGCCCCAGGATTCACAGGAGGGCAGCATTTCCTCTGTCCTAACCTGCTCTGCCTGCTGCTGCAGCTACATTCCTGGGTCGGCTCTCAAGTTTCCCAGCCATGCTGTAAGGGTTGACTTTGATGGAGATTCTAATGTAAGGGGGTGTTGGTTATGTGATGAGGCACTGAGACCTTGAGGAATGTAGAATTCAGCTTTATTTGAGTAGAATAGCATACATGTGTGAGAACAGGATTACAGGAGAGAGCAGAGAAAAAGACAACCATCCTTCCTGTGCAGAATATACAAGCATATATAAAAACACAGATGCTGGCATATCACTACAGCGCCATCTATAGTTCGGAGTGCATAGCAGATGCTGTTGCAGGACTCTGATGAAGACTAGGGATGAGCCGAACACCCCCCGGTTCGGTTCACAACAGAACCTGCGAACAGACCGAAAGTTCACGCAAACTTTAGAACCCTATTAAAGTCTATGGGACTCGAACGTTCAAAATCAAAAGTGCTAATTATTAAGGCTAATATGTAAGTTATTGTCCTAAAAAGGGTTTGGGGACCCGGGCTCTGCCCCAGGGTACATGTATCAATGCAAAAAAAAGTTTTAAAAACTGACGTTTTTTCGGGAGCAGTGATTTTACCCTCCCTGGAGGTATGATTCTGTCTGGAATTTTGTACCAAAAGCGGTACAATTATTTTGCATGGAAATTTAGTGTTATGTATTGTAGGCCTGCAATTCTTAGTAACTACTTACTTAAACCTGACCAAACAATAGTCTAGTAGACATCCCGGGTATGATGAAGTTTGAACCACAAAATCATAAATTATAATATAATAAATAACTATAAATAATTATAACAAATAGTAATGTAATTATAATAAAAATTATTCACTAATGTAATCAAATCAAAAACACTGAAATTTGCTTAGTTGCAGAATTGTCGCTGTCATTACTTTCAGTGTTTGATGACGAATTTCCCCACAAATCGCTATCGCTCAATTCTGCAAGTGATTCTAATTTATTATCGCTGTTTTCTAGCTGGTCTAAAACCACTTTTGACGTAAACGGACACTTTTTGGTTGCTATGGACAATCTCCAGTTTCCAGGCAGAAAGAACAGTTTTTATAATATAAATCTGCATGCAGGGCACTGGATTAACCACTAGGGACAAAGGGGTGTGTAATTTTTTTATACAGTACTGTAATCTGTAAGATTACAGTATACTGTATGTGTATTGTGTTTTTACTTTTTTGAATTTGGCGCCGATCTCCGCCCCCGTGCGCCGCAACGTCGCAGGGAACGGAGCTCGGCACTCAGCAGTGTGAATCGAGCGAGGAGACAGCTTGCACACACTGCGGGGAGACATCGCAGGATCCAGGGAACAAGGTAAGTAAGTCTCCCTGTATCCTGCAATGCAGCCCGAGTCTGGCTCGGGGTTACCGCTTATGGTATGAAAAGTTCACCCCGAGCCCGACTCGGGAATACCGCTAAGGGAATTAATGATGCTTAAAGTGAAAAAAAGTGAAATATTCCTTTAAATATCGTACCTGGGGGGTGTCTATAGTATGCCTGTGAAGTGGCACGTGTTTCCCGTGTTTAGAAATGTTCCTGCACAAAATGACATTTCTAAAGGAAAAAAAGTAATTTAAAACTGCTTGCGGCTTTAATGTAATGTCTGGTCCCGGCAATATGGATGAAAATCATTGAGAAAAATGGCATGGGTACCCCCCCAGCCCATTACCAGCCCCTTTGGGTCTTGTATGGAAATTAAGGGGAACCCCGCACCCAAATTAAAAAAGGAAAGGCTTGGGGCCCCCAGGCCCTATATACTCTGAACAGCAGTATACAGGCGGTGCAAACAAGACAGGGACTGTAGGTTTGTTGTTACGTAAAATCTTTTTGTAATTTTGAACTGGCACATTTTTAAAGTGTAGCTCCAGCCCAAAAAGCTATTTTTAAGCTTTTTGGAAAACATAGGGAAGGGTTATTACCCCTGTAACATTTGTTTTGCTGTCTGTGCCCCTGTTCAGAACATTTCACCTCACTTTCCGTCCCAATGACAAAGGTTTTTTGAAAATTTGTTTTTTTTTATTCAAACAAGGATTGGTGATAAAGTATCAGTGGAGAGAAGACACCTTTTTTCCATATTAACTCTTAGGCCTCATGCCCACGGGCGTTTTTTCAGCCGCGTTTTTGAGCGTTTTTTACAGCTTAAAAACGCCTGTCCATGTTAGTCTATAGCTTCATGCCCACCTAGGCGTTTTTGAGCTGTAAAGAGCATAGGCGTTTGTAAGCTGTAAAAAAAACCCAGGGCCAGTGCGTTCCTCAGCGTCAGAACTAGGCAGGAAAAAACGCGAGCGTCAAAAAACGCGCAAAAACGCGCACTAACGCGCAAAAAAACGCGCACTAACGCGCGGTCGCGTTTTTAGCTCCGACGTTTTTTTTTTTTTTTTTTTTCAAAAAAAAAAAAAAAAAAAATATTTACAATAACATGGACAGGCGTTTTTAAGCTGTAAAAAACGCTCAAAAACGCAGCTGTAAAAACGCCAGTGGGCATGAGGCCTTACAGGAAAGAATTTCCCTTCCTAGGGGTAGATTTCCTCTCACTTCCTGTTGTCTCATTCCGTTTGCAAGTAGGAGTCGTTTGTAAGTTGCATGTTTGAAAGTAGGGGCCTGCCGTATATACTCTGCAGAAATTTGTCCCTTAGGTGTTGGTGTTGCCACAACACTGTAAGCCCTCACAGTTACTCTTGGTGGGCGCTGGAACGCTCTGCTGTACACTATTATATCAAGAATTGTAATTACATGCCATTGTTGAACAGTGGTAGAAAAAATTGGTGGTGGTGCTGCTTGGTGGGCGCAGAAATAGGCCCTGCTATGAATTATTAGATCAAGAATTGTAATTACATGCCCCTGTTGAACAGGGGCATGAACTGCAACCCCTCACAGATACTCTAGTTGGAGCGCAGGAATGAGTCCTGCTGCAAAGTATTGCATCAAAAATTTTAATTACACGCCCCTGTTAAACAGGGGCTGAAAAATTGGGCCTTAGGCACTGGTGCTGGTGCCACAACACTGCAACCCCTCACAGATACTCTAGTTGGAGCGCAGGAATGAGCCCTGCTGCAAAGTATTGCATTAAAAATTGTAATTACACGCCCCTGTTAAACAGGGGCTGAAAAATTGGGCCTTAGCCACTGGTGGCGGTGCCCAGAAACAAAAATGTTCTTACATGCTATCAGCATGATCATTGAGGAGGAAGAGGATAGTCACTCAGCATAACAAGATAGTCACTCTGCATCAGCATAGGCAGTCTTGAAGGGATCTGACATTTCAAAGAAAATTATTCTCTTACATCAGCATCAGGTGCTTGGTAGCTGGTGGTGATCCAAGACTGATTCATTTTCATAAAGGTCAGTCGATCGACCGAGTCGGTGGACAGGCGCACCCTGTGATCGGTTACAAAGCCTCCAGCAGCACTGAATGTGCGTTCCAAAAGAAAGCTGGATGCAGGACAGGCCAGTAGCTCAATTGCATACTGTGCAAGCTCTGGCCAGGGATCCATCCTCAAGACCCAGTAACCCAGAGGATTTTCGGTGGGAAAGGTGTCCAAGTCTGATCTTGCCCCTAGGTATTCCTGCACCATGTAAAACAGACGCTGGCGATGGTTGCTGGAACTGATCATACCTTGGGGCTGCGGATTAAAAAATTGTCTGAACGCATCGGTCAGACGGCCACCTTCTCCACCGCTCCTTCTTTGACTGACCGAAGGCTTAGCAACACGTTGTCCAGGACCAGGAATTTGTAACCTCTCAGTCTCTGGGAACGCGTTGCACAGACCTTTCTGCAAAGCCTCCAGAAAATGTTTCATCCTCTGCTCCCTCTGCGACGCCACGATAAGGTCCGCAACCTTACCCTTGTAACGTGGATCAAGGAGGGTTGCCAGCCAGTAATGATCCCTCTCCTTGATAGCACGAATACGAGGATCCTTCCGCAGGCTTTGCAGGATCAGGGAGGCCATGCAGCGTAGGTTTGCTGAGGCATTCGGTGTGGAGTCCTCTGGGTCACTGAGGATGACATGATCCGCAGCCACCTCCTCCCAGCCACGTACAAGTCCATGTGTTTCTTGGGACTGTAATTGATTCCTTGAAGACTACTGCTGATGCTGAGTGCTAGGCTCCACCTCCATGCTGACACAATCCTCCTCCTCCTCCTCTTCCTGTGTGATAGGCGGGCCAGCAAGAACACTGTCTGGATAAAGGGGGTCTTGAGAGGTAAGGAAGTCCTCCTCTTCCTCCCTCTGTTCTGCCTCAAGTGCCCTGTCAATTATTCCATGCAGCATGTGCTCCAACAGGTAGACAAGAGGGACAGTGTCACTGATGCATGCACTGTCACTGCTCACCATCCTCATGGCCTCTTTAAATGGTGACAGGACAGTGCATGCATCCCTGATCATGGCCCACTGGCGTGGGGAAAAAAATCCAAGCTCCCCTGACCCTTTCCTGGTGCCATATTGCAACAGATACTCATTGATGGCCCTCTGCTGCGTGTGCATCCGCTGCAGCATGGCCAACGTAGAGTTCCACCTGGTGGGCATGTCACAGATTAGGCGGTTCATGGGCAGGTTGTAATCCTTTTGGAGGTCAGCCAGCCGAGCACTGGCATTATATGACCGGCTGAAATGCACACAGAGTTTCCTGGCCTGCTTCAGGACCTCCTGTCCCCCAAGCACACCAGCTCAAGCACCGCATGGCATCTTTTTGAATGCGTACTTGCGTAGCCCCTTGAATGCCTACGGAGCACCGCTGGTTCCGAGGACAAAGCACAGGAAGAGGCCATGGAGAAAGAAGAAGAGGCGGGGCTGGAGGAGAGAGGTGTGTCAGAATCACCAGTAGTAGCATTTTGGAGGCATGGTGGCGGAACAACCTTCAACACTACTGCACCTTGTTCTGCATCCTTCCCATCAGCAGAGTCACCCAATGCGCCGTGAAAGATAGGTGACGTCCCTGTCCATGCCTGCTAGACCATGAGTCAGCGGTAATATGCACCTTACCGCTGACCGCCCTGTCCAGCGAGGCCAAGACATTGCCTTCCACATGCCGATAGAGAGCCGTAATCGCCTTCCGTGAGAAAAAGTGGCGTTTGGGAACCTGCCACTGAGTAACCGCACATTCCACAAACTCACGGAAGGGGGCAGAGTCTACCAACTGAAAAGGCAGCAGTTGAAGTTCTAGCAATTTAGCCAAGCTAGCATTTACCCGCTGGGCATGTGGATGGCTGGGAGTGAACTTCTTTTGGTGGTGCAGCAGCTGGGGCAGGGAAATTTGCCTGGTACAATCGGACGTCGGTGTATCGATAGCAGATTGCCCGCAAGTACTTGGCTGTGACACACCTAATTCTACACTTTCATTCCTCTCATTGCAGGTTTCAGAGAGGATTGAGGTATAGTGGGGTTGGAGATCCCTGCTGATGAGGAGCAAGGAGAGGTCCGCTTTGTTCTTTGGTGTGGGTTTTTTTTTTTGTATGCTTGCCAATGGACTGCATGGCACGTCGACATATGTCTGGTCAAGCACGTGGTGCCCAAGCGGCTCATGTTTTGGCCACGCGAGATACGCTTCAGACATATATTGCAAATAGCAACGGTGCGATCTGCTGCACACGTCTCAAAAAAGGCCCACACCAAAGAACTTTTGGAATAACATGCAGAGACAGCAGCACCCTGAACATGCGTAACACTGCAGTGTAATGCAGTCGGTTGGCTGCCCTTAAGCTGGCCCCTGGAGGGCATCCTGCCTCGTTGGAGATGTGCCTCCTCCTCCTCCTCCTATCAGGCACCCACATGGAGTCAGTGACCTCATCATCCCCTCCCTCCTCATCACTGGAGCAAATCTGGCAGTATGCTGCAGCTGGGGGAACATGACTGCCAGATTGCTGTCCTTGTTGGGCACCCCCTCTATCTGGGCTCACGTTACTGCCTTCCTCTAGCTGGGTACCATCATCGGAGCCTTCAAAACGCTGGGCATCCTCCTGGAGCATGTACCCAACACTGTGGTCAAACAGTTCGGGGGACTCCTCAGGAGGACATGGTGGGGCTAGGGAAGGAGTGACCGATGCCATTGAGCTGAGGGAAGAGGCTGCTTTGCCAAACAAAGTACCCTGAGCCTGGGTGAGAGAGGATGAGGACGGCTTGGTCATCCACTCTACCAAGTCTTTGGCATGTTGCGGGTCAACATGGCCAGCTTCCGAAAATAAGGACAAGCGTGTCCCACGGCCACGTGCTGATGAGGATACACCGTGTCCACGACCAGCACTGTTGCCTCTAGACACAGAGCCTGCTTGCCCTCTTTTATTGGTTCGTGACTGTCTGCCTCTACTTCTTTGCCTTCCAGACATACTAATGGCCTGCAGTGAGATGTAGCTGCACAAAGGTGGGATGTATATATATAGATCTATAGTGATTATACTGCAGCTAGCACAATCAACTGCCTGCTGTGGTATTAGTATGAGAAAAGCAGCAATTGTCTTCAGTTAGTTTTAGGTGCACACTGTGCAGAAGACACAGTACACTAACTGAAAATATTTGCAGCTCCCTGCCTGTGGTATTAGTTTGAGAACACCACCAATTGTATTCAGGTACCTTTAGGTGCACGCTGTGCAAAGGACAGAAGTACACTAAATGAAATTAATGCAGCTCCCTGCCTGTGGTTTTAGTATGAGAACACCACTAATTGTATTGAGGTACCTTTAGGTGAACGCTGTGCAAAGGACACAGTACACTAAATGAAATTAATGCATTTCCCTGCCTGTGGTTTTAGTATGAGAACACCACTAATTGTATTGAGGTACATTTAGGTGAACGCTGTGCAAAGGACACAGTACACTAAATGAAATGAATGCAACTCCCTGCCTGTGGTTTTAGTATGAGAACAACACTAATTGTATTGAGGTACCTTTAGGTGCACACTGTGCAAAGGACACAGTACACCAAGTGAAAATACTGCAGCTAGCACAATCACCTGCCTGCCTGTCAGTATAGAGAATACGGTAACAGGAACGGTTTTAGCTAAACTGAGTACAGCGTGTAAATATATATACAACACTTAGGATGCATATATATCCTCTACACACTGTAACTGCAGCTAACTGACTCACCTGCCTGCTCTATCTAACTCAAAATGAATGACACTGTCTCTCTCTCTCTTTAACCTCTCTCTTTAACCACCGCAACACCCTACACAAGGCCGCAACGGAGGCGGCCTTATATAGTGTGGGGCGTGTACTAAACCCCCTGAGACATAATTGGCCAAAGCCACCCTGGCTTTGGCCAATTATGGCTCTCCATTTTTTGCGCGATGTGATTGGCCAAAGCATGCAGGTCATAGTGCATGCTTGGCCAATCATCAGCCAGCAATGCACTGCGATGCCGCAGTGAATTATGGGCCGTAACGCGTCACTCAAATTTGGCGCGAACGGCCCATAATGTTCGACATTTGGCGAACAGCCGAACAGGCGATGTTCGAGTCGAACATGGGTTCGACTCGAAGCTCATCCCTAATGAAGACCCTAATGTAAGGGGGGCTCTTATTTAAGGAGGAGCTTTAATGAGGACCCTGATGTAGGTTGGAAACTATGATAGGGACTTTGATTTAAGGGTGGACTTTGATGTGGACTCGGAATTTCTTTGTTTTGTTTTTCTAAAGTTCTCCCTCTCTTTCTGAATCATATCATGTCGATTACAAAAAACTCCAAGTAAAACGTATTAATTAATTTACATTTTATTAATTTATGAAGCCGAGTTTTATTGATCTGTGAATGTATGAAAAATATTTGATGAGCCCTTGTACTAAAAAGTTTGGAGACCCCTGGTCTAAAAGATCAAATCTAGACTTGTGTGTACCTAGGTTAGAACTAAACCTAGATTGATTTCCCTGGGCTTTTACGGCCATACTTAAATTACACTTGTAAAGCTGAGACAGTATTAGGCAAGCCATACATGGTTCAAATGTCGGCCTGTTCAGCAGGAACCAGCTGAGATTCGAACTGTGTATGGGCAGGCTGAATGTACCAAGTTGATCGATCGATCAACTTGGGTACAACCAGCATGGCTGGGTTTTACCTGCGATTAACGCTAGCAGCTGCTATAATCGCTAGCAATAAACACTATCTTCTCCCGGCAGGGATGGTTTCCCCCGCCCTCCCGCTAGGAGAAGACAATGGCCCAGCAGGAGGGATTCCCACATCGACACTGTCTGTGTGGATGGGGGAATCTAGCAAGTCCTCTAGCAACTATTCAGCTCCTGACACCAGTGATGCTTTGGAGATATGACAGTGGTGACCGTTTTTTCACTTGAAGCTGCTTTTAACTATCTTGAACCCGTTCCTGTAACCCGACATTAGGTGGGAACATGATATTAGATATTGTGGAAAAGAGATGGAGCTTTCATATGAATTGGGATTTTTTTTTTTTAAGAAAAGTATTTCTTGCACATCCACTGCAGAAATATAGGGGCAGTTGACAATGACTCCTACTCTGTGAGGCCACAGGTATTTAGAGGCAGGTAGGGATTCAGTACATGTAGGGAAAGCGAAAATCTGTTATGTTAACAAAACTGTAATATTTTGCAGCTTACCAGCAGTTAGATGCGCTGGTTGCATAGGGGTGCAACCTTACCCTGGGCCTGTCCCACAATGGTCTCCCTCCTCTCCTCTTTTGCTGACTGTTGCGGTGCATATTTCAGAATGGAGAGCGGGGGGAAGGGGCTGGTAAAAATGAAATTTACGCCCCCCTTCCTTTTCTGATTGCTACTGATCACTCACTGTGTTCATGCATAACTGAAGCATAGTACACATAGTATACTATGCTTCAGTTTGTGAATGAATAGGAAGTTGCTCAGCACAGAGCACTTCCCAGTAATTCACTGTCCAGTGTAGCTGAGTCTGCAGAGAAAGGGACTGGGGAATCTCTGTCCTCAGTCCCTTTCCCCATCTCAAATTTGAGACATCAGGGGTCTCCTGAGACCCTTGATTTTTCACCAAAGCCTCCCAATGGTGCTCCTTAAAAATTGTAAAAAAATAAATAAAACAAATTGTAAAACAATTCTGAAAAAAAAAATGTAAAAATATAATATTAAAATAAAAAACTACTGACACCATCCACTGCCCTACTGACACCAATCTCTGATCTACTGACACCAACAACTGCCCTACTGACACTGTCCACGCTTTAATACATTTTCAAATGTATTTATAAGAGTGTATGTGCCTGTGTGTATATGTATGTACATATGTTTGAGCTTTGGGGTGAACACCTAATGCAGTGTTTCCAAACTCCAGTCCACAAGGCGCCCCAACAGGTCATGTTTTCAGACTCTCCATTGTTTTGCACAGGTGATTTGATCAGTTTCACTGCCTTAGTAATTACCACAGCCGTTTAATCTGAGGGAAATCCTGAAAACATGACCTGTTGGGGCGCCTTGAGGACTGGAGTTGAGAAACACTGCCCTAATGCAATAAGCTGCTCACACCTATAGCTGGTTGCATTAATTTTTTTATTTTTTTCCAGGCTTTACTTCCTTTTGGTTTTCACTTGTTGATCCTGCCAGTAGCACACTTCCTGTCCCAGAGTGGCATCACACACTCATACTGTATCTATGAAGTAGTAGCATTGTAACCCTAGTATAGGAAATGTGGCATAACTACAGAACACCTCCCCCTTTCTTGTCTCCCTAACATACTGTAGAAAGTATATAGAAAATAATTCAATCCGGATGGCCGCACTCCAACAACGGTTTCTTTATTGGTTCTATATGCTATTTTGCATACTGAGCCAGCAGCATTATTTGAGGAGGAGAAGATTTTTTGTGACCCAGACACCTAGAGCGGGTCCTTTTCTCATACTGTAGATAGTAGTTTAAAGATGAAAAATGTGCAGGGCTGATAACATTGCTTGAGATAACACTGTGCAATGTGCAGAGGAACGCATCAGTTAACTGGATTTTTGGCAGGACCATCAGGCTGTTTTGCTTTTAGGCTAGGTTCACACTGCTGCAAATCTGATTTTGATCTGAGGGCCAAAATCACACTGGAATCGCAAAAAAGTAGTACAGGAACCTTTTCCAAAATTGCGCCGTGCTGATTTGCATTGATGTGAACGGGCATCATTAAAAACAATGCGATTTCCATTTAAAATGCAGATTAAACCAAAATAATCCTCCGCGCTAGCCAAAAGTGATTTCCGTTGTCATGCGATCCTGTGCAACTCAAGTCGCATCTGAAATCGCACTAGTGTGAACGGAGCTCTAATGATATATTTAACAGACCCAAAAAGGGAAGTTCATTTCTAGGGTTTACATACACTTACATTGTTACATAGTAGGTGAGGTTGAAAAAAGACACAAGTCCATCAAGTCCAACCTATACACTGTAGAATTATAAACCGAATTACAATGGTAAATGCGTGAGTGATTTTTAAAAATAAGTTCTACAGCTAAGTAAAATAAATGAATGCATGAGAAGTTTTGTTTTATATTTTATGACATTAAAAGGTGGATATTTCCCTAAAGCCCTTCAACAAAGGGGTTTCCTATTTCTCTATAGATGCAGAAAGCCCCTTCGAAGTGTTTATAAAAATGATTAAAAAAATACTTTCTAATCTCTAGAAATGACTCCTGGGCTTTGTTTATCCCTGTGTAAATATAGATCAGTTAGTGCTAAATATAATCCTGCTCCAGCTTGAATCATATCTGGCATCTAACATCTTTTCATTCTCAGGACAACGACAATGAATTAATCCCAAGGCTGGATCTCCCACGCTTAAGCAGCATCTCAGCTCGACTAACATGAGAGTTTTCTTCAACGTCCCTCATGTATTTTTTCTAGCAGAGTTATGTGATGGGGAACAGAGCATGAGAAAGAGGAAAAATCATTATTCATTTATATGGGAAAAAATGTTTAGGGTTGGCATTTCACTCAGCCATCAGACTGGGATCCTGAAAAAAGTGATATTCCGGCTAAACAACTAATTACACAGTTCAAACACCTATCCAGGAATGGCTTTGGTTGCTTTGCTTTGTTTACAGTGGTGTCAAACTCAATTTCATTGCAGGCCGCATTAGCATTATGGTTGCCCTCAAAGGGCCAGTTGTATCTGTAAGACTATGTATGCAGGGTTCAGGAGTACGCGATGTACAGAGTGCAGAGTTCAGGAGTACAAGGCGTAGAGAGTGCAGGGTTCAGAAGTACGTGATGTACAGAGTGCAGAGTTCAGGAGTACAAGGCGTAGAGAGTGCAGGGTTCAAAAGTACGTGATGTACAGAGTGCAGAGTTCAGGAGTACAAGGCGTAGAGAGTGCAGGGTTCAGGAGTGCGCAATGTACAGAGTGCAAAGTTCAGGAGTACAAGGCGTAGAGAGTGCAGGGTTCTGGAGTACGCGATGTGCAGAGTGCAGAGTTCAGGAGTAGGCGATGTACAGAGTGCAGAGTTCAGGAGTAGGCAATGTACAGAGTGCAGAGTTCAGGAGTAGGCAATGTACAGAGTGCAGAGTTCAGGAGTACAAGGCGTAGAGAGTGCAGGGTTCAGGAGTGCGCTACCTACAGAGTACAGAGATCAAGAGTACAAGGCGTAGAGAGTGCAGGGTTCAGGAGTACGCGATGTACAGAGTGCAGAGTTCAGGAGTGCGCTACGTACTGAGTGCACCGATCAAAAGTACAAGCGTAGACAGAGCAGGGTTCAGGAGTACGCAACGTACAGAGTGCAGATTTCAGGAGTGCGCTACGTACAGAGTGCAGAGATCAAGAGTACAAGGCGTAGAGAGTGCAGGGTTCTGGAGTGCAAGGCGTAGAGAGTGCAGGGTTCAGGAGTACGCAACATACAGAGTGTGGAGTTTAGGAGTGCGCTACATACTAAGTGCAGAACTCAGGAGTGCGCTATGTACAGAGTGCAGAGTTCAGGAGTACAAGGCGTAGAGAGTGAAGGTTTCAGCAGTAGCCCTACTCATTCACCAAAAAAGTAGTAAAAGTGAGTAAAAACACAATAGTAACCCAGCATGCACCAGCTCAGATAAGGTTCTGGATTTTAGGGGGGGAAGCCTTTTTTTAAAAACATTTTAGCGTGGGGTTCCCCTTAAAATCCATACCAGGCCCTGAAGGTCCTGGGGGGGGGGGGGCGCGCTGTTCTTTTCTCAATCTTTTATTGTGGGCAGTCAATTGTTTACATTCAGCTGTCAGCTGGGAATTTCACTGACAGCTGATGACCATCCATTGTTAAGGATGCATAGGTCAGCTTTCCGGCCCCCTCCTTAACAACCTGCTATTCACTGGATTTTAAGAACGCCGGCGGATTCACTTTAAAAAGAAACCTGCTAGGGAACCAGCGTTTAGCAGAGTTTAGAAGCGGTTTGTGTTTTTTCTGCCAAAACGCTACTTCTCCAGAATGTGCTGGCAGTGGGGGGGTTTTTTTCTGTCACAAAACGCTGCTAAAAGCCTATGTGTGCATAAATACATAGGATAACATGCAGGGGAGTTTAGAGGCAGTAAAAAAAAAACATTTGATGCCCCTAACAGTAGTGTCAAAAATGTCTAGTGTGCATGTCTTAAAAAAAATAAAAAATCTGACAGATGTGCTAACCCCTTTCTTCCTATCCCCCGCCTCAACTCTAATAAATAAATGAAATGTTGTTTCTGTCTCTGTCCCCATTAAAGAGATTTTGCATAACATGGAATATGTAAAAATGTCATATCAGAAATTACATTAAGATATTACTACAAGAATTATAGTTCATAATATGAGGTGTTTGAAAATACACTTCACGTTCCATTTATTAACAGAAATTCTCATTACCTGGTGATGTTATATTCTGGGGGAGGCTGGTAACGTAGAATAGAAACTTCAGTCCTAGCTGGTTGGGAGCTGGGATAGGTCTTTCCCATTTCATGCACCATTGGGTGTTGGCGTTCATTATAAAAGTGTCCCTGCTCCTGCATTTTATTCACAGGAGTTGGAGACTGTTTGATTTTGTGAGGATAGTCTGGTGGGGGCCCCCTCTGCTCCATTTCCTTTCCTAAGATTGGGACTGGAGATGTGACACCATTTTTTAAACCTTTAATACTACCAGAAGTAGAAGAGTGCTGTTTGACTCCGTTCCTTTCAAGTGACAACATTATTCGCTCACTTAGAGAGCGCACATGACCTTGTTTGAGTTCTTTAAGTGCTTCATCTTGATGAGCCTGTCCACTGTTGGCCCGGCTTACAGTTGCCCGGCCCTCCGTTTTAGATTTGTGGTTAGCCACCACACCAGCAACATAAAATCCGGGTCCCATAGGTCCTGGTTGGCCTCTAAAGAACTGCGATTGAGCCTTGGCCTCCTCATAGGTAGGTAGCTCCTCGTTGTTTTGCTGGGACTGAGAGTTCCTCAGGGTTTTTTCCATCACAGTGTTGTCCACCTGATGTTCTTGCCCCTGTGGTTCTTGCCGGGCTGACTGGCTGACCATTTGTGGGTCTTCTTGAGTGAGGTTCTCTGTAGAGGAAACAGAGCTGGTGGTCACATTGGTTGGTCCTGTAGTGCCTGTTGCCTGATGCTGAATAGCAAGGAGGTTCATATTCTCATTGGGGTTGCCATATCTTAGCTGTTCTTGGATCAGTCTATGAAGTACAGTTCCTGAAGTCACATCTTCAGAACCTCGCATTTCCACCTCTGATATCCTGAGAAAATTTTGAGGTAGGAAGTTGGACCTTTGTTCTTCTTGAAGATATGACAGCCAAGAAAAGTAAAAAGTAAGTAAAAAACACATGCAATACAATACAAGTGTATTTTCTATACTAATTTGAGCATTGAATGGCAAGAGCACATGTATTTATAGCAAAACTAAACTAATAGGGGGTTCCCCATAGTCAGTAAACAGCAAAAATAAACCTGTACTTTCTACTAGCAGTTATTATTCTTCTAACTACCTGGCCTAGAATACATGGCTGCTGTAGTACCTAACAGTTTTACAGAATGGAGCTACTGCTCCATTCAGAAAATCTGTTACCTTTAATCACAGTACTGTAAGTGCCAAACATCCAGCACTGAGACTTAAAGGGGTTGTAAAGGCAATTCTTTTTTCACCTTAATGCATCCTATGTTTTACTTACCTGAGCCCGTTCACCTGTTGCGCTCGGCCTCGACGTCCTCTTCGCCGCTCAGCCTGGCTGTTGATCGGCTAGAGTGGATGGATTGAAAGCAGCGCAGCTATTGG
Source organism: Rana muscosa (assembly GCA_029206835.1). Taxonomy (NCBI): domain Eukaryota; kingdom Metazoa; phylum Chordata; class Amphibia; order Anura; family Ranidae; genus Rana; species Rana muscosa. The sequence continues at coordinate 1,028,226,682 of CM055117.1, forward strand.
CTCGCGCTGCTGTCAATCACATCCAATGACGTGGCGTGTCCGGGGGGCGGGGCTGAGTGATACAGTGAGTGGCTATAGCCGCCGGCTGTATCACAGGAGCACGCCTGCAAGAACTAACCACCATGCGAGAGAGCTTGCATGAAAGTGATTAGTTCTTGCGGGGAGGAGCCGAGACAGCTGCCAAGGGACCCCAGAAGACCAGGTTTGGGGCCATTCTGTGCAAAACGAGCTGCACAGTGGAGGTATGTATAACATGTTTGTTATTTTAAAATATTCGTCCGATTTTCTTTGTTGCTTCACAGCAAATCGGAACCGATGAAGGAAAATTTGTACGAAAATTCTCGTATGACAAAGGCTTTTTTTGTTGTTTATTGTTACTGATAATGCGCAGTTTTTCTTTTCTGATTTTTCTTGTATGAAAATTGTATGAAAACGGTACACATTAAACGAAAATTGTTCATTCTGTTCCCGTACGAGAACATTTTTGGAGTTTGTCCCTTCAGGAATATTCGTACGAATCGGCTGTCGAAAGTTGTGTACACAGTATATGAAAATCGTATAAAAGTTCCTCAGACGAAAATGTTCGCCCGATTTTCTTATAGTGTGTAGGAGGCTTAAGTAGTAGTTCCGGCAGTAGTACACTGATCATAGCAGGTTGCTCTCTGTACACCTCCTCCATTCAGAAAGACCTTGTATTCTTCTCATTGAATACAAGGCTTTCTGTGATTGAAGAAAGGGAGATTGTGACACCCCCTCCTCCAATCACACAAAATAATTCTGAAAGTGTACAACGAGCAACTTGCTATGATCTGTGTAGTACCATTGAAATTACAAGTCTTAGTGCCAGGCATTCAGCGCTTGCAGTACTGGTAAATATAAGTTTGACAGAACGGAGTAGCAGCCAAATATGGGACAGGCATCAATAGACAGAATTTATATTTAAACAGCAAATTATCCAAAACTGTTTTTTTTTTCCCCCTGAGGTTCAGCTTTAAATATTTTCCTATTACTTTCTAGAGCAGCAATAACCTTGGCATCCTGCCGGCCAGTGTTAATTTTGATGTCAAATTTCAATTTAGTTTTGTCATGTGCTATTTTAGCTTTAGTCGTAATTTAGTCATCTGAACTTTTTTTAGTTTTAGTCATATTTTAGTTGACTAAAATCTCCATGACATTTTAGTAGACTAAAATCTAATGGGTTTAGTTAAATTATAATGCATTGTTTAAAGAGGAAGTAAACCCTAAAAAAAAAAAACTAAACTAGGACTTAAAGTGGTTGTAAACCCAAATAAAAAAAACAAAAAAACCCTGCAAGACAAAGGCATAATGAGCTAGTATGCATAGCATACTAGCTCATTATGCATTACTTTCCTCAGATCGAAGCCCCCACAGCGGTCCACGTCTCCCCCTCCGACATTTGTCCCAGCACTTACTGCCGGGTATCGCGGCTCTGTGATTGGCCGGAGCCGTGATGACGTCACTCCCACGCATGCGTGCGGGAGCCGCCGGTTATGGCACACGGACTGAAGCAACGGCACATAGGTGCCATTGCTTCAGTTTTCCCCAGTGCGCATGTGTCGATGACATTGGCACATGCAGGGGACAGGGGATATCTCCTAAACCGTGCAGGTTTAGGAGATATCCTGGGTAGCTACAGGTAAGCCTTAATATAGGCTTACCTGTAGCATAAAGTGGTTGTAAAGGGTTTACAACCACTTTAAGCATTTCTCTAGAATGTCCAAACTCATTATATACTCCTGGAGTAAAAATGTAATAACATGTTATTATTTATGGTATTAAGGATTAAACATGCATTACAGACACAGTTAGCCATTGTAATATATAATAACCAGTGTTAATTCGGATGTCAAATTTAGATTCAGTTTTAGCCATAGTCTTTTGACTAAAATGCCATTTTAGTTTTAGTCGTATTTTAGTAGACTAAAATAGTGTTATTTTTGTCAACGAAATTAACACTGCTGTCAGCCCTTTTCCCAGATTGCATTTGCCAGAATGCAATCTGGCAAAAGTTTAGGACAATGTCAAAAATATTTGGGAGAACTTTGAAAAATGTATCATTCCAGATGCAGATTATGCTGAGATGTCTTCAATTAAATTAGACTGAATAAAGACATCAGAATATGGTGGCAAAAATGTACAGAACTTTTGGCCCTCCCTCATATAATGTATGGATTTCTTTGCATCAAGACAAGCAGACAATACAGCTCTTTATTATTAGATAACCCCATACCAGTTTGTTCTCTTGTGGAGTTCCCAGCTTCAGTTACCACAGTGGGCTGGTCATTGTTGTCAATGTACACTGGACAGTCCTGATACAGGTAGCCACTTTCCTCAAACTGGACACATAGACCGTAGTAAGGAGGGAGCGCACCTGAAACAAGAACACCATAGCTTTATTTAACATCTTTAGTTCACCTGCAGTTAAACCCAACAGACACTTGGCTTTATTTCATTTTATAAACCTTTCCCATGAATATTGCCATTAACATTATTCACAACTTCATCCACTAGGACACATCTTAAAATACGGCACTGCAAAATTGGCCATTTATAAGGCCAACATTTGCCAGATGTATGACAGATGATCTAGGCCTATTCTGGCACTTCTCTCCTACATGTACAAATCATCATTCTTGTGCTAGAAAATTACTCAGAACCCCCAAACATTATATATGTTTTTTTAGCAGACACCCTAGGGAATAAAATGACGGTCATTGCAACTTTTTTTCTTGCACGGTATTGGAGCAATCATTTTTCAAACGCCTTTTTTTTGGAGAAAAAATGGTTTCATGAATTAAAAAATAACAAAACAGTAAAGTTAGCCCAATTTTTTTGTAAAATATGAAAGATGATGTTACGCCGAGTAAATAGATACCTAACATGTCACGCTTTAAAATTGCGCACACTCATGGAATGGCGCCAAACTTCGGTACTTAAAAATCTCCATAGGCGACGCTTTAATTTTTTTTACAGTTTACCAGGTTAGAGTTACAGAGGAGGTCTAGTGCTAGAATTGTTGCACGCTCTAACGCACGCGGCGATACCTCACATATGTGGTTTGAATGGCGTTTACATATGTGAGCGGGACTTAGGTGTGCGTTTGCTTCTGATCGCGAGCTACCGGGGACAGGGGTGTTTTAATTTTTTTTTTATTTATATTATATACGCAACTGCATATAAACGGCAATAAACGAGACAGTGTGCATGGTCACATAGGATAACATTGAATGGGTTCAGGGGCAGTTGAAAAAAGTGTCCAACTGCCTCTGAACGCGCGTTTAACAGCGTCTCGTGTGCATGGGGCCTAACACTACCAGTCACTTGAACTCAATCATTTGGAAGGGTGTTTGCATAATTTTAACCATATAATGTATGTCTACAATAACTTTTGACAATATTCTGCTATGATTAGCCAAGTCGAGAATATAACTACATGGGTGCTAGTGGACCTACCATTCTATATGCAAGGGATCTGATAACCATGGCCCCTCTAGGATTATATGCACACTACACTATTCCATGCTGTGGAATGGTAACATACTGAACAAACTTGAAATGGTACTACTAACTATTTTGCAAACATTGGTGTGGTCCCAAACTCTAATGGTGTCAGACCTATCTGGAACTGATGTAGGAGCAGACACTATGTTATTCACATTGATGCTAACAGGCCACATTGTACAAAATATAGTGTGTCTTTATACTAAACATCACTTTTACATGGGTTACACCCCAAATTGTGATTCAAACTATGCAAGTTATGTAAAACGTTTCAGAAACACACTATAGCAATGTTCTCAATGCTTTGCAGTATGTAAAATGCCCCTCTTACCACATTATACTAACAAATAATGGTACCGTGCTAACAACCGCATCAATCTTTTTTTGGTATTGGATGGAATGGGCAATGGTTAAACCTCTGTCATCTTTTTTCCTTCTGCCTGTATCTCATGGGAGAGTTTTCACTTCACTTCCTGTCTCGGAGACACAATAGAAGTGAGTGGAAGTTTCTCCAAAGTGAGGCAAAATCCGCTTTCAGACACTGTCACCATAATAGATGTCCCCTTTAGAAAATATCCCACTACTCTTGCTGTGGTGACAAACTTAAAGCGGAACTTAAAGTGATTGTAAAGGCTCATTTATTATAAAAAAAAACTACTCTACAATAGGTTTGCACAGAGCAGCCCTGAGCCCCCACTTCTGGGGTCCCCCGGCAGCACTCCTGGCTCCCCCTTCCCCCGCCGAGTGCCCCCATATGCACCACAGGCCCTAAGCCCCATAGACATACCCCCGAGCTTGCTATGGAAGTACTTGCTTGTGCTCCCTCCTGAGCCCTGCTCTGTTTGTCCATAAAACACAGAGCAGGGCTTGGCCCCGCCTCCCTGGCTGTGATTGACAGCAGCGAAAGCCAATGGCCCTCGCTGCTGTATCTAACCCAATGAAGAGGGAGAGAGCAGAGAGAGCCTCGACTCTCGTGCACGTCGCTGGATTGAGATCGGGCTCAGGTAAGTATTTAGGGGGAACTGCGGGAGGAGCTGCATGCAGAAGGTTTTTTACCTTACTGCATAGAATTCAGTAAGGTAAAAAACCTTCTGCCCTTACAACAACTTTAACTGTATCTGGGCACCATGCACTGAAAATGCTATTTATTTCATTTTGATATTCAAAGCAGACTCACCAATTTATTCACCTCCATGCTTTATTTTGTTGAGAAATCACTTTGAACCCCACCCCCCTAGCATCTCTAGCTGCAGCCATCTCCAGTAAGGGAAGATGATTCATGTAGCATTTACTTCCTGGAATCCATCTGCCCCTATCTCAGACATGTGCTTGCTGAGGGTGGTTAGCTGAGAACACCTCCCCTCCCCTCATCAGGAGGAAAAAAGGCCCATGAAGACTCCTGGGATGCATGATATTATTTTGGGCTAGGCCAGAAACCAGGAAACAACTGAAGAAATGTACAAAAAATAAATAAAAATTAAAACAAATACCGGTAAATATAATAAACCTGCCTATCTATTTACTATGGCCAGTCACATAAGGATTAAAAAAAAGTTAATGTTTATTGAGAGTTTAGTTTTGCTTTAAAAAAATGTTATCAATTTTTATCATGGTGACTAGTGATGAGCCGAACACCCCCGGGTTCGGTTCGCACCAGAACCCGCGAACGGACCGAAAGTTCGAACGAACATTAGAACCCTATTAAATACAATGGATGCGAACGTTCGAATTCTAAAGTGCTAATTATAACAACTATTATGCATGTTATTGTCCTAAAAAGGGTTTGGGAACCCGGGTTCTGCACCAGGGGACATGTATCAATGCAAAAAGAAGTTTTAAAAACGGTCGTTTTTCGGGAGCAGTCATTTTAATGATGCATAAAGTGAAAAAAAAAAAGTCAAATATTCCTTTAAATATCGTACCTGGGGGGTGTCTAAAGTATGCCTGTGAAGTGCCACGTGTTTCCCGTGTTTAGAACTGTCCCTGCACAAAATGACACTTCTAAAGGAAAAAAAAGCCATTTAAAACTGCTTGCGGCTTTAATGTAATGTCTGGTCCCGGTAATATGGATGAAATTCTTTAAGAAAAATGGCATAGCTACCCCATGACCCCCCCCCCCTACCCCAGCCCATTACCAGCCCCTTTGGGTCTTGTATGGATATTAAGGGGAACCCCGCACATAAAATAAAAAAGGCCCTATATACTCTGAACAGCCCTATACAGGCGGTGCATACAAGACAGGGACTGTAGGTTTGTTCTTATGTAGAGTCTGTTTGTAATTTTGAACAGGTACATTGTTGAAGTGTAGCTCCAGACCAAAAATCTATTTTTAAACTTTTTGGAAAACATAGGTAAGGGTTATCACCCCTGTAACATTTGTTTTGCTGTCTGTGCCCCTGTTCAGAACATTTCACCTCACTTTCCGTCCCAATGACAACTGTTTTTGAAATGTGGTGTTTTTCTTGAAACAAGGATTGCTGATAAAGCATCAGTACAGAGGAGACACCTTTCTCCCATATTTATTCTTACAGGAGAGAATTTTCCTTCCTAGTGGTAGATTTCCTCTCACTTCCTGTTGTCTTCTTGCGTTTGCAAGTAGGAGTCGTTTGTAAGTTGGATGTTTGAAAGTAGGGACCTGCCGTATATACTCTGCAGAAATAGGCCCCTTAGTTGTTGGTGTTGGCACAACACTGTAAGCACTCACAGTTACTCTTGGTTGGTGCTGGAACGCCCTGCTGTCAACTATTATATCAGGAATTTTAATTACATATAATTGTTGAACAGTGGTAGTAAAAATTGGGCCTTTGATGGTGGTGCTGGTGCCACAACACTGTAAGCCCTGACAGTTACTCTTGGTGGGTGCAGCAATGGGCCCTGCTGTGAATTATTAGATCAAGAATTGTAATTACATGCCCCTGTTGAACAGGGGCTGAAAAATTGGGCCTTAGGCACTGGTGGCACAACACTGCAACCCCTCACAGATACTGTACTTGGAGCACAGCAATGAGCCCTGTTGCAAAGTATTGCTTCAAAAATTGTAATGACACGCCCCTGTTAAACAGGGGCTGAAAAATTGGGCCTTAGGCACTGGTGGCACAACACTGCAACTCCTCACAGATACTGTACTTGGAGCACACCAATGAGCCCTGTTGCAAAGTATTGCTTCAAAAATTGTAATGACACGCCCCTGTTAAACAGGGGCTGAAAAATTGGGCCTTAGGCACTGGTGGCACAACACTGCAACTCCTCACAGATACTGTACTTGGAGCACAGCAATGAGCCCTGTTGCAAAGTATTGCTTCAAAAATTGTAATGACACGCCCCTGTTAAACAGGGGCTGAAAAATTGGGCCTTAGGCACTGGTGGCACAACACTGCAACTCCTCACAGATACTGTACTTGGAGCACACCAATGAGCCCTGTTGCAAAGTATTGCTTCAAAAATTGTAATGACACGCCCCTGTTAAACAGGGGCTGAAAAATTGGGCCTTAGGCACTGGTGGCACAACACTGCAACTCCTCACAGATACTGTACTTGGAGCACAGCAATGAGCCCTGTTGCAAAGTATTGCTTCAAAAATTGTAATTACACGCCCCTGTTAAACAGGGGCTGAAAAATTGGGCGTTAGGCACTGGTGGCGGCACCCATAAACAAAAAGGATCTTACAAGCTATCATCATCAATCGTATCATTGAGGACTCGGAGGAGGAGGATAGCCAGTCAACATAACAGCACAGGCACTCAGCATCAGCATCAGTCTTGAAGGGATGTGACATGTTAAAATCAATTAGTCTGTTATATCAGCATCAGGTGTGTGGTAGCTGGTGGTGATCCAAGACTGGTTCATCTTGATGAAAGTCAGTCGATCAACCGAGTCGGTGGACAGGCGCACCCTGTGATCCGTGACAAATCCTCCAGCAGCACTGAATGTGCGTTCCGAAAGAACGCTGGATGCAGGACAGGCCAGTAGCTCAATTGCATACTGTGCAAGCTCTGGCCAGTGATCCATCCTCAAGACCCAGTAAGCCAGAGGATTTTCGGTGGGGAAGGTGTCCAAGTCTGACCTTGCCCCTAGATATTCCTGCACCATGTTTATCAGACGCTGGCGATGGTTGCTGGAACCGATCATACTTTGGGGCTGCGGACTAAAGAATTGTCTGAACGCATCGGTCAGACGGCCACCTTCCCCACCGCTCCTTCTTTGACTGGCCGAAGCCTCAGCAACTCGTTGTCCAGGACCAGGAGTTTGCAACCTCCCAGTCTCTGGGAACGCGTTGCACAGACCTTTCTGCAAGGCCTCCCGGAGTTGTCTCATCCTCTGCTCCCTCTGCGACGGTAACATAAGGTCCGCAACCTTACCCTTGTACCGTGGATCAAGGAGAGTGGCCAGCCAGTAATGGTCCCTCTCCTTGATCCGAAGAATACGAGGATCCTTCCGCAGACTTTGCAGGATCAGGGAGGCCATGCAGCGTAGTTTTGCTGAGGCATTCGCTCCGGAGTCCTCTGGGTCACTAAGGACGACATGATCCGCAGCCACCTCCTCCCAGCCACGTACAAGTCCACTGGTTTCTTGGGACTGTAAATCATCCCTAAAAGACTGCTGCTGATGATGCTGAGTGCCAGCCTCCACCTCCATGCTGACACAATCCTCCTCCTCCTCCTCCTCCTCCTCCTCCTCCTGTGCGATGGGTGGGACAGAAGGAACACTGTCTGGGTAAAGGGGGCCTTGAGAGGCAAGGAAGTCCTCCTCTTCCTGCCTCTGTTCTGCCTCAAGTGCCCTGTCCATTATTCCACGCAGCGTGTGCTCCAACAGGTGGACAAGAGGTACAGTGTCACTGATGCATGCACTGTCACTGCTCACCATCCTCGTGGCCTCCTCAAATGGTGCCAGGACAGTGCATGCATCCCTGATCATGCCCCACTGGCGTGGAGAAAAAAAACCAAGCTCCCCTGACCCTGTCCTGGTGCCGTAGTCGCACAGGTACTCATTGATGGCCCTCTGCTGCGTGTGCAGCCGCTGCAGCATGGCCAACGTTGAGTTCCACCTGGTGGGCATGTCACATATAAGGCGGTTCTTGGGCAGGTTCAACTCCTTTTGCAGCTCAGCCAGGCGAGCACTGGCATTATAAGATCTGCGGAAATGCACACAGACTTTCCTGGCCTGCCTCAGGACATCCTGTAAGCCCGGGTACCTGCCCAAGAAGCGCTGCACCACCAGGTTAAGGACGTGAGCCACACAGGGCACATGGGTCAGTTGTCCCTGTCGGAGGGCGGAGAGGAGGTTGGTGCCATTGTCGCAAACCACCATTCCTGGCTTAAGCTGGCGTGGCGTCAACCACCTCTCGGCCTGGCCCTGCAGAGCAGACAGGACCTCTGCCCCAGTGTGGCTTCTGTCCCCCAAACACACCAGCGCAAGCACGGCATGGCATCTTTTTGCCTGCGTACTTGCGTAGCCCCGTGAACGGCTACGGAGCACCGCTGGTTCATAGGACAAACCACAGGAAGAGGCCATGGAGGAAGAAGAAGAGGAGGGGGTGGAGGAGAGAGGTGTGTCACAACCAGTAGTAGCATTTTGGAGGCGTGGCGGTGGGACAACCTCCAACACTACTGCACCTTGTCCTGAATCCTTCCCAGCTGCCAAAAGAGTGACCCAATGGGCCGTGAAAGAAAGGTAACGTCCCTGTCCATGCCTGCTGGACCATGAGTCAGCGGTAATATGCACCTTACCGCTGACCGCCCTGTCCAGCGAGGCCAAGACATTGCCTTCCACATGCCGGTAGAGAGCCGGAATAGCCTTCCGTGAGAAAAAGTGGCGTTTGGGAACCTGCCACTGAGGAACTGCACATTGCACAAACTCACGGAAGGGGGCCGAGTCTACCAACTGAAAAGGCAGCAGTTGAAGCGCTAGCAATTTAGCCAAGCTAGCATTCAACCGCTGGGCATGTGGATGGCTGGGAGTGAACTTCTTTCGACGGTCCAGCAGCTGGGGCAGGGAAATTTGCCTGCTAGAATCGGACGTCGGTGTACTGCTAGCAGAGTGGGCGCAAGTACTTGGCTGTGACACACCTAATTCTACACCTTCATTCCTCTCAGTGCATGTTTCAGAGAGGACTGAAGTTATAGTGGGGTTGGAGATCCCAGCTGATGCGGTGCAAGGAGAGGTCCGCTTTGTTCTTTGGTGTGGGTCTTTGAGGTAGGCTTGCCAACGAGCTGCATGGCAGGTCAACATATGTCTGGTCAGGCATGTGGTACCCAAGCGGCTGATGTTTTGGCCACGCGATATACGCTTGAGACATATGTTGCAAACAGCAGCTGTGCGATCTGATGCACTAGCCTCAAAAAAGGCCCACACCAAAGAACTTTTTGAATGACGGGCAGAGGCAGCGCCCTGCACAGGCGGAGCTCTGCGGTGTGATTCCGTCGGTGTACTGCCCTTACGCTGGCCACCAAAGGGCATCCTGCCTCGTTGGAGATGTGCCTCCTCCTCATCCTCCTCCTCCTCCTCTCTCCTATTAGGCACCCACGTGGAGTCAGTGACCTCATCATCCCCTCCCTCCTCATCACTGGAGCCAATCTGGCAGTATGCTGCAGCTGCTGGAACATGACTGCCAGATTGTCTGCTCTCACGCTACTGCCTTCCTCTAGCTGGGTTTCATCATCAGACCCTTCGAAACGCTGGGCATCCTCCTGGAGCATGTACCCAACACTGTGCTGAAACAGTTCGGGGGACTCCTCAGGAGGAGGACATGGTGGGTCTAGGGAAGGAGTGACTGATGATTTGTCTGACATTGATACCAGGGAAGACGACGCTTTGGCAGCTGCTTTTCCAGTACCCTGAGCCTGGGTGAGAGAGGATGAGGAGGAGGAGGAGGGCTTGGTCATCCACTCTACCAAGTCTTCGGCATGATGTGGCTCAACATGTCCAGCTGCCGAAAAGAAGGACAAGCGTGTCCCATGGCCATGTGCTGATGACAATGCACCGCGTCCACGACCAGCACTGTTGCCCCCAGACACAGAGCCTGCTTGCCCTCTTTTATTGCCTCCTGACTGTCTGCCTCTCCTTGTTTGCCTTCCAGACATTCTAATAGATGGCCTGCAGGGAGATGGGAAAAAAGCAATAAGGGCTACCTTCAGGTGTCCTTCTCTGTCCCTTGAAACAAGGACTTTCACAGTGAAAGAAACTGACACTCTCCCTACCTACAGTTTTCTGTCCCTAGAATAAATGTTTTTTTTAATCACAATATAGCACAAGGACAATTCACTCACTGTCCTTCCAGGTCCCTGGAAACAAGGACTTGCAGAGTGAAATAAACTGACACTCTCCCTACCTACAGTTTTCTGTCCCTAGAATAAATGTTTTTTTTAAGCACAATATAGCACAAGGACAATTCACTCACTGTCCTTCCAGGTCCCTGGAAACAAGGACTTGCAGAGTGAAAGAAACTGACACTGTCCCTACCTACAGTTTTCTGTCCCTAGAATAAATGTTTTTTTTAAGCACACTATAGCACAAGCACAAAACACACTGACACTCTCCCTACCTATCCTTCTCTTTCCCTAAACTAAAGGAATCCAGGTTAAGCAAGAAAGAAATAACAGTCACTGTCCCTGCCTATGCTGCTCTATCCCTGCTCCGGAACACACTACACTAGGCCGCCGTGCTGGCGGCCTTTTATAGTGTGGGGCGTGTACTAAACACCCTCAGCAATAATTGGCCACAGGCATCCTGCCTGTGGCCAATCATTGCTCTCCTCGCTGCCGGCGCTGTGATTGGCCAAGCATAGGGGTTAAAGTGCATGCTTGGCCAATCACAGCGCCTGGATGACACTGCGATGGCGTAGTGCATTGTGGGCCGTTCGCGTCACTCGAATTTGGCGCGAACGGCCCAAATCGTTCGATCTTCGTCGAACGATCGAACAGCCGATGTTCGAGTCGAACGTATGTTCGACTCGAACACGAAGCTCATCCCTAATGGTGACAAATAGAGAGTGCTAATGTGTCAGGTACAGGGGTTCTAACCTTCCCTACTCCAAGCATAACATGAAAAAGTTTTTGGTTTCAGATTAATTATCAAGTTTTCGAAGTCACATGGAAAGTCGACTTTAAAGTGTAGATAAACCCTGAACAGTATAAGACATTTGGGGATTGTTCCTCATTTAAAACCAGCATGCATCTACCTAGAACAGAGCACTTATAAAAGATGCATACTGTGTGGCTGCTCGATATACAGCTTACCTAACCCTCTGGCTTTTCTACTGAGATGGAATCTCTGCAGAGAGAATATTGATATGCGTGATCTCTAAATGTATCTACTCGCTGAGCATGAACGCTAAAACATATATTATAAATAATAATAATGCAATCTATAACAGCAATAATCATACATAATTATACATAACAGGATTCCTACGTGTACAATAATAGCAACCAATTCACAGTTATATTAAAAGCGGGCGGCCCAAAAAGACCCAGCAATGTGAAGAATCATGAAAAGGGGAAAAGATGGTACCGTATATACTCGAGTATAAGCCGAGATTTTCAGACCTTTTTTTGGGGCTGAAAGTCCCCCCCTCGGCTTATACTCGAGTCAGCGAAATTTTTCCATTGTAAATAGTACCTGTAAAGAAGTTGCGGCTGCAGCGTCCATCGTTCAAATTCCGCGGCATCCATCGTTCAAATTCCGCGGTCTCTTCCTGTTCCTTCCGTGATAGGCGAATCTCATCAGACACTCTCCGCCTATCACGAACGTTCTCTCATCCTCAGTTTTCCAGCAGACGTCTGTGATTGGCGGAACACCCAACACAGTGTCTGCTGGGAAAACTGAGGATGAGAGAATGATCGTGATAGGCGGAGAGTGTCTGCTGAGAATCGCCTATCAAGGAAGGAACAGGAAGAGACCGCGGAATTTGAACGATGGACGCCGCGGAATTTGAACGATGGACGCCGCAGCCGCAACTTCTTTACAGGTACTATTTACAATGTAAAATAGGGAACAGCGAGCTAGGGAACAGTGGACAGTGAGGCCTCGTACACACGGCCGAGATTCTCGTTGAAAAAAACATGTAGTTTTTTTCGACGAGATTCCTGGACAAGAAAATTGTCCCGGCCGAGTGTACACACGCTCGTTTCAAAGAACCCGCGGTTCTTTGAATGGAGCGTACGCGGTGACGTCATCGACTACGACGAGCATGCGCTCGTCACATTCGATGCCGTCGCCGCCATCTTGGTATACCCTACGTATGCCTAGGAAGCTACCGCGCATGCGTCAAATTCATTTCGAACATGCGCGGGCTTCCCGGCGGACAGGTAAGTGTACACACACTCACTTTTCTCGTCGAGAAACAGGCTGACGAGAATCTCGACGAGAAAATAGAGAGCAGGTTCTCTATTTTCTCGTCGAGGTTACTTGTCGGTTTTCTCGACGAGAAACCCGATAGCCGCGTACACACGACCGATTTACTCGGCAAGACATCTCTGCCAGCAAGTTTCTTGCTGGTTCTTGCCGAGAAAATCGGTCGTGTGTACGAGGCCTGAGGCATCGGCTTATACTCGAGTCAGTAAGGTTTCCCAGTTTTTTGGCAACATTAGGTACCTCGGCTTATACTCGAGTCGGCTTATATTCGAGTATATACGGTAATTATATACAATAGAGAAAATGCAAAGCAAAGACTTTACAGGCATAGAAAAAAAAATAACATGATAACTGGGTGAGAATTGGGTCTAGTAGGGTTCCCTAGTGAATAAAGGGGCATTTCCAGCTGTTGGAAGTGTAAAACTATATTGTTCAACATGGCAATGACATTTAAAAAACAAAAATTCTGTTTTCTTTTCATCCTTTTATTTCAGGCTCAGCGATGTCATCACCTGGTCTCTGTGCTTCATTTAATGCAGACAGATCATGGAAGGGGTGAGCCAGGGACAGTTCAGCTGGGTCGGAAAGGGCTAGGTCAACCATTCTCAACCAGGGTTCCATGAAACTCTAGGGTTCCCCCAGAGGTTGCTAGGGGTTCCTAGAGCGGTGGCTGATTGACTTGCATTTTGGTGGTGTCTGCATAGTTCCAGGACATGGCAAAGTCAGTAGCATGGTCCAATTCAATCATCTATTTAGCTGTCTGTAAGGGTGGCATTCTGACCACCACTGCAAGTGTTGGATTCTTCCTACTGACCACTAATATAAGAGGCCTTTTTGCTATTGACCTCTGATTATTAAGTTTTAGATCTAGTCACCTGACAAATCTCTTAATTGGATCAAGCATGCCTGGGGGAAGGTCTGGGTTGGGCTGGAACAGGATTTTTTCTCAGGTGCCTCTGCAAACCCTTCCATGGCAAACTGTATCGCTACTGCCAAGCATCAAATCCCACCCCCTGATTGGAACCAGGCTGCCTTTCCAAAGTCCCCCTCTACGTTTTAACTCTTTATTCCCTGTTATTGGAGCTATAGATTTCACCCCAGGCTTGATAGATCCTAAGTTCAAAGCTTTTCTATTTAACCAATTTAGAGCTGCAACTTCACCCAGCAAACTCACTGGAGCACTATAGAAGACATCATCAGGAAGATGGTTTCACCCCCATTGGATTACTGGAGAGCCAAGTAGGTCTATCATTACTTGAAATCCTCTTCTGGTGGGGGTGTCCCAAGAGGTTCGTTCACCACTTTTGAGGAATACTGTCTGGATCCGTCCCCTCTATGTCACGCTCTACCCAAAACTCATTCCATCCTCTCTAAGCCATCAGAAGGCTATGTGCCACTGTTTATAAGAAAGTTGGATCGACATTTACTGATAAACAACAAGATCATATTCTGTACTTTGCCCACAGCTCCTCTATAGCAAGTAGGCTTCAAGAATCAGGATATAAAGTCTTGATGCGATGGTATAGGTCCCTACCCTCCTAAACAGGATCTACCTTGCAGTCTTAACGACGTGTTGGTATTGCCAACAAGATGATGGTACAATGCTACATATTTTCTGGACATCATAGCTGCCCCGTCTGGGACTCAAATTCAGAATCAGTTCTTCAAGTTGACCGATATATGCTTAGAGCAGGGGTATTCAAACTTTCTAAACAGTTTACTGTACTTCAAACCTTAATGGGGCCAGACTGTGGTCTTCAAAAGTAGAAAAGATCTCAAAGGCAGTGGGAAAAAAACAATGGCAATCTTTGATGTCAGTGGGAGGAATAGTGCTCCATCTTTGGTTGTCAGTGGGAGGAATTGTGCCCTATCGTTGGTGTCATTGGGCCCTATTGTTGGTGTAATTGGGATGAATTGTGCCTTATTGTTGGTGTCATTGGGTCCCATTGTTGGTGTCATTGGGAGAAATTGTGCCCCATCGTTGATGTCACAAAGAGGAATTGTGATCCTTCATTGGTTTCATTGGGCCGCATTGTTGGCATCATTGAGAGAAATTGTGCCTCATTGTTGGTGTCTTTGAGAGGAATTGTGCCTCATCCTTGGTATCATTTGGAGGAATTGTGTCCCATTTTTGGTTTTATTGGAAGGAATTGTGCCCTATCCTTGGTGTCATTGAGAGGAATTTTATTGCTGTCAGGGGGGAAATTATGCCCCCATGTTGGTATCAGTGGATGAAATAGTGCCCCAAGGGCTGGAAAAAAGCAAGCAAAGGGCTGCATCTGGCCCCCGGGACTGCAGTTTGGAGATCACTGGCTTCGAGAATAGGCCAGAAATGTGTCTAATTCACCTAACCCAACTCTCGCGGTGTAGATACAAGAGATCGCTTATGATCCACTTACTGAATGCAGCAAAAATCTGCATCCCTCAAAAACGGAAATGCTCAGATCCCCTAATGGTGAGGTGAATGAAATTGCTGAAATGGAACGTTTAATGGCAGTTGTGAGGCAGAAAGAAGAGCAGTACCGCAAAACATGGTACAGATTTCCAATATTCCAGTGACTACAGCACCTATGTGTCCTCTTTGCTTCATTAGCAAATTCAGCTAGAGATCAAAGGTAAATAGAGATAGAGATGTTAGAGTAGGTGGCGTGGGTTGTGGCGTGCTGGTCTGACCTCTGGAGTCCGGCTGTACTACCACCTTCACTTCTCTCCACCCCTCCCCCTTTTGTTTCTTTTCTTCCTCCACCTCTTCCGCTATCAAGTCTTTATTACCAACTAACCTTTACAACTATATAGCAGGATGCGCCACTAACTGTGTGTCAGTTGGTGGTAGCCTGACAGCAACTTGAAGCACTATCGTAGTGCTACCGGATTGACCTTTGCTGGGTTTCCTTTTTTTTTTGTTCTAGTTGTTTCCTTTTGTTGAAGTTCTGTTTTCGGAACACTGAAAAAGTACACAATCAAGACTGTGCATAGGCGGTAACTTACTTTCATATTTTCACAGCATACAGCTACGATAAGATTTTGTATTACGGAAGTCTCCCCCAATGAGTGGCTACCTTTAGTTTACATATCGAAAAAGCTTTATCCACATTTACTGTTTTGTACCTTCCATATGCTGTGATTCATCCTACTCTAAGATTTATTGTCTTGCTGAAGTACGCAATAAAAATGTAACTTTAACAAAAAAAAAAAAAAAAGATTTAGATAGAGTAAACTAATGCCGCGTACACACGATCATTATTCACGGCGGTTAAAAAAACGCCGTGAATAATGTCATTTAAAAATGGGGGAACAGCTTGTTCCCCACACACGGTCGTTTTTCACGTCATTTTTTCTCTTGACGAGAAAAACGACCGTCTGTGGGCTCCGCGGCAGTGTTTCCCTATGGGAAACACTGCCGCGGAAAACATGTCGAAAAAAACGCCGAGAAAAATTTGAAAAAAACTACAGAAAGCCCACAGACTATCGTTTTTCTCGTTGAATGGGAAAAATGTCGTTTTTTTTGACGAGAAAAACGGCCGTGTGTACGCGGCATAAGGGTAAGCATTTGGTTAGTGATGAAGCAAGAGGACCCAATCGTTATCTTTTCTAAGAAGAAAAGGGAACAATTCCCGATCTGTGGCCATTCTAAGGATGATCATTGACTTACGATAGTGATCAACCATTTTTGTCTATGTCATTGTCTATGATTCACTTTCTCTCTTTGTCCTGGAGACCACTCCAGGACAGGAATAGACAGGACAGATCTCTTTGGAGAAATTCAAGCCTCGTACACACGGCCGAGATTCTCGTTGAA
Source organism: Rana muscosa (assembly GCA_029206835.1). Taxonomy (NCBI): domain Eukaryota; kingdom Metazoa; phylum Chordata; class Amphibia; order Anura; family Ranidae; genus Rana; species Rana muscosa. The sequence continues at coordinate 1,028,243,354 of CM055117.1, forward strand.
AAAAACATGTCGTTTTTTTCGACGAGATTCTTGGACAAGAAACTTGTCCCGGCCGAGTGTACACACGCTCGTTTCAAAGAACCCGCGGTTCTTTGAATGGAGCGTACGCGGTGACGTCATCGACTACGACGAGCATGCGCTCGTCACATTCGATGCCGTCGCCGCCATCTTGGTATACCCTACGTATGCCTAGGAAGCTACCGCGCATGCGTCAAATTCATTTCGAACATGCGCGGGCTTCCGGGAGGACAGGTAAGTGTACACACACTCACTTTTCTCGTCGAGAAACATGCCGAGGAGAATCTCGATGAGAAAATAGAGAGCAGGTTCTCTATTTTCTCGTCGAGGTTTCTTGTCGGTTTTCTCGACGAGAAACCCGATAGCCGCGTACACACGACCGATTTACTCGGCAAGACCTCTCTGCCAGCAAGTTTCTTGCTGGTTCTTGCCGAGAAAATCGGTCGTGTGTACGAGGCCTTACTCTCACTTCTGGTTGTGTCACCAAGTCAGGGGTCAAGCGTAGGAAAACCTTCCCAATGGGACACAGACAACAAAACAGGGAAATTAACCATTCTTTTGAAAAAAAAAAAGTTCTGCCTTTTGATATTCTTTAAAGCTCCTGGTCACCTTTAAAGTATATGTAAAGGCAGAACTTTTTTTTGCTTTGGAGGTTTTGCATATCAGAATCTGTTAAGGTCTCGACCGTCTCGTACCCTAAAGAAGTTAAATACTCCCTGTCGGCAGCAGTTTTCTTTCCTTTGAAATGGAAAATAGGATCACAATTTAATAAAAAAGCACTTTAGTAGAATGCTGTGGAATGTCTGAATGCACCATCCATAGACAGAACAGGTTTATTAGAGGTTCACTGTTATGGTTTTTCCATTGTAAGAAGGTTTCAGATGGGCCATCAGTTAGTGCAGTGCTTCTGTCATGACAGAGAACTCATAAATGAGCAATAAAAGTGAGAGATTGGAGCTCATGGGGCCATCTGAATGAAATATGCTGAGTTGCTTATCCAAAAAAAGAGACTGAATACATTTTTATACACATTGCAGTGATATTCACTCCTTAATGGCAGGGTGATAAAGGAGATCTCTGGATGAAGTCAAATAAATGCTTAGATGCTACTGTCGATTTTTTAAAATCATAATAAGGTCGTGTTACCAAATATAACTTATCCTACAGCAACTTGTCACAGTAAAGCCCTGTACACACGATCTGATTTCCTATAGATTCTAATCCGATGGATTTTTCCATCGGAAATCCGATGAAGCTGACTTCCATCAGTCTTGCCTACACACCATCAGTCAAAAAACCGACAGTTCCAAACGCTGTGACGTAAAACACTCCGACAAGCCGAGAAAAATTAAGTTCAATGCTTCTGAGCATGCGTCGACTTGATTCTGAGCATGCGTGGGAGCATCCGATGGAGTTCCCCACAGACGATAGCAAATTACTATCGTTTTTTTTTTCCATCGGATAAATTTAAAACATGTTCTATTTTTTTACACCGATGGAAAAAAAAACCGATGGGGCCCATACGTCCGTGGGCATGAGGCCTTATAGTCAAGGTTAGGGGCTTAGATACTCCTAGTGTCTGATCAAGGGAAAATACAGAAAATGCCAAAGTCAAAAGCACTGCTGAGGATCGATTCCCGGAGGAGGTAGTTGGACAACAGCAGAGCTCAAAGCTGTGTAAAAACCATCTGACAATGTACAAAGACCGAACAGAGAAATGTATTACAGGAATGTACTGTATTTCATCTTATTTTTACCCAGACATATAGCCCAGACAGATTTGGGAAGGGTTAAAGGGTCACCCTTATCACCCCTGTCAGATTAGTTTTTTGCCATCTGTGTCCCATTGCAGAGATATCTCTTTACTTCCTGTCCCATAGTCAAACAGGAAGTGAAAGGAAATCCCTGCAAATTATAGGAATTCCTTGGGGACCCCCAGGTCACCAGAACTAGTGTCCCCATTGGAAGATTTCCTCTATTACTTTTCTGGGGACAACCCAAAATTTGGGATTTTCTTTTACTTATAATGATAATGGTTAACAGGACAAATAGAGAGGGTGCATCTCCCTAATGGGGCACAGACCGCAACAAAACCTGGCAAGTGTTCTAATCCCTCTTTACTCTATTCAAAACAAAAAAAAAGAGTTTTGCCTTAAAGGGGTTGTAAAGGTTTGTTTTTTATTTTCTAAATAGGTTCCTTTAAGCTAGTGCATTGTTGGTTCACTTACCTTTTCCTTAGATTTCCCTTCTAAATATTTTTTTTCTTTGTTTTCTTTGTCTGAATTTCTCACTTCCTGTTCCTCCTCAGTAAGCTGTTCAGTAAACTGTTCTGGATGACTCCACACCACTCGGATGATGGTGTGAAGTTTAGTGATGAGAAACAGGAAGTGAGAAATTCAGACAAAGAAAAAAAACATTTAGAAGGTAAATCAGAGGAAAAGGTAAGTGAACCAACAATGCACTAGCTTAAAGGAACCCATTTAGAAAATAAAAAACGAACCTTTACAACCCCTTTAAGTTATACTTAACCCCACACTGCCGACGTAACGCAAATATGTGGCCTTCGGCTTAAAGGTTTTTTTTTTGTGGTTGTTGTTATATAGATTTTCCATATGCGCCCACCAGATATTTAGTGTAGCACTACCCCCGTAGGAGCTGCTGGTTAGTTTTGGTCTGCCGTTACCCCACTGTTCTCCGTGTTGGCTCAAAGTCTAGGGTTAAAGTTGCATAAAACACGGTTGCCAGTCACTGAGTCTTTTCCAATGCTTTTTCCTGACGGCTCCATGTCAGCACAGCTGGATGAGGCCCCGCCCACTCCCCACGTAATCAGGACTTTAACTATACATTTTTTGCTCACCGCAGCCTCAGTGTTCCTTTTTCTTCCTCCTAGGTCAGGACTAGCGGTGTCTCCCCTCCTAGCTGGTATAAATTACTGGCGGTCCGTCCAGATGTGTCTGCTGCCGGATGCAGTACCTGCGGTATAAGGTACCAATGGTAGCTTGGTCAGGGAACCCCGCTGCTGATCCTCGGGGTGGCTTTATGCAGCCTTAAATAGGCGGCTTGGGGGAGCTGGTAGTGTGGCCTGTCTCTCATCTTGGATATTCTTATGGTGCCTGTTAAGGGCGGGCCGCGCTCTCTCTCTGCCTTTTATGTGGAAACGGACTCTGAACATGTGCTCTATCACTCAGCCAATCAGGAGTGGAGGGGGTGGAGTAAGATCTTCAAGAGCCAAATTTTGAAAGTCTGCTGTTCAGTTTAAACCTGGCTGTTGCAGTGTGCAGCGCTTTGTGTGCTAAGCTGCCTGCGTTGTACACACCCTCTCCTCAGGTATGATTTGTAAAGGACAGGATTCACTTCTACACACCACCTGCTTGAATATGGATGCTGGACATAACATATGTTGTATTTTTTCTACAGAACCAAAATGCCTACCCCCTCTAAAGATCAGCGATCACAAAGAAGGTAGGGGAGACACCGATGTTTATATGCATCTTTATAATGTTGCATCTAGCAGACTAATTTTTGCCTCACGCCTGTCTGTGCTGCTCCAGCTCCTCAGGTCATGGTTATGGCTCTTAACGACGTTCAGAGGATGAAATCTCAGGGAAATATAGGAGACGTTCGTCCTCACGGGAAGATCGACGCTCTCGCTGTAGAAGAGAAGTGTCACGCTCTCACTCTCCTTCAAGACATCACCGATCTCCATCACGTCACCGCCAGGATTCACATCATGATCAACCCAGGCCAGGAGGCTGCTGGGCCTGCCCCAAAAAGGCATTGGCCGGGAAGACGGCTTGAGCGGATTGCTTCAAGGAAGCGACAAAGGGCCATGAATTGGATAAAGTGGAGCTAGTGTCATTAATAAAAAAGGCGTTTGAGGATACACTGCAGACGTTTGCAACGCAGACGCAAGTGTCAACTGCCCCAGTTCCTTCCACCTCTCGTTCCCTGTCACCCCAAGAACGTCCAACGGTTCAGAATAATCCAATGACTGAAGCTCAAGCACGAGCACAAGATTCGGATGCATCCTCTGCAGAAGAAGAGGATGACCAGTATGATGGGTTTGATTTCACCTTAGTTCCATCCTTGGTGAAAGAAGTTAGACAGGCCTTGCAGTGGCAAGATGAGGCAGTAGAACCTCAACAGAAACAAAGGAAGTTATTCGCCAACATGAAACGGGAGATGGTAAATTTTCCCTTTGTTGAGGAAATCCAAGACATAATCACTGGCGAAGGGGAAAACTCAGACAAGAAAGGCTTTTACAAAAATCGATTTGCAAAAATGTACCCATTTCAGACAGAAAAGGTGAAGGTTCTGGAAGAGCCCCCTGTAGTGGAAGCGGCGCTCATGTGCCTCGCTAGGCATGTGACCCTGCCACTGGACGACGTAGTGACCTTCAAAGACGTTCTAGACAGGAGGGTGGATATAGATCTTAAAAAGATCTACACTCTGGCCGGCGGAATATGTAAACCAACGATGGCTTTGGCCACCATCTCTAAGGCCATGGAGATCTGGGTGCAGAATGTCGAAGGGGCGGTGGAAGATAACCTATGCAAAGCTGAGGTCTCAGCCCCGTTAGCAAATTTGAAGCTAACAGCTGCATTTATGGCTGAAGCATCCATTGACATAATCAAGATTCTAGCCAGAGTCATGCTAAATGCGGTGACCGCCAGAAGAGCCCTATGGCTGAGGCCCTGGGTTGCGGATCCTGCGTCCAAACAAGGATGGTGCAGAATACCTTTCGTAGGTCACTCCCTGTTTGGGAATAAGCTTGATACAGCTATCTCCAAAGCGACAGGTGGAAGATTGGGTTTCATCCCACAGGATCAGATGCTGCTTAAGAATAAAGCGACCTTCAGAGGCACAGCGAGACCCAGAGGCAGGGCCACCAGGTCCTACAAGCCAGGAAGGGAATTTCGCAGACGATGGCCGAACTCGGCGACAAGCCGCAAATCTGGAAGACCAGCCTCCTCCGCGGGACAACAGGCCCGGAAGTCTTTTTGACTATACACCGGCCCACACTTGCCGGGTAGGAGCCAGGCTGTTCAGGTTCCGTCAACTGTGGGCAGAAAACATAAAGGAGCCATGGGTGGTGTCGACCATCAAGTATGGACACAGTTGGAAATTCCTCAACCGACCCCACAGAGTCTTTGTCTCAACAAAAATGCCCCCAGAAAAAGAAAAACGGGAAGTCTTTTGGAATTACATCCAGACCCTCCTAGATCAGGAGGCAATAATTGCAGTTCCTTAGCGGGAGCGTTTTTTCGGAGTCTACTCGCCTGTATTCTTGGTTCAAAAAAAGTCGGGAACGTGGAGGCCAGTAATAGACCTCCGAGGTCTCAACAGATCCATCAAGAAGGAGCGGTTCAGGATGGAGTCGCTCCAGACAATTCTGAAAATTGTCCAACCAGGAGATTGGATGCTAGCAGTGGATCTCAAGGATGCGTATTTCCATGTGCCCGTAGCCCCTTACTACCAGAGATTCCTCCGGTTCGCAATTGGACAACTTCACTACCAATTTGTGTGCCTTCCCTTCGGGCTGACTACATCCCCCAGAGTATTCACAAAAATCCTGGTGGCACTGGTGGCACATCTTCGACTCCAAGGTATCCGCATACACCAATACTTGGACGATATCTTACTGCTGAGCCAAGACAGGAGCACACTCCTAGTACACCAGAACACGACTTTGTTAAAACTAGAAAACTTTGGATGGTTAATCAAATCGAGAGAATAGTCACCTTGTGCCAACTCAATCCCTGGTGTATCTAGGTGCGAAGATAGATACCAAGATGGCATCGGTAGCATTGCCCAGGGACAAGATGTCCGGCATACTGAAAGTAATGTCAGAAGCAGTCATACATGCCAACAGTAGAGTGCATGCGACTCCTAGGCATAATGATCTCAACCATTCCGAGGTCAAGTGGGCGCAATGGAATTCACGCCTCTTCCAAATGGGTCTCCTGAGTCAATGGAGATCGAGGGATCTTGGTCAAAAAATCCAGATCACAGCCCAGATGAACGTCAACTTAGACTGGTGGACAAGTCAACAGAATCTTACACAGTGCCATTCCCTACTCTCGAAGAGATGGCAAATCATCCAATCAGACGCCAGCGGCACGGGCTGGGGAGCCCTATACAAAGACCAATGGGCCCAAGGTCGTTGGGCGTACCAGGCGACCAACGTAGGCTCCAACATCCTGGAGCTGAGGGCGGCCTTCCAGGCCCTCCTGGCCTCCAAGAATCAGATCCAGGGAGCGACTATCCTTCTGAAACTAGACAATGTGACGGCAGTGGCCTACATCCGCAGGCAAGGGGGCACCCGCAGCGGTACCCTACTGAAGGAGGTAACCCCGATCATGAATTGGGCTCAGACCAATTTACATCTGCTAACGGCTGTGTATGTGCCTGGACGTCTGAACACGCAAGCAGACTACCTGTCCAGAGCGGATTTGAACAACAACGAATGGGCCCTGTCTCCGTGGGTCTTCCGGAGCTTGGTGGCGTGGGCCTTCCTCCCAGAAGTAGACCTATTTGCCTCTGCCATCAACACCAAACTACCACGGTTCTTCACCCAGTTCAGTCACCCACAAGCGGCAAGAGTGGATGCTCTGACAGCAGAATGGAACTTCAGAACAGCGTATGCCTTCCCTCCGATTCCGGTGATCCTCCGCTTCCTGCGGAGACTGCAACAAGAGAAAGTATCTGTCCTGGCAGTAATTCCAGACTAGCCCAAGAGACCTTGGTACCCTCTACTCCGCTTACTGAGCATCAGGAAGCCACGACCTCTACCAGTGTCCTCAGACCTACTGAAACAGGGGCCAATCTACCACCCGGCTCCGGAGAGCCTGAGATTGAAGGCCTGGGTCCTGAGAGGCGTAGGTTAACTGATCTGGGTTGTTCAACTAGAGTCACGAACACTCTTATGAAGGCGAGGAAAAGCAGCACCAACAGTTGGAATGAGTTAGTGGAATTTGCTCATAGACATGATTTTCTGCCCGACTCGCCAAAAATCTGCCACATCCTGGAGTTCCTCCAAGCGGGCTTGGAACTCGGTCTCTCCACAAACACGTTGAAGACTCACGTGTCTGCTATCTCTGCTTTTTCGGGTGTCCAATGGGCCACTGAAAAGTTGGGGATTCAATTCTTCAGAGCAACTATCCGCCTGAGACCGCCAAAGTTGCCAAGATTTCCGAAGTGGGACCTACCCTTAATCTTGGACTTCCTATCATCAAACACATTTGCCTCTCCAGTCTCTCTGTGGCATTTCACATTGAAAACTGCCTTTCTTGTGGCAGTAACCTCAGCCAGAAGGGTGTCCGAGATGGCCGCGCTGGGGTTTAAGGAGCCCTTCCTCTCCTTCTTCCCGGATAGAGCGGTGCTCAGGCCAATGCTGGGGTTTGTCCCTAAGGTAGCCTCTACCTTCCATATGACACAGGAAATCACTCTCCCACTGTTGCTCACAGAAAACTCTCAGAATCCAAATCCACTTGACAAAGGAGCTTCCCTGAGAGCCTATGTGGATGCGACAGCCGAACTCAGGAAGTCGGACAATCTCTTCATTATACCAAATGGTGCCCGTAAAGGCCTGAAAGCTTCTAGCAGAGTGATCGCCACGTGGCTGGTTAAATTGATATCTTTAGCCTACAGAGCCAAAGGTTTGCTGGTGCCTGAGGGGGTCACAGCGCATTCCACGAGAGGAGTCTCTGCCTCCTGGGCTGCGGTCAGACAGGTGTCCTTGGAGACGATATGCAAGGCAGCTACATGGACATCTATACATACCTTCATGACACACTACCGTGTGGAGCCAGTGGCTCTAACTACCATAGAGTTTGGCAGGAGGGTGCTAGCCTCCGCCTCCTATATGGATTAAAAAAAATAAAAATTTTCGCAAGCATAACCCTCCCGTGTGTGGCTAGTTAATTCCCAGCTGTGCTGACATGGAGCCGTCAGGAAAACAGAAAATTGAATTCAAATACTTACCATAATTTTCCTTTCCTGACAAGCTCCATGTCAGCACAGAACCCGCCCAGTCAAGTAGTAGTAGTTACGAAACACTGAGGTTGCGGTGAGCAAAAAATTTATAGTTAAAATCCTGATTACGTAGGGGGTGGGCGGGGCCTCACCCAGCTGTGCTGTCATTGGATCTTGCTCACCCGGATAGGCCCCTCTCACCGGCCTAGCAGCCGGGATGATGCACGGACAAAAATGAAAAGTCTCTGCCACAGACTTGGTAATCAGAATTTCAAAGTTCAAGCACGACTGCACAGTATGAGAAAGTCCTTTAAGCCGACCCGGCAATACTGTGAGACAGATTGGTCTGGATGCATCCTCCAATTGAGGCCCCAGGCTCCTCTCGAGATACCAGCCTTCTGCTGCGTATTCTCCAAGACGAGTCCTCCCCTGGTTCCTTCAACTGCTCGGCTTCTTCCCGCAGGACAGACAGCACAGGATCACCCTAGAACCAGTAGGCCCCAGATAGCTTCTGGGCCTACCTCCAGTAACGAAACCTCGGGCCAGCAGGCCCCGAGGCAGAATAGGAGTGGTCACATACCTCCGGCCAGGGTGGCCACGAGGTGAGAGAGCCTCCTCAAAAATGGCGTCCGCCCCTTAAGTGCCCTCTTCCAGCATGCCCAGCGGTATCAACCTCCCGCTAAGTTGCCTCTGGGAAAAAAGCACCCAATACGCCTCGGCTTGTTGTAGTTTCCAACATGAACCAGAGGTGGCAGCGACACCTGCTGGTAACCGCGGGAAATACAGCCAATTCAGCCAAGGCTGGAACATAGGCCAATTTAGCCAAAACATAGAATCTGAACTAACTACAGTTCAGACATCCCACTAAATTTAGATAATAGCGCCTGGTCAACAGGAGCAGGGCACTACATTAGAATGAATACAGAAACTTTCTCCTCTTAAAGAATCCTAAAAGATATTAGAGTGAGAATTATTTACTCCAGAGCTATGATTCAAAAATTTTATACTACAGTAATATGTCAACCTTAACGCAAGTATTAGTATCTTGGCATATTAGGGGGCTTAGTCCAGCTATGTTTACTACTTTGAAACAATTTTCTCTGTCTATTTGCCTGCAGGAGACTCATTTAAATATACACAAGTTAAATTATTTGAAGCGTGCACAATATAGTAGACAATATCATTCTACTTATACTACATATTCTAAAGGTGTATTTATATCGATAGCAAATTAAGTTGATTTCTCCTGCAGACAGGTATAAACAGACATTAAAGGTCGCTATATCTTTTTATATTGTACAATGTATAGAAAATCATATGTGTTAGCTAATATTTATATATACCACCCCATATTCCCCCTGTTCTGGTGACAACTGTAAAATGGTGGATTAACCGCGACTATGAGTCTCGGAAAAATGGGCAATGGTACAAAATGAGAGGGTGAATCTACCTAGTGGGGACACAGACAGCAATAAAAAAAACTGAGAAGGATTCTTTTGCATTTGTGCATCTGAAACTAGTTTTAACCACTGTAACCTGGGGGACAGGTAGTAGGTACAAAAGCTCCCTGGGATGAGCAGGCACAGATACCAAGTCCATTGGATGAGTGAAAACACAGTGGGGTTTATTGGTGCTATATACAATGTCAATGACAGGTGCTGTACAGTGTGCTGAAAACAAACAGAAGAAAAAATATCTAAACAAAAGCCTAGCCGTGTCTCGGCTCTAACTACACAGTATTTACAGGCCCTCACTACTAGGCTGAACAAGCCTAACGCTTGCCAGCTTCCACATTCACAGAGTAACAATGTTTTACCAACCTTCTTGCTCTCACAGACCAATGTTGTCTGTGTTTCCCAGGCTGAGCAAAGGCTGTCTGCTCAGGTGAGCTTTTAATTAAGCTGGTGGAGAGAACCAACACCTGAAGTGGATCCTGGCTCAGAGATCCCTGAAATGTATATGAGAGGAGCCTGGGAGATGTATAAACCCCGAACAGGACTTTCCCAGGCTCTCTCTGGGATGCTCTGTCACACATCCTCCCCCCTTGTTTCAACCCCAGGGTTGGAACACCTGTAGCCCAACAGGAGTGAACACGGGAGAGGGCATCTACATTCCCCATCTCAACACCTGGCCTGTGTTTTACCGTAAAGGCGTAATCCTGTAGGGCCAAAATCCACCGGTTCACCCGCCTATTAGTCTCCTTCTTTTGGGCCATCCATTTCAGGGGAGCATGGTCAGTTATTAATTCGAACTGGCGCCCCAACAAGTAGTACCTGAGCGCGTCCACGGCCCACTTTATGGCCAGACACTCCTTTTCAATGACTGCGTACTTCTTTTCATGGTCATTGAGCTTTCTGCTTAAGTACACCACAGGGTGTTCTTCCCCATTGTGTACCTGTGAAAGTACTGCCCCGATACCAACATCAGACGCATCTGTCTGGACCAAAAAGTTTTTGGAGAAATCGGGGGAGTATAGGATTGGCTGTGCACAAAGAGCCTTCTTCAGGACTTGAAAAGACTCTTCTGCTACTGGAGACCATTTCACCATTACGGAGGCTTTCCCTTTCGTAAGGTCTGTCAGTGGGGCAGCTATAGTTGCGAAATTTGGGATAAATCTTCTATAGTACCCCGCAATGCCAAGAAAGGCCCTGACCTGCTTCTTGTTTGCAGGGCGTGGCCACTCCTGGATGGCTTCTATTTTATTCACCTGGGGCTTTATGACACCCCGGCCAATAGTGTAGCCCAAATACCTGGCTTCCTCTAGCCCAATGGCACATTTTTTTGTATTTGCCGTAAACCCCTCCTTGAAGAGGGAATCCAGGACAGCCTGGACACGGGGCAAGTGAGACTCCCAGTCAGTGCTATGCACCACTATGTCGTCCAGATAGGCTGCAGCATACTGTCGGTGAGGTCTTAGGGTCCTGTCCATAGCCCTCTGAAATGTTGCAGGGGCATTTTGCAACCCAAAAGGCATTTACTTATATTGAAACGACCCCTCCGGGGTCACAAATGCAGTCTTTTCTTTGGCACTACCAGTCAGGGGTATTTGCCAATATCCTTTGGTCAAGTCCAAAGTGGTCAGATAACGGGCCTTGCCAAGTCGGTCTATAAGCTCGTCTACCCTGGGCATTGGGTATGTGTCAAACTTTGTTACCGCATTAAGCTTTCTGAAGTCATTACAAAACCTCCAAGTGCCATCCGGTTTTGGGACCAATACAATGGGGCTAGACCAGTCACTATTGGATTCCTCAATAACATCTAGCTCCAACATCCTTTTAACTTCCTCACCGATGTCCTTTCTTCTAGCTTCGGGAATTCGGTATGGTTTGAGCTTGACACGGACTCCAGGTTCAGTAACAATATCATGCTGAACTGCTGAAGTCGTGCCCGGCAACTCTGAAAATTTCTCTTTATTCCTCATCAGGAACTCTCTAGCTTCCTGTTTCTGGGAACATGACAGGGTGTCTGGAATCGTGACCTCAGGGATCAGAGGGGATTCAGTACCTTTAAGGGTTACCGGGAGGGACCTCGCAGTTAATGCCAGTCTATCCTTCCAGGGCTTTAACAGGTTTATGTGGTAAATCTGTTCGGGCTTCCTTTTACCTGGTTGATACACCTTGTAATTGACCTCCCCAACTCTTTCAATTACTTCAAAGGGTCCCTGCCACTTAGCCAGGAATTTGCTCTCAACAGTGGGAACTAACACGAGGACCCGGTCACCAGGTGAGAAAACACGAAGTTGGGCCCCCCTGTTGTATATCCTCTGTTGGGCTGCTTGGGCCTGCAGTAAATGTTCTTTTACTACCGGCATGATTGCTGCAATCCTATCCTGCATTTGAGCGATATGCTCAATAACACTTTTGTGAGGTGTCTGCTCCCCCTCCCAAGTTTCCTTGGCTATGTCTAAGAGTCCCCGAGGGTGTCTCCCATAAAGCAACTCAAATGGAGAGTACCCCGTAGAGGACTGGGGAACTTCCCTGATGGCGAACATCAAGTAAGGTATCAGGAAGTCCCAGTTTTTCCCATCCTTAACAACCTTTTTTAACATACTCTTTAATGTCTTATTGAAGCGTTCCACCAAGCCATCCGTTTGAGGATGGTACACTGAGGTACGCAACTGCGTCACCTTAAATAACTTGCAGAGCTCCCTAGTTATTCGTGACATGAATGGGGTACCTTGGTCTGTAAGGACTTCTTTCGGGACGCCAACCCGACTGAACACCATAAACAGCTCTTTGGCAATGTTTTTAGCAGATGTAGTGCGTAAGGGAACGGCCTCGGGGTAACGGGTAGCGTAATCCATGATCACGAGGATATGTTGATGACCGCGGGCAGATTTGGGGAGTGGACCCACAAGGTCCATGGCAATCCTCTCAAAAGGCACTTCAATAATGGGCAAGGGCACTAACGGACTTCGGAAGTGGGGTTGGGGGGCTGACATCTGACACACAGGACAGGATTGACAATAATTTTCTATGTTTTTCCGTATCCCAGGCCAGTAAAACCTGCGCAACACCCTTTCAGTGGTTTTCTCAACCCCTAAATGGCCTCCTAGCAAGTGCCCATGGGCAAGTTCCAACACCACCCGTCTGTATAACTTAGGGACTACCAACTGTTCAACCACTTCATCATTAGATTTACATACACGATACAGTAAATCCTCATTGCTGCAGAAATATGGAAAACAGAGCCTGTCCCCTGGTTCGACAGGTACCTCATTAATCACTATTACATTTTCCCAGGCCCTGGCAAGGGTAGGGTCTTTTCTCTGCTCCGTACCAAAATTTTCCTTGTGCACATTAAGATTGGCAAACTCTAACGTAGGCTCAGATTCAGCAGACGGCTGTCCAGCTCTACTGGTTGTGGGGACTTCTTCCGGCTCCCCCAGCTCTCCTGCCATAACTGAGAAAGGATCACCCGGAGAGCCCTGAGAGGAGTCCCCTGAACTCACAAGGTCAGTAATGGCCACGAGTTCTGGCTCTGCGACTGAGTTAGGTACTGCGACTGGGTCGGGACAATCCCACAGTTCCCAAAACTTAGGGAAGTCCCTACCAATGATAGCCTCATGCACCAAGTGGGGCACCAGTCCGACCGAATGGGTCACCGTACCTAAGCCAGTTTTAAACTGAACAGTGGCTATTGGATACTCGCGGGTATCCCCATGTACACAGATCACAGCAACCTTTTTTGCATGAAAATTCACAGTTTCAACCATCTCAGCTGTAACCAAAGTAACCAGACTTCCAGAGTCCAGCAAGGCCATAATAGGCTTATTATTAATAGTCACATGACACATGTGTTTTCCCACATTTGGCATTGCAGCGCATGAAACAGCAGCAAACATAGACTGCCTTCTAAAAGATAGATCACACTGCATTGGTTCATCTGTCAATGGACAGTTTGCTGCAACATGTCCCAGTTCTTGGCAACGAAAACATCTGATGTTTCCCCAGTTTGGTTTGCTGACAGGCAGTGGCTTCCCTTGTTTGGGCCGCCAAACTTCAGTCCTGGCACCAAAAATCCTCCCCCCTATTTCCTTGCCATGCTTACCACCCACTTCCCCTGGAACAGTCTTACCGGTTGCCTGGGGAGACCGTGGCTTTGGGTGGAAAGTCCGTGCGGCTGTAGGGGTGGTGACCAGGTTCTCTGCAGCAAAGTACCTCTCAACGAGCTCCACCAGGTTGTCTGCTGACTTGGAGTCTCCTTGACTCACCCACTTCTGCAGGGGAATTGGCAGTGACCTCAGGAATTGGTCCATGACCACACGCTCCACTATTTGTGGCGCAGACAGGGACTCCGGCTGTAGCCATTTCCGCACCAGGTGGATCAGATCAAACATCTGCGATCTTGGGGGCCTCTTTTCTTGGAAGAACCAGCTGTGGACCCGCTGAGCTCGAACAGCCAAGGTAACGCCAAGTCGTGCCAGGATTTCCCGCTTGACCTTCTCATAATCTCCCGCTTCTGCTGACTCCAGATCATAGTAGGCCTTCTGCGCTTCTCCAGAAAGTAAGGGGGCGATCAGTCCTGCCCACTGGGTTTGGGGCCAACCTTCCCTCTCAGCAGTCCGTTCAAATGTTAGTAGGAAGGCCTCTGGATCATCATCTGCCGTCATCTTTGAAAGAAAGCGACCCACATGGATGGCTGAGGGCTTGTCTCCAATACCCTTCATTATCGCAGGTGACCCCTGTGCTAGCGTCTCCACAACCTCAGTGAGGGTTTTCCTATCCGCTTTTGCAGCAGTGGCAAGCTGTTCAAACAGCCTCTGCGATTGCTCCTGTACAGCACCAATCTGTTGGAACAGCACCTTGGTTTGCTCCTGTGCGATAGCGTTGGCTTGCTGTTGTGCAGCGTTAGTTTGCTGTTGTATAGCATTTGCTTGCTGCCATGCAGCGTTTGCTTGCCGCAATTCAGCGTTAGTTTGCTGTTGTGTAGCGTTTGCTTGCCGCAATTCAGCGTTAGTTTGCTGTTGTGCAGCGTTTGCCAACACCATTTGTTTGAGGAGGTCCTCCATGTTATCACTTTAGGTACTGGCCTTTTAAGTAGTAACTTACTACAGCTGGTCGCAGCCTCCACCATATGTAACCTGGGGGACAGGTAGTAGGTACAAAAGCTCCCTGGGATGAGCAGGCACAGATACCAAGTCCATTGGATCAGTGAAAACACAGTGGGGTTTATTGGTGCTATATACAATGTCAATGACAGGTGCTGTACAGTGTGCTGAAAACAAACAGAAGAAAAAATATCTAAACAAAAGCCTAGCCGTGTCTCGGCTCTAACTACACAGTATTTACAGGCCCTCACTACTAGGCTGAACAAGCCTAACGCTTGTCAGCTTCCACATTCACAGAGTAACAATGTTTTACCAACCTTCTTGCTCTCACAGACCAATGTTGTCTGTGTTTCCCAGGCTGAGCAAAGGCTGTCTGCTCAGGTGAGCTTTTAATTAAGCTGGTGGAGAGAACCAACACCTGAAGTGGATCCTGGCTCAGAGATCCCTGAATGTATATGAGAGGAGCCTGGGAGATGTATAAACCCCGAACAGGACTTTCCTAGGCTCTCTCTGGGATGCTCTGTCACACCACTTAAGCCCCGGACCAATACGGGCCATTATGACCAGGCCCCTTTTTGCGATTCGGCACTGCGTCGCTTTAACTGACAATTGTGCGGTCGTGCGACGTGGCTCCCAAACAAAATTGGCATCCTTTTTTTCCCACAAATAGAGCTTTCTTTTGGTGGTATTTGATCACCTCTGCGGTTTTTATTTTTTGCGCTATAAACAAAAATAGAGCGAAAATTTTGAAAAAAAATTACATATTTTTTACTTTTTGCTATAATAAATATCCCCAAAAAATATATGAAAAAACATTTTTTTCCCTCAGTTTAGGCCGATACGTATTCTTCTACATATTTTTGGTAAAAAAAAATCGCAATCAGCGTTTATTGATTGGTTTGCGCAAAAATTATAGCGTTTACAAAATAGGGTATAGTTTTAAGGCCTTTTTATTATTTTATTTTTTTTACTAGTAATGGCGGCGATCAGCGATTTTTTTCGTGACTGCGACATTATGGCGGACACATCGGACACTTTTGACACATTTTTGGGACCATTGTAATTTTCACAGTGAACAGTGCAATAAAAATGCACTGGTTACTGTGAAAATGACACTGGCAGTGAAGGGGTTAACCACTAGGGGCGCTGGAGGGGTTAAGTGTGCCTAGGGGCGTGTTACTAACTGAGGGGGGGGCGTGGCTACGACTGACACGTCACCGATCTCCGCTCTGATTACACAGAGCGGAGATCGCTGACATTGTCAGTAGAGGAGCGGGGAGATGATGTGTTTACACACACATCTCCCCTCTCCGAGCCTCCGTGAGACGATCGCGGGGATCCCCGCGGCGATCGAGTCCGCGGGACCCGCGGTCCCACTCACGGGGAAGGCAGGGGGATCGCGAGCGCGCCGGCGGCGGCGCACGCGCGACCCCAACGTCGGCAGTTAAAGGGCCACGTACAGGTACGTGATTGTTTCTGTACGAGCCATTCTGCCGACGTATATCGGCGTGAAGAGGTCGTTAAGCGGTTAAAGGGGAGTTCCAGCCTTTTTTTATGTTTATTAAAAGTCAGCAGCTACAAAAAGTGTAGCTGCTGGCTTTTAATAAACATACACTTACTTGTTCCACTGTCCAGCGACGCATTGCCCGGAGCTCCGCCGGCGCCTCCATTCATAGTGTGGGCACCCGGCCGTGACAGCTTTCGGCTTCACGGCCGGGCACTCACTGTGAATGCGCGAACGCTGCAGTGGTCTCTGAGTGGACAGGCGATCGCCTGGGACCTGTCACGTCCCAGGTGATCGCCTACAGGGAGGGGCCACCAAAAGGTGATATGACAAATCGCCTAGGCGGCCCCAGGGCGGAAGGAGGAAGTGGGACAGGAAGTCCCACTCCTACTGAAGCCCCCACTCCCCCCCAAAAAATATTACATGCCAAATGTGGCATGTAAGGAGTGGATTAAGCGGAAGTTCCAAATTTGGGTGGAACTCCGCTTTAAGTACACTTTAAAGCGGAGCCTCAAAGCATATTGCAAGCTAAAATTTAAAAAACACATATGTAGTAGATGTCTACAATACATGCACATTTGCATTTTTTTTATCGGATAAGGACACAAGTCTGTTTACATCTGCAGCTCCATAGAAGAGAATGGAGCAGTGGCGCCCCCTCTCTCCACACCACCCCCTATATGAATAATGGATAGATTCATGCATAACATGAATCTATCCATGGCCGCCGCGGCCACCCCCAATTCAGGCGTCCGGCCCCTTTCAGGACGCCGGGCACCTGAATTACAGAGGCAGGGGTGATTGGAGCCATAGGCTCTAATAGGCTTTAAAATAGGGTGGGCTCGGAGCGCAGAGCATTGCGCCATGAGCCCACCACCCAAGTGTTCCAACAGCGAATGAAAATTCGCTGTTGTAAAACTGATCCTCAATCCAGCCAATCAGAGGCAGGTCTGAGACCTGTTTTCTGATTTGCCGAAAAGAGAAGACTCCCAATTGGTCGCCAAGGAGGAGGGAGGAAATGGAAGCCGCCTATGCCTGTTGAGAGCAGGGGAAGGTAGAGCCGCCACCACCAAAGAGCATGGGAAGCCGCTGGTGAAGCGCTGCATAGATGGGGGTAAGTGCACCAGACCCGCCCGCTGACCGACCGACCGCCGGGAGGGTGGGGTGGTACTGTTTGTCACCCCCCCCAAAAAAATTACCACCAACTGCCACGTGTAAGGGGCCTTTGGCTTTTTAAGGGCTGCTTCACACCTGAATCGCACAGGAATACGCTCTGTGTTCCTGTATACTTCATTTAAATGGGCTGAAATCGCACCAGTGCGTGCACTACTTTTTAAAAACGCACCACACCAAATCTAATTGTAATGCAGTACATGTGATCTGGTGCAAATCAATGCACTGCATTTGGAGTGTCGTTAAGAATATATAGATACCCCCAGATTGCACACGCAGTGCGTACGCACGGAACGTGCCTTTCCCGCACTGTGTCCTGGTGTGAACCGGCCCTGAATAGAGATCTACTTGAAATAGAGAAAACAGTGACATATTTCGGGGACAAAGCTTCGGAATCCCATGCTGTCCCTGGAAATGACAAAGAGCCCACACACTGCTCTGTCTCCAACTTGGCCTGAAGAAAATCATGTTCCCTGTTTTCTGCCATAATGAATGGCAATTACAGGGAATCCTCTAATGTCCACAGGCCTGCAGCAGTTTTATTTTGTCAGTATCCCAAGGACTTTGTGGTGCATGTTTGCAGACTGTTCGGTGCCAGTTTTGTGATATTAGCTGCAAACTCCAGATAACAATTCTGCCTTGTGCCTGAGGGGAGACTCTGAGAAAATACATCCCGGGACCAGTTACTCTATATCCATTATTTATACTGTAAGACTATACTGGAGGCCTTTAGGAAAATCAAATTAAACGTAACTAAGAGAAATATACTGTAACCACGTGTTTACTTTCTACCTTAGGCAGTGAAAATTAGGACTCTATTTGGTGCCTTTAAAGTCTCTAAACCCACAACAGTAAAATCGGTCTGTATATGCAGTAAAGCATGCTTGTTATACTCAATATGGAGCGTAAGGGGTTAATCCTCTGCATTGTGTAAAAAGGCTGTTTGATCCTGTCTTCTTTGATCCTCCCTTCTTCCACAGTCCCTAATCTATCTCCTGATAGAACAGAGCCTGCACATGCTCAGTTTTGTGTGTCTTGCTACAGAGTTTTTTTTTTTTCTTAGGAGGGTGCATGGGATCAGCACAGGGCCAATCAGCACTGTCCAGACAGAGGGTCAGGGGTCATGCAGCCTCATAGGACAATCAAAGGTGAATGAAAACTCCTCCTACAAGCTTTAACCAGACACTGATAGAAGTCACAAGACTGCTAATATACTGCTGATAAGAAAAGGTATTTAGCAGTTTATATTTACTAAAATTATTGCATTTTCTTGTTCTGTGTACTGTGGGAGAGAATATATAGTGAATGCAGGGTCCTGGGTTTAGTTACACTTTAGGTTTTTGGGACTCTGTTAGAGCTCGTTCAAAGCAGCCCGCATGTAAATCCCCACATTGACATCTAAGCCTAGGTTCACATATGTGCGTTGCGGGAACCAGCGCGATTCCAGCGGCGGTTCCCGCATCGCATCTCTCCCGCAGGCAGTTCACACTGCCCTCTGCGAACCGCTGCGGGTGTCATTACATAGTTAATGACACCCCCAGATCGGTTCACAGATCGCAGTGCGAACTGTGAACTCGCACATGAATCAGATCGCGTGAGTGAGAACACCCATGCGATCCAATTCTAGTGCAGAGAAAAAAAAGTCCCTGCAATATTTTCGTGCAAATCCAATGCGAGTTCCGCCATACAACTGTATGGCGGAACTCGCACTGCACAGACATCGCATGTGATCGGCATCTGCGGTGCAGGTGCGAATCACATGCGATGTCTGAGATCGCACATATGTGAACCTAGGCTGAATGTCCAAAATTAAGAACCCCATTGTTCCCTCTGGGCCCATTCACACCTGAATATCAAGATGAAGAATGCCAATATTCTCTATGGAGCCATTCACACCCGAGTGGTTTGTCCCTTGTCACTTGTCATGTGAAAAAAAAAGTACATGAGGCTGGATTCACACCTATGCGTTTTTTGTGCTTTTTTCATTTTGCAGATTTGCTCTACAGAATGTGTTCCATGGGAAACCATGTTTAATGGACTGTAGTACAAATCTGCAAAATGAAAAAAGCACTAAAACTGCATCCATGTCTCATTCATTATTTCCAAAATTAAACAGGGGGGGGGGGCCCACGACACTTACCGCATTTGAACTGACTTGCCGAAACAGAGGCACACAGAGGGGCCGAATCTCTACCATATACTCTTCTATAACGGAACCTGACACTAAACTCACCTATATGACCCAATGGGAGAGGGACTTGAACCTCTCCCTTGAACTGACAGACTGGCAAGATATTGCCTACCAACTCTCAAAAATCTCTATTAACACTATCCTTATTGAAGCCAATTACAAAACATTATTACGCTGGTACTTAGTTCCCACAAGAATAGCTAAAATGCATCCTTCCTCCTCACCTCATTGTTTTCGACAATGTGGACAGATGGGTACCATGCACCATATTTGGTGGCAGTGTCCACTAGTGGTTAGGTTTTGGATAAGAATCTTTAATCTGATTAACTCAGTGGCGGGTATCAATATCCGTCGGTCCCCAGAGAGCGCACTTTTCCATAGACTTCCCGACGGGATTCCCAAAAACTCAATACGCCTCATAACCTACATCTTGTTGGCAGCGAGAATAATAATTGCAAGGAACTGGAAAAGCTCAAGAATACCCCTAGAACAAGTTAAGGATAAACTCAATTGGATTATGATTAATGATAAGCTCACTTACACCCTTCACAATAAAGCAGAGATGTTCAACAAGATATGGGATCCATGGATTGATTATATTTCCGTTTGCTGAGGAAATCCAGGTGACCCTTTCTCCCTCTCTCTCTTCTTCTCTTATCTTTCCTTCTCTTTTCTGCTTTTTTCCCTTCTCCCTTGTCCTCCCTTTCTTTCTATCCTTGGTGATATACCTTCTGTATACCTTGGTTATCAATATACCGTGATAGAATGTTACTAATGAGGCAGGAAACCCTATCATAGTGGGGATCCACGGCTAACCCCGAATCTTTGATCGAGGTTCACTGAAGCCCTGGACCCTCCCTATCCCCCCCCCTAGTGCTTGTGCAGTTTAATGTTACTGGTCTGGACGCTTGCACTCGTACTATGCCCTACTTGAGGGTTTGCATAACCCATAACCTTTATGATGATACTATGCATATGTCTCCTACCTCCTGACAGGCTCGGGGTGGGTTAAAAATAAATTATCAAAACATTTACATATTTGGCCGAATGTAACCTGGCTATTTGCTCGTTATTGTTTGTTTTTGTTTCTTTTTTTATTTCCTTTTATTCCTCTCCTGTATTGTATTTATTTCAATAAACATATTGCAATATAAAACTGCATCCATGTGAATCCGGCCTTAACTTCTGCGGGACAGAATTGTGCATTTTTGGCCCTAAAGACTTCAATGGAAGTGCCTGAAAAATGTGTGTTTACGCACTTCATTTTAAATGTCTATGGGGTCAAAAATGTGTAATTCTGCTCCTGTTCTGCACGTTGCTTGAAAAATATACAGACAAAACAGAAAAAAATCAGTTTTCTGCAAGGGAAAAAAAAACTGACATGACATCAACAACAAAACTGATGTGAAACTGATATCTCTGCAAGAGAAATCTGTGCGGTTTTCCCTTCAGTTCCCATCAGTTTATTTATTTATATTTAGCGCCATCAATTTACCCAGCGCTTTACATATACATTGTACATTCACATCAGTCACATATGGTGTGAACGAGTCCTAAAGCTGGCCATACACACGGCAGCTTTCCATCATCTAAATTCCAAGCGATTAAATGTGGAATTTAGTGCTTCCAATCGACTTCAGGGAGTTTAGTTGATGGAATCCAGTAGAAAATCCAATTGCTTTCAATAAAATTGCTGATTCAATAATTTTTTTCAAAAACCTATATAGAAGCTGTCACTTTATAGCCCATAGATCAATCAATCAAAATCAGGTGATTGATCAAACTCATGGATAATAAAGTGCTGACCTGTACATGCTCAGTTGTGTCTTTTATGCTGAAGAGAACAGTTGCTTGTTCTCAGAGCTAGCCAGGTCACATGATATTGGCATCACACATGTGGGTGTGTATACAGGCTGCAGTGGAAATCTCCTCCTTCCTGAACTCTCAGCACTGGAAAAACTGTGCAGTTTATCACTGACCGTGGTATACAGGTCATCCAAAAAGGTATATAGTGGCAATTCTTTAACCACTTAAAGACCAGCCACCGCCATTGTACGTCGACCGCTTCAAGACCTCTAGGGGGCGGCACGACGCCGGAGCTGATGAACGTGGCCACGATGTCCACCGGCCACCCACAATCGCTCCTAGGAGAGACAGAATGGGGATCTGTCAATGTAAACAGACAAATCCCCGTTCTGTCAGGGGAGGAGAGACAGATCTGCTGTTCCTTGTGATTAGGAACAGCGATCTCTCTCCTCCTCCAGTCAGTACACTCCCCCCACCTCCCTAGCAAACACTTAACCCCTTGATCGCCCCTAGTGTTAACCCCTTCCCTGCCAGTGACATTTTTACAGTAATCAGTGGTTATTTTTAGCACTGATCGTATAAATGTCAATGGTCCCAAAAAAGTGTCAAAGGTGTCAAAAGTGTCCGCCGCAAAGTCGCAGTCCCGCTAAAAATCGCTGATCACAGACATTACTAGTAAAAAAAAAAAGTATAATAAAAATGCCATAGATCTATCCCCTATTTTGTAGACGCTATAACTTTTGCAGAAACCAGTCAATATACGCTTATTGCAATTTTTTTTACCAAAAATACGTAGAAGAATATATATCGGCCTAAACTGATGAAGAAATTATTATTTTTTACATTTTTTGGGGGATATTTATTATAAAGTAAAAAATATATATATATGTAGCGACCTCACCCCTCTCACCCCTTCTCATTCACGTCTTGTCTGTCTCATCTAGGGGTTAACACTAGGGGGAGGGATGAGATGCACCACGGCCCATGTCCTCCAATGTGTAGAGGTGAAAGCCAGAACTATCGGGTTTTGTGTATGTGTCCCAGAGTCAAATCCTCTCCTCGGATTGACTCCCCTTTGCTCCAGAGTTCCACACACTGAAAAGGTCCAACTCGTATTTATTCTTCTCAATAAATAGTCTTACAGCACAGACAGGTTGAGACCCATGTAACACTTCAGTATTTGTGGGGAGTAGGCCAAGGCACAATTCTTTTAGATAGAGCTAACCACTGTGGTGTCACCAGTGGCGAATAGTCACTGCCACTGACTATATTGAACAGAACAAGAATTACCTTCGCTAACGTAGCCCCTATCAGGGGAAGGACATCCGTCCAAGACAGTTACCGGAGGCCTCTCCGTCACCAGCAATGCTGCGCTGGACTCTCCGGAGAAGTTCCTCTCACCGGCCTCCTCGTCTCAGACACGGGCACCCAAGGAGTTAGGGCCCCCTCGGAACTCAGTCGAAGGTACTGAGCTCCAGGCTTCTGCCATAGTACCTCACCCCAGGCTAAAGGTGCCTGAGATGGACTCCATCTCCCACTCTGGCCAGGTCAAGGGCACCTGGGCCCGGAACTCCGGAACGCCAGCCCCAGGCTGAAGGTGCCTGGGCGCGGCTGCGTCCTCCGACTCTGAACCCCGAGGTCAGGGCGTCCGCCCCTTTTATCTCCTCTCCCTTTGCATCACAGCAGGTTCCCCGCCCCGCTGTACCAGCGCCAGGAAAGGACAAAAAGGGAAGCAGTCTTGCGGTGAGTGTTCAACTCCGGCCAGGGCGACAGCACCACCTGCAGGCCGCAGGGAACCTCACACCACCAGAGTCCTCCAAGAACCACAAAAGGGTCTCAGATTCCCTGACAATTAATGCATCTGGGTTACACTACCACCCAGATGCCTCCCCTAAATTCAAACACCCGCTACATATATATTTTTTTTAATTGTCAGACTTTTTTGTTTATAGCACCAAAAAAATAAAAAATGCAGGTGATCAAATACCACCAAAAGAAAGCTCCATTTGTGGGGGAAAAAAGGACATAAATTCTGTTTGGGTGTTGTCAGTTAAAGTGACGCAGTGCCGTATGGCAAAAAATGGGCCGGTCATTAAGTGGGAAAATCTTCCAGTCCTTAAGTGGTTAATGTAAAAAGAAGATTTATAAGCTGTGGGCACTGTGGGGGAGGGGGCAGACAAACTATTTTCATATTACTGGGTTTAGTAACACTTTAAAGCCAAAAGCAAACATTTATTATATTGCAGCTTACCAATTACTAGATGTGATAGCTGCATTAGTTTGCCCTTTTAGGCTTTCTTTCTTCTATTTTTATCTGGTCAACTGGATAGTAAGTCTGTTGTTTTTAAAAAAAGAACAAGCTCTCTGCCAGTGTTAAATGCCAGTGTTATTAGTACAGTGACAGTGCATATTTTTTAGCACTGATCACTGTATTAGTGTCACTGGTCCTCAAAAAGTGTCAGGTTGGGTGTCAGATGCAATATCGCAGTCCCGCTATAAGTCGCTGGTCGCCGCCATTACTAGTAAAAAAAAAACAAAAAAACATCCCAGTTTGTAGAAGCTATAACTTTTGCACAAACCAATCAATATACGCTTATTGACATTTTTTTTAACAAAAATATGTAGCAGAATACATATTGGCCTAAATTTATGGAGAAATTTGTTTTTTTTACATTATTTTTATTGGATATATTTTATAGTAGAAATAAAAAAATAGTTTTTTTTTTTTCAAAATTGTCTGTGATTTTTGGTTTAGCGAATAAAATGAAAACCGCAGAGGTGATCAAATACCACCAAAAGAAAGTTGTATTTGTGGAGAAAAGACGGACAAAAATAATTTGGGTACAGCGTTGCACGACCACGCAATTGTCAGTTAAAGTAACGCAGTGCCTTAATGCAAAAAATGGCTTGGTCAGGAAGGGGGGTAAAACCTCTAGGAGCTCAAGTGGTTAAAAACAAATGTAGCGGCTGGCTCCTCACACTCCCCTCTTGGTCTCGTCTTTCTCTTGTCTAGGGGTATCTTAGAGGGGAGGGAGCGGGGACACTACGCCTGGCTTCCACCGCAGATGTTAGTGCGGTATAAGCAACAGTTCAGTATTACCTTCGGGTCAGTGTTGTGCACCGGGATCCTCCCTCCAAGAGTCACCGCGAACCATGTCTGTCAGAAAATGAGCCCCACACAATTAAAGTTCAACACTTTAATTGTCTGAACACAAACAGTTGAACTCCCTTGATAGAACAGAACAGAAAAGGAGGTGTGGATGCAAACAGGCCCAGACACAATGTAAGCTGCCACTTCCCTTCCTAGAAGTGTGTCCTGGTCTCCGCACGAGGGTAGATTAACTTCCAGGCCGTCTCCGACGAGAGACTCACTTGTCACCGGCAATATGCTGCACCGGGTCTTCAAATGAGGAGCTCCCCCCGGTCCATGGCACCTTCCGGATTCGGGTACCCAATCCCTGGGCACCCTAGGATCTCCTTCCCTCGCGGAACTCAGTGTTGGGCACTGAGCTCCGGACCTCCATCCGAGTACCTCACCCCAGGCTAAAGGTGCCTGGGATGGAACTCGACCTCCGCCGTCCTCTAGGCCTAAGCCACCCAGAGGAGCGACACGACCCACCGTCCGCAAGCTGAAGGTGCCTGGGACGTCAACCCCGTGACAAAGATGGCCGGCCCCCTTTATACCCTCTCCCAGCAAGCACGGCGGGTTCCCCGCCCCACCATACCGCTGCCGAGGGAGAACAAAAAGGAGGACGGCACACAGCAATGATTCAACCCCAGCCCAGGGCGACAGCGCCACCCACTGGGCTGCAGGGAATTACACATCACTGATGTCTGTGCCAAATTCAAAATTACACCCGGGAAAGTACATACCCGCTACACAAATAAAAACAAATTGCCACTCTCCCTTTAAGGCAGAATTCACATTTGAGCTGAGCGTCTTTGACCATTTTTACAGGCTTATTGTATTATTGGGGGGATGTGTGTATTTGCACATTGCTATTGAAGTCTTTTGGGTATCAAAAATGCTCAAGTGACACAGGTGTGATTGAAAACCACTGGATTTTTGATGATGAGTGTATTGAAGCCTCGAGCTCCAAAATACTCAGATGTAAATAGGGCCCAAGGCACATTATTTACTGTAATTATTAAGTACTCCACACTTAAATGAACCCCATAGAATGAGACACTGAATGTCTACAAATTTCCGTAACTGATCCTCCATGTTTATTAGCTTGAGCACCAATCAATTAACACCTTCTATAAACAGCAGCTAATCAGCAGCCTGGATGTAGGCAGGATTCCATTATGGAGCTGCATGTCTGGCTGAGTTTCCAGTGAAGCTTCCTGTGCTGTATGACCTCTCTGGCTATGTGTAACCTGAGCCATTAACATTTCACCGCACTAAACATAAACCTGTTCCATTCATCTCCTGTTTCCTGCAGGTATCCCTTCTGTTGAGCCGTGATAACATGCATTGCCAAGGATTACACCGAGGACCCGGAATCAGGAGAATCTACCATCGTCTGGGATCAAATCACCGCTTTTCTCTTTCCCAAGACTCAGAATATAAACATCTTCCCATGATCCTCACACTGAGTTTAAGGTCAGCTATGCACAGAATGTTAAGGTCCTCTGAACAGTAATGCTGGCCAATAAGTCCATGTGCACTTTACCATTACTGAATTCCATCATCTTGTTATTGCTTAATTTGTATTTTGCTGTATAACTGCATCTGCTCGTCTTTGTACTTTATACATCCTTATTACGGGTCCGCAATGTGTGCGTTGAGTGCACAGACGCATTTACAGTGGTAAGCTGTGTTGTTTTTGAACACGTACTGCAATACTTAAAAAAAAAAATATATATATATGTAGCGGCCTCACCCCGACCTCTTTAGCTAGGGGTATGTCGAGCGACAGAGTGAGGTGCGCCACGGCCCATGTCCTCCCCATGGCTGTGGGTGAGGTGAAGGCCAGTACCAATCTTTTCCTCGGGCCAAATGTGTGCTGGTTATGAGGGTCAGTCCTTCCGTGCCAGAATCTCCCTTTGTTCCCATCAACAGAGTCCATACACCCATCAAAGTCCAAACTCAGGTTTATTGCGTATCTCCACATACAGTCAAATGCAACGGCATGATACGATGGGGAAGCAGGTCGAGGCACTGTATAGGTTCCTAGTCCCTACACTCCCTGTGCTATGACCAGGGGTTGCAGGAGTCTTGATTAAAGCTCCTCCGCTGCGCTGTAGCCCCTATCAGGGGAAGATGTCCTCCAAGGGAGTTACCGAAGGCCCATCCGTCACCGGGTTGACACTGCACCGGGTCTTCGGACGGGTGACGTCCCCAGCCTCCTCACCTCAGATGCGGGTCCCCTCGCAAGGGGCGCCCTGGAGCAACTTCACCCTCGCGGGACCCAGTCGGAGTCACCGGGTCCCAGGCCACCTCAATAGTACCTCACCCCAGGCTGAAGGTGCCTGGGATGGACTCCATCTTCATTCCGGCCAGGCCTAGGGCGCCTAGGCCGGAACCTTGAACCGCCCGCACCCAGGCCTAAGGTGCCTGGGTGCGTGAAGAGATGATCCCCCAAAAAGACCTCGTGGCGAGGGCGTCTCCCCCTTTTATCTCCTCCCATCGACACCACGGCGGGTTCCCCGCCCCAGCCGTACCATCTCCAGGAAGGGAAAAAAAAAGGTAACACTGTGGTAGTGATTCTACCTCGAGCCTGTAGGTACCCCGCCACCCACAGGCCAAGGAGAATATTGCACCACCCAATCCTCCACGAATAACAAAAAGGGGTCTAATCCCTGACATAATTACACACCTGGGTCTCTCTACCCCCAGGTGTATCCCACTAACTTTGAAGACCCCGCTACACACTCCCCCTTGTGATTTGACGCTGGTCCCCAGCGTCAGGTGCACACCCATGTCTCCCAAGGAGTGGTGACATGAAGTGGGCCCCAGAGGCTATCCATCAAATTTTGGATACTGTGTGTGCCAAGACCTGCTCCAGGGAAAGGGAACTATAAAACATTAAAACTTTTGTATAAAACATCTGTCATGTACACATATACAATCCCTCCCGTCACTGTCTAAGAACCACCCCATACTCAGTAGTCTTGACCGACGAATCTCCTGCAGAAGGGAAACAAAAAAAACACATCCTAACACTCTGTGTTAA
The DNA here is from genome assembly GCA_029206835.1 of Rana muscosa. Classification (NCBI taxonomy): domain Eukaryota; kingdom Metazoa; phylum Chordata; class Amphibia; order Anura; family Ranidae; genus Rana; species Rana muscosa. Next base: position 1,028,270,749 of record CM055117.1, read on the forward strand.
CTTGGCATGAGTAGGTCCGTCAGCCGAGAGACCCACTCACTCCAATAAGTAAGTAATGCATGTGTAACATTTCAAACAACCGTTGCACAACACTGCCACCTGGTGACAGCGCTGCGGTAATGACACTTGGTGAGATCTTCATTCTTCCTGCTTTCCTACTCTGACTCTACCCCAAAAGTCTCTGCCTTAGGCACATGAAGAAAAGGGAGAAAAAAAACAACAGCTCCCAAGTCTCCAATCAGCTCTGCAGTCCTTGAACTTTTTAGACACAGGCGGCGAACATGACAGGTATCGCCTGGCATGGGGCACTTTAAGCTTTTCCCATACAAACTCGCCATACCACCTTGGTCGCAGGACCTCGACTTCATACAATAAGTCCCGAGGCAAGTAGGGGTACTCCCACCCATATTCACGGGCGACTCTCTGGGAGAAAAGTCTCTGCAACCTGGCTAGAGGCGGCATCACATCTCGCTCACCTTCTCCTGGCTGCACGATGGCCTCCGGGTGCCGAGGTACCTTCACCATCTCGGGTTGCTTTGTCTTTGGTGCCCGCAACGAAGCACGCTGCATCCCCACCTCAGAGCGGGTGATGTAGTTGAATGAGGAAAGTTGGCCCGAGGACTAGATTTCCTCGGGAACTCCGGGGCCTGCGCCCGTAGCGTACTGTCTTCTATGGACATGGGGGAATCCTGCGGTTTACTCAGCACAGGTAGTGGGCGTCTGTCCCAGCCCTTCCGGTGAAACAGTTCGTCTATCTCTCTGTCATCCCCACAGTCTGACAATGACTCTAGGTCGGAGGTGTCATACATCTCAGCGGGAAGGTAGTCTCTAGTAGACGGAAGGCTACCCTCCCTTGCGGGCTCCACCGACTGTGGACTCCCGACACCTCCAACCACACACACAGTCCCAGCCCCTGGCTCACCTGGACCTTTTTCAGCACTGGAATGTCCAGGATTCTTCCGACCGGATCCATCCAGGTCCAGCAAGCAGCGGGGCGAAGCTCGACCACGACCACAGGAGGCCCGCACCAGGCCTATTTTCCTCTTCGGGGGTGGCAGCAGGGAGTCTGTGGTGACCGAAGCAGTGTCCTCAGATTTTTCTCTCTCAGTCTCTGGTTGGGCAGTCACGTCGCCCTGGTCAGCGCGTATGGGAACCTCCGCAAAGGCCTGGATCTCTCCCTCCGGAGTGGCGGTTCCTGTGATGCAGTTGAGGCGAAGGGCCCGGGGCCTTACTGTGGATGATTCGACCTCAAAAAGAAATTCTTTGCACGCTTCACATCGCCCGAACGGCTTCAGTTGGACCACCAGTCCCGAGCATCCGGGACAGATCACACCGAGGGCCTCCGTGTCTCTGCATGAATACAGAGCCAACTGTCCTCGGGGCCTGAGCCTTATCCCTGTGTCTGTAATGGGCGCAGCAAATGCAGTCATTTTCGTGGGGTAAGGTACCGGCATCCATGGGGAGCTTGAGGCCATCCCGACCACCTGCTGTTCCATCACGCGCTCACCTCGTGCCGGAGTCTCCACGTGTATCTCCACACGTGGCCAGACTCCTCCCACGACTTGCACGTTTTCGCGGGCTTCCTTCAGTCTCCGCCCACGAATTGTACAGTCACGGGGTGCCTCGTGGCGCAGTGCAGCAAAAGTCCCCACATGTAGTTCGTCACACGGCTGGACTCCTCCCTCTTCCCGCTCTTTCTGCATGGGCCTCTCCCGGTTTTTCAGAGAAATTTCCACGACTTCGAGCACAGGGACGCACTTTGGCCAATCACATGGCCGACCTGCTCGGACCTCCTCCGGGCAGCAAAGTTCAAACACAGCCGTTCCAAACCTCAGGGTCAACACACATTTCATCCCGGACTCACGAGCCCCCACGTGTAGCGGCCTCACCCCGACCTCTTTAGCTAGGGGTATGTCGAGCGACAGAGTGAGGTGCGCCACGGCCCATGTCCTCCCCATGGCTGTGGGTGAGGTGAAGGCCAGTACCAATCTTTTCCTCGGGCCAAATGTGTGCTGGTTATGAGGGTCAGTCCTTCCGTGCCAGAATCTCCCTTTGTTCCCATCAACAGAGTCCATACACCCATCAAAGTCCAAACTCAGGTTTATTGCGTATCTCCACATACAGTCAAATGCAACGGCATGATACGATGGGGAAGCAGGTCGAGGCACTGTACAGGTTCCTAGTCCCTACACTCCCTGTGCTATGACCAGGGGTTGCAGGAGTCTTGATTAAAGCTCCTCCGCTGCGCTGTAGCCCCTATCAGGGGAAGATGTCCTCCAAGGGAGTTACCGAAGGCCCATCCGTCACCGGGTTGACACTGCACCGGGTCTTCGGACGGGTGACGTCCCCAGCCTCCTCACCTCAGATGCGGGTCCCCTCGCAAGGGGCGCCCTGGAGCAACTTCACCCTCGCGGGACCCAGTCGGAGTCACCGGGTCTCAGGCCTCCTCAATAGTACCTCACCCCAGGCTGAAGGTGCCTGGGATGGACTCCATCTTCATTCCGGCCAGGCCTAGGGCGCCTAGGCCGGAACCTTGAACCGCCCGCACCCAGGCCTAAGGTGCCTGGGTGCGTGAAGAGATGATCCCCCAAAAAGACCTCGTGGCGAGGGCGTCTCCCCCTTTTATCTCCTCCCATCGACACCACGGCGGGTTCCCCGCCCCAGCCGTACCATCTCCAGGAAGGGAAAAAAAAAAGGTAACACTGTGGTAGTGATTCTACCTCGAGCCTGTAGGTACCCCGCCACCCACAGGCCAAGGAGAATATTGCACCACCCAATCCTCCACGAATAACAAAAAGGGGTCTAATCCCTGACATAATTACACACCTGGGTCTCTCTACCCCCAGGTGTATCCCACTAACTTTGAAGACCCCGCTACATATATTTTATACTAAGCTTTAAAGTGGTTGTAAAGTCTTAGGCCCCATGCACACGAGACGCTGTTATTTGCTGTTAAACGCGCGTTCAGAGGCAGTTGGACACTTTTTTCAACTGCTCCTGAACCCATTCAATGTTATCCTATGTGTCCATGCACACAGTCTCGTTTATTGCCGTTTTTAGGCAGTTGCGTTTAACCTCGTTTTTCCAGAAGCAAAAAAATGGGTTCAGACGCAAAAGTTTTCCACGTTTCAGACGCAAAACGCGGCTAAACGCCGCAAAACGCGGTACCGGCGTTTTGCCGCGATTTCGTTTATTAGCGTTTTTAAAGGTGACCTATTTTTTTACATTAGAAATCTCAAAAATGATGGCAAATGATGAAAAACCATCAAAAAAAAAGAAAAAAAAATGTAATTGCTTGCATTGCACTGTAGACAATCCACAACTTGTGGCAGGTGACGTGGCAAGTGGACAATCCACAACTTGTGGCAGGTGATGTTGCCAGGTGACGTGGCAGGTGGAAATCCACAAATTGTGGCAGGTGACGTGGCCAGGTGATGTGGCAGGTGACGTGGCAAGTGGACAATCCACAACTTGTGGCCAGGTGACGTGGCAGGTGACGTGGCAAGTGGACAATTCACAACTTGTGGCAGGTGACGTGGCAGGTGACGTGGCCAGGTGACGTGGCAAGTGGACAATGCACAACTTGTGGCAGGTGACGTGGCCAGGTGACGTGGCAAGTGAACATTCCACAACTTGTGGCAGGTGACGTGGCAAGTGGACAATGCACAACTTGTGGCAGGTGACGTGGCAGGTGACGTGGCAAGTGAACATTCCACAACTTGTGGCAGGTGACGTGGCAGGTGACATGGCCAGGTGACGTGGCCAGGTGATGTGGCAAGTGGACAATCCACAACTTGTGGCCAGGTGACGTGGCAGGTGATGTGGCAAGTGGACAATTCACAACTTGTGGCAGGTAACGTGGCCAGGTGACGTATCAGGTGACGTGGCAAGTGGACAATCCACAGCTTGTGGCAGATGATATGGCAAGTGATATGCTAAATACAAGTACACTGCTGCTCTCTCAGCTGCTGGTCTCCCAAAATGGCTGAAATGGTTAAATAATAATGTTTTTTGAGCTTAGGGAGGGTCTTATGATGTTTCTTAACTAAACGCCTATAGACGCAAACGCGGTAAAACGCCGCTAAAATCGCGGCAAAACGGGCGTTTTTAAACGCCGGTTTTAGCCTTTAAAAACGTGTGTTCAGCAGAGTTTGCACCGGCGTCTCGTGTGCATGGGGCCTTAAAGTGTTACTAATCGCACAACAGTATAATCAGTCTGTCAATGCAAGTATGCTTGTTATACTCACTGTGGTACCTAAGGGATTAATCTTTTGCTTTATGTATAAAGGCTGTTTGATCCTGTCTCCTCTGATCCTCCTCTTGTTCCACTGTCTCCAAAACATAACCTGATATTTATAGAACACATGCTCAGTTTGGTGTGTATTGCTAGAGAGGTTTTTTTTTCTTAGAAGAGTGTGTAGCGGCTGTTCCCCTTTAATGCAGAGAGACAAGAAGTTCCAGGTGAGAGGTGAGTCGGGAGGAAGTAGAGAAGAGACATGACTGGAAGTGAAAGCAGAGGAGAGAGACTACATCTCCCAGTACATCTTGCAGCACCCAGGGTGCATTGCTCCGGAACAGAGACTGCTGGGGCAGACTTTATAAAGGGGAGGTGGAGTTTGTTCGGTCTCTTTTGGACACCCCCTCTCCTAGCAAGAGGATCTCTGTGCTGAACTGCTGTATGCACAAGGCCTGAAGCCTGGGCCTTGTGCTGTTTTCCAAAGAGCTTCTCTGCCAGCCTAGCAGAGCCTTAGAGCAGGGGTCTCAAACTAGCGGCCCTCCAGCTGTTGCGGAACTACAAGTCCCATCATGCCTCTGTCTGAGGGAGTCATGCTTGTAACTGTCAACCTTGCAATGCCTCATGGGACTTGTAGTTTTGCAACAGCTGGAGGGCCACCAGTTTGAGACCCCTGCCTTAGAGACATCTTCTCCTCCTTGCTGCAGTACACCAGAAGGATTGAAGACTTGGATGTCGGTGGATTCCTGTTCCCAGACGAATCGGCGGAGGAAACGGACTTGGACTTGCCCGGGTGGTGAGAGCTGTTTAAAGACAGATACTTTATCTTTACTATTCGTTGGGATTACAAAGTTGTTCTTCAAGTGCACCACCGAAAGATTGCTAGCGAATATTGTTTCACTGAACTTCCATTTCAGGCCTGACTGCATAGGTAGACATTGCTGGGTGTTAGTCTACCCATGAGGGGAAGTAGCTGTAAAAGGGCAGCGCTAGAGTTGCATAGCAATACTTTATTATTCTGATTACTCTGTTTATCTTTATTACTGTTTATTGCAGGGATCTGCAACTTGTTATACTGTTGTTTATTACTTGCCCATTAGCCTCAGTAAAATATCTGGGTCAAGTACATTGGTGTCAGTTTCACTTACTTTAATAGAAGTTTTAAAGTATATCACTGTGTGTGTTTGCCATAGGACTGCGTCACCTAGAGTTGCGGTCACGCGGTCCTATCTCCCCTTACTAGCTGTGCCATGGGAGGGTAGAGCCGATTGCCAGGGGTTGACAGCGGTGCACTACAGGGCCCAAAACAAAACCAGCGGCTCTCTTAACTGGGGGTAGCGCTACACGTGGGGGCTCGTCCGGGATCTCTGTACGTTGCACGCTGCAATCAAGCAGGTCAGAAGTACCAGAATGGACACGCTAGCAATGTCACAGTGGTGCGCAGCAGCTGGCACCGATCCAACCGCGGCGGTAGTTATTGAACTCCCGGGGGGGATCTGGCAAGAAGAAGCGATAAAGCAGCTAATAATGTCACTATCGCCGAGCCAGAAAGCATGGGTGAGGGATACAAGGTCAAATGCCTCGTTTACGTACGCACTGGTAGAATGGAAAGATGAAATCCCAGAGCATTTTAAAAGTCCAAGTACACAAGCCATAGATAATCAGATCTATCACTTGATACATACGCTGCCAGTGAAGGAAGAATGGTTCCAGACACCAAAACCATCATCTCCACAGATATCTCCACCGCCTGCCACCCTCAGCGCAGAATTATGCGCGGTCCTGGGGGAGATTGTAGCCCAGTGTAAGAAGGATCCTACAGACTACCAAATGTCGGGATACAGAAAACTTGGAGTATTCTCTGGAAGGAAACCTGTACCTTCGGGTGAAGAGGGGTTTGAGGAGTGGTTAGACGGCGCCACTCAGGCCTTAGAAGAATGGGAAGTCCCAGAACCCAGAAAGAAACAGAGAATCGCAGAGAGTTTGAAGGGGCCTGCTCTGGAGGCCATACGCAACCTTAAGCTAAGTAAGAAGGACTGTGATGCGCAGGATTATCTGGACATTCTGCAGAATGTGTTCGGCGGGACGGAAAAGGTCCCTGAACTTACTTACCAGCTGGAACACTGCTATCAAAGGCAAGGAGAAAAGCTGTCAGACTTCATAAGACGCCTGGATAAGATCCTGCACCAGATCTTGCTGAAGAAAGGGATTGATCTCAGGAAAGTGGATGAGGCCCGTGCCCAGCAGGTGTTGAGGGGAGCTCAACCCTTAGACCCCATCGCATTAGTGCTACGCATCCGGCAGGACGGGAGCAGCCTGGAATACCCCGACTTGATCCAGATAGTCAGGGAGGAGGAGGCTATGTTGGAAGACAAAAGGAGGAGTCAACATACCGAACCAACTACCCTCCCTGCGGTGGGAGTCAGATCAGCTATGGCTACTGAACAGGACTCAGAAGTGGAGATCCTGAAGTCCCAAATGACCCAGGTGCTGGATCTTTTGACCACACTCCTGTCTGAAAACTCAGGAATGAAGGAACCCGAGGAAATTAAGAATGAACCACGCCAGAGCAGTTCAACACCAACCTCCCCACAGAAGAGAAGAGAGATTGTCTGTTTCAACTGTGGAGGTGTAGGCCACTACCAGCGAGTATGTCCAAGTCCACGAATGGAGACAGAAGGCTGGCGGAGGCCTCAGAGAAGTGACCCAAGAATGGAGAGAAGATCCGGGCCTTCAAAAATAACTTTCCCTGAACCTGCGAGGGAACGGTGGAGGATACCTGCAGTTTATGCCGTCTCAGTGAACAACGCCTATCAGCCTTCCAAACAACGCCAGAAACGGCATTCTCAGCGCCGGAAGCTGAAGAGAGCACAAGTCCAAGTATGCCAGCCTGCTGTTACAGGTGTTTCCAAAAGGACTGCTACCCAATTGGTAGGTCCTCTGCCTGTAGTGCCTGTTCTGATCGAAGGGATCTACACCAGAGCCATCCTTGATACAGGTTCTCAGGTTACCCTAATGACCAGAGACTTTTACAAGAAGTACCTATCATACCTGCCCCTGGAAGAGATGGGAGACACCAAGATTCAGGGTATCCAAGCAGAAGAGTACTCTTGTGATGGATGTGTGCGGGTCAAGTTGTCATGTGATCCATTGAGGGCTGGGGAGCCCCAGAACTTTGAGATACTGGCCATTGTCTGTCCCTGGCTGCCAGGGCCCTCAAGAAGCTCTCTCATCATTGGGACCAATACCGATCTGGTGAAACGGCTTTTAGCCCCTGCTGTCCCCAGATGTGATCCCATACCCTCACTACCGGAAGAGGTTCCTGCTTCAGTACCAGAGGAAGAACCAAGAGTAGCTGAGACTGACTCCCAGGGAGAAGAGAAGGAAGAGAGTCATTCATCCTCCCCGGAAACTAACTCATGATCAGATGTTGAGAAAGTTCCGAAGACACGGTCCTAACCTCAAGAAGGACCATGCCCACATCTGGTCCCTCCACTGTACATTTGGTGGAGGGCAACCCCAACTCACTTCCTGGCACAGTTAGACAGGTCGCCCCCACTGAAGCGACCTGTGGACAGGACAGCTCCCCATCATATGATGATCGGTGGGAGGCTCCTCTGTCAATCCTATGCAACCGCATTGAAGCTAAAATGTTTTGCAGATCTAAAAATGTTAGATGTCTTTGGGGACCAAAGAGTTCAAGTGGGGGGAGTGTGTAGCGGGGTGTTCCCCTTTAATGCAGAGAGACAAGAAGTTCCAGGTGAGAGGTGAGTCGGGAGGAAGTAGAGAAGAGACATGACTGGAAGTGAAAGCAGAGGAGAGAGACTACATCTCCCAGTACATCTTGCAGCACCCATGGTATATTGCTCCGGAACAGAGACTGCTGGGGCAGACTTTATAAAGGGGAGGTGGAGTTTGTTCTGTCTCTTTTGGACACCCCCTCTCCTAGCAAGAGGATCTCTGTGCTGAACTGCTGTATGCACAAGGCCTGAAGCCTGGGCCTTGTGCTCTTTTCCAAAGAGCCCCTCTGCCAGCCTAGCAGAGCCTTAGAGACATCTTCTCCTCCTTGCCGCAGTACACCAGAAGGATTGAAGACTTGGATGTCGGTGGATTCCTGTTCCCAGACGAATCGGCGGAGGAAACGGACTTGGACTTGTCCGGGTGGTGAGAGCTGTTTAAAGACAGATACTTTATCTTTACTATTCGTTGGGATTACAAAGTTGTTCTTCAAGTGCACCACCGAAAGATTGCTAGCGAATATTGTTTCACTGAACTTCCATTTCAGGCCTGACTGCATAGGTAGACATTGCTGGGTGTTAGTCTACCCATGAGGGGAAGTAGCTGTAAAAGGGCAGCGCTAGAGTTGCATAGCAATACTTTATTATTCTGATTACTCTGTTTATCTTTATTACGGTTTATTGCAGGGATCTGCAACTTGTTATACTGTTGTTTATTACTTGCCCATTAGCCTCAGTAAAATATCTGGGTCAAGTACATTGGTGTCAGTTTCACTTACTTTAATAGAAGTTTTAAAGTATATCACTGTGTGTGTTTGCCATAGGACTGCGTCACCTAGAGTTGCGGTCACGCGGTCCTATCTCCCCTTACTAGCTGTGCCACGGGAGGGTAGAGCCGATTGCCAGGGGTTGACAGTGGTGCACTACAGGGCCCAAAACAAAACCAGCGGCTCTCTTAACTGGGGGTAGCGCTACACGTGCATGTGATCAGCACAGGGCCAATCAGCACTGTCCAGACATGTCCAGTCAGAGGATCAGAGGAGAATGAAAACTCCTGCTACAAGCTTTTACTAGGAACTGATAGAAGTCACAAGACTGCTATATACTGCTGATGAGAAAAGGTATTTATCAGTTTATAAAAAGTAGTATATCAAACATAAAAACAGTGGTACTCTGTGTCAGTAATATACTAAAACAGCGCTAATGTTGGTAGGAAAAAGGTGGCCAACACCACCACAAAGGTGAATAACAGTTTTTAGGCAGATATTAAAGTGCAGAGTGTCCAACAGTGTCCATAGATGATCTTGGATAGAAACAGCGTGCACCTTCACCGAAAAATCCAGGTCCACCCAGTGAGAACACACTCCCCCCTCAAGGGTTTAAACTCACCAGAGCCAGAACAACATCAAGCCTTGATAAAGGAGGATAAGTCAGAACCATATGTAAACTGCACTCGGCATCAGCCAGGGGGATGGCAAATCAGTGGAGGCTCCCTTCCTCCTCATGTGTTCAGCTTAGAGACCTCTAAGGTGAACACAGAATAAAACGCAAATTTTCTCAGTTTTTCGTACTAACGTTATTTTTTTACTGCCAGAAAAAATTATCTAAAAAATGCAAAATAGAAGAGTTTTTTTTCTGCCTCTAAACGCTGAGCATAAAATATGTCTCTAATGTGCATGGACACATTCGTTGCTGCAATCCGTTTCCATCTGACAGCCCCATAGAGAACAGCGGGGCTGTGTCCGCTCTGCATAGCGGAGCGGATACGGACCTGTCATCCACCTGTTCAGCGGGAAGATACCCTGAAGGAAAACAGGCCTCTTGTACCTATTACAACTCTAGTCAGTGCAGAATAAAAAAAAAGATTCTGAATTACACCCCCCCCCCCCGCTCCTACTAGCTTAGGGGGGTGTATTTTTTCCATTATCTGTGCCCCTTTCTGATGATCATGTGCTGGTCGGAGCAGAGGGAATATTTCTTCAGTTTCGGGTGCTGCCCATTCAGCTCCGCTCTCATGTTCTTCTGCCTCGGTTCAAGTCCCGGCCAGCCGCCTGTTTATCTCCTTGCCTTTCCTAGTGGAGTGATCTTCCTCCGCTCCCCACCCAGTAGTAGCCGGGGCCCGGAGAGTAAGACTTGACAGGCTGTAAGGAGGGCAGCGACGGGCAGAGAGTCGCTGATTGCTGCCGTTACTAGTAAAAAAAAAAAAAATGTCCCTGGATTTGATTTAACCACTTCCCTACCCAGCCATAGACAAATGACATCCACAGATGGGATCTCCCATCCTGGGTGGACGTCATATGACGTCCTCGGCTTTGTAGGGGGATATCTGAATGATGCCTGCAGCTAGAGGCATCATTCAGATATCCTTTTGAAGTGCCAGCGATTCTGTGCACCATAAGAACGATCATAGCGGCGGTTCCACCGCTTGATCGTTCTTATAGGCGGCGGGAGGGGACACCCCCCCCTCCCGCCGCCATCCGGTGCTTCTCCGGGCTCCCCCGTGCGATCGGGGACCCGGAGCGAATCTTCCGGCATCGTTGGTGGAGTCACGTGATGAGCATAGAGATGACTGGTGACCAGATGGTCACCAGTTATCTCTATGATCGTCGGAGGCCCGGGCGCGATGTGATGACGTCACGCCCGGGTGTCAAAAATGTAAACAAAGCCGCCGTTGCGGCTGTAAGTATGAAATCAGTGAAAAATTTTTCACTGATCTCATGCTTTCCAGCCTGGAGGAGAGATGTGGAGTCTTATTGACCCCGCATCTCTCAATAAAGAGAACCTGTCACACACATTCCTATTACAAGGGATGTTTACATTCCTTGTAATAGGAATAAAAGTGATCAAAAAAATAAATAAAATAAAATCATTGTAAAAAAATAAATAAATAAGTAAAATAAAAAAATAAATAATAATAAAAAAAAAAAATTAAAATGCCCCTGTCCCCGGTAGCTCGCGATCAGAAGCGAATGCACACGTAAGTCGCCCACATATGTAAACGCCGTTCAAACCACGCATGTGAGGTATCGCCGCGTGCGTTAGAGCGCATGCAACAATTCTAGCACTAGACCTCCTCTGTAATTCTAACCTGGTAACCTGTAAAAAAAATGTAAGCGTCGCCTATGGAGATTTTTAAGTACCGAAGTTTGGCGCCATTCCATGAGTGTGCGCAATTTTAAAGCGTGACATGTTAGGTATCTATTTACTCGGCGTAACATTATCTTTCATATGTTCCCAAAAAATTGGGCTAACTTTACTGTTTTGTTATTTTTTAATTCATGAAACCATTTTTTTTTTTAAAAAAAAGGCGTTTGAAAAATTATTGCACAAATATTGTGCAAGAAAAAATGTTGCAATGACTGTCATTTTATTCCCTAGGGTGTCTGCTAAAAAAACATATATAATTTTGGGGGTTCTGAGTAATTTTCTAGCAAAAGAATGATGATTTGTACATGTAGGAGAGAAGTGCCAAAATAGGCCCGGTATTGAATAGGTACAAAAAGCCCTGTATTGAAGTGGTTAAAAAATCTGGTCACCTTACTCCAGGGCAGGAAGTAAAGCAAAATCTCCCCAGTGGGACACAGGCAGAAGAAAATAAGCTGACGGCTTTTAAAACCAATATAAGGTTTACAAGAACCCCTGCACTAGGGCCACATTTGTTGGGAAGCCAGTATATCTCTAAAATGTAGTAGACACCACATGCAAACATGGGGAGAACATAGACACTCCATTTAGCTCTCTCTTGCAGGATATATGGATTTAGAATCAGTACCCAGCGCTGCAAGGTAAGAAAGGCAACCACCAATCCCTAGGCCAGGGGTATTGAGATAAAATTCACAGAGGTCCAGTCTGTAAAATTTCCTTGCAGCATAGGTCCGAATCTCATGTTAGTGTTATAACGCAGATCCTTTACATCACAGCCCCCTCGTTACATCAGTGTCATCAGTCCTCAGTTTAACATTACAGTCCCCTCCATGTACATCACAGCCCCCCTTTACATTTCACCATGTGAACCATCTATGCATTTGTTATGCTGCGTTGAAAAATATGCTGCAGGTCCATATAAAAGCTGTGTTGGGAGTGTGTTTAAAATGAATAAGCTGCCTTAAATAACGCATGCGAACACATGGATTATTGCTCATTAATGCGTGTTTGGTAACGCACTGCAGCATAAATGTCTGAATGGGCCTTAGCGGACTCTAGGTTATCATTGGGACACTATACAAAACAGTTTGCAGCCTTTTGTCTCTCATCAATCAAGTCACTTGTAATTAGCAAGCAATCACCAGTAGAAGACACAGAGGTCTTCAAACTTTCCCCCTGTAAACATTTGTCCTAAAGCTTGTGTACACAGGCGCTCCAAGTTGCACCTTCACTGATCTATGTACACTGACAGTAATAACACATTTGGATTTAAACCAAGTAGGGCATATCCCAGTTAAAAGGTCAGAAGACCTTATGTGTTCAATTTTAAAGGGACCCTGTCACCAATACAAGGTAGAGTAAAACCATTTAGTGGTCTAACCAATATTCATCAGCCCAAGGCTAGAATGTAGTGGAGAACTTTCCTTACAAGCTAACGCTGAGATGTTTCTGCATATAGGAGCACCATTAGTGGCTATAGGGATGAGGTGGTTTTATTGGCAGTCCATATATACAAATCATAAAAATGATGGTAAGACATGTGAACAAAACCCAACCACTTAACATTCAATCATTTAAATCACTATTATATGAACACTCATTTGGCCCAAAGGTCAAAAAACGGGTTACAGTGGTCGTACCTGCAACTTGACCTTTAATCCAAGGTTCCTGAGATGTTTCTTTATGTAGGAACACCTTCAGTGGCGATAGGGGTGAGGTTTTATTTTTTTGGGCAGTCATAACAAACGAATCAAACTAATGGTGGTCAGACATGTAGTCACAACCCAACCACTAAATGATCATTCTTTCAAATGGCTAGACCAGGAAAAGTAGTTTTGCCCAAGGGTCGTAAAAAAAAAAAAAAAAAACAGTAGCTCCAATGGTCTCATCCGCAACTGATCCCCTATACCAGGGATATGCAAGTAGCGGACCTCCAGCTGTTGCAGAACTACAATTCCCATGAGGCATAGCAAGACTCTGACAGCCACAAGCATGACACCCAGAGGCAGAGGCATGATGGGACTTGTAGTTTTGCAACAGCTGGAGGTCCGCTAATTGCATATCCCTGCCCTATACCAAGGTTCCTGAGATTTTTCTGCATACAGGGGCAACTTTAGTGGCTATAGGGCTGGGGTGATTTTATTGGCAGTCCTAATATACTAGGCACAATCCAACCAATAAAATTATAAATCTTTCAAATGACTAAACCTGCAAACACTCGCTTTGCCAGAAAGCATGGGTGAGGGATACAAGGTCAAATGCCTCGTTTACGTACGCACTGGTAGAATGGAAAGATGAAATCCCAGAGCATTTTAAAAGTCCAAGTACACAAGCCATAGATAATCAGATCTATCACTTGATACATACGCTGCCAGTGAAGGAAGAATGGTTCCAGACACCAAAACCATCATCTCCACAGATATCTCCACCGCCTGCCACCCTCAGCGCAGAATTATGCGCGGTCCTGGGGGAGATTGTAGCCCAGTGTAAGAAGGATCCTACAGACTACCAAATGTCGGGATACAGAAAACTTGGAGTATTCTCTGGAAGGAAACCTGTACCTTCGGGTGAAGAGGGGTTTGAGGAGTGGTTAGACGGCGCCACTCAGGCCTTAGAAGAATGGGAAGTCCCAGAACCCAGAAAGAAACAGAGAATCGCAGAGAGTTTGAAGGGGCCTGCTCTGGAGGCCATACGCAACCTTAAGCTAAGTAAGAAGGACTGTGATGCGCAGGATTATCTGGACATTCTGCAGAATGTGTTCGGCGGGACGGAAAAGGTCCCTGAACTTACTTACCAGCTGGAACACTGCTATCAAAGGCAAGGAGAAAAGCTGTCAGACTTCATAAGACGCCTGGATAAGATCCTGCACCAGATCTTGCTGAAGAAAGGGATTGATCTCAGGAAAGTGGATGAGGCCCGTGCCCAGCAGGTGTTGAGGGGAGCTCAACCCTTAGACCCCATCGCATTAGTGCTACGCATCCGGCAGGACGGGAGCAGCCTGGAATACCCCGACTTGATCCAGATAGTCAGGGAGGAGGAGGCTATGTTGGAAGACAAAAGGAGGAGTCAACATACCGAACCAACTACCCTCCCTGCGGTGGGAGTCAGATCAGCTATGGCTACTGAACAGGACTCAGAAGTGGAGATCCTGAAGTCCCAAATGACCCAGGTGCTGGATCTTTTGACCACACTCCTGTCTGAAAACTCAGGAATGAAGGAACCCGAGGAAATTAAGAATGAACCACGCCAGAGCAGTTCAACACCAACCTCCCCACAGAAGAGAAGAGAGATTGTCTGTTTCAACTGTGGAGGTGTAGGCCACTACCAGCGAGTATGTCCAAGTCCACGAATGGAGACAGAAGGCTGGCGGAGGCCTCAGAGAAGTGACCCAAGAATGGAGAGAAGATCCGGGCCTTCAAAAATAACTTTCCCTGAACCTGCGAGGGAACGGTGGAGGACACCTGCAGTTTATGCCGTCTCAGTGAACAACGCCTATCAGCCTTCCAAACAACGCCAGAAACGGCATTCTCAGCGCCGGAAGCTGAAGAGAGCACAAGTCCAAGTATGCCAGCCTGCTGTTACAAGTGTTTCCAAAAGGACTGCTACCCAATTGGTAGGTCCTCTGCCTGTAGTGCCTGTTCTGATCGAAGGGATCTACACCAGAGCCATCCTTGATACAGGTTCTCAGGTTACCCTAATGACCAGAGACTTTTACAAGAAGTACCTATCATACCTGCCCCTGGAAGAGATGGGAGACACCAAGATTCAGGGTATCCAAGCAGAAGAGTACTCTTGTGATGGATGTGTGCGGGTCAAGTTGTCATGTGATCCATTGAGGGCTGGGGAGCCCCAGAACTTTGAGATACTGGCCATTGTCTGTCCCTGGCTGCCAGGGCCCTCAAGAAGCTCTCTCATCATTGGGACCAATACCGATCTGGTGAAACGGCTTTTAGCCCCTGCTGTCCCCAGATGTGATCCCATACCCTCACTACCGGAAGAGGTTCCTGCTTCAGTACCAGAGGAAGAACCAAGAGTAGCTGAGACTGACTCCCAGGGAGAAGAGAAGGAAGAGAGTCATTCATCCTCCCCGGAAACTAACTCATGATCAGATGTTGAGAAAGTTCCGAAGACACGGTCCTAACCTCAAGAAGGACCATGCCCACATCTGGTCCCTCCACTGTACATTTGGTGGAGGGCAACCCCAACTCACTTCCTGGCACAGTTAGACAGGTCGCCCCCACTGAAGCGACCTGTGGACAGGACAGCTCCCCATCATATGATGATCGGTGGGAGGCTCCTCTGTCAATCCTATGCAACCGCATTGAAGCTAAAATGTTTTGCAGATCTAAAAATGTTAGATGTCTTTGGGGACCAAAGAGTTCAAGTGGGGGGAGTGTGTAGCGGGGTGTTCCCCTTTAATGCAGAGAGACAAGAAGTTCCAGGTGAGAGGTGAGTCGGGAGGAAGTAGAGAAGAGACATGACTGGAAGTGAAAGCAGAGGAGAGAGACTACATCTCCCAGTACATCTTGCAGCACCCATGGTATATTGCTCCGGAACAGAGACTGCTGGGGCAGACTTTATAAAGGGGAGGTGGAGTTTGTTCTGTCTCTTTTGGACACCCCCTCTCCTAGCAAGAGGATCTCTGTGCTGAACTGCTGTATGCACAAGGCCTGAAGCCTGGGCCTTGTGCTCTTTTCCAAAGAGCCCCTCTGCCAGCCTAGCAGAGCCTTAGAGACATCTTCTCCTCCTTGCCGCAGTACACCAGAAGGATTGAAGACTTGGATGTCGGTGGATTCCTGTTCCCAGACGAATCGGCGGAGGAAACGGACTTGGACTTGTCCGGGTGGTGAGAGCTGTTTAAAGACAGATACTTTATCTTTACTATTCGTTGGGATTACAAAGTTGTTCTTCAAGTGCACCACCGAAAGATTGCTAGCGAATATTGTTTCACTGAACTTCCATTTCAGGCCTGACTGCATAGGTAGACATTGCTGGGTGTTAGTCTACCCATGAGGGGAAGTAGCTGTAAAAGGGCAGCGCTAGAGTTGCATAGCAATACTTTATTATTCTGATTACTCTGTTTATCTTTATTACGGTTTATTGCAGGGATCTGCAACTTGTTATACTGTTGTTTATTACTTGCCCATTAGCCTCAGTAAAATATCTGGGTCAAGTACATTGGTGTCAGTTTCACTTACTTTAATAGAAGTTTTAAAGTATATCACTGTGTGTGTTTGCCATAGGACTGCGTCACCTAGAGTTGCGGTCACGCGGTCCTATCTCCCCTTACTAGCTGTGCCACGGGAGGGTAGAGCCGATTGCCAGGGGTTGACAGTGGTGCACTACAGGGCCCAAAACAAAACCAGCGGCTCTCTTAACTGGGGGTAGCGCTACACGTGCATGTGATCAGCACAGGGCCAATCAGCACTGTCCAGACATGTCCAGTCAGAGGATCAGAGGAGAATGAAAACTCCTGCTACAAGCTTTTACTAGGAACTGATAGAAGTCACAAGACTGCTATATACTGCTGATGAGAAAAGGTATTTATCAGTTTATAAAAAGTAGTATATCAAACATAAAAACAGTGGTACTCTGTGTCAGTAATATACTAAAACAGCGCTAATGTTGGTAGGAAAAAGGTGGCCAACACCACCACAAAGGTGAATAACAGTTTTTAGGCAGATATTAAAGTGCAGAGTGTCCAACAGTGTCCATAGATGATCTTGGATAGAAACAGCGTGCACCTTCACCGAAAAATCCAGGTCCACCCAGTGAGAACACACTCCCCCCTCAAGGGTTTAAACTCACCAGAGCCAGAACAACATCAAGCCTTGATAAAGGAGGATAAGTCAGAACCATATGTAAACTGCACTCGGCATCAGCCAGGGGGATGGCAAATCAGTGGAGGCTCCCTTCCTCCTCATGTGTTCAGCTTAGAGACCTCTAAGGTGAACACAGAATAAAACGCAAATTTTCTCAGTTTTTCGTACTAACGTTATTTTTTTACTGCCAGAAAAAATTATCTAAAAAATGCAAAATAGAAGAGTTTTTTTTCTGCCTCTAAACGCTGAGCATAAAATATGTCTCTAATGTGCATGGACACATTCGTTGCTGCAATCCGTTTCCATCTGACAGCCCCATAGAGAACAGCGGGGCTGTGTCCGCTCTGCATAGCGGAGCGGATACGGACCTGTCATCCACCTGTTCAGCGGGGAGATACCCTGAAGGAAAACAGGTCTCTTGTACCTATTACAACTCTAGTCAGTGCAGAATAAAAAAAAAGATTCTGAATTACACCCCCCCCCCCCCCGCTCCTACTAGCTTAGGGGGGTGTATTTTTTCCATTATCTGTGCCCCTTTCTGATGATCATGTGCTGGTCGGAGCAGAGGGAATATTTCTTCAGTTTCGGGTGCTGCCCATTCAGCTCCGCTCTCATGTTCTTCTGCCTCGGTTCAAGTCCCGGCCAGCCGCCTGTTTATCTCCTTGCCTTTCCTAGTGGAGTGATCTTCCTCCGCTCCCCACCCAGTAGTAGCCGGGGCCCGGAGAGTAAGACTTGACAGGCTGTAAGGAGGGCAGCGACGGGCAGAGAGTCGCTGATTGCTGCCGTTACTAGTAAAAAAAAAAAAAATGTCCCTGGATTTGATTTAACCACTTCCCTACCCAGCCATAGACAAATGACGTCCACAGATGGGATCTCCCATCCTGGGTGGACGTCATATGACGTCCTCGGCTTTGTAGGGGGATATCTGAATGATGCCTGCAGCTAGAGGCATCATTCAGATATCCTTTTGAAGTGCCAGCGATTCTGTGCACCATAAGAACGATCATAGCGGCGGTTCCACCGCTTGATCGTTCTTATAGGCGGTGGGAGGGGACACCCCCCCTCCCGCCGCCATCCGGTGCTTCTCCGGGCTCCCCCGTGCGATCGGGGACCCGGAGCGAATCTTCCGGCATCGTTGGTGGAGTCACGTGATGAGCATAGAGATGACTGGTGACCAGATGGTCACCAGTTATCTCTATGATCGTCTGAGGCCCGGGCGCGATGTGATGACGTCACGCCCGGGTGTCAAAAATGTAAACAAAGCCGCCGTTGCGGCTGTAAGTATGAAATCAGTGAAAAATTTTTCACTGATCTCATGCTTTCCAGCCTGGAGGAGAGATGTGGAGTCTTATTGACCCCGCATCTCTCAATAAAGAGAACCTGTCACACACATTCCTATTACAAGGGATGTTTACATTCCTTGTAATAGGAATAAAAGTGATCAAAAAAATAAATAAAATAAAATCATTGTAAAAAAATAAATAAATAAGTAAAATAAAAAAATAAATAATAATAAAAAAAAATTAAAATGCCCCTGTCCCCGTTAGCTCGCGATCAGAAGCGAATGCATACGTAAGTCGCCCACATATGTAAACGCCGTTCAAACCACGCATGTGAGGTATCGCCGCGTGCGTTAGAGCGCATGCAACAATTCTAGCACTAGACCTCCTCTGTAATTCTAACCTGGTAACCTGTAAAAAAAATGTAAGCGTCGCCTATGGAGATTTTTAAGTACCGAAGTTTGGCGCCATTCCATGAGTGTGCGCAATTTTAAAGCGTGACATGTTAGGTATCTATTTACTCGGCGTAACATTATCTTTCATATGTTCCCAAAAAATTGGGCTAACTTTACTGTTTTGTTATTTTTTAATTCATGAAACCATTTTTTTTTTTTTTTAAAAAGGCGTTTGAAAAATTATTGCACAAATATTGTGCAAGAAAAAATGTTGCAATGACTGTCATTTTATTCCCTAGGGTGTCTGCTAAAAAAACATATATAATTTTGGGGGTTCTGAGTAATTTTCTAGCAAAAGAATGATGATTTGTACATGTAGGAGAGAAGTGCCAAAATAGGCCCGGTATTGAATAGGTACAAAAAGCCCTGTATTGAAGTGGTTAAAAAATCTGGTCACCTTACTCCAGGGCAGGAAGTAAAGCAAAATCTCCCCAGTGGGACACAGGCAGAAGAAAATAAGCTGACGGCTTTTAAAACCAATATAAGGTTTACAAGAACCCCTGCACTAGGGCCACATTTGTTGGGAAGCCAGTATATCTCTAAAATGTAGTAGACACCACATGCAAACATGGGGAGAACATAGACACTCCATTTAGCTCTCTCTTGCAGGATATATGGATTTAGAATCAGTACCCAGCGCTGCAAGGTAAGAAAGGCAACCACCAATCCCTAGGCCAGGGGTATTGAGATAAAATTCACGGAGGTCCAGTCTGTAAAATTTCCTTGCAGCATAGGTCCGAATCTCATGTTAGTGTTATAACGCAGATCCTTTACATCACAGCCCCCTCGTTACATCAGTGTCATCAGTCCTCAGTTTAACATTACAGTCCCCTCCATGTACATCACAGCCCCCCTTTACATTTCACCATGTGAACCATCTATGCATTTGTTATGCTGCGTTGAAAAATATGCTGCAGGTCCATATAAAAGCTGTGTTGGGAGTGTGTTTAAAATGAATAAGCTGCCTTAAATAACGCATGCGAACACATGGATTATTGCTCATTAATGCGTGTTTGGTAACGCACTGCAGCATAAATGTCTGAATGGGCCTTAGCGGACTCTAGGTTATCATTGGGACACTATACAAAACAGTTTGCAGCCTTTTGTCTCTCATCAATCAAGTCACTTGTAATTAGCAAGCAATCACCAGTAGAAGACACAGAGGTCTTCAAACTTTCCCCCTGTAAACATTTGTCCTAAAGCTTGTGTACACAGGCGCTCCAAGTTGCACCTTCACTGATCTATGTACACTGACAGTAATAACACATTTGGATTTAAACCAAGTAGGGCATATCCCAGTTAAAAGGTCAGAAGACCTTATGTGTTCAATTTTAAAGGGACCCTGTCACCAATACAAGGTAGAGTAAAACCATTTAGTGGTCTAACCAATATTCATCAGCCCAAGGCTAGAATGTAGTGGAGAACTTTCCTTACAAGCTAACGCTGAGATGTTTCTGCATATAGGAGCACCATTAGTGGCTATAGGGATGAGGTGGTTTTATTGGCAGTCCATATATACAAATCATAAAAATGATGGTAAGACATGTGAACAAAACCCAACCACTTAACATTCAATCATTTAAATCACTATTATATGAACACTCATTTGGCCCAAAGGTCAAAAAACGGGTTACAGTGGTCGTACCTGCAACTTGACCTTTAATCCAAGGTTCCTGAGATGTTTCTTTATGTAGGAACACCTTCAGTGGCGATAGGGGTGAGGTTTTATTTTTTTGGGCAGTCATAACAAACGAATCAAACTAATGGTGGTCAGACATGTAGTCACAACCCAACCACTAAATGATCATTCTTTCAAATGGCTAGACCAGGAAAAGTAGTTTTGCCCAAGGGTCGTAAAAAAAAAAAAAAAAAACAGTAGCTCCAATGGTCTCATCCGCAACTGATCCCCTATACCAGGGATATGCAAGTAGCGGACCTCCAGCTGTTGCAGAACTACAATTCCCATGAGGCATAGCAAGACTCTGACAGCCACAAGCATGACACCCAGAGGCAGAGGCATGATGGGACTTGTAGTTTTGCAACAGCTGGAGGTCCGCTAATTGCATATCCCTGCCCTATACCAAGGTTCCTGAGATTTTTCTGCATACAGGGGCAACTTTAGTGGCTATAGGGCTGGGGTGATTTTATTGGCAGTCCTAATATACTAGGCACAATCCAACCAATAAAATTATAAATCTTTCAAATGACTAAACCTGCAAACACTCGCTTTGCCCAAGAGTTGTAAAAATGGGGGTTGCAGTAGTCGCACCTGCATTGGAACCCCTATTCCAAGGTTCTTGAGATGTTTCTGCATATTGAAACACTTTTAGTGGCTATAGGGGTGAGGTAGCAGTCCCAATTTACTAATCCTACAAATGGTTGTCAGACATGTATTAACAACCCAACCACCAAATGATCATTTTGTCAAATGGCTAGCCCATGAACACTCATTTTGCCTAAGGGTCATAAAAACAGGAGTTGCAATAATTGCATCTGCAACTGGCTTCCTATCCCAAGGTTTCTGAGATGTTCTGCATATAGGAGCACCTTTAAGCTGCCCATACAAGGATCACAATTTGGCCAGTTCAGTAGGGACCAAATTAATTTTGATCCATCTATTGCCATTCCTGCTTGACAGAAGTCAATCTAACTTCTGTCGAATGGGACTGTTTGTTGATCAGATGCAGGCTGCTGATCGGTGTATTCTGACAGCAGAGGAGTCCCGTTGTCAGAATGCAATGGCAAAGTGGGGAGGATTCCCCCATCACCTTGCATGTGTGGATTGGGAAATCTGTTCATTTTTTTTCGATCAGCCAACTGAAAAAAAATTTAACCGTCTATGACCAGCCTTAGTGGCTATAGGGTTGAAGCAGTTTCATTGGCAGTCCTAATATACTAATCATAATAATGGTGGTCAGACATGTAGGCACAACCCAAACAATAAAACGATCATTCTTTCAAATGACTAGCCTACGAGCACTTAGGTTGCCCAAAGGTACAAAACAGGGGTTACAGTAGTCGTGACAGCAACAGGACTCCTATCCCAAGGTTCCTGAGATGTTTCTACATTATGGAACACTTTTAGTGGCTACAGCGGTGAGGTGGTTTTATTAGCATTTAAATGGTGGTCAGACATGTAGGCACAACCCAGCCAATACAGTACAGCCTGTGACCCTATATCTGCAGCCCGTCGCTTAGATAGGTAAAGATATTTTACCAAATGATGCAGAACCAAATGAGTAGCAAAGGAGTTCCGACATTTATCCTTCTAGGTGATGATATGCTGAAGCTGTGCAGAGCGGGGAAGAAAAAATGAAAGTGAACTTATCATCAGAAATATTTTTATGCCAAGTGTAAATGTATCCATTACCTCTCACTTAGATCATTTATGTATTGCAGATATCTATATACTGCTCACAATATAATCAGCACTTTACACATCTAAGGTCTCTAGGATCTCACATACAAGCTAGGGACAGTTTAGAGAGGAGACAATTAGCCCACCACCAGCATGCCTTTGGGGTGTAGGAGGAAACCCATGCAAGCACAGGAAGAACATGCACACTTCATGCAGATAGTGATCTGGCCAGGATTTGAACCTAGGTCCCCAGTGCTGCACGCAGAAGTGCCAACCAATAAAGCCTAGTACACATGTACCGAAAGACAGCCGGTTCAGCAGGAACCATGCAACTTTCAGCCAGTGTCTGTCTGTTCAACAGTAGCTGGTGTAATGAAGATTTTTTTTTTATACTTGTGTAGAGTGACAACATTGTCTGCTCTGCTAGGGTTGCCATTTTTTCTTCAAGCCAAACCCAAACACTTTAGCGGCACAGGGCCAATTTTGTCCCTATATTATACAATATAGAATTATAAGACCTGGGAGACCTTTGGGTGCCCCAAAAAATGTAGTAACTATGCACGCTGTGGTGAACAGTGGGTGTGGCCAAACTGCTCTTTCTTACATTATTGCCCCCCCCCCCCAGTGATGCCAAAACTGCCCCAGTCAGCCACCTGGAGCCCCCGGACAGCAACAGATTTGTGTGTAACTATCTCAGTTACTTGGGGAACCTGGACACATAATTCAAAACCCGGACTGTCTGGGTGAATCCTTGACAGCTGGCAACCCTATGCTCTGCCCAGTGTTAGGGGAAGTTGTTCAGCTGTTTTAAAGCAACCCTGTTCATAAACAAAAAGAAAAAAGTATTCCCCACTACACACACCTCCAAACTCCACTGCATTTGTATGAAATTTCCATCTGAAGTTTTATGGGAAGCACTCCTGGGAGTTGATCTCCTTGGTCCCCTACTCTGCTCAGTGGCTCCTCCCATTGACCTTCACATCTTTACAGTACTCAGTATTGGCAGGAAGGTCATAGGGAGGAACCACTGAGTGCTGCAGAGAACACAAGAGAAATATTCTCCCAAAAGTGGGGAAGTTTTGGTCCAGGCAGCGAAAGAGGTAATTATTCTGTTTCTTTTTTTTTGCAGGTTTATCTTTTGGTGTTGACAGGGGCAGACTGACTGGTTTCTTATACCTCTCTGGAACTCGCATGGGTAATACTACCTCATGCCTTGTACACACGATCGGATTTTCCCTTGGGATAAACTCTGACGTATTTTTTTTTCCGAAGGAATTCCGTTCAAGCTGTCTTGCATACACACTGTCACACCAAATTCCGACCGTCAAGAACGCGGTGATGTACAACACTACGAGGAGCCAAGAAAAATTAAGTTCAGTGCTTCCGAGCATGCATCGACTTGATTCTGAGCATGCGTGTTTTTTTCTCTGTTGGAGTTCCACACAGACGAACTGAATTTCTGATAGGAATTTTTTCCATCGGAAAAAAGAGAACATGTTCTCTTTCTAAATTCCGGCGGAAAAAAGTCCGATGGTGCACACACACGGTTGGAATATCCGATGAAAAAATTCTGTTGGACTTTTTCCATTGGAAATTCCAATCGTGTGTACAAGGCATTAGTCTTCATTTCTGTCCAGCGGATCCCCCATTCACATTACACTCCAGAAGAAGTGAGAAACCAAAATAATGCTGACTTTAGCTGCACATAAGAAAACATTTCCTCTTTATTGTACGCTAATATGATAAGTTGGTACTGTCCAGGGTTATCAGTATGGAAGATAACAATAAGATAAAAGTGCAATGTATCACATACCAGGAGGCGCCCACATATACCATCTGGGAGTTCTAACTATGTACAAAATGAACAACTAATACTAATGGCCATTTACCACTTTCCAATGTGATCCACACATTAAAAGGGAATGTTTAAAGGTCATCCAATTGTGATCCTTTTTTCCGTGTATGGGTACCTGTTGTCCCATTTGGAAGGTAACATTCAAGGGTTAAATTACAAGCCGGGCCACTTTCAGCTGATGAAACCAAACACCATCCAGATGTTTCTTAAAGGCCAATGATCAGAATTTAGCACAGAACAATGATGTGTTTCTGTGAAAACGAACACAAGACCACACAAATCCAAAGGTATCAAACAATGAGCCACGAGTTTAATTCCTGAATTAAAGAAGTGTGCGTGTTACCTCCAGCAGCCAATCACGTTCCAGCTGTGGATCCTACAATACAAGCTGCAGGGAAGAAGAACTGGAAGCTTACCATTTGTTGGAGACAACACAGACTATTTGAAGACATCAGCTTCCCCACTACGAAGTGTCTCACAATCTACTCACTGCTGTGGGATTCTGCCAGCTGTTCAGAGGAAAATGATGACGGCACTCCAACACCACAACGTTAATTTCTCGCTTTGCCCCGGTCTTTCCATATCCTGTTCCTCCTCTTCTTCACCCCTCTTCTCTTCCGTCTTTCTGTCTATACTCATAATACATTTACTGTGACTATAGAGGGTAGGCAGCTTTGTAAGTCAGGGTTCTTGGAACCCCACAGAACTGGCCTGTGATCTATGGCCAGGGACAGCAACACAGACAGTATTCTAGGACTGCAACTAACGATTACTTTCATAATCGATTAGTTGGCCGATTATTGTTTCGATTAATCGATTAATAACCTTAAAGACATAAAAAAAGGTAATTTTGCTGCGATTTGCATTTTTTTCTTTTTTTGGGCCAATTTGTTGTTGGGCAGATTAAAAAACACAAATTGCCACAAAAACACATTACATGCTTTTCTGCAGCTTCTCCATTGAAGTATATTAAACCAAGAAAACAAAATAGCACTGTTTTGCGTTAAAAAAGTCCTTGCCCTTTCCAAATACACAGCAGCTGAAAAAATCATGGATGTGAACGTGTCCCATAGGAAACCATGTAAATGCTCTGTAGGGCGTTCCTGCAAAAAGCACAAAAAAAAAACACAGAGGTATGACCCAGGCCTAAGATGTTTAGTAACATAATGGGGTTAAAAAAAATAAAATTAGTACAAAAAGAGCAAATAATCGCTACTGTAAGGGGTTAGTTTTTTACTGTGGGACAGTGAAAGTAATATTTACAGTAGCGATTTGCTCTTTTTGTACTGTAAAGGGCTTTTTTTTTTTTTAACCCCATTATGTTACTGGCCGATTAATCTATTATGAAAATGGTAATCGATTAGTTGTCGATTAATCGATTAGTTGTTTCGGCCCTACAGCATTCCATACAAAAAATTATTTGGTATATAACAAAATCAAAATATTTTACAGAGCCAGGGAACTAGAATACAGAGATGAATGATATAGACAAGGGACTATATTCCCATTTAACACCATACCTGATTCCACCAAGGGATTTAAAAGGTTTGATGCACCTAACAATTGTCTCTTCTTCCTAGTAACTAGCTTTACATTGACTAAAACAAAAATGCTCAAGCCCAAAAACACAGGAAAACATGCATACAAACGTAAAAAAAGCAAGAAAAATGACCGAAGAGACTGACGCTCAAGTGTGATTGTAGCCCAAAGCACGTTTTTTTTTAATTGTAAAATCACATGAAAATTTAACATTTCTAGGGCCGTCCAGGTCCCCTTCATTATTACCACCCTGATTAAAGAATCATGCGTGGCCCCGAAATGTTGGGTTTTGATGTGTCCCAATGTAGCACTACCCCCATAGGCGTCGCACGATTTTTGTGTTCTCCCTCGCATGCACAGCCAGGCAACAGGAATTTTCGACATTTGCTCAGTAGTCAAAAACCACTTAAGGACCCCCTCCAGTAGATATACGTTGGCAGAATGGCACGTACAGGCACATCAACGTACCTGTACATCGCCTTTAACTGCCCGACATGGGGGTCGCGCGCGCGTCGCCGGCACGCTCGCGACCCCGCTACCTTCCCCGTGATTGTGTCACGGAGGCATGGAGCTGGGAGATGTTAGTGTAAACACAACATCCCGCCGCTCGCCTACTGACACTGTCACTGATTTCCGCTCTGTGTAATCAGAGTGGAGATCAGTGATGTGTCACTCGTAGCCACGCCCCCTAACAGTAGTAATCCCTACCTTAGGTACACTTAACCCCTTCAGCGCCCCTAGTGGTTAACCCCTTCACTGCCAGTGTCATTTTTACAGTAACCAGTGCATTTTTATAGCACTGATCACTGTAAAAATGACAATGGTTCCAAAAACGTGTCAAAAGTGTCCGATGTGTCCGCCATAATGTCGCAGTCACGAAAAAAAATCACTGCTCGCCGCCATTACTAGTAAAAAAAATTTTTTTTTATAAAAATGCCATAAAACTATCCCCTATTTTGTAAACGCTATAACTTTTGCGCAAACCAATCAATAAACGGCGATTGCGTTTTTTTTACCAAAAATATGTAGAAGAATACGTATCGGCCTAAACTGAGGAAAAAAACGTTTTTTTATATATTTTTTGGGGATATTTATTATAGCAAAAAGTAAAAAATATTGCATTTTTTTCTAAATTGTTGCTCTATTTTTGTTTATAGCGCAAAAAATAAAAACCGCAGAAGTGATCAAATACCACCAAAAGAAACCTCTATTTGTGGGAAAAAAAGGATGTCAGTTTTGTTTGGGAGCCACGTCGCACGAGCGCGCAATTGTCAGTTAAAGCGACGCAGTGCCGAAACGCAAAAAGGGGCCTGGTCATTAACTAGCCAAAATGGTCCGGGGCTTAAGTGGTTAAAGTGCTTTGTTTTGTTTTTGTTTTTTTAGGGGGTGAACTTGGGTAGGGATGGGAAGGTATGGCATGTCCAGAACATTGAGGACTTGACACTGTCTCTGCTACCAAATAATCACACGGCTGTCCTGCCGTAGGATAAAGGGATCAGCTCAACAAATTAAAGAAAGTATTCCAATCACTGAGTACAAGTGCTTTTTCTCTGTAGAAAAATGCAAATGTTTCCGGCTTCTACTTAGATTCCCCAAGCAAGAGGTGTAGGGTAGCTGTGCTGGCTTTAAAGCGGAGTTCCACACAAATTTGGAACTTCCGCTTTATCCACTCCTCGCCCCCTTACATGCCACATTTGGCATGTAATTTTTTTGGAGGGGGAGTGGGGGCTTCAGTAAGAGTGGGATTTCATGTCCCACTTCCTCCTTCCGCCCTGGGGTCGCCTAGGCGACACGTCATATCGCCTTTTGGCGGCCCCTCCCTGTAGGCGATCACCTGGGACGTGACAGGTCCCAGGCGATCGCCTGTCCACTCAGAGAGCACTGCGCCGTTCGCGCATGCGCAATGAGTGCCCGCCCGTGAAGCCGAAAGCTGTCACGGTCGGGTGCCCACACTATGAATGGAGGCACCGGCGGAGAAGGGGGGAGAGGAGCGGAGCTCCAGGCGTCGCGTCGCTGGACAGTGGAACAGGTAAGCCTATGTTTATTAAAAGCCAGCAGCTACACTTTTTGTAGCTGCTGACTTTTAATAAACCTAAAAAAAGGCTGGAACTCCCCTTTAAGTGTCTCTAAGCTGTCCCTTTGCAGAGAGCTAGCTGGGTATTTCACCTGGCTGCTTCTCGTCTATAGGCTTTGGGGTGTAGTGGTTGAAACTACTCACTCAGTCACTTTGGTGGATCTTGTGGCACATGTGACTGCTGAACAGGCCTCCTGCTGGACAGGTCACAATGGCTCACAGCTGAGGCTGAAAGGATGTGAAGCTTCCTCTGCTGCTCTCTTCCTCTGGCTTCTTCATTCTGCCCAGGGACAGAGCCCCCCCAACATAGAGGTCCCCTCTAGACAAGAGGACCAAAGTTGATGGGAAGATGACTAACACTGCACCGTGGTGGTGGCAGCACCATGTTGTGGGGATGCTTTTCTTCAGCAGGGACAGGGAAGCTGGTCAGAGTTGAAGTGAAGATGGATGGAGCCAAAAACAGGGCAATCTTAGAGGAAAACCTGTGATGCCCTGTACACGATCGGATTTTCCGTTGGGATAAACTCCGACAGATTTTTCCGACGGAATTCCGTTTAAGCTGTCTTGCATACACACTGTCACACCAAATTCCGACCGTCAAGAACGCGGTGACGTAGAACACTACGACGAGCTGAGGAAAATTAAGTTCAATGCTTCTGAGCATGTGTCGACTTGATTCTGAGCATGTGTGGTTTTTTCTCCGTCAGAGTTCCATACAGACGAACGGAATTTCCAATAGAAATATTTTTTGTCGGAAAAAAAGAGAACATGTTCTGTTTCTAACTCCGTCGGAATATCCGACAGAAAAAGTCAGATGGGGCACACACACGGCTGGAATATTCGTCTGACTTTTTTCATCGGAAATTCCGACCGTGTGTACAAGGCATTAGAGTCTGCAAAAGACTTGAGACTGGGGCGGAGGTTCACCTTCCAGCAGGACAATGACCCTAAACATACAGCCAGAGCTACAATGGAATGGTTTAGAGCAAAGCATATTCATGTGTTAGAATGGCCCAGTCAAAGTCCAGACCTAAATCCAATTGAGAATCTGTGGTAAGACTTGAAAATTGCTGTTCACAGACACTCTTCATCTAATCTGACAGAGCTTGAGCTATTTCTCAAAGAAGAATGGGCACAAATGTCACTCTCTGGATGTGCAAAGCTGGTAGAGACATCCCCAAAAAGACTTGCAGCTGTAATTGCAGCGAAAGGCGATTCTACAAAGTATTGACTCAGGGGGGCTGAATACAAATGTACACCACACTTTTCACATATTTATTTCTAAAAAAAATAATTTATCATTTTTCCTTCCACTTCACAATTATGTGCCACTTTGTGTTGGTCTATCACATAAAAGCCCAATAAAATAAATTTATGTTTTTGGTTGTAACATGACAAAATTTGGGAAATGTCAAGGGTGTATGAATATTTTTTCGAGGCACTGTATGTAAACCCAGGAACAAGAATTTTATATACTGCAACTTAAAAGTCGATACTTGTGATATCTGCATTCTAAATACATTTTCTGCATGTACAGAAATAGTACCTGCTGATCAGAAAACCAGGGTCTTTGTAACTTCCTGTGGACTGAACTGAAATCTCAAACAATTTTCTCAGCTTTCTTAACTATCATTTGTGAACTACAAAGCAACATCTCTCTACTGTATGTTGTGGATATGAGGGGAGGGAGAGGTGTTTGTAGTCCAAATCACAAGCAAAGTCTATGGGGAAAAACACTGCTCCTCCATAGATATCGTGCAGTGAGTGTGCATTGTCAGCCTAGTACAGAAAAAGCTAATTTCACAATGCTAATGGAAAAGCTATTTATCTTCAAGAAGGGACAGTTATTTTTAGATGAGCCCAATGGGATTTGAAAATTGCAGTCACATGGCCAAAATAAAGATACTTATCCTGTCAAGATTGGTGAATTGAGCCTAAGGCGTTTTGTTGGCAAGGTCACCAAATTAATATCAAGGAATAAATCTTAAAGGAGAAATATAGCCAAAGCCGAAGCCCGCTGTTGGCTGGCGTCACAGAGCCGGTCCAGGCTTTGAAAAGATCCTGACCAAATGGTCGGGATCTAATCAGAAGCTTTGACCGGCACCTGACTCAGCCTCTTAGCGAGCCGCTGAGAGCCTGAGCCAACCCCTTCCTCCCCCTCCACAGCCCAGAGTCCCAGTGAGTGCTGGAGGGGAGAGCAGAGAGCCAATGACTGACAGTCACAGATCTCTGCTCAGAGCGGAGGGGAAAACTGAGGGATCAGTGGCATTTGATCGCTCAGTTTTCACTGCAGAGC
Organism: Rana muscosa; assembly: GCA_029206835.1. Lineage (NCBI taxonomy): Eukaryota > Metazoa > Chordata > Amphibia > Anura > Ranidae > Rana > Rana muscosa. The sequence goes on from CM055117.1 coordinate 1,028,300,543, forward strand.
CGGTGGGAGACAGATGCAGCATCGAATCGATGCTGCATCCACCTAGGTGTATATATTTCCCCCCCCCCAAATCCCATACTTCTTATTTAAATAAAAGTCAACTAAGGAAGCCCATACATTGATGTTTGTTTGTTTTTTCATACAACCAGTGGGTTCAATGAAACAAATTATCCAGTTCCCCCATTCACACATTCAAGGTGGATGGGGCAATTCTTCCACTGTGGTATTATATTCTGACAGTGGGGAGACCTCCGCACCATCAGAATACAATGATCAGTGTTGCTGGCTATAGCCAGTAGCACTGATTATTCCGGAAAAACCCGAATGGTTGTGAGTTCCAGCACTGCCATAGCCCACCAATTAGGATGTTATATGCCCTATGTATCATATAAGTGTCTAGTTTCTCATTTCTTATTGAAATGTATTTGCATATTCTAAATTGTAACAAATTGTTGTTGTTTGATATCTTCTAGTTTGTCTTTTGTATTTCTTTGTAGCCAATATATTGCCTTACAACTCCTGAAGAAGCAATTTGTGAAACATGTTGAGCCAACAGGCAATTATATAGCTTTATGAGCTCTATATGCACTATATTTGTTATTATGCTGTGATATATTTATATGTTTGTCCATATATGAGAGTCAACATTTGTTTACTCCCTTTTTATACTTTTCTATTAATAAAATATTGCTATACTTTTTATCAAATCTGTTGTTCTATTTATGGCACCATAAAAATCCCCCCTTTTCCAGTTCTTTCTATATATTCCAAAAAGGGATGAGGGTACCTTTGATCTCCTGAATGAGTGTGACCATTTCAATACGGTTGATCGAAAGATCGACTTGTGTACCCTGCCCATACAAGGATTGAAATTCGTCTGGTAGCTGATGAAGCGGCCAAATTTCGATCCATATATGGCCAACTTAATGCAGTCACCATATCTAAGGACTAGTAAGCTGCTATCTATTACATTTTTGGTTTTGGGTTTAGTTCTGCTTTAATGAAAAGACCAAATGACACTTCTGGATTTTCCATAATAATCAAAACCTTGCGGGGTCCGACTACAAAAAAGGGAAATCATAGCCATGAGAGATACCATGGCCTTGTAGGAGGGAGCAGAGGCACAAATTGGGGGAATCGGAATTTCTGCTGTGGCAATGGCACCATGAATTTAATAAGTAAACACTAAGTCTACAAGGTCTCAGTTTGCTCTACATTCCGTAATCTTGCCTTCTGTGTGACAGAGGCACTTCAAATTAGCTTATTCAACCCTTTAAACTCCGAAGTTTCTTACATTAGTGGTGGCATTTGACTTATGCGGAAGCCCAACATTCCCTGACAAGTTAACAATGACAACTGGAAACAGCACACAAGAAAAAAAAAGGGAGCCTTCTCCACCTCTGCTGCCTTCACACTCCAAAGAAGCAAACAGTCAATGGGATGGGAAGCCATCTTCACCCAGATCTTGACAGGACATTGAGAGATTATCCTCCCCATCCATCTATAGAAAATCTGAGCTAAACATAGCACTGGTTATGTTATTAATTGCCCAAGGGTCTAGTAAAAGGGTTCCGGCCTAAAATAATGGAGGGGAGAGAACAAAAACACTGCACCTTCCAGGCCTTTATAGTATGTATGTTGTAACAAGGTCACATGGGCCATAGGCAAGCATCGCTAAACTGACTGCTCCTCACTATAAATTGTACCAATTTCAATAAATTATTTGCAGTACATAGACAGATCTTTTATCCTCAATGATTTAAGACCAACGCTCTTCTGTTCTCCAAAAACTCTTTCAGCACTGACATATAGGGGTGGATTTACTGAAGGCAAATAGACTGTGCACAATGCAAAGTGCAGTTGCTCCAGAGCTTAGTAAATGAGGTAAGGCTTCACTTTGCAAAGAATACCCAATCACTTGCAAGGAAAATAAAAAAAACAGCAATGTTGCTTGTACTTGATTGAATAATGGAAGTCAGCAGAGATCCTGTTCATTTACGAAGCTCTGGAGCAACTGCCCTTGCAGAGTGCAATTGCACTTTGCAATGTGCACAGTCTATTTGCCTTTAGTAAATCAACCCCATAGACAAGTTTCTCTTCTTCATTCTACGTCTTATCAACTGCACAGTACAGCAACCACTTCTCAGCTTGGCAATAAGCTATTTTTGTAAAGCATTACTCCCAAGCAACATATTTTCCAGCATACTGGAAGATTTATTTTATTGAAGCTTTTGCTACTCTGAAGTGCTCATCTTCATTTAGCGACGCTTTACCGCTGTTATAGCAGTGCACTTTTAACCCACGCTAGCGGCTAAAGAAAGGGTTAATAGCGCCCATATTGGGGCACTGTGAAATCGCTTTGCAGGCGCTTCGGCAGCCCTGCCCATTAATTTCAATGGGCAGGGGCGGTGCGCACTGCCCCAAAGATGCTGCTTACAGGACTTTTTTCCCCCCGTCCTGCAAGCGCATCGCCCCACTGTGAAAGGACTTGGACCTTTACACTGGGGTGGGTTTGAGAGGCGCTTTACAGGCACTATTTTTAGCGCTAAAACGCCTGAAAAGCGCCCCAGTGTAAAAGGGGTTTTATATGTGTACAATTCTTCTTTCGTTTAAAAGAATGGCTACACATTTATACGTGTCTGCATTCAGGTGCGTTTATACGCTTTTATGTGCATTGGCTTCTAAAATCTGCAGATCTGCATGGCCCTAGATGCAGAGGCCTCCTACTTTTTTTCTGCGCAGCTAAACACAGTTCACATCTGCGCAGGTAGGTGCAGCTGTGTGTATGGGCTCATTGATTACTACGGTGCTGTGTTTAGATACGTACACAACAATGCACAGTGCACATCTAAACACAGAGGGGTTGATTTACGAAAATTGGAGAGTGCAAATTCTGGTGTAGCTCTGCATTTTTTGTCAAAGCTCAAGTGAACAAGCTGAAGTTAGAAGCTGATTGGCTACCATGCACAGCTGCACCAGATTTTGCACTCTCTAGTTTTAGCAAACCAGTGTTACTGACATGGGTTAAAGTGGAACTGTTAAGGCCTATACACACGATAAGTAAAATTTCATAGGATGAACGATTGACTGATTATCTGATTGTTAGTATAATGTTTTCGACAGCCGATCCTGACTTTTCGGACGACAAAACCCGAAGGTGCATGCTATAAAATCCAAAGGTGCATGCTTTTTATCGTAAGTGAACACGATGTCTGATTTTTCGTTTAACCACTTAAGCCCCAGACCATTTTGGCTGGTTAAAGACCAGGCCCCTTTTTGCGATTTGGCACTGCGTCGCTTTAACTGACAATTGCGCGGTAGTGCAACGTGGCTCCCAAACAAAATTGACGTACTTTTTTTCCCACAAATAGAGCTTTCTTTTGGTGGTATTTGATCACCTCTGCGGTTTTTATTTTTTGCGCTATAAACAAAAATAGAGCAACAATTTTGAAAAAAATGCAATATTTTCTAATTTTTGCTATAATAAATATCCCCCAAAAATATATATTAAAAAAAAATTTCCTCAGTTTAGGCCGATACGTAATCTTCTACATATTTTTGGTAAAAAAACGCAATCTGCGTTTATTGATTGGTTTGTGCAAAAGTTATAGCGTTTACAAAATAGGGGATAGTTTTATGGCATTTTTATTAATTTTTTTTTTACTAGTAATGGCGGCGATCAGTGATTTTTTTTGTGACTGCGACATTATGGCGGACACATTTTTGGGACCATTGTCATTTTCACAGCGATCAGTGCTATAAAATTGCACTGATTACTGTAAAAATTACACTGGCAGTGAAGGGGTTAACCACTTAATGGCGCTAAAGGGGTTAAGTTTGCCCTGATGAGTGTTTCTAACTGAGGGGGGGGGGGGGGGGGGGTTGGGCTCTGTGTGACATGACACTGATCTCCGCTCCGAGTACACGGAGCCGAGATCCGTGTCATTGTCACTAGGCAGAGCAGGGAGATGCTTGTTTACACAAGCATTTCCCTGCTCTATGCCTCCGTGAGACGATCGCTGGGATCCCTGCGGCGATCGAGTCCGCGGGACCCCTGGTTCCGACTCACGGGGAAGGCAGCTCGCGACCCCCACGCAGTTAAATGGGATGTACAGGTACGTTGATGTGCCTGTATGTGCCATTCTGCCGACGTATATCTACTGGAGGCGGTCGGCTAGTGGTTAATTAGTACAGTTTTTGTCCAAAAATAAATCGCAAGAGCAAGACTACGCATGCTCGGAAACAAAAGAATACAATTCAAAACAATTCAACACATCACTTCCAAAGTTGTATTCTGTCGTATGAGAATTTTAGTAAGTTGAGTAACCTCTTCACTTTCGATATGAGACTAGGATGCAACAAAAACTGACAATTATTCGTCCGATAATCTGATCGTGTGTACCAGACTTAAGTAAGAAAAATTTAAATAGGTCATTTATTTTTAATGTAGAAGAGGCATACTATCGAGGGAATTTAATAAAGTACTACTGATAGTAGTACAGCAGATTCAGGTACTTCTTAATAGTGCAACTTTTACAAGTGGCACTAATAATGCAGCAAATTCAAAAATAATTACCTCCAGTTCGTACATGATAAAATTGGAGGTAATTAAGACCTACTCTAACTTGGTGTACAGAGACAGGCAGAGTGCTTGTTCCTGTACACAGCGCAGCAGAGCATATTTTCTGCCGCTACCCTCTCCCTGACACTGGTTGTTAAGGACGCTGTCAGCTTCACAGCTGGCAGCCACCTAGCCACCAGTGATGCTGCAGTGGGCGATGCCTAAAGGGGAAACTGAAAAACTAGCTCCAATCAGGTCCAATCTTGCTTGTAATTGACAGCAGGTGTTCCGTCAGATAAGGCGACCCATCAAAACATGTAATGTAAGTGACGTTCCGTCACGGCCATCTTGGTACACCCCGCACTGAGCCGCAGTAAGTCTGCAGTCTGAAGTCGCCAAGCGGACATCTTTTTACACCCACCGAAGTCTTGCATTTCACAATTATTTTTACCACTAACCTGAGCTCATATCGTGAAATACAGTATTTAGAAGTCAGTGACACTTTTTTTTTAATGTTGAATTTTAAAAGCAGCGGTCTTCTGTGAGATCAGCAAACGTGTGAGATCAGCAGGCTTGCTGCTGCTTTTAAAATTCAACATCAAAACAGTGTCACGGAGTTCTAAATACTGTATTTTACAATATAAGTTCAGTTTAGTGGTAAAAACAACTTTGAAATGCAAGATTTCAGTGGGTGTAAAAAGATGTCCGCTTGGCGACTTCAGACTGTAGGCTTAGTGTGGCAGACTGCGTGGTGTACCAAGATGGCCGTGATGGAACATCACTTCCTTTACGAAATCTGACAGAACACCGGCAGTGGTAGAATTCTAAAGCCAATAGAAGGCTGTCTATTGGAAGAGGATCTGCCCACTGCCAATCATAAGGGGAGCAGACCTGATGGGGAATTAGTGTTGTGAATCTCATCAGGCTCCGCCCCCCTCAGGTGCACAACTACCTGCTGCTGTGCTGACAGTGGCAGCGGCGGGGAGGTGTTTCTTAACTGCCTGTCTGCATCTGTCGAGATGAATGAACGCCAGCAAAATAAAATTTGGGAAAGATTGGTACCCGGAAGGAGACTGGCCAGAGATGACAACGGATGGTGAGTGACGCTGGAGGTGGGTATAGTTCTGCTTTCACGCAATAAATCAGTTTAATGAAGAATACATGTTGGCTGCATAAAGTCTAGTGGAAAAAAACTTGCAATTAGAGTAGTCATTTTTTTTTCAAAACAATAATACGTGTGTCAGTTATTATAACTGAGGACCAATACATCTCACTTTGTGACAGTTATCACTGAGAAGCACTGCAACTCAAGGGGGTTGATTTACTAAAGTCAAATAGACTGTGCACTTTGTAAAGTGCAGTTGCCCTCTGCAAGGGCAGTAGTTACAGAGCTTAGTAAATGAGGTACGGCTTCACTTTGCAAACAGTACCCAATCACGTGCAAGGAAAAAAAAAAAAAGCATTTCTGCTTGCACATGATTGGATGATGGAAGTCAGCAGAGCTTCTGCTCATTTACTAAGCTCTGGAGCAACTGCACTTGCAAAGTGCACAGTCTTTTTGCCTTTAGTAAATCAAGCCCACTGTGTGACAGGTATTATCACTGAGAAGCACTGCATCTTGCAGTGTGAAAATTATTATTACTGAGGAACACTACATTTCAATGCATGACAGTTATCACTGAGAGGCACTGCATCTTACTGTGACAGTTATCACCGAAGAGCACTGCATCTCACTATGTGACAGTTATCACTGAAGAGCACTGCATCTTACTGTGTGACAGTTATATCTGAGAAGAACTGCATCTTACTGTGTGACAGTTATCACTGAAAAGCACTGCATCTCACCATGTGAGTTATATCTGAGAGGCACTGCATCTTACTGTGTGACAGTTATTATCACTGAAGAACACTGCATCTCACTGTGTGACAGTTATTATCACTGAAGAACACTGCATCTCACTGTGTGACAGTTATTATCAATGAAGAACACTGCATCTCACTGTGTGACAGTTATTATCACTGAAGAACACTGCATCTCACTGTGTGACAGTTATTATCAATGAAGAACACTGCATCTCACTGTGTGACAGTTATTATCACTGAAGAACACTGCATCTCACTGTGTGACAGTTATTATCACTGAAGAGCACTGCATCTCACTGTGTGACAGTTATTATCACTGAAGAGTACTGCATGTAAAGGTGATCGGTGCAGGGAGGTGATCAGGAAGGTGATCAGTGTGGTCTCTGCAGGAACAATTCCCCAAATCCTGGAAGTGTTCCTGTGAAATCTGAATATAGCAGTAATGAGATTGAGAGGTACAGCTTGAGCCATGTGCCGACCGGGTATATTACTCAGGGATCTGTGGCAGGTCAGACTTGCAAACTCCAGGTGCCACATGGGCACAGGCTAGGTTGCCAGCCGCTATCAGAACCCAGGTCCCCAGCAGTGTCCCATATATAGTGCGCAGAACACACAAAGGGCAGCGCTCACCTCTCATTGGAGTCCCCGGGGCAGAGTCTGGGCACAGGGCTGACAGGAGACGACCAGAGCGGAGTGCATGATGTAGCCAGACAGAGCAGAGATCATTCACAGAGAGCGGAGAGCCCAAGACTGAGTGGAGAGAACTGCAACAATCAGCCCCATTCACTGGAATGAGAGGAATGTGCGCTGCCCTGGGTCCTAGTGCTCGCACTGTGGGACTGCTGCCTGTACTGGGTCCTAGTGCCTGCACTATGACTGCTGCCTGCACTGGGTCCTAGTGCATGGACGGTGAGACTGCTGCCTGCACTGGGTCCTAACGCCTGAACTGTAACAATTATTAGCTCCACCACATGCCTACAAAAGTTATGTGTGCATTGCAGGAATCTGCATGATTTTGCATGCATTCCCGCAATGCACAAAAAAAACAGCATCCCTTTTTCCAAGTACATGGCAGTGCCAATAATTCTTAAAGGCTCCCTCACGCACCTTGCAAATGTGCGCCAGAAATTGTATGCAAATTGTATGCAATTGCATTTGTATGCAAAATCTGGTGCAGCTACCATACACTGTACCTGGCTGATTCTGAGTGCTCCAGTTTTAGTAAATCTACCCCAAAAGTACAATGCATTTTGGTGCAGCACTTTTTTGGTGCCAGTTTTCGTGCAACGCACAAAAACATGCACGCACTGTTGCATATGTGTGAATGGAGCCTAAAGCCTCGTACACACGATATGATTGTTAGACAACCGAGCGTCTGATTTTTGTCAAAAAAGCGTATGCCAGGATCTTGTCTTGCATACTAACGGTACACAATTGTCGTGCCACAAACACGAACGTAGTGACGTACTACGAGGAATTTCAGCTCCTGAGCGCCACCCTTTGGGCCCCTTCTGCTCATTTCTATTTTCGATATAGTAAGTAAGTAGTTCAGGGACAGGACTCAGGAGGGTAAGAAATTAGAATGGTCAGGCACACATATGAAACTGACTCTCACAGTGACACTGACAGCAGTGCGCAGTAGCACAGATCATTGACATGACACGTCCCCTCCTGAGTCACAGTGACAGTCTCTCTCCATGCCAGGTGGTCCCTCCAGTCCAAACAGCACTGACAATCTCGCTCCCAGCCTGCCTTGCTTCCGACCCGCACACAAGGCTCTGGCCATTCTGCTTGGCTCCCTTTCACCATGACATCACATAACATGCTCAGGCACCACTTCCGCCAGAGCCGCCCGAACACACTGTAGCAGACATTCGGATGGTCTCGGCCAGCTCCGGACCGAGCCGAGCGCCATATTTTTTACTGGCAACCTTTTTCCTTTTACTGGCATTTACCGGCAGGAGAAAATTGCCTGTTTACTAGCTGCCAGAAAAAATACTGACGGTTGGCAACACTGCTACTGCCTGTACTGGGTCCTAGTGCCTGGACTGTGACATTGTTGCTTGCCCTGGTCCCTAGTGCCTGGGCCGTGTGACTTTCGCCTGCACTGGATCCTAGTACCAGTGTAGCAGTAAAACTCAGCATCCCCTGTTTCTACAACTCATGTGGCCATCAAGAGATTGTGAAGTTTCCCGGAGCCGGAGCTAGCTTTTCTATGAGAGGAGTAGATGCATCTTGTAGCACGAGTTCATAATTTGGACAAATGTTATGGTAAAGGGGAGAGAAAGGGATGTTTTATCATTTCCTTTCTACCCTTCAGCAGCCTGCACTCCAAGAAATAAAGGGATATTTTTTCCCTTCCTCTCCACCTGTGGCAGCCTGGACTCCAAAGTGTAGTTTCTTTTTTGATAAATATGAAAATGGACACTGGCTGTGATTGATGGAGGAAAGAACTGCCCATTCACACCATGCTGTTACCACAATCTTTACCGTAACACATAGCAATGCACCCCTACACACCTTCCAACAAAGGTGCTTCACGGCATAACACGTGATAATGTACTAATGTGCACTGCGTTGCGCTCCCACAAAATAGTGAGGATACATTTTTTTGACAAGCTGTGTTGGGGTGCAATTTAAATGCGTGGCATTGATCACACCTAAGCATGTGGGGGTTGTTTCACTGCATTTGTGTTAAAGTCCTTAGTAACGTGGGCAATCCTGCAATAAAATGGTGTGAACAGGCTTTTAGGTTTTGTACTTTGGAGGAATAAACAGGAAACCTGATTTGTCATCATATGGGAACAGCTGAAATTTTGCAGCAATTTTTAGGGTCCACGTGCATATCGATGGTAAGGTGGGCATTACAGCAACACACAATACATGAATTGCAGTGACTTAAATTTTGAATGGCACCCCAATGCACTAAGCCAAAGCTCAGCAACATGGCAAGTTACTACGCATTGTGTTTGAAATTTTAGGGCACTTGAGCTCTGGAAAATTTTTACCGCCTTCATGGCCAGAGCATTTTTTGCTGTTCAGCACTGCGCTACTGGCAAATGGGACACTGTATGCAAATTAAATTTATATCATCTTTTTCACACAAATAGAGCTTTCTTTTGTTTTTATTTTTTATTAAATAAAAAAAAAAGACCAAAAATGTATAAACAAAACAACATTTACTACTTTCTGTTATGAAGCATATTAGCACTTCCGCCTAGCAGCACTGGGATTGTTGGTTCGAATCCCAACCACGGCACTACCTGGCCAGAGTTTGCATGTTCTGCCTGCGTAGGCTTCCACCCACACTCCAAAGACATGCTGGTAGGTTAATTGGCTCCTGTCCAAATTGGCCCTAGTATGTTTATGTATGAATGCTAGTTAGGAACCTTAGATTGTAAGATCCATGAGGGCAGGAACTGACGTTAATGTATAATATGTACGTAAAGCGTTGCGTAAATTGATGGCGCTATATAAGTTTCTGTAATAAAGAATAAAATATCCAATAAAAAAAATCATAAAAATCTAATTACTTCATAAATTTAGACCACAATGTATTCTGCTACGTCTCTGGTAAAATAAAAAAAATACCAATAAGTGTATAATAACCACTTAACGACCGCTCACTGTATATATACGTCGGCAGAATTGCACGGACAGGCACAATCACGTACCTGTACGTGCCTGCCTTCGTATAGTTGGGGGGTCCCATCGGACCCCCCTTCTATGCAGTGAGCGGTCGGCATCGTTCCGGGAGCGATCCGTGATGAGGGGACGGCCATTCGTTTCCGGCCACCCCCTCGCGATCGCTCCCGGCGAATGAAAAGCTCCCTCTGCCTGTGTAATGTTTACACGGGCAGGAGGAAGTGATGTCATCTCTCATGCGGCGCTCACATATACCGAGCGCCGCATGAGAGAAGACACAGAGGTTAGTGCACTAAACAGCACCCTCTAATAAAGGTTTAACCCCTTGATCGCCCCCAGGTAACCCTTTCACCCCCTAGCACCGCTGTCACTAATTAATCGTTTTTCTGATCGCTGTTTTAGTGTCGGTGATGCTGATAGGTAGCCAGTTATTTTTTTTAGGTTCGCCGCAGGTTATTATAGCGTCAGGTACCCCCATATATTACCTAATAAAGGTTTAACCCCTTGATCGCCCCCCAGGTAACCCTTTCACCCTTTTTTGCCAGTGTCACTAAGCGATCGTTTTTCTGATCGCTGTCTTAGTGTCGGTAATGCCGATAGGTAGGCAGTTATTTTTTTTAGGTTCGCCACAGGTTTTTATAGCGTCAGGTACCCCCATATATTACCTAATAAAGGTTTAACCCCTTGATCGCCCCCCAGGTAACCCTTTCACCCTTTTTTGCCAGTGTCACTAAGCGATCGTTTTTTCTGATCGCTGTCTTAGTGTCGGTGATGCCGATAGGTAGCCAGTTATTTTTTTTAGGTTCGCCGCAGGTTTTTATAGCGTCAGGTACCCCCATATATTACCTAATAAAGGTTTAACCCCTTGATCGCCCCCCAGGTAACCCTTTCACCCCCTTTTGCCAGTGTCACTAAGCGATCGTTTTTCTGATCGCTGTATTAGTTATGCTGGTGCCGATAGGTAGTCAGTTTTTTTTTTTTAGGTTCGCCGCAGGTTTTTATAGCGTCAGGTACCCCCATATATTACCTAATAAAGGTTTTAACCCCCTAATTGCCCCTAGTTAACCTTTCACCAGTGATCACCGAATAAGTGTTACTGGTGACACTGGTTAGCCAGTTAGTTATTTAGATTCCCTGTCAGGTTTTTATATAGCGTCAGGTACCCCCATATATTACCTAATAAAGGTTTAACCCCCTGATTGCCCCTAGTTAACCCTTTCACCAGTGATCACCATATAAGTGTTACGGGTGACGCTGGTTAGTTAGTTTGCTTTTTATAGTGTCAGGGCACCCGCCGTATATAACCCAATAAAGGTTTAACCCCCTGATCGCCCGGCGGGTGATATCAATTAGGTTTTAGCGTCAGAGAGGGTCTGCGACGCTCCAGGCAGCGTCAGGTTAGTGCCAGTAACGCTAACACCCACGCGTGAAGCATACACCTCCCTTAGTGGTATAGTATCTGAACAGATCAATATCTGATCTGATCAGATCTATACTAGCATCCCCAGCAGTTTATGGTTCCCAAAAACGCAGTGTTATCGGGATCAGCCCAGATACCTGCTAGCACCTGCATTTTGCCCCTCCGTCCAGCCCAGGCCACCCAAGTGTAGTATCGATCGATCACTGTCACTTACAAAACACAACACACATAACTGCAGCGTTCGCAGAGACAGGCCTGATCCCTGTGACTCCAGTGCTGTAGGAGGTGATTTCACCACCACAGTTAAAAAAAAAGAGCATATATGCCGAAGCATGGGGGCAGCAGGGGCGGAGGAACGATTTTGCTCCTAATGCCGCGTACATACGGTCAAAATTCAGACGGAGGCATGCCCGTGGAAAAGTCCGACCATGTGTGTGCGGCATAACTTTTGCGGGAAGATGCCCCCATGCTTCGGCATATAAAAATGGTGCATGTATGCCCATCATTAGAAGTGGGTGGATGAAGGGAGGTATTCTAATGGTGGGCATACCCGCCGATCAATCTCTTTTTTTCGTTCAGCCAATAGGCTGCATGAAAAAATAAATTACAATACATGTCCAACAAGGACCAGCAACGTACTGGTATGTTGCTGGACTTTGAATGTTTATACCAGATTGATGCCTGCGGGTTTAGGTATCATCATGGTATCATTCTTTTCAGCCAGCGGCCGACTTTCATGTAAAAGCAATTCTAGCGGCAAATTAGCTTCTGGACTGCTTTTACAAGCAGTGGGAGGGAATGCCCCCCCGGATATAAAAAGCGCCATTGGGAAATTGGGAAAGCATTTTATCACACCGATCTTGGTGTGGTCAGATGCTTTGAGGGCAGAGGAAAGATCTAGGGTCCAATAGACCCCAGTTTTTTCAAAAAAAGAGTACCTGTCACTATTGCTGTAACGGCACCCCAAATATAAAGGGGGTTAACGCCGTTTAAGATGTTCCCTCTCCTGGACACACATTCGCTGTCGATCCTCCACAGCCAGCTGACCACTTCCCCTAGGAATTAATCCTTCTGGAAGAACGAGACGTACTCTGTAGCTAACCAGGATCGAGTCTGTTTATTGAAGAAGATATTGTAACTTTTATACACATCTACTACTGCATTAGTTTAACATGAACAATGACCCAGCTCCACCCACACATAACAAGGCCCAATACACATTATTTTGACGTCTGTTAGGCTTCAAAAGACTTTAAACAATAGAACATAACGACCTTCAATACACATCTTATAATGAAAGGGTTGGTAGACGGTCCGTCTGCCGAGTACAATGCACACAGGCATAGAGTTAACTATCCCTTTCACACCAAAAGGGTCTCCAGACCCTCCTAGACTAATTTACAACACAAGCAGGCAGGTGATTAACCTGTCTGCTGCTAGTTCCACAACCTATAATTATAGGCTTAATTCCCACAAGCCACAATAGACAATAGAATGCAAATCACCTTAACTCCTCACAGCAATGATTACACAACCCCCCCCCCCCCTCACAGTACACATCCAATCTAGATACAATGTATGTGCAGCATTCAATATGGCTATCATAGACCATATTGGGGTTTTCATTCACCCTGTGCCCCTAATAGAGACACAGGGTGGTTGACACATAAGAGGCATTGGGGGAGCTGAAGCAAGGGTATCTCATACTTTCTAAGCGATTCTGAGTTCCCCGGGCCTTCCCGTTACATCTCTCCCCTTTCGGCAGGAGACTAACAGAGGAGGGGACCCCAGATGGGTTGACTCCGAAGTTAGTCCATAGGTCCCTTCTTCTAATGCCGGTATCCACACAGTACCCCAAATAAATTGCTCCAAACAGAGTATTACTTACCCAGCCAACCTCTGCCTCTCTTAGAGAACATACCCGCCGCTGGGGAGAGGCCTGGACTGGCCCTTCTCCCTGGAGTCCTTTCAGCCGCTGGAGAGAAGACAGGGTGACTGGGCTCAGTCCGTCATGCTGTTGGGGATCTGGGCCGACTGCCCAGCATCCCTGGGGTATACAAGTGGAGACTGAAGTCCCATCCACTTGTGGTAGGTGAAAATCCCCCAGTGCTTGCAAAGCAAGGCTGACATCCTCCTGTCTCAGTGTCACACCATTTTCTGGGGTTGTGTCAGTGAGGACTGAAGTCCCATCCAATACCACAGGAACTCCCTCTTCTGTTAGTTGAGAGCAGAGGCCCGTGGCACTCTGCTCTGTTGCCAGCTCTTCTGCTGGGTTGCTGTGAGTGGAGACCGCAGTCCCATCCACCAATATCAGCTCAAGTTGCCATTGTGTGCAGAGGCCAGTAGCCTTCTGCCCTGCTGCCAGTGATTCAGCTGGGGGTAAAAGCTTTACTACCACAGCTTGTTGCTGGAGAGAGGGGCCAACTGCCCCGGCTCCCTGAAACTCCACAGTTGTTACCAGTGCTGGGCAGAGTTTGCTAGCACTCTGCCCTGTTGCCAGCACTTCTGCTGGGGACTCCACACCATCTGCTCTGGCTACCTGTTGGGGAGGGAAAATGGCTGCTTCTCCTCCCTGCATCTCTGAAATCCACTGGGAAGGGGGAACCATCACCTTCTCACCTCGGGCCTCCAAAACTGCCACGGGTGTAGAGCAGGGGTCTGCAGTACCCTGTCCTGCTGCCAGTACTTGAGCGGGCAATGCATAATCCATAACATCCTCTGAACAGTCCATTAAGTCCATACCTTCTGTAATCTGTGGCCGGGGAGATGAGCCAACTGCCCTAGCTCCCTGGAACTCCACATCATCCACTTCGGCTTTAGGGATGGCAATCTCCAGATTTTCCACTGCTGATTCTTCAGCCAGGATTTCAGAGTGGTCAACTGGTATTTCCTGATAGTCCCAGGCAAAGGTAGCACCACCCTGCTGCTGAGCAGATTCTAGCAGCTGTCTGTAGGTGATCTCCAGCTCCCATTCCTGAACGGCCAGAAATTCCAAATCTTCCTCTGCCCAGTGCCCTTCCGAGACATTCAGTTTTCGCTCTCTGTGCTCCATTATTTCCTCCAAACGCCACTCCCGATCACTCCCAAAGTCAGGGTCACTGGACAGCCCCCAATACAACAATCCCAGGCCATCATAGTCAAAGCCTTCTGTGGGGCTGTCGTCCGCTGACCATGGGCACTCTTGGGCTACATACCACCGGAGGGCTCTGTAGCTCTCGTCCAACCGCATCTCTGCCCGGATCAGCCTGCTTAACTCAGCTGTCCACTCCTGCTTTGGTTGTTCCCCCAATAACGGCATTCGTACTTCATACTGCGACCAGTACCTTACATAGATGGAGGGGAGAGTCTTTCCATGGTGTTGCTGCTCGAGAGCTAGCGCTTTCTTCCAGAGTTCGCAGCGGATCGAATCCGACCATCCCAGCAGGACCTCCTCTGATACTGGTCCTCTATGCTGTATCTGCATCTCTCGCAACCTCCTTCCGAATTCCTCTTCCATGGCGGCTGGTTCTTTAGGCGTTGTCTCCGATTGCTGTATTTCCGCCATTCTCCGCTCATGTTGCCGCTCTAGTTTTCTCTTTTGTCGCTCTCGTTCTCTCTCTTGTCGGGCATCCTGCAGCTGGATGCCTTTAATGGCTTCCTGTATGGCGGCCTCTGATGGGTTAGCACCATATAATGCCAACCGCTGTTGAACTCGTTGCTGAAACAAGTCTTCAACTGACCGGGGTCCTGCATCACCATCCTTCTGATCCATCTCTGCTAGCTACCTGATCAAGGTGACTTTGTTCTTTGTCCCACCGGTCCCTCCACGGCTCTCAAGTAAGTCTTTCAGCGTGGCTCTTCTGCAGGCTGCATAGCTGGTCATTCACTGTGGTGGTTTGAAGTGTGCCAGGAACTGGAGGGAAAAATCCCACCGCTGCCAACCAATGTAACGGCACCCGAAATATAAAGGGGGTTAATGCCGTTTAAGATGTTCCCTCTCCTGGACACACATTCGCTGTCGATCCTCCACAGCCAGCCGACCACTTCCCCTAGGAATTAATCCTTCTGGAAGAACGAGACGTACTCTGTAGCTTCCAGGATCGAGTCTGTTTATTGAAGAAGATATTGTAACTTTTATACACATCTACTACTGCATTAGTTTAACATGAACAATGGCCCAGCTCCACCCACACATAACAAGGCCCAATACACATTATTTTGACGTCTGTTAGGCTTCAAAAGACTTTACACAACAGAACATAACGACCTTCAATACACATCTTATAATGAAAGGGTTGGTAGACGGTCCGTCTGCCGAGTACAATGCACACAGGCATAGAGTTAACTATCCCTTTCACACCAAAAGGGTCTCCAGACCCTCCTAGACTAATTTACAACACAAGCAGGCAGGTGATTAACCTGTCTGCTGCTAGTTCCACAACCTATAATTATAGGCTTAATTCCCACAAGCCACAATAGAAAATAGAATGCAAATCACCTTAACTCCTCACAGCAATGATTACACAACCCCCCCCCCCTCACAGTACACATCCAATCTAGATACAATGTATGTGCAGCATTGAATATGGCTATCATAGACCATATTGGGGTTTTCATTCACCCTGTGCCCCTAATAGAGACACAGGGTGGTTGACACATAAGAGGCATTGGGGGAGCTGAAGCAAGGGTATCTCATACTTTCTAAGCGATTCTGAGTTCCCCGGGCCTTCCCGTTACAATTGCTATCATAGGGGATATTTACATTCCCTGAGATAACAATAAAAATGATAAAAATAAATAAATATGGAAGGAACATATTGGGGTGTCTACTTTCCAAAATGGGGTCATTTGGGGGGGTTTTGTGCTATTTTGGCATTTTATGGCCTTCGAAACTGTGATAGGTAGTGAGGAGTGAAATCAAAAATTTGTGCCCTTAGAAATCCTTAAGGCGGTGCTTGGTTTTCGGGGTCCCGTACGCGGCTAGGCTCCTAAAAAGTCCCACACATGTGGTATCCCCGTACTCAGGAGAAGCAGCCAAATGTATTTTGGGGTGCAATTCTACATATAACCATGGCATGTGTGAGCAATATATCATTTAGTGACAACTTTTTGTAATTTTTTATTTTATTTTTTTGTCATTATTCAATCACTTGGGACAAAAAAAAAAAATTCAATGGGCTCAACATGCCTCTCAGAAATTTCCTTGGGGTGTCTACTTTCCAAAATTGGGTCATTTGGGGGGGGGGGTTTGTACTGCCCTGCTATTTTAGCACCTCAAGAAATGAGATAGGCAGTCATAAATTAAAAGCTTTCAGAAAATGTACCCTAGTTTGTAAACGCTATAACTTTTGCGCAAACCAATAAATATACGCTTAATGACATTTTTTTTACTAAAGACATGTGGCTGAATACATTTTGGCCTAAATGTATGACTAAAATTGAGTTTATTCGATTTTTCTTATAACAAAAAGTAGAAAAATAGGATTTTTGTACTCACCGTAAAATCCGTTTCTCTGGCATCCATGGACTGACACAGCGTGTCTTATACACCTTTACACGTGGGTTATGTCCCTGCTTGCAGGAGAAGACCTAGGCAGAATGTGAGATGTTATACATACATTCTAAACAGCCAGAGCTGAACAGCCCCGTCCAGGGGGGCGGTCCCTCCGGGCATAACCCTCCCACTGCAGTCAGCAGACCTCAGTTCGTAACAAAGCAGTACAAACTTAAAAAGAAGGGTGGGTGCTGTGTCAGTCCATGGATGCCAGAGAAACGGATTTTACGGTGAGTACAAAAATCCTATTTTCTCTTGTCATCCATGGACTGACACAGCGTGTCTTATACACCTTTACACGTGGGATGTCCCAAAGCAGTGTCAAGAGGGATGGGAGCAGTATAAATGGAAAACCAAAAACTTCACTCCAAACAAGGCAGAGCTCCTCAACGGAGGAGTTGCAACATCAAACAGCGGCCTGCAACACCTTGCGGCCGAAGGAAGCATCCGAAGATGCAGCCACATCAACCTTATAAAACTTAGAAAAGGTATGAACAGACGACCAGGTCGCCGCCTTGCACACTTGTGCAACCGACGCTTGATGTCGGAAAGCCCAGGAAGCACCAATTGCCCTGGTGGAATGTGCCGTAACCGGAAAGGGAGGCGCCCGCCCCTTGAGAGCATAAGCTTGAATGACGGTTTGTCTGATCCACCTAGAAATGGTGGCAGACGAAACCGCTTGGCCCTGTTTTGGCCCAGAGACAGCCACAAATAGTGAGTCAGACTTCCGAATAGAAGCAGTAGCAGACAGGTACACCCGCAAGGCTCGTACCACATCCAAAGTGTGTAGCGCAAACTCTCTGGGATGCGATGGGTGAGGACACAAGGACGGGAGGACAATGTCCTCGTTTAAGTGGAAGGCCGAGACCACCTTTGGCAGAAAGGAAGGTCGCGGACGTAACACTGCCTTATCCTTATGGATGATCAAAAAGGGCGACTTGCAGGACAAGGCCGCCAATTCAGACACTCGTCTAATGGAAGTAATGGCCACCAAGAAGGCCACCTTCTGAGACAAAGTCAAGAGGGGAATATCTCTAATATTTTCAAAGGGAGGTTCCTGGAGGACCGAGAGCACCAAATTCAGATCCCACGGGGGGAGAGGAGGCTTGACAGGGGGGAGCACATGGCGAACCCCCTGCACAAAGGTGCTAACCAAGGGATGACCCGCCAGCGGTCGCTGAAAGAAGATGGCCAAGGCCGAAATCTGACCCTTAATGGTACTCAAAGCGAGCTTTTGGGTCACGCCACGCTGCAGAAAATGCAGGATTCTGGGAACGGAATACGTTCGTGGCCGCCAGTCCAGCTCTTCGCACATGGCGATGTAAGCTCTCCAAGTACGGTGATAGATCCTTCTGGAGGAAGACTTCCGTGCCCTTAACATGGTCGAAATGACCGAATCCGAGAGACCTCGGTCTCTCAGCACCTGGCTTTCAATAACCATGCCGTTAAAACCAGAGACTGTAAAGCAGGATGAAATATAGGACCTTGAGACAGAAGGTCCCCCCGTATCGGTAACCGCCAGGGAACGTCTGCGACGAGACGTACCAGATCGGCGTACCAGTGACGCCGAGGCCAATCCGGAGCAATGAGGATCACCGGAATTCCCTCGGTCGCTACCCTGCGGAGCAGGCGAGGGAGCAACTGCAGCGGAGGATAAACGTATATCAGGCGATACTGACCCCATGGGGCCACCAACGCATCCGAGGCATCCGCCCAGGGATCCCTGGATCTGGCCACAAACCTTGACACCTTGCGATTGAGTCGAGAAGCCATCAGGTCCACATCCGGCGTGCCCCACCGTCTGCAAAGAAGTTGAAAGACCTCCGGGTGCAAGGACCACTCCCCCTGGTCCAGCGTCTGGCGACTTAGATAGTCCGCCTGCCAATTGTCTACGCCCGGAATGTAGACGGCCGACAGAGCCGGCACGCTTCTTTCGGCCCACCTCAGGATGCGGGCGACCTCGGAAGCCGCAGCTGAGCTCCGAGTCCCCCCTTGATGGTTGACATACGCCACTGCTGTGGCGTTGTCCGATTGTATCCTGATGGAGTGACCCTGTAGTTTCTCCGACCATGAGGAGAGGCACAGTCTGATTGCCCGTATCTCCAGCACATTGATCGGTAAGAGGGCTTCGTCCGGAGTCCAAAGCCCTTGGGCCGACAGGACTCCCCAGACTCCCCCCCAGCCCGTCAGGCTGGCGTCCGTTGTGATCACCGTCCATTGGATGGGGAGGAACGACTTCCCGGACCGAAGAGCCGGGGACCTCAACCACCACGTCAGGGACGCCCTGACCAGGTGACTCACCTGGATCTGAAGATCCAAAGACAACTGGGATTTGTCCCAAGTGGACAAGATCTCTTTCTGTAAGGCCCTGGTGTGCGCTTGGGCATAAGGAACGGCCTCGAAGGAGGCCACCATGAGTCCCAGGACTCTCATGCAAAAGCGGATTGACGACCATTTTCGGGACGTCAGCACCCGTACTGCAGACTGAAGTGTCAGTAGTTTGTCTGGAGGTAGGAAGACTCTTGCTTCCAAGGAGTCCAGAATCAGACCTAGATACTCCAGACGCTGAGTCGGGACTAGAACCGACTTCTGAACGTTCAGGAGCCACCCAAACTCCCTGAGGGTCTGACTGACGATAGTCACACTTTCTTCCAATTCTGAGCCACTGTCTGCTCTTAGAAGGAAATCGTCCAGATAGCCCACGATAGCAATGCCTCGCTGTCTCAGCAAAGCTAGGACCGGAGCAAGCACCTTGGTGAACACCCTCGGTGCCGAGGCCAGGCCGAAGGGAAGAGCCACAAATTGATAGTGGACTTCGCCGACCGCAAAGCGCAGAAACTTCTGGTGGCTTGCGCAGATCGGAACATGCAAGTAGGCGTCCTTGATGTCCAAGGATGCCAGAAAATCCCCTTGACGGAGTGTAGCGACCACCGTGCGAATGGATTCCATGCGGAATTTTTGCACCTTCACGAAGGCATTCAGGGCCTTGAGGTCCAGGATCGGCCGAACCCCGTCCTTTTTTGGAACAACAAACAGATTCGAGTAGAACCCCTGAAACCTCTCCTGGGACGGAACCGGTACAATTACTCCGGACCCGATCAAATCCTGTACAGCCCCCAAGAGGGCTGCCCGACGGGCAGGAAGGAGAGGGAGATTTGAGGGAAAGAATCTGTCTGGGGCCAGGAGCGGAACTCTATTCTGTATCCTGAGGTGACCACCTCGCACACCCACCGGTCGGAGATCCGGGAGGTCCACCGATCCGTGAACCTGCGAAGTCGTCCCCCCACCCCAGAGACGGGCGGGGGCAAGACTTCACGCGGAGGCGGGCTTGGGAGCCGGCTTGTTCGGCTTACACACCCAGGGGCGCTTGTGCCCGCCAGCCGCACTGTTGTCAGTCTGGGATGGCTTACCCGTGGACTCTGACGGACGAAAAAAAAACACCTTTTTTGCTGGAAAGGAAGGACCCGGTTTACGTCGGGCCTCCTTACCCTTGATAGTTTGAGGAAGGAGAGTGCTTTTACCTCCCGTGACATCCTTGATGATGTCATCCAGAGCAGCACCAAAAAGTCTACCACCCTTAAAAGGTAGATCCGTCAGGAGCTTCTTAGAGGCTAGGTCAGCAGACCAGCATTTCAACCAGATGAGACGACGCAATACCACCGCCGAGACAGAGGCCCTGGATATTAAAGGGGCCGCGTCCAACGTGGCGTCGCACACATATATCAGACCCTGCACCATCTGGTGGGCCAGAGCAATAGTGTCTGGAGGAAGGTTATACTCCTGCACAGTTTGGTGCAAAATTTTTGCCCATTCCGTGAGTGTCTGAGACACAAGGGTCGCCGCTACTACGGGCCGTAGGGCGGATCCCAACAAGGCGAACATGGCTCTACTCACCACTTCTGACCTACTGTCAGTGGGGTCCTTAAACGCAGGAGTCCCCTCCATCGGGAGAGTGGTGGCCTTGTTTAAACGGGCGACTGGAGGGTCGACCACCGGGGGAGAAGCCCACTTTTTAAGCAGGGCGTCTTCAAAGGGGTATCTAATAGACAAACGCCGCGGGACCATAAAAGTCTTCTGCGGCTTTTCCCAGACCTGGTCAATGAGCTGGTCAAAGAAAGGTACATATGGAAAAACCTTTTTAGAAGGCTTGGTCTTAAAAGAACCAAAGGAGACTGTATCCGCCTGAGGTTCTGCGGTCGCAGCATCTAGCTTGAGAGTGTCCCTCACAGCATCAATGAGTTCACTAACAAGCGCCCTGTCATTTACTGACTCAGAACTGGAGTCTTCCTCACAAGGAATGTCCTGTTCGAAACCATCCAAATATTCAGAGCTAGGGTCCTGAGCAGCAATAACTAGGCCCATATCTGAAGCAGAGCACTCCCCTTGTGGGGAGAGGGCGCTTTTTTGCTCCCTTGTGCTCACACACAGCTTCCATCCTGGTCAGAAATGATTCCAGGACTGCCGACAACTGGTCCATAGGGACCGCAGGTGCTGGAGCACTGGCTGCTGCCTCTGGCATGTTAGGGGAAGCTGGTGACTCTGACTCCATAATGTCCCTCTCAGACCACCCACAGGCCGTGCTGACTGAAGTAGGGGAATGCCCAGGGAACCCACCAACCTGACCAGGACCGCTCGGTTCCGCCGCTCTGTCTCACTGCGCCGCGCTGCTCAGCGTGAGTGAGCTGAGAGGAGAGAGTGTGAGGAGATTTGCGCCGTTTCCAGCGGCGCTAGAGGCCAAACTAGTGCCAGAAAAGACGTGCAGCTACAAGAAAATGGCCGCCGCAATGTGCTCCGGCGGGCCCCGGCAAGATGGCCGCCAATGTAACAATCAGCACACACACAAAACATGGCGCCGAACGGCACCCAGGCCCCTCACCTCCAAAAACAAAACAGCCCCAGCGAGTGCAGAGCAGCATGAGCCCCCCCCAGGACAGTATGGCCCCCAGGCACCCCCCATAGTACAGCGCCAGCACTAGTGAACAGAGAGTGACATTAAAAACACAGGGGGAGACAGGGAAATCCCCCCACACAAGAAACACACAGCATGTACTCACCTGCAGCCAGGAGAGACTACTTACCCGTCCCCTGAGGGACCCGCTGGTGTGTTTCTGACAGAACTATCACAGTGCGGTACTGAGTAGCTGTCGGCCCGGTCCACCGCGAAAGATACAGCCGGACTGTTCTATCTTGAGAGGACCGCGGAGCTGGAAGCCCACCGGCCACCCCTGGAGTCGTGGGGCATGTCGTGAACTGAGTCTCACGCACACAAGGCGAGGATCAGCACGCTCGATGGTCGGACAGGGAAGACTACGAG
The DNA here is from genome assembly GCA_029206835.1 of Rana muscosa. NCBI lineage: Eukaryota > Metazoa > Chordata > Amphibia > Anura > Ranidae > Rana > Rana muscosa. The sequence continues at coordinate 1,028,322,879 of CM055117.1, forward strand.
GATATCTTGTACCCAACCTGTTGCCCAGCCGACAGTTGATAGAAGATCTCAAAAAAAAAAAAAATAGGATTTTTTTTCCCAAAAGAATAAAAATAGGTCAGGAGACTGGCTCCTGAGGGAGCCACGTCTTCTCCTTCTGCTAGGCAGAAAAAAACTGAGGTCTGCTGACTGCAGTGGGAGGGTTATGCCCGGAGGGACCGCCCCCCCTGGGCGGGGCTGTTCAGCTCTGGCTGTTTAGAATGTATGTATAACATCTCACATTCTGCCTAGGTCTTCTCCTGCAAGCAGGGACATAACCCACGTGTAAAGGTGTATAAGACACGCTGTGTCAGTCCATGGATGACAAGAGAAATATCGTTTTTTTTAAAAAAATTCAGTCTTTTTCCGTTTATATCGCAAAAAAAAAAAAATCGCTGAGGCAATCAAATACCATTAAAAGAAAGCTCTATTTGTGGGAAGAAAAGGACGCAAATTTCGTTTGGGTACAACATTGCATGTCCGCACAATTTCCAGTTAAAGCAGCGCAGTGCCAAATTCTGAAAAAACCTCTGGTCCTTAACCTGCATAATGGTCCGGGGCTTAAGTGGTTAATTAGTTTGTGTGAAAGTTATAGCGTCTACAAACTATGGTATATATACACTGGAATTTACACAGCTGTGACGCTATACTGTAATGGTGGTGATCAGCGACCTATAGTGGGACTGTCATAGGGTGGTGGGCGATCTTGCGCTAACAGACACTATCTGGGAGGGTCACTAACTGATACTGACGTCGCTAGTGACCAGTGGTGGCCCGTCCATAAAGGGCGCACGGGCGCCGCCTCCCCCCATCCATGCATCTGGCCCCCTGATCTACATATCAGTAGGGCCGGACCATGGATTCCAATGCCGCGGGGTGTTTTTTTGAAGCACCTGATTAGAGCCAGAGGCTCTAATTGAAATCAATGGCCTGCCAATACACCAAAAGGTTCTAAAAATAGAACAAACACATACACAATACAATTTGTTGCACAGCCTACTGTTTTGAGGTGAAATTCAAAGTGAATAGCACTACAACGCAGCAACACATGTAACATGCGCTGCGGTAACACTCATGTTAACGTTCGTCTTACCGCAATGCACATATGTAAATAGGTCATAAAAATGGATGCATAAGTACATCTGTTCCTATATAATGGCAAATCAGGTTTCCTGTGTAGTTGTCCAATGGATGAAACTCAAGGGCCTGTTCAAATAATGCTAGGTGTGCAACGGATCAAAAAACTCACAGATCGGATCGATCCTCGGATCAGAGTCACGGATCAGATCATTTTTCGGATCAGCAAAAAAAAAAAGAAAAAAAACACAAGACAAATCTTGTTACCCCCCACCGGAGTTTTAGATTTCACAGTTATTTTCAAAACAAAACTGAGCTTATATGCTTAAATACAGTATGGCCCCTTTCACACTGGGGCGTTTTTCATGTGGTTTAGCGCTAATAATAGCGCTGTTATACCACATGAAAAAATCCTGCCCTGTGCCTTCAATGTGAAAGCCCGAAGGCTTTCACACTGAAGCGGTGCGCTAGCAGGACCGCTCCAAAAGTCCTGCTAGCCGCTTCTTTACAGCGGTAAAGGAGCGGTGTGTTCACCGCTCCTTTACCGCGGTCTCCCATTGAAATCAATGGGACAGCGCGGTAATACCGCCCGCAAACCGCGGCAATAGCCGCGGTTTGCGGGCGGTATTAACCCTTTTTCGGCCGCTAGCGGGGGTTAAATTAACCCCCCTAGCGACCGCATACCGCGGTAAGAACGACAGTATAGCAGCGCTGAAAATCGCGCTGCTATACCGCCACCGCACCTGCCCGCCCCAGTGTGAAAGGGGCCTAAATGTAAATCTGACGGACTGTTTACATGTTACATTTTAAAAGCAGCAGCAAACCTTACATGGTTGCTAATGTGACAGAACACCTGATTTTCACATTTAACTAAATGTTAAATGTGAAAATCAGAGGTGTTCTGTCACATTAGCAAGCATGTAAGGTTTTCTGCTGCTTTTAAAATTTAACATGTAAACAGTCCGTTGGATTTACAAATACTGTATTTAAGCATATAAGCTCAGTTTTGTGTTGAAAATAACTGTGAAATCTAAAACTCCGTTGGGTGTAACAAGATGTCCGCTTGCCCACTTCTCACTATCATTACTGTGCAGGAATGTGGGGTGGAGCAAGATGGCGGCGACGAAACGTCACTTCCTGACGAGCCCGCCCGCCGCCAGGTGTACCAAGATGGCCTCCGCTCCGGAGCTAGGCCGAAGCCGGGGCCGGGGCCTTTCCTATTGCCGAGGCTGCGGAGCACTCCGCGGATCGCGTTGTGTGCCGATCCGAACAGGGTGATTGTCACCGATCCGTTGCACCACTAAATAATGCCATTGCAGCAATATACTGTACGTTACATGCTTTGGTGCAATGTGGTGCCATTCATTTGTCTGGCACCCAAATGCAGCTTGCTGATGGACATGTGTTCTAGCACCGCAAAACAAAAGAATGCCATGAATTGCGGTGTACTGCTAAAAAATAGTGCATGCACTATTTTTTGTCAGTGCACAGAAATGTATATTAGTGTGTTGCAACATTCGTACATTGGAGAGTGCCACACATAATGAATGGCACAACATCGCATTAATACATTTATGTATTGTCCCATGTTATGGTAAAGAGCACTGTAATGTGCGCATTAACACAACAGCATATGGGCCCTTGCAGGCATCTCCTCCATCTATAAATGACAGCCAATGACCACATCTGTTTAAGAAAAAAAAACATACCACAATACAGAAAAAAAACAAAAAAACAAGCAAGTCTGATTGTTGCATGCTAAAGTTTGCTGGAAGGAACATGTTTAACTTCTCCGCATGTGCTGTTCAGCTCTTGCTTGGCTCCATCACAATCAGATGATTGCACGTGCATGAAGCTGCACGAATGCCCAGTCCAGCCAAAGGATACAGATTCACCCAGGGATACTGAATTTACTGCTACACCAGAAATGTGACTACTGCCTGCATATGGTACTTTTGCATAGGCTGTATGACTGCTGCCGGAACTGTGTTCTACTGGTTGGACTGTGAGACTGCTCCCTGCCTGAGGTCCTATTGCCTGGGCTGAGTGACTGCTGCCTGCCCTGTGTCCTATTGGCTGGACTGTGAGCCTGCTGCCTGCCTGAGTTGTGTGACTGCTTCCTGCACTGTGTCCTACTGACTGGACTGTGAGACTGCTGCTTGCCTGAGGTCCTCTTGCCTGGGTTATGTGACTGCTGCCTGCACTGTGTCCTACTGGCTGGACTGTGAGACTTCTGCTTGCCTGAGGTCCTATTGCCGGGGGTGAGTGACTGCTGCCGGCACTGTGTTCTACTGGCTGGACTGTGAGACTGCTGCTTGCCTGAGGTCCTATTGCCGGGGGTGAGTGACTGCTGCTGGCACTGTGTTCTACTGGTTGGACTGTGAGACTGCTGCTTGCCTGAGGTCCTAGTGCCTGAGTTGAGTGACTGCTGCCGGCACTGTTCTACTGGTTGGACTGTGAGACTGCTGCCTGCGTGAGGTCCTATTGCCTAGGCTGTATGACTGCTGCCTGCACTGTGTCTTACTGGCTGGACCGTGAGACTGCAGCTTGTCTGAGGTCCTATTGCCTAGGCTGTATTACTGCTGCCTGCACTGTGTCCTACTGGCTGGACTGTAAGACTGCTGCCTGCCTGAGGTCCTAGTGCCTGGGCTGAGTGACTGCTGCCGGCACTGTGTTCTACTGATTGGACTGTCAGACTGCTGCCTGCCTGAGGTCCTAGTGTCTGGGTTGTGTGACTGCTGCTTGCACTGTGTCCTACTGGCTGGACTGTGAGGCTACTGCTTGCACTGGGAGATTCATTCTCTTTTTGTGCTAGAGATCTTTATCGCTTTGACAGAAAGTGATGGGAGATACAAAATGTTATAATTTTAACCAAAACAGCAGGTGAGGTGAAATATTTTATTAGTAACTTTATTGTCGCTGTAATGTGACATGTCAGGAATTTATTCACGCAGACATATACTGATGGGTCCGCTTTAAATAAAGAATAAAAACATTAAGGCCTCATGCCCACTGGCGTTTTTACAGCTGCGTTTTTGAGCGTTTTTTACAGCTTAAAAACGCCTGTCCATGTTATTGTAAATATTTTTTTATTTTTTTTATTTTTTTAAAAAAAAAAAAAAAAAAAAAAAAAAAAAACGTCGGAGCTAAAAACGCGACCGCGCGTTAGTGCGCGTTTTTTGACGCTCGCGTTTTTTCCTGCCTAGTTCTGACGCTGAGGAACGCACTGGCCCTGGGTTTTTTTTACAGCTTACAAACGCCTATGCTCTTTACAGCTCAAAAACGCCTAGGTGGGCATGAAGCTATAGACTAACATGGACAGGCGTTTTTAAGCTGTAAAAAACGCTCAAAAACGCGGCTGAAAAAACGCCCGTGGGCATGAGGCCTTAGAATTTCAAACACAATCTGCACTGCTGTATCATTGTTTAAATCTAAAAGTAATTGTTACAGTTATACTCAGTGTCCTTGTTCTCCATCTCAGGGAGTGAGGAGGGATGCAGATTGCTCAGGCGATTATTAAACTTTATTCTCTTTCAGATCTCAGCGCCACATTGGGCCTAGGCGATTGCCAAAGCCAGTGTTATCTCATTATGAGTAACTCTGGAGAGGAAGTCTGCCTGCCAGCTCCCCTGTGATTTTCCAAATTAATTACAACTATTACCCAGGCTCTAACTGTTACACTGCTTATATTACACAAAGGCTTCCTCCTCCATGATATTTCCCTTTCATCCTGCTGCTTATTCAAGAAGGATTAAAGGACAATGAAACCTCAAATTTAAATTTTCACATGGAAGCATTAAAGAAATGACCCAATCTTTCCCTACATTTCCACTGTAATGTAGTAATGCCGTCTTATGATGGCCATAGATGGCTAAGTGAATCACCAAGTGAGATGTCTGACAGCCCCTAAACCACAAGGCCCTTTATGACCTACTGAAAACGGGGAACATTTTCTGCCAATCGTATAGGTTCATTACTGCAAACTACTACACAGCCTGACTTTTAGGCAGCCTACTAGCAGACCTACCTTCAGAATTCCTTTGTCCACCCCTTAATGGTGTGGCTTCTGTAATTGACTCTCACGGCCGTCACATGACTGGGAGCCCATACCGATGGCTCCCATTTAGAAGCCTTGAATAAGAGCTGTCGTTGACAGCCCAGTCAGTGTGCTGGAAGGATATGAATGTGCATCGCTTTCCAAAGGAATACAGTATCTCACAAAAGTGAGTACACCCCTCACATTTTTGTAAATATTTTATTATATCTTTTCATGTGACAACACTGAAGAAATGACACTTTGCTACCATGTAAAGTAGTGAGTGTACAGCTTGTATAAAGGTGAGTACACCCCTAAGTGAAAATGTCCAAATTGGGCCCAATTAGCCATTTAGCCAATTAGCCATTTTCCCTCCCCGGTGCCCCGGTGCCATGTGACTTAGTGTTACAAGGTCTCAGGTATGAATGGGGAGCAGGTGTGTTAGATTTGGTGTTATCACTCTCACTCTCTCATACTGGTCACTGGAAGTTGAACATGGCACCTCATGGCAAATAACTCTCTGAGGATCTGAAAAAAATTATTGTTGCTCTACATAAAGATGGCCTAGGCTATAAGAAAATTGCCAAGACCCTGAAACTGAGCTGCAGCATGGTGGCCAAGACCATACAGCGGTTTAACAGGACAGGTTCCACTCAGAACAGGCCTCGTCGTGGTCGACCAAAGAAGCTGAGTGCATGTGCTCAGCGTCATATCCAGAAGTTGTCTTTGGGAAATAGACGTACGAGTGCTGCCAGCATTTCTGCAGAGGTTGAAAGGTTAGGGGGCCGGCCTGTCAGTGCTCAGACCATACGCTGCACACTGCATTAAATTGGTCTGCGTGGCTGTCGTCTCAGAAGGAATCCTCTTCTAAAGAAGATGCACAAGAAAGCCTGCAAACAGTTTGCTGAAGACAAGCAGACTAAGGACATGGATTACTGGAACCATGTCCTGTGGTCTGATGAGACCAAGATAAACTTATCTGGTTCAGATGGTGTCAAGCGTGTGTGGCGGCAACCAGGTGAGGAGTACAAAGACAAGTGTGTCTTGCCTACAGTCAAGCATGGTGGTGGAAGTGTCATGGTCTGGGGCTGCATGAGTGCTGCCGGCACTGGGGAGCTACAGTTCATTGAGGGAACCATGAATGCCATTATATACTGTGACATACTGAAGCAGAGAATGATCCCCTCCCTTCAGAGACTGGGCCGCAGGGCAGTATTCCAACATGATAACGACCCCAAACACACCTCCAAGACGACCACTGCCTTGCTAAAGAAGCTGAGCTTAAAGGTGATGGACTGGCCAAGCATGTCTCCAGACCTAAAGGTTTGCCAATTTTCTGAAAGATTAGATATTTTCAATAGGCCAACTATCTCACCTCCTCGATCAAAAGCTTGAGGAAAAAATACCGATACTGGGCCCACAAACTTTATGAAAGTGGAAAAAAAAAAAAAAAACAGGGAAAATTTTGCTTGAGCTTTACAGAAAATTAGGGAGACCTGCCGTGTACACAAATTGTTGTCCTCGGATGGACAACCCATTTTGCATTCTGATCAGATTGCTAAACAATTTCACGATTTTTATAATAGCCTCTATACACTTACAGAGGACAGAGCACACCAGAAAATTTTGGTTCAGAGGGGGAAAGTTTGGCGATATCTAGCCAGGGTGCAAGATCCAAACCTATCTTTCAAAATGATCGCTTCTTTAGAAAAACCGCCAGAAGAAATAGAATTTAATGTTAGGAGTCTTCCTTTGCGAAAAGGTTTGGGGCCAGACAGCTATACTAGTACTTATTATCATAAATGTATTCCTCTTTTAATCCCTCATTTATCAAATTATTTTAACTCTCTGATCAGGGATGACAATATACAGTATCTTCAGAGCCTTGGTTGTTCTATTTTATGGTTATCCCCAAAGAGGGTAAAACAAATCACAGTGTGTAAATTATTGCCCAATATCTCTTTTGAACCTGGATGACAAGATCTTTGCAAAGGTGGTGGCATCCAGACCTCAACACCTGCTCCCAAAAGTGGTCTATCCTGATCAGGTAGGCTTCATCAAGGGGAGAGAAGCCAGGGATAATTTGATTAGGGCTTTACAGCTAACCCACTGGGGGGTACACCCGCACAGTCTATAGACAATTTTTTATAGACTGTAATGCGGCGTACACACGATCGTTTTTCATGCCATTTTTTAAACCAACGTTTTTCTTGTTGTTTTTTTTTCATGTTTCCTCTCAAGCCTGTCTTGTGTACACACGATCATTAAAAAAAACGTTCAAGCAAAGCGCAGTGACGTACAACACGTCGACGGCACTATAAAGGGGAAGTTCCGTTCGGATGGTGCCACCCTTCATGTTAGTAAAGTTTGTTGAGCGACGATTCGCGCTTTTCAGCCTCGTGCTTTTCAGTCCGTTACAGCGTGACGAATGTGCTAGCTCCATTACAAACACTAGTTTTACCAGAACGTGCGCTCCCGCCTCATACTTGATTCTGAGCATGCGCATTTTTTTTCACCTCGTAAAAGCATACACACTACCGTTTTTCACGTCGTTAAAAAAAACGACATGAAAAACGACATGAAAAAATAGAGCATGTTCGAAATTTTTAATGCCCGTTTTTCACGCCGTTAAAAATGCTCTGGAGCATACACACGATCGGTTTTAATGCCCATTTTTAAAAATGGCATTTTTAACGGCATGAAAAACGAACGTGTGTACGCCGCATTAGGCTGGATTCACACCTATGCAGTATTTAGTGCTTTTTGCATTTTGCAGATTTGTACTACAGAACGTGTTCCATAGGAAACCATGTTAAATGGACTGCAGTGCAAATCTGCAAAATGCAAAAAGCACTAAAACTGCATAGGTGTGAATCCAGCCTAACTGCCTGTCTTGGTTCACGCAGCCATATTGTAGAGATGCAATGGTCTGGACTAGAATTGGGCAAACTCAACTGTATCGTAAGGAGGCTACCATCAGGTTCATACAATGTCCGAACATGGAAGCAAAGAGTCAGAAATCTGGTTAAGGGGGAAAAAAAAACCTGTGCTGACCAGTATCTAGAAGGCAATAATGGTTATTATTTTTCTCTGGGAAAAAAGACAATAATTATTCTAGGGTATTGGCATTTCAAACTATACATCTCAGAATTCAATCTACTCTGTGTCCCTTAATGGAACAATTAAGAAATTTGTATTATATGGCTACTGAGGGGCAAACAACTGTTTAAATGACTGAACTGTTTTTACAGGGATAGGTTTGTTTTAACTGTTTATTCTACTGCGGGGGACAAGAGAACTGTATATATGGCTACTGAGCAAAAAGGTATTTTATTTGCTGTATGTTTGCAGTAGGGGGCAGAGAACTGTATATACTGTATGCTTACCATGAGAGCAGAAAACAATATTTGGCTGTGTGTGGATTATCTATCTAGCTTGTGGAGAGGTGCAGTGGCAGTAGACACTCAGAGGCCAGATGTGGTAAAAGAATTGTACTGTAGTTAAAGTCCAAACAAACAAAACTACCCAACGGGGAGACAACCTGACTAGGTGCACCCACAGGATACTGTAGTGTAGAGAACAGGGTAGCATCTGTCTCAAGAGATATAATGTGGCCTGGCCAGTGTGTGCCCAAACGTGGGGGCTTCTAGGAAGGATGGCCTGTCCCTGCTCTTTCCCTACTCATCTGGGATATCTCCCTACCGCTAATACTGTCCCTGTCAGATAGGTAACCTGTCCCTACACTTCCCACATGTGAAATGCGCACTAAGCCTGGCAGTCAGGGCCCTAAATAGGTTCTGCCTGAAACAAGATGGCTGCCAGAGTCACATGGGATGGCAGCATCCAATCAGGTAGTTACCCCAGTGACCCAAGAAACCAAAGAGAAACTATATTCCTCTTGACTTCCCCTTCAACTGCAATGTCGCTGTGGACAAGCGCCACCTGCAGTGCAAAAAGTAGACTGCACTTGCCTACAAGCTATCTATTTATGTCTTATTTATATGGCAGCAGGGCTATATATGTTCTCCTGAGTAATTGGATTGTTTGAAATTTTGTTCTCTAAATATCTTGTTCTCATTCAACTTTCAACTTAATAAGTGGCTGCATTACACTATAGAACAGTTAATTTTACAATACTGTCCTACTGACAGTATTCTTTATCTGGGCTTCCAGCTATACTAGTGTAAGTATCTACAGGATTTTTACAAGTAACTTGCTGGAGGGACACTTACCGTAATCAGTGTTACAACTATAGAGGAGAAAAATCAACACAATGGGGAAAGCAAGGTAAATGCATAAAGCAAAAATAATGTGATTTTCTGTGGTTTTTTTTACGTTTATGGAAACTCCATTCAACTATCCTGAACCCATGGCTAAATTACAAGATGATTTTGTCAAAATCAAGTCAAATAAAATTGTCCAATCACCCCTAGTTACTATACAAAGGAATCCAAAAAATCATGAGATTTCATAAAAAATCACATGCCTTTTTCTTGAATACATAAGGCCCAATTCGCACATCTAAAGGCCCGTACACACGGTCAGACTTTTTGCCAACAAACTTCAAAATGAGCAAGTTTTCCAAAAAATCTGACCGTGTGTACGCTCCATCGGACAAACTTTTTCGATTTTCATCGGACAAAAGTTCGCTCTGCAAACGGACAAACTTTTCGGCAACAAAAGTCTGATGGTGCAAAGTCTGACTGCGTGTACAGAAATCCATCGGACTTCTTTCCAAAGTACAAATACGCATGCCCAGAACCAATGTTAAAATCAACCAACAATAGCAGAAGTTGACCAAAGGGTGGCGGTAAAGAGCAGAAAAACCACGTGATGTTGGGAAAGTTTGCAGAAAAGTCCTGCCGTGTGTATGCTATGGGTGTGCCCGGCCAACTCCCTTCGGACAAAAATCCACGGAAAAGTTTGTTTGAAGTCCGACCGTGTGTACGAGGCTTAAGACAACCAGAGTTAGGATTAAATATAAAAAAAAAAACAAAAAACTTTATTTTCAGAGTCCAATGAAATTTGAAATTGATTTTCACATGGCAAAAAAATGAATAAAGATCCTCATTTTTGCATAAAGCTTTTTTTGAGGCCCTTGAGCCTTATGTATTTTATGTGTACTATACAGTATGTTCGGTTTGCTATATGTTCAGAATTACTGGTGTAATGTTCTTGGGATTATGCTGAGGCTGTAAATCTCCCTGTTATGCACAGCTTCTACAATATTCACCATAGCGTCAGCATTCTTTACCCAATATCATGTTATCTTATGACACTTCAACAAGCAAACCATTAATCAGAATTAGTGTTGCACATCTATTGGGTTTTGAGTCTCCCATTAAGCTCAGTCTTGGTCAGATCTCTCTATGAGGGCTGAATGACACGTTTTCCTTGGGGTGCATTGCATGTTACATACAGTATGTTGTTTGTATGTTCTGGTGCACTGGCAGTCCATTCAAAATACATGGAGTGCCTTAACCCCATGCACTTTATCGCATCTCACAACATGCATTAACACGTGTGTGTTAGTGCAATGCACAAGAATGGTAAAGTGTGAAAGGGCCCTTTCTGTCCGGCTACTCGCACTAGAAGTAATAAGTCAGATACTAAACTTTTGCCCTTAAACTGGCTTATTTAGCACAGATGATTAGATACAATTTTTATCATGGCATTCACGTAATGCAGCTGGCTCCCAAAAGCTGTAGGTGCCTAGCCCTCAAACCACATCTAAAATATGGTGTTAAGTAAAACTTCAGGTAGGGTTTTTTGGACAGCCAAGCAACTTTCTCCTGGGTGCTGGGGGCAAAGGAAGTGAAGGAAATGTTCCCCAATGGCATGCAGATGGTAATAAAAACCTATGCCAAGAAATGTTCAAGAAAGTCACATATCCAGTTAGGTGGTCTACATGCTGGATAGTGACTTGAAGTCAGATTTGCACTGAATTGATGATTTTTTTTTCTTTGCATAATTTTTTTTGGCATCAGCATTGGTTGTTCTTCCAGAACGTCTTACTGTGGTGTATGTGTGTGGACCAGATTTGTATTTAAATGTCATAGAAAACTTCACACAAATACACTATATTGTCAAAAGTATTGGGACACCTGCCTTTACACCCACATGAACTTTAATGCTATTCCAGTCTTAGTCCGTAGGGTTCAATACTGAGTTGGCCCGCCCTTTACAGCCATAACAGCTTTAACTCTTCTGGAAAGACTGTCCACAAGGTTTAGGATTGTGTCTATGGGAATGTTGCATAACCGAATTTGTGAGGTCGGGCACTGATGTTGGTACGAGAAGGCCTGGCTCACAGTCTCCACTCTAATTCATCCCAAAGGTCTTCAATCGGGTTGAGATCAGGACTCTGTGCAGGCCAGTCAAGTTCCTCCACCCCAAACTCGTTCACCCATATCTTTATGGACCTTGCTTTGTGCACTGGTGCGCACTCATGTTGGAAGAGAAACAGGCCAAGCCCAACCCCTGAAAAACAACCCCACGCTCTAACCCCCCCCCCCCCCTCCATCAAATGATTTGGATCAGTGCACAAAGCAAGGTCCATAAAGACATGAATGAGCGAGTTTGGGGTGGAGGAACACCTTTGGGATGAATTTGAGCGGAGACAGCGAGCCAGGCCTTCTCGTCCAACATCAGTGCCTGACCTCACAAATGTGCTTCTGGAAGAATGGTTAAACATTCCCATAGACACACTCCTAAACCTTGTGGACAGCCTTCCCAGAAGACTTGAAGCTGTTATAGCTGCAAAGGGTGGACCAACTCAATATTGAACCCTAGGGACTAAGACTTGGATGCCATTAAAGTTCATGTGCGTGTAAAGGCAGGTGTCCCAATACTTTTGACAATATAGTGTATTTTCAGCATTTACATAACACAAACATATTTGTAATAAAGAAACCCACCAACTAAAACACTTCTAGTAAATACTCAATCAAGTATTTTAAATGCTTAAAATGCAGTGATTTTTGTTTCTTGCTAGAATATTCAACCACACCAGAAAGTGTCAATTACCTAGCACAGCCCTCCTTGCACATCATAGCTCTCTCCTCTTTTAGGGATGTCTAATTACTTTCTGTGCTGACACAGCTCCTCTACCCATCCCCCTTCATCTTCTTCAATCTCAACCTTCTATGTAGCTGCCAAGGGAGGAGTAAAAGGGACAACTATAGAATTTCACTTGAATAACAGCTCTGAGTCTGCTAGGGGTTGCTGACATCACATCCAAGATGGCAGCATCCAGCAGATTAGAGCTTTTGGATGTCTACAAAAGGGAGGCTTTAACAAGTAAATAACATGCACAAAATATGTTAAATGTACATGTAATCTTATGGGAAGGTTCTTCTTAAAATGATTGGTCTAGCCATAGTGGTTCCTGTATTGGCTATAGTTAATGTTACATTATTATGGTTATCACCTGCTCAGTTGGTAGGGTGGGTGTAGCCATGTTTGACCCCTTTGCTGGGCCTACAATGTTGGTCTGAACAAAGGCTCATCTGCGGTTTAGCCTGTTCTTGGAATATACAGTCAGGTCCGTAAATGTTGGTACATCGACACAATTCAATTTTTTTTGGCTCTATACACCAGTGTTTCTCAACTCCAGTCCTCAAGGCGCCCCAACAGGTCATGTTTTCAGGATTTCCCTCAGATGAAACTGCTGTGGTAATTACTAAGGCAGTGAAACTGATCAAATCACCTGTGCAAAATAAAAGGAAAACCTGAAAACATGACCTGTTGGGACGCCTTGAAGACTGGAGTTGAGAAACACTGCTATACACCACCACAATGAATTTGAAATGAAACGAACAAGATGTGCTTTAACTGCAGACTTTCAGCTTTAATTTGAGGGTATTTACATCCAAATCAGGTGAACGGTGTAAGAATTACAACAGTTTGTATATGTGCCTCCCACTTTTTAAGGGACCAAAAGTAATGGGACAGATTAACAATCATAAATCAAACTTTCACTTTTTAATACTTGGTTGCAAATCCTTTGCAGTCAATTACAGCCTGAAGTCTGGAACGCATAGACATCACCAGACGCTGGGTTTCATCCCTGGTGATGCTCTGCCAGGCCTCTACTGCAATTGTCTTCAGTTCCCGCTTGTTCTTGGGGCATTTTCCCTTCAGTTTTGTCTTCAGCAAGTGAAATGCATGCTCAATCGGATTCAGGTCAGGTGATTGACTTGGCCATTGCATAACATTCCACTTCTTTCCCCTAAAAAACTCTTTGGTTGCTTTCGCAGTATGCTTCTGGTCATTGTCCATCTGCACTGTGAAGCGCCGTCCAATGAGTTCTGAAGCATTTGGCTGAATATGACCAGATAATATTGCCCAAAACACTTCAGAATTCATCCTGCTGCTTTTGTCAGCAGTCACATAATCAATAAATACAAGAGAACCAGTTCCATTGGCAGCCATACATACCCACGCCATGACACTACCACCACCATGCTTCTCTGATGAGGTGGTATGCTTTGAATCATGAGCAGTTCCTTTCCTTCTCCATACTCTTCTCTTCCCATCACTCTGGTACAAGTTGATCTTGGTCTCATCTGTCCATAGGATGTTGTTCCAGTATTGTGAAGGCTTTTTTAGATGTTGTTTGGCAAACTCTAATCTGGCCTTCCTGTTTGAGGCTCACCAATGGTTTACATCTTGTGGTGAACCCTCTGTATTCACTCTGGTGAAGTCTTCTCTTGATTGTTGACTTTGACACACATACACCTACCTCCTGGAGAGTGTTCTTGATCTGGCCAACTGTTGTGAAGGGTGTTTTCTTCACCAGGGAAATAATTCTTCGGTCATCCACCACAGTTGTTTTTCGTGGTCTTCCAGGTCTTTTGGTGTTGCTGAGCTCATCGGTGCGTTCTTTATTTTTAAGGATGTTCCAAACAGTTGATTTGGCCACACCTAATGTTTTTGCTATCTCTCTGATGGGTTTGTTTTGTTTTTTCATCCTAATGATGGCTTGCTTCACTGATAGTGACAGCTCTTTGGATCTCATATTGAGAGTTGACAGCAACAGATTCCAAATGCAAATAGCACACTTGAAATTAACTCTGGATCTTTTATCTGCTCCTTGTAAATGGGATAATGAGGGAATAAGGCACACCTGGCCATGGAACAGCTAAGCAGCCAATTGTCCCATTACTTTTGGTCCCTTAAAAAGTGGGAGACAAATATACAAACTGTTGTAATTCCTACACCGTTCACCTGATTTGGATGTAAATACCCTCAAATTAAAGCTGGAAGTCTGCAGTTAAAGCACATCTTCTTCGTTTCATTTCAAATCCATTGTTGTGGTGTATAGAGCCAAAAAGATTAGAATTGTGTAGATGTCCCAATATTTATGGACCTGACTGTAGTTGAATACGTAGTACCACGCGGGACTCCCCACAGTTGACCACTTTTATGCAGGTCCTCATACCTACTTATGGTCTTCACATGGGCTCATGACTGAAGCCCTCATCCTTCATTTATGTTATTGTCGCCATTGTTTGTACACTGACTCTGATGACAGTTCTGTTCTTCACTTGATTTTGTTACTCTATAATGTCCTATTTAAAATCTTAATAAAAAGATTAAAACAGAAAATGATTGGTCTGGTGACATCTCTTTCTCATCAGTATAGGGATGAGCCTGGATTCATTCAGCACTTTCTGTAAACTATTTTACAATGCATTAATCAACTAAACTTGACTGTCCTTGCTACCAGCAGTCACGTGTGTGTTTCTTATGGACACAGGGACTCTTTAGAACTGCTTAGTAAACATAAGCCAGTATGTGGGACAGTGCTCTTTATATCAGGGCCTCTTTCCATCACACCATCAAGCATGTCTCACACTTCCCATAATATCAACAAGAGAACTGTGGAAATATTCTAGATGTTTATAACGGCTGTTCTTCTGGATAGAAACAAATCCTATTTTCAGGGATGTCTTTATCCAGCAGAGCTCCTTATTGTGTCACAAAAGGTAAGAGGCTGTAATGCTCTGACACATAAACAGCTTTCTCTAAGGCAGTATAATATCTACGTAAGTGTCTACCAAACTTGATGTCAAAAGTAGAAGATGTGCCCTATATTTGATGTGTGGAAAAAACCTTTGTATAACATACTGTAGCATTACTGCCAGTCTTTGATACCTGTTAGGCCTCATGCCCACGGACGTTTTTACAGCCGCGTTTTTGAGCGTTTTCTACAGCTTAAAAACGCCTGTCCATGTTAGTCTATAGCTTCATGCCCACCTAGACGTTTTTGAGCTGCAAATAGCATAGACGTTTTTAAGCTGTAAAAAAAAACCCAAGACCAGTGCGTTCCTCAGCGTCAGAATTAGGCAGAAAAAAACGCGAGCGTCAAAAAACGCGCAAAAACGCGCACTAACGCGCAAAAACGCGCACTAACGCGCGGTCGCGTTTTTAGCTCCGACGTTTTTTTTTTCAAAAAAAAATAAAAAATAAAAAAAAATATTTACAATAACATGGACAGGCGTTTTTAAGCTGCAAAAAACGCAGCTGTAAAAACGCCAGTGGGCATGAGGCCTAAATGTATTCTATGAATAAACTTTTGATACCAGGGAAGACCAAGTCTCTGAAGCCACAAAGGTCAGACTGACTCAGGGCTAGCTACACTAGTGACCAGCTAAAGCCCCTGCTGAAGAAGTTTTGATGCAGTGCATCACCTAGGTGGCAGGTCTTAAGCCGGCCAGAGACGGGTTGCAGGAAAAACAATATCGCTTGATTCCCCTATTAACACAGTCAGTGTTGATGGTAGAATCCCTCCTATGGAGCTATAGTGTTCTGTTGGCGGAGGGAGCCAATCACGCAGTGATTACTGCTAGCGACTATACACGCTGGCAATATTCACATGAAAAATCCGGCAGGCTGTTTGTACC
Source organism: Rana muscosa (assembly GCA_029206835.1). Lineage (NCBI taxonomy): Eukaryota > Metazoa > Chordata > Amphibia > Anura > Ranidae > Rana > Rana muscosa. The sequence goes on from CM055117.1 coordinate 1,028,338,917, forward strand.
CATTAAATTCAATTGATCAACTTGGGTAATTCAGCCTGTCCATGTATGATTCAAATTTCACCCGGTCCCTGCTGAACCAGCAAAGATTCGAACTGTCTATGGCTTGCTTTAAACTGGCTACACATTGTACAGTTTCATTATATAATCTCATAAAAGTGGAACTGAAGGATGACTGAGAGCTGGAAGCGTTTGCCTTCATGTGCAAAAATGTATGTGGCCAGCTTTATTTGGGCACTAGCTGGCTGTCTGTGATTATATCTCTCACACAGTACATGTTTAATTTGTTATGCCAGTAGTTTATAAGGCTGAACTACAAAATAGATAGTTACTAATCACTGAACTAGATATTAACGCTCAGCCATGTAGTATAAAACCAATGTCTGTGTATGGCTAAATGGATGTCTTGCAGTATATACAAAGCTGTATATAGATTTGTCCCAACATCCTGTTAGAATTAAAGGGGAACTTCACTCTCTCAGGCAGGGTTCACACCATTGCGAATTGGATGAGCATCCAATTTACAATAGCAGGAGATTTTGACCGGCTCTCAATGGAGCCGGTTCACATGTCCCGCTGCGGCTCCGGTGCGAATTTGCATAGGAGCCCTGTGCGTCTTTTGGTCCGGTTCAGGGCCGAATTAAGGCTGCTGGCAGTATTAAATAGATTGGAAAGTATATTATATATATTAAACTTTTTTTTTTACACATGTTCAGGTTTAGGCAAATGATGTCATACCTCTCCCAGGAGTCTTTAGGAGGGGAGATGGGGGGGGGGGGGGGGTCTCAGCTTAGTACACTTCCCTAAAGCTCCCAACTGTCCCTGATTTCAAGGGACTGTCCCTGATTTGGAACAAAGTCCCTTTGTCTCTCTTTCCTCCTTCATTTGTCCCTCATTTTGGTCTGATCTATACAATTGAACATACAATGCACAGTTATATAGAAATGACACTATTTACAGTACCCAACATTTCATCCAATTTCTAAATTGCTGCATTTCTAAATTCCAAAAGCCAGTATAAAGGGATAGTAGGGGTAAAACAATACTTGTGGATTTAACCAATAATTTTGTTTTGTACAATTCTTCTTTAAGGGGGGGACGTATCCTATGCCTGCATGTCCCTCATTCCCATCTCAGAAAGTTGGGAGGTATGCACTCCTGTCTGCATGCCTGAGCCAGGACTGATGGAGTCTAGGAAGAAAATGCAATATGAATTATATCCCCTTACTTAAGATGGCCTCGGACAGAAATGCAAGGGGGCGGTTTAAACTGATCTCTCAGCAAAAAAAAGCATGGAAACATGGATAGATGACTTTGCTTTGAATATTAAAAATAAATTAAATAGCGTTTTTGGTTTGTGGTGCTCAGATGCAGTGTAGTTCTGCTTTAAAGTGTAACTAAAGGCAAAACTTTTTTTTTTTTAGTTTTGGATAGAGTGGAGAGGGATTAAAATGCTTGTCAGGTTTTTTTATTGCTGTCTGTGCCCCCATTAGGGAGATTCACCCTCTTTGTTTGTCCTTTTTACCATTATCATTGAAAGTGAAAGTTAAAGAATATCCCAAATATTGGGTTCCCCAGAAAAGTAATAGAGGAGAAATCTTCCAATGGGAAGTTCTGGTGACTTGGTGGTCCCCAAGGAATTCCCTTAATTTGCAGGGATTTCCTCTCACTTCCTGTTTGGCTATGGGACAGGAAGTGAAGGGAAATCTCCCCAATGGGAAACAGGTGGCGACAAAAAAAATCTGACAGGAGTTATAACCCCCCCTTACTCTATCCAAAATGGAAAAAAAATGTACCTATAGTTATAGAACTCTACTTTAAGATCAGAGATTTCCTTTTTTATTGGATTCCTGCCCCATAAATGAAGGCAGCCAATCTCCAAACAAACATAAAAACTGGCAAACTGAAAAAAATGGCATAATGGTAATTTGTTTTATTTCTCCTAGCAGGTAAGGCTCTTTATTAATTTTCTGGAAGGTAGTTTTACATTTTCTTAATAGTAGAAGCTGTCCCAAGACCTAAAAGACAAGTCTGGTATTACAGGCACATCCAAGCCTTGGAGCCATTGACTATCTGCTGCAGCTTATTCCAGTCAAATATAATAGGAAAAATGCTGGTTTTACAGCTAGGAAGGTTGTGGCCAGTTCAGAATTTTCCATAGAGACAAGTGTATATATGTTTGCATGTGCCTGTGCAGTGAAAACGGCAAATGGAAAAAAAAGAACAGGAAAAATCTTTGTCTTAACACATCTGGTTTTCATATAAGGCTTTCGGGACGTTGGTTTGAATGTAATAATGTGACTGTTTCTCTTTTGGCCTGCAGAGGAGAAAACTGAGCACTGTACAGTTATTGGTTGTCTGGTGCTTATCCAGCCAAAGATTAGTTTACAAGAGGAAAAAACAGCTGTTCATCTATTAGGAGAGGGCTGTAGAACTCGGAGGATTTTAAACCAAAAGCTTTTTATGGTGCTGGCTGGATTTGTTTTAGAAGTCTTAAAAGTGCAGCTAAGCAGATGGAGAGCAAGTGAGCAGTAAACCTAAAATGCTTAAAGAGGGAGAGAGTAATCCTCCACTGATTCTTTCGATGTGAATTTCTGTATTAACTCATTTGAACTGTGCATACGATAAAGCAGGTTTAAAAAGGATCTCCAACTCATGGCTCTTTGTAGGAGGGTTGTGGGCACAGGACAACAATTTCACTCATGTTCTTTCCCAGCTTAACAATTTCACATTTCTCAATACTTTTGTTAGACTACACTACATTGTTCTCAGTTGGAGGTTTTCCAAAAACTATGGTACTCGAACATTACAGCAGATGGAGAGAGGTGCAAGATGGTGAAACCCAGACCCAGATCTTAAAGGCCGTTCCACCCAAAAGTAATATTTTAGTTATAGATAAAGCCTTCTGAGTGAAGTCAGCCTCTGCTTTCTTATGCCTTGTACACACGATCGGATTTCCGATGGAATAAAATCCGATGGAATTTTCCATCGGAATTCCGATGAAGCTGACTTCCATCAGTCTTGCATACACACTGTCAGACTAAATTATGACGGTCCAAAACGCGGTGACGTAAAACACTACGTCGAGCTGAGAAAAATTAAGTTCAATGCTTCCGAGCATGCGTCGACTTGATTCTGAGCATGCGTGGATTTTTCTCCGATGGAATTCCACACAGACGATCGGAATTTCCCATCGGAAAAATTTAAAACATGTTCTATTTTTCTACTCTGATGGAAAAAAGTCTGATGGGGCCCACACACTATCGGAATTTCCGATGAAACAAGTCCATCGGATTTTATTGCATCGGAAATCCGATCGTGTGTACAAGGCATTAGATATCTTGAGATCTCCATAGTATAATTCCTGTCTTTGTTCCTGTCCATTTTGGAGTCTTGGATGTTTTGTGAGATACTGTTCTACTCCATTCTTCCTTGGCATTAACAATTACGTTTCAGAATAGACCCTCTGCACACTGCTATAAACCCTCATATACTGTATATCAAGAACAGTCCAAATTAAAGTTGCGCTAAAATTGAAAAGAAAAAGGAAAAAACAAATGCAGACACACTTCAACAAAGGAGTCCATAAGGTTATAAGGAATCCAATATATCCCACGGTGCACTTAAACATTCACCCAACATGGTTTGTGAGTTCCAGAAAAAGCCTCCACCTAATAAAATGGCCACTTACCAGCTCCTTATGACCTCGTATTACGGAAGGTCTTTCTCGCTTGTGGCTATGAAACCCAGCCAAGGCCTTTATTCATCCAGGGGAATCACGCTGTAGAGCATCCGCCACTCAAGGAAAAGTCCGATCAGACAAGAACCCCAAAATAAATAAGGATTCCATAGTGTAAAAGCTTTTGGAGCAACCACGCACCAGTGCCCCCCAGAGAAAGTGGCTTGCTATTGGGGGCACTGACTGAAGAGGAGGAGCCAGGAGCACCGATGGTGGACCCGAATAGAGGAGGATCAGTGCTGCCTTGTGCAAAACCACTGCACAGAGCGGGTAAGTATAAACTTTGATGTCACTTTATTCTGTTTGGATTTCAGCACAGATATCATTTTTAACCCTGTGTAAACTACCATTTAAATGGTGTCAAAGCTTACACAGGGTTAAGGGTGTTACTTTTTCCCAAACATAATAAGACCCCTTTCACACTGGGTCGTTTTGCAGGTGCTATTGCGCTAAAAATAGCGCCGGCTAACCGACCTGAAACAGCCGCTGCTGTGTCTCCAGTGTGAAAGCTCGAGGGCTTTTACATTGAAGCGGTGCGCTAGCAGGACGGTAAAAAAAATTCTGCTAGCCGCATCTTTGAAGCGGTGTGTATACCGCTCCTCTACCGCTCCTTCCCATTGAAATCAATGAGGCACCGTGGTAAAACCGCCCGGCTAGCGGCCGAATAGCACCGCAAAATTGGCGGTAAAGCGCCACTACAAATAGCGGCGCTTTACCGCCGACGCACCCACCACCCCAGTGTGAAAAGGGCCTAAGGTTCTGGCCTGGAAATCATCCATTTTGCCCCAAGCACTGCTTGCTGGGAGGAGGTCATGTGCTCCCTCATATTTGCTATTTACTTGAAGTTTTGACAGAATGGCTGGGGAACACAGAGAAGGTAAGTTTAATTTTTTTAGACTTTAAAAAAAAAACTCTGTCACTTTGTCCATTCCAGACAAAAAGTATCAATAATTTAGGTTAAAATATCATAACAGTCAATAGCTTACCTGGTTGCTGATCTGACTGGAAATCTGGGGCTATTGTGTTGGAATTGCTGCTTCCTGAAATGATAACAGATTATATGAATGATTATAAAATATTTATCATAATTAGCCTTAGCTCCTGTTAGCAAAAAATAAAGTGTATCTATATCTAGAGTAAACTTTGATCACCGCCCACAGGACCTAATTTATTGTGAGGACCACAAAACATGGGAATCCAGTCAACCCTGATATACAAATTGCATGACTCTCCTCAGAATAGACATATTTGTGTGACTCCAAAAATTTTAAATTCACTGGGGGTTATTTACGAAAGGCAAATCCACTTGAACTACAAGTGAAAACTAAAGAGCACTTGAAATTGCATTGAAAGTGCACTTGGAAGTGCAGTCGCTGTAAATCCGAGGGGTAGATCTGAAATGAGGGGAAGCTCTGCTGATTTTATCATACAATGACGTGCAAGCTAAAATGCTGTTTTTGATTTTCCTTGCATGTCCCCCTCGGATCTACAGCGACTGTACTTCCAAGTGCACTTTCAGTGCATTTTCAAGTGCACTTTGCACTTGGAATTTTTCACTTATAGTGCAAAGTGGATTTGACTTTGGTAAATAACCCCCACTGATTTGTTAAGGTGGAACTTCACTCCCTCAATCAACATTGACTATTTGTAATCCTTATGCTGCTAACATTAGTAAATAGATAGGAAGGTATATCATATTTACTTGCTTTACGCGTTTTTTGTTTTACATTTTTTTCAGTTCCTTCCTGGTTTCTAAGCCTTAGCAAATGATGTCATACGTTCCAGAAGTCTACAGAAGGGGGGGGGGAGGGGTTTTCTCAGCTAAGCACACTCTCCTGCATGCAAGCCTGAGCCAAGGGCAGATAGATTCCAGGAAGTAAATGCTAAGAGAATCATCTGTTCTTACTAAAGATGACCACAGCCAGAAATGCTTGAGGGTGTTTTGTAAAGTGATTTCTCAGCAAAACAATGCATGGGGAAGTGATTTCTCAAAATGCATGGGGACATAGATGGATGGGTGAGTTCACTTTGAATATTAAAGGGGTTGTAAACCCTTGAGGTGTTTCAGCTTAATGCATTCATGCATTAAGGTGAAAAACCTCCTGTGATTCAGCAGCCCCCAGAGCCCCCCTTTTATTTACCTGAACCCGGTCTTTCCAGCGATGGGGACGAGTACACCAGCTCCAGCCAGTGTCTTGGGTCCTGATTGCAGAGGCGTATCTAGGGTATGGCAGCCATGGCAAGTGCTATGGGCGCCATGGGGAGAGGGGCGGAAAAAAGCCACCCCCCACCCGTCCTCCTGTACTAATGTAGCTCCCGGGGCCGCGGCCGGCCTGCTGGAGCGCGGCTCCGGCACAGCAATTGCTAATATTTCTACTTGGCCTGGGGAGGGGAGTGACAGGTGCCCCCATGACGGCCGATGACTGGCCAGACCGGATCCACGTAGGGTAGGGTAACAGTGGCGGAGGCAGAGCCTAATGCTCTGCCTACCCTCCTCTGCGCGGCATCATCTTATCCCCAGAGCGGGGAATGTGGCGTGAGGTGAGGAGGAGAAGAGAGGACGGGAGAAGGAATGTATGGTGGCCCGATGGGGAACCCCCAGCAGCAGCACCAAGGATAGCAGCCAGGTACTACTTGATCCTCGTCATCATATTCATGTGTGCCAACTGCCAACCAGAAGCAAACTGCAAAATATAATGCTCAGTGGATTAAATAAATATGCATAGCCATATAAATAAACTGTAATAAAGTGATTTGTGAACAGCTGTTGCACAAATCAGTTTATTAATGATATCTATGGCTATGCATATTTATAATTTATTTAATCCATATTGAGTACTATATTTGATGCCTGGCACACATGCACAATCACACATGATGATGACTTAAAACTTTTAAGTCATCATGTGCGATTGTGCGTGTGTGCCAGGCATAAAATATAGTGCTCAATATGGATTAAATAAATTATAAATATGCATAGCCATAGATATCATTAATAAAGTGTAATAAAGTGATTTGTGCAACAAGCTCATTAAACAGTCCACATTCAGTGAAAGATCATGTACTGCAAACTTTGCAGTGCATGAACTTTCACTGAATGTGGATTGTTTAATGAGCAGGGGCTATTGATGGGTACATTAGCTGCGTTTGATTGGCACAGTGGCTGCGCTTGATGGGCACAGTAGCTGCGCTTGATGGGCAAAGTGGCTGCGCTTGATGGGCACAGTGGCTGTGTTTGATGGGCACAGTGGCTGCGTTTGGGCACATTGGCTGCATTTGATTGGCACAGTGGCTGCGTTTGATGGGCACAGTGGCTGCGTTTGATGGGCACAGTGGCTGCGTTTGATATGCACAGTGGCTGCGTTTGATGGGCACAGTGGCTGCATTTGATATGCACAGTGGCTGCGTTTGATATGCACAGTGGCTGTGTTTGATATGCACAGTGGCTGCGTTTGATGGGCACAGTGGCTGCATTTGATGGGCACAGTGGCTGCGTTTGATATGCACAGTGGCTGCGTTTGATGGGCAAAGTGGCTGCGTTTGATATGCACAGTGGCTGTGTTTGATTTGCACAGTGGCTGCGTTTGATGGGCACAGTGGCTGCATTTGATGGGCACAGAGGCTGCGTTTGATGGGCACAGTGACTGTGCTTGATGGGCACAGTGACTGCGCTTGATGGGCACAGTGGCTGCGCTTGATGGGCACAGTGGTGGCAATTGATGGCACAGTGGCTGCTTTTGATGGGCACAGTGGCTGCAATTGTTTGTTTTTTTTCAGTTTGTTTGCGCCCCCCAAAATTTTTTAGCACCAGCCGCCAGTGGTCCCCAGTGTCCCTCTCTGTCCCCACCGTGTCCCTGGTTATCTGAAAGATGGGTTTCAAATGTTTTGACAGGGGCGTAGTTTCAGTGCTTGCCATAGGCACCATTTTCACTAGATACGCCTCTGCCTGATTGGATAGATGGATAGCAGCGCAGCCATTGGCTCCCACTGCTGTCAATCAAATCCAATGACGCAGGAGCTGGGGACGGGCCGAGTCCTGCTGACTGTGTCAATGGACGCAGCAGCAAGACACGAGAGCGCACCCGCACTAGTGCCCCAAGGGAGAACAGCTATCCAACGGGGCACTCGAGAAGAGGAGGAGTAAGGAGGGCCGCTGCGGGACCCCAGAAGAGGAGGATCAGGGCCACTCTGTGCAAAACCAACTGCACAGAGGAGGTAAGTATGACATGTTTGTTTTTTTTAAACTGAACCTTTACATATCCTTTAAAAATGAAATAAACAGCATTTTTGGTTTGTGGTGTTTAGATGCAGTGTAGTTCCACTTTAATTATTACCGGTACTTGTAAATTTTAAGTGACTGCGTCAGGTTTTTGAAAAGATCGTAATGGCACTTTTTTGTTTTTTATTTACTCCTCTGGTGGCCCAATTACCTTCTCTCCATTGCAGCCTTCGCCAGACTCTTCAGCATTTGATACTTTTGAGAGTGTCAGACGCCTGTGTACCCCACCAAAATAGTTGGTTGGTAGTCACTGCAGTAGGTGTTAAAAGAGAAGTATGAAAATCCGTTTTTTTCCAGAATCATATTTACCTAGATGGATGCAGCATCTTTCCCCCGATACATAACATTAATTACAACTCCATGGAATTACCTCTTAGAAGCTCCCGAATATAGCTTAGAACAAAAGAAGGAGTTACCCCGAGGGGTATGTAACCTGAGGGGGAAGATGGGTAAGATACACCATGGAAGATGGATATGGAGGGACAAAAGTCAGTTCAATGGAATACACAAAAGGGGGGAGGGGGAGAAAGGTAGTTATTCAGATATTTGAGGCTCTAAATCAGGGTTAAGCTCAGAGTTATCCCATAACTCTCAAATTTTGAACAGTGCCTTGAAGAAGTATTCACACCTCTTGAAATTTTCCACATTTTGTAATGTTACAACCAAAAACGTAAATGTATTTTATTGGGATTTTATGTGATAGATCAACACAAAGTGGCACATAATTGTGAAGTACAACGAAAATGACAAATAGTTTTCAATTGTTTTTACAAAAAAATATCTGAAAAGTGTGGCATGCATTTGTATTCAGCCCCCATTACTCTGATACCCCTAACTAAATTCTAGTGGAACTATTTGCCTTCGGAAGTCACCTAATGTGTAAATAAAGTGCACCTATGTGTAACTTAATCTCAGTAAAAATACAGCTGGATGGCATAAGGGACTTTCTTATTTTGGAAGGAGCAATATAATAAAAATGAACATATTACTAAAGTTCCTATATCTTTTTCAAGCTATACCTATTGTTATCCCCAGGATATTTTTTAGAAATATCCACACACTATTCACAAAATGTATTTGGGCACATAGACACTCAAGGATTAGAAGGACACTCTTGACGTTGCCAAAACAATACGGGGGGCTAGAGATCCCTGATATGTACAAATATTATCAGGCAGCCCTAGTAAGTCGAATGATGGACTGGTGCCGACATGGGGATTTTAAAATCTGGCCAAGATTAGAACAAGCACAGAGTAGGGAGTTACTGCATAGGGCACCATGGTGCTTCAGTGATCTCCCATCCATGACCAAGTCACACCCAACCATAGGACCATAGGACCAACATTACGCATATGCAATAATCCTTTTGCCAAGGGTAAGCTATTCTTAAGGGATTCACCCCTGGTCCCTGTCCTGGGGAACCCACAATTAATTGTAGGTCTACGGAAGGGATCCTTTGACACCTCAACTCACTCCTTCAGTCAATCTCAGCATGGATGTCGCACCACTTCCTTAAACTAAATCTCTCTAAAACTGAGTTACTAATATTCCCCCCTGCCCATGCCCCCCTCCATGACTTTTCCATCAAAATCAACAATGCAACCATCAGTCCCTCCCCTCACGCCGGGGTACTAGGTGTAATCCTAGACCCTGACTTGTCATTTCAGCCTCAAGTCCAATCGTTGTCAAAAGTTTGTAGAATTCACCTCCGTAACATTTCTAAAATTCGCCCCTTTTTAGCAAATGAAACCACCAAACTCCTCACTCACTTCCTTGTTATCTCTCGACCTTGACTATTGCAACTACCTTCTTATTGGCCTGCCTCTCCATAGGCTATCCCCTCTTCAGTCTATCATGAATGCTGCTGCCAGACTTATCCACCTTACCAACCGCTCAGTGTCTGCCAAACCTCTCCTCCAATCCCTACACTGGCTCCCGATCACCCAGCGAAATAAATTCAAAATACTAACCACAACCTACAAATCCATCCACAACTCTGCCCCGAGCTACATAACCAATCTTGTCTCCAAACATATCCCAAACCGTCCTCTCCGCCCTTTTCAAGACCTCCTACTGTCAAGCTCTCTCATCTCCTCCTCCCATGCTCATCTCCAGGATTTCTCCAGAGCCTCTCCCATCCTCTGGAACTCACTACCTCAACCTGTCCGGCTATCCCCTACTCTTGCTACCTTCAGGCGATCCCTGAAAACTCACCTCTTCAGGGAAGCCTATCACGTATGCGTTATTGGTCAAACCAACGGAGACAAACCAGTTGCCTTTTTTACGAAAATGGGAACTGGATTTGGGTAGCACCTTCTCGGCAGGTCAAAGTACCAATATAATACATTTCATATTTAAAACAGCGACCTGTATGAAAATGCAGGAAACAAATTATAGGATCATCTCCCATTGGTACAGAACCCCAGCTATACTTCACAAATGCTTTCCGAACATACCGGATGGTTGCTGGCGCTGTCAGAGGGAACAGGGGACCGTATTACATATTTTTTGGTCCTGCCCTAGAATTAGAACATTTTGGAAAGAGGTCTGTGAGATCATGCAAAAATTCAGCGGTATTGAAATCCTGGAAGACCCGGCCTTCTTCCTATTGCATTTATTCGAAATCCCAGCTAAAACATACAGGAAGTCCATCTTGTGCCACTTATTGAATGCAGCCAAAGCTTGGAAAGAGACACAGCCCCCCACAGTGGGAATGTAACTTAGGAAGGTAGAGGAAGTAAACAGAATGGACGATCTAGTCTTGACAAAAACGAGAGATCTATATGCAAACATGGTTGCTATGGAATCTTTTTGTTTCTTCAGAGGAAGGAAGAAAACTTATTGATGTGACACCAAGGAGATAAGGGAGGAGGCAATGGGTCCTTTAGTATAACTTAAATCGAGAGCAGGGGAGCCTTTTGGGGGGGTGGAATTGGGGGGGTTCTCCTTGTAGGTTTCTGTGTTTTTTTTTCCTTTTAAGGTGGGGGGAGAGGGGGCAGAAAAAGGAAAGGAGGGGAATAGTCGTATATTAGCTGCTACAGTATGTCTCAATAATTATGGGGGATAGTTGCTGTGCCGGGTCCTGAATCAGGGGTTACGTTCCCCCCTGACCAGGTTTGGTTAGCAATTTGGAAAGTGGAATATAGATGGAGATAATTCCTGCCTTTGATATTCCCCCAGATTCAACATTGAGGTTAAACGATATTGAATTTAATGATATGTTGTTGGTTGCTTATATAAAGGTGATGTGTGTTAATTATGGAAGAGGCTGTTCATTTTCCTTTTGTTAAAATAAAAAAATAAAAATTAGAAAAATAAATAAAAACGGCTGTTCTGTGATGCCCTCAGCGGTTTGTTAGAGAACCTTAGTGAACAAACAGCATCACGAACGAAGGCCAAGGAACACACTAGACAGGACAGGGATAAAGTTGTGGAGAAGTTTAAAGCAGGGTTAGGGTATAAAAAAATATCCCAAACTTTGAACATCTCACAGAGCTCTGTTCAATCCATCATACAAAAATGGAAATAGTATGGCACAACTGCAAACCTACCAAGACATGGCCGTCCACCTAAACTGACAGGCCTGGCAAGGAGAGCATTAATCAGAGAAGCAGCCAATTGGCCCATGGTAACTCTGGAGGAGCTGCAGAGATCCACAGCTCAGGTGGGAGAATCTGTCCACAGGACAACTATTAGTCATGCCTTTATGGAAGAGTGGCAAGAAGAAAGCCATTGTTGAAAGAAAGTCAAAAGAAGTCCTGTTTGCAGTTTGAGAGAAGCTGGTGGGGGACACAGCAAACATGTAGAAGAAGGTGCTCTGGTCAGATGAGACCAAAATTTAACTTTTTGGCCTAAAAGCAAAATGTTATGTGTGGTGAAAAACTAACACTGCACCTCACCCTGAACACACCATCCCCACCGTGAAACATGGTGGTGACAGCATCATGTGTGGGGATACTTTTCTTCAGCAGGGACAGGGAGGCTGGTCAGAGTTGATGGGAAGATGGATGGAGCCAAATACAGGGCAATCTTAGAAGAAAACCTGTTATGCCCCATACACACGATCATTTTTCATGCCATTTTTTAAACCAACGTTTTTCTTGTCGTTTTTTTTCATGTTACCTCTCAAGCCTGTCTTGCGTACACACGATCATTAAAAAAAACGCTCGAGCAAAGCGCAGTGACGTACAACACGTACGACGGCACTATAAAGGGGAAGTTCCGTTCGAATGGCGCCACCCTTCATGTTAGTAAAGTTTGTTGAGCGACAATTCGCGCTTTTCAGCCTCGTGCTTTTCAGTCCGTTATTGTGTGATGAATGTGCTATCTCCATTACGAACGCTAGTTTTACCAGAACGAGCGCTCCCGTCTCATACTTGATTCTGAGCATGCGCGTTTTTTTCACGTCGTTAAAGCATACACACTATCGTTTTTCACGTCGTTAAAAAAAACGACATGAAAAACGACGTGAAAAAATAGAGCATGTTCGAAATTTTTAATGGCCGTTTTTTCACGTCGTTAAAAATGCTCTGGAGCATACACACGATCGGTTTTAATGCCCATTTTTAAAAATGCCATTTTTAACGGCATGAAAAACGATCGTGTGTACGGGGCATTAGAGTCTGCAAAAGACTTAAGACTGGGGCGGAGGATCACCTTCCAGCAGGACAATGACTCTGAACATACAGCCAGAGCTACAATGGAATGGTTTATATCAAAGCATATTCATGTGTTAGAATGGCCCAGTCAAAGTCCAGACCTAAATCCAATTGGCAATCTGTGGCAAGACTCGAAAATTGCTGTTCACAGATGATCCATCCAATCTGACAGAGCTTGAGCTGTTTTGCCAAAGAAGAATGGACAAACATTTCACTCTTTAGATGTGCAAAGCTGGTGGAGACAGCCCCAAAAAGACACGCAGCTGTAATGGCAGTGAAAGGTGGTTCTACAAAGTATTGACTCAGGGGGGCTGAATACAAATGCACGCAACACTTTTCACATATTTATTTGTGAAAAAGTATGAAAAACATTTATAATTTTCCTTCCACTTCCACTTCTATCACAGAAAAGCCCAATAAAATAAATTTACATTGTTGGTTGTAACATGACAAAATGTGGAGTTTCAAGGGGTATGAATACTTTTTCAAGGCACTGTATATGAGCTAGGACCTGCAATAGTGGGGAAAGCGTGGTTGGAGAGGTAGATAACCACCCAAGGGAATAACCCGTTTAGCAACTAAAAGAATAAATGGAACTAGCTTTTGAGCATGATTGGCGATGCCTGGGATACGCTCATTTACTGAGCTCCGGAGCAACTGCACTTTACAAAGTGCACAGTCTATTTGCCTTTAATAAATCATCCCCTATATGTCCAGTAAACTATGCAATAAGGAAGCAAGTATTGGCATTTTACAGAGTAGGGTAGGACGTGGACAAAGGGTAACCAGAAAAAGCTTGTTTGCATAACCGCTCATTGTTTCCACCCTTAGGCCACTATAGAATACATCAGTAATACAGGGGTCTAAAGATGGAGCCACAGCTTGTAGCATTCAACTGCTGATGGGTCTTTGGAAACTGCAGCACTGGATTGGAAAGAAGGTAGGAGACACCGGAGAGGCGAGTATTAAGCCTCGTACATGCGATTGGATTTCCATCGGACAAATCCGTGGAATTTTGTGCGAAGAACATTGGCCGTGAACTTGGTATACATACACAAAACTACGTGGTTTTCAAGCTATTTAGCGCCACCTTTGGGCAACTTCTGCTAATGTTATCTTATTAGCATTGGTTCGGAGCATGCGTGTTGTGTACACACGATCGGATAATCTGACAAGACACATTTGTTGTCGGAAAATTTGAAAGTATGCTATAAAACATTTGTTGTCGGAAATTCCAACAACAATTGTCCGATGGAGCGTACAAACGGTCGGATTATCCGACAAAACCCTTTCATCACACTTTTGTTGTCGGAAAATCCGATCGTGTGTACGAGGCTTAAGACTTGATGCACATGGACACTTGAGGCTATATATGATGTAAATTTTGGGGTATCTCTGCACCGAGGATATACAGCCGCCACATACAACTGACCATAGTAATGAATGGCTGTATGTGGCTGTACCTGGATTACTTGCATAAACCTGTGCATGGAAAAAGCCACGCACAGGTTTCCGCACAAAATATTTATGCTCAGTACGAATGCAAGAAGTGGAAACCCAAGTACAGCTGGCTGCAATGCATGGTTGTATCCAATACAGCTATTCATTATTATACGGTCGGCTGTACTCAGCAGCCGTGTATCTAGGGTGCAGAAATACACCTGCAATTTACATTATACGGCCATATTAAGCCCCATGTGCATGACACCTATTATTTTTACTATTGCAGGAAAGTGCCCTTAGGATGTTTACAGCATTACTGGGTCACTTTAAAAAGAAAAGAAATAAATAAATTCATATGCGGCTGCTGTGCAGTTTTCATTCTGGAGCTGTCTGCCCACACTTGTCAGGAAAGATGAGTGTTAGAGATATTTGCACTTTCTGTTACTTTTCTCTCTGGTTACCAGGCAACAGCTGCACCAGAATAATCCGCCAATAATACAACATTCCTTTATCATATTCAATTATTTAAACATAAAAAGAGGAGTCTCTTGAAAAATACACTGATCTGTCTGTATGTGGGCTTGGAAATACTGTGACAAATTGAGCAGAAACAAGCGAAACAAAAGAACTATAATGTTAGTAAAAACTCCTGAGCTGAGTACAATCTGTATCTGACCGAGGGATAGGGTTGCTCTATTATAAGCAGAAACAAATCAATTGTGTAATGTGTGTTGTCAAAACTGTTTTCACGCACTGCCCACGTGTAGATTTTTTTATTTCCCCGTATTTATATACACAGCTAGCTGTAAGGGATGCCATGACTTTCATAAAAGTGGACCCGTACGCAAGTGTTAAAGTGGACATCTGGACTAAACTAATATTGTCTAAATACAAGAGGTATGTGTTCTTACTATACTTTCTTACTTTTGGTGTGCTTTGTATATATTTTTTCCAGATCTGTACAGTAATCCATGATGAAACAACTTGTAATAAAGACCGGTCACTGCTGTGCTCTCTCTCCTTGTGCAGGGTGACTGGTCTTGTATCCGCCCCCTCCTCTAGTTTTATGAAAGCATCCTACAGTGAGAGGTCCTGCTGGAGGACTCACCTACAACTCTGCTCTATGAAGAGGCTAAGAACAGCACAAGGATGATGTCCTCACATTTTGGTTCAGCTTTAACCACTTAGCAACCACCTGCCGACAAATAACGTCGACAAGGTGGTTGCTTAACTCTGGGAGGACGTTATATAACGTCCTCCCAGAATCGCGCTCCCGCAAGCCCCCTCGCAGACGGGAATCTCCGTGACCACCGGGGACCCGGCGCATCATGAATCGCGGTAAATCGCCGCTGATAGCGCCGTTTACCACGTGATCGCTCCGTCAAATGACAGAGCAATCACTTGTAAACAGACCGGCGTCATGTGATGACGCCGGTTCCTCTCTCCCCTCTCTGTACCGATCGGTACAGTGTGAGAGGAGAGGGGTGGGAGCGGATCATGACCGCTCCCTCCCCCATGTCAGATCATGTCAGCTGTGGGCTGGATCTGTGACAATTGCAGTCACAGATCCAGCAATCCATCCATCCCTGCTCAGCCATCCCTGCGCAATACTTTGCAAAATACTCTGCGCAATACTCTGCAATACCCTGGTGCAATACTCTGCAATACCCTGGTGCAATACTCTTCAATACCCTGGTGCAATACTTTGCAATACCCTGGTGCAATACTCTGCAATACCCTGCGCAATACCCTGCAAAAAAATCTGCAATACCCTGCGCAATACTCTGCAATACCCTGCGCAATACTCTGCAATACCCTGCGCAATACTCTGCAATACCCTGCGCAATACTCTGCAAAATACTCTGCAATACCCTGCGCAATACTCTGCAATACCCTGCGCAATACTCTGCAATACCCTGCACAATACTCTGCAATACCCTGCACAATACTCTGCAATACCCTGCACAATACACCCTGCGCAATACTCTGCGCAATACCCCCTGTGCAGTACCCCGTGCAATACCCTGCCATACTCCGCAATGCCCTGCAATACTCCGCAATGCCCAGCAATACTCCGCAATGCCCTGCAATACTCCGCAATGCCCTGCAATGCCCGGCAATACTCTGCAATAACCACTTCCCGCCAGCCGGCCGTCATATGATGTCCTTGACTTTGTGCGGGGATATCTGAATGATGGGTGCAGCTACAGGCATCATTCAGATATTAGCTTTTTCAGCCGGCGATTCCCTACACCATAACAACAATCATAGTGGCTGTTCCGCCGCTTGATCATTCTTACGGGAGGCGAGAGGGGATGTCCCCCCCCGCCACCCTCCGGTGCTTCTACCGACTCACCGCTATGATCGAAGCCAGGATTGTTTTTTTTTTTTTTGTTTTGGTTTTTTTCAGGCTTCCTAGCCTAGAGGTGAGATGTGGGGTCTTATTGACCCCCCCCCCCATATCTCACTGTAAAGAGGACCTGTCATGCCATATTCCTATTACAAGGGATGTTTACGTTCCTTGTAATAGGTATAAAAGTGATCAAAAAAAAATTTGGGGCGGAAAAACATGTCAAACTAAAATAAATAAAGTAAAATTAGCAATAAAAAAAAAAATATTTTTTTAAAGCGCCCCTGTCCCCGTGAGCTCGCATACAGAAGCGAACGCATACGTAAGTCCCGCCCACATATGAAAACGGTGTTCAAACCACACATGTGAGGTATCGCCGCGAATGTTAGAGCGAGAGCAATAATTCTGGCCCTAGACCTCCTCTGTAACTCAAAACATGTAACCAGTAAAAATATTTAAAACATCGCCTATGGGGATTTTTAAGTAGCGAAGTTTGGCGCCATTCCACGAGCGTGTGCAATTTTGAAGGGTGACATGTTAGGTATCTATTTACTTGGCGTAACTTCATCTTTCACATTATGTAAAAACATTGGGCTAACTTTACTGTTTTTTTTTTTTTAGCACAAAACATTTTTTTCCGTAAAAAACACGTTAAAAAAATTGCCGCGCAAATATCGTGCGAGATAAAAAGTTGCAACGACCACCATTATATTCTCTAAGGTCTTTACTAAAAAAACATATATAATGTTTTGGGGTTCTATGTAATTTTCTAGCAAACAAATGATGATTTTTACATGTAGGAGACAAATGTCAGAATTGGCCTGGGTGCTCCAGAACGCCTGAAGGTGCTCCCTGCATGTTGGGCCTCTGTATGTGGCCACGCCGTGTAAAAGTCTCACACATGTGGTATCGCCATACTCGGGAGGAATAGCAGAATGTGTTTTGGGGTGTAATTTGTGGAATGCATATGCTGTGTGTGAGAAATAACCTGCTAATATGACAATTTTGTGAAAAAAAAAATCTTGATTTTGCAAAGAATTGTGGGAAAAAATGACAACTTCAAAAAACTCACAATGCCTCTTTCTAAATACCTTGGAATGTCTTCTTTCCAAAAAGGGGTCATTTGGGGGTTATTTGTACTTTTCTGGCATGTTAGGGTCCCAAGAAATGAGATCGGCCGTCAGTACTTCAGGTGTGATCAATTTTCAGATATTGGCACCATAGCTTGTGGACTCTATAACTTTCACAAAGACCAAATAATATACACCAATTTGTACTTATTTTTACCAAAGATATGTAGCAGTATAAATTGGCCAAAATTTATGAAGAAAAAATAGTAATTTGCAAAATTTTATAACAGAAACGAAAAAATTTTTTTTTTTTACCAGAATTTTCAGTCTTTTTTCTCTTATAGCGCAAAAAATAAAAAACCCAGCGGTGATTAAATACCACCAAAAGAAAGCTCTATTTGTGTGAAAAAAAGGACAAAAAATTCATATGGGTACAGTGTTGTATGACTGAGTAATTGTCATTCAAAATGTGAGAGCACCGAAAGCTGAAAATTGGTCTGGTTATTAAGGGGGTTTAAGTGCCCAGTGGTCAAGTGGTTAAAGGTGTTTTTTCACCCTAATGCATCCTATCCTAAAATTCTGACACTGACTGGCCCCCCAGCCTCCCCGTTTTACTCACCTGCGCCCGTTCGTTCCCTTGGCGGAGACGCGCTGTACCGCTCTGCCTGGGGGTTCTCGGCTCTTGATTGGATAGATTGATAGCAGTGCGGCCATTGGCTCCCGCTGCTGTCAATCAAATCCAATGATGCGGCCGCCAGGGGGGCGGGCCAAATCCGGCATTCTTTGTCTATGGACGCAAATGCTGGACTCGGGTGCACACCCGCAAGTTAATCCCCAGGGAGAGCGCTTCTCCCAGGGGGTTTACCGATGCGAGGGGAAGCCGCGAGCAGCGCCGGGGGGCCCCAGAAGACGAGGTTCGGGGCCACACTGTGCAAAATGAACTGCACAGTGGCGGTAAGTATGATATGTTTGTTATTTAAGAAAAAACAAAGGTTTAAAACCCTTTTAAGGTAAAGATACCTTAAAGCAGATGTGTAGGGGTTGGGGTGTATGCGAGATAACATGAAGCTTCTACTGAGGCACCATCCCCTAAGAATATGCGACTATGGGTCAAGAAAAGGGTTGAACGGGGTGGGACTTTGTGTGTGCCTCAGTGGAGTAAATAATTATAGGAATACCAGAATTTACAGAAAAATAATCAACTTTTATTTTTCTGCCATATGGCAGTAATATCAAAAAATGTATCCTTTCAAAACATGAAATAAAATCATGTTACAGTTCAGAAGATCAATATCGGGGTGTGCAATTCCCAGTCAAGAAGAATAAGAGGGCCTACGCGTTTCGCAGATTTCCGCTTCGTCAGGGCCTTTAAAAGCAGCACAATGGGATATTATATAAATTCCAGAAATAAACAAAAAGTTGGTAGAATATGTATATACATATCACAGCCAATGCATGTAAAAGAAGAAAAAGAGAAAAAATACACGGATCAACAATATACAAAAATAAATACAAATAAAGAGTAATGGTGAACATACAAAAGCACACATATTTTACTCCCTTTATGTTCACTAAAAATACATTCATGATTTTCAATATGCATTAATGCAGGTTAGATGTTGTGTTATATAGGAAGACACTTTATACTGTGTATGTGACTGCAGACATGTGCAGCGGTGTCCCACGAATCGAGGGGATGTGGAGGAGACAGAACCTCTACAATTCACATGATCTAAATATGTTGACATCATTACATGTGCTTAGTGTGTATCAATATCTATAAGAGGATACACTTACCAAGAAAACTGTGACCGTCCCCCTGCTGGGTCCTTTCTCCAGGAGTGGGTTTATGAGTTCCCAAACTACTTTCCCACTGGTTCCAATGTAGTCTGGGCAATTAGGGGGGTGCAGTTGGGTGTCCTTCCCTTCGTATACGATGAAGGCATACACATACCCTGTGGCTCGGTCACACAATTTATAGAGCTTCACCCCATAGCGGGCCCTTTTGCTGGGTATAAATTGTTTTATGCCCAGCCTGCCAGAAAATTTTATAAGGGACTCATCCACGCATATATGTTGGTCTGGGGTAAACAACTGGGGGAAGGTTTCAGAAAAATAATTTAGTAGCGGCCGAATTTTATAAAGCTTATCAAAATTTGGGTCATTTCGGGGAGGGCACTGGGTATTGTCATTGTAGTGTAGGAATCTCATAATCATGAGATATCTGGTCCTGGGCATTACTGAGGAAAAGATGGGCATATGGTAGATGGGGCGGGTTGACCAATATGAATGCAATTGATTTTTTCCGTTTAGTCCCATGCAGAATGTGAGGCCCAAAAAAATTCTAAACTCCTCCACTGTAAGGGCTCTCCACTCGTAGGGATGGGCATAAGAGGACGTTGGGTTGCTTGCTATGAACTGTTGGGCGTAAAGGTTGCACTGGGCCACAATTGATGCAAGCATGTCGTCAGTGAAAATTAAATTGAAAAAGTAAATCGGGGCAAAATTTTCTGTGTCGACCTGGACTCCTGGCTGGGCAGTGAAAGGGGGAATGTTGGCTTCTCCTGAATTAGGAGGAAGCCACAAGGGGTTCTGAAGGGAATAGGGAAGGCTGGCATGGGACCTAACCCTTTGGGACTGAGATGACACCCCACTGGTACGTGGCCTTGCTTGCCTGGTGGATGGCACTGCGGTGCTGGTGGATGGCACTGCCTCCTCAGCAGAATGCCTTCGTCTGGCGGGCGGTCCCTCCTCCTCCTCCTCCACTGAGGCTGTCAGTGTTCCACTGCTTAGGACAGGCTCGTAGTCCACGTCAGACTCATAGTCTGAATTTGCGGAGGAATCCGAATCGGAGAGCTCCCCGTTGCTCTCATCGGCCACAAGAATATTGTATGCCTCCTCGGCTGAAAATAATCTTCTAGCCATTGTTGGCACTGAAGGCACGTGGCACTAATACATGGCACTGATGACACTGATACGTGGCACTGATGACACTGATACGTGGCACTTATACGTGGCACTGATACGTGGCACTGATGACACTGATACGTGGCACTGATGACACTGATACGTGGCACTTATACGTGGCACTGATACGTGGCACTGATGACATTGGTACTTGGCACTGATGACAGGTGGCAGTGATGGCAGATGGCAAAGGCAGATGGCACTGGCAGATGGCACTGTTTTTTACTGTGTATGTGTTTTTTTCACTTACAATAACTGAAGCTGCAGCACAGATCTCTCTCTCTCCTCACACGCTGTCTCTGTGTGAGGAGAGAAAGCCGGCAATGAGAGATGATCTCATATGTTTACATTTGAGATCATCTCTCATTGGGCAGTGAGATCGAGTGCTGAATGGCCTCTGTGATTAGCCATTCAGCACGATCTGTGATTGGCTGTGTCAAAGGAACACGGCCAACACAGATTTTCCCCGATGCGCACTCGCGGTAGCGCGCGGGGAGAATGTAAATACAAGGACGGCCTGGGGACGTCCGCCCGACAGTTCAGATCCGCGCTGCAGCCGTCTTTCGGCTATAGCGCGGATCTGAAGTGGTTAACCACTTGAGATCAGCGCTATAGCTGATCGACGGCCACAGCACGGTCCTCAATTGCCGGGAGTCCGTCAATAGACGTCCTCCCCTTCGCGCGCACGCTGTGGTCACCGAGTCACTGAGACTCGGGTGATCACAAATCCGAGTAAGGGGCCAATCCCTGCCCCTTACCATGTGATCAGTTGTCAGCCAATGACAGCTGATCACGTGATGTAAACAAAAGCTCGGTAATGGTTTTTGTTTTCTCCTTGCGCTGACAGGGTGAGCATACAAAAAATGCAATCAACGGCTTATATGCAAGAGACATGGGGCCCGAAGAGAAAGAGGCAATTCTGCGTCATCTGTGACAATCAGTAGCCACTGCCAATGCCACCTATCAATGCCCACCACTGGTGCCAATCAGTGCCACCTAGCAGTGCTGCCTATCATTGCCCATCACTGCCAACTATGATTGCCACCTAGCAGTGCCACTTCTCAGTGCCCACCAGTGCCAACTAGCAATGCCACCTCTCAGTGCCCACCCTTGCCGCCTTATCGGTGCCCATCAGTGCAGTCTCATCAGTGTACATCAATGAAGGAGAAAAATTACCTTTTTTCTAAATTTTCTAACTAAATATTAACCACTTAAGCCCCGGACCAATACGGGTCATTATGACCAGGCCCCTTTTTGCGATTCGGCACTGCGTCGCTTTAACTGACAATTGCGTGGTCGTGCGACGTGGCTCCCAAACAAAATTGGCGTCCTTTTTTTCCTACAAATAGAGCTTTCTTTTGGTGGTATTTGATCACCTCGCGAAAATTTTGAAAAAAATGACATATTTTTTACTTTTTTCTATAATAAATATCCCCAAAAAATTTATAAAAAAACTTTTCTTTTCCTCAGTTTAGGCCGATACGTATTCGCAATCGGCGTTTATTGATTGGTTTGCGCAAAAATTATAGCGTTTACAAAATAGGGTATAGTTTTAAGGCATTTTTATTATTATTATTTTTTTAATAGTAATGGCGGCGATCAGTGATTTTTTTCGTGACTGCGACATTATGGCGGACATTATGGCGGACACATCGGACACTTTTGACACATTTTTGGGACCACTGTCATTTTCACAGCGATCAGTGCAATAAAAATGCACTGGTTACTGTGAAA
Source organism: Rana muscosa (assembly GCA_029206835.1). NCBI lineage: Eukaryota > Metazoa > Chordata > Amphibia > Anura > Ranidae > Rana > Rana muscosa. The sequence goes on from CM055117.1 coordinate 1,028,361,154, forward strand.
ATGACACTGGCAGTGAAGGGGTTAACCACTAGGGGCGCTGAAGGGGTTAAGTGTGCCTAGGGGCGTGTTACTAACTGAGGGGGGGCGTGGCTACGACTGACACGTCACCGATCTCCGCTCTGATTACACAGATCGCTGACATTGTCAGTAGAGGAGCGGGGAGATGCTGTGTTTACACACACATCTCCCCGCTCCGAGCCTCCGTGAGACGATCGCGGGGATCCCCGTGGCGATCGAGTCCGCGGGACCCGCGGTCCCACTCACGGGGAAGGCAGGGGGGTCGCGAGTGCGCCGCCGGTGGCGTGCGCGCGACCCTGACGTCGGCAGTTAAAGGGCCACGTACAGGTACGTGATTGTGCCTGTACGAGCCATTCTGCCGACGTATATATGCCGTGAGTGGTCGGCAAGTGGTTAAAATATCCTATTTTTTATTTTTTTGGTCTTTTGTATTTATAGAAAAAAAACAAAAACAAACGCAGAGGTGATCAAATAGCACCAAAAGAAAGCTCTATTTGTGGGAAAAAAATGATTAAAATTTAATTTGGTTACAGTGTTGTATGACCACGCAATTTTCATTCAAAGTGCATCAGCGCTGAAAGTTGAAAATGAGTCTGGGCAGGAAGGGGGTTTAAGTGGCCAGTAAGCAAGTGGTAATATAAGGCTACATGCACACGGACGTTTTTACAGCCGCTTGTTTGAGCGTTTTTTGCAGCTTAAAAACGCCTCTCCATGTTAGCCTATGGCCTCATGCCCACCATGGCGTTTTTGAGCTGTAAATGGCATAGCCGTTTTTAGGCCCCATGTACATCGGACGCTGGTGCAAAATCTTCTGAACTAAGGTTGAAACCGGCGTTTATAAACGCGCGTTTTGCCACGTTTGCATGCTGCGTTTATGTCTACAAGCGTTTAATTAGGAAACATCATAAGGACCTTCCCTAAGCTCAAAAAACAGTATTATTAACCATTTCAGCCAGTTTGTGATACCAGAGTGAGTAGCAGCAGCTGAGAGAGCAGCAGTGTACTTGTATTTAGCGTGTCACTTGCCACAAGTTGTGGATTGTCCACTTGCCACGTCACCTGCCACATCACCCAGTGTTGCCAACCGTCCGTAGATTTACGGACAGCTCATAAAAACAGGCATTTTTCTAACTGTCCGTGAATGTCCGTAGAAGCCGATCACTGCCATTAAAAATGGCTGTGATCAGATCGAGTGAGAACTGCGCATGCGCACGCAGTTCCGGAAATCCCCGAGACAATCCGATCCTGTGTCTGCGCCGCCTGCTGTTAAGCCGAATGCCAGCCCAGGAGCCGAGCGGGCTGAAGGAGGAGCCTCCGAGTGGACAGTGCAGTGGAGCCGGCGAGGGCTGGCAGCGGCACCATCCGCGAGTGAGATGGACAACACAGACCTGGCCCGTCAGACCCCCTGGACAGACACACAAGGCCCTGACAAGTGCCACTGGCCAGCACTGAGCACACCCTGCCCTGGCTGCAGCCCCCTGGCCACTGGTGAGTAAAACATGCACAGTGTGGAATGTGTACAGACATATAGCATAAAGCAGCTCATTGCTATCAGATATGGCCTTCTCTGCAGTGCTTTAACTTTTTTTTCAACTTTAATTTTTTTTCACTAAAAAAGTGTAGCGGGTACTTACTTTCCCGGGGTAATTTTTGAATTTTTCGGTGACACCAGTGGTGTGTCTCCGGCGGTCCACTGGGTGGCGCTGTCACCATGGGCCGTCGGACGGATACCGCTGTGTGCTGAGCCTACTTTTTGTCCTCTCTTGGCAGCGGTATGGTGGGGCGGGAAACCCGCCGTGCTTGCTGGGAGAGGGGATAAAGGGGGCCGGCCATCTTGGTCACGAGGAGTTGGTCCCTGGCACCTTTAGCCTGCGGACGGAGTTCGTGCTTGTCCTCTAGGCGGACTAGGCCTAGAGGACCACCGGAGATCGTGTTCCACCTCTGGCACCTTTAGCCTGGGGTGAGGTACTCGGACGGCGGTCCGGAGCTCAGTGCCCAACACTGAGTTTCGCGAGGGAAGGATCCTAAGGTACTCCGGAGATGGATGCCTGAATCCGAGGTGGGCGTAATGGACCGGGAAGAGCTCCTCATCTGAAGACCCGGTGCAGCATACTGCCGGTGACAAGTGAGTCTCTTGTCGGAGACCGTCCGGAAGGTGAATTTCCCTCGTGCGGAGACCATAATCCACTCTTTGGAGGAGAGTGGAGGATCGAACTTGTGTCTGGGCCTATTCGAACCCACACACCCTTTTCTGTTCTATAGCCAAGGGAGTCCATGTTATGTGTTAAATAAAGGAGTGTTGGACTTTAACGGTGTGTGGCTCAGTTCCTGGCAGACGAGGTTCTCGGAGACTCTTGGAGGGAGGATCCGATGCACAATACAGGCCCGAAGGTAAAGAAAGGCATTGCTGATACCACTTTTACACCTGTGGTGGAAGCAAGGCGTAGCGCACCCTCTCCCTCCCCTATCATACCCCTAGACCAGAGACATTGCGAGCAGAACTTTAATAGAGGGGACGGGGAGAAGGGAGGAACTGCCCGCTACACGTGGGGGCACGTCCGGGATATGTGTTGTGCATCACTTGGTAGAAGGTGTCTGCTGGACAGAGTTAAACGAATAGGCCAAAGTGCAGCCCTGCTCGAAAGTCGTGGACATGACCTCAAAAGGGGAAAGGCCCGCGCAGGAAGAGTGGTGAAAGGGGGAAAACCCAGCCGTGTGACGGACTACACGTGGGGGTTTTTAATTGCACTGCGCCACCAAACACAACCCCCACCGCTTAGTTCGTGGGCGTGTCTCAACCAAGCCAAAGTGGAAAAGACAGCGAACTGGAGCAAAAGGGGAGGAGTCCAATACGTGTGATGGACTACACGTGGGACATTGGCGCGAAAACTCTGCAGTGTGAGATGGAACAGCAACAGGTCGCCATGTTTGGACCCGCCTCATGGATTCCGGTTCACCCGGCAACTACAACATTGACTGCTGCTGCTCTGATAACGGATGCGGGGATCCGACTGAAGCCGAGGGGTTGATTCGCCCTATACTCATGTATGGACGTTGAGGCCCTGGGTATGATTTGCTCCGGGTGTTCGGGACTGGTGTGTCTGTTGAAGCCGTTCGGACGTTGTGAGGCCTGTGGGGAGTTCACGTTTGAAGTGGATCCGGAGGTTTAGAGGCCGAAAACCATCTACCCAGGCCGGGCTTCAGGTACCGCCACTCAGAATGGAGGAATCGCGGCTGTGAGAGTCACTACTGCGCACACTGCAACGACCGCGGAGGAGGTCGTGAAACATCAACGGGAGAAATCCGAGGATGCTGACTCGGTCACCACTGTCTCACAGCGTCCGCCACCGAAGAAAAGAACCAGCGTGGTAGCCCCGACCAGCGGTGGTGGTGGACCGTCTCGCATGCTTAAGCCAGACCCAGAGGGATCCCTTGACGGGAGTTCCGGACGTCCCAGGAAAGGACAAGGTAAGCCGGCAGAGAAGACTTGGTGTGAGGGAGGAGGTGTCGAGAAGGCATGGCCTAGCAAGTCCCCGGAGTGTGGATGTTCTGTTTCCACACATGGCTACATACCCGCGGAGGAGTGTGACACCTCCGACCTGGAATCTCTCTCTGATATGGGAGATGATGCCCTGATAGATGACTTGTTTGCCAAGAAGGGCTGGGACAAGATACCGCTTGCTTCATTCCGTGGAATTCGGAATTCACCTATGTCCATAGGGGAGAGCACACCCCGGGTGGAGGCGTCAGCGCCTGAAGGAGAATCCCTTCCTCAACTTGTCCCTGCATCCCCGGTGCCATCTGTATCTGACGCTGGGGTTAAGAGACTGTTGCTGCGGCCTCCAATGCCCAGAATTGAGGTGGTCAAGGCACCTCGTCATCCAGACTCATTTGTTTTGCCTGGTGAAGGGGACAGAGCTACCATGCCTCCTTTGGCAAGACTACAGCGCTTATTTAGCCAAAAGGTTGCAGCGGAGTACGGATGGGAGTACCCCTACTTATCGAAGGACTTGCTATATGAGGTGGAAGTGTGCCGGGAGCGCTGGTACAATGACTTTGTGTGGACCCACCTCAAAGTTCCACACGCCCGCAGATACCTAACATGTTCTCCAAAGGCTTCACAGCGCTTCAAAGACTGCAAGGCAGAATGGATGGTGGAAAGACACATCCACGCAGACAAAGTAGTGATCAGGCGCAAAGAAGGCGAAGATGTAGAATACCATCTAGAGACTATGGATCAGCACTTGAAGCCACTGATTCTGCCACATCCCCGCTTTTACCTTTAGGAGAGAAAGACTCCAATATTATCATGCTGCTGAACTTTCTGGGGTAGATAGGGTTAGAGAGAAAGGAGAAGAAGTTCCACGGGTGCAGTTACCGCGAGGCTGTCATCAGGTGGCGGTGTCGCGCAACGTTACAAACACTTTTCACGCACTCACTCTTTGGAGAAACAGGGATTTCTTTTAGGAGAAGTTTCTTTTCCTCATACACACGGATACATGTGTCAGGGTTTTACATGTTAAATTCTATTTCTTTTCCCTCTGCAGGAGAACATCCCAGCAAGATTACATACTCTGGGGAGGTTTTTAGTTAGGATGGGGAGGGAAAAGTAAAATGTTGAAATGTGATTTTCATGTTGAAAATCCTCTTTTATTACAGGGACTCAGACACAACTTCTTCGTTAGGAGAGTTTCCAAAAAGTTTTTGTTTTTCAATTATTAATGGTTTCTGGACTGGATCATGTCAGTTGTTGAGGATGTGGTTTACTCCAGACACTGGGGACCAGTGTCAAATGACAGGGGGGAGTATGTAGCGGGTACTTACTTTCCCGGGGTAATTTTTTAATTTTTCGGTGACACCAGTGGTGTGTCTCCGGCGGTCCACTGGGTGGCGCTGTCACCATGGGCCGACAGACGGATACCGCTGTGTCTGTGTGCTGAGCCTACTTTTTGTCCTCTCTTGGCAGCGGTATGGTGGGGCGGGGAACCCGCCGTGCTTGCTGGGAGAGGGGATAAAGGGGGCCGGCCATCTTGGTCACGAGGAGTTGGTCCCTGGCACCTTTAGCCTGCGGACGGAGTTCGTGCTTGTCCTCTAGGCGGACTAGGCCTAGAGGACCACCGGAGATCGTGTTCCACCTCTGGCACCTTTAGCCTGGGGTGAGGTACTCGGACGGCGGTCCGGAGCTCAGTGCCCAACACTGAGTTCCGCGAGGGAAGGATCCTAAGGTACTCCGGAGATGGATGCCTGAATCCGAGGTGGGCGTAATGGACCGGGAAGAGCTCCTCATCTGAAGACCCGGTGCAGCATACTGCCGGTGATGGGTGAGTCTCTTGTCGGAGACCGTCCGGAAGGTGAATTTCCCTCGTGCGGAGACCATAACCCACTCTTTGGAGGAGAGTGGAGGATCGAACTTGTGTCTGGGCCTATTCACACCCACACCCCCTTTTCTGTTCTATAGCCAAGGGAGTCCATGTTATGTGTTAAATAAAGGAGTGTTGGACTTTAACGGTGTGGGGCTCAGTTCCTGGCAGACAAGGTTCTCGGAGACTCTTGGAGGGAGGATCCGATGCACAACACAGGCCCGAAGGTAAAGAAAGGCATTGCTGATACCACTTTTACACCTGTGGTGGAAGCCAGGCGTAGCGCACCCTCTCCCTCCCCTATCATACCCCTAGACCAGAGACATTGCGAGCAGAACTTTAATAGAGGGGACGGGGAGAGGGGAAGAACTGCCCACTACAAAAGTAAACCATCTCAAGAAGGCTGGGACTACCTAATGTGCAAACAGTGCTTGCCGTTCTAGTTTAGTGTCTTAATTTAGTGACTAAATACTATCAGTGTATAAATAATGATGGTGGATATTAAATACATTAAATGTTCATTGTTCAATGATAAAGTAATAAACTCATAGCATGACCAAATGATATATAAGTAAATAGTGAGTAAATATATATGATTATTGTATACAATCTCTGTCTTGCTATATCCGTTATCCTGTCCAACTCCTGTACCCTGTCCGCAGCCTCTGACCACGGCTTGTACCATGTCCGCAGCCTCTGACTACCGCTTGTATCATGTCTGCAGTCTCTGACCATCTCCTGTATCATGTCTGCAGTCTCTGACCATTCTCCTGTATCATGTCTGCACTCTCTAACCATCTCTTGACTTTAATCATGTCTGCAGTCTGTGAGGGGGTGTCTGGAGAGGAAGCAAGAGGAGTCAGATGTGTGTTGGCTGTGGAGAAGAGATTATAGGATAACACCAAAGCCACCAACCTGGAGCCGTCTGACTGAGCCCTGCACAGTGCACCTGAGAGGAGGTCAGTGACAGCGCCACCAGGCCAGTCTGAGGTTACTGATGTAAGGGGGGAGTGAATACAATAATTTAAGGGGGCATTGATATAAAGGTTCTCCCTTGTATTATTAATCCCCCTTACCTTAGTGTATTCACTCTGTGGATGGTGGTCTCTGGTCACCAGAGCCCCCCCCCCCCACATCAGAGTTCCTGGAATTTCCCTTTACATCAGATTCTGCAGGATTCCCCCTTACAGTGCAAGCGGGAACTCTGTGGTGGACCCTGCTGTAAAGGGGAACTCTGATGTAAAGGGCAAAGCTGCAGACCCTGATGTAAAGGGGAATGCAGTGGACTCTGATGTAAGGTGGTCTCTGGTGACCAGAGCCCCCCCTTACATTAGAGTTCCCTCTTATATCATAGTCTGCAGCATTCCCCTTTACATCAGAGTTCCCTTGCACTGTAAGGGGAAATCCTGCAGACTCTGTAAGGGGGATCTCTGTGTTGGGTTATATTAATCTGACCTTCATGTAAATGGAGAAATATGGTTTTTGAATCTTGTTTAAATTTAAACACATTACTAATAGCACTAGCTACATGTTTAAAGTTAAAATATTGATATTTGCACTGATTAGCACTGAAAAGTGCCATTTCAGGCACTTTTTTTGTAGTGTGAGTAAAAAATGTGGCTCTGCCAGTAAATGTCACGCGTATTTAGAAATGGTGCCGTTCGTAAACTTTGGCGTCCTGCCAGTAAATTTCACTTCGGGGGGTTGGCAACACTGACGTCACATGCCACAAGTTGTGGATTGTCCACAATGCAATGCAAGCAATTACAGTTTTTTTTTTTTATATATATTTTTAATGGTTATTCATTTGCCATAATTTTTGAGTTTTTCAATGTAAAAAAATAGGTCACCTTTAAAAACGCTTATAAACGAAAACACGGCTAAACGCCGGTACCCGCATTTAGCGTCTGAAACGTGGAAATCTTTGGCGTCTGAACGCATTTTTTTGCTTTCTGAAAAACAAGGTTAAACGCAACTGGGCCAGTTCACACCTTAGAAAGGCAGCCCGGATGCGTTCCAGGTGCTTTTCTGCATGCGCGTTTTTGATGCAGTCCAGTGCTTTTCCCCCCCCCCCTTCTTTTCTTAGGCCTAATGCCCACAGACATTTTAAAAAACGGGCTGTAAAGCTAGTACAGACGCCAGGAAAAAAAGCAGCGTTTTTTCCGCGTTTTGCATTGAATTCAATGCACGTTTCCCCGCACTAGCTTTCTGTATTCAAAATGAATGGTTCCCTATGGGAGCCCATTGATTTGAATAGAGGTCACACCAGAAGTCGGATCAAGATGATCCGACTTGCAGGGCGACTCGAGAACCATGAAGGGGAACTCAGCGAAAATGAAAAAAAAAAATTGCGTGAGGTTTCCCCCAGGACGATACCAGACCCTTCGGTCTGGTATGGATCTTGAGGGGAAGCCCCCACACCAAAAAAAAATGGTGTGGGGGTTCCCCCAGGATCCACACCAGACCCTTATCCCGAGCACGCAGCCCGGCAGGTCATTGGGCCCTATTCACCATCCCACCACCTTTTTTTTCTTCCCATCATGTGCAACTTTAAATACTCAGCGGACACCCTCCAGAGGCTAAGGAATACTGCCTCAACATTACCAACCTCCACCCAAAAAATACTACGAAAAGAACAACTGCTAAGGATCAATCGACAATCGACTATCAAAAACACGAAAACACCACTTCAACTACAACATATAGCTTGCGCCCTGATCAACACCAGATCGGCAGTCAAGCACAGACAGGAAATTCACGACTTCATCACGCAAAACGACATAGATTGCCTCTTTATCACGGAAAGCTGGCTAACACCTGACTGTAACACCATCCTAACAGAATTGGTGCCTGAGAACTACTCCATCCTAACTGAGCATAGAACAGGACAAAGAGGAGGAGGCCTAGCAGTGATCTTCAAATCTCACCTCTCTATCATCAAACCAACTCTACAGAACTCATTGCCGTTCATGGAGACACTCACTCTGCAACTCCAAACAACACCCCAGGACACCATTCACATACTGCTATGCTACAGACCGCCAGGACCAAAGACAAATCTCCTCACACCCTTTACCGAATTCATCTCGACATACACTTTAAAAACCAAAAACTTCCTATTACTCGGGGACTTCAATCTCTGGGCTAACTCCACTCAGGACCCCATCGCCACCTCCTGCATCAACCAATTGGAAGAATTAGGTCTGCAGCAACTGATAAATGCCCCCACGCATGGATCGGGGCACATTCTGGACCTCATCTTCAAACAAAATCTGGACATCAACACAGTGGACAACATGCCGTTACCATGGACGGATCACCACGCTATCAAATTTAAACTTACCACCAACACCATCTCCCAAAAATCAGAACACTCAATAACAACAAAATGGACAAGATCTCAGAAGAAACTACACTCGGAACTCTTCAAAATGACTCTATCAAATAAAATAGGAACGCAAAATCTCAACCACTCAACGGAACAAACACTCAACTCCTTAAACAAAGCATTACTACAAACAGCAGACACAGTCGCTCCGAGACGCAGGGCCCTCATTCGCAGAAACAACTCCGGCTGGTTTAATGACACTCTTACCCTACTGAAGCAAGAACGCAGAAGAGCCGAAGGAGCCTGGAGAAGAAACCCAACTAAGGAAAACCACATTAATTACAAAGCACTCACTAAGAAATATCACAAAGCAATTTTCAAAGCAAAAAAGGAACATTTCTCAAACACCATCAAAAAAGGCCTAAACCGACCTCGTGAACTCTTCAAACTAGTAACTCAAACTATGAACCCCACCTGCCTAGAACCTTCAGCAAACGAAACACAAGAGTTCTGTAATGAGCTATCGGACTTTTTTATCGACAAAATCGAAAACATTCGAGAATCAATTCAACAGAAAAAAACAACCAACCCTGCTCTGCCAAAGCAAATAGAGGAAATCAATATGAACACTATACAATTGACAAAATTTTCGCTGGTCCCGATCACCATCGACACCACCAAAAATATAATCAGAAGCCTCAGAGACAGCACATCTCCAAATGACATAATCTCTACAAAACTCCTGAAAGAATGTACCGACATTTTAGCACCCACCATAACACACCTCGTAAATCAATCATTCAAAGAAGGTATTGTTCCAATCTCTCTCAAGCAAGGCATAATCAAACCCCTCCTAAAGAAACCCAACCTGGACCCCAAAGACCCAAACTACCGCAGACCGGTAACAAGCCTCAACACCATCTCCAAGATCATGGAGAAAGCAGTAGTACAACAGCTACAACTCTATTTGGACACCCACAAACTCTTGGATCCACTACAATCAGGCTTCCGCCCAGGCCATGGCACAGAAACAGCACTTCTTAAAATATGGGATGACACCCTCGAAGCAGCAGATGACGGAGAATCATGTCTCCTGGTGCTGCTGGACCTCAGTGCAGCGTTCGACACAGTAGACCACAAAACTCTACTCATTCGCCTTAAAGAAGTAGCCGGAGTCGCAGACCCTGACCTACACTGGTTCGCATCCTTCCTAGACAATCGTTCCCAGACAGTGAAACTAGGAGCCTTCACCTCTGAAACTCGCACAATTTCTTGCGGAGTCCCCCAAGGATCACCCCTGTCACCCGTGCTCTTTAACATCTACCTCCGCCCACTCCTCAAAATCATCAGCAAACAGGGCCTGTGCTACCACTCATATGCTGACGACACCCAACTCTACTTTCGTATCACCGGGAAAAAAGACCAATATCACGGATTGGAAACCTGTCTCACATTGATCGATGAATGGATGACTGAGAATTCCCTCAAACTCAACGGATCCAAAACAGAACTCCTTCTCCTCCACGCAAACCGAAAGACAAAAACTAAGTCTTCTTGGACACTCCCCACTATCCTTGGACAGACCGTTACCCCGAGCACCAAAGTCAAAAGTCTCGGAGTCATCTTTGACTCGGAGATGTCGATGGACGCACAAATTGGATCAGTAGTCAGCGGAGCTCACCATCTCCTCCGTCTACTACGTAGACTCATCCCCTTCATCCCAAAAGAGGATACAGCAGTAGTAGTTGGAACAATTATCAACTCCCGACTCGATTACGCAAACGCCCTCTACCTCGGACTACCCAAATACCAGATTTCGCGCCTACAAGTCATCCAGAACACGGCTGCCAGGCTGGTAACGGGAAAAAAACCTTGGGAATCCATCACCCCATCACTAAGGACCCTTCATTGGCTAACCGTAAAGGATCGGATCACATTCAAGACCCTCTGTCTCACCCACAAGTGCACACAGGGAAACGCTCCACAATATCTATGCGAGAAGATAAAACACTACACCCTCAATCGCAATCTCCGATCAACCAACCAAAACCTCCTTCACATCCCCAAGTCCCGCTACAAATCAAAGGGAGAACGAAGATTTGCAGTCCAAGGACCACGGCTATGGAACGCTCTACCCACCAACATCCGCATGGAAGAAAACCACCGGGCCTTCAGGAAAAAACTTAAGACCCACCTATTCTGAAGGGTCAGGATGTCACTGGATGCAAAGCGCCTTGAGGCGATTTAGTTCGCATTTGTAGCGCTATACAAGTTATTCACTCACTCACTCACTCAGTAAAGGGGGGCGAGTGAGCGCCCCCCCTCCTAGACCATACCAAGCCACATGCCCTCAACATGGGGGGGTTGGTGCTTTGGGGCATGGGGGGGGCACTGCGCCCCCACCACAAAGCACCTTGTCCCCATGTTGATGGGGACAAGGGCCTCTTCCCGACAACCCTGGCCGTTGGTTGTCGGGGTCTGCGGGCGGGGGGCTTATCGGAATCTGCAAGCCCCTTTTAATAAGGGGGCCCCCCAGATCCCGGCCCCCCACCCTATGTGAATGAGTATGGGGTACATTGTACCCCTACCCATTCACCTAGTGGAAAAAAAATGTCAATAAAAAAACACACTACACAGGTTTTTAAAGTAATTTATTAGGCAGCTCCGGGGGTCTTCTTTCGACTTCGGGGGTCTTCTTCCAACTTCGGGGGTCTCTTCTGACTTCGGGAGTCTCTTCTTTTGCTCTCCGGTGTCATCTCCGCGCTCTCTGGTTCTTCTCCCGCTCTCCGGTGCTTTCTGCCTTCTGCCAGGTCTTCATCGTCGTCTTCTTCCCTCTTCTCTCCTCCCGATGTTGACTCGATGCTTTCTGCCGCTATAATGCCGTGTCCACGGAGCGCAACGACTTATATAGGCATGGGGCGTGGTCACCGGGTGATGCCACCCGGTGACCCCGCCCCCGTATGTCACATTCCCATCATTCCCCTGGACTCATTCACATAGGGTGGGGGGCCGGGATCTGGGGTCCCCCTTATTAAAAGGGGCTTTCAGATTCCGATAAGCCCCCCGCCCGCAGACCCCGACAACCAACGGCCAGGGTTGTGGGGAAGAGGCCTTTGTCCCCATCAACATGGGGACAAGGTGCTTTGGGGTGGGGGGGGGGCAGCAGGGCGCTTGTCCCCACCCCCTTCCTGACTGGCCGGGCTGCGTGCACGGATAAGGGTCTGGTATGGATTTTGGGGGGACCCCATGCCGTTTTTTTGGCGTAGGGGGTTCCCCTTGAAATCCATACCAGACCTAAGGGCCTGGAATGCTCTTGGAGGGGAACCCATGCTGTTTTTTATTTTTTTATTTGGTGTGGAGTTCCCCCCCATGATTCATACCAAACACAGGGGACAGCGAGCGCGAGGTGTGCAGTACCCTGTCGCAGAGAACCAGCGTGATGGGATCGCGCTGGAAACATTCTCGCGGGCAGGTACTGGCAAAGAAGCCTGTCCTGGAGGCGCTGTGGTTCACGCTCAAGTCGAGTCCAAGTTGCCTCGCAAAGTCGCGCTGCCCCTGTGTGAACCGGCACACGAGTCGCCCCTCAAGTCGGATCATCTTGATCCAACTTCTGGTGCGGCCTCTATTCAAATCAATTGGCTCCCATAGGGAACCATTGATTTTGAATAGAGACAGAGAAACGCTGCTGATATTTTTATTTACTATCACATTGCGCCGCCGGTTCACACGCCTAATCAATGATTTATCCGGTGCAATTAAGGTATGAACCGGCGCAGCGCAGTGTTCTTAGTAAATCACCCCCACTGTGTGATAGAAGCCTTGTAAGTAAAAGGCCTATGTTTTGTGGAGCTGAACACAAGGTTTGGCTATCTAGGAGAGAGGGGCATGTACTGTGTAATCAGTGATAGATAAACTAGATTTTAATTCATTTTGTTTTTCATTTTTGAATCTCTGTGTTATTATTTTAAATGCTATTATTAGTCACACAGTATATGCAAAGGTTTCTCTATCCATGCCAAACAGTGTGGATGCAGGAATCTCCCCCGCTGGCTATTGCATTCAGATGAACACAGTGCCTGTGGCTATCTGAATCCCCAGACTGATAGATTTTTCAACTGAAGTTTTTGAAGTTGGGTGGCTCCTCAGAAATTAGGTCACAGGCTCCCCCATACCCAGAAGAACAAGGTATTTCCTTAAGGCTCCAATAGAAGGGTGGACCAATAGCAAATATAAGTATAAGTGTGTCAGGGTTGGGTATGCTTTAAAGAAACAACAAAATGACAGGGTCTCTTTAATCTCTTGCCACCTCTTGTACACATATTTGAGCCTCACTGAAATAGGTCTTCTTCCATGAGTCTTCATACATGGGTACATATGTTTATGCTTGGAATGTTCTGCATAGAGCGCTCCCAGCACAGAGTCTGGGCTCTCACTAAAAGCCCTGGGCCTTGTACTAACAATCAGGAACTGGGGAGCCCAGTTCCGGATCTGTGATAGCCTTTGAGTGAGTATTGTAGTGATTAATCACTGTACAGCCTGCACCATGTTTTTTTCTCTCTTCTGAATGGAGAGAAAGATACATTGTAACTTTTTCTTTCTGCCAGAGGAAAAAAATGTAAAGAAACAAAAATGTGTAAAATAAAAAAATAGGGTAAAAACCGAAAGAAAAAAGATATTATAGCTAGATCATGGTTTGATCTAGGCCAGGATTAGGGTCAAAGGTCAAGGTCAAAGGTTGTGGTCAGTGTATTTTAGGTAGGATTAATAAAAAATAAATTGTGTGTGTTTTAGGTTAGTTAAAAAAACAAAACAAAATGCACACCATTGTTTTTGGATTGTACTACGGGTACAAACAACAACAAACATACTGTACACAAATGTGGTATTGCTGCAATAGTCAGGAGCTGGAGATTTTATTTTGGGTACAACTTGGTGGTAGCTTATGGTAATAGCAAGAAATATACTGTTACATTTCTGTTACCCATTTTCCACTAAATGAAAGCCCAATTTGTAACAAAAAAATAAAATACCAAAGTACAATCTGCTTGGATACACTAAGTAGTTGCGATGATAAGTTTTACGAACATACAGTATGTCAAATTTGCAAAACTGTGTTTAGGCATTAGGATTTGTTTTATCATCCATCATGAAGGGGTTAAGCATGTTTTGTTACATGTAGACATCCTGGGGTACATTTTTTTCAAACGTTTTCATTTTGTATTTTTTAGTCTTCCATTTTGAATGGCATTAATTGCATTAAAACTACTTACAAACTGCACTTAACCCAGTAAATTATGGCCCATTTTAAATCACTAGTATAAAATTTGATATGGTCAGCAAGACTATTTAAACATAAATTTTCCAACACGTCCAAATGATTTATGTATTTGTGCTGATGGTGACAATAAGTTATGCTGAGAACTATCAGGGTACCCAAGAGGGACAACTTTCTGCCTCCACCCCCATCCCCTGTATTATTTAACACTTAAATGCATTGCTTGATGCTGTGACTGTCATAGCACAGTCTGCTGACACAGCACTACCTGGCTGGAAAAATCCTCCTCTCAGTTCTTTGTCTTGGCTGGCAGTCTACAACACATATTTCACCCTGCTTCGTGTTATGAGATGCAGTACTCTTGTATAGTGTGCATACGCTCTAAAATAGTTTTAGCGTTCTGCTTTGTGTCAAGCTGCAACTTGGGAGCTGAACAAATTCCCATTATTATGGACTCTGGCAACCACTTTGTGGTGCCTCTTGGTTGAATAGAGGCAATACCCGCACCCTGTCACACATAAAACTGGCGATGAACCATCCAGGACTAGGCCAGAGGTCACAACACCTCAACTGTAGGTCTCTTTAAATACACAATACTGTGTCTGTTATACGTGTAACATTTATTGTCTTTTTAACATCTCAGATAGGTCCAGAGGTAAATTAACAATGTGTGTTTTTCCTAAGGTGTCTCACAGCAGGGGTCCGGTGCGTGCTGGTTCACCATTTCAGGTCCGATTTCAGCTCAAATTTTAGTCTGAATTCGCACCTGAAACGGACCAAAAAACGCACATCGGACCTCCATAGAGAGTCGGTCAAAATCTCCTGCTATTGTGAATTGGATGCAGGGATCCCGCATCCAATTCGCAATGGTGTGAACCCAGCCTCAAGGTTTTGTGACTAAAGCCTCGTACACACGACCGAGTTTCTCGGCAAGAACCAGCAAGAAACTTGCTGGCAGAGCTTTCTTGCCGAGTAAATCGGTCGTGTGTACGCGGCTATCATGTTTCTCGTCAAGAAAACCGGCAAGAATCTCGACGAGAAAAATAGAGAACCTGCTCTCTTTTTTCTCGTCGAGATTCTTGTCAGCAGGTTTCTCGACGAGAAAAGTGTGTGTGTGTGCACTTACCTGTCCTCTGGGAAGCCTGCGCATGCTTGAAATGACTTTGACGCATGCGCGGTAGCTTCCTAGGCATAGGTAGGGTGTAGCAAGATGGCGGCGACGGCATCGAATGTGACGAGCGCACGCTCGTCGTAGTCGATTACGTCACCCCGTTCGCTCCATTCAAAGAACCGCGGGTTCTTTGAAAGGAGCGTGTGTACACTCGGCCGGGACAAGTTTCTTGTCCAAGAACGATGTGTTTTTTCTTGCCGAGATTCTCGGCCGTGTGTACGAGGCTTCAAAGGTGTCCTTTCCTATAACAGAAAGTTGGGAGTTATACATTAATACAGAGATCCCCATATTAATAATTCCTAAGACAAATGGTTTAGACTTGTAATTCTGAGTATAGCACACCTCTTCTTGAGCCGACATGGTGGACCATTCCTATATGAGGTAATCTACCCATCTCGTCTTGCAGCCATCTTTCTTCCATGATCTCACAGCAGTCCAGTCAGCGTAACAGGCCTTGAATAAGAAACATATGACTAGTCAAAAACTAGTAAAAAAAATAAGGATACATTTAAGTTGGAACCGAAAACAATTATAGATGAACCACATTTCCTAACACATTTCATTTAAAGCAGATGTAAACCAAGGACTAATGACATTAAGTAGGTGAAGAGGAGGCATTGCACACGGCAAACAGGTTTTCCTTTCTCTCTCTCACACCGCCCCAAAGATGCTGCTTGCAGGACTTTTTCTAAAGTCCTGCAAGCGCACCGCTCCAGTGTGAAAGCACTCGGCTTTCATACAGGAGTGACAGGAGAGGCGCTATTTTAGCGCTAAAGTGCCTGTAAAGTGCCTCAGTGTGAAAGTGGCCTTAAGGTTACAGGGGACATGTACACATATATCAAAAGTACGCTTTCATCGTTTATATACAAATTTAATTCATTATAATTTTGTTGCAATATAAATATTTAAACTTTTTAACCTCTGTATGTAGCTGCTTGGATGAATCGGTCCTTTGGAGCTGCTTTTGAGACCGTATAAAAGCTGAAATATAGGACTGTGTCTGATTTGTTCAAGGAAAAATGTTTCATTGTCATAAAATAAACGGAAGAATTACATTTCTTTTTGTGGCTAGCTCAAAACTATATTATAAATGAGCCTCAATGATCCTACCAACCTTCAAAAGTCCTAATCCTCACACTTGCTCCAGGTCAGTGACCCTGAGAGGCTGAAGAAGTCTTCATTAACCACTTCCACACCGGGCTTTTTTTACCACCTCAATACCAGGCCTATTATGGCACTTTTCTCCTACATGTACAAATCATCATTCTTTTGCTAGAAAATCACTCAGAACCCCGAAACATTATATATGTTTTTTTAGCAGACAACCTAGGGAATAAAATGTATAAAGGTATTTGCGCAATAATTTTTCAAACGCCTTTTTTTTTTTTTTAATTGCTTCATGAATTAAAAAATAACAAAACAGTAAAGTTAGCCCAATTTTTTTGTAAAATATGAAAGATGATGTTACACCGAGTAAATAGATACCTAACATGTCACGCTTTAAAATTGCACACACTCATGGAATGGTACTTAACCACTTGTCCCCCGCCCACTGTCAATTGACGGCGGGCGGAGGATACTCTCGTTCTGGGAGGACGTCATATGACGTCCTCCCTTTAAAACGAGCTAGGAGGCGCGCGCGCCCGCCGCGTTCACAAGGCCCCGGTGCGCGTGCCCGGCGGCCGCGATTGCCGCCGGGCACCCGCGATTGCCCGGGAAACGAGCAGGAAAGTGGATCTCTGTGTGTAAACACAGAGATCCACGTCCTGTGAGGGAGAGGGGACCGATGGTGTGTCCCTTGTACATAGGGACAACCATCGGTCACCTCCCCCAGTCAGTCACCTCCCCCCACAGTAAGAACACATTGAGGGAACATATTTAACCCCTTCCCGCCCCCTAGTGGTTAACCCCTTCCCTGCCAATCACATTTATACAGTAATCAATGCATTTTTATAGCAGGGATCGCTGTATAAACGTGAATGGTCCCAAAAATGTGTCAAAAGTGTCCGATGTGTCCGCCGCAATATCGCAGTCACAATAAAAAATCGCAGATCGCCGCCATTACTAATAAAAAAATAAAAATGCTATAAATCTATCCCCTATTTTGTACACGCTATAACTTTTGCGCAAACCAATCAATACGCGCTTATTGCGATTTTTTTTTTACCAAAAATATGTAGAAGAATACGTATTGGCCTAAACTGAGGAAAATTTTATTTAAAAAAAAAAAATGGGTATTTATTATAGCAAAAAGTAAAAAATAGTGTTTTTTTTCCAAACTGGACGCTCTTCTTTTGTTTATAGCGCAAAAAATAAAAACCGCAGAGGTGATCAAATACCACCTAAAGAAAGCTCTATTTGTGGGAAAAAAAGGACACAAATTTCGTTTGGGAGCCACGTCGCACGACCGCGCAATTGTCATTCAAAGTGTGACAGCGCTGAAAGCTGAAAAATGGCTTGGGCAGGAAGGGGGTTTTCGTGCACAGTAGAGAAGTGGTTACAAATCTCCATAGGCGACGCTTTGAAAATTTGTACAGGTTACCAGGTTAGAGTTACAGAGGAGGTCTAGTGCTAGAATTGTTGCACGTGCTCTAACGCACGCGGCGATACCTCACATATGTGGTTTGAACGGCGTTTACATATGTGGGTGGGTCTTACGTGTGCGTTCGCTTCTGATCGCGAGCTTCCGGGAACAGGGGCATTTTAAATTTATTTTTTTATTATTTATTTTTTTATTTTACTTAATTTTTTTTATTTTTACACTTTTTTTTGGATCACTTTTATTCCTATTACAAGAAATGTAAACATCCCCTGTAATAGGAATTGTTAGTGACAGGTCCTCTTTATGGAGAGATGCGGGGTCAATAAAACCCCACATCTCTCCTCCAGGCTGGAAAGCATGAGATCGTGAAAAAAATTTCACCAATCTCATGCTTACTAGCCGCAATGGCGGCTTTGTTTACTTCTGAGGACCCGGGCGTGACATCATCACATCGCGCCCGGGCCTCCGATGGTCATAGAGATGACAGGTGACCATCTGGTCACCAGTCATCTCTATGGTTCACCTCCGGCGCCCCCGATGGCATGAGAGAGCCCGGAGATGCACCGGATGGCGGCGGGAGGGGGGGATGTCCCCTCCCGCCGCCTATAAGAACGATCAAGCGGCGGAACCGCCGCTATGATCATTCTTATGGTGCACAGAATTGCCGGCAGAACAGAAGGATATCTGAATGATGCCTCTAGCTGCAGGCATCATTCAGATATCCCCCCACAAAGCCCAGGAAGTCATATGACGTCCACCCAGGATGGGAGATCCCATCTGTGGACGTCATATTACTATGGGCGGGTAGGGAAGTGGTTAAAGTGGTTGTAAAGGCAGAAGGCTTTTTATCTTAAAGGGGTTGTAAGGGTACGTGTTTTTTCACTTAAATCCAATGACGTGGCCGCCGGGGGGCGGGACCGAGTCATACATGCGGAGTGGATGCCGAGTGGATGACACGGGAGCGCGCCCGCAAGATAACCCCCTCGGGAGAGAGCTTTCCAGAGGGGGTTAGCTTTTGCGGGGAGGAGCCGCGAGAGCTGCCGTGGGACCCCAGAAGAGGATGATCGGGGCAACTCTGTGCAAAACGAACTGCACAGTGGAGGTAAGTATGACATTTTTGTTATTTTTGTTATTTTTTTAAAGGAACCTTTAGTACCACTTTAATGCATTCTATGCATCAAGATAAAAATCCGGGCGGGGCTGGGCCGTGGCTCTGTGTCTGAATGAATACAGGGAGCTGTGGCTCGGATCAGATGCCCCCATAGCAAGCTGCTTGCTGTGGGGCTCTCGGCAGGAAGGAGCACCGAGCAGGGACCCGAGAAGAGGAGGATCGGGGCTGCTCTGTGCAAAACCAACTGCACAGAGGAGGTAAGTATAACATGGTTGTTATTTTTAACTAAAAAAAACAAACAAGACTTTAGTATCGCTTTAAGTAAACGTTTTATTAAAGTGGTTGTAAACCCTTACTTATACCCAATGAAATGACTGGCCTCAGGTGATATGCAGAGATTAAACAAATTCAGAAGTTGTACCTTTTTATCTGCAGTCATCTTTTCTCTATATTAGAATTTATAAAGCTTGTCTGAGTTGTCGGAAACAAAGTGGGTGGAGAGCTGAAATTACACTCTGCATAGGGCGGTGAGAAGAGCTCTGAGAGGGAAGGGACACACCCCGCTTCACACAGCAAACAGGAACAGAGCTGAGGTTGTCAATCAGCTGGAGCTCCCTCCTCTGTCACCTTTTTCTGTCTTGGTGTCAGGAAAACTTATCAGATAACAGAGGAACAGGGCAGCAGACAGAAGTGACACTTGATGCTCTTAATTAAAACAAGTACACACTATAGAGTTATATGCTTTGTTCCAATTTCTTGTCTGAGGCTTACAACCACTTTAAAGCAGACCTTTCCATCTATTAAATCTTCTGCCCTTGTTGTTGTTTTAACTTTGGATAGTAAAACATTTTTTTTTGTCAGTAAATACCTTATACAGCCCACTTCCTGTTTCTTGTCTGGTAAAAAGCCTAGGCATATGACATCATGCACATCTCTCTCTCTCTCACTCTAGTGAGTGTTTGCCAAAAAGGGGGGGGGAGTCATAAGAGGGCCAATGAGAGCTGCAGATCTTCAGCTGCCCCAGTTAAAATGGATGCAGCCAGACTCAGTGGAGGGAGATTTCTGCAGCATATTTGGCAAGTACAGAATCACAGTATATATAAAATAATATGCAAAGTGGTTGGAGGGAAGCTTCTGAATGGCAAAGATGTTATTATTACAAATTATCTGAGCAGACTGCAGTTCCTCTTTAAAGACTGTAAAAACTGAAATAAAGGACTGCATCTGTGTTGTCCAAAATGACGTTTCAGAAAATTAAATGAAGCATTAAATTGTTGCTGTTGGATGCCCAGATACCCTTTTTAAATGAGGGTCAAATATTCTACACGCTTCAGAAGTTCTACTCCACATATTTTCTGCCTTTAGACCAGAAGGTCGGGGAACTGGTGCTTCCAGAAGAGATCGGCAGTGGTAGCCTCCATTCTTCCTTAACCACTTCCTGACCGCCCACCACATATATACAGCGGCAGGGCAGCCCGGCTGCGCGAACCAACGTACCTGTACGTCAGTCCATGCATTAGATACAGTGGGCGTGCCTGTCCGACAGCCGGAGCTTGCCCGCTTGTCTGTCAGACTCGATGTCCGCCGGCCACCCGCGATCGAATAGAAGAGGCAGGACGGGGATCTGCCTATTTAAACAAGGCGAATCCCCGTTCTGACAGGGGAGGAGAGAGATCAGCTGTTCCTAGTGATCAGGAATAGCGATCTCTCTCTACTCCCAGTCAGTCCATCCCCCTGACAGCTAGAAAGCACTTCACTTAACCCTTTGGTCACCACTAATGTTAGCCCCTTCCCTGCCAGTGCCATTTATACAGTGATCAGTGTATTTTTATAGCTACAACTGATGACTAATGTAAGGGGATACTTCAAATCTCACAGTCTGAGTTTTTCATTTCTAGCCATTCTTATTTGTTTAATATCATAATTATTATGAAGAAAGTGTTATAAAATATTCTCTAAGTTATTTAGGATTAAATGGTTGGTATGGTTAGGCTGCATTGACATTGTAAATCTTCCATTATAGTGACTAGGATTACATATAAGATTTACATACTACACCACATACTATAGGGATCTTTGTAATCCCCACTGATCATTAAATTCACACATGGACTATTGCGGTGCAGTGTGCACACTTTCCATAGACTTGTGTTCCTGTGTATGGAGATATGTGCTGATACAGTACTTTATATAGTACCCTGACTTTGTGGATGGGGTGACAAGAGATTATCAGAAGATCAGGAGGCTATATGCATCCCCCAGACATGTCTATATATCTGTGTTCAAACCTGGGTGCTAACCCTAATGAAATCATATTTGTGCACGTCAACTAATGTTTTAGGTGCATATTTTCCGGTAGAGATTTATTGAAGCTAAGCTTGCCCAAGTCAAAAGGAGAAACACTAAAAGTTCAAATGTTTGTTCACACGTGAATTTTGGAGTAGAATCTAAAAAACAAAGAAGAATGTGTATGTTCTTGTCCTCCTGGGTGGTGTTCTTCCTTCAGGTTATATAGTACTGCAGCTAATCACTTCTGTGTAATTACTTAGGAAGTGACTCAACATAAGTGACCTCGTTTGTAAAAGGTCAAAAAGCCAACTACTTCGAGGTCATGTTCGCACCAACAATAGACTACATTTATTGTTATAGGAAAAAAATAGAAAGGTGGAAGTGTTGTATTTACTACAGGGCACAAATGATCCTGTGCCTAGGACAGAAGAATTAGAAGGGGAGCATGACTAACTTTGGAAAATCTATTTTTATTTTGGGTAAATGCTGATTAGTTATAGCAAAGCCTAGCAGCAGGGTGCGGTAAGAGAGGCAGGTCTTTGTATGGAATGCGTAAAGGGATCAAAAGGCTCTCTGTAGCTCCAAAAGCCAACTACTTTGCAGTAATGTCTGCATGACCTCATATGCCACATAGTAATCATTCATCTATTAAAGTGGTTTTAAACCTATGATATGAAAAATGAACAAAGTATGTCCCATTTTGGTGTGTACTTGCCTCAATCCAAAGCACCTAGTGTGCTTCCTCTCAGATCTCTACCCTTTTGTTATCTGCATGAGTCACTTCTGACAGTCTAATGTGACACCAAGCAATCTTGGGAGATGGCCCACCCCCAGCTTACAGAAGTTGACTGACCGCCTCAGTTATGCATGTTTCCCAGTAAAACTGTGTAGGGGAGGGTGTGTCCATTCCCTCCACTCAGATTACACTCAGCTCTGTGCTCTATACCTGCTTGCTGACCACCCCATAGCAGATTTACTGCTGCAGGGCGGCCGCACTGTGCAGAATCACGTATATATATTGTGAGGGGGTTAGCTCGGCAGCGGGTGTGTGTGACCCCCGGGATGGGCTCCCCACACAAAACAGGCCCAGCAAACGGAGGTTGTGGTTTTCAAAATCAAAAAAAGGTGCGGTTTATTTTCTATTTACAGTGACAAAACACAGCAAAGCAAAAGAAACATAACCAAAATAAATCCTGGTCAAGTTGACCTCTGACTAAACATACAGGTTTCCTAACTAACAACTGGGATCAGCCTAGTGCTGTCCTAGTCCCTAAGTCCCTGGTTTTAAATGTCCAAGCAAATAGCCACACAGGCTTTTTCTCACCGCACAGGGGTTCACTCTCCCTAGACAGTCCACACAGGTCTGGTTCCAGGCATGAGCTAACATCTAATGAAGCTGGGAGTTCTTATAGAGGCCTAAATGAGCTGACAAGCTTCAGCTGGTCTCATCAACTCCCTGTCTCATCAACCAGGTGACTTTACCTTCCTGCTGTCACATACCCCCCCCTCTTGTTTTAACCTCGGGGTTGGAACACCAGCAATCAGGCATTCATGTACTCGAGACAAAGCATCCACATTCCCCATTTGAACGCCAGGGCGATGCTTTACTGTGAAGTTGAATTCCTGGAGGGCCAGGAACCACCTATTCACTCTTCTATTTGTTTCCTTGTTTTGAGCCATCCACTTTAACGGAGCGTGATCCGTAACCATGTCAAAGTGCCTACCTAGCAGGTAGTACCGAAGGGAATCTAGAGCCCACTTCACCGCTAAACACTCCTTTTCAACGGTGGCGTAATTTACCTCATGGGACTTCAACTTCCTGCTGAGGTAAATGACTGGGTGCTCTTCCCCGTTCCAGACCTGGGACAATACTGCTCCTAACCCCACATCTGACGCATCACTTTGTACGACAAAGTCTTTAGAGAAGTCGGGTGAGTACAACACTGGCTGGCTACATAAGGCTTGTTTCAAGAATTGGAATGCTGCCTCAGCCTCGGGGGTCCATTTAATCATGACCGACCCTTTCCCCTTCGTCAGGTTGGTTAGGGGCACAGCCTTAGAAGCAAAGTGGGGAATGAATCGCCGATAATACCCAGCGATTCCCAGAAAGGCTCGTACCTGCTTCTTGCTGTTGGGACGTGGCCAACTCTGGATGGCCTCGACTTTGTTGAGTTGGGGTTTTATTACTCCCCTCCCAATGGTGTACCCAAGATATTTGGCCTCCTCCTGCCCAATGGTACACTTCTTGGGGTTAGCCGTAAACCCCGCTTCCCGAACAGAGTCCAGGACTGCTTGCACTTTTGGCAGATGTGAGGCCCAATCTGTGCTATGGACAATTACGTCATCCAGGTAAGCCGCAGCATACTTCCGATGGGGCCTCAGCATCTGGTCCATTTTCCGCTGGAATGTGGCCGGCGCATTCTGTAACCCAAACGGCATTCTTTTATATTGGAACGCCCCGTCTGGGGTTACAAATGCGGTTTTCTCTTTGGCCGACTTGGCCAGGGGGATTTGCCAATACCCTTTTGTGAGGTCAAGAGTCGTCATGTATCGGGCTGTTCCCAGCCGGTCGATCAACTCATCTATACGTGGCATGGGGTAGGTGTCAAATTTTGTAACTTTGTTCAACTGACGAAAATCGTTACAAAATCGCCAGCTCCCATCCGGTTTAGGCACCAACACGATGGGACTAGACCAATCACTTTGGGACTCCTCTATCACCCCTAAGTTCAGCATTTTCTGTACTTCCTCCCGTATTGCCTCCCGTCGAGCCTCTGGGATCCGATAGGGTTTTAACTTCACCCTTTCACCGGGCGGGGTAATGATGTCATGCTCTACCCCAGATGTTTGTCCCGGCAGCTCAGAGAATACCTCCTTGTTGCGAAGCACAAACTCCTTAACCTCCTGTTGTTGGGGTTGTGACAAGGTGGCTGCTATTCCAACCTCAGGAATCACGCAACCAGTTTGAGCTGGTGACCAAGTGTCTGCGACTAGGGACTCTCTATCCCTCCAGGCTTTCAACAGATTAACGTGATAGATCTGTTCGGGCTTTCGCCTTCCTGGTTGTCTGACCTTGTAATTCACTTCGCTCACTTTTTCCATTATCTCGTAGGGGCCTTGCCATTTGGCAAGGAATTTACTTTCAACCGTAGGGACAAGTACCAATATCCTATCCCCCGGGGAAAAGGTACGGGTCTTGGCTCCACGGTTGTACACTCTCTGCTGTGCCAACTGCGCTTGGGCCAAATGTTCCTTCACGATGGGCATTACCTGTGCAATTCGGTCTTGCATCAGGGCGACATGCTCAATCACACTCCTGTGGGGAGAACTCTCACTTTCCCAAGTTTCCTTGGCAATATCCAACAGCCCTCTTGGGTGTCTCCCATACAGTAACTCAAAGGGGGAGAATCCCGTAGAGGATTGGGGCACCTCCCTAATAGCAAACATCAAATAAGGAAGTAAACAGTCCCAATCCTTTCCATCTCTATCCACCACTTTCTTCAACATTTGTTTTAGGGTTTTGTTGAATCTTTCAACCAGCCCATCGGTTTGGGGGTGATACACAGACGTACGCAATTGCGTCACTTTGAACAATTTACACAGCTCTTTCATAACCCGGGACATAAAGGGTGTACCTTGGTCCGTAAGCAGTTCTTTACAAATACCCACCCGGCTAAAAACAAGAGATAGCTCTTTGGCTATGGTTTTGGCCGAGGTATTTCGGAGAGGGATCGCTTCTGGATAACGGGTGGCATAGTCCATTATAACTAATATGTACTGGTGCCCCCTAGCGGACTTGATTATAGGACCTACCAAATCCATGGCGATCCTCTCAAACGGGACCTCAATGATGGGTAGAGGGACCAGCGGGCTACGGAAATGTGGCATCGGGGCCAACCTCTGACACACAGGGCAGGAGGAACAATAATTTTCTACGTCCTTCATCACCCCCGGCCAATAGAATCTCTGTAATACCCTCTCTCGGGTTTTCTCTGTCCCCAGATGACCTCCAAGAATGTGCCCATGGGCCAACTCCAACACCAACTTCCTGTAAGGTTTGGGCACCACAAGCTGCTCAACGGTTTCTTCTGCCCTTTTTGCCACCCGATACAGTAGGTCCTTCTCTACGCTGAAGTATGGGTAAGTGCAGGTATTATCTGGGTTCACTAACTCGCCATCTATTTTCACTACGTTTTCCCGTGCCTTTATTAGGGCGGGGTCTTTCAACTGTTCTGTGGCAAAGTTTTCCCTGTGAACCTCAAGATCAGAAAACTCCACAGACGGTAGGTTTTCGTCTGAGGAGGTGGGCTCCTCTCCAGTTTCTTGAGTCTCCCCTGCCAATACTGATAAGGGAAATTCCGGAGAGTCCTCACCACTCTCAGGGGAGTTCTGGCTATCACATTCCTGGTACATAGGGGCACCAGTGAGGGGCTCAGGATCATCCCACAGTTCCCAGAACTTCGGAAAATCCCTTCCCACAATGGCGTCATACGGTAACTGAGATACTAAGCCCACTGGATGAGAGAGGGTACCTTTGGGGGTCTCGAAACACACTGTAGTCACTGGATACTCTCGGGTGTCCCCATGCACACAAATAACAGCTACCTTGCTATTCCCAGAGACCTCTGTTTTAACTAACTCAGCCTTTATCAGGGTCACAAGGCTACCTGAATCCAGCAATACCACAACATTTCTACCATTAACACACATTTTGCATAAATGTTTCTCAGTTCCTCGAATGGCAGTGCATGCGACTGTCGCACACAGCGACTGACGTCTGTCCGTCAGAAAGTCACATTGCATGGGTTCCTCCACAACCGGGCAATTGGCTGCAATATGTCCCGCTTGCCGGCAGCGGTAGCAAACGATCCTTCTTGCCGCCTCTTGAGCCGCTGATTTCCCAGGCTGTTCTCGCCAAACTTGGGGTAGAGCTCCCACCCTCTCACTCTCTCCACCCTTACCCCTTGGAATCCTCTTATCCGCCCCTGGGGATGGTCTGGTCTTAGGGTGGAAAGTCCGAGTGTCTCTGGAAGAGGCCGTCAGGTTCTCTGTAGCCAAGTATTTCTCCACACGATCCACAAGACCATCGGCCGTCTCTGGGTCTCCATGGCTTACCCACTTTTGGATGGCAGTAGGAAGAGCTCTCAAAAACCGATCCATTACAACACGTTCCACAATCTTTGGTGCGGACAAAGTCTCTGGCTGTAGCCACTTTCTGCTCAGGTGAATGAGATCATACATTTGAGACCTGGGGGGTTTTCCAAGCTGGAAAGTCCAGTTATGCACACGCTGAGCCCGGACAGCCTGGGTGACACCCAGCCTTGCCAATATTTCAGCTTTTAGCATCACATAGTCTTTTGCTTGGTCAGGCTCTAGGTCATAGTAAGCCTTCTGCGATTCACCAGTTAACAGAGGAGCCACCAGTCCAGCCCACTGCTCCTCAGGCCACTTTTCTCTTTCAGCAGTCCTTTCAAATGTGGTCAAAAATACCTCTGGATCATCCTCTCCAGTCATTTTTGTCAATAAACGACTCACCCCAAAGGACGCGGTATTAGTGGGACGGCTTTCCTCACTGGTCTGCGGACGTTGCTGCATTACTGCTTCCATTTGTTGTAGTCTCTGCTCTTGCTTCTGTAACAGGTCTATGAAGCGGGCCTCAGATTGCTGCTGGGCTTGTTGATGAGCTTGCTGCTGGGCTGCAAGGCTCCTTTGCAAACCTGCATTTGTCTGCTGTTGATTGGCATTTGCTAGAGCCAGCTGTTTCAGTATCTCCTCCATGCTGGCTTAAAAAAAACTGCCCGCATTCTCCACCAACTGTGAGGGGGTTAGCTCGGCAGCGGGTGTGTGTGACCCCCGGGATGGGCTCCCCACACAAAACAGGCCCAGCAAACGGAGGTTGTGGTTTTCAAAATCAAAAAAAGGTGCGGTTTATTTTCTATTTACAGTGACAAAACACAGCAAAGCAAAAGAAACATAACCAAAATAAATCCTGGTCAAGTTGACCTCTGACTAAACATACAGGTTTCCTAACTAACAACTGGGATCAGCCTAGTGCTGTCCTAGTCCCTAAGTCCCTGGTTTTAAATGT
This sequence comes from Rana muscosa, assembly GCA_029206835.1. NCBI lineage: Eukaryota > Metazoa > Chordata > Amphibia > Anura > Ranidae > Rana > Rana muscosa. Next base: position 1,028,388,336 of record CM055117.1, read on the forward strand.
CCAAGCAAATAGCCACACAGGCTTTTTCTCACCGCACAGGGGTTCACTCTCCCTAGACAGTCCACACAGGTCTGGTTCCAGGCATGAGCTAACATCTAATGAAGCTGGGAGTTCTTATAGAGGCCTAAATGAGCTGACAAGCTTCAGCTGGTCTCATCAACTCCCTGTCTGCACGACGCCCAGCCCTCTCCCTAGAGGTATGAGTCATCCATGAGCCCACTAGCCTTATACAACTCTCCACCTAGTTGTATAAGTCGGCGTAAAGCCTGAATCTGGGCGAAATATATCTACCCCCCTGGATGCAACCAGGTGACTTTACCTTCCTGCTGTCACAATATATATATGTGATTCTGCACCGCCGAGTTTAGGGCACGAGTGCGTGCCGCCGCCGGCTCGCTCCCACTGTGATTTTACATTGATCAGCGGGTTTTGCGGACCCGATTTCTACCAGCACTGCTGATCGTTCGTTACAAGAACAGAATGGCATTCTGCCTATGTAAACAAGGCAGACTGTCATTCTGTCAGTATAGAAAACATGGATCCTGTGATTCTGTAAAGCAGAAACACAGATCCATGCCTTCCAGTAGTAAAAGCACCTCCCCCACTACACTGTAACATTAGCTAGGCACACATTTAACCCTTTGATTGTCCCTTATGTTAACCCCTTTCCTGCCAGTGTTATTAGTACAGTCCCAAAAAGAGTGTCAGTTAGGTGTCCAATTTGTCCGCCACAATATCGCAGTCCCGCTATAAGTCGCTGATCGCCATTACTAGTAAAAAATATATAAATAAAAAAAGAAATATAAATATCCCATAGTTTGTACATCCTATAACGTTCAATATACGCTTATTGGGATTTTTTGCCCCAAAAATATGTAGCAGAATACATATTGGCCTAAATTTATGAAGAAATGTGATTTAATTTTTTTTTATTGGATACGTTTTAGAGCAGAATGTAAAAAATATATATATTTTTCAAAATTGTCGGTCATTCTTTGGTCCTAGTGCAAAAAATAAAAACCGCACTGGTGATCAAATACCACCAAAAGAAAGCTCTATTTGTGGGGAAAAGGGACATACATTTTGTTTGGGTACAGTGTTGCACGACTGCGCAATTGTCAGTAAAAGTAATGCGGTTCCGTATCGCAAAAAATGGCCTGGTCAGGAAGGGGGGGCAGCATACACCTTTGGGTGAATAACTCGCAAACTGGGCGGGTCTGAGCATAAAGACAATTTTTTATTTACATGGAATAGAGGTATTGGACTGAATAATTGCTCATCCAAACTCTGCCGTGGACAATCTGGCAGAGTCCACCTTGTAATGAGAAATAAAGGTGTTCCTGGAGGACCAGGTCGCTGCTCGGCAAATAGTTTCTGAGGACACTCTGCAGTAGGCCGCCCAGGAGGTCGCCATTGCCCTTGTAGAATGTGCCTTTAAGCCCTCAGGTATTTGCGTTTGACTCTAACCCTTTTTGATGGTCTTCACCAGCCATGTTGCGATGGTGCGAGAGGTTGCTGCTTGACCTCTTCTAAAGCCGTGTGGGATGACCAGGAGGTTTTCCGACTTCCTAAGGTCGTTTGTTGTTGAAAGGTAGGTTAGAATGTTAGTTCTTACATCCAGCGGATGTGGATCCCCTTGTTCTGTGGAGAGAGCAGGAAGGTTAATCTCTTGATTGAAGTGGAAGGAGGATGATACCTTCGGAATAAACCGATCAGATGGTCTTAGGACTACTTTGTGTGGGTAGACGATTAAGTATGGTTCTTTCGCCAGTAGAGCCTGCATCTCTGAGACTCTCTTGGCCGATGTTATTGCAATTAAGAAGGTGACTTTGAGTGTTAAGTCCCACAAGGAGATATTTTCTAACGGAAAGAATGGTTCATGTGATAGAACTTCTAGTACAATCGAAAGATCCCAGGTCGGGAATGAAGGCTTTCTGGGAGGCCTTATCTTTAGGCAGGCCCTCTGGAACTGAATGACTAGGGGCTCTTGCGCCCACTTGACTCCTGTCATGGCAGATAATGCCGACACGTGAACTTTTAAGGTACTTGACCCGAGGCTTTCTCTAGGCCTAACTGGAGAAACTCAAGGATTTGAGCAACTGTTGGAGATGATGGGTTCCAGTCTTGTTGCTGTGCTGTGCAACTGAGAGAAACTTCTCCCAGATCCTCTTATAGGTACTGTTGGTGGTGCATCTTCTGGCTTGAAGAAGAGTTTCTACCACTTTTTGGGAGCAACCTTGGTTTAGGAACCTAGCCCTTTCAATCTCCAGGCTGTCAGATGCATCCTTTCCGGGAATGGATGAAGAAGTTGCCCCTGGGAGAGTAGATCCGCTGCTGGTGGAAGCGGTAATGGTCTCGCTGTATTCAGGTGAAGGAGAGTGGTAAACCATGGCCATCTCGGCCAAAAAGGAAGGTCTGTTATTACTGTGGATGATGACCTCTTGAGCCTGAGAAGAAATCTCGGTATGAGAGGTGTCGGGGGGAAAGATGTAACCCAGATGGAAGTTCCACTCGTGTTGTAGGCAATCTGTCCCCTTCGCTAACGGGCAGGGGGTTCTTGTCAGATACCTCCGGCACTTTGCGTTGTCTGGAGTCGCTGCCAGGTCTATATCCGGCCTGCCTCAAGTTCTTGTTATGAGGGAAAAGGCTTGGTGACTCAGAGCCCATTCGTTGTTGGAAATTAAGCTTCTGCTTAGTGCGTCGGCCAGCTGGTTCTGGGTTCCTGGGACATACATCGCCCTTAACCCCGACAGATTCACTTGCGCCCATTCGAGGACTGGGCGGACTTCCTGCATCATGGAGCGACTTTTGGTGCCTCCTTGCCTGTTGATATAGGCAACTGCCACCCTGTTGTCCATCTTCAATAGGACTTCTTTCCCTTTCAGGAGAGGACTGAAAGCTAGGAGAGCTTGGAACGCTGCTTTCATCTCTAGGATGTTCGGTACCACATCCTGTGTCTCAAAAGACCAACGGCCTTGGACTGCAAGTTGCTGGTAGTGTGCTCCCCAGCCTTCCCTGCTGGCGTCCGAAGTGATCACCTCCTGGGGAGGAGTAACTATGCGCTTGTACCTTTTTAGGTTGTGCAATCGGGTCCACCACCATAGTGATTGTTTGACTTCCTTTCGGATGTTGATTCGTTGAGACATCGATACCCTGTTCCATTGTCTCAAGAATGACATCTGGAGAGGTCTTGTGTTCCACTGGGCCCATTGGACCATAGGGATGGTTGCTGATAGCGACCCCATGATGCTGAGACATTCTCTGGCTGGGAGTGTGTTGGATAAGAGTAATCTCTTTGCCTTTTGGATTATAATGGGAATTTTCTCTTGAGGAAGCTCTATGGTGTTGAGTCTGGTATCCAGTTCTGCCCCCAGGAAGACCATTCTCTGAGTAGGTTGGAGATTGCTTTTCTTCCAGTTTATCAGCCATCCGAATTTTCGCAAGGTGGATGTTAGAGTGTCTCAGTGGAGTAGAAGAGACTCTTGGTTGCCTGCGAGCAGTAGGATGTCATCCAGATAATGGTGGACTCTTAATCCTTGCTCCCTTAGTAGGGCTATCACTGGTAGCAGGACCATGGTGAATATTCTGGGAGTGGTAGAAATCCCGAACGGAAGGCTTTTAAACTGAAAATGTTGATGGTTTACCGAGAAACGAAGAAGCTTCTGGAATGCGGTGTGAATGGGAACATGCAGGTAATCGTCCTTTAAATCCACGGAGAGCATCCAATCGCCGATATTTATGGCATAGAGGATTGACTGTAAGCTTTCCATCTTGAATGTCTCCACTAGGATTGAGCGATTGAGATTTTTTAGGTCTAGGACGGGGCGCAGATCCCCGGTCTTTTTCTTCACCAAAAACAGAGGGGAGTAGAAACCTTTCCCCCTTGTTGTCTAGGTCTTCTGTCTGAAGGAATGATTCCAGACTTTCCACCGGTGACCTTTGAAATGGCCGAATCCAGCTTCTCTCCGAAGAGGTTTGTGCCGTCAAATGGGATCTTACACCAATTAGACTTTGAGGAGGGGTCTGCTGACCACGGTTTTAGCCAGAGTGCCCTCTTGGCCATCACTGAGCTTAACATTGCTCTTGATGTTGACTTTATCATGTCTACAGAGGCCTCTGCGACAAAATCGCCTGCAAGGCTGAGTTCCTGGAGAGCAGCGATTACTCTCTCTTGTTCCATGCCTTCTGCTACCAACTTCTCAGCGTTGGAGGACCAGCTTGAGATAGCTCTTCCCACTGCTGCTAGTGTTATTGCTGGCCTGCAGGCACCACCTACAGATAGGTAGGCTCTCTTAAGATCCAGATCGATCATTCTGTCAGTACATCTGTAAATGTGACCGCATCTTCTATTGGAAGGGTTACGTGCCTGGCTAGGCGCATCAAGGAGGAGTCTACCACTGGTGGTGTTACTAGTGGATTGACACTGGATTCCTTTAGCGGATACAGTTTGGCAAGTCTATTGCTGAGACTGGTCTTCTTCTCAGGTTTTTGCCATTCATCTTTTATTAAGTCTTCCAGCTCATCGATAAATGAGAAGGTTTCTGGATCTTTTTTGAGGTTCGGAAAATATTTCTTCGCCTTTTGCAGAGTTTCTTTTTCCTCTTCCCATTCTATAGCTTCCTTCACTGACTTTATGAAGGGTTCTATAAGTGAGAAGTCAAAACCGGTGGATAACTCCAAGTCCTCATTGTCAGATAGGGGGTCTGACTTTCTAGACGTGAGGGAGTCGCAGGTGAAGTGCCTTGCACTGATCTGCTCGTTTCAGATTCTGCGATTTGCAGGGATGTGTGTCTAGCCGGCTCGCTTCTTAGCTCTCTCTCTCTGGTTGCTTCATCCAAGCATGTGCGACAGGCCAGCTTGTCCGGAAGTGCTATGGCACCGCAAACTCAGCATGAATTCCCTGATGGATGGGAACGCTGAGGGGGAGGAGAGCGTCTGCGTGAAGGAGACCTCCTGTAGTAGGAGTGGCTGTGCCGTGAATGAGACTTTGAACGGCTCCTTCTGAGACTTGAGCGACTTCGTCTTGTGCGTGAGCGACTTCTACCGCAGTCTGAGCGGCTTTGTCTATGGCTTGAGCGGCTTCTTCTGGATGGCTCTTGTCGTCTTGAATCTGACGATCTGGCCAACCTGATAGGGCTGTCCAATTTAGACAGCATTAGTGACAGGCTCTCTTTTTCAATCTTCACTACTTACCAATCTTTCCCCCCCCCCTTACCTATTAGGCTGGTGATGGTCTACCGAGGCAGCGACCTCCATGAGGAGTGATATAGTCCCCCCTACAACAGACAGTAGGAAATGAGCATGCAGGCAGTAGGTAAGGTGAAACCAAGAAAGGTAAAGTGACCCGAGGAGCTTACCTGAAGGAAGAGACAGCAGTGCAATCTATCCCACTGAAAAAACGCTGTTGACAGGTGCAGTGTTCAAGAGAAAAACAGCAAAAAATTTGGGTTTTTAAAATTGCCGCCGCCGTTGCTCGGTGATGACGTCATGACCGCGCATGCGCCGTAGCGTCGTGAGCAAGCCAGCACCATCTTGGAAGCTGAAAAGACACAGGAATCACCATTGTGAGCCTGTAGGATACCCCCCACCTGTCCGCGCATGCGCGGAAGTGATTGGATGCTCAGCACCATACACACAGCCTGTTGTGGGACTACAGGGTGCAGAAAAAAACAGTTTTTTCGTGACAGTTACACAGGAGAGCTGGAGGCCGCTATAGAGACCTGATTAAGGTCTGTGAGGAGCTGGCACTCATCCCTGAGGATCGGAATGCTTGTAGGACTACAAGGCTCAGGTTAGTGTAATGCTGAAAGGGGTGCACAGAAGAGCTGGTGGTCGCTGCAGAATAAACCTATTTAAGGTTTGTGAAATGCTGGCAACATACCCCTGAGACCATCAGAGTGGGGTTCCTTCCATAGAGCTCATTTAGAGGCTGTACAGGATAGGACTTCCACCCAGGAGAGGCTGAACCTGGCTGGGGCGAAAGCGGTAAGGGGGTTCATCTTTGATGTCCTTGTCAGGTGAGGAAAAAAGAGAATATCTGGGCGGGGGCCCTCTCTGGGATTAATAGCTAAACGGTCCTATCAGGTTGTGGGGGCGGAGCCACAACCCAAAGGTGTATGCTGCCATGATGATGCGACAGGAAAGCCTTTTTCTTATGTGTGTTAGAAGGCTGTAGAAGCTGGCATGGTTGTGGCCAACGTGGTACGTTATTACATGTATGATGGGAATGTCCTGAAGCCGAGTTTTCTGGAAGGCTGTTAAGGATCAGATTGCAGATATCCTGGAAATAGACATCCCATTCTCCTCGGTCTATTTCCGCCTCCATGTGCCTACTATTCCGCTCAATCAATACAAAAAAATTCACTTTACTGCACTTCTTAAATGCTGCCAAACAGTTAATACCTATATACTGGAAGTGAACTCAGGTTCCTGGCTGTGAGATATGGACCAAGAAGGTTAACGGGATCATGGAGGTGAAGGAATGGATATCTACTTGTCAAGGTACACTGAAACGCTTCCGTACAATATGGGCCGCCTGGCGAGAACATTCCACATCTTCGTCCCATCTAGTTTAGCTCATCTAGTGCAGAAGCTAGCAGACCCCAGTCTTGCACAGCTTACCTGATTTCCAATAGTCTTTTGTGCCTTAGTGCAGTAGCAGATGCCGGTGTTAGTGGTCTCGTGGAATTAAAGATACACAATGCGTTCAACTTCCCCTTTTTCCCACCTCCATTTTTCGTCTTACCCCCTCCCACGTTTCCCCATCTCCTTTTCTCTTTCTCATTTGGTCAATATTATTCATGTTGCACCTGGAGAATGTTAAGTGCTTGGGTACTTAAATTAAATGCATGCTATAGAACCAAATTATGTCATTCTGGTGGTCCCAGGCAATTGATGGGCCGCATGGTTGGTGCCAGGGCAAACCCCTTGTGTTGGCTTGCTTTGTGCAGCTCATTGCTGGTCCTCTAGATCTTGTTATGGTCAGTACGGAACCACTTTCTGCCGGGTTAGCCTCTGGTCCAAAAGGACACCCAGGATACTACTGAATGCTGACCCCTTACTGGGTATGTTGGCTTTGACCACTTTTTCTCATGTAATGTCTGTTTTTTTTTTTTTTTTTAGCTACCTAAAGACTAATGGTTGCTGTTTTTGTTTTATGTGCTTAAACTTATGGCCCCATGCACACAGGGCGTTTTTGCAGCTGCTAACAGCAGCGTTAGATGTTTTTTTTTACAGCTGCAAAACGCCCATCCATGTTATTCTATTGTGTCATGCACACATAGAGCTTTTATGAGCTCCAAGTGGCATAGGCGTTTTCCAGCTGCAAAAAAACCCCAATTCTAGTGCGTTCTGGAGCTCCAGGTTCGAGCTGCAAAAACACCCGACGCGCCCGACGCGCATTAAAAAGGTCAAAAAATGTTTACAAAACATGGACAGGCGTTTTTAAGCTGTAAAAAACGCGGCTGTAAAAACGCCCTATGTGCATGGGGCCTAAATAAAGATTATATGAAAGAAAAAAAAGAAGGCCGTAGAAAAGAAAGGGCTGCCTATAAACAGGCGCAACCTATGTTTGTAGCTCCAGAATACCATATTCTGGACCCAAACCTCTGAAATGTCCTGGGATCAGATATGCCTATGTAGCGGTACCCCCATAGGAGCTGCTGGTTGAAGTTTGGGCCTTGCACGTTACCTCACCTTTCGTTGTCTAGGGGATGAGATGAGAGTCTATAGAAACTTCAATGTCCACACAAGTTATAATCCTTATTCCACAACAACTTGCATAAGCGGAGGGACGGAGGATTAGGGGAAGGTTAAGGCACACAATGCAGATCACTGGGGAGTTTCTAAGTTTCAAAGTCACACTCACCACTTTACTTCTAGTGGGTATTGCTCACCCGGATAGGCCCCTCTCACCTGGCCTAGCAGCCGGAATGATGCACGGTCAAAAACAGGTTAACAGTCTCTGCCACAGACTCCCTGAATTAAAGATGAACTTGTTCAATGATCCTCTGCCACAGCATTCAGTACTCTAATATCCAGCCTTACAGTCTTAGAGCCTTTAAGCCAATCCCGGCAGACTGTAAGGTAACATAGGCTGTGGTGCATCCTCCAATAAAGTTACCAGGCCTCTCCCGAGATACCAGCCTTCCGCTTGGTCCTCTCCAGGACAGGTCCTCCCCTGGTTTCCTCCATTGAGTGGCTTCCTCCCGCAGGACGGACAGCACAGGATCACCTTCAAGTGCAGGCCCCAGTCAGGACAACTGGGCCTACCTGGCATAGATGCAGCCTCGGGCCAACATGGCACCGCGGCTGAAATTCCAGTAACACATGCCTCGAGCCAGGAGGGCCATGAGGCGAAGAAGAGCCCCAAGAAATGGCGTCTGGCCCTTAAGTATCCTTCCCCAGCATGCTCAGTGAGGAGACCACTCCCCACTGAGCTGTTCCCGGGGAAAAACACCCAATGCACTCTGGCCTGTTTGAGTTTCAACATTGGCCTGGGGTGGTAACGCCATCTACAGGCAAATAGTGGGAAATCCTCCCAAACACAGCCATAGCCGGAACAGAGGCTGATTTAGCCTTAATTTTACAAGTCTGAGCTCACTACCAGCTCAGACTCCCACTAGATTTGAACATAGCGCCTGGTCATCAGGAGCAGGGCGCTACACCTGCAAAGGTCATAGACACTATTTTGACAAGTGGGTTGCCTCCATGTTCTTTGGACCTGAAGGTCTTAGAGAAATTAAATAAATTCATGTTAGCCATAGGAGTGGGGGTTTCCCAGATAAAGAGTCTGTCTCCTGTTGTGCCACAAATTGCAGAGGTCTTAAAAAAGAAGGGCCAACACTTTAAATATTGACTCTTTGCATAAACTTAATGTAATTGTCAATAAAATACTTTGACACTCATGAAATGCTTGTAATTATACTTCAGTATACCATAGTAACACCTGACAAAAAATATCTAAATACACTGAAGCAGCAGACTATGTGAAAATTTATATTTGTGTCATTCTCAAAACTTTTGGCCACTGCCTACAAGCTCTGCAGACTGCAAAGCTTGTACCAAATCCTCAAATAAAGAACACACAGAGGCATACTGTATATCCGGCATGCAAGCGTTATGGCCCACCTGCCATGCTGCCACATATATATATTAGGCTTATTTAAAGGGGTTAATGAATGTATTTATGATGGGTATATTGGGTCAGGTCAGAATATATTGTGTAAAGCATCCAAACCTTGGATTTCCTAATTCAGAGACATTCATTATTCTAAGGATTGTTAGTGACTGAAATGCTCATTCAACCAGTGACATAATACTAGGTTTACATGCATGTAGTTAAAAGTAGCTTATGCCGTACATAGGTCACAAATGAATCAATATAATTTAGGTGCATCTAATGTTACAAAGCTGGCATCCCAGCAATAGAATATCAGATATCAAAGCAAAATACCCAGCATTGCTGGGTATAAGAAAGCAAATGACCCACTCTCCTCACATAGTTACATAGTAGATGAGGTTGAAAAAAGACACAAGTCCAATCTATGTGTGTGATTATATGTCAGTATTACATTGTATATTCCTGTATGTTGCAGTCGTTCAGGTGCTTATCTAATAGTTTTTTTAAACTACCGATGCCCTCTGCTGATACCACTGCCTGTGGAAGGGAATTCCACATCCCTGCCGCTCTTACAGTAAAGAACCCTCTACGTAGTTGAAGGTTAAACCTCTTTTCTTCTAATTTGAATTCACTTTGCAGAGATAGGGCTCCTAGGAGATATAGTTCTGCGGCCTATGTCAATAGGAACTGACCTCCAAGCAGCTGCCCCTGCAAGAAGTTTACAAGCCTGGTGATGTCGCAGGAAGTAATAAAAGGTAATTAAACAAAGAAAAAAATTATAATTCTGAGACATTATCTAGAAAGTAGAGGGAGGATAAGGAATAAACTTTGGGTCATGTCTATACAAATCCTATTAAGTGAGCTTGTTGCTTTACCTAGCATAAGCAAAGCACAGATTCACTTTAAAGCGGAGTTCCACCCAAAAGTGTCTCCCCACCACCTCCGGTGCAACATTTGACACCTTTCGGGGATTGGATACCTTTGACAGGTATCCTGTTCCCACTTCCAGGAGATCTCACCATGGCAAATTACGCCAGCAGCTCGGCTCCCTCCTCCTTCCCCGGCCAGTAGGAGAGAGGAAGGGAGCCTCGCGCATGCTCAATAAGGTTCCCGACGTGAAGCCGTGAGACTACACTGCTGTGTTCCCTTACTAGCAATGGCTGCGGCAGCACCCGACAGCTGATGGAAACATCAGCTGCAGTGCTGACATCGCTGGACTCCAGGACAGATAAGTCAGCAGCTGCAGTATGTGTAGCTGCTGGCTTTTAATTTTTGCAGGGGTGGGCAGACCTCCGCTTTAAAGTATAGAAGACCATTATCCTGCTAAGGACTGTAAATGAGTCCCAGTCAAAATCTATAACCTTGTTAAGGACCGTCTCTTGGACTTATTAATGACTGCAACCTGTCTGTGATTCAGTTGCACCACAAGTGGGATCTGCTCTAAACAAAGGACTGATTATAGGCAGACATGGATGCCGTTCTTGCTTTTGAAGCTTGCAGTAAATACTTGACAACAAATCCTAACGTTTGTGAAGGTGTCTTAACTTTCCTTCTCCACCCAGTACCCCCCATAACAAGGCCCCACCCAAAGAAAGGGGATTCAATTTTTCAGTGAACAACTTCAGAGAATGCCCAGAGTAATGCCACAACATTCCATTCTCTCCTGATAATATTTCATTACACAAAAGGAAATTGTGTACACCCTCAATTAACACCTGGGAGCAGGCAGGAGCATGTTCACACTGCAAGCTTTCAATGCTCATTAGGCAGGGCCAGATAAACACAGGGAGTTGGAAGAGTAGCGGCTCTGGGCTTTGTCAGTGCAGCGTTACAGTTTTACAGCATAGCACTTTCTGAAATATTCAGCACCAAGATCTCCACTACATGGATTAGGCATTAATAACAAATAAATAATTTAAGTTTAATCACTGTGAGATAGATAATGGACTCAACAAATATAATTGCTATAAAAGGCATTTCATGTCATTATATTTCCCTTTTTTGTCAGCCTGCAGTAAGCTATTATTTGCTAAAACTGTCACAAAATTGAAAGCCCTCTCCTTTCCACCATGACCGCTCCTCGTCCCTTTGCTCCTCATTATTGGCTAACAGCTTTTCCCAAATGTCAGCACAGAGCCTTTTTAAATGATAGGCATTCACAGCAATACCATGCACTAGACTAGAGTTTACACTGAAACTCCAGCTAAAACCTTTTTCAAAGCAGAACAGCTTTACAAAAAATCCTAAAAATACACAACCCATCATCCATAAAATAAAATTAAAAGCTTTTGTACTCCTCTTTAACCACTTGCCTACAGGGCACTTTTACCCCCTTCCTGCCCAGACCAATTTTCAGCTTTCAGTGCTGTCATACTCTGATTGACAATTGCGCAGTCATGCAACACTGTACCCGAATAAACTTTTTTTATAATTTTTTCACACAAATAGAACTTTCTTTTGGTGGTATTTAATCACCATTGGGTTTTTTATTTTTTACTAAATAAACAAAAAAAGACCAAAAACTAAAAAAAAAAAAGAAAAAAAAAAAGTTTTCTTAGTTTGTTATAAAATGTTGCAAACAGGTAATTTTTCTCCTTCGCTAATGTGCGCTGATGAGGCTGCACTGATAAGACGACACTGCGATCACAGAGCGTGCCGCCCGCAATCACGGTAGGATGTCATAGGACAGGCTCCCAGAACTGGCCAGCCGTGCTGTAGTTGTTATTCGGCTATAGCATGGTTGGCAAGTGATTAATGCATCACTGTAGTTGGAGTTGATTTACTAAAATTGGAGAATGCTAATTCTGTTGTGACTGTGCATATAAACCAATTAGCTTATAGTTTGTTTGTCAAAGCCTAATTGAACAAGCTTCAGTTATAAGCTGATTGGATAACATGAAGAGCTGCACCAGATTTTGCACTCTCCAGTTTTAGTAAATCATCCGCAGTTACACAGGAGTTATACCTTTAGGATCCTTTCACATTTGTGCGACCTGAAAGTCGCGCGATTTTGCCGTGACTTGAAGCAATGGACCTCAAGTCGCATCGAAGTCGGACCAAAGTAGTGCAGGGACTACTTTGGAGTCGCACAGATATGAATGGTGCTCATTGGAAATCATGGGGTATGACTGGTCATGTGACTTTGAAGTCCCAAGTCGAAGGACAAGTCGCACTAGTGTGAAAAGGGCCTTACACTAATAGATGTTGTCATTCTTCTTGGTTATATGACATCCATTAGCATTCAACCTTCTTCCTCTTAGCTGTCATGGACCTGCGTCCTGGGGGAAAATGTCACACCCTCCTGTCTTAAACCTCATACACACGATCAGATTTTCGAACGACCGTTCGTCTCTTTTTTTGTTGCATGCTAGTGTCATGTCGAAAGTGAAGAGGTTACTCATCATACGAAAAATTTTGTACGAAATTCTGATACAACGTCAGAAGTGACGTAATGTGTTGAATAGTTTTGTATGTATTCTTTCGTTTCTGAGCATGCATAGTCTTGCTCTTATGATTTTTTTCATACGAAAACCGTACTAATTAAACGAAAATTGGACGCTGAGTTCACGTACAACAAAAATTTTATAGTCTGCACATCCAGCTTTTGTCTAATAAAAAAACGGATGTCGAAAGCACGGTACTAACGTTGCGAAAATCGGAAGATCGTTCGTCGGATGAAATCTTACTTTTTGATTTTTGTAGCCCATAAATAATTTGTTTTTCTTTCCTTCCACCATGGGTGAAAGGAAACAAAATTGCTCAATTCCACCATCAACACTGACTGTGAATGTCTCCTGCAGTGCTATTGTGTTCTGCCGGCTGATGGGGGGGGGGGGGCGGTTCGGGTTGGGTCGCAGTTGGGCCTTATCAGCAAAAACACAATTATTACAGCTAGTGGCTATAGCCGCCAGCAGTAATCACATGCAAAAAATTTGACAGGCTGGTTGTACCCAAGTCGATCGATGGATCGACTTTGGTACAAGCAGCCTACCCATAAATTAATTGAATCTCAGCTGGTATTTGCTGAACCGCCCGAGCTCCCATAGTGCATTAAGATAAAAAGCCTTCTGTGTGTAGCAGCCTCCCCAGAACAGCCTAATATTCACCTGAGCCCCATCTCTGTCCAGCGAAATCCACGAGTCCTTCGGCCATCAAGGACGCTCCCTCCTGATTGGCGCCATTGGCTCTCACAGCTGTCAATCAAACTCAGTTAGCCAATCAGGAGAGAGAGGGGGCAGGGCCAAACAGCTCCGTGTCTGAATGGACACAGGGAGCTGCAGCTCGGCTCCGATGCCCCCATAGCAAGCCACTTGCTGTGGGGGCACTCGACAAGAGGGAGAAGCCAGGAGCGACGAAGAGGGCCCGGGAAGAGGAGGATCCGGGTTGCTCTGTGCAAAACCAACTGCACAGAGGAGGCAAGTACAACATGTTTGTTATTTTTTTAAACAAGACTTTACAATCACGTTAACCTTTCTTGAAACATTTTAACTAGTTCTATAATAAAAATTTGAATTTTATTCAACATGTCTCCCTTCTCTGGCCAATATAGTCCATCATTGTAGGGTACAGGGGTGCTCACTCAGGTAATCTTCTAAATTTATGTATGTATTCTGTTGGATGAGGCCCAAGTCTATATATTTGTTTCTTTATCCCCTCAATTCACCTTACTGTGCAGATATTTCCCATCACTTCCTGTTGTGTCTTCAGTAGAGGAAGTGAAGGGAAATCTTTCCAAGAGAACACAGACATGAAAAAAAAAGAAGGTTTTTAACCGTTTTCTCAATCTATCTAAAACTAAAATAGAATAAAAAAGTTTTGCTTATACATACACTTTAAAAAAAGGACATCAATGGCAGCTCCTCTATTTCCATCCTCATGAGTCTCCTATAACAGAAAATCTGTGTGAACAATAAGAATTGTCTTTATGGATAAAGCCTAAAGTTTGTGCCTAACAATATGCCCGTATTACAGGGATACAGCAGTGTCTACACAGACAGGTAACATGTTTCTGTTGAAAAGGGGACAAATCAAAAGAAAAATAATGGCTCACTTTACTGAGTTTTGTGATAAACTATAGACCTGAATCTCATAAACAAATTAAAACCAGAAAATTTGATTTTTTTCTTACCTTTGCAGTTGGCTGTTGTAGTAAAGCGTGGAAGAGGCAGCAGTGTGGATGTCTCTCGTAGGATGAATACCCAGAGACAAGCCGAGTACATGCTGTTGTGATGATGAATCTCTTTGAAATATGCAGCCATTGCCCAGACTTGCTTAGTTTTCACAGCATAAGGCCTGCAAATAGGCTGATTGCTTTGCTTTTTTTCAAAACAGGCATACCGTGCTGTGACATGCTATCAGCTCAGCCTGTGCCAAACATTCTCCTGCCGTTCCTCTTGCCAGTTTTCCTGCCCCTGCTCAGACTACTGAAATATAATCAGAGCCATAAAATCACAAAGCTATCTTTATAGTTGATATTTTGGACAGCACTTTTAGATCCACTTTAATAGATCAAGGACTAATTTTTTTTTTTACTTTTAAATAGCAATTGAACTTGGTGGTCTGAATGGCCCTGGAAGACTGGAAACCAGTGCTCTGGCCCAGGTGCCTTTGAAATGTATGAATAGTTCTCTAATACAATGAAGCTGACTACTCAGTAACATCCATTGCAACATTTCTTTAGTGGCTTCATGGCAGGATACAGCAGTAACACGCTAATGCATTTCAACCAAAGCCTTAATCATAGCATGAGTACCTGATAGGAAGCTCCATGTTAGTCTGTGGGCAGGCAGATGTAAATGGACTCTGTTTTCATCTGATTACTTCCAAGTCTGTTTAGTTTCAGCTATTGTGAAAAACGATGGCAAAAACAGTAGTGAATGCATGCAACTTATGCCTACAGGCCACACTAGCAGGGCTGCTGATAAGGCAGTACAGCCAGCCCTCCTGTACTGGGCCCAGGACCCATCAGTCAGTAGTGTATTTAGGTTTTGTGCTGCCCTAGGCCTGACTAAACTTGTGCACCCCCTAATTTAAATATGACCCACCCCTTTCTGTCAAGGCCACACACCTTATTTGATTGGGGACACCAGTTCTTAGGGCCTGGGGGGGGCAATGGATTCCCTTAATTTGCATAGATTTCCTCTCACTTCCTGTTTGGCAGGAAGTGAAGGGAAATCTCTGCAATGGGACAGAGATGATAAAAAATAAACTGACATAACCCTCCCTTACTCTATCCAAAATGAAAAAAAAAGTGTTGCCTATAGTTCTACTTTAAGCACAAATTTCTGATAATTTTTTGGAGAGGACTAAGATCTAACTATGCCAATGGTGCAGCAGAAAACATATAGCACAGTGAGGAAGGTTTGTGGTCCAGGCTGATAGGACAGTCAAAATTAGAAGCAGCTTACGTTAGACTAACAGTGTAGCACAAGTCGGCAGGGTGTCATTCCGTGCTGCCCCCCTGCAAAGTGCTGCCCTAGGCCTGGGCCTTGTTGGCCTAGGCCAGGATACAGCGTTGCCATCAGTTCAAGAGGGGGGCTCAGTTACCTGCTGAGGAGGAGGGCCGGCTGTACTGTGTACTGTCTTATTGTCGACACCAATCCTCTTCTGCCTTCCTCTGCAATTCTGCCTGCTTCTCTCTCCGGTTGCACTACAGGGGAGTGGTTCTAGCACATACGCCCCACCTGCTGTCTGGGCCCCCCCGTATGCATTTTTTTCTCTGAAGCTCCTCTCCTGCCAGCAGTTGCTGCAGGCACACAGGGGGATGTTTCGGGATGGAGAGCGGGAAAATGGGCCAGTAAATATATAATTTTTTGGCCCCTTTCTTTCCTGAATGAACACCGTGAGTGATCGGTACCAATCACTCATGTGTCCATTCAACACTGAAGCATAGTAAGCTGTGTCTATTATGCTTCAGTTTGTGAATGAGCAAGAAGCTTCAGAGCGCTTCCTATTCATTCATCTTTGCAACTGAGGCTGCAAAGAAAGGGACTGAAAAAATAGATGTCCCCAGTCACTTCCGGCTGGGGGGACCCTGTCAGGCAGGCTGTATGGGGCCCCGTGATTTCTAACAGCAGCCCTGCTAGTATTGCCACCTATCAGTTCACTGAAAACCAAACAGGGATGAAGTGTGTGTGTGTGGGGGGTGGAGCACATGGTGAGGTAAAAAAATGTAGTTAGAGGGTTAAGCTGACCTTTTCAGAAAAAATGTAAAGGTGAACTAAGACTGACACACTCCCCACACCCCGGTCCCCTTCTGTACTTACCTCCTTTGCTAATGAGCTGTCAGTAAATGAAAAAATCAAATAGAAACTGCACTAAGAAGTGAATACATACAATAAAAATTAACAAAAAAATGTAAATGAAAGCAGCAACTCCACAGTGAGATATTATACAGTCAAACGTAACTTGCACCAAAAGGAGTCACACTGCAAAAAAAGTACCAAGTGATATACCAAGCACAGACATTCTTTACAGTGACAAAAAATACAAAAAAGAACAAAGTCCAACAGGCAAAAGAAAAAGTCCTCCTTTCATGTGTGTGTTCATATGAATGTGATAAGCCTTCATCACCAATAATAGGAATGTTCAATCATGAAGCCACCACCTTTTATGGGGAGAGAACACGCTTACCAGCTATATATGACTCCCTAATTAAAGAGAAGTCAACAGAGCTTTCAATCGGGCACCCTGCCTTAGATCACCATAAAGCTACTCTTCAGGCTCCCCTGCTGGCAGATGATTGTGAATGGTTCTCATTGGGGCATTACCCCATAAGATATATCTCGTGAGAATATAAAAAGAAATGCCCCGATAATGTGAAACCTAATGGGTACATTTATTGAATAAATAAAAACATAAAGATTAAAATAAGATCATAGTGCTTTTACAAATCCTCGCTGGCCAGATACAAATAGCGCCTACACTTTTAAGAACGCGTGATGATGTCAGCACGTCGCTCCGCTCTACGCGTTTTATCAACGTGATGTTGCCTGTGCCCCGGACAACGGCACGTTGGCGAAACATGTAGGGTTGAGCGACGTGCTGACGTCATCGCAATTTCCCCAGAAGTACGGCCAATGTTTTTATCTGGCCAGCGAGGATTTGTAAAAGCACTATGATCTTATTTTAAAGTGTGTTTTTAATTATTCAATAAATGTGCCCATAAGGTTTTACACTAGCGGGGCATTTCTTTTTATATTTTCATGAGAACAGATCAAAGAGGTTCTGATTGGTCAATGCTGACACAAAGCATCACTTTGATCCCTCACAGAAGTGGGCTAGAGAACAGATCATAGTTAAACGTACACTTCAAATCTGCGTGTTTTAGACATAATGAGCATGTGTGCATGGCAAAACAAGAACAGATTTTTATTAATGACATTTCCCTAGTTAAGAAATGAAGGTAGCATATTCGTCTTCTCTTGCAAAAAAAAAAAAAAAAAAAGATTTGTACTATTCATAATACTAAAATCAAATTTTTAGCATTAAGCATGATGTTGATATTCACAAATGAGGTAAAGCCATATTTAAATTTTGGGCCCTTTTTTTCCTTTTTATTCAACACTACAAAAATGTACAAGAGATTATGAAATAATGGTAAAAAAGCAGGCAACAAAATAGCTAAGGGGAGAATGGAATTAATAAGAGGTTAAACAGGGACAAACATTTTTTTTTCCTTTTCAAAATAAAAGTTTTATTGAAACTGACATCACGACCAGGTCTTTGCAATAAAAGTATGCATTGTAAGAATATATTTGAATGATACCCAAAACAGTGATGGCAGGCTTTTTTCAAACAGGACTGATATCAGCTCTCCCGATACAGAGTCAAAAGTTCAGCGGTACCTACTTTGCATTGTGGGTTGGGAAGATTGTGCTTGAGTGCTGTTTTGAGCATATCATATACTGAGCATGGCCTAGGTTTAGGTTTTGTAACTGAGATGTTACTTTGAGGTACAGAGAGAAAACACAGACACCTACCTAGTTACCCGTATTTATCGGCGTATAACACGCACCCTAATCTTAGGAGGAAAGTTTCAGGAAAAATAACTTAAACTTTAAATAAATAACTTTTAAGCAAAATAGGGGTCGTGCCCATCCGCAGCATTACCAGTGCCCATTAATGCAGCCTGATCAGTGCCCATTAATGCAGCCTGATCAGTGCCCATCTGCAGCCTCACTATTGCCCATCACTGCAGCCTGATCAGTGCCCATCTGCAGCCTCACGATTGCCCATTAATGCAGCCTGATCAGTGCCCATCTGTAGCCTCACCATTGCCCATCAATGCAACCTGATCAGTGCCCAAATGCAGCCTCGCCATTGCCCATCAGTGCAGCCTGATCAGTGCCCATCTGCAGCCTCAAAATTCCCATCTGCAGCCTCAAAATTTCCCATTAATGCAGCCTGATCAGTGCCCATCTGCAACCTCACCATTGCCCATGAATGCAGTCTGATCATTGCCCATATGCAGCCTTGCCATTTCCAATCAATGCAGCCTGATCAGTGCCAGATTACACAGAAGGATCTCCTGTTTACTCTGCACTCACAGTCACACACAGTCCCGCCTCCTATGATAGAAAGCACACTGGTCCAATGCCGGGACATTTGACGTCTATCCTAGGAGCCAGTCCAGGAGGCGGGACAGTGTGTGACTGCGAGCGTTGAGTAAACAGGAGATCCCAGCACTGTATAATCCAGTGGCGCTCGCCCGCCTTCCCCTCCTTGGCAGCCCAGGTAATATATTGGCGTATAACACGCACACATAATTTGGCCTCTATATTCAAGGGGAAAAAGTGCGTGTTATACGCCAATAAATACAGTACTTCACACAACTTAGCCTGGCAACATCTTCACCAAGGAATCCATAACATTTGTTTTAATTTCAGTGGATATAGAAAAGAATCACCCACCTTTAAAATAATCTTGAAGACAGCAGTCCACAAACGGTCATATTTAACTGAACTTGAGGAGTTTTGCAAAGAAGAGTAGGCAAATATTGCAAAGTCTAGATTTACAAAGTTAGTGGAGACAAATCCCAACAGACTAAAGGCTGTAATTTAAGCAGAAGGTGGTTCAGCAAAGTACTGACACAAGGGGGCGATCCCTTTTCCAACTCATTAATTCTTTTTTTCTGACATGTTGGTGTTATATCTTTCACTTGGATTTTATACAGGTGGATAAAACAATAACTGCATCTGTCTTCATTTCAGGCTGCAATGCAACATGCAAAATGTGATTATTATAAAGGGGAGTTATTCTTTTCTTTACCCACTGTATTTATCCTTATTTGCTTCATTATTGATGGATGTGACAGTCACAAAGTGTAATCACTCAAGCATCGATTACCTGCAAATGATAGGCCCTGGACACCGACAGTCTGCGTGTACAGTGTGGATCATTCACAGGTAATCGCTGCATGAGCATTAACACGCAAGCGGTCGCAAATTGCTGTGGGGACTGTCGCCCTCACATTGCTTTCAGTGGGGGCCATCTGCCCAGAGCTTATCCCCGGGATCCTCTGCTCGGTCTCCCGCATCTAATCCCATTCTCAAGTCTAACCATATGGTTGATTTACTAAAGGCAAATCCACTGTGCACTACAAGTGCCCTTCGAAGTGTAGTCGCTGTAGATCTAAGGGGAAGATCTGAAATGAGGGGAAGCTCTGCTGATTTCTATCATCCAATCATGTGCATGCAAAAATGCTGTTTTTTATTTTCCTTTCATGTTCCCCTCAGATCTACAGCGACTGCACTTCCAATGCACTTGAAGTGCGCAGTGGGTTTGCCTTTGGTAAATAAACCCCCATGGCCTAAACACAAATGACCAGGGCCGCTATCAGGAATTTACACAGCTTCAGGCATGGGCCCCCTGGAGCAGAGGAGAACCGGGGGGTTGCTGCCGCCGCGAATTGAGAAGCGGGGGGGAGGGGCAGCCGCAAATTGAGAAGCAGGGGGGTTGCCATCGGGCCCCTTACAAAAAAAAAGAAAATTAATTTAAAAAAAAAGAAGGGGGGGAGGGGTTGCCATCCGGGGCCCTGGGGACCTCCGGGCCTCTGGGGACCACTGGGCCCCTTACAAAAAAAAAAAGTTTTCATTTTTTATTTTACTTTTTAAATACATAAAAAAAGGGGGGTTACCATCCGGGGCCCCTTACAAAAAAAAAGGGGGGTTGCCATCCGGGCCCCGTACAGGTGTACTGCCTGTACCCCCCTGATGGCGGCCCTGCAAATGACATCCAGATCATCTAACATCAGTGTGACATGAGGATAAATCTTGAAAGGGAATACTTTTATTTTTTTTCATATATTTCATACATTATTTTATATTTTTCTTCATAGGGAGTCTGGATCTGGTTAGTGGAGACCTGATCCAGACTCCCCCAGAAGCTCTCTAGCAACAGAATACTTTTAAAAGTGATCTATTGCTGGCTATAATCACGGGTGCCCCTCCCCCTACATTTAAAATCTATCTCTGGTCAAAATTGAAAAATTACATATTAATTTCCACATTGAATTTCAATTATTTGTAGCCCACACCTACTCATCTGAACAATCTTTGTTTTTGAACAATTTTGCTTCCTTGACTTCTGTGACACATATTTACTATGCCCAGTGCGTATGCTTTGCTGTATCACACATTTTGCAGAGTCTGAACTACAGGAGGCACAGTCAGTATAGAAAACACTCCACATCATATTTCCTTGCAGGCAGCAAGGTACCGTGGGATATGTAGTCCTTATAAATTTTAAGGAGAAGCTGCCAAACATGCAGGGAATTCAGCAAATTGTGGCAATAAATTGTCATTAAACAGGCAGAAATCAGAACAAGAAAGAAGATTTTTAAAGCACAATTTTATGGGATAGTCAAACATAACTACCATTTGTATTGCTATTACAATGCTTCAACTGTGGAACTCTTTTAATGTGACTTATCCCAAATCTGCTACACCAGCAAGAATCTATCCTGCTTTTGATGTCTATCTTTATTCTTTCCCTCCAATGTTTCACAGAAGGTAATGTGAACATAGGATCCTTTGATCTAATTGTCCAATAAATTATTTTTACTGCATGTCACCTCACTTCACTATATTTAAGAAAGTCTTGTCCCTCAGCAGTAGCTTCTCCATTAACTTGCTTCACAGAGCTCTTCCAATTTTCCATGGGGGGCCACCAGGTCTTCATTTGCCCCCTCTTCCCCCACTTTTTTTTTCTTTTCCTTTTCATATCTTTCATTTTTACCTTTTACCTGCTTTCTACCTCCTGGACCTAGCTAGGTCCCAGAGTTCTGCTTTGTTAGAAAATTATTAGAAAAAAGAGAAACGTTGCTTGCCGATTATCACGGCGTGGACTCAATATAACATTAAATAAGTTGATACTACAACACAGAAGTATTTTTAGAGACAAGCTTTCTTAACCATGTGAATATCTCGCTTTGTATTGTGAGCTATGTCATGGTTGTGAACTGTTGATCTGTGGAATGATGCAGTTTCTGTGAAAATAAAGAATTTATAAAAAAAAAAAGTCAGATCTAATGACACTGGATGCAAAGAAAATAGATCTGAGAGCAGACACTGTGCTCTCACAGAGAAGTGTATGTATGAGGAGGAGCAAGGAGGGTGGATGTAGCTATATAAACTTAAAAGACAAAAATGTCTTAAAATAAAAAAGCAGGCAAAACTCTCCTTCAGTATGGAGTTGTCCCCTGCATTAATCCCCTTGCACCGCAAGATGTCCTCAGTCTTCTGGTTTGAATGACTGATTGATAACATTGGCACCATTCTCTGCACCATCCAGAACTGTCCAGAACCAGAGAAGAGGCAGTTTTTCTAAAATAAACAATAAAACACCTCCAGGGGGGACGGGGTTGTGATAGGAGGGCAGAGACCCAGATTAGGCTTTAAAAAAGGCAGGTTCACCTCAATCCAACCAGGGGTGTTTTGTTTTAATTTTAAAGCTTACAACTGCACTACTTTAAGGCAATGCTCAAACCATCCAAACAAGTTTGTCTACAAAGGGACTTACACACCATGGTTTCCATACTCTTCACTGATGATAACAAAGCCCAAAACAGCTGTGTGTAATTTGGAATAAGTAACTACTGTATATATTAGACCTCCTGTACACTGGGCGTTTAACCTCAGATGCATGAAGCTCTGGTGTTTAGCTGCAGGTTTAGGTGCCTGGCCAACTCGAATGGCGCGTACACATGACCATTTTTCTCGTCGAGAAAAACGCCCGTGTGTGGGTTTTCCAGCATTTTTCACGACGAGAAAAACGGCAAGAATCACGACGAGAAAAATTAGAACATGCTCTAATTTTTCTCGTTGTGATTCACGGCATTTATTTCCGCTGCAGTTTTCCCATAGGGAAACACTGCCAGGGAGCCCACACACGGTCGGTTTTCTCGACCAAGAGGAAAAATGTCATGAAAACCGGCCGTGTGTAGGGCACCAAGCCGTTCCTCGTTTTCCCCGCCGATTTTCTCGAAGGTAGTTTCAGCGTAGAGAAAATCGATCATGTGTACACGGCATGAGAGGGTGACAGCTACTGTGACTGGACGTTGCACCTAGCGGTACTTAATGCTCGGAACACAGACTGCTTGCATTTCAGGCCTTTGTCTCTCCTACTATTACGTAGGTGCACCATCCAGCTCCGGCAGCTGTCAGTCTCTCTAAAGTTTGACAGGCTGCTGGCATGGGGACTGGATGGTGCACCTATGCCCCCCACCCACAGCTAAACAACGGGGATAACGCGCCCAGTGTGTATGAGGCCTTGGGCTGGATCTGTGCTATACAATGGTTTACATGGCTCTGCCACTCTCCTCAAATGGAAAGGAATACAGTAATTCTCTTAATTTTTGGGAATGCCCAGAAGTCTCTACTGTGCACTGGTTTAGTAGAAGGCTTTTTGGTTCCTTTTAATAATTGTTACCATAAACTTCTAGGTTTCTAAAAATTTGAAACAACTTACTTTTGTGGAAGAATTGTCTTATTATAAGAGAAGTATGGCTTCCAATGATTTATTCCCATGAAGTATGTTTTGCCCCGTGGGTGGGGCGAAACATGTCAGGGGCATTTCCTGGATGGAGTCTAGATTGAGGCTGCTTCCACTCTTTACATGACAGTTTAGTGTGATGTGCCGCTCTTTGGAATTTTTTTCCTTCTTCATTGACTTCTATGGAGACAAGCTCTTTCACTGCCTGCACTCCCAATATATACTGATCTACTAGAGCCTGAAGCGGCACCCTCAAATTCTTTGTATGGGTCAAAGCTTTTTTGGCCATAGTTCTCTTCTAAGTCACAAGAGTGCACTTACTTTTATACTCCTGTAACCCAGAATCAGCAGACAGTGGGCTGATGCCTGCTGATGGCTGATGTCACAGAGCCACTCCAGGCTCTGGAAGGATCCGGACCATATTGTCAGGATCCACTCATCTGCTTGATTGACAGCTAGCTGCGGTTTTCAGCGAGTGGCTGAAGGCCACAGCCAGCTGCGCCCACCGCTCACCAGCACTGGGCTCCAGTGAGTGCTGAAGGGGCAGAGTGGAGAGCAGTAGCTGACAGTTACTACTCTCTGCCAAGAGTTTATCAAGATCTGGGTGATCAGCAGTGATGTGACTGGTCAGTTCTCGGGCTTAGTTTAGATGGGGGATAATTACAGCATCAGACCGATGCTGCAGCTAGGGTTGCCACCCGTCCGGGATTCACCCGGACAGTCAGGGTTTTGATTCAGACTCCCTGAAACCTGGACACATTATTCAGACTTGACTGTAGCCCCCCAACTTAGGCGTGCCTGGGCACACCCTTATCACCCAGTGTGGTGCAGATTCCCTCTACTGCCTGGGTTGCACACACCTACAGTATGCTCCCCAACTAACGAAGTACGACAACTGACAAGTGCATGGGCCGCCTTCCTCCCTTCTCTCTCTTGCCTCTGAGAGAGTGAGTGCACTATGGTAAGGGGGACTCAGATGTAAGAGGGGCTTTGCGAACCATGATTTAAGGGGGGATGCTAACAATTCTGATGTAAGTGGGCGCTTTGGTGAAACCCCCTTACATTGGAGTTCCACAACAAAATTGCAATGTGCCGCTAAAGTTTTCGGGTTTGGCTTGAAAAAAAGTTGGCAACCCTAGCTGCAGCATGGAGGTGAGTATGAATGTTTTTTTTTTGTTTTTTTTAGAACCTCAAACTTCTTCTTTAAAGTCTTTAAAAACAGGAACAAAACATCAGAGAGTTGAATCGGAGGACAAATGTGAGCAAAATTATGCTTCACAGTGATAGAAATTTAGAATTTTGAAAGGAAGGGAGGTTTTTCTCTGGATTACCATAAAAGCTTTATGAGTAAGGCTGTAGGGGGCAAATTGATTTCGCAACATAGAGACTACATTACCATGGTATAGTAATTAATAAATAGAGATGGATACTATGTTGTGTATGATGTCCATGGAATGTACTCCTTTGTTTTCTGTTTCAAATAAAATAAAAAGATAAATAAAAAAATAAAAAAAATAAAAAATGCACCCTATTGTTTTGAGATTTCCTACTGTGAGTTATATAAAAAGTATATCGGTAAAGAAGAGAGACCTATTGCCACCTAGTGGCCAAAACACATCAACACAGACCAACACAAATGTGTGTCCGCAGGCAACAAGTGTTGAATAAACATTGAAAAACCAGTAATGTTTTCAGCTCGCATAATTCCTGGATTCATACCAAAGCTAAACAAACACCTGCATACCTATTAATCTTTACATATATATATATATATATATATATATATATATATATATATATATATATATATATCTTGGCTCTACTGGTTTGCTTATGAAATAAAAGGATAGAGCAAAAAGTATTTCATATAAATTACTCCAAAACCAGGGCGCCAATGTACTATATTCATTACTGGTTATCTGATTCAGTACATTTTCCCCCAAACATTCAAACCAGTTTAAAAATTTCTATGGTTTTTTAATCTTCCTAAAAAAAAAAAAAAAAACCTTCTGCAGAGACGACTTGATTTTGTCTTTAGCTGTTCCAAGTATCAGAGCTTTTTTTCTTTCACTCCGATGTACCCCGAGGCAAGAATCTCTTTATGGTACATGGCAGCAGACGCTGCTTTGAAATATAAATTGCTTTATTGAATACATTGAAGAAGAACTCGATTCAGACAACAGCTACAAGTAATCTTATATAAGGCCAGGTTATGAGCGCTTGCGGTTTGTCTTTGAAGCTGCATCACTTTATACTTAGAAATTTACAGATCGAATTCCAGTAGCAGAGGGCGAGTCTCACATATTAAAATACATCTAAATACTAACTAGGTCACATTTAGTTTTCTAAAGCACTGTGTATTATAAACTGACCTTTTTTTTTAAATTAAATACTTTTTTTTTAATGTGTTTTCATTCTTTGTTGCATGACCTCCTGCAGCCTCTTTGCTGCCTGTTCCTGTTAACATTCTCTCACTCTTTTTTTAAGAAGTGTGTTCTAATGGTGACAACAGTGGACTACGCCTGCGTGTCAGCATTGCAGCTTGTAGTCTCCACTGGAACTAATAACATATGACTGGATTGGTTTTCATTGGCACCACATCCCTACATACTCCATTAGAAAGAAACAGCACATACTTGGGACTTTAAAATGCAACTCAACACTAGACAAAATCTTTAACCACATCAATACCGGGCACTTTCGCCCCCTCTTTACCAGACCAATTTTCAGCTTTCAGCGCTCTCGCACTTTCAATGACAATTGCGCGGTCATGCAACTCTGTACCCAAATGAAGTTTTTATCATTTTGTTCACACAAATAGAGCTTTCTTTTGGTGGTATTTATTCACGACTCAGTTTTTTATTCTTTGCGAGATAAGCGAAAAAAGAGAGGAAATTTGAAAAAAATAAATATTTTCTTCTTTCTATTTGAAAAGAAATCCAATAAAATCGAATTTTGTCACAAATTTAAGCCAAAATGTATTCTGCTACATAGTCTTTGGTAAACAAAATCCCGTTAAGTGTATAATAATTGGTTTATGTGATCGTGGACATATGTACGCAGATGATCATGTACAGATGTGCGCAGGTGATCACGGACATATGTGTGCAGGTGATCATTGGGACATGTGATTTTACTCCTTCATATGTGGGGGACAGGTGTTTTTACTGTGTGGGGGACATATGTGTGGGGACACTGTTTTGGGGACGTGTGTGTGGACACTAGGCTGGTGATCAGTGTGTAAAAAACAGCTCATACTCACTGATCACCAGCCGGCTGCAGAGATCCGCTCTCCTCTCCTCACTGACTACTTCCGTGTGAGGAGAGCCGATCGCCTAGCAACCGGCTCTCTATTTACATCACATGATGGCTGTGATAGGACACAGCCGTCATGTGATCAGGAGGGCCAATCAGAGAGCCCTCCTGCCGATCGGAGATGCGCCGTGTCCAGGTGACACGAGCACATCGGGATCGCGCCGCTGCGCGGGCACGTGCGCGATTTCCCTTCTTCTGAGGGACGTTCCTGAACGTCCACTCAGAAGGAGGAAGCGCCCACCCAGCTGTATATATGCAGTGACCGGGTGGGATGTGGTTAAGAGCTTCCACATTTATTATACAATCATTTTTAAAAATAGCTATAAAAATTGTCACATCATTTCATGCATGTACACGAGTGACAATAAACACTATATTACCAATAGTATTGGGACACCTGCCTTTACACGAACATAAACTTTAATGGCATCCCAGTCTGAGTCCGTAGGGTTCAATGATGAGTTGGCCCACCCTTTTGCAGCTATAACAGCTTCAACTCTTCTAGGAAGGCTGTCCACAAGGTTTAGGAGTGTCTATGGGAAAGTTTGACCATTCTTCCAGAAGCACATTTGTGAGGATAGACACTGATGTTGGACGAGAAGGCCTGGCTCGCAGTCTCCACTCTAATTCATCCCAAAGGTGTTCTATTGGGTTGAGGTCAGGACTCTGTGCAGGCCAGTCAAGTTTCTCCACCCCAAACTCGCTCATTCATGTCTTTATGGACCTTGCTTTGTGCACTGGTGCGCAGTCATGTTGGAACAGGAAGGGGCCATCCCCAAACTGTTCCCACAAAGTTGGGAGCATGAAATTGTCCAAAATGTCTTGGTCTGCTGACGCTTTAAGAGTTCGTTGCACTGGAACTAAGGAGCCAAGCCTAACCCCTGAAGAACAACCCCACACCATAATCCCCCCTCCACCAAATGATTTGGACAAAACAAGGTCCATAACAACATGGATGAGCGCGCTTGGAGTGGAGGAACTTGACTGGCCTGCACAGAGTCCTGACCTCAACCCAATAGAACACCTTTGAGATGAATTAGAGCGGAGACTGCGAGCCAGGCCTTCTCATCCAATATCAGTGCCTGACCTTACAAATTTGCTTCTGGAAGAATGGTCAAACATTCCCATAGACACACTCCTACACCTTGTGGACAGCCTTCCCAGAAGAGTTGAAGCTGTTATAGCTGCAAAGGGTGGGCCAACTCAATATTGAACCGTACGGACTAAGACTAGGATGCCATTAAAGTTCATGTGCGTGTCAAGGCAGGCGTCCCAATACTTTTGTAATATAGTGTATATCATATCAGATCCTCCCACATCCCTGTTGGACACATCCATGTATATATGTGTTATTTACCCACTATTGCACAAATAAATTTGATTTGTTTCTCCTAGTCGTATATGTGAAATGCGTTGAACCAAGCCACATTTACCCTGCTACTTAAAGGGACACATTTACAGTGCCTTGAAAAAGTATTCACACCCCTTGAAATTTTCCACATTTTTTCATGTTACAACCAAAAACATAAATATATTTTATTGAGATTTCATGTGATAGACCAACACAAAGTGGCACATAATTGTGAATTGGAAGGAAAATGATAAATGTTTTTTTTTTAAATATCTGAAAAGTGTGGTGTGCATTTGTATTCAGCCCCATTTACTCTAAAACCCCTAACTAAAATCTAGTGGAACCAATTGCCTTCAGAAGTGTGTGTAATTTAATCTCAGCATAAATACAGCTGTTCTGTGAGGCCCTCAGAGGTTTGTTAGAGAACCTTAGTGAACAAACAGCATCATGAAGGCCAAGGAACACACCAGACAGGTCAGGGATAAAGTTGTGGATAATTTTAAAGCAAAGTTAGGTTAAAAAAACAATATTCCAAGCTCTGAACATCTCAGAGCACTGTTCAATCCTTCATCCGAAAATGGAACGAGTATGACACAAGTACACACCTAGCAAGACATGGCCATACACATAAACTGACAGGCTGGGCAAGGCGAGCATTTATAGGAGAAGCAGCCAAGAGGCCCATGGTAAATCTGCAGAGATCCACAACTCAGGTGGGAGAATCTGTCCACAGGATAACTATTAGTCGTGCACTCCACAAATTTGGCCTTTATGGAAGAGTGGCAAGAAGAAAGCTATTGTTGAAATGAAGGCATAAGAAGTCCCATTTGCAGTTTGAGAGAAGCCATGTGGGGGACACGGCAATTATGTGGAGGAAGGTGCTCTGGTCAGATAAGCTCAAAATTTTACTTTTTGGCCTAAAAGCAAAACACTATGTGTGGCGGAAAACTAACACAGCACATCGCCCTGAACACACCATCCCCACTGTGAAACATGGCGGTGGCAGCATCATGTTGTGGGGATGCTTTTCTTCAGCAGGGAAAGGGTCAGAGTTGATGGGAAGATGAATGGAGCCAAATACAGGGCAATCTTAGAAGAAAACCCGTTAAGAGTCTGCAAAAGACTTGAGACTGGGGCAGAGGTTCCCCTTCCAGCAGGACAATGACCCTAAACATACAGCCAGAGCTACAATGGAATGGTTTAAATCAAAGCATATTCATGTACTAGAATGGCCAAATCAAAGTCCAGACCTGAATCCAATTGAGAATCTGTGGCAAGACCTGGAAATTGCTGTTCACAGACGCTCTCCATCCAATCTGACAGAGCTTGAGCTATTTTGAGAAGAATGGGCAAAAATAGGATTTTTGTACTCACGGTAAAATCCATTTCTCTGATGTCCATGGACTGACACAGCTGGATACTGTAAACGTGTGGGTATATGTTCCTGCTCGCAGGAAAAGATCTAGGCAGAATGTTAGATGTTAAAACATTCTAGAACAAACCAGAGCTTAACAGCCCCGCCCAGGGGGGCGGCCCTCCGGACATTACCCTCCCACCTGCAGCTAGCAGACCTCAGTTCGTAACAAAGCAGTACAAACCTTAAAAGGAAGGGTGGGTGCTGTGTCAGTCCATGGACGTCAGAGAAATGGATTTTACCGTGAGTACAAAAATCCTATTTTCTCTTATCGTCCATGGACTGACACAGCTGGATACTGTAAACGTGTGGGACGTCCCAAAGCAGTATCAGAAGGGTGGGAGCGGTAGCAAAGGAACAACCAAAACTTCACTCCAAACAAGCAGAGCTTCTCAACGGAGGAGTTGCGACATTAAACAGCGGCCTGCAATGCTTTGCGGCCAAAGGGAGCATCCGAAGATGCAGCCACATCAACCTTATAAAATCTTGAAAAGGTATGAACGGACGACCAGGTCGTCGCCTTGCACACTTGTGCAACTGACGCTTTATGTCGGAAGGCCCGGGAAGCACCAATTGCCTTGGTGGAATGCGCCGCAACCGGAAAGGGAGGCGCCCGCCCCTTAAGGGCATAGGCCTGTATGACGGTCTGCCTGATCCACCTAAAGACGGTGGCAGACGACACCGCTCGGCCCTGTTTTGGACCAGACACAGATTTCCGAATGGAAACAGTAGCAGACAGGTATACACGTAAGGCTTGTACCCATCTTAATGTATGAAGCGCAAACTCTCAGGGATGCGATGGGTGAGGACACAAGGACGGAAGAACAATGTCCTTCTTAAGGTGAAAGGCCAAGACCATCCTTAGAAAAGAAGGATGGTCGTGGGCGCAACACCAACATATCCTTATGGAGGACCAAGTAAGGCGACTTGCCGGACAAGGTCACCAACTCAGACACCCGTCTAACTGAAGCAATGGCCACTAAGGCCAACTTCCGGGACAAGGTCAAGAGAGGAATCTCTCTGATATTCTCAAAGGGATGTTCTTGGAGAACCGAGATGCATCAAAATCAGATCCCAAGTAGGGAGAGGAGGCTTGACAGGGGGGATCACATGGCGAACCCCCTGCACAAAAGGTGCTAATCAAGGAATGGCCCGTAGCGGTTGTTGAAAAAGACAGCCCGGGCCGAAATCCGACCCTCAAAAAAGGTATGCAAGGCCAGCTTTTGGGTCACACCACGCTGTAAGAACAGCAAAATCCTGGGAACGGAATACATCCGAGGATGCCACTCAAGTTCCTCGCACATAGCGATGTAAGCCTTCCAGGTACGGTGAGATATCTTTCTGGAGGAAGATTCCCGTGTCAACAACATAGAAGAGATGACCGAATACGAGAGAACTCGGTCCTTCAGCACCTGGCTTTAAACAGCCATGCCATTAAAGCCAAAGACTGTAAAGCAGGATGAAGTATGGGATCATGAGACAGAAGGTCCACCCCAATAGGCCGTCGCCAGGAATGTCTGTGACTAGCCGAAGTAGATCGGCGTACCAATGTCGCCGTTCCGGAGCACTGGAATGGCCTCAGCCCCTACTCTGCGAAGCCGGCGAGGCAACAACAGTAGCGGAGGGTAAGCATATATCAGGTGATACTGCCCCCACGGGCTTCCAACGCGTCTGACGCGTCCGCCCAGGGGTCCCTGGACCTGACCACGATCTTGCCACCTTGCGAGTGAGTCAAGAGGCCACAAGGTCCACTTCCGCTGCCCCACCTCCGGTAAAGAAGGTGGAAATACCTCCGGATGCAAGGACCCTTTGCCTGCAATGCACACGGCCGACAGGACCGTCTTGCAGCGAGATGTATGAAAATCCCAAAGAGACTCCGCAATGTATCGGAGAAGGGAGGCCCCAGTGTACAGGGTGCCTCAAATGTTGGCCAATAAAGGCAACTTGACGGAACTTCCCTAGAAACTCGGTCAGAGGACTAGTACCTCAGCCTCCACAGGTGGCGCAAACCCACCCCGGGCACAGAGACCCTAAAGGCTAAAGCAGTTGTAGTGCACCTGCTAGACGACTGATGGATGAAGCAGAGGCTTTTGCCCAGTCATTGAGCTATAAAAAATGCCAGAGACGCAGCCACTAACGGGCGTAACGCTAACCCCAACCTGGCGAACACAGTCCAAGCCAGCGCTTCTGATCACCACTGAAAGCAGGTGGAAAGTGATACCCCTGAAACCAGGGATCCTTATGACAATGCTCCATCCAGCAGCTACCCATGGATAGGTGCCGATTGTGCAAACACATAGTTTATACTATGTATTGCGTCAAACGCACAAATGGAGAGTGTGGGAGGAAACCCACCCAGCCACAAAGAGCATAATACCACCACATACGGCGTATGTAGTTTAGTATTTGTGGATAAACCTATTAAACACGTATATACTGTGCCAGTGACGAAGGCGCGCACATCATCGGGGCCTGGACGTAAACCAGCCCTGCAGATTGCGTACACAACCGTGTAGGTATGTTAGCCTGCGAATAAACAAATTGCACATGTTTATACTGTGCATAGCGCTGAGAATGCGCACACCATTGGAACGCAGGGGAGAAACCTGAGCACCCGGATGAAACCCATGCAGACTGCATGCGCATACCGTGTATGGTATTATAGTATGTGTGCTAAACATTTTGCACAAGCCCATGTGTGCATAGCACCGAAGGCGCGCACACTGTTGGCGCGTGGGAGGAACCAAAGTACCCCACGCATACTCAGAGAATGCAATACCTACAGCTACTGTAAATGTATTTAGTGTAGTGTATAGACATAATGTGTATGTTTACACCGTGTATTGCACCAAAGGCATGCATGTCATGTAGCGTGGGCGGAAACCCACGCAGACTGCATACGCATACCGTGTAGGTATTATAGTGTGTGTGCTAAACATTTTGCACAAGCTCATGTGTGCATAGCACCGAAGGCGCGCACACCGTTGGCGCGTGGGAGGTACTGAAGTACCCCACCCATACTCAGAGAATGCAATACCTACAACTACTGTGAATGTATTTAGTGTAGTGTATAAACATAATGTGTATGTTTACATTGTGTATTGCACCAAAGGCATGCATATCATGTAGCGTGGGCGGAAACCCACGCAGAGTGCAAAGACATACCGGGTAGGTATGTTAGTATGTGGATATCCAATCGCACAAATTTAGACTGTGCATAGCGCCGAAGCGCCCATACCAATGGAGTGTGGGAGGAAACCGGAGTACCCAAAGGAAAACCACACAGACTGCCTACACATACCGTGTAGGTATTATAGCATGCGTGATAAACATTGAACATGTTTAACTGTGCAGAAGGCCAAAGGCGCACATACCGTCAGCGCGTGGTAGGAAACCGGAACACTCGGAAGAACTCCACGCAGACAGCACACAGATACCGTGTAGGAATGATAGCATGTGAATCAACATATTGCACATGTTTATGCTGTGCATTTCCATTGGAGCGTGGGAGGAAACCGGAGTACCCGGAGGAACCCCACGCAAACAGTATATCCATACTGCAAACATGTATAATATGTGCAATAAACATATTGAACATGTCTATACTGTGCAGAGAGCTGAAGCGCACATACCATGAGAGTGCGGGAGGACACCGGAGCCCCCGCCAACCCAGAGAGTATGATACATACATATACTGTGAATGTATCTGGAGTCGTGCATAAACATATTTTGTACGTTTATATCATGTATGGCACTGAAACACAGCATTGGAACGTGGGGACAGCCACGCAGACACAGAGACCAATAACACATACATACACTGTGAATGTATGCAGTGTAGAGGTATAGGATGAGTTAAATTATGGCGCAGAGGCGCATAATCTTCTCTGTATCATTCCAACCTGTTTGACTGTGCTGCTGAAGCAGAATGCAGGTAACAGGTAACCTCTGATCCTCAGACCGTGTGTCTGTCAGAGCTCAAATCATTCCCCAGGAAATGGCGGGAAATGTTACCTCAGGTATCACACATAAGGCTCACAGGGACTACAGACATAAATGAATAAAGTCCTCCCTCATCCATGCTGCTCTTGAGGCAGCGTGTGAGGAAAACAGTGAGGAAACTGTGTAAAAGAAAAGCTTGTCACAGCAATTTCAGCCTGAGTGTGATTCTCACATCATCAATGAGATCACTTACAAGCGCCCTGTCATTCACTGACACAGAACTGGAGTCTTCCTCACAAGGGAATGTCCTGTTCATAAACATTAAATATTCAGAGGTCGGGTCCTGAGCATAGTAGCTAGGCCCATATCTGACTCAGAGCACCCCTTCAGTAAAGATTTTTGTGGGGGGAGGGGGCTTATAGCTCCTTTTGCTCGCACACCGCTTCCATTCTGACAGGAATTATTCCAGGACTGCTGACAACTGGTCCATAAGGACCGCAGGTGCAGGAAACATATGAACATGTTTAACTGTGCAGCACTGCCAGTTGCCCCAGGCATGTGTGGAGAGCAGGTGTATCAGACTCCATAACGCCACCCTCTGAGACCTTATACACTATACAGTGAATATACAGTCCACCCACTGGCTACGCTGAGGAGGGGATACCCGGGAGGACCTACCAACCCTTAAGGACCGCTCAGTCTGTGAGGAGATTGTGAGGGGATTCGCACCGCCGCCAGAAATAAATGCGCGGCGGCCACAAGAAAATGGCCGCCGGCCGCAGCTATAACTGCGCCACTGAACGCCAAGATGGGCACCGAGCGCGAAATTCAAAGCTCTAATGCGCGCCAATGGCGCACGCAATAATCACCTCACACACCAGAAAACACTGCAGACATGAGCGCCCAGCCAGGCCAGAGTGACCCCCAAGCACCCCACAGCACAGCACCAGTACAGGGTGCAGAGAGCAGCATAACAGGGGGGAGACAGGGAGAAACCCCCACACACAGAAACACAGCCAGCATGTACTCACCTGCAGTAGGAGAGACTACTTACCCGTCCCTTTCAGGGACCCACTGGCTTGTTTCAGACAGACCTATCACAGAGTCGTACTGCGTAGCTGTCGGCCCGGTCCACCGCGAGAGATACAGTCAGTCAAGTACTGTTCAATCTTGAGAGGACCGCGGGAGCATGAAAGCAACCCGGCCACCCCTGGAGTCATGGGGTATGTCGTGAACTGAGTCTCACGCACACAAGGCGAGGATCAGCACGCTCGATGGTCGGACAGGGAAGACTACGAGGATACCAGTGTACCCAACCTGTTGCCCAGCCGACAGTTGATTGAAGGTCTCAAAAATAAAATAATAAAATTCCCAAAGGAATAAAATTTAAAAGTAAAATCTTCCAGGAGACTGGCTCCTGAGAGAGCCACGTCTTCTCCTTCTGCTAGGCAGAAAAAAGGTCTGCTAGCTGCAGGTGGAAGGGTAATGTCCGGAGGGACCGCCCCCCCTGGGCGGGGCTGTTAAGCTCTGGTTTGTTCTAGAATGTTTTAACATCTAACATTCTGCCTAGATCTTCTCCTGCGAGCAGGAACATATACCCACACGTTTACAGTATCCAGCTGTGTCAGTCCATGGACAATAAGAGAAAATAAGTTTTTGGTTGTAACATGACAAAATGTGGAAAATTTCAAGGCTGAAAGAAATGAACCAATGTTGTCTGTACATTAGTGGCTAGGGATGCACCGATACCACTTTTTTAGCAAAGATTACCGATAGGAGGATGCCGACTCGGTCCAGGAGTACATGTTTTGGGGTTTAACATCTTCTTTAGGTCACATGGTCATGTCGTCCTGGACCGAGTCAGCACCCTCCCAGTTTGGATTATAGTTATTATGTGACTTTTTTTTCGTGCATGGTCTTCAGCTTTTCGGTGCCCTCACTGTGTGTATCTTTTGCGGAGCACTTCTGCCAGCATCTGACGTCCCCTCTGAGTCTGTGCGGGTCTCCTCCGGCCAGTGAGCGTGTCTCCTTCGGATCTCCCCAGCTGTCATAGGCTCCGTCCCTTGTCAAGACCCCTCAGGAGATCCTGGGGCTGAACCATCCATCCATTCGACCTGGCAGTGAAGTGCACCTTACCATCTATATGAGTTATTGAATGCTCCTGTACCACTGATAGCTAGCGGCAGCTGTCCTTGTTTTTTTTTACATTCATCTGTCAGCAGGGAATCCCGCTGACAGATGAACGAGTCATCAGTTGTTAAGGACGCGGTAGCCCCGCTCCTTAACAACCGATAATCGCTGCATTCTTTTGTGTACATATTTCAGTTGTCAGCGGGAGAATGCCACTGACAGCTGAAAGAAACGAGCCGGCAGGCAGGGCCGCCATCAGGGGGGGTACAGACAGTACACCTGTAAGGGGCCCGGATGGCCCCCCTTTTTTTTTATTTCTTTTTTTTGTAAGGGGCCCAGAGGTCCCCAGGGGCCTGGAGTTCCCCAAGGCCCCCGAATGTCAACCCCCTTTTTTTTATATATTTTTTTTATTTATTTATGTTATTTTTTTTGTAAGGGGCCCAGAGGTCCCCGGATGGCAACCCCCTTTTTTTTTGCTCTTTTGGGGTTTTTTTGTGTTCATCAGCACTCAAAGCCCCCCCCAGACCTCAACAATTTGCGGCGGCAGTACCCCCCCGCTTCTCAATTCGTGGCACCCCTCCCTCTTCTCAATTTGCGGCAGCCCTTCCCCCGCTTCTCAATTCGCGGCGGCAGCACCCCTACCCCGGTTCTCTTCTACTCCAGGGGGCACATGCCTGAAGCTGTGTAAGGGGCCCCAAAATTCCTGCACGATTCTCGTGCAAATGCTTAGTATCGGCAATGATACCGGTACGTGTGCACACCTAAAATTATGTGACAGCTTTTTTAGTTATTTTTAATAACTGATGCATAATAAATGTGGAAGCTTTTTCAAATTTTGTCTGGTGTTGCTAGTTATGAGTATTACTTCATGGCTAGGTTTACACTTGCTGTTGGGGGTTGGTAAGAACATGCTGTTAAAGGGGAGTTCCAGCCTTTTTTATGTTTATTAAAAGTCAGCACTACAAAAAGTGTAGCTGCTGGCTCTTAATAAACACACTTACCTGTTCCACTGTCCAGTGACGTGGCCGAACAGCTTTCGGCTTCACGGCCGGGCACTCACTGTGCATGCGCGAGCGGCGCTGCGCAATCTGAGTGGACAGGCGATCGCCTGGGACCAGTCACGTGTCCCAGGTGATCGCCTACAGGGAGGGGCCGCCTTAGGCGATATGACAAGTCGCCTAAGCTGTCCCTGGGCGAAAGGAGGAAGTGGGACTGGAAGTCCCACTCCTACTGAAGCCCCCACTCCCCCCCCAAAAAAAATTACATGCCAAATGTAAGTGGTTTAAGCGGAAGTTCCACTTTAAGCAGTGTTTTACTGCCCCCCCCCCCAAGGGTTCTCAATTAACCTACAAGGACAGCAGATGAGGCAAACAGATACTGCTGCCGCAATCCTTTACATTGCAGAGTAGCAAAAATTACCTCCCCAGTTGTGTTCAGCAAGCAGTACTTCCCCACAAACATGACCCATTCAACTTAATGGCAGCGTGTGCTTTTAAGGGTTAACCACTTCCTGTACCCTATGCCATTTATAAACGGCCTAAGGGTTAAGTGGTTATGCGGGATCATGGTTATAGCGGAGTCCCACGCAAAAATGGAACTTCCGCTTTAAGTGTTGGTGACCCCCTGACATGCCACATTAGGCATGTCATTTTTTTTTGGGGGGGGGACCCTGTTTTTAGAGGCACCCGGCTCCCACTTCCTCCCCTGGCTCTGGAAGGAAGATCACCACTCCCCCCTCCCTCCCTGCAAACTTCTGGGACACATAACAGGTCCCAGAAGATTGCCCCCGGCCATTCACAGTGCTGCTCGCGCATGTGCGCCTTGCTATGAAGCCACAGCCGGGCACCTACAGTTAGAACTCCAGCGCCGCAGAGAGGAGCGAGGCTTTGTACGCTCGCATCACCGGACCGTGGGACAGGTGAGTGTT
Source organism: Rana muscosa (assembly GCA_029206835.1). Lineage (NCBI taxonomy): Eukaryota > Metazoa > Chordata > Amphibia > Anura > Ranidae > Rana > Rana muscosa. Next base: position 1,028,425,528 of record CM055117.1, read on the forward strand.
GGGATCATTTTGTAGAGCACGTAGAGCCACTAGATCAGTTTTACAGGTGGCAGAAGAAGGTACTCCCCGCCCCCCCCGTGTGATTGGGGGGGCACAGTTAGGATGAGATACGATCTGCTTGTATAGTGGCTACCATCTTGGTCTACAGATACTATCTCCCTCTTTTCTGGAAACTGCACATCTTTGTTTTTATATGTAAGGCCCCTTTCACACATGAACGTTCAGGTCCACGTGTCAGTTTTTTAGGCGGACCTGAACGGACGCTCCATGCAGGTCTATGGAGCGATAGATGTCAGCGGTGACATGTCTGCTGACATACGATCCGCTGAATCCAGACAAATGGAAACCCTATTTTCCATCCGTCTGGTGGATCGGATAAAAACAGACAGGCGGTCGTCCGTTTTCATCCGATCCCCCATAGAGGAGAGCGGAGCTCTGACAGGTCCGTCCCTGCATAGTGAGCAGAGATGGACCTGTCATCTGCCGGCTCAGCGGGGATCAATGGATCAATCCCTGCTGAGCAAGCGGAGTCCATCAAAATGGACATGTGTGTGTGTGTGAAAGGGGCCTTAGTGTGGATATTGTTTATAAATAAAATGTTTCACTAATCCTGCGCTCTTGAAACTGTTTATTTTGCATAAAGCTCACTTTCGGCTAATGACACAGAGCTGCTCCAGGCTCTGAAACCATCCCAACAATAATGTCGAGATCCACCCAGATGCCGGATCAGCAGCTGGCTCAGCCTTTCAGCATGCCAATTCACAAGGGAAGCAAATATATGTCTTTGAATCCCCATTAGACTTACCCACCCAGCTCCAGAACTGTGAGACGGGCACTCCAGTCTCCGTACGCCTCAGCACGTGTTGCTTGCCCCAGTCTTGTACCTGTTTCCAACAGGTACATGAGACTGTCACCATCACTGACATTTGTTGTGTAGAGGCATAATGGAATTCTAAAGAGTGTCCTAGTCACTCTTTATGAATCCATCTTCATGTGCTTTGGAATTCAGAGACAAAAATGTTGTATGTGTTGTCATGTCAAAAAGAAATACAGGAGCAATAAATATTTCTGGCACATCAACAGTTGTGTTTCTGTACTTGCAGTGTTTAAAGGGATACAATATGGATAATGTATTACATACTGCAGCCCTCAAAAAATCCACTCGCCTGCTCACATTTTGAGGGCTGGCGAGGAAGGGCTGCCTGGGAACTGGGGGCGAGCCGGCAGCCTGTGTGGAATGGGAGTCTGTCTCCCAGCGATCACGGAGGGGAAGCGCGAGAGAGAGAGCCGCCCAGGTGTTCAGAGCGCAGCGTGGGGAACACAGCGATAACAGCTTTCATTTCAATAGCCGTGTTCCCCGCCGCTCGCTGTCAGATACAGCCCCTCCTCCTGGTCCCGGGACTTTGATAGACAGATCACCCGTCCTATCCCAGTGATGGATGATCTGTCAATCAAAGTTCCCCGGCCAGGGAGCGGGGCTGTATATGATGTTGCACGGCGGGAACACGGCAATTGAAATAAAAGCCATTATCGCTGTGTTCCCCACGCTGCGCTCTGAACACCTGAGCGGCTCTCCTGTTCCTCTCCTCCCCTGCACAGGTAGGCTGCCTAGTGGACACAGGCTGCATGGTGGACACAAGACTGCAATGTTGGACACAAGGCTGCATGATGGGCACAAAGCTGCATTGGTGGGCACAAGGCTGCATGGTGGACACAAAGCTGCATTGGTGGGCACAAGGCTGCATGGTGAGCATTGGGCACAAGGCTGCATGGTGGGCACAAGGCTGCATAGTGGACACAGGCTGAATGGTGGGCACACGGCTGCATTGGTGGGCACAAAGCTGCATTGGTGGGCACAGGCTGCATGGTGGACACAAAGCTGCATTGATAGGCACAAGGATGCATGGTGGGCACTGGGCACAAGGCTGCATGGTGGGCACAAGGCTGCATAGTGGACACAGGCTGAATGGTGGGCACACGGCTGCATGGTGGACACACGGCTGCATTGGTGGGCACACGGCTGTATTGGTGGGCACTGGGCTGCATTGGTGGGAACAAGGTTGCATTGGTGGGCACAAGGCTGCATGGTGGACACAAAGCTGTATTGGTTGGCACAAGGCTACATGGTGGGCACAAGGCTGCATTGGTGGGCACAAGGCTGCATGGTGGACACACGCAGCCTGCATTGGTAGGCACGGATACAGTTGTTGTTAATATTTATTTTTATAACTTAATTCTGCATAATACATTTAAGTTTCATTTCATGAGATAGTTTATGAGGGCGTGATTAGGGGCGGAATTAGGGGCGGGGCAGTCTGGGTGAGGCAACTGGTGGCGAGTAACCCTTGAGGCCTGGCTAGAAGCTCAGGACTTGAAATTTTGAGCCCTTTTCTATATGCTGCCTCTTCTGCTCTGAAATCCAAAACATTATTGTCAGCCCTGCCTGAGTTCTCCCCACTGGACTAGAGCATAAATCCCCCTTATGTTATGGAGAAGAGGAGAGGGGGAGGTGTTCTGTAGCCCATCAGGGGAGAGCTCAGGATTAGGATTTCAGTGCAACAGAGCCAGTGTTGTCAGCTCACTACACAAAGTTAGGAGGCAATTGGATTTCTGGCAGGGTCATCTGTATTTTTAGAGAGACAAAAACATGAGGACGTGTGTTATAGAGATGCCCTACATAGTATGTTATTTTGCTAAGACACCCTTTATAATATGTTCAAATTAGTAGGTCAGATGTAACCGTGATCATGTGCCACATATCCTGAAATTTACAGAACTGCAATGATATTTTACTTGACTTTTTTTCAGTTTTTTTAGAAGACCCATAAAACCTCTGCAGAAAAACCAGGGCTTCTACACAGAGAGCAATGGTCCTCCTCTACAGCATGCGGGCAGGGAAAAGGCTTTTCTACTGAAGCTGTGGCTGCTTTCTAAAGAAAATGGTGTAAGGCCTGATTCACACCTATGCATTGTTAGTGCTTTTTATTTTGCATATTTGTACTACAGAACGTGTTCCATAGGAAACCATATTAAATGGACTGTAGTACAAATCTGCAAAATGCACAAAAAATGCATAGGTGTGAATCAGGCCTTGGGCTGCATTCACATGGCCACATGAGTGCAGACAGTTTGCTGCATTCAGAGGCGCCAAAACAATATGGCTGCGTACAAATTGGTCAATTAGACACGGCCAGAAATGCCAACCTTAGGCACACACAGTCTGCATCCTGGGTCAGTCAGAGGCTCTATTCACATTTAACCACTGAGATGAGAAGCTACATGCCAGCAGCAGAGGTGTTGGTCATTAATTTGTACAAATCCGAGAGCCGCAGATAGTGTTTTCAATCTATTTTTATAGTTTTCCATTTTCCATTTAATACAAATACATATATACGTTCCTTGCTTTATAAAATCATTCAAAATTAATTCTATATTCTGATTACCGAAATTATCGGCGTATAACACGCGCCGGCGTATAACACGCACCCCAAGTTTAGGAGGGAATTTTAAGGAAAAAAACTTTTAGGAGGGAAATTCAAGGAAAAAAAACTTACATTTAAATGCAGCATGCAGCCTTGCCCAGTGTCCATCTGCAGCCTTGCCCAGTGTCCATCTGTCCATCTACAGCCTTGCCCAGTGTCCATCTGTCCATCTGCAGCCTTGCCCAGTGTCCATCTGCAGCCTTGCCCAGTGTCCATCTGTCCATCTGCAGCCTTGCCCAGTGCCTTTGCAATCTTGTCAGTCTCAGCGTTTTTTTAAATTTGGCGCCGATTTCTGTGGAGAGGAGCAAGCGGGGCCGAGTGTACTTCGGCTAGACTCGGCTCCTCTCGCAGTCCCGCCCATCTCCACTGACTGCGCCGCTGACAGAGAAAGCCGAGTGTACTTCGGCTAGACTCGGCTCTGCTCACAGTCAGGGGCAGGACTGCGAGAGGAGCCGAGACTAGCCAAAGTACACTCGGCTTTCTCTATGTCAGCGGCGCAGTCAGAGATGGGCGGGACTGCGAGAGGAGCCGAGTAAAGCCGAGTGTACTTCGGCTCCGCTCGCTCGTTTCAGCAGGGGAATTCGACGGAGTATCTGCGTATAACACGCACCCACGATTTTCCCCTGATTTTAAGGGGAAAAAAGTGCGTGTTATACGCCGATAAATACGGTATATATCAATACATTATTCTTTTATCATATATAGAATCCATTATAGTATCTTTTTACCATTCATAACTAACATCCATACCACATCCCCAAAAAAAAAAACACCCCATCCCGCCCTCCCACCCCTTTATCCGCATTGTGGTACTTTCCATTTCATAAATATTGTGATAAGATTGCCGAGGCCTTAAACTCTTCCCATTGTTGTCATATTTTTGGATTTTGGTTACTCATTTTCTCTTCAATCCTTATCATTTCTTCCATTTGCTGTATTTCACTCATCTCACAAACCCATTCTATCACTGTTGGGCTTCTTTCCTTTCGCCAATTTCAGGCTATTATTGTCCTAGCTGCTGTTAACGTATGGCGAAGGATGTCTGTCTTAATGATTTTTCTGGATCCTGAATTAATGGTTAGTATTGAAATATTAATACTTGATTGAATCTCAGAGCCCGATATCTTCCGATAAATAATGAATATCTTATACCAGAAGTCCTTCACCATTGGACAATTATACCATATACAGGTCCTTCTCAAAAAATTAGCATATTGTGATAAAGTTCATTATTTTCTGTAATGTACTGATAAACATTAGACTTTCATATATTTTAGATTCATTACACACAACTGAAGTAGTTCAAGCCTTTTCTTGTTTTAATATTGATGATTTTGGCATACAGCTCATGACAACCCAAAATTCCTATCTCAAAAAATTAGCATATCATGAAAAGGTTCTCTAAACGAGCTATTAACCTAATCATCTGAATCAACTAATTAACTCTAAACACCTGCAAAAGATTCCTGAGGCTTTTAAAAACTCCCAGCCTGGTTCATTACTCAAAACCGCAATCATGGGTAAGACTGCCGACCTGACTGCTGTCCAGAAGGCCATCATTGACACCCTCAAGCAAGAGGTTAAGACACAGAAAGAAATTTCTGAACGAATAGGCTGTTCCCAGAGTGCTGTATCAAGGCACCTCAGTGGGAAGTCTGTGGGAAGGAAAAAGTGTGGCAGAAAACGCTGCACAACGAGAAGAGGTGACCGGACCCTGAAGAAGATTGTGGAGAAGGACCGATTCCAGACCTTGGAGGACCTGCGGAAGCAGTGGACTGAGTCTGGAGTAGAAACATCCAGAGCCACCGTGAACAGGCGTGTGCAGGAAATGGGCTACAGGTGCCGCATTCCCCAGGTCAAGCCACTTTTGAACCAGAAACAGCGGCATAAGCGCCTGACCTGGGCTACAGAGAAGCAGCACTGGACTGTTGCTCAGTGGTCCAAAGTACTTTTTTCGGATGAAAGCAAATTTTGCATGTCATTCGGAAATCAAGGTGCCAGAGTCTGGAGGAAGACTGGGGAGAGGGAAATGCCAAAATGCCTGAAGTCCAGTGTCAAGTACCCACAGTCAGTGATGGTCTGGGGTGCCATGTCAGCTGCTGGTGTTGGTCCACTGTGTTTTATCAAGGGCAGGGTCAATGCAGCTAGCTATCAGGAGATTTTGGAGCACTTCATGCTTCCATCTGCTGAAAAGCTTTATGGAGATGAAGATTTCATTTTTCAGCACGACCTGGCACCTGCTCACAGTGCCAAAACCACTGGTAAATGGTTTACTGACCATGGTATTACTGTGCTCAATTGGCCTGCCAACTCTCCTGACCTGAACCCCATAGAGAATCTGTGGGATATTGGGAAGAGAAAGTTGAGAGACGCAAGACCCAACACTCTGGATGAGCTTAAGGCCGCTATCGAAGCATCCTGGGCCTCCATAACACCTCAGCAGTGCCACAGGCTGGTTGCCTCCATGCCACGCCACATTGAAGCAGTCATTTCTGCAAAAGGATTCCCGACCAAGTATTGAGTGCATAATTGAACATAATTATTTGAAGGTTGACTTTTTTTGTATTAAAAACACTTTTCTTTTATTGGTCGGATGAAATATGCTAATTTTTTGAGATAGGATTTTTGGGTTTTCATGAGCTGTATGCCAAAATCATCAATATTAAAACAAGAAAAGGCTTGAACTACTTCAGTTGTGTGTAATGAATCTAAAATATATGAAAGTCTAATGTTTATCAGTACATTACAGAAAATAATGAACTTTATCACAATATGCTAATTTTTTGAGAAGGACCTGTATGTGTCATAGTCTCTCTTTCCTTGAGGCATCTCCAGCACATTTCCGAATTATCTCTATTTATTTTATGTAAGTCTACTGGACTCCAATACCATCTCATCATGATTTTATAATTCCTTTCTTAATTTCTAACCGCTATTGAGGTTTTATGTATCAAGGAGAATGCCTTATCTTATTCTACCATTGAGATCGAGCTCCCTATTTCGTTCTCCCACTTTCTCATACATATTAACTCATTAAAGGAAGTAGGAGCTTGTATATAGTTGATAAATTATGAGTTGTTTTTTGTTCCTTAATTAATAGTTGTTTGTCAACTAATTAAAGAAAGTTGTATATTAGTCTTAATGTATGTATTTAACTGTTGATATTGCATCCATTTATGTTCACATTCAGGCCATCGTGGAAGCTTGCCATCCACTAGGGTCTGAGCTAATTTTACATTTTCAATCCTTTTCTATTTAAGAAAGTTTAGCCTCTAATGTTGGTGGGAATTCCGGGTTCGAGAATAAGGGTGTCATTGGTCCCATCAGTGTGGAAAGCCGCCGATAGTGTAACAGCAATGGCCCAGAGCGAAGGCAGGTAGCATTTACAACATTCTGCAAAAATCTACTGGATCTTGCTGGCGGCAGCCCCTGGACACTGCTGTGCAGCTGTGTGAATCTAGCCAAAGACTTTGCACACATTTTGTTTTGATGCTCCTGGAATGTATTTAGCTGATTTAAATAAAAAAAAATCAATTGGGCTTGTTCACATTGGCAGTCATAGGGCGGTAAACGCAGGCAGCTGAATTGGAGTTTTACCCCCCTCAACCTCCAACTTAAACAAGGATATACAGCTGCTTATGGCTGTACACATGTCTCTGCAAAAATACAACCATTAACACATTCAACTGCCCTGCAACCGTGTGCAGTGTCTCCATCTTACCATTTTTGAATGAACTGACAAACAAACAAATGTATTTAAGGAATTTCAGATAGTCCTATACATTTTTTTTTTACAGGGGATAAAGTGATTGGGCAAGTCGGAAAATTCATTTACTGTTATTTCCACTAAGATATTTGTGGATTGTCTGCTGGGAGTAAAAACACACCTTTCTCACACTAAACAGTAAAGTTATTGTGACCTCCTTATTTAAGGACATGCACTTGGTCTGTGTGTACAAGCCCCGAGGCAACAAGTGGCTCCTATTATTGTTATGTGAGCATTCTACAGGCTGCAGCAGGAAATCTCATATGTCTGTGTTTTTGAAGTGTGCTTCCTCACGCTAACAATGGAAATGCAATGCTGTGGTAAGGCTTACCTTTAGTTGCGCTTGCCTATGCAGGCCAAAGCCACAAGTTCACTTTAACCACTTCAATACCGGGCACTTTCACTCCTTCCTGCCCAGGCCAGTTTTCAGCACTGTCCTGCAACACTGTACTCATATGAAATTGTTCTTCTTTTTTACACAAATGGAGCTTTCTTTTGGTGGTATTAAATCACCACTGGATTGTTTATTTTTTTCTAAACAAATGAAAAAAAAATGAAAATTTTGCACATAAGTAGTTTTTCTTATTTACTGATGTGCGATGATGAGGCTGCACTGATGGGCACTGATAGGCAGTACTGATGGGGCTGCATTGATGATCGGGACACTGATGATCAGTGCCCTGATTATCAGTATAGATGTCCCCTGTCACATCTGCCAGTTACCAGCTTTCCTCTCCTCACGCTTTAACAGCACGTGAGGAAAGGAATGCTTGTAACCGGTAAGCTTGTTTACATATTATCAGCTTTTATTGTCTCTTTACCCCAATCTGTGATCAGCTCCAAAGGACAGAGCGATCACAGACTGCACCGTATGCGCTCTGCAAGGGGCACGCTTCTCGGAGGACGTCCATGGATGCCCTCCCAGAACTGAACAACCGCGATTTTGCCTTTTTTCCGCTATAGCGTGGTTAAGAACTGGATAAAGATTCCCCTATCATGTCTCTAAGGCTTATTTTACATTTTTGTTTGGGGCGGCTGAGCTCCGTTTTTACTGCCCATTAAGGTATCCTCCTTAAAGTGGATGTAAACCCTCACATATACCCAGTGAAGTGAACAGCCTCAGATGATACACAGAGATGGAACAAATCTCCCTACATAAGTTTTACACGTATATCTGCTGTCTTCAGCTTTATATACTGTTTAGAAAGTGCAGATCGTGTTAGAATTTTCACTTCCTCATTCTGGAGTAGCAGTGTAGTGTTGGATTACACTGGGAGACAACTGATTGGAAGAAAGGCACACAACCCCCTCCACAGAGGCAGAGACTTCCAGAGCTGTTCTGTGAGTAGAGCAGCTTTCTGCTAATCTATTTATAGCATCAACCCTGACTTTCAGGCTGGTTTTATCACATGTCTCGAAAAACTTGTCAGAAGTTATCAGGCTGATAACAGAAGAACGGAGCAGGAGACAGCTACGGGACATTGGGGGTTATTTACGAAAGGCAAATCCACTTTGCGCTACAAGTGCAAAGTGCACTTGAAATTGCACTTGGAAGTGCAGTCGCTGTAAATCTGAGGGGTAGATCTGAAATGAGGGGAAGCTCTGCTGATTTTATTATCCAATCATGTGCAAGCTAAAATGCTGTTTTTTTATTTTCCTTGCATGTCCCTCTCAGATCTACAGCAACTGCCCTTCCAAGTGCACTTTGCACTTGTAGTGCAAAGGAGATTTGCTTTTAGTAAATAACCCCCATAGTGCTTTCAAGAGAGATAAAAAAACACTACAGATATATGTGCCCAACTCATATTTCATGAATCGGGTTAACATCCACTTTAAGCTGCAAAGGCAGCCCAAAATGGGTGCACACATGCCGCGGCAGTACCACTGCTGAATGTGAATGGGGCTGCACTGCAACTGTAAACCAAAACGTTTTCCTATTGAGAAAAGCAGTTTAGCTGTCAAAAAACACCACTGGCTTTCAGGAGGAAGCAATATCACCCGCTGAATGCCTGTCAATTGTACCTGCACCAATTTTTTGAAAAGTGATCCACCACTGATCGCCTTTCACAGAATGACTTAGGTGTAAATAAGCCCTAAATGTTTCAAGCCATTGGCACATCTCTCCTACTCCTCCTCTGTTTTAGTGTTGCAGCCTTCGAAAGCCTTTTTTTTTTTGCCATTCCACACATCTGGGAGGATGCCTGTGTCCTCCAATTTGCACTTGTTCCTTTTCAGCAACTGCTCCTGCCAGGTTGTGATGTCACAGGGAGTAAAATAAAAAAACAAAAAAAACAAAACAAAACTATTTCTAACGACAGGAACAAGGTAAAAGAAAATAATGCTAGGACAGGCTCTATAGAGGGAGGTTCTCAGGTGCGTTTGTGTAATGCCTAGACATCATCCTAAAGGTAATTGCAAGTTTGTTACTACTTATGGAACTATTGCAAATAATGTGTCTGATTACAAGATCTGTACACATTTGGCCTTTTGAAATCCTAACCAAAGTAAAGAGCTCCAAAACATAAAATTACATCTAGATTCTGGCTATGTCTCTCCCAAGCAGGAATAAATGATATATCAAAGTGGCTTCAAGAAAATCACAGTCCATATGAAGGACGTGACAGACATGATGAAAGGAGATGGCAGTGATGCTAGACGCATGAAAATAGCTGTGCTCAGTAACATTCCACTCAAGTATCTAATATCAGTACTCCAACTACACTTGGGGGTTTATTTACTAGTCACATTTTTGCAAAGACAAAGATTCTAACCTCAGCTTGTATAACAGTGTAAATTTGCTGTCCCCTCAAAATAACTCAACACACAGCCATTAATGTCTAAACTGCTGGCAACAAAAGTGAGTACACCCCAAAGTGAATATGTCCAAATTGGGGACAATTAGCCAAAAAAATTTCCCCAGTGTCATGTGACTCATTAGTGTTACAAGGTCTCAGGTGTGATATACACATTTTATATCTTATTGCATTGACAACTTTGTGTTAAAAAAAAAATTGTTTTAATTTTCATTCCACATTTTTCAAAAATTTTAGTTGCAAAATGTTTTAGTTTTTAACCGCTTAACCACTTAAGCCCCAGACCAATACGCAGCATAAAGACCAGGCCCCTTTTTGCGATTCGGCACTCCCTCGCTTTAACTAACAATTGCGCGGTCCTGCGATGTGGCTCCCAAACAAAATTGACGTCCTTTTTTTCCCACAAATAGAGCTTTCTTTTGGTGGTATTTGATCACCTCTGCGGTTTTTATTTTTTGCGCTATAAACAAAAATAGAGCAACAATTTGGAAAAAAATGCAATATTTTTTACTTCTTGCTATAATAAATATCCCCCAAAAATATATAAAAAAAATATTTTTTCCTCAGTTTAGGCCGATACGTATTCGTCTACATATTTTTGGCGTTTATTGATTGGTTTGCGCAAAAGTTATAGCGTTTACAAAATAGGGGGTAGTTTTATGGCATTTTTATTAATGTCCGCCATAACGTCGCAGTCACGATAAAAATCGCTGATCGCCGCCATTACTAGTAAAAACAAAATTATTAATAAAAATGCCATAAAACTATCCCCTATTTTGTAGACGCTATAACTTTTGCGCAAACCAATCAATAATACGTATCGGCCTAAACTGAGGAAATGATTTTTTTTAATATATTTTTTGGGGATATTTATTATAGCAAAAAGTAAAAAATATAGATTTTTTTTCAAAATTGTCACTCTATTTTTGTTTATAGCGCAAAAAATAAAAACCGCAGAGGTGATCAAATACCACCAAAAGAAAAAAAAAACGTTGATTTTGTTTGGGAGCCACGTCGCACGACCGCGCAATTGTCAGTTAAAGCGATGCAGTGCCGAATCGCAAAAAGTGCTCTGGTCTTTGGCCAGCCAAATGGTCCGGGGCTTAAGTGGTTAAAAGAGGTCAACAAGCAAGCTATCGCTTGTGAAACGCGTCTACCATTGCCTGTATCTGTCTGATCCTTTTGACAATAAAGATGACATCCAGATAAGTTGGAGTTCCAGTGTGCGACCAATTTCTTGTTTTATTGGTTAAAAGATTCACCATGCCTCTCAGAAAATACACTATATTACCAAAAGTATTGGGACACCTGTCTTTACACGCATGCATTACCGTTAGAGTCATCCCAGTCTTAGACCCCATACACACTATTAGATTTTCGTCTTCAGATTTACCAAAACCATGGAGTGGAAGGGCCTGCCTGATTGAAACTCTCAAGGTTTGACCTTATATTATATGGTTTTGGTAAATCTGAAGGAAAAAATCTACAGAAAATTGTATAGTGTGTATCCATCTTTAAGCTGGCCATGCATTACACAATTTTCTTAATTTCCTTTAGATTTACCTTCAACTATGTAGTGCAAGGGCCTGCCTGATGCTAGTCTCATGTCGAAAGCACCGTACTAACGATCCGAACATGGGCAGACAGCTCGTTGTACAAATTTTTCCATCCGATTTTCGTATCGTGTGTTCAGTCTCTAGGGTTCAATATTGAGTTGGACCACCCTTTGCAGCCATAACAGCTTCAACTCTTCTGGGAAGGTTGTCCAGAAGGTTTAGGAGTGTGTCTATGGGAATGTTTGACCATTCTTCCAGAAGCGCATTTGTGAGGTCATGCACTGATCTCCACTCTAATTCATCCCAAAGGGGTTCTATCGGATTGAGGTCAGGACTCTGTGCAGGCCAGTCGAGTTCCTCCACCCCAAACTTGCTCATCCATGTCTTTATAGACCTTGCTTTGTGCATTGGTGCGCAGTCATGTTGGAAGGGGCCATCCTAAAAACGGTTCCCACAAAGTTGGGAGTATGAAATTGTCCATAATGTCTTGGTATGCTGACGCCTTAAGAGTTCCCTACACTGGAACTAAGGGGCCAAACTCAACCCCTAAAAAAAACCCACATCATAATCCCCCCTCCACCAATTGAATTGGACCAGTGCACAAAACAAGGTCCATAAAGAATCGGATGAGCAAGTTTGGGGTGGAGGAACTTGACTGGCCTGCACAGAGTTCTGGCCTCAACCCACTAGAACACCGTTGGGATGAATTAGAGCGCAGACTGCGAGCCAGGCATTCTCATCCACATCAGTGCCTAACCTCACAAATGCGCTTCTGAAAGAATGGTCAAACACTCCCATAGACACACTCCTAAATCTTGTGGACAGCCTTACCAGAAGAGTTGAAGCTGTTATAGCTCCAAAGGGTGGGCTAACTCAATATTGAACCCTACGGACTAAGACTGGGATGTTGGTAAAGTGATTGTAAAGTCTCGTTTTTTTTCTCTATAAAATAACAAAAATTTTATATTTACCTGCTCTGTGTAGTGATTTTGCACAGAGCAGCCCCTCCTTCCTGTCAGGTGCCCCCACAGCAAGCAGCTTGCTATGGGGGCACCCGAGCTGAGTCACAGCTCCCTGTGTCCATTCTGACACTGAGGCCTGGTTCGGCCCCGCCCCCTCTCCCCTGATTGGCTGATTGACAGCAGCGGGAGCCAATGGAGCCGCTGCTGTGTCTCAGCCAATCAGAAGGAGAGTCCCGGATGGGCCGAAGCACTCGTGGACATCGTTGGATAGAGAGAGGGCTCAGGTAAGTATTAGTGGGGCTAAAGAGGGCTGCTGCACACAGAAGGTTTTTTATCTTAATGCATAGAAAGCATTAAGATAAAAAAAAAAAAAAAAAATCTTCTGACTTTACAACCACTTGTTCATGTGCGTGTAAAGGCAGGTGTCCCAATACTTTTGAGAATATAGTGGGCCTTGGAGCAGGGGTAGGCAACCTTAGAGAGATGGAGATCTACTTGAAGAACACTGATAAAGTCAAAGATCACCAGGCACTGTGTCATGTTGTTAGGGCCGGTAACACCAGAACGCAGTGCCATAAAGGCATGTTCCATGTGTCTTTCATGCAGTGTTCAAAACGCACTGCCTTTGTGATCTACTGCGGGTGATATTACATCGTTAACCCCGAACGTAGATCGCAAATGCAGTTTGTGGACACAAGATCGCATATTATTGCAGTGTAATGCAATTTGGCACAGTGAATTTTTGAAATGAGTGCATGCGCTACATTTTGTGCAGTCTGATGCAATTTGCAGCCAGGGCTGGATTTACATCTCAGGAGCATATAGGCACATAATTCTGAAGTGCCCCCCCCCCAAGTGCATTATGCTCAGGGTGCAGGGTTAAGGAATGTCATGCACTCAGAATGCAGAGTTAAGGAGTGAGTTGCACTCAAAATGCAGGGTTATAGAGTGCGATACACTTAAGAGTGCAGGGTTATGGCGTGTGATGCGCTTACAATGCAGGGTTCATTAGTGCGTTACGCTCAGAATGCAGGAATCAGGAGTGCGTTACAGTGTTTGGTAATTTTATGGGTGCATCCACTGTCTTTGTGCCCCATGGAACTCAAACAAGTGATAGGTAGTAAGGAAATTAGATGAGTAATTATACCCCTAGAACTCCTGAAGGTGCTCCCTGGATGTTAGGCCCCTCTGTGTGGGTAGGCTGTAAAAAAGTCTCACACAGGTGGAATTCCCATACTCAGAAGGAGTAGCAGAATGTGTTTTGGGGTGTAATTCTAAGTATTCCTAAGATGACAACTTTGAATAAAAAGGAATAATTTTCATTTTCTTTCCTGCATTGTCCAAAAAAGTGTCATTTTGTGGACGTTTTTACTGTCCTAGTGCTCCAGGGCCTCCAAAAACATGCTAGGTAATCAGGAAATTAGATGAGTAATGTAATTTATGCTCCTTAAGAGTCCAAAGGTGCTCCTTATGCGGCGTACACACAATCGTTTTTCATGCCATTTTTTAACCCGACGTTTTTCACGTCGTTTTTTTTCATGTTTCCTCTCAAGCCTGTCTTGCGTACACACGATCATTTTAAAAAACGTTCAAGCAAAGCGCAGTGACGTACAACACGTACGACGGCACTATAAAGGGGAAGTTCCGTTCTAATGACGCCACCCTTTGGGACGCTTTTGCTAATTTCGTGTTACCGCGTGTTAGTAAAATTTTGATAGAGACGATTCGCGCTTTTCAGCTTCGTGCTTTTCAGTCCGTTACAGCGTGACGAATGTGCTATCTCCATTACGAACGCTAGTTTTACCAGAACGAGCGCTCCCGTCTCATACTTGATTCTGAGCATGCGCGGTTTTTTTCCCCTCGTAAAAGCATACACATTATCGTTTTTCACGTCGTTAAAAAAAACGACATGAAAAACGACGTGAAAAAATGTTCGAAATTTTTAATGCCCGTTTTTCACGCCGTTTAAAAATGGCATTTTTAACGGCATGAAATACGATCGTGTGTATGGGGCATTAGATTTTCAGCCCCTCTATGCATCTAGGCTGTGAAAAAGTTTTACACATGTGGTATTCCCATACTCAGAAGACATAGCAAAACGTGTTTTGGAGTGTAATTTTAAGTATGACTATGCTGTGTGTGAGACATAACTTGTTAAAATGACAACTTATTAATTCATTATTTAACTTCAATATTTCCCAAAAATTGTGACAAACATTTACAACTTCAAAAAACTTACCATGCCCCTTACTACATAGCTTGGACTGTCTACCTTCCAAAAAGGGCTCATTTGGGGGGGAGGGATTTGTACGTCCTGGCATTTTAGGGCCTCATGAAAGGAGATAGGCAGTAAGGACTGATCAATTTTCAAACACAGAGCATCTGGAAAGTATTAAAAGCGCTTCACTTCTTCCACATTTTGTTGTGTTGATGCCTTATACCAAAATGAATTAAAATTCAAAATTTTCCTCATAATTTTACAAACAATACCCCATAATGACAATGTGAAAGAAGTTTGTTTGAAATCTTTGCAAATTTATTAAAAATAAAAGATGAAAAAAATCCCATGTACAGTAGGTGCCGCCGATTTTGTGTCAATCTCGCCTCTTCTAGCGGCGAGATTGACACCCTAAGAGCCCCGTTGCGAGAGCCAGCGCCGAGCTGTCTTGTCATCGGGAAAGGAAAAATGTTTTTCCTTTCGCAATGAGCGACACGCATTGCTGACATTGAGGCCGGTGGACGGAGATCCGACGTGGATTCCTGCCAATACCAGGCACTGTGTTTGGTATGAATCCTGAGCGGGAACTCCACGCCAAATTTTTAATAAAAAACCGGCATGGGTTCCCATTCCAGGCCCTTCGGTCTAGTATGGATTTTAAGGGGCGTGGGGGTCCCCCCCAAAATCCAAACCAGACCCTTATCCGAGCACGCAACCTGACAGGCCGCAGGAAAAGAGGGGGGACGAGAGAGCGGCCCCCCTCCCTCCTGAACCGTACCAGGCCGCACCAAAGCACCCTCCCCATGTTGATGGGGACAAGGGCCTCTTCCCGACAACCCTGGCCGTTGGTTGTCGGGGTCTGCGGGCGTTGGCTTATCGGAATCCGCGAGCCCCCTTTAATAAGGGGGCCCCCCAGATCCTGGCCCCCCCACCCTATGTGAATAAGTATGGGGTACCCTACCCATTCATCTGGTGGCAAAAAAAGTCAATAAAAAAACACACAGGTTTTTAAAGTAATTTATTAGGCAGCTCCGGGGGTCTTCTTCCGACTTCGGGGGTCTTCTTCTGCTCTCCGGTGCCTTTTTCCTTCTCCTGGGCTTTTCCGCTAACTTCTTCCAGCTCTTTTGCTAGCGGAGAGGCCCGGTCTTCCCTGTCGTCTCCTCCGGCTCTCCTTCTGTCGGGCTGCTCCACTATCTTCTTCCAGCTCTTTTGCTAGTGGAGAGACCCGGTCTTCCCGTCGCCGTCTTCTTCCCTCTTCGATGTTGACACGTCACTTTTTTTCCGCTGTAATGCCGGGTGTGCGGTGCGCAACGATTTATATAGGCCTCTGACGCCAGTCACATGCTCCGGGTGGCCCCGGAGCATGTGACTGTGACGTCATGGGAGCATGTGGCCACCCGGAGCATGCAACTGTGATGTCATGAGAGGCCTATATAAATTGTTATGGACCGCACACCCAGCATTAGAGCGGGAGGAAGCGACGAGTGAACATCGAGGAGGAGAAGAGGGAAGAAGACGACGATGAAGACCGGGACCCCGCTAGCAAAAGAGCTGGAAGAAGATAGCGGGGCACCTGGCAGAAAGAACCGGAGATCGTGGAGAAGGCACCGGAGAGCGGGAGAAGAACCAGAGACGAAACCAGAGAGCAGAAGAAGAGACCCCCGAAGTCGGAAGAAGACCCCCGAAGTTGGAAGAAGACCCCCTGAAGTTCGAAGAAGACCCCGAAGCTGCCTAATAAATTACTTTAAAAACCTGTGTTTTTTTTATATTGACATCTTTTTACCACCAGATGAATGGGTAGGGGTACAATGTACCCCATACTCATTCACATAGGGTGGGGGGCCGGGATCTGGGGGCCCCCTTATTAAAGGGGGCTCCCGGATTCTGATAAGCCAACGCCCGCAGACCCCGACAACCAACGGCCAGGGTTGTCGGGAAGAGGCCCTTGTCCCCATCAACATGGGGAGGGTGCTTTGGGGTGGGGGGGCCCCAGGGCACCCCCCTGCCCCAAACCCCCCATGTTGAGGGCATGCGGCCTGGTACGGTTCAGGAGGGAGCGCTCTCTCATCCCCCCCCTTTCCCTGCGGCCTGCCAGGTTGCGTGCTCGGATAAGGGTCTGGTTTGGATTTAAGGGGGACCCCCACAACGTTTTTTCGGCTTAGGGGATTCCCCTTAAAATCCATACCAAACCGAAGGGCCTGGTATGCTCCTGGAGGGGGAACCCATACCGGCTTTTAATTAAAAATTTGGCGTGGAGTTCCCGCTCAGGATTCATACCAAACACAGTGCCTGGTATTGGCGGGAATCCACGTCGGATCCCGTTCAATACAGTGTCACGTTGCCTTTTCGCTATTGCAGCGAGCGTGAGATGACGGCACCCTGTTGCCGAGAATCTCTGCGATGGGATCGCAATGGATGTACAATGTCGGCGGCACCTACTGTACATAAGTATTCACAGCCTTTGCTCAATACTTTGTTGAAGCACCTTTGGCACCAAATACAGCCTCAATTTTTTTTTGAGTATGATGCTATAAGCTTGGCATGCCTATTTTTGGGCAGTTTATCCCATTCTTCTTTGCAGGACCTCTCAAGCTCCATCAGATTGGATCGTCTGGGCTCTAGCTGGGCCACTCAAAGACATTCACAGAGTTGTCTGATAGCCACTCCTTTGTTATCTTGGCTGTGCGCTTAGGGTCGTTGTCCTGTTGAAAGATGAACCATTGCCTCTGTCTGAGGTCCATAGCGCTCTGGAGCAGGTTTTCATCAAAGATGTCACTGTACATTGCAGAATTCATCTTTCCCTCTAACCTGACTAGTCTCCCAGTGCCTGCTGCTGAAATAAATCCCCACAGCATGATTCTGCAACCACCATGCTTCACTGTAGGGATGGTATTGGCCAGGTGATGAGTGGTGCCTGGTTTGCTCCAGCTAAGACGCTTGCCATTCGAGCCAAAGAGTTCAATCTTTGTTTCATTAGACCAGAGAATTTTGTTTCTCATGGTCTGAGTCTTTCAGGTGCCTTTTGGCAAACTCCCAGCAGGCTGTAATGTGTCTTTTACAGAGGCGTGTATTGTTATTCCAGTATTGAAGTTGGTAAACAAAGTTGGATACCTTCTTCTGCAAGTCCCATTGAGTGAACCTACTGCCTGCTTCATATTTATATACATAAATGTGTATTATGTGTATAAAACATGGGATTTATTTACTAAAGGCAAATCCACTGTGCACTGCAAGCACACTTGGAAGTAGTAATTTTTTTCTATTTGCTACATACTACTAAAGTTGCCTACCGGCTCTGGACTTGTTGCTTTATGGCTCTTTACAGGCACTGAATTACTGATGATCTATTTGTATGGCCCGGTTTAAGGCTTAGTCCCTGTGAAATTCAGCACACTATTCGCCCACTGTGGTTTTAAGGTGGGGTGCAGGCTCCTCAGTGTACAGTGGGTACAGAAAGTATTCAGACCCCCTTAAGTTTTTCACGCTTTGTTATATTGCAGCCATTTGCTAAAATCATTTAAGTTACATTTTTTTCCTCATTAATGTACACACAGCACCCCATATTGACAGAAAAACACAGAATTGTTGACATTTTTGCAGATTTATTAAAAAAGAAAAACTGAAATATCACATGGTCCTAAGTATTCAGACCCTTTGCTGTGACACTCATATATTTAACTCAGGTGCTGTCCATTTCTTCTGATCATCCTTGAGATGGTTCTACACCTTAATTTGAGTCCAGCTGTGTTTGATTATACTGATTGGACTTGATTAGGAAAGCCACACACCTGTCTATACAAGACCTAACAGCTCACAGTGCATGTCAGAGCAAATGAGAATCATGAGGTCAAAGGAACTGCCTGAAGAGCTCCGAGACAGAATTGTGGCAAGGCACAGATCTGGCCAAGGTTACAAAAAGATTTCTGCTGCACTTAAGGTTCCTAAGAGCACAGTGGCCTCCATAATCCTTAAATGGAAGATGTTTGGGACGACCAGAACCCTTGCTAGAGCTGGCCACCCGGCCAAACTGAGCTATCGGGGGAGAAGAGCCTTGCTGAGAGAGGCAAAGAAAAACCCAAAGATCACTGTGGCTGAGCTCCAGAGATGAAGTCGGGAGATGGGAGAAAGTTGTAGAAAGTTAACCATCACTGCAGCCCTCCACCAGTCGGGGCTTTATGGCAGAGTGGCCCGACGGAAGCCTCTCCTCAGTGCAAGACACATGAAAGTCTGCATGGAGTTTGATAAAAAAATACCTGAAGGACTCCAAGATGGTGAGAAATAAGATTCTTTGGTCCGATGAGACCAAGATAGATTTTTCTGGCCTTAATTCTAAGTGGTATGTGTGGAGAAAACCAGGCACTGCTCATCACCTGTCCAATACAGTCCCAACAGTGAATCATGGTAGTGGCAGCATCATGCTGTGGGGGGGGGGGGGGGTTTCAGCTGCAGGGACAGGACGACTGGTTGCAATCGAGGGAAAGATGAATGCGGCCAAGTACAGGGATATCCTGGACGAAAACCTTCTCCAGAGTGCTCAGGACCTCAGACTGGGCCAAAGGTTTACCTTCCAACAAGACAATGACCCCAAGCACACAGCTAAAATAACGAAGGAGTGGCTTCACAACCACTCCGTGACTGTTCTTGAATGACCCAGCCAGAGCTCTGACTTAAACCCAATTGAGCATCTATGGAGAGACCTAAAAATAGCTGTCCACCAACGTTTACCATCCAACCTGACAGATCTGGAGAGGATCTGCAAGGAGGAATGGCAGAGGATCCCCAAATCCAGGTATGAAAAACTTGTTGCATCTTTCCCAAAAAGACTCATGGCTGTATTAGATCAAAAGGGTGCAAATACTAAATACTGAGCAAAGGATCTGAATACTTACGACCGTGTGATATTTCAGTTTTTCTTTTTTAATAAATCTGCAAACATTTCAACAATTCTGTGTTTTTCTGTCAATATGGGGTGCTGTGTGTACATAAGTGAGGAAAAAAATGAACTTAGATGATTTTAGCAAATGGCTGCAATATAACAAAGAGTGAAAAATTTAAGGGGGTCTGAATACTTTCCGTACCCACTGTACAGGCAGGTTGCATAGTGCTTTTCGTTCAGGTGGTTGAGCAGGGAGGAGTGGGCTTTGAGGGAGGTTTACACCAGCTACCATTTGAGGTTGCCCATACTTTTATATATATTTTTTTCACCCAATAGTACCCATCAGTGCAGCCTTTCAGTGCCCCCTATGAGTGCCACCTATCAATACTGCTTATCAGTGATATCAGTGCCGCCTTATCAGTGCAGCCTCATTCGTGCCCATTAGTGAAGGAGAAAACATACTTATTTACACAATCTTATAACAGAAACAAAATTCTGTATTTTTTTATTTGTTAAGCAAAAAACGGGTGATCAAATACCACCAAAAGAAAGCTCTATTTGTGGGAACAAAATGATAAAAATTTTGTTTGGGTACAGTGTAGCATGACCACGCAATTGTCATTTAAAAAGTGAAAGCGCTGAAAGCTAAAAATTGGATTGGGCAGGAAGGGTGGAAAGTGTCTGGTATTGAAGTGGTTAAAAATGTCTCTTCTGCAATAAAATAAACCCACTTACCTGCTAACGGTCTTCTAAAAAATCTACACTGGGCTGCACATGTGCTGCTCAGTATATTCAGGTATGATGAAGTGCCAGGAAGACTCCTGTGTCGACCAATTAAGATGGGCAAAGACCCGGAAGCAGCCTGGAAGAAGCTGGGTGTCAGACAATTGGAGCTATGGAAAGTATTGAAGACTTTAGCTCCGCTTTAGAGTATGCAAATAAGCTTTGTATAAGAAAGACGCTAAAAGAATACAGGAAAAAATATGTAAACTTGGAAAAAGTGCAAAGGCTGTCCAACTGTCTTGCAGTGATTTTTGGGCCAGCTTCAGTGCTAAACAGTAAAAGTTGGGTTGCACAAAAGTTTCTGTTTAGGCCGCAGTGGGAGGCACGAGTTTGGTTTCACTACCTGCAGACAGTTCTGGTGCGGTCTTCTGGGAATAAAATCTAAAGGATATGGATTTCTAAATAGTACAATTACTTCCTACCCGTAGAATAACCAAATGATTATTCCATATCCATCAAATCTTTGTCCAAACTGCTGAAAGATGCTGTTTGTGAGGCCATGATGTAATATTGCTGTACCTTTATATCTACATGTCAATAATGCTTTCCA
Organism: Rana muscosa; assembly: GCA_029206835.1. Classification (NCBI taxonomy): domain Eukaryota; kingdom Metazoa; phylum Chordata; class Amphibia; order Anura; family Ranidae; genus Rana; species Rana muscosa. The sequence goes on from CM055117.1 coordinate 1,028,446,534, forward strand.
GTGTGTGAACTTTTTGTTTCTGCATGATCAGTCATAACTGATTTAAAAGATTGGTCCAACAATATGGAAATTTGGGATTTGTGCGCACAGTGGGATCTTTACTAAGATCTGTACCATGTGATAGCTGTAGACAATCACAGCTTTTCACAGGTGTTCTCAATGGCTGCAGGAATGCAGCTGAGAACTGCCATTCTGGCTGTATAAGCAACCATAGTGCAAAAAAAAAAAAAATCCCAATTGCTTCCCTAGAGTAGTGCAGTGTTACTATGGTAACACTGGCTCTGGTGACAGGATGTAATAAAAAAATTGTACCCAGTTACAGTGTCCCTGATCACCGCCACGCCAGTCCCAGTATCCCTGTTACACCAGTAATTTTGTCCATAATCACCACCACACCAGTTACAATTTCCCTGATCACTGCCACACTATTCATATTGTCCCTGATCACCGCCACACCAGTCCTATTGACCCTAAATATTGACACAACAGTTACAATGTCCATGATCACCACCACCACCAGTCATATTCTACCTAATCACCGCCACACCAGTTACAGTGTCCCTGATTATCGGGGACTAATTGGCCCCAAAAATCATCTTCTGGGGTCCACCACCCGCACCACCATAGTAAGCCACTTTCTATAGGGGCGCACCTGCCGGATTGCTTCCAAGCTGGGCTGCGTGTGCCCATAGACACACACAATGCGGCTCGGCCTGTCCCATCCTCACAGGATATGACTGGCAGCAGCAGGAGCCAATGGCTCTCACTGATTCCTCAATGTCCTGTAAGAAAAGAAAGATAGAAGGGGCACAGCGCTGAATCGAAATAGGACTCAGGTAAGGGAGGTGTTGGGGGCAGGGGTTGATACAACTGCTGGGAAATTTATTACCTTAATGTAGGGAATGCATTAAGGTAAAAAAATGTATTGCTTTTAGCACCACTTTAACTTGTCACCCATTAAAATGTGTGCAGTGTGTAGAAATAAAAGCACTAAAGTCACTGCCCCTATCTGTTCTAAAACCCTCCTTGCTGTTTAGCCCTGTGTCTACTCTACTCCCTTTAAACTGTGGAAAGACTTATTAGCCCACAAACTCATGCAGCCGCCAGCTAATTCAGAGACCACTACAGTATTAGCTGTTAGCTTGGGTTGTGTATGACAGCAGCATTCAATCAATTACAAAAACAGAAGCTGACAGCAACACAAGCTGGAAGCTACTTCATTTGACCGAGAGAGACTAGTGTAATAGATGCTGGGTGGCGTTGCTGTTCCTCTGAACTATCAAGCGTCTGCAGGAGATTAAGGGCTCAGTCTTCTCACAGTACAAATAGAGCAGAGGAAGCACAGGACTAAACAACGAGGGCCGCATATGTACAATGGAGACAGGGTCTGTGTGGTCTCACTCAAAAGACTGTTTCCTTGCTCCAACAGGGTCCAATAGGAGTGGAAGTGGGCAAGCTATCTGACCATGCAGCACAGCAACCCCTGCACAGTGCTATGCTGGGTCCCCTCCATACACCCAGTGAAGTGAAAAGCCTCAGATGATACACAGGGATGAACCAAATCTCCCTACATAAGTTTTACATGTATATCTGCTGTCTTCACATTTATATACTGTTTAGAAAGTTGAGATGTGTTAGGAGATTTTCTCTTCCTGTTTAACACAGATGCCTGGTACACACGATCCGATTATCGGATGAATGATCGTGTGTACGTTATGCTAATCTCACGTCGAATCTGATGAGTTTACTAAAGTCACGAAAATTCTCGTACGACAGAATAAAGAATCGGAAGTGATGTCATGTGTTGTAATACATTTGTATTGCATTTTCGAACGACAGCTGTACTGATTAAACGAAAATCGTATGATCTGGCATCGTACGAAAAAAAATTCTGTGTATGGCCGATAGAATAATATCGGATGAACTGTCCTGATCGGCTCTCGAAAGCTCTGTACTAACGATCCGATTATTGTAGGTTCGTTTCGAAAGCGACATTTTTCGTACGATTTTCGAATCGTGTATACGGGGCTAGAGTGTGATGTCTGGGCATACAGCCAAGATAGCCAACATTGCTGATTGAAGGAAAGGCACACACACCCTCTCATCATAGGCAGAGACTCTCAGAGGTGTTTTGTAATAGGGCCTGCTCCCTGCTAATCTATTTTAGCAACCTCCCCAGACTGAAGATTAAGGCTGCCTTTCTCTAAAGTGTCCGAGAATTTGTCAGGAGTTATCAGGCTGATAACAGAAGAACAGTTCAGGAGAGAGCTATGGGACTTAGCTCATTGAAGAGAGATAACAAAATACTGCAGATATATGTGCCCAGCTCAAATTTCATGAATCGGGTTTACATCCACTTTAAGGGATTTACCAAACTTTTAAAACTTCTGAGACTTCCTCTTTGATGCAAGAAATTTAGGTATCTGAATTTGTCCTGGTATCCACTTCTTATTATCCCCTGTACAGCAGAACTCAGACTAGGCAAAGGAAATTCATCACAAGGAGCCAGTTAGTTGTGTTGCAGTGCTCATGTGCAAAAAATAAACATGCAGATAGGATGACAGAATAAATTATAAGAGAGATGAGCTCCTCTGTACAAAGGCTTAAAATGTTACCTAACTGCAGCACAGGAAGTCTCCTGTCCTACCTGACAGGCTGAGAACAAAACACAGGCGCCACTCTAAGTGCAGTAAGATTGTAGATTTAATTTCACAGATGAAGAAAAGGGTACTTCACAAGAGAACATTAATAACACGCATTTGGGCATGATTTGCCATACGTCCGTGGAGACAATTCATCCAATTCATCCATTTATGCTGAGCGCACAGAATGGGCTGCGCCGATGATCGCTGGCACTTCCTGGGTCTGACATGGACGCAGAGGGAGCCGAGGGATGTTGTCACTTCCGGGTAAGAAGAGAACCAATAGGCGATTAGTTCGCGTAGCATGCGCTCCTTCTTCAGGCCTAACGGGGGGCCATGTTGGGAAAGGGCTTATAAGCACAAGAGCCATCACTGCTGGATCCTAGAGTCCCACGGTTAAATTCATAAACATTTTTGTGTTGTGGATTAATGAAAGAAACAAGACAGATTGATGCCTAACTAATAGGACATCAACAAAGGGGCTAAATAGAAGCAAATAAAAACATTAAACATATTCCTGTGAAATCGGCACAGCAAGTCACTAGAAGCACACACACACGTATATACACACACACAGAGACACACATGCACAGAGGAAACTAGTTGACCATAAAAATTGGTTGAATGGGGGATATTTCAGGAGTGAATGAGAATGATGGCTAGAAATATGCACAAAAAAATTATATGAATGTATATATGTAAATAGAAATAAAAATAATGATAATAATAAATATAAAAATAAAATGAAAATAAAAATAATCATAATCAACCTTGGTAGGATGAATGCTGATGTTGACTATAGGAATGAGGGAAAGAGGAAAAAGAAATTAACTTTTCTAACATCTTGAGGCATTACCATAGATAACCGTATTGAACCATATTACCTCAAAAATCAATATATATTGTTGTTGTTATGAAGGGAGTGTTACTACTATGATCTATAATTGCTACAACTATGGGTACTTACTTTTGAAGGAGACCATAAGGGCCCATTGTAAGTATATGAACTGGGAGGGAGGGAGGGAAGCAACCTGAATAAAGAAAATTGTTTGGATATGTTGTTATTTCTATATGCAAAAGTCATCTTAATGTATCCAATCTCAAACATATTGGGTTCTATACTAAGTGCTACCACTATACCATTATGTTAACCCACTGGAAGCTGAAAAAAGGATTAGGAGAGAAAAATTGGATAAATTAGGTATTGCTACATATATGAGCCAACAGTGAAACCATAGGACAAAAGGGGAGGGGGAAGGACAATGGAAAACATGAAAAACCGGTAGTGTCATCGTGGGACGGCGGGGTGAGGGGAAGGAAGGGGGGAGAAGAAATGATGGGGGTATTTTCTGAAAAGAGAGGGTGGGGGAGAGAGATTTCAGAGATGAGATATAAATCTTAACTCAAATCAGGCTATTAACCTCTATTTCCTCATTCAAGCCTCCTGGTGTGAGGGAATCCAAGGTGTATATCTAGTACGTCTCCCTGCAGGCCACAGGGGCAGATAAGGCAGTAGACTATAAATTCTGTGGAACAATTGAAGAAACTGATAGGTTTTCCCTATTACTTTGAATTCTTTCTGGTCGTGATCTTTCTGGCCGTGATTGACGCCCAGCCCGTTCTGTGCGCTCAGCATCAAGCAGAGGTCTGTGGATGAATTGTCTCCATGGACATATGGCAAATCATGCCCAAATGCCTGTTATTAATGTTCTCTTGTGAGTACCCATTTCTTCATCTGTGAAATTAAATCTACAATCTTACTGCACTTAGAGTGGCGCCTGTGTTTTGTTCTCAGACGTTCCAGAAGACCCTTTCTCATTTTCCACTGGGCTGCCTTATAGTTCGTTTAAAAAGTCAACTTGATGGACTTTTATATATCATTTGCAAATTCATTCCAATCATTCCCTTCCCCTATGAGCAACCAGGTTGGTGGGTGCATTTTGTGTCTGGTGCAAGCGCTGTGTGACATACTACGTAAATCTCAGAATTAGATTGTCATGGATATGCATTAATGTCTGTCTGCCATCTTACCTTCCTCCTCATGTGTTCATCTAGAGACCAGACCTCCTTCACCTGGCTTCCTTTATAATCTCCTCCCAGCCTGACTCCACCCCAGGCCCTATCACTGAACACTATATTAACCTGTGCACTGCAAGCCTGCTTTGCTGATCAACGTGTTTGTTAGGCATTGTGTGTTTGGGTTCCTGCCTGCCGTGTGCTACGTCTGTCTCTCTGTTACGTTATTGGCTTGTCCCCGACTATCCCTGTCTGCTCGTGACCCTTGACCTTCCGCTCGTTCTTCGTTATCCTTGTCTGCTTGTGGCCCCTGACCTTCAGCTTGTTATTCGGTTCTCTCTATCGTGTGCTGCTGCTTCCCCTCTTTTCCCCTTATCCTACGGGGCGTGAGCTAGGAAACTCCAGGGGCCGCGACCTGGTCCCAGCCTGCAGCGTAACATCCTCACCACTAGAGGCCCTGGAGAAGACCAGCTGGGTCTTAGACTCCGCGCCCTGGGGAATCTTGGCTCTCGCTTCCGTTGGGATCCCGGTTGTGCTCCTCTGGTCCCGCTTTCCACAACCACCCAGTTTCCTATCAGCAGAAGCCAGCCATAGGGTTCACTACCTCGCGGTGCACTCCTGTCCCCCTACGGTGTGCATCTGTCACCTGGCCACAGGTGACCCTGACATAGATGGATCCAAAAATAGCTGGAATTTGTCTCCATAATAGACGATTATGTGCCCAGGACTCCCACACAAGCTAAACGGGCTGCTGTTCAACATCAGGATTATCTAGAACATAGGGAGAAACAACTCCAACACCAGATCCCTGTAGCCACCAGGACAGGGAGAGCCTGGAATTGTCATATGACTGGTTGTTGCATTGTAAATTGCTGACATGGACGAAGAAAACTGCCTCCAAGGAGGCTACCACCAGCTCAAGAACTCCATGCAAAAACAGAGGGTTGGATGAGTTCTGGACTGAAGAACACGAAGACCTCAATTCTGTCGTTTCTCTTGGTGAAGGAAAACTCTGGCCTGGGAAGTGTCCAAGACCTATTCCACGAACTCAAAGAAATAAGTTGAAAGCAGCAATGATTTCTAAAGGTAAGGTGTCTCTGCAACAACTAAACAGTTATGTCGCGTACACACGACCGTTTTTCATGACGAGAAAAATGCAATTTTTTAAAATGGTCATTAAAAACGATCGTGTGTGGGCTTCAGAGCATTTTTCACAACGTTAAAAATGGCCATGAAAAATTTGGAACATGCTTTAATTTTTCTCGTTGTTTTTCACGTCGTCGTTTTTCTCGTCATGAAAAACGGCTGTGTGTAGGCTTTAACGACGTAAAAAAAACGCGCATGCTCAGAAGCAAGTGATGAGACGGGAGCGCTCGTTCTGGTAAAACTAGCGTTCGTAATGGAGATAGCGCATTCGTCACGCTGTAACGGACTGAAGAGCACGAGGCTGAAAAGCGCAAATCTTCTCTCACCAAACTTTACTAACACAAGGATCAGCAAAAGCAGCCCAAAGGGTGGCACCATCCGAATGGAACTTCCCCTTTATAGTGCCGTCATACATTTCGTACGTCACCGCGCTTTTCTCTAGCATTTTTTTTCATGATCGTGTGTAGGCAAGGCAGGCTTGAGAAGAATCACGTCGAGAAAAACTTCGTTTTTTTCAATGACATTCAAAACGGTCGTGTACGCGGCATCAGAGATGCATTGGGGGAGATTTACCCTAGGAGATATACTGCAGCTGTGCATGGTAGCCAATCAGCTTCTAACTTCAGCTTGTTCAATTAAGCTTTGACAATAAACTCTGGAAGCTGATTGGTTTCTATGCAGGGATGCACCAGATTCTGCACAAGTCAGTTTTTGTAACTCCCCCTGCGCATTCTTATTTTAGAGCCCTCACTGAGTGTTTGCTTAACAGAATTTGCAAGTATCTGTGAATTGGAATACCCCAAAAATGCAAGAGATAATACTGGAGCCAATACCTTGATAAATACCTGAGGTGCAGTAGAGAGGCCGAACGGAAATGCCATGAATTTTGCAGAGGCTCTACAGCAAACTGCAGGAAGCAAGGATGAGCAGGAAAGATGGGCACATGTAAGTAGGCTTTTGGTATATCCATCAAACCCAGGAAATCTATCTGGTAAAAAGATGCAATGACAGATCTGGCTGATTCAATCTAGCATTTTTACACATGAATTTAAACTTTCAGGGACTTGAGGTCAGATATGGAGTGAATGCCACCATTTGGGTTTTGGGAAAATGAACAGATTGGATTAAAAACCCTCAATGCCCTGGTCCAGAACTCCTGAGAGTACCAGATAGAGATCAACAAATTAGGGCGTGGCCGAGATGGCGGACTGATCGGACGTGTTTCCTGAGCTCTCCTGGAGTGTGATCCGCTCAATTTCCTGCACCAGCTAGCTGAGCCTGCCTGCGGAGATCTGAATGCCTTCTAAGGGCTCAGGGGGTCAGAGGAAGGGGAAAAAGTTAAAGTTCCCTCTGTGCCCGCCGGAAGAAGTCTCCCCGCTGCCCTGTTCCCTACCTTCTCCTGCGCGCCTCTCCAATATGGCGTCGCAGACGGACCACGAGGCGGATCCTGCTCCGGCTCCCCCTGGCATTCCGGAGGTGATGGCCGCAATTACTTCATGCCAAACGGCACTTACCGCCAGCATTGAGAGGGTACAAATGGATGTCGGTCTCATCCGACAAGACTTAGAAAAAATCCGTGCCCGAGTGTCGGAGACCGAGCGCCGGGTGGGGGAGGTGGAGGACGTGGTTACGGGGCATGATGCTTCAATCCGGGCCTTACAATCCAAGGTCAGGGCCCTTGAATACCGCGCGGAGGACGCCGAGAACCGGAGCCGTAGGAATAACCTCCGGATCGTCGGCCTCCCGGAGGGCCGCGCACCTGCACGCTTCACTGAAGATCTTCTCCGTTCCCTGCTGCCGGCGACCCAGCTCTCCCCATACTTTGCGGTTGAGAGGGCACACCGCGTCCCTCCTAGACCCGGACCTGAAGGCCCCCCCCGCGCACCTTTATCCTGAGACTGCTGAACTTCCATGACCGAGATGAGCTGCTCCGTGCCTCCCGCGCTGCCGGGGACCTGCCCTACAGAAACGTGAAGCTCCTGATGTTTCCTGACTATACAGTGGAGACCCAGCGACAACGCCGTTCCTTTGATGTTGTTAAGGCAGCCCTGAGACGCAAGGGTATCAAATACAGTATCCTTTTTCCAGCCAAACTACGGGTGGTGGATGGGGAGACGACCCGATTTTTCACCACACCTAAGGATGCCTTAGCCTGGATGGAGGGCCTGCCTCCCTAGGTGGATTTCCGTGCTGATCCCCCCCCGGGATGATGGGATATCTATACGAAATCTGCGGACCGGGTAAGGAGTGAGTGTCTGTTCCTGGTTCCCTGTGGCTGCTTCCCCTCTACTGCAGCCCTCTGAAGCCCCTATGCGGAGCTGTGGGGAACACATCGACTGCCTATGCTGCACTCCTGCTCACTACTGCCCCGGGTTTTTATGTTGCCTCAGGGCCCATGTTTGCTTCCTCACTTAACTAACTAAGACTTTGATCTTCCTGCTTGATGCTGATGGTTACGGTATCAGCTTTTTGCAACAGACTCTTAAGAATGTGCCCCTGCCTGGTCAGGTGAATGTCTATGATTCCATCCGTTACTGCATCACTCCAGAGACGCTGGGAAAAGATTTGTGCTACCAGCTCTCCTTGACCTCACGATCACTGGAGATGTTGTGCGGTTCCGCACTGGTTACACGACCCCAACTTTAAGTATTGGTTCTTAGACTATGGGTTTTTTGGGACGTAAGTGCTCCTCACTGTTCAGAGGTGCATGGGGTGGGGGAAGGGGGGAGTGGCAGTTGCCGCTGAGGTTTGGTTGGGTTTGTTTTATTTTACTCTTACAGTTAGAGTTGGTCTTATGTCTAAGAATTCGACTAGTCTATGGTTACTTCTGTGGTATGACACTGTGCTGCAGTTGCTGAGCTGTCCGGACCTGATGGACCCGGGATAGGGTAATTCCCCCCCCCGGGTGCGTATACTCCGACAGAGTCCTTGATAATACTGGGTTTATTATGATTCCTCATCCCCCCTCATGGCTAAGTGCATGGTGGTTTCGTGGAATGTAAGGGGACTTAACTCTGCTGTCAAGCGCTCTTTGGTACTTAACTATCTGAGGAAATTACACCCCCAGATATGTATACTCCAGGAGACGCACCTTATGGGGTCTAGAGTCCTGAGTTTGAGGCGGCCACGGGTCAGTGCGCACTATCATGCACCTTACTCTAACTACGCCAGAGGCGTTAGTATCCTGGTGCACAGATCCCTGCCCTTTCGGCTCTTGGATGTGAAACAAGACCAGGGAGGCAGGTATGTACTTCTGCATGCCCTAATCTTGGACATTCCCTTTGTGTTGGTGGGGGTGCATCTGCCCCCCCCCGGCCGACCTTGATGTTTTACATACGCTTATGCAACAGATTACGTCATATAATGTTGATAATGTCCTAATCATTGGTGACTTTAATCTGGCCCCGTTTAGGGATCTGGACAGACTACACGCCTCTGGTCCCCAGCAACACGGCCTTTCCAACTGGGCATCCACTTTCCATATGACGGATGTGTGGCGGCATTTACATCCCTCTAATAGGGAATACACCTGTCTCTCTAGCACCTATCGGACCATGTCCCGCATTGATCTGGCATTTGCCTCCTCCACACTTCTACGGAGAGTGGTCAGTGCTGAGATCCTCTCGAGGGGTATCTCGGACCATGCTCCGCTAGCTGTTACTATTTGTCTCACTCAGGTAGAGGGTGTGAGGTTGTGGAGGCTGTCCAGGTACTGGATTATGGACCCTGAGATACAGGAAGAGATGCCAGAGGCACTATGTACTTTCTGGATGAACAATGCTGACACAGTTAACCCCCTTGTAGAATGGGATGCTTTCAAAACCTGGCTCAGGGGAGACTATATGGCTCGGATAGTGGTACGTAAGCGGGAGTCTATGCAGTCTCTGAGAGATCTCGAGGACCAGGCAAGATTGCAGGAGGCGGCCTATGTTCGTTCGCCTGACTCGACGCACCATGTGCCCTGGCAAGATACCCTGAGGAACTTGTCCCTACTTAGAATAGACCTCACCAAAAAGTCCATGCTTGAGTGTTCACAGAGAGTCTTTGAATATGGGGATAAGAACGGTCGGTTGCTGGCTTGGCTTGCCAGGGGGCAGCAGGCTGTGACCCATGTTGGTAGTTTAAGAGCGCAGGATGGTGGCTTGCTGACATCTCCTGCGGACATTGGTGCCAGATTCCTGGAGTATTATCAGGCCTTGTATTCCTCTAGAGTCAGTTATGACTACTCTGAGCTTCTCCATTACCTGGATCGGGTATCGCTCCCCTCTTTAGATGAAGAGAAAGCTAGGCAGCTAGACGTGGATATTTCCCTGGAGGAGGTGCAGACGGCCCTGCATTCCATGCAGTCCGGGAAGACTCCCGGGCCGGATGGTATTCCAATCGAGTTCTATGTGACATACAAAGAGCTTTTGGCTCCCACATTTACATCGATGCTGCAGCAGTTCTATACCCTTGGTTCCCTCCCGGATTCTATGTCTGATGCTATAGTGGTGTTGGTGCCCAAGCCTGGTAAGGACCCGGAGGAGTGTACCTCCTACAGGCCTATCTCCTTAATTAATGCTGACGCCAAGCTCCTCGCAAAAATTTTGGCCATTAGACTTGGTAAGGTGATTGAGGATCTCATACATATTGATCAGACCGGGTTTATGCCGGGTAAGGGCACCGACATCAATATCCGTCGACTGTTCCTGAATCTGGCCAGGTCCCATGACAACGGAGGTACTAGAGTCATAGCCTCTCTCGATGCCGAAAAGGCTTTCGATTCCGTCGAGTGGGAGTACCTCTGGGTGGTGCTAAGGCGGTTCGGTATTGGGCCTAGATTGGTGCTAAGGCGGTTCGGTATTGGGCCTAGATTTCTGCAGTGGTTGGGTATGCTTTACAAATACCCCAGAGCTAGGATCAGGGTGAATGATTTCCTATCAGATTACTTTCTCCTCCGGAGGGGGACTCGGCAGGGTTGTCCCGTCTCCCAGTTTGTTTGCTCTGGAGCCCTTGGCAGTTTTGGTCAGGGACTCGGACCGGATAATTGGACTCAGGTCGGCCCTCTGGAGGAAAAAATATTGCTCCATGCGGACGACACCCTCCTATATCTACATGATGCTGACTCCTCGCTAATTGCGGCCCTTGAGACCTTTGATGAATTTGGTAAGTTTTCGGGGATACGTATTAATTGGACCAAGTCTGTCTTGTTCCCCCTAGATGTCGCGGCGGGTGGCATGGTTCCACAGACCGCGCTACGATGGGTAGAGGTCTTCACCTATTCGGGCATTAGGGTCTCTAGGGACCTTAACTCCTTCCTCCGCCTCAATCTACTGCCAGTAGTTACCCGCCTCAAGGACCACTGCTCCTGTTGGACCAATCTACCACTCAACCTCTTGGGACGTATTAATGTTCTAAAGATGATATACTTACCTAGGTTTAATTATATCTTTCGGAACTGTCCAGTGTGGATCTCCCCCTCCCTTTTTAGGGATCTTGACGGTTGCATTGGCTCTTTTCTGTGGCGAGGCTCCTCTCCCCGCATGGCTAGATCGACCCTTCAGCTGCCCGTCAGCTGTGGGGGTCTGGCCCTCCCGAACCTGATGGTGTACTATTGGGCGGCCATATTGGTCACCGTGCAATGGTGGTTCGAGCAGTCCAGGGCCAATGCGGCTGTCTGCTTGGAGGCGGCGATTGTGGGATCTCTTACTGAACTTAGCAACCTGGTTTATAGGGGTGCTTCGGCATACCCCTCTTTACCTGCTCCGTCTAGGACTACGCTGCGAGTGTGGGGGGTGGCTAGGCGTCACTTCTTATCCCCCAATCAGTGGTACCCCTTTACCTCGTTGTGGGGGAATCCCTCCCTTGCACATTTCCGATCCATTCCGGATCCGCAGTTGTGGGCCCGGCGAGGTATTAAGTTGATGAGGGATATTGTCTCCAACGGGTCCCTGCTCCCCTTCGGGGATCTGTCCGACCAGTTTGGCTTGCCGCCCTGGATGCTGTTTCGCTACTATCAGTTGCGCCATGCATTTCAGGCCCAGTTCCCGACGCCTCCTAGCCTTCGGGCAGATGCAGTTGAGGATTTGCTGGCCCAGAGCTCCCTTGATAAGCCCCTCTCTACGCTGTATCTCACAATTATCCGGAAGAATTCTCCGAAGATGGACTCACTATGGGGAAAGTGGGTGGGAGATATCCCGTCCCTGGACAGGGAGTCATGGGAGGAATGTTTTGAAGATAGCTACAAGTTGGTGATATCCTCTAAGGACAAGTTAATACAGGCCAAGTTTCTACATAGAGCGTACTTTACTCCTCAGAGACTGCATGGTATCTATCTGCAACGCTCTCTGAACTGCCCGCAATGCCGATCTGCTTCTGGTACATATATTCATATGTTTTGGTCCTGTCCCAGACTTGCGGAATATTGGTCCGCCATTTTCGAGTTCATTAACATACGTCTCCACTTGGATCTCCCAGTATCTGCGGAGTTAGCTCTACTGGGGATACAAGATGATGAACAGAGACCTCGCTACACTAAACTCCTGCTTTCAATGCTGCTTTTCTATGCAAAAAAATGAATTCTGTTAAAATGGACCTCTAGGGCGCCTCCTACAGTAGGGGCGTGGATAAATCTGGTCAATACTGTGTTGCCTTTATACAAACTTACATATATTAATAGAGGGTGTCCTATGAAGTATGAACGCGTGTGGGGCCCATGGACTGACCCCGTTTGACACTGTACTCCCTGATGTATCCCTTGATTGACTCTGTGCGCTCCCCTCCCCCCTTCTCTCCTCCCCCCGTCCCCTTCCTTCCTCCTCTGCCCCTCTTCCCCCCCCTCCCTCATCTCCCTACCTTCCCCCCCCCTTCTGCCCTCCCTGTTCTCCTCCTCCCTCCATCCTCTCTAATTAGATATCGGTAATTCCTTTTGAGTATGTTTATTCTTTACAAACATTTGAATTATTTGCTCTTGTAACCCTCAGCTTATCTCAGACGTTTATGTATAGTTATTCTGTATTTTGTTTTTTGATAACTGTACTGTCATGTACCATTGATTCATTAATAAAGACCAACCTTGTTGTTAAAAAAGAGATCAACAAATTACTAAAGGGAGAAATGGAGGTATGAGGTTAAAGACTGAGGAAGGGGCGTGGAAAGAAACTCAAGTTTGTAGCCCTGATACACTACCTCTTGCACCCAGGCTTCAATGGATGAGACAGCCAAGAATCCGCAAAGCTCATCAGATGCCCCTCCAATCTGGAAAGTGGGGGTTCACCTTAAAGTGGTAGTAAACTCTATTTTAATACTTGTACCTACAAGTAAGCCTATATTAAGGCTTACCTGTAGGTACTGTGACTATCTCCTAAACTTGCACTATTTAGGAGATATTCAGAGTGCATGCAGCCAGTGACGTCGCATGTCGAAAATGACGGCTTCCACGCGCATGAACGGGAGTGACGTCACTCAGGTAACCAGAAAAAGTGAACCCGGAAGGCAGACCGAGCGAAGGTGGAATCCCTCTCAAGGGTGACTGCGCAACGCTGGACGGCTTCGTTTTAAGGCACAAGTGGCAAATACAAGGCCCGCGGGCCGAATTCGGCCCGCCAGGCCTTGTCATGTGGCCCGCGCAGAGGCCGCCAGCCTCCACCTCCTGTTCTCACCTGCCGCTTTCCGCTGTCACGAACAGGTCTCCTTGGCAACAGGAGTAAACACTTCCTCCGCTCTCCTCCTCAGCGGTGCCGGTGTTCCGTTAGATTAGGCGACCCGTCAGAATTGGTAACGGAAGTGACGTTTCATCGCTGCCATCTTGCTACACCCCACACTCTACCACAGCAAAGATACACTGAGAAGGGGGCAAGCGGACATCTTGTTACACCCATCGGAGTTTTGCAGTTTACACTTTTTTTTAACAGTAAACTGAGTTGATATAGTAAAATACAGTACTTAAAACTGTATATTTTTACATGTTGAATTTTAAAAGCAGCGAACTTCTGTCCGATTAGCAAGCCTGTGAGATCAGCAGGCTTGCCACTGCTTTTAAAATTCAACATGTAAACAGCCAGATAGAGTTTTAAGTACTGTATTTCACTATATCATCTCAGTCTACTGTTAAAAAAAGTGTAAAATGCAAGACTCCAGTGGGTGTAACAAGATGTCCGCTTACCTCCTTCTCAGTTTATCTTTACTATGATAGAGTGTGAGGTGTAGCAAGATGGCGGCGACGAAACGTCACTTCCGTTACCAATTCTGACGGCTGTGTGTGTAGCTGAGCGCATGTGCTGTCGATCCGGACACCGACACCAGTGTTTTGTCGAGAAGGGTTCCCCATTGGATAGTGTACCGGGAGCGAGCGGCGTGTTGATTGCGCATGCGCCATCTACAGTTGATGAACACCTGTTCATCCTCTGAGATTTTGGTCGGCTCCGATTGCGCATGCGCAGTCCATGCCGGGCAGTATCCGATAGGGAACCCATATCGACAGCCTGTCTTTGGCAGAGGTACCTGACGGTGGCTCCGGTGTCTGTGTGTTCCAATCTACATGGAGCGGATGCATCTTCAGGGAGAGGTTTTAAGGACCTGTAGCAGTACTGGCCATGAAAGCATTCTTGTAAATGCCATCTTACACCAGGTAGGAGAGAGTACAGATGGGAGGTATGCTTTGGTAGGAAGATGTGTTTAGAGGTGGGGGATGGGCGCAGAGTGCTGGGTGCAGGGGTCAGAATCCAGGAGGAGAGATGGAAGTGAGAAGTTGCACATTGGGCACAGAGCACCCCTGAACCCTGCCCTCTGTATGTAGCGCACCCATGAATCCCTGCCCTTTGTACATAGCACACTCCTGAACCCTGCTCTCTGTACGTAGCACACCCCTGAATCCCTGCCCTCTGTACATAGCGCACCCCTAAATCCCTGCCCTCTGTACGTAGCACACCCCTGAATCCCTGCCCGCTGTACGTAGTGCATCCCTGAATCCCTGCCCACTGTACGTAGCGCACCCCTAAATCCCTGCCCGCTGTACGTAGCGCACCCCTGAATCCCTGCCCTCTGTACGTATCCCACCTCTAAATTCCTGCCATCTGCACGTATTGCACCCCTCAATTCTATACATAGCGCACCCCTCACTCCCTGCACTCTATACGTAGCGCAACCCTCACTCCCTGCACTCTATACGTAGCGCACCCCTCACTCCCTGCTCTCTATACGTAGCGCACCCCTCACTCCCTGCACTCTATACGTAGCGCATCCCTCACTCCCTGCACTCTATACGTAGCGCATCCCTCACTCCCTGCACTCTATACGTAGCGCATCCCTCACTCCCTGCACTATGTACGTAGCACACCCCTCAATCCCTGCACTCCATACATAGCGCAGTGTTGACCTAATCCTGAACTCATATGTAGTGCGACCCAGATGCAACCGACTCTTTGAGGGCAACCACACTGCTGATGCGGCCCTTGACGAAATTTAGTTTTACACCCCTGTTTTAAGGTAAGCCCATTATGACATTGCCATGCAGGGAATTTTTTTTTCTTTAACTGTGGTTTACTACCGCTTTAGAACGAAGGTGGGCTTGCCATTGGTTTTTGGAGCCTTGGAGGATCTGCCACCTTTGAGGGGCTGTGATGTGGAAGCCAAGGGCAAATTGAAACAAAATAAATAATTGCAGAATGGGGGTGGCTTAGTTTCCTCTCTCAGCTGCCCAAACACAGAAAGATTCATACGAATGTTTGTGCAAAAAAAATATCTCATTGGATAATGCCATTAGAGACTTGACCAATGTCGTTCAAAATACTGCAAAATTTTATTTTTTTAATGTTCACTTTTGAAGTGAATATAATTTCCCGACAGAAAAATACATTCACTATTTGAATTTTGTTAGGTTAAGAAATTTTTTCCATCCCACTTGCTCAATGTTTTCTGCACTACTATCAAAAAACAGCTTAAATTTGATACTATTCATATTAGAAAATTAAAAGAATGCTCTGGAATCAAAATTCTATCTGTGTGGCCAGTTTAAGGCTTCTACTGTTGGGGAAGGCGAGCAATTTTACCTTCTGTAGAACCCTTGATGTTAGTATCTAGAGGTGATCCAAAGAGATATCGTCCCTTTAGGACCATTTTGATTAAACACTTTTTTAAGAAGGTTCCATTCACAATTTTAGCCACAGGGCCTTACTTGTGCACTGTTAAAGTGGTTGTAAACCCACTTTTTAAACAAAGACCTACAGGTAAGCATAGATTAAGGCTTACCTGTAGGTGCAAGAAATATCTCCTTACACTGACGTCACCCCATTCACAAATTCGGCTAGGTCGCAACATTCGACGACGTAGCCGAATTCGACAGCTCACGCGCGCATGAGCGGAGTCACGTCTTCTCCGCTCCGGCCAATCAAAACGCCGGAGCGGCGCTGTGATTGGCTGCAGCGGCGATACCCAGAAGTAACATTCCGGCTATCGCCGCAGCGATGGATGTGGCTAGAGGAGGGACACGGACGACTTCGGGGGCCCCGATCGAAGGTAAGTGGTACATAATGAGCTAGTATGCTAGTCATACTAGCTCATTATAGCTTTGTCTTGCAGGTTAGTCAAAAAAAAAAAAAAAAAAGATAAAAGGGTTTACAACCACTTTAATAGACTAATACGAGAAATAAGTTCAGAGGCTTCTAGCAGCTATTGCAACCAAAGGTCAACACAGACATCTGTTCCAGGCGCTCAATGTTCTGAAAGCAGTAGTTAGATCCACTTAAAGGGATTTGGACTAGTCACACATGGTGAAAATCAGAGCCTGCCAACACTGTTTCTATAAAGGGCCTCCAACTACCTAATTGTTAAGTTCCTAAATGCAGGAGTGTCTTCTGTGGCTATGGTAGGTACCTTGTGAAGGCAAAAAAGGGCTAGATACAAAATTGGAATGGATTGCTTAAAAAAAAAAAACCTCACTAAGCAAGTATAGAGGCATCAAGCGCTTAGGGTTATCAAAAAGCCTATCAGCAAGTTTTTAATCTTCATACAGAAATACCTGGAAGAGCAGGTCCTGTAAAACCCCAAGTCAGAAAAAGCACTTGTAGAAGCTGTTTTAGCTTCAGAATGGTGCACCCCACATTCTTAAAAGACAAAACGTCCTTCTTTAGATTGGAAGTAATAGCAGTGAACTGTGCCTCTTCAGGGTGAAAGCTCATCTGTCAAAGATTTGAGCCACCCAAAATCAAAGTCTCCATGGCCAATGGTTCAGAAGCCATAAGGCCAAGCAAGCAAATGAAATATAAAATCTGCTAGAGTGGGCTTGGGATAAGAATTGGCAAACTGGGTACTTTGGATCATGAAGCCCTGCATAACTGTAGTCAAATCTTCAGCCAAAAGACACAACTGACAGAGCCAAAGAGCACTCTAAAGAGGGAAGAAACCAAAATCAGATGGCAGCCTGATTCCAAGTTACAGATATTGCCACTATAGGGGGTGTGCTGCAAGCAGTCCTTGACCCAATACTATAAGCATACTTTGGGTCAACCAAGCAGGACTGTCGCTCCTGAGTTTAGAATCAAACACTTTGCAGCTGCAGTGCAATAAGCAATGTACAGGCTCGAGGTGAAAGGCAAAGCCTAGATTACTTACACAGTCTGGACATCTGGTGAAAACTCAAAACCAGGGGGTTAGGTGGCTGAAAGTCACTGTAGGTGGTTAGCAGGAACAAATCAAAGTTTCACATAACTCTGCAGCAGCTGGTAGATGATTCCTTTATATTGCTTGGTGGGAAAGAGAGTAGAGTATACGCACATATAATATTTCACCAAGAGGGAACACATCATCACTCCATCCCACAGTGCTAACCCCTTTCACAGCAAAGCCAGTTGGAACTGAGAAAATAACTGTGCCCAGCAACCAATAAAAAATAGGATTTTTATACTCACCATAAAATCCTTTTCTCCGAGTTAATGGACGGACACAGCCTTAATCTTGACAAAGTGGGTATTAGAATTTCTTCAGGAGTGACTAGGCACAACTTCAAAGCTGAACAGCCCCGCCCAGGGGTCGGTCCTACTGGCTATATCCCCACAGCCTGCACTAAGCAGCTCAGTTCGTCAAAAGCAGTACAAACTTAAAAAGGAGGGGTGGGTGCTGTGTCCGTCCATGAACTCAGAGAAAAGGATTTTACGGTAAGTATAAAAATCCTATTTTCTCTTTCGTTCATGGACGAACACAGCCTTAATCTTGACAAAGTGGGACGTCCCAAAGCAGTGTAAAAAACGAGGGGTGGGAACAGCATTAAAACTTCACCCCAAAACAAAACAGAGCTCCTCAACTGAGGAGTTGTAACTCTAAACAGCCGCCTGCAAAACTTTGCGGCCGAAGAAGCACTCACATCAACTTGTAAAGTTTAGTGAAAGTGTGAACGGACGACCAGGTCGCCGCCTTACACACCTGGGAAACAGACGCTTGATGTCGGAAAGCCCAAGAGGCACCTATTGCCCTGGTCGAATGCGCTGTGAAAGAAAAGGGAGGCGCCCGACCCTTTATGGCGTAAGCCTGATCACGATCTGTCGGATCCACCTCGGAATAGGACCAGCCACCAAAACAAACAGTGAGTCTGAACTCCAGAACAGAGCAGTAACAGACAAGTATACTCTGAGAGCTCGGACAACGTCCAAGGAATGCAGCGTCGTCTCCTTAGGATTCGACGGAAGAGGACACAAGGGTGGCAGTACAATGTCTTCCTTGAGATGGAAGGTCGAAACGACCTTAGGAAGAAAAGAAGGCTGCGGAAGCAGCACCACCTTATCCTTGTGGAAGATCAGATAGGGAGCCTTGCATGACAAGGCTGCAGCTCAGAAACCCATCTTAACTGACATAACAGCCACCAAAAGGACCACTTTCTGAGAAAGTGTCAACAAGGGAATCTCCCTGATGTTCTCAAACGGTGGTTTCTGAAGCACCGAGAGGCCATGCCGTTAAAGCCAGCGACTGTAAGCAGGATGGCGTATGGGACCTTGCGTCAGCAGGTCCTCTCATATCGGTAGACGCCAAGGGACGTCTGCTATACAAGCCCCACGGAGGTAGTGGAGGGCGGACCAGAGGGGCCGCATGCCAAACCCCCTGTACACACGTTCTCACTAGAAAGTGAGCCACCAGGGGTCGTTGAAAAAAGACAGCCAGGGCAGATATCTGCCCCTTAATTGTACTTAAAGCTAAATTTTTGGTCCACCCCACGCTGTAAGAACAGCAGGACTCTGGAACCAAATAAGTACGCGGATGCCACCTCATTTCCTTACAAATGGATATGTAGGTCTTCCAAGTGCGATGGTAAATCTTCCTAGAGGACGGTTTCCAAGCACTCCTCATGGTAGAGATCACCGAGTCTGACAGGCCCCGGTCTCTTAGCACCTGGCTCTCAATAGCCATGCCGTTGAAGCCAGTGACTGTAAAACAGGATGGCGTATGGGACCTTGCGACAGCAGGTCCTTTCTTAGCGGTAGATGCCAAGAGGCACTTGATCGGTGTACCAAGGACGCCGAGGCCAATCCAAAGCAATTGGGATCATTGGACTCCTCTCTGCCTCCAGTCTGCGAAGCAGATGAGGAAGGAGCTTCAAAGGAGGGAAGGCATAGATTATCCGGTACTGACTCCACGGTGCCACCAACGCATCTGTCGCGTCTGCCCATGGGTCTCTTGACCTGGCCACAAACCTCAATACTTTCCGATTGAGTCGAGAAGCCAGGAGATCTACGTCTGGCGTGCCCCATCTTTGGCAAAGGAGCTGAAACTCCTCCGGGTGTAGAGACCATTCTCCTTGGTCCAGCATCTGGCGACTCCGCCTGCCAGTTTTCCACGCCCGGAATGTATACGGCCGACAGGGCCGGTACGCTCCTTTCTGCCCACCTTAGGATGTGAGCGACCTCCGATGCTGTAGCTGAGCTTCTTGTTCCTCCTTGATGGTTGACATACGCCTACGCCGTGGCGTTGTCCGACTGGATGCCCCTGTAGCCTCTGAGACCATGTGGAGAGGCACAGCCTGATCGCCCGGAGTTCCAGGACATTGATCAGCAAGTGGGATTCCTCCGGAGTCCAGCGACCCTGGGTCGACTGAACCCCCCAGACTCCCCCCCAACCAGTAAGGCTGGCGTCCGTCGTGACCACCATCCAGTAAAAAGGAAGGAACGATTTCCCGGACAGAAGTGCCGGTGATGTCAGCCACCAAACTAGGGAGGTCCTGACTAGGTGGCTCACCCGGATTTGACAATCCAGGGATGATGGGCACTTGTCCCTCCTGGACAGAATTACCTTCTGTAACACTCGCGTGTGAAATTGCGCTTATGGTTCCGCCTCAAAGGAGGCTACCATGAGGCCCAGGACTTTCCCATAGGGAGAAAAACTCTCGCCTCTGAGGAGTCCAGAATCAATCCCAGATACATCAGGAGTTGAGTCGGTACCAATACTGACTTCTGAGTGTTCAGCACCCAACCAAAGTATCGGAGGGTCTGACAGGTTATAGACACGCTCACCTCTAATTCTGAGCTTGAAGTAACCCTCAGAAGAATATCGTCCAAGTAGCCCACGATAGCGATGCCACGCTGTCTTGGTAGGGCCAGAATCAGGGCGAGCACCTTGGTGAACACCCTCTGTGCCGATGCCAGGCCAAAGGGGAGAGCCACAAATTGGTAGTGGTCTTCCCCGGTCGCAAAGCGTAGACATCTCTGATGCCTGGTGCATATGGGGACATGCAAGTATGCGTTCTTGCCAAGGATGCCAGAAAATCCCCCAGATGGAGGGCAGCGACAACAGAGCGAACCAACTCCCTACAGAATCTTTGTACATTCACAAAGCAATTGAGGGTCCTGACATCCAAGATTAGACAAACCCCCTCCTTCTTTGGTACTACGAACAGATTTGAGTAAAACCCCTGAAACCGTTCCTGTACTGAAACAGGAATTATCACCGCGCGTATCAGCAGGTCTTGAACCGCCCCATATAGGGCTTCCCGACGAGTCGGCTGAAGCTGGCGGATGGAGGGAAAAATAATAAAAATAAAAATCTGTTAGGAGGGCAAGAGAGAACTCTATCTTGTACCCTGAGGAAACTACTTCGCAAACCCACCGATCGAAGATCTGAGATGTCCACCAGGTCGCGAATTCGCAAAGACGTCCCCCCTACCCGAGAGATGGGTGGGGACAGACCTTCATGCGGACGTAGATTTGTTCGCAGGTTTGTTGGGTTTGCGAAACCAGGGACGCTTCTGTCCCTCAGCAGGCGCTTTATCGGCCTGGGATCGTTTACTTACCGCACTAGGCGGACGGAAAAAAAAACGCTTGTTCGCGGTGAAGGAGGGCCCTAGCCTACGGCGTGGCTCCTTACCCTTTTTGGATTGTGGGAGCAGCATGCTCTTACCTCCTATGGCATATTTAATAATGTCATCCAGGGATGCTCCAAAAAGTCTGTCGCCCTTAAAGGGCAAATCCATCAGGGCCTTCTTGGAAGATTGGTCCGCCGACCAACCTTTTCGCCAGAGCAGACGGCGTAACACCACCGCATAGCTTGAGGCTCTGGACAGCAGAGGAATAGTCGCAGACAACTTTAAGGCCCTGTATCAACTGGTCGGCCATAGCCACCTCGTCCGAGGGAGCCTCATGTGCTTTAAACCCATGAAGCAACATTTTTGTCCCTTCAGTGAGTGTCTGAGACACTAGGGCCCCAACCACCGTTGGGTGCACAGCCGAGCCGTATAGGTAGCGGATAACCGATTCAGCCTTCCTGTCCGCAGGGACCTTGAAAGCAGGAGCCCCTTCTACCGGAATTGTGGTTACCCTGTTTAATCTGGACACCTGAGGGTCCACTATCGGAGACGAGGTCCATCTTTTCAGGAAACTCCTCAAAAGGGTAACTCACTGCCAAACTTTTTTGGGGACCAAAAACCTTCTGTGGTTTGTCCCACTTCTTGTATAAAATCTTGTCTAGATCACAAGGAACACCATAGCAGTGCGGGTCAGCTGTACGGAACCCGAAAGGGACGGACGCAGCTGGCGTTTCTGCAGGCTCCTCTATCTTTAGAGTATCCTTCACTGCGGTGATAAGGTCACCTATCAGAGCCTTATCGCGTGGTGACCCGGAGTCATCCTCACTGTCCGACCGGCCACGGTCTGCATCCTCTGATACGTCAGAACCAGGGCCATGAGCTGTAGCTGGGCCCGGCTCTGCATCAGAGTTGTCCCCAGAAGATGGCGGGGGGAGGGGCACTTTTTACCCCACGTGTTCCTACGCGCCGCTTCCACCTGAGCAACAAACCAGTACGCTGACATAGTGTCTACTGACACAGCGGGTGCAGGAGCACCAGATGCCAATTCAGGTGTATCAGGGGTACAAGCGTTTGCTTCTGATGCCATGCTGACCCACGCACCTGACACAAGGACTCCAGTCAGGGTACCAACAGCCCACCCTCCTAGCTGCAACAGAGACAAGTGGTTTCCCCCCAGGGGACTCAACACCCTTGAACAGTAGTACGGCTGCCGTCCGCTTGCTAGTAAAGCTGCTACCTTGTCAGCTATGTCAGTCTGACCACTCTGCAGCGTGCGTCTGTAGGCTTGCGTTGTCTAAATGCTGTTTGATCGGCGTGGACCGTGAGAAAATGACAGCCGTGCGGCAGATAGAGGCCAAAAATGCCACGGGCCACAAGAACATGGCCGCCGAGCGGCAGATAGAGGCCAACACAGCGTGATCACAAGAAATATGGCCGCCGAGCGGCAAATAGAGGCCAATAAAGCACGGGCCACAAGAACATGGCCGCCGAGCGGCAGACAGAGGCCAACACAGCGTGATCACAAGAAAAATGGCCGCTGAGCAGCAGAGAGAGGCCAATACAGCGCGGACCACAAAAACATGGTCGCCGAGCGCAGGTAGAGGCCAAACACAGCATGGATCACAAGCAAAATGGCCGCCGACAGCATGGAGCAGGACACACAGGTAAGCAAACTTTCCATGGCAGCTTATAACATTTGTTTAGCGGACATACATGCACAGTTCCCACACAGGTAGAGCCCCCCCCAGGTGAACCCCCGCCCCAGCAGCCAGCCTAGCTCAGAGAGCCTAGGGAGGAGGGAAGGAAGGGAGGGAGGAAGGGAAGGATAGAACCTCTTACTCAGGAATGCCCCAGCTATGTCTTCCTGCCGAAGCAGGGGATTACTACCTACCCTTCATGTGTGGATTGTGCTGGAAGCATCCCAGACAGACCATCTTCCGCATGGTGACGGAGGTGGCTGTCGGGCCGGCTGCTGCGTCTCGGCCCTATAGACCGGTTGTATACATGCCCTGGAGCGTGTAGCTCACCGGCCACCCGTAAAGCGACGGGCATGTCGTGGACGACCCAGCGCGTAGCTACGGTCGGCACACGCTCGATGGCCGAAACTGGGGAGACTACAAGGATCTGGGATCCAGCCTGTCACCCAGTCGGCAGTTGATCGAAGATCACAGGAACAAAAAATAAAAAATAGGATTTTTGTACTTACCGTAAAATCAATTTCTCTGAGTTCATGGACAGACACAGCAGCATCTTGACATATGGGTATTATCCTCCTGTTAGGAGATTGACTAGGCAGAAAAACAGCATGTTAAGTGTTAAAACACATTACACAGTACAGTACCGCCCCCGAGGACATCCCCTCTCCCTGCATCATGCAGCTCAGTTTGTAAAAAAGCAGTACAAACATAAAAAAAGGAGGGGTGGGTGCTGTGTCCGTCCATGAACTCAGAGAAATGGATTTTACAGTGAGTACAAAAATCCTATTTTCTCTTCCGTTCGTGGACGGACACAGCAGCATCTTTACATATGGGACGTCCCCAAGCAGTGTCAAAAAAACTAGGGGTGGGAAAACAGCATCAAACAAACTTCACCCCAAACAAACCAGAGCTCCTCAACGGAGGAGTTGCAACCTTAAACAGCCGTCTGTAAAACCTTGCGGCCGAAGGAAGCATCCGAAGATGCACTCACATCAACCTTGTAAAATTTTGAGGAAATGTAAACGGACGACCAGGTCGCCGCCTTACACACCTGTGAGACAGACGCTTGATGTCGGAAAACCCAAGAGGCACCTATTGGCCTGGTCGAATGCGCCGTAACCGGGAAGGGAGGCGCCCGCCCTTTTAGGGCATAGGCCTGGATCACGATCTGTCTGATCTACCTAGAGATGGCGGCCGACGAGACTGCCAGACCCTTCTTAGGACCAACCACCGAAACAAACAGTAAGTCCGACCTCCGGAACGGAGCAGTAGCAGACAGGTACACCCGCAGAGCTCGGACAACGTCCAAGGAATGCAACGCATCCTCTTTGGGATGCGACAGACGAGGACACAAAGACGGAAGTACAATGTCCTCATTGAGGAGAAAAGCCGAAACGACCTTAGGAAGAAATGAAGGCTGCGGACGCAGCACCACCTTATCCTTGTGAAAGATCAAATAGGGAGCCTTGCAAGACAAGGCCGCCAGTTCAGAAACCCGTCTGACTGATGTAATAGCCACCAAAAAGGCCACCTTCTGGGAAAGAATCAGTAAGGGACACTCCCTAATGTTATCAAACTGCGGTCGTTGAAGTACTGAGAGGACCAGCTTCAAGTCCCACGGAGGCAGTGGAGGACATACCGGAGGGACCACATCTCGAACCCCCAGCACAAAACGTACTCACCAGAGAGTGAGCCACCAAGGGCAGTTAAAAGAAGACAGCCAAGGCTGAAATCTGCCCCTTAATCGTACTAAAGGCAAGTTTCTGGTCCACCCCACGCTGTAGAAACAGCAGGACCCTGTAAACCGCGGATGCCACTTCATCTCTTCACACATAGAGATGTAAGCCTTCCACGTACGATGATAAATCCTCAGAGAGGATGACTTCCGTGCCCTCAGCATGGTAGAGATCACCGAATCCGACAGGCCTCGGTCCCTTAGAACCTAACTTTCAATAGCCATGCCGTTAAAGCCAGCGACTGTAAAGCAGGATGAAGTATGGGACCTTGCGAGAGAAGGTCCTTTCACGTCGGCAGACGCCAAGGAACATCTGCTACCAGACGCACTAGGTCGGTGTACCAGGGGCGCCGAGGCCAATCTGGAGCAATCAGGATCGTTAGAATCCCTTCGGCCTCCACTCTGCGAAGCAGATGTGGAAGAAGCTTTAGAGGAGGGAAGGCGTAAAGTAGCCGAAACCGACCCCACGGTGCCACTAACGCGTCTGGCGCGTCCGTCCATGGGTCTTTTGACCTGGCCATGAACCTCAATACTTTCCGATTGAGTCACAACGCCAGGAGATCCACGTCTGGCATGCCCCATTTCAGACACGGGAGCTGAAACACCTCCGGGTGTAGAGACCATTCTCCTTGGTCCAGCACCTGGCGACTTAGGTAGTCTGCTTGCCAGTGTTCTACTCCCGGAATTTACACTGCCGATAGAGGCGGCACGCTCCGTTCTGCCCACCTCAGGATGCGAGCGACCTCCGGTGCCGCAGCCGCGCTTCTTGTTCCCTCTTGATGGTGGACATACACCACTGCCGTGGCGTTGTCCGACTGGATCCTGACTGGACGCCCTTGTAGCCCCTGAGACCACTCGGAGAGGCACAGCCTGATCGCCCGAAGTTCCAGGACATTGATCGGAAGACGGGATTTTTCCTGGATCCAGAGACCCTGGGCCGACTGAACCCCCCAGACTCCCCCCCATCCAGTAAGGCTGACATCCGTTGTGATTACCATCCAGTGAAAGGAAAGGAACGACTTCACGGACCGAAGGGTCGTGGAAATCAGCCACCACACCAGGGAGGACCAGGTGACTCCGCTGGATTTGACAATCCAGGGACGATGGGCATTTGTCCCAACGTGACAGAATTTCCCTCTGCAACACTCGAGTGTGGAATTGAGCATATGGTACCACCTCGAAGGAGGCTACCATGAGACCCATGACTCGCATGCAAAAGCAGAGCGAAGACCTTTTTTGGGATGTAAACTGCTGCACTGCAGCCCGCAGCTTCTCCACAGGGAAGAAGACTCTTGCCTCTGAGGAGTCCAGGACCAACCCCAGGTATTCTAGGCATTGGGACGGCACCAACACCGACTTCTGAATGTTCAGCTTGAAGAGGCTCTCAGAAGAAGATCATCCAGGTAGCCCACAATAGCGATTCCACGCTGTCTCAGCAAGGCCAGAATCGGGGCGAGCACCTTGGTGAACACCCTCGGCGCCGATGCCAGACCAAAGGGGGGAGCCCCAAATTGATAGTGGTCATCCCCAACCGCAGAAATCTCTGATGCCTGGAGCATATGGGGACATGCAAGTATGCGTCCTTGATGTCCAAGGACGCCAGAAAGTCCCCCGGATGGAGAGCAGCAACAACAGAGCGAACTGATTCCATCCTGAACCTTTGCACTTTCACAAAGCAATTGAGGGCCCTGAGATCCAGGATTGGTCGGACCCCGTCCTTCTTTGGGACTACAAACAGATTTGAGTAAAACCCCTGAAACCGTTCCTGCAATGGTACAGGTACAATCACCCCACACACCAGCAGATCCTGAACTGCCCCAAACAGGGCCTCCCGACGACTCAGAGAAAGCTGGAGGCTGGAGGAAAAAAATCTGTTCGGTGGGCAAGAGGGAAACTCTATCTTGTACCCTAGAGACATCCACCGAGCCGCAAATTCGGCCCCCCACCCGAGCATCGGGTGAGGGCAGACCTTCATGCGGACGCAGATTTGTCCGCAGGTTTGTTAGGCTTGCGAAACCAGGGACGCTATTGTCCTTCGGAGGCGCCTTAACGGCCTGGGAGAGTTTACCTGCAGCACCGGGCAGGCGAAAAAAACGCTTGTGAGCGGTTTGGGAGGGCCCCTGCCTACGGCGTAGCTCCGTACTGGATTGCGGGAGCAGAGTGGTCTTACCTCCCATGGTATCTTTGATAATGTCATCCAGAGAGGCTCCGAAAAGCCTTTTACCTTTAAAAGGTAAATCCACCAAGGCCTTCTTAGAAGATCACCAACACTGTAGCCAGACCAGGCGGTGCAACACCAACGCATAGACCGAGGCTCTGGAGAGCAAGGGAATCGTATCCAAGGCTGACTCACAGACAAATTAAAGGCCCTGTACCAACTGGTCGGCCAGTTCCACCCATGCCGGGGAAACGTGATGTTCTTTCAACCCCTGGTGCAACAATTTTGCCCATTCAGTAAGCATCTGAGACACTAGGGCCCCGGCCACGACAGGACGCACCGCTGACCCCACCACTGTGAACAGGGAGCGAGCTATGGCCTCAGCCCTCCTGTCTGCGGGGTCCTTGAAGGCAGGAGCCCCTATCACCGGAATCGTGGTCACTTTGTTTAGTCTGGACACGGGGGGGTCCAATGTCGGGGGAGAAGTCAATTTTTTCAGGAAATTCTCCTCAAAAGGGGTAACGGACCGCTAAACATTTTGGGGTTGAAAAGACCTTTTGCGGCCGATCCCATTCCTTGTATAAGAGCTTATCCAGGTAAGGTACACAAGAAAACACCTTAGCAGTGCGGGTCGGCGTACAGAATCCAAAATGGACCGACATCTCTGTCGTCTCCGCCGTATCCTCCATTTGTAGAGTATCCGGCACCGCAGTGATAAGTGCTCCTACAAGCGCCCTATCATGCCATGCGCTGACCCTGACCCACAGTCATCCTCACTGTCCAAACGGTCGAGGTCCGCACCCTCAGACACATCAGAACCAGGGCAGGGAGCAGTAGCTGGGCCCGGTTCTGTGTCAGAGTTGTCCCCGGAAGATGGCGGGGGTGGGGCATTTTTACCCCCCTTCTTTCCACACGCCGCTTCCACCCTGGCCACAAAAGCCTCCAGGACCGCCGACACAGCGTCCATAAATATAGCAGGTGCACCAATTGCCAACTCGAGTATGTCTGGGTAAGAGGCGTCCGCATCCGCCGCCATGCTGACCCACTCGCCTGACACCCCTGGGGATGTAAGACAAAGTACACGGACCACCGCAGAGAGAAAACGAGGGCCCCCCACCAGAGGACTCACCACCCGGACCAGGTACCGCACAGCTGCCGTCCGCGCTATCCCTCCTAAGGCGCTCTCCCTGTGTCACTGTCTGTGAGAAGCGTGCTGGAGCTGTTCGCGCCGTTAGAATGACCACTATAGGTAAAAACCTGTTCAAAAATTTCCGCCAACCCGCTGCCCTGTAAACAGAGCGCGTGGACTACAAGAAAATGGCCGCCGAGCACAGATATAAACAACAGCGCCGGACGCCGCCAAAATGGCGCTGGCCGCATGTAGTGCACAAAACACACACAGTAGGCAGTGAACACCCGGGGCCCCCTAAAGAAGGCCCCCCCCACACATAAGTGAACAGCACCCCCAGGAAAGCGGACCCACTGTGCAGCCCCCAGCCATAGGATGGAGCCCCCCAAGGTGGACCCCCGTTAAGCAGCCGTCCTAGCCACCCAGAGCCTAGGGAGGAGGGGGGAAGGGAGAGAGGAAAGGAAGGTTGGGACCCTCTATTGACCTCCCCGGGAATGCCCAGCCGTACCATCCTGCCGGAGCAGAGGGACTGCAACTTACCCGTCCTGTAGCTGAAGGCATTCCTGACAGACCCAAAGTCCGCGTGGTTACGGCATGGCTGTCAGCTCGGCACACTGACACGGACATATAGCCCGGTTATATGTGTGCCCCGGAGCATATAGCTCACCGGCCACCCCTGGAGCAACGGGGCATATCGTGGATGGCCCAGCACGTAGCTAAAAGGCCGGCACACGCTCGATGGCCGAACTGGGGAGACTACAAGGATCGAGGATCCAGCCTGTCACCCAGTCGGCAGTTGATAGTAGATCTCAGGATCAAAAATAAAAAATAAGGCAAAAAAAAAGAAAAAAGAGCTGCATGATGCAGGGAGAGGGGATGTACCCGGGGGGACCGCCCCCTGGGCGGTACTGTATTGTGTGATGTGTTTTAACACTTAACATGCTGTTTTTCTGGCTAGTCAATCTCCTAACAGGAGGATACCCATATGTCAAGATGCTGCTGTGTCCATCCATGAACGGAAGAGAAAATAAAATAATAAAACTTCAATCTGAAATAAACCGCCAGGCCTATGGGCCCGAAGGGAGCCATGTCTTCTCCTTAGCTAGACAGAAAAAAACTGAGCGGGGCTGTTCAGATTTGAAGTTAATTCTGCCATTCACATCCTTCTCCTGAAGGAAGGCTAATACCCACTTTGTCAAGATTAAGGCTGTGTCCGTCCATGAACGAAAGAGAAATAAAGGCGTTCCCGGTACCAGGTTTGAGTCCTCAGAGACAGGTCAAGCAAAGAGTAATGCCAGCAGCTCTAGAAAGTGCTCTGCAGCTATTTTAAAGCGGAGCTCCACCCTAAAGTGGAACTTCCGCTCATCGGATTCCTCCCCCCCTCCGGTGCCACAATTGCCACCTTTCGGGGGGGGGGGAGGGGGGACAGGATACCTGTCAAAGACAGGTATCCTTAACCACTTACTGGAGTCCGGCCGCGGCGGTGAAGTCGCGCAAGGCTCCCTCCTCCTCCTCCCCTGGCCGCTGGGCTAATAGGAGAGAGAAGCGGGGCCTCGCGCATGCGCAGTAGGGTTCCCGGCGTGAAGCCGAAAGTCTTCACTGCCGGGTTCCCTTACCCGCAATGGCGACGGAAGCACCGACAGCTGATGTGAAACATCAGCTGCGGTGCCGACATCGAGGGACACCAGGACAGGTAAGTCTCCATTAATTAAAAGCCAGCAGCTGCAGTATGTGTAGCTGCTGGCTTTTAATTATTATTTTTTTGCCCGGGGTTGCCTGGAACACCCCTTTAACCACTTGCCGCCCGCCCTATAGCAGATTGACGGCGGCAAAGTGGTTTCAAAATCCTGACTGGACGTCATATGACGTCCTCAGGATTTTGAGCCGCTGCGCGCCCCCGGGGGCGCGCATCGCGGCGATCGTTGCTGCGGGGTGTCAGTCTGACACCCCGCAACTCCGATCTAGGTAAAGAGTCTCCGACGGAGACTCTTTACCACGTGATCAGCCGTGTCCAATCACGGCTGATCACAGTGTAAACAGGAAAAGCCGGTCATCGGCTTTTCCTCACTCGCGTCTGTTAGACGCGAGTAGAGGAGACCCGATCGGCTGCTCCTCTGACAGGGGGGGTTTGTGCTGATCGATTATCAGCACAGCCCCCCCCGAGGATGCCCACTGGACCACCAGGGATGCCACTAGACCACCAGGGATGCCACTAGACCTCCAAGGAAGCCCACCATAAGGTATGCCACCCTAGACCACCAGGGATAATGGATGCCAATCAGTGCCACAATAGATGCCAATCAGTGCCCACAATGGGCACCACTGATTGGCAGGCATTATTGTTTGGCATCCATTAGTACAGTACCACCTATCAGTGCCCATCCATGCCACCTATCAGTGCCCATCCATGCCGCCTATCCGTGCCAATCAATGCCCACCCGTGCCGCCTATCTGTGCCCACCCGTGCCGCCGATCGTTGCCCATCCGTGCCGCCGATCGTTGCCCATCCGTGCCACCTCATCGGTGCCCATCCGTGCCGCCTTATCCGTGCCCGTCAGTGCAGCCCCATCAGTGCCCATCAGTGAAGGAGAAAACTAACTTATTTACAAAGTTTTGTAACTGAAACAAAAAAAAAAAATATTTTTTTTCAAAATTTTCGGTCTTTTTTTTATTTTTTAGCAGAAAATAAAAATCGCAGAGGTGATCAAATACCACCAAAAGAAAGCTCTATTTGTGGGGAAAAAAATGATAAAAATTTAGTTTGGGTACAGTGTAGCATGACCGCGCAATTGTCATTCAAAATGCAACAGCGCAGAAAGCTGAAAATTGGTCTGGGCAGGAAGGTGTATAAATGCCCAGTATGGAAGTGGTTAACTAGAGCCAATGTATAAAGTTTCCACGCTTAACCCAGTGCCCAATGGTTACTTTAGACTCACAATATGTCCAGTCCAGCAGGGTCTGAATGAAGAGTGGTCCAAAAGCCAGGCTGAGGACAATAACTACAAGTTAGTGAGGAACACCAGCAGCCCAGAAGAAAAAGATTTTCACTGAAGAAAAAAAAGAAAAGTACATGAAAAAGACATCTATCTTCCTAGGACACTGGTAGTAGAAGAGGTTATCCCTGTGCTGACCCAGAGTTTTTTTTGTTTGCTAGTGTCCACTTCTAGAGGGTATTTAGTATAACCTGGAGGGTTAAGACTCCATGGGGGAGATTTACTAAACCTGGTGCATACAGAATCTGTTGCAGCTGTGCAGAGTAACCAATCAGCGTCTACGTTTCAGCCTGGGTTCACACTGAATCCGGGTTTGAAATCGTGCGAGTTCAGTTCGACTTCGGGCGCGATTTGAGAGACATCTGTGCGGGTTCCTGCACAGATGTCTATTGAAATTGCCCCCAAAGTTGCCAAAAGTAGTGCAGGAACTACTTTTGGGAATCGGTGCGGCGCCGCAAATCAGCGTTGCGCCAATTCGGACGGTGCCGTTGCTGGCAATAGGCCGCGATTTGATTATTGTCAAAACGTAAAAGCTGATAGGTTACTATGCACAGCTGCTCTAGATTCTGTGTGCACCAGTTTTAGAAAAACTCCCCCCATGTGTCCCTCAAGAATGAGGAGGACATTTTTGTTACTGTGTTGTGCTGGAATATCCCCTGTAAAGAATAATTTTGTGTTATTCTACTTTGTTGACAAAAGTATGCCAGTTCTCATTTAACCAGTTCATGATACAGCTTCTTTTTTTTCTTGTAATGGTTGAACTAGATGGACTTGTGTCTTTTTTCAACCTGACTATGTACTGTAGCTAGTAATACTCACATACAACCATACTTGTTCTGTAAAGTTGAAGATATTTCCCCACCCATCCAAGTTGCCACTTCATTTCTAATTATTGTCAGGAACATACCCTAGCATTAAAACAATACGAGTAACTTGGACATCTTAATCCAAACACCATGGACTGTGTCAAGGCTGCTGGTGATTTTACAAGAACAGGATAGAAGGTATAACATGTGACTTCAGAGTAGGGCTGGGGAAAAAAATCGATTTGAATCTTGAATCGAGTTGAGAGGTCAAATCGATTCAAATTTTCAGCAAATCGTTTTCTTAGATTTTTTTTTTTTCACCAGGACCGGCGCTGACACCGTGCCTGGTCCTGAGGAGCTGCGGGCAGGAGTATTTAGGCGAGGCCGCGGCTTTGGCCCAGTCCGCGAGGCCGGACGCCGCGGACTCGCCTCAAAACTCCTGCCTGCAGCTCCTCAGGCCCGGCGCAGTGTCCATCAAAAAAATAAATAAAAAAAATTTTGATTAGAATCGTAAATCTAGTTTTTTTTTTTTTTAAATCGCAGATTTTTTGGGGAGAAAATCGCCCACCTCTACAGAGGTGAGTGTGCACTGTGATTTTGAATTCCTAATTCATGATACTACAAACCATAAACATTTGACATTCCATCGTGG
This sequence comes from Rana muscosa, assembly GCA_029206835.1. Classification (NCBI taxonomy): domain Eukaryota; kingdom Metazoa; phylum Chordata; class Amphibia; order Anura; family Ranidae; genus Rana; species Rana muscosa. Next base: position 1,028,478,770 of record CM055117.1, read on the forward strand.
TGTGTTTTGACCGATTGCATGTTGGAAAGATGATTTAAAATGAGTCTTCAGTGTAAAAATGTGTAGTATTTATCACAACGCTGCATAATAATTTTGGCGGACTGTAGCAATGATGGCAAGGAGGCCCTATGTAGAAATGTCTACAGTCCCTAACTCAAATGTATTCTTTTGTGCTCAAGACCTGACTCACTTTAGTTAATTTATCTAAACTTTTAAACAGAGTCCCCAGCAGACTTAAAGTGTAAACAGTAAACTTTTATTAAACAACTAGTAAAATTGTACTATAAAAACATTTTCAGAAACAATTCTTAGTTCTACGCACAAGAAAAATACACAGAGATAAAGCCATAACCTGTCATTTAGTGGAACGATCTAGCTCTCTTCACAATGACTGCTAGATATATTTCCAATACAAGCTGTAGTATAAATCAGCAAGGATTTCTAAAGGTGACGCCATACAACAATAACATTTAACTGACACCAAAAAGTATGCAAAAAGCTGTTAGTATGGAAGATCACCAGTTGAGAGCTCACAGGTAAAAGAGAGTATTAGAAAGCTCAATACTTGGCTCCCGATGAATACTTTGCCCGACCAGGGAGGTGAGTTTATAGGCATACTGGCATGGTGCAGGCACTCGAACCACCCCCTGTAAGATACACAAAGTAGCACAAATGTTAAACTGCATTGTTAAATACTGAAGATGATAATTCTATACTCCTGAACATGCAAACAATTGATCTAAAAGGTTAACTAACGGACATACGTTCATATATTTTAAATTCAACAGAGTGGGATATGTGTTTGATGAATGAGTTCAGCAGGCGTGGAACAGCTGTTCACATGTGTTAACTGTATTTATAACCATATTCAGATGAAAAAAAAATGGGTTATACACTGTATACATATTCCAAGACACTCTTGGCTGTCTGCAGAATCCTGGCGCAACTAACAATAATTCATTTTGTACCGGTCTGCCTTCATCAGTATTGTTACCAAAGTGATAATCCCCCCCAAAAAAAAAACAATAAAAAAAAACTGCACTCTACAAGCATAAAAGTAAAAATGTATTTATCAGAATTCCCACCTAATAACTGTTAACCAAAGTATTTCCTTAATTTTCATCTGATGTCTGCGTGGATGCCCTGCAGACCTTTCAACAAAGTCAAAGGTTAAAGAGGAATTCCAGGGATAATTTTATACATAGTTATATTGGACCAGCTTGGACCAATGTAACTACGCATATACCATACCTGGCTGATGCCCCTGGAAGCTAGAAAACACTGAAGTAGACACCACTACTCCAGGGATCTTTACTTACTTCTTGGTGCCACGCTGAGCAGCTGGTGGTCTACTGCACTGTGAACACAGGAGATTGGCTGCTTGACACAGATGCCATTCAGGGAATGTTTGCATTTTTTCAATGAATTTAAAATGTTCTCTGATTGGAGGTGTGTGGGTGCAGAGACCTGTAAGTTGTTTTTCGATCAACCTGCTTGTTGAATGAAAAAAAAAACAAAAAAACTTAAAGTGTAAACGCCCAGCTTTAGGTCATCTGACTGATGAATATCAGGTGATTAGAGGATGCTGGCAAATCTCCAGGTGAGAGTCTGTAGACAAGTCACATAATTTAATGTGTTTAGTGAGATAGGCAGATAAATGCCATGGTATCTACAGACCGCATGTGGAGGAAAACAGCACATAAAGGGGAATACTGAGGACAGGGCAATGTGACACTTTTGAATACTAGGTTGGCACAGAAGTTGACTGGTGTCAAGACCAATTCTCAAAGGGTGCAAGAGCATAAAGATTGCTCAGTACATCAAACAGGAAAGACAGTGATCCTTCACTTTAATAAAGAGAGGGAGAACATATCAAGATTCAGGGCAAAATCTGATGGTTGGAGGCCTGTGCAGAAAAGTGGGTCTATGTAATGGATCTAGCCTCCACACATAGTAAAGTGTATGGTGGCAGTGATTTGGAGTGGAGAAACCAGGCACTACCTTTCCTCGAGGAGTCTGCAAGCAAAACTGAGGAAAATATTTAGGAGATGCAACTGATGGATGCCAATGGCAGCATGTCCATGAACATGGTATCAGTGTCAGGTAAAATGACGTGCTGAAGGGAAGTAATATATACGATATGAGGATTAGACCCAGATATTCTTAACAGTACAAGGACAGGGCAAGAAGCCTAAGAAGAGTGCCATTTCTCTTGAGGGCAGGGACTGATGTGAATGTACAATATATATGTAAAGCACTGTGTAAATTGACTATATAAGTATCTGTAATTATTAAATGCATTTCAACCACAGGAGGAAGTGATAGCATCAGTGTTTATGCCTATGATCAGAGATTTGGCTCAGGAACTCTTTAGGAAAAAGGTCTTCAAGGCACCCTGGCACAAGAAGTCTTAGGGTCTGATTAAGTGTCTAAAGATACAGCACAAAAACTACGAAGAGATAGGGACTAGATCCCATTGTGGTTTCATAGTTCCTGCAGTTGACGTTTCGAAAGCAGAAAAAAATGGTATCGCAGTTTGTTGTGTACAGGGTTGCATAGCTGCAGTCCAGTTAGGGTGCCAATTCTGACCCCTGTCCAGTGGCGGCTGGTGCTCCAAATTTTTGGGGGGCGCAAACAAACTGAAAATAAAAATAAAAATCATCAATTGCCGCCACTGTGCCCATTAAAACGTAGCCACTGTGCCTAAACGTCACCAGTTTGCCCCCTCAAATGCAGCCAGTTTGTCCCCAAATGCAGCCAGTTCCCCCCAAATGCAGCCAGTTTCCCCCCAAATGCAGCCAGTTTCCCCCCAGCCCTGCACTTACCTTCCTCGGGTCAGCGCCGTCCTTCTTCCGTCCTCGATGTCTTCTCCCGCTGGCTCTGATAGGCACTTCCAAAAACCAACCAGCCGCTGTTATTCAGATGGCCGGGCGCTCACCAGCCATCTGAATAGTGGGCGGCAGCAATACATAGGTTCATGCAATGCATGAACCTATCTATTGTTGTTGTGAGTGACGGGCGCAGGAGAGAGAGGGGGAGGTGCTCCTGCGCCCACTATGGACGCACCGCCACTGCCCGTGTCCATAGCCAAAAGCACCAGAACTGGACCATGGAACAATGGAAGAAGGCAACTGGGTGTGATGAATCATGTTTTATTTTACATCATGTGGATAGCTGAGTGCGTGAAGAAATGGCACCAGGATCCAGTTTGGGAAGAAGGCAGGCTGGAGGAGGCAGTGTGATGCTTTGGGCAATGTTCTGCTGGGAAACCTTGGGTCCTGACATTCGTGTGGATGTTACTTGACATGTACCACCTTGTTGCTGACCAAGTACACCCCTTCATGGAAACGGTATTCTCTAATGGCATGTGGCCTCTTTCAGCAGGATAATGTGCAGTGCCACACTGCAAATATGGTTCAAGTGGTTTGAGGAACACAATGAGATTAAAGATGTTAACATGGCCTACAAATTCTCCAGATCTCAATTCAATTGAGCATCTCTGGGATGTGCTGCAAAAACAAGTTTAATTCACGGAGGCCCCACCTTTCAATTTACAGGACTTAAAGGATGGCTTTGTGCCATATACAACAACATACCATCAGCGGTCCAGTGGCATCCATACCTAGATGGGTCAGGGCTGTTTTTGCGGCAAAAGGGGGACCTACTCAATATAAGGTGGGTGGTTAAAAAGTTATGGTTGGTGTATGGTTTTAGGAGCATGATGGGGCATGCGCTATTGGGTAGATAAGGGTCGATGCGAAGAATTATGAAAGTCTTTGAAATCCACCCATCCAAACAGGTAATAGGTAAACCAAAAATCCTAATTTGTTACATACATTATAGAACTTAGAGAAAGTGATATTCATAACTACTTGGGGTGTCCCAAAGAACTGAACACCAGGGGTGGACAACACAGCAACAAGGCCTACATGCCCAAAATCAGAACAGGGAGAGCCCTACTACAAAGAAACCTGCAAGACATTCTGATCAAAACTGGCATCCACTGAGGTGTAAACATCTACCTGGTAGAACTTAATAAACAAGTGAAAAGAAGACCAGGTAGCAGTCTTGCAAACATGAAGAGAAGCTTAGTACCGAATAGCTCAGGAAGCACTAACATTCCTGGTGGTATGAGTTTTGACCAGGAAAGGGGAAACCTTGCTCTTGATACCACAAACCTGAGAAATGAACTGATGAATCCACCTATAAATAGTGGATTAAGAAAGAGCCTGACACATGTGAGGATCTTTGGGCAGAACAAAAGGTGGATCTTTTGATGCTTTTTGATGCTTTACATTAGAACATAAAGTTGGAGATACAATGTCCTAATTCAGGTGGAACGAATAAACCACCTTAGGATAGAGGACCGAGGCCTCAACACCAACTTATCCTGCTGAAGAACCAGGAAAAATTCCTTTCAGGAAAACGTAGCCAAGTCAGAGACCCTGCAAGTTGAGGTAAGCGGCACCACAAAGACCACCTGGCACGTAAGAAGCTACAAGAGAATCTCTCAGAAAGGTTCAAAAGGAGACGACTGCAAAACAGAAAGTGTAAACATGTTCTCTGCTCATGTCCAATTGACATACATCACAGTAAGGATGCACTGGTAAGAACTTGGGACTTTTTTGCTGGCCACCAGGAACCAAAACCAGTGACTTTAGGCAAAGAGGAGCTCCAGTCTCCCTCCAAAAAAAATTAAAGTCAGCAGCTACAAATACTGTAGCTGCTGACTTTTAATATAAGGACACTTACCTGTACAAGGATCCAGCGTTGTCCTCACCCGAGTCAATTCTTCAATCGACTGCGGGTCCAGACGCCGGCATCTTGACTGCACATTGTGAATGGTACCGCAGTCTTCCGGGACCTGTGATGTGTCCCAGAAGGCTGCGGGGGAATGAGGGGGGTGCTGAACTTCCGCTCGGATCGCTGTGGCGATCTGACCAGAAGTGGGAGCGGGTACCTATCAAAACAAGGTACCCCCCCCCTCCACCCAAACAGTGGCAAATATGGCATAAAGTTATATGGCATAAAGATATGGGTAAAGTTCCTCTTTAACTAAAGGTGTATCTATGGTCAAAATGTAGAATGGTTTATTAATTTACACATTGTATTTTGATTATTTCTAACCTAATAATCTAAACAATCATTAACTTTGTAAACAGACCCCACACATTTACTTCCTTGAATTGTTCTTCCCCTCACCTCTCTACCAGAATGAGGCCATGTGAAATCAAAAGGGAAGCAGCCTAAGCCAGAACACCTGTGTTCGATGAGGAAGTGGCAACTGCTGCTGTGCAGGGCTGAAGGTAGAATGACGCTAAATGATTTTCATTATGGTGTGACCAGGAGTTTCCATGCTGTGCAGGAACGAGAGCACAGAAAGTGAACGTATTATGACCAGCAAATTAGGAAAATGCAGGCAATGAAGGAATCTTGCACCAAGGCCTTCAGGGACTTGATTCCCCCCCCCCCCCCTGGGATAACTGCCCTGGAATTGTACAGCACCCTGCAAGCAAGTTCACTGGATACACTGTATCCTGGAGATCACTGTCCACGGGATTTAGTGCTGATTGGCAGACATTACAGGCAGTCTCTCATATTGAATGAGGGATCTGGGTACAGTCCGTCTTGGCCATTAGACCATAGCAAGCAATCAGAATGAAGCTCTCCTCTAACCTGTTCAGGGGTGTTATGAGCAGGCCAGGAATTGGGACCAGGCCCTTGCAAGGAAAATCTTCTGCAGGTACACCCATCACCTAAGGACACTGCTCAGCTGAGCTGAGATGGGCTACGTCTAGGAGAAGATTCCTGCAGTCCATACACCTGAAGGTGAAAGCATAACCCAAGTAGTCATGAATAGAAATTTTCTGGGTCAGTAGTACACTGCTGCCATACAGCTTGATTACAGCAGAGCGCCCTAAGCCTCCTCACTGGCTCCCTGCAGCTTCCGATCCTGCACTCTGGGTACTGGTTTCGGGTGACTGCTTCCTGATAGTAATGGTGATTTACTGCTTTCTACTGCACCCCACTTTTATATGACAGCTTTCTGCTGTGCTCTCCATCCTCACTTCTCCAACACACTGCTCCGGCACATACAGCCAGCCAGCCTTGCATGCACACATCTTCCTGAGATTACTTAGTAAAAGTGCTCTAGGGAAGAAAGTTTTAGAGATCTTCTATCGTTCATACGTTGTATTGATGTATTGCATCCTAGTTTGGTACCCCAATTGCTCACTGACAGATAAGACCGCTCTCTAGAAAATAATCCACACTGCATAGAAAATTGTGGGCTGTAAACGTCTCTCTCTAGATGAAATTGTAGAGCAGAGAAAACAGTGAGAGATTTGTCCCATCCTGGTCATCACTGTCTGGTAGACAGTTTAGAAATATAAAAATGAGGACAAACAGATTTTGAGAAAGCCAAGAGGTCCTGGGTTGCTGTTTGTTATAACAGGGTGGTCTTATTTTTAAAGACGGAAATGTTTTATAATTAATTGATATAAATTTCACTCATGTACTGTAAATGTGCATGTGATGTAATGTTTTTTATTTTTATTTTGTATAATGTGAGAAGTAGGATTGAAATTGAAATGTAATTTAATTTTACAATGACAATAAATATTATTTACAGTATCTATCTCTGAATTTCAAGTCCTCAGTCTCCTGCAATGTACAATTAAAGAGGAAGTAAACCCTCTTTTTAAAAAAAAAAAAAAACCCTGCAAGAGAAAGGCATAATAATGCATAGCATACTAGCTCATTATAAATGACTTACCTGAGATCGAAGCCTCCGAAGGGCTCCTCGTTCGCCTCCGCCGCCATCTTGCCTTTGAGTCCCTTTCGTGTATCGCCGCTCCAGCGCTGTGACTGGCCGGAGCGGCGATGACGTCACTCCCGCGCGCGGGACAGCACGATCCCGCGCATGCGCCGCGGGACCGGCATGTCCCATTCATAAAACCGGGACGCTCAGTGCGCCTGCGTCTACGACGCGCATGTGCCGTAGACATCAGTGCAGTGTTTTCTGCAAATATCTCCTTAACCGTGTAGGTTAAAGAGATATTTCTTGCACCTACAGGTAAGCCTTAATCTAGGCTTACCTGTAGGTGCAAGTTGTCAGAGTGGGTTTACAACCACTTTAAGAAAACGTATTTAGTTTCAGATAGAAAAGGTTAATTTCTAATAATTTTTACTGCTACATATTAGGGATAATGTACTATTTTGCAATTTCATCCATGAACATGCTTGAATAAATTTACTGCAATGAAAAACTGTAGAAGTGGAATAACCTGTGGCAGTTTTGAAAAGAGTTATGTATTGTTTGAAGAAATACTGTACATTTATTAGGGTTGAACCTACAAGATAGATGAAAATTATTACCATATCCTGCTTTTAAATATTCTGTTCTTATACTGTAATGAAACATTTGGTAATATATGCATGAATTTCTCTTTCTAACAAAGAGCATTTTACAGGAAACAAATAAAACCACCTTGTGAACTGTTAATACCATCCAGTACACGCTGAATGTGACAGTAAGGAACCTACGGTGGATGCAGGAATGCCAGTATTACAATACAAACAGGATTCACCAGATTACTCACAAAAGGTAGTGGGGTTCACTATTGCACCACAGCTAAACTTGGATAAATGATGAAAACCCAGAGTTTCACTTACTGCTACTTCTGTCCGTTTCTATGATACACACTCTACTTTGCACCATCTGGTGACTCGTTGGTCTATGCACAATATGCATCTTCCTGGCTGAGACGGGTTGTTTTTCTGACACAATGCACCTCACTCTCCTTAGGCCTCCTATCCTTGCATTGTACTGTATACTATATACCATAGACATCCGTCCTTAGGGATACTTGGCTCCTTCTTTTGCTATCCAGATATCTGGTTTACTTTGATATTAATACTGTATATTACCAATAGTCCTAGTGTAACAGATTTATTTTAAGATCTTTTATCGTTCATATGTTGTATTGATGTATTGCATTCTTCCTTTTTGGAGCTTCTCCCCATATTTGCTTTACCAAAACTGACCATACACAATCTATACCCCTTCGGTGCCATTCTACCATGGGCCGGCAGGTTACTATTTGGACCAACGACTCTTGCTTTCTTTTCACACTGCATGAACTTTCCCCCCGTTCCCCTTTGGGAGTTGCCTTTATTTTAAAATAATTGTCTTCTACTGCACTACATCAAAAAGGTGCTGAAGAAGCGGGACAACCGCGAAATGTGTAGACCCCCACTGAGGATTAGTGCATTGGTTAATGTAATGGATTTTAGGCAGCTGTGTTGGTGCTGAATCTCTTCGATATTTTAAAAACTGTATAAAATAAAATTGTGTTTTTTATATATACAACTCTTTGGTTTGTTCCTATTTGAAGTGTACATAGAAGTGTATTTAAAGTCCCAAACAGACTCTCCTTTTCCTCCATTTATTTATGATATACAAGGATCTTTGCTGGTTTGGGCAAAGCAAAACACTTTCCTTTCTTTTTTTTGACCAGTAGAGGTCACTAATGTACTGAACACAGCACATACGGCATGTAAACATTCTGCTTTAAAAATATATTCTATGTATATCTGCTCTAGTTAATTTAGAATATCTGTCCTCAATATTAAATCTTAGAAAAACAGCTATGTCCAGCACACAAAATCCCTTGCAAGGCCTGGATAATCTGGCCAGTATTAGCAAATGCAATGAAATAGTACATCTTTATATTGTGTCTTTAATAAATAGAACAGAGTAATATATTTCAAAGATATTCCTTAAAAATATATATTTTTAGCTGTTCTAATGGAAAGATCCTTCCCATGCAGCACATCCACAAATTCTTATCAGTGTTGCAAACGACTCTGCTGACACATATTAGATGACAGCCTCTCAATCTGGTGGTGACAATCTAATATGTATGGGGCAGCCCAAGATACTCTTAAAGAGATGAGTTAACACCAGAACTCCCTGCAGGGAGACATACTACTTCCTCCACAGTCTAAAGAGGAATGCTTGGGCAACCCAAACATTCCTGTTTAGAGCCAAAATGGGCACAGCAGAGATTGTATGATGTTCAGATGTGCAAACGTGATTGTATAAAGCCAGCTTTAACCTGTAGTCTGAATAACCTACCTTGTACTAGTGCATGTAATATGCTGCTATAAGAGCTGCAGAAATGACAGACTGGATTCATGTTTTACTTAAACAAACCAGCCTTTCCAATGGAAGAATTTTAATGGGATTTATTTTTGAGTAGATATTAGAGAATTGTGCTCCATTTACCTTCTACTGTTTCTCGGATGTCTGTTCCAAGCTCAGAGGGGACAGATAATATGAATTTGCATAGATAACACTACTCTACATAACCCATTTGCTACATTTGTCTTTTTTTTCTCTTCTATTTTTTTTTTTTTTTTACAACAAAGTGATCGAGGAGAGATGAAACAGAGAGCTATGGGAACAATATACTCATTTTCATATGAATATTTAAGAGTGTTTATAGCATTTTCTGGTGTTCTAGCACATCTGCTTGTTATTGCATGTGTTTTCAGAAACACACGAAAACCCACCTAAAATACACAAAAACATGGATAATGTGTCGCACAGAAAGAAATTCTAAAACTGCACTGTGGTTTTAGAATATAAAAAGTTTAGATTTATAAATGTTTTCAGGGCATTTTCACATTTTAGTGCCGTGTGGTAATGAAGTAACGTGTGTTATCATATGCCGTATAACACACTAACATGCATTGTGTTAGGGCAGCCTATTCATTTTAAATTGGCAGCCAATGCACCAGATCACTGCCCGCACCACAATGCACAGCATGTATGCCTGTTCCTGTATTAGTTTGTTAGGATACATTCACACCATCGATTAGAGCAGGTGCAAACTGTCATGGCAGTAATGTGATTCCTGTTGCAGCTCAGAACGGCTAGGTGCAGCTGCTGGCCCCATTTACTATAATGACATGTCACCAGTGGCTGTAGGTATAGCGAACTGGGCTGGAGGCCACACTGAGCTGCAGCAGCTATAATTCGCACCAGCCTTAATCAACGGTGTGCAGTGTACTAAGTTACTACAGCAAATAGATCTGATAGGGCCCTCAAAGTTTGATATCAGCAACAGGGAGGACAGAAGCAATTCACAAATTAGATGAGTCACAACAATCTGTGTGAAGACACGTCCAATCTGGAAAGAAACATGCCATTTACTAAACCAGTTAACTGACATGATGAATTAAATAATTCACCCGGCATCAGACATACAGTGGGGATCGAAAGTTTGGGCACCCCAGGTAAAAATGTGTATTAATGTGCATAACGAAGCCATGGAAAGATGGAAAAATCTCCAAATTACAGATTAGACATTCTTATAATATGTCAAAAAAAGTTAGATTTTATTTCCATCATTTACACTTTCAAAATTACAGAAAACCAAAAAATGGCGTCTGCAAAAGTTTGGGCACCCTGCAGAATTTATAGCATGCACTGCCCCCCTTTTGCAAAGCTGAGACCTGCCAGTGTCATGGATTGTTCTCAATCATCGTCTGGGAAGACCAGGTGATGTCAATCTTAAGGTTTTAAATGGCCAGACTCATCTGACCTTGCCCCAACAATCAGCACCATGGGTTCTTCTAAGCAGTTGTCTAGAAAACTGAAACTGAAAATAGTTGACGCTCACAAAGCTGGAGAAGGCTATAAGAAGATAGCAAAGCGTTTTCAGATGTCAATATCCTCTTTTCGGAATGTAATTAAGAAATGGCAGTCATCAGGAACAGTGGAAGTTAAAGCAAGATCTGGAAGACCAAGAAAAAGATCAAACAGAACAGCTCGCAGGATTGTGAGAAAAGCAATTCAAAACCCACGTTTGATTGCACGATCCCTCCAGAAAGATCTGGCAGACACTGGAGTTGTGGTACACTATTCCACTAGAAAGAGATACTTGTACAAATATGGTCTTCATGGAAAAGTCATCAGAAGAAAACCCTCTTCTATGTCCTCACCACAAAAATCAGCGTTTGAACTTTGCAAATGAACATATAGACAAGCCTGAGGCATTTTGGAAACAAGTTCTGTGGACCGATGAGGTTAAAATAGAACTTTTTGGCCGGAATGAGCAAAGGTACGTTTGGAGAAGAAAGGGCACAGAATTTAATGAAAAGAACCTCTGTCCAACGGTTAAGCATGGGGGTGGATCAATCATGCTTTGGGGTTGTATTGCAGCCAGTGGCACAGGGAACATTTCACGAGAAGAAGGAAAAATGGATTCAATAAAATGTCAGCAAATTTTGGATGGTAACTTGATGCCATCTGTGAAAAAGCTGAAGTTAAAGAGAGGATGGCTTCTACAAATGGATAATGATCCTAAACACACCTCAAAATCCACGGAGGATTACATCAAGAGGCGTAAACTGAAGGTTTTGCCATGGCCTTCACAATCTCCTGACCTCAACATTATTGAAAACCTATGGAAAGATCTTAAAAGAGCAGTGCGTGACAGACAGCCCAGAAATCTCAAAGAACTGGAAGACTTTTGTAAGGAAGAATGGGCAAAGATACCTCAAACAAGAATTGAAAGACTCTTGGCTGGCTACAAAAAGCATTTACAAGCTGTGATACTTGCCAAATGGGGCAGTACAAGATATTAACTCTGCAGGGTGCCCAAACTTTTGCAGACGCCATTTTTTTGTTTTCTGTAATTTTGAAAGTGTAAATGATGGAAATAAAATCTAACTTTTGACATATTATAAGAATGTCTAATCTGTAATTTGAGATTTTTCCATCTTTCCTTGGCTTCGTTATGCACATTAATACACAATTTTACCTGGGGTGCCCAAACTTTCGATCCCCACTGTATCTGCATGGAAATATCTGGGAGAAATAAAAAAATTACATCCCAATACAAAGAAAATGAATAAAATCAGTAAATCATAAATATTTGTTTTTCCAAAATATTTCCAAACAGATTTGTCTCACGTATAGAGAACCATGCAATTACGGATCCAGGCAGTCATGATTTTTAAATTGTATGATTCTCCACTGGATGACTCTACATTAATATATTTGGAAGAATCAAAACAATTCACCCTGGATGGAAATCAATTTAGTCATTCCTATTCACAGTTTTCAAACTTTATATACTAAATCTTCGCTTACATGTCACATTTGACAGTTAGCCTCACCACTGTCGTATCTCTTCAGGGAAAATCAAGTTAAGTGTTATCTAAATATAGAACTTTTTATTTTGGGAGAGAGAAGAGGTTACAAAAAACCCCAGATAGATTTTTTTTTGCGCTCCGTGACCAATGTGTGTGTGTGTGTGTATGCGGTATTTATTAAATAGAAAAATATTGAAGCAGCACTAAATGTCCATGTGTAAACAAGTAATTAAAGTAAAAACGTCCTATAATCCGGAAGTCAACCTCACTAAGCTCCTCCTCCCGATGCGTTGCGTCACTTATCTCGTGACTTTATCAAGGGCGTGGGAGCTAAGGGACTGTAACGAGCTTAAATACTTCCTAGTGGTCATGGAGACCATATGCAAATTGTCCACAAGCACAGGAGTCTGGGAAATAGGCCAAATCACTCCAAAGTCTCACTAATCTGGACCTTTTCCCCAAAACCATAGTATAAAAGGAGGCATCAATCCCTGAAGGTAAAGCAATGATAGTAAGAATATACAACAGAATAATAAATTCAAAGTGTCAGGTGGACAAAGAAAAATTTAAAAACTAAATATATACAAAAAAATATAAAATAGTAAAAATAAAATAAAAATTAAAAATAAAAAGTATTACATAGAAATATATATATTATAAAATAATAAAAAAAAATACAAATAAAAATAATAAAAAACAGGGGAAAAAGAAAAACAAACAAAAAAAAAAAAAGAGAAGAAAAGAGAAGAGAGGAAAGAGAAGAGAGAAAAGAAAAGACAAAAGAGGAAAGAAAAGAAAGAAGAGAGAGAAGTGAAAAGAGAAAAGAAAGAAGAGACAAGAGAGAAAAGAAAAAAAGAGTAAAGAGAGATAGGAGAGAAAAGAAAAAAAACATTTTTTCTCTTCTCTCTCTTCTTTTTTGTCTTTTCTTTCCTCTTTTTCTCTTTTCTTTTTACATTTTTCCCCTGTTTTTTATTATTTTTATTTGTATTTTTTTTTATTATTTTATAATATATATATATTTCTATGTAATACTTTATTTTTATTTTACTTTTATTTTATATTTTTTTGTATGTCTTTAGTTTAGTTTGCATATGGTCTCCATGACCACTAGGAAGTATTTAAGCTCATTAGAGTCACTTGGTTCCCACGCCCTTGATAAAGTCACGTGAGAAGTGACGCAACGCGTCGGGAGGAGGAGCTTAGTGACGTTGACTTCCGGTTTACGGCCGTGAACCGGAAGTGTGTACTCCATTTGGCGTTTTTATTGCTTGATGTTTTTTAATCTCTGTTTTTAAGCCATATATTTTAAATAAACGCAGTTTTTTGGCTTTCTTATACTTACTTCACCATGGAGTCCTTTCTGTTTTATTCCTGAACCTTGGATCAAGATATATTATAGAAAGATACAGTGGGAAGCTGTGGAAAAGGCGGCAGCAATCCCTGTTTATATACAAGAATTGAAGAGCATCACCTGGAGTGTTGGAGATCCATTAAGGCTTTATCTGACCCCTTGGGGTCCATCAGTAAGGTGAGAGGCTGGTGTCATCAGGGGAGGATTATGCATTTACACCTGTTATGGTTGATTCCCTACTGATTCCTTATTGATGTGACAAGCTGGACTTCCACACCTGTGTTTTTTCCCTCTCTCTGACCTTTGGTTGCTGGATACTTCTATTTTTCTGAGATCACTATTATCTGTGTGAACTTTTCTTATTACTTTTTGGGACACATTAACATTTTATATTTTTTGGTAATTTTTGCACATTTTGCACATACCATTAGTTATTTTGGGATTATAGGACGTTTTTACTTCACTTACTTGTTTACACATGGACATTTAGCGCTGCTTCTATATTTTTCTATTTTTTGACAGTTGTGTTGGTTATACTATAGAAGTTAGCTGCTGTATGTCATTTATATTAGCACTTTATATTAGCACTGTTTACTAGCACTTTATATATTAGTTTAGTTGTACCTATTGGCAGGCGCATAGGTACCCTTTTATGGTATTTATTAAATACTATCTTCAGCTCTGTGTATACAAAGGAGCATGGGGGAGCTCATGTCCAAAATGGGGGTGGTAGTGACACAGCCCCAAATCCACAATGGCTCAAAAGTGATATGGTCCAGAAATATTTAAACAGAATAAAGGTGGATAAAGCACCTGGACCAGATGGCATACACCCACGGATCCTAAAAGAATTGAGCTCTGTAATTTCAAAGCCATTGTATCTAATGTTTAGGGACTCATTAATGACAGGAATAATACCACTGGATTGGCGCAGGGCCAATGTGGTGCCTATATTTAAAAAGGGAACAAAGCCTTTACCAAGTAACTATAGACCTGTTAGTTTAACTTCTATAGTTGGGAAGATACTGGAGAGATTAATAAAAGACCACATAGATGAGTTCTTGCTGGAAAAATAGGATTTTTGTACTCACCCTAAAATCCTTTTCTCTGACGTCCATGAACTTACACAGCTTCTAATACTGAAACACGTGGGTATATGTCCCTGCTCGGGAGAAGATCTAGGCAGAATGTTAGATGTTACAACATTCTAAAAAAACAGAGCTGAACAGCCCCGCCCAGGGGGCGGTGCCTCTGGACATAACCCTGCTACCTGCAGCTAGCAGCCTCAGTTCGTAACAAAGCAGTACAAACCTTAAAGAAGGGTGGGTGCTGTGTCAGTCCATGGACGTCAGAGAAAAGGATTTTACGGTGAGTACAAAAATCCTATTTTCTCTTACCGTCCATTGACTGACACAGCTTCTAATACTGAAACACGTGGGACGTCCCAAAGCAGTATCAGAAAGAGGGTGGGAGAAGTAGTACAGGAAAAACCAAACTTCACTCCAAACAAGCAGAGCTCCTCAACGGAGGAGTTGCAAATTTAAATAGCGGCCTGCAAAACCTTGCGCCTGAAGGAAGCATCTGAAGATGCAGCCACATCAACCTTATAGAACTTAGAAAAGGTATGTGCGGACGACCAGGTCTCCGCCTTGCACACTTGTGCAACCGACGCTTGATGTCGGAAAGCCCAGGAAGCACCAATTGCCCTGGTGGAATGCGCCGTACCCGGAAAAGGAGGCGCCCGCCCCTTAAGAGCATAGGCCTGTATGACGGTCTGCCTGATTCACCTAAAAACGGTGGCAGACGACACCGCTTGGCCCTGTTTTGGACCAGAGACAGACACAAACAGTGAGTCAGACTTCCGAATGGAAACAGTAGCAGACAGGTACACCCGTACTCTCAGGGATGCGATGGGTGAGGACACAAGGACGGAAGAACAATGTCCTCATTAAGGTGAAAGACCGAGACCACCTTTTGAAAGGAACAACGGTTGTGGGCGCAACACCGCCTTATCCTTATGGAGGACCAAGTAAGGCGACTTGCAGGACAAGGCCGCCAACTCAGACACCCGTCTAACAGAAGTAATGGCCACTAAGAAAGCCACCTTCTGGGACAAGGTCAAGAGAGGAATCTCTCTGATATTTTCCAAGGGATGTTCTTGGAGAACCGAGATGCACCAAAATTGGGATCCCAAGGAGGGAGAGAAGGCTTGACAGGGGGGATCGCATGGCGAACCCCCTGCAGAAAGGTGCTACTCAAGGAATGGCCTGCTAGCGGTCGTTGAAAAAGACAGCCTGGGCCGAAATCCGAGCCTCGATGGTACGCAAGGCCAGCTTTTGGGTCACACCACGCTGTAAGAACAGCAAAATCCTGGGAGCGGAATACGTCCATGGACGCCAATCAAGCTCCTCGCACATAGCGATGTAAGCCTTCCAGGTACGGTGATAGATCTTTCTGGAGGAAGATTTCCGTGCCCACAACATAGATGAGATGACCGAATCCGAGAGACCTCGGTCCCTCAGCACCTGGCTTTCAACAGCCATGCCAATAAAGCCAAGGACTGTAAAGCAGGATGAAGTATGGGACCATGAGACAGAAGGTCCACCCAAATAGGCAGTCGCCAAGGAACGTCTGCGACTAGTCGAACTAGATCGGCGTACCAATTTCGCCGTTCCGGAGCAATGAGGATCACCGGAATGGCCTCGGCCCCTACTATGCAAAGCAGGCAAGGCAACAACAGTAGCGGAGGGTAAGCATACATCAGGCGATACTGCCCCCACGGGCTACCAACGCGTCTGCCCAGGGATCCCTGGACTTGGCCACGAATCTCGACACCTTGCGAGTGAGTCGAGAGGCCAGAAGGTCCTAATTCGGTGCCCCACCTCCGGTAAAGGAGGTGAAAACACCTCCGGATGTAAGGACCCTTCCCCTGGAATGCACACGGCCAACAGGACCGTCCTGCAGTGGGATGGGTATGATAATCCCAAAGAGACCCCGCAATGTATCGGAGAAGGGAGGCCCAGGCTTACGGGGTGCCTCAATTGTTGGCCAAGAAAGGCAACCTGACAGAGCTTCCATAGAAACTCGGTCAGTGGACCAGTAACTCAGCCTCTACCCAAACCCACCCCGGGCACAGAGACCCTAGAGGCTAAAGCAGTTGCAGTGCACCTGCTGGTCGACTGATAGATGAAGCAGAGGCTTTTTCCCAGTCATTGAGCTTCAGAAACGTCAGAGACGCAGACACTAACGGGCGTAACGCCAACCTCAGCATGGCGAACACAGTCCAAGCCAGCGCTTCTGATCACCACCGAAGGGCAGGTGGAAGGTGGTACCCCTGATACCAGGGATCCTTATGACAATGCTCCATCCAGCAGCCACTCCATTGATAAGTGCTGATTGTACAAACATATAGTTTATGCTGTGTATTGCGTCAAAACGTGCAATTAGAGCGTGGTAGGAAACCCACTCAGCCACAAAGAGCATAGTACAACCACATACGGCGTATGTAGTTTAGTATGTGTGGATAAACATATTAGACACGTTTATACTGTGGCAGCGACGAAGGCGCGCACATCATTGGGGCGTGGGCGGAAACCAGCCACGCAGACCGCGTACACAACCGTGTAGGCATGATAACATGCGAAAAAACAAATTGCACATGTTTATGCTGTGCATAGCGCTGAAAATGCGCACACCATTAGAGCGCACGCAGGGGAAAAAACGGAGCACCCGGATGAAACCCACGCAGACTGCATACGCATACCGTATAGGTACTATAGTATGTGTGATAAACATTTTGAACATGTCTATGTGTGCATAGCGCTAAAGGCGCGCACACTGTTGGCACGTGGGAGGAAACCGGAGTACCCGGAGGAACCCCACGCAGACCCAGAGAATACAATACATACATCTACTGTGAATGTTTTTAGAGTTATGTATAAACATAATGTGTATGTTTATACTGTGTATGGCACCAAAGGCGCGCATGTCATGTAGCGTGGACGGAAATCGGAGTAAACCCACGCAGACTGCACACACGTACCGTGTAGGTGTGTTAGCATGTGAATAATCAAATCGCACAAGTTTAGGCTGTGCATAGCGCCGAAAGCGCCCATAGCATTAAAGTGTGGGAGGGAACCGGAGTACCCAGAGGAAACCCACACAGATTGTATACACATACCGCGTAGGTATTATAGTATGCGTGATAAACATATGGAACATGTTTAACCACTTCCCTCCCAGTCAATAGGAGATTGACGTCCGGGAAGTGGTTCTGTTATCCCCACTGGACGTCTATTGACGTCCTGCAGGATAACAGCCGCCGCGCGCCCGGGGTGGCGCGCATCGCGGCGATCGGTGTGTCAGTCTGACACACCGCTGCACTGATCTCGGTAAAGAGCCTCCGGCGGAGGCTTTTTACCACGTGATCAGCCGTGTCCAATCACGGCTGATCACGATGTAAACAGGAAAAGCCGTTGATCGGCTCTTCCTCACTCGCGTCTGACAGACGCGAGTAGAGGAGAGCCGATCGGCGGCTCTGCTGACAGGGGGGGTTCGCGCTGATTGTTTATCAGCGCAGCCCCCCCTCGGATACCCACACTTGACCACCAGGGAAGCCCCCCAGGACCACCAGGGAAGCCCCAAGCATGTGGATGGCCAGGTAAGTCCCCCATGGCCATATACATAAAAAACATATGCCAATCAGTGCCCACAAATGGGCACTGACTGGCACCATCATGGCACAGCCAAAATGTATGATGCCCAGCAATGCCAGCCACCAGTGTCATCAGTGCCACCTACCAGTGTCCATCAGTGCCAACTATCAGTGCCCATCTATCAGTGCTCGTCCATGCCACCTATCAGTGCCACCCATAAGTATCCAGTGCCGCCTATGAGTGCCCATCAGTGCCACCTATGAGTGCCCATCAGTGCCGCCTATGAGTGCCCATCAGTGCCGCATACCAGTGCCACATATCAGTGCCCATCATCAGTGCCACCTCATCGGTGCCACCTCATCGGTGCCCATAAGTGTCGCCTTATCAGTGCCCGTTAGTGCCGCCTTATCAGTGCTTGTCATTGAAGTAGAAAAGGTACTTATTTACAAAAAAAAATTAACAGAAACAAAGAAAAACTTATTTTTTTTCAAAATTTTCGCTTTTTTATTTGTTATGCAAAAAATAAAAATCGCAGAGGCGATCAAATACCACCGAAAGAAAGCTCTATTTGTGGGAACAAAATTATAAAAAAATTGTTTGGGTACAGTGTTGCATGACAGCGCAATTGTCATTCAAATTGCGACAGCGCTGAAAGCTCAAAATTGGCTTGGGCAGGAAGGTGTATAAGTGCATGGTATTGAAGTGGTTAAACTGTGCAGAGAGCCAAAGGCGCACATACCGTCAGAGCGTGGGAGGAAACCGGAACACCCGGAAGAAACCCACGCAGACAGCACACAGATACCGTGTAGAAATGATAGCATGTGAATAAACGTATTGCACATGTTTATGCTGTGCATTACCATTGGAGCGTGGGAGGAAACCGGAGGACCCGGAGGAAACCCACACAGACAGCATACACATACTGTAGTTATTTATTAGGGGTGCAACGGATCAAAAAACTCACGGATCGGATCGATCCTCGGATCAGGGGTCACGGATCGGCAAAAAAAAAAAAAAAATTACTAATATCCACGTAATTTCCCCCTCACTGTAATATCCACAATCTCCCCCCCCCCCTGTAATATCCACAATCTTCTCCCCCTGTAATATCCACAATCTTCTCCCCCTGTAATATCCACAATCTTCTCCCCCTGTAATATCCACAATCTTCTCCCCCTGTAATGGGCATCTCCCCCACTTACCTTAGTCTCTCCCGCCGGCCAGTTCAGATCCACGAGCAGCGAGGGTGAGGGGTGATGACGTCAGCACGCACAAGGCGGCCGCCGCCGCCGGGTGTACCAAGATGGCCGCGGCTCCGGAGCTAGGCCGAAGCCGCAGCCTTTCCTAAGGCCGAGGCCGCAGATCGCTCCGTGGATCGCGGTGTGTGCCGATCCGAATGGGGTGACCCGTTCGGATCACGGATCGTCACCGATCCGTTGCACCACTATTATTTATAGTATGTGCAATAAACATATTGAACATGTTTATACTGTGCAGAGAGCCGAAGTGCACATACCGTAAGAGCATGGGAGGACACCGGAACACCCGGAGGAAACCCACGCCGACCCAGAGAGTATAATACATATATATACAGTGAATGAATTTAGAGTCGTGTATAAACATATTGTGTATGTTTATACCGTGTATGGCACTGAAGACACAGCATTGGAACGCGGGAGGAAACCTACGCAGACACAGAGACCAAAAACACATACAGTCAGGTCCATAAATATTGGGACATCGACACAACTCTAATCTTTTTGGCTCTATACACCATCACAATGGATTTGAAATGAAACTAACAAGTGTGCTTTAACTGCAGACTTTCAGCTTTAATTTGAGGGTATTTACATCCAAATCAGGTGAACGGTGTAGGAATTACAACAGTTTGTATATGTGCCTCCCACTTTTTAAGGGACCAAAAGTAATGGGACAATTGGCTGCTCAGCTGTTCCATGGCCAGGTGTGTGTTATTCCCTCATTATCCCATTTACAAGGAGCAGATAAAAGGTCCAGAGTTAATTTCAAGTGTGCTATTTGCATTTGGAATCTGTTGCTGTCAACTCTTAATATGAGATCCAAAAAGCTGTCACTATCAGTGAAGCAAGCCATCATTAGGCTGAAAAAACAAAACAAACCCATCAGAGAGATAGCAAAAACATTAGGTGTGGCCAAATCAACTGTTTGGAACATCCATAACCACTTGCTTACTGGGCACATATACCCCCTTCCTGCCCAGGCGAAATTATAGCTTTCGGCACTGTCATGCTTTGAATGAAAATTGCGCGGTCGTGCGACGTGGCTCCCAAACAAAATTAACGTCCTTTTTTTCCCACAAATAGAGCTTTCTTTTGGTGGTATTTGATCATCTCTGCGGTTTTTATCTTTTGCGCTATAAACAAAAAACTGCGACAATTTTGAAAAAAAAAACACAATATTTTTTAGATTTTTGCTATAATAAATATCCCAATTTTTTTTTTTTAGATTTTTTTCCTCAGTTTAGTCCGATACGTATTCTTCTACATATTTTTGGTAAAAAAATAAATAAAATCGCAATCGGCGTTTATTGATTGGTTTGCGCAAAAGTTATTGCGTTTACAAAATAGGGGGTTGTTTTATGGCATTTTTATTATTTTTTTTTCTTTTACTAGTAATGGCGGCGATCTGTGATTTTTTTCGTTACTGCGACATTATGGCGGACACATCGGACACTTTTGACACTATTTTGGGACCATTCACATTTATACAGCGATCAGTGCTATAAAAATGCACTGATTATTGTATAAATGTGACTGTCAGGGAAGGGGTTAACACTAGGGGGCGAGGAGGGGGTTAATGTGTGCCCTATTAGTGATTACTACTGTGGGGGGAGGGGACTGGTCGGGGGAGGTGACCGATCTGTGTCCCTATGTACAAGGGACACAGCATCAGTCTCCTCTCCCTGACAGGACATGGATCTCTGTGTTTACACACAGAGATCCACGTCCTTGTCTCTGTACCGGCCGATCGCGGGTACCTGGCGGACATCGCGACCGCCAGGCACGCGCATCGGCTTGTCAGTGACACGCCGGGCACGCGCGCCCCCCAGTGGCCGGAGGAGCGGAGGCCGTAAAAAGACGGCCTCCCAGGATTTCTAGAGCCACCTTGTGGCTGTATTTTGTACATGGCCCGGGTCAGAAGAAGTTAAAAAGAAAAAATGCACCGGTGAGCTCAGCAACAGCAAAAGACCCGGAAGACCACGGAAAACAACTGTGGTGGATGACCAAAGAATTCTTTCCCTGGTGAAGAAAACACCCTTCACAACAGTTGGCCAGATCAAGAACACTCTCCAGGAGGTAGGTGTATGTGTGTCAAAGTCAACAATCAAGAGAAGACTTCACCAGAGTGAATACAGAGGGTTCACCACAACATGTAAACCGTTGGTGAGCCTCAAAAACAGGAAGGCCAGATTAGAGTTTGCCAAACAACATCTAAAAAAGCCTTCACAGTTCTGGAACAACATCCTATGGACAGATGAGACCAAGATCAACTTGTACCAGAGTGATGGGAAGAGAAGAGTATGGAGAAGGAAAGGAACTGCTCATAATTCAAAGCATGCCACCTCATCAGTGAAGCATGGTGGTGGTAGTGTCATGGCGTGGGCATGTATGGCTGCCAATGGAACTGGTTCTCTTGTATTTATTGATGATGTGACTGCTGACAAAAGCAGCAGGATGAATTCTGAAGTGTTTCGGGCAATATTATCTGCTCATATTCAGCCAAATGCTTTAGAACTCGTTGGACGGCGCTTCACAGTGCAGATGGACAATGACCCGAAGCATACTGCGAAAGCAACCAAAGAGTTTTTTAAGGGAAAGAAGTGGAATGTTATGCAATGGCCAAGTCAATCACCTGACCTGAATCCGATTGACCATGCATTTCACTTGCTGAAGACAAAACTGAAGGGAAAATGCCCCAAGAACAAGCAGGAATTGAAGACAGTTGCAGTAGAGGCCTGGCAGAGCATCACCAGGGATGAAACCCAGTGTCTGGTGATGTCTATGTGTTCCAGACTTCAGGCTGTAATTGACTGCAAAGGATTTGCAACCAAGTATTAAAAAGTGAAAGTTTGATTTATGATTGTTAATCTGTCCCATTACTTTTGGTCCCTTAAAAAGTGGGAGGCACATATACAAACTGTTGTAATTCCTACACTGTTTACCTGATTTGGATGTAAATACCCTCAAATTAAAACTGAAAGTCTGCAGTTAAAGCACATCTTGTTTGTTTAATTTCAAATCCATTGTGGTTGTGTATAGAGCCAAAAAGATTAGAATTGTGTCGATGTCCCAATATCTATGGACCTGACTGTACATACACTGTGAATGTATCCAGTGTAGAGTTATAAGATAAGTTTAAATTATGGCGATGAGGCGCATAATCTTCTCTGTATCATTCCAACCTGCTTAAATGTGCTGCCGAAGCAGCATGCAGGTAAAGGGAAACCTCTGACACCTCAGACCGTGGTCCTGTCCGAGCTCAGAGCGTTCCCCAGGAAATGGCGGGAAACCACAGGTGCAGACACCCTGTTGTTGCCTCAGAGACATCACACAGAAAGCTCACAGGGACTAGAGATATAAATGAATAAAGTCCCCCCCCACCATGCTGCACCGACCGGGGGGGGGGGGGCACTGTGTACCACTGTATCATCCATGCTGCTCTCGATGCAGCGTGTGAGGAAACAGTGAGGAAGCTGTGTAAAAGAAAAGCTTGAAAAGAACCAAAGGAGAAAGTGTCTGCCTGAGGTACCTCAGCCACAGCATCCAGCTTGAGAGTGTCCCTCACAGCATCAATGAGTTCACTTATAAGCGCCCTGTCATTTACTGATTAAGAACTGGAGTCTTCCTCATAAGGAATGTCCTGTTCGAAAACATTAAAATATGCAGAGCTAGGGTCCTGAGCAGCAGCAGCTAGGCCCATATCTGTATCAGAGCACTCCCCATGTGAAGATTGTGTGGGGAGAGGGCACTTATAGCTCCCTTGCGCCCGCACACCGCTTCCATCCTGACAAGGAATGATTCCAGGACTACCAACAACTGGTCCATGGGGACCGCAGGTGCAGGAGAACTGCCTGTTGCCTCTGACAAGAGTGGGGAAGCAGGTGAACCAGACTCCATACCCGCCACCCTCTGAGACCTTATGCACAATAAAGTGAATAAAAAGTCCACCCACTGGCTGGCTGACTGAGGAGGGGATACCCAGAGGACTCACCAACCCTTTAGAGGACCGCTCAGCTCCGCTGTCTGCACTGCACTGCCAGCGCGTGTGAAGCCTGAGGAGAGTGGGAGGAGATTTGCGCCGCCGCGATAGAGGCTAAAACGAAAGTGAAAGCGCACGCGGCTTCAAGAAAATGGCCGCGTGTAATACTGTGCCATTGACCCGCGGCAAGATGGCCGCCGAACGCAGAAAAGTACAGCCAATGCGCCTAATGGCGTCCCCAAACACACCACATTTCCTCAGCCCCAGCATACAGTCATGAGCGCCCCCCCCGCCAGGCCAGAGTGAGCCCCAGGCACCCCCACACAGCACAGCGCCAGATTAGGATGCATAGACAGGGGGGAGACAGGGAAAAAAACACATACAGAGAAACACAGCCAGCATGTACTCACCTGATTCAGGAGAGCCTAATTACCCGTCCCAGAGGGACCCACTGGAATGTTTCAGACAGACCTATCACAGAGTAGTACTGAGTAACTGTCAGCCCGGTCCACCGCGAAAGATACAGCAGGCACTGTTTAATCTTGTGAGGACCGCGGGAGCATAAAAGCCCACCGGCCACCCCTGGAGTCATGGGGCATGTCGTGAACTAAGTCTCACGCACACAAGGCGAGGATCAGCACACTAGATGGTCTGACAGGGAAGACTACGAGGATACCTTGTACCCAACCTGTTGCCCAGCCGACAGTTGATTGAAGGTCTCAAAAATAAAATAAAATAAAATTCTCAAAGGAATACAAATAAAAATCTTCCAGGAGACTGGCTCCTGAGAGAGCCACGTCTTCTCCTTCTGCTAGGCAGAAAAAAACTGAGGCTGCTAGCTGCAGGTAGGAGGATTATGTCAGGAGGGACCGCCCCCTGGGCGGGGCTGTTCAGCTCTGTTTTTTTAGAATGTATGTTGTAATATCTAACATTCTGCCTAGATCTTCTCCTGCGAGCAGGGACATATACCCACGTGTTTCAGTATTAGAAGTTGTGTCAGTCCATGGACGGTAAGAGAAAAAATATTTTAAGCAACAGAAAGCATGGTTTCATGAAAGACAGAAGTTGTCAGACAAACCTGATTCCTTTTTATGAAGAGGTAAGTAAAACCTTGGACAGAGGGGTGGCGGTGGATGTGGTATACTTGGATTTTGCAAAATCGTTTGATTCAGTTTCCCACACACGGTTCATGTGCAAGGTAAAGTCTACAGGCTTGGAAATATCAGTTTGTAAATGGATAGAAATTGGCTAAAAGACAGAATTCAGAGAGTCGTGGTTAAGGATTCTTACTCTGAATGGTCTAAGGTTATCAGTGGTGTACCCCAAGGTTCAGTGTTGGGACCCTTACTTTTTAAAATCTTTATAAATGATATTGGGTCTGAGATCAAAAGTAAAATTTCTGTCTTTGCAGATGACACTAAGCTATGCAGTGGAATAACGTCCTTACAGGATGTCGCCAATTTACAAGCCGACCTCAATGCTCTGTCTAATTGGGCGACTATGTGGCAGGTGAGGTTTAATGTTGATAAATGTAAAGTTATGCACTTGGGGGCTAAGAATATGAATGCATCATACATACTAGGGGGAGTACAACTGGGGGGATCTGTAGTGGAGAAGGATCAGGGAGTTTTGGTAGATCATAAGCCCAATAATGGCATGCAATGCCAAGCTGCGGTTTCCAAAGCGAGCAAAGTCCTTTCTTGTATTAAGAGAGGTATGGACTCCAGAGAGAGATATCATTTTGCCCCTGTACAAATCATTAGTAAGACCTCACCGGGAATATGCAGTTCAGTTTTGGGCCCCAGTTCTCAAAAAGGATATTGGGGAACTGGAGAAAGTGCAGAGAAGGGCAACCAAACTGATAAGAGGCATGGAGGAGCTCAGCTATGAGGAGAGATTAGAGGAACTGAATTTATTCACTCTTGAAAAGAGGAGAATAAGGGGGGAAATGATCAACATGTACAAATATATTAGGGGTCCATATAGTGAACTTGGTGTTGAGTTATTCACTTTACGGTCAACACAAAGGACAAGGGGGCACTCTTTACGTCTAGAGCAAAATAGATTTCACCTCCAAATTCGGAAAGGTTTCTTCACAGTAAGAGCTGTGAAAATGTGGAATAGACTCCCTGCAGAGGTGGTTCTGGCCAGCTCAGTAGATTGTTTTAAGAAGGGCCTGGATTCTTTCTTAAATGTACATAATATAACTGGGTACTAACATTTATAGGTAAAGTTGATCCGGGGAATATCCGATTGCCTCTCGGGGGATCAGGAAGGAATTTTTTCCCCTGCTGTAGCAAATTGGATCATGCTTTTCTGGGGTTTTTCGCCTTCCTCTGGATCAACGTGGGTATAGAATTAGGTATATGGGATTGTATGATATTATTATTTTATTTTTTTGTGGTTGAACTGGATGGACTTGTGTCTTTTTTCAACCTGACTAACTATGTAACTATGTATGGGGGGGGGGGGCACTGCTTCACTTTCTGTCCCACAGACACAACAGCAAGTCACACAAAAGTGAGATACATTGTTTACAAAGTGAGTGGAAATCCCCTTTAAGACTGTTGTCTTTACTGCATGATTCCTTCTCATTTCTTTCAAAGACAGCTAGCTAGTTACAACCAAAAACGTAAATGTATTTTATTGGGATTTTATGTGATAGACCAACACAAACTGGCAAATAATTGAAAGTGGAAAGAAAATGATAAATGGTTTTCAATTTTTTTTACAAATATGTACTGTATGTGAAAAGTGTGGCGTGCATTTGTATTCAGCCCCTCTGAGTCAATACTTTTTAGAATCACCTTTCACTGCAATTACAGCTGCAAGTCTTTTTGGGGATGTCTCTACCAGCTTTGCACATCTAGAGAGTGTCATTTTTGCCCATTCTTCTTTGCAAAATAGCTCAAGCTCTGTCAGATTGGATGGAGAGTGTCTGTGAACAGCAATTTTCAAGTCTTGCTACAGATTCTCAATTGGATTTAGGTCTGGACTTTGACTGGGCCATTCTAACACATAAATATGTTCTGATCTAAACCATTCCATTGTAGCTCTGGCTGTATGTTTAGGGTCGTTGTCCTGCTGGAAGGTGAACCTCCGCCCCAGTCTCAAGTCTTTTGCGGACTCTTAAGCCCTGTACACACGATCGGATTTCCTATGGATTCAAATCCAAAGGATTTTTCTATCGGAATTCCGATGAATCTGACTTCCATCAGTCTTGCCTACACACCATCAGTCAAAAATCCGACCGTCCGAAACGCCGTGACGTAAAACACTCCGACGAGCAGAGAAAAATGAAGTTCAATGCTTCTGATCATGCGTCGACTCGATTTTGAGCATGTGTGGGTTTTTTCTCTGATGGAGTTCCACACAGACGATCGGAATTTGCTATTGTTTTTTTTTTCCATCGGCAAAATTTAAAACATGTTCTATTTTTTCTCACCGATGGAAAAAAGACCGATGGGGCCCATACACGATCGGTTTGTCTGATGAAAAAAGTCCTTTGGATCTGTAAAACCGATCGTGTGTACAGGGCATGAGAGGTTTTCTTCTAAGATTGCCCTGTATTTGGCTCCATCCATCTTCCCATCAACTCTGACCAGCTTCTCTGTCCCAACTGAAGAAAAGTATCCCCCCAACATGAAAGTTAAATTTTGGTCTCATCTGTCCAGAGCACATTCTTCCACATAATATACAAACAGTGTCAGAGCTCAGGAAATTGAAATTCAGAAAAACAGGGCTGAATGAGCATTAATGCATGAAAAGATATAAATGATTATGAATAAATATACTAGTCCATGGATGAACATGATGGGGAATGTCCATGAAATAGGCAGTCTTTGGTAATAATGTTAATGACACATCTGAGGGATGACATATAAGCGCTGAGTGTAAGCTTTCCTGAAGAGCGAAGCCAGCTCTGGTAAGAAGACAAGAAACAACAAAGAGAAAGCGCCTCTTAGTGCAAATATTTAATAGCCACACAACATGTAATATCCACACTTACATGTAGGCAATGGATGACAGGGGATGATAAGGGTAAAGCCTCCCGAGTCTGACTCTCTGTGATTCCCTGCAGGCAGATCTGTTGGTGGTCACTAAGCAGAGCGTTCACAGTGTCTGATGGAGGGAAGCCGACCAGTGATCTCGGCGTGCGGGACAAGGTGGCACAGCTCCGTGCTGCGAGGAAGCCAACTGGCAAGTGACGTCAATGAGGTGTGGACACACAGATCTGTCTGCCAGGAATCACTGAGCGTCAGACTCAGGAGGCTCTACCCTCATCATCCCCTGGACGCCTGTCATCTATTGCCTACATGTAAGTGTGGATATTACATGTTGTGTGGCTATTAAATATTTGCACTAAGAGGCGCTTTTTCTTCCACATAATTGCTGTGTCCCTCACATGGCTTCTCACTAACTTCAAATGGCATTTCTTATGGCTTTCTCTCAACAATGGCTTTCTTCATGCCACTCTTCCATAAAGGTCAGATTTGTGGAGTGCATGACTAATAGTTTTCCTGTGGACAGATTTTCCCACCTGAGGTGTGGATCTCTGCAGCTCCTCCAGAGTTACCATGGGCCTCTTGGCTGCTTCTCTGATTAATGCTCTCCTTGCCCAGGCTGTCAGTTTAGGTGGATGGCCATGTCTTGGTAGGCTAGCAGTTGTGCCATACTCTTTCCATTTTCGGATGATGGATTGAACAGTGCTCTGTGAGATGTTCAAAGCTTGGGATATTTTTTTTTTTGTATAATCTTTATTTTCATTTTCAATTTATATGAACAATTTGACATTTCAACATAGCCAAAACAACAAGGGGGGATGGGGGGGGGGAGAAAGAGGATAGGGAGTGAGGTAGGGTACTTAAGGCTAGGGGGAGGGAGGAGAAAAAAAAAAAAAAAAGGGGGGGGGGGGGTGAGAAACACCAGCGGGTTTGGGTAGCAAGGTCCGAACACGGACAGCCATATTAACAGGGAGAAACATCTGCCGGTGAAACGTGAATAAAAAGGCCCCCTGCCTGCCCCGGACATTCGATCCATGAGGGCAGGCCTCCCCACCAATCTGGCGGGGGGAAGGGTGACCACATGCTCTAGTTCTATGGTAGTTGCAATTTAACTCCGTTGCTGATAAGCGTCCTGAGTGAGTTTGAGGTGCCCAGGACAGTCAGAAACCTGAAGACCATCCTGGTAGCCCAAAAAGATCATCCAGGTGCCCCAAGGGAACATCACCTAAAAAAAAAAAAAAAAAAACTGAACAAAACAAATACACCACAAACATAGGAGAGAAG
Organism: Rana muscosa; assembly: GCA_029206835.1. Classification (NCBI taxonomy): domain Eukaryota; kingdom Metazoa; phylum Chordata; class Amphibia; order Anura; family Ranidae; genus Rana; species Rana muscosa. The sequence continues at coordinate 1,028,507,467 of CM055117.1, forward strand.
GAGGGAAAAAAAGAAAGTTGAAAGTGAGGTGGAAAACAAAAAAGGTAAAGGGGAGAAGAAGGAATAGTGAAGAGCATGAAGGCATGTGGACCAGCTCTCACCGGGTTAACTGAAGAAATGAGTCCACTATCAAGTGGAGTCCGTGGAGGTTGACTGACGGTGCGCCTGGACGAGTCTCCCGAAGGAGGGATCTGCTAAGGTAAGTAATGCAACGTCTAAACTTGAAGAGATCGTGGCTGTGTCATGTACGTGGGCTTTCCAAGCTGCCCAAGTAAGGTCAAATCTTTTTCGAGTGTCTCTGCAGTCCGCGAGCCAGCTCTCTGCCTCCATGATCTCCCCCACCTTCCCCAACCAGTCCTGCTCGCTTGGAATATGCAAGCTTTTCCAGTGAATTGGTATGAGGCGTTTTGCTGCGTTGAGGAGGTGGGGGAGAGCACTTTGTTCATAACGCGACAGGGGAATAGGGGGGACATGGAGCAGGAAATGTTTAGGCAGGGCCGGGATATCAATACCCAGTCCCTCAGATATGTGTCTACCGACTACATCCCAAAACGGCCGGAGCACTGGGCACTCCCACCAAATGTGGAGGAACGTGCCCTTCTGTCCACATCCCTTCCAGCACCTATCAGAGGCAGTAGGGAAAATTCTAGCAAGAGTAGTAGGTACCCTGTACCACCGTGTCAGTAATTTGTAGTTGTTTTCTTGGGTCTTAGCATCTACAGAGCTCAAATGGGTTAAGCGGAAGAGGCGGTGAAGTTGTTCCTCAGTAAAGTTAGACTGGAGGTCCCTTTCCTATTCCCTAATGTAATGTGGCATGGGGTTAGGTGTCGCGGATTCTAGCATCCCATATAGTGCTGAGATCATATGGGGCAGTGGGTCCGCAGATGCCCACATACTTTCAAATTCAGTCAGAGTGGTCCTAATCCGTGCTAGTTTGTGGCATTTAGTTATGAAAGTGTCCAACTGGCGGTGTCTCCAAAAGTCAAAGGGGAAGCTGCCGTACCTATCACGTAAGGTATCTAGTGGCGTCAGGACGCCGCCTTCTACAAACCTTGCCAGACTAACGTTTCCGTTGCTTGCCCAAGTTCCGAGAGAAGCTTTTAGTTCGCCAGGAGAAAACCATGGGTATCCACCCACAGGCGCCAGCGGAGACATCCGTGACGCGAGTGCTAGGCGGTCATTAATTTTGTCCCACATCCACAGAGAGTGGGTTGTTAGTGGAGAGACCCAGCCTGAGAGCCCCCTATCGCCTGCAGGGACCCAGGGCACGTAGGACAAGTCCCGCCCCGCCATTGTTTTCTCCAGGGGAACCCACAGCTTAAAGGCCGTATGGAACTTCCAATTCAGAATACGTTGTAGCGCAATCGCCTGGTAGTATTGGAGAATGCTAGGTATACCTAGACCCCCACTTAGCTTGGATCTTTGTAGCGTTGCCATGGCGAGTCAAGGTCTCTTACCCCCCCATACAAATTTAATAAAAAGGCTGCGAAGGTCCGCAAAGAAGCGTTTTGGTAGGTGTATTGGTACCGTTTGCAGGAGAAATAAGATACGGGGTAATACAGTCATTTTCAAAATATTTGTCCGGCCAACCCAAGTAAATAGTGCCTTATCCCATGCCTGGAGGTCCTGAGTGACCCTCTGTAATAGGGGGACATAGTTGTGTGTGTATAGTGAGTTGAGGCGATTTGTAAGCTGGATCCCCAAATATTTCATAGAGGAGCTGGACCATGTAAAGGGGAAGGAATCCCTCAGGGAGGACGCTAAAGTTTGTGGGATAGTGATCGGTAATATCTCTGACTTTGAATAATTTATCCGGAAGTTGGATACTTCGCTATACGCAGTCAGTTCTCCCATCAAGTTAGGCAACGAGACAAGGGGGTCGACAACATGGAAAAGTATGTCATCTGCGTAAGCAGAGAGTTTATGCTCAAGGGAGCCCGCGTGCACCCCCTTGATATTTTGATTTGTTCTGACCCTCTGCAGCAACGGTTCCAAGACCATCGCAAACAGGAGGGGCGAAAGCGGGCATCCCTGTCTCGTGCCGTTCCGGATAGGGAACACTGCGGGGAGGCCACCATTCACCTTAACCTGGGCAGTAGGGGACACATAGAGTGTAGAGATCCAGCGCAACATGTGTGGGCCTAAGCCGGAGTTCCTAAGGACCGCGTTGAGAAAATCCCAGTCCACGCGATCGAATGCCTTCTCTGCGTCGGTGGACAAAATCAGGTAAGAAGGCATCTGATCGCGTGTGCGTACCCAGTGGACAAGCTGATGGCCCTGTTGGAATTGTCCCTGGCCTCCCGACCCACTATAAACCCGGTCTGATCTGCGTGTATTAAGTCAGGGAGTAGATGTTTTAAGTGGTTAGCCAGAATTTTAGAAAAGATCTTTAGGTCTGTGTTTAAAAGAGAAATTGGGCGATAACCCTGTGGTTGGGTGGGGTCCTTACCCTCTTTTGGGAGCACAGTGATGTGCGCCAACGAGGTCTCCTGAGGAAGGTGTCCAGAGGTCGCCAAGGAGTTAAGGAGGGCACAGAAAGGGGCCTGTAACATATCATAAAATTTTAAGTAATATGCCCTAGTGAAGCCGTCAGGCCCAGGGCTTTTGCCAGAGGGCAGAGACTTGATAGTGGCCAATAATTCTACTGGGGTGATAGGATGTTCCAGGCCCGTTGCCTGTTCAGGGGTCAGAGCAGGGAGCCCTATTGATGAGAGGTATGTGGTGATTCGGGTCTGTTTAAGTGTTACATCTGCCTGGGGGAGGCGGAATCCAGATTGTATAGCGACTCGTAGTAATCGCGAAACATGGATGCAATTTTAGAGGTGTGCTGTGCTGGCTCACCTGAAGTGGAGAGAAGTTTATGGACATGGGCCAAGAGTCTCTTTTTCCGGAGAGCGCGCGCCAGCAACCGGCAACACTTATTGCCGTGCTCATAGTATGTATGGGCCATGTAGCGTAGTTTACGGTTAATTTTACGGTCAAGCAATTTTGAGAAAAGCTGTCTGAGTTCTCCTAGACGGCGGAGCTCAACAGGATCTGATGTCCGTTTATGGCTGAGCTCAGCTGTTCGTAACGCCTGCAGTACTCTCTGGAAATCCGCCTGCCTCTCCCTATTAAGCTTGGCTCCCATGGCAATAAAAGTGCCACGAACCACTGCTTTGTGGCCTTCCCAAAGAATTCCGTCGCTAACTTCCCCGTTGGCGTTTTCGGCGAAGTAGTGCGACAAAGTCTCCTGCACCCCTATGTCATCTAGCAAATTTTCGTTTAGTTTCCAGGTCCTCGCCTTGGCAAGAGCTTGTGTTAAGGAGAGAGTGAGTGTCACCGGGGCATGGTCAGATATGGTGATTTGTTCTATGGTCGCCCCCAGTAGTAAGTCAAGAGTATCTTGGTCCACTAGCAACAAGTCAATTCTAGTGTACACTTTGTGCACACTGGAAAAGTAGCTATAGTCCTTCTCAGAGGCGTGGAGTGCTCTCCAGCAATCCACCAATGTATGGCCCTGAAGGGTCTTTCTAAAGTGTCTCAAGAAGGCGTGAGAATGGGCAGATCTGCTCGCTGAGGTATCCAACAGAGGGTCAGGGCTAACATTGAAATCGGGATATTTTTTATAATCTAAATATGCTTTAAACTTCTCCACAACTTCATTCCTGACCAGTCTGGTGTGTTCCTTGGCCTTCATGATGCTGTTTGTTCACTAAGGTTCTCTAACACACCTCTGAGGGCTTTACACAACAGCTGTATTTATACAGAGATTAAATTACACACAGGTGAACTTTTTTTTTTTTTACTAATGAAGTGACTTCTGAAGGCTATTGGTTCCACTAGATTTTAGTTAGGGGTATCAGAGTAAAGGGGGCTGAATACAAATGCACGCCACACTTTTCAAATATTTGTAAAAAAAAAAATTGAAAACCATTTATCATTTTCTTTCCACTTCACAATTATGTGCCACTTTGTGTTGGTCTATCACATAAAATCCCAATAAAACACATTTCAATTTTTGGTTGTAACATGACAAAATGTGGAAAATTTCAATGGGTATGAATACTTTTTCAAGGCACTGTATTTGGATTTCCCATTTTTGTTCTCTTCCAATGACAATGGTAACCCAGACAAAAAGAGGGTAATTTCCCCCAAAGGATCAGTAACAATTGTATTTCAGCATATCCATAAAAAATAAATAAAAATTGAGGACACAAAAGTAGGGGAACAGCAACACCAGCTAATGCGTTTCAAGCTCACTTAACACTTAATCATAGTTCTAATTGGAGCTATGATTAAGCGCTACATGAGCGTGAAATGTATTAGCTGGTGATGCTGTTCCCCTTCTTTTGTTTCCTAGATTTGTTTTTATGGATATGCTGAAATAAAGGTGATTTCAACCAGATGTGCGGCCAACCAGACCTTTTTTGCTACTTGGAATCTGTGAAAGACAGGGCCAACACCTGGTTAGTGTGGCAGTGGAGGTGGAATTAAGAGACCGACCTAGAGCAGTGTTTGCATCCATGATCCTGTAATAATCCTGATGCACATCTCACTGATTTATAATAAGTGTTAAATGTTCCAAGTATATTTTACTCACTGGCCAGTTGTAGTACAGATGACAAAGCTTGTATGTCAGACGTTGCAGGTGATCGGGTTTCAGACAGTTGGAGTCATAAAGCACGTTGTAATATGTAGGGTTTACTGTACCCTGGCGGGCATTTTGACTTATCAGGAAAAAGTCATACCTAGGAAACAACAGTTTTGTATTAGGTTAAGCATATATTCAATAACCTCTGAAAAAAATCATCTTGGGAGAAGACAAGTGTACAGAGTGATAGCTGGGCACTACAGTATTAGAGCACAAAAAGTGTTGGGCTCTTTCTTTTGATTCTCTCCAAGCACATGAGGACATCTACATGGAGTTTGTTGGTTGTCCCAATGTTTGAGGTAATTTTTTCTCACAGTGCAAAAACATACTGGTATGTAAACTGGCTTCCACCCAAAGCTGACCATAAGGCATATGACTGTGATAGAGAAATTAGACTGTAAGTACCTATGAGAACATGGACTGACTGACATGGTTCCATTGTCTTTTTAACATGCAGAAAAAATATAAATCAGCTTTATAGCTGAGTAAAATAAATGATTTATCGTATTAGTCTTTTTACTGGCTACTTTTAATTCCATAAAAAGATTAGTATTGTAGAAAAAAAATAAAATAAAAAATTCTACACACTGTAAAATCTCTTTCTCTGAGTTCATTGAAGGACACAGCTCAACAATATTCTTGGCCATATGGTTATAGTGCCACCTTCAGGACTAGGACACAGGGCTGCAAATAAATCACAGCGCTCCACCTATGGGCAGTCCTTACTGGAGGCTAAACTCCCTCTCACGTGCTATAGGCATCTCAGTTAGTTACCAAACAGTACAGAAAATAACTCAGAGAAAAGGTATTTAATGGTGAGTAGAAAGAAATCCAGTTTTCCCTTATGTTCATTGAAGGACACAGCCCTGCAATATTCTTGACCGTAGGGACGTCCCAAAGCAGTGACCATTGAAGAGAAACAGAAAACCCCCAGGGAAAACAAAACAAAAAAAACTGCTGCTGCAAAACCAAGCAGTGGCCAAACTCTGCGTCTGCCCAAGCAGCAATCGTGTAATAAACTGAGTAAATGGCATGGACAGAAACCAGGAAGCAGGTCAGAACCCAACACATAGACACCAGATGTCTAAGACAAAGACACACGGGGGTTGATTTACTAAAGGAAAATCCACTTTGCACTTGAAAGTGCACTGAAAGTGCACATGGAAGTGCAGATGCTGTAGATTTGAGGGGGACATGCAAGGAAAATATAGTACAGCATTTTAGCTTGCACATGATTGGATGATAAAATCAGCAGAGCTTCCCCTAATTTCAGAGCTTCCCCTCAGATTTACAGCGATCTACAGCGACTGCACTTCCATGTGCACTTTCAAGTGCAAAGTGGATTTTCCTTTAGTAAATCAACCCCACTGTATGCCCTAGCTGAGTATCCATCAGTCAGGAAAAAAGGGGAAGACCTGAGCCCTAACAGCATAAAACTGAACAATGGCTTTAAAATCCAACATCTAAAGGAAACTAAAGCTTCCACCTAATATGACCCAGTGCTGACAATGTCTTGCAGAAGTGATAGACACCATAAAAAGGACCTTTGGGCTAGTTACCAGAAGAAGGGCCCCAACATCTACAACCCCAATTCCCCAAAAATTGGGACGCTGTGTAAAATCTACACAAGAACAGAATGCAATGATTTACAAATCTCATCAACCCATATTTTATTCACAATAGAAAAGGAATAGAACAGGGCCACAAAAAGCTTGCAAATTCTGCAGTACTTACAAGGAAGAGCAGGAAGAACATTTTGCAACTAATTATTAGAGATGCACCGAAATTTTGGCAGCTGAAAATGGCGTGATTAGCATTTTGCTGATAAGAGAAAAAGGTGCCGATATTGTCACTGAAAAGGCACACAATTTTACAGTGCTAACAGTGTGTTTTTCATAGGTTACGTGACTCAAAAACCGCATCAAAAATGAAACACGGGTGTGTTATTGATGCGTTTTCAATGCATTTCAACAGGGAGGTACGTTTTTGGTGCGGTTTATTCAACTGACCAAAAATGCAGCAAGCAAGATTTTTAACACCGCAAAAGAAGCGCAACGGACCAGGGTGAAGACATACATAGAATTTAAAGGGATACATTTTTCTTGAGCTTATCTTGCGCTGAAGGTGCCAATAATGGGAGACAATAAATGAATATTCATTTAAATTTAGATGAATTAAAAAGTCGAATATAATACAATTCTATATATTTCCTGGACCTCCCCATGTCAGCCTACTATGGGTCAGCTGAGCTCCGCCTTCTCTGACCCCTCCAGGACCACCTCTTTCTTAGCCCATAAAGGGCGGCTGTCTGCCCACACCAGCGTTCTTTTTTCATCCTCGCTCCGGACGCCTTTTAAAGTTTATTTTTATTATTTTTTTTCTTTATTTCTTTTTTCACCATCCACCATACAACCTGTTCGGGTTCAGCCTCTCCCTGTTCAGAAGACCCCCCCCATATAGGCTGTAAATCTCCTGAGGAGGTGGGTTCCTGTGGTGCTGGGATTGTATGGTACAGTATAAATGACCGTGTATTACTGGCATAGGTCACTGACAGTATAAATGACTGTATATACCTTCGTTAGGCAGGTGCTGGCACTCTCTCCTTCCATGTTTTTGTGTGTTCAGGCAGTGGTTTGGCTCGCTGGGACATGTAGTTCACTGCCTTCACATGTATTCCTTTCAGGAAGCTCAGAGTTGAGCAGGTGAGGTCAGAGGCAGCTTCCTCTTTGGATTGCCTAGCAAACACCAGAATGCTCACTGCTGATTTGCAGCAGGCTCTGTCCTCTCAGTCTCCAGCTGATCAATCTGCTGCTCTGCTCTGGTCTGGTATGCCCCCTTCCAGGACTCACATTACTTACTGCTGTGTTATCTCAGTCTCCAGCTGATCAATCTGCTGCTCTGCTCTGGTCTGGTCTGGTATGCCTCCTTCCAGGACTCACATTACTTAGGCCCCTTTCACACTGGGGCGGGCAGGTGCGGTGGCGGTATAGCAGCGCAATTTTCAGCGCCGCTATACTGTCGTTATTGCCGCGGTATGCGGCCGCTAGCGGGGTGAATTTAGGAGCGGTCCTGCTAGCGCACCGCTTCAGTGTGAAAGCCTTTGGGCTTTCACATTGAAGACTACAGGGCACGATTTTTTCAGGCGGTGTTACAGCGCTATTATTAGCGCTAAACCGCCTGAAAAACGTGCCAGTGTGAAAGGGGCCTTACTGCTGTGTTACTTGTCTGTCAGAGTGTTTATATTATCCTGTGCCTTATAGGTCTGGGGACTTTTGCCTGCCTGCCTAGCTGCCTTAGCACTGAAGATTCGGATGGAGAAATTTATTTTAATTGTATTTATTTATTTTTTGTTAAAAAAAAAAAAAAAAAAAAAGTTTTTTATTTATTTATTTATTAAAAAAGAGAGCACATCCTCTGTGTTTTACAGAGAGAAGGGCCCAGTGCTGGATAAACGCCCGCAAAGAGGTTCCAAATCAGCATTCCAGCCTCACAGGAGTAAGAAAGGGACTAGACATGACAAATCGGAAAGTCGCATGCAGCTAGATAGATGCCCGTTGTCACATCATTCCAGATCTCCCTCGCCCTTACCTCACTTTAGTCGCTCGGACCCGAGCCAAGAGAGGTCAAGACATCACAAAGCCTCTAGAAAGAGCAAATCTGGATGTAGGTCCTCTTCTTCAGGTAGGTCTTCATCGCCAGCCCAGGCAGAAGAAAGAAAGAAAGAGCAGGGGACCTACCTTTATACCTTTTCTCAGAAGAAAGATCCTGTTGGGCCTGCTCAACTGAGGTGCTCAGAGGAAAGCGGGTATGTGTATCTTGCTTCAAGGGGGCGGCTTGGGACAATGCTGCGAAAGCATGCCAGGTTAAATCCTACATCAAGCACGCAGTAAAGGAAGGGTTAAAGAGTGTTTCAAGGAATCCTGCTGTATCTTCAGCATCTGCAGATTCAGATCTTGTGTTTTCAGTGCGTTTTAAGTCGATAGCGATTCGGATCCATCTGAGGCTGAGATGGTCTCGGAATCGCATACGTTTGATTTTTGCACTGGTTCCCCCCTTGGTGGAGGCTGTTAAGGATGTGATGAAGTGGCAGGAAGAATCGTCGCCTCCAAAGAAACAGCAAAGATACTACCGTATTTAAAGAAATTGTTACCTTCCTTCCCATTCATTTCTGAAATGAAAGAAGTAATTGACGATGAGTGGGCGGGGCCTGAGAAGAAGCTCAATGTGCATAATAGAGTATCAAAGCTGTACCCCTTAGGACACTACGCCTAAGGTGCAGATGCTTCATTACAGAGATTTGCCCGCCACATTATGCTTCCGCTGGAGAAATCGGTCTCTTACAGCATCTTATCTCCCAGGGCCTGGGAATGTTTTAGCAGATCGCTTGAGTCGAGGCTTTGGGGATCACAACGAATGGGGCCTCAACCCCAAGTACCTACGCAAGATCTTCAGGGTCTGGGGACGCCTTCGATAGATCTAATGGCATTGGAGGAGAATTGTCAACTGCCTTGCTTCTTCTCCCGGACCTGGCATTCACAGGCGTTGGGTCAGGGTGCTCTGTCCAGGTCTTGGAACTTCCCCTTGGTGTATGTGTTCCCGCCGCTTCCATTGGCTCTCAAAATCCTGCTGAAGATTCAGCGAGAAAGGGTCCCAGCAATAGTAGTCCTACCTTACTGGCTTAGGGAGCCGTGGTTCCCTCTGGCTTGGAGGATAAAGTTGGGCTCACCAATCCCACTGCCTCCTTGTCAGAATCTCCTTCTGCGGAGTGGGGCCTGACACCCAAACCACAGGAGGTGGAAGTTACATAGTTAGTAAGGTTGAATCAAGACACCAGTCCATCCAGTTCAACCTGAGTGAGTGTGGGTGCGTCCATAATTCTCCCTATCCCTGTACATTGTGTCTCACTAAGATGCTCATCTATTATATTATTTATTTAAGGTACCCATATAGCGCCTTCAATTCATGCAGCGCTCCACACATACATCGCACACTCACATCGGTCCCTACCCCCAAATCCAAGGTCCCCAACTCACATTCATATACTAGGCCCAATTTTGGACAGAAGCCAATTAACCTACCAGCATGTCTTTGGAGTGTGGGAGGAAACCGGAGTACCGGAGGAAACCCACGCAGGCACAGGGAGAACATGCAAACTCCAGGCAGGTAGTGTCGTGGTTGGGATTCGAACCAGCGACCCTTTTTACTGCTAGGCGAGAGTGCTACCCACTACACCAGTGTGCCGCCGTTAATGACTTGGAAGTGAGATTTCCCTGAAGGGTCGAATCCCCGCCTTGTCGGCTAAGTCGTGTACAAGATATGCTCTACATCCGTTGGTGATCTGATTTTTAGGGGCAGCCATAAAAATCAGACCTCCATTGAAATCGTTTTTTTCCAAAAGAGGACTTAACACTAGTCTTGGGAATCTTGCTGGTTTCTCCGTTTGATCAAGCTTTCTCTTGTTCATTATTTCTTTTAACAGTTTTTTGTTTTTGCTTTTTACTAGCCATTGCCTCGGCAAGAAGAGTCTCTGAGTTGTGCACCTTCTCATCTAAAGAACCATGTTGTTTGGTGCTCTCAGACAAGATAGTCCTTAGGCCGATACCGAGCTTTCTACCTAAGGTGACCACATAATTTCATATGAACTGGGAGGTCATTCTCCCAGCCTTTCCGGCAGATACAGCTGATGATGAGTGGAGTAGGTTAGACCTGGTCTCTGCGGTTTCAACCTACCTGAAATGGACTAAAAGCTTTTGAAAACAAGATCAGCTGTAGGTTTTCCCAATGGGGCCTAAAAAGGGTATGCCAGCAACATCTAGAGTTGTGTCTTCCTGGTTTGTCAAGACCATACATATTGTATACAAAACTCTGGGCCTTCCTCCTCCTTCAGAGATCAAAGCACATTCGACGAGGGGTATGGCAGCATCCAGGGCAGCATACGTGAAGGTCGCCCCTGAGGGAGTTTGCAGAGCAGCAAGCTGTTGCGCGCCCAACACCTTTTATTAGGCATTACAGGGTTAATATGGCTTGTCCGCCTGAGGAAACATTTTGCTCTACGGTTATTACGGCGGCTGTTGCCCATTAAAAAATTTAAGTAGCATTGCATTGAGGGTTTGGCTTATTTTTTATCTTCCCTCCCTTTTTAATATTGCTTGGTACATCCCATAGTAGGCTGACATGGGGAGGTCCAGGAATAAGGAAAATTGTTATCCATACTTACCGTAATTCTCCTTTCCTGGATCCTCCCCAGAAACAAGTGGTCTTGGAGGGGTCAGAGAGGGCGGAGCTGACCCATAGTAGGCTGACATGGGGAGGATCCAGGAAAGGAAAATTACGGTAAGTATGGATAACAATTTTCCTTAAAAAATAAAAATAAAATTATATATATAGATATATACACACACACATTTTAAAAACTGCCATTTTTGGTTAAAGTATGCATTCACCGGACTAAAGAGGAGAGGGGCCTTCCAGCTTGTTATCAGTTCAAAAGTCTGCATCTCTGATGGTATGGGGTGCATTATTACCTATGGAATGGGCAGCTTACACATCTGAAAATGCATCATGAATGCTGATATATCTAGGTTTCAGAGAAGCATAGGCTCCTATCCAGACAACGTCTTTTTCAGGGAAGACCTTGCATATTTCAGCAGGACAATGCTAAACCACATACTACTTCTATGATAATAGCACTGTGTAGTAGAAGACCCCAGTGCTTAACTGGGTTGCCTGCAGTCCAGACCTTTCACCAGCTGAAAATATTTGGTGTAGCTTGAAACAAACAAATTCAAAGACTCAGGACTAATGAGCAGTTAGAATCCTATATCCGGCAAAAATGGGACAACATTCCTCTTCCAAAACTCCAGAAACTGGTCTCCTCAGTTCCCAGACATTTACAGGGTGTTGTCAAAAGAAGAGAGGATGCTACACTGGGGTAAACATGGCCCTGTCACAACTTTTCTGAGACCTGTTGCCACCATTTTTAAAATGTCCTTATTTTTTTCTTAAAACGGTACATTTTCTCAGTTTAAACATTTGATACGTTTGCAATGTTCTATTGTGAATAAAATATTGGTTTATGAGATTTGCAAATAACCACAATCTTTAGATCAGGGGTCTCAAACTGGTGGCCCTCCAGCTGTTGCGAAACTACAAGTCCCATCATGCCTCTGCCTGTGGGAGTCATGCTTGTAACTGTTAGCCTTGCAATGCCTCATGGGACTTGTAGTTTCACAACAGCTGGAGGGCCGCCAGTTTGAGACCCCTGCTTTAGATTTTTCACAGCATCCAAATTTGTTTGAAATTGGGGTTGGTTGTACAAAAGGAGCCCCTAAAGCTGACAGGACCAAGTTAAAGGGTCACGGGTGGACGGAAATGCATAGCTTGAGGGTGCTGAAAAAAACCATAAAGGACTAAAAATCTGGCCCCCCCAATGGCACTCAAAGCAAGATACAAATCAATGCCCCGCTGGAGAAGCCCAAAGCCAAGGCACCGAGAGAGTGTGTAGAGCAGTGCTTCTCAACTCCTGTCCTCAGGACCCACTAACAGGCCAGATATTAAGTATTACCTTGGTGAGATGCAGACTAGAATACTGCAATCCCTGAGCAGCAAATGATATCACCTGTGATGCATTTCAGTTATCTTGCAAACCTGGCCTGTTGGTGGGCCCTGAGGACTGGAGTTGAGAACCACTGGTGTAGAGGAAACCCTGAAGACTCGAATCATGCAATGTAGGCTACCCAGGTATGATGATAGATCCTCAAAGAAGCGGATTCACATTCCTTCAACATGGAAGGAACAACAGATGCTGACAACCCCGTCTCTGGTTGTCATAAGCCAGACCAACAGCCAGAGGTGTGAAAGCAGGGAAGAAGATTGGCCCTTGGGACAGAAGATCCTCTAGAAGAGAAAGATGCCAAGAAGCATTCGTGACCAGGTGCAACACGTCTACGTACAAGGGACGACAAGGCCAACTATGAGAATGTCCAGATTTCCTACGGCCGATATCCTTTGTCACAGTCACAGAAGGGCTTAAAAAATAAGGCAGAAATTAGACTGTAATGCTGCGTACACACGATCGATTTTTCTGATGAATAAAGACAGATGGACTTTTTTCATCGGAAAAAACAATCGTGTGTGGGACCCATCGGTCTTTTTTCCATCGGTGTAAAAAAATAGAACATGTTTTAAATTTTACAGATGGAAAAAAAAAAACGATAGAAAATTACGATCGACTGTGGGGAACTCCAGAGAAAAATCCATGCATGCTCACACTAAATTACAAGACGGGAGCGCTCGTTCTGGTAAAACTAGCGTTTGTAAGGGAGATAGCACATTCGTCATGCTGTAATGGACTGAAAAGCACGGAGACTGAAAAGTGTGTATCGGCTAACACCAAACTTTTACTAACACGCGGTATCACGAAATCAGCAAAAGCAGCCCAAAGGGTGGCGCTGTTGGATTTAGACTTCCCCTTTATAGTGCCGTCGTACGTGTTGTACGTCACAGCGTTTTGGACGGTTGGAATTTTGTCTGATGGTGTGTAGGCAAGACTGATGAAAATCAGCTTCATCGGAATTCCGATGGAAAAAAACATCTGATTTTATTCCATCAGAAATCCGATCGTGTGTACAGGGCATAAAGGTCCCATGATGCCACCCAGGCATCCATTGTATCCACCCAGGTATCCCTTGTCCTCTCCACAATTAGGATCCCACTTCTGTTGAGAGGAGTAACCAGGAATCCACATCCTGACCGTATCTGATAGTAAACCTCGAAATGTAAGGACCACTATCCTTGGTCTAAATTTTTCAGCTGCGGTAAACTGCCCACCATTATTTTACAACCAAAATGTAAACTGTTGAGAGAGCAGACATGAGCTCTGCACATTGAAGATTGGAAGATACTTCTACTGCTGCCGTTGAACACCTTGTTCAGCCCTGGTGATTGACATAGGCCACACCATGGCGTTGTCTGGCTGGATCCTGACCAGTCATCCTCTAAGGTGCTGTGTTCAATGAGATAGTCAAAAACTGTCAAGATCGTTTTTTTTTTGTTTTTTGTTTTTTTCCTGATCTCAGGCTTTCCAGCCTAGAGGTGAGATCTGAGGACTTATAAACCCCAGATCTCATTGTAAAGAGGAACTGTCATGCCATATTCTTATTACAAGGGATGTTTACATTCCTTGTAATAGGCATACAAGTGGGACGGAAAGGCACTTCCATTGATGACAGCTGACGAGCTCGCTGCTCGTAGGAGATAGGACCTTACTTGTTTATGTTTTGTGAGTACCCTACCCTTTTATCAATAAAGCGATCTACTATTTTAAAAAACATACTACACTATTTGGGATTCCCCTTTCTTTCACACTCTCCTTGCTGCTGCCGAGGGACAAAGGCTCAGTACTGACCCAGGACCACAAGGGAGGAATGGTCACCCCAGGTTTATAATAGTACATGTGGTTGTCTCATTACTGCAAGGTAAGAGGCCACTCCCACTAGAGTGTATTCCTGCGCAAAGAGACTGACATCTCTCCAGCACTTTGTTTTGCACATTGGAACGTTTTATTGCACAGAGAAAGGAATGATCATTTTGCTGTTTGCTCACAGCTTGAGTGCATTTGTACTTTGGACTTGATTGGACTACATTCAGTGGTTCAGCTGGCATCCTTTTGTTCACATCCATTGTGTTTTCACTTGATTTATATTGTTGCACTTTGCACAGGAAGTATTGCTAATTTTGCACACTGCATTAAGTTGGTTGCACAATATTAATTTATTTTGCAAGTTTGCAGTTTATTTGTGCACTTTACTTTGGAAGATTGCACTGTTTGTACCTATTGTACATTTATGTATGCATGTAGCACTTTATTATTACATTGGTTTTATTGTTTCTAATGTCCAATGGACTATTATTGTTTGTTTGCACTCTTATGAGTTTTTTGTATTTAGCTACGTCCGGCACTACTAGCCCTAGTGGCCTTATACTAATAAGGAATAGTGCAGCACCAACCCCCACTTCATCTATGTACATTGCTGCATCCATCTTTGCCTCAATCCTGACTAGTCTTCCAGTTCCTGCTGCTGAAAAACAACCCCACAGCATTATGCTGCCAAAACCATGCTTCACTGTAAGGATGGTATTGACTAGGTGATGAGTGGTGCCTGGTTTCCTCTAAACATGATGCTTGCCATTCAGGCCATAGAGTTCAATCTTTGTTTCATCACACCAGAAAATTTTGTTTCTCATGGTCTGAGAGTCCTTCAGGTGCCTTTTGGCAAACTTCAGGCGGGCTGTCATGTGCCTTTTACTGAAGAGTGACTTCCATCTGGCCACCATACCATACAGGCCCGATTGGTGGAGTGCTGCAGAGATGGTTGTTCTTCTGGAAGGTTCTTCTCTCTCCACAGAGAAACATTGGAGCTCTGGTTCTTCTTCCCCGCTCTAGGAATAGTCCGGGTGGTTCCTAACTTCCTCTATTTACGGATGATGGAGGCCACTGTGCTCATTGGGACCTTTAATGCTGCAGAAATGTTTTGTACCCTTCCCCAGATCTGTGCCTCGATACAACCCTGTCGCGGAGGTCTACAGACTATTTATTGAACTTCATGGCTTATTTTGTGCTCTGACATGCACTGTTAACTGTGGGAACTTATATAGACAGGTGTGTGCCCATTCCAAATCATGTCCAATTAAATGAATTGAGCACAGGTGAACTCCAATCAAGTTGTAGAAACATCTCAAGGATGATCAGTGGAAATGCGATGCACCTGAGCTAAATTTTGAGTGTCATGGCAAAGGCTGTGAATACCTATGTACATGTGATAATTTTGTTTTTTATTTTTAATAAATTGGCAAAGATTTTCAAACAAATTTTATTTTACATCGTCATTATGGGGTATTGTTTGTAGAATTTTGAGGAAAAAAATGAATGTAACCAATTTTGGAATAGGGCTGTAACAAAAGAAAATGTAGAAAAAGTAAAGCGCTGTGAATACTTTGCGGATACACTATAAATAGAAAAACTGGGTGGGCAAACAGCTAACCTGTCACTCCCACCCAGTTTGACAGCTTGGTTTCCATTGTCATAACAGTCAAACGAAGAGGAAGGAACGACTTGCCACTCAGCAGAAAAGGGGGCCAAAACCACAAAAGAAGGAAGAACTTCACTGAATGTCCCACGTGAATCTATCTGCCCAATGACGAAGAAGACATGCTCCATTGGGTTAGAACTTCCTATGCAGAACTTGTGTATGAAACTGCATATACGGGACAGCCTCGAAGGTGGACACCATGAGACCCAAAACCTGCATGCAGAAATGCAGAGAGAAACACCTGAAGGTCAGACACAAGCAAACCAAGGACAGAGCTCTAGATCTCAACCATTGGTTGAAATACGGAACCTTTTCCGAGTCCAAAATCAGACCCAGACACTCCAACTGTATGGGTGAAACCAGAGAGGACCCCTGAAAGTGCAGGATCCAGCTCAAAACCAACAGAGTGTGCAAAGCAGACACCAGGGTGTCCAGGCAGGACAGTGTCAGAGAACTCACCTTGCTGGACGTGTTGTGCATGCTCCTGTGCGCGTGGGTGCATGTGCGTGCACGGCACGCCGATGCGCGCCAAACAGTCCATTTAAATCCCTGGAATACTTCAGACTGGTGTTGTCTGATCTGCAGCTACCTGTGACCTTTTGCTCCTGATACCTGTCTGAACACTTGCCTCCTGATTACCCAGCCTGCCCATCGGATTACCCTTGTCTTCTGCCTGCACCTGACCTCAGCTTGCCTTGACCTTGAACCTGCCTGTTCCTCTGTACTCCGCTGCCTGCCTGTTGCCGACCCTGCCTGTGACCCGACCATTCCGCTCTGCTCCTGCTCAGCATCCTCTGCCTGTGTTTCTGTTTCCTGTCTGGCTGGACACCTACTCCTATGCACCTGGATCCAGAGCCGCATCTCCTGCAACTACCCGCCAGGCTCTCATACCACTCCGCACTCCCGTGCCTCCTGTCCATACTATAAGGGGCCGCGAGTCGGACACGTAAGGGAGACCTTCCTCTGCTCCATTGGGCTCACCAGTCTGGTATGTATAAGTCTGACAGACAGAGTGGCATTCCGTTCAATAAAAAGGTCATCCAGAAAATTCACCACGGAATCCCCGCAGACTCAGTAATGTCAGTATTGGAGCCAACACCGTGGAAATACCCATGAAGTTGTGGCCAGACAAAGGTAAACCAAGTGAATACTTACAGGGCTTGCAGAAGGTACATACAGTGGGGCAAAAAAGTATTTAGTCAGCCACCAATTGTGCAAGTTCTCCCACTTAAAAAGATGAGAGAGGCCTGTAATTGTCATCATAGGTATACCTCAACTATGAGAGACAAAATGTGGAAACAAATCCAGACAAACACATTGCCTGATTTGGAAAGAATTTTTTTTGCAAATTATGGTGGAAAATAAGTATTTGATCACCTACAAACAAGCAAGATTTCTGGCTCTAACAGACCTGTATCTTATTCTTTAAGAGGCTTGTCTGTCCTCCACTCATTACCCGTATTAATGGCACCTGTTTGAACTTGTTATCAGTATAAAAGACACCTGTCCACAACCTCAAACAGTCACACTCCAAACTTCACTATGGTGAAGACCAAAGAGCTGTCGAAAGACACCAGAAAAAAAATTGTAGACCTGCACCAGGCTGGGAAGACTGAATCTGCAATAGGCAAGCAGCTTGGTGTGAAGAAATCAACTGTGGGAGCAATAATTAGAAAATGGAAGACATACAAGACCACTGATAATCTCCCTCGATCTGGGGCTCCACGCAAGATCTCACCCCGTGGAGTCAAAATTATCACAAGAACGGTGAGCAAAAATCCCAGAACCACACGGGGGGACCTAGTGAATGACCTGCAGAGAGCTGGGACCAACGTAACAAAGGCTACCATCAGTAACACACTACGCCGCCAGGGACTCAGATCCTACAGTGCCAAACACGGTGCCCCTACTTAAGCCAGTACATGTCCGGGCCCGTCTGAGGTTTGCTAGAGAGCATTTGGATGATCCAGAAGAGGATTGGGAGAATGTCATATGGTCAGATGAAACCAAAGTAGAACTGTTTGGTAGAAACACAACTTGTCGTGTTTTGGAGGAGAGAGAATGCTGAGTTGCAACCAAAGAACACCATACCTACTGTGAAGCATGGGGGTGGCAACATCATGCTTTGGGGCTGTTTCTCTGTAAAGGGAACAGAATGACTGATCCGTGTACATGAAAGAATGAATGGGGCCATGTATCGTGAGATTTTGAGTGCAAACCTCCTCCCATCAGCAAGGGCATTGAAGATGAAACGTGGCTGGGTCTTTCACAATGATCGTGACAATGATCCCAAACACACTGCCCGGGCAATGAAGGAGTGGCTTCGTAAGAAGCATTTCAAGGTCCTGGAGTGGCCTAGCCAGTCTCCAGATCTCAACCCCATAGAAAACCTTTGGAGGGAGTTGAAAGTCCGTGTTGCCCAGCGACAGCCCCAAAACATCACTGCTCTAGAGGAGATCTGCATGGAGGAATGGGCCAACATACCAGCAACAGTATGTGACAACCTTGTGAAGACTTACAGAAAACATTTGACCTCTGTCATTGCCAACAAAGGATATATAACAAAGAATTGAGATGAACTTTTGATATTGCCAAAATACTTTTCCACCATAATTTGCAAAAATAAATTCTTTCCAAATCTGGCAATGTGATTGTCTGGATTTGTTTCCACATTTTGGCCTCTCTCATCTTTTTAAGTGGGAGAACTTGCACAATTGATGGCTGACTAAATACTTTTTTGCCCCACTGTAGATTAAGCCTTCCCCCAAAACCCACTGCCCTATCCTAGGGCAGTGGTCACAGACCTTTCAGATCTCACAGACCACTAAACTGACAATTTTGAATCCCACGGACTACTTGCATTAATTTGACATGCCTTAAGCCCCATACACACGGTCGGACTTCCATCAGACTTTTCCTTGGATTTTTGTCCGAACGGAATTGGCCGGGCACACCCATAGCATACACACCACAGGACTTTTCTGCAAACTTTCCCAAAACTTTTTGCAACATCACATGGTTTTTCTTCTCTTTTCTGCTCTTTACCACCACCCTTTGGTCAACTTCTGCCATTGTTGGTTGATTTTAACATTGGTTGTTTTGTCCATCGGACAAAAGTCCTATGGTTTTCTGTACACACAGTAGGACTTTGCTCCATAGGACTTTTGTTGGGCAAAAGTTTGTCCGTTCGCAGACCCAACATTTGTCCGATGAAAACAAAACCAAACTCAAAAAAGTTTGTCCGATGGAGCGTACACACGGTCGGATTGTTGGTCCAACTTGCTTAAAACTAAGTTTGTTGGGCAAAAGTCCGACCGTGTGTACGGGGCTTTATACACACAAAGCTCCGGCTCTCTGCCCCCTTGCCAGGATCACACTGCTGCCATATACACACATTGCTCTGGCTCTCTGCCCCCCGCACTCTGCATCACACTGCTGCCTTACACAGACTCATCATTGGATCTCACCTCCTTATCCAGCCATGTGCTCGAGCTATGTGCTCCCTCCCACAGTCTGATCAGCGCTGCCATTGGAAATCCCCTCCTTCTTCACCTCCCGGTGCCTCACTCTCAGTACAGAGGAGGCATCAGGTATCAATGACATTCAATAATGTCAGCGCGCATTGATACCTGATGCCTCCTTTTGAGAACAACACTGGAAACAACATTGGGTGGTATACATCTGCCACAGTGTTGATTTGTGGCAGAACTCCTAAGGACCACTATTTTCTCGTGGACCATCAGTAGTCCACGGACCACTGGTTGGCGACGGCTGCCTTAGGGTACCCAAAAGGGCCAGGTAAAGCATCTGGCAGTGGGTATGAGTTTAAATGGCAGACACGACAGCCCACCCAGTAGTGGAGTCCTGCACTGAACACCACCACAAACACACACTACCAGGGGAGGGAAGAGAGGGGCCCCACATGGCAGAAAAGCCACCCAGACACCAGCAGAACCTCTCTGTCCAAAACCATGGGGCCACTTGTCTTGTCTGGTAACATGAACAGAACCTTGCACATCCAGCAGCACCGTATCCCCCAAACTGTTTACTAATACAAGGGTGTTAAAGTCAACACTGTTGATTGAAGCTCTAGAATTCTTAAAGTATAAGGCTCCATGTACACAGAAGCTGATAAACTGCAGTTAATGGGCGTTTTGGCGTTTTTTTTAAAAGCCCATTAACTGCACTCTATGTTAGCCTATGTGTTCATGTACACATAACGTTTTTTAGCTTTAATGAGCAGTGGAGTTAATGGGCTTTTTTCTGAACGCAGGAAATTTGCGTTCAAAGTGCCGTTTTTCGGCAGAAAAAACGCAAAACGCCGAAAAACGCTCATAAACGCTCAAAAACGCTGGCCGCGAGCGTTTTTTGGTCCATTGAAATTTTTTTTTTTTTTTTAAAGCTAAAAAAAGCTACACTGAAAAACGCTAATAAAAGCTAGTAAAAAAAACGCTGATAAAAGCTAGCTTTTTCTGCTGCTTTAAAAACGGCCGTTTTTGAGCTTCTGTGTACATGGAGCCTAACTAAGGCCCCATGCACACGAGACGCCGGTTCAAACCCTGCTGAACACACGTTTTTAAAGGCTAAAACCAGCGTTTAAAAACGCCTGTTTTGCCGCGATTTTAGCTGCGTTTTACCGCGTTTGCGTCTATAGGCGTTTAGGTAAGAAACATCATAAGACCCTCCCTAAGCTCAAAAAACAGTATTATTTAACCATTTCAGCCATTTTGGGAGACTAGCAGCTGAGAGAGCAGCAGTGTACTTGTATTTAGCGTATCACTTGCCACATCATCTGCCACAAGCTGTGGATTGTCCACTTGCCACGTCACCTGCCACAAGTTGTGAATTGTCCACTTGCCACATCACCTGGCCACGTCACCTGCCACAAGTTGTGGAATGTGGCCACGTCACCTGGCCACAAGTTGTGGATTGTCCACTTGCCACGTCACCTGCCACAAGTTGTGGAAAGTTCACTTGCCACGTCACCTTCCACAAGTTGTGCATTGTCCACTTGCCACGTCACCTGCCACAAGTTGTGGATTGTCCACTTGCCACGTCACCTGCCACAATTTGTGGATTGTCCACTTGCCACGTCACCTGCCACAATTTGTGGATTGTCCACTTGCCACGTCACCTGCCACAAGTTGCGGATTGTCCACTTGCCACGTCACCTGCCACAATTTGTGGATTGTCCACCAGCCACGTCACCTGCCACAATTTGTGGATTGTCCACCTGGCCACGTCACCTGGCCACGTCACCTGCCACAATTTGTGGAGTGTCCACTTGCCACGTCACCTGCCACGTCACCTGGCCATGTCATCTGCCACAATTTGTGGATTGTCCACCTGCCACGTCACCTGGCCACGTTACCTGCCACAAGTTGTGGATTGTCACCTGCCATGTCACCTGGCCACGTCACCTGCCACAATTTGTGGATTGTCCACCTGCCACAAGTTGTGGATTGTCCACTTGCTACGTCACCTGTCCACGTCACCTGCCACAATTTGTGGATTGTCCATCTGCCACATCACCTGGCCACAAGTTGTGGATTGTCCACCTGCCACAAGTTGTGGATTGTCCACTTGCCACGTCACCTGCCACAATTTGTGGATTGTCCACTTGCCACGTCATCTGGCCACGTCACCTGCCACAAGTTGTGGATTGTCCACTTGCCATGTCACCTGCCACATCACCTGGCCACGTCACCTGCCACAATTTGTGGATCGTCCACCTGCCACGTCACCTGGCCATGTCACCTGCCACAATTTGTGGATTCTCCACCTGCAATGTCACCTGCCACGTCACCTGCCACAAGTTGTTGATTGTCCACTTGCCACGTCACCTGCCACATCACCTGGCCACATCACCTGCCACAATTTGTGGATTGTCCACCTGCCACGTCACCTGGCCACGTCACCTGCCACAAGTTGTGGATTGTCCACTTGCCACGTCACCTGCCACAATTTGTGGATTGTCCACCTGCCATGTCACCTGGCCACATCACCTGCCACAATTTGTGGATTGTCCACCTGCCACGTCACCTGGCCACAAGTTGTGGATTGTCCACTTGCCATGTCACCTGGCCACGTCACCTGCCACAATTTGTGGATTTCCACCTGCCACGTCACCTGGCAACATCACCTGCCACAAGTTGTGGATTGTCCACTCGCCACGTCACCTGCCACAAGTTGTGAATTGTCTACAGTGCAATGCAAGCAATTAAAAAAAAAAATAATATTTTTTTAATGGTTTTTCATCATTTGCCATCATTTTTGAGATTTCTAATGTAAAAAAATAGGTCACCTTTAAAAACGCTTATAAACGAAAACGCGGCAAAGACGGTTTTGCGTCTGAAACGTGGAAACCTTTTGCGTCTGAACCCATTTTTTTGCTTCTGGAAAAACTAGGTTAAACGCAACTGCCTAAAAACGTCAACAAACGAGACTGTGTGCATGGACACATAGGTTAACATTGAATGTGTTCAGGAGCAGTTGAAAAAAGTGTCCAACTGCCTCTGAACACGCGTTTAACAGCGTCTCGTGTGCATGGGGCCTAAAGGCAAAACTTTTTTTTTTTTGATAGAGTGGAGAGGGATTTTTTAGCTGTCTGTGCCCCCATTAAAGAGATTCACCTTCTCTATTTGTCCTGTTTACCATTATCATAAAAAAAAAGGGAAAACCTCAAATTTGGGTTGTCCCCAGAAAAGTAAAAATCATCCAATGGGGACACTAGTTCTGGTGACCTGGGGGTCTCCAACAAATTCCCCTAATTTGCAAGAATTTCCTCTCACTTCCTGTTTGGCTATGGGACAGGAAGTGAAGGAAAATCTCCGCAACGGGACACAGATGGCGGAAAAAAAAATCAGGTAGGCGTTATAACCCTCCCTTGCTCTTTCCACGAAAAAAAAAAAAAAGTTGCCTACTTTAAAGGAAAAAAAAAAAAAAAAAAAAAACAACAGATTCCCAGCAAGGAGCTTAGGTTCTGACTCCAAGATACTAGGTTAAGAACGGATGCCTGTGGCAGGTGGGGAGGCTTAGCCTCCAGTAAGGACTGCCCATAGTCAGTGGTCTGAGACTTTTTTCAGCCTAGTGTTTTACTCCTGAAGGTGGTGCTGTAACGCTATGGTTATGTTCATTGAGGGACACAGTCCAGTAATATTCCTAAGAGAAATGGCTATACCAGTGTGTGTACACATATAATAATAATAATAATAAAAAAAATAAAAAAAAATTGTGTGCATATATATATATATATATATATATATATATACATACATACATATACACAGTCAGGTCCATAAATATTGGGACATTGACACAATTCTAATCTTTTTGGCTCTATACACCATCACAATGAAACTAACAAGATGTGCTTTAACTGCAGACTTTCAGTTTTAATTTGAGGGTATTTACATCCAAATCAGGTGAACGGTGTAGGAATTACAACAGTTTGTATATGTGCCTCCCACTTTTTAAGGGACCAAAAGTAATGGGACAATTGGCTGCTCAGCTGTTCCATGGCCAGGTGTGTGTTATTCCCTCATTATCCCATTTACAAGGAACAGATAAAAGGTCCAGAGTTAATTTCAAGTGTGCTATTTGCATTTGGAATCTGTTGCTGTCAACTCTTAACATGAGATCCAAAAAGCTGTCACTATCAGTGAAGCAAGCCATCATTAGGCTGAAAAAACAAAACAAACCCATCAGAGAGATAGCAAAAACATTAGGTGTGGCCAAATCAACTGTTTGGAACATCCTTAAAAAGAAAGAACGCACCGGTGAGCTCGGCAACACCAAAAGACCCGGAAGACCACGGAAAACAACTGTGGTGGATGACCAAAGAATTATTTCCCTGGTGAAGAAAACACCCTTCACAACAGTTGGCCAGATCAAGAACACTCTCCAGGAGGTAGGTGTATGTGTGTCAAAGTCAACAATCAAGAGAAGACTTCACTAGAGTGAATACAGAGGGCTCACCACAACATGTAAACCATTGGTAAGCCTCAAAAACAGGAAGGCCAGATTAGAGTTTGCCAAACAACGGGGGGCGTGACCGGATGCTGATGGAGGGGATGGGAGTGTGTGTGGAGCAAGGACTGGGGATGTGTGTGTGACCGCTGCCCGATCTGCTCCTTTGTTTTGACCCCCCCCCCGCCTGGATAACCGCAATGTATTAGCTGCTGGACACAGGCATAGAGGATCTCGCCATACCTTCGCTATCGGGGATGAGCCGGGCAGTGTGAGCGGGAGCCCAGGGATGCGCTCTGTGCACCAGCGGATGTGAGGCAGCCCTGCCCTCCGTGATCGTCCTTCGTAATCCCACGGTGCCTTGCGAGATCCCGCGAGATCGAGAACTATGCGGCAGGAGCTGTGAACCGAGGAGGAAAGGAGGAGAAGAGGAGAGGTGACTTACACGCCAGGAACAGCGGCTATCTGTACGGTGGAGGCAGCGGGGATCCTGAGAACCACCTCACATGGGTATGTGCAGCCTGTTCAGATATATGAAGAGAATATGTGGATGAAAGTGCAGCAGTGGTAGCAATACTGCCGGAGGTTTGCTGCGGGGAGCGGTGGTGGAGGTTATGAAATATCCCAATACAGCTGGACAGTTGATACGCCCTCAGGACCTGGATGGTCTATGTAACAGGGCAGCAGGCTGCATACCACACTATGAACTGAGCATTTTGTGCATTCTGAATAATTAATTGAGCTGGTAAAGCAGATTTAGAACTGATCCCCCTGCCATTAGCCGGGACTAGAGTGATTAATAAACGGCTGAGGACTGTACTGTAGTACACGGTAGCACATTGAATTGAACTGGGAAACAACAGCAAATCAAAACTTATTTTACCCCTACTCACCCCCAGCTTGGGCCCCCATCTCTCCTTCACTCAAATTGCCTACTCAAACAGTGGTCAATAGTACCTGGCCAGGATATAGAGTATAGGATGGCATCAAAAAAAGAACAGCCTAACCAAGAGAGTGGGGGGGTCTCAAACAACGCGAGCGGCAAAAGAAAAAGAGAGAGCAATGCAGGCAGCGGCAGCAACTAAATTGGAGAGGTTTGCCCATATCTCGGCAATCTCACCAGGTAAAGGGGCTCAACATCAACAAACACAGGGGGGGAGAAATCAAACAGGTACTGCGGCAGACAGAAAAAGCTTAGGCCATGGTACAACAGGCCCGAAAATAGGGAGTAAAAGGGGCTCTGTGGGAGAGACTCCAGGGGCTGCGGATGCACCTGCAATAACTCAAATGGTAAACTCCACAACAGGCCCGGAGGCTGCCGTAACCGGGGAGGAAGAGCCAACGTTAAAAGTGGTACTAAGGGCCGTGAATGCATGTAGAGGCTCATTGGATAACGTATCTGAACAGATAAAAGGGATAAAGGAGCAACTAGCAACCATGGGCCAAGAACTGCAGAGGACGGTGTTAAGGACAACAGCTGTAGAGGAGAGAATGAGCCAAGTGGAAGATGAGGTGTACCCATTGAAACAGGAGATCAAGGCAATGAAAGAACAAATGGGGTGGCAAGCATCAAAACTTGACGAAATTGAAAATAGGTTACGCAGAAACAACATACGGGTGGTGGGTCTCCCGGAACGAAGTGAGGGCACCCACCCCATCAGCTTTCTAGAGAAGTGGCTCAGGGATACGTTTGGGGAGAGTGTCTTCTCATCACTCTTTGCAATAGAAAGAGCTCATAGAGTTCCATTTAGGGCCCAGCTAAAAGATGGATATCCTAGACCCCTACTAGTGAAGTTCCTTAATTACACTGATAAAACAGTTGTATTACAAAAAGCAAAAAGAGGGACATTTTCTATGAAGGGTCAAGAATATCATTATATCCAGATTTCTCACCGGAATTAAGCAAACGTAGAGCCGAGTTTACATCAATTAAGCGTAACCTCTTAAAAAAATAAAATCACATATGCATTATTATACCCAGCGCGCTTAAGAATAACGACACAAGAGGGCCCTCAATTCTTTGACTCACCGGAAAAAGCAGCACAGTGGCTGGAAGAAAACAAAACCAAATTATAGACATTATACCTTTGGGAAAGTTTAGATAAAAATTTGGGAGGATTAGAGTAGGCCTACGATATTGCTCCTTCTGGATTGGCGGCCTCTTTGAAGCTTTTTGTTTCACAAAAAAATTATGTTTTTATTTATTTTTTTGAAGGGATTGGGGGGGGGGGGACAGTGGGAGGGGAAGGGGAAGGTCACAAGTGGAAATTAAATTGAAGTGGTATGAAAGGGAGGGATGGCAGGTAGTGGTCACAAGTATAGCTCCCAGGGTATGCTTAGATAGGCTGGGAGAGGGGGGAGGGAGGGAGGGAGGGGGCGGGTCAAGAGACAGAAAGGGGGGATAAAATGGCACAAATTCACAAATGTCAAATTCCAAGTACAGAAGAGGGGAAATTTACACTTTAGGAAAAACACATTTACGAGGGGAGAGGAGAGGGGAAGGAAAGAGAAGGATTTTTATTTTCTTTCTTTTGTGTTATTTTCCCCTCTTTCTCTTTTCTTGTCTTGTTTTCGCACTATTGATGGAAAAAAGGGAAAAAAAATTGTTTTTTATCTTTTTTTATCTCTACTCACTTTTTTACTTATTTTTTATTTACCTAATTTTCCTTTATGATAGGAAGTAAAGCTTCTCTGCTTGATTCACAAAAACACGATACTAAGATTTCACAGTTTAAATTAAAAGATGGGATTCTCTGGTTTTTTTATATTTAAAAAATAAAAGCAATCTAGTAACAGTTCAAGGACAAAGATGGAATAGTAGGGTAATTGTTGCTTTTTGTATTTGTTTATCTTTTTTCCTTCTGATCATGAGTATTAAGGAATTTTTTTGCAGGTTATGCGTGTTTAGTAGCCTCTGCCCAAGGTCTAATATTTTGAGGCCCAGTTGGGTCTCTTGTTTTTATATGTTTTCTGTTTGCTATTTTGCCGTTGGATAGATATGCGGCCTAAAACATTTAATATAGGCTCCTGGAATGTCCGGGGGTTGGGTGATCCGATAAAAAGGGCTGCAGTATTCTCTACGTTTGAACGGTATAGGGTGGATTTAATTTGCATTCAGGAGACTCATTTAACAAAAGAAACAAATGGAAAACTATCCAATAGGAAATACCAGTCCCAGTATCACTCAGTCCATTCCTCTTACTCTAGGGGGGTGAGCATACTGGTGAAAAGGGGGTTGTCGTTCGTTTGTAAAGAGGCTAGGATAGACGAACTGGGTCGCTTTATCTTTTTGCACTGTTTGATAGAAGATGAACCATATGTACTAGTAAATATTTATGTTCCACCACCCTTTAATATGGAGATCCTATACAAAGTTGTGGAATTTGCGTTAAATAAGGAAGAATGCTCCATAATAGTAGTAGGGGACTTTAACGCAGTATTGGATAGAACAATAGACAAATTTCCACCAGGGACACGGACAGATGGGAGGGGAGAGGGACGTTTAACTCAGTTTCTGG
This sequence comes from Rana muscosa, assembly GCA_029206835.1. NCBI lineage: Eukaryota > Metazoa > Chordata > Amphibia > Anura > Ranidae > Rana > Rana muscosa. The sequence goes on from CM055117.1 coordinate 1,028,534,676, forward strand.
AAGAGGTTGGATGGTGTGATATCTGGAGAATGGGAAACCCAGATGAGAGGCAGTACTCCTGTTTCTCAAGCTCATACTCTACATGATCTAGAATAGATATGGCCCTAGGAAACAAAATTAGCTTGCAGCGGATTGGTAAAATCGTCTATTACCCAAGAGGGGTGTCGGACCACTCACCACTGGTGCTGATCATAAATACAGGTAAAAAGTGCCTTCCAAGTAATTGGAAAGTGAGCCCCTTCTGGTTAGAACTAATGGGAAAACCAGAAGAGATAAATATAAAATTAATCGAGATGATGAGCTTTAATGAAGGGACAGCACCGGTGGGAGTGATTTGGGACACCCTAAAGGCCTTTCTTAGGGGAATATTGATCCAACAAATAGCCAAGATTAAAAAAAACTCTAGGGTATGGGAAGAGAAGATTAGGAAAGAGGTGAGAGAGGCAGAAGAACAATATGTGAAGGACCCAACCCCGATGAAACAAAGAGAATGGCTTGAGAAACAACAGGAGTACAAAATGGCAGTTGTGAGGAAAGAAGAGAACAAGCGTCTATTTCAAAAACAGAGTACCTTTGCAGAAGGGGAAAGTGTAGGTCATACATTGGCTCTATTGGCTAAAACTAATTCAGCTCCATCAAGTATTCCCGCAATAAGGAAGATAGGGGGAGAGATATCCTCTCAGTCATCTGAAATACTGAAGACGTTTGAGACCTATTTTCAGGACTTATATGAATCAAAAAAGGAAGATGAGATGTTACAAATGGAGGAATTCCTGGGGGGGATAGAGACACCGGCCTTATCGGTGGAGGATAGAAGAGCTATAGAGTCACCGATAACCCTAGAGGAAATCCAACTAGCAGTAGCAGAAATGGCTAATCAGAAGTCCCCTGGGCCAGATGGCCTACCGGTGGAAATCTACAAACAATATGGGGAGGTGCTCCTCCCTGAATTGCTAAAGGTGCTAAACTGGGCGGTAGAAGAAGGGAAATTGCCGGCCTCAATGTTAGAGGCCACCATAATAGTACTCCATAAAGAGGGGAAAGACCAATTAGATACATCATCTTATAGACCAATCTCACTGCTGTGCTCAGACGTCAAGATATTGGCTAAAGTGCTGGCAGCCAGAATGAATAGATATATTCAGAAATTAATACATCCGGATAAATCCGGATTCATCCCTAATAGAGCTACCAGCACCAATATCAGAAGATTGTATCTGAATTTACAGACGCCAACTGAGAACAGTAGTGGTAGAGTTATCTTATCCCTGGATGCTATCAAGGCTTTTGATAGCCTAGAGTGGGATTACCTTTGGCACGTGTTGGAGAAATTTGGATTTGGCTCCGTCTTTATTAAATGGGTAAAAACGCTCTATAACTCCCCAAGCGCAAAAATAAAAATTAATAATGAATATTCAAAGAGCTTTAGGCTGGAGAGGGGGACAAGGCAGGGCTGCCCTCTGTCCCCCCTCCTTTTTGCGTTAGCAATAGAGCCATTAGCAATAGCAATTAGATCCAAAAAGACGATACAGGGATTTCAGAGGAAAGTGGGTGAGGAGAAAATTGCACTTTACGCAGATGATATCCTGCTTTTCCTGGGGGATTCCTCAACATCATTAAAAAAGGCGATGCAGACGGTGGAGGTATTTGGCCGTTTCTCTGGACTGGCGATAAATTGGGAGAAGTCTGCACTTCTACCAGTGGATCCTGTAGATATTGCCCTCTGTGAAGGAATCCCTCTATTGAAAGTAGTGGAAAAAATGAAATATTTGGGGATAGAGGTGACACGAGATCCAGAACAATATATTGATAATAACTTAAAACCACTCTTAGCTAAGTTTAAACAAAAGGCAGATATTTGGGAACGTCTTCCTCTATCAGTAGCTGGACGAAGTAATCTTATCAAGATGATCTGGATGCCACAACTAATTTATGTGCTCCATAATGCCCCAGTATGGATCGGGAAAGCCTGGTTTAAAAAAATAGAGACCCTTTTCAGAGAATTAATCTGGAAGAAGGGTAGGGCAAGAATCAGTCTCCAAAAATTACAGTTATCAATAAACGAGGGAGGGCTGGCCATTCCACACCCCTATAGTTACTTTATAGCGGCCCAGTTACAGCATCTGAAGGGGTGTACAATGGAGGGAGGAGGAGAGGCCAGCGGGAAAATGATGTTAATGGGGGCCCCACATAACACCATAATAGAAAATTTGGAGGCTGATTCCTTCCCCGTGAAGAATCCAACATTGAGAGCGGTCATAAGAACATGGCGGGAAGGTAAACAGGCAATGGGATATAAAGGGCTAACGGAATATTCCCCTCTCTGGGAAAATAAAAATCTACCAGAAATTCAAGTTATGGGGATGTTAAAGGAATGGGAACAGCGGGTTATAACTAGACTGAACCAGCTGTATAAAGGTAACACATTGAAAGCATTTTCAGAACTAAGTAGAGAGTATGCCATCCCAAACTCATTATTTTACACTTATCTGCAGATAAGACACGCACTTCAAACCCAATTTAAAGCACAACCGGTGCGTTGGCAAAAAATTCCCCACCTTCAACGGCTAATTAAGACAGGAACATCAAAAGGCCTTATTTCAGAATTATATGCACAGATTAAGGGGGGTATAACTGAGAAGAGGTTGGGGAAAGATAGAGCAAAATGGGAGGAGGATATAGGACCCATAACAACTGCACAATGGGAACAGGTACTGGAACAGGGAACAATGGTCTCACTCTCCCCATCACAGAGAGTGTCACACTTGTTCTTAGTGTACAGAGTTTATTACACCCCAAAGAGGTTACACATGTTTGGAAGGAGAGCAGATGACAAGTGCCCCAGATGTCAAGAGACGGGGGACCTTATACATATGATGTGGAAATGCCCGAAACTATATAGATATTGGGTTGGGGTATTGAACATTATAAACATGACTTTTGGGACAACTCTGGAACCGGAGGCCAGGGTATGTTTATTGGGTATAGAGGAGGGAAATGGATTAAAAGACAACCTGGAAGTAGTGCTGAGGTGCCTGTATCAGGCCAGGAAGGTAATAGCACAAAACTGGCAAGCACAGAAGGCACCGACATTGGCAGAGTGGGTTAATGTGATAAATGTAACAATGTGGAAAGAAAAAGTTGTCCTGACGAGACGGGGTAATTATAAAAAATTTAAAACAATGTGGGACCCCTGGTTGAGGAAAATAGGGTGCCCGCCCTAACTGAGGAAGGAATGAGAAGAGTAAAGGAATGGACTTAAAAGTGGGAACTGGACGGTGGAGATAGGAGGACTGGATAGAGGATAGATAGACAGAGAAGCTAGGGGCTCAAGAAAAAGAAGCTAGACACGTGGGAGGATTAGGAGGAGAGAAGGGAAAGGGGGAATGGAAGTGGAGGAAAAGAAAAGAGTTAAATAAGGTAAAGATAAAATAGTTTCCATAGAGTGTACTTCCCGGTTTATCTTTTTGTCTTCTGAGTGCGCAAAAGGACTAAGGGAGGGAAGGGGAGGGGAGGGGGGGGGAAGGAGTTAACTAGAGAAAACAATATTAAAACATTTTACGTGAAATAAGGATAAAATAAATGTAGGTAATTTTATAAAATGTTATGTAACATGAAAAATAATAAAGAATACGAAAATTCAAAAAAAAGAGTTTGCCGAACAACATCTAAAAAAGCCTTCACAGTTCTGGAACAACATCCTATGAACAGATGAGACCAAGATCAACTTGTACCAGAGTGATGGGAAGAGAAGAGTATGGAGAAGGAAAGGAACTGCTCATGATCCAAAGCATACCACCTCATCAGTGAAGCATGGTGGTGGTAGTGTCATGGCATGGAACTGCCAATGGAACTGGTTCTCTTTATTTATTGATGATGTGACTGCTGACAAAAGCAACAGGATGAATTCTGAAGTGTTTCAGGCAATATTATCTGCTCATATTCAGCCAAATGCTTCAGAACTCATTGGACGGCGCTTCACAGTGCAGATGGACAATGACCCGAAGCATACTGTGAAAGCAACCAAAGAGTTTTTTAAGGGAAAGAAGTGGAATGTTATGCAATGGCCAAGTCATACACCTGACCTGAATCCGATTGAGCATGCATTTCACTTGCTAAAGACAAAACTAGAGGTTGACCGATATGGGTTTTTCTCTGGCTGATGCCGATATTTAGAAATCGCGGCGGCCGATGGCCGATATATGATGCCGATTTTTTTTGGGCCGATATGTTAGGCCGATTCCCACCCCCCCTTCATCTCATAGACCCCTTTGTGTGCTTTCACACTGAGGCGGTGCGCTGGCAGGACGTAAAAAAAAAGTCCTGCAAGCAGCATCTTTGGAGCGGTGTATACCACTCCTCCACCACTCCTGCCCATTGAAATGAACTGGCACCGCTGCTGAAGCGCCTGCAAAGCACTTCTGCAGTGGTGCTACATTGGAGCATTTAACCCCTTCATCGGCCGCTAGCTGGGATATAAGCTCCCCGCTAGTGGCACCCGAAGCCGATCTATCCCTCGGGTTCCTGCTTACCTCTTCGGTAAGGGAAACAGGAAGTGAAGCCGCAAGGCTTCACTTCCTGGCTCCCTACTGTGCATGCGCGAGTCGCGCTGCGCGATCCCACTGGTCTCTTTTGTCTTCTGGGACCTGTGTATCTCCCAGAAGACAGCAGGGGGGGCAGAGTGGGCGCCAGATGTGGCGTAGGTCACCGCAGTGATCTATGCCCGGAAGAGGGAACAAATACCTGGATTATACAGGTATCTGCTCCCTCCTCCCCCTGAAAGGTACCAAATGTGACACAAGAGGGGGGGGGGGGGGAGAATCCAAAAAGCGGAGGTTCCATTATTACTCCGCTAAGGAATAAAGAACATTTCTTAAAAAAGCCTCCAATCGGTGCACTTATATGTAGAATTTAGATAAAAAAAAAAAAAAAAAAAAGAATAATAATTTATATATATATATATATATATATATATATATATATTCTTAAATACACAAAAACAGGTAATCAAAACTTTTGGACGAAAAAAAATATGGGCTAACTTAACTTGCAACAATCGCTATTTTATTCCCTAGGGTCTCTGCTAAAAAAAAATATATAATGTTTGGGGGTTCTAAGTGATTTTCTAGCAGAAAATACAGGATTTTTACTTGTAAGCAACAAGTGTCAAAAAAGATTTAGTCTTTAAATGGTTAAACTGAGAACTTCTCCTACACACGGAGTTCAGTCCTTTGAAGTTTTAAACATTGTATTCTTTTGTCAAACTTGGCAGGCTATTTGCAAGTCACGCTAAAGTTTAAATCGGCTTTTTTTTTTTAAACAACCGGCCGATGCCGATTAATTAAAAAACGCCAAATATCGGCCGACCTCTAGACAAAACTGAAGGGAAAATGCCCCAAGAACAAGCAGGAACTGAAGACAGTTGCAGTAGAGGCCTGGCAGAGCATCACCAGGGATGAAACCCAGCGTCTGGTGATGTCTATGCGTTCCAGACTTCAGGCTGTAATTGACTGCAAAGGATTTGCAACCAAGTATTAAAAAGTGAAAGTTTGATTTATGATTGTTAATCTGTCCCATTACTTTTGGTCCCTTAAAAAGTGGGAGGCACATATATAAACTGTTGTAATTCCTACACCGTTCACCTGATTTGGATGTAAATACCCTCAAATTAAAGCTGAAAGTCTGCAGTTAAAGCACATCTTGTTCGTTTAATTTCAAATCCATTGTGGTGGTGTATAGAGCCAAAAAGATTAGAATTGTGTCGATGTCCCAATATTTATGGACCTGACTGTGTGTATGTGTATGTGTGTATATATATATATATATATTCTGAGTAAGACTATAACACTGGCAGTTCCCACTGGTGCATGAAGTTGTACTTTAAGTAACCATCCCACTTCCCTGAGCTGCACAGTCTTTGCAAATAATATGTTGAAGTCCCCTCCTCTTGCAAAAATGGCCCTATTTATTCCTGTGGGTAAGCCACGTTCGTGGGTTGGGTTTCATCAAAAACACATTAGAAATGTTGTAGAAATGGGCTCTAATGGCACTGCTAAACCATTAGCTTTAATTGGCTGAACAAAAAAAAGGGCCGGAGATCTCAGCCACCACATCAGAGATGCCCTGACTAGGTGGCTCACCCGGATCTGGCGATCCAGTTACAATGGAGACTTGTCCCAGCTCAACAGGATGTTCTGTGCAAGACTCGAGTGTGAAATTGGGCATATGTCACCGCCTCAAAGGAAGCCACCATGAGTCCCAGGACCCGCATGCAAAAACGGAGTGACGACCATTTGCGGGATGTCAGTACCCTGACTGCAGAGAAGAGAGTCTGTAAATATTTTAGGGTAAAAAAGACCCTCGCCTCCGAGGAGTCCAGGAGCAATCCCAGGTACTCCAGACGCTGAGTCGGAACCAGGACCGACTTCTGAAATTTCAGCAGCCAACTGAATTCTCGGAGGGCCTGACTGGCTACCACCACATTTTCCTCTAATTCTGAGCCAGTGTCTGCTCTCAGAAAAGCCAGAATCGGGGCAAGCACCTTGGTGAAAACCTGCTGTGCCGACGCTAACCCGAAGGGAAGAGCCACAAACTGATAGTGGTCTTCACTAATCGCAAAACATAGGAACCTCTGGTGACTTGTGCAGATAGGGACATGCAAGTAGGCATCCCTGATATCCAAGGATGCCAGAAAATCCCTCGGGTGGAGCGCAGCAATCACCGAACTAATGGATTCCATGCGGAATTTCCAAACCTTTACAAAGGCATTTAGGGCCTTGAGGTCCAGAATTGGGCGGACTCCGTCCTTCTTTGGGACCACAAACAGATTGGAATAAAATCCCTGAAACCTCTCCTGTGGCGGTACTGGCAAAATTACCCTGCACCTCTGCAAGTCCTGCACTGGCCCCAATAGGGCAGCTCGACATGCTGGAAGGAGAGGGAGATTCGAGGGAAAAAATCTGTTTGGTGGCCAGGAAAGGAACTCTATCCTGTACCCTGAGGTGACCACCTCGCATACCCAACGGTCGGAGATCTGGGAGGCCCACCGATCCGCGAACCTGCAAAGGCGTCCCCCCACCCCAGAGTCGGGTGTGGGCAAGACTTCATGCAGAGGCGGGCTTGCCTGGCTTACGCACCCAGGGACGCTTCTGTCCTCCAGTCGCACTCTTGTCAGTCTGGGAGAATTTTCCAGCGGGATCTGACTGACGAAAAAAACCTTCTGTGCGGGAAAAGAAGGGCCCGGCCTACGGCACCGCTCCTTCCCCTTAGTAGGCTGAGGAATAAGGGTGCTCTTACCTCCCGTGACATTCTTAATAATATTCATCCAGGGAAGCACCAAAAAGTCTTCCACCCTTAAAGGGTAAATCCGTCAGGAGTTTTTTAGAGGCCAAGTCAGCAGATCAGCACTTTAACCAGATAAAGCGACGCAATACCACCGCAGATGCTGAGGCCCCAGAAATTAAAGGGGCCGCATCCATAGTGGCATCGCACACATACACCAGGCCTTGTACCAGTTGTTTGGCCAGAATAATGAAAACCTGAGGGAGATTATGCTCCTGCACAGTTTGGTGCAAAAGGTTTGCCCATTCCATGAGTGTCCGAGACACCAGGGTCACCGCTACAATAGGAAGTAATGCGGACCCCAGCATGGTGAACAAAACTCTGCTCACCACTTCCGACCTCCTATCAGTAGGGTCCTTAAAAGCAGGAGTCCCCTCAACCCGGGAGAGTCGTGGCTTTATTCAACCGGGCGACCGGGGAGTCGACAACCGGAGGGGAAGCCCATTTTTTGACCAGGCTTTCCTCAAAGGGATACCTAATTGCCAGACGCCGTGATATCGCAACGGTCCTCTGCGGTTTTTCCCATACCTGATCAATGAATTTATCAAAGAAGGATGTATAGGGAAAAACTTTCTTTGAAGGATGCGCTTTAAATGAACCAAAGGAGACTGCCTCCACTGCAGGTTCCTCAGCCGCAGCATCCAGCTTGAGTGTCCCTCACAGCATCAATGAGTTCATTAACAAGTGCCCTGTCATGCACTGACCCAGATAAGGAGTCTTCCTCACAAGGAATGTCCTGGTCAAACACATCCAAAGATTCAGAGTCAGGGTCCAATGCTGCAACAAGGCCCATATCTGAATCAGAGCATTCCCCTGGAGATGGTGTGGGGAGAGGGCGCTTTTTAGCCCACTTGCGCTCGCACGCCGCTTCCATCCTGGTAACAAATGATTCCAGGACTGCCGACAACTGGTCCATAGGAACCGCAGGTGCAGGAGCATTGCCTGTTGCCTCTGACATTAAGGGGGAAGCTGGCAACACTGACTCCATAATACTAGCACTCTCTGAGATTTCAGTCACATAAATGAAAAGAAACTCCACCCTCCGGCTGCATTGACTGTAGGGGGGTTACCCAGGGGACTCCACAACCCAGCCAGGACCGCTCGGTTCCGCTGCCTTGCCGTGCTCCCAGCGCGAGTGAACAGTGAGGAGAATCGCGCCGTTCCAGGCAGCGATAGAGGCCAAACTAGCACAAAAGCGTGCACGGCTTCAAGAAAATGGCCGCCACAATACAAGTTCGCCACAGGGCTACGGCAAGATGGCCGCCAATGCGGTTTTCAATGTGAACACACACACAAATAAAAACATGGCACCGAACAAGGCCCAAAACTACACCACAATGTCCCACATCAACATGCAGACCCCAAAGGACCCCCACCGGGACAGAGTGACCCCCAGTCAGCGCATCGCCAGAGTAGATGACAGAGAGTTAGCCACAAACAAGGGGGAGACAGGAAAACCCCCCTCCCCCAAGCATAGGAACACACAGCATGTACTCACCTGCGGAGGCAGGAGGGACTACTTACCCGTCCATGAAGGACCCACTGGTGTGTTCCTGACAGACCTATCACAATGCGGTACTGAGTAGCTGTCAGCCCGGTCCACTGTGAAAGATAAAGCATAACTGTTCAGTCAAATGTGGACCCTGGAGCATAAAAGCCCACCGGCCACCCCTGGAGTCGTGGGGCATGTTTTGGACTGATCTCACGCTATGTGTTGAGCAAGGATCAGCACGCTCAAAGGTCAGACTGGGAAGACTACGAGGATAGCGAACTACCCAACCTGTTGCCCAGCCGACTGTTGATAGAAGATCTCAAAAATAAAATAATAAAATTTTTAAAAAATAATAAAATATTTCTTCAGGAGACTGGCTCCGGAGAGAGCCACGTCCCTTCCTCTGCTAGGCAGAAAAAAACTGAGGCTGCTGGCTGCAGGTAGGAGGGTTATGTCCAGAGGGACCGCCCCCTGGGCGGGCTGTTCAGCTCTGGTATATGAATGTATGTTAAAACATCTAACATTCTGCCTAGTCTTCTCCTATGAGCAGGGAACATAACCCACTTTGTCAAGTATGAAGAGGCTGTGTCAGTCCATGGACAGAAAGAGAAATACAGATTTTTACATGTATGTAAGAAGTGTCAGAAAAATAACTTGTCTTCAAGTGGTTAAAAGAAAAGTATGGGGTTAAAAAACAAAGAACCTTATACTCACCTAGGTGGAAGCAGCATGCCACCTCTACACTGAGAACTGAGCTGCGAGTCCAGGGATCTGGGTAGACCCCGCCTGTAAAGTTGGGATCTTTCCCCAAACTGGACCGAATGAATGACGTCAGCTGACACCAGGCTTTAGCTCGCTGTCTGTTGAAAATAGGTCACAGGCATGCAGTATGAACTGCACTCCTGTGATCCATAGAAGTATAGCCAAATGTGTAAGTACCTGAATTTGACATTGTAGCAGTCCCTCTACAGAAGAGTTCAGACTGAGGGAATGAGAAGCAGCACAATGAGTCAATCAGTTGTGTTGCAGTGTAAAGAGCATGCTCACAAAAGGGGAGAGAAAAGTCGCAGAAAGACAAGCTAATCAGTGTCCTGCTTCTCTTTTCACAGTCCAGTTACAGGCTAAGAGCAGGAAGTAGACCTGTAAGTAATACCAAACTGCAGCAGTGATGTGCTGTACGGCAGAGCTGTGTAAATCACAGAAATGTGTGGACAAGAAATATAAAACACAGGGAAAACAACTTCATTAAATGTTCATATACAGCTGTTTGATTGGTGTTCAGTTTTAATAACATAAAAATGTCTGTACAACTTTGGCCACCTTTAACAGTAAAATATGGTGGTCACTGAGAGTGATAACAGTTTCAGGCTCCACGCACGCTGGGCTTAAAAAAAAGTCTGATCTCTTGGGAGTAAAAAACGCTCATATAGAGCATTTTTTTGTACAAAGTTTAGACGAGTTTAAAAGAGTTTTTTCTGGCAGTAAGCTCCGATCAGAAACACGAACCAGAAGGGTTTTTTCCTGCCTCTAAACGTTGAGAGCAAAATATGCCTGTAATCGTCCTAATGTGCATGGACACATAGGATAACATTGAGCTGCTTCTACAGGCAGTACACAAAACTTGTAGAAGCAGCGTTTAAGCCAGCGTGCATGAAGCTTCAAAGTACACAACACAGGCAGTCTTTCCTACAGAAGATACGCAGCATTGAAACTGACTCACCATTCACGTCTTGTAGCCACACTGTCAACCACTGTGCCCAATGGTGGGTTCTGCAGCCCTCGGCCAGCTTCACTAAAGAACTTAGTGGTGCATCTCTTCCTCACTACGACAAATGTTATTTTAGGGCTGAGAAAAACACAAGCCAACATTAATAAGGTTATTGAAAAGGCACCCTACCCATTTCATACTATTCAACAAGCATAAAGATTTCTTTATCAAATACCCAAAACAAACATTTGTAAAAGTAAAAATGAGACAGACTGAATGTTGAGGAATTATGATCACATTCTGCACTGGGGCCCACAGGGGTTAAGTCTAACTTTCAAAGAATAAGTTCACCTTGCTTAACATGATACACCTGTATTTAAAGTGTAACATGTTGAGCATTAACGCCCGAATCCGTCTCCTCCCTTTGATTCGTTGTCACAATTTGAAAACAGCACGGTCGTGCAAGGCTCAGCCTCATTCAGAGTTCTACAATTACAGTCATCCATTGCGGTTGATGGCTTGTAGTCCTCAATGAACTGTGAGGGCACTGGTGAATGCTCTGGTAGTCCATTAAGCTGCCTGGACTTTAGTAACTACCTGTCCATATAGGAGGTGTACCGACAGTCTGCAAGAGCCTGACATTGTACCTGTGATCTGCTGATCATGAGTACAATGCTTTACAGACTCCCAAGATTTTTTTTATAAATGCACATTGTATTACATGCAAAAAAATGAGTACATGCATACCCCACTTTTAAGTACACGGGGGACCAGAGCATGTATGTAAGACGAAAATGTACTTAAAGTGAAACAATACCTTTTTTCACTTATAGGGTGTAGTGGGGGGTCAGGGGCTGTAGTAGGGGTGTTAGGGGCTGTCAGGGGCACACTGGAACAGGGTAAACTACACTCAGCTTTAATTCCTACTGCGGCTGCAAAATGTCTGTACAGTACTTGCAAGGCACTTTACATACACTCGTGGGTATGTCTGTACTCGTGAGTGTACGTAAAGTGAGTGTACTTAAAGCGGGGTATGCCTGTATTTAAAAAAATGTTAAGGTGACCTTAGCTTTTAAATATAGCTATATATGTAAAAAAAAAAACATGGTACTGGACAAGGCACAAAAAGGGTCCTGAAAGACACCATGTGCTATCATCCATATACAGAAAGAGAAAATTATAGATACTATGAATGAAATAGTGTGTGTTTAGTATCACTTTGATCTCTGCTCCGGTGAGGGCTACCGCATTTTAAACCGCTGTCACATTCCTGTTTGGGCGTATAAGTGAATTGCAAACAATTTTTAAAGGTCAGAATGGAAACAGCAGATATTTTGCGTATTTCTGTTAAAACACACAGTGGCCAATACTGCTGCCCCGGTGATGATCCCTCTCAGTCTGCGGGCGCGTAAACCATTACCCAACAAGCTTGTAAATCTCTGCGGAGAACAAAGCATAGAAGGTAATACATCACGTTTAGTAACTAACCCTGCACTAAAGGACCTCTGAGAAAGCAGTCCTTATAGTTCTGCTAGTGTGTAATATTTTTAGCAACAGTCCTCTTCCTATCCTTTGTTTTTCTATCCTATCTTTTATTTTGCAATCACGCCTGGTCTAGCAGAGTACAAGATAATAAGTAAAGATGATCCAATTATTGTGTTCCATGGCAAAATAAAGGAGTACCTGCTTCATAAGTAACAGGAGGCAGATAGCCAGATACAACAGATTATGGAGGAACCTGCAGCAGAAGAAGCTCTGCTTGTCTCAGGCACATGTGAATCTGGTGCAGCCCTGCTGGGTGAGGGTACTAGGCCTCAACTTAATTTACTGATGGCTACAACCTTCAGTCCACAGCTTGAACATTCCTGCACTATACTGTTCCCAACATCGCTCCTCCTCAGTTGTAGGAAGCACCTTTTGGTGTACCTGCAGTGTCTCTAGAGGCAGGCTGAGAGAAAGGCTGTAGAATGCCAGGCTGAAACTGAGACTGTACAGTACAGCTGCCATTGAGGGTGCAGTGTCAAGCGGAGAGATGATTCAGAGAGGGAAGCTGCCTGCTGGCATAGATTGGAGATGACTATGCTTCAGCAACAGTCTCGCAATTTGCCTGAGTATAGGGAAGTACTTCTAGCCGTGAGTTATGCTGCCTATACTTACTTCAGCTCCAGCGATGTGCCGTCCCCATGCTCCCCAGGTCTCGATAGCCGGCCACTTTCATTGCCCGAGCGGAGATGACGTCACTCCTGCACATGTGTGGGAATTCAGTGAGATTCAGCATTGTAAGCCAAGCCTCGCAAAGATTAGCACCAGAAGCACCTGATTATCAAGCCAGGATCAACTAATACCCACAGCTGCTAAGCTTGTGTCAACCCCATACACAACAGGAACAATTGTCCTGAGCAAATAAGCCGATTGTATCTGGCCAGCACCCATTTCTGTTTATTGTCCATAAAAAAGAAGGAACACCACCAAGCTACCGCCAATGTGGGTAACTGAACTTTATTGGGTTTCAAGATCAGTGTGGAAGTCACACCTGTTCACCCTGAGCAGGTGGACAAAACATTATCCCAGAAAAAATTCTTACACTCACTGGCATTGGGGGCAATGTTAATTTTGGCAGCAAATTTCAATTTAGTTTTGGTCTTGTCTTAAGACTAAAATGGCATTTTAGTTTTAGTCCGATTTTAGTCTTCTGCAATTGTTTTAGTTTTATTTAGTCAACTAAATCTCCAGTACATTTTAGTCGACTAAAACTAATTTTAGTCGTCTAAAATCTAATGGGTGTAATTAAATTGTAATGCATTAGTTAACATTTTTCTACAATTTCCAAACTCATTATATACTGATGGAGTGAAGAATCTAATATGTTATTATTTATGGTATTGAGGTATGAACATGCACTACAGACCAGTGTTAATTTTGATTTAAATTTCTATTTAGTTTTAGTCTTTTGACTAAAATGGCATTTTAGTTTTAGTCCCATTTTAGTCTTTTGACTAAAATGCCATTTTAGTTTTAGTCGTATTATAGTCATCGCAATTGTTTTAGTCGTATTTTAGTCAACTAAAATCATATTTATTTAGTCTACTAAAATGTTTTAGTCTACGAAATTAACACTGATTGGGGGAACCTGCTCTTGCGTACCCTGTATTTGGGGTTTCACTGGTTGGGTGGCAGATGCTGTTAAGTGCAGATCTGGGAACTCTTGTGCCATAAATTGCGCTAATGGCACCAAGGATTCACCAATTAGACCCTCTGGACATACCAAGATACTGTGAAAAATGTGGGTATGACCTCTGGGCAACTTTGGAATAGACCGAAGGAGGAGGGGAGTGGGGGTGGAGGTGAAGGTACACAGCTCTCTCAGGGTAGGGGGCAGAGATGGAGTTACCACCTTAAATGTACAGTTTTGGACTTAATCAAACACACGGATGGGAAAGAAATAGAATTAGACCCCTGAAAATGTCTATTCCATGCGATTGGGGGACCTAGCAAGAAGTATAGAGCAGCACTAACCCCTTTTTTGTTGAACACAGCGAAAGCACTAATCCCAAAACTTTGGAAATCAAAAGAAACACCAAGGATAAAAGATTGGTTTAAGGAAATAGATAGAACGAGGATAATGTAAGAACTAATAAGTCTCCAAAAAGATGTAAAGGCAAAATTTCAGGGCACATGGAGGAAATTTAAGCAGTTCCCGGTTTATTTAGGAATTATGGGGAGCGGAGGGAGCACATAGGGGCTGGTTCCCCTGTGTCCTCCCTATGTAATATTCCCTTTTTGAGAGAGGAGGGGAACGGGGGACCTTATTTTGGATGCCCCCCCCTCCCCCCCCTTTTTTTTTGATAGAGGATAGAGAGATGGGAATCCGTCTCTCGAAAGGAAGGAAGGAAGGGAAAGGAAAAGAAAGGGGAAAGATAGACACGGATAAGAGACTTGTTTTTATAGGAGAATGAGATGCACATAAAGATTTTGGTTCACTGGTGGAGGTAGAATAAAGCCAAGGGGGAGGGAGATAGGTGTGTATATATATATATATATATATATATATATATATATATATATATATATATATATATATACACACACACACACACACATATTTAATTTTTTTTCTCCTTTTTTCTTTTTATTCTTAACACAATTTGAAGGTGGAAAGGAATGGGGATCAGGAGATAGAATGTCTCTTTTTTCCCCTCATAAGTAAGGGAACCGGGCGTGTTCGGCCCCCTTCTCTCCTGTTTTCTAGAAAGCCCAGGAAAAAAAAGGGCATAAGATGCGGTATAGAGTCATTTTGATGTCTAGGGGGTTGGACCCTTTTATGTACCTATATATTTCATGTTTTATGTTATGTTTTTATGTATGTATTTATGTATATTTGGAGAATGTTTTGTAAATTGTTTATGTATGAATTGCAAATGGTTTTGCAAAGAATATAAAAGTTTTATGTGGAAAATAATAAAAATAATTTAAAACAGAAATGTACAGTTAACGAAAACATGTACCGTATATACTCGAGTATAAGCCGACCCGAGTATAAGCCGAGGCCCTAATTTTAGCACAAAAAGCTGGGAAAACGTATTGACTCGAGTATAAGCCTAGGGTGAGAATGCAGCAGCTACTGTAAACGGAAAAGAGGGTCAACAATGCTCATTTGCAGCTTCACTGTGCCCATTTGCACGCCTCACTGTGCCCATTGCAACCTCACTGTGCCCATTTGCAACCTCACTGTGCCCATTGCAACCACACTGTGCCCATTGCAACCACACTGTGCCCATTGCAACCTCACTGTGCCGATTGTAACCTCACTGTGCCCATTGCAACCTCACTGTGCCCATTGCAACCTCACTGTGCCCATTGCAGCCTCACTGTGCCCATTGCAGCCTTACTGTGCCCATTGCAGATTCACTGTGCCCGAGTCAGTGTACCTGTATTCTTGCGGGCGTCCATTTTTCAAAAGTCGCGGCTTCCTCCTGGTCCCGTTCCATTCCTTGATAGGCGTTTGACACTGTGTTCCGCTACCGCCTATCACGGAGGTCCTCTCATCCTTGGACTCAGTTTCCCAGCAGACACTGTGTTCAGTGTTCCGCCAATCACGGACCTTCTTTCATCCTCGGACAAGAGGACACAGTGTCTGCTGGGAAAGTCAGAGGATGAGAGGACCTCCGTGATAGGCGGTAGCGGAACACAGTGTCAAACGCCTATCACGGAATGGAACGGGACCAGGAGAAAGGAAACTTTTGAAAAATGGACGCCCGGAGTCCTTCAGGTACACTGACTCGAGTATAAGCCGAGGGGGGCTATTTTCAGCCCTAAAAAAAGGCCTGAAAAACTTGGCTTATACTCGAGTATATACGGTATGTTAAATGCAGAATATATACTGCACTTGTTGAATCTTATGACAAGCCTGCTGAGGCATAGTCTCTGGTTACAGAGCAGGGGAATGGTACAGTTTTCCTTGCCCTGACCCAGTAGATGCAGACTCTGATAAGCCTCAGCGGCTGTTGTTGTTTCCCATGTTGGGTAGGGCTTGGAGTGCTGCCATTGAGCAAGCACTGCCGACTGACCCAAATTTAGAGAAGCTCAGAAGTCTAGCATCTAGACCCCCTGTGAAGGGAGACAAACAAAAATTTTACTGGGACAATCAAAAACTGTAAAAGGAGGATCTGTTCACCAAAGGTAGAGAGATAGAAATGGTCAAAAGGTAGCTCATTGTGCCTAAAAAACAAAAACAAATAAAATTTCCAGCTCAACTCGCCAACCTGTCTGCTACCAACCAAATGATCCTGTCTAACAGTTTGGGTTAACAACAGGGGTTAAATTGGCACACATTTGCAAATACAAGCGTGAGCTGGACAGCCACACCAAGAAGGCACCCCGATATTTCTGCAGTCCTAACTCTTGTAAATTTATGAGAGCCTCCACAGTGGAGTGTCCAGTGTGCCCCTGTGCCTTTAAGGAGGGGTGGGCTACATCTAGGCTCACCTGCTCTCCCTCTATTCATTAGAATGCATGTGCTTCCACTGTGATGGCTCTCATAAATTTACAAGAGTTAGGACTGCAGAAATATTGGGGTGCTTTGGTGCGGCTCTGCAGCTTACACATGTGTTTGCATTGTGCCTAATCAATTTAGGAGACGCTTGTTGAATGATGTCAACCCTACTAGGTTACTTGGGAGACACCGAGACCAGAGCTCGATGCAGAGTTTTCTCTGGCAACCATGATTAGAGATATAGCCAAATAGATTCAGTCCTCGTCAGGAACCATAAACCAGACGAAGACAGAAAGTGCAGTTAAAATCACAAAAATAACAGTTCAGGAATGTAGTCAAAAACAGAAGCCAGGGTTTGGATGTCAGAGCGGGTAATCAGACAAGCCGGGGTCAGAAAACCAGAAGTTAGCTTAGTCAGGAGCAAAAATGAGGACCAGGAATTCGCAAGTGAAGTCAGCAGGGCCAAGTCATACATAGGAACACAGGAAGGAACGCACTGGAGATCATAGACCACGCAAGGGCAAGAAGCAAATGAGCTAAGCTGCTGAAATAGCAAAAAGGGGCTGGCTGTAGGCTGGACTGAGGCAGGTAAATGGTAACCAGGTGAATCACTGTGGTACTGTGTTTCCCCGAAAATAAGCCCGGGTCTTATATTAATTGTGGCAACAAAAGACACAGTAGGGCTTATTTTTTGGGGTAGGTCTTACCATGTAATGTACTGTCTTCTCCCCCCCATCTCCCTCTCCCTACCTGACAGGAATCCCCAGTGTGAACTGAGTTAAAATGCTTGTAAAATCCTTTAATCCCCTCTATTACAGTAGTATAAAATGTACAATGTGTGTGTTTCTGTAAAATAATTGTGCCAAATACCTTCACTATAGTGCCGCTCTGCGCTTCTGTGACCCATTGGAGCTCTCTTCCCCGCAATTATATTACAGAAACACACACATTGTACATTATATACTACTGTAATATAGTGGATTATAGGATTTTACAAGCATTTTAAACTAGGGCTTATTTTCGGGGTAGGTCTTATATTGCAGCCCTCCTGGAAAATAACGCTAGGTCTTATTTTCGGGGTAGGTCTTAATTTCGGGGAAACACGGTAACGAGTGGCTGATAAATAACCGACAGCTGAGCAGCTTCTGAGCAATGATAGAAAAGAGCTGCTTGTTAAGTAGCAGGACCCTGACAGTCCTGTGTTGCCTGCTATTGGGTTGGCAAGGCAGGAGATGTTCACAGGGCTCCACTAAAACACTTGCCTGTAACTGAACAATTTAGGAGGGTGTGGGTGGATATCATTGGGTGACTAGCCGTTGCCAGCAATTCAGAATAATGTTACATCCTGACAGTTATGGACTATGCTATTCAGAGGCTGTGGCACTATCCTCTCTTATAGCGGACAAGGCCGCTAGTGCCTTGCTGGGAATCTTTACAAGAGAATCTTATTCTCAGTGGAACTCCTTGGTAAAAAAAAATGCCTGTAGTTTGTATCTGACCTGATTCAGACTCTCTGCAAATACAGATAATGAATATTGAGGCTAATCCTTACCACCACAAACAAATGGTCTGGTCCTCACTAGCTGTTTGCCCACAAAGAGGAATCCCAGGAGTCCACAGGCTTTTTGCCATTTGCACTCCTATACAGAGGGAAGTAAGAGGACCCTTACACCTAATCCAAAAGATTTGAGAGGGCAAGATTTCTGGACCTGGGGTCTCCAGGGTAGATTATGCAATGAGGCTTTTGGTCTCCTATGTGATATCAATAAATATAATTTATAATAGTTAGATAACAATACATAGACCTTGAGGCAGGGATTGATGTGAATGGTTATATGTACTGTGTAGACTGCATGATATGTAAGCTCTGTTTACCCATGAGCAATAAATTACAATGCTATGAGTTTAGTTCTTGAAGGCATTTGCTTGCACACATACCTGTAGGCCCTTGGAACCTCCGTAAAGCATGCCAGAAGTTGAGGGATCTCATAATCCACAACCATCTGTAACTGGCCGTCTCCAACACCATCACGATAGATAATAATGCGGTTAGGCCAATCATTATTGTTGCTCTTCCACTTTTCAATGGCACCTGTTGCAAAGACAAACATATAACTTCAAAAAGTATGTGTAGCTTGGTGCTGAATCTGTAATACCACTTAATGCGGAGTTCCAGTGCTTTCTGCATTAAATAAAAGTCAGCAGCTACAAAAAGTGTAGCTGCTGACCTTTAAAAAACACACTCACCTGTCCCACGATCTAGCGATGTGGCCGCCCGAAGCCTCGCTTCTCACCCTCTCCGCGGCGCTGGCATTGCATGTGTGGGCACCAGGCTGTGACAGCTTCCGGCTTTACAGCCAGGTGTGCCTGCATATGTGCGAGTTGCCCTGGGCTTCCTGAATGGCCAGGCAATCTTCTGGGACCTGTGATTGCAGGGAGGGAGGGGGAGAGGAGGAGTCACCTAGGTGGTGCGACCGGAAGTGGGAGCTGGGTACCTGTCAAAACTAGGTACCCCCCTAAAAAAAATGACATGCCAAATGTGGCATGTTAGGAGTTCTTAAAGCGGCATATCCCATTTATGTGGCAACAAAAGTGAGTACACCCCTAAGTGAAAATGTCCAAATTGGGCCTAAAGTGTAAATATTTTGTGTGGCCACCATTATTTTCCAGTACTGCCTTCCCTCAAAGAACTGTAGCTCCCCAGTGTCCGTAGCACTCATGCAGCCCCAGACCATGACACTCCGACCATGCTTGACTGTAGGCAAGACACACTTGTCTTTGTACTCCCCACCTGGTTGTCATCACACATGCTTGACACCATATGAACCAAATACGTTTATCTTGGTCTCATCAGACCACAGGACATGGTTCCAGTAATCCATGTCCTTAGTCCGCTTGTCTTCAGCAAACTGTCTGCGGGCTTTATTGTGCATCATCTTTAGAAGAGGCTTCCTTCTGGGATGACAGCCATGCAGATCAATTTTATGCAGTGTGTGGCGAATGGTCGAGTACTGACAGGCTGACGCCCCCACCTCTGCAACCTCTGCAGCAATGCTGGCAGCACTAATACGTCTATTCCCCAATAACAACCTCTGGATATGACGCCGAGAACGTGCACGCAAATTCTTTGTCGACCATGGCAAGGCCTGTTCTGAGTGAAACCTGTCATGTTAAACCGCTGTATGTTCCTGGCCACCGTGCTGCAGCTCAGTTTCAGGGTCTTGGCAAACTTCTTATAGCCTAGGCCCTCTTTATGTAGAGCAATAATATTTTTTTTTCAGAGCCTCAGAGAGTTCTTTGCCATCTTGAACTTCCAGTGACCAGTATGAGAGCGATAACACAAATTTAACACACCTGTTCCCCATTCACACCTGAGAACTTGTAACACTAACGAGTCACATGACACCGGGGAGGGAAAATGGCTAATTGGGCCCAATTTGGACATTTTCACTTAGGATTGTACTCACTTTTGTTGCCAACGGTTTAGACATTAACAACTGTGGGTTGAGTTATTTTGAGGGAACAACAGATTTACACTGTTATACAAGCTGTACACTCACTACATTATTGTAGCAAAGTGCAATTTCTTCAGTGTTGTCACATGAAAAGATAGAATAAAAAATTTACAAAAAAGTGAGGGGTGTACTCACTTTTGTGAGATACTGTATAATATATTAAAGTGAGTCCATCTTTCAGTGCCAGTCCATAAAGATATATATGTATAAAATCTGTGAATCGTGTAATCCCATACACCAAAAACAATCCTGTGCTTTGACCTTTGTTCACCATGGTGCCCTTCACCCCACCTAAGGGTGTCTTCTCATCTGCTTGAAAGGACCCCACTAACTAAAGGAGGTCAGTATGGGCAGATCTGACTGCAGATGTGGAATAAAGGACAACTTAGGAAACAGCAATCGCAAGGAACCGTATATACTCGAGTATAAGCCGACCAGAATATAAGCCAAGGCACCTAATGTTACCACAAAAAACTGGGAAAACGTATTGACTCGAGTATAAGCCTAGGATGTCCATCTGCATGCCTCACTGTGTCCATGTGCATGCCTCACTGTGCCCATGCCTCACTGTGTCCATGACTAGACTGACGTTTAACATGGGAGTCTATGGAAGGGGTGCCCGGCTTTGGAAAATCGATGCTTCCCGGCCGTAGGTCCTCCAGACAAAAAACTTTGCACAATTATAGAGAACTGGGGCTACATGTGTGCCTAGTTTTGGGTCCTGGGAACCTACGACCGGCCAGTACCAGGTCCCCAAAGTCACCGGAGAAATGACAGTTTAACATGGGAGTCTATGGAAGGGGTGCCCGGCTTTGAGAAATCGGTGCTCCCCGACCGTAGGTCCCACGGACAACAAACTTTGCACACTTGTAGAGGAAGAGTGAGGCTACATGTGTGCCAAGTTTGGACCTAGGGCCGGCCGGTACCGGGTCCCCAAATTCCGGGAGATCAGGCGCAAAAAAGGTGACTCGAGTATAAGCCGAGGGGGGCATTTTCAGCACAAAAAAATGTGCAGAAAAACTCGGCTTATACTCGAGTATATACAGGAATTACATTCAATCATAGAATAGGAGGTATGGAGGTGGTGCAAGAACACCAAGTTTCAAAAAAGCTATTTTTTCTAAACTCAATACTACAACCTATTAAAGTGGTTGTAAACTCTGTTACACCACGTGTACCTACAGGTAAGCCTAAAATAAGGCTTACCTGTAGGTACTGTGAATATCTCCTCAACTTGCACAGTTGAGGAGATATTCAGAGTGCATGCAGCCGATGACATCAACGGCGCATGCGCTCTGAAGGTCTGGCCTACAGTGCCGAACCTTCAGAGCCTGTGCCGGAAAAAAATTGCCTGATCATTGTCGACATTCCACCACTAAAAGGAATGCAATAAGAAATGTATGAGCACAATCAGGGGCAGCTAAAATATACCACGAGAGACACAGTGGAGAAGAGTAAAACAAATCCAGAAAAAAGGTAAGAAAGCGAGGTCAGAGCATATTGGCCCCTTTGTACAAAGGAAAATGAGTAGTACAGTAATCAGGACTGTATCTTTAGTAACCCAACACAAAATGTACTCTTGTGGCTAACAGAAGTCAGTGTCCAAAAAAGACTTGGAAAACTTAATGCAAATAAACCACCAGGACC
This sequence comes from Rana muscosa, assembly GCA_029206835.1. Lineage (NCBI taxonomy): Eukaryota > Metazoa > Chordata > Amphibia > Anura > Ranidae > Rana > Rana muscosa. The sequence continues at coordinate 1,028,556,371 of CM055117.1, forward strand.
AGATGGCTAACATTTGAGAGTCCTCAAAGAACTTATTCCTAATTTTTTTGGACAGCTTAGTAACTGGAATGATACCAGCTGACTGGCAAAAAGCCAACATTGTACCAATATTTAAAAAAGGGCCAAGATATACTGTATATACCTGGTAACTACAGGCCTGTCAGTCAAACATCAATAGTATGTAAACTATTGGAGGGGATGATAAGGGACTATATCCAAGATATTGCTTTTGAAAACAGTATAATTTGTAGTAATCAGCATGGATTCAAGACAGATTGTTCTTGCCAGACCAATCTGTTAACATTCTATGAGAAAATGAGCTGTCATTTAGATAAAGGAAGGCCTGTGGACATTTTGCAAAAGCATTTTATACAGTTCCCCATAAATGCCTAATTTACAAATTGAGGTCTGTTGACATGGATGATAGTGTATGTACCTGGATAAAAAACTGGTTACAGGGGCGCTTCCAAAGAGTGGTGATAAATAGCATGTAATCAGAATGGACTAGAGAGGTAAGTGGGGCACTCCACAGCTCTGTCCTGGGACCAATTCTACTCAATTTATTCATAAATGGAAAACCTCAATAAAGTAAAGGGATTGATAACTACATGGCAAATTAGGTTTAATGTTGAAAAATGTAAAGTACCGTATATGAATGCAATTTTCTTGCTGGGGGAAAGGGGGGAATGACATTTAGCAGAACTCAGGCTGGAAAGATCTTGGGGTCCTTTTAGACCAGAAGTTCAGCAATGGCATGCAATGCCCAGCTACAGCAAGCAGAACATTAGCATGTATTAAAAAAGGGTATCTGATCAAGAGATACAATTATGATTCCACCATATTACAAAACTCTGGCCAGGCTGTATCTTGAATATGCCATCCTGTTATGGTCACCAGGCCCAAGGAAGGATGCGCTAGAACTAGAGAGTCCAGAAAAGGGCAACAAAGCTAATAAGGGGGCTGGATGACCGACTGATATGATAGAGATATACAAATATCTCAATGGTCATTCTAGCGTTAGGAAGATAACTATTTAGTCTCAGGGAACTTAAGAAGACACGCAACCACAGAATGAAGTTGGAGAAGCGGTTTAACCTTAAACTGCATAAAGGGTTCTTTACTGTCATAGCGGTAAGGATGAGGAACTCTGTTCCACGATCAGTGGTGTCAGCGGGACGTGTCAATAATTAAAAAAACTTTTAGATGGGAATCTTAAAAAAATGCAATATACAGGGATATGTGAAATGGTTTTGACATAAACACACCCACACAGACACAGGCTGAACTGGATGGACTAGTGTCTTTATTCAGCCTTACTATGTAACTATGACAGCAACCAAAAAGGCCACTTTCAAGAGAGGTCATCTAAGAGGATATCCCTGATGGGTTTTTGCAGGGCACAGAGAGGTCTCATGAAAGTAGAGTGCTATAAAGGGAGCCCTTATCTGAGATATGTCTTGAGTAAAGGTTTTGACAAGCAAGACCAGAGGTTTTAGAGAAAGAATGGACAGGCCCGAAAATTGTCCTTTCAGAGTGCTTAAAGTGGATGTAATCCCTCACATATACCCAGTGAAGTGACCAGCCTCAGATAATAAACAGAGATGAAACAAATCTCCCTACATAAGTTTTACATGTATATCTGCTGTCTTAAGCTTTGTATATTCTTTAGAACGTGCACATGGTGTTAGAGATTTTCTCTTCCTGTTCAGCACTGGGAGTGTATTCTTGGCATACAGTCAAAACAGCTGATTGTAGGAAAGGCACCCCCCCCCCCACACACACACACATAGGCAGAGACTTGCAGAACTGTGCTGTGACAAGTTAAGCTCTCTGCTACATTATTGTTAGCAACCTCCCTTCTACACAAATTTCAGGCTGGTTTTATCTTGGTTGACAAAGAACTTGTCAGAAGTTATCATGCTGATAACAGAGCAACGAAACAGCAGAAGAGCATGGGTAGGTCAAGGGAAGCAGCATGCTTGTTCAAAGTAAAAAGATGTTATGTTAGACAGGCGAATAGAACAGCCACAAAAGCAGTGGTGGCCCATCCATAAGGGGCGCCGCCCCCCCTAATCCATGCGCCAGACCCAAATCTACATGCAGCGTGTGCTGGACGCATCAATTCCAATGGTGTTTTTGTTTTTCTTAAAGCACATGTGCTAGGATCAGACCCAAGAGTATTCCAGGAAAGAGAAGGCTGTAGAAAAAGTTGATAACCCAGGAGTATCTGAATTTTCCTGTGGATGTTTGCAGAAATCTGGAAGAGAGATGGAGCAGAAGAAAGTCATCTAAAAAAATGTGACCTGGATGTCCTGAGTTTTCAGAAGGTGCTAGGACCTTTGATAATACTCTGGGAGCAGAGGATAGGCTAAAAGGAGTACAAAAGATGGGAAGTGATGGTCTTCCACTGCAAAGTGTAGAAAGCACTAAGGTGGATAAATAAATGGGAATATGCAGATAAGCATCTTTAATGCCTATGAATGCAAATACTCTCTTTGTCCGAGAGAAGCATTTACTGACCTTATGTACTTCATGCACATTTTTGCAATTTGAAGGTATTTGTAGAGGGATGAACTACCCTGTGGCCTTTGGTATCATGAACAGGTTTGAAGAGAATCCATTGAACCGCTCTTGTAGGGGAACTGTTACAACTACTCCCTGAGACAAGAGATGGTTCAGGACATTCTGCAAATCCGTCTGTCTGTTTGAAACCACTGACTGAACTGAACCCACAGGTCTTGGATGTCAGTGACCAAGAGATAAGCAAACTAAAAAGGGCTCCACCTTCTACTCTTAGGAGTAAGGGTGCCCCTTCATTTGCAAGTGGGCTTTGGGAAAGACTTTGTGGACCAAGTCTTATGCCAAAAAGAAGGGGGCGGAACTTTGCAGTTGAAGCCTGGGCAGATAGATTGGGTGACCTACATTTTGAAAAGGTTGAGGCCCCTGAGGAGGGGACCAAAATCATAATAAATCCAAGTGTGTGTGTGACAGTGCCAGGCCCTGCCACTAGGAAAATTGTTAGAAAAAGAACACAGGGTTCTCCCATGTGCAGATTTGAGCTGAGAAAACAGTTTTTACAGCTTTCTTCGGATTTTAGCATTCCCAGATTGGGCTCCCTAGCTTGGATATTTAGTTGTGTCTTGGGAGGGAGAAACCCTCCAACCCAGGTGTCCAGGCTTTTGTCAAAAGCAGCAGGGTATGTTTGCAGGTACACATTGCCTTTATCTTGAAGGACTGAGAATAGTTTAGGGCTCCAACTAGGAGGGAGGTGTGCTTCCGTATGAGGATAGAGGTGGTCTACTTGAGAGACAGTACTCCATGTGGGAGAGATTCCATGCACATGGGACTGAGAGAATTGGAACAGCCAAGAGAGTCTGGGAGACTGCAAGAGTCTAGACTAAGAGAGCTGAGGCAACAAGGAGAGAGTCTAGGGGATGGAAGGAATCTGAGACTGGGGTGTCAGGAGAACACCTACCTAGAGTAAGTCGAGAGAGCCAGGTGATTTGGTATTTTTGTTATGCTGTGTGCAACCAAAACCCTTGTGTGGGCAAGTTTGTGGACTTTACAATAATCTGTTTTATAAAAGTGGACCTACCAGGCCCTAAAAATATGTTTAACCTCTTCAGATCCGGGCCATTGACAAATGACGGCCTCAATGTGGATCTAAAAATCCGGGAGGACGTCAATAGACGTCCTCGGCTATTTCGGCCACTGGGGGGCGCGCGAGCGCCACCAGCGGCATGCGTGCGCGCCCGGCGCATCACTGAGATGCCGATGCGCGTGCCTGGCGGCCGCGATGTCCGCCAGGTACCCTCGATCGGCGTGTACACAGAGCAGGGACGTGGATCTGTGTGTGTAAACAGAGATCCACGTCCTGTCAGGGAGAGGGGACCGATGCTGTGTCCCTTGTACATAGGGACACAGATCGGTCACCTCCCCCAGTCAGTCCCCTCCCCCACACAGTAGTAATCACTCCCAGGGCACACATTTAACCCCTTCCTCGCCCCCTAGTGGTTAACCCCTTCCCTGCCAGTGTCATTTTTACAGTAACCAGTGCATTTTTATAGCACTGATCGCTGTATCAATGACAATGGTCCCAAAATGGTGTCAAAAGTGTCCGATGTGTCCGCCATAATGTCGCAGTCACAATAAAAATCGCTGATCGCCACCATTACTAGTAAAAAAAAAATGAATAATAAAAATGCTCTAAAACTATGCCCTATTTTGTAGACCCTATAACTTTTGCGCAAACCAATCAATAAACGCTTATTGCGATTTTTTTTACCAAAAATATGTAGAAGAATACGTATCGGACTAAACTAAGGAAAAAAAAATATATTTTTTTTAAAAATGGGATATTTATTAAAGCAAAAAATAAAAAATATTTAGTTTTTTTCAAAATCGTCGCTCTTTTTTTGTTTATAGCGCAAAAAATAAAAACCGCAGAGGTGATCAATTACCACCAAAAGAAAGCTCTATTTGTGGGAAAAAAAGGACGTCAATTTTGTTTGGGAGAGACATCGCACGACCGCGCAATTGTCATTCAAATCGTGACCGCGCTGAAAGCTGAAAATTGGCCTGGGCAGGAAGGGGGTTTAAGTGCCCAGTAAGCAAGTAGTTAATAAAAGTGGACTACCAGGCCTTGGACTAGCATGGACTTCACTAAAAACCGCATCTACTACTGAACTAACCAACTCCTATGCCACATGTGTAAAACACATCTTAAGCCCTGTACACACGATCGGATTTTCCATCGGAAAACAGATGAAGCTGACTTCCATCAGTCTTGCCCACACACCATCAGTCAAAAAACCGACCGTTCCAAACGCGGTGACGTAAAACACTCCGATGAGCCGAGAAAAATGAAGTTCAATGCTTCTGAGCATGCGTCGACTTGATTCTGAGAATGCGTGGGTTTTTTAACCGATGGATTTGACCATAGACGATCGGAATTTACCATCGGTTTTTGATCCATCGTAAAATTTTAAAACAAGTTCTATTTTTTAAAACCGATGGAAAAAAGACCGATGGGTCCCATACACGATCGGTTTGTCTGATGAAAACAATCCATCGGACGGTTTTCATCGGTAAAACCGATCGTGTGTACAGGGCTTAAGAGTTCACATATAGGTGTTCGTTTATTAAACTGAACAGCGGTGATCCCGAGGATCGCCACTGATCACAGTCCATAAACAGTTTATGAAACAGAGATAATTGGGGGAGAAGTGTTTGAACATGTTCTCCCGCCTATGATCTCCGCACAGTGAGAATCCTCATTGACTGACACAGAAACGGCCAGTTTAAGAAGCTGCGATCTTAGCGCTTCACTGGCGATCTGTGTCAGAATTCACCTCCCAGATTCACCAGCTCAGAGGTGGAAAATCGGGTGAAGAGGGAATCTGGGGGGATTTGAGGAGGAAGGAGGAAGATTTTTAACTCCTTTCTACCTTGTTCAGACCCCCCAAGACAGTAACCATGTCCCTTTGTCATACTTATGTGTGTATATATATATATATATATATATATATATATATATACAGTGGGTACGGAAAGTATTCAGACCCCCTTAAAATTTTCACTCTTTGTTATATTGCAGCCATTTGCTAAAATCAGTTAATTTTTTTCCCTCATTAATGTACACACAGCACCCCATATTGACAGAAAAACACAGAATTGTTGAAATTTTTGCAGATTTATTAAAAAAGAAAAACTGAAATATCACATGGTCCTAAGTATTCAGACCCTTTGCTCAGTATTTAGTATTTGCACCCTTTTGATCTAATACAGCCATGAGTCTTTTTGGGAAAGATGCAACAAGTTTTTCACACCTGGATTTGAGGATCCTCTGCCATTCCTCCTTGCAGATCCTCTCCAGTTCTGTCAGGTTGATTGGTAAACGTTGGTGGACAGCCATTTTTAGGTCTCTTCAGAGATGCTCAATTGGGTTTAGGTCAGGCACGGAGTTGTTGTGAAGCCACTCCTTTGTTATTTTGCTTAGGGTCATTGTCTTGTTGGAAGGTAAACCTTCGGCCCAGTCTGAGGTCCTGAGCACTCTGGAGAAGGTTTTCGTCCAGGATATCCCTGTACTTGGCCGCATTCATCTTTCCCTTGATTGCAACCAGTCGTCCTGTCCCTGCAGCTGAAAAACACCCCCACAGCATGATGCTGCCACCACCATGCTTCACTGTTGGGACTGTATTGGACAGGTGATGAGCAGTGCCTGGTTTTCTCCACACATACCGCTTAGAATTAAGGCCAAAAAGTTCTATCTTGGTCTCATCAGACCAGAGAATCTTATTTCTCACCATCTTGGAGTCCTTCAGGTGTTTTTTTTAGCAAATTCCATGCAGGCTTTCATGTGTCTTGCACTAAGGAGAGGCTTCCGTCGGGCCACTCTGCCATAAAGCCCCGACTGGTGGATTAACACTTTCTACAAGTTTCTGCCTAGTCAATCCTGAATGAAGGCTAATACCCACTTTGTCAAGATTGCTGCTGTGTCCGTCCATGAACGGAAGGGAGATCAAGATAAATACCTGTGGGAGGTTCTAGTCTTTCATACAGCATCATCCTGACAATGGTCTGGACATGAAGTCTGGATCCACCCCCTTCCCTGTCATTTTGCTTGATTGATGTCGGGTCTCCTCCCTCTTCTAGTTCCTGAGACTTCGCAGAGCATAGCTACTCTCTCCTCTCTCCTCCAACTCGCTCCTCCTCTGCAGTGTAATGTGAGTGTAATGTGAGAGAAGTCACTGATAGAAATATATATTGTAGATTCTCATGCACAGCACTATCTATCAGCACAGCCACGTCTCTTAGGGGAGGGGGGACAGAAGCTGGCAAAAAAGGTACATTTTCAGTTTGAAAAGTTTCAGGGGGTGTGGACATCTTCACCAACACACCCCCTGAAACTTTTCAAACTGAAAATGGACCGTTTTTGCCAGCTGAAGGAAAGTTCATGTGCACATGCTGTAAAAACTAAAAGAGGTAGGAAAAAAAGATTAGCTGATATGTGACTAATGTGATATGTACTAGTAATTTAACCCATCCCATACTTCTCCTTTAAGACTGAGGCAGCATGAACAACAGTGAACTGGAATGAGATGGGCAATGATTTTCAAAGAGGCGAGCATCTTTTCTGGATTCACCCAATTGCCATAAATTGCCTATTCTATTTGTTCGTGAACAGGGAATGTCTTTTTGGACTTGGCAGGTCTCTTGGTACCCAAAGGGGCATGGCGAGCTGGAGGAGAATCAAGTGCAAAAATTCTGAGGCTATTACATTGGAACTCCCAAGATTTAACCCCTGAGGACCCACACCAGCTATCCAGGCTCCTAAAAGGGCTGAAGCCCTGACTTAATGGAAAAGGGCTGAAGCCCTGACTTAATGCAACATGCAGGATTTTTCAAAGCACACCTGCAGTGTGAACAATTAAATAAGATTTAATAGATAAAAAACTTGCTCTTTTGTCACCATAGAAAAGCATGGCAAAAGTGCACCAGTGTCAAAGGGACCTAAATTTAAAAGCTTTTTTTTTTCCTACCTAAAACACACTGACCATAAAGACCCCTTTCACACTGAGGCGTTTTCAAGCACTTTGGGGCTAAAAAATAGCACCTGTAAAACGCCTCCCCTGCAGTCCCAATGTGAAAGCCTGAGGGCTTTCACACTGGAGCGGTGCGCTTGCGGGACCTTAAAAAAAGTCCTGCAAGCAGAATCTTTGGTGCAGTAGAGGAGCGGTGTATACACCGCTCCTCCCCATTGAAATAAATGGGCACATTTAACCCTTAGCGGCGCTACACGGGCACATTTAACCCTTTATTCGCCCGCTAGCGGGGTTAAAAAACGCTCCGTTAGCAGCCGAATAGCGCAACTAAAACAACAGTAAAGCGCCGCTAAAACTAGCAGCGTTTTACCATCAACGCCCACCCCAGTGTGAAAGCAGCCTAACACTGCCCCTATATGGCACTTACACTGCCACTAACCAACACTGACTGACAGTGATACTTACTGACAGTAATTTACACACTGGGGTAGCAGTTGCAGATTTTAATAGAAATGTTCTATAACCACACCTTAACAGCACCTACAGCATTTGTGGCATGTTAGTAAAGCATTTATAAAGTGTTAGCTGGGCACTGAGGGACAGGCAATGGAGGTTCCTGTACCCCAGAATGCACTGGGACATAAGAGACAACTAGGAGAGAGCAGCTCCAGCCACTTACTGTTTGTAAAGAGCAGCCATATGGTAGCACCGTTAGCATCTGTGTGTAAGTAAAAGTATCAAGCCAGCCAGGAATACTAACCGTGCCAGGTAGGAGCAGAGGGACTGAGCATTACTGATAGTGGAAAAGCTTTTTGTGTCAGCAAAGTTGAGTTGGAACAAGCCAATTGTCAAAGAGATCAAAGCATATGAATCCATCATGTAGAGAATTTACAAAAATATGTGCTGTAACACCACAACCTAACCACGCCTCAAGGTATCAAAGAAAAATATTTCTTCTATATCACTTCTCCTTTAAACATTTCCCTCTAGAAAAACAACACTTTTGTGGCCATTTATCGAGCATTCTTGAGGCTCTTTTAACACTTCAAAAACACAACAAAAATGTCAGAATCACATAATATAGGTGCAATGAGCACTGTTTCATAAGCAACACATGTGAGAATGAGCCCTTATAGACATCTCCTCCATTGAGGAGAAAAAGATACATTGTATCTTCTCCTCCTCACTCACTAGCAGAAGTCTGTTTATCCTCCTCACCAAGGGGGAACAACCTTGGTAGGCTACGGAATGAATTATCACTGTGATAGCCAGTCAGAGGCTATTCCAGCGATCGTGTGATTGGAATTTGGTTCGCTCTGGTCCTGATCGTTATTAGAAGACCCGGGCCTGTCACCGAGAGTCCCATCTCATATTGCTGGGATCACGCTTACAGCACAAACAGTCAGCGCAGGATTCAATTCCACTTCCTATACGCTGCATACACAGTAATTGTTACACAGTCCTGAAGGAATTTAAAAAATGAGTCTTGTACACAGCAGAGCTGAAGAAATTACATCCATCCTAGAATGCTGATGTATGTTGGTAGTAGGAGGGATTAGTCTGGGCTGGCCTTCAGTTTTTGATTGCCAATGTCCAGTTCACCTGTATGTAGCAGTATAACCCAAGGGTTAAAGACTTCCAGTGTCCCTCAAAAGATGAGAAATAAATGTAATTTCTTAAAATGTTTTTGGGTTTATCTAACCACTATAGGAATAAAATCTTATTAGGTGCATAACAAAAGTGTAATCCATGTGAGATTGCCAGTCTTCAGAAGTTGTAGCTACATTAGATTTATTTTTTGCAAGCTAAGAACATTTTCAGCAAGTACAGAGCATAGCTGTTGATCTTACCATAAATGCATTGTTACTTCCTGTGAGCTGAACTGGAAGCCTAAAACAATGTTGTTATTTTATTTGTGTAAACAACCAGTCTCTTAGACCCCATTCACACAGGGGCAACACGACTTCCAGCGCGACTTTGGGAGGCAACTTGGACACGACTTGGGGCGACTTACAACACAAATGAAGTCGCCTCCAGGACAGGAGGCTTTCCAGTGGCCAATCAAACAAGACTCAGCTCTGTGGGAGGAAGGTGTTTGCCTGAGAAATGTATGTTCTCTTCCTGGAAAGTTGCTTCTGTTAAGACAGTGATCCGACTTCTGAGGCGACTTCCATTGAAATCAATGGGTACAAGTCACCTAGAAGTCGGATTGAAGTAGTACAGGAACCTTTTTTGAAATCGGAGCGACTGCAGTAGCGTGCATTAAGAGGGCTCCATTCACTTACATTGATTTTCTCATGCAGCGCGACTTGAGGCGACTTCAAGTCAGATCCAAAGTCGTCCCTGTGTGAATGGGCTCGCACCATCCTCCACATAATGGGGATGGACAAAGGCAGACATACAGTGCATCCGGAAAGTATTCACAGTGCTTCATTTTTCATTATTTTCCTCAAAAATATACAAACAATACCCCATAATGACAACATGAAAGAAGTTTGTTTGAAATTTTTGCAAATTTATAAAAAAAATAAATAAAAAATCCCATGTACATAAGTATTCACAGCCTTTGCCGTGTCACTCAAAATTGAGCTCAGGTGCATCCTGTTTCCACTGATCATCCTTGAGATGTTTCTACAACTTGATTGGGAGTCCACCTGTAGTAAATTCAGTTGATTGGACATGATTTGGAAAGGCACACACCTGTCTCTATAAAGGTCCCACAGTTAACAGTGCATGTCAGAGCACAAACCAAGCAATTAAGGCCAGGGAATTGTCTGTAGACCTCCGAGACAGGATTGTATCGAGGCACAGATCTGGGGAAGGGTACAGAAACATTTCTGCAGTATTGAAGGTCTCAATGAGCACAGTGGTCTCCATCATCCGTAAATGGAAGAAGTTTGGAACCACCAGGACTCTTCCTAGAGCGGGCCGCCGGGCAAACTGAGCGATCGGGGAGAAGAGCCTTAGTTGGGGAGGTGACCAAGAACCCGATAGTCACTCTGACAGAGCTCCAGGGGAGTAGAGAGGAGATCCTTCCAGAAGAACCATCTCTGCAAAACTCCACCAATCAGGCCTGTATGGTAGAGTGGCCAGACGGAAGCCACTCCTCAGTAAAAGGCACATGACAGCCCCACTGGAGTTTGTCAAAAGACACCTGAAGAACTCTCAGACCATTAGAAACAAAATTCTCTTGTCTGATGACACAAAGATTGAACTCTTTGGCCTGATTGGCAAGCGTCATGTCTGGAGAAAACCAGGCAGCGCTCATAACCTGGCCAATACCATCCCTACAGTGAAGCATAATGGTAGGAACTGGGAGACTAGTCAGGATTGAGGGAAAAATGAATGCAGCAATGTACAGAGAAGCCTCGTACACACGGTCAAGAATCTCGTCATTAAAAACATGTCGTTTTTTTACGACGAGATCCTTGGACAAGAAACTTGTCCCGGCCGAGTGTACACACGCTCATTTCAAAGAACCCGCGGTTCTTTGAATGGAGCGTACGCGGTGACGTCATCGAATACGACGAGCATGCGCTCGTCACATTCGATGCCGTCGCCGCCATCTTGGTTCACCCTACCTATGCCTAGGAAGCTACCACGCATGCGTCAAAGTCATTTCGAGCATGCGCGGGCTTCCCGGCGAACAGGTAAGTGTACACACACTCAATTTTCTCGTTGAGAAACAGGCTGACGAGAAAATAGAGAGCAGGTTCTCTATTTTATCGTCGAGATTCTTGTCGCTTTTCTTGCCGAGAAACCATACACACGAACGAATTTCTCGGCAAGAAATCTCTGCCAGCAAGTTTCTTGCTGGTTCTTGCCGAGAAACTCGGTCGTGTGTACGAGGCTTCACATCCTTGATGAAAACCTGCTCCAGAGCGCCCTGGACTTCAGACTGGGGTGAAGGTTCATCTTCCAACAGGACAACGACCCTAGGCACACAGCCAAGACAACTCTGTGAATGTGACCCAAAAAGACTTGAGGCTGTAATTGGTGCCAAAGGTGCTTCAACAAAGTATTGAGCAAAGGCTGTGAATACTTATGTACATGGGATTTTTTTTTTTTTTTTTTTAAATTTTAAAACATTTGCAAAGATTTCACACAAACTTCTTTCACATTTTCATTATGGGGTACTGTTTGTAGAATTTTGAGTAAAATAATGAATTTAATCCATTTTGGAATAAGGCTGTAACATAAAATCTAAAAAGGGAAGCGCTGAGAATACTTCCTGGATGCACTGTATGTATAGTTCAGCCTGGGTAATAACCATGACGCCTTCCACAGTGTAAGGCGTAGGTATAGCCACCAAGGGACAGGAAGTGTGTTATTCAAAGGATTACCAGGTTTAAATCCTTCACATTCCACAGGATGTGGAAACCTTGCAAGAAGATCTGAACAAATTAATGGGGTGGGCAACTACATGGCAAATGAGGTTTAATGTAGAAAAATGTAAAATAATGCATTTGGGTGGCAAAAATATGAATGCAATCTATACACTGAGGGGAGAACCTCTGCGGGAATCTAGGATGGAAAAGGACCGTGGGGTCCTAGTAGATGATAGGCACAGCAATAGCATGAAATGCCAAGCTGCTGCTAACAAAGCAAACAGAATATTGGCATGCATTAAAAAGGGGATTAACTCCAGAGATAAAACGATAATTCTTCTGCTCTACAAGACTGATAAAGCTAATAAAGGGTCTGGAGGATGTTAGTTATGAGGAAAGGTTGCGAGCACTTAACTAATTCTCTCTGGAGAAGAGACGCTTGAGAGGGGATATGATTTCAATTTACAAATACCGTACAGGTGACCCCACAATAGGGACAAAACTTTTTTGTGGAAGGGAGTTTAATAAGACACGTGGCCACTCACTAAAATTAGAAGAAAAGAGGTCTAACCTTAAACTACGTAGAGGATTCTTTACTGTAAGAGCAGCAAGGATGTGGAATTCCCTTCCACAGGCGGTGGTCTCAGCGGGGAGCATCGATAGTTTAAAAAAACTATTAGATAAGCACCTGAACGGCCACAACATACAGGGATATACAATGTAATACTGGCATATAATCGCACACATAGGTTGGATTTGATGGACTTGTGTCTTTTTTTCAACCTCACCTACTATGTAACTATATATATAATAAAGGAAAAGAAATAGTAAAAGAGGAATAAATGCGCTACCCAAAAACACATAAATATTAATAACCCTAAAGAGGGAGGTGAAGCAGCTGTACTGGAATGTGACAAATTCAAACAAAATGGAAAGCTACCATGTTTCGGTCATGTGATTGTTGTTCGTCCAATCACAACTCTCTTTTCATGTAATGTTGTTTCATTGGTTGGCCACTGATTATGACCTTCCTATTCTTTATTATAAATATATGGCAATTTGGGTGAGCAGGTTAATGCCCCTGTAGACGTCCTGGTTGGAACGAAACGCGTCGGGCTATGCATTTTGCTTCCCACATTGCCTTTTAATGTACGAACTGTGATCACCTTTTAACTTTGTATGTTGTTTTTTTTTTAATTAAAAACCCATTGTTTTGACCTACACCAGTGGAGCACCATATTTTTTCTTCTCTTTGCATGATTCGGCGAGGAAAAGTTTTTTCAGTTTCTCCATTCGGTCTCTCTGCTATACCCTTGTCGGGGTATTTTTATATTCAAGCTCGATTGTATCCCATTGTCTGGTTGAGTACCAGGATCCAGAAAGCCAATCTTTTGGGGAGACCTCCAGCCTTGAGGATATCGAAGATTTGAGAAGTTTTCGATCCATCTGGTTCCATCCAGGATTGAGGTCATCTGATTGCCTAGCTGGTGCATTTCATCATCCATCAGCGATTCGGTGACGTTCCTGTGGACAGCCGCTGGGGATACTCTTAAGCTCGATTGATACGCTGTCGTATGACATTCGGGTCCAACATTTCGGGTAAGCACACATTTATGTCATCATTCACGTGAAGATCCGTGCAAGAATTACTCCATCCACTCCATGCCATTTATTCACCTTTTTGGACACTTATCACATTGTTTAGTGTTGTGGACACTTTATATATTGGGTTGGGTATTCAACCTGCCCCCTCTTTTTTTTTTTGTGTTTCTTTTTATGGTCACATTTGAGTTACAGTCCAGTTTTTACTGGTCTATATGTAGCGCTGCACTATTACTTTCCATTCAACAAAGGAAAAGAGCCTGAAAAAATAAATTTCGTGCAGCAACTTTATCCAAAGACTGGTAGGATGCAAATACACAGGTAAATCCCAACTATGTGAAGAATAAACAGGAACCTGGAAAAACTTCAGACGGGACCTAACTATCGGTTGTCTTTATAATTTCTCAACCCTTTACAGATGCGCGTCACCGGTCTGAGTGATACATAAACAGGTATCCCGACCAGTGACGTGAAACGTCCAGACGAAGCTACGCCACAGAGCACGGCGAAACGCGTTGACGTCATACCCCACACAGTCACATGACGTGATTTTGAATGGAGCGGGTGGAGTGACAGGAGATCGCAGGCAGCAGTCAGCGTTCAAACTAGCTGCAAACGACCGCGACAGTCGGCATTTCTAATGCCGCTACACTGGATTCTTCACATAGTGGCGTGAGCACCGCCTGACAGCTCTAGGACACCCCTGGATACCTGTAAGCGCCAACGGCCGACGAAACTAATTGGAATGGCCAGAATATCCTAACATCAGCTGCAAGGTATGTGGCAATCAGAGATCTAGTGACACAGATCTGATCAAACTCAACTCTAACAGCGAAGACGTCCATTGGTAATGTACGCACCTTATTGATGTATAGGACGAGCTAAATACTATGAGTATTGACTGATTTCACTATGTCTAAAATCTCCTGTATTGCTGCCTTACCAATGCTATGTACCAAATGAATTATTGACACTTGAATCAAATCACACTGATGAACTTTTCAATTTAATTATACCAGCAACTGTCAGAGGAAATCTATTACTTTCTCATTCCTTATCAAATTTGAATTCATTGGAACATTGGTACTACCAGGGGATTCCCGGTCCTCCGCACCAACAGCGGTCCCCCTGCCCCAGTTCATTACTCCCCTCATCTCCTCCTCCCCCCGCCCCATCAGGTTCAGCCCTTTGTTACACAGTACCCATTTGGATTTAATAAAGGGATCCACATCATTGTTGGTGGATCTAATTACCTTACATCCTTTAGAGGAAGGCAATTTAAAAAGACTTTCTTTCTCGTACATCACGGGACACAGAGCGACATAGTCATTACTAATGGGTTATATAGTTACCGTCAGGTGCTGGCACTGGCAACTTCCAAAACCGGAAGTACCCTCCCCTATATAAGCCCCTCCCATCCGGGAGCACCTCAGTTTTTTGCCAGTGTCTAAGGTGTTGGCCAAGAAGAAACATGTGTTTTTCACTGAGCTTGCGTACAGGTTCTTTTGGGCCTCAGTAAGCTATTCCGGATCCGACCAAAAAAGCTTCATAGCTAAACGGTCGGTACCCGGGCCTTGCAGAGAAGAGCAAGGTTCTGCCTGTAATGCTTCTCTTAGGAGAGCTGGACCCTGGGATCCAGAGCTCTGGTCATACCCACGACCAAGATGTTTTCTGTGCAGGGTGCTATACAGGTCCAGGGGAGTGGAATCCTTGGGAACCCGGTCCCTGAAGGTTTGATTACAATGCCTGCCGTGATAGGTGAAGTTTGGGCTTTTGTGGACCAAACAAAGTCCTGCGGCGGGGAACAGGTAAGTGGGGGGCCCCCAGGAACTTGGTTCTATTGGGGGACCCCCAAGCCTAATTTGTCTTTCTGTCTGTTACCTAACGGTATTCCCGCTAATATCTGTGCATGCCTGTAACTACTAAAAAAAAAAAAATGTAATAATTTTTAATGGTGGTCAAGAAAAAAAAAAAAAAAAAAAGAATGTTTTTTTATATATGTTTAGTATATTAAACTGCGGTACCTGTGTTTGTCCACTAGAGGCCGCTGTGGAATGTTTTTCTTGTCATATGGACTAGTTTCTTCTCAGAGAGCAAAGTCCAGGCAGCTGGTGAGTTCTCCTACAGGAAACTGTTTCCTCTGCCATGTTGCAGTGTTCGTCTATCCCCCGGCCTGCGGCAAAGGGGGCCCTGGCTCCTGTCCCTGGTTTCCATGTTTGAAAATTAGCGCCGAGGCGCACGTGGCCGCGCGCGTGCACGCGCCTCTATATATAGAGGTGGCCGGAAAAAGGGGCGGGGCCTGGGGGATGACGCTCTGTGCGCGCCGCAGCGCTTCTGCGCATGTGCGGGCGTCCCAGCAGGTTTTTAAAAAGCCACATTATTGCAGTAAGCTGGCTATGAAGTACAGAGACAGAGCTGGCAACATTTAAAGGCATACAGCAAGCGGTTGATACAGGCATCCCCTAGAAAGGCACATTAGTAGACACCAACTGTTTATTATAGCAGCATTTATGCTAGACTATTATCAGTAACTGGTGTATTTTCGGCTGGAATACCTCAGCTTTGTGGCTTAGGAATATGCCGTCTAAAAACTCCGGGACTAGAAATTCCAGGAGGAATAGGGGGTCTCCATCGGGCTCTGAGGATCTTGGGCATGCTTTGGCTGCACCAGTCTCCCCTGAAGAATCAGAGGTTAGTGACCGTAGGGCACCCCCAGGAGTACCTGGTACTGTGGCTGTCCCCAGTTCACCTGCTCCTGTGTATGTAACAGAGGAGGTTTTTTCCTCAGCTCTGGGAGGGCTGGAAGAGAGATTGTCAGCACTAATTGCTGCTTCCCTGTCACAGGAGAAAAGCGCTCGATCTCCGTCTCCTCCCTCAGAGTGCCTGTTAACAGAGCAACAGTCCCATACAGAGAACGACCTACCTGAGGGGGATCAGGATGAGGTTGATTCAGTTGTAGAGGAATCAACAGTGGAGGAGCCGTTCTCAGCATCACATGCTGAGAGGTTATGGGTGCAGTCCCTGACTAATATGGTCCGATCAGCATTTAAAATGCCACTTGCGGAGCCATCCTCCTCTTCTGTCTCCTCGTTGGGGTCGCTAAAAGCTCCCCAGACTGTTTGTTCTTTTCCGATCCATCCTTTACTGGAGTGGCTCATTTACCAGGATTGGGAGCATCCTGACAAAATATTTACTCCCCCCAAGAGATTTCCGGTGGTCTATCCTATGGAGGATAAGTTCGTCAGAAAATGGAAGGTCCCTACAGTGGACGCAGCCATCTCTTGTGTGAATAAATCACTGACATGTCCGGTGGAAAATGTCCAAATGTTCAAGGACCCAATAGATAAAAAATTGGAGTCCTTATTGAAATCTGCTTTTTCTACAGCAGGATTGGTGACACAACCAGCAGTGGCAGCTATAGGGGTCTGCCAAGCAGTGAAGGATCAGTTGAAACAGGTCTTAAGGGACGTGCCAGATCAGCAGGCTCTTGCTCTAGCTGATCTACCTAGAGCCTTATGCTTTGCGGTGGACGCTATAAAGGATTCAATCCATCAGGCCTCCCGCCTTACGCTGTCTGTAGTACATATGCGCAGGCTTCTATGGCTCAAAAACTGGTCTGCTGAAGCTCCCTGTAAAAAATTGCTGGTCAGCTTCCCATTTCATGGGGAGCGCTTATTCGGGGAAGACCTGGACAAGTATATCCAGAGAATTTCCAGCGGTAAAAGTACACTCTTGCCGGTCAAAAATAGAGTTAGAGGTCCCTCTTTTAAGAGGCCGGCTTCTCCAGTCCCTAGGACATCGGCTGTGAAACAGTTCCGACGGCCTCCCCGGTCAAATCCCGGAGGTAAAAATCAGGGACAGTTGCAGGGTAACAAGAAGCCCTGGAGCAGGAGAGGTACAAAACCTCCCCCAAAGTCAAATGCATGAAGGGTTGCCCCCACCCAATCGGGTGGGGGGAAGACTTCAGTTGTTCACAGAAACCTGGCGGGACACGATCCGAGACAGATGGGTGCTCTCCGCAGTAAATCTGGGATACAAATTGGAGTTAAAAAACTCCCCTCCTTCCCGCTTTATAAGGTCGAACGTGCCAAGGGATCCCCAGAAGAGAGGATCCCTCCTGTTGGCACTGGAACAATTATTGCTTCAAGCAGTAATTATAGAGGTCCCCCTGGAAGAATGGGGGTTCGGGTTTTACTCAAACCTCTTTACAGTTCCGAAGCCAAACGGGGACGTGAGGCCCATATTAAATCTAAAAGGGCTAAACAAATTCCTACATATCAGGACTTTCCGGATGGAGTCGATCCGATCGGTAGCCACTGCCCTACAAGGGGAGGAATGGTTAGCCTCGATCGACATCAAAGATGCGTATTTGCACATCCCCATCTTTCCAGCCCACCAAAAATTTCTACGCTTTGCGGTAGAAGGGCGCCATTTTCAGTTCAGAGCCTTACCCTTCGGTCTGGCCACAGCACCAAGAGTGTTCACAAAAATTCTGGCCCCATTATTGGCCAATCTAAGAACACGAGGTGTAACGATAATGGCATATCTAGACGACTTGTTGCTGATAGACCACTCAGTGGAAAAACTAGAAGTGGTTGTTCACGAGACAATCAAGTATCTGGAATATCACGGTTGGATTATCAACCGAGACAAGTCAGCCCTAAAACCAGTCAAAAGTCTGGAATACTTGGGGCTAAGGCTGGATTCAGACCAGAGAAAAATTTTCTTGCCTCGAGAAAAGGGGTCGTCTTTGAGAGATTTGATCCACTTAGTGGGTTCAAAAAGACAGCCATCCATACGCCTGTGCATGAGGCTGCTGGGAAAAATGGTGGCATCATTCGAAGCAGTACCCTATGGTCAATTCCATTCAAGGAAGTTGCAAAGGGCCATACTGTCAGCCTGGAACAAAAAAGTTCAGGCTCTGGACGTACCAATGTCCTTGTCCCCTTCCGTTCGCAGAAGCCTCCGTTGGTGGTTGGTTCCCCGGAATCTGGAAAGAGGGAAATCCTTCAGTCCGATTTCTTGGAAGGTGGTCACTACAGATGCCAGCCTTTTAGGCTGGGGAGCAGTACTGAAGCAATGGTCTCTCCAGGGCAGATGGTCGGATGCGGAAAAGGCCCTGCCCATCAATCTCTTAGAGATACGAAAAGCCCGGTATGCCCTAGTAGCATGGACATCCAAACTCCAAGGGTCCCCTGTCAGAGTTCAGTCAGACAATGCCACAGCAGTGGCATATATCAATCGTCAGGGGGGCACCAGGAGTCGTGCAGCCCAAAGGGAAGTAAATTACATCCTGAGATGGGCAGAAAGATATGTCCCAGCCATATCTGCGGTATTCATTCCAGGGGTGGAGAATTGGAAGGCGGACTTTCTAAGTCGCCAACAATTATGCCCAGGGGAATGGTCCCTTCATCCCGAGGTTTTCCGGACAATATGTCAGCGGTGGGGAACACCGGATGTAGATCTGCTAGCATCCAGGTTCAACACGAAAGTGGACAGGTTTGTCTCTTGGACAAGGGATCCCCTAGCGTGCGGCTCGGATGCCCTAGTGTTCCCTTGGGATCAGTTCAAGCTGATATATGCATTCCCACCGCCACAATTGTTACCTCGATTACTCCGCAGAATCAGGGTAGAAAAGAAACCAGTGATTCTGGTGGCTCCAGCGTGGCCCCGAAGAGCATGGTACGCGGAGATTGTAAAAATGTCTGTGGGGAGTCCTTGGACCCTCCCACATCGTCCGGACCTGCTTTCGCAAGGACCGATATACCACCCTTCCTTACCAGCCCTAGGTTTGACGGCCTGGCTATTGAAGCCCACATTCTAAAAAGGAGAGGGCTCTCTAATGCTGTGGTGTCTACCATGATCAATGCCAGGAAACCGGTATCCAGGCAGATCTACTATAGAATCTGGAAGGCGTACATCGCCTGGTGTGAGGCCAGGAAATGGCATCCACGTAAATACGTAATAGGTAGAATTCTGGACTTCCTACAATGGGCTGTAGATAGGAAGCTTGCCTTGAGTACTATCAAAGGTCAGATTTCGGCCTTGTCAATATTTTTTCAAAGGCCCTTGGCTTCGCATTCACTAGTCAAAGCCTTTATACAAGGAGTGATGCGTATTAGTCCTCCGGTTAATATTCCCATATGTCCATGGGATCTAAACTTGGTTCTGTCGGTTCTACAGAAACAACCATTTGAACCATTACAGCATATTTCCTTAGTGCTTCTCACCAGGAAATTGATTTTTCTAGTAGCCATTTGTTCGGCTAAAAGAGTATCGGAATTAGCAGCTATGTCCTGTAAGGAGCCATATCTGGTTATCCATAAGGACAGAGTAGTGTTACGTCCTCATCCAGCCTTTCTTCCTAAGGTGGTATCGAGTTTTCATTTGAACCAAGATGTGGTTCTTCCTTCTTTTTTCCCCAGGCCTACTTCGGTAGAGGAAAAGTTATTGCATTCTTTGGATGTAGTAAGAGCAGTTAAAGCTTATCTAAAAGCCACTGCTCAGATTCGCAGAACGGATACTTTGTTTATTCTGCCGGAAGGCCCCAGAAAGGGTCAGGCAGCGTCAAAATCTACTTTAGCCAAGTGGATTCGACAGGTCATAATACAAGCCTATAGCTTGAGAAGTAGACCGCCTCCGTTCAAAGTTAGGGCGCACTCCACGAGAGCAGTTGGAACTTCATGGGCAGTGCATCACCAGGCCTCCCTGGCTCAAGTCTGTAAGGCCGCAACATGGTCTTCAGTACACACGTTTACTAGGTTCTACCAGGTGGACGTTAGAAGTCAGGAGGATGTCGCCTTTGGGCGCAGTGTGTTGCAGGCCGCAAAAGATCCTCATGTCTGATAGCGCTCAGCTTATATATGGTGTATCCCCCCCCTCATTTGGCATTGCTTTAGGACATCCCATTAGTAATGACTATGTCGCTCTGTGTCCCGTGATGTACGAGAAAGAAAATAGGATTTTTATAACAGCTTACCTGTAAAATCCTTTTCTTGGAGTACATCACGGGACACAGAGCTCCCGCCCCTCTTTGGGGACACTTATTGCTTTGCTACAAAACTGAGGTGCTCCCGGATGGGAGGGGCTTATATAGGAGGGTACTTCCGGTTTTGGAAGTTGCCAGTGCCAGCACCTGACGGTAACTATATAACCCATTAGTAATGACTATGTCGCTCTGTGTCCCGTGATGTACTCCAAGAAAAGGATTTTACAGGTAAGCTGTTATAAAAATCCTATTTTTATTGGGTCACTTAATACATAGGACTGAACCACACGTCCGGACTAGTGTACTGTTACATGTCTTTTGTTTTTGTTAAGTCTTGTCTGTCCAGTGATGTTCCTTGCATCAAGTTTTATAAATCATCCACAGGTTGGGTACCCACTTGCACTTTATTTAATCTTTATATGTAATAAGGTTTACAGGAATAAATATTTAATTCATAATATTTCTGTTGTTTGATCTATTTTTGTTGCTAAAGTAACCCCTTTGCCTGTCTCTAAACAGGCTCATCCCCTTCCCATTCCCTTTAACTCTAAATAGACAGGTAAGCTGGGTTTGAATACACTTTTACTCCAGCCTTTCACTACCTTTTTAACAGGGAAGTACACTTGGAATAACTTTCTGGTCTCAGGGAACCCCTGCTAAAAATTACTACTCTATATCTACAGTTCACGGTGCATAAGTCTGATGGTAGCTGGCAAGGATGCTTCTTCCCACTAACCACAAATGGAAGAAGCATCCTTGCTAGCTTTATAGGCTGCTAAAAAGATCATTGTCCATTTCTCAAGGAGCCCCTAGCTTCTTCTAGAGGAATCCTAGGGTTCCACAAACCCCTGCGTAAGAAAATCTGCATTAAATTGTAATAAGTGTGGGTACTGTACTGCACATGCACGTACCAGATTCCAGATGATTAGAATGAAGATTCAATGATAAAATAGGATTTTTGTACTCACCGTAAAATCCTTTTCTCTGTCGTCCATGGACAGACACAGCTCCTTAATTCTTGACAGTTGGGTTATGTTGCTGTTCATAGGAGAGGACTAGGCAGAACATATTAGTTATCGTAAAACATTAACTTTAACAGAGTTGAACAGCCCCGCCCAGGGGGCGGTCCCTCCGTACATAACATAATTTTACGGTGAGTACAAAAATCCTATTTTCTCTTTTCATCCATGGACGGACACAGCTCCTCAAAGTGGTTGTAAACCCACTTTTTAAACAAAGACCTACAGGTAAGCCTAGATTAAGGCTTACCTGTAGGTGCATGAAATATCTCCTTAACCTACACGGTTAAGGAGATATTTGTATGTAAATGCGGCGACGCTGACGTCACCCCATTCACAAATTCGGCTAGGTCGCAACATTCGACGACGTAGCCGAATTCGACAGCTCACGCGCGCATGAGCGGGGTCACGTCTTCGCCGCTCCGGCCAATCACAGCGCCGGAGCGGCGCTGTGATTGGCTGCAGCGGCGATACCCGGAAGTAACATTCCGGCTATCGCCGCAGCGATGGATGCGGCTAGAGGAGGGACACGGACGACTTCGGGGGCCCCGATCGAAGGTAAGTGGTACATAATGAGCTAGTATGCTAGTCATACTAGCTCATTATAGCTTTGTCTTGCAGGTTAGTAAAAAAAAAAAAAAAAAGTTAAAAGGGTTTACAACCACTTTAATTCTTGACAGTTAGGAAATCCCAAAGCAGTGTCAAAAAAACGAGGGGTGGGCACAGCATCAAAAAAACATTTTCACCCCAAACAAGCAGAGCTCCTCAACGGAGGAGTTGCAACCTCAAAACAGCCACCTGCAAAACTTTGCGGCCGAAGCTAGCATCCGAAGATACACTCACATCAATCTTGTAAAATTTGGAAAAAGCGTAAACGGACGACCAGGTCGCCGCCTTAAACACTTGTGATACAGATGATTGAAGTCGGAAAGCCAAAGAGGCACCAAAAGCCCTGGTCGAATGCACCGTAATGGGAAAGAGAGGCGCCCGCCCCTAAGGGCATAGGCCTTGATGACGGTCCGCCTGATCCACTGAGAAATGGTGGCCGACGAGACCGCCAGGTCCCTTTTGTGGACCGGACACCGACACAAACAGTGAGTCAGACCTCCGAAATGGAGCCGTAACAGACAGGTACACCCGCAAGGCCCGTACCACGTCCAAAGTGTGGAGCGCAGACTCTCTGGGATGCGATGACTGAGGACACAAGGATGGAAGTAAAATGTCCTCATTCAGGTGAAAAGCCGAAATCACCTGTGGAAGAAACTAAGGTCGCGGGCGTAGTACCGCTAAATCCTTATGGAGGATCAAACGTGGGGACTTGCAAGGCAAGGCAACCAATTCAGAAACCCTTCTGACAGAAGTAATGCTTCTTCCCGTCCACCGCAGGATAACCAGAAGGTTGACATAAGCCACAGCCGTGGCATTGTCCGACTGGAACCTGATCGGGCGGCCATGTAGTCTCCACGACTTCCTGATCGTCCGAAGTTCCAGAACATTGACCGTCAGATGTGATTCGTCCAGAGTCCAGCGACCTGGACCGACAGGACCCCCCAACCTCCCTTCAATAGAAAAGAAGGGAAAAACTTCCCGGACAGAAGTCCCGGAATGTCAGCCATCAAGTCAGAGAGGCCCTGACTAGGCGATTCATCTGAATCTGATGATCCAGAGACAATGGGGATGTGTTCCATAGGACCGAATCCCCCCTCCGAGTGTGGACTCCGACAAACGGTGCTGCCTCGAAGGAGGCCATCATGAGACCCATTTCACAGCCCCCTGGAGCATCCGCAACTTTTCTGGAGGAAGAAAAATCCCAGCCTCTGATGAGCACAGAACCAGCCCCAGGATGGTGACTGACTATAGACACGTCTTCCTTTAATTCTAAACTGAAAACAGGTTATAAAAAGAAGACCATGCAGAGACCAATGAAGACAATGCCATGTTGACTCAGCAAGGCTAGAATCGGAGCGAGCGCCCTGGCGAAAACTCCCGGTACCGCTAGGTCAAAATGGAGTCATAAATTAATAGTGGTTCTCCCTGACCGCTAATCACAGGAACCTCTGGTGCCTGTCGCATCTGGGGACATGCCAGCTCGCATCCCTGAAGTCCAGGGATGTCCCTAGACGGAGCGAACCGACTCCATCCTGAATTTCTAAAACCCCCACCCAGTCTTGAACTGCCCCATCAGGGCAGTCCGACGAGACTGTAGGACAAAGTAACCATCCAGTGAATAAGAAAGAAAACATCGATCTTTTATGAAGCAACCACTTCACAAACTCCGTGGTCGTAAAAACCGGACGGCTATACAAAGGCATTCAGGGCCTTGAGGCCTAAGAGCCATGAACAGATCTGAATCTGTCCTGCAGCGGTATGGGTATGACAACGCCCAAGAAACACCGCAATATATTGGAGAAGGAAGGTCCCAGCTTACGAGGCGCCTCTACTGTTAGCCAAAGAAAGGCAAATCTGTCAGAGCTTCCCTAGAAACTCGGTCAGCGGACCAGTATATCAGCCTTTTCAGGTGGCGCAAAACCACCCCAGGCACAGAGGCCCTAGAGGCTAAAGCAGTCGCAGTGCACCTGCTGGTCGACTTATAGAGGAAGCTGATGCTCCTCCACTGCCTGGTACAAAAGCTTTGCCCAGTCATTGAGTGTCAGAGACACCAGAGACGCAGCCACTAACGGGTGTAATGCTGACCTCAGCATGGCGAACACAGTCCGAGCCATCGCTTCTGATCACCTACGAAAGGCAGGTGACCCCCCTGCCGGGAAAGTGGTACCCCTGATACCAGGGGTCAACTTCATAGGCAAAAACACATATCCTTATGAAAATGTTCTACAAGGAATAGCGTGCGTTGAGGGACCAAAAAGGACCTCTACGACAAACCCAGTCCCTATCTATGAAGAGTCGGCACGCTTCTTCAATATAGAGTGGGTCGAGTGCGACCCAAAAAAGGGACTGACACCTTCCAGCAGCTACTTCATTGATAAGTGTTATAAAAGGGTACCAATAGGTACAACTAAACTAATATATAAAGTGCTAATAAACAGTGCTAATATAAAGTGACATATATATGACATACAGCAGCTAACTTCTATAGTGTAACCAACACAACTAACAAAAATAGAAAAATATTGAAGCAGCGCTAAATGTCCATGTGTAAACAAATAATTAAAGTGAAAACGTGCTATAATCCAATAGAATTACTAATGGTATGTGCAAAAATGTGCAAAAATTGTAGAATATTAATGTGTCCCAAAAAGTAATAAAAAAGTCTCCCAAAAGAGTAAAAGTATCCAGCAACCAAAGACCGGAGAGAAGGAAAAGAACAGGTGTGGAAGTCCAGCTGTTGCTTGTACCTGGAGTGCACTTGTCCTGGAGCCCTGCACACACCTGTCTAAAACTCCCTATGCGTGACGGCAGACATCAGTAGAAGACTTCCTCCTAAAGAGGGAAATAAATACCAAACACTACAAGTTATATTATAGGAAGACACGGTGGGAAGCGATGGAAGAGGGGGCAGCAATCCCTGTTTGTGTATAAGAATAGGAGAGCATCACCTGGAGTGTTGGGGATCCATTAAGGCTTTATCTGACCCCTTGGGATCCATCAGTAAGGTGGGGGGAGGATACCTGTTATGGCTCATTTCCTACTGATTTCCTATTGATGTGACAAGCTGGACTTCCACACCTGTTCTTTTCCTTCTCTCCGGTCTTTGGTTGTTGGATACTTTTACTCTTTTGGGAGACTTTTTTATTACTTTTTGGGACACATTAATATTCTATAATTTTGGCAATTTTTGCACATACCATTAGTAATTCTATTGGATTATAGCACGTTTTCACTTTAATTATTTGTCTACACATGGACATTTAGCACTGTTTCAATATTTTTCTATTTTCATTGATAAGTGCTGATTGTACAAACACATAGTTTATACTGTGTATTGCGCCAAAACGCGCAATTGGAGCGTGGGAGGAAACCCACTCAGCCACAGAGAGCATAATACATAGACATACGGTGTATGTATTTTAGTATGTGTGAATAAACATATTGAACATGTTTATGCTGTGCATAGCCCAGAAGGCGCACATACCATTGGAGCGTGGGAGGAAACTGGAGCACCCGGAGGAAACCCACGCAGACACAGAGAGCAATAATACATACATTCAGTGTTGTGTATAAACATATTGCGTATGTTCATACTGTGTATTGCGCCGAAGGCGCTCATGACATCGAGCGTGGGAGAAAACCGGAGCACCCGGAGGAAACCCACGCAGACACAGAGAATAAACATACAGACATATGCTGTGAATGTCTTTAGTGTCGTATATAAACATATTGTTTATGTTTATAATGTGCATTGCGCCAAAGGCCTGCATGTCACAGGAGTGTGGGAGGAAACCGGAGCACCCGGAGGAAACCCATGCGGATACTATAAACATAATTGTGTATGTTTAAACTATGGCGCAGAGGGCGCTTAATCCTCTCTGAATCCAATCTGAGTATAAGTGCTGCCGAAGCAAGCACAAAACTGCACACAAAAAACAACTTCTGACCCTCAGACCAGTGGTCTTGTCAGAGTCAGAGCATCCCTCAGGAAATAGCGGGAAACCACAGGTGGCTGTTGCCTCTCAGATACAGACTCCATGTCACACAGAAAGCTCTCAGGACTAGTCAAACTAATGACCAAAGTCCCCCCCCCCCTCCATGCTGCACCCACCAGGGGGTCACCCAGGGGACACACCTGCCCAGAATGAGACCGCTCAGTGTCATTGCCCGCCTCTATACACTAAAGCCCCGTACACACGATCGGTTTGACTGATGAAAACCGTCCGATGGATGGTTTTCATCAGACCAACCGATCGTGTATGGTACCCATCGGTCTTTTTTCCATCGGTTGTAAAAAATAGAACTTGTTTTAAAATTTTCCGATGGATAAAATTCCGATCGTCTATGGGCAAGTCCATCGGTTAAAAAACCCACGCATGCTTAGAATCAAGTCGACGCATGCTCAGAAGCATTAAACTTCATTTTTCTCGGCTCATCTGAGTGTTTTATGTCACCGCGTTTGGAACGGTCGGTTTTTTGACTGATAGTGTGTGGCCAAGACTGATGAAAAACAGTTTCATCGGATTTCTGATGGACAAATCCATCGGACGAAAATCCATAGGTTATCCGATCGTGTGTACGGGGCTTAAGACTGTGTATCGCTGTAATATGCATGCTGCTCTATAAGCAGTGTGTGTGGAAAAGTGAGGGAAGTTATGAGGAGAATAGTGCTTCCCATCCAGGAGTCAGCACTATAGGCCCACACTGCGCCAAAGATGGCCGCCGGACGCCTCAGGAAAGGGCGCGACCACAAGAAAATGGCCGTCCGCAATAGCAACTGCGCCAGAGCGCGGCCATGGCAAGATGGCCGCCAATGGGAAAAAGCAATGCAATAGAAAACATCTTGAAAGTGGCGCCAGCGCTGTCAAAATGGCGCCCGAGCACCGCAATGTGGATGAGAAGGCCAGGCATGGGCTTCCCCGGAGTAGAGCACCCCCCACTGAGGAACGAGCTACGACACCACGCGGACCCCCACCGGGACCCGGAGCCCCCCTACAGGTACGCCCCGGTCGCAGCCAGCCCCGCTGGGGCAGAAGGGATAAAGGTGACAGAAAACAGGGAAGGGGAGAACAGGAGAACCCCCTTTCCCAGGAATGCCCAGCTGTTCACACCCGCCGAGGCAGGGGGAACTGTACTTACCCGTCCAAACGAGGACCTGCTGGTGCGTTCCTGACAGGCCTACAACCGAGTGGTACAGAGTAGCTGTCGGCCCGGTCCACTGTGAGTGAGACAGCAAGCAGCCCAGTCATATGTGGACCCTGGAGCAGAAGCTCACCTGCCACCCCTGGAGTCATGGGGTATGTCGTGACAGACCTGATGCCTATTTGCAAGGGACTGTAACACGCTCGATGGCCAGACTGGGGGGACTACAAGGATCTATAATATCCTGCCTGTCATGCCAAGCCGGCAGTTGATAGAAGATCTTAAAAATAAAATAAGATAAAATAAAATAAACATTTCTTCAGGACTCAGGTCCCAAAGGGAGCCACGTCCATCTCCTCTGCTAGGCAGAAAGAAAAAAAAAACTGAGGCTGCTGACTGCAGGTAGGAGGGTTATGTACGGAGGGACCGCCCCCTGGGCAGGGCTGTTCAACTCTGTTAAAGTTACATGTTTTAAGATAACCAACATGTTCTGCCTAGTCCTCTCCTATGAACAGAAACATAACCCGACTGTCAAGAATTAAGGAGCTGTGTCCGTCCATGGATTAAAAGAGAAATAACTGCATATATGCTGTCCTTTTTGCTTTGAAAGCAGAGTGCATGGGTTTTTAGGCCCGCTGGTTTGCTGGTGGATTTTATTTTATTTATTTTTTCAGATAAAATTCTGATACATGCATGCCTAATGCCTGGTACACATGGACCGAATATCGTCCAGTACAACAGAAACCGTCCGACAGCAGGGACACGGATCTACTATGCCTTCCCTTATTAAAAGCACCTCTCTTACAGTACACAAGCACTGCCCAGGAACACATTTAACCCTTTGATTGCCACTGATGTTAACCCCTTCCCAACCTGTGTCATTGGTACAGTGACAGTGCATAATGATCACTTTATTCGTATCACTGGTCCCTAAAAGTGTCAAAAGCGTCTGAATTGTCCGCCGCAATATCACAGACCCAATATAAGTCGCTGATTGCCGCTATTACTAGTAAAAAAACGTAAATAAATAAAAATATCCCATGGTTTGAAGACGCTATTACTTTTGCACAAAGCAATCAATATACGCTTATTGGGATTTTTTTTAACAAAAATATGTAGCAGAATATATATTGGTCTAAACTGATGAAGAAATATGACTTTTTACATTTATTGGATATGTTTTAAAGCAGAAAGTTACAAATATATATATATATATTTTTAATTGTCTGCCTTTTTTTTATAGTGCAAAAAATAAAAACCGCAGAGGTGATCAAATACCACCAAAAGAAAGATCTATTTGTATGGAAAAAGGACAAATGTTTTATTTGGGTACAGCGTCGCACGACCGTGCAATTGTCAGTTAAAGTAACAGTGCCGCATCGCAAAAAAATGTCCCGGTCATTGAGCAGCGAACTCTTCCAGGGGTTAAAGTGGTTAACTCAAACAGCAAGCTAGGACCACCCAGCACACATTAAACATTGTACAATTAGCCAGATAGGTTCAGGAAACCTGACTGCTGTGAACATGTATGATCCATGCACTTATGTTGGCTAATGATACAAGCAAATTCTAGCTATTTGGCTATGCTTTTCTTATTTTACTTTAGCAAATCAAACGTATTGTGTTTTATACTGCGTTAACATATACAGTATATGAAAGACGTACATTCAGACATTTCATAACTCTGTAAGAAATATTTCTTTTTGAACCAGCCCACTAACACCCTTGCATTCTGACAGAGGAGTGGAAAAGCACATACACTGTGCAGCACTGACAGATCGGAAGCAGAGCTTGACTATGCAGATAAAAACTAGGGTTGTCCCCTATACAAACTGTAAACCAGGTTTAGGCCATCTTTGAGAGATGGAGATCTACCTGAACAACATTAAAAAGAGAAAAGATCACCAAGGTTTGGTGCCCCTCGTTTTTCAAGAAATTAACTAACCAAATAGTAAAGAAAACCTAGAAAAACATAATAAAACAAATGTTACTGTAAAAATATAAACTTATTCCACCCTAAAAAATGGACAGTGTCAGTCAGTAGAGCAGTGGACAATGTCAGCAGGGTAGTGGATGGTGTGTGGACAGGGTCAGTAGAGCAAAGGATGGTGTCAGTAGGGCAGAAGTTGGTGCCAGTAAGGCAGAGGTTGGTATCAGTAGAGTGGTGTATGGCATCAGTAAGTAGAGTGGTGGACTTTGTCAGTAGGGCAGAGGTTGGTATCAGTAGAGTGGTGTACGGCGTCAGTCAGGCGAGCTGTGGACTTTGTCAGTAGGGCAGAGGTTGGTATCAGTAGAGGTGGACTTTGTCAGTAGGGCAGAGGTTGGCATCAGTAGAGTGGAGTACGGCGTCAGTCAGTAGATCTGTGGACTTTGTCAGTAGGGCAGAGGACGGTGACAGTAGTGCAGAAGATGGTGTCAGTAGAGCAGAGGATGGTGTCAGTAGAACAGAGGATGGTGTCAGTGAAGTGGTGTATGGCATCAGTCAGTAGGGCAAAGGATGGTGCCATTAGGGCAGAAGTTGGTGCCAGTGAAGAGGTGTACAGCATCAGTCAGTAGGGCTGTGGACTTTTTCAGTAGGGCAAAGGACGGTGTCAGTAGAGCAGTGGATAGTGTCAGTAGGGCAGTTGACTGTGCCAGTAGTTTTTTATTTGTATTATTTAATTATTTTATCTTTTTTTATAATTTTTTACAATGCATTTATTTTGTTCACAATTTTTTAGCAGCCCTATTGGGGGGTTTTGGTAAAATATTTAGACCCCTGATGTCTTACTTTTGAGACCGAGAAAGGAGGTCAAACTAAAGCATAGTAAACAGTTTACTATGTTTCAGCAATGAACACAGTGAGTGATCAGTACCAGTCCCTCACTGTGTTCATTCAGAAAAGATATAGGGACGGTTAATGACATACTTACCGGCCCCTTCACCTGCAGAAACTGGCAGGAGAAGAGAAGTGGGGATGCAGGCAGCGCTGCGAGGGGGTGGGAACCAGGGAAGCACAGAGGGGGGATCAGGCAGCAGAAGTAAGGGGAACATTGACAGGAGGGAAGCGGAAGTGGCATTTACTGGAACTGATCCCCTGTATTTTCCTCCTGCAGCTGAATGCTGGCAGTAGGGAGAGGAAGATAAGCTGGCTTTTAGCTGCTGCAGGAGGAAAATACACATGATCT
This sequence comes from Rana muscosa, assembly GCA_029206835.1. Classification (NCBI taxonomy): domain Eukaryota; kingdom Metazoa; phylum Chordata; class Amphibia; order Anura; family Ranidae; genus Rana; species Rana muscosa. The sequence goes on from CM055117.1 coordinate 1,028,586,770, forward strand.
GTTCCAGTAAATGCCGCCATCACTCCTGTCCAGGTTCTGGGGGTCAGCAAGGAAGGGACGCAATCTACCCGTCACCTTGCTGCAATAGACGGGTTGCCGACACCCCCTATATACAATTATAAACTATACATTGAAACGTTTTTAACATATGAAATATATGTGTCACACTTTTGGGAACCCTGCTAATAACCTGTTCAGTAAAAATTTATAAACAAAAAGGGAAAAAAAATGTTGTCTAAAGTTGTAATAGGTGTGCAGAGAAGTGGCTGTTTTTTTTTCTCTTCTGTGAAAAATATCACAGTTGCTGTATGCAGAAAACATCTTTTAGATTAATTGTAAACATGTTTTCACTTCTTATTTCAGGGCTGATTAATATACAGAGAGAGCTCTCTGCCAGTCAAAGCTGCTTCAGGGCTGCTTGATAAATTACCTTGCATGCACACTCTCAAGCAATCAGCAAAATTTGTTGATGTTTTCTGAATGATACATCGTGAAAACCACCTGAAAGGAGGGAGAAAATATACAAATATATATTAAAGAAAATGCAAACGCAATTGCAGTTCTAAAAATCTCATTCATTCAGTGAGCATCAGAATGACTAGTGCTGCAAAACAGCCTGGAGTCTAGAAAACAGCTACCCATTAAAAAGATATGCTGTTTCTCAATAAACTGCAGTTATACAAAGTGTAAAGTATGGAGGGGAAAGAAAATAGGAGGCTCCTCCTTGCTGTAAAAGCGATTTTTAAAGTGTACGGCCCCTTTCACGCGGGCGGACCGCTCAGGTCCGCCTGTCAGTTTTTTAGGCGGACCTGAACGGACGCTCCGTGCACCTCTATGGAGCCACGGATGTCAGCGGTGACATGCCCGCTGACATCCGACCCGCTCCAACCCCTATTTTTCATCCGTCTGGCGGATCGGATGACAATAGACTCTACGGACCGTCGTCATCCGATCCCCCATGGGGGAGAGCAGCGCTCTGACAGGTTGGTCCCTGCACATTGTGCGGAGACAGACCTGTCATCTGCCTGCTTAGCGGGGATCGATCCACGAAGAGCAAAGCGGAGCCCGCACACGGACACGTCCGTGTGAAAGGGCCCTACCTGTTTCACATACAGAAAATAAATCTGCCATTACATAAAGGAAAATTCTGCCCCGAACTGATACTTTGGTGACCTGACTCCATTGGCTTTTTACTGCATATATCTCTAAACCACTACCTGGCATAGCTTCACCAAACTGAATTTTGTGTCTTCGCCCCCTTCCAGGAGACAGTGAACATGTCAATACCTTGTTCCTGAGATCACCATTATGTACATTATGGCAAATTGTTTCTTTCTTTATTGATGTACAGGTTGGGTAAAAGCAAGATACACTATATTGTCAAAAGTATTGGGACACCTGCCTTTATACGCACATGAACTTTAAGGACATCCCAGTCTTAGTCTGTGGGTTCAATATTGAGTTGGCCCACTCTTTGCAGCTATAACAGCTTCAACTCCTCTGGGAAGGCTGTCCACAGGGTTTAGGAGCGTGTCTATGGGAATGTTTGACCATTCTTCCAGAATCGCATTTGTGAGGTTAAGTACTGATGTGAACAGAAACCTCCAATATGACCTTTGGATGGTAATCTGCGAGCGGCGTGGGCAGCAGGGAGCTGGAGCCTCAGGGGGCCTCGGGTGGACACCAGCTGGATGACTCGGCATGATGGTGATCTGGAACTGTAGACCTAGGATTCACCTACCACTGGAATCGACCGATCAGAACGCGTTTCGGAAGCACGGCCTCGCCAGCATCAGCTGAGCTGATGAAGGTGTGGGGTAAGAATACTACGGAAGATAAACGCAAGATAGGTGAGCTGATGAAGGAAGCGTGGCAGTACTCCCCTAAACACGTTCTGATTAGCCGATTCCAGTGGTACAGTTCCAGATCTCCCTCACGCCAAGTCATCCAGCCGGCGTCCACCTGAGGTCCCACGGCGCTCGCAGCTCACCATCCAAGGGTCATATCGGAGGTTTCAATTTTCTCCCTGGTCTTGGCAAGCTCGCATCCACTGAGCACTATGTGAGTGCAATCCTATCTTTTCATTAATGATTTTTTTATCCTAAATACATTTATATTGCTGTACTGTGACTCGCCTGCCACTTCTCTCCCCTCTCTTCCCTGCATCCTTTTGATGTCTCTACTTTGTACTAGTATTAATGTAAGATATATGAGCATTTGCATACTATTGTTGCAACTACTAGGATTGTAGCGCTGAATTACACACAAGCTGTGTGTGTTTTTTTATTTTTAAGTTAGGGTAAGAATACTACAGCTGTATAATGCAGAGATACAGTAAGAATGGCATCTGTCACATTTAATACAGCTGTGTTATGAGGGGCTTTTTATAGTGAAAGTACAGTTTGGAAGACCCAGTGTTTACATATATCTGCCTCTGTATGGTACATGAGCACTGACATCACACATCCTACTAAAGCAGACACATATCTGTTCTTTACATTATCTATTTACGCAATCTATAGGGGACATGTCTATGTCCCACACTGACTATATCAAATCCTGTATAATAATATCAGGAACAGCATCAGAGATGTCTTCTTTTCCACAACTGATTTGTATTGTTTTTTTGGTCATGAGACTGAGTGGATCTCCAGGGAAAAATAGGATTTTTGTACTCACCGTAAAATCCCTTTCTCTGACATCCATGGACGGACACAGCCTTCTTATACTCTTAACTGTAGGGTTATGCTCCTATCTATTAGGAGAGGACTAGGCAGACATGTTAATAGTTAAAAACATTAATCTTTAGCACAGCTGAACAGCCTCGCCCGGGGGCGGTCCCTCTGGTCATAACCCCTCACAGAGCAGTTAGCAGCTCAGTTCGTCAAAAAGCAGTACAAACTTAAAATTAGGGGTGGGTGCTGTGTCCGTCCATGGACGTCAGAGAAAAGGATTTTATGGTGAGTACAAAAATCCTATTTTCTCTTTCGTCCATGGACGGACATAGCCTTCTTATACTCTTAACTGTAGGGACGTCCCCAATCAGTATCAAAAAAACGAGGGGTGGGAACAGCAATCAAAAACTAACGTCACCCCAACGCAACCAGAGCTCCTCAACAGGAGGAGTTGCAACCTTTTGCGGCTAAAGGAAGCATCCGAAGATGCACTCACATCAACCTTATAAAACTTGGTGAAAGTGTGAATGGACGACCAGGTCGCCGCTTTGCACACCTGTGAGACAGACGCTTGATGTCGGAAGGCCCAGGAAGCACCAATTGCCCTGGTCGAATGTGCTGTGACAGGAAAAGGAGGCGCCCTCCCCTTCAGGGCGTAGGCCTGAACCACGATCTATCTGATCCACCAAGAAATGGTGGCCGACGAGACCGCCAGGCCCTTCTTGGGACCAGACACTGACACGAACAGTGAGTCTGACCTCCGAAACTAAGCCGTAACAGACAGATACACTCGTAGAGCACGTACCACGTCTAGGGAATGAAACGCAGCCTTTTTGGGATTCGACGGCCGAGGACACAAGGATGGAAGTACAATGTCCTCGTTTAGATGAAAGGCCGAAACTACCTTTGGTAGAAACGAAGGCTGTGGGCGCAGCACCGCTTTATCTCTATGTAGGATTAAGTAGGGGGACTTGTAAGACAAGGCCGCTAAATCAGAAACCCGTCTAACCGAAGTAATGGCTACCAGAAAAACAACATTCTGGGAGAGAGTCAAGAGCGGAATCTCCCTGATGTTCTCAAAGGGGGGTTCCTGAAGTGCCGAAAGCACCAGATTCAGATACCACGGAGTTAGTGGTGATCGAACCGGCGGAGCCACATGTCGAACCCCTTGGACAAAGGTCCCCACCAGGGAGTGAGTCGCCAAGGGTCATTGAAAGAAAACAGCCAATGCTGAAATCTGCCCCTTAATGGTGCCTAAGGCAAGTTTCTGATCCACGCCACGCTGTAAAAACAACAGGATCCTAGAAACCAAATAAGCACGTGGGTGCCACCCCATCTCATCACACAGAGATGTAGGCCTCTGTGACCAAGTGGAGAGGCAGTGCCTGATCGCCTGGAGCTCCAGAACATTGATCGGCAGGCGAGATTCTTCCTGTGTCTAGCGACCCTGTGTCGACCGAACACCCCAAACTCCTCCCCAACCGGTCAGGCTGGCGTCCGTCGTGATCACCGTCCACTGCAAGGGAAGAAACGACTTCCCGGACTGAAGAGCCGGAGATCTCAGCCACCAGACCAGGGAGGCCCTGACTAGTTGGCTCACCCGGATTTGACAATCCAGGGACAACGGAGACTTGTCCCATTTGGACAGGATCTCCTTCTGCAAGACTCAAGACTGTGGAATTGAGCATACGATACCGCCTCGAAAGAAGCTACCATCAGGCCCAAGACCTGCATGCAAAAGTGGAGAGATGACCATTTGCGGGATTCTAGCAGCTTCACCGCAGTCCGAAGAGTCTGAAACTTTTCCAAAGGGAGAAAAACTCTCGCCTTTGAGGAGTCTAGAATCAACCCCAGATATTCTAGGTGCTGAATTGGCACCAACACTGAGTTCTTGAAGTTCAGCACCCAGACAAATTCTCGGAGGGTCTGACTGGCAATCGCCACGTCCTCCTCCAATTCTGAGCTTGAAGCAGCTCTCAGAAGTAGATCGTCCAAATAGCCTACGATGGCGATCCCTCGCTGTCTCAGCAAGGCCAGAATCGGGGCCAGCACCTTGGTGAACACTCTCGGCGCCGACGCCAGGCCAAAGGGAAGAGCCACGAATTGATAGTGGTCAGCCCCTACTGCAAAGCGCAGGAACCTCTGGTGTCCGGTGAAAACGGGGACATGCAAGGAAGCGTCCGAGCCGGAAGAAGAGGAAGGTTTGAGGGAAAGAATCTGTTTGGTGGACAAGAAAGAAACTCTATCTTGTACCCCGATGAAACCATTTCGCAGACCCACCGGTCGGAAAGCAGGGAGGTCCACCGAGCCGCAAACTCGTGAAGATGTCCCCCCATCCGGGAATCGGGCGGGGGCAGACCTTTATGCAGAAGCAGGTTTGTTCGCAGGCTTGTCTTGCTTGCGAACCCAGGGACGCTTCTGTCCCCCATATGAGCCCTTGTTGGCCTGAAAAGGTCCGCCTGCTGACAAAAAAAGCGCTTTTGCGTGGAAAAGGAGGGCCCCTGTCTACGTCTCGGCTCTTTATCTTTTCTGGACTGAGGGAGTAGCGTGCTCTTACCTCCAGGCTCCAAATAGCCTCTCTCCCTTGAAGGGCAAGTCTGCCAGAGCCTTCTTAGAAGCCTGGTCCGCAGACCAGGATTTTAGCCAAATCAGGCGCCGCAGAACTACTGCAGACACTGAGGCTCTGGAAATCAAAGGAGCAGCACCCAGGGCTGCATCACAGATATATTTGAGGCCATGCACTAACTGGTCAGCTAGTTCCACGCAGCCTGGGAGGAGCCTGATGTTCCTCCAACTCCTGGTGCAATAACCTTGCCCACTCAGTCAGAGTTTGTGACACCAGTGCTGTGGCTAAAATAAGCCACAATAATGATCCCAGCAAGGTGCATAAGGACCGGCCCACCGCCTCAGATCTCCTATCGGCAGGATCCTTAAATGCAGCGGACCCTTCCACCGGAATCGTGGTCATTTTGTTTAACCTAGATACCGGGGGGTCCACAACCGGGGGAGATGCCCATTTTTTCAGAAGGCTCTCCTCAAAGGGATAACGGACTGCCAAGCGTTTTGGGACCGAGAAGGTCCTCTGCGGCCGTTCCCATTCCTTGTCTATGAACTTGTCAAAATAAGTCACATAAGGAAAAACTTTTACAGTGCGGGCCGGCTTATGGGACCCAAAAGGGACAGATACCTAAGCAGAAGTCCCAGCCCTATCCTCCAGTTTGAGGGTTTCCCGCACTGCGGTGATAAATGCTCCAACAAGTGCCTTATCCTGCACTGCGCTGACCCGGACATGGAGTCACTCTCACTGTCCGAATGGTCCTGGTCCGCATCCTCTGATACCTCAGAACAGGGGCCCTGGGCCCCAGCCCGGCCCAAGTCTGAGTTAGAGCTATCCCCAGAAGGTGGGGGGAGGGGGCGCTTTTTACCCCCCTTGCGCCCACACACCGCTTCCACCCTGGCAACAAATGACTCCAGGACTGCCGACCAAGTGACCCCAGGAACCGCAGGTGCAGGGACACCGGTTGCTACTACTGGAATATCTGGGGAAGAAACGCCAGCTTCTGACCCGCTCACTTGACATCCCTAGGGACTACAGTCAAGTATAAAGTACTTAAAAAGCGGCCCACCCTTCGCGCTGTAACCGACCAGGGGACTCACCACCCTGACCAGAACCACTCAGCTCAGTGCTGCGTTACGCTGCCTCTCTCCACACAGCGTGTGTGTCTGGGTGTCTCTGAGGTAAAAACTGTGCTATCCGCGCCGTTCAGAAGCCATTAGGAACACTAGAGGCCAAAACCTACACCAAAATGGCTGCCATTAGCCTCATAGAAAACCGCGCGGGCCTCAAGAAAATGGCCGCCCGCTAAGAATGCCTGCGACACAGCGCGACAACAAGAAAATGGCCGCCCGCTGTATTGCTATAACAGCGGCATGGCCACAGGAAAATGGCGCCAATTCAAACGAAAGCGCCGCTAAACATAATGAGGCGGACGAGAAGGCCAGACAACACAGTGGCCCTCCTCTACTAGGCAGAAAAAAACTTAGCTGCTAACTGCTGTGTGAGGGGTTATGACCAGAGGGACCGCCCCCTGGGCGGGGCTGTTCAGCTGTGCTAAAGATTAATGTTTTTAACTATTAACATGTCTGCCTAGTCCTCTCCTAATAGACAGGAGCATAACCCTACAGTTAAGAGTATAAGAAGGCTGTGTCCGTCCATGGACGAAAGAGAAACAATGTTTGTGACCCCTCAGATCATAGCATTAAAAATATCCTTCCAACACACAAGAGCCCTGGGATGTCTTAGGACAAGGTGGTACAATTAGAAATTAGACCTGATCCACTTAAGCTCCGTACACACGGTCGGACTTTTGGCCAACAAACTTCATTTTGAGCAAGTTGGACCAACAATCCGACCATGTGTACGCTCCATTGGACAAACTTTTTTTGCTTTTTTCTTGTTTTCATCGGACAAAAGTTGGGTCTGCAAACGGACAAACTTTTGCCCAACAAAAGTCCGATGGAGCAAAGTCCGACCGTGTGTACAGAAAACCATCTGACTTTTGTCCGATGGACAAAACAAATAATGTTACAATCAACCAACAATAGCAGAAGTTGACCAAAGGGTGGCGGTAAAGAGCAGAAAAGAGCAGAAAAGCCATGTGATGTTGCAAAAAGTTTTGAGAAAGTTTGCAGAAAAGTCAGGGCGTGTGTATGCTATGGGTGTTCCCGACCAACTCCGTTCGGACAAAAAAACACGGAAAAGTCCGATGGAAGTCCGACCGTGTGTATGGGGCTTAACTTGTGAAATCTACTCCTAGAAAATAACTATAAAATACAATACACCTCAACGGCAATTACTGTATTTCAGTGAACAGCAGTCTACAAGTCACCAAGGAATATCAAGATGGGAGTCTCTCTGTTCTGTAACAGACAGAGACCCCTGTGTAACAGCATGGCTTGGTGCACATCAACAAAGGATTTCCATTGTTGCCATGCAGGGCAAAGTAAATTATTCACTTTATTGCCTGTCTCCTGTGCTGCTTATACTCGTTTTCCTTTCACCCTTCTGCCACTCCATCTACTTGCCCCCACCAAAAAAGTAAATAGTAATTCTGGGTGTAGGGATCATAAGGGACCACGTGCTGTTTAGTGGAGGTAGGGGAAAGCCCTGTGTGTCCTCCAAGTCACAGGGTGACCTAAAATGACTAAGGCTCGGTTCACATATTTGCAAATTGAATGCATTTATAACCGCATCCAATTCGCATAATATATGAATCGGACTTGCTTTCATACATGTGTGGGGCGGCCATAGTGGGATTTTAGGTCCGGTTCAGGTGAGATTTCAAGTAAAAAATTTGCAGACCCCCAACTACTGCCTTGGTCCCACGTGATGAATTCAACTAACACTGGACACCCAAACCTTGGTCACACCTACAAAGATTGGTCTTTGATCTGTCTCCTGGTCGCACGGAGAACCATACTAAAGCAATGGACTTCATCTCACTGCCCTACTACCACTCAAATCAAACGGGACCTCCTTCTTCTCCTATTTAAAGAAAGAGCTAATGCAGACTTCACACGTGCAGCCTCTAAAAGCCATTTTTTACTCCGTGTGGGAACCCTTCATGCGTTCAGCATTATCTCCAGAGGATATAGCCAGCTTTGATCAGTACTCTTTCTCATACCTCAAATCCCCCCCCCCCCTTCTTCATGCCCAGGAGAGGAAATTTCCCCTGACGGACAATCCGTCACCAACGATCTCTAATTGTTACCCGAACTAAGCATACTCATAATTTACTTCTCTGGACTTGGCTATTACCCCCCCCCCCCCCACCCTACACCCCTGTGTTATTCTTTGCCATTTTGGTTGGTTATTCTTCTTGTAATACTTGTAACTCTAGGTAGATACTCTACTATACGATCCATCCAGCTACCATCTAGTTGACAACAGATAAAGTTCGTAGGTCTTTTGATCTCTATTTTTCTACATATTTCACTGATATACCACTCTGATTTGTCCTATAAGTTTCCTAGATTACAATGCTTATATTTTACGTTTATTCTTACATTTATTTACCTCCCTTTGTTTTTCTCTAATTGAAAATTGCTTTGTAACATGTCTTTCAACTGCTGTTATTTTCATATAACCTAAGAAAAGATTTTTGAAAAAAAAAAAAAAAAATTGCACCTGAACCAGTGAGCACAGAACCGCACCGGACTGTCGCACTGAAACAGCGGCCGCATATGTTATGTTATCCCAGCCTAATAGCAGAGGTGATTTTTGGCACTTTACTTAACCTGTTGATTTGCCCCATGCAGATTCATTTTTCCTAGTAATATTTGTCTAAAACCTTTCTGTATTCTTCATGGACAAATGAACTTTTAACGTGAAAAGGCCCATTTATTCAGACTGCTGTCTAGTGTATATAGGCTAAGCTGGCTTAAATCAGTAGACAAAGCGAGACGCAATGAAAAAGAAACACACAACTGAAACAGAATTTGTTGCCCAATTACCAATTTAACAAACAGCTAACACTAAATAGATCTTACTTTGTGAGCCTGGCATTGGTGCTGGCCACAAACCCAACAATTGATTGAGATTTATCCACTGCATCTTTGCTGACATCTATCCCGACCACCATCAGGGACTTGAGCTGTGGAAATATATTCAGCCATTAATTCTTAGAATGCATTAGTTCGTCAGGTACTGTCAAGGTGAATGAACAGTAACTCACAGGGATCTCCACAGCCCACAGCTCCCCTCCCATCTTGCAGATCATTTGCATGGCAATTTTGCTGGCAATGCTCATTAGCATGTGTTGTTTGCTCAGTGTACGGCTCTGCACACACTGGCTGGGAATGGGCATCTCCACGCTCAGGAACTTCTTAATAGAATCATAATTATCTTTTGAGATAGATGGCAGAATGCAAAACACCTGGGCAGAATGACAAAATCACAAAATAGTAATATCATTAGTAATATCATCCATAACAGCAGTCTTCCACTCTATACATGCACTGCGCCTTCTTGTACAGAGCTCTCCTTAGTTCACCTGTGATTAGCAGAGTTTCTACGGCCATGATTCTCATGATGTGATGCAGATGATGGGGTGCACACCCTGCCACTGCTTGCAGGAATAGATACAAACAAAGAAATCAGATTGCTGCACTCCCACACGATGCAATTCGGCTTTATTTAAATATACAAATGTCCATAAAAACAACTCAGCACAGGCAGGGGGGTGACAAGGTTGACGCGTTTCACTTGGAATCTTTGAAAAAGCATGGTTTCCGTGTGAAACGCGTCAACCTTGTCACCCCCCTGCCTGTGCCGAGTTGTTTTTATGGACATTTGTATTTTTCAATAAAGTCAAATTGCCTCGTGTGGAAGTGCAGCCATCCAATTTCTTTGTTCATACAAAGCTCTCTTTCATTTAAAGTTGCAACTGTTTGCTGCCCTGCTTAATAAAAGTGGAGGTCAATGCTGCTTGGCCTGTTCCTGTTGTGTGCATTGATTACAGCTGCCAATACCAGTTGAGCATGCCCCCCCCTCACAGTAAGCAATATGTGACTAATGTACAAAAGGGTTCCTATTGTTGTTTCATGAATGTTAGGGTCAGCAGTAAATAATACAATGTGGGATGTTTGATACTTCCAGGATCATTACCAAGAACAAGCATGCAGCAAGTAAGGTGAAAGACACTTTTTCAAGTGAGCTTACAGTATATTGAATTTTCAAAAATTATTGTTCATATTGTTATTACAATACTTATGTCATAAAATGGAAGTGACTATAGAACTCATATATTTTATAGCTTATATGAAATTTCAGTGGTTGGGTTTACTTATATTTTATAGAGTCCACACAGGAAAAAAAAAATGCATTGCATTGCCTTCTATTAAGGGATCCTGTACTGCTAACTATCACTGCTGACCTCTTTCTGAAAATGCTAATTGTCCTAGCTGTATCACTTTAATTGTTAAAAAGCCACTGATCCAAAAAAAACATAAGGAAAGTCAGAATCATGTGAGAAGTCATAATCTGCAGGTTTAATGCAAAAAGTACCGGGAAAAGTAGGCTCATTATCTTATCTAAAACTAGTTGATTACGCAGATTGAGGCCAGATTAAATGCTGATGAATGCTTTACTGTTAGAATTAAAAGGAGTTGTAAACCCTCAAGGGTTTTCAGCCTAATACATATGCATGAAGGTGAAAAACCTCCGTGCTGCACCAGTCCCCCCTTTTTCTTACCTGAGCCCGATTGTTCCAGTGACGGGGACGAGCACAGCATCTCCAGCCCCTGTCTCCCACGGCTGTCAATCAAATCCAATGACGTGGGAGCCAGGGGGGCTGGGCCGAGTCCTGCCGTCTGTGTCAATGGGCGCAGCAGCAGGACTCGGAAGAGCGCCCACACGAGTGCCCCCATGGAAAGCCGCTCTCTGTGGGCGCACTCGAGAAGAGGAGGAGCCAGGAGCGCCGCCGTGGGAACCCCAGTAAAGGAGGATCGGGACCGCTCTGTGCAAAGCCCTTGCACAGAGCAGGTAAGTATAACATGTTTTGTTATTTAAAAAAAAAAAAAAAAACACTAACCTTTACAATCACTTTAAGGACCATTATAGCTACAAATATTATTTTCTAGTTAACGATAGCGATCGGTATTAGAGATGCATCAATATCAGTTATTTCAGAGCAATACTTTTCCTAAAGTACTCGCCGATACCAATACCCATTTTTTTTTTCTTTAGTGCACTGAATTTGACTTTCTACCAAAATTAATTGCATGCGACTTGAAGTCACTATGTCAACCATGTGTTCACACAGGAGCGGTGCAGGAATCCGCATGTGATTCGGACAGGAATCGCACCGCATGCCTGTTCAAATCACATGCGATTTCTTGCAGTGGGATTTAAGCTTATTCACTTTCTATGGACTCAAATCACACCACATGAAAAAGGTATCAGTTTTAGATATCAGTGCATTTGCACGAGTTAAAGCAATCGTGCAAATTCTTAGTATCAGCACTGATACCGGTATTGGTGCAACACTAATCAGTATATTAATTATTTATTTCAAAAGCTTTTATTTATATTTTTCAGATGTCTAACAAAAATGATAGAGGGGTTGGGACAGACCATATAACACTGCTTGAGGTATAGACAGTTTTTTGCCATCAGCATCTCATTATGGAGTCTCACGCACACAAGGCGAGGATCCGCACGCTCGATGGTCAGACAGGGAAGACTACGAGGATACCAGTGTACCCAACCTGTTGCCCAGCCGACAGTTAATTGAAGGTCTCAAAAATAAAATAATAAAATTTCCAAAGGAATAAAAGTTAAAAGTAAAATCTTCCAGGAGACTGGCTCCTGAGAGAGCCACGTCTTCTCCTTCTGCTAGGCAGAAAAAAACTGAGGCTGCTAGCTGCAGGTAGGAGGGTTATGTCCGGAGGGAACGCCCCCTGGGCGGGGCTGTTCAGCTCTGGTTTTCTTCTAGAATGTATGTTTCTAACATCTAACATTCTGCCTAGATCTTCTCCTGCGAGCAGGGACACATACCCACACGTAAACAGTATGAGAGCTGTGTCAGTCCATGGACGATAAGAGAAAATAAGCTTTTTCCTCCAGCCATTTTTTTATTAAAATGTGTCCCTACAATCACATATTTTTGAAAACCATTTTTAGCAAATGTAATGTATGTCATGCAATTTGGACTCACTGCCAGCATCATAATTATGACTTATATTCTAAATATCCTGCAACGGATGATGCAGCGGTTTTCATTCATTAATTTCAAAAGCGAACTCTTATTCCTGCACTTGACAAAATAAAATAAAATCATTTTTAACTGTGCATTTTAAATCTTTCCCTGCTGTTTGATATGAGTACAATAAACATACTTAATCACTAGCTAGAACAGCATTATATAATCCTTAATTTGTGTTTGAGTTGATCAACTTTAGTGAGGCAGGACTGATGATATAGAATCTGTGAAAATGAGGCTTAATTGAGATTCACTGGAATTGCTAAAAAGATTCAATAAAAAAGCGGAGATGGTTTGACATCTTTAAAGATTTACTCCAGCTAAAACAAACTTTAATAAAGGAGATTGTCTGCAGACAGAGAAAAGGCCCTGCCAAAAAACAGAAATGCCTTCTGAGTAAGCACCATTTTACACAAGGCATGCTTGTAAGCAAATGCCACAGCAAATTTAAAGCTGAACTCCAGGTATTGATTTTATTGCATAGTTATATTGGTCCAGCTTGGACCAATGCAAGTATGAATATACCATGCCTATGGGACTGATGTTGAAGTGTAGAATCACTGTAGCAGCTTCAACTGTCTTCTGAGTACCATGCCACATCCTTAAGAGGACACTTTGTATTTTTTCTGAGTGATTGCAAAGCATTCTCTAACTGGATGGGGTGGAGAGGCAGGACAGTGACGTCACGTTATCCACCTTGTCCAATCCGAGAATGGCCTGCATTCAGTGAGAAAAATGCAAGGCATTCTGTAAATGGTCACCCCTTTAACTTTTTTTTCATAATAGCTTCATTTTCAACTATTTGATATTTTGAATGCAAATTTTCTTCTGGTCTCTCCACCTTTTTAAAATGTTTGCCTTTCCACAAAAAATGAAAAGGTGAACACCTTACACCGAGTACCATATAGAAGAATGGCAACCACCCCAATCTATTACTAGCCTTTGCCGCAAGGTGCGCATGGAAGGGCTTTGCAAATCACAAAAAAACTAAACATTTCCCAGCACACTTACCAGCTAGCCTGCAAGAAAACCAAATTGACCCGGTCTAAGAATTCACATTAAAGTGGATTTAAACCCAAATTTTTATTTATTTTTTAATTAAGGCTTGCACCTTGTACAGTATAGGATTTCATGTAATCTGTGCCCAGTCTTGCCACGAAGAGTTAATGCAGCTCTGAGCAGTCCTCTTATCTTTTTTCAGTGAGATAAAAACTGACTCACAGAGAAATAGGAGTCAGTTCTTCCCCCTTGCTGTGAGTGACAGGTGATTTACATATCTCATGCACAAGCCTGAGAGAGACATTCCTTGTACTTCAGATCCCCTCCTCCTTTCTTCTCCAGCTCCCCCAGGATTGGCTGCTCCACACCTCAGCCTAATTGGGCATGCCAAAGTCATGTGGTGACTTTTCTGAGATTTGACTGGATGTTAGTGATCATTGCAGAAGTTCAGTGTAAAGGTCCGTACACACGATCGGATATTCCGACAACAATTGTCCGACGGACGTGTTTTGTTGGACAATCCGACCGCCTGTATGCTCTATCGGACAATTGTTGTCGGAATTTCCGACAACAAATGTTGGCTGTGCATGCTTTCAAATTGTCAGACAAAACATGTGTTCAGTCGGATTATCCGATCGTGTGTACACACATCCGACTAAAATCCAAAGTACAAAAACGCATGCTCCGAACCAATGCTAAACATCAGACAATAGCAGAAGCTGCCCAAAGGGTGGCGGTAAAGAGCTGAAAAACCACGTGGTTTGGTGTATCTTGGATGAAAAAGTTCTGACATGTGTATGCATACCAAGTTCACGGCCAACGCCCCTTCGCACAAAAATCCACGTATTTGTCCGATGGAAGTCCGATCGTGTGTACGAGGCTTAAGAAATACACAGGAGAAAATGTATGTTGACAAGGGAAATGTAGAGGTGGGCAGGGAGTCTAATGACATCATGACTCCACCCACCGAGCTTCGGACAACAGATCCACCCACAGACTCTGCAGTTTTTCGGGTCTCACAACAGACAGAGGGGAGACATTTGACAGGTAAGGATACATGTAGGAGGCATATAGATAACCACTATGGCAGAACTTTAGAAAGGATGAGGGTGGATTTACATCCACTTTAAAAACAGAGTGTTTAGTTGCACACATGAAAATATATGTGAAAGCGACAGTGCCCCACCAAGGCTCCTCTGTATACTGCGGTACCAAATATAGTTTTGAGAGTCTCCAAGTTGAAGCACATATAGCAGGTGAAAAATTAGGGCAGAATGCCTGGAGGGAGCCCACTCCTTCAGCTACACCCCTCTGGGTCCCTGCTGCAATTACCTTTGTGGATAATTAGCTTTCACTGACTGATGCCGCAGTCCGGGGATTTGAACACTGTGGTCTTCTTCAAATTCTTTCATTAGGGAAGGCAGCACAGATCAGAGAGATTCTAATGGGTCAAAGCGGGCACGTGCCAGCAGATGATCAATCAGAATCGATCTGATCTGTCCCAGAAGAAGACCATGGCTTTCAAATCCTTGGATTGCTGCATAGACAAGTGGAAGATAATCATCCACAGAGGTAGGTGCAGTGGGGTTCAAGAAAATGAGGAGCATGTAGAGTGTTAGTTCACCTTTTCATTTTACTGAAAAGGTAAACTTACCCTTCAAAGCTGAAATTCTGAGAAACAGCTACTTACACAGGTTGTGAAGTACATTTTTGTAAATTGTTTTACCTATAAAAAGATTTGTCATATTGTTTGGCCTGTGTTGTGATCCAGGTATGCCTTGCAGACAGCATAGCCAGCTGTTCGGCCTCTCTAAAGATTATGTTGACCATTCAGCATCTTTAGATATAGGCAACACTACAGGATCTCTTTGCTGGTGAAAAGTTAACATTTTGATAATCACCCTACCAGCACATAAATCTTGGGGGTGATGCAAATGAGGTGACTGCTAATAAGAAGTCAAGAAGTTAAGCTCTGGTTCCATTACCTCCTTGAAAAATCTCAAAACCTTATAAAAAAACACCAATATGCACACCTTTTTATCAGGTGTCTTCAGTCAGGTTCGATATCTAAGGATCCGACAGTTAGCAGATCCCAAATGCTACAGAGAGCAGTGCCAATAACTCTCCTGTGAGTCCAAGGTGGGGAACAGAGGTTTGACACTGAGAGGATGTTATTTGACTGACACAGGACATTGTTCAACCAAGAAGAGGCATGGCGTTGCACTGATGGATTGGTAAGTCTACAAGGTACAGTGTCAATAATAATCTGAGAATTTAAGCCCAAGATGCTTTTTTGTTTTTAAGAGCTGTAGGATGATCTCTTTTAAGGTTAATTGACCAAATTGAAATTAGGCTTTAAATCTACCAGCTGCACAGAGATGTATATCAAGCATAGCCCTAAAAGTACTGTGTTAGACTGAAAGCACTGTGCAAATCAAGTAGGATTTTGTACCTGTAAAATCCCTTTCTTGAAGTACAGTACAGGACAGGACATAGGAACTTAGTCTTAATCAAGGGTTATATGCAGCTACCTTCAGGTATTTGGAACTCACAAAAAGCTGCAGGGATATAACTTATGTTAATAACCCCTTCCACTCTCAGCAAGCCTCAGTTTTGTAGCAAGCAATAAGGAAATCATAAAATAGGGAGTGACCCATGTACTGTATTGGAGAAAGGAATTTTACAGGCAAGTCAAAAATCCTATATTCTTGCACCTTTTGTCTAACACCCCTGGTAGAGATGACAGGGAGTGTAGGACACAGAGTGGCATGAAGGCCGGTATAGCAGGTGGCACCAACTAAGGCTTGACAGGAAACTGATGGCCCTGGATCCCCAGACAGGCACCCGGAACTCAGACTCTGTGGCGCTGGATCAGTAGACAGGAGCGTAGCCGAAACACAAGTCAAGGGGTCATTAACAGCCGCACAATGCAGGTCCAGGAACATGAGACTAGAGCAGGATCAGGAAACAGGCCAGAGTTGGTACACAGTCGGCAGCGAGGTACAAGAGCATGAGACAGGAGCAGAGTAAAGGCACAGGCCGAGGTCACAGGTAGGCAGGCAGGATTTCCGAGGAGGGTTGAGGTCAAGCCGGGTCAAACACAGGTAGGCAGAAAACAGATCAGGGCACAGGCAAATAGGAACAAGCTGAAAGACCACTCAGCAATGTGTTCATGTCATTGTTCAGTTTAAATGGGCCGTTTGGCGCCAGTGCATGCACGTGCGCATTTGCGCATGTGCCTGTGCACATTTCTTCTCGTGCACACACTAGCGTGCCCGCATATGCACACCAATGCATGTTTGGATTCAACTGAACTTCTCCTGGAATCATACTGGAAGAACATTTGAAAGAACACCCTGTACAAAGGCCCCCATAAAAGAATCAGGTGGTCACTGAAAGGAACTGCTAAGGCCAATAATAGACACTTGATGCTCCTCAAGGCCCAACCAAGATCCAGAACAGTGGGGAAAGCCAGGATTTGTCCCACGTAATACAGCCTGGTAAGGAATCCCAGTTTCTCAGGCAAAATACAAATCCAAGTAGGTCAGGATGAACTGAACACGCATAGTCACCAGAACAACCACTGTGAAGGCTAGGGAATCCCTAGGTGTAAAACCGGTGGAGCACAGTTCATGAATGAACTTGGAGGCTGAGGGCCACATATGGCATCCTCCACCTGCAACAGAAGTTCTAAAAATAGGATAGTACAGAAACTACTTTTGGGAATTGGTGCAGCGCCGCAAATACGGCATCGCACCGATTTGGACAGTGCCATTGCCAGCAATTGCCGTTGATTTGACATGTAGAATTGCTCCAATGTGAACCTAGGCTTAAACGTATAAATTAAAGGTACCCATATGGAGCCGGAGCTCTCGTTTTTTCTTACTCCAGTGGATATTCCTGTAATTATCTGTTGAATCTTTCAATAAAATCTTTAAGAATCAAAAAAAAATTAAAGCTACCCCCCGCCACATTCTTTACTGTAGTAGCTCAGGTACTCTTAGCCGCAAGGACTGTTATAGCAAGACACTGGAAGAAAAACCAAGCCCCAAACATAGCCGAGGTCATGGCCTTAGTAAGATTATTTTCTCCTACAAACAATTTTTATCTCCTAAATCTGGCCGTGGAGTGTCCTTTGACAAGGAGTGGAAACCGTTGATAGATTGGTGTAATACCAAATCTACTGCCTGCTAACACAGGTTAAGTAATGACTCTTGACAACGGATTAGTATGTAATGAGACTTTTGTTAAGGTGTGGTAGTTGCAGATTGACTCGAGTGGCATTGACGCTGAATTCTGTTGTGTACTACCAATTGTATGCGTTTTTACCATTGGCACTGCGCTACCACTATGACCTCCTTCTTTTGTTATTCCCATATGTTGACCTGCAAGGCAGGATTTAAAAATTAGGATGCCCAATACTTCTTGTACCGTATATACTCGAGTATAAGCCGACCCGAATATAAGCCGAGGCACCTAATTTTACCACAAAAAAATGGGAAAACTTATTGACTCAAGTATAAGCCTAGGGTGTCCATCTGCATGCCTCACTGTGTCCATGTGCATTCCTCACTGTGTCCATGCCTCACTGTGTCCATGCCTCACTGTCACTGTGCCCATGCCTCACTGTCACTGTGCCCATGCCTCACTGTGTCCATGCCTCACTGTGCCAATCTCCCTACCTGAACTCCGGCGCTGTGTGACTAGACTGACGTTTAACATGGGAGTCTATGGAAGGGGTGCCCGGCTTTGCACACTTGTAGAGGAAGAGTGGGGCTACATGTGTGCCAAGTTTGGAATCCAGGGGACCTAGGGCCGGCCGGTACCGGGTCCCCAAAATCACCGGAGAAATTACCGTTTAACATTGGAGTCTATGGAAGGGGTGCCCGGCTTTGAAAAATTGGTGCTCCCCGGCCGTAGGTCCCCCGGACAACAAACTTTGCCAATCTCCCTACCCAAACCCAGGCGCTGTGTGACTAGACTGACCTTTAACATGGGAGTCTATGGAAGGGGTGCCCATCTTTGAAAAACTTTGCACACTTGTAGAGGAAGAGTGGGGCTACATGTGTGCCAAGTTTGGGGTCCAGGGGACCTAGGGCCGGCCGGTACCGGGTCCCCAAAATCACCGTTTAACATTGGAGTCTATAGAAGGGGTGCCCGGTTTGAAAAATTGGTGCTCCCCGGCCGTAGGTCCCCCGGACAACAAACTTTGCCAATCTCCCTACCTGAACTCCGGCGCTGTGTGACTAGACTGACCTTTAACATAGGAGTCTATGGAAGGGGTGCCCAGCTTTGAAAAACTTTGCACACTTGTAGAGGAAGAGTGGGGCTACATGTGTGCCAAGTTTGGGGTCCAGGGGACCTAGGGCCGGCCGATACCGGGTCCCCAAAATCACCGGAGAAATTACCGTTTAACATTGGAGTCTATAGAAGGGGTGCCCAGTTTGAAAAATTGTGCCAAGTTTGGGGTCCAGGGGACCTACGGCTGGCCGGGATCAGGCGCACAAAGTTGAAGATGGACACAGACTCGAGTATAAACCGAGGGGGCATTTTCAGCACAAAAAATGTGCTGAAAAACTCGGCTTATACTCGAGTATATACGGTGATCTGTTACTTTTCTTTGTATTGCATTAAAATAAAATAAAAAATAAAAAAAAATCATGTGTGGTCAGCAGAGTAGACAGTGAGAGGAAATCACAAAGGTACACACAGCAATAAAAAAAAAAAAAAAAACTGACAATGGTTCCAGAACTGTTGGCTAGAGTTTCACACAGTTTGACCATAAATCACTTATTTGCAAGTCATGTCTAACAGATGCCTGAAAATGGCAAAGCTGCAGTCTGTGTAGCATGCAAAAATGACATGTCCCAAATCTGTCAGTTGCTATTTTGGAAACCTACCTTGATATGTATTCTACAGTATGAAGATAATCTTATCTCACAGGAAATGTATAATTTTCATTTTACGTATGTGGTGCCACTAAACTGTTCATGCACACTGTGCTCCTCTGGAAGCCTTTTCTTCTTACAGGAGAAAAGCAGATTTAAAAAGAGTGCGGTAAAAGCTGCAGTTTTCACAAGCCTTTATGTGCATTTAAGAAATAAAAACCCCAAATATCCGTGCTAATAAATGATAGCGTTAATAATAGCAACACAGCTGCTGACACAAATCTCCTGGCAAAAACACAAAATAACATAAATCACAAAGTGCAGCGCAAAGAATTAATAAAAAGTCCCAATGCAGAGAAAATATGACATCTCTATAAAAACAGTCCAATAGGTGTAGGTCCACACAAAGGAAAGTGCTGGGAAGAATCCATCACCAAGAAGGAAAGGTTCACACTGACTCTTACCCCAATGAGTGGACTACTTAATCAAAAGCAGTCGAACACACTTGAAAAACCTCCTCTTAGATTTCACCATACACATGGGATGATAGATTGCAAGCGCATCCTATATATATCTAACTTATGAACACCAATAGGATCCTCTTTAGACAGACTCTGATCACATAAGGACATCATGTAAATAAGTATAAAAAACTTAATTGTACAGTATTACTGACAAGTACATTTATTAAGAGTACAGCAAAGGCCAGAATGCTCACAAATAAAGCAGTAAAAAGCACATTTCAATCCAATAAAAACGATCAATGCTTCCATCTATTATGATGGCCGGCTGACATCAGGGGCATGGCTAGGTATACAAGAGTTGCCATATATGACGTCTGGTTACGACGAAACTCAGTGTGAGGAGTTGGGTTGCGTGACGTTGCCAAGCTCAACAGCCGGAGTTCTTGATTTACATGGCTTTGGTTTGGCTACATCTTGACAATGCAGTTCAGATCGCCAATCAATCTTCAGGAGGGATGTCAAGAAAACTAATAAGGGGTCTGGAGGACCTCAGTTATGAGACAGGACTTCAAAAATTAAACTTATTCTCCTTTTAGAAGAGATGCTTAAAAGGGTATATGATTGCAAAATATGAATCTTTAAATGGTGAATATCATTGAGAGAAAATGGTTTAATTTAAGGTCTCTGAAGAAGACACAGCCACACAATGACGTTATACAAGAAGAGGTTCGATCGTAAAATGCGTAAGGGGTTCTTTAATATTTCTTTTTATTCAGTAGGGGATAGGTATTGGTATTTTAATAAGAGGGAAGGGGCGTGAAAGATAGATGTTTTAGTGGTGGGGAGAAAAAATAGGAAAAAAGGTGTGGGAACGAGGGCAGGTAGGCAAGGTGGCCGCAATGTCAGGTTTTGAAAGGCAAAGCAGGCATTTCAGAGAGTAGGTCTTTGGTATTCTCAGAAGGCAAAAGAAGAACATAAACTCATTTTAATAAAACCATGTGGTGTTTAACCACTTGCCAACCTGCCACCGTCATTATATTGCGGCAGGTCGGCACGATCCCACGAGCCATCGTAGCTGTACGTGGGCTCCTTTAAGCGGGAAAGCAGGCGCGCACTGCTGGAGGTGCACGCCCGCTGCACTGTGGGGGTGTCGATGCTTGTGACCGGCGGTCGCGATGATCTCCGGCCATGCGCAATTGCGGGCACGAGAGGCAAAACAGGGACATTTGTGTGTAAACACACACATCCCTGTTCTGTGAGGAGGAGATGCGGATCGTGAGTTCCTAATATCTAGGAACCATGATCTGTCATCTCCTATAGTGAGTACCCTCCCCCCACAGTTAGAACACACACTAGGGAACACAGTTAACCCTTTGATCGCCCCTAGTGTTAACCCCTTCCCTGCCAGTGACATTTACACAGTCATCAGTAAATTTTTATAGCACTAATCGCTGTATAAATGCCAATGGTCCCAAAAATATGTCAAAAGTGTCCGATATGTCCGCCATAATGTTGCAGTCCCGATAAAAATCGCAATAAGCGTATATTGATTTGTTTGCGCAAAAGTAATAGTACCTACAAAATAAGTTATTGATTTATGGCATTTTTATTATTATTTTTATTTACTAGTAATGCCGGCAATCAGATTTTTATTGGGAAATGCGAAATTGCAGCGGACAGATCGGACACTTTTTTCAAACCATTGACATTTATACAGCGACCAGAGCTAAAAATAGCCACTGATTACTGTATAAATGTCATTGGCAGGGAAGGGGTTAACACTAGGCGATCAAAAGGTTAAATGTGTTCCCTCACTGTGTTCTAACTGTGGGGGGATGGGACTGACTTTGTATAGAATCCCTTGAACCTGCCTTGTGATGGTACTGGCACACCGACTCCCTGGGACAAGAAGGGGTACAGGGCCTTCTGCAAATCAGTCTTCTGTTAAACAGTTTCTGGATGATTTGAAAGAAAAAAACGGTGAGACGGTAGAGTTTTGAACTAAAACAGACTTCCCCCTCACCCTTAAAAGTGAAGAGAGCTTTGGGGAAAGCTTGGTGTTTTTTGGGGGGCCAAACTTTGTGCTGAAAAGAATGGAACTAGCCTGGCAACAGCATAAAGGTGCTCTACGTTTAACCGCTTGCCGTCCAGCCGCCATCATTTTACTGCGGCAGGTCGGCTCGTTCTCCCAGACTGTCGTAGCTGTACATCAGTCCCTTTTAGGCGGGATAGCGCGCGTGCGCCGCCGGAGGCACGAGAGGCAGAACAGGGACGTGTGTGTGTAAACACACATATCCCTGTTCTGAGAGGAGAGGCAGATTGTCAGTTCCTACAAGCTGGTAACCACAATCTGTCATCTCCTATAGTGAGTCCCATCCCCCCCAGTTAGAACACACATTAGGGAACACAGTTAACCACTTGATCGCCCCCTAGTGTTAACCCCTTCCCTGACAGTGTCATTTACACAGTAATCAGTGCATTTTTATAGCACTAATCGCTGTATAAATGCCAATGGTCCCATAAATGTGTCAAAAGTGTCCGATATGTCCGCCATAATGTCGCAGTCCCTATAAAAATCGCAGATCGCCGCCATTACTAGTAAAAAAAATAATAATAATAATAAAAATGCTATAAATCTATCCCCTATTTTGTAGACGCTATAACTTTTGCGCAAGCCAATCAATATATGCTTTTTGCGATTTTTATTACCAAAAATATGTAGAATACATATCAGCCCAAACTGAGGGAAAAAAATTGCTTTTTTATAAACAAATTGGGGCTATTTATTATAGCAAAAAGTACAACATAGTGCCGCTTTTTGTTTATAGTGCAAAAAAAAAACAAAAAAAAAACACAGAGGTGATCAAATACCACCAAAAGAAAGCTCTATTTGTGGGAAAAAAAGGACGTCAATTTTGTTTGGGTACTACATCGCACGAGCACGCAATTGTCAGTTAAAGCAAGCGCAGTGCAGTATCGCAAAAAATGGCCTGGTCATTGAGCAGCCAATTCATCTGGAGCAGAAGTAGTTAAAGTAGCTAGGAGCCCCCAAGAAAGGGGTTCTCGGCACCTTTCTCTAAGGAAACAAAACCTTCTCATCTGTGACCGCTTTTATGAAATTGGGGTCAAGTGCCTCACCAAATAGACATCTAACTTGAAATGGCATACGTGTGAGGACTGAAATCAGTACTGAAAAAGTAGTGCTATAAAGTGTGCTAAATACCTACTTCAAAAAATGTGCCCTGAATGTCCCAAAGCAAAGGCAATCACCAGCAAAAAAGCAGTCTAATGAAGACTTCTGGAAGCTGATGATCAACTCGAAGCTCTGTCTGTTTCACCTTGGCAGCCAGTGCCTGGGAGGAACAATCCTTCAGCACAATGTGGACATCCTGAGAGCAAAGCTAAACCGGGACAGAGCACAGCACTTTGTTAAGACTTAAAGAGCCATGGACAGGCCAAAAAGAAGATAAAACTAAAAGTGATGCTCACTGACTGCCAGAGGCCACAAGCTGTCACGGCCGGGTGACCACAGTTCCAATAACGGTGCAGCGGAGAGGAGGGGGGCTCTGTGTGCATCGCTGGACCGTTGGACAGGTGAGTGGCTGTTTATTAATAGTCAGCAGCTATACTTTTTGTAGCTGCTGACTTTTAATAAACTAAAAATAGCCTGGAACTCAGCTTTAACAAACCTGGCCAATTCCATGTTGAACTTCTGAAACTGAAGGAAGATGTTCAGGAAATCTGTGCAGCCCACAGATTCCCTAGTTGTAGTGGGGAAGACTGCAGAACAGGGGAGGTGAAGGCAAGCAAATCACCAACCTGTATTCCTCGGAGATTACATTTTTCGAACCTGACGATACGGGATAACCCACACGCAGGTGGTTGCGAAAGCCAACAAACATCCCCTCACTTGAAAGATATTGGAGTGCCCTGTCACTGCAAGGGGAGTTCGAAGTCAAACTTGTGTGTTGTTATTCACCAAATATGGTCTTGATCTGGAATTCACTGGCCAATTTATTTACAAACTGAAGCATGCTTCTACCATTTAGGAGCATTGTTTTTTGCCACTTTTAAAGTACTGTAGTACATTGTACTGGTGCACATCTTCACAAGTTTTAGGCATGTCCCAAGCAGGGTATTAAGAGGATTTGTGTATATTCAATGTAGCCATTTTAAATCGCTTTTAGCCCAGGTTCACACTACTGCGATCACAGACATTGCATGTGATTTATACCTGCACGGCCGATCACAAGCGATGTCTGTGAGATGCGAATTAGATTCGCAGGAAAATAAGTGCAGGGACTTTTTTTCCCCCCCACACTGAAATCGGATCGCATGGGTGTTCCCACCTATGCGATCCGATTCCTGTGCGAGTTCACAGTTCACATTGTGATCTGTGAACCGATCTGGGGTGTCATTAGCAATGTAATGAGTTCGCAGAAGGCAGTGTGAACTGCCTGAGGGAGAGGAGCAATGCGGGAAGTAGCGCTGTAATCGCTTTTTTGTGCTTCAGGCGTTTTGCTTCAGGCGACAGAACGCTCAGATGTGAACAGGGGCCATTTAAATGAATGGGATTTTTTTTTTTTTTTTTTTAAACTTGTTTTTATTATAAATTTTCAAATAGACAGAGACACAAAAAACAAAGAAAAGAAAAAGAAAAAGAAAAACATTGCTCAGGCGCATACAACATCCTCATAGAACAGGTGTATATCATAAATTATAGCAATACAGGCAGGGCTTCACATTATATAGTATAGCAAGTGCAAATCAGCTAGGCCTCAAATCACAGCTAAACTCATCCTGCCTCACATATCAGCCAGCAGTTTCCGGTTCTGCCAACCATGCGTGCCATATCTTATCGTATTTCAGAAAACACCCCCTATTGGCATATGTGTCTTTATAGAGGGGAATGCTGGCGTTCACCAAGCGTTTCCACTGTAACACTGACGGGGGGGGGGGGGGGGTAGGCTTTTTCCAATGCATGGCAATATTTTTCCTAGCATAAAAGAGCAGAAGGCTTACTAGAATACGTCCAGCAGAGGACAGGACGATAGGTTCAATGATTCCCAGGAGACACACCTCCATCTTCAATGGAATGGAGGCCGAGGCCACCTTATTGATTAGGTCTAATACCATGATCCAGTATTGTTGGATCCCGGGGCACTGCCAGAAGATGTGCGAGAAGTCGCCTGGGGAGGCGCTGCATCTCCAACACTCCGACGAGTGCGCAGGGTCTATCTTGTTGAGCCTATGTGGGGTGAAATATGCCCTATGTACAATTTTGTACTGTACCACACTATCACGGATGGATACCAGGGATCTGAAAGGTAGGTCCCAGACATCGTCCCAATCATCTGAGTCTAGAGTAGGGATGTCCCGCAACCAGCTGGACCGCAGCCTGTCAAGGGGCGGGAGAGACACACGGAGCAAATATGAGTACAAATGTGACGTGGGCTTTTCTGCACAGTTAGACCGCAGTGTTCTCTCCAGCTCCGACTGGGCCATGATACAGGAGGAGCGCGGGAATTGTGCCGCAAATGCATGGGACAGCTGACCGTATCTAAAGAGGTAATAGTCAGGCAGATTGAAATTGGATGAAAGGTCAGAAAAGGGAAGTAGGGCATTATGTGCTACTATGTGTGATAGAGTTTTAACACCATATTTTGTCCACGCATAGGGGTCTGGGAGATTGTAAACATGTGACAAGCTGGGATTTAACCAGATTGGGGCATTAGGGGAAACTTCTTGTGGTTTACATTTTTCAATGGCCAGGCTGGCCTTCCACGCCCGCAGGGTGGTGAGCATGGACGGGGTCAACAAATAGGGAGCGCGGGGGCCCCGAAAAAGCAGAAATTGGAGAGCTTCCAGCGAACCCACCACTGTGGCTTCAAGCACCGTGGATGGGTTTGTCTTGTCCGGCTGTAACCACCACGCCGCACTGTGCGGCGAGGAAGTATTTATAGCAGTCCGGAAATGCCATGCCACCCTGCGTTCGTGGTCTCATCAGTGTCGTAAGCTTGTATCTAGGTGGCGACGGCCCCCAGATAAAGGCAGAAAAAATTTGGTTCAGTTTCTGAAAGAAGGACTTTGGGGTCCATTGTGGGGATTGACGGAATAGGTATGTAAGCTTAGGGATAATTTTCATTTTTAGTAAGTTTATTCGCCCCCAGACGGAGAGGGGTAGGTTGCTCCAAGATTTAAATCTGGATTGGGCCTCCAGGAGCACCGGGTTTAGATTCAGCGAGACATAGTCAGAAGTCCTGATGGAGACATGAACTCCCAAATATTTAAATGAATCAACCCATCGTATGGGAGTCCCGGGTAAAGAGGTGGAGGTGGCCTCACGGTCGATCGGGAATAGGAGGGACTTGGACCAGTTAACCCTGAGCCCAGTGACCCTTGCAAAAGTGTCAAGGACTGATAAAGCCCCTTGTAGTGATGGACCTGCATCATTGAGAAAAAGGAGCATGTCGTCTGCGTACAAGGCTACCCTCTCCTCCAGCTGACCCACACGGAGACCTTTGATGTGCGGCGAGGTGCGTAGGGCCTCAGCCACCGGTTCTATTGCTAGGGCGAATAAAGCCGGGGAGAGAGGGCAGCCCTGTCTGGTTCCTCTAAAAAGCCTGAATGGGACAGACAACCCTCCACCCAGACGCTCCGAGGAGGTGGGACATTTATAAATTATCTGAAGCCAATTAATGAATACTAAAGGAAAGCCCATTCTACGCAGGGTTTCCCACAGGAAGGGCCATTCGACCATATCGAAGGCCTTTTCCACATCTAACGATGCCACCGCCCGGGACCCCATGTTAAAATGTTGGGTATCTATGTTGGTGAAAAGGCGTCGCAAATTAACATCAGTGGATCTCCTGGGCATAAAACCCGTTTGGTCCGGGTCTATCACCGAGGGTAACATGGGATACAACCTAATGGCCAGAAGCTTAGTCAGAATCTTTAAATCTGTGTTCAGGAGCGCTATGGGTCTGTACGAGGCACATGAGGTGGGATCCTTAGGGGGCTTGTAAATCAACGTCAAATGAGCATGATACATAGAGGTGGGTAGGCTGCCGCTAGACAGTCAGTGTAGAGCTGTGCCAGTAGGGGGGGCCAATAGGTTCAGATGTGCTTTGTAGAAGTCTATCGGGAGCCCGTCCGGCCCAGGGGCCTTGCCAGGGGGAAATGAACGGATGGCGTTTTGAACCTCTAGCGCTGTGAAAGGTTGGACCAAAGTCTCCCTTTCGCTGTCGGAGAGCCAGCCAAGCGCCAACGGGTCCAAGAGGGACCGCAGCATCTCCGGCTGGAAATCCGAGGGCAAACCAGAGGAGTAAAGACGGGTGTAAAAGTCATTAAAGGTCTGCAGAATGTCCGATGGGGAGGAGGCCGATCCACCCCCCGGGACCTGTAAGGAGGACACCAAAGTGAGAGGCTGGTCATGCTGGGCCATCATGGCTAGAAGACGGCCATTCCGATCACCCTGTTCGAATGCTCTCTGTCTGTCTCAAGTCTCGTGACCTCTGCCAAATGTAACTGCAGGTCCCTCTGAGCCGCCATAAGCAGGTCAAAATAAGCTGGGGTGGGGTCCCTGCTATATATGTCAGTATGGTGTGTAACGTTTTGTTCCAAATTCAGAGTTGCAGCTGAATGCTGCCTCTTTGTACTCGCAATGGACGATATGTATTGACCCCTAGTATAAGCTTTGAAGGCATCCCAGGTAACATCCGGAGGGGGGGACCCGGCATTGTGGTCCCAGAACTCCGCCAGTAAGGGGGGTAAACTCTCAGAGAGATCCGGGTGGGAGACCCACTGAGCACCCAACCTCCAGAATGCAGCATTCCGGGAAGCCGGGGAGCGGAGAACCGCTGTGATCGGACAGACCGCTCGGCAGATAGGCAGCCTCCAACACATCCGCTAACAGTGCGGGGTTGGAGAAAGCCAGATCTATCCGTGATGCGGTCTTGTACGATGCTGAATAACACGAGTATGTCCGTGTAGCAGGGTCCTTCCACCTCCAGATCTCCTCCAGACCCACCGCCTGAGCCCACGCTGACAGGTCCAGACAGTGCCTCTTGGAAGGCGTGGGTCTATCTAGGTCTGGTGACAGAGTGGCATTAAAGTCGCCCATCACCAGAACTTTACCCGGGCAAAACGGGGTTACCTTTTCTAGCACTTCATAGAGTAGACCTGGTGAAAAGGGGGGAGGAATGTATACATTGACAACACTATACCTTTGCGACCATAGTGTGAACACCAATATAACGTATTTGCCCTGAGGGTCAGTGCGGACCTCTTCAATCACACAAGGAAAATTTTTGTGAATAAGTATCGATACACCTCTAGCATATGTGGAGTACGTGGCATGTACTGCCCTCTGAATCCATGTTTTTTTCAAAGTCAGGATTTTGCCGCCCACAAGGTGGGTTTCCTGGAGGAGTATAAGTTGGGGGGATTGGGACTTTAAGTACTGGAAAAGAAGGGCACGTTTGAACTTAGAATTAAGGCCCCTGACATTCCAAGAAAGGATGGTAAAGGAAGGAGGCGGGCGATCAGCCATTGGGCATGTATGGCATAAAACAAAGCGGGCGAGCTATACTCACCCTAATGGACCTTAGGGGCGGCAAAACCTCTGCTGCATTGCATAGAACATTGACAGCACCCGAGCATTGTACAAAAACAAAACAGAAAAAAGAAAGTAAACCAAAAACAGACACATAAATGACCATTATCTGTGAACTTCCCAGGCACCAAGTGCCTATCCTACTATATCCCTTCCCTCCACTAAACATGTGGGGGCGGGAATAGTCTAGATCCCTAACAAAAAACCAAAAAACCTATAGATTAGGCGGTGTGAATGAGCCCCGAACTAGGGGCCCCACACAGCCGGAGCCAGCGAACTCACTCCGCTTCTAGGCAATGTCCCAGGGAGTGGTGATATGTGACACCAGCACTGGCCACCAGCTAAAGGGAGGGGGGGGGGGGGGGAGAGCAGTCTCTAACTTGGTGAGGAAAGTAGTGCGTGTCCAGTTCAGAGCTCTGAGCAAACCGACTCCTGCATAGGAGAGAAAAAACAGAAACCAGGCAATGTTCCATAGTGCAGACATGTTCTGATCCATAAGAGCAGCGGAGGCCACGGAGATCAAACCCAGGGCCAGGGATCTTCCCCCCTGGAAATCACGAGCAGCAATCAATGGCAGTTCAGCAGCAGGGGGGGGGGGATAGCAACCGTGACCCCCCGGGAGGGAAGGGAGAGAGAGAAAAAAAAAAACGAGAAGGCAAACAGTGCATCCCACCCCATGAATAAAACAGAAAAACAAAGAATAGGGGTACAAAACATGGGGGGGAACAGGAGGCAACTTGCAGAGTGTCAAATACTTGCTGCTAGGGGAGTCATCTACCGGCCATCCAACCAGGACATCGCCGCCTCCGGATCCGTGAAGAATCTTGTGCGGTCACCATCAATTACACAAAGTTTGCTGGGATAAAGCAGGCTGAACTTGAGGCCCTTATCTCTCAGGCGCTTCCTAACCTCGGTGAAGCTGCGGCGGCGGTGTTGAACCTCTGGGGAGTAATCAGGAAAGAGCATGATGCGGGCACCATTATAGTCCAGGTCCTGTTTCTCCCTGGCAGCTGTCAGGATCCGATCTCTGTCCCTATAATTAAGTAGCCGGAGCAAGAAGGGTCTAGGAGGGTTACCAGGGGGCGGAGGGGTAGGGGGAACTCTGTGTGCTCTTTCCACCACAAATGTGGGAGGCATGGCAGGCAAATTCAGGAGCGAGATCAGGAAGGCCTCAGCAAACTCCGCAGGCCTCACGCCCTCCGCCTTCTTAGGGAGGCCTAGGACACGGATGTTATTCCTCCTGAGCCTATTCTCAGTATCAATGGACTTGTCCTGTAAGGCTTTAACCTGTAGCTGTAAGGCATGGAGTTCCCTGGAGTCCGCCCTGGTAGAATCCTCTAATTGAGAGATGCGGCCCTCTGCTTCAGTGAACCGGGCCCTAAATTTGTCCATGTCATGGCGGATCAGGCTGACATCCGCCACTAGGTGGTCTATTTTGACCATCACCGAGTCCCGACCCTCCCTGATCGCTGCAAGGAGCTCAGCATGAGAGGTGGCCTGGGATGGGGATGGATCGAGATGGGAAGGAGAGCCGGCTGACATGGTCAGATCCCGAGGCCTCGTGGGCAAGATGGCGGCCGCGGACCGGCCGGCTGGCGCCGAGGACGAGCGGAGCTTACCCGGAGACAGCTGGGAGAGCCTTGGGGTGGTGGATGCCTTCTTCCGCCCCAGGGTGTCAGGTAAGTGGCTGCTGGAAGGAGGAATCTGCGTTGGAAAACAGTAAGGATTCGGGCAGGAGCGGAGCTCAGCGGTCACACGTCCTCTCCTGTTCACATCCCGGCCACGCCCCCTAAATGAATGGGATTTTGCTTGTTGGGCATTTTGTAACTTTAGAAATTAGAATTTACAGCGGTTTACAAGCTGAAAACGCTCAGGTGTGAATGCAGCCTTAATGAAAGGTCAGAAAAAAAATGATCAAAATTCACCCCTCATAGACTTCAATAGGGTTCAATGTTATGTTCTGTATGTTCGTTATGTATTTTTGGCTTAATGTACTGTGACAGCAGGAAGGTAAAGTCACCTGGTTGCATCCAGGGGGGTAGATATATTTCGCCCAGATTCAGGCTTTACGCCGACTTATACAACTAGGTGGAGAGTTGTATAAGGCTAGTGGGCTCATGGATGACTCATACCTCTAGGGAGAGTGTGGGGCGTCGTGCAGACAGAGATGAGGAGACCAGCTGAACCTTGTCAGCTCATTTAGGCCTCTATAAGAACTCCCAGCTTCATTAGATGTTAGCTCATGCCTGGAACCAGACCTGTGTGGACTGTCTAGGGAGAGTGAACCCCTGTGCGGTGAGGCAAAGCCTGTGTGGCTATTTGTTTGGACTTTTACTAAACCAGGGACTTAGGGACTAGGACAGCACTAGGCTGATCCCAGTTGTTAGTTAGGAAACCTGTATGTTTAGTCAGAGGTCAACTTGACCAGGATTTATTTTGGTTATGTTTCTTTTGCTTTGCTGTGTTTTGTCACTGTAAATAGAAAATAAACCGCACCTTTTTTGATTTTGAAAACCACAACCTCCGTTTGCTGGGCCTGTTTTGTGTGGGGAGCCCATCCCGGGGGTCACCCACACCCGCTGCCGAGCTAACCCCCTCACAGTTGGTGGAGAATGCGGGCAGTTTTTTTTAAGCCAGCATGGAGGAGATACTGAAACAGCTGGCTCTAGCAAATGCCAATCAACAGCAGACAAATGCAGGTTTGCAAAGGAGCCTTGCAGCCCAGCAGCAAGCTCATCAACAGAGCCTTGCAGCCCAGCAGCAAGCTCACCAACAGAGTCTGGAAGCTCAGCAACAAGCCCTGCAGCAATCTGAGGCCCGCTTCATAGACCTGTTACAGAAGCAAGAGCAGAGACTACAACAAATGGAAGCAGTAGTGCAGCAACGTCCGCAGACCAGTGAGGGAAGCCGTCCCACTAATACCGCGTCCTTTGGGGTGAGTCGTTTATTGACAAAAATGACTGGAGAGGATGATCCAGAGGTATTTTTGACCACATTTGAAAGGACTGCTGAAAGAGAAAAGTGGCCTGAGGAGCAGTGGGCTGGACTGGTGGCTCCTCTGTTAACTGGTGAATCGCAGAAGGCTTACTATGACCTAGAGCATGACCAAGCAAAAGACTATGTGATGCTAAAAGCTGAAATATTGGCAAGGCTGGGTGTCACCCTGGCTGTCCGGGCTCAGCGTGTGCATAACTGGACTTTCCAGCTTGGAAAACCCCCCAGGTCTCAAATGTATGATCTCATTCACCTGAGCAGAAAGTGGCTACAGCCAGAGACTTTGTCCGCACCAAAGATTGTGGAACGTGTTGTAATGGATCGGTTTTTGAGAGCTCTTCCTACTGCCATCCAAAAGTGGGTAAGCCATGGAGACCCAGAGACGGCCGATGGTCTTGTGGATCGTGTGGAGAAATACTTGGCTACAGAGAACCTGACGGCCTCTTCCAGAGACACTCGGACTTTCCACCCTAAGACCAGACCATCCCCAGGGGCGGATAAGATGATTCCAAGGGGTAAGGGTGGAGAGAGTGAGAGGGTGGGAGCTCTACCTCAAGTTTGGCGAGAACAGCCTGGGAAATCAGCGGCTCAAGAGGCGGCAAGAAGGATCGTTTGCTACCGCTGCCGGCAAGCGGGACATATTGCAGCAAATTGCCCGGTTGTGGAGGAACCCATGCAGTGTGACTTTCTGACGGGCAGACGTCAGTCGCTGTGTGCGACAGTCGCATGCACTGCCATTCGAGGAACTGAGAAACATTTATGCAAAATGTGTGTTAATGGTAGAAATGTTGTGGTATTGCTGGATTCAGGTAGCCTTGTGACCCTGATAAAGGCTGAGTTAGTTAAAACAGAGGTCTCTGGGAATAGCAAGGTAGCTGTTATTTGTGTGCATGGGGACACCCGAGAGTATCCAGTGACTACAGTGTGTTTCGAGACCCCCAAAGGTACCCTCTCTCATCCAGTGGGCTTAGTATCTCAGTTACCGTATGACGCCATTGTGGGAAGGGATTTTCCGAAGTTCTGGGAACTGTGGGATGATCCTGAGCCCCCCACTGGTGCCCCTATGTACCAGGAATGTGATAGCCAGAACTCCCCTGAGAGTGGTGAGGACTCTCCGGAATTTCCCTTATCAGTATTGGCAGGGGAGACTCAAGAAACTGGAGAGGAGCCCACCTCCTCAGACGAAAACCTACCGTCTGTGGAGTTTTCTGATCTTGAGGTTCACAGGGAAAACTTTGCCACAGAACAGTTGAAAGACCCCGCCCTAATAAAGGCACGGGAAAACGTAGTGAAAATAGATGGCGAGTTAGTGAACCCAGATAATACCTGCACTTACCCATACTTCAGCGTAGAGAAGGACCTACTGTATCGGGTGGCAAAAAGGGCAGAAGAAACCGTTGAGCAGCTTGTGGTGCCCAAACCTTACAGGAAGTTGGTGTTGGAGTTGGCCCATGGGCACATTCTTGGAGGTCATCTGGGGACAGAGAAAACCCGAGAGAGGGTATTACAGAGATTCTATTGGCCGGGGGTGATGAAGGACATAGAAAATTATTGTTCCTCCTGCCCTGTGTGTCAGAGGTCGGCCCCGATGCCACATTTCCGTAGCCCGCTGGTCCCTCTACCCATCATTGAGGTCCCGTTTGAGAGGATCGCCATGGATTTGGTAGGTCCTATAATCAAGTCCGCTAGGGGGCACCAGTACATATTAGTTATAATGGACTATGCCACCCGTTATCCAGAAGCGATCCCTCTCCGAAATACCTCGGCCAAAACCATAGCCAAAGAGCTATCTCTTGTGTTTAGCCGGGTGGGTATTTGTAAAGAACTGCTTACGGACCAAGGTACACCCTTTATGTCCCGGGTTATGAAGGAGCTGTGTAAATTGTTCAAAGTGACGCAATTACGTACATCTGTGTATCACCCCCAGACCGATGGGCTGGTTGAAAGATTCAACAAAACCCTAAAACAAATGTTGAAGAAAGTGGTGGATAGAGATGGAAAGGATTGGGACTGTCTACTTCCTTATCTGATGTTTGCTATTAGGGAGGTGCCCCAATCCTCTACGGGATTCTCCCCCTTTGAGTTACTGTATGGGAGACACCCAAGAGGGCTGTTGGATATTGCCAAGGAAACTTGGGAAAGTGAGAGTTCTCCCCACAGGAGTGTGATTGAGCATGTCGCCCTGATGCAAGACCGAATTGCACAGGTAATGCCCATCGTGAAGGAACATTTGGCCCAAGCGCAGTTAGCACAGCAGAGAGTGTACAACCGTGGAGCCAAGACCCGTACCTTTTCCCCGGGGGATAGGATACTGGTACTTGTCCCTACGGTTGAAAGTAAATTCCTTGCCAAATGGCAAGGCCCCTACGAGATAATGGAAAAAGTGAGCGAAGTGAATTACAAGGTCAGACAACCAGGAAGGCGAAAGCCCGAACAGATCTATCACGTTAATCTGTTGAAAGCCTGGAGGGATAGAGAGTCCCTAGTCGCAGACACTTGGTCACCAGCTCAAACTGGTTGCGTCATTCCTGAGGTTGGAATAGCAGCCACCTTGTCACAACCCCAACAACAGGAGGTTAAGGAGTTTGTGCTTCGCAACAAGGAGGTATTCTCTGAGCTGCCGGGACAAACATTTGGGGTAGAGCATGACATCATTACCCCGCCCGGTGAAAGGGTGAAGTTAAAACCCTATCGGATCCCAGAGGCCCGACGGGAGGCAATACGGGAGGAAGTACAGAAAATGCTGAACTTAGGGGTGATAGAGGAGTCCCAAAGTGATTGGTCTAGTCCCATTGTGTTGGTGCCTAAACCGGATGGGAGCTGGCGATTTTGTAACGATTTTCGTCAGTTGAACAAAGTTACAAAATTTGACACCTACCCCATGCCACGTATAGATGAGTTGATCGACCGGCTGGGAACAGCCCGATACATGACGACTCTTGACCTCACAAAAGGGTATTGGCAAATCCCCCTGGCCAAATTGGCCAAAGAGAAAACCGCATTTGTAACCCCAGACGGGGCGTTCCAATATAAAAGAATGCCGTTCGGGTTACAGAATGCGCCGGCCACATTCCAGCGGAAAATGGACCAGATGCTGAGGCCCCATCGGAAGTATGCTGCGGCTTACCTGGATGACGTAATTGTCCATAGCACAGATTGGGCCTCACATCTGCCAAAAGTGCAAGCAGTCCTGGACTCTGTTCGGGAAGCGGGGTTTACGGCTAACCCCAAGAAGTGTACCATTGGGCAGGAGGAGGCCAAATATCTTGGGTACACCATTGGGAGGGGAGTAATAAAACCCCAACTCAACAAAGTCGAGGCCATCCAGAGTTGGCCACGTCCCAACAGCAAGAAGCAGGTACGAGCCTTTCTGGGAATCGCTGGGTATTATCGGCGATTCATTCCCCACTTTGCTTCTAAGGCTGTGCCCCTAACCAACCTAACGAAGGGGAAAGGGTCGGTCATGATTAAATGGACCCCCGAGGCTGAGGCAGCATTCCAATTCTTGAAACAAGCCTTATGTAGCCAGCCAGTGTTGTACTCACCCGACTTCTCTAAAGACTTTGTCGTACAAAGTGATGCGTCAGATGTGGGGTTAGGAGCAGTATTGTCCCAGGTCTGGAACGGGGAAGAGCACCCAGTCATTTACCTCAGCAGGAAGTTGAAGTCCCATGAGGTAAATTACGCCACCGTTGAAAAGGAGTGTTTAGCGGTGAAGTGGGCTCTAGATTCCCTTCGGTACTACCTGCTAGGTAGGCACTTTGACATGGTTACGGATCACGCTCCGTTAAAGTGGATGGCTCAAAACAAGGAAACAAATAGAAGAGTGAATAGGTGGTTCCTGGCCCTCCAGGAATTCAACTTCACAGTAAAGCATCGCCCTGGCGTTCAAATGGGGAATGTGGATGCTTTGTCTCGAGTACATGAATGCCTGATTGCTGGTGTTCCAACCCCGAGGTTAAAACAAGAGGGGGGGGTATGTGACAGCAGGAAGGTAAAGTCACCTGGTTGCATCCAGGGGGGTAGATATATTTCGTCCAGATTCAGGCTTTACGCCGACTTATACAACTAGGTGGAGAGTTGTATAAGGCTAGTGGGCTCATGGATGACTCATACCTCTAGGGAGAGTGTGGGGCGTCGTGCAGACAGAGATGAGGAGACCAGCTGAACCTTGTCAGCTCATTTAGGCCTCTATAAGAACTCCCAGCTTCATTAGATGTTAGCTCATGCCTGGAACCAGACCTGTGTGGACTGTCTAGGGAGAGTGAACCCCTGTGCGGTGAGGCAAAGCCTGTGTGGCTATTTGTTTGGACTTTTACTAAACCAGGGACTTAGGGACTAGGACAGCACTAGGCTGATCCCAGTTGTTAGTTAGGAAACCTGTATGTTTAGTCAGAGGTCAACTTGACCAGGATTTATTTTGGTTATGTTTCTTTTGCTTTGCTGTGTTTTGTCACTGTAAATAGAAAATAAACCGCACCTTTTTTGATTTTGAAAACCACAACCTCCGTTTGCTGGGCCTGTTTTGTGTGGGGAGCCCATCCCGGGGGTCACCCACACCCGCTGCCGAGCTAACCCCCTCACAGTACCTATATTTTTCAGTTGTTATATCACTTTAACAGCTATAGCCTGCTGGATGTTTCTGTTAAAGTGGCTCTACCTGTGCAAGGTACAAAGACAGCTGAGCTGGCACAATCCGCATTTATTTTTGAGGAATATGTTTGGCTTTCAAAGTGATCACATGATCGGAAACCATGCTCCAGGTTGTTACCCGGCAAGGCAGATGTGGATAATGCAATGGGAAAACTCAAATGTGAGTGGGAATACAAAAAATATATGAGCAGACAATGAAAAGCCCAACAGACTCTGCCCATAAACCAATGTCAATTTTGGGAAGTGCTGACCATTAGCTTGAATATCTCATAATATAACACGTACCATTTGAAGATCTCGATGCACAAGTTGTTGCAGAGCACGTGTAAAGGCAGCTGTGCTTTCATCTACTTTTACTCTACAAGACAAAATAAAGCTAAGTTATTAGAATACTACATAACAGCTTGAAGAACACAGATAAAGGTATATAAAACCAAGAACAAAAATGTAATATACTCCAAATTACCAGTCCTTTGACATAATGCCTACACTTCCTTTTTTTTTTCACCTGGTGATCCTTCCACTAACACACTTTCTGTCCTAGGCTGACAACATTTACTTACTATACGGCGTTTAAGGGTCCTTTCACATGGGCGATCTGATCATGTCGGCCTGCCAGGCAGATCTGGTTGGAAGGTCCATGCACTCCTACGGATCGGCAGGTGTAAACAGACTTTCGTCTGTTTGCACCCGCCTACCACCGGGTCCAATCAGGCCAGCTAAAAAAAAATAAAAATGGAGGACTGCATTCTCTTCTGTTGAGTGGACTGGATTGAAGGCAGCCAGCGGAGTCCATTTACTGCCGACCATCAATGTAGT
Organism: Rana muscosa; assembly: GCA_029206835.1. Taxonomy (NCBI): domain Eukaryota; kingdom Metazoa; phylum Chordata; class Amphibia; order Anura; family Ranidae; genus Rana; species Rana muscosa. Next base: position 1,028,623,637 of record CM055117.1, read on the forward strand.
CCGTGCTCGCTCTGAACTGAGTGGACACGGACCTGTCATCTGCCCTGCTCTGCTTCAAATCAGCAGGGGATCAACGGACAGATCCCCTGCAGATCCGAACGGAAGGCGCACATGTGAAAAGGCCACTAGGAGGTGTAGCATTGTGTTGATCTGCAAAAAAAAATCTAACAAAACTAATAAAGAGTGCAAAAGAGACAGTGGACACAGGAATTACCACACAAGATTTTTGACATGATCAACGGGTTTGTTTTGCACTTTATCGAACAGATATAACAAAATCTCCAAAGAATTGTGACCCCTTACCTATTAAACTACAATTCTACCTCTGTGTTACAAAAAAAAAAAAAAAAAAAAATAAGCAAACCCAACTTCCTAAGTGCTGCCCCTTTAAATATATTCAATATCACAATAAACTCACCAGTAGTAAATAGTTAAATAGCGGTGCCGTCAGGCTATATTGTTTCAAATGTATTATATGTGAAGCAATTATTACACCAGCAATGCAAATGACATGACAAAACATGTAAAATTAAGTTGAACAGATCACCCTGTGTATAATGTGAAGTGACACAAAAATACGGTAGGTGTCATAAATAAAGTCCATACAAAAGTCCAATTAAACCTCCATAAAACATTTGTGTTGTTGTAAAATTCTTGACTAACTACATGCAGTCCTCACACCACACCTCGTGTCTCTGTGCCACCTCTTTGCCAACAGAATTGCACTCACCATATCAATTAGCCTCGCATTCTCATGCTTGGTAATTTGCGCTTATAATCATATGGTTAATTATTTTCAACCACGGAAATATCCAGGATGTATTCCACCAACCCAGAATGAGAGAATCCATAGAGGAAAAGATAAAGGAGAGTTCCGATAGTATAATATGTAAAACCACCTTTATTAAAAGTGCACACGCCTCTCATCAAACTCACATGTTATGAAATGTACAAAAGCCTTGAGATCCGATCACCCCCTCGTTATTATTGAGCAGCACCTAGTAGCCAGGTAAACAATCAAATTGCAATTTACCCAACCACCAGCTCCTTGCACACGGATCGTCACTTCTGGTTGGCCGTGACACGTCATGTTCCAATGCGTTTCGTCATCAAGACTTTGTCTAGGGAATCCCAGGGAAGCTTTTTAAAATACACTCACGTTTAAGTGTGGCTCCTTAACCACTTGACCACTGGGCACTTAAACCCCCTTAATAACCAGACCAATTTTCAGCTTTCGGTGCTCTCACATTTTGAATGACAATTACTCAGTCATACAACACTGTACCCATATGAAATTTTTGTCCTTTTTTTCACACAAATAGAGCTTTCTTTTGGTGGTATTTAATCACTGTTGGGTTTTTTATTTTTTGCGCTATAAGAGAAAAAAGACTGAAAATTTTGTAAAAAAATGATTTTTTTTTCGTTTCTGTTATAAAATTTTGCAAATTACTATTTTTTCTTCATAAATTTTGGCCAAAATTTATACTGCTACATATCTTTGGTAAAAATAAGTACAAATTGGTGTATATTATTTGGTCTTTGTGAAACTTATAGAGTCCACAAGCTATGGTGCCAATATCTGAAAATTGATCACACCTGAAGTACTGACGACCTATCTCAATTCTTGAGACCCTAACATGCCAGAAAAGTACAAATACCCCCCAAATTACCCCTTTTTGGAAAGAAGACATTCCAAGGTATTCAGAAAGAGGCATTGTGAGTTTTTTGAAGTTGTCATTTTTTCCCACAATTCTTTGCAAAATCAAGATTTTTTTTTTCTCTTTTTTTTTCTTCACAAAATTGTCATATTAGCAGGTTATTTCTCACACACAGCATATGCATTCCACAAATTACACCCCAAAACACATTCTGCTATTACTCCCGAGTATGGCGATACCACATGTGTGAGACTTTTACACAGCGTGGCCACATACAGAGGCCCGACATGCAGGGAGCACCTTCAGGCGTTCTGGAGCACCCAGGCCAATTCTGACATTTCTCTCCTACATGTAAAAATCATCATTTGTTTGCTAGAAAATTACATAGAACCCCAAAACATTATATATGTTTTTTTAGCAAAGACCTTAGAGAATATAATGGTGGTTGTTGCAACTTTTTATCTCGCACGATATTTGCGCAGCAATTTTTTTAACGCGTTTTTTACGAAAAAAAAATGTTTTGTGCTTAAAAAAAAAAAAAAAACAGTAAAGTTAGCCCAATGTTTTTGCATAATGTGAAAGATGAAGTTACGCCGAGTAAATAGATACCTAACATGTCGCCCTTAAAAATTGCACACACTCGTGGAATGGCGCCAAACTTCGCTACTTAAAAAATCCCCATAGGCGACGCTTTAAATATTTTTACTGGTTACATGTTTTGAGTTACAGAGGAGGTCTAGGGCCAAAATGATTGCTCTCGCTCTAACGTTCGCAGAGATACCTCACATGTGTGGTTTGAAAACCGTTTTCATATGTGGGCGGGACTTACGTATGCGTTCGCTTCTGTATGCAAGCTCACGGGGACAGGGGCGCTTTAAAAAAAAAAAAAAAAAAATGTATTCTTCATTTTACTTTATTTATTTTAGTTTGACATGTTTTTCCGCCCTAAACATTTTTTTGATCACTTTTATACCTATTACAAGGAACGTAAACATCCCTTGTAATAGGAATATGGCATGACAGGTCCTCTTTACAGTGAGATATGGGGGGGGGGGGGTGTCAATAAGACCCCACATCTCACCTCTAGGCTGGGAAGCCTGAAAAAAATACAAAAAAAAAAAAAAACAATCCTGGCTTTGATCGTAGCGGTGAGTCGGTAGAAGCACCGGAGGGCGGCGGGGGGGACATCCCCTCTCGCCTCCCGTAAGAATGATCAAGCGGCGGAACAGCCGCTATGATTGTTCTTATGGTGTAGCGAATCGCCGGCTGAAAAAGCTAATATCTGAATGATGCCTGTAGCTGCTCCCATCATTCAGATATCCCCGCACAAAGTCAAGGACGTCATATGACGGCCGGAGGGCGGGAAGTGGTTATTGCAGAGTATTGCCGGGCATTGCGGAGTATTGCCGGGCATTGCGGAGTATTGCTGGGCATTGCGGAGTATTGCAGGGCATTGCGGAGTATGGCAGGGTATTGCGGTGTATGGCAGGGTATTGCACGGGTATTGCACAGGGTATTGTGGAGGGTATTGCACAGGGTATTGTGGAGGGTATTGCAGAGTATTGTGGAGGGTATTGCAGAGTATTGTGGAGGGTATTGCAGAGTATTGTGCAGGGTATTGCAGAGTATTGTGCAGGGTATTGCAGAGTATTTTGCAGAATATTGCGCAGGGTATTGCAGAGTATTGCGCAGGGTATTGCAGAGTATTGCGCAGGGTATTGCAGAGTATTGCACCAGAGTATTGCACCAGAGTATTGCAGAGTATTGCACCAGAGTATTGCAGAGTATTGCACCAGGGTATTGCAGAGTATTTTGCAGGGTATTGCGCAGGGTATTGCAGAGTATTTTGCAGGGTATTGCGCAGGGTATTGCAGAGTATTGCGCAGGGTATTGCAGAGTATTGCGCAGGGTATTGCAGAGTATTTTGCAGGGTATTGCAGAGTATTTTGCAGGGTATTGCAGAGTATTTTGCAGGGTATTGCAGACTATTGCGCAGGGTATTGCAGAGTATTGCACCAGGGTATTGCCGAGTATTGCACCAGGGTATTGCCGAGTATTGCACCAGGGTATTGCAGAGTATTGCACCAGGGTATTGCAGAGTATTGCACCAGGGTATTGGCAGGGTATTTTGCAGAGTATTGGCAGGGTATTTTGCAGAGTATTGGCAGGGTGTATTGCAGAGTATTGGCAGGGTATAGCACAGGGATGGCTGAGCAGGGATGGATGGATGGCTGGATCTGTGACTGCAATTGTCACAGATCCAGCCCACAGTGCTGCTGCTGCCATCCGCTCCCTCCCCCTCCCCTCTCACACTGTACCGATCGGTACAGAGAGGGGAGGGAGGAACCGGCGTCATCAAATGACGCCGGTCTGTTTACAAGTGATTGCTCCGTCATTTGACGGAGCGATCACGTGGTAAACGGCCGCTATCAGCGGCGATTTACCGCGATTCGTGATCCGCCGGGTCCTCTGGACCCGGCGGTCACGGAGTTTCCCGTGTGCGCGCCCCAGGGGGCGTGCGGGAGCGCGATTCTGGGAGGACGTTATATAACGTCCTCCCAGAGTTAAGCAACCACCTTGTCGACGTTATTTGTCGGCAGGTGGTTGTTAAGTGGTTAAGGAGCATAAAATATACACTTCTTGGATCATGGAAAGGTCCTTGATAAAGTCCATGATGAAAACATGTTGGGGCAGAGCCAATGACATCATCCATGATCCAGGAAGTGTATGCTGTTCCTTAAGACCCCTTTCACACTGGGGCGGTTTGCAGGCACTATTGTGCTAAAAATAGCGCCTGCAAACTGACCCTAAACAGCGGCTGCTGTTTCACAGTGTGAAAGCCCGAGGGCTTCCACACTGGAGCGGTGCGCTAGCAGGACCGCTCCAAAAGTCCTGCTAGACGCATCTTTGGAGCGGTGAAGGAGCGGTGTGTTTACCGCTCCTGCCCATTGAAAGCAATGGGACACCGCGGCTATACTGTCGGCAATGCGCCTCAGCAGAGGCACTTTGCGTGGTTTTTAACACTTTTTCGGCCGCTAGCGGGGGTTAAAACCGTGCCGCTAGCGGCCAAATACCACCGCAATTCCGACGGTAAAGCGCGGGGGAAGAAACGTGTCCAAGTGCAAATCAGCAGGGTAGGATGTGATGAAAAATCCACACCCAGTGTGTTCTAGCCTCTCACCTCAGGAATAGACCTCAATGGGTCTAGACATGCATCAAGATATTGGATCGTGGCAATCTGTGCTGTCTTCCTCTTTATTGAAGATATCCCACCAGGATAAGGAGCAACTGCAGCCTCTGGGGATAGATGGATTCCACAGCAACATCTTTTCCGATGTTCCTCCAAGTCCGGGGTATTATATAAAGGATATAAGAGCCTCCATAGTGTAGAGCCTCGTACACACGGGCGGGAATCTCGTTGGGGAAAAAAACTTTGGTTTTCCCGACGAGATTCCAGGCAAGCTTGCCTTGCTCGCCGAGTGTACACACGGCCATTCAAAAGAACCGCCATTCTTTTGAATGGCAAGAACTCGGTGACGTCATCGACTACGATGAGCCTGCGCTCGACACATTCGATGCCGTCACCGCAATCTTGCTACACCCTACACTATCTTGCTACACCCTACACTACCCTTGTATGCTACCGTGCATGCGTCAAAGTCTTTTCGAGCATGCGCGGGTTTACCATGGACAGGTAAGCATACACACTCACGGTTTTCTCATTGAGAAACAGGCCGACGAGAATCCCGACGAGAAAGTAGAGAGCAGGTTCTCTATTTTTCTCGTCGAGATTCCCGACAGTTTTCCCGATAAGAAACCATACACACGACCGGTTTTCTCGTCAAAAAGCTCTCCCAGCAGTTTTCTTGCCGAGAAAAATGGTCGTGTGTACGAGGCTTAGTAGTTTAAAAATTGTTGTCTTTTATTAAAATAAATAAAGTAACATCTTAAAATGGCAAAGCCAGCAGCATAAATGAAAAACATGTCAGGCCGTGACCGGAAGTGACGTCACCCGGCTCCTCCCAACATCAAAAACACACATAAAACATGAAAAATTGTGACATTCATGTGAATGGTAATACTTAGAAGTTGTGTTGGGCTGAAAAAGTGCAGTCCAAATGTAAAAGATAATAAAGTGAACAAGTCCAATTAGGCGTGTGAAGTGGATGATCAAAAAATGGTAATCCGAGAAATGATAAATTAGTCCCGAAGATAAAGAGTCACCACAGTAGAAGGGTCTACCACCAATAAGACATGAGGGGGCTTACATTTGTACACAATCAGCTTATACCAAATGGGTCTTTACAGGCAGTGGTGTTAAACACCTGGTAAAGAGTCGCCACTCCGCTTGTCACCAAAAAAACTTTAAACCGCTTGGGGGGGATGATCGACTTCAACCGTAATTGCTGCAGCAAAGTTTCACACAGCTATGTGGGACCACCAAGGTCAGTTCAGAGGTAGAATCCTCTCACCATTACTGCATTACAACATAAATCCAAGGAGGAAAAACAGTGGACTCGACATGGTGTAAAACCATAGGGCAGGAGATTAATTTAAAATAATGTAGAACACTCACATTTCAGCAGGTATTAAAGCGCATATCAAAATATTCCTTTTGGACAACAAGACAGGACACAATGGCATAAATAGAACCAGGACCCGGACACATTTCATCTTAAACACTGCTGTTTTTAGGGTTTTTGCTACACATTTAGGCTGTATATCTCTATAGCATCCATAGAGAGACAACATTATTGCACATATCACATACACTGATTTGCAGTGTATTTAACCCCTAGGGGGTATTTATATTATTTTTAAAATATTTGTTTGGTTTCACTGGACAGTTTTTGTGTTGTGTGTTTTTTACACATTGGAGGTTATTTACTAAAGGCAAATCGACTTTGCACTGAAAGTGCACTTGGAAGTGCAGTCGCTGTAGATCCGAGGGGGACATGCAAGGAAAACAAAAAACAGCATTTTAGCTTGCACATGATTGGATAATAAAATCAGCAGAGCTTCCCCTCATTTCAGATCTACCCCTCAGATTTACAGCGACTGCACTTCCAAGTGCACTTTGCACTTGTAGTACAAAGTAGATTTGCCTTTCGTAAATAACCCCCATTGTATTCACATGGATACTATTTTTGAGTTTTTTTGCCCACCTTATGTAATAATTTTGCATAGGTTGTTTTGCACTAATAATTTATGGTCACTTTATTGGTTAGGAGTAGCGCGGTATTGCCTTTATTTTTGTTAATTCATTTGATGCGGGACACATGTTTATGCTGACAGCCACTCATTAGGTATCACACTAGGGAGGTCTGCTTGGTGGTTGTTTAGTTATATTTTCTATAGGAGTCACTGGTTGCTGAAGGCCTGCTCCAAAATATACAGAGGTACTGTACAATAATTATATATTGGTTCATAGGGAAGCTGCCATTTAGAAAAAAAAAAAAAAGTGACCTTAGCCTTTACGTAAAGTGAAAATGACTTAATCAGACACTCACCTGTTTCTCAAGTTCCTGACTTCAATAGCCATGCCCTTAAAGCCAGCTCCTTAATCCCTTAGTGCTGACTGTACACACATATGCGGCCTTAGGTTGAAGGGGTTATACCGGGATGATGCCCGCAGCTGCAGGCATCACCCCCGTACCGTTTCTAGAGCGGGCGGTTAGCTTTTTAGTGATAACAACCAATGTGACTAAAAGCCGCTTAGCTGTTATCCTAAAGGAGCAGGAAGGGACGTCCCCCCTCCCACCACTCTTACCGGGCCTCCTGTCCCACCGGGAGACCCGATCCACGATTCGACACTTCCGCCGGCTAGGCTGAGACTGCAACGAAGCCGGAAAATGCTTTGACCTAGTTTCCTATGTAAAAGCATGGAAGCGACGTCACTTCCGGTTTACTTGGCTGCCAATGGCGCCAATTTCAAAAAAATTACAGTATTCAGAATCTCAGTTTTTGGCGATCTGAATACTTTTAAGTGAAAAGGAGGGATCGGGGGTCTTTTAGACCTCCCGATCCTTCTATAAAGAGTACCTGTCACCATCTATTACTGTCACAAGGGATGTAAACATCCCTTGTGACAACAAAAAAAGTGATCAGAATTTTTTTTTTTTAAACGTACAATGAAAAATAAATACGATTTTTTTTTTAAAGTGCCCCCCACTCCCCCGCGTAGCAAAGAAAACGCATGCGTAAGTCACGCCCGCATATGTAAATCACATATGTGGAGGTATCGTCATGATTATCAGAGTGAGAGCAATAATTCTAGCAAAAGACCTCCTCTGTAACTCTAACCTGGTAACCGTATTTTTTTTTTAAAGCATCGCCTATGGAGATGATTAGGTACCATAGTTTGTCGCCATTCCACGAGTGTGCGCAATTTCAAAGCATGACATGTTAGGTATCTATTTACTCAGTGCAGAATCCTCTTTCACACTATACAAAAAAAATTTGGCTACCATTACTGTTTTTTTTTTTAATTCATGAAAGTGTATTTTTTTCCATAAAATTGTGTTTGAAAGACTGCTGCGCAATTACCGTGTGACATAAAATATTGCAACGATCGTCAATTTATTTTCTAGGGTCTCTGCTTTTGATATGCATATCTATTCTATGTCAGTAGCCGAGAAAGCATTGAAATCAGCATGACAGTCAGCTAGTATTTTCAGTAGAAGATCTGCAAGATGAGCCATCACATTACATATCCCATTTTTACGTCTGAAAATGACAGAGGCTGACAAAGTAAATAATTTTAACTAAAACTATTTTTCTGATTAATGTTTTTTTATGCAAGGAAGTTAATAGCAATGTAGTGGATATGTACTGAAGCAATAGGTATTGGGGTGCTTGCAATAAATTAATGCAGCCATTCCTCTATATATAATGACCTATGAACCTTAAAGCGGAGGTCCACCTAAAAAAAAAAAAAATATTAAAAGCCAGCAGCTACAAATACTGCAGCTGCTGACTTTTAATAAATGGACACTTACCTGTCCATGGTGCCCGCGATGACGGCAGCCGAAGGCAAAAAAAATCGCTCGTCTCTTGGCTGCCCCCGCCGCCATCATTGGTGAGGGAATAAGGAACTGAATCGTTGGGGCTTCACTGCCCGGTTCCCTACTGCGAATGCGCGAGTAGTGCGGCGCATCCTCAGTGGTCCCCGCTCTGTTCTGGGACCTGTGTGTTTCCCAGAACACAGCGGTGGGGGGGACGAGAAGGGGCGTGACTCCCGCGGGAGTCTATTCCCGGAAGTGGGTGCAAATACCTGTATTATACAAGTATCTGCACCCCCTCCCCCCTGAAAGGTGCCAAATGTGACACCAGAGGGGGGAGGGGAGGGTTCCGAAAAGCAGAGGTTCACTTTTTGTGTGGACCTCTGCTTTAACAGTGACGCAAAAAAATTATGAGCATTTGGTCTAGATGGGTAGAATAATTGGAAACCCTGGAATGTTATGTTTGATGAAAACAGAGACAGAAAACTGCTGTAAAAATATTTAGTGAGTACTACTTAGACATTATACAAATTGTTGATAGTGTTATATATTTTTGGATTCTACTTTGACATGCTTTATGCTATTTTTAAAGAAAAATAACAGGTCAAGTCTTCTCATGGAGCCTATAGCAAGAACCTGCTGTGAATAAGTGGCTGCATGAAAACCTGCCAACTTTCAAAATGCAGAAAGGTGCAGATGAATACAGCAAAATCTATGGCAATAGGAAAAATTATGTCCCTTTCTTTACATGTCAATAAAGTAAGTAAGTCTCTTATTCAAGTAAATGTGATGTGCTAGAAGACACTTCACACAAATACCAGCTACAGTGTGTCACACCAGGAATGTGACAACACTCCTTACCTAATAGATATGACCACTAAAATTTAGGAGATCTGCAGCTCATGAAAAAAATGATCACCTTCACAATCACGACCACCAAGGATATTCTAGCGCCATCATGGGTGACAAAACGTGAACTCACAACAAAGATGGAGAGAACATTTACAGAGCCTTCCGTTGCACGCTAAAGAAGCGCACAAGCTGCTGATGCGGGAGGACATGCCGTTAAGTTCACCTGCATCAACGCTGCCAACATCTGGCCGTTTATGAACATGGGCCAGATATGGATAGCGCTTAATGCATGAATAAAACTCTTGTAAACCGCTGGACCTTTTTTTTTTTCACACCCTAAAAGGTAAAGGCATAATGTGCTAGTTTGCATCGCATACTAGCACATTATGTTAAAATGATGATCTCCCACGCCAAGATCTCAGCGCTGCAGCGGGCTCCCATCTTCACCAATCTTCCTTCCAGGATTTGCGGACTCCGCCTTTGTGACTGGCCGGAGCCGCAATGACATCAGTCCCGCCGATTACGGCACAGGACTCGTATGGAACGGCACTGCTGGCCATTCCTTCAGAGCACATGCGCCAGTGACGACACTGGCTGCATGTAATGTAAATATCTATTTACATTACCTATAGGTATGCCTTATATAGGTAATGCCTTGTACACACGGCCGGATTTTCCATTGGAAAAAAATCGGATGGTTTTTCCGACGGAATTCCGCTCAAGCTTGGCTTGCATACACACGGTCACACCAAATTCCGACCGTCAAGAACACGGTGACGTACAACACTACGACGAGCCGAGAAAAATTAAGTTCAATGCTTCCGAGCATGCGTCGAATTCATTCTGAGCATGCGTGGTTTTAAGTGCGTCGGAATTGCTTTTCCGATAGGAATTTTTTCCATCGGAAAAATAGAGAACATGTTCTCTATCTAAGTCCGTCTAAATTTCCGACGGAAAAAGTCAGATGGGGCATACACACGGTCTGAATATCCGATGAAAAGCTCCCATCTGACTTTTTCCATCGGAAATTCCGACCGTGTTTACAGGGCATAAAAGTTAGAGGAAAGTTTATTTCCTCTTTGCGGTAAAAAAAACAAAAACATAAAAAATGTTTGGTTAGAATTGTTTCAGAACCACTTTTAGGTGTTTATTGCTGTTTGTGTTCCCCCTCTTTCCCTGTCTCATACATGACTATACACAACAGAAAAATGAGAAAAAAATCTACAACTAATGCAAATAATTTCTACTTGTTCATTTCCCCTCAATTTCCATTCCAATGATAACTATAAACTCTTATATTTCCCTTCAGCTTCAGAAAGCATGCGTGGCCCTCCCAAATAGGGGCATAATCAGCAATAAAACCTATTCTATTCAAAGCTAAAGAAAAAAATGTTTTGTCTGCTGTTAGACTTTAATATGTTATTTTTATCTTATTTGTATAAAAGAAGATAAACAGTTCCGTGCTGCTACATCAGTCCCTTCCCAGGAAGCACCAAAATGCTAACTTTAAAAAGACTATGCAAACAAGTGATACATATGCAAACAAGTAATGCTGTTAATCTCCGATGTTTCAGTTTATTTCTTCACATGAAAAGGATATGGCGGAAACACAGCAACAGATGCAAGAAATATCATGAGATCTTCCCAAGTGACTGAGGATTTAACTTGCAGCATTTGTCTAATAGCTAAGCCTATGAGTCAGTCAGGATCTGTGCGAATGGGACAATGTGGTGCACTGATACCTATCCCACAGAGACGCTGCTAAATACTCAGGCTAGCTGCACAGAGATTTTCCAACAAAGAAAAACTAATAGGGGGAATAAGATATCACGGGACCACTGAAGATGAGAACGCAACAAAGAACCATTAAAAAAAGAATAGAAAGGAGGCAATGCTGACTTTGGACGACGGGCTTAAACCAGAGTAAAATCAGTCAAGGCCTACAGTATATGATTGGGGGATCTGCAAGTGCGTCAACACTATTTGAAGAATTTTAAATTAAAAATAAAAACCTTCTACTCACCCATACTGTTTTTATTTATTCAAAGCAGTAAAAAACAAAAAAAACATTATATATATATATAGGATATAGGGCTTCAACCATAAGCAAGAAGACCAGTATGCTGGCCTGAATTTATGGGAGGAGCCCGTGGGGCTATTTAACCAGCCCACTCACCTGCAGTCTTTGTTGGTTTCCTGTGAGCGATACCCACCCTCCCATCCCCTTTTTTAGGGCATTTCTCAAAATTCATTTCTCTCCACAAAATATTCATTCTAATCTTGGGTATGCCCCCTTATTTTGACATAGCGTCCATCAGATCAGGGCACACTTCAGGTCCATTTCATGTTGTAAGTCTTATGTTAAGTCTATCTATCTTGTTCATATCCGTATCGGATATAGGGCTTCAACTATATATATATATATATATATATATTAGGGCTGTGGAAATTAACTATTAATTCCTCGATGAATTGCTTTGATCGATCAAAATTATTTTGATCGATCAAAATTCGATCAAAATTATTTGGGCTTGCCGTGTCCATCTGAATGGCTCCTTTGCTGTGCCTTCATATCTGCATGCCGGCAGGACCTTACTATCTGCCACACGCAAGGGCTGTTACATTTCCCTCTATCAACCTGGGATTCTACAGCCATCCACTGGGAGTTGTGATAGTTCCCTTCACAGGACATCTACATGCCGACGGACTGATGTTATCCCCTTCTCATCTGGATTCAGCAGTGGTATCGTTGTACACATTTTTATACCAGTATCATACTTAGATACATGTTTTTATGACTGCTTTTGCTACCATAGATTTTATCTCCAGTGCAATATTTATTTTGTTACCTACTTGAAGACTATAAAAGTTTTAATGCTATTCCCATCGAGCGCTGCCTTTGTGTGTTTTTTGTATCCTGCTATCGATTTTTCCAGTGGTTGGTAGCTGCACTGGGAATCCACCTGCAAGGAGATCAGCTAAAAGTAGTTGGATATCTATGAGCGTTATAATTAATCGAAATTAGTCGATTAATCGAACACGAAAATTTTAATCAGTAACAGCCCTAATATATATATATATATATATATATATATATATATATATATATATACACACACACACAGTGGGTACGGAAAGTATTCAGACCCCCTTAAATTTTTCACTCTTTGTTATATTGCAGCCATTTGCTAAAATATTTAAGTTCATTTTTTTTCCTCATTAACCACTTAACGACCACTCACTGTATATGTACGTCGGCAGAATGGCACCGACAGGCACAATCACGTACAGTATACGTGATTGCCTTTGTACAGTTGGGGGGTCCGATCGGACCCCCCTCCTATACAGTGAGCGGTCGGTATTCGTTGGGGAGCGATCCGAGATGAGGGGGCGGCCATTCGATTCCGGCCACCCCCCAGCGATCGCTCCCGTCGAATGAAAATGCTCCCTCTGCTGTGTAATGTTTACACAGGCAGAGGAAGCAGGAGGAAGTGATGTCATCTCTCATGCGGCGCTCACATATACCGAGCGCCGTACAAGAGAAGACACACAGGTCAGTACACTAACACTACACTGACACCAGGACACATAGGCACACAAATCGCCCCCCCCAGATCACCCCCCAGCCCCCAGTCACAGTGTCACTGATTGCAGTGACCATTTATTTACTGATCACTGCAATCAGTGACATTTGTGACTGTAAAAGTGTCACTAAAAATAGTTTTAGGTCCAGTGTAGCCCCCTAACCCCCCCTAATAAAGGTTTAACCCCCTGATCACCCCCCAGATAACCCTTTCCCCCCCTAGCACCGCCGTCGCTAAGCGATCATTTTTCTGATCGCTGTCTTAGCGTCGGTGATGCAGATCGGTAGCCAGTAATTATTTTTAGGTTCGCCGCAGGTTTTTATAGCGTCGGGTACCCCCATAAATTATCTAATAAAGGTTTCACCCCCTTGATCACCCCCCAGGTAACCCTTTCACCCCCTATCACCACTGTCGCTAAGCGATCATTTTTCTGATCGCTGTCTTAGCGTCGGTGATGCAGATCGGTAGCCAGTTATTTTTTTTAGGTTCGCCGCAGGTTTTTATAGCATCGGGTACCCCCATAAATTATCTAATAAAGGTTTAACCCCCTTGATCACCCCCCAGGTAACCCTTTCACCCCCTATCACGACTGTTGCTAAGCGATCATTTTTCTGATCGCTGTCTTAGCGTCGGTGATGCAGATCGGTAGCCAGTAATTTTTTTTAGGTTCACTGCAGGTTTTTATAGCGTCAGATACCCCCATAAATTATCTAATAAAGGTTTAACCCCCTTGATCGCCCCCCAGGTAACCCTTTCACCCCCTATCACCACTGTCGCTAAGCGATCGTTTTTCTGATCGCTGTCTTAGTGTCGGTGATGCAGATCGGTAGCCAGTAATTTTTTTTAGGTTCGCCGCAGGTTTTTATAGCGTCAGGTACCCCCATAAATTATCTAATAAAGGTTTTACCCCCTTGATCGCCCCCCAGGTAACCCTTTCACCCCCTATCACCACTGTCGCTAAGCGATAATTTTTCTGATCGCTGTCTTAGCGTCGGTGATGCAGATCGGTAGCCAGTAATTTTTTTAAGGTTCGCCGCAGGTTTTTATAGCGTCGGGTACCCCCATATATTATCTAATAAAGGTTTTAACCCCCTAATTGCCCCTAGTTAACCCTTTCACCAGTGATCACCATATAAGTGTTACGGGTGACGCTGGTTAGTTAGTTTGCTTTTTATAGTGTCAGGGCACCCGCCGTATATATAACCCAATAAAGGTTTAACCCCCTGATCGCCCGGCGGGTGATATCAATTAGGTTTTAGCGTCAGAGAGGGTCTGCGTCACACCCCAGGCAGCGTCAGGTTAGTGCCAGTAACGCTAACACCCACGCGTGAAGCATACACCCCCCTTAGTGGTATAGTATCAGATCTGATCAGATCTATACTAGCGTCCCCAGCAGTTTAGGGTTCCCAAAAACGCAGTGTTAGCGGGATCAGCCCAGATACCTGCTAGCACCTGCGTTTTGCCCCTCCGTCCAGCCCAGGCCACCCAAGTGCAGTATCGATCGATCACTGTCACTTACAAAACACAACACACATAACTGCAGCGTTCGCAGAGACAGGCCTGATCCCTGCGACTCCAGTGCTGTAGCAGGTGATTTCACCACCACAGTTTAAAAAAAAAAAAAGCATATATGCAGAAGCATGGGGGCAGCAGGGGCGATTTTGCTTCTAATGCCGCGTACATACGGTCTAAATTCCGACGGAGGCTTGCCCGTGGAAAATTCCGACCATGTGTGTACGGCATAACTTTTTTGCGGGAGGATGCCCCCATGCTTCGGCATATATAAATGGTGCATGTATGCCCATCATTAGAAGTGGGTGGATGAAGGGCGGTATTCTAATGGTGGGCATACCCACCGATCAATCTCTTTTTTCGTTCAGCCAACTGGCTGCATGAAAAAAAAAGATTACAATACATGTCCAACAAGGACCAGCAACGTACTGGTATGTTGCTGGACTTTGAATGTTTATACCAGAATGATGCCTGCGGGTTTAGGTATCATCTTGGTATCATTCTTTTCAGCCAGCGGCCGGCTTTCATGTAAAAGCAATCCTAGTGGCTAATTAGCCTCTGGACTGCTTTTACAAGCAGTGGGAGGGAATGTCCCCCCCCGGATATAAAAAGCGCCATTGGGAAATTGGGAAAGCATTTTATCACACCGATCTTGCAGAGGAAAGATCTAGGGTCTAGAAGACCCCAGTTTTTTCAAAAAAGAGTACCTGTCACTACCTATTGCTATCATAGGGGATATTTACATTCCCTGAGATAACAATAAAAAAATAAATAAATATGGAAGTAACAATTTAAAAATAAAATAAAAAAGCAAAATTAATAATTAAAAAAAAAGAGAGCTCCTGCCCTGCTCTTGCCCAATGGCGAACACAAGCGTCGGTCTGGCGTCATATGTAAACAGCAATTGCACCATGCATGTGAGGTATCACCGCAAAGGTCAGATCGAGGGCAGTAATTTTAGCAGTAGACCTCCTCTGTAAATCTAACGGGGTAACCTGTAAAGGCTTTTAAAAATGTATGTAGTTTGTCGCCAATGCGCGTTTGTGCGAAATTTTAAAGCATGTCATGTTTGGTATCTATGTACTCGGCCTAAGATCATCTTTTTTATTTCATCAAACATTTGGGCAATATAGTGTGTTTTAGTGCATTAAAATTAAAAAAAGTGTATTTTTTCCCCAAAAAATGCGTTTGAAAAATCGCTGCGCAAATACTGTGTAGAAAAAAAAAATGCAACACCCACCATTTTAATCTGTAGGGCCTTTGCTTTAAAAATATATATAATGTTTGGGGGTTCAACATAATTTTCTTGCAAAAAAAAAATGTTTTCATGTAAACAAAAAGTGTCAAAAAGGGCTTTGTCTTCAAGTGGTTAGAAGAGTGGATGTAAGCTTCCTAATGTTGTGTATAAAATGCCAGAACAGTTCAAAACCCCCCCAAATGACCCCATTTTGGAAAGTAGACACCCCAAGCTATATACTGAGAGGCATGTCGAGTCCATGGAATATTTTATATGTTGACACAAGTTGCGGAAAAAATACAATTTTTTTTTTTTTTTTTTTGCACAAAGTTGTCACTAAATGATATATTGCTCAAACATGCCATGGGCATATGTGGAATTACACCCCAAAATACATTCTGTTGCTTCTCCTGAGTACGGGGATACCACATGTGTGAGACTTTTTGGGAGCCTAGCCGCGTACGGGACCCCAAAAACCAAGCACCGCCTTCAGGCTTTCTAAGGGTGTAAATTTTTGATTTCACTTCTCACTGCCTATCACAGTTTCGGGGGCCATGGAATGCCCAGATGGCAAAAAAACAAAACAAATGACCCCATTTTGGAAAGTAGACACCCCAAGCTATTTGCTGAGAGGTATTGTGAGTATTTTGCAGATCTCGCTTTTTGTCACAAAGTTTTGAAATTTGAAAAAAAAAAAATATATATATTTTCTTTCTTAATTTTCAAAAACAAAATGAGAGCTGTAAAATACTCACCATGCCTCTCAGCAAATAGCTTGGGGTGTCTACTTTCCAAAATGGGGTCATTTGGGGGGTTTTTGTGCTATTTTGGCATTTTATGGCCTTCGAAACTGTGATAGGAAGTGAGGAGTGAAATCAAAAATTTGTGCCTAGAAATCCTGAAGGCGGTGCTTGGTTTTCGGGGTCCCGTACGCGGCTAGGCTCCTAAAAAGTCCCACACATATGGTATCCCCGTACTCAGGAGAAGCAGCAAAATGTATTTTGGGGTGTAATTCCACATATAACCATGGCATGTGTGAGCAATATATCATTTAGTGTCAACTTTTTGTAATTTTTTTTTTTTTGTCATTATTCAATCACTTGGGACAAAAAAAAAATATTCAATGGGCTCAACAGGCCTCTCAGCAATTTCCTTGGGGTGTCTACTTTCTAAAATGGGGTCATTTGGGGGGGTTTTGTGCTATTTTGGCATTTTATGGCCTTCAAAACTGTGATAGGTAGTGAGGAGTGAAATCAAACATTTACGCCCTTAGAAATCCTGAAGGCGGTGCTTGGTTTCCGGGGGCCCGTATGCGGCTAGGCTCCCAAAAAGTCCCACACATGTGGTATCCCCGTACTCAGGAGAAGCAGCAAAATGTATTTTGGGGTGCAATTCCACATATAACCATGGCATGTGTGAGCAATATATCATTTAGTGACAACTTTTTGTAATGTTTTTATTTTTTTTAGTCATTATTCAATCACTTGAGACAAAATGTCTACTTTCCAAAATGGGGTCATTTGGGGGGGTTTTGTACTGCCCTGCCATTTCAGCACCTCAAGAAATGAGATAGGCAGTCATAAATTAAAAGCTGTGTAAATTCCAGAAAATGTACCCTAGTTTGTAGACGCTATAACTTTTGCGCAAACCAATAAATATACGCTTATTGACATTTTTTTTACTAAAGACATGTGGCTGAATACATTTTGGCCTAAATGTATGACTAAAATTGAGTTTATTCGATTTTTCTTATAACAAAATGAGAAAATATCATTTTTTTTCAAAATTTTCGGTCTATTTCCGTTTATATCGCAAAAAATAAAAATCGCAGAGGCAATCAAATACCATTAAAAGAAAGCTCTATTTATGGGAAGAAAAGGACGCAAATTTCGTTTGGGTACAACATTGCATGTCCGCACAATTTACAGTTAAAGCAGCGCAGTGCAAAATTCTGAAATCACCTCTGGTCCTTTAGCTACAAAATGGTCCGGGGCTTAAGTGGTTAATGTACACACAGCACCCCATATTGACAGAAAAACACAGAATTGTTGAAATTTTTGCAAATTTATTAAAAAAGAAAAACTGAAATATCACATGGTCCTAAGAGCCCATTCACACAGGGGCAACACGACTTCCAGCGCGATTTTATGAGGCAACTCAGACACGACCTGAGTATGAATCACAGCGCGACCTGGAGCTATTTACAAGGCAACTCCAAGTTGCCTGCAGGACAGGAGACATTCCAGTGACCAATCAAACAAGAATCAGCTCTGTGGGAGGGAGGGGGGAGAGAGAGTTTTGCAGGAGAAATGTATGTTATCTTCCTGGAGAGTCGCTCCTATTAAGACAGGGAGAGGCGACTCCCATTGAAATGAATGGTTACAGGTCGCCTAGGAGTCGGATTGAAGTAGTACAGGGACCTTTTTTGAAGTCGGAGCGACTGCAGTAGTGTGCATAAAGACGGCTCCATTAACTTACATTGATTTCTTCAGCCAGCGCGACCTGAGGCAACTAGGGGCGACCTGGGGCGATTTGGAGTCGGATCCAAAGACGCCCCTGTGTGAATGGGCTCTAAGTATTCAGACCCTTTGCTGTGACACTCATATATTTAACTCAGGTGCTGTCCATTTCTTCTGATCATCCTTGAAATGGTTCTACACCTTCATTTGAGTCCAGCTGTGTTTGATTCTACTGATTGGACTTGATTAGGAAAGCCACACAACTGTCTATATAAGACCTTACAGCTCAGTGTATGTCAGAGCAAATGAGAATCATGAGGTCAAAGGAACTGAGTGAAGAGCTCAGAGACAGAATTGTGGCAAGTCACAGATATGGCCAAGGTTACAAAAAAATGTCTGCTGCACTTAAGGTTCCTAAGAGCACAGTGGCCTCCATAATCCTTCAATGGAAGACGTTTGGGACGACCAGAACCCTTCCTAGAGCTGGCCGTCCGGTCAAACTGAGCTATCGGGGGAGAAGAGCCTTGGTGAGAGAGGCAAAGAAGAACCCAAAGATCACTGTGGCTGAGCCCCAGAGATGCAGTCGGGAGATGGGAGAAAGTTGTAGAAAGTCAACCATCACTGCAGCCCTCCACCAGTCGGGGCTTTATGGCAGAGTGGCCCGACGGAAGCCTCTCCTCAGTGCAAGACACATGAAAGCCCGCATGGAGTTTGCTAATAAACAACCTGAAGGACTCCAAGATGGTGAGAAATAAGATTCTCTGGTCTGATGAGACCAAGATAGAACTTTTTGGCCTTAATTCTAAGCGGTATGTGTGGAGAAAAACAGGCACTGCTCATCACCTGTCCAATACAGTCCCAACAGTGAAGTATGGTGGTGGCAGCATGATGCTGTGGGGGTGTTTTTCAGCTGCAGGGACAGGGCGACTGGTTGCAATCGAGGGAAAGATGAATGCGGCCAAGAGCAGGGATATCCTGGAAGAAAACCTTCTCCAGAGGGCTCAGGACCTCAGACTGGGCCAAAGGTTTACCTTCCATGGAACAAGACAATGACCCCAAGCACACCGCTAAAATAACGAAGGAGTGGCTTCACAACAAATCTGTGACTGTTCTTGAATGGCCCAGCCAGAGCCCTGACTTAAACCCAATTAAGCATCTCTGGAGAGACCTAAAAATGGCTGTCCACCAACATTTACCATCCAACCTGACAGAACTGGAGAGGATCTGCAAGGAGGAATGGCAAAGGATCCCCAAATCCAGGTGTGAAAAACTTGTTGCATCTTTCCCAAAAAGACTCATGGCTGTATTAGATCAAAAGGGTGCAAATACTAAATACTGAGCAAAGGGTCTGAATACTTAGGACCATGTAATATTTCAGTTTTTCTTTTTTAATAATCTGCAAAAATTTCAACAATTCTGTGTTTTTCTGTCAATATGGGGTGCTGTGTGTACATTGATGAGGAAAAAAATGAACTTAAATGATTTTAGCAAATGGCTGCAATATAACAAAGAGTGAAAAATTTAAGGGGGTCTGAATACTTTCCGTACCCACTGTATATATATATATATATATATTGTGAGGGGGTTAGCTCGGCAGCGGGTGTGTGTGACCCCCGAGATGGGCTCCCCACACAAAAACAGGCCCAGCAAACGGAGGTTGTGGTTTTCAAAATCAAAAAGGTGCGGTTTATTTTCTATTTACAGTGACAAAACACAGCAAAGCAAAAGAAACATAAACAAAATAAATCCTGGTCAACTTGACCTCTGACTAAACATACAGGTTTCCTAACTAACAACTGGGATCAGCCTAGTGCTGTCCTAGTCCCTAAGTCCCTGGTTTTAAATGTCCAAGCAAATAGCCACACAGGCTTTGTCTCACCGCACAGGGGTTCACTCTCCCTAGACAGTCCACACAGGTCTGGTTCCAGGCATGAGCTAACATCTAATGAAGCTGGGAGTTCTTATAGAGGCCTAAATGAGCTGACAAGCTTCAGCTGGTCTCATCAACTCCCTGTCTGCACGACGCCCCACACTCTCCCTAGAGGTATGAGTCATCCATGAGCCCACTAGCCTTATACAACTCTCCACCTAGTTGTATAAGTCGGCGTAAAGCCTGAATCTGGGCGAAATATATCTACCCCCCTGGATGCAACCAGGTGACTTTACCTTCCTGCTGTCACATACCCCCCCCCTCTTGTTTTAACCTTGGGGTTGGAACACCAGCAATCAGGCATTCATGTACTCGAGACAAAGCATCCACATTCCCCATTTGAACGCCAGGGCGATGCTTTACTGTGAAGTTGAATTCCTGGAGGGCCAGGAACCACCTATTCACTCTTCTATTTGTTTCCTTGTTTTGAGCCATCCACTTTAACGGAGCGTGATCCGTAACCATGTCAAAGTGCCTACCTAGCAGGTAGTACCGATAGGGTTTTAACTTCACCCTTTCACCGGGCGGGGTAATGATGTCATGCTCTACCCCAGATGTTTGTCCCGGCAGCTCAGAGAATACCTCCTTGTTGCGAAGCACAAACTCCTTAACCTCCTGTTGTTGGGGTTGTGACAAGGTGGCTGCTATTCCAACCTCAGGAATCACGCAACCAGTTTGAGCTGGTGACCAAGTGTCTGCGACTAGGGACTCTCTATCCCTCCAGGCTTTCAACAGATTAACGTGATAGATCTGTTCGGGCTTTCGCCTTCCTGGTTGTCTGACCTTGTAATTCACTTCGCTCACTTTTTCCATTATCTCGTAGGGGCCTTGCCATTTGGCAAGGAATTTACTTTCAACCGTAGGGACAAGTACCAGTATCCTATCCCCCGGGGAAAAGGTACGGGTCTTGGCTCCACGGTTGTACACTCTCTGCTGTGCTAACTGCGCTTGGGCCAAATGTTCCTTCACGATGGGCATTACCTGTGCAATTCGGTCTTGCATCAGGGCGACATGCTCAATCACACTCCTGTGGGGAGAACTCTCACTTTCCCAAGTTTCCTTGGCAATATCCAACAGCCCTCTTGGGTGTCTCCCATACAGTAACTCAAAGGGGGAGAATCCCGTAGAGGATTGGGGCACCTCCCTAATAGCAAACATCAGATAAGGAAGTAGACAGTCCCAATCCTTTCCATCTCTATCCACCACTTTCTTCAACATTTGTTTTAGGGTTTTGTTGAACCTTTCAACCAGCCCATCGGTTTGGGGGTGATACACAGATGTACGTAATTGCGTCACTTTGAACAATTTACACAGCTCCTTCATAACCCGGGACATAAAGGGTGTACCTTGGTCCGTAAGCAGTTCTTTACAAATACCCACCCGGCTAAACACAAGAGATAGCTCTTTGGCTATGGTTTTGGCCGAGGTATTTCGGAGAGGGATCGCTTCTGCATAACGGGTGGCATAGTCCATTATAACTAATATGTACTGGTGCCCCCTAGCGGACTTGATTATAGGACCTACCAAATCCATGGCGATCCTCTCAAACGGGACCTCAATGATGGGTAGAGGGACCAGCGGGCTACGGAAATGTGGCATCGGGGCCGACCTCTGACACACAGGGCAGGAGGAACAATAATTTTCTATGTCCTTCATCACCCCCGGCCAATAGAATCTCTGTAATACCCTCTCTCGGGTTTTCTCTGTCCCCAGATGACCTCCAAGAATGTGCCCATGGGCCAACTCCAACACCAACTTCCTGTAAGGTTTGGGCACCACAAGCTGCTCAACGGTTTCTTCTGCCCTTTTTGCCACCCGATACAGTAGGTCCTTCTCTACGCTGAAGTATGGGTAAGTGCAGGTATTATCTGGGTTCACTAACTCGCCATCTATTTTCACTACGTTTTCCCGTGCCTTTATTAGGGCGGGGTCTTTCAACTGTTCTGTGGCAAAGTTTTCCCTGTGAACCTCAAGATCAGAAAACTCCACAGACGGTAGGTTTTCGTCTGAGGAGGTGGGCTCCTCTCCAGTTTCTTGAGTCTCCCCTGCCAATACTGATAAGGGAAATTCCGGAGAGTCCTCACCACTCTCAGGGGAGTTCTGGCTATCACATTCCTGGTACATAGGGGCACCAGTGGGGGGCTCAGGATCATCCCACAGTTCCCAGAACTTCGGAAAATCCCTTCCCACAATGGCGTCATGCGGTAACTGAGATACTAAGCCCACTGGATGAGAGAGGGTACCTTTGGGGGTCTCGAAACACACTGTAGTCACTGGATACTCTCGGGTGTCCCCATGCACACAAATAACAGCTACCTTGCTATTCCCAGAGACCTCTGTTTTAACTAACTCAGCCTTTATCAGGGTCACAAGGCTACCTGAATCCAACAATACCACAACATTTCTACCATTAACACACATTTTGCATAAATGTTTCTCAGTTCCTCGAATGGCAGTGCATGCGACTGTCGCACACAGCGACTGACGTCTGCCCATCAGAAAGTCACACTGCATGGGTTCCTCCACAACCGGGCAATTGGCTGCAATATGTCCCGCTTGCCGGCAGCGGTAGCAAACGATCCTTCTTGCGGCCTCTTGAGCCGCTGATTTCCCAGGCTGTTCTCGACAAACTTGGGGTAGAGCTCCCACCCTCTCACTCTCTCCACCCTCACCCCTTGGAATCCTCTTATCCGCCCCTGGGGATGGTCTGGTCTTAGGGTGGAAAGTCCGAGTGTCTCTGGAAGAGGCCGTCAGGTTCTCTGTAGCCAAGTATTTCTCCACACGATCCACAAGACCATCGGCCGTCTCTGGGTCTCCATGGCTTACCCACTTTTGGATGGCAGTAGGAAGAGCTCTCAAAAACCGATCCATTACAACACGTTCAACAATCTTTGGTGCGGACAAAGTCTCTGGCTGTAGCCACTTTCTGCTCAGGTGAATGAGATCATACATTTGAGACCTGGGGGGTTTTCCAAGCTGGAAAGTCCAGTTATGCACACGCTGAGCCCGGACAGCCTGGGTGACACCCAGCCTTGCCAATATTTCAGCTTTTAGCATCACATAGTCTTTTGCTTGGTTAGGCTCTAGGTCATAGTAAGCTTTCTGCGATTCACCAGTTAACAGAGGAGCCACCAGTCCAGCCCACTGCTCCTCAGGCCACTTTTCTCTTTCAGCGGTCCTTTCAAATGTGGTCAAAAATACCTCTGGATCATCCTCTCCAGTCATTTTTGTCAATAAACGACTCACCCCAAAGGACGCGGTATTAGTGGGACGGCTTTCCTCACTGGTCTGCGGACGTTGCTGCATTACTGCTTCCATCTGTTGTTGTAGTCTCTGCTCTTGCTTCTGCAACAGGTCTATGAAGCGGGCCTCAGATTGCTGCTGGGCTTGTTGCTGAGCCTCCAGACTCTGTTGCAAAGTTGCGTTTGTCTGCTGCTGGGCTGCAAGGCTCTGTTGATGAGCTTGCTGCTGGGCTGCGAAGTTCTTTTGCAAACCTGCATTTGTCTGCTGTTGATTGGCATTTGCTAGAGCCAGCTGCTTCAGTATCTCCTCCATGCTGGCTTAAAAAAAAAACTGCCCGCATTCTCCACCAACTGTGAGGGGGTTAGCTCGGCAGCGGGTGTGTGTGACCCCCGAGATGGGCTCCCCACACAAAAACAGGCCCAGCAAACGGAGGTTGTGGTTTTCAAAATCAAAAAGGTGCGGTTTATTTTCTATTTACAGTGACAAAACACAGCAAAGCAAAAGAAACATAAACAAAATAAATCCTGGTCAACTTGACCTCTGACTAAACATACAGGTTTCCTAACTAACAACTGGGATCAGCCTAGTGCTGTCCTAGTCCCTAAGTCCCTGGTTTTAAATGTCCAAGCAAATAGCCACACAGGCTTTGTCTCACCGCACAGGGGTTCACTCTCCCTAGACAGTCCACACAGGTCTGGTTCCAGGCATGAGCTAACATCTAATGAAGCTGGGAGTTCTTATAGAGGCCTAAATGAGCTGACAAGCTTCAGCTGGTCTCATCAACTCCCTGTCTGCACGACGCCCCACACTCTCCCTAGAGGTATGAGTCATCCATGAGCCCACTAGCCTTATACAACTCTCCACCTAGTTGTATAAGTCGGCGTAAAGCCTGAATCTGGGCGAAATATATCTACCCCCCTGGATGCAACCAGGTGACTTTACCTTCCTGCTGTCACAATATATATATATATATATATATATATATACATACATATATATATATATATATATATACATACATATACACACACACAGTATATACACATACATACAAACTATATTACCAAAAGTATTATGACGCCTGCCTTTACACGCACATGAACTTTAATGGCTTCCCAGTCTTAGTTCGTATGGTTTAATATTGAGTTGGCCCACCCTTTGCAGCTATAACAGCTTCAACTCTTCTGGGATGGCTGTCCACAAGGTTTAGGAGTGTGTCTATGGGAATGTTTGAAAAAAGCAAAAAACAGGAGGGCGCACCGACCTAGTGTATTACCAGATAAAATCTTTATTAAAATGTATAAAAACAGCAATGGTCCTACTCACAAGCAGAGCGTTAAAATGAGCTTTTTCTAGTGACCAGCCTAAATCATAGGACGACTGAAGTCAAAACTCGATGACCAGAGAGATAGATGGTACCTCAAATGTGCTGGATGGCTGACGCGTTTCCGGGGCGCACCCCTTTCTTCAGAGCCTACACAGCTTGTGGTATCCTATTCTCATGGATAACCCCACACATATAGATATACACACACTCATGTCCACCAAGGAGGCCCCGACCCATCTTCCCCACCCCAATAGGCCCCGCCCCTACAAACTCCACCCCCAAAGGTGTGTCTCATGATTAACCCATAGGGGTGAATCAGAAATTAGATATAATTAGACATGCTATGTGACACCAAATGTGCACTAGAGTAAACCAAATCATTTCACATCATAGAAACATATAGGATAGTGGTGGATAAAAGTTCAAATTCAAAGGACCAGTATGCCACTAATGATCAAAATACTCCTAGCAAACTTGCACCCAAACCCCCACTGATCCCGCATCACAGGGTGACCAGGTAAGCTAGTAGTATACAACAGATATGTAACAAGCATCTAATTGTGCCCGAACAAACCGCTTACCGTATGCAGCAGGGGCCAACAGTAGATGCAAAGGTGTCCAATGATCTGCCAGTGGGAGAGATGCATCCAGGATTCCACTCACTGCATCCTATATCTAACATTCTATTAAGGGAGAGAGGCGCATTCGGAGCTTTGGACTAGAAGTGCGGGTGTTACAAACTTTTCCAACCCGCACTTCCTGTTTATCAATGGTACGGCCTGATTGGGCGAATGCCAGGCCTCGATCTGGATGCCGAGCCGGAAGTGCGGGTGTGTTTGCGTTCCACCCGCAACTTCCGGTAGCACTGCAGTGAATGCGCTCGCCCCTCCTATCACTCCTAGGGGCGGGGTGCAGAGGAGGCTTGTCCAAAGCATGGAATGGGTCGCAATTGCCTAGAGGTGTGGGTGTCACTAGCGTGTCTACCCACACTTCCGATCGCGTCCCCGTTTGTCTATGGCACAGCCTGATTAGGCAAATACCAGGCCTCGATCTGGATGCTAAACTGGAAGTGCGGGTGTGTTTGCGTTCCACCCGCAATTTCCGGTAAAACCACAGTATACACACCCGCTCCTCCTATCACTCTTTGGGGCGGAGTGCAAAGGAGGCTTGTCCCAAAAAAAAAAAAAAAAAAAAAAAAGGGGGGGGGGGGAGAGGAGCCTCCTCCATGCACACACGCACATGCACACCCATACAATGGATCCACAGATACGTACAGTGGGTCTAGTACATAGGAAAACTCCTACCTGGTTTCTTTGCCAAAACATTCCCCCATCACCAAAGTGAACTGTGGGAAACAACATTGATGGACTATCTCCATGGATAAAATATCCATGGAGATTTTTTTTTTTTTTTTTGGGACAAGCCTCCTTTGCACTCCGCCCCAAAGAGTGATAGGAGGAGCGGGTGTGTATACTGTGGTTTTACCGGAAATTGCGGGTGGAACGCAAACACACCCGCACTTCCAGTTTAGCATCCAGATCGAGGCCTGGTATTTGCCTAATCAGGCTGTGCCATAGACAAACGGGGACGCGATCGGAAGTGTGGGTAGACACGCTAGTGACACCCACACCTCTAGGCAATTGCGACCCATTCCATGCTTTGGACAAGCCTCCTCTGCACCCCGCCCCTAGGAGTGATAGGAGGGGCGAGCGCATTCACTGCAGTGCTACCGGAAGTTGCGGGTGGAACGCAAACACACCCGCACTTCCGGCTCGGCATCCAGATCGAGGCCTGGCATTCGCCCAATCAGGCCGTACCATTGATAAACAGGAAGTGCGGGTTGGAAAAGTTTGTAACACCCGCACTTCTAGTCCAAAGCTCCGAATGCGCCTCTCTCCCTTAATAGAATGTTAGATATAGGATGCAGTGAGTGGAATCCTGGATGCATCTCTCCCACTGGCAGATCATTGGACACCTTTGCATCTACTGTTGGCCCCTGCTGCATACGGTAAGCGGTTTGTTCGGGCACAATTAGATGCTTGTTACATATCTGTTGTATACTACTAGCTTACCTGGTCACCCTGTGATGCGGGATCAGTGGGGGTTTGGGTGCAAGTTTGCTAGGAGTATTTTGATCATTAGTGGCATACTGGTCCTTTGAATTTGAACTTTTATCCACCACTATCCTATATGTTTCTATGATGTGAAATGATTTGGTTTACTCTAGTGCACATTTGGCGTCACATAGCATGTCTAATTATATCTAATTTCTGATTCACCCCTATGGGTTAATCATGAGACACACCTTTGGGGGTGGAGTTTGTAGGGGCGGGGCCTATTGGGGTGGGGAAGACGGGTCGGGGCCTCCTTGGTGGACATGAGTGTGTGTATATCTATATGTGTGGGGTTATCCATGAGAATAGGATACCACAAGCTGTGTAGGCTCTGAAGAAAGGGGTGCGCCCCGGAAACGCGTCAGCCATCCAGCACATTTGAGGTACCATCTATCTCTCTGGTCATCGAGTTTTGACTTCAGTCGTCCTATGATTTAGGCTGGTCACTAGAAAAAGCTCATTTTAACGCTCTGCTTGTGAGTAGGACCATTGCTGTTTTTATACATTTTAATAAAGATTTTATCTGGTAATACACTAGGTCGGTGCGCCCTCCTGTTTTTTGCTTTTTTACAGTTGTATGAACACCCATAGTTCTGAGGAGGGCTGCAAGATTCCTAAAGTGTTGCCTGTTTACTGAGGAATGATCGACACGCCCCGCATACACCAAAACATCAGAGCGCAGGAGTATTGTTTTGTTGTATGGGAATGTTTGACAATTCTTCCAGAAGCGCATTTGTGAGGGACTGATGTTGGACAAGAAGGCCTGGCTCATAGTCTCCGCTCTAATTCATCCCAAAGGTGTTCTATCGGGTTAAGGTCAGGACTCTGTGCAGGCCAGTCAAGTTCCTCCACCCCAAACTCGCTCATCCATGTCTTTATGGACCATATTGCAACAGGAAATAGCCACCCCCAAACTGTTACCACAAAGCAGGAAGCATGAAATTCTCCAAAATGTCTTGGTATGCTGACGTCTTAAGAGTTCCCTTCAGTGGCACCAAGGGGCCAAGCCCAACCCCTGAAAAACAACCACATACCATAATAGCCCTGTGAAGAAAACACTCTCATTCGGGGAAGAAGAAAACTCAGGAGGAAGCTGACAACGCAGCGACTTCTGTAAAGGAGGCGGGGAACGTCTGTCACCTCACACCAGAGAGTTGAACCAAACAGAAACCCTCAAAATAACTCAACACAGCCATTAATGTCTAAACTGCTGGCAACAAAAGTGAGTACAACCCTAAGTGAAAATGTCCAAATTGAGATCTCCCCAGAGTGGCTCAATGATATTGAGGTCAGAAGACTGAGATGGCCCCTCCAGAACCTTCACTTTATTCTGCTGTAGCCAATGACAGGTCGACTTGGCCTTGTGTTTTGGATCATTGTCATGTTGGAATGTCCAAGTACGTCCCATGCGCAGCTTTCTAGCTGATGAATGCAAATGTTTCTCCAGTATTTTTTGATAACATACTTCATTCATCTTGCCATCAATTTTGACCAATATTCCTTTGCCTTTGTAGCTCACACATCCCCAAAACATCAGTGATCCACCTCCGTGTTTCACAGTAGAAAGGTGTATCTTTCATCATAGGCCTTGTTGACTCCTCTCCAAATGTAGCGTTTATGGATGTGGCCAAAAAGTTTGATTTCGGTCTCATCATTCCAAATGACTTTGTGCCAGAAGGTTTGAGGCTTGTCTCTGTGCTGTTTGGCGTATTGTAAGCAGGATACTTTGTGGCATTTGCGTAGTAATGGCTTTCTTCTGGCGACTTGACCATGCAGCCCATCTTTCTTCATGTGCCTCCTTATTGTGCATCTTGAAACAGCCACACCACATGTTTTCAGAGAGTCCTGTATTTCACCTGAAGTTATTTGTGGGTTTTTCTTTGCATCCCAAACAATTTTCCTGGCAGTTGTGACCCAGAATCCAGAAACGTCAGTGCAGCACTGGATGAAAGATGCAAGGGTCTGTCAGGAGTCCAGAAACTCATTGACCTCTTATACACACACACAGCAAATTACAAGCAAACAGATCACAGGTGAGGATGGTTACCTTTAATAGACATTCAAACACCTTTGTGTCAACTTGTGTGCATATCAGGCCAAAAATCACCAGGGTATGTAAACTTTTGATCAGGGTCATTTGGGTAGTTTCTGTGACTAAGTATGTTTAAAGTTTTTAGTCTTTTTGGGAATAAAAATATTTGTTGATGTTTACTTATATGTATCTCCTAATAATAATATGCTTGTATATCATTACAGTGCATGTACAAATTTGTGCTTCAATTTAAGGCCCTGATGAAGCGGGATTTCCAACGAAACGCATAGGCCACCTTCTTTGACTCTTCAGTCAGGACCAGCACCTCCTGGACATTTTAACAGTAACTGGTTTTAACTAATTGCACTTTGAATCTTTTTAATTTAACCATTTGTTAGATGGAAAATTGAAGATTTGTTTACTTTTTAAGTTGTTTGGTATGCCTATTTATTAGACCCTGCAAGGTACAGGTAAATTCCCACCTAAGTTTGCTTTCATTTGTATGGTGATAATACTAGTTTGATGGATGCTGATGATGAATCACACTGGTTGGAAGCTGGAGCTGCAGCATTCTGGTCTGAAACAGGAAAATGGTTCAACTGTATTCATACTGGAATTGGCAGAGGATCTGGCTCAACAATGGTGGAGGCAAGAGTAAAAAGTGACAGAATTGTCTGTGTTGGGAAAAACTTTTTAGTTTTGGACACGGGCATCCTGCAGGTGATTGCAGGGCCCTGATCAGGTTGTTCTGTTGGTGGGAATGCTGGAAAAGCAGCAAGAAGCTGTCAGAACAAGGTAGAAGTGACAGGAGGTTTGCCACGGGCTGTGAAGAGTGACTACAGATGACTGATTACAGGGATAGTACTGCTAGTGTGAGCGAGAACAGAAGGATGTGAAGCAGTGTACTGATATAGGACTGGAAGGAAAGTGTACTGAGTTGCAGCTGTGGTTGCTGTGGGTAAAGGAGATGAAGATGTTTTAGAAAGTTGGTGTCCAGAGGCAGAAATGTATTGGTGTAAATGAACAGTGGCAGGGGGTGATATGTCTGACGAAGCTTGTAGTAGGGCATCGTTACATAGGAGGAGGTCACATGCTCCACCATATAAGAAAGCGCCACATATTCTCATCAGCTAAGGCGGGAGATGGAACAGTTTAGGAGCACTGGAAAATTTAGTACCATGGGTTTGGAGTGTGTGTGTGTGTGTGGGGGGGGGGGGTCTTTACACAAACACAGTCATCTTACCCTGAATTGGAAAAGTGATAATGTCTATTAGGATGCCAAAACTATCCTCACTTCTGTAATATCCAGCTTTAGACACTGTGATATACAGAACTGGCCAGGCATAAACTATAGAAGTCACCGGACTGCTATAGTCCAACCATTAGCTGATTTTGTGAATGGAATGATATTGCTGACCCCCCCTCCCCCCCCTTCCTGTGACAGTGGGCAGTGGAACCTCCAACGCACCCATTGTCACTTTTTAAAAATCAGAGCAGCTTTCAGGGGCTACGTCTGCACAGCCGTGTCATTCGTTCATAAGGATCTGTGCATGAAAAAAGTCCCATCTGCGACTGTGGAAGACATCTTGCAGTTTTCAAAGGACTGTGAGGACCTTGATGAGCACCCTCGTAGTTCATTCACTCTTCCGGCAGCTCCGAAACTGACAGCCCGTACAGAGGTTACATAGTTGGTAAGTTTGATAAAGACAATAGTCCATCCAGTTTAACCTGTGTAGGTGTACGTGTGTCAGTGTCTATAATTATTTCCCATATTCCTGTATGTTTTGTTCATTAAAGTGGTGTACCGGGAAAAAATAATAATAATTAAAAGCCAGCAGCTACACATACTGCAGCTGCTGGCTTTTAATTAATGGACAATTACCTGTCCTGCAGTCCCTCAATGTCGGCACTGCAGCTGATGTTTCCATCAGCTGTCGGGTGCTGCCGCCGCCATTGCGGGTAAGGGAACCCGGCAGTGTAGCCTTTCGGCTTCACGCCGGGAACCCTACTGCGCAAAAGCGAGGCCCCGCTCCTCTCTCCTATTAGCCTGGCGGTCGGGGGATGAGGGAGCCTCGCGGTGATGACACGGCCGCGGCCGGACTCCCGGAAGTGGGAAAGGATACCTGTCAAAGACAATTGTGGCATCGGAGGGGGGGGAGGAATCCGATAAACGGAAGTTCCACTTTAGGGTGGAGCTCCGCTTTAAGATGCTCATCCAAGAGTCTTTTTAAAATATCCATACTCCCTGCTGCCACTACCAATTGTGGAGGAGAGTTCCACATCCTTGTTGCCCTGACAGTGAAAAACCACTTACGCAGTTTAAGGTTAAACTGCTTCTCCCCCAATCTCATTGTGTGGCCCCGTGTCCTCTTACACTCCCTGAGACTGAATAGTTTATTTGCTATGCTGGGATCACCATTGAGATATTTGTAAATCGCTATCATGACCCCTCGCAAGCGTCTCTTCTCCAGCGAGAATAAATTTAGTGATTGTAGTCGTTCCTCGTAATTGAGGTTGTCCAGGCAACTTATTCATTTAGTTGCCCTTCTTTGGATGCTCTCCAGTTCCAGAACATCCCTTCTGAGAACTGGTGACCAGAACTGGACAGAGTATTCCAGATGTGGCCTAACCAGAGTTTTATATAGTGGCAGGATTATCGTTTTATCCCTGGAGTATATCCCCTTTTTCATGCATGCTAAAATCTCTGCTGGCCTTGGAAGCTGCAGCTTGACACTGCTATTGCACAGTCTGTCATCTACTATGACCCCCAGATCTTTCTCCATCCTTGATTCCCCCAGTCCTCCCCCTAGTGAGTAGTTTGCATTTATTTTGTTTCCCCCAAGTGCATTACTTTACATTTCTCCAAATTAAACCTCATTTGCAATGTAGTTGCCCACTCCATTATTTTTTTCAGGTCTTTCTGTAAAATTTCTATATCCTGTGTGACAGCAGGAAGGTAAAGTCACCTGGTTGCATCCAGGGGGGTAGATATATTTCTCCCAGATTCAGGCTTTATGCTGACTTATACAACTAGGGTGGAGAGTTGTATAAGCCCAGCTGAGGCTAGTAGGCTCATGGATGACTCATACCTCTAGGGAGAGTGTGGGGCGTCGTGCAGACAGAGATGAGACCAGCTGAACCTTGTCAGCTCATTTAGGCCTCTATAAGAAAGCCCAGCTTCATTAGATGTTAGCTCATGCCTGGAACCAGACCTGTGTGGACTGTCTAGGGAGAGTGAACCCCTGTGCGGTGAGGCAAAGCCTGTGTGGCTATTTGTTTGGACTTTTACTAAACCAGGGACTTAGGGACTAGGACAGCACCAGGCTGATCCCAGTTGTTAGTTTAGGAAACCTGCATGTTTAGTCAGAGGTCAAACTGACCAGGATTTATTTTGTTTGTTTCTTTTTGGCTTTGCTGTGTTTTTGTCACTGTACATAGAGAAATAAACCGCACCTTTTGATTTTGAAAACCACAACCTCCGTCTGCTGGCCCTGTTTTTGTGTGGGGAGCCCAACCAGGGGGTCACACACACCCGCTACCGAGTTAACCCCCTCACAGTTGGTGGAGAACCAGTGGCAGTTTTTTTTAAGCCAGCATGGAGGAGATACTGAAACAGCTGGCTCTAGCAAATGCCAATCAACAGCAGACAAATGCAGGTTTGCAAAGGAGCCTTGCAGCCCAGCAGCAAGCTCATCAACAAGCCCAGCAGCAATCTGAGGCCCGCTTCATAGACCTGTTACAGAAGCAAGAGCAGAGACTACAACAAATGGAAGCAGTAATGCAGCAACGTCCGCAGACCAGTGAGGAAAGCCGTCCCACTAATACCGCGTCCTTTGGGGTGAGTCGTTTATTGACAAAAATGACTGGAGAGGATGATCCAGAGGTATTTTTGACCACATTTGAAAGGACTGCTGAAAGAGAAAAGTGGCCTGAGGAGCAGTGGGCTGGACTGGTGGCTCCTCTGTTAACTGGTGAATCGCAGAAGGCTTACTATGACCTAGAGCCTGACCAAGCAAAAGACTATGTGATGCTAAAAGCTGAAATATTGGCAAGGCTGGGTGTCACCCTGGCTGTCCGGGCTCAGCGTGTGCATAACTGGACTTTCCAGCTTGGAAAACCCCCCAGGTCTCAAATGTATGATCTCATTCACCTGAACAGGAAGTGGCTACAGCCAGAGACTTTGTCCGCACCAGAGATTGTGGAACGTGTTGTAATGGATCGGTTTTTGAGAGCTCTTCCTACTGCCATCCAAAAGTGGGTAAGCCATGGAGACCCAGAGACGGCCGGTGGTCTTGTGGATCGTGTAGAGAAATACTTGGCTACAGAGAACCTGACGGCCTCTTCCAGAGACACTCGGACTTTCCACCCTAAGACCAGACCATCCCCAGGGGCGGATAAGAGGATTCCAAGGGGTGAGGGTGGAGAGAGTGAGAGGGTGGGAGCTCTACCCCAAGTTTGGCGAGAACAGCCTGGGAAATCAGCGGCTCAAGAGGCCGCAAGAAGGATCGTTTGCTACCGCTGCCGGCAAGCGGGACATATTGCAGCCAATTGCCCGGTTGTGGAGGAACCCATGCAGTGTGACTTTCTGACGGACAGACATCAGTCGCTGTGTGCGACAGTCGCATGCACTGCCATTCGGGGAACTGAGAAACATTTATGCAAAATGTGTATTAATGGTAGAAATGTTGTGGTATTGCTGGATTCAGGTAGCCTTGTGACCCTGATAAAGGCTGAATTAGTTAAAACAGAGGTCTCTGGGAATAGCAAGGTAGCTGTTATTTGTGTGCATGGGGACACCCGAGAGTATCCAGTGACTACAGTGTGTTTCGAGACCCCCAAAGGTACCCTCTCTCATCCAGTGGGGTTAGTATCTCAATTACCGCATGATGCCATTGTGGGAAGGGATTTTCCGAAGTTCTGGGAACTGTGGGATGATCCTGAGCCCCCCACTGGTGCCCCTATGTACCAGGAATGTGATAGCCAGAACTCCTCTGAGAGTGGGGAGGACTCTCCAGAATTTCCCTTGTCAGTATTGGCAGGGGAGACTCAAGAAACTGGAGAGGAGCCCACCTCCTCAGACGAAAACCTACCGTCTGTGGAGTTTTCTGATCTGGAGGTTCACAGGGAAAATTTTGCCACAGAACAGTTAAAAGACCCCGCCCTAATAAAGGCACGGGAAAACGTAGTGGAAATAGATGGCGAGTTAGTGAACCCAGATAATACCTGCACTTACCCATACTTCAGCGTAGAGAAGGACCTACTGTATCGGGTGGCAAAAAGGGCAGAAGAAACCGTTGAGCAGCTGGTGGTGCCCAAACCTTACAGGAAGTTGGTGTTGGAGTTGGCCCATGGGCACATTCTTGGAGGTCATCTGGGGACAGAGAAAACCCGAGAGAGGGTATTACAGAGATTCTATTGGCCTGGGGTGATGAAGGACATAGAAAATTATTGTTCCTCCTGCCCTGTGTGTCAGAGGTCGGCCCCGATGCCACATTTCCGTAGCCCGCTGGTCCCTCTACCCATCATTGAGGTCCCGTTTGAGAGAATCGCAATGGATTTGGTAGGTCCTATAATCAAGTCCGCTAGGGGGCACCAGTACATATTGGTTATAATGGACTATGCCACCCGTTATCCAGAAGCGATCCCTCTCAGAAATACCTCGGCCAAAACCATAGCCAAAGAGCTATCTCTTGTTTTTAGCCGGGTGGGTATTTGTAAAGAACTGCTTACGGACCAAGGTACACCCTTTATGTCCCGGGTTATGAAAGAGCTGTGTAAATTGTTCAAAGTGACGCAATTGCGTACATCTGTGTATCACCCCCAAACCGATGGGCTGGTTGAAAGATTCAACAAAACCCTAAAACAAATGTTGAAGAAAGTGGTGGATAGAGATGGAAAGGATTGGGACTGTCTACTTCCTTATTTGATGTTTGCTATTAGGGAGGTGCCCCAATCCTCTACGGGATTCTCCCCCTTTGAGTTACTGTATGGGAGACACCCAAGAGGGCTGTTGGATATTGCCAAGGAAACTTGGGAAAGTGAGAGTTCTCCCCACAGGAGTGTGATTGAGCATGTCGCCCTGATGCAAGATCGAATTGCACAGGTAATGCCCATCGTGAAGGAACATTTGGCCCAAGCGCAGTTGGCACAGCAGAGAGTGTACAACCGTGGAGCAAAGACCCGTACCTTTTCCCCGGGGGATAGGATATTGGTACTTGTCCCTACGGTTGAAAGTAAATTCCTTGCCAAATGGCAAGGCCCCTACGAGATAATGGAAAAAGTGAGCGAAGTGAATTACAAGGTCAGACAACCAGGAAGGCGAAAGCCCGAACAGATATATCACGTTAATCTGTTGAAAGCCTGGAGGGATAGAGAGTCCCTAGTCGCAGAAACTTGGTCACCAGCTCAAACTGGTTGCGTGATTCCGGAGGTTGGAATAGCAGCCACCTTGTCACAACCCCAACAACAGGAGGTTAAGGAGTTTGTGCTTCGCAACAAGGAGGTGTTCTCTGAGCTGCCGGGACAAACATCTGGGGTAGAGCATGATATTATTACCCCGCCCGGTGAAAGGGTGAAGTTAAAACCCTATCGGATCCCAGAGGCCCGACGGGAGGCAATACGGGAGGAAGTACAGAAAATGCTGAACTTAGGGGTGATAGAGGAGTCCCAAAGTGATTGGTCTAGTCCCATTGTGTTGGTGCCTAAACCGGATGGGAGCTGGCGATTTTGTAACGATTTTCGTCAGTTGAACAAAGTTACAAAATTTGACACCTACCCCATGCCACGTATAGATGAGTTGATCGACCGGCTGGGAACAGCCCGATACATGACGACTCTTGACCTCACAAAAGGGTATTGGCAAATTCCCCTGGCCAAGTCGGCCAAAGAGAAAACCGCATTTGTAACCCCAGACGGGGCGTTCCAATATAAGAGAATGCCGTTCGGGTTACAGAATGCGCCGGCCACATTCCAGCGGAAAATGGACCAGATACTGAGGCCCCATCGGAAGTATGCTGCGGCTTACCTGGATGACGTAATTGTCCATAGCACAGATTGGGCCTCACATCTGCCAAAAGTGCAAGCAGTCCTAGACTCTATCCGGGAAGCGGGGTTTACGGCTAACCCCAAGAAGTGTACCATTGGGCAGGAGGAGGCCAAATATCTTGGGTACACCATTGGCAGGGGAGTGATAAAACCCCAACTCAACAAAGTCGAGGCCATCCAGAGTTGGCCACGTCCCAACAGCAAGAAGCAGGTACGGGCCTTTCTGGGAATCGCGGGTTATTATCGGCGCTTCATTCCCCACTTTGCTTCTAAGGCTGTGCCCCTAACCAACCTGACGAAAGGGAAAGGGTCGGTCATGATTAAATGGACCCCCGAGGCTGAGGCAGCATTCCAATTCTTGAAACAAGCCTTATGTAGCCAGCCAGTGTTGTACTCACCCGACTTCTCTAAAGACTTTGTCGTACAAAGTGATGCGTCAGATGTGGGGTTAGGAGCAGTATTGTCCCAGGTCTGGAACGGGGAAGAGCACCCAGTCATTTACCTCAGCAGGAAGTTGAAGTCCCATGAGGTAAATTACGCCACGGTTGAAAAGGAGTGTTTAGCGGTGAAGTGGGCTCTAGATTCCCTTCGGTACTATCTGCTAGGTAGGCACTTTGACATGGTTACGGATCACGCTCCGTTAAAGTGGATGGCTCAAAACAAGGAGACAAATAGAAGAGTGAATAGGTGGTTCCTGGCCCTACAGGAATTCAACTTCACAGTAAAGCATCGCCCTGGCGTTCAAATGGGGAATGTGGATGCTTTGTCTCGAGTACATGAATGCCTGATTGCTGGTGTTCCAACCCCAAGGTTAAAACAAGAGGGGGGGGTATGTGACAGCAGGAAGGTAAAGTCACCTGGTTGCATCCAGGGGGGTAGATATATTTCTCCCAGATTCAGGCTTTATGCTGACTTATACAACTAGGGTGGAGAGTTGTATAAGCCCAGCTGAGGCTAGTAGGCTCATGGATGACTCATACCTCTAGGGAGAGTGTGGGGCGTCGTGCAGACAGAGATGAGACCAGCTGAACCTTGTCAGCTCATTTAGGCCTCTATAAGAAAGCCCAGCTTCATTAGATGTTAGCTCATGCCTGGAACCAGACCTGTGTGGACTGTCTAGGGAGAGTGAACCCCTGTGCGGTGAGGCAAAGCCTGTGTGGCTATTTGTTTGGACTTTTACTAAACCAGGGACTTAGGGACTAGGACAGCACCAGGCTGATCCCAGTTGTTAGTTTAGGAAACCTGCATGTTTAGTCAGAGGTCAAACTGACCAGGATTTATTTTGTTTGTTTCTTTTTGGCTTTGCTGTGTTTTTGTCACTGTACATAGAGAAATAAACCGCACCTTTTGATTTTGAAAACCACAACCTCCGTCTGCTGGCCCTGTTTTTGTGTGGGGAGCCCAACCAGGGGGTCACACACACCCGCTACCGAGTTAACCCCCTCACACCTGATGTGAAGTTATTGCCCTGTTTATTTTTGTGTTGTCCGCAAAAATTGAGATTGAGCTATTTATCCCATCCTCTATATCAGGGATCCTCAAACTACGGCCCTCCAGCTGTTGCGGAACTACAAATCCCATGAGGCATTGTAAAACTCTGACATTCACAGACATGACTAGGCATGATGGTAATTGTAGTTCCTGAACACCTGGAGGGCCGAAGTTTGAAGACCCCTGCTCTATATCATTTATGAATAAATTGAATAGAATTGGTCCCAAGACAGAACCCTGGGGCACCCCACTTACCACTCCAGACCAGACTGATTACAAGTTATTTATCACCACCCTTTGGACACGCCCCTGTAACCATTTTTTTTACCAAAGAACAAACCTTATGGTCCATGCCCTCAGACCTCAGTTTGTAGATGAAGCGCTTATGGGGAACTGTATCAAATGCTTTTGCAAAATCCAGAAGTATGGGCTCAGAGCTGTAGGAAGAGTCTGCAAGGGGACTGAAATTGCACCCGCAATTCGCTGATCACGGGAGCAATGCTCTGCAGGTTACTGTGCAAAAATAATTATACACATTCTTTTCTTGCAGAAATATGTGTATTTATATTTTTTTTCACAAAGGCGAAACTTATCCTTTAAAGTGGTTCTAAAGTCAAAACATTTTTTTACCTTAATGCATTCCCCGCATTAGGGGAAAACATGTTCAACTACCTGTTCTCCCCTCCCTGACACTTATCTGTTTCTTCTCACCAATCCCCGGCTGCAGCACCAATGCCCTCTCTTCCTGGTCTCACAGGGGAAACAGCAAGCAGCCATACGGGAAAAAGAAAAATTGCCGCTCCAGGTGAGTGAATTCCACTGATCACTTGGTAGCCAAGAAACCGAGGGTGCTGGCGATGCACTAGGCAGATAGAAAATCAAATGATGAAAAAATGGACTGCCGCACTCCAAAAACATTCGGTGGCTTTTATTTAAAATGACATCAAACAATAGCACTACAGGTCACAGCAAAGCAAAGGAACAACTGACGCGTTTCACACTTTTAAATAGTGCTTACTCATAGCTGATGAGTAAGCTATGAGTAAGCACTATTTAAAAGTGTGAAACGCGTCAGCTGTTTCTTTGCTTTGACCTGTAGTGCTATTGTTTGATGTCATTTTAAATAAAAGCCACCGAAGGGTTTTTGGAGTGCGGCAGTCCATTTTTTCATCATTTGATTTTCTATCAGCAAGCAGCCATAGGCTCCTGCTGCTGTCAGTCTATGGATACACACAAACTGGATCGGGAGTGTCCATGCACGGGTGCCACCTTAGCAGCTTGCTTCCTGAGAAGGCACTCTGAGGAGCGGACAATGCCACCAGGGGGAACTCCAGAAGAAGAGATAAGAGAATATATTCTCAATATTGTTGCACAAAGCAGGTAATTATAACTTATTTTTAATTTTAAGTTAAACAATTGCCTGTAGAATCACTTTAAGGCCTAGAGTTTGTTATCACGGAATCTCCAAATGCACCAAAACGATTTGAAGGCACATATTGTTCTCTTCTATATTCAAAACAGTTAATAGGTTCACTTTATAGAAAATATATATGTACTATACAGTCAAACACACACACTGGAATTCGGAGATATGGGAAGAGTTCCACAAATACTGAGCTAATAAAAAAGTTACGTTTTTGCTATTAGACATGTCAAAAGCTTAAATGATGTCAGTCAACTGAAATGGTGCTTTTTAAACAAGACAAGTAAACTGGAACTGTGCTGAACTGGTGCTGTTGGGTCAGTATCTGCAATACTACAGGCAGCACCTTTCACATCGATTGGCATCTATCTTCTTTTGGTGGATTGCACTGCACATTGCTAGTTGGCGCTGAATTTAAGAATATTTTCTGGTGTAATCTACTTTATATA
The DNA here is from genome assembly GCA_029206835.1 of Rana muscosa. Taxonomy (NCBI): domain Eukaryota; kingdom Metazoa; phylum Chordata; class Amphibia; order Anura; family Ranidae; genus Rana; species Rana muscosa. The sequence goes on from CM055117.1 coordinate 1,028,662,993, forward strand.
CAGAAATGAAAATCCTTACATTTTGGGTTGTTCAATACTGAAGCCCATTCCTCTGCCAACCTTCTGCAGGTTGAAGACCAAGTTCTCAACTGCGTCTTCACTGCGACGGCTGAAAAGCAGCAGCCAGTTGTTCAGGGGTTCTGCAGTGATCATCCTTGAATCCCGAGTATCACGGCCCCAGTCAGCAGCTGACATAGGCTGGCACTGACAGGAGAAAAAAAAATGTCTTACACAGTATTAATGAAAATATAACTACATCGTAAAGAGAAAGAGAGTAATTTTGACATATCTGTAAGTTCCATATAGTGACAAGTAACAGTATGTGAACCCCTTGGAATTAACTGATTTTCTGCCATACAATTTTATCTGATCCTCATCAGTCACAACAATAGACAAACACAATTTTTCCAATGAAGTTACAGTCCATGGTAAAAATCAGACAAGGATTTAATCCCTTCCCCAGCTGATCCAAAATTTAGAGACATTCTAAACCTTCCTATCTGCACCTTATGCTTTTCACCTGCATAAGATGCGCAAGAATCATGTTGTGTCATGGTTTCATTTGTTGCCTAAAAGTCCTATAGTAAAGTACACTATATTACCAAAAGTATTGGGACACTTGCCTTTACACGCACATGAACTTTAATGACATCCCAATCTTAGTCCATAGGGTTCAATATTGAGTTGACCCACCCTTTGCAGCTATAACAGCTTCAACTCTTCTGGGAAGGCTTTTCACAAGGTTTAGGAGTGTGTCATTGGGAATGTTTGACTATTATTCTAGAAGCGCATTTGTGAGGTCAGGCACTGATGTGGACAAGAAGGCCTGGCTCGCAGTCTGCTCTCTAATTCATCCCAAAGGTGTTCTATCAGGTTGAGGTAAGGACTCTGTGCAGGACTGTCAAGTTTCTCCACCCCAAACTCAATCATCCATGTCTTTATGGACCTTGCTTTGTGCTCTGGTGCACAGTCATGTTAGAACAGGAAGGGGCCACCCCCAAATTGTTCCCACAAAGTTGGGAGCATGAAATTGTCCAAAATGTCTTTGTATGCTGACGCGTTAAGAGTTCCCTTCACTGGAACTAAGGGGCATAGCCCAACCCCTGAAAAACAACCCCACACCATAATTACCCCTCCACCAAATGATTTGGAAAAGCTTTCTAAAAGATTTTGCCTGGAGTTGGGCTTCACTGTGCAATAACCTTGTATCTGCAAGGAGCCAGTGTAGTGTTTACTTTCTACTGCACTGGTATTAAGTTCTAAGCAACAGGTACCAAAACTTAACTGAAGACAGGTTCTTCACTGAATCAGGCAATAAATAATAATGGCCAATTTGATACAGACTCCACCTTTAGCCCAGTTCTGGCAACCATCAGCTATGACAGCATATCAGCGCAGTGAGTTAAATAGACATATGAAATTCTTCAATTAGTGCTGTTTTACTTGCCAAAAAAAATCTGTATTTTGGTCCATCCAGTTTTACCATTTAGAAGATTTACAGTAAACACATCTGGCACTCAACTAAAACCATGTTTGACAGAGCACTTACAGGTCTCGCCCTTCACCCAGCCTGTAACTAGACAATGAAAGGAGAAAAAGCAGACTGAATAGCTCAGTAAAGGTATATCTCATTCCATTCATTAAATAAATACCCATTTTCATTTGCAACAGCCACTAATTTCTACCATAGGATGTACACCATCATTAGACTAGGCACTTACTACATTGTCTTTCATACAAATCCTCTCTGGGGGAATCACACGACCAGTGAGTGAAATTTGCTTCTCCAATCGCATTCCCCACTTTGTCATTTCCGAACTTGCTGCCGGACATCTGTGGAAAATATAAACAGACTTTCACCAGTTTGGTTTCCTTACTGCCAACACCAAGGTATAGGAATATATATTGTAAAATTGCAACTTCAGATTGCATTAAAAAAACAAATACAGTGAAACCTCGTATTGCGAGTAACGGGGTTAACGAGCTTTTCGCAATACGAGCACCGTTTTTAAAAATCGTAACTCGGTTTGCGAGTGTTGTCTCGCAAAACAAGCACGATTCAGGCCAAAGCGGTGTGCAGTACCGCGTTTGGCCTGAGGTGGGGGGGGGGAGCTGAGCAGAGCCGCACGTCGCCATTCGGAAATGCACGGAAAGGCCCGAGGACAGCACAGCTGATCTTGGCAAATCTCGGGAACAAAGTCTTTCCGAGGTCAGCCGAGGTGTCCTCGGGCCTTTTCCGAGGCTCTCCGGCGCCCCCCGCCTCTGGCCGCATGTGGTATTGCATGCCAATGAAGTCAATGCGGAACATCCATTGACTTCATTTCCATTGACTTCAATGGGGAAACTCGCTTTGATACGTGAGTAGTTTGGATTACGAGCATTCTCCTGGAACGGATTATGCTCGTAATCCGAGGTTCCACTGTACTGTCCCACTGCCAGCTTAGAAATGGTTTCCAAAGTGCATTGGACATATTTTTCAAATCATCAGACAAGCAGTGAAACACATAAATCAAAACCAGAATAATGAATCAGGCATACCTATTGATTAGACACATTCCTTTATTCAGATTGTTAAAGGCTAACTACTGTATAATGGCTTTGGTTCAGTTCTATTTTATTTTTTAACCATTTAAAAGAAAAATGGTTTCACCCCTTTCCAGTCCAGACCATTTTTCAGTTTATAGCACTGTTACACTTTAACCTCTCTGGCGGCAGGGTGAATATAAATCAATGTTTTTTTTTTTTTAAATGTAAATTAAAAAATATTTTTTTTTTGATTTAAATAAATTTTTTTGATTTTTATCAAAATTATTTTAATAAGATGCTTTTAGAGTAAAAATCTAAAGATTGTTTTCCATTTAAGATACATTAATAATTGAGTTTATTCAGCATGAAATGGAGCTTAGTTATGTAGCATGAGGCTGTATATTCTGCAATATTTACATTTTTGGTAAACTCATTCAATGAATACAAGCTCTGCAAGCTGAGATAACATGCACTGCATTGATGCATTCACACAATTTCACAGTAACCATGAGATAAACCAAAGTTCAGGAATACTCCTTTATCCAATTGTTTTGCAAATCTATGTACACTACAAACTGTATGATTGAATTGGTTCTGATATTGCTGTTTTACTAACCTGACAGCTTATTATTTTAAATAGGAAACCTTCATTTTGTTTGCAAATATTAACGATTCTAACTACCAGCAAGAATAAGTCCTTACATTTTAAAAGCACCTGTCATTTCAGATCCATCATGGCAGCGCCTGTTAGCGGGCATCCACTCACCTGCTGCCGTCACGTCCCTCACCTTGTTCTGTCACTGCCGCATCACCAGCCATCCCATTAAAGTCAATGGGACTGTCAGTGAGTCAACAGTCAACAGTGGGTCAGAGAAGTAGCCCCTGCGAGACAGAGATGATAGTTGCTCTTTAAAAATTATGATTTAAATCAAGCCTTTTTACTAGTGATTTAAATCGTGATTTAAATCAAATCCACCCTGCCTGGCTGTAATCCCGAGTGTGGCTCGGGGTGAATTTTCATTACCAAAAGCGGAAACCCCGAGCCACACTCGGGATTGCATCGCAGTATCCTGGTACGTTACATAACTTGTCCCCAGGGTCCAGAGATGTTCTCCCGATGTGTCCTCCACCGGATCTTTCGCCTGATGTATTACTGTTCCGGGCTCCGTTCCCTGCGAGCGCCGTGACACACGGGGGCGGAGCCCAGCGGTAAATTACAGAACACATACAGTACACTGTAATCTGTAAGATTACATTACTGTATTAAATCATTTCACATCCCTTTTGTCCCTAGTGCTGTGTCCAGATCCCTGCATGCACTTTTATATCATATATGCCATTCTTTCTGCCTGGAAACTTGAGAATGTCCATGGCATTCAAAAAGCATCCCATTACGTCAAAAGCGTTTTTTGACCAGCTAGAAAACAGCGATAGTCAATAAGAATCACTTGCAGAATTGATTACATTATTGAATAAATTGTATTGTTATTAATATTTTTGATACCGTATATACTCGAGTATAAGCCCGACACGAATATAAGCCGAGGCACCTAATTTTACCACAAAAAACTGGGAAAACGCATTGACTCGAGTAGGGTGTCCATGTGCATGCCTCACTGTGTCCATGTGCATGCCTCACTGTGTCCATGTGCATGCCTCACTGTGCCCATGCCTCACTGTGTCCATGCCTCACTGTGTCCATGACTAGACTGACCTTTAACATGGGAGTCTATGGAAGGGGTGCTCGGCTTTGAAAAATCGGTACTCCCCGGCCGTAGGTCCCCCGGACAACAAACTTTGCACACTTGTAGAGAAAGAGTGCCAAGTTTGGAGCCCAGGGGACCTATGGCCGGCCAGTACCGGGTCCCCAAAGTCTGGGAGATCAGGCGCAAAAAGGTGACTCGAGGGGGGCATTTTCAGCACAAAAAAATGTGCTGAAAAACTTGGCTTATACTCGAGTATATACAGTAATTATTTATAGTTGTTTATTATATTATAATTTATGATTTTGTGTTTCAGACTTTATCATACCCGGGATGTCTACTAGACTCTTGTTTGGACAGATTTAAGTGAGTTATTCCTAAGAATTGCAGGCCCACAATATAAAACGCCAAAAATTTCCATGCAAAACAATGTACCGCTTTGTGATGCAAAAATCTGACATAATCATAACGCCAGGGAGGTTAAATGTCAATAACTCAGTCATGCAAAATTGTACCAAAATTAATTTTATACTTTAAAATTTTCTTCTGACAGTATTTAATCACCAATGGGATTTTTACTTTTTACTACCCGTGTTTCCACGAAAATAAGACCAGTCTTATATTAATTCTGGCTACAAAAAACACATATTTACAGGGGATGTCTTATTTATTTACGGTATGTACAATAATCTACATTTATTCAAATACAGTCATGTCATTGTGACGGTCTTAAAGTGGTTGTAACCCTAAAAAAAAATCCATGAGGCATTGTAAAACTCTGACATTCAGACATGACTAGGCATGATGGGAATTGTAGTTTCTGAACAACTGGAGGGCCATAGTTTGGAGGCCCCTGCTTTAAAGCATGACAGCCAGCACAGTGCTTGTGCTGTGTCATTTACCCCTCTCTATGTTCTAAAAAAACTGGAAAAAAAAACAATAAAATGTTTTAAAAAAAAGTTTCTGTGTCCCCTGTCTTCTCCCCCTCTCCCTCTTGTCAGTTCAGGAGTCAGCATTATGGAATTCTGTAATCCCAAAAATAAACCTTGGTTAAAGTCATTGCAAAATTATGTAATCTGTTTTGTAAAATGATTATATAATATGCAGTGTGTCTCATTTGGTAACTTTGTGGAAAATACCTTATTGGGCGCTCACGTGACCCGTAGGAGCTCCTCTTCCCTGCTCCAAGCATTGACATCAGCCAGGGAGGAGAGAAAAAGATCTCTGTTGGGTCCGGTGAGCGCCCAGCGGCGCTGTAAATAAGGTATATTCACAATAAAGTTACAAAAGAAGACACACTGGACATTATATACCGTACATACTCGAGTATAAGCCGACCTGAATATAAGCCGAGGTACCTAATTTTACCACAAAAACGTATTGACTAAAGTATAAGCCTAGGGTGTCCATCTGCATGCCTCACTGTGTCCATGTGCATGCCTCACTGTGCCCATGCCTCACTGTGCCCATGCCTCACTATGTCCATGACTAGACTTACGTTTAACATGGGAGTATATGGAAGGGGTGCCCGGGTTTGAAAAATCGGTGCTCCCCGGCCGTAGGTCCCCCAGAAAACTTTGCACACTTGTAGAGGAGAACTGGGGCTACATGTGTGCCAAGTTTGGGGTCCAGGGGACCTATGGCAGGCCGGTACCAGGTCCTCAAAGTCTGGGAGATTAGGCGCAAAAAGGTGACTCAAGTATAAGCCGAGGGGGACATTTTCAGCACAAAAAAATGTGCTGAAAAACTCGGCTTATACTCAAGTATATACGGTAATCTTTTTTACAAAACGGATTACATGTTTTTCCAACAACTTTAACTAGGGCTTATTTTTGGGGTAGGGCTTAAATAGCAGCCATCCCGGAAAACAACGCTGGGCCTGATTTTTGGAGGAAGTGGTATATAAAAGAAAAGAGACCGAACATTTTGGGGAAACAAATGTTATTCTTCGCTCCTGTAATTAAACCTAGCAAATAAATAATCGTTCTTCATAAATGTCGGTCAAAATGTATTTTACTACAATCCCTTGGTGAAAAAAAAATTGTGTATAATATTTATTCTGTGTGAAAGTTATAGTCTAACAACTATGGTACTGTATATATATTTTAAAATTGATCAGTTCTGATGTACTGACTGCCTATCTTATTTCGTGGGGACCTAAAAATGTCACAACAGTACAAATACCCCCAAAATTACCTTTTTGGAAAGACGGTATTTAGCAAGAAGCATGATGAGTTGTAATTTTTTGTCACAATTTTTTGGAAAATGAAGAAACTAAATAAAAACTGTTTGTGTTTACACAAAGTTGTAATTTTAAAAAACAAGTTTTTTCTCACACACTACATAGGCACACTTACTATTACACCTCAAAACACATTCTACTACTGCTTCCCAGTATGGAGATAACATGTGTAAGAATTTTCACAGCCTAGATGTATAGAGGGACCCAAAATCTGAGGAACAACTTTGGGTTTTTAAGAATTATAAATTATGCATCTAAATTCCTAATTACCGTATCTATCATATGTCCCTGAAGTGCCTGGGCAGAAGAAATATCCATACAATGAAACACTTTTTCTTAAAGCAAACACCCCAATGTATTTTCTGACAGGCATAGCAATCTTTTTGAAATTGCCATTTTTTGCCACAAGTTTTTGGAAAATGCAGGAAAAAAAGAGGATGAGGAACAACTATAATACATAAAGCATATTTCATTAGGACGTGCACTACTGGTTTCACACTTTTCCATGTCTTTAAAGCCAAAAGTTTGCTTTTATAGTATTTACTCTTTCAAATATCAGAATTGTTTTTATCTTCTCTGACCTGGTGAATCGTTAGCTCAGTGGTAGATGCCTTGTTTAGTGAACTCCATGTCAGAAGGAACTGCGTTTAAGGGCCTGGTAACCCACTTTTATTTAAACAGCAGAAAACAAAACAAAAGTCCAGCACAAAGTTTCCCACACTAGGGTTCTTTTCCAGCAAAATGCCAACCCTGGAAAATGCCTAGCCATCTGGTTCTCTGGTCAGCAGTACCTTTGCTCTGTTTTGGTCTCCCAGACTTCTGGCTTTTCAGGCTCCGTCAGTCTAGGTGACAACACCGTGCTGTTCAGGCCCCATGTGGCCTCTTGATGGACTTTTCCCCAGTACCTCAGGCTTGCTTCCTCCAGAGATTTCTGGATTCCCTCCAGCCCCCTGGACTCACTGGCCACCTCAGCTCCCTCACCCTCTTTTGGTCTCCCAGACTCTTGTAGCTGGCTAGACTTTCCCAGTCCTTGGGCAAGAAATCCCCCCACAAAGGTTGCAGTCTCCAACAGAAATGGCTAGATCTCCTGACAGGGCTCTGTCTCCAAACAGCAGTAACTGCTCCAACACCCCCCCACCTGCAACTCTCAGAAGACTTTCATTATAAGGGCTGTGTGCACCTGGGCACACAGCCTGCTGGTTGTCCACAAAGCTGTACACTAGGTTGGATATTTCTTCCCTCCCAAGTCACTTTGAAATCTCCAAAATCCGGAGCCCCATCCGGAAAAACCAAGATCCGGAGAAAGTTGCAAAAGCAGTTTTCTCCACTCAAAATTAACACTCCACAGTCCTGCACTCTGCAAGGGTGCAAACACTGTGTCCTTTTCCTGACCAACTTCACAGTGACAGAGGCTCGTCCTGTCACACTTCAAAGTTCCATGGAGATTATTGTCTGCTTGTGTAAACTATAGTAGGGATAGTGATAAACTATTTTTCTGATGACATTGTATTTGTGACGGGAGTCACTTTGGGCGGGGGGCCCGTGGAAACCAGAATCCCTTGAGGAGGTTGGGAAACCCTTGTTGCAGCTCCCCATGCACCTCCTATGTCTAAGTCACCCTGTGCCCCTATTAGAGACACAAGGTGACTTAGACATAGGAGGTGCATGGGGAGCTAAAAGAAGGGTTTCCCAACCTCCCCAAGGAATTCTGGGTTCCATGGGCTCCCCACCCAAAGTGACTCCCGTCACAATATTGTATTACAATCACAGAAAACCGCTCTCTCTTCCAAAGCCACGCCAACATTTTTTACCCACAGCAGGGCCTAATTGTGGGAGATTGGGGGCCATTATGGAATTTTAGTCTCATGACATGTTCTAGGGCATTCACATAAAAATGAAGAGCAGAAAGTAGTTGTTGCAATTACTCAGGTAAAGCTCAATTCTGGAAAACAGGGTCATGTTCGTTGGTCATTGCCCTAGTCCAGTTAACTTCCGTTTGACATACTCAAATGGTAATCTGCGCTGGTTGTAGGGCTGGACCTGTTAAAGTAAAGAGAACCTTTAAGAGTGTCTCAATCTGCAGAAACTTTGAGAGAAGGAACATCTTCAACAGGTGTAGTGAGATGTTTGTTTAAGACCGAGACACCAGGATAAACTACAATAGACCACTGTTTAGTAAACTCTTTTTCCACTGGATAGAGTTCAGCATAGATTTTGGGAGCACTGAAAATCCTTGCTGGAGTGATCCTGTCAACATACATTGCACATTCTATCTGTTCATGAACAAGAAATGTTTTTTAGGGTTTTAGAGGTCTCTATGTACTCAAAGGGGCCTAAGCGAGACAGAGGAGAATCAAGCTGCAAAATGAAAAGCCTTTTGCGAACAGCAGTACTGCATTTTTTCACATTAGAAAGCAAGAGTTGAGTGAAGTTCCCTGTTCAATAATGCAACAGTCGGAAGTAAAATATTCCAATAGTGCCTCAATGTGTTCCTCAGTTCCTTCGATGCCTGCCCCAAATAGGGCAGGCATATCAGGATAAGTAGAAGGGAGTAAGAGAATAAGTGTGACATGTCAGAACCCTGCTCAAAAAAATGTAAATAACACTTTTACACATTGCAGCAGCATCCACGCACATATCCTACGGATAAAATAATAAAGCCCATGCATTGTTTGTCCTGGAGGGAATAGCCCTGAAAGGGTCTTGGGCGACTGATTCATAGAGATGGACCATGGCCATGGATGACTACACAAATTTCAAGTGTCAAGGTGATCGTCCATGGAGGATCCAGTGTCAGGAGCAACATTGCAGGCCAGGACCCAGGGCGTGGGGTCTGGGTACAGTTCAAGGTTTACAGAGGTTGTGCCAATTTGGTTACACTGCTTTTATTTGTGGCATTAGAAGGCAGTGAGAAGTTGATTGAAGAATTCAAAGATAAAAAAGTGGTTGTAAAGGCAGAAGGTTTTTTACCTTAACCACTTTGCATCCGGGCCAATTCTGACACTTCGCTCCTACATGTAAAAAGCCTAGTTTTTTTGCTAGAAAATTACATATAACCCCCAAACACTATATATATTTTTTTAGCAAAGACCCTAGAGAATACAATGGCGGTCATTGAAACTTTTTATCTCGCACGGTATTTGCGCAATAATTTTTCAAACGCATTTTTTTTGGAATAAAAACGGTTTCATGAATTAAAAAATATTACAACATTAAAGTTAGCCCAATTTTTTTGCATAATGTGAAATATGAAGTTACGCCGAGTAAATAGATACCCAACATGTCACCCTTCAAAATTGTACACGCTCGTGGAATGGCGCCAAACTTCGGTACTTAAAAATCCTCATGGGCAACGCTTAAATTTTTTTTACTGGTCACATGTTTTGAGTTACAGAGGAAGTCTAGGGCTAGAATTATTGCTCTCGCTCTAACGTTCGCTACGATACCTCACATGTGTGTTCTGAACACCGTTTTCATATGTGGGCGGGACTTACGTATGCGTTCGCTTCTGTGTACGAGCTACCGGGGACAGGGGCGCTTTACATTTTTTTTTTTTTTATTATTTATTGTTAATTTTACTTTTAACTTTTTACTTTGACAGTTAGAAAAAAAAAAAAAAAAAAAGATCACTTTTATTCCTATTACAAGGAATGTAAACATCCCTTGTAATAGGAATAAGCATGACAGGTCCTCTTTACAGTGAGATATGGGGTCAATAAGACCCCACATCTCACCTCTAGGCTGGGAAGCCTGAAAAAAAAAAAAAAAAAAAAAACGATCACCGCTTCCTAGCCGAAGCGGCGCCGTTTTTTTGAATGCAGAGGCCGGGCGTGACGTCATAACATCGCGCCCGGCCTCCGAACGATCATAGAGACTCCGGCGACCATCTGGTCCGCCGGAAATCTCTATGGTTAGAAGCCGGGGCCGGCGGATCCTGTCACCGACTCACCGATCGCTCTGGTGAGTCGGTAGAAGCACCGGAGGGCGGCGGGAGGGGGGGGGACGTCCCCTCTCGCCGCCTGTAAGAACGATCAAGCGGCGGAACAGCCGCTATGCTCATTCTTATGGTACAGAGAATCGCCGGCTCTAAAAAACGATAACTGAATGATGCCTGTAGCTGCAGGCATCATTCAGATATCCCGGCTGAAAGTCAAGGACGTCCCACGGACGTCCTTAGATGCGAAGTGGTTAATGCATACTATGCGTTAAGATAAAAAGCCTTCTGTGTGCAGCAGCCCCCCTCATATTTACCTGAGGTCCCTTTAGCTCCAGCGATGTTGTAGGAATGTCTCAGTCCTCCACATTGGCTGAGACAGCAGCGGGAGTCATCAAAGTCAGTCAGTCAATGAGAATAGAAAGGGGGCGGGGCCGAGCCGCAGCTCCGTGTCTAAGTGGGCACAGAAAATTGTGACTCGGCTCGGGTGCCCCCATAGCAAGCTGCTTGCTGTGGGTGCACCCAACAGGAGTGAGGGGCCAGGAGAGACAAAGAGGGACCCAAGATGAGGATCCAGGCTGCTCTGTGCAAATCCACTGCACAGAAGAGGTAAGTAAAACATGTTTTTTTTTTTATTATTATTAAAAATAACAAAGACTTTACGAAAACTTTAAAGGAAAATAAAAAACTAGTTAAGCTAAGGACCCATGTACACTTCTGCTGCTAAACGGACGGTCAGAGGCAGTTGGACACTTTTTTCAACTGCCCCTGAACTCAATTAATGTTATCCTATGTGACCATGTACACACCCTCGTTTATTGCTGTTTTTAAGCAGTTGCGTTGAACAGCGTTTCTTTGAAAGCAAAAAAATTAGTTCAGATGCCGAAGATTTTCACGTTTCAGACGCCAAACGTGGCTAAACATGGTAACCCACGTTTAGCAGCGTTTCATTTATAGGCGTTTTTCGTTTTTGGGCACTTAAAAAAATAAATAATAATAATTTTTGAAACGCTTCTAAACGCAAACGCGGTAAAACGCCGCTAAACGGGGCATGTAGACGCGGCAAAACGGACGTTTTAAATGTGGGTTACTATCTGTCAAGTTAAATCGTTCAGGAGCAGTTGTTAAAACATCCCGTGTACATGAAGCCTAAAGCCCCGTACACACGGTCGGACTTTTGCCCAACAAACTTCGTTTTAAGCAAGTTGGACCAACAATCCGACCGTGTGTACGCTCCATCGGACAAACTTTTTTCGTTTGGTTTTGGATTTCATCGGACAAAAGTTGGGTCTGCAAACAGACAAATTTTGCCCAACAAAAGTCCGATGGAGCAAAGTCTGACCGTGTGTACAGATAACCATCGGACTTTAGTCCGATGGACAAAACAACTAATGTTAAAATCAACCAACAATAGCAGAAGTTGACCAAAGGGTGGCAGTAAAGAGCAGAAAAAACACGCGATGTTGTAAGAAGTTTTAAGAAAGTTTGCAGAAAAGTCCGAGCGTGTGTATGCTATGGGTGTTCCCAACCAACTCCGTTCGGACAAAAAACCACGGAAAAGTCAGATGGAAGTCCGACCGTGTGTATGAGGCTTAAGAGTGGTTCCTCCACGACCTTAAAACACAAGCATAAAAGTGAGGATTCATGCAGTGGGGTAGGGTTATAGGGATGACAAGGGGGTATGTCCTCAAAAGTTTTGCCTGTTTCCAATAACCTAAAAGGTACAAACCTTTATTCCAGGATCTCTGAGTACTTTTCATGTGTCCTGTACTGTACAAATAAGATGTACTTCATCTTGGAATTGTCCAGAAACAAATCCAGGTAGAAAAGATACTGAGATTCAGAATCCAACCAAATCTCTGCAGAACCTGTGTCGTCTTTTAGAGGTTTTCCGTCAAGGCAAAGGCTGACCTCTCCCGCAGAAGAAACAGCAAATGCAAGATTTCCCTTTTGGAACTTTACTGGCAATATACACCAGTGTTAATTTTTACATCAAATTTTGATTTAGTTATCGTCTTTTGACTAAAATGCCATTTTAGTTTTATTCGTATTTTAGTTATCTGAATTGTTTTTGTTTTAGTCGTATTTAGTAGACTAAAATAGTATTAAATTTAGTAGACGAAAATACTTTAGTCAACAAAATTAACACTGATATACACATCATCTGAGTAAAAGGCAATGTGTCCCTATCTTTACAAAAAAATTATAAAACCATTCAAATACAATGCAGCTGGTCTAGATTTACATGTACATGTACAGCACACAACATCGTCCATGGTAAACCAATATAATCCGCCCTGTTGTTTCTCTTGTGTTTTCCATACATCTTTGTCCATTTCTCATCTTTTGGTTCACTTCATTTTAATATTAGGTTTAATGTGTATGTATGTTGTAGCGGGGTGTCTGTAAAACAAGTTAAAATGACAAGTTAAAGTGATTGATGGGATATATGTTCCTCCACGGATGCTTGGATTTACAATCTAAGATAATACCAGCAAAGACTTTAGGATAAAGAAACATAGTTCTTTATCCTGTGTTGGTAAAGTTCGTTCCGGGGCTGGTTTTATTGGGAGCCTGATAGAGCTCTGGGTGGGACAGGCTCCCAGGTGCGTGGAGCCGCAGTTTGTTGGGTTCCTTCCAGGCCTTGATTAAGGAAGCTGGTCTCAGCTCTCAGTGAGAGAGTGTGTGTCTCTGAGTGAGGAGGCATACTGGAGCATGGCTGCTTATCCCTGACATTGGATTCAAGTTTGTGAAACTGTAAGGACACTTATTACCAAACCAAAGGACTGTTCAGACTACGGATACAGTAAGGCTCGGTAGAGCAGAAGTTTATTTTGTTTGTTTGTTGGCAAGATGCCCTTTTTTCTTCTGTTGGAAATATCCTGTGCATTAAACATGGTGTTTTCCTAAAGAGACTGAGTTGTCCCTGCCTTGAGTCTGATCCCCCTACAATGTATATTAATTGTTTAGGCGTGTTTTTGCTGTGGCAGGTCCGAGTTATATAGGCAATGGAACACTGTCATTATACTGAGCGGCGGGAGTGACAGATTTAGAGCTGTCTCTTTTGGACCAGTCTTTGACGGTACATCGAGCACTCTGAGTTATCACTCTGTTTCCAACCCACGCTCCGCTGTGACGGTATGACAGTACTTCCTGATATCGCTTTGCCTTTGTCTTTCTGTAAACCTGCATTTTCATCCAATTTTTCTCAAAATGTTGTACATTGGAGTAATAACTAGCTGTGGTATTGCATTACTTGGTGGGCCAGCCCCTTTTTCTACATGCGTCCAATAAATGCGAGCCAGAGGTGTGTTTAACTAACATCTCCTGTCGTATGCCAGCCCTCCACATCACACTCCATCCAATCTCCCTAGGTGGGGATTCCCTGTGACGCTGAGCGCGTATCAAACAGCCTCTCCCTCTTTTGAAGTCAGGCTGTGGATGTGCCGATGTCTACTGACACGCCCCCAGCGTCATACTATCAGCACTATTCCTCCTCCTGTTGCCATGACGCTGTGAATGCGTTCGGCTTTACATGATTACTATTGGCTTCCCATCTCGAGGCGCAAGCCCATCCTTGGTTTCTAGTGTATTCGACTGGTTGTCCATTCTGAGGTTTGAGGCGCACGCCAATGCCGCATTCCCAGAAATGCAATGGCGCCAGTCATTATCCTTACAGTTTTTAAGCGCAGTGGTTGCATACTAGCACACACCCCTGTAGAAGTCCATTAGGACGAAATGCATAGGGTCCTACATTTGCTTCCTGTACTGCGCCCTAATATATACCTGTGATCACCTTGTATTAATCGCTGGATTTTTACTTATTTTTTTATTCTTTGTTTTTATATATTTTTTAATAAATCCTACTTTGGTCATTTTGATGTGGAGGCTTCTTTTTTTTTGTTTATTTCCATGCTTTTTACATGTCGTTAACCCATGGAGGGGTGCCAACTCCCGGCATACATCACCTAATTTCCTGAGATCTGAGAGCACGGATGCTAAGCCATTACGCCTACTGTGGAAGTGATCCCTGGATTGAACGGACAGATTGGACTAGGAACCATCAGGAGACAAACACCAGAAGAAGCTACAGGACCGTTACTCTTACCTTCGCTGTTTTGACCCACCCTTAACCGGTGTCTGAGTCCACGTCACACGGTAAGAGTACCCATCTTTATTTATTGATTTCAGATCCTAGGCTCCCTGGGTGTGTTTTCATCTTCCTACCATCAGGATTGTCCTTTTTCTCCTACTCCATCCCACCTTTTCCCTGGATATAGTTATCATCACCATTTATAGACACATGTACATGGACTACCTCATTGGAGCCTGATGAATTTCTGCTGTTCCCATTTCTTTCTCGTACATCACGGGACACAGAGCGACATAGTCATTACTATGTGGGTTATATAGATACCTTCAGGTGCTGGCACTGGCAACTTCCAAAACCGGAAGTACCCTCCCCTATATAAGCCCCTCCCATCCGGGAGTACCTCAGTTTTTTGCCAGTGTCTAAGGTGTTGGCCAAGAAGTAACATGTGTTTTTCACTGAGCTTGCGTACAGGTTCTTTTGGGCCTCAGTAAGCTATTCCGGATCCGACCAAAAAAGCTTCATAGCTAAACGGTCGGTACCCGGGCCTTGCAAGAGAAGAGCAAGGTTTTGCCTGTAATGCCTCTCTTAGGAGGGCTGGACCCTGGGATCCAGAGCTCTGGTCATACCCACGACCAAGATGTTTTCTGTGCAGGGTGCTATACAGGTCCAGGGGAGTGGAATCCTTGGGAACCCGGTCCCTGAAGGTTTAATTACAATGCCTGGTGTGATAGGTGAAGTTTGGGCTTCTGTGGACCAAACAGTCCTGCGGCGAGGAAAAGGTAAGTGGGGGCCCTCAGGAACTTGGTTCTATTGGGGGACCCCCAAGCCTAATTTGTCTTTCTGCCTGTTACCTAAGGTATTCCCGCTAATATTCTGTGCATGCCTGTTACTACTAAGAAAATGTAAAAATTTTTAATAGTAGGCAAGAAAAAAATAAATAAAAAAATGGTAAGACCGCGGTACCTGTGTTAAACACTAGAGGTCGCTATGGTTCTTTTTTCTTGTAATGTGGATTTTTTTCTTCGAAAGTCAAATCCAGGCAGTTGGTAAGTTCTCTGCTGGGAAGCTGTCTCCTCTGCCCTGTTGCTGCGCTCATCCATCCCCGGGCCCTGCGGCAGGGACCCTGGCTCCCATCTAGCTCCTTATTTTTTTTTTTAAAAAGAGCGCCGAAGGCGCGCGTGCACGCGCCTCTATATATAGAGGCGATCTGGAAAAAGGGGTGGAGCTGGTGGATGACGCTCGGTGTGCGCCGCGGCACTACTGCGCATGTGCGGGCGTCCAGCGTGTTTAAAGGCACAATCACAGCTGGCTATTGAAGTGCACAGACAGAGCTAGCAACAGTAAATAAGGCACACAGAGGCGGTTGATGCAGGCATCCCCTAGAAAGGCACTTTAGTAGACACCAACTGTTATATAGCAGCAAATTGTGCTAGACTATTATCAGTAAAAGTGGTGTTTTACGGCTGGAATACCTCAGCTTTGGGCTTAGGAATATGCCGTCCAGAAGCTCCGGAACTAAATCTTCCAGGAAGCGAAGGGGGTCTCCATCGGGCTCTGAGGATCTTGGGCATGCTTCTGCTGCACCAGTCTCCCCTGAAAATTCAGAGGTTAGTGACCGTAGAGACCCCGCAGGAGTACCTGGTACTGTGGCTGTCCTCAGTTCACCTGCTCCTGTGTATGTAACAGAGGAGGTTTTTTCCTCAGCTCTGGGAGGATTAGAAGAGAGATTGTCAACATTGATCGCTGCCTCCCTGTCACAGGGAAAGCACGCCCGATCTCCGTCTCCTCCTTCAGAGTGCCTGTTAGCGGAGCAACAGTCCCATACAGGGATCGACCTGCCTAAAGGGGATCAGGATGAGGTTGATTCTGTTATAGAGGAATCAACAGTGGAGGAACCTTTCTCAGCATCTCAAGCTGAAAGATTATGGGTTCAGTCTCTGACTAACATGGTCCGATCAGCATTTAAAATGCACCTTGCGGAACCATCAACCACTACTGTCTCCTCGCTGGGGTCGCTGAAAGATCCCCAGACTGTCTGTTCCTTTCCACTTCACCCTTTACTGGAAGGGCTCATTTACCAGGATTGGGAACATCCTGATAAAATATTTACTCCCCCCAAGAGATTTCCGGTGGTCTATCCCATGGAGGATAAGTTCATCAAAAAATGGAGGGTCCCTACAGTGGACGCAGCCATCTCTTGTGTGAATAAATCACTGACATGTCCAGTGGATAATGTCCAAATGTTCAAGGACCCAATAGATAAAAAATTGGAGTCCTTATTAAAATCTGCTTTTTCTACAGCAAGCTTGGTGACACAACCAGCAGTGGCAGCTATTGGGGTCTGCCAAGCAGTGAAGGATCAGTTGAAACAGGTCTTAAGGGACTTGCCAGATCAGCAGGCCCTTGCCCTAGCTGATCTACCTAGAGCCTTATGCTTTGCGGTTGACGCCATAAAGGATTCAATCCATCAGGCCTCCCGCCTTACGCTGTCTGTAGTACATATGTGCAGGCTTCTATGGCTCAAAAACTGGTCTGCTGAAGCTCCCTGTAAAAAATTGCTGGTTAGCTTCCCATTTCATGGTGAACGCTTATTCGGGGAAGACCTGGACAAATATATCCAGAAAATTTCCAGCGGTAAAAGTACACTCTTGCCGGTTAAAAACAGAGTTAGAGGTCCCTCTTTTAAGAGGCCTGCTTCTCCAGTCCCTGGGGCATCGGCTGTGAAACAGTTCCGACGGCCTCCTCGGTCAAATCCCGGGGGTAAAAATCAGGGACAATCGCAGGGTAATAAGAAACCCTGGGTCAGGAGAGGTACAAAACCTCCCCCAAAGTCAAATTCATGAAGGGTTGCCCCCACTAAATCGGGTGGGGGGAAGACTCCAGTTGTTCGCAGAGACCTGGCGGGACCCGATCAGAGACAGATGGGTGCTCTCCGCAGTAAGTCTGGGATACAGATTGGAGTTAAAAGACTCTCCTCCTTCCCATTTTATGAGGTCAAACGTGCCAAGGGATCCCCGGAAGAGAGAGTCCCTCCTGTTGGCACTAGAACAACTATTGCTCCAAGGAGTAATTATGGAGGTTCCCCTGGAAGAATGGGGGTTCGGGTTTTACTCAAACCTCTTTACAGTCCCGAAGCCAAACGGGGACGTGAGGCCCATATTAAATCTAAAAGGGCTAAACAAATTCCTACATATCAGGACTTTCCGGATGGAGTCGATCCGATCGGTGGCCACTGCCCTACAAGGGGAGGAATGGTTAGCCTCGATCGACATCAAAGATGCTTATTTGCACATTCCCATCTTTCCAGTCCACCAAAAATTTCTACGCTTTGCAGTAGAAGGGCGCCATTTTTAGTTCAGAGCCTTACCCTTCGGTCTGGCCACAGCACCACGAGTGTTCACAAAAATTCTGGCCCCATTATTGGCCAATCTAAGAACACAAGGTGTAACGATAATGGCATATCTAGACGACTTGTTGCTGATAGACCACTCAGTGAAAAAAATAGAAGTGGTCGTTCACAAGACAATCAAGTATCTGGAAACTCACGGTTGGATTATCAACCGAGACAAGTCAGCCCTAAAACCAGTCAAAAGTCTGGAATACTTGGGGCTAAGGCTGGATTCAGGCCAGAGGAAAATATTCTTGCCTCGAGAAAAGGTGTTGTCTTTGAGAGATTTGTTCCACCTAGTGGGTACAAAAAGACAGCCGTCCATACGCCTGTGCATGAGGCTGCTGGGAAAAATGGTGGCATCATTCGAAGCAGTACCCTATGGTCAATTCCATTCAAGGAATTTGCAAAGGGCCATACTGTCAGCCTGGAACAAAAAAGTTCAGGCCCTAGACTTACCAATGTCCTTGTCCCCTTCCGTTCGCAAGAGCCTCCGTTGGTGGTTGGTTCTCCAGAATCTGGAAAAAGGGAAATCCTTCAGTCCGATTTCTTGGAAGGTGGTCACTACAGATGCCAGCCTTATAGGCTGGGGAGCAGTACTGGAGCAATGGTCTCTCCAGGGCAGATGGTCGGATGCAGAAAAGGCCCTGCCCATCAATCTCTTAGAGATACGAGCAGCCCGGTATGCCCTAGTAGCATGGACATCCAAACTCCAAGGGTCCCCTGTCAGAATTCAATCAGACAATGCCACAGCAGTGGCATATATCAATCATCAGGGTGGCACCAGGAGTCGTGCAGCCCAGAGGGAAGTAAATTACATCCTGAAATCGGCAGAAAGATATGTCCCAGCCATATCCGCGGTATTCATTCCAGGAGTGGAGAATTGGAAGGCGGACTTTCTAAGTCGCCAACAATTATGCCCAGGGGAATGGTCCCTTCACTCCGAGGTTTTCCGGACAATATGTCAGCGATGGGGAACACCGGATGTAGATCTGCTAGCATCCAGATTCAACGCAAAGGTGGACAGGTTTGTCTCTCGGACAAGGGATCCCCTAGCTTGCGGCTCGGATGCCCTAGTGTTCCCTTGGGATCAGTTCAAGCTGATATATGCGTTCTCACCGCCACAATTGTTACCTCGATTACTCCGCAGAATCAGGGTAGAAAAGAAACCAGTGATTCTGGTGGCTCCAGCGTGGCCCCGAAGAGCATGGTACGCGGAGATTGTAAAAATGTCTGTGGGGAGTCCTTGGACCCTCCCACATCGTCCGGACCTGTTTTCGCAGGGACCGATATACCACCCTTCCTTACCAGCCCTAGGTTTGACGGCCTGGCTATTGAAGCCCACATTCTAAAAAAGAGGGCTCTCTAATCCTGTGGTATCTACCATGATCAATGCCAGGAAGCTGGTATCCAGGCAGATCTACTATAGAATCTGGAAGGCGTACATCGCTTGGTGTGAGGCCAGGAAATGGCATCCACGTAAGTACGTAATAGGTAGGATTCTGGACTTCCTACAGTGGGCTGTAGATAGGAAGCTTGCCTTGAGTACTATCAAGGGTCAGATTTCGGCCTTGTCAATATTTTTTCAAAGGCCCTTGGCTTTGCATTCACTAGTCAAAGCTTTTATACAAGGAGTGATGCGTATTAGCCCTCCGGTTAATATTCCCATATGTCCATGGGACTTAAACCTGGTTCTGTCGGTTCTACAGAAACAACCATTTGAACCATTACAGCACATTTCCTTGGTTCTTCTCACCAGGAAATTGATTTTTCTAGTACCCATTTGTTCGGCTAAAAGAGTGTCGGAATTAGCCGCTATGTCCTGTAGGGAGCCATATCTGGTTATCCATAAGGACAGAGTAGTGTTACGTCCTCATCCAGCCTTTCTTCCTAAGGTGGTATCGAGGTTTCATTTGAACCAAGATGTGGTTCTTCCTTCCTTTTTCCCCAAACCTAGTTCGGTAGAGGAAAAGTTATTACATTCTTTGGATGTAGTAAGAGCAGTTAAAGCTTATCTAAAAGCCACTGCTCAGATTCGCAGAACGGATACTTTGTTTATTCTGCCGGAAGGCCCCAGAAAGGGTCAGGCAGCGTCAAAATCGACTTTAGCCAAGTGGATTCGACAGGTCATAATGCAAGCCTATGGCTTGAGAAGGAGACCGCCTCCGTTCAAAGTTAGGGCGCACTCCACGAGAGCAGTTGGAACTTCATGGGCAGTGCATCACCAGGCCTCCCTGGCTCAAATCTGTAAGGCCGCAACATGGTCTTCAGTACACACGTTTACTAGGTTCTACCAGGTGGACGTTAGAAGTCAGGAGGATGTCGCCTTTGGGCGCAGTGTGTTGCAGGCCGCAAAAGATCCTCATGTCTGATAGCGCTCAGCTTATGTATGGTGTATCCCCCCCCTCATTGGGCATTGCTTTGGGACGTCCCACATAGTAATGACTATGTCGCTTTGTGTCCCGTGATGTACGAGAAAGAAAATAGGATTTTTATAACAGCTTACCTGTAAAATCCTTTTCTTGGAGTACATCACGGGACACAGAGCTCCCACCCCTCTTTTGGGGACACTTATTGCTTTGCTACAAAACTGAGGTACTCCCGGATGGGAGGGGCTTATATAGGGGAGGGTACTTCCGGTTTTGGAAGTTGCCAGTGCCAGCACCTGAAGGTATCTATATAACCCACATAGTAATGACTATGTCGCTCTGTGTCCCGTGATGTACTCCAAGAAAAGGATTTTACAGGTAAGCTGTTATAAAAATCCTATTTTTTATGGGAGATCTCTGCATTGATCCACTATTGCGGATGCTCTTCAATTAACTCCTTTTTTGTTTTTTCACTTAGTGGAAGTGGTGGTTTACATTCACTTACATATATATTGACCTTATATGTTTTAACTTTATACTTTTAGTGGAATACTTTAGCTACATCTACTCACACTTGTGTTTGTTTTATTTGTACACTTGACCACTTGATTCATATTTATTTATGATCAGGGGCGTAACTAGAAATCACAGGGCCCCATAGCAAAATGTTGTATGGGCCCACCCCCACAAAAAAATGGCAGACTTAAATTAAATAGTGGGCGTGGTTTAAAGGGCGTGTTGTTCGAGTCTGAGATGAAAGAAAGAAAGCAAGAACCCAGATCCTACACCATCCAAACACCTGGTGTTAGCGCTTCAATAATCCTCACCTGTGCCCAATGCAGCGTGGTCTGCCCGTGCCCAATACTGCCTCACCTGTGCCCACTTGTGCCCAATGCAGTGTGGCCTGTGCCCAATGCAGCATGTCCAGTGCCCAATGCAGCATGTCCAGTGCCCAATGCAGCCTCACCTGTGCCCAATGCAGCATGACCCGTGCACAATGTAGCCTCACCTGTGCAGTGGAAGAGGCGAGGCAGCACAATCTCTTGCAGTCATAATGCCATTACTGTACCTTGTGTCTTTGTTACACCATGCATCAGCTGTATACCCGTCCAGTGTCGCTTTGTAAAGCTGGGTACTGACCGGTAAATAGTCACGGTTCTGTCAGGTTTTATCACCGGCTGTTCTGGATGTCTCCGTGGGTGTCAGACTATGAAGTCCCAGCTTCCTCAATTCTGCCCTTCAAGCAGTGGCGGAACTACCGGGGAGGATGAGGAATGCATACTACAGGCCTCAAATGGCTATTGGCGAGCATGGGGCTGCCTCAGAGTGGGGGGGCGAGCACTGCCCGCACGGTCCCCCAGCCAGGGGAAGTGAGGAGAGGAAGAGGCGCGCTGTGCGTACAAGCAGAGAGCTGTAATAGCTTTCATTTGAATGCCCTGCGTTCCTGGGGCTCACCGTCACATAGCCCCACCTCTTGGCCCGGCGCCTTTGATGACATCACCTTTCCCGCATTGGACCGGCGTTCTGTCTATCAAAGGCGCCGGGCCAAGAGGTGGGGCTATGTGACGGTGAGCCCCGGACATTCAAATGAAAGCTATTACAGCTCTCTGCTTGTACGCACAGCGCGCCTCTTCCTCTGCTCACTTCCCCTGGCTGGGGGACCGTGCGGGCGGTGCTCGCCCCCCGGCAGCA
Organism: Rana muscosa; assembly: GCA_029206835.1. Taxonomy (NCBI): domain Eukaryota; kingdom Metazoa; phylum Chordata; class Amphibia; order Anura; family Ranidae; genus Rana; species Rana muscosa. Next base: position 1,028,684,940 of record CM055117.1, read on the forward strand.
TGCATTCCTCCTCTTCCCCACGGGCCCCTCTCGGTTGCGGGCCCCATAGCGGCCGCGTGTGTCGCTATGGCGGTAGTTCCGCCACTGTTAATGATCTGTACTCACTAGCGCTGCACTTTTTATTCTCACGCCCTGTTGTATCGCTTGATCAGTTGGATATAAAATCAGAAAAAAATCCAACGTGTTTCAGAGAGGACTTCAACTGTGGGGAAAAAGGGTATACTGTGTATCTGTTGTATCAAAGAACATACCGAGCCAGCTGTTTATTAAAAGTAATGCATATTTTGGATTGCCATAAATCCGCTCATCCACTGCAGCCCAGACCGAGAAGCACCCCAGGGGTCAGCATGCGCTCACTGGGGCAACTACAATGTTGGAAGCAGGGAAACTCTTACAACCACACTAGAAACTGGCAAAGAGCTAGTTATATAAGGGATGTTGGCAATTAGAGTACCATTCTTTTACTTCTTTATAATATCACGCAGGTCATTCAGGTAGCCCAGAATGTGAATCCCTCAAGAATGTAACTGGGCCAAAACCAGAGCCAACACCTTCATGAAAAATTGATTAGCCGTGGCCAGTTCAAGAAGGGCCACAAACCGAAAATGACAGTTCTTCACCACAAAGCACATACAATGCTGGTGCAGGATTGGGTACTTTAAATTTGCATCCTTTATGTCACTTAATACTATGAATTCTCCCAGCTGGAGGGATACTATGACTGATTATGTTAATTCACTCTAAAATTTTATAACCTCCAGAACAGGGTTCAGAGATTTCAGGCCTAGAATGAATCTGACATCAATGTTTGGCTTGGGAACTGAAAGTAGAATCCCTGAAATCTCCCTACTTCTGGGATCAGGGTCACAATCTCCGGTGCCGAAAGCTGGGATACAGCTTTATGCAAATCCACTCTGAGCAGGTGGGATGAGGGCACCTTCTGTACCCAGGTGTCCAAGATCTCCCAACAACAGACAGTCAAAAGGGCCTGCAAACATCCCCCTGCTGACACCAGTGTGGACCCTTCACTGCAAAGGGGACTTGGGATTCAACTTTAAAGATTTGGAAGTCCAAGACATGGGGAAAGGAATTGTCTGGTTTTGCCTTGAAAATAGGGAGAACAAAAGGACAAATTTTTCTAAGCACCCATCACTTTTTTGATGTACGCATAGTCCCACAATAGGTGTTCTCCTTACCTGCATCCGTCCAAAACTTTTCTATAGCCTTGTACACACGACCGGTTTTCCCGGCAAGAAAACTGCTGGGAGAGCTTTTTGCTGTGAAAACCGGGCGTGTGTATGCTCCCTCGCCGGGAAAACTGCTGGGAATCCCGGCGGGGAAAATAGAGAACCTGCTCTCTATTTTCCCGGCGTTTTTTTTTTTTTCAGCAAGATTTACTACACTTGCCGGCCGTGTGTACAGGGCTTTAGAGTTTGATTCAGCTGACCAGGATTTAAGCCACAGGATCCTTAGCATCTGCACATAGAAGCATTGTGCAAGAAATTTGATACAACAAATCGCTCTTCCAGGACCATGGAGTATCACTGGCCACTGGAAACAGTTCCAGTTGATGTGTATTTAAGGAGCTAGCTGCAATGCTGCCAGAATTCATTCCAATCTGCCTGGAGCAGGCCCTAACTGACACACCGCCATCACAACCACTATTGGTTATGCGGTCGGTCCGGATAGAGAAAAAATTGGATTTTTTGTACTTACCGTAAAATCCCTTTCTCGTTCGTCCATGGACGGACACAGCTCCATAAATCTTGACTGTTGGGGTATGTTTCGTCTATTAGGAGAAGACTAGGCAGAAACATGTTAGATGTGCATACATGTTATTTTAAACAGAGTTGAAACAGCCCCGCCCAGGGGGCGGTCCCTCTGAACATAACCCTCCACCCTGCAGCCAGCAGCCTCAGTTTGTAGAAAGCAGAACAAACTAAAAAAGGAGGGGTGGGAGCTGTGTCCGTCCATGGAGGAACGAGAAAAGGATTTTACGGTGAGTACAAAAAATCCTATTTTCTCTCTTCGTCCATGGATGGACACAGCTCCATAAATCTTTACTGTTGGGACGTCCCAAAGCAGTGTCAAAAAACGAGGGGTGGGCACAGCAATCAAACAAACGGTTTCACCCCAAACAAGCAGAGCTCCTCAATGGAGGAGTTGCAACCTCAAACAGCCGCCTGCAAAACTTTGTGGGCGAAGCTAGCATCCGAAGATGCACTCACATCAACTTTGTAAAACTTTGAAAAAGTGTGCACGGACGACCAGGTCGCCGCCTTACACACTTGTGAGACAGACGCTTGATGTCGGAAAGCCCAAGAAGCACCAATAGCCCTGGTCGAATGCGCCGTAACGGGAAAAGGAGGCGCCCGCCCTTTAAGGGCATAGGCCGGAATGACAATCTGCCTGATCCACCGAGAAATGGTGGCCGACGAAACCGCCAGGCCCTTCTGCGGACCAGACACCGACAGAAACAGTGAGTCAGACCTCCGAAACGAAGCCGTGACATGCAGGTACACTCGCAGGGCCCGTACCATGTCCAAGGAATGTAGTGCAACTTCCTTGGCATGCAATGGCCGAGGACACAAGGATGGAAGCACAATATCCTCATTCAGGTGAAAGGCCGAAACCACCTTCGGAAGGAAGGAAGGCCGCTGGCGCAGCACCACTTTATCCTTATGTAGGACCAAATATGGGGACTTGCAAGACAATGCCGCCAATTCAGAAACCCTCCTGATGGATGTGATGGCTACCAGGAAGGCCACCTTCTGAGAGAGTGTCAAAAGAGGAATTTCCCTAATGTCCTCAAAGGGAGGTTTCTGAAGTGCTGAGAGCACCAGATTCAAATCCCACGGAGGTAGTGGTGGTCGCACCGGAGGAGCCACATGTCGGACCCCTTGCACAAACGTACTTCCTAGTGAATGAGTAGCCAGGGGTCACTGAAAGAAAACAGCCAAGGCTGAAATCTGCCCCTTAATGGTGCTTAAGGCAAGTTTCTGATCCACTCCGCGCTGCAAAAACAGCAGGATCTTGGAAACTTAACCACTTAACGACCGCCCACTGTAAATATACGTCAGCAGAATGGCACCGACAGGCACAATCACGTATATATACGTGATTGCCTTTGTATAGTTGGGGGGTCCGATCGGACCCCCCTTCTTTACAGTGAGCGGTCGTTTTACCTTCGGGAGCGATCCGGCATGAGGGGACGGCCGTTCGATTCCGGCCACCCCCTCTCGATCGCTCCCGGCGAATGAGAGCGCTTCCCCTGCCTGCCAGGAAGGAGGAAGTGATGTCATCTCTCCTGGGGCGCTCACATATACCAAGCGCCGTACAGGAGAAGATGCCAGGTTAGTACACACAACACTACACTGACACCAGGACACATAGGCACATAAATCGCGCCCCCAGACACCCCCAGCCCCCAGTCACAGTGTCACTGATTGCAGTGACCATTTATTTAGTGATCACTGCAATCAGTGACATTTGTGACTGTAAAAGTGTCACCAAAGTTTAGTCTTAAGTCCAGTGTAGCCCCCTAACCCCCCCTAATAAAGGTTTAACCCCCTGATCACCCCCCAGATAACCCTTTCACCCCCTATCACCACTGTCACTAAGCAATCATTTTTCTGATCGATGTCTTAGAGTCGGTGATGCTGATCGGTAGCCAGTAATTTTTTTTAGGTTCGCCGCAGGTTTTTATAGCGTCGGGTACCCCCATATATTACCTAATAAAGGTTTAACCCCCTTGATCGCCCCCCAGGTAACCCTTTCACCCCCTATCACCACTGTCACTAAGTTATAATTTTTCTGATCGATGTCTTAGCGTCGGCGATGCTGATCGGTAGCCAGTAATTTTTTTTAGGTTCGCTGCAGGTTTTTATAGCGTCGGGTACCCCCATATATTACCTAATAAAGGTTTAACCCCCTTGATCACCCCCCAGGTAACCCTTTCACCCCCTAGCACCGCCGTGGCTATGCGATCATTTTTCTGATCGATGTCTTAGCGTCGGTGATGCTGATCGGTAGCCAGTAATTTTTTTTAGGTTCGCCGCAGGTTTTTATAGCGTCGGGTACCCCCATATATTACCTAATAAAGGTTTAACCCCCTTGATCGCCCCCCCAGGTAACCCTTTCACCCCCTATCACCACTGTCACTAAGCGATAATTTTTCTGATCGATGTCTTAGCGTCGGCGATGCTGATCGGTAGCCAGTAATTTTTTTTAGGTTCGCCGCAGGTTTTTATAGCGTCGGGTACCCCCATATATTACCTAATAAAGGTGTAACCCCCTAGATCACCCCCCAGGTAACCCTTTCACCCCCTAGCACCGCCGTCACTATGCGATCATTTTTCTGATCGATGTCTTAGCGTCGGTGATGCTGATCGGTAGCCAGTAATTTTTTTTAGGTTCGCCGCAGGTTTTTATAGCGTCAGGTACCCCCATATATTATCTAATAAAGGTTTAACCCCCTGATCGCCCCCCAGGTAACCCTTTCACCCCCTATCACCACTGTCGCTAAGCAATCATTTTTATGATCGTTGTCTTAGTGTCGGTGATGCCGATAGGTAGCCAGTAATTTTTTTTTAGGTTCGCCGTCAGGTTTTTATATAGCGTCAGGTACCCCCATATATTACCCTAATAAAGGTTTTAACCCCCTAATTGCCCCTAGTTAACCCTTTCACCAGTGATCATCATATAAGTGTTACGGGTGACGCTGGTTAGTTAGTTTGCTTTTTATAGTGTCAGGGCACCCGCCGTATATAACCCAATAAAGGTTTAACCCCCTGATCGCCCGGCGGGTGATATCAGTTAGGTTTTAGCGTCAGAGAGGGTCTGCGTCACACCCCAGGCAGCGTCAGGTTAGTGCCAGTAGCGCTAACACCCACGCGTGAAGCATACACCCCCCTTAGTGGTATAGTATCTGAACAGATCAATATCTGATCTGATCAGATCTATACTAGCGTCCCCAGCAGTTTAGGGTTCCCAAAAACGCAGTGTTAGCGGGATCAGCCCAGATACCTGCTAGCACCTGCGTTTTGCCCCTCCGTCCAGCCCAGGCCACCGAAGTGCAGTATCGATCGATCACTGTCACTTGCAAAACACAACACACATAACTGCAGCGTTCGCAGAGACAGGCCTGATCCCTGCGACTCCAGTGCTGTAGGAGGTAATTTCACCACCACAGTTAAAAAAAAAAAAGCATATATGCCGAAGCATTGGGGCAGCAGGAGCGGAGGAGCGATTTTTCTCCTAATGCCGCGTATATACGGTCGAAATTCCGACGGAGGCTTGCCCGTGGAAAAGTCTGACCATGTGTACGCGGCATAACTTTTGCGAGAAGATGCCCCCATGCTTCGGCATATATAAATGGTGCATGTATGCCCATCATTAGAAGTGGGTGGATGAAGGGCGGTATTCTAATGGTGGGCATACCCACCGATCAATCTTTTTTTTTCGTTCAGCCAACAGGCTGCATGAAAAAAAAGATTACAATACATGTCCAACAAGGACCAGCAACGTACTGGTATGTTGCTGGACTTTGAATGTTTATACCAGAATGATGCCTGCGGGTTTAGGTATCATCTTGGTATTATTCTTTTCAGCCAGCGGCCGGCTTTCATGTAAAAGCAATCCTAGTGGCTAATTAGCCTCTGGACTGCTTTTACAAGCAGTGGGAGGGAATGCCCCCCCCCGGATATAAAAAGCGCCATTGGGAAATTGGGAAAGCATTTTATCACACCGATCTTGGTGTGGTCAGATGCTTTGAGGGCAGAGGAAAGATCTAGGGTCCAATAGACCCCAGTTTTTTCAAAAAAGAGTACCTGTCATTACCTATTGCTATCATAGGGGATATTTACATTCCCTGAGATAACAATAAAAGTGATAAAAATAAATAAATATGGAAGCAACAGTTTAAAAATAAAATAAAAAAGAAAAATTAATAATAAAAAAAAAAAAAAAAAAAAAAGCACCCCTGTCCTGCCCTGCTCTTGCCCAATGGCGAACGCAAGCGTCGGTCTGGCGTCATATGTAAACAGCAATTGCACCATGCATGTGAGGTATCACCGCGAAGGTCAGATCGAGGGCAGTAATTTTAGCAGTAGACCTCCTCTGTAAATCTAACGGGGTAACCTGTAAATGCTTTTAAAGGCTTTTAAAAATGTATGTAGTTTGTCGCCAATGCGCGTTTGTGCGAAATTTTAAAGCATGTCGTGTTTGGTATCTATGTACTCGGCCTAAGATCATCTTTTTTATTTCATCAAACATTTGGGCAATATAGTGTGTTTTAGTGCATTAAAATTAAAAAAAGTGTATTTTTTCCCCAAAAAATGCGTTTGAAAAATCGCTGCGCAAATACTGTGTAGAAAAAAAAAATGCAACACCCACCATTTTATTCTGTAGGGCCTTTGCTTTAAAAATATATATAATGTTTGGGGGTTCAACATAATTTTCTTGCAAAAAAAAATATGTTTTCATGTAAACAAAAAGTGTCAAAAAGGGCTTTGTCTTCAAGTGGTTAGAAGAGTGGATGTAAGCTTCCTAATGTTGTGTATAAAATGCCAGAACAGTTCAAAACCCCCCCAAATGACCCCATTTTGGAAAGTAGACACCACAAGCTATATACTGAGAGGCATGTCGAGTCCATGGAATATTTTATATGTTGACACAAGTTGCGGAAAAAATAATTTTATTTTTTTTTGCACAAAGTTGTCACTAAATGATATATTGCTCAAACATGCCATGGGCATATGTGGAATTACACCCCAAAATACATTCTGTTGCTTCTCCTGAGTACAGGGATACCACATGTGTGAGACTTTTTGGGAGCCTAGCCGCGTACGGGACCCCAAAAACCAAGCACCACCTTCAGGCTTTCTAAGGGTGTCAATTTTTGATTTCACTTCTCACTGCCTATCACAGTTTCGGAGGCCATGGAATGCCCAGATGGCACAAACCCCCCCCAAATGACCCCATTTTGGAAAGTAGACACCCCAAGCTATTTGCTGAGAGGTATTGTGAGTATTTTGCAGATCTCGCTTTTTGTCACAAAGTTTTGAAAATTGAAAAAAAAAAGAAAAAAAAAATGTTCTTTCTTCATTTTCAAAAACAAATGAGAGCTGTAAAATACTCACCATGCCTCTCAGCAAACAGCTTGGGGTGTCTACTTTCCAAAATGGGGTCATTTGGGGGGGTTTTGTGCTATTTTGGCATTTTATGGCCTTCAAAACTGTGATAGGTAGTGAGGAGTGAAATCAAAAATTTGCGCCCTTAGAAATCCTGGAGGCGGTGCTTGGTTTCCGGGGTCCCGTACGTGGCTAGGCTCCTAAAAAGTCCCACACATGTGGTATCCCCGTACTCAGGAGAAGCAGCAGAATGTATTTTGGGGTGCAATTCCACATATAACCATGGCATGTGTGAGCAATATATCATTTAGTGACAACTTTTTGTAATTTTTTTTTTCTTTTTGTCATTATTCAATCACTTGGGACAAAAAAAAAAAAATATTCAATGGGCTCAACAGGCCTCTCAGCAATTTCCTTGGGGTGTCTACTTTCTAAAATGGGGTCATTTGGGGGGGTTTTGTGCTATTTTGGCATTTTATGGCCTTCAAAACTGTGATAGGTAGTGAGGAGTGAAATCAAAAATTTGCGCCCTTAGAAATCCTGAAGGCGGTGCTTGGTTTCCGGGGTCCCGTACGTGGCTAGGCTCCTAAAAAGTCCCACACATGTGGTATCCCCGTACTCAGGAGAAGCAGCAGAATGTATTTTGGGGTGCAATTCCACATATAACCATGGCATGTGTGAGCAATATATCATTTAGTGACAACTTTTTGTATTTTTTTTTTTTTTTTGTCATTATTCAATCACTTGGGACAAAAAAAAAAAATATTCAATGGGCTCAACATGCCTCTCAGCAATTTCCTTGGGGTGTCTACTTTCTAAAATGGGGTCATTTGGGGGGGGGGGGGGTTTGTACTGCCCTGTCATTTTAGCACCTCAAGAAATGAGATAGGCAGTCATAAATTAAAAGCTGTGTAAATTCCAGAAAATGTACCCTAGTTTGTAAACGCTATAACTTTTGCGCAAACCGATAAATATACGCTTATTGACATTTTTTTTACTAAAGACATGTGGCTGAATACATTTTGGCCTAAATGTATGACTAAAATTGAGTTTATTCGATTTTTCTTATAACAAAAAGTAGAAAATATCATTTTTTTTCAAAATTTTCGGTCTTTTTCCGTTTATATCGCAAAAAATAAAAATCGCAGAGGCAATCAAATACCATTAAAAGAAAGCTCTATTTGTGGGAAGAAAAGGACGCAAATTTCGTTTGGGTACAACATTGCATGTCCGCACAATTTACAGTTAAAGCAGCGCAGTGCAAAATTCTGAATTCACCTCTGGTCCTTTAGCTACCAAATGGTCCGGGGCTTAAGTGGTTAAGTCCGTGGACGCCATTCCATCTCCTCACACAGAGATGTAGGCTCTCCATGTGCGATGGTAGATCTTCCTAGAAGAAGATTTCCATGCCCTCAACATGGTTGAAATGACCGAATCCGACAGACCTCGGTCCCTCAACACGTGGCTTTCAATAGCCATGCCGTTAAAGCCAGCGACTGTAAAGCAGGGTGAAGAATAGGACCTTGCGAGAGAAGGTCCTCCCTCAATGGTAGCCACCAGGGCACATCCGCCACCAGCCGCACGAGGTCGGCGTACCAAGGACGCCTGGGCCAATCTGTGGCGATTAGAATCACTTAGTAGCAACTTCAGTGGGGGAAAGGCATAAATTAGCCGATACTGACCCCACGGAGCCACCAACGCGGCTGGCGCGTCTGCCCAGGGATCTCTGGACCTGGCCACGAACCTTGACACCTTGTGATTGAGTCGAGAGGCCAGGAGATCCACATCTGGCGTGCCCCACTTCCGGCAAAGGAGTTGAAAAACCTCCGGATGTAACGACCATTCCCCGTGGTCCAGCATCTGGCGACTCAGATAGTCCGCCTGCCAGTTTTCCACGCCTGGAATGTAAACAGCCGATAGGGCCGGCACACTCCTTTCCACCCACCGTAGGATGTGAGTGACTTCCAACGCTGCAGTTGAACTTCTTGTTCCTCCTTGATGGTTGACGTATGCCACAGCCGTGGCGTTCTCTGACTGGATTATGACTGGACGCCCCTGCAGCCTCTGAGACCACTTGGACAGGCACAGCTTTATCGCCCGGAGTTCCAGAACATTGATCGACAGTTGGGATTCGGTCGGGGACCAGCGGCCCTGGGCTGCTTGAACCCCCCAGACTCCCCCACAACCGGTCAGACTGGCGTCCGTAGTGATCACCGTCCAATGAAAAGGGAGGACTTCCCGGACCGAAGAGCCGGGGATCTCAGCCACCAACTCAGAGAGGACCTGACAAGGTGACTTAACTGAATCTGACGATCCAGAGACAACGGAGATTTGTTCCATTTGGAGAGAATCTCCTTCTGCAAGGCCCGAGTGTGGAATTGGGCATACGGTACTGCCTTGAAGGAGGCCACAATGAGACCCATAACTCCCATGCAGAAACGGAGGGACAACCATCTGCGGGATGTCAACAAATTGACTGCTGCCTGAAGTGTCTGTAACTTCTCTGAGGGAAGAAAGACTCTGGCCTCCAAGGAGTCCAGAATCAGCCCCAGGTACTCTAGGCGTTGGGTCGGTACTAACACCGACTTCTGGAGGTTCAGTATCCACCCAAACTCCCAGAGGGTCTGACTGACTATATACACGTCCTCCTCTAAGTCTGAGCTTGAAGCAGCTCTCAGAAGGTCGTCCAAGTAGCCTACGATAGCAATGCCGCGCTGTCTCAGCAAAGCTAGAATCGGGGCAAACTCTTGGTGTCGATGCTAGGCCAAAGGGAAGAGCCACAAATTGATAGTGGTCTTCGCTGATCGCAAAGCACAGGAACCTCTGATGCCTGACGCAGATGGGGACATGCAAGTATGCGTCCTTGATATCCAAGGATGCCAGAAAATCCCCTGGATGGAACGTAACCACAATCCGGAACTTTTGGACCTTTACAAAGGCATTGAGGGCCTTGAGGTCTAATACAGGACGAACTCCGTCCTTCTTTGGGACCGCAAACAGATTTGAATAAAAACCTTGAAACCTGTCCTGTGGTGGTACAGGTATGATCACCCCGCATCCCAATAAGTCTTGCACTGCCCCCTGGAGGGCAGCTCGACGAGCTGGAAGGCGGGACAAATTTGAGGGAAAAAACCTGTCAGGAAAGGCTTCACCCGCTGGTGGTTCTGTTGGTCCTATGAACTGCAGTACTAGTGTCCACCAGCAGGTATCCTCATGCAGTCAATATCTTTGTTGGAGGATCTCACCTGCTGGTGGTAATGCCTGATCCATGGGCTGTAGTACCGGCGTCCACCAGCGGGTGTATTCCGGCAGTGTGGGGCAGGCAGCACTTCCTGCGCTCAGCTGTGACCTGAAGCTAATCACAAGCATTCTTATAAATACCCGGCAAGTACAAACACTTCTTGCCCTGGTATCTCTCTCCCTGACCTAGGACCTGTGATCTGGACTTTGAACCTGCATCCTGCCTGACCCAATCCGACCTGATCCCTATCTTTAACCCATCCTGCTTCTGTCCCTCCTGTCTCCTGATTACCACAGTCCCTTGTCCTCCTGTTACCTGGATTCTTGGATCCCTGCTCTGCAGCCAATCCATCCGTCCCCTCCCTGTTCCCCGTCCATACCCATCTGCTTCCATCCTTTTGTGTATGACCTCGGCCTGGCTTTCACTACGTTTCCGGTATCTCCCATTATTATATATATTTTCTATAGTCACTGTTATTTGGTTAGGTTGCTGCACTGTGTTCTGTTGGAGGTGGTTATTTGTCTGTTCGCTTATCGTAATAAACTGTTATACTTTTACTTACACCCGTTTGGTCTCCTCTGTGCAGTCACAGTCTGGTTTGCTAGCCTTCTATGACAGTATACCAGGGCCATCCCTAAACCAGACGTGGCTGCATTGAGGAACCATCCTGGTTTGTTAAATCCTGCTAAAATGGATAATAATGAAACCATTTATTATTCTGTGCTGGCAGCAGAGGATGACGAATATTGTCATCAGATTTTAAAAGATTGGACCAGTGACCAGCTGATAGAAACCATCTGATTAGCTTGTTCCCTAGTGGGGCAGGGTTACATGTCTTTGGAGGATATTCAGCCGTTAGTCCGCTTATGTGAAAAGCCAGCCCTGTTATTTATTCCCGATGGGAGTGACGATTTTTTGCCCCCTTACAATTTCGACCAAATTGAATCTTTAGTATGGCTATTAGGAGGATGATCCAGCCTATTTTTGGGAACATTATTCCTCCTGTTCCCAGCAGGTGTTGTCCGATTGCATCCATTCAGTGCAATCCCTGGTCGGACAGACTGTGTGTGAGACAGTTTTTGTTCAACAGGTGCTGCAGGCATGGTCAGATCTCCTGAACTTAGCCAAGCCACAACATTCCAGCCCTGCCATTAATCACTTGCCTCCCCAAGAATTTATCCGCCCATCGCCTATGGCAACCCCAGCTACAGCCCAGTTTGCACAGCCCCTTACCAAATATTATTACCCAGTCTCTACCTGTCGCACCTACCCTGCCTTCAATCCACCTGCTTCTTCCCTTCCACCTGTAGCAAATCCACAAGAACCTCCTCCAGCCACTGTCCCCGTATCTCTGCCGCATTCTAGTCCTTCCTCTTACTCAATTCCATCTTTTTCATACATTCCCCCCGTTATTTGCAAGTCTGCAGTGACTAAATCTAAGAAGAAGCGGAAGTACTTCCTGACCCACACAATCCTACCAGTAACCAAACCTACCTCCACACCCACCAACCTGCTTCCAGCCTGCGTTCATGCCAGTAGAACCTGACGATCCACCTAAATCTGACGTCCCCGTGCCTTTTACCCAGTCTGACGCTCCAGTGACGGTTTGCCAGCCTGAAGTTCCTGTGCCAGCCTGAAGTTCCTGTGCCAGCCTGAAGTTCCTGTGCCAGCCTGCAGTTCCTGTGCCGGCCTGAAGTGCCTGTGCCGGTCTGCCAGCCTAAAGTGCCTGTGTCAGTCTGCTGGCCTGAGGTTCCTGTGCCAATCTGCCGGCCTGAGGTTCCTGTGCCAGTTCAAAGTTCCTGTGCCAGTCTGCCAGCCTGAGACTCTTGTGCCAGTCTGCCAGCCTGAGGCTCTTGTGCCAGTCTGCCAGCCTGAGGCTCCTGTGCCAGTCTGCCAGCCTGAGGCTCCTGTGCCAGTCTGCCAGCCTGAGGCTCCTGTGCCAGTCTGCCAGCCAGAGGCTCCTGTGCTGATTTGCCAGCCTGTAGTTCCTGTGCTGTTTGCCAGACTGTAGTTCCTGTGCCAGTCTGAAGTTCCTGTGCCAGTCTGCCAGCCTGAGGTGCCAGTGTTCCAGCTTGAGGTGCCAGTGTTGTAGCCTGAGGTGCCAGTGTTCCAGCCTGAAGAGCCAGTGCCAGCATTCCAGCCTGAGGAGCTTGAGCCAGCGTCACAGCCTGAGGTTGTGGTGCCCGTTTCCCGGCCTCAGGTTGTGGTGCCCGTTGCTCGGCCCGCAGAGCCTCTGCCTGCTGCCCAGCCTGAGGTGTTCCTGCCTGCTGCCCAGACTGCGGGATGCCAACAGCTTCACCGCCACCTGAAGAGCCTGCAATTTTTCTAAAGGCAGAAAAACCTTTGCCTCCGAGGAGTCCAGGATCAAGCCCAGGTATTCCAGGTGCTGAGTCGGCACCAACACTGACTTCTGGAGGTTCAGTACCCAACCAAATTCTTGAAGGTTCTGACTGGCAATCGCTACATCCTCCTCTAATTCTGAGTCTGAAGCAGCTCTCAGAAGGAGGTCGTCCAGGTAGCCCACGATAGCAATACCTCGCTATCTCAGCAAGGCCAGAATCGGGGCGATCACCTTGGTGAAAACCCTTGGTGCCGATGCCAGGCCAAAAGGGAGAACCACAAATTGGTAGTGATCATCCCTGACTGCAAAACGCAGAAATCTCTGATGCCTGATGCATATGGGGACATGCAAGTATGCGTCCTTGATGTCCAAGGACGCTACAAAATCCCCCGGATGGAGTGCAGCGACCACAGAGCGAACTGATTCCATCCTGAACCTTCGCACCTTTACAAAGGTGTTGAGGGCCTTGAGATCCAGGATTGGACAGACCCTGTCCTTCTTTGGTACTACAAACAGATTAGAGTAAAATCCCTGAAACCATTCAGGCAGCAGGACACGTACTATCACCCCACGCTTCAGCAGGTCCTACACTGCCCCAAACAGGGCGTTCCGACGAGCTGGAGGAAGATGCAGGTTTGAGGGAAAAAATCTGTTTGGTGGACAAGAAAGAAATTCTATCTTGTACACGGATGAAACCACTTTGCAAACCCACTGGTCGGAAAGCAGGGAGGTCCAGCGAGCTGCAAACTCACAAAGGCGACCCCCCCACCCGAGAGTCGGGCGGGGGCAAACCTTCATGCAGTAGCAGATTTGTATGCAGGCTTGTTTGGCTTGCGAACCCAGAGATGCTTTTGTCCCTCAGCTGGCCGCTTACCAGCGTGCCTGGACTGACAAAAAAATGCTTCTGAGCGGAAAAGGAGGGCCCAGGCCTGCGGCGTGGCTCCTTACCTTTTCTGGATTGTGGGAACAGTGTGCTCTTACCCCCAGTGACATCCTTAATAATGTCATCCAGCGAGGCTCCAAATAGCCTTCCACCCCGGAAAGGCAAATCAGTCAGAGCCTTCTTGGAAGTCTGGTCCGCGGACCAGCATTTTAGCCAAATCAGGCGACGCAGTACTACAGCAAATACAGAGGCCCTAGAAAGCAGCGGAGCTGTGTCCAGGGCTGCATCGCAGACATATTTGAGGCCATGCACCAACTGGTCAGCCATTTCTATGCAGACCGGGGAAACCTGTTGTCTTTCCAACTCCTGGTGCAAAATTTTAGCCCATTCTGTAAGTGTCTGACACCAGAGCCGCAGCCAAAACTGGCCGTAATGCAGATCCCAGCATGGCAAACATGGACCGGCCCACTGCCTCGGACCTCCTATCCGCAGGGTCCTTAAATGCAGGGGTCCCCTCAACCTGAATAGTGGTTACTTTGTTTAACCGGGATTCCGGGGGAGATGCCCATTTTTTCAGAAGGCTCTCCTCAAAAGGGTAACGAACCGCCACACGTTTTGGGACCGAAAAGGTCCTCTGCGGTCGTTCCCATTCCTTGTCTATAAACGTATCAAAATAAGTTACATAAGGAAACACCTTAGTCGGCTTGTGGGACCCAAAAGGGACCGACACCTCAGCAGATGTCCCAGCCGCATCCTCCAGTTTGAGGTTTTCCCGCACTGCAGTTATAAGTGCTCCAACAATCGCCTTGTCCTGCGCTGACCCGGACACAAAGTCTTCCTCACTGTCTGAATGGTCCTGGTCTGCATACTCTGACGCTTCAGAACAGGTGTCAGGGACATGGCCGTCACAGTACTGGCAATGTTGCCCAGAACCTCCATGGACGCTCACAGAGGGTTTTGAGATGTGCACGAGCGCGCACCAGTGTGCATTGACGCATACGCCAATGACCCTATTTAAGTCAGCCTGTGTTTCTAGACCTTGTTCCTTGATCTGTTGTGACCCGGCTTGCATTGACCTCGATTCCTGTTCTCCTCGTTTTGACCCTTGGACTGCTTCTGGACTCTGCTTCTTGATCACCCGGCTTGACCCTCGGCTTGTACCTGGACACTGCTCGTGTATGACCTTGGCTCGCCCCTGTAACTGCTCTGGACTGACCTACCTGTGTATGACCCCCGGTCTGGCTTCTGGTATTTACGCTCATCTAAGCAAAACGAAGCTCAGTTCCGCCTGCTGCAGCCATCCCTCAGTGGCTAAGTCCATCAAGCTACAAGCAAGCACCTAGCCAACCGTGCTTCTGTGGGCACCGCGCTCCCTGTCCCCAACTCCAGGGTCGCGCTGCACTCAGCCGCAAGGGGAGCCCTCTTGGCATCTTGATCTCCATCCTCGTTCCCGATAGTAT
Organism: Rana muscosa; assembly: GCA_029206835.1. NCBI lineage: Eukaryota > Metazoa > Chordata > Amphibia > Anura > Ranidae > Rana > Rana muscosa. The sequence goes on from CM055117.1 coordinate 1,028,699,995, forward strand.
AATGCAGCCATGGCAGAGATCAACAGAGGTGTTTCCTCGGTAGAGGCTGTGTGCCAACAAGTCACCGCACTTACCCAAACAGTGCAAAGACTGCAAGACGGCTATGGGCAATTAGAGGGTCTCCTACACTACTTGTCTTCTGATCCTGTGTCTCCTGATCCAAGACTTACCTCCATTTGTACTCCCTCTGCTGCAGTATCTCATGAGGGTCCTCTCACAGTGTCGTCCCTGCTTCCTGAACCACGTGTGCCGACTCCTGTATGCTTCTCGGGGGACCGAAGAAAGTTTAGGACTTTTAAAAATGCCTGTCTGCTATACCTGGCTCTGCAACTAAGAACCTTCTCTTTGGAGAACATTAAAGTTGGATTTATTATTTCCTTACTCTTGGACGACCCCCAGGTTTGGGCCCACGGGCTATTGGAACAGAATTATTGACTCTGTTGACACTTTCTTCACGGCTATGGCCCAGTTGTACGACGACCCCCTACGCATGACTACGGCCGAGAATGCTCTGCACACCTTGTAACAGGGACAGCATCCCGCAGAGGACTACACTGTGGACTTCCGCACATGGGCCGCAGACACATGTTGCAACCAAGCTGCCTTAAAGTACAAATACCGTCTGGGCCTATTAGAGTCCCTCAAGGAGGAGCTGGCCAGGGTAGCAATCCCAGATACCTTGGAGGGCCTCATCCAGTTAGCTATACAACTGGACAGACGCCTACGTGAGCCCAAGGACTGCCTAAACCCTCCTTTTTTCTCTGGCGTCCAGTCCACCCGTACCTGAAGTCAAGCCCAGACAGATTGGCCTGTTCCATCCTGCTCTTTCACCTAAGGAAAGACTCTACCGCCGACAGGCGAATCTTTGCTTTTACTGTGGAGACAATGGCCATTTCTTGCAAAACTGCCACCTCAGGCCGAAGAAATCATTCTTCCAACCCCCAATACATTGTCAAGTGTCAGGAATCACCTCATCTCACCCTGTCCTCTCTATCTCCCTATCAGTAGCAAGGGAAGAAATCCGGCTTGCAGCCATCATCGACTCAGGGGCCTGCAGCTGCTTCCTAGACATCAACTTGGCCAAAGGACTTGGCATTCCCCTTTTTACCAAGAAGCAGCAGTTAACAGTTCATTTGGCTGATGGATCTCTACCCAGTTCTGGACTGATTACCCATGAGACCCTGACAATCCCTATGACAACCAACTCCGGCCACAAGGAACTGGTACGTTTTGATGTTTTGTGCTCTCCCCTGTTTCCGGTCATTCTGGGAGTCCCCTGGTTACGAGCACACAGCCCTCACATTGACTGGCTGAAGAATGAAGTTCTGTTTTCATCCGCTTACTGTCAGCAGCATTGTCTACCCCCTGGCCCTAAGGACTTTACCAGCTGCCTGACCATACAACCTGTTTCTAGTGCCAACCCACATGCACCCTCTGCCTACCTGGAATTCCAGGATATATTCGACAAAAAGGGAGGAGACTCCCTTCCACCTCATCATCCCTACGACTGCCCTATTGACTTGCTCCCGGGCTCCGAAATCCCCTTTGGTCGCATCTTCCCTTTATCAGAGACTGAACTCGAAACATTGCGACTTTACGTCGATGAAAACCTGGAAAAGGGATTCATCCATCCCTCTTCTTCCCCTGCAGGTGCCGGCATCTTTTTCGATGAAAAAAAGGATAAAACACTAAAGCCGTATACACACGATCGGTTTTACCGATGAAAACAGTCCAATGGATTTTTTTCATCAGGCAAACCGATCGTGTATGGGCCCTATCGGTCTTTTTTCCATCGGTGTCAAAAAATAGAATATGTTTTAAATTTTTCCGAAGGATAAAAAACCGATAGCAAATTAATATCGTCTGTGGGGAACTCCATCGGATAAAAAACCCACGCATGCTCAGAATCAAGTTGACGTATGCTCAGAAGCATTGAACTTCATTTTTCCTCGGCTCATCGGAGTGTTTTACGTCACAGCGTTTGAAACGGTCGTTTTTTTTACTGATGGTGTGTGGGCAAGACTGATGGAAGACAGTTTCATCAGATTTCCGATAGAAAAAAACATCGGATTAGAATCCATAGGATATCCGATCGTGTGTACAGGGCTTAAGGCCTTGTATAGACTACGAGACCTGAATAAGATTACCATCAAAAACCGCTATCCACTCCCTCTCATCCCGGAACTCTTTCAACGATTCCGTTCTGCTCGAGTTTTCTCCAAGCTGGACTTACGAGGTGCTTACAATCTGGTTCGCATTCGAGAGGGGGACGAGTGGAAGACAGCTTTCCGAACTCGCTTCGGACACTTCGAATACTTAGTGATGCCCTTTGGCCTCTGCAATGCTCCAGCTACGTTCCAGCACTTTGTGAACGATATCTTCCGAGACCATCTTGACAATTTCCTCATTGTATACCTGGATGACATCCTTGTCTTCTCACCCACCCTGGAGATCCATCGAGTACACATGAAAAAGGTGCTAACTATTCTAAGAACACATGGACTGTACATAAAAGCCGAAAAATGTGACTTTGAGAAAGAATCTATCCAGTTTTTGGGTCTTGTCATTTGTACTAAAGGTGTGGCCATGGATCCCCAGAAAGTAAAAGCGATCCTGGAATGGCCTGTTCCCTCAGACAAGAAGGGGGTTCAAAGGTTTATTGTTTTTTTAAACTTTTACAGACGATTTATTAAGAACTTTTCAGCCTTTATATCACCCATTACCCAACTGACCCATTTGCATTCCAGATTCCAGTGGTCCCCGGAGGCTCAGGCAGCTTTTGACAGACTTAAAGCAGTGTTTGTCTCAGCACCAGTTCTTCAGCATCCTGACCCTGCATTGCCCTACATTTTGGAAGTCGATGCCTCCGAAGTGGCCACAGGAGCAATCCTCTCTCAACGACAGGGCCCCAAATCTTTGTTACATCCTGTAGCCTTTTCCTCCCGAAAAATGACACAACCAGAAAGAAACTATGACGACGGAGATCGGGAGCTTTTGGCCATCAAAACAGCCTTGGAAGAGTGGAGATATTTACTTGGAGGTGCAGCACATCCCATCATGATCTTTACCGATCATAAAAATTTTGAATATCTTAGGACTGCAAAACGTTTGAGACCATGTCAATCGCGGTGGGCATTATTCTTTTCAAGATTCAACTTTCATATATCGTTTCGTCCCGGATCCAAGAATGGAAAGGCGGATACTCTGTCTCGTATGTTCCCAGACACCCCTGAAGAAACCACTCCTGGCACAATCCTGTCCACACAAAACTTCCTTCTGATTCAGCCAAACCTAAGGTTATCCATTGTACAAGCCTCACTTCAGTGCACAGAGACAGAAATTTCCACCTTAAGGAGTCACGAGGGGTTCCTGTGGCATAAGGACAAAATCTTTGTTCCCCAGCAAGTCAGACTACAGGCCTTGAAGAAATGTCACGATCACAAGCTGGCCGGGCATTTTGGGGTCCGGAAAACAATTGACTTCGTCCAACGGTACCTATGGTGGCCTTCTTTAAGATCAGACTGTAAAAAATACGTTGAGTCCTGTCTGGTTTGCCAGCGTATAAATGGTCCCAAGACTAGGTCTTGGGGTCTATTAAGACCCTTACCTGTTCCAGAGCAGCCCTGGAAGAACATCTCTATGGACTTCATAGTTGACCTTCCTCCATCAGAGAATTTTACGACAATCCTGGTAGTAGTGGACCGACTATAAAAAATGGCCCACTTCTTGCCCATGCTTGGTACTCCCTCCGCCATGGACACGGCAATTTTTTTTATCAAGGAGATAGTCAGACTACATGGACTACCTGACAATATAGTCTCCGATAGAGGGGTTCAATTCACCTCTGGCTTCTGGAAAAATCTTTGCAAGATCTTGTCAATTGACCTGTGTCTTTCTTCTGCCTACCATCCCCAGAGTAATGGCCAAACAGAAAGAACGAATCAGATCTTAGAGCAATACCTGCGATGCCTCTGTTCTTTCTCCCAAGATGACTGGGTCTCCTTGCTATCGTGTGCCGAGTTTGCCTATAACAACACCATACACGCGGCTACCAATCAATCACCCTTTTGGGCAAACTATGGCTTTCACCCATCCTTCCTCCCCAACACCATTCCTAAATCTCAGGTACCAGCCGTTCAGGATAGGATAAACTTCTTCCAAACCAACTACCAAATCCTCCTAAAGACCATGCGAAAAGCCCAGGAAGACTTCAAAAAGCAATTTGACCGGAGAAAGAGAGGGAATCCCATCTACAAGGTGGGTGACAAGGTATGGCTGTCATCTGTTAACCTCAGACTTTCTTGTCCTTCCAGGAAGCTTGGTCCAAGGTTCGTGGGTCCGTTCGAGATCAAGAAGGAAGTGAACCCTGTGGCTTTTGAACTCGCTCTACCTGCCTTTTACTAGATCCATCCGGTGTTCCACGTCTCCCTACTGAAACCAGCTGTGCCAAGTCCATTTCCAGGAAGAGAAGAGTTGCCACCTCCACCAGTTACCGTTGGTAACGATACCAAATTTGAAGTTGAAGCCATCCTAGATTGCCGGAAAAGAGGTAAGCAGACTCAATTTCTTGTTAAATGGAAAGGGAATTCTGCAGATGAAAATTCATGGGAACCGATGGATAATTTACATGCTCCGAGACTTTTGCAAAATTTCCGCAACAGATACCCTGAGAGATGGTCTAGGTTGGGCATCCAGAGGCTGCCCCTCGGGGGGGGCACTGTCAGGGACATGCCCAGAACCTCGATGGACGCTCACGGAGGGTTTCGAGATGTGCACGAGCGTGCACCGCCGCACATGCAGTACGACGTGTGCGAGACGGCGCGCAAGTGGCGTGACTGACGCTGGCACCAATGGCCCTAATCAAGTCGGCATGTGACTGCTGGACGGCGCTGGATTATCTATTCAGTTTCCTGTGTTCCTAGACCTTGTTCCTTGATCCGTGCCTATCTGTTGTGACCCGGCTTGCCTTGACCTCGCTTCCTGTTCTCCTCGCTTTGACCCTTGGCCTGCTTCTGGATTCTGCTTCTTGATCACCCGGCTTAAACCCTCGGCTTCTACCTGGACCCTGCTCGTGTATGACCTTGGCTCGCCCTGTAACTGCTCTGGACTGACCTATCTGTGTATGACCCCTGGCCTGGCTTCTGGTATCTCCGCTCATCTAAGCACAACAAAGCTCAGTTCTGCCTGCTGCAGCCATCCCTCGGTGGCTAAGTCCATGAAGCTACAAGCAAGCACCTAGCACCTGGCCAACCGTGCTTCTGTGGGCACCACGCTCCCTGTCCCCAACTCCAGGATCGCGCTGCACTCAGCCGCAAGGGGAGCCCTCTTGGCATCTTGATCTCCATCCTCGTTCCTGACAACAGGGCTCCTGTTTCACACCTAGGCCCGAGTCTGAGTCAGAGCTTTCCCCAGAACATGGTGGGGGGAGGGGGCGTTTTTTACCCCCCTTGCGCCCGCACACCGCTTCCACCCTGGCAACAAATGATTCCAGGACTGCCGACAAAGCATCCACAGGTACCGCAGGTGCAGGGGCACCGGTTGCTACCACCAGAATGTCTGGGGAAGAAACGCTAGCTTCTGACGCCATGCTGACCCACACAGCCACTCAGGGAACAAGTCAAGGTACAAGAAAAGGCCCACCCTCCTAGCTGCCCAGACTGAGGGGTATTCCCAGAGGACTCACCGCCCTGACCCAGGCCTGCTTCAGCGCTGCCGTCCGCTTTAAACTCCTGCACAGTGTGTGCCTGAGGTGTCTATGAGGTGATCTGCCGTTTGCGACGTTCAGAATGACAAACCAGCACTAGAGGTCCAGCCAATGTAAAAATCCCCACAAAAAATACCTCAGGAAAAAAGAGCGCGAGCTACAAGAAAATGGCCGGCTGCTGTATTAGTTATAGAAACAGCGCGGCTACAAGAAAATGCCCGCCAGCTGTATTAGCATTAGGAACAGCACGGCTTTCTGAGGTAAAAATAAAAGGCCGCAAAAACACTGGGCCTCCGAGCGGGGGCTCCCCACAAGGCAGACCACCCACACTAGAGCGGACCTGGCCACACCACGCAGCCCCCAGCCAGGACCCGGAGCCCCCCTCAGGGACCCCCCGGTGAGGTACACAGTAGGCCCAGCAAAGCATGGGGAGGAGGGATGGACGGGGAGAGAGGAAAGGGAGGACTAGAGACCCCCTAATCGACCATCCAGGAATGCCCAGCTGTTCCATCCTGCCAAGACAGGAGGAACTTTACTTACCCGTCCCTGCGAGGACTGCTGGACGCATTCCTGACAGATCCATCACCTAGCAGTATGGAGTGGCTGTCGGACACGGCCCACTGTGACTGGACAGCAGTAGCCCGGTCATATGTGGGCCCCGAAGCATATAGCTCACCTCCCAGCCCTGGAGCAAATGGGGTATGTCGTGGCCGACCTAGTGCGTAGCTAAAGGCCTGCTCACGCTCGATATCTGAACTGGGGAGACTACAAGGATCTATATGATCCAGCCTGTAACCCAGCCGGCAGTTGATAGTAGATCTCAGGATCCAAAATTGAAAATAAAAAAAATAAAAAAGTTCTCCAGGACCAATGGGCCCCTAGGGAGCCAGGTCCTTCTACACTAGGCAGAAAAAAACTGAGCTGCTGAGTGCAGGGTGAGGGGTTATGACCAGAGGGACCGCCCCCTGGGCGAGGCTGTTCAGCTTTGGTATAATTTTTGTATATCTAACATGTCTGCCTAGTCCTCTCCTAATAGACGGAACATAACCCACTTGTCAAGACTAAAGGAGCTGCGTCCATCCATGGACAAAAGAGAAATAAAAAACACAGAGGTGATCAAATACCACCAAAAGAAAGCTTGTGGGGAAAAAAGGACGTCAATTTTGTTTGGGAGCCACGTCGCACAACCGTGCAATTGTCAGTTAAAGCGACGCAGTGCCGACTCGCAAAAAGTGGCCTGGTCTTTGACCACCAAAATGGTCCGGGGCTGAAGTGGTTAAAGTCCTTCACTGAATATGCTGGCTCTACTTGAGGTTCTCACAACCAAAGGTACAGCGAGGGAAAAAGGTATTTGATCCACTGCTGATTTTGTACATTTGCCCACTGACAAAGAAACGATCAGTCTATAATTTTATAGGTAGGTTTATTTTAACAGTGAGAGACAGAATAACAACAAAAATATCCAGAAAAACGCATTTAAAAAAAAGTTATAAATTGATTTGCATTTTATTGAGTGAAATAAGTATTTGACCCCTTTGCAAAACATGAATTAGTACTTGGTGGAAAAATCCTTGTTGGCAATCAAAGAGTTCAGACGTTTCTTGTAGTTGGCCACCAAGTTTGCACACATCTCAGGAGGGTTTTGTCCCACTCCTCTTTTTTTTTTTTTAATAAATTATTTTTATTAGTTTTGAATACAATACAGTACCATGTAACTACATACAAAGACACACATCTTACATAGAAAAATATCCGGGTAGGCCACTTACCCACCCGGCATGTGCCATGCTTGGCTTTACTTACTCAGACTAACATAGTCTTCCTAATCTTCCTAAATCTGTATCTATAGCCCCCCCCCCACCCCCCTCCCGTCTTGACCAAAGCCCGGCAGTCGAGCAATTTAAACATTAAACCAAAGAGATAAAATATTTTTTTTTAAAGAATAGCCAGTATTTGTACTAAGTTCCACTCATTTCAACAATAAATAGCAAAATATGCTTTATCCCCCCTCCATACCCATTACACATTAGCAGTTGACATTGACATATTAATCATTAATACTCACAATTATGTCTTATGCAGTACTTTCGGCCAATTGTGAAAATGTAATTATAAAGAACTCCATACAACCCACTAACCTATATCATTAATCAACCCACCGTTGCCGATGAGTCTAACCAGGCCCGCCAGATCTTCATAAACTTTTTTGCACAACCCCTAGTTTTGTAAGTGGCTTTATATAAATGGATAACGGAATTGACCAGGCCTTTCCAGAATGAGATAGTAGGGGCGCTAGGGTTCTTCCACTTTAATAAAATGGCCTTCCTACCATAAAATAACCCAATATTTAGCAAAGTTCGGAGAGCCAAAGACGGAACCACCTCCTCCACCAGCCCCAGGAGACAAACCCTAGGTGATAGAGGAACCGGGACATTGAGCACCTCCGACAGGCATCCTACCACCCCAGCCCAGAAAACCTGAACCAAAGGGCAGGTCCAAAAAATGTGTTCCGAGTCCGCCGGAGTGTGCGGACACCGCCAGCATTGACCAGTAGAGGACGGATATATACGAGTAAGTCTAGCCGGGGTGAGGTACACTCTATGTAAAAATTTGAATTGAATTAGACGGTCCCTAGCCGAAACCAAGTGCCTAAAAGGATGGTCCCACATCTTTTCCCAATCCTCCCCTTGTATTCCCGGAATTTCTCTTCCCCACCTCTCCCTACACCTAATGACCCCCCAGGGGCGATTTAGTAAACAAGGATTTATACACCGTTGATAGGGGTTTGATCAGGTCCTCATCTTTTAGAAGGGTTTCTAGCGCTGATGGAAGTAACTCAATTCTCCGGCCATCAAACTGCGCCTGAAAAGCATGGCGCAGTTGTAAATAGCGGAAGAAGAAGGAATTTGGCAGGTCATGTCTATCCTTTAATTGGTCAAAGGAAATAAGTTCACCTTCCCTAGTAACATCCTCCAGTAATTTAACCCCCCTGCATGCCCATATCATAGGGTCAGGAAGCGAGCAAAAGTCTGGAAGGTTCGGGTTCAGCCACAATGGGGCCGAGGGCGACACTCCTGTATATGACGGGGACATTAGGAGGGTAGTAGCCCCCCATGCCCTAACTGTGGCCTTCATTGAGACTGTTAGAGGTAGACTAGACCTAGGACCCCTATAGAGAGCCAACCTCAGGCTCTCATATGATCCCAGATGTGCCGCCTCCAAGACTGTGGCAGCATCTCCCTCGTCCGCCAACAGCCAGCGCCTGGCAAACACTATCTGGCCTGCCATATAATATTTCTGCCAGTCTGGAAGTGCCAACCCACCCTGCCCCCATGGCTCCTGCAGGACCGCTATACTGATACGAGGTGATTGCGGGGACCACAAAAAGGATCCTACTATTCCATTTAATGTAGTAAAAAAATGTTTGGGGATCCAAACTGGGGAGTGACGCAGGAAATATAGAATCACTGGGAGAAATTTCATTTTAATAAGACTAATTTGTCCAATCAACGAGAGAGGGAGCTTCCGCCATACCTGTGTCTTTTGTTTGAGACTTGACACCAGTGGAAGAAGGTTAAGGGTCATGTAATCATTAATTTCTGCTGTGACCCTGACACCTAAATAGGTGATAGATGTCACCCACTGCAATGGCAACTCATTATCCCTTAATGACTGAGCTTCTGGACCCAGCGGCAGAATGGAGGACTTGCCCCAGTTCACCCGTAGGCCCGAAAAGGAGGCAAATTGATTCATAATTTGTAAGGCGGCTTTGAGAGAAGGTCCCGGGTCCCTGAGGAACAGTAGCAAGTCATCTGCGTAGAGGGCCACACATTCCCTAATGGAGCCGACCTGTATACCCCCCACTCCATTGGATTGTCTAAGAGTTCTGGCAATGGGCTCCATCATCAGCGCAAAAATAAACGGTGATAGCGGACACCCGTCTGGTACCCCTGCCCAAGGGAAAAAACTTGGAGACTGTTGCACCCAGCCGAATCGCCGTTCGAGGATCCTTATATAGCATAGTGATCCACCGATGGAAACCAGGTCCGAACCCCATTACCTCCAACACCCTGTGCATATAGTCCCAATCCACAGAGTCGAAAGCCTTTTCTATATCGATCGTAACAATTACTTTGGCAGGGGCCTCCGTTGCATCAATTTGGAGATGTGTAAACAATCTCCTCAGATTGGTGTCTGTGGACATGCCCGGGATAAAACCTGTTTGGTCAATGTCGACCAGGGTTGAAATAACCCCGGCCAACCTCGACGCCAGCACCTTTGCAAGGATCTTCATTCAATAGTGCTATGGGGCGATATGACGAGCATTCCAGGGGATCCTTCCCGGCTTCAAGAGGAGGACCATGTAAGCCTCCATCATCGAGGCCGGTAAGGCCCCATGCTCCCAGCAGTGCCGGAAGAGAACATTGAGCCTAGGGGCCAAACGAGACCTAAAAGCCCTGTAGAAGTCCGCCGGGAATCCATCAGGCCCCGGCGCCTTCTGTGGAGGGAAAGAGAGCATGGCTGCTTCGATTTCCAGGGCAGAAATGGGTTCATCTAAAGCTGCCATATCAGTATCCGACAATTTTGGCATAGACAAGGACCGCAACAATTCCTGCAATTCTAAAGGGTTGTAAGATGGAATGGGCGAGTATAGTGTTAAGTAGAATTGTACAAATTCCTCCAGTATCTCCTTGGGGTCAGTGACTAAGGATCCCCCCTTGTTCCTCACCACCGGTACACAGACCGGTGTCTTACAATCAGCAGCAAGGTTAGCCAGCAACTTACCATTTTTGTCCCCCTCCGCAAACACCACCTCCGACCTTTGCCGTATCTCAGTGTGTGCCAAGTTTGTAAAGTGCAATGCCACCGAACGTTGAGCCTCCAATAAGGAAGCATAATTGACCTCCGAGGGCGAGTCTGCCTGCCTCTTTGCCCTCTCTCGTTCATGGGCCATGAGAAGCTCACTCTCCTGTCCATGCTCCTTTCGGACCGCCTTAATGGCAGAGATGCACTCCCCCCTCGCCACTGCTTTAAAAGCATCCCACACCACCGGGGGCTCGGCCGAGCCCTCATTATCGTCCCAGTAGGCGGTCATTAACGTTTGCATCTGTGCAATCACCTGGTCCTCCAGTAACCAACCCGGCGCTAATTTCCAACCTCCCTTCCTACCCCCTGCAGGAAAGGCTAAAGTGACTAGAAGTGGATTATGATCCGACGCTCCCCCAGGTAAGTAGTCAGACTCAGATACCAACGGAAGGACCAGAGAATTACCAAACGCCAAATCGATCCTAGCTGAAGATTTGTGGGTAGAGGACAAATGAGAATACGACACAGTATCCGGGTGCTTCCATCTCCAAAGCTCAGTCAGGCCCGCCAGTGACGCCCAGGAGCTAAGGTCCACCGACGCCGATCTACCAGCGTTGGAGGAATCCAGCACCGAGTCTAAAATTGCAATATAATCCCCCAGGAGAATCATTGGGAGATGGAGATGGGGCGCCAGTCTAACCAACAAATCACACAGTAGGGTTACCTTGAAAGGAGGGGGTAAATACACATTGACCAGCAGCAATTTATGAGAATATATATCCAAGAGGACTGCCACATATCGACCTCCCGGGTCTGTAAATACTTTGTGAATGTTGCATGGGATTGATTTACTTATTAGAATGGATACCCCTCTAGCGTACGTAGAGTACGTAGAATACATTGCCCTTTGTATCCAGGGCCTGCGCAAGGACAATATTTTACTCCCCTCTAAATGTGTCTCTTGCAGGAGGACGATATGTGGTTTGACCTGCTTGAGGTACTGAAACACTGCCGCCCTCTTAAATTTGTTGTTTAAACCCCGGACATTCCAGGAAAGTATTTTAAGTTTGCTATCCATTGAAGAAAACAAAAAAATAGGAAACCCACATAATTGTAAGTACCGGAGGAGGGGTAGGCGGGGTTAGCACATATTTCAATAGTAACAGTATATTCAGTGGTGGTACAGAACAAATAAAACCCCCATGGCCTTGGTCAAGAAAACAAAAAAACTCCCCTGCTGTCATACCAGAAACCACTAAACTATTAAAAAACTGGAGCACAAAAACTAAAAATTCAAAAAAACAACAACTTGTCCGGCATGCAGCTTGATCCCTGAAACGAACAACCCTGTAGAGGTTCAGCCTGACGTGTCGATAGTCCGGTATTCGAAAAAAAGAAGAAGAGAAAAAATAAAAAAGTAAAAGCACAAAGTTGACCGTGTCCGTCACACCAGATTCCCGACCTGCCTATGACAGGATGCGTGCAGCTAACCTTGCACTGGGAACCACATATCGCGATAACCTAAAACAAGGAGTGCAATACATTACTAGTTACCACTGCACCAATTCAGAGTTAGCAATCCATTGAAACAGCGAGGTACTCCCCAAAAGGAAAAAACAAGTTTCAAACAAAAGGATATCACTCCAAGGGAGAACCCCAGTCCGGATAGTACTGAAAAGTTTAAGGCTATTCCATAGTAAGAGAGGAAAAAATAGAGCACAAAAGCAAGAAGCAAAACCATAAATGGGTCAATCAGAACCACCCGGCAACCTTCAGGAACCACTGTGAAAGAAAGATTTTTCGTGTACAGCAACATCACTGGGCACGATCAAGCCACTCACAGGCATCGTGTGGAGTATCAAAAAACTTCACGGATCCCTTGTATTGCACACGGAGACGGCTGGGGTACAGCATACTGTATTTCAGCTCCCTCTCACGGAGCCTCTTTTTCACGTCTGTGAATGAGCGACGCCTCCTCTGAGTCTCCGCCGAGAAGTCCGGAAACAGCATGATGCGGGCGTTCTCATACTTCAGGTCTTGACGCTTCCTTGCTTCAGCCAGCAGCATGTCACGGTCCCTATAGTTTAGGAACCTGACCAGGAAGGGACGCGGTGGGGCGCCCGCTTTCCAAGCTCCAGTGGGCACTCTGTGAGCCCGTTCAGCTACATAAGTGGGGGGGAGGTCACCCAGGCCTAATAAAGTTTTGAAGAACTGTTCAGCAAAAGTAGTTGTGGCAACCCCTTCAGCTCCCTCAGGTAATCCCACCACTCTTACGTTATTCCTCCTTTGGCGGTCCTCGGCATCGTCCGCTCTGTGTTGCAGCATCCGGACCACGCTTTCCAGCTCTGACAGCTGTGAGCCCTGGGTGTGTGTAACATCTTCCACCCCCGATATGCGATCTTCCGCAGTAGTCAGGCGGCCTCTGATTTTATCCAGATCATGTTGGATGAGACTACATTCCGAGGCCAGGCAGTCAATACGGGTCACGAGTTCCGCCTTGGATGCCGCTATGGCCTCGAGAATCGGGCCTGTTATAGCCGCCGCGTCCACCTCGATCTCGGGCGTGAGGAGTGAAGGGGCCCCAGAGACCTGCGGAGCCGCATCAGCCGCCTGCGCCATCTTGGAAGCAGCGCGCGAAACCGCAGGAAGCAAGAAGGAGTGGGCGGAGTCAGCCGCCATGCTGGTCTGAGAGCGGAGCTGTCTCTGCTCCATCTGTGGCTGGATAAGGAGTTTCAGGAACTTCTTGGAAGCCGAGGACGGCATAGTTACGTGCCTCGTCTGTTCCCCCAGGTCTGGTAGTAGGTGCAGCGGTTGTCAGAACGTACGGTCAGCCGCTAACAGGAGAATAGACCGGAGATAAGCCGGAGCTCTGGGAGAACACGTCCTACCGGGATCACATCCGGCCACGCCCCCCCTGTCCCACTCCTCTTTGCAGATCCTCTCCAAGTCACTAAGGTTTTGAGGTTGATGTTTGGTAACTCAAACCTTAAGCTCTCTCCACATATTTTCTATGGGATAAAGGTCTGGAGACTGGCAGGCTAATCCAGGACTTTAATGTGTTTCTTAAGCCACTCCTTTGTTGCCTTGGGTCATTTTCATGCTGGAATACCCATCCACGACCCATTTTCAATGCCCTGGCTGAGGGAAGGAGGTTCTCACCCAAGATTTGACGGTACATGGCCCTGCCCATTGTCCCTTTGATGTAGTGAAGTTGTCCTGTCCCCTTAGCAAAAAAACACCCTTTAAAGCATAATGTTTCCACCCTCATGTTTGACGGTGGGGATGGTGTTCTTGGGGTCATAGGCTCCTCCTCCAAGCACAGCGAGTTGAGTTGATGCCAAAGAGCTCGATTTTGGTCTCATCTGACCACAACACTTTCACCCACTTCCCCTCTGAATCATTCAGATGTTCATTAGCAAACTTCAGACGGGCCTGTACATGTGCTTTCTTGAGCAGGGGGACCTTGTGGGAGCTGCAGGATTTCAGTCCTTCACGGCGCAGTGTGTTACCAATTGTTTTCTTGGTGACTATGGTCACAGCTGCCTTGAGATCCTAGACAAGATTCTCCCATGTAGTTCTGGGCTGATTCCTCACCGTTCTCGTGATCATTGAAACTCCATGAGGCGAGATCCTGCATGTAGCCCCAGACCGAGTTAGATTGACAGTTATTTTATGTTTCTTCCTTTTGCGAATAATCGCACCAACTGTGGTCACCCTCTCGTCAAGCTGCTTCATGATGGTCTTGTAGCCCATTCCAGCCTTGTAGTAGGTCTACAATCTTGTCCCTGACATCCTTGGACAGATCTTTGGTCTTAGCCATGGTGGACAGTTTGAAATCTGATTGATTGCTTCTGTGGACAGGTGTCTTTTATACAGGTAACAAGCTTAGATTAAAAGCACTCCCTTTGAGAGAGTGCTCCTAATCTTAGCTCGTTATCTGTATAGAAAACACCTGGGAGCCAGAAATATTGCTGATTAATAGGGGATCAATTACTTATTTCACTCATTAAAATGCAAATCAATTTATATCTTTTTTTGAAATGCGTTTTTCTTGATATCTTTGTTGGTATTCTGCCTCTCACTGTTAAAATAAATCTACCATTAAAACTATAGACTGATCATTTCTTTGTCAGTGGACAAACATACAAAATCAGGAGGGGATCAAATACTTTTTTCCCTCACTGTATAAGACCACCTGATAACCACACAGCTGGATGTCCGGTCACATTGTATGTGTCCACTGGGCAGTGGTGACCAGAGTAGGAAGCTGTCTGCCTCAAGTATGTCCTTCTGCAAAATGCGCCGACAGAAAATTGCGCCCGCACACACACCCCCTCCTAGATAATATGGCATCCGCACCTGCACTTCAGAGGGAGAGACGGCATCCGCACATGCTCCCTAGTCGAGTACCAACATGACACCTTTACATGGTCCCTTATGAAGCAAGGAGCAGTAAAAAGGTAGCTTTGCATGTGGCAGAGCTCCTAGATGGCGCCCTGTGTTGTATGAATAGAATGTGTAGGGTCTGGCTCTAATGAAGAGGTCAGTGAGATAAGGCCCTCTTAAAGGACTTGCAACTCTGCAGGCTTAATCTGGTAAGGTAAATGGGGATGTTCCTAGGACTGGGCTTCCATACAGCTTGACTTTAGCCTGGAATGTGCAGAGCACCTGGCGGTGATGCACATGCTGCATCATGTAGTTACGTGTGTTGCTTGAACAGTCTGGTGCAGTTGAAACCCTAAAAGGTTTGCAGCACAAAGCCAGGGGTCACTGATCTGGAAAGCTGACATACTTTGCCACAGTGGACTGTTACAGTCTGCAAGTTTTCTTGTTCTAACTACCAACATTTTCTCCGTGTTAAAGTATTTTATTGAAAGAAATGTAGCAGATATGTACAGATCATGCATTTATAATGGTTGTAGAACATTGACTACATATTTCTATTATAAAGAATAAATAGTAAATTCATGGTCTACAATGTGCATATTGCTGTATAGTTTCTAAGGGCTAAGCAGAACCAACATTTTCTCACTCAGAAAGATGCACACATCGCCTAAGGACACAAGCAAAAAACTGAGCCTGCATGGTTGGAAGGGTTACACGAGAGAGTGTAAACCCTTGTCTTTTAAAAAAATAAAAATAACAAACATGCCTATACTGACCTGCTCTGTGCAATCGTTTTGCACAGAGCAACCCCGATGCTCTTCATCTGGGGTGCCCCATCGTATTTCCTGGCCCTTCCTCTTCATCGGATGCCCCCATGGAAAGCCGCATTCCATGGGGGAACCCATGCAGGCTTTCTCCCGTGTCCCGCTGCTGCGCCCATTGCACATCACTGGATCAGGTAAGAAAAGGGCGGGGGGGGGGGGTTGCAGCACAGAATTATTTTCACCTAATGCATAGAATGCCAATGGTTGTCTATCACAGTGATCAGTCACTGTGCAGCTTGCCCCTGTGTTTACTTCCTCTTCTGGATTGAGAGTATGTGTATTAAAAAAATATATATATATATATATATATATATATATATATATATATATATATATTTTTTAAATAAAGAAAAAAAATCAAGGATTGATTGATCACAGGGTTAGTTGTAATGCCCCATACACACGATCGTTTTTCTTGCCATTTTTTTTCTTGCCGTTTTTCACGTTGTTTTTTTTTCCTCTCAAGCCTGTCTTGCGTACACACGATCATTTTAAAAAACGATCAAGCAAAGCGCAGTGACGTATACCACGTACGACGGCACTATAAAGGGGAAGTTCCGCTCGAATGGCGCCACCCTTCATGTTAGTAAAGTTTGTTGAGCAACGATTCGCGCTTTTAAGCCTCGTGCTTTTCAGTCCGTTACTGCGTGACGAATGTGCTATCTCCATTACGAACGCTAGTTTTACCAGAACGAGCGCTCCCGTCTCATACTTGATTCTGAGCATGCGCGGTTTTTTTCACGTCGTTAAAGCATACACACTATCGTTTTTCACGTCGTTAAAAAAAACGACATGAAAAACGACGTGAAAAAAGAGAGCATGTTCGAAATTTTTAATGGCCGTTTTTCACGTCGTTAAAAATGCTCTGGAGCATACACACGATCATTTTTAATGGCCATTTTTAAAAATTGCATTTTTAACGGCATGAAAAACGATCGTGTGTATGGGGCATAAGGCTCAAGACAGCTCGTCACATTTGATGCCGTCGCCGCCATCTTGATTCACCCTACCTATGCTTTGGAAGCTACTGCGCATGCGTCAAAGTCATTTCGAGCATGCGCAGGTTTCCACGGCGACAAGTATACACACGCTCAGGTTTCTCGTCGGGAAACAGGCCGACAAGAATCCCGACGAGAAAATAGAGAGCAGATTCTCTATTTTTCTCGTCGAGATTCTGGGCAGTTTTCTTGACGAGAAACCTGAAAGCCTCGTACACACGGCCGGTTTTCTCGGCAAGAAAGCTCTCCCAGCTGTTTTCTTGTCGTTTCTTGACGAGAAAACCGGCCATGTGTACGAGGCCTGTGGCTTAAAGTGGATGTAAACCCTCCATTCACCCCGTGAAGTGAACAGCCTCAGATGATACACAGGGAAGAACCAAATCTTACATGTATATCTGCTGTCTTCACATTTATATACTGTTTAGAAAGTTCAGATGTGTTAGGAGATTTTCTCTGCCTGGTTAACACAGAGTCAGATGTCTGGGCATACAATCAAGATAGCTAACATTGCTGATTGGAAGAAAGGCACACACCCCCTCTCATCATAGGCAGAGACTCTCAAGCCTCGTACACACAATCGGATATCCTATGGATTCTAATCCGATGGTTTTGTCCATCGGAAATCCGATGAAGCTGACTTCCATCAGTCTTGCCTACACACCATCAGTCAAAAAACCGACCGCACCCAAACGACGCAATGTACAACACATACGACGGCACTATAAAGGGGAAGTTCAAATCTAATGGCGCCACCCCTTGGGCTGCTTTTGCTGATTTCGTGTTACCGCGTGTTAGTAAAAGTTTGGTGAGAGCCGATTCGCGCTTTTCAGTCTCCGTGCTTTGCAGGTAGTTTCCTGGTGTTCAGTTTGTGCTTGTGGGTTCGTATTTGTTATGCAGTCAAGTCGTTACTGTTTTGCAGTGCCTTCTTGGCCGCTCGTTACTGTTTTTCAGGTCGTTCTTCTCAGGCCTTGCTGTTCCTCGGTGCGTTCTGTTTGAGTTCATTCTGACCAGCCGACCGGTTTAAAGCCATGTTTGAAGTACGTTCTCGTCGTAGAGCTCATGCTGGCTATGGGCTTGGTGTTGCGATTAACACTGTAACCCGAGTTCAGTCCGTGAACAGGGTGAGGAGGAGTTCATGGACCAAGAATTGGTTGCTCCAGCGGAACCAATTCTCTCATATGTCTCTGCTGCGGGAAATCCATGAGAATAATCCTGATGATTTCAGGAATTATCTCAGGATGACGGACCCCGTTTTTCACCGTCTCTTGGATTTGCTGTCCCCCTATATCACGAGGCAGGACACTGTGATGCGCCAGGCCATCACTGCCGAGCAGAGGCTTATTGCCATGTTGAGATACCTGGCGACTGGGAGAAGCTTGCAGGACCTCAAGTTCTCGACAGGCATCTCCCTCCAGGCTCTTGGGATCATTATCCCGGAAACGTGTTCTGCCATCATCCAGGTCCTGCAGAAGGACTATATGAAGGTAAGTTTTCTCCTTTAACATCACATTCTAGTTTTTGAATGTTTGCTAATGTGATGTATTTTGATGTATTTCTTTCCTCGTTCCCAAATTACCCTGATTGTAATATGCTGGGAATGTCCCCTTTCTCCCCATGCATGTCTTTACTTATAATGGCTCTTTTTTTGGCCTACATGCCTATTTCCCTTCACTAACCTCTCCAGCTTGCTATCCTGGGCCCAAACACACCTAGCCTAGTTTTTTCTTAACAATGTTTTTTGTCAGCGCCATAGTAGTTTTGACCCCCCCCCCCCCCCCAAAATGTGTCCAAATGTTTTAGTTCACATTCAAGTTCAGCAGAGTGGTAGAGCCTTTTTTGGGGGGGCACAAAATCAGCTATAGCCCCCCCCCTAGAATATTCTCAAATGGCCCATCAGCGGGGGTGAGTCATCTGATAAGTGGGCCTTCTATTTTTGTGTTTAAATACTCCTTCAAATAAAAAAATTTATACTGATGTTGGCCAACAATGTCTTTATGTAATCTGCTTGCAATGTAAAGTGCAAAAGTACTAATGTATTATTTTTGTTTGACTCCACAGTTTCCTTCAACACCACAGGAATGGCAGACTGTGGCTGCCCAATTTGCCCAGCGGTGGGACTTCCCCAACTGCGGAGGGGCAATTGATGGCAAGCACGTCCACATAGTGCCGCCACCCCGTTCGGGGTCATACTATTATAATTATAAAGGTTTTAATAGTCTAGTGTTAATGGCGGTGGTGTCGGCACGGTATGAGTTCCTGTATGTGGACGTGGGGAAGAATGGCCGGATGTCCGATGGCGGAGTATTCGCGCAGACAGAGTTCGCTCACCGTCTGCAGTCTGGGGGCCTGGCACTGCCTCCAGATGCAGACAACGTGGATGGACTTCCTTTTCTTTTTATCGCAGATAAAGCTTTTGGACTGGGACCACACCTGATGCGGCCGTTTTCCCAACGCACCCTCACCCCGGAAAGGAGTGATTTTAATTACTGGCTGGCCAGAGCCCGGAGGGTTGTGGAGAATGTCTTCGGGATAATGGCCAGCCGGTTCCGCCTGTTTCAGACAGCTATCCACATGGCGGAATACAAACTCAACCACCTAATTTACTGCTGCTGCATATTGCACAATTTCTTGAGACAATACTCTTCCACATATATATCTACAGTTGGGCCTGAGGCCGGTCTATCTGAGATGAACATTCTGACCGGCCTGGACACTGCCCGTACTGGCTTGGCCCCCCAAAGTGCCCGTGAAGTACGTGATAAATACGTTGAGTATTTCACGGGTAGGGGGGCCATCGCAATGCCAGACCATATCTGACCATTTTTTACAAAAAAATAAAGAAAAAATATATATTTGAAAAACTTGTTTGGCCATTATTGCTTTTTTACTTTTTTATTATGTGTCTCCCAGGTTCTTGTAGTGCCAAGTGTATTTGTCTTTAGTAAATAGCCACAATTGTCACAGTAAAAAACATGAATTTGGCATTTTCTGAACTGCTATTGAGCATAGAAAGAACAAGCCACACATTTTTGAGTGTCCAAAATATTTTTTACTCTGTGCACCACAGGTGCGTTATTTTTTATTTTTTTTTACTAATTACAATGTAGAATTTTTTTGCTCCACATTTTGGAGAATAATAATATTTTTTGCTTTCTTTTTGTTTTGCATAAACATGCATGGGTCAAAATAGCAAACATATCAAAACAATGGAACTTACAAAGTTCAACATGAAAACGATAAACCTGATGTCACCCCTGAACCATCCCAAATTTGAAGATGCACACAGTTTATTGGTTGCCAAATGGGTCTTTTCAAAGTGATCCCATGGCTAAAGTCAACATGTGCTATCTGCCATCATGGGGGATCAATGGACGTGCTTTGGGGGTGCAAACCCTTCCTCTCACCTACTTGAGTAGCGAGGAAGAGGTTGCAACCCCAAAACAAGGACATAGATATCCTGTGACGGCAGATAGCACATGTTGACACACTGTGTGCATCTTCAAATTTTGGCTGGTGGGAAAACAAGTGCAAATGTTTGTTTCCAAAAAATACAAAATAACAGGGAGGGCTTCAGACTATTCGCCCCTAAATATCTATAATGTTTTTAGATTTTTGCTCAATCACATTCATAGTATTCCTCATAATGGCCATTTCGCTACTACATTACATTATTTCTTGAATAAGTATTTTGGCACTAGCACTTGAGAATGGAGGAGTTGGAGTTTCTGACACACCACCACGTTCATCCCCTAAAAAAAAAAAGGGATTTAGAAATATGCAGGCCTACATCTGTTTTTACCTTGAAGTTGTGGTGACAGACACTGACCTGTTGTGGTGATAAGCTCCACCTCTCCTTTCTCCACCTCTCCTTTCTCCACCTCCGCTTCCTCCACCTCCGCTTCCTCCACCTCCACATGCTGATCTTGGAGTGCTTTTGGATCTTGGTTTTCTTTATGTGGTCTGTGCTTCCAAGGCTCCTCAGATTGGTGTCCTCCCAGTCTCCTCTCCCCTATGAGAATGATACAAACACAAGGTATCCTTTAGCACACAGAGATTTGAGGGCATAAATTGTAAACATTGCTTGGAAGTGGGGTCCAATTGTTAGTTTTGGCTGAGTTCCAAGATGAACACATGAGATTTTGTGAATTCAACAAAGCAGGAATACTTTTATTTTTGGACCAAAATATCACACACATGGAGACACCCCAAGGAATCCACTGGAGCACCTGTGTGTGATACCCTAAAAAGGTTGTTCAGGTGGCCCACACTATAGTGCTCCTGAGTTAAAAGCTGTGTAACCAGCTGCTTGAGTGTCCTCTCCTTTACACAGAATCCAGTTTAGCATTTCACATTCTATTAACTTACAACACATCATCTAGCCAACAATGTTTATAAACATTGTTTTCATTAAAATAGGCATGACCACATGTGGTTTACGTGTATATGTGCAAAACATGTTTTTTTGAAGACGATGGGTGTTTACCACGAAACATTACCAAATAAGTGGACACTCAACTTAACATAAAAGTTGCCATTTTACAATGTGAAACCAGTCAATCCAAGCACATGTAGCAAAACATGCAAGAATACATATTACAATGTGAAATAACACAGTAAAAAAAACTTTTTTTTTTCGGATTTTTATAAGCTTCCTATACTGCTCCGGCTCCCTCAGCTTCAGGTCAGACCACCTTTTACGGAGCTGCTCCTTGGATCTCCTGACCCCAAATTTCTGATAGAGACTCCTCGCCACTTTGTCCAGTATTTGAGACTTCCGGAGATTAGGGGTGTCGTATGGCCCATGCTTCCCATCGTAATATTTCCTCCGCAGGATGTACACCATCTCAGCAAATTACATATTAGTCGCCTTGCATCTTTATTCCTGGATCGGGACGTTCCCGCCTCCGGGCTTTCCTCGTCGGTACTTAATAATAAAGCACGCACCTGTGCCACCGACATGTCGTCGTCTCCCACTGTGCGCTGAACGAGAAGAGGCAGGGAAATACAGAAAAAGAACGTCATGGGCGGGCGACGCGGGCGCAGGGTATATAAATGGGAAACGAGGTTATGGTTGCGCGGAGTAAGAACGACCGGAAGTGCCGAAAAAAACCAACTAAGGTAAGAATGAAACTTGGGCCTGCAGTGGCCTATAATGGTTCCTGATTGTAAAGGCCTATATTGGGATAAGATTGGGACAATTCAAGCTGACCTCTACTGTTTTTGTCTTGTGTTTTATCTTGCAGAAAGTACAATGCATAAATTAAGGGAGCCAGACATTATGTTGGTATTCATCGAGAAATACAAAGAATTGCGCAACCTGTGGGAGCTCAAACATAGTTCTTACCACAAGAGTGGTGTACGTCGGGCAACAATTAAACAATTAGCGGAATATATGAAGACCTGGGTCCCAGAGGCTGACTACACTATGATGAACAATAAGATTAACAACATGCGGAATGCTTACAAAAAAAGCTACACAGCAGTCCGCGCTTCTATGAGATCAGGAGCAGCAGCAGACAAAGTAGTTCAGCCCAAGCTGTGGTACTACAAGCATCTGCAATTTCTGGAAGACCAGATTGAGGCCAGGGAATCACTTTCCAGCCTTCCCTTAACCCTTCCTTCCAGCGTTCCTTCCACCCTTCTCTCCACCCCTGCAGAGGGGGAAGAGGAGCCACCTGAGCTCGAAGGGCCGGATCTGCGCATCTTCAGCCAGGTATAGTATTTTCAAACATATTTATTGGCCTCAAAGTACTATTGTGAACTAGATTTATTCTTCACAAATGAAATAATTAACAAAAAAATTGGAACAAAAAAACATTAAAAAAATAAATTATATATATATATATATATATATAAATTAAAATAAAATAAAAATTAACTAAAAAAATAACTTAAAAAAAGTGGCCAGAAATGATTGGTACAGTATATAAAAAAGCTGGGGTCAGAATGAAAGTCTTTTCAATTTATTTAACATTCAAGTTGCAACAGTCATGAGATAAAAATTGTGTGTGATTCATTCAACAAAATATCAAACTATGTCCCTTTTTGCTGCACAGGATGAGGTCAGCCAGGAGGAAGAGGCTCAGGAATGTGGCAGGCAGGAGGAGGCAGGGGTGAGTGTCAGCCAGGAGGAGGCAGGGCCAAGTGGCACTCAGCAGGTCCCCAGGCCTAGTGGCAGCAGTCACAAGTGGCTCCCCCCCACGTCAGACCGAAAAAACATCGGCGGATGACACCGGTGAAGGAGAAGTCACTTCAGATAATACGTGACGCTGCTGCCATCATGAGGGCCCCCCTCAACCCTGTTGAGGGCTTTAGTGCCTACCTGGTCAAAAAGTTATTTCAAATGGAGGCGGGACAACGTGCCCTCTGTGAGCACCTGATATACACTGCCATTCACACGGGGAGGAGGGGGCAGCTGACAGAGGCCACACATCTCTGCCATCTGCCCCATCCTTCTCCTTCTCCCACATTACCACCGACAGTGGCACAGCCTGCAAGGGTGCGTGGACGGGGCCGTGGAACAAACGCTGCAGGGAAGCGTGGAGGGAAGGCTACAGGGAAGAGCAGAAGGTGATTCCCTGGCTTCAGGCTGCTCTGCCAGAAGTTGCAGTTTGTAGGAGTACCACAGCTTGGGATGATGTATGTCTTCGGCTGCTGCTCCTGATTTCATTATGTTGTTTATTTTATTGTTCATCACAGTCATGTCTGCCTTTGGGGTCCAAAGTCTTCATATATTCCGCTAATTTTCCAATTGTTGCCCTTCGGGTTTATTTATATTTTTTGCCAGAATAAATAGAGATTTGATTTCAGCCAAAATACTTGCCTTAGACTCCATTCACACATGGGGCAACACGACTCCAGCGCGACTTTTTTAGGCAACTTGGACACGACTTATGTATGAATCACAGCGCGACCTGGAGCTACTTACAAGGCAACTTCAAGTTGCCTGCAGGACAGGAGACATTCCAGTGGCCAATCAAACAAGAATCAGCTCTGTGGGAGGGAGGGGGGAGGGAGAGGTTTGCCTGAGAAATGTATGTTTTCTTCCTGGAAAGTTGATCCTGTTAAGACAGGGGATCCGACTTCTGAGCAACTTCTATTGAAATCAATGGGTACAGGTCGCCTAGCAGTTGCCTAGAAGTCGGATTGAAGTAGTACAGGACCCTTTTTGGAAGTCAGAGCGACTGCAGTAGTGTGCATTAAGACGGCTCCATTCACTTACATTGATTTTCTCATGCAGCGCGACTTGAGGCGACCTGGGGCGATTTGAAGTCGGATCCAAAGTTGCCCCTGTGTGAATGGGCTCTTATGTGTTTTTATTGCGAGTAGCAATAATTACACATTGTATTTATGAAATGTTAACAAGGGACACCAACCTCCTTGAGGGAAATATAAAATAAACATATGTTGTAAGAACGTGACACCAAAAAAAAAAGGCCAGAAGAAAAAAAAAACAAAAAAAACATCTGGATTCTAAATCAATTTTAAAATTAGTGAGGTCTGGCTTTAAGAATAGATCAAATTATTCATGAGATCACAAGAAACAATAAAGAAATACGTTTGTCATTACTCGGGATAAATATCTGCCGCAAAAAATACATTTTAAACACCATTCTAAAGAAGAAAACAATGCGCTGCATTAAACGAAGCAATAATTTGCAGAATGACGAATGTGCTCTCTCCATTAGGAACGCTAGTTTTACCAGAACGAGCGCTCCCGTCTCCTATTTCAGTCTGAGCATGCGTGGGTTTTTTATCCGATGGACTTGCCCATAGATGATCGGAATTTGCTATGGGTTTTTGATCCATCGGAAAAATTTAAAACATGTTCTGTTTTTTAAAACCGATGGAAAAAAGACCGATGGGTCCCATACACGATCGGTTTGTCCGATGAAAAAAGTCCATCGGACTGTTTTCATCGGTAAAACCGATCGTGTGTACAGGGCTTGAGAGGTGTTTTGCAATAGGACCTGCTCTCTGCTAATTTATTTTAGCAACCTCCCCGGAAAAAAGATTCAGGCTGCTTTTGTCTAAAAAGTCAGAGAATTTGTCAGGAGTTATCAGGCTGATAACAGAGGAACAATTCAGGAGAGAGCTACAGGACTTAGCTTATTGAAGAGAGATAACAAAATACTGCTGATGTATGTAACCAGCTCAGATTTCATGAATCGGGCTTACATCCACTTTAACCACTTAACGACCGCTCACTGTATATATACGTCGGCAGAATGGCACCGACAGGCACAATCACGTAGAGCATACGTGATTGCCTTTGTATAGTTGGGGGGTCCAATCGGACCCCCCTCCTATACAGTGAGCGGTGGCTAAGTGTCCGGGAGCGTTCCGGGATGAGGGGGCAGCCATTCGTTTCTGGCCACCCCCTCGCGATCGCTCCCGGCGAATGGAAATGCCCCCTCTGTCTGTGTCAGACAGAGGGAGCAGGAGGAAGTGATGTCATCTCTGGTGCGGCGCTCACATATACCGAGCGCCGTACAAGAGAAGATATCAGGTCAGTGCACACAACACTACACTGACACCAGGACACATAGGGACATAAATCGCCCCCCCAGCCCCCAGTCACAGTGTCACTGATTGCAGTGACCATTTATTTAGTGATCACTGCAATCAGTGACATTTGTGACTGTAAAAGTGTCACCAAAGTTTAGTCTTAGGTCCAGTGTAGCCCCCTAACCCCCCCCTAATAAAGGTTTAACACCCTGATCACCCCCCAGATAACCCTTTCACCCCCTATCACCACTGTCGCTTAGCGATCATTTTTCTGATCGCTGTCTTAGCGTCAGTGATGCCGATCGGCAGCCAGTAATTTTTTTAGGTTCGCCGCAGGTTTTTATAGCGTCAGGTACCCCAATATATTATCTAATAAAGGTTTAACGCCCTTGATCGCCCCCCAGGTAACCCTTTCACCCCCTATCACCACTATCACTAAGCGATCGTTTTTCTAAACGCTGTCTTAGTGTCTGTGATGCAGATCGGTAGCCGGTAATTTTTTTTAGGTTCGCCGCAGGTTTTTATAGCGTCAGGTACCCCAATATATTATCTAATAAAGGTTTAACCCCCTTGATCGCCCCCCAGGTAACCCTTTCACCCCCTATCACCACTGTCACTAAGCGATCGTTTTTCTAAACGCTGTCTTAGTGTCTGTGATGCAGATCGGTAGCCGGTAATTTTTTTTAGGTTCGCCGCAGGTTTTTATAGCGTCAGGTACCCCAATATATTATCTAATAAAGGTTTAACCCCCTTGATCGCCCCCCAGGTAACCCTTTCACCCCCTATCACCATTGTCGCTAAGCAATTGTTTTTCTAAACGCTGTCTTAGTGTCGGTGATGCAGATCGTAGCCAGTATTTTTTTTTAGGTTCGCCGCATATTTTTATAGCGTCAGGTACCCCAATATATTATCTAATAAAGGTTTAACCCCCTTGATCGCCCCCCCCCAGGTAACCCTTTCACCCCCATCACCACTGTCGCTAAGCAATCGTTTTTCTAAACGCTGTCTTAGTGTCGGTGATGCAGATCGGTAGCTGGTAATTTTTTTTAGGTTCGCCGCAGGTTTTTATAGCGTCAGGTACCCCCATATATTATCTAATAAAGGTTTTAACCCCCTGATTGCCCCTAGTTAACCCTTTCACCAGTGATCACCATATAAGTGTTACGGGTGACGCTGGTTAGTTAGTTTGCTTTTTATAGTGTCAGGGCACCCGCCGTGTATATAACCCAATAAAGGTTTAACCCCCTGATCGCCCGGCGGGTGATATCAATTAGGTTTTAGCGTCAGAGAGGGTCTGAGTCACACCCCAGGCAGCGTCAGGTTAGTGCCAGTAACGCTAACACCCACGCGTGAAGCATACACCCCCCTTAGTGGTATAGTATCTGAACAGATCAATATCTGATCTGATCAGATCTATACTAGCGTCCCCAGCAGTTTAGGGTTCCCAAAAACGCAGTGTTAGCGGGATCAGCCCAGATACCTGCTGGCACCTGCGTTTTGCCCCTCCGTCCAGCCCAGGCCACCCAAGTGCAGTATCGATCGATCACTGTCACTTACAAAACAAAAACACACATAACTGCAGCGTTCGCAGAGACAGGCCTGATCCCTGCGACTCCAGTGCTGTAGGAGGTGATTTCACCACCACAGTTTAAAAAAAAAAGCAAATATGCCGAAGCATTGGGGCAGCAGGGGCGGAGGAGCGATTTTGCTCCTAATGCCGCGTACATACGGTCGAAATTCCGACGGAGGCTTGCCCGTGGAAAAGTCCGACCATGTGTGTGCGGCATAACTTTTTTGCGGGAGGATGCCCCCATGCTTTGGCATATATAAAAGGTGCGTGTATGCCCATCATTGGAAGTGGGTGGATGAAGGGCGGTATTCTAATGGTGGGCATACCCACCGATCAATCTCTTTTTTCGTTCAGCCAACTGGCTGCATGAAATAAAAAGATTACAATACATGTCCAACAAGGACCAGCAACGTACTGGTATGTTGCTGGACTTTGAATGTTTATACCAGAATGATGCCTGCGGGTTTAGGTATCATCTTGGTATCATTCTTTTCAGCCTGCGGCCGGCTTTCATGTAAAAGCAATCCTAGCGGCTAATTAGCCTCTGGACTGCTTTTACAAGCAGTGGGAGGGAATGCCCCCCCCGGATATAAAAAGCGCCATTGGGAAATTGGGAAAGCATTTTATCACACCGATCTTGGTGTGGTCAGATGCTTTCAGGGCAGAGGAAAAATCTAGGGTCTAGAAGACCCCAGTTTTTTCAAAAAAAGAGTACCTGTCACTACCTATTGCTATCATAGGGGATATTTACATTCCCTGAGATAACAATAAAAATGATAAAAAAAAAAAAATACTTGGAAGGAACAATTTAAAAATAAAATAAAAAAGCAAAATTAATAATAAAAAAAAAAAAAAAAGCACCCCTGTCCTGCCCTGCTCTTGCCCAATGGCGAACGCAAGCGTCGGTCTGGCGTCATATGTAAACAGCAATTGCACCATGCATGTGAGGTATCACCGCGAAGGTCAGATCGAGGGCAATCATTTTAGCAGTAGACCTCCTCTGTAAATCTACTGGGGTAACCTGTAAAGGCTTTTAAAGGCTTTTAAAAATGTATGTAGTTTGTCGCCAATGCGCGTTTGTGCGAAATTTTAAAGCATGTCGTGTTTGGTATCTATGTACTCGACCTAAGATCATCTTTTTTATTTCATCAAACATTTGGGCAATATAGTGTGTTTTAGTGCATTAAAATTAAAAAAAGTGTATTTTTTAACCCAAAAAATGCGTTTGAAAAATCGCTGCGCAAATACTGTGTAGAAAAAAAAATGCAACACCCACCATTTTAATCTGTAGGGCCTTTGCTTTAAAAATATATATAATGTTTGGGGGTTCAACATAATTTTCTTGCAAAAAAAAAATGTTTTCATGTAAACAAAAAGTGTCAAAAAGGGCTTTGTCTTCAAGTGGTTAGAAGAGTGGATGTAAGCTTCCTAATGTTGTGTATAAAATGCCAGAACAGTTCAAAACCCCCCCAAATGACCCCATTTTGGAAAGTAGACACCCCAAGCTATATACTGAGAGGCATGTCGAGTCCATGGAATATTTTATATGTTGACACAAGTTGCGGAAAAACGACAATTTTTTTTTTTTTTCACAAAGTTGTCACTAAATGATATATTGCTCAAACATGCCATGGGCATATGTGGAATTACACCCCAAAATACATTCTGTTGCTTCTCCTGAGTACGGGGATACCACATGTGTGAGACTTTTTGGGAGCCTAGCCATGTACGGGACCCCAAAAACCAAGCACCGCCTTCAGGCTTTCTAAGGGTGTAAATTTTTGATTTCACTTCTCACTGCCTATCACAGTTTCGGAGGCCATGGAATGCCCAGATGGCACAAACCCCCCCAAATGACCCCATTTTGGAAAGTAGACACCCCAAGCTATTTGCTGAGAGGTATTGTGAGTATTTTGCAGATCTCGCTTTTTGTCACAAAGTTTTGAAAATTGAAAAAAAAAAAATATATATATATATTTTCTTTCTTCATTTTCAAAAACAAATGAGAGCTGTAAAATACTCGCCATTCCTCTCAGCAAATAGCTTGGGGTGTCTATATTCCAAAATGGGGTCATTTGGGGGGGGGTTTGTGCTATTTTGGCATTTTATGGCCTTCGAAACTGTGATAGGTAGTGAGGAGTGAAATCAAAAATTTGTGCCTAGAAATCCTGAAGGCGGTGCTTGGTTTTCGGGGTCCCGTACGCGGCTAGGCTCCTAAAAAGTCCCACACATGTGGTATCCCCGTACTCAGGAGAAGCAGAAAAATGTATTTTGGGGTGTAATTCCACATATAACCATGGCATGTGTGAGCAATATATCATTTAGTGACAACTTTTTGTAATTTTTTTTTTTTTTTGTCATTATTCAATCACTTGGGACAAAAAAAATTATATTCAATGGGCTCAACAGGCCTCTCAGCAATTTCCTTGGGGTGTCTACTTTCTAAAATGGGGTCATTTGGGGGGGTTTTGTGCTATTTTGGCATTTTATGGCCTTCGAAACTGTGATAGGTAGTGAGGAGTGAAATCAAAAATTTGCGCCCTTAGAAATCCTGAAGGCGGTGCTTGGTTTCCGGGGTCCCGTACGCGGCTAGGCTCCCAAAAAGTCCCACACATGTGGTATCCCCGTACTCAGGAGAAGCAGCAAAATGTATTTTGGGGTGAAATTCCACATATAACCATGGCATGTGTGAGCAATATATCATTTAGTGACAACTTTTTGTAATTTTTTTTTTTTTTTAGTCATTATTCAATCACTTGGGACAAAAAAATAAAAAATTCAATGGGCTCAACATGCCTCTCAGCAATTTCCTTGGGGTGTCTACTTTCCAAAATGGGGTCATTTGGGGGGGTTTTGTACTGCCCTGTCATTTTAGCACCTCAAGAAATGAGATAGGCAGTCATAAATTTAAAGCTGTGTAAATTTCAGAAAATGTACCCTAGTTTGTAAACTCTATAACTTTTGCGCAAACCAATAAATATACGCTTATTGACATTTTTTTTACTAAAAACATGTGGCTGAATACATTTTGGCCTAAATGTATGACTACAATTGAGTTTATTCGATTTTTCTTATAACAAAAAGTAGAAAATATCATTTTTTTTCAAAATTTTCGGTCTTTTTCCGTTTATATCGCAAAAAATAAAAATCGCAGAGGCAATCAAATACCATTAAAAGAAAGCTCTATTTGTGGGAAGAAAAGGACGCAAATTTCGTTTGGGTACAACATTGCATGTCCGCACAATTTACAGTTAAAGCAGCGCAGTGCAAAATTCTGAATTCACCTCTGGTCCTCTAGCTACCAAATGGTCCGGGGCTTAAGTGGTTAAAGGAGGACTGCCGTCTAATATTGCCCAACACTATACGAAAAATCGGCCGAAATTCGGTCATTTAGACATTTCCTTTGTTTTTCAGCCAGTTAACTGGCACAAATCAGTTATCGGTTGGAACGTTTTTGAGCCGAAAAAACGAAGGACAAGTTTGGAAAACTATAAATTGAAAAAGTTTAATGTGTTTCCCATCCAAACTGTTTGCACTAGGTATATGTGAAAAAACACACAGAAAACTGATTCATTTATGTCCATTGAACAATTTATCGGTCAATAAATGATGGCACTATCATTTGCTCTCACGGCCGAATTTTTGTTTTTCAAGAATGGGATTGAATGATTTTTCCTATAGTGTATGGGCAGCATAAGTTAAAGCAAAATGTAGCTCTTGAAATCATGTTAACACCCTTTTCTTTCTTGTAGTTTATGCTTGTGATTTCCCCACAATTTCTAACAGGTTTAGATATGCATAGCCAAAACTGAAAAAAATGTCCATTAACCTCTCTGGCGGTATGATTATTTCTGATTTTAGGTGCTGAAAGCGGTACAATTATTTTGCATGGAAATTTGGCGTTTTATATTGTAGGCCTGTAATTCTTAGTAATTACTTACTTAAATCTGTCCAAACAAGAGTCTAGTAGACATCCCGGGTATGATAAAGTTTGAAACACAAAATCATAAATTATAATATAATAAATACCTATAAATAATTATAACAAATAATCATGTAATTATAATAAAAATTATTCAATAATGTAATCAAATTAAAAACACTGAAATTTGCTTAGTTGCAGAATTGTCGCTGTCATTACTTTCAGTATTTTATGACGAATTTCCCCACAAATCACTATCGCTCAATTCTGCAAGTGATTCTAAATTAATATCACTGTTTTCTAGCTGGTCTAAAACCACTTTTGATGTAAAGGGACACTTTTTGGTTGCTATGGACAATCTCCAGTTTCCAGGCAGAAAGAACCGTTTTTATAATATAAAACTGCATGCAGGACACTGGACAGAACACTAGGGACAAAGGGGATGTGTATTTATTTGATACAGTACTGTAATCTGTAAGATTACAGTATACTGTATGTATTGTGTGGTTTTACTTTTTTGATTTTGGCGCCGATCTCAGCCCCCATGCGTCGCAACACTCGCAGGGAACGGAGCTCAGCACTGTGTGAATCGAGCGAGACACGGCTCGCAGACAGACACAGCGGGGAGACATCGCAGGATCCAGGGGACAAGGTAAGTAACTTTCCCTGTATCCTGCGATGCAGCCCCCAGTCTGGCTCGGGGTTACCGCTTTTGGTATGAAAAATTCACCCCGAGTGTCATGATCAGTGTCATTGCCTGGGTCACCTGCTGGTGGTGCTATTGCTTTCAGCACCAAAGGGTGCAGTTCTGGTGGCCACCAGCGGGTGTCTCCCATTTGTCTGGAGCCGAAATCATCTCCTGCAATCAGGCGTCATCGGAGACTGATTGCAGGAGGTGTGTATAAATACCCAGCAGACACTAAAGCATTTGCTCTGGTATTGTCTTGGAACCCAGACCTGTATGCCTGAACCTGAACCTGAACCTTGTGACCTGTTACCTTGTATCCTGTGTTCCTGAACCCTGCATCCATCCCTGGACCCCTGCCTCTGTACCTTGTATCCTGTGTTCCTGAACCCTGCATCCATCCCTGGACCCCTGTCTTGCAGACTCATCCCTTCCTCCTGTTGTCCCTTCCGGCTCCCTGTTCAATCGGACTGATCTCTCGTGTATGACCCTGGCTTGATTACATTTACGCTTTAATCTCTAAACTGTATTCACGTTGGTGTAGGGAGTTGTTTTGTGTGTCACTGTGGTTGTTTGCTGGTTGCCTTTATTGTTTTAGGAATTATCCTTTCAATAAACTCATATATATATATATATATATATATATATATATATATATATATATATTTACTTACCTTGTGCCTAGTTCCTTTAGTGCAGCCCACTGATCTGCGTACCCTGTGCTGGATGCCGTGTTAGGCATCCGTGACAGAATACCAGAGCCATTCAAGCAGATCGGCTGCACTTGGGAATTGGGTCTGGGCACTGCTATTGCTTTAAAAATGCAGCTTGACGATATTCTGTATTTTTCGCTACTAGCAACAGAGGACAGGGAGTTTTGTTCTCAAACATTAAGTGAACACACTAGAGAGCAGTTGTTGGAATGCATCCGCATAGCCCATGTTTTTGTGGATCTGGGCAGTTTTGTGTTTGAGGATGTGCAAGATCTGATCTGTATCTGTACAGAGTTGGCCCTGTCTGATGCCTCCAGTGGAGACGATGACTATACACCCCCTTTTAGTGCAGCTCAGGTAGAGTCCTTGGTGTGGCTGTTGGAAGATGACTCAGTCTTTTTCCTTGAGCAGTACTCAACTTGTCCTACACAGGTGCCTGCAGCATGTATTGAGTCAGTGCAGTCTCTGGTCAGACAAGCAGTATGCAAACCTAACTTTGTGCAATCATTACTACAGGCCTGGTCAAGTTTATTGTACTCAGCCCCTGTCGGTTCCCTGCCACCCATTCCTGTGTCTAGACACCAGCCTGCTGGGATGTCTGCGTCTCCTTTACTCCCAACTACCACAGTGGCCAACCAATACACCCTCCTACCAATGAAGTACCAGTACCCTGTTTCCCCCTGCTGCACTTACCCTGCCTTTAACCCTCCTGCTTCGTCTCGGCTGCCTCCATCAGTTCCCCTAAGACCCCCTTCAAAATCCGCACCCTCTGCTTCACCATCCTTCCGCTCTTCGCCTCTACCAGCTGCATCCACCACCTACAGCCCTGTATACATATACAAATCTTCGGTGGCTAAACCAAAGAAAAAACGGAAGTTCTTTCCAACTCACACGATCCTGCCAGTAACCCAGCCTGTTTCCGCACCAGCCGACCTGTTGCAGCCTGTCTCCGCACCAGCCGACCTGTTGCAGC
This sequence comes from Rana muscosa, assembly GCA_029206835.1. Lineage (NCBI taxonomy): Eukaryota > Metazoa > Chordata > Amphibia > Anura > Ranidae > Rana > Rana muscosa. Next base: position 1,028,733,084 of record CM055117.1, read on the forward strand.
CTGTCTCCGCACCAGCCGACCTGTTGCAGCCTGTCTCCGCACCAGCCGACCTGTTGCAGCCTGTCTCCGCACCAGCTGACCTGTTGCAGCCTGTCTCCGCACCAGCCGACCTGTTGCAGCCTGTCTCCGCACCAGCCGACCCGTTGCAGCCTGTCTCCGCACCAGCCGACCCGTTGCAGCCTGTCTTCGCACCAGCCGACCTGTTGCAGCCTGTCTTCGCACCAGCCGACCTGTTGCAGCCTGTCTTCGCACCAGCCGACCTGTTGCAGCCTGTCTTCGCACCAGCCGACCTGTTGCAGCCTGTCTCCGCACCAGCCGACCTGTTGCAGCCTGTCTCCGCACCAGCCGACCTGTTGCAGCCTGTCTCCGCACCAGCCGACCTGTTGCAGCCTGTCTCCGCACCAGCCGACCTGTTGCAGCCTGTCTCCGCACCAGCCGACCTGTTGCAGCCTGTCTCCGCACCAAGTGACCTGTTGCAGCCTGTTTCCAAACCAAGCGACCTGTTGCAGCCTGTTTCCAAACCAAGCGACCTGTTGCAGCCTGTTTCCAAACCAAGCGACCTGTTGCAGCCTGTTTCCAAACCAAGCGACCTGTTGCAGCCTGTTTCCAAACCAAGCGACCTGTTGCAGCCTGTTTCCACACCAGCCGATCCGCTCCAGCCTACTTCCACACCAGCCGATTCGCTCCAGCCTGCTTCCACACCAGCCGATTCGCTCCAGCCTGTTTCCACACCAGCCAACCTGTTCCAGCCTGATTCCACACCAGCCGATTCGCTCCAGCCTGTTTCCACACCAGCCAACCTGTTCCAGCCTGATTCCACACCAGCCGATTCGCTCCAGCCTGCTTCCACACCAGCCGATTCGCTCCAGCCTGTTTCCATGCCAGCCAACCTGTTCCAGCCTGTTTCCACAACAACCAACCTGTTCCAGCCTGTTTCCACACCAGCCAACCTGTTCCAGCCTGTTTCCACACCAGCCAACCTGTTTCCACACCAGCCAACCTGTTCCAGCCTGTTTCCACACCAGCCAACCTGTTCCAGCCTGTTTCCACACCAGCCAACCTGTTCCAGCCTGTTTCCACACCAGCCAACCTGTTCCAGCCTGTTTCCACACCAGCCAACCTGTTCCAGCCTGTTTCCACACCAGCCAACCTGTTCCAGCCTGTTTCCACACCAGCCAACCTGTTCCAGCCTGTTTCCACACCAGCCAACCTGTTCCAGCCTGTTTCCACACCAGCCAACCTGTTCCAGCCTGGATTTTCGGTGCCCGTCACCCAGCCTGACGTTTTGGTGCCCGTCTTTCAGCCCGCTGAACCAGTGCCTGCCATCTGGCTTGCTGAACCTCTGCCCGGTGGCCAGTTTGAAGTGCCTCTGCCCGGTGGCCAGCTTGAAGACCCAGCGCCATTTGCCCAGCCCGCTGACATGGTGCCTGCTAAACCAGTTTGAAGTGCCTCTGCCCGGTGGCCAGCTTGAAGACCCAGCGCCATTTGCCCAGCCCGCTGACATGGTGCCTGCTAAACCAGTTCTCGATGCCCGGCTTGCCGCTGATTTTGCCCTGCTTGATTCCCAGCCTGACTGTGATGCCCTTGTGTTGTTCGCCTCCGTTAGGTTCATGCACATTGCCCTGCCTGTTTTCATTTCCAGATCCCAACTTCCAGACCCTGGTGGTGGGGTGCGTGTTCCATTGCCGGACTCAGGTGCCACGCCTCCCAGTAAGTTTAAGGACTCTGGCCGGAGGAGCACAAGTAGTCCGCAGACACAGGGGAGACTTTTTGGGACCTTTCCGCACCTACCAGCACTGCCAGATCAAGGGCAGAATGGAGCGTCCGGAGGCCACTCCTTGGGAGGGGGAACTGTCATGATCAGTGTCATTGCCTGGGTCACCTGCTGGTGGTGCTATTGCTTTCAGCACCAAAGGGTGCAGTTCTGGTGGCCACCAGCGGGTGTCTCCCATTTGTCTGGAGCCGAAATCATCTCCTGCAATCAGGCGTCACCTGAGACTGATTGCAGGAGGTGTGTATAAATACCCAGCAGAAACTAAAGCATTTGCTCTGGTATTGTCTTGGAACCCAGACCTGTATGCCTGAACCTGAACCTTGTGACCTGTTATCTGTTACCTTGTATCCTGTGTTCCTGAACCCTGCATCCATCCCTGGACCCCTGCCTCTGTACCTTGTATCCTGTGTTCCTGAACCCTGCATCCATCTCTGGACCCCTGCCTCTGTACCTTGTATCCTGTGTTCCTGAACCCTGCATCCATCCCTGGACCCCTGCCTCTGTACCTTGTATCCTGTGTTCCTGAACCCTGCATCCATCCCTGGACCCCTGTCTTGCAGACTCATCTCTTCCTCCTGTTGTCCCTTCCGGCTCCCTGTTAAATCGGACTGATCTCTCGTGTATGACCCTGGCTTGATTACATTTACGCCTTATTCTCTAAACTGTATTCACGTTGGTGTAGGGAGTTGTTTTGTGTGTCACTGTGGTTGTTTGCTGGTTGCCTTTATTGTTTTAGGAATTATCCTTTCAATAAACTCATATATATATTTACTTACCTTGTGCCTAGTTCCTTTAGTGCAGCCCACTGATCTGCGTACCCTGTGCTGGATGCCGTGTTAGGCATCCGTGACACCGAGCCAGACTCGGGAATACCGCCAGGGAGGTCAACAAATACAAACTGATCAGTGCCCTGATTAACTGTCTTGCTGTCCCCTGCGAGGAGATGTCACTAATCGGCTTTCCTCGCCACACACTCGGTTACTGTGAGGCGATGAAAGCCAATTACTGGCACTTCCGTGCTTACATGTGACCGGCTGTGATTGGACACAGCCGATCACATGGTTAAAGAGCCGTGTCAGTGGCTCTTTACAGGGATTAGAGTCGCAATGTGTCCTAGCAACACGAAGCGGCCATTCAGGTGCGCCGTCATATGATGGTGGGCGGGCAGCAAGTGGTTAAATTCTACTACATGTGCATGACTGCTATAAACACAATGGGGTTCATTTACTAAATCTGGAGAGTGCAAAATCTGGTGCACCTTTGCACAGAAACCAATTATTTAGCTTTGAATTTTTTTTGTCAAAGCTTAATTGAACATGCTGAAGTTAGAAGCCGATTGGCTTCCATGCATAGTTGCACCAGATATTGCACTCTCCAGTTTTAGTCAATCAACCACAATGCCATTTTAAATATTGAGTTTTCCCCCCAGATTTTTTTCATTTTTGAAATGTTAAAGCGCAAGTCCCTTTAAAACTTAACACTGTACCACACCTATTCCAAGGTCTATACTAACTACCCTGTAAAGGAAAGATGCTTATACTTACCTTATCTAAAGGCTCTCCTGTCCGGTCACGTGATCTCCTGAGCGGCTTCAGGGGAGAAGAGCCTGAACCGACAACAGCCGCAGAGCCTGAGCGATGATGTCACCTACACACCTACTATGGTGGATCCGCTACCAGCTGTCCCTCCTCTACCCTGAAGCCGGCACTGGGAGCCAATCACATCACCGGACCAAAGTGCTATTAGATTAGGTAAATATAAGCATCTTTCCTTTACAAGGTAGTTAGTATAGGGATAGAATGGGGGTCGGACCAGTGTTATGCTTAGTTAGGTTTTGACCAGACTTTCACTTTAATAAGATTAGAAATTTTCAGTCAATGTAAATAGTGCAACTGGAGTTTCTTCTTTAACCTCTTCAAGACCACCCCGCCCACATTGTACTGCGGACAGGTGGCTCCTACAGGCACAGCAAGGTATCGGTACATCGCTGGCATATTCTGGGTACGTGGAACGCAGGTTCTGACCAATGATTTATGTCTGGGACCTAATCAGCTATGTCCAATTACAGCCCAGAGCCCTGTGTTGTTTGTCAGAGGGAACAATCTCGAACAAAGTGATTTTCAGTAAATAGCAGCATATAATACACACATTAACACTTGTAACGCACACATTTAACCCCAAGATGTTAACCTCTTCCCAGCCAGTGTCATTAGTACAGTGACAGTGTATAGTATTATCAATGATTACTGTATTGGTGTCACTGGTGATGTCAGTGGCAGTTAGTCAGTTCCCACCCACTATCAAAGTCCCATTATAAGTCGCTGATCACCGCCATTACTAGCAGAAAAAATAAAATAATAATCCAGAATATATACCATAGTTTGTAGACACTAACTTTCACACAAACCATCAATATACAATTATTGGATTTTTTTTTTCACAAAAGACATGTAGCAGAATACATTGTGGCCTAAATTTATAAAGAGATTAGATTATGTTTTAGTATTATTGGATATGATGTATAGCAGCAAGTAAAAAATGTATATATATTTTTAAATTTTTAACCTTTTTTCATTTATATAATGAAAAAATAAAAAAACGAGTGGTGATCAAATACCACCAAAAGAAAGCTTTATTTGTGAATTTTTTTTTAGAGAAATTTTATTCGGGTACAGCGTTGCATGACCATGCAATTACCAGTTAACGTAGTGCAGTGCTAAAGAGCAAAAAATGGCCTGGTCATGAAGGGGGTAAAACCTTCCAAAGCTGAAGTGGTTAAGCACTGCAGCATTACTGGGAAATGAATGTAATCTTTCCTGGCACTGTCTTGATACAATCTAATTCACAGTAATTTCTTATGTAACTCATGTATTGGGAACAAGATTTGCAGCCTATGAAATGGATTACCCTTCAATGTTATTCGCCAGGCTTTGCAATCTCTGCTGCCTGCGTTCTGGGTTTACATGAGTCTCCATGGCCAGGTCCTTCATCAGACGGAAGTCAGCAAGGGCGCGGTTTGACAGTCCTAGTAGTAAAACAGAGACAGGACACAATTACTACCATTGATCACACGTAATGACTTTCAGCAAGTTTCAATTTCTCAAGAGCTAAAAAGAACAACAATCTATTCTATCTAGAACTTTTTTTTCAACTTTGCTAAAGTCAGAAGGTCCACCCAATTTACCTAAATTAAAAACTGGATAACGTTTTTTTTACAGCCAGATAGAGCAGGCCTCACAGAATGGGTGGCACTACAATCTCTTGCCACATATTCAATGCAACATGTATGCATGTAATGCTACAGGATGACTTTTGTACTCACCGTCAAATCCTCATCTTGCAGTCTACTGGGGGGACATAGCTTGATAGTAAGAAAACTAATGTTACACTGTAATCTATATGAAAAAAATGTACACACTATGTTCATAATAAATTGAAGACCAGCCCACGTGAATGTATAACCAAATACACACCGCCACCCCCCCCACCCCCCCGGTCATGTTGAAGCAAGCACATAGAGAGAGAAAAAGATTTTAAGTGTATCTAAACCCACAACAGCCAAATCAGTCTGTATATGCAGTAAAGCATGCTTGTTATACTCGCTGTGGATCCTGAGGGATTAATCCCCTGCACTGTGTAAAAAGGCTGTTCGATCCTGTCTTCTCTGATCCTCTCCTTCCTCCACAGTCCCCAATCCATCTCCTGACAGAACAGAGCCCTAAGAGGCACGCTGCACATGCTCAGTTTGGTGTGTATTGCTAGAGATGTTTTGGGAGAGTGCATGTAAACAGCACAGGACCAGTCAGCATTGGCCAGACAGAGTGTCAGGGCTCATGCACCCTCATAGGACAGTCAGAGGAGAATGAAAACTTCTCTTACAAGCTTTAACCAGTGCTTGGCCGGACACTGATAGTCACAAGACATAACTAACTGCTGATGAGAAAAGGTATTTAGCAGTTTATATTTACTAAAATAATTGCATTTCTAAGTACTGTGGGAGACCAGATGTAGTGAATACAGGGTCCTGGGTTTCGTAACACTTTAAGGGGGTGTCCCTCAATAGGCCTTAAGTAACCCAAGTAAGGCCTTATGCACATGGATGTTTATTAGCTTTAATGTCCTCAAGCATAAAATCCCAGGCTTTCCTGAGCTCAGGGAACCACAAGTGTTGCGCACATTAAAAAAAATGACGGACGTTCATTTTAAAATCTCAATTAGAAAAGAAACAGATTTGTTTTGTTTTGGTGAAACTTTTGACTAAAATTTAATTGGTGGGATTTTCTCCTCTAAGGAAGGGAAGGAATCATCATCCTACATCGAGTCTGTGATGAGGGCGCTTTCAGCCTCACCCTGCACAGAGACTTTCCAGATTGCAGGATGATAATCTAAAGCGAAAAGATTCAGAGTGATTGTCACTGGAGTCGGTCAACTCTGCAGTTAACCCATTACATACACAAATAAAAATAGCTGAATACAATAGTTGCCACCACATGTTATAACAGAAACATGTACCCCTCACTGTATCTGGTAACAATTCTGATCTTTACAAAAAGTATTCAACACCTACTGCCACTCCAGGCACGAATAAAACAGTTTAAAATATAGTACTGCTCTTCAAAGAGACAGGGATTCTTTAAAGTGGATGTAAACCCTCTTCTATACCCAGTGAAGTGAACAGCCTCAGATGATAGACAGAGATGAAACAAATCTCCCTATATAAGTTTTAGACATAAACCTGCTCCAGTCTTTCCCTTTTTACACTCTTTGGAAAGTGCAGATCATGTTACAAATCTTTTTTCTTGTTTTCAGAGATGGGTGTGAAGTCTGGATTTACACTGTGTGAGCTGATGGGAGGAAAGGCACCCCCCCTCCCCCTAGGCAGAGCAATAAAGAAACATGCAGAGCTGTACTGTGAATAGACCAGCTATCTCTGCTAATCTATCTCCAAGCACCCTCCCTGACTCAAATTTTCATCTGCTGTTATCGCCGTGTGTGTCAGAGAACTTGTCAGAAGTGACTAATGCTGATAAAAGAGGAACAATGCAGCAGAAGGACACAGCACTTATAGCTTTGGAGAGATATAAGTAAACACTACAGATATATGTGCCTAGGTCAAATTTCATAAATGGGGTTTACAACCACTTTAAGTTCTGTTTTAAAGCATTTAGAGATACAGCTTAATGATCCTTGCATTTAATTTAATGAAAAGGACAGAATAGTGGCAAGCACTTTTACCTTGCAGCACTGGTGTCCTCTCTAAAGACGTGTTGCTAGGTTAATTGGAGGTTCCTGTGTAAATTGGTGCATGTGTGTGTGTGTTAAGGACCTTGGACTGTAAGCTCCTTAAAGACAGGAGCTGATGTTAATGTACAGTATGAAAAGCTCAAAAGTAAATTGTCGACACTATACAAATGCCTGTAATAAATTATAGAAATGGTGCAAGTTAAATATTTTCCAAAAATTATATTACAAACAGTCTTCAAAAGCAATAGAAAAATAAATGAAAATAACAATGAAAAGTACCTAACGAGGTTCTGCCTGGTCTATGATTCCAACAATAAATCAATCAACAGTCCAATCAATGTAGCATAAGTCCGATTCGAATAGAGCTACAGGCCATCAGAATGACACTCTGTTTATGTTTGTTTTTTCAATGGAACATGGTGATTTTTTGAGTTATACATGCAGTTGTCGTCAGAGTCTTCAAGTGTCTCCGAGTGTGACATAGGGTGACCACGTGTCCCGGATTGCCCGGGACAGTCCCGCATTTTGCAGGTCTGTCCCGGGCACCTTCATTCCAGGACAATACAGTGTCCCGGAATGAAACTGACACAGCCACCCCCAGGCCAATCTGATGCCCCCAAAAAAGGCCGCCACATCACCGCTTTACTCACTGACAGTGCTTGTCCTGGCCGGGAATGCCTGGAGGAGCACAATCCCCGCCCCCTGCTTGTGATTGAAGAAATCATAAATCCCGCCTCTTGTGTCCAATCACTGTGCTGTGATTCGTTACAGCACAAGCTGATTTTTGGGAAGGGGGGGTGTCCCTGAATGGTAGTTTAAAAATGTGGTCACCCTAGTGTGACAGCGATAACCCTAATGAACCAAGGCCTGAGGTGTGCCTTGGTCTAGCTGGTCAGTATGCCTGAAAAGTGGGCATACCCTGAATGTAAGAATAAGGAAAATAGAATGAGTATGCATGAATCTGGGGGAAACGGGTGGGTGGGAGCCCAGAAATGACGGAAACCCAGACCCAACAGGGGAGGAGGCTTAGGTAGCCCTCTCAGCCTCCTCCCACAAATACAGACTGGCTTGCAGCCAGCCTTACACATGTCATCAGAGTCTTCGAGTGTGACAGCGATAACCCTAATGAACCAAAGGCCTGAGGTGTGCCTTGGCCTAGCTGGTCAGTATGCCTGAAAAGTGGGCAAAAAGAGACAACTGTAGGTGAAGAAGGGAAGGTAACAATCGTCAGTGAAGTAGCACGTACCCGGATAGCAACAGTATCTGGACTCGGTCCCATGCAAGAATGGAATAAGCCTGATACCCGGCACAACCCAGACATGAGAATGACCTGCTAGTAAACGAGAGGATACGTGGGGGAAAGGAAGCAAAGGCTGGCCCGAGGAGCCTCTGCAACCGATGGGCGAGAAGATCGTACTACTTCAACCGGACATCAGAGATGTGCCCCGGCCTGCCCAAACTAGGTATGGGGAAGAGAGAGGGAGAGGGCAAAAAAGGACAACTGGCAGGAGTTGTAGGGCTGGATACCAGATGGATGGGTTGCAGGAGTCGGCGGATAAGGCCCAAAGCGCTATGGCAATGAGCATCGTCAAGCATGGAGAAACATGCCAGACACAGAACACTGGTCCCACCTGACTTGATCGGGTCGTGCCACTGCCTGTGACCTGACAACCGAGTCTGAATCCTGCACCGAGGAAGGAGGGTCAGACTCCATCCCGGGCAAGAAAGTCTCCTGGCATGATGCAGACATGCCCAACAAGAGATCAGAGCCGCTAGCGGAACCTGGAAACATGGACGACGTTGCCCAAACCCACCCCTGTGGTCGACAAAGGGCCATGGCTCAGCACACACCCTAAGAGAGACTGTGAAACCCTGGGTGGTGACCAGGGCCTCAGCAACAGAACGACAACTGAAAGAAAATTAAGACTGCTTCCTACCCAAGGGTGAGCCTAGTGGTGAATGACATCCGCACCAATCAACTAGCCCTGGCAACGGGCAGGACTGATGGAAGCGAGTGCAAGCATGGTTGATGATGGCGAAGATGCCAGCGCAGCCCAAGCTGAGAACATAAACTAGAGGAAAAGACAGACAACCAGACATGAGAACAACAACGAGCCTACCTAAGAGAGAGAACATGCAGAAATGACAAGACCACCGGGCGTACACGAACCTGATGACGGATGACCCCCACCCACCCTTGTGTGAGTGACGAGTGAGCCCGAGTAACCTGTAGCGCAGAGACAGGTAATTAAACTGAACACTCAGGGCTGGTGTACCCACGGACCGTGGTGGGTGATCGTATAGGTGTAATGAATGAACGTGCATCGTATGACGTATGGCATACGGGCGAGAAGAGTGTGGTCAACAATCATTAACAAACGAAACCTCAGCCCGTATGGATATGTAGAAATGACAGATCCCAAAATGTGAGCCCTAGCTAACTAACCCATGTACAAACATGGACGAAGATACAATGATACATGGAAACCAACTAAGATGAGAACAGCTACCGGAGCATGCCGTAACTGTACCACAACACCCCTCTGAAAAACGCTAAGACTGAAACGTTGCAATGGAAATGCTGAGACTGAACGCTGAGGTGGAAGCGCTACGACAGAAATCTTGGGGCAGAAAACGCAAGGACAGAAATGCTGAGACCGAAACGTTTGAGGCAGAAAAGTGAAGATGGAAAAGCTGAGACTGCAACGCTGAGGCAGAAACGCAAAGACAGAAATCCTGGGGGCAGAACGCTGAGCAGAAACGCCATGACAGAAAAAAACCCGAGGCAGATACGCCATGACGGAAATGCTGAGACTGGACGCGGAGACAGAAATACAGGGGCAGAAAGCTACGATGGACACGCAACAACAGAAATCCTGGGCCAGAGACGATATGACAGAACAGCTGGGGCAGAATGCTATGACAGAAATCCCGGGGCAGAAAGCGCAGACAGAAATCCTGGGGCAGAAAGCGCAGACAGAAATCCTGGGGCAGAAAGCGCAGACAGAAATCCTGGGGCAGCAAAACGCAGACAGAAATCCTGGGGCAGCAAAACGCAGACAGAAATCCTGGGGCAGCAAAACGCAGACAGAAATCCTGGGGCAGCAAAACGCAGACAGAAATCCTGGGCAGAAAACGCAGACAGAAATCCTGGGGCAGAAACGCAGACAGAAATCTGGAGGCAGAAACGCAGACAGAAATACTTGGGCAGAAATGCTGAGGTAGGAACGCTATGATCGGGACGCTGAGACAGAAACGCTGGGGCAGAAATGCAATGACAGAAATGCTGGGGCAGAAACGCAATGACAGAAATGCTGAGACCGAAACGTTTGAGGCAGAAAAGTGAAGATGGAAAAGCTGAGACTGCAACGCTGAGGCAGAAACGCAAAGACAGAAATCCAGGGGGCAGAACGCTAAGACAGAAATGCTGAAACTGAACGCTGAGGCAGAAACGCAATGCCAGAATCCTGGGGCAGAACGCTGAGCAGAAACGCCATGACAGAAAAAAACCCGAGGCAGATACGCCATGACGGAAATGCTGAGACTGGACGCGGAGACAGAAATACAGGGGCAGAAAGCTACGATGGACAGGCAACAACAGAAATCCTGGGGCAGAGACGATATGACAGAACAGCTGGGGCAGAATGCTATGACAGAAATCCCGGGGCAGAAAGCGCAGACAGAAATCCTGGGGCAGAAAGCGCAGACAGAAATCCTGGGGCAGAAAGCGCAAACAGAAATCCTGGGGCAGAAAGCGTAGACAGAAATCCTGGGGCAGCAAAACGCAGACAGAAATCCTGGGGCAGCAAAACGCAGACAGAAATCCTGGGGCAGCAAAACGCAGACAGAAATCCTGGGCAGAAAACGCAGACAGAAATCCTGGGGCAGAAATGCTGAGGCAGAAACGCAGACAGAAATCTGGAGGCAGAAACGCAGACAGAAATACTTGGGCAGAAATGCTGAGGTAGGAACGCTATGATCGGGACGCTGAGACAGAAACGCTGGGGCAGAAATGCAATGACAGAAATGCTGGGGCAGAAACGCAATGACAGAAACGCAATGACAGAAATGCTGGGGCAGAAACGCAATGACAGAAATCCTAGGGGCAGAACGCTAAGACAGAAATGCTGAAACTGAACGCTGAGGCAGAAACGCAATGCCAGAATCCTTGGGGCAGAACGTTGAGCAGAAACGCCATGACAGAAAAAAACCCGAGGCAGATACGCCATGACGGAAATGCTGAGACTGGATGCGGAGACAGAAATACAGGGGCAGAAAGGTACGATGGACACGCAACAACAGAAATCCTGGGGCAGAGACGATATGACAGAACAGCTGGGGCAGAATGCTATGACAGAAATCCCGGGGCAGAAAGCGCAGACAGAAATCCTGGGGCAGAAAGCGCAGACAGAAATCCTGGGGCAGAAAGCGCAGACAGAAATCCTGGGGCAGAAAGCGCAGACAGAAATCCTGGGGCAGAAAGCGCAGACAGAAATCCTGGGGCAGCAAAACGCAGACAGAAATCCTGGGGCAGCAAGCGCAGACAGAAATCCTGGGGCAGAAAGCGCATACAGAAATCCTGGGGCAGAAAGCAGACAGAAATCCTGGGGCAGCAAAATGCAGACAGAAATCCTGGGGCAGCAAAACGCAGACAGAAATCCTGGGGCAGCAAAACGCAGACAGAAATCCTGGGGCAGCAAAACGCAGACAGAAATCCTGGGGCAGCAAAACACAGACAGAAATCCTGGGGCAGCAAAACGCAGACAGAAATCCTGGGCAGAAAACGCAGACAGAAATCCTGGGGCAGAAATGCTGAGGCAGAAACGCAGACAGAAATCTGGAGGCAGAAACGCAGACAGAAATACTTGGGCAGAAATGCTGAGGTAGGAACGCTATGATCGGGACGCTGAGACAGAAATGCAATGACAGAAATGCTGGGGCAGAAACGCAATGACAGAAATGCTGAGACCGAAACGTTTGAGGCAGAAAAGTGAAGATGGAAAAGCTGAGACTGCAACGCTGAGGCAGAAACGCAAAGACAGAAATCCTGGGGGCAGAACGCTAAGACAGAAATGCTGAAACTGAACGCTGAGGCAGAAACGCAATGCCAGAATCCTGGGGCAGAACGCTGAGCAGAAACGCCATGACAGAAAAAAACCCAAGGCAGATACGCCATGACGGAAATGCTGAGACTGGACGCGGAGACAGAAATACAGGGGCAGAAAGCTACGATGGACACGCAACAACAGAAATCCTGGGGCAGAGACGATATGACAGAACAGCTGGGGCAGAATGCTATGACAGAAATCCTGGGGCAGAAAGCGCAGACAGAAATCCTGGGGCAGAAAGCGCAGACAGAAATCCTGGGGCAGAAAGCGCAGACAGAAATCCTGGGGCAGAAAGCGTAGACAGAAATCCTGGGGCAGCAAAACGCAGACAGAAATCCTGGGGCAGCAAAACGCAGACAGAAATCCTGGGGCAGCAAAACGCAGACAGAAATCCTGGGCAGAAAACGCAGACAGAAATCCTGGGGCAGAAATGCTGAGGCAGAAACGCAGACAGAAATCTGGAGGCAGAAACGCAGACAGAAATACTTGGGCAGAAATGCTGAGGTAGGAACGCTATGATCGGGACGCTGAGACAAAAACGCTGGGGCAGAAATGCAATGACAGAAAAGCTGGGGCAGAAACGCAATGACAGAAATGCTGGGGCAGAAACGCTGGGGCAGAAACGCAATGACAGAAATGCTGGGGCAGAAACGCAATGACAGCAATGCAATGACAGAAATGCTGGGGCAGAAACGCAATGACAGAAATCCTGGGGGCAGAACGCTAAGACAGAAATGCTGAAACTGAACGCTGAGGCAGAAACGCAATGCCAGAATCCTGGGGCAGAACGCTGAGCAGAAACGCCATGACAGAAAAAAACCCGAGGCAGATACGCCATGACGGAAATGCTGAGACTGGACGCGGAGACAGAAATACAGGGGCAGAAAGCTACGATGGACACGCAACAACAGAAATCCTGGGGCAGAGACGATATGACAGAACAGCTGGGGCAGAATGCTATGACAGAAATCCCGGGGCAGAAAGCGCAGATAGAAATCCTGGGGCAGAAAGCGCAGACAGAAATCCTGTGGCAGAAAGCGCAGACAGAAATCCTGGGGCAGCAAAACGCAGACAGAAATCTGGAGGCAGAAACGCAGACAGAAATACTTGGGCAGAAATGCTGAGGTAGGAACGCTATGATCGGGACGCTGAGACAAAAACGCTGGGGCAGAAATGCAATGACAGAAATGCTGGGGCAGAAACGCAATGACAGAAATGCTGGGGCAGAAATGCCGGGGCAGAAACGCAATGACAGAAATGCTGGGGCAGAAACGCAATGACAGCAATGCAATGACAGATATGCTGGGGCAGAAACGCAATGACAGAAACGCTGGGGCAGAAACGCAATGACAGAAATGCTGGGGGCAGAAACGCAATGACAGAACTGCTGGGGACAGAATCGCAATGACAGAAATGCTGGGGCAGAAACGCAATGACAGAAATGCTGGGGCAGAAACGCAATGACAGAAATGCTGGGGCAGAAACGCAATGACAGAAATGCTGGGGCAGAAACGCAATGACAGAAATGCCGGGGGCAGAATGCAATGACAGAAATGCCGGGGACAGAAACGCAATGACAGAAATGACGGGGACAGAAACGCAATGACAGAAAATGACGGGGCAGAAACGCAATGACAGAAATCCGGGGGCGAAACGCAATAACAGAAATGCTGGGGCAGAAACGCAGTGACAGAAATGCTAGGGGCAAAAACGCAGTGACAGAAATGCTAGGGGCAGAAACGCACCAACATGAAACCTGGGGCAGAAAAACGCTATGATAGAAAACGCTGAGGCAGAAATGCCATGACAGAAATGCCGGGGCAGAAACGAAGTGACAGAAATGCTAGGGGCAGAAACGCACCGACATGAAACCTGGGGCAAAAAACGCTATGATAGAAAAACTCTGACAAAAACGCAGAGGCAGAAATGCCATGACAGAAATGCCGGGGCAGAAACGCAGAGACATAAAAACGCAGAGACAGAAAAAGCAGAGACTGAATGCTATGACAAATCGCATGTATCGCAAGGAAACTGCCAGCCTGACCCGTGGAGACCTGGGTGGACAACCCCCCCTCATGCTGCCAGTGCGTGACCCCTGGAGAAATGGTGGACAGCCCCCCCCAGACTGCCAGCGGGACCTGTGAATGGACAGCCCCCCTACCCACCCTCATGCCAGTGTGACCCTGGAAGAAATAGGTGGACAGCCTCCCCCCCCATGCTGCCAGCGTGACCTCTGGAGATGCAGGTGGACAGCCCCCCCCTCATACTGCCAGCGTGTGATCCCTGCAGCAATGAGGTGAACAATCGCCCCCCCTCTCGCTGCCAGAATGGGCCCGGGAGGAGAGGATGGATGCCCCCCCCACTCATGAGCCCCAGAGAAGTTGATGGCTGCCCCCCCCTCGTGACACCAGCCTGAGCCCGAAGAAGAAGTGGGTGGATGGGCGGGTGGCCCCCCCAAGATGCTCGGTGTGTAAAAAAAAGAAGAAATGGGCGGGCGGTGCGGCCCCTCTGAAGCAGCCGGAAACACACCGGACACAACATGTGGACGGCGGGCGGCCCCCCCTTCAGATGCCTACAGGGGACCCAGAGAAGGAGATGGATGACTGGATGAATGGGCGCCCCCCCCTCTGGATTCCGGCATGAGATCAGGAGATAGATGGGCGCCCCCCCCTCCAAAGATGCCCGACGTGAGAACCGGGAGGCATGCGGGCGTCCCCTCCATGATGCCCCACGTGACTACCAGGGGAGGTGAGCTGGCAATGAAGCAGGCGTGAGAAACCAGGCGGCCCCCCACCCCCTGAAGTTCAGCGTGCGAACCGGGATAGTGAGCAGGCAGCCCCCCTTGACGATGTCCGGCGTGAGCACCGGGAGGGGAACTGCCACAAGACTCCAGCAGCCGACCAACCGCTCGGCAACGAAACCGGAAGTGACGTGATCACCTGACGACCCAGAAATGACGGCAACCCAGACCCAACAGGGGAGAAGGCTTAAGTAGCCCTCTCAGCCTCTTCCCACAAATACAGACTGGCTTGCAGCCAGCCTTACACCTAACAGATTCATTAGTGTATGGTGAGCTTTACAGAGCTCAGGACATACTTCTGTTTTCAATATTACAGCTCTATCCAAATGGGCTGTTATATGATCACTCAGCTCCTACACACACTCTGCCAAATGGATGATCTATAGCTGCGTATTTAGAGAACGGTATTCACTGATTGCATTGGGCAAACCTGCACCTGATGAAGTGGGTGGTAGTGATCTGCTGGAAGAGAAAAGGGTGTGTGCTAATGAGGTCAGCTGGTAAACTCCTTCCTGTGTCAGGCCCCACGGTCTATCCAGGAAGCAATGGATTTTTTTTTTTTTTTTTTTACAGCCTGGTGGACACAGAGGTAAGGGGCGTGCAAGATAAATAGAACACTTTTTTATTTCTGCAAAAGTCGTACAATAATTGTATATTGGTACCTAGGGGACCTGGAATTTAGAAAAAAAAGTGAACTTATCCTTTAAGGAAGAAGTAATGCCTGGCTGCTAGTTTAAAAAAGCATGCACACATTTTCCCTTTCAGTAAGTTCAGAATAAAGGGAAAGATCTGGATCCCCTTTAGAAAAGGCCAGTGAGAAACAGGCTCACCTATAGTCAGTTTACACACAGCCTCAGGGAAATTAAATCCTTAAAGGAGAGTTCCCTTACCGGCACTCGACAGCCGGTAGAAACAAAAGACGGGATGCGGACATCGCTAGATTCAAGGACAGGAAAGTGTCCTATTATTAAAAGTCAGCAGCTACAGTATGTGTAGCTGCCGACTTTAAATTTTTGGAGGGGGAGGCCGGAATACCTCTTTAACCACTTAACGACCGCTCACTGTATATATACGTCGGCAGAATGGCACCGACAGGCACAATCACGTAGAGTGTACGTGATCACCTTTGTACAGTTGGGGGGTCCGATCGGACCCCCCTCCTATACAGTGAGTGGCCGTTTATCGTTGGGGAGCGATCAGAGATGAGGGGGTGACCATTCGATTTCGGCCACCCCCTCGCGATCGCTCCCGGCGAATGAAAATGCTTCCTCCGCCATGTGATGTAAACACAGGCAGGAGGAAGTGATGTCATCTCCCTCGCGGCGGTCTTTTCGATTCCGGCGCCGAGGACAGAAGAAGCAGGTTAGTGCACCAACAGTCCACTGACACATAGGTACACATAGGCACACATTTCACCCCCCAGTCACCCCCCAGCCCCCAATCACAGTGTCACTGATTGCAGTGATCATTTATTTTACTGATCACTGCATTTAGTGTCATCTGTGATAGTAAAAAGTTGCAGGGCAGTTAGGTTTAGGCCCCTTTAGGTCCAGGGTAGCCCCCTAACCCCCCCTAATAAAGGTTTAACCCCTTGATCGCCCCCCAGGTAACCCTTTCACCCCCTAACGCCAGCGTCACTAAGCGATCGTATTTTCAATCGCTGTATTTAGTGCCGGTGGTGCCCTAGATAGCCAGTTATTTATTTTTAGTTTCGCCGCAGGTTTTTAGAGCGTCAGGTACCCCCATATATTATTTTAACCCCCTGATTGCCCCTAGAGTTAACCCTTTCACCAGTGATCACCGTATAAGCGTCACTGGTGACACTGGTTACCCAGTTAGTTATTTAGGTAACCCGTCAGGTTTTTATATAGCGTCGGGTACCCCCATATTTAACCTAATAAAGGTTTTAACCCCCTGATTGCCCCTAGTTAACCCTTTCACCAGTGATCACCATATAAAGGTTACGGGTGACGCTGGTTGGTTAGTTTGCTTTTTATAGCATCAGGGCACCCGCCGTATATAACCCAATAAAGGTTTAACCCCCTGATCGCCCGGCGGGTGAGATCAATTAGGTTTTAGTGCCAGAGAGGGTCTGCGTCGCCCCAGGCAGCGTTAGGTTAGTGCCAGTAACGCTAACACCCACGCGCAAAGCATACACCTCCCTTAGTGGTATAGTATCTGATCAGATCTATACTAGCGTCCCCAGCGGTTTAGGGTTCCCAAAAATGCAGTGTTAGCGGGATCAGCCCAGATACCTGCTAGCACCTGCGTTTAGCCCCTCCGCTCAGCCCAGCCCAGCCCACCCAAGTGCAGTATCGATCGATCACTGTCACTTACCAAACACAAAACACATAACTGCATCGTTCGCAGAGACAGTCCTGATCCCTGCGACCGCTAACAGTTTTTTTTGTAGCGTTTGATATATTTGCTGACGACAGTCGGGTGCTTTTTTCCTGTGAATCTTACTAGTGTACCCCTAAATTTAGAGCCCAAAATGGCAAGTCGAAGGTACACTAGTAAAGAGGCCTACGAGATTCTGAGCATGACAGATAGTGAAGAGGAGGTCACGTATCTGTCAGATTCAGGCTCAGAATATCTTCCCGTAGAAGACAGTGACGTCAGCGGCCCCACGTCAGATAGCTCTGACGACGAAGTTGAGGTCCCTGCTAAGGTCAGGCGTACCCGATCCCGATCTTCTGAGGTTGTTGAGGAGCAAGAACCGCAGGGCTCTCGTATCATGGAGCAGAGGAGTACTAGCGCCGCTATTCCTTCTGGTGAATTGGCAAGCACCAGCGGCCTAGTACAGCCTGGGCGTACATCCAGCACTGCAGTCTCACGTGGTGACGTGGCGAGTCCCATAAGTGCAGTTCAAGCTGCCAAGGTGGCAAGCACAAGTAGTGTCCCGCTGCCACCAATAAGAAGACAAAGACAGGCCCGTCGTACCCATAGTGCTCTTCCTGCAGAATTCGCCTATCCTGATTGGGTCCCCACCACTTCTGCAGAACCCGTACTTCCCCCATTCACTGCCCAACCCGGTATTCAGGTGGAAACAGCTGATTTTATGCCAATCGATTATTATTCGCTGTTTTTCACGGAAGATCTCTATAGATCTATTGTGGACCAGAGTAATTTATATGCTGGTCAATTCATCGCCGCTAATCCCCAGTTGCCTTCCATTGCCAAAGATTGGAAACCAATTACGGTTTCCGAATTTAAGACCTTTCTGGGCCTTTCCCTCAACATGGGCACACATAAATTCCCGTCATTGCGTGCTTATTGGTCCACGCACCCAATTGACCACATGCCCGTGTTCTCTGCCTCCATGCCCAGGAAACGATACGAGCAGATTTTGCAGTTCATGCACTTCAACGACAATGAACTTTGTCGTCCACGTGGGGACCCTGAATACGACCGGCTCTATAAAATTCGGCCCCTCATAAACCACTTCAACGAACGTTTTGCAGCCTTGTTTATTCCCGATCAAGCTGTCTGCGTTGATGAGTCCCTGATTACATTTTCTGGCCGCTTGGCTTTCAAGCAGTACCTTCCCAGCAAGCGTGCCAGATACGGGGTCAAGCTCTATAAGTGCTGTGACAGGGCAACAGGCTATGTATGGAGCTTTATGGTTTATGAGGGAAAAGATAGTCAGGTTGAGCCGGTCAACTGCCCGGATTACATAGGGAGCGCTGGCAAGATAGTGTGGAACTTGGTGTCACCCTTATTCGGAAAGGGGTACCACTTGTATGTGGACAATTATTACACGAGCGTGCCACTGTTTAGTCACTTGTTTGATCATCAGATTGGAGCATGTGGCACCGTGCGACCTAATCGCCGGGGCTTTCCCCAGCGGCTTGTAGATGCCCGTCTTAGGCTGGGGGAGAGAGCCTGCGTAAAGTGTAATAACTTGCTCGCTATGAAGTGGAGGGACAATAAGAATGTTTTCCTTCTTACCTCCCTTCATGCAGACACGACAGTCCAAATTCGTACGGCGACTGGTGTTGTGGAGAAACCCCTCTGTGTCCACGAATATAACAAAAATATGGGAGGGGTGGACCTCAACGACCAGTTGATGGCGCCGTATCTAATTGACCGTAAGGCGAGACGCTGGTACAAAAAAGTGTCTCTATCCTTATTCCAATTGGCTTTGCTGAACGCTCATGTGCTATACAGAGCTTCAGGCGGGACTTTATCTCTTCTAAAATTCCAGAATGAGATAGTCACAGAACTCCTGTATCCAGGCGGTTCTGCACCTCACCATCCCCTACCAAATGCAGTAAGCCGGCTGCATGAGAGGCATTATACGCATCTCCTCCCGAGTACCCCTACCCAACGAACCCCCCAAAAAAGATGTCGTGTCTGTAGCAAGCGTGGATTTAGGCGTGACACCCGTTATTATTGTCCACTCTGTCCTGACAAACCTGGTCTTTGCCTTGGTGAATGTTTTGAACGCTACCACTCAAAAGTGAAGTTTTAGCGTAGGGTACAGCATTTCACAGACTAGGACACACTTACACAGGGTCTCCCAAGATGCCATTACATTTTGAGAGACCCGAACCATTACAGTTGTTAAAGTTTAAAAAAAAAAGTGTAAAAAAGAAAAAAAAAACGTAAAAAACAAAAACACAAAAAAATATAAAATAAAAAAACCAAAAATAGTTGTCGTTTTATTGTTCTCTCTCTCTCTCTATTTTCTCTCTATTGTTCTGCTCTTTTTTACTGTATTCCATTCTGCAATGTTTTATCATGCTTGCTTTTCAGGATAGTAATTTTTTGTTTTCAGGTGCGCCATTCAACTGCAGCGCGGAATTATTTATCTTGACAGCAACAGCGTTTGCTCCCACGATACATAAAGCCGTGACTCCAGTGCTGTAGGAGGTGATTTCACCACCACAGTTAAAAAAAAAGAGCATATATGCCGAAGCATGGGGGCAGCAAGGGCGGAGGAGCGATTTTGCTCCTAATGCCGCGTATATACGGTCGAAATTCCGACGGAGGCTTGCCCGTGGAAAAGTTTGACCGTGTGTACTCGGCATAACCTTTTATGCCGCGTACATACGGTCGAAATTTCGACAAAGGCTTGCCCGTGGAAAAGTCCGACCGTGTGTACGCGGCATAACTTTTTTGCGGGAGGATGCCCCCATGCTTCGGCATATATATATTTTAGGCACAGGTTGCGTTAAAAAAATGTTTTATTTTTTACTAGGTTTTGTTTTGGTATTTGCTTTGCAGGTATGGTATGGTAAGGTCTTACTGTTGTACTGTAATGTTACTTTGTTTTAATGTTAACCATCATTTGCTTAGCAGGTACGCCATTCAGTTGCATCGCGGATTTATTTATCTTGACAGCAACAGCGTTTGCTCCCACGATACATAAAGCCGTGACTCCAACGCTGTAGGAGGTGATTTCACCACCACAGCTAAAAAAAGAGCATATATGCCGAAGCATGGGGGCAGCAGGGGCGGAGGAGCGATTTTGCTCCTAATGCCGCGTATATACGGTCGAAATTCCGACGGAGGCTTGCCCGTGGAAAAGTTCGACCGTGTGTACGCGGCATAACTTTTTTGCGGGAGGATGCCCCCATGCTTCGGCATATATGCCCATCATTAGAAGTGGGTGGATGATGGGAGGTATTCTAATGGTTGGCATACCCACCGATCAATCTCTTTTTTTTCGTTCAGCCAACAGGCTGCATGAAAAAAAAGATTACAATACATGTCCAACAAGGACCAGCAACGTACTGGTATGTTGCTGGACTTTGAATGTTTATACCAGAATAATGCCTGCAGGTTTAGGTATCATCTTTTCAGCCAGTGGCCGGCTTTCATGTAAAAGCAATTCTAGCAGATAATTAGCCTCTAGACTGCTTTTACAAGCAGTGGGAGGGAATGCCCCCCCCCCCCCCGGATATAAACAGCGCCATTGGGAAATTGGGAAAGCATTTTATCACACCGATCTTGGTGCGGTCAGATGCTTTGAGGGCAGAGGAAAGATCTAGGGTCTAACCCCCCATTTTTTTTCAAAAAAAGAGTACCTGTCACTACTTATTGCTATCATAGGGGATATTTACATTCCCTGAGATAACAATAAAAATAAAAAATAAATATGGAAGGAACAGTTTAAAAATAAAATAAAAAAGCAAAATAAATAATAATAATAATAAAAAAAAAAGCACCGCTGTCCCCCCCTGCTCTTGCGCAAAGGCGAACGCAAGCATCGGTCTAGCGTCATATGTAAACAGCAATTGCATCATGCATGTGAGGTATCACCGCGAAGGTCAGATCGAGGGCAGTAATTTTAGCAGTAGACCTCTTCTGTAAATCTAACGTGGTAACCTGTAAAGGCTTTTAAATGCTTTTAAAAATGAATGTAGTTTCTCGCCGCTGCGCGTTTGTGTGCAATTTTAAAGCATGTCGTGTTTGGTATCCATGTACTCGGCCTAAGATCATCTTTTTTATTTCATCAAACAATTGGGCAATATAGTGTTTTTTAGTGCATTAAAAATAAAAAAAGTGTGTTTTTCCCCCAAAAAATGCGTTTGAAAAATCGCTGCGCAAATACTGAGTGGAAAAAAAAAATGCAACACCCACTATTTTAATCTGTAGGGCCTTTGCTTTAAAAATATATATAATGTTTGGGGGTTCAACATAATTTTCTTGCAAAAAAAATATGTTTTCACGTAAACAAAAAGTGTCAGAAAGGGCTTTGTCTTCAAGTGGTTAGAAGAGTGGATGATGTGTGACATAAACTTCCTAATGTTGTGCATAAAATGCCAGGACAGTTCAAAACCCCCCCAAATGACCCCATTTTGGAAAGTAGACACCTCAAGCTATTTGCTGAGAGGCATGTTGAGCCCATTGAATATTTTTTTTTTTTTGTCCCAAGTGATTGAATAATGACAAAAAGAAAAGAAAAAAAAAATGTACAAAAAGTTGTCACTAAATTATATATTGCTCAAACATGCCATGGTTATATGTGGAATTGCACCCCAAAATACATTCTGTTGCTTCTCCTGAGTACGGGGATACCACATGTGTGAGACATTTTGGGAGCCTAGCCGCGTACAGGACCCCGAAAACCAAGCACCGCCTTCAGGATTTCTATGGGTGTAAATTTTTGATTTCACTCCTCACTGCCTATCACAGTTTCGGAGGCCATGGAATGCCCAGATGGCACAAAACCCCCCCAAATGACCCCATTTTGGAAAGTAGACACCCCAAGCTATTTGCTGAGAGGTATGTTGAGTATTTTGCAGATCTCGCTTTTTGTCACAAAGTTTTAAAAATTGAAAATAAAAATAAAAAATATGTCTTTCTTCATTTTCAAAAACAAATGAGAGCTGTAAAATACTCACCATGCCTCTCGGCAAATAGCTTGGGGTGTCTACTTTCCAAAATGGGGTCATTTGTGGGGGTTTTGGGCTATCTTGGCATTTTATGGCCTTCAAAACTGTGATAGGTAGTGAGGAGTGAAATCAAAAATTTGTGCCCTTAGAAATCCTGAAGGCGGTGCTTGGTTTTCGGGGGCCCGTACGCGGCTAGGCTCTCAAAAAGTCCCACACATGTGGTATCCCCGTACTCAGGAGAAGCAGCCAAATGTATTTTGGGGTGCAATTCCGCATATAACCATGGCATGTTTGAGCAATATATCATTTAGTGACAACTTTTTGTACATTTTTTTTTCTTTTTGTCATTATTCAATCACTTGGGACAAAAAAAAAAATATTCAATGGGCTCAACATGCCTCTCAGCAATTTCCTTGGGGTGTCTACTTTCCAAAATGGGGTCATTTGGGGGGGTTTTGGGCTATCTTGGCATTTTATGGCCTTCAAAACTGTGATAGGTAGTAAGGAGTGAAATCAAAAATGTATGCCCTTAGAAACCTTGAAGGCGGTGCTTGATTTTTGGGGTCCCGTACGCGGCTAGGCTCCCAAAAAGTCCCACACATGTGGTATTCCCGTACTCAGGAGAAGCAGCAGAATGTATTTTGGGGTGTAATTTCACATATGCCCATGGCATGTGTGAGCAATATATCATTTAGTGACAACTTTGTGCAAAAAAAACAAAGTTTGTCATATTCCCGCAACTTGTGGCAAAATATAAAATATTCCATGGACTGAACATGCCTCTCAGTAAATAGCTTAATAGCTTGGGGTGTCTACTTTCCAAAATGGGGTCATTTGGGGGGGTTTTGTGCTATTTTGGCATTTTATGGCCTTCGAAACTGTGATAGGTAGTGAGGAGTGAAATCAAAAATTTACGCCCTTAGAAATCCTGAAGGCGGTGCTTGGTTTTTGGGGCCACGTACCCGGCTAGGCTCCCAAAAAGTCCCACACATGTGGTATCCCCGTACTCAGGAGAAGCAGCAGAATGTATTTTGGGGTGCAATTCCACATATAACCATGGCATGTGTGAGCAATATATCATTTAGTGACAACTTTTTGTAATTTTTTTTTTTTTTTTTTGTCATTATTCAATCACTTGGGACAAAAAAAATATTCAATGGGCTCAACATGCCTCTCAGCAATTTCCTTGGGGTGTCTACTTTCCAAAATGGGGTCATTTGGGGGGAGTTTTGTACTGCCCTGCCATTTTAGCACCTCAAGAAATGAGATAGGCAGTCATAAATTAAAAGCTGTATAAATTCCAGAAAATGTACCCTAGTTTGTAGACGCTATAACTTTTGCGCAAACCAATAAATATACGCTTATTGACATTTTTTTTACTAAAGACATGTGGCTGAATACATTTTGGCCTAAATGTATGACTACAATTGAGTTTATTCGATTTTTCTTATAACAAAAAGTAGAAAATATCTTTTTTTTTTCAAAATTTTCGGTCTTTTTCCGTTTATATTGCAAAAAAAAAAAATCGCAGAGGCAATCAAATACCATTAAAAGAAAGCTCTATTTGTGGGAAGAAAAGGACGCAAATTTCATTTGGGTACAACATTGCATGTCCGCACAATTTACAGTTAAAGCAGCGCAGTGCAAAATTCTGAATTCATCTCTGGTCCTTTAGCTACCAAATGGTCCGGGGCTTAAGTGGTTAAGAGAGCACAAAGCCTTCTAGTCACTCACAAAAAGTAAATCTTCAGAGAGGGAGACACCTCTGGTCCCAATACCTCTGCAAGGAATCCCCAAACAGAATAGCCTGACATGAAGTGCAGAGTCCTGTGTTAACTGGAACACAGATGGGGTGTCACTGCTGCCTGCAGGATCAACGCAGAGAGAACACCAGTATACCTAATGAATTGGGAAAACCTGCATTGTCCTCCAACGAGTGTTTAGCTTCCATTTCTCCTGTAGATATTAGAATAATTCTAGGTTTCTCACTATCAAAGAAGGAGTTAGGGTTCACTTACCTACAGTATTGACGCACTAAGGTATGTGTTTCCACTTTAAAGCAAACTTTTTTTAAATCTAAACTGGCAACGCATTTATGTGCTCTACTGATGTCAAATATGCTTTTAACATGTTCATTTAAATTGTGCATTTTCAATAATGCATATATTGTAACTTTATTTTCTTTTGGTATGTTGGCAGTAGATTGTATTAGCTGTGCTACCAAATAATAGGATTTTTATAACAGCTTACCTGTAAAATCCTTTTCTTGGAGTACATCACGGGACACAGAGCGACATAGTCATTACTAATGGGTTATATAGATACCGTCAGGTGCTGGCACTGGCAACTTCCAAAACCGGAAGTACCCTCCCCTATATAAGCCCCTCCCATCCGGGAGCACCTCAGTTTTGTAGCAAAGCAATAAGTGTCCCTAAAGAGGGGCGGGAGCTCTGTGTCCCGTGATGTACTCCAAGAAAAGGATTTTACAGGTAAGCTGTTATAAAAATCCTATTTTCTTTCTCGTACATCACGGGACACAGAGCGACATAGTCATTACTAATGGGATGTCCTAAAGCAATGCCAAATGAGGGGGGGGATACACCATATATAAGCTGAGCGCTATCAGACATGAGGATCTTTTGCGGCCTGCAACACACTGCGCCCAAAGGCGACATCCTCCTGACTTCTAACGTCCACCTGGTAGAACCTAGTAAACGTGTGTACCGAAGACCATGTTGCGGCCTTACAGATTTGAGCCAGGGAGGCCTGGTGATGCACTGCCCATGAAGTTCCAACTGCTCTCGTGGAGTGCGCCCTAACTTTGAACGGAGGCGGTCTACTTCTCAAGCCATAGGCTTGTATTATGACCTGTCGAATCCACTTGGCTAAAGTAGATTTTGACGCTGCCTGACCCTTTCTGGGGCCTTCCGGCAGAATAAACAAAGTATCCGTTCTGCGAATCTGAGCAGTGGCTTTTAGATAAGCTTTAACTGCTCTTACTACATCCAAAGAATGCAATAACTTTTCCTCTACCGAAGTAGGTTTGGGGAAAAAAGAAGGAAGAACCACATCCTGGTTCAAATGAAAACTCGATACCACCTTAGGAAGAAAGGCTGGATGAGGACGTAACACTACTCTGTCCTTATGGATAACCAGATATGGCTCCTTACAGGACATAGCTGCTAATTCCGATACTCTTTTAGCCGAACAAATGGCTACTAGAAAAATCAATTTCCTGGTGAGAAGCACCAAGGAAATATGCTGTAGTGGTTCAAATGGTTGTTTCTGTAGAACCGACAAAACCAAGTTTAGATCCCATGGACATATGGGAATATTAACCGGAGGACTAATACGCATCACTCCTTGTATAAAGGCTTTGACTAGTGAATGCGAAGCCAAGGGCCTTTGAAAAAATATTGACAAGGCCGAAATCTGACCCTTGATAGTACTCAAGGCAAGCTTCCTATCTACAGCCCATTGTAGGAAGTCCAGAATCCTACCTATTACGTATTTACGTGGATGCCATTTCCTGGCCTCACACCAGGCGATGTACGCCTTCCAGATTCTATAGTAGATCTGCCTGGATACCGGCTTCCTGGCATTGATCATGGTAGACACCACAGCATTAGAGAGCCCTCTCTTTTTTAGAATGTGGGCTTCAATAGCCAGGCCGTCAAACCTAGGGCTGGTAAGGAAGGGTGGTATATCGGTCCCTGCGAAAGCAGGTCCGGACGATGTGGGAGGGTCCAAGGACTCCCCACAGACATTTTTACAATCTCCGCGTACCATGCTCTTCGGGGCCACGCTGGAGCCACCAGAATCACTGGTTTCTTTTCTACCCTGATTCTGCGGAGTAATCGAGGTAACAATTGTGGCGGTGGGAATGCATATATCAGCTTGAACTGATCCCAAGGGAACACTAGGGCATCCGAGCCGCAAGCTAGGGGATCCCTTGTCCAAGAGACAAACCTGTCCACCTTTGCGTTGAATCTGGATGCTAGCAGATCTACATCCGGTGTTCCCCACCGCTGACATATTGTCCGGAAAACCTCGGGATGAAGGGACCATTCCCCTGGGCATAATTGTTGGCGACTTAGAAAGTCCGCCTTCCAATTCTCCACCCCTGGAATGAATACCGCAGATATGGCTGGGACATATCTTTCTGCCCATCTCAGGATGTAATTTACTTCCCTTTGGGCTGCACGACTCCTGGTGCCCCCCTGACGATTGATATATGCCACTGCTGTGGCATTGTCTGATTGAACTCTGACAGGGGACCCTTGGAGTTTGGATGTCCATGCTACTAGGGCATACCGGGCTGCTCGTATCTCTAAGAGATTGATGGGCAGGGCCTTTTCTGCTTCTGACCACTTGCCCTGGAGAGACCATTGCTCCAGTACTGCTCCCCAGCCTATAAGGCTGGCATCTGTAGTGACCACCTTCCAGGAAATCGGACTGAAGGATTTCCCTCTTTCCAGATTCTGGGGAACCAACCACCAGCGGAGGCTCTTGCGAACGGAAGGGGACAAGGACATTGGTAAGTCCAGAGCCTGAACTTTTTTGTTCCAGGCTGACAGTATGGCCCTTTGCAATTTCCTTGAATGGAATTGACCGTAGGGTACTGCTTCGAATGATGCCACCATTTTTCCCAGCAGCCTCATGCACAGGCGTATGGATGGCTGTCTTTTTGAGCCCACTAAGTGGATCAAATCTCTCAAAGACGACCCCTTTTCTTGAGGCAAGAAAATTTTTCTCTGGTCTGAATCCAGCCTTAGCCCCAAGTATTCCAGACTTTTGACTGGTTTTAGGGCTGACTTGTCTCGGTTGATAATCCAACCGTGATATATTCCAGATACTTGATTGTCTCGTGAACAACCACTTCTAGTTTTTCCACTGAGTGGTCTATCAGCAACAAGTCGTCTAGATATGCCATTATCGTTACACCTCGTGTTCTTAGATTGGCCAATAATGGGGCCAAAATTTTTGTGAACACTCTTGGTGCTGTGGCCAGACCGAAGGGTAAGGCTCTGAACTGAAAATGGCGGCCTTCTACCGCAAAGCGTAGAAATTTTTGGTGGGCTGGAAAGATGGGAATGTGCAAATAAGCATCCTTGATGTCGATCGAGGCTAACCATTCCTCCCCTTGTAGGGCAGTGGCTACCGATCGGATCGACTCCATCCGGAAAGTCCTGATATGCAGGAATTTGTTTAGCCCTTTTAGATTTAGTATGGGCCTCACGTCCCCGTTTGGCTTCGGAACTGTAAAGAGGTTTGAGTAAAACCCGAACCCCCACTCTTCCAGGGGAACCTCTATAATTACTGCTTGAAGCAATAATTGTTCTAGTGCCAACAGGAGGGATCCTCTCTTCTGGGGATCCCTTGGCACGTTTGACCTTATAAAGCGGGAAGAAGGGGAGTTTTTTAACTCCAATTTGTATCCCAGATTTACTGCGGAGAGCACCCATCTGTCTCGGATCGTGTCCCGCCAGGTCTCTGTGAACAACTGAAGTCTTCCCCCCACCCGATTGGGTGGGGGCAACCCTTCATGCATTTGACTTTGGGGGAGGTTTTGTACCTCTCCTGCTCCAGGGCTTTTTGTTACCCTGCAACTGTCCCTGATTTCTACCTCCGGGATTTGACCGAGGAGGCCGTCGGAACTGTTTCACAGCCGATGTCCTAGGGACTGGAGAGGCCGGCCTTTTAAAAGAGGGACCTCTAACTCTATTTTTAACCGGCAAAAGTGTACTTTTACCGCTGGAAATTCTCTGGATATACTTGTCCAGGTCTTCCCCGAATAAGCGCTCCCCATGAAATGGGAAGCTGACCAGCAATTTTTTACAGGGAGCTTCAGCAGACCAGTTCTTGAGCCATAGAAGCCTGCGCATATGTACTACAGACAGCGTAAGGCGGGAGGCCTGATGGATTGAATCCTTTATAGCGTCCACCACAAAGCATAAGGCTCTAGGTAGATCAGCTAGGGCAAGAGCCTGCTGATCCGGCAAGTCCCTTAAGACCTGTTTCAACTGATCCTTCACTGCTTGGCAGACCCCAATAGCTGCCACTGCTGGTTGTGTCACCAATCCTGCTGTAGAAAAAGCAGATTTTAATAAGGACTCCAATTTTTTATCTATTGGGTCCTTGAACATTTGGACATTTTCCACCGGACATGTCAGTGATTTATTCACACAAGAGATGGCTGCGTCCACTGTAGGGACCCTCCATTTTCTGATGAACTTATCCTCCATGGGATAGACCACCGGAAATCTCTTGGGGGGAGTAAATATTTTGTCAGGATGCTCCCAATCCTGGTAAATGAGCCCCTCCAGTAAAGGATGGATCGGAAAGGAACAAACAGTCTGGGGAGCTTTTAGCGACCCCAACGAGGAGACAGAAGTGGAGGATGGCTCCGCAAGTGGCATTTTAAATGCTGATCGGACCATATTAGTCAGGGACTGAACCCATAACCTTTCAGCATGTGATGCTGAGAATGGCTCTTCCACTGTTGATTCCTCTGCAACCGAATCGACCTCATCCTGATCCCCCTCAGGTAGGTCGACCTCTGTATGGGACTGTTGCTCTGTTAACAGGCACTCTGAGGGGGGAGACGGAGATCGAGCGCTTTTCTCCTGTGACAGGGAAGCAGCGATCAATGCTGACAATCTCTCTTCCAGCCCTCCCAGAGCTGAGGAAAAAACCTCCTCTGTTACATACACAGGAGCAGGTGAACTGAGGACAGCCACAGTACCAGGTACTCCTGAGGGTGCTCTACGGTCACTAACCTCTGATTCTTCAGGGGAGACTGGTGCAGCCAAAGCATGCCCAAGATCCTCAGAGCCCGATGGAGACCCCCTATTCCTCCTGGAATTTCTAGTCCCGGAGTTTTTAGACGGCATATTCCTAAGCCACAAAGCTGAGGTATTCCAGCCGAAATACACCAGTTACTGATAATAGTCTAGCATAAATGCTGCTATAAGAAACAGTTGGTGTCTACTAATGTGCCTTTCTAGGGGATGCCTGTATCAACCGCTTGCTGTATGCCTTTAAATGTTGCCAGCTCTGTCTCTGTACTTCATAGCCAGCTTACTACAATATTGTGGTTTTTTTAAACTGCTGGGACGCCCGCACATGCGCAGAAGCGCTGCGGCGCGCACAGAGCGTCATCCCCCAGGCTCCGCCCCCTTTCCCGGCTCACCTCTATATATAGAGGCGCGTGCACGCGCACGCGCGCGGCCACGTGCGCCTTCGGCGCGAATTTCAAAAAATGGAAACAAGGGACAGGAGCCAGGGCCCCTCTTTGCCGCAGGCCGGGGGATGGACGAGCACTGCAACATGGCAGAGGAAGCAGTTTCCTATAAGAGAACTCACCATCTGCCTGGACTTTGCTCTGCTGAGAAGAAACTAGTCCACATGACAAGAAAACATTCCACAGCGGCCTCTAGTGGACAAACACAGGTACCGCAGTCTAATATATTAAATATATATATAAAAATTTTTTTTTTTTTTTTTCTTGACCACCATTAAAAATTATTACATTTTTTTAGTAGTTACAGGCATGCACAGAATTTTGCGGGAATACCATTAGGTAACAGAAAGAAAGACAAATTAGGCTTGGGGGTCCCCCAATAGAACCAAGTTCCTGGGGGCCCCCACTTACCTGTTCCCCGCCGCAGGACTTTGTTTGGTCCACAAAAGCCCAAACTTCACCTATCACGGCAGGCATTGTAATCAAACCTTCAGGGACCGGGTTCCCAAGGATTCCACTCCCCTGGACCTGTATAGCACCCTGCACAGAAAACATCTTGGTCGTGGGTATGACCAGAGCTCTGGATCCCAGGGTCCAGCTCTCCTAAGAGAAGCATTACAGGCAAAACCTTGCTCTTCTCTGCAAGGCCCGGGTACCGACCGTTTAGCTATGAAGCTTTTTTGGTCGGATCCGGAATAGCTTACTGAGGCCCAAAAGAACCTGTACGCAAGCTCAGTGAAAAACACATGTTTCTTCTTGGCCAACACCTTAGACACTGGCAAAAAACTGAGGTGCTCCCGGATGGGAGGGGCTTATATAGGGGAGGGTACTTCCGGTTTTGGAAGTTGCCAGTGCCAGCACCTGACGGTATCTATATAACCCATTAGTAATGACTATGTCGCTCTGTGTCCCGTGATGTACGAGAAAGAAAAAGCAAAAGCATATCAGACACTGCTTGGCACCCAATCAGTTAATTATCAAAGTACAACCTACTTATAATAGACTGACAAATTCGTTTTGATGTTGAGTGGGCGACTGACAGCATTGCTGGCATGTATGCAGTGTCTATTTTATGAGTGTTGGCTAAATATTTAATGACACATACCTTCTGGCTGTGCAGTGTCCACATCTTCTGTGCATTAAAGAGATGCACAATAAACCATTCATCAGTGGGCCATTGAATCACAGCCCGCTAGTCCGGTGCCAGTAGAAGTGTTTTAGGGAACTTGACTTGCAAAGACATACTGAAGTTCTGTCAAGAAAATTATGTCTTGCTACAATCCATAACGAAGAACAAGTCTGTCAAGAATGGAAAATTTCACTGGTCTTTAAATTAAATCCACTATTTTGAACTTGGCAATATGAAGACAGAGGCTTGTTTTATCTGAGATATATAAAAACTTCAAAGTTACACCATGTAAACTGTAGCTTTTGAAAATTAGGATTATTGCTTCAAAATAATTTTTCTTATTACTATGTCAGAGCGGATGGTTGCGCCACCCTGCTCCATCACTGCTCCTAACAAAAATAAATGGTAGCGCTGAAAAATAATAAATGGATGACACCCTGTGAAGAGAAGTGATAATCCAGAGTTCTATGTCAATAGTCCAACATAATAGGAATCCAATCACAAAGTCTCTGGTATAAATGTAAAAAAAATAGGATTTTTTGTACTCACCGTAAAATCCTTTTCTCTGACATCCATGGACTGACACGGTGTCTCTTTACACTTTACACGTGGGTTATGTCCCTGCTTGCAGAAGACCTAGGCAGAATGTGAAATGTTATACATACATTCTAAAAGCCAGAGCTGAACAGCCCCACCCTGGGGGCGGTCCCTCCGGACATAACCCTCCCACTACAGTCAGCAGACTTCAGTTCGTAACAAAGCAGTACAAACTTAAAAGGAAGGGTGGGTGCCGTGTCAGTCCATGGATGTCAGAGAAAAGGATTTTACGGTGAGTACAAAAAATCCTATTTTCTCTTATCATCCATGGACTGACACGGTGTCTCTTTACACTTTACACGTGGGATGTCCCAAAGCAGTGTCAAGAGGGATGGGAGCAGTATAAATGGAAAAACCAAAACTTCACTCCAATAAGGCAGAGCTCCTCAACGGAGGAGTCGCAACTTTAAACAGCGGCCTGCAGCACCCTGCGGCCGAAGGAAGCATCCGAAGATGCAGCCACATTAACCTTATAAAACTTAAAAGGCATGAACAGACGACCAGGTCACCGCCTTGCACACTTGTGCAACCGACGCTTGATGTCGGGAAGCCCAGGAAGCACCAATTGTCCTGGTGGAATGCGCCGTAACCGGAAAGGGAGGCGCCCGCCCTTTGAGAGTATAGGCTTGAATGACGGTTTGTCTGATTCCCCTAAAAATGATGGCAGACGAAACCGCTTGGCCCTGTTATGGACCAGAGACAGTCACAAATAGTGAGTCGGACTTCCGAATAGAAGCAGTAGCAGACAGGTACACCCGTAAGGCTCGTACCACCTCCAATATGTGCAGCGCAAACTCTCTGGGATGCGATGGGTGAGGACACAAGGACGGGAGGGCAATGTCCTCATGTAGGTGAAAGGTCGACACCACCTTTGGTAAAAAAGGAAGGTCGCGGATGCAACACCGCCTTATGGATGACTAAACATGGCGACTTGCAGGACAAAGCCGCCAACTCAGACACTCGTCAAACAGAAGTGATTGCCACTAAAAAGGCCACCTTCTGAGACAAGACAAGAGGGGAATATCCCGGATATTCCCAAAAGGAGGTTCCTGGAGGACCGAGAGCACCAAATTCAGATCCCACGGTGGGAGAGGAGGCTTGACAGGAGGGAGCACATGGCGAACCCCCAACACAAGGTGCTAACCAAGAAAATGACCCGCTAGAGGTCGCTGAAAGAAGACGGCCAAGGCCGAAATCTGATCCTTGATGGTACTCAAAGCAAGCTTTTGGGTCACTCCACACTGCAGAGGACGCAGGATTCTGGGGACGGAATACGTCCGAGGACGCCAGTCCAGCGCTTCGCACATTGCGATATAAGCTTTCCAGGTACGGTGATAGATCTGCCTGGAGGAAGACTTCCGTGTCCTTAACATGGTCAAAATGGCCGAGTCCGAGAGACCTCGGTCCCTCAACACCTGGCTTTTAACAGCCCTGCCATTAAAGCCAGAGACTGTAAGCCGGATGAAACATAGGACCTTGAGACTGAAGGTCCTCCCTCATCGGCAACCGCCAGGGAACGTCCGCGACGAGACGTACCAGATAAGCGTACCAGTGATGCTGAGGCCAATCCGGAACAATTAGGATCGCCGGAGTTTATATCAGGCGATAAGGACCCTATGGGGCCACCAACGCATCCGAGGCATCGCCCAAGGATCCCTGGATCTGGCCACAACCTCGACCCCTGCGATTGAGTCGAGAGGCCATCAGGTCCACATCCGGCGTGCCCCACCGTCGGTAAAGGAGTTGAAATATGCAAGGACCACTCTTCTTGGTCCGGTGTCTGGCGATTGGCGACTCAGATAGTCCGCCTGCCCATTGTCTATGCCCAGAATGTAAAATGGCCTACAGAGCCGGCACGTTTCTTCCAGCCCACTTCAGGATACGGACTACCTCGGAAGCCGCAGCTGAGCTCCGAGTTCCCCCTTGATGGTTTACATATGCCACCGCCGTGGCGGTGTCCGACTGGCTCCTGATGGAGCGACCCCGTACTCTCTCTGACCTGAGGAGAGACACAGTCCGATGGCCCGTATTACCACAACAGTGATTGGTAAACGGGCTCGTCCGGAGTCCAAGGCCTGAGCCGACAGGACTCCCCAGACTCCACCCCAGCCCGTCAGGCTGGTGTCCGTCGTGAGTACCGTCCATTGGATGGGAGGGGAACGACTTTCCGGACCGAAGAGCCGAGGATCTCAACCACCACGTCAGGGGCGCCCTGACCAGGTGAATCACCTGGATCTGACGATCCAAGGACAACGGGGATTTGTCCCAGGTGGACAAGATCTCCTTCTGCAATGCCCTGGTGTGGGATTGGGCATACGGAACGGCCGCGAAGGAGGCCACCACGAGTCTCGGGACTCTCATGCAAAAAACGGATTGACAACCATTTTTGGGATGTCAGCACCCGCACCGCAGACTGAAGTGTCAGCAACTTCTCCAGAGGTAGGATACCTTTGCCTCCAAGGAGTCCAGAATCAGAACTAGATACTCCAGACACTGAGTCGGGACCAGGACTGACTCCTGAATGTTCAGGAACCACCCGAGTCCCTGAGGGTCTAATTGACGATAGTCACCTTTCCTCTAAGTCTGATCCACTTTCTGCTCTTAGCAGAAGATCGTCCAGATAGCCCACGACAGCAATACCTCGCTGTAACAGAAGGCTAGAACCGGAGCAAGTACCTTGGTGAACACCCTTGGTGCCGAGGCTAGGCCGAAAGGAAGAGCCACAATCGATAGTGGACTTCGCTGATCGCAAAGCGCAGAAACTTCTGGTGACTTGCGCAGATCGGAACATGCAAGTAGGCGTCCTTGAAGTCCAAGGACGCCAGAAGAAAATCCCTTTGGTGGAGTGTAGCGATCACCGTGCGAATGGATTCCATGCGGAATTTCTGCACCTTCTCGAAGGCATTCAGGGCCTTGAGGTCCAGGATAGGTCGAACTACGTCCTATTTTTGGGACGACAAACAGATTTGAGTAGAATCCCTGAAAACTCTCCTGTGACGGAACCGGCACAATCACTCCGGACCTGATCAAATCCTGTACAGCCCCCAAGAGGGCTGCCCGACAGGTAGGAAGGAGAGGAAGATTTGAGGGAAAGAATCTGTCTGGGGGCCAGGATCGGAATACTATCCTGTATCCTGAGGTGACCTCCTCGCACACCCACCAGTCGGAGATTCGAGAGGACCACCGATTCGTGACCTGCGAAGTCGTCGTCCCACCCCAGAGTCGGGCGGAGGCAAGACTTCACGCGGAGGCGGACTTGGGAGCCGCATGTTCGGCTTACGCACCCAGGGGCACTTGTGCCCACCAGCTGCACTGCCGTCAGTCTGAGAGGGCCTACCCGTGGACTCTGACCGACAAAAAAAACCCCCTTTTGCTGGAAAGGAAGGCCCTTGTTTGCGGCGGGCCTCCTCACCCTTGCTAGTCTAAGGAAGAAGAGTGCTTTTACCTCCCATGACATCCATGACGATGTCATCCAGAGCAGCACCTTTAAATGGTAGATCCGTCAGGAGCTTCCTAAGGCTAGGTCAAGAGACCAGCACTTCAACCAGATAAGACGACGCAATACCACCGCCGAGACAGAGGCCCTGGATATTAAAGGGGCCGCGTCCAACGTGGCGTCACACACATAAACCAGGCCCTGAACCAGTTGGTGGGCCAAAGCAACTGTGGCTGGAGGAAGATTATGCTCCTGTACAGCTAGGTGCAACATTTTTGCCCAACCTGTAAGTGTTTAAGACACAAGGGTCGCCGCTACCACAGGCCATAGGGCGGATCCCAATAAGGCAAACATGGCTCTGCTCACCACTTCTGACCTCCTGTCAGTGGGGTCCTCAAATGCAGGAGTCCCCTCCATCGGGAGAGTGATGGCCTTGTTCAACCGGGCGACTGGAGGGTCGACCCTGGGGGAGAAGCCCACTTTTTAAGTAGGGCATCTTCAAGGGGTATCTGATAGACAAACGCCGCGGGACCATAAAAAAATTCTTCTGCGGCTTTTCCCAGACCTTATCAATGAGCTGGTCAAAGAAAGTACATATGGAAAAACCTCTTTAGAAGGCCTGGCCTTAAAAGAACCAAAGGAGACTGTATCCGCCTGAGGTTCTGCATCCGCAGCATTTTAGCTTGAGAGTGTCCCTCACCGCAGTCATGAGTACACTAACAAGCACCCTGTCATTTACTGACTCAGAACTGGAGTTTTCCTCATAAGGAATGTCCTGTTCAAAACCATCCAATACATTCAGAACTAGGGTCCTGAGCGGTAGTGGCTAGGCCCATATCTGAATCAGCGCACTGCCCTCATGAAGTAAAGTGGGGAGAGGGTGCTTTTTTGCTCCCTTGCGCTTGCACACAGCACCCATCCTGGTCAGAAATGATTCCAGGACTGCCCACAACTGGTCCCTAGGGACCGCAGGTGCTGAAGCACTGCCTGTTGTCCACTGACATTTAGGGGAAGCTGGTGACAGAGACTCCATATTGCCCCCCTCTGAGACTCCTCAGATAAAAAGTCCACCCACAGGCTGTGCTGACTGAGGAGGGGGCGCCCAGGGGACTCACCAAACCGGACCAGGGACCACTCAGTTCCGCTGTCTGTACCGCGCTGTGTTAGCGCTGGTGAGCTGTGAGGAGATTTGCGCTGTTACAGCAGCGCTAGAGGCCAAAACTAGTGCTGAAGAGCGCGCGGGCTACAAGAAAATGGCCGCCGCACTTCACTGAGACGATCCGCAGCAAGATGGCCGCCATGACTCAGCAAAAGTGAAAAAAACAGCACACACACAGCGCCACTCGGCGCTCAGGCCCCAAAACACACAAAAAAAGGCCCCAAGCATATCTGCAGACCAGCATTAGCCCCTGCAAGAACAGTGTGACCCCCAGGCACCCCACACAGCACAGCGCCAGCAATGGTGACAGAGAGTGACAATGAAATACACGGGGAGACAGGGAAAATCCCCCACAGAGAAACACACAGCCTTTTGTACTCACCTGCAGGCAGGAGAGACTACTTACCCATCCCCTGAAGGACCCACTGGTGTGTTTCTGACAGGACTATCACAGTGCAGTACTGAGTAGCTGTCGGCCCGGTCCACCGCGAAAGATACAGTCAGTCAGGAACTGTTCAGTCTTGAGAGGACCGTGGGAGCATGAAAGCAAACCCGGCCACCCCTGGAGTCATGGGGCCTGTCGTGAACTGAGTCTCACGCACACAAGGCGAGGATCAGCACGCTCGATGGTCGGACAGGGAAGACTACGAGGATATCTTGTACCCAACCTGTTGCCCAGCCGACAGTTGATAGAAAATTCTCAAAAATAAAATAAAAAAGAATTCCAGAAAAGGAATAAAAATAGGTCAGGAGACTGGCTCCTGAGAGAGCCACGTCTTCTCCTTCTGCTAGGCAGAAAAAAAACTGAAGTCTGCTGACTGTAGTGGGAGGGTTATGCCCGGAGGGACCGCCCCCTGGGTGGGGCTGTTCAGCTCTGGCTTTTAGAATGTATGTATAACATCTCACATTCTGCCTAGGTCTTCTCCTGCAAGCAGGGACATAACCCACGTGTAAAGTGTAAAGAGACACCGTGTCAGTCCATGGATGATAAGAGAAATGTTATTTTTGTGGGAAATGGCTGGTGTCGGCGCTTCAATCATCCCGGCACCAGGGTTGTTATGGTGTCAGGATGATTGAAGCGCATTATTTCTATTATTACATTGTAATAAAAAATTAAATAGTTCAATGCAGAATCAGTGGGAGCCCCGAGTGTGTCACTTGCCACCGTCGCCTGCAATTAGTGGGAGCCCTGAGCGTGTCACTTACCACACGTTGCGGATTGTCACTTGCCACATCTTGCTGATTGTCACTTGCCTGCCACCAGATGCAGATTGTCATTTGCCACGTCACCTGACACAATTTGCGGATTGTCACTAACTTGCCTGCTAAGGTGTAGTTTTGGTTGTCTCTTGCGTGTCAGTCCATGGATGATAAGAGAAATATAGTTTGCGATGGTTGAATGATGCTCAAAACATACTGCAAATAAAGTTATTCGTGACAATAACTCCAAAAAATCTTGATGAATGTGCAAATAACCACCACCGATATAAAGGAGGCTTACCGAAATGAATGGACCCTGATAGACGTACGTCTAGGGGGTCTAAATAAGCTTCGGATATGTATCCCTGAAGGATCCTCAGCTGGTATTTCTCCAAGGGACGTCACTCACAGCAACCCACATTTAAGGGATGGATGAAAACTCAGAAGATGGTGGCCCAATGGTGGTATGCCCAAAATAGAAAACTAATGGCAATAGAGAAGGAAAAAAAAAGAAGGGCACATAGCATAATACTGTTTGAGGAATGAATTTTAATGTAGGTAGATACACTTACATTCGAATGGTCAAACAAGCGCTTTCATGTGATATCAGTGGCAACAGTGGAATGTCCCTGGAATGTTGGGACATTCCACTGATATCACAAGAAAGCGCTTGTTTGACCATTCGAATGTAAGTGTATCTACCTACATTAAAATTCATTCATATCACTTCTCTTCACAGGGTGTCATCCATTTATTATTTTTCAGCGCTACCATTTATTTTTGTTATTGTATTTACACCTCTTTGTCTATAGGTTTGGCAGCTGCTCACATTCACTAGCAGCGCGGAATTTTTTGTATATTGTTTTCATCACTGCTCCTAACTATGAATTATAACAAAAAAAGATGTTTATTTTGAAAAAGGAGATTTATTTACATTAACACAAATGACGGAGGGACAGTGCGGCTCTCGTCCTGGGTGGACGTCATATGACGGCGCCCAGACCAGCGGGTCTCGCTCGCCTGCGCGTGTTGCTAGGACACGGCGCAACCCCAATCTCTGTAAAGAGCTACCGACGCAGCTCTTTAATCATGTGATCAGCTGTGTCCAATCACAGCTGGTCACATAAAAAACACGGAAATGCCGGTAATCGGCTCTCATCGCCTCACACTTACAGAGTGTAAGCGGAATCTCCTCGCAGGGAACACCCGGATATGTAAGCTGAAAATTGGCCTGAGCAGGAAGGGAGTGAAAGTGCTCTGTAGGCAAGTGGTTAATATGGCTGTAAACCTCAGACGTGAATTATGAACAAACAATATCCCTCTATAGTGTGTACTTGTCTCAATCCAGAGCACTAAGTGTCAGTGTACTTGTCTCAATCCAGAGCACTAAGTGTAATTTTCGTCTGCTGCTTTGTTCTTCTGCTATCTGCACGAGTCACTTCTAACAAGTTTTCCTGACACCAAGAGTAAAAAGGTGGAAGGGGAGGAAGAACACAGCCTATGACTGATAACCTCAGCTCTGTGCTTGTGTGCTAAATGAAGAGGGACTGTTCCTTCCCTTCAATCAGCTCTCAGAGCTCTCCTCACCAAACTTTATAAAGAGTAATTTCAGCTCTCTGCCCCGTTTTATGACAGCTCAGACAAGCTTAAAAAAATTAGGATTTTTGTACTCTCCGTAAAATCAGTTTCTCTGACGTCCATGGACTGACAGCTTCTAATACTGAAACACATGGGTATATGTCACTGTTTGCAGGAGAAGATCTAGGCAGAATGTTAGATGTTACAACATACATTCTAAAAAACCAGAGCTGAACAGCCCTGCCCAGGGGGCAGTCTCTCCGGACATAACCCTCCTACCTGCAGCCAGCAGCCTCAGTTCGTAACAAAGCAGTACAAACATTAAAAGAAGGGTGGGTGCCGTGTCAGTCCATGGACGTCAGAGAAACTGAATTTACGATGAGTACAAAAATCCTATTTTCTCTTATCGTCCATGGACTGACACAGCTTCAAATACTGAAACACGTGGCACATCCCAAAGCAGTATCAGAAAGAGGGTGGGAGCAGTAGTAAAGGAAAAACCAAACTTCACTCCAAACAAGCAGAGCTCGTCAACGGAGGAGTTGCAACTTTAAACAGTGGCCTGCA
Organism: Rana muscosa; assembly: GCA_029206835.1. Classification (NCBI taxonomy): domain Eukaryota; kingdom Metazoa; phylum Chordata; class Amphibia; order Anura; family Ranidae; genus Rana; species Rana muscosa. The sequence goes on from CM055117.1 coordinate 1,028,772,262, forward strand.
ACACCTTGCGGCCGAAGGAAGCATCCGAAGATGCAGCCACATCAACCTTATAGAACTTAGAGAAGGTATGAACGGACGACCAGGTCGCCGCCTTGCACACTTGTGCAACCGACGCTTGATGTCGGAAAGCCCAGGAAGCACCAATTGCCCTGGTGGAATGTGCCGTAATCGGAAGGGGAGGCGCCCGCCCCTTAAAGGCATAGGCCTGTATGATGGTCTGCCTGATCCACCTAGAAATGGTGGCAGACGACACCGCTTGGCCCTGTTTTGGGCCAGAGACAGACACAAACAGTGAGTCAGACTTCCGCATGGAAGCAGTAGCAGACAGGTACACCCCGTAAGCGAACCCCTCGCATGAAGGTACTAATAAAGAATGGCCCGCTAGCAGCCGCTGAAAGAAAACAGCTAAAGCTGAAATCTGACCCTTAATGGTGCTTAAAGCAAACTTATGGTCCACTCTTCGCTGTAAAAACAGCAGGATCCTAGAAACGGAATACGTCCGTGGACGCCAATCCAGCTCCTCGCACATAGCGATGTAGGCCTTCCAGGTACGGTAGTATATCTTCCTGGAGGAAGATTTCCATGCCCTCAGCATGGTCGAGATGACCGAATCCGAGAGACCTCGGTCCCTCAGCACCTGGCCTTCAATAGCCATGCCGTCAAAGCCAGCGACTGTAAAGCTGGATGAAGAATGGGACCTTGACACAGAAGGCCCTCCCGCAGCGGTAGGCGCACAAGACCGGTGTACCAAGGACGCAGAGGCCAATCTGGAGCGATGAGGATCACCTGAATCCCCTCGGCCTCCACCCTGCGAAGTAGTCGAGGAAGCAACTTCAGTGGAGAAGAGGCATAAATCGGCCGATACTGACCCCACGGGGCCAGCAACGCGTCTGCCCAGGGATCTCTGGACCTGGCCACGAATCTCGACACCTTGCGATTGAGTCAAGAGGCCAGTAGGTCCACATCCGGCGTGCCCCACCTCCGGCGAAGAAGTTGAAACACCCCCGGACGTAAGGACCATTCCCCCTGGTCCAACATCTGGCGTTTCAGATAGTCCTCAGAATGTGAGCGGTCTCAGACGCTACGGCCGAGCTCCGCAGTCCCCCCTGATGGGTGCCATAAGCCACCGCCGTGGCGTTCTCCGACTGAATCCTGACAGAGCGCCCTTGTAGTCTCTTCGACCACGAGAAGAGACACAGTCTGATTGTTCCAGGACAGTGATCTGCAGACGGTATTTCGTCCGAAGTCCAAAGTCCTTGGGCTGATAGAAGTCCCCAGACTTCATCCCAGTCCGAAAGACTGGCGTCCATCGTGATCACAGTCCACTGGACAGGAAGGAACGACTTCCCTGACCGAAGGGCCGGGGATCTCAGCCACCATGTCAGGAATGCCCTGACCAGGTGACTCACCTGGATCGGACGATCCAGAGATAATGGAGACTTGCCCCAGCAGGACAGGATCTCCTTTAGTAAGGCTCGAGTGTAGAAATGGGCATACGGTACAGCCTCGAAGGAAGCCACCCTGAGTAGAAAAAACGAAGTGACAACCATTTTGTGGGACGTCAGCACCCGTACCCCAGACTGAAGAGTCTGTAATTCGTCTAAAGGTAAGAAGACCCTCGCCTCCGAGGAGTCCAGGATCAATCCTAGGTACTCCAGATGCTGAGTCGGAGCCAGGACCGACTACTGAGCCAGAGTCTGCTCTCAGAAGAAGAACGGCCAGATAGCCCACGATAGCAATGCCTCGCTGTCCCAGCAAAGCTAGAATCGGGGCAAGCACCTTGGTGAAAACCAGCGGTGCTGACGCTAAACTGAGGGGGAAGAGCCACAAATCGATAGTGGCCTACGCCTATCGCAAAGCGCAGAAACTTCCAGTGACCCGCGCAGATTGGGACATGCAAGTAGGCGTCCTTAAGTCCAAGGACGCCAGAACATCCCCCGGGTGGAGCGCAGCAATCACCGAGCGAATGGATTCCATGCGGAATTTTCAAACCTTAACAAAGGCATTAAAGACTTGAGGTCCAGAATTGGACGGACTCCGTCCTTCTTTGTGACCACAAACAGATTTGAATAAAATCCCTGAAACCTCTCTTTTGACGGTACCGGCAAAATCACCCCGCACCGCAGCAAGTCCTGCACTGATCTCAATAGGGCAGCCCGACACGCTAGAAGGAGAGAGAGATTTGAGGGAAAGAACCTGTCTGGTGGCCAGGAAAAAAACCCTGTCCTGTACCCAGAGGTAACCACCTCGCATACCCACCGGTCTCGCAGACTGACAAGTCGGGCGGGGGCAAGACCTCATGCGGTGGCGGGCTTGTCAGCCATCTTGTTCGGCATACGTACCCAGGGACGCTTCTGTCCGCCACCCGCACTCTTGTCAGTCTGGGAGAAATTTCCTGTGGGCTCTGACTGACAAAAAAAAAAACACTTCTGTGTGAGAAAAGAAGGGCCCGGTTTACAGCGCGGCTCCTTTGCCTTAGTAGACTGAGGAAGAAGGGTGCTCTAACCACCCGTGACATTTTCAATGATGTCATCTAGGGAAACACCAAATATTCTTCCGCCCTGAAAAGGTAATCCGTCAGGAGCTTCCTAGAGGCCAGGTCAGCAGACCAGCATTTCATCCAGATAAGGGGACGCCATAACACCGCAGACACTGAGGTCCTAGAAATTAAGGGGACAGCGTACATAGTGGTATCGCACACATACACCAGGTCCTGCACCATTTGGTTGGCCAGTGTAACGCAATCCAGAGGAAGATGATGCTCCTGCACAGTCTGGTGCAAAATCCTTGCCCATTGCGTGAGTGTCTAAGACAACAGGGTCGCCGCTACAATAGGACGTAGCGCGGATCCCAGCATGGTGAACATGGCTCAGCCCACCACATCCGACCTCCTATCAGTAGGGTCCTTAAAGGTAGAAGTCCCCTCAACCAGGCGAGTCGTGGCTTTATTCAGCCGGGTGACCGGAGGGTCGACAACCGGAAGAGAGGCCCATTGTTTAATCAGGCTCTTTTCAAAGGGGGTATCTAACCGCCAGACTCTGCGAGACCGCAAGGGTCATCTGCGTTTGTCCCATACCTATGATTTTGTCAAAGAAAGGTGTATAGTGAAAAACTTTTTTAGAAGGATTAGCTTTAAATGAACCAAAGGAGATTGCCTCCACCAGAGATTCTTCAGCCGCAGCATCCAGCTTGAGAGTGTCCCTCACAGCATCAATTAGTTCACAAACAAGCAACCTGTCATTTACTGACCCAGATAAGGAGTCTTCCTCACAAGGAATGTCCTTGGTCAAAAAAATCCAGAGCTAGGGTCCTGTGCAGCAGCATTGCCCATATCTGAATCTGAGCACTCCCCTGGAGATGGCATGGGGAGAGGGCGCTTTTTAGCTCCCCTGCGCTCGCACACCGCTTACATCCTGGTAAGAAAATGATTCCAAGATTGCCGACAACTGGCCCATAGGGCCTGCAGGTGCCGTAGCACTGCCTGTTGCCTCTGACATAAATGGGGAAGCAGGAGACACTGATTCCATAATACCACCACCCTCTGAGACTTTGTCATGTGAGAGAAAAAGTCCACCCTCCTGCTGCACTGAATGATACCCATGATTATGTCACGTGTCGATGACGCAACGCGTAGGCGGGGAGCCTAGAGACGCTTCCAGCAGCTTGAGGAGGATTTTTCATCTAACTGAAGTGAGCTTAGTGCTGTTTTATATCGGGGGTTACGTGAGTACAGTCGTAGCTGGTGTGGTGGGTCTGGTACATTGAACACTGCGCAATGATAGTTCTCTGTTTTATATTCCATGCATGTGGACATCCTTGAAAACGAGGAGGACAAGGATTTTTACAGCTGAAGTGGCTGCCACATCATTAGCCCATTGACTGATTTAGTCTGCTTTATTTTGTATTGCGGAGCAAGTTTTTCTCCCAGTGTGATTAATTGAACTAACATACGTGGGCTAAGCCTGCAGAGTGGAAGGAGGGTGTATGAGCAGGACCGCTGTGTCTGTCATTTTTCTATCTACCTATGTTGTTCTCTTTTGTTTTTCCTTTTCAACACTGGCATTAATACTGAGTTGTTAACACTGCTATTATGCCGCGTACACACGATCATTTTTCACGTCGTGAAAAATGAATTTTTTTTTTTTTCAACAAGAAAAACGACCGTGTGTGGTCTTTTTGTCATTTTTCCCGATGTGAAAAACGGCATTAAAAACGACGAGAAAAATTAGAACATGCTCTAATTTTTCTCGTCGATTTTCCCGTCATTTTTTTCCGCGGCTGTTTTCCCATAGGGAAACACTGCCGCCGAGCCCACAGACGGTCGTTTTTCTCGACAAGAGAAAAAATTACGTGAAAAACGACCGTGTGTGGGGAACAAGCCGTTCCCTCGTTTTTAATGTCATTATTCACGGCGGTTTTTTAACCGCCGTGAATAATGATCGTGTGTACGTGGCATTAGTGATTTATAATATTTCACTGTATTGTGCACATTGTATAGGTTGGTTTCAGCGCATCTTTTTTATATATAATTTTAATATTGTTTGGAGAGCACAGATTTTTCCTTTTTGATTGCAGCAGTCACCATTTAGGTATCTATATATTTGGATTTTTCACAAATTTTCACATATTAGCGCTTTAGTATATTTTCACACTGAATGTGGGGGGTTACCCAGGGGACGCACCAACCCAGTCAGGACCGCTCGGTTCCGCTGCCTGCGCTGTTCTCCCAGCGCGAGTGAACAGTGAGGAGACTGAGGAGAATCGCGCAGTTTCAGTCAGCAATAGAGGCCAAACCAGCACAAAAGAGCGCGCAACTTCAAGAAAATGGCCTCCGCAATTACAAGTGCGCCACAGCGAGGCCACGGCAAGATGGGTTTTTAATGTAAAGTAAAAACATAAGAAAAACATGGCGCACAAGGCCCAGACTGACACAGAAAACAGTCCACAACGCAATGCAAACCCCTATGGACCCCCAGTCAGCGCATCGCTAGAGTAGGTGACAGAGAGTAGCAAAATACACAAGGGGGAGACAGGGGAACCCCCACAGCATAGGAACACACAGCATGTACTCACCTGCGGAGGCAGGAGGAACTACTTACCCGTCCATGAAGGACCCACTGGAGTGTTCCTGACAGACCTATCACAGTGCAGTACCGAGAATCTGTCGGCCCGGTCCACTGTGAAAGATACAGCAGAACTGTTCAGTCATATGTGAACCTCGGAGCAAAAGCTCACCGGCCACCCCTGGAGCCGTGGGGTATGTCGTGGACTGATCTCACGCTGAGCGAGGATCAGCACGCTCGATGGTCGGACTGGGAAGACTACGAGGATAGCGAACTACCCAACCTGTTGCCCAGCCGACTGTTGATTGAAGAATCTTAAAAATAAAATAATAAAATTCAAAAGGAATAAAAAAAAATTCCTCAAGAGACTGGCTCCAAAGAGAGCTACGTCCTCTCCTCTGCTAGGAAGAAAAAAACTGAGGCAGCTGGCTGCAGGTAGGAGGGTTATGTCCGGAGGGACCGCCCCCTGGGCGGGGCTGTTCAGCTCTGGTAATGGAATGTATGTTAAAACATCTAACATTCTGCCTAGTCTTCTCCTATGAGCAGGAACATAACCCACTTTGTCAAGATTGAAGATGCTGTGTCAGTCCATGGACGGTAAGAGAAATTATTATTTTTACATGTAGGAGAGAAATGTTAGAATTTGCCCAGTAGGGAAGTAGTTAAGAAAGTTTATGATTTTGTGTTGGGCTGCATTCATAGCTGTTCTGTGTCACATGTGGCTGCAGGTTGCCCTCCCCTGATCTAGTAGCCCGAGTGTCTCAAAAATAAAGATGGGCAGCGATTCACCAATCTGTAAAAAAGCTGAGTAAAAATTGTCGAAAAATTGCAGGATAGTGTTCCTCAATATAAAATTGCAAAGACCTTGTATATATATTATCACCTATAGTACATAATATCATCAAACGATTCAGAGAATCTGGAGAAATCTCTGTGCACACAAAATATTGGATGCCCATGATCCTTGGGCCCTCAGCTGGAAATCACTGTCTATGAACATAGTTCTCCATTCCATCCAAAAATGCAAGGTAAAGCACTATCATGCAAAGAAGAAGCCATATCTGAATAGGATCTGGAAACACCCACATATTCTTTGTGCCAAAGCTTATTTAAATTGGTGTGTTGCAAAGTGGAACACTGTTCTGTGATTTAATGAATCAAAATGTGACCTTCTTTCTAGCAACCATGGGCGCCGCGTCCTCCAAACTAAAGGGGAGAGGGAATTTCTGGCTTGTTATCAGTGCTCAGTTCAAAACCCTTCAGATTTCACATGTGGAAAGGCACCATCAATACTGAAAGATAAATCAAGGTTCAAGAGCAGCATATGCTTCCATCCAGACAATGTCTTTTTCAGGGGAAGGCCTTGAATATTTCAGCAGGACAATGTTAAACCACATACTACATCTATGACAACAGCATGGATTTGTAGTAGAAGAGTCCGGAAGCTTATGGTCTTATTTCAACATTTTTAAGACATGTTGCTGCTATTAATTTCAAAATTACCTTGATTTTTTCATAAAATTATACATTTTCTCAGTTTAAACATTTGATATGGTTTCTATTTTCTATTCTGAATAAAATATGGGGTTATAAGATTTGCAAATCATCACTTTCTGTTTTTTATGTATATTTTAGTGTCCCAACTTCATTGGGGTTATACTTAGAGGAAATAAACCTAAGAAGGGAGACCTGCCACTTGAGCCAATGCTGCTGATCCTGTAAGGGTGATGTACCTGCAAGCTGAGGACATTGTGCTTCCCACGAGTACAACTGGTGCTAGGGAGATAGTTGCCCCAAATGGGTCTTCTGGGAAATGATTCCCCTACAGGGGATCACGGCCCTGGGCCTGTAGAGCACCCTGCAAGTAACATTATTGGATACCAAATATACTCGTGAGTGCTGCCCGCAGGACCCAGAGATTACCAGAAACATTACAGGTCTTCCTTTTTCTTTCAAGTGGGGTTCAGGTACTGTTTTCTCTTGGCCCAAGGGCCATAGGTGACTGATATAGATAAAGTATTTTTTCCTTTCCCCAGCAGCGATGTATGGAAACAAGTGGTAAATCCATAGGGAAACCCCCATATAAAGAATTCTTCAGAGAGGTTTCACAGGCATGTCCATCACTTAAGAATACTAGCATTTACTGAGACTGTGCTGTGCTGGGAGAAAAACTTCCAGTCTTCCTGGAAACATGGGATTGAATGATGAAATTTGAATATGATAGTCTCCAATTCTGTTCAACATCTACATTGACACATTCCATGGTGAAAGGACTGAGGTGATTTGATTCATCAGTGTGGCTCTTAATCCTGGAGTATGCTCCTGAAACCCATTAATATTAAAAACCTAACTATTATTATCTATACTTATTAACTATAAATATTACTATGACCTGGATAAATTATAAAAGGACTGCTTTACTAGGGCCTTTGTTGCTATAACAAGGCATAGCTCTGGTGCATTAGGCCACCCTAATGCTTGAAGTGTTACTAAACCCAGGACCCTGCATTCACTATATCTGGTCTCCCACAGTACACAGAACATGGAAATGCAATTATTTTAGTAAATATAAACTGCTCAATACCTTTTCTCATCAGCATTTAGAGCAGTCTAGTGACTTCTATCAGTGTCCAGCAGAGCACTGGTTAAAGCTTGTAGGAGGAGGTTTCATTCTCCCCAATTGTCGTATGAGGCTGCAGGACCCTTGACCTTCTGTCTGGACAGTGCGGATGGGTCCTTTGCTGATCAAATGCACTCTCCCAAGAAAGAAATAAACTCTCTAGCAATACACACCAAACTGAGCATGTGCAGACTGCCCCTAATTCCGCGTACACACGACCGCTTTTCTCGACGGGAAAAACGGCATTTATTTTTTTCGCCGAGAAAAACGATCGTCTGTGGGCTTTATGTCGTTTTTCTCGTCGAGAAAAACGGCATAAAAAACGACGAGAAAAATTAGAACATGTTCTAAATTTTCTCATCGTTTTTTCCAGCATTTTTTTCCGCGGCAGTTTTCCCATAGGGAAACACTGCCGCGGAGCCCACAGACGGTCGTTTTTCTCGTCAAGAGAAAAAATGACGGGAAAAACGACCGTGTGTAGGGAACCAAGCGGTTCCCTCATTTTTCCTGTCATTATTCACGGCGGTTTTTTAACCGCCGTGAATAATGATCGTGTGTACGCGGCATAAGTCTCTCTTCTATAAGTATATGGATTGGGGACAGTGGAAGAAGAGGCTCAGAGAAGACAGGATCAAACAACCTTTTTACACAATGTAGAGGATTAACCCCTTAGGTTCCAGTGAGTTCAACAAGCATCAATGTGTACTTGTGCGCTGCTATGTAATACACTATATCTACTTATATGTGGATCTCTCACACCTATACACACTCTCATGAAAGTGTACCAATGTGCACAATGTGACAGCGGGCAGGTAAAATCACCAGGTTGCATCCAGGATGATAGATATGTATGCCCTAGATTCAGGCTTTATGCAGATTCATACCACTAGGGGGAGTGCTGGGAGTCTTGCGGGGGAAGAGTTAATGAGCCCAGCTGAATCAAGTGGCTCATTAAGGCCTCTACAAGAACTCCCAGCATGCTAAGGGAGATGCTCCATCCTGGAACCAGTTCTGTGTTGTGCAAGACTGGGGAGTGTGTTTCTATCCTGTGCGGTGAGACAAAGCATGTGTGGCTAAAACCTTAAAAAAACAGGGAGATAGGGGCTGGGGCAGCACAAGGCTGCACCCAGTTGTCAGACAGGGAACCTACGTGTTTAGTAAGCGGTCAAGCTGACCAGGATTTCTTTTTGTATGTTTCTTTTTGTTTTGCTGTTTTTCCCCTGTAAATAGTTTAAATAAACTGCACCTTTTGTTTTTGTAACTACAAACTCTGTCTGCTGTGCCTGTTTTTGTGTGGTGAAACCATCCAGGTGGTCACACACACCCGCTGCCGAGCTAACCCCCTCACAGTTGGTGGAGAATGCGGGCAGTTTTTTTTTTTAAGGCCAGCATGGAGGAGATACTGAAACAGCTGGCTCTAGCAAATGCCAATCAGCAGCAGACAAATGCAGGTTTGCAAAAGAGCCTTGCAGCTCATCAACAGAGCCTTGCAGCCCAGCAACAGACAAATGCAACTTTGCAACAGAGCCTCACAGCCCAGCAGCAAGCTCAGCAACAAGCCCAGCAGCAAGCTCAGCAACAAGCCCAGCAGCAATCTGAGGCCCGCTTCATAGACCTGTTACAGAAGCAAGAGCAGAGACTACAACAATTGGAAACGTTAATGCAGCAACATCCGCAGACCAGTGAGGCAAGTCGTTCCGCTAATACCGCGTCCATTGGGGTAAGTCGTTTATTGACAAAAATGACTGGAGAGGATGATCCAGAGGTGTTTTTGACCACGTTTGAAAGGACTGCTGAAAGAGAAAAGTGGCCTAAGGAGCAGTGGGCTGGACTGGTGGCTCCTCTGTTAACTGGTGAATCGCAGAAAGCTTACTATGACCTAGAGCCTGACCAAGCAAAAGACTATGTGATGCTAAAAACTGAAATATTGGCACGGCTGGGTGTCACCCTGGCTGTCTGGGCTCAGCGTGTGCATAACTGGACTTTCCGGCTTGGAAACCCCCCCAGGTCTCAAATGTATGATCTCATTCACCTGAGCAGGAAGTGGCTACAGCCAGAGACTTTGTCCGCACCAAAGATTGTGGAACGTGTTGTGATGGGTCGTTTCTTGAGAGCTCTTCCTACTGCCATCCAAAAGTGGGTAAGCCATGGAGACCCAGAAACGGCCGATAATCTTGTGGATCGTGTAGAGAAGTACTTGGCTACAGAAAACCTGACTGCCTCTTCCAGAGACTCACGGACTTTCCACCCTAAGACCAGACCATCCCCAGTGGCGGGTAAGATGATTCCAAGGGGTGAGGGTGGAGAGAGTGAGAGGGTGGGAGTTCTACCCAAGGTTTGGCGAGAACAGCCTGGGAAGTTAGGGGTTCCAGAGGCAGCAAGAAGGATTGTTTGTTACCGCTGCCGACAAGAGGGACATATTGCAGCAAATTGCCCGGTTGTGGATGAACCCATGCAATGTGACTTTCTAACGGACAGACGTCAGTCGCATGCACTGCCATTCTAGGAACTGAGAAACATTTATGCAAAATGTGTGTTAATGGTAGAAATGTTGTTGTATTGCTGGATTCAGGTAGCCTCGTGGCGCTGATAAAGGCTGAATTCGTTACTACAGAGGTTTCTGGGAATAGCAAGGTAGCGGTTATTTGTGTGCACGGGGACACCCGAGAGTATCCGGTGACTACAGTGTGTTTTGAGACCCCCAAAGGTACCCTCTCTCATCGGGTGGGATTAGTGTCTCACTTGCCTCATGATGCCATTGTGGGAAGGGATTTTCCAATGTTCTGGGAACTATGGGATTGTCCTGAGCCCCCCACTGGTGCCCATATATACCAGGAATGTGATAGGCAGAATTCCTCGGAGAGTGGTGAGGACTCTCCAGAATTTCCCTTGTCGGTATTGGCAGGGGAGACTCGAAACTGGGGAGGAGCCAACATCCTCAGACGAAAACATGCCGTCTGTGGAGTTTTCTGATCTCGAGGTTCACAAGGAAAATTTTGCCACAGAACAGTTAAAAGACCCCACCCTAATAAAGGCACGGGAAAACGTAGTGGAAATAGATGGCGAGTTAGTGAACCCAGATGAGACCTGCACTTACCCATACTTCATCGTGGAAAAGGACCTACTGTATCGGGTGGCTAAAAGGGCAGAAGAAACCATTGAGCAGCTTGTGGTGCCCAAACCTTACAGGAAGTTGGTGTTAGAGTTGGCCCATGGGAACATTCTTGGAGGTCATCTGGGGACAGAGAAAACCAAAGAGAGAGTATTGCAGAGATTCTATTGGCTTGGGGTCATGAAGGAAACAGAAAATTATTGTTCCTCCTGCCCTGTGTGTCAGAGGTCGGCACCGATGCCACATTTCCGTAACCCGCTGGTACCTCTTCCCATCATTGAGGTCCCCTTTGAGAGGATCGCAATGGATTTGGTAGGTCCGATAATGAAGTCCGCTAGGGGGCACCAGTACATCTTGGTTATAATGGACTATGCCACCCGTTATCCGGAAGCGATTCCTCTCCGAAATACCTCAGCCAAAACCATAGCCAAAGAGCTATCTCTTGTTTTTAGCCGTGTGGGTATTTGTAAAGAACTGCTTACGGACCAAGGTACACCCTTTATGTCCCGGGTTATGAAAGAGCTGTGTAAGTTGTTCAAAGTGACACAATTGCGTACATCTGTGTATCACCACCAAACAGATGGGTTGGTTGAAAGATTCAACAAAACTCTAAAACAAATGTTAAAGAAGGTGGTGGATAAAGATGGAAAGGATTGGGACTGTCTGATTCTCTATTTAATGTCTGCTATTAGGGAGGTACCCCAATCCTCTACGGGTTTCTCACCCTTTGAGTTACTTTATGGGAGACACCCCAGAGGGCTGTTGGATATCGCCAAGGAAACCTGGGAAAGTGACAGTTCTCCCCACAGGAGTGTGATTGAGCATGTCGCCCTGATGCAAGATAGAATTGCACATGTAATGCCAATCGTAAAGGAACATTTGGCCCAAGCGCAGTTGGCACAGCAGACCTGTACCTTTTCCCCGGGGGATAGTGTATTGGTACTTGTCCCTACGGTTGAAAGCAAATTCCTCGCCACATGGCAAGGCCCCAATGAGATATTGGAAAAAGTGAGCGAAGTGAATTACAAGGTCAGACAACCAGGAAGGCGAAAGCCCGAACAGATCTATCATGTTAATCTGTTGAAAGCCTGGAGGGATAGGGAATCCCTAGTCACGGAAACTTTGTCACCAGCTCAATCTGATTGCGTGATTCCTGAGGTTGGAATAGCAGTGATTGGTCAAGTCCCATTGTGTTAGTGCCTAAACCGGATGGGAGCTGGCGATTTTGTAACGATTTTCAACAACTGAACAAAGTTACAAAATTTGACACCTACCCCATGCCACGTATAGATGAGTTGATCGACCGGCTGGGAACAGCCCGATACATGACAACTCTTGATCTCACAAAAGGGTATTGGCAAATTCCCCTGGCCAAGTCGGCCAAGGAGAAAAACACATTTGTAACCCCAGACGGGGCGTTCCAATATAAAAGAATGTTGTTTGGGTTACAGAATGCGCCGGCCACATTCCAGCGGAAAATGGACCAGATACTGAGGCCCCATCAGAAGTATGCTGCGGCTTACCTGGATGATGTAATTATCTATAGCACAGATTGGGCCTCACATCTGCCAAAAGTACAAGCAGTCCTAGACTCTATCCGGAAAGCTGGGTTTACGGCCAACCCCAAGAAGTGTACCATTGGGCAGGAGGAGGCCAAATATCTTGGGTACACCATTGGGAGGGGAGTAATAAAACCCCAAGTCAACAAAGTCGAGGCCATACAGAATTGGCCACGTCCCAACAGCAAGAAGCAGGTACGAGCCTTTCTGGGAATCGCTGGTTATTATCGGCGATTCATTCCCCACTTTGCTTCTCAGGCTGTGCCCCTAACCAACCTGACAAAAGGGAAAGAGTCGGTCATGGTTAAATGGACCCTAGAGGCTGAGGCAGCATTCCAATTCTTAAAAAAAAGCCTTATGTAGCCAGCCAGTGTTGTACTCACCAGACTTCTCTAGGGACTTTGTCGTACAAAGTGATGCATCAGACGTAGGGTTAGGAGCAGTATTGTCCCAGGTCTGGAACGGGGAAGAGCACCCAGTCATTTACCTCAGCAGGAAATTGAAGTCCCATGAGGTAAATTTTGCCATGATTGAGAAGGAGTGTTTAGCTGTGAAGTGGGCTCTAGATTCCCTTCGGTACTATCTGCTAGGTAGGCACTTTGACATGATTACTGATCACGCTCCTTTAAAGTGGATGGCTCAAAACAAAGAGACAAACAGAAGAGTGAATAGGTGGTTCCTGGCCCTACAGGAATTCAACTTTACAGTAAAGCATCGCCCTGGCGTTCAAATGGGGAATGTGGATGCTTTGTCTCGAGTACATGCATGCCTGATTGCTTGTGTTCCAACTCCAAGGTTAAAACAAGAGGGGGGGTATGTGACAGCGGGCAGGTAAAATCACCAGGTTGCATCCAGGATGGTAGATATGTATGCCCTAGATTCAGGCTTTATGCAGATTCATACCACTAGGGGGAGTGCTGGGAGTCTTGCGGGGGAAGAGTTAATGAGCCCAGCTGAATCAAGTGGCTCATTAAGGCCTCTACAAGAACTCCCAGCATGCTAAGGGAGATGCTCCATCCGGGAACCAGTTCTGTGTTGTGCAAGACTGGGGAGTGTGTTTCTGTCCTGTGCGGTGAGACAAAGCCTGTGTGGCTAAAACCTTACAAAAAAAAGGGAGATAGGGGCTGGGGCAGCACAAGGCTGCACCTAGTTGTCAGACAGGGAACCTACATGTGTAGTAAGCGTCAAGCTGACCAGGATTTCTTTTTGTATGTTTCTTTTTGTTTTGCTGTTTTTCCCCTGTAAATAGTTTAAATAAACCGCACCTTTTGTTTTTGTAACTACAAACTCTGTCTGCTGTGCCTGTTTTTGTGTGGTGAAACCATCCAAGGGGTCACACACACCCGCTGCCGAGCTAACCCCCTCACAACAATTATAATCAAAATTGGTGCCACGCTCCTGAAGAAACAGTGTTAGTATCTCTTTAAATCTGCATAAACATTATACAATTAAAACAGTGTCCAAAAAGTTAATTATAAATCAAAATTAACTTGATATAAATGGTGATTATTCAGTTCCTCTCCTTGTGGTTGTCTCACATCATCCAAATCACAACGAGAAATCTGGACACAGTGCTTATCCTTTTTAAAATCATCCCCCTAAATCAGGACATCCCCCTGAGGAAGCCATGTGTCCCTGTGACGTAATGCGTAGGGGAGGGGCCAGTCTGAGGCACACAGTGCGAGAGGAATGCGGTAACACACATTGTTTGGCGATTGCATACCCGAATTATGTGGATTACATGCTGTGTATAGATTGGTGCGCTCATAGCACCAGGCAAATGTGAGTGTTTTTACTATAGATATAGTAAATAAAAAACGGTTTATGTTAAAAGGGATAAGCACTATGTCCAGCTTTCCCTTTTTGTCATTTGGATGATTGGAGATAACCATAAGGAGATAAGGGAGAAAATACATAATCCCAGAACACCAGAGAGGGAAATAGCGCATAAGCAGAAAAGAGGAAAAGTGTCTTAAAGTGTAGTAGGACCAGTAAAATCTATTAGACTCCTAAATATGGCTACTCACACTAGTAATAAAAACATGGGCTTGTCTGTCATAAAAAGGATCCATACGCCTGTAACGCTGGGAAGATGTACTTTGGTGGCCCCAGGGCTGGTGTAGGAAGTCTACTGGCGCTGTATTGAAGCGGTGGAGCACACCGTGAACCGAAGTGTGGAGGAGGCGGTGTTGAGTGGAGTGACGTCAGAGGGATCCAGACGTGTTTTGGAGCAAGCGCCGTGCCATATCCGGGCATGCGCGCTCCTTTCTCAAGCTGAAGATACTACGGAGAGCCTGAACTTTATATATCACAGGCCGGAATGCCGGTTGGGTTGTCACAAATATACACAGTTTATATCCATTACAATGACAATACATTATATTAGGGCTGCGGAAATTAATGATTAATTGCTTGATTATTCGTTAATTTCTTTGATAGATCAAAATAATTTTGATCGAGGACGATCCGCGGAGTGAGCTCCGCGGTCTCACCCACAGGAAAGGCCGCGGCTTCGGCCTAGCTCCGGAGCGGCAGCCATCTTGGTCCACCCGGCGGCGGCCTAGTAGCGGTGCTCTGACGTCATCATCACCCGCCTGCTTGTCATGTTGACTCTGCGGTCGGGTCTGCCTGCTGTCTATTCCGGACAGAGCGGACAATCGGAGATGTGGATATTACGGTATGGGGGAGATGTGGACATTACAGTATGGGGGCAGATGTGGACATTACAGTATGGGGGCAGATGTGGACATTACAGTATGGGGGCAGATGTGGATATTACGGTATGGGGCAGATGTGGATATTACGGTATGGGGCAGATGTGGACATTACAGTATGTGGGGAGATGTGGACAGAGTAAAAAATAGTAAAAACTATGTGCATTATAATTAATCGAAATTAGTCGATTAATCGAACACATTAAACAGCCCTAATTATATACATAAACAGTACATAGTATCCGAGTGCAAACACTTACCGTATTTATCGGCGTATAACACGCACCCTAATTTTAAGAGGCAAGTTTATGGAAATATAACGCCCATCAATGCAGCCTTATCAGTGTCCATCTGCAGCCTTGCCCATCTATCCGCAGCCTTGCCCATCCATCCGCAGCCTTGCCCCATCCATCTGCCGCCTTGCCCCATCCATCTGCCGCCTTGCCGCATCCATCTGCCGCCTTGCCCCATCCATCTGCCGCCTTGCCATCCATCTGCAGCCTTGCCCCCATCCAGTGTCAATCTGTAGCCTTACCCCCATTCAGTGTCAATCTGCAGCCTTGAGGGAACGAGCACCGCTGAGATACAAGTACACTCGGCTCTGTCTATTTTGGCGGCGCTCGTTCCCTCCGAGACAGCCGTTCGGCGTATAACACGCACCCACGATTTTCCCCTGATTTTAAGGGGAAAAAAGTGTGTGTTTATACGCAGATAAACACGGTATTTAAAAAAGAGTTACCGTATATACTCGAGTATAAGCCGAGTTTTTCAGCACATTTTTTTGTGCTGAAAATGCCCCCTCGGCTTATACTCGAGTCACCTTTTTGCGCCTGATCTCCCGGAATTTGGGGACCCGGTACCGGCCGGCCATAGGTCTCCTGGACCCCAAACTTGGCACACAGGTAGCCCCACTCTTCTTCTACAAGTGTGCAAAGTTTGTTGTCTGGGGGACCTACAGCCTGGGAGCACCGATTTTTTAAACCCGGGTACCCCTT
Source organism: Rana muscosa (assembly GCA_029206835.1). Classification (NCBI taxonomy): domain Eukaryota; kingdom Metazoa; phylum Chordata; class Amphibia; order Anura; family Ranidae; genus Rana; species Rana muscosa. The sequence goes on from CM055117.1 coordinate 1,028,788,325, forward strand.
CCATAGACTCCCATGTTAAACGGTAATTTCTCTGGTGATTTTGGGGATCCGGTAACGGACGGTCGTAGGTTCCCTGGACCCAGAACTTGGCACACATGTACCCCAATTTCTCCTCTACAAGTGTGCAAAGCTTATTGTCTTGGGGACCTACGGCCAGGGAGCACTGATTTTTCAAAGCCGGGCACCCCTTCCATAGACTCCCATGTTAAACGTCAGTCTATGGACGGGCACAGTGAGGCATGCAGATGGACACAGTAAGGCAAAGTGAGGCACAGTGGGGCATGCAGATGGACATCCTAGGCTTATACTCGAGTCAATAAGTTTTCCCATTTTTTTGTGGTAAAATTAGGTGCCTCGGCTTATATTCGGGTCGGCTTATACTCGAGTATATACGGTATATGGATGTGTGGTTATTAGGATTATTCAGTGCTATATAGCTAGATAAAATAAAGTGTTATGGCATATGAAGAAAAGGGGGCTTTTTATTATTATTATTATAGGATGCAAGGTATGGGATCACTAAAAAAGTTTTTTAATAATTTTTCACTCTTTAACCTCCCTGGCGGTATGATTCTGTCAGATTTTAGGTGCTGTAGGTGCTGAAAGCGGTACCATTATTCTGCATGGAAATTTGGCGTTTTATATTGCAGGCCTGTAATTCATAGGAATAACTCACTTAAATCTATCCAAACCAGAGTCTAGTAGACATCCCGGGTATGATAAAGTTCAAAAAACAAAATTATACATTATAATAAAATAAATAACTATAAAATAATTATAACAAATAATAATATAATAATAATAAAAGTGTTTTTCAGTGTTTGATGACGAATTTCCCCACAAATCACTATCGCTTAATTCTGCGAGTGATTCTAATTTATTATCGCTGTTTTTTAGCTGGTCTAAAACCACTTTTGACATAAAGGGACACTTTTTGGTTGCTATGGACAATCTCCCGTTTCCAGGCAGAAAAAAAAGTTTTTATTATTGTGACAGCAAGAAGGTAAAGTCACCTGGTTGCATCCAGGGGGGTAGATATATTTCGCCCAGATTCAGGCTTTACGCCGACTTATACAACTAGGTGGAGAGTTGTATAAGGCTAGTGGGCTCATGGATGACTCATACCTCTAGGGAGAGGGCTGGGCGTCGTACAGACAGGGAGTTGATGAGGCCAGCTGAAGCTTGTCAGCTCATTTAGGCCTCTATAAGAACTCCCAGATTCATTAGATGTTAGCTCATGCCTGGAACCAGACCTGTGTGGACTGTCTAGGGAGAGTGAACCCCTGTGCGGTGAGACAAAGCCTGTGTGGCTATTTGCTTGGACATTTAAAACCAGGGACTTAGGGACTAGGACAGCACTAGGCTGATCCCAGTTGTTAGTTAGGAAACCTGTATGTTTAGTCAGAGGTCAACTTGACCAGGATTTATTTTGGTTATGTTTCTTTTGCTTTGCTGTGTTTTGTCACTGTAAATAGAAAATAAACCGCACCTTTTTTGATTTTGAAAACCACAACCTCCGTTTGCTGGGCCTGTTTTGTGTGGGGAGCCCATCCCGGGGGTCACACACACCCGCTGCCGAGCTAACCCCCTCACAGTTGGTGGAGAACCAGTGGCAGTTTTTTTTAAGCCAGCATGGAGGAGATACTGAAGCAGCTGGCTCTAGCAAATGCCAATCAACAGCAGACAAATGCAGGTTTGCAAAGGAGCCTTGCAGCCCAGCAGCAGACAAACGCAACTTTGCAACAGAGTCTGGAGGCTCAGCAACGAGCCCAGCAGCAATCTGAGGCCCGCTTCATAGACCTGTTGCAGAAGCAAGAGCAGAGACTACAACAACAGATGGAAGCAGTAATGCAGCAACGTCCGCAGACCAGTGAGGAAAGCCGTCCCACTAATACCGCGTCCTTTGGGGTGAGTCGTTTATTGACAAAAATGACTGGAGAGGATGATCCAGAGGTATTTTTGACCACATTTGAAAGGACCGCTGAAAGAGAAAAGTGGCCTGAGGAGCAGTGGGCTGGACTGGTGGCTCCTCTGTTAACTGGTGAATCGCAGAAAGCTTACTATGACCTAGAGCCTAACCAAGCAAAAGACTATGTGATGCTAAAAGCTGAAATATTGGCAAGGCTGGGTGTCACCCAGGCTGTCCGGGCTCAGCGTGTGCATAACTGGACTTTCCAGCTTGGAAAACCCCCCAGGTCTCAAATGTATGATCTCATTCACCTGAGCAGAAAGTGGCTACAGCCAGAGACTTTGTCCGCACCAAAGATTGTGGAACGTGTTGTAATGGATCGGTTTTTGAGAGCTCTTCCTACTGCCATCCAAAAGTGGGTAAGCCATGGAGACCCAGAGACGGCCGATGGTCTTGTGGATCGTGTGGAGAAATACTTGGCTACAGAGAACCTGACGGCCTCTTCCAGAGACACTCGGACTTTCCACCCTAAGACCAGACCATCCCCAGGGGCGGATAAGAGGATTCCAAGGGGTGAGGGTGGAGAGAGTGAGAGGGTGGGAGCTCTACCCCAAGTTTGGCGAGAACAGCCTGGGAAATCAGCGGCTCAAGAGGCGGCAAGAAGGATCGTTTGCTACCGCTGCCGGCAAGCGGGACATATTGCAGCCAATTGCCCGGTTGTGGAGGAACCCATGCAGTGTGACTTTCTGACGGGCAGACGTCAGTCGCTGTGTGCGACAGTCGCATGCACTGCCATTCGAGGAACTGAGAAACATTTATGCAAAATGTGTGTTAATGGTAGAAATGTTGTGGTATTGCTGGATTCAGGTAGCCTTGTGACCCTGATAAAGGCTGAGTTAGTTAAAACAGAGGTCTCTGGGAATAGCAAGGTAGCTGTTATTTGTGTGCATGGGGACACCCGAGAGTATCCAGTGACTACAGTGTGTTTCGAGACCCCCAAAGGTACCCTCTCTCATCCAGTGGGCTTAGTATCTCAGTTACCGCATGACGCCATTGTGGGAAGGGATTTTCCGAAGTTCTGGGAACTGTGGGATGATCCTGAGCCCCTCACTGGTGCCCCTATGTACCAGGAATGTGATAGCCAGAACTCCCCTGAGAGTGGTGAGGACTCTCCAGAATTTCCCTTATCAGTATTGGCAGGGGAGACTCAAGAAACTGGAGAGGAGCCCACCTCCTCAGACGAAAACCTACCGTCTGTGGAGTTTTCTGATCTTGAGGTTCACAGGGAAAACTTTGCCACAGAACAGTTGAAAGACCCCGCCCTAATAAAGGCACGGGAAAACGTAGTGAAAATAGATGGCGAGTTAGTGAACCCAGATAATACCTGCACTTACCCATACTTCAGCGTAGAGAAGGACCTACTGTATCGGGTGGCAAAAAGGGCAGAAGAAACCGTTGAGCAGCTTGTGGTGCCCAAACCTTACAGGAAGTTGGTGTTGGAGTTGGCCCATGGGCACATTCTTGGAGGTCATCTGGGGACAGAGAAAACCCGAGAGAGGGTATTACAGAGATTCTATTGGCCGGGGGTGATGAAGGACGTAGAAAATTATTGTTCCTCCTGCCCTGTGTGTCAGAGGTTGGCCCCGATGCCACATTTCCGTAGCCCGCTGGTCCCTCTACCCATCATTGAGGTCCCGTTTGAGAGGATCGCCATGGATTTGGTAGGTCCTATAATCAAGTCCGCTAGGGGGCACCAGTACATATTAGTTATAATGGACTATGCCACCCGTTATCCAGAAGCGATCCCTCTCCGAAATACCTCGGCCAAAACCATAGCCAAAGAGCTATCTCTTGTTTTTAGCCGGGTGGGTATTTGTAAAGAACTGCTTACGGACCAAGGTACACCCTTTATGTCCCGGGTTATGAAAGAGCTGTGTAAATTGTTCAAAGTGACGCAATTGCGTACGTCTGTGTATCACCCCCAAACCGATGGGCTGGTTGAAAGATTCAACAAAACCCTAAAACAAATGTTGAAGAAAGTGGTGGATAGAGATGGAAAGGATTGGGACTGTTTACTTCCTTATTTGATGTTTGCTATTAGGGAGGTGCCCCAATCCTCTACGGGATTCTCCCCCTTTGAGTTACTGTATGGGAGACACCCAAGAGGGCTGTTGGATATTGCCAAGGAAACTTGGGAAAGTGAGAGTTCTCCCCACAGGAGTGTGATTGAGCATGTCGCCCTGATGCAAGATCGAATTGCACAGGTAATGCCCATCGTGAAGGAACATTTGGCCCAAGCGCAGTTGGCACAGCAGAGAGTGTACAACCGTGGAGCCAAGACCCGTACCTTTTCCCCGGGGGATAGGATATTGGTACTTGTCCCTACGGTTGAAAGTAAATTCCTTGCCAAATGGCAAGGCCCCTACGAGATAATGGAAAAAGTGAGCGAAGTGAATTACAAGGTCAGACAACCAGGAAGGCGAAAGCCCGAACAGATCTATCACGTTAATCTGTTGAAAGCCTGGAGGGATAGAGAGTCCCTAGTCGCAGACACTTGGTCACCAGCTCAAACTGGTTGCGTGATTCCTGAGGTTGGAATAGCAGCCACCTTGTCACAACCCCAACAACAGGAGGTTAAGGAGTTTGTGCTTCGCAACAAGGAGGTATTCTCTGAGCTGCCGGGACAAACATCTGGGGTAGAGCATGACATCATTACCCCGCCCGGTGAAAGGGTGAAGTTAAAACCCTATCGGATCCCAGAGGCTCGACGGGAGGCAATACGGGAGGAAGTACAGAAAATGCTGAACTTAGGGGTGATAGAGGAGTCCCAAAGTGATTGGTCTAGTCCCATCGTGTTGGTGCCTAAACCGGATGGGAGCTGGCGATTTTGTAACGATTTTCGTCAGTTGAACAAAGTTACAAAATTTGACACCTACCCCATGCCACGTATAGATGAGTTGATCGACCGGCTGGGAACAGCCCGATACATGACGACTCTTGACCTCACAAAAGGGTATTGGCAAATCCCCCTGGCCAAGTCGGCCAAAGAGAAAACCGCATTTGTAACCCCAGACGGGGCGTTCCAATATAAAAGAATGCCGTTCGGGTTACAGAATGCGCCGGCCACATTCCAGCGGAAAATGGACCAGATGCTGAGGCCCCATCGGAAGTATGCTGCGGCTTACCTGGATGACGTAATTGTCCATAGCACAGATTGGGCCTCACATCTGCCAAAAGTGCAAGCAGTCCTGGACTCTGTTCGGGAAGCGGGGTTTACGGCTAACCCCAAGAAGTGTACCATTGGGCAGGAGGAGGCCAAATATCTTGGGTACACCATTGGGAGGGGAGAAATAAAACCCCAACTCAACAAAGTCGAGGCCATCCAGAGTTGGCCACGTCCCAACAGCAAGAAGCAGGTACGAGCCTTTCTGGGAATCGCTGGGTATTATCGGCGATTCATTCCCCACTTTGCTTCTAAGGCTGTGCCCCTAACCAACCTGACGAAGGGGAAAGGGTCGGTCATGATTAAATGGACCCCCGAGGCTGAGGCAGCATTCCAATTCTTGAAACAAGCCTTATGTAGCCAGCCAGTGTTGTACTCACCCGACTTCTCTAAAGACTTTGTCGTACAAAGTGATGCGTCAGATGTGGGGTTAGGAGCAGTATTGTCCCAGGTCTGGAACGGGGAAGAGCACCCAGTCATTTACCTCAGCAGGAAGTTGAAGTCCCATGAGGTAAATTACGCCACCGTTGAAAAGGAGTGTTTAGCGGTGAAGTGGGCTCTAGATTCCCTTCGGTACTACCTGCTAGGTAGGCACTTTGACATGGTTACGGATCACGCTCCGTTAAAGTGGATGGCTCAAAACAAGGAAACAAATAGAAGAGTGAATAGGTGGTTCCTGGCCCTCCAGGAATTCAACTTCACAGTAAAGCATCGCCCTGGCGTTCAAATGGGGAATGTGGATGCTTTGTCTCGAGTACATGAATGCCTGATTGCTGGTGTTCCAACCCCGAGGTTAAAACAAGAGGGGGGGGGTATGTGACAGCAGGAAGGTAAAGTCACCTGGTTGCATCCAGGGGGGTAGATATATTTCGCCCAGATTCAGGCTTTACGCCGACTTATACAACTAGGTGGAGAGTTGTATAAGGCTAGTGGGCTCATGGATGACTCATACCTCTAGGGAGAGGGCTGGGCGTCGTACAGACAGGGAGTTGATGAGGCCAGCTGAAGCTTGTCAGCTCATTTAGGCCTCTATAAGAACTCCCAGATTCATTAGATGTTAGCTCATGCCTGGAACCAGACCTGTGTGGACTGTCTAGGGAGAGTGAACCCCTGTGCGGTGAGACAAAGCCTGTGTGGCTATTTGCTTGGACATTTAAAACCAGGGACTTAGGGACTAGGACAGCACTAGGCTGATCCCAGTTGTTAGTTAGGAAACCTGTATGTTTAGTCAGAGGTCAACTTGACCAGGATTTATTTTGGTTATGTTTCTTTTGCTTTGCTGTGTTTTGTCACTGTAAATAGAAAATAAACCGCACCTTTTTTGATTTTGAAAACCACAACCTCCGTTTGCTGGGCCTGTTTTGTGTGGGGAGCCCATCCCGGGGGTCACACACACCCGCTGCCGAGCTAACCCCCTCACATTATATAAAAGTGCATGCAGGACACTGGGCAGACCACTAGGGACAATGGGGGTGTGTAGTTATTAAATTATTACATACAGTACTGTAATCTGTAAGATTACAGTATACTGTATGTGTATTGTGTTTTAACTTTTTTGAATTTGGCGCCGATCTCCGTCCCCGTGCGTCGTAACGTCGCAGGGAACGGAGCTCGACGGCATTCAGCAGTGTGTGAATCGAGCGAGGAGACACGGCACGATCACACAGCGGAGAGGCATCGCAGGATCCAGGGGACAAGGTAAGTAACTCCTGCCTGGATCACTGCGACGCAGCCCGAGTCTGGCTCGGGGTTACCGCTTTTGGTGCTGAAATTTAACCCCGAGCCAGACTCGGGAATACCGCCAGGGAGGTTAAGTGGAGATTAGAATGGCTTTTTAATATAATTGGTTCAAAGATAGATATTAAAAAATATGAACATGGCAAAAATATAATAGTAACCCAATGTAAAACAATAATTAGTGCAACAATGTTTCTTAAAGGGGAAGCATCCAAAATACTCAGGGGAAAAACGGCATATAGACCATTGGTTGGTCTTCTCCCCCAGGTGAGGGCACATCGGGTGAGGGGGTAATCACCACTGCATGCTGTATGTTGGAGCACATAGAGGTGGACACCATTTTAAGGAGATGCATCTATGAATATTGCTATTGTTGAAAGTGGAAGTGTTAGCGAGCAGATATACACTTGAGGACTTTTTAAAGAGGAAGTAAACTCACTCTGCTTACATTTACCTATAGGTAATCCTATAATAAGGCTTACCTATAGGTTGTGAAAATATCTCCTAAACCTGTACAGTTTAGGAGATATTTACATAGCAAGCAGCCAGTGACATCACTGGTGCATGCGCTCCTTTCGAGCCTGTGCCGTGAACAGCGGCTCCCACGCACATGCACGGGAGTGACGTCATTGTGGCTCTGAACAATCGCAGGGCTGGAGCACGCAAACCCGGAAAAAACTTGGGGTAAAATGTAAGCCGTCTCATCGGTGTGCGGGGACCGCTGCAACAGCTTTGTTCGAAGGAAAGCATTTCATAATGAGCTAGTATGTTATGCATACTAGCTCATTATACCTTTGTCTTGCAGGTTTTATTTATTTTTTTCGTTTTATTTTTTTTCTGAAGTTTACAACCTCTAAGGACTGAATGATCATCTTTTATATCAAGTTGATTTTGATTGAACTTTTTGGACACTGTTTTAATTGTATGTTAATGCAGATTTAAAGGGATACTGACACTGTTTCTTCAGGAGCGCAGCACCAATTTTTAATATAAGAGTATAACAACCATGCTTTACTGCATATACAGACTGATTATACTGTTGTGGGTTTAGTAACACTTTGGAACTGCTTGTTTGCATTACTGTATTTTCCGCGTATAAGACGACCTTTTACACCGGAATTACACCGCCAAAAACCGGGGGTCGTCTTATACGCCGGATGAAGCATCTGCCCAATGAAAATCAGCCCGCTGGGTGCTCTGTAAAGCTGTATAATTCAGTATATGCTCCGCTCAGCCAATCCCGGCGGGCGATGCACTCTGTTCATGACTAGAGCCTGCTCGGATTGGAGTAACAACCTCTGCCAATCCGAGCAGCCTACATTATGTACTACATTATGTAGCCTGCTCGGATTGGCAGAGGTTGTTACTCCAATCCGAGCAGGTTTAGCAGGCTCTGTAGTCATCAACAGAGTGCATCGCCCTCCAGTATTGGCTGAGCGGCGCATATACTGAATTACATATAGCTTTACAGAGCACCCGGCGGGCTGCGGCCTCTTAGTTTTTGAATGGCATTACCGCACAAGGGGGTCGTCTTATACGGTGAGTAGAGCACAAAACCACAGTTTTAAACTGGATATTAGGGGGTCGTCTTATGTGCCCAGCCGCCTTATACGCTGGCAAATACGGTAATCTTGTATTGTGGGAATGTATTGTTTTTAGCAATTTTAATGTATTGAATATTTTCTAGTAATATTATTTATGCTTGGAAGACATTTAATCACACTGATCACATTACCTTTCATTTCTCTATTTCTCTCAGATCTCTTTCCTCTCCTCACTCTACACTTTCCTGCTCTCTTCAATGCCGGGAATCTGTCAATGCCCACCCTTGGTCTGTAGGATTCCTCATTCTGAATAATCCCGCACAAGTCAATGATTAATGTGAACTGAACGGAATTTCTGACTTTAGCACAGTTGCAAAATTTCTGGATACATTTGTCAATTTACTGCTTTACCTATTTGTAAGAAGTTCCAGGTTAATTCTCTAGATACTTCAAAAAACCAACTACGATAATTAGCCTTTTTTTTTTTTTTAATCATTTACTTAAAACAAAAAATAGGATTTTTTTGTACTCACCGTAAAATTCTTTTCTCTGTCGTCCATGGACGGAAACAGCTCCTTAAATCTTGACATGTGGGTTATGTTTCTGTTCATAGGAGAGGACTAGGCAGAACATGTTAGTTATCTTAAAACATGTAACTTTAACAGAGTTGAACAGCCCCGCCCAGGGGGCGGTCCCTCCGGTCATGACCCCTCACCCTGCAGCATGCAGCTCCGTTCGTCAAAAAGCAGTACAAACTTAAAAAGGAGGGGTGGGTGCTGTGTCCTTCCATGGACGACAGAGAAAAGGATTTTACGGTGAGTACAAAAAAAAACTATTTTCTCTTTTCGTCCATGGACGGACACAGCTTCTTAAATCTTGACATGTGGGACGTCCCCAAGCAGTGTCAGAAAAAACGAGGGGTGGGAACAGCAATCAAAAGATGACTTAAAGTGGGGTTCAATCACATTTTTCATTTTTTAAAAGCATATTATTTCAGGATTCAATACAGTGGTACATATAAGATGACTTACTATTTTAAAAACCGCCGCCGATCTGCCAAGTTACTGCATAAAGAGACTTTTAAAAAATCTTTGCTGAAGTTTTCATTTTGCTTGTGGGCAGGAAGTAAATGCTTGTGAAGCCCACAAGCATTTACTTCCTGGATTGTATTGACGAGTGATTCTAGCCATAGGGGAAGTGCACTGCATCCTGGGAAATGATGACACACATTTCGCAGGAGCAGTAGGGAGCTGATGTCAGAATCTGAGGTGATTCAGAAGGCAGATTTCGTGGGACCGCATAGCAACAGGTACTTCCAGGTGAGTAAAAAAAAAAAATCAAATGTTTTTTTTTAGGCTATTATATGCACAATAATGCTATTTTGTATTTTTGGTGGAAACTCCACTTTAACTTCACCTCCAAAAAACAGAGCTCCCCAACGGAGGAGTTGCAACCTCAAACAGCCGCCTGCAAAACCTTGCGGCCAAAGGAAGCATCCGAAGATGCACTCACATTAATCTTATAAAACTTTGAGAAAGTGTGAACAGATGACCAGGTCGCCGCCTTACACACCTGTGAGACAGATACTTGATGTCGGAAAGCCCAGGAAAAACCAATTGCCCTGGTCGAGTGTGCCATGACAGGAAAGGGAGGCGCCCGCCCCTTAAGGGCATAGGCCTGGATGATGGTCTGCCTGATCCACCTAGAAAGGTGGCCAACGAAAACCGCCAGGCCCTACTGTGGACCAGACACCGTCACGAACAGTGGGTCAGATCTCCGGAATGGAGCCGTAGCAAACAGGTACACCCGTAGGGCACGTACCCCGTTCAAAGTATGTAGCGCAACCTCCAGGAGATGCGAAGGCAGAGGACACAAGGATGGAAGTACAATGTCCTCATTTAGGTGAAAAGCCTAAACTACCTTAGGAAGGATTGAGGGCTGCGGGCACAGCACCACTTATCCTTATGGAGAACCAAGTAAGGAGACTTGCAAGACAAGGCCGCCAATTCAGAAACCCTTCTGACCGATGTAATGGCAACTAGAAAAACAATTTCCAGAGAAAGCGTTAAGAGAGGAATACTCTCTGGTGTTCTCAAAGGAAGGTTCCAGAAGTACAGAGAGAACCAGATTCAAGTCCCACGGAGGAAGCGGAGGTCCAATCAGAGGAATCACGTGTCGGACCCCCTGCACAAACGTACTTACCAGTGAGTGAGCCGCTAGGGGTCGTAGGAAGAAGACAGCCAAGGCTGAAATCTGCCCCTTAATAGTGCTTAAGGAAAGTTTCTGATCTATTCCGCGCTGTGAGATTAGCAGGATCCGAGAAACTGAATATGCCCGTGGGCGCCAAGACATCTTCTCCACACATAGAGATGTATGCTTTCCAGTGCAATGGTAGATCTTCCGGAAAGAAGATTTCCAGGCCCTCAACATGGTAGAGATGACCAAATCTGACAGACCACGGTCCCTCAGTACTTGGCTTTCAATAGCATTCCGTTAAAGCCAGCGACTGTAAAGCAGAATGAAGTATGTGACCTTGAGACCGAAGGTCCTCCCGCATTGGTAGTTGCCAGGGAACGTCTGCTACCAGTCTCACGAGGTCGGCGTACCAGGGACGCCGGGGCCAGTCTGGGGCGATTAGAATCACCGGAATCCCCTCGGCCTCCACTCCGCGGAGCAGAAGAGGAAGCAAATTCATTGGAGGAAAAGCATACATTTGCCGATACTGACGCCATGGAGCCACCAACGCGTCTGCCCAGGGATCCCTGGACCTGGCCACAAACATCGACACCTTGCGATAGAGTCGAGAGGCCAGGAGATCCACATCTGGTGTGCCCCACTTCTGACAAGGAGTTAAAACACCTCCGGGTGAACCAACCATTCCCCTTGGTCCAGCATCTGGCGACTCAGAAAGTCCGCCTGCCAGTTATTACGCCCGGAATGTAAGCAGCCGATAGAGCCGGTACGCTCCTTTCGGCCCATCTCTGGATGTGAGCGACCTCCGACGCTGCGGCCGAACTCCTTGTTCCACCCTGATGGTTGACATAAGCCACCTCCATGGCGTTGTCCTACTGGATCCTGACCGGACGCCCTTGAAGCCTCTTTGACCACTTGGAGAGGCACAGTCTAACCGCTCGAAGTTCGAAGACATTGATCGGTAGGAGAGATTCTTCCGGAGTCCAGCGACCCTGGGCCGACCGAACTCCCCAGACTCCACCCCCCCAACCGGTCAGGCTGGCGTCCGCCGTGATCACAGTCCAGTGGAAAGGAAGGAAAGACTTCCCGGACTGAAGTATTGGGGATGTCAGCCACCAAGTCAGAGAGGCCCTGACTAGGCGACTTACCTGATCTGAAGATCCAAACTCAATGGGGATTTGTTTCATTTGGATAGAATCTCCTTCTGCAGCACCCGAGTATGGGATTGTGCATACGGTACTGCCTCGAAGGAGGCTACCATGAGGCCCAGAACTCTCATGCAGAAACCAAGAGACGACCAATTGCGGGACGTTAACGACCTCATTGCAGCCTGGAGTGTCTGCAACTTCTCTGGAGTCCAGAATCAGCCCCAGGTATTCTAGGCGCTGATTCAGAACTAACACCAACTTCTGGAGGTTCAGTATCCATCCAAATTCTTGGAGAGTCGGACTGGCTATAGACACGTCCTCCTCTAATGGAAGCAGCTCTCAAAAGACGATCGTCTGAGTAACCTACGACGGCAATTCCTCGCTGTCTCAGCAAAGCTAGAATAGGGGCGAGCACCCTGGTGAAAACTCTTGGTGCTGACACTAGGCCAAAGGGAAGAGTCCCAAATTGATAGTGGTCCTCGCCGATCGCAAAGCGCAGAAAACATCTGATGCCTGTCACATATGGGGACATGCAAGTAGGCGTCCTTGATGTCCAGGGACGCCAGAAAATCCCCCGGATGATTTCGCACCCTCACAAAGGCATTGAGGGCCAAGATTGGACGGACACCCTCCTTCTTTGGGACTATAAACAGAGTCAAATAGAATCCCTTAAACCCTTCCTCCAGGGGCACAGGTAAATTACACCGCACCTGAGCAAGTCTCGTACTGCTCCTATCAAAGCAGACCTACGAGCCGGAAGGAGAGGAAGATTTGAGGGAAAGAATCTGTATGGCGAACAAGAAAGAAACTCTATCTTGTACCCCGAAGCGACCACCTCGCAGACCCACTGATCGGAGAGCAGGGAGGACCACCGAGCTACAAACTCGCAAAGCCGTCCCCCCACCCTGAGTCGGGCGGGGGCAAAACCTAATGTGGTAACAAGCTTATTAGCCGTCTTTTTCGGCTTACGCACCAAGGGACACCCCTGTTTCCCAACAGGAGCCTGTCAGTCAGGGAGGATTTGACAAAAATTCTGCTTCTGCGTGGAATAAGAGGGCCCCGCTTATGGCGTGGCTGCTTTCCCATAGAGGACAATTGCTCTTACCTCCAGTGACATCTTCAATAATGTCGTCCAGTGAGGTACCAAAAAGTCTCCCATCTTAGAAGGGCAAATCTGCTAGAGCTTTTTTGGATGCTTGGTCAGCGGACCAGCATGTCACAGGCGGTGCAGTACCACCGCAAATATAGAGGCTCTGGAAATCCAGAGGGCCTCATCCAGAGTGGCATCACAGACATACACAAGGCCCTGGACCATTGGTCAGTCAGCCTTAAGCACTCTTGAGGAAGCTGATGCTCCTCAACTGTCAGTTGCAAAATCTTTGCCCATTCAATGAGTGTCTGAGGCACCAAAGCCGCAGCTAATATAGGTCGCAACTCTGACCCCAGCATGGCGAACATGAAGCTGGTCACCGTTCCAGACCTTCTATCATTAGGGCCTTTAAAAGCAGGGGTCCCCTTTATCGGGAGAGAGGTTACCCTATGTAGCCGAGAGACCGGGGGGGTCCAGAACCGGAGGAGAGGCCCATTTTTCAAAAGGCTCTCCTTTAAAAGGATAACGGTCCGCATCCTCTGACATACCAGAACCGGGGTCCTGAGCCGCAGCCAGGCCCGAATCCGAGTCAGAGCAATCCCCCAGAAGATGGCGAGGGGAGCGGGCGCCTTTTTACCCCCCTTACGTCTGCATACCGCTCTACCCTGGCAACAAATGATTCCAGGACCGCCAACAGCGTATCCATGGGAACCGCAGGCGCAGGGGCACCTTTGCTGCCTTTGGCATTTTAGGGGAAGAATTATCACCCACTGACAGCCCTCAGGGACTAAGTGAAAAGACAATTAAGAAGTCCATCCTTCTTGCTGCGCCAACCTAGGGTGTTACCCAGGGGACTCACCACCCAGAGGGAGACCACTCAGCACCGCTGCCCGCCTTCCTTGTTTACACCGCGTGTTTGTGAGGAAAAAAAAAACTGAGAACAAGCTGTGCGCAGTTCAGAAAGTCAGTGCTAGAGGCCAAACCCACTCCAAAATGGCCGCCAGACGCCTCATATAAAAGGGCGCGGACCACAAGAAAATGGCCGCTGGCAATAACGACCTGCGTCACAGCGCGGCCACGACAAAATGGCCACCAATGGAATTTTCAATGGAGAAAGGCAGGCACACAAAAAATGGCGTCGGCGCTTTAAAAAATGGCACCTGAGCACCGCGATGTAGATGAGAAGGCCGTGCAGGGACTTTTCCAGGAGACAGACTCCCCCCCTCACAGAAGTGGACCCCGGCGCCCCACGGTCCCCCATAGGGACTCGGAGCTCCCCCACAGGTACACTCCAGATCGCAGTGGGCCCTAGGGCATGAAGGGAAAGGGTGACAGAGAGCAGGGAAAGGGAGGACAGGAGAACCCCTTAATCCCGGGAATGCCCAGCTGTTCCATCCTGCCGAGACAGGAGGACCCGTACTTACCGGTCCTTGTGAGGACTTGCTGGCGCGTCCCTGACAGACCCACAACCGATGGTACGGAGTAGCTGTCGGCCCGGTCCACTGTGAGTGAGACAACAATAGCCCAGTCATATGTGGACACTGGAGCATATGCTCACCGGCCACCCCTGGAGCCATGGGGTATGTCGTGGCAGAACCAGTGCGTAGCTAAGGACTGGCACGCTTGATGGCCGGACTGGGAAGACTACAAGGATCTATAATATCCAGCCTGTACGCTTGATGGCCGGACTGGGAAGACTACAAGGATCTATAATATCCAGCCTGTCGCCCAGCCTGCAGCTGATTAAAAATGTCTTCAGGACTCTGGGCCCAAAGGGAGCCACGTCCCTCTCCTCTGCTAGGCAGTAAAAAACTGAGCTGCATGCTGAGGGGTTATGACCAGAGGGACCGCCCCCTGGGCGGGGCTGTTCAACTCTGTTAAAGTTACATGTTTTAGGATAACTAACATGTTCTGCCTAGTCCTCTCCTATGAACAGGAACATAACCCACATGTCAAGATTTAAGGAGCTGTGTCCGTCCATGGACAAAAAGAGAAATCATGTTTACTACACTCTTCATAGAAAACCCATAATGCTCAGTGACAGTAATGCAATGGGTTGCTCATTGTATTGTGTACTAGTAAAACAATGTACAGTATATAGTTCTTACAACAGTTTCTTATTTCACAGTTAAAGTGATACTATGGGTTCAATGAAAAAAAATAAAAAATAACTAACATGTCATACTCACCTCCACTGTGCAGCTCGTTTTACACAGAGTGGCCCCGAACGCCGTCTTCTGGGGTCCCTTGTATTCATTAGGGGGGATACAAGGTATTCTGTTAATGGTGGTAGTACCAGGAGAGTGACCCTGTATTCTGTGTACAGAAGCCGCTGGCACAGAACCCAAACAGGACAAGCAAGATTGCGGCTATCACTGTAGTAGCACTGACTACTACAGTGATTTTAACCTTCAGGAGCAGGAAATACAGTATGGGAAATGCATACATACACTGTGCCAAGCTGGATGTAAGTACACAATACTTAGGGCTCTTTCACACGGGGCGGATCCGTGCAGATCCGCCCCGTGAAGCTCCGCTTGCTCAGCGGGGATCGCTCCGTTGATCCCCGCTGAGCCGACGGATGACTGGGCGGTCCCCGCACACTGTGCAGGGACCGCCCTGTCAGAGCGCCGCTCTCCCCTATGGGGAATCGGATGATGACGGACCGTAGAGTCCGTTGTCATCCGATCCGCTCCGCCGACGGAAGGAAAAATAGGGTTTTCCTCCGTCACACTTTGGCGGAGCGGATGTCAGCGGACATGTCTCCGCTGACATCCGTGCCTACATAGGGGTGCATGGAGGATCCGTTTCAGGTCCGCCTAAAAAACTGACAGGCGGACCTGAACGGACCTCCGTGTGAAAGGGGCCATAGAATTCCTGCAGTTCAGTGGTAAATGTTTTTGTGCACCACCAACTGATTATTATTTCAACACTGAGTGCATGCTGGTAGGTTCTATATGCAATCTACAGATAACCCAACAGGATTTCAAAGACAAGATCTTCTGAAGTTTCCACTTCTGCCCCTCTGAAAAGACCATTGCTGCTTTAACTTCCTTTAGATAAAACAATGTATTTAAAGCATATTAAACCCAAAAATGTAATATATTTCAACTTGCCAATCATTAGATGTGGTGACTGCATTTGTTTTGTTTTTTTGGCTTTTTTCCCCCCTTTTCTTTTTACCTGGTGATCTGGCTAATAACACACTTCCTGTATTAGAGTGCTCCCCACTCTGCATGAAAGAGAACAGGGGGAACAGCAGGCAGTAACATTGACAGTCTCAGGAGGTAGTATAAGATGTACTAGCAGATTTAAATACATTAACAAGTGGAAGCCAGAGGTTTTACATAAAAAAAATTAACAGCTGATCATTGCCTCTTGGAGCAAATTGGATAACGCTTTGCCGTTTGTTTTTTGCCTTCCTCTTGATCAACTGTGGGTATAGGATTCTGTATATAGGATTGTATAATTCCCCCCCCCCCTTTTAATTAGTTGAACTATATGGACTTGTGTCTTATTTCAAACAGACTAACTATGTAATTGTAAGCACCCTTGCCCGTGTTAAATGGCTTTTGCCAACCCTATAAACTGATACAGTCTGCAAGAGCTTGGTCTTTCGAAAAACAACAGGTTTACTACTGGCTGGATCACCAGATGAAAATAAAAGAAAGACTGAAAAAGAAAATACACACATCTAAGAACTGATAAGCTGCAATATAATACATGTTTGCTTTTTGGTCTATTACTGCTTTAAGTCTTTTTGATATAGAAAACAGTGTATTTGACCAATAAAACAATTCTTGATTGGTCTAAAACTGAAGACAAAAATTAGCTGCAGCATTGAGGCATTGAACCGAGCACTCCAAAAGAAAGTCCTGAAGTGATAAAAATGTCAGCATAAGATTAAACTTCTCAACAATCACCCAGCCCAAAATAAGTTTACAGTGACCTTGGTATACACTTAAAAGTTCCCCTTTCTTTTCTACCCTCTGCAGCCTGGAAGAAAAAGCAATGCATTTAATCTAATGATGGTTGATACCAGTAAGGTAGCACAGTTCTGGAATCAGGTGCACAGCGAGGGGAGCATCAGTTGCATCCTTCTTCTTAACTTTCATGGTACTGACCAGCATGGGTTGGAATAAATCAGTCAGCTCTAAATTGTATTGCTGGAAAGAAAGAAGACAGAGCCCAATACATTCAGATTATTTCATTTATGTATATGTTACCATTACCCCTTTCATGACTAAGCCTATTTCTGACATTTGTTGCTTACAAGTTAAAATCCATATTTTTTGCTAGAAAATTACTTGGAACCCCCAAACATTATATATATTTTTTTAGTAGAGAATCTAGAGAATAAAATGGTGATTGTTGCAAAATTATGTCACACGGTATTTGTGCAGCGGTCTTTCAAAAGCAATTTTTGGGAAAAAAGACACTTTCACGAATTAAAAAAAAACTAAACAGTAAAATTAGCCCAATTTTTTTGTATAATGTGAAAGATGATGTTACGCCGAGTAAATAGATACCAAACATGTCACGCTTTGAAATTACACACACTAGTGGAATGGCGACAAACTACGGTACCTAAAAATCTCCATAGGCGACGCTTTCAAAAAAAATAACGGTTACCAGATTAGAGTTACAGAGGAGGTCTAGTGCTAGAATACCTCACATGTGTGATTTGATCACTTTTATTGCTCACAAGAAATGTAAACATTCCTTGTGAGAGTAATAGGTGGTGACAGGTACTCTTTATGTAGGGATCGGGGGTCTAAAAGACCTTAAATCCCTCCTTTGCACTTCAAAGTATTCGAATACTGTATTTTTTTTTTTTTTTAAACGGCGCCATTGGCAGCCGAGTAAACCGGAAATGACGTCGCTTCAGTGTATACATACAGGAGACTGGAACAAAGCCATTTCTGGCTTCGTGCCAGTCTGTCTCTAGACGCCGGAATTGCGGTTCGCGGATCAGGAGGCCCGCTAAGAACGGCGGAAGGGGGGGGATGTCCCCTTCCGCTCCTCCGGTATAACAGCCAAGCGGCTTTTAGCGCTTGGCGCCAAAGGGTTAAACTTCACAGCAATTTACAACCCCTGCAAAAAAAAAAAAAAATTAGGATGTCATTGCTGTTCTTTCCTTTTGAAACTGTTAGTTCACTGGCTGTTGTAACACTACCTTCACCCCAGATTTACACATTTTTCAAATTGAATACAATTAGAAATGTGTGGGTGAGAGATGTATGAATCCATCCTATGTGCAAAACATTTATAAATAGACCACCAAGTAATGAATAACTCAATTAATATATGCAGCTCTTCCAGAAAACAAATTCCATTACACGCTCAGTGTGGTGGGATTGTTTTGTGGAAGCGCTGCATATATTTCATTTCTACATTTACTTTATATCGGGTGCTATGTGCAGATCCCTACTTTTATCAATTCTTGTTTTTTAGATTTTTCATAGTTTAATCTTTTTCACCGAGCACGAACACTAAAAGGCTGGTTTCACACTGGGGCGGCGTCGGCGATAAAGCGCCTCTATTCTTAGCGGCGCTTTACCGTCGTTTTTGCGGAGGTATTCGGCCGCTAGCGGGGAGCTTTTAACCCCCGCTAGCGCCCGAAAAAGGGTTGAAACCACCCACAAAGCGCTGCTGCAGCAGCGCTTTGCCGGCGGTATAGCTGCGCTGCACCATTGATTTTAATGGGTAGGAGCAGTGGAGGAGCGGTATACACACCGCTCCCTCACCGCTCCAAAGATGCTGCTAGCAGGACTTTTTTTTAGCATCCTGCCAGCGCACCGCTCCTGTGTGAAAGCCCTCGGGCCTTTCACAGTGGAGAGACAGGAGCGGCTCTTTCAGGGCGCTTTGCAGGTGGTATTTTTAGCGCTATAGTGCCTGCAAAGCACCCCAGTGTGAAAGTGTCAAAACATTTTCTATAGTTTTTCTGCATTTTTAATCTATTTTAAATTTTTCTCCCGTGATCCCCTTCAGCCTCTTCCAAACAGCAGCTGTTTGTATGTACTCACTTAATGTTAGCTGCACATAATAGTTCTGGACTATCTGATAATATATCAACAAGTCAGACAGGGAGCAAGCAGGCAGCTCATAGTCTCCACCAGAAGGGTATTTGGTGACAAAGCAGGAGCACAATTGGGAGACAGTTGCCACTCTATATCAGGAATGCCTGAACAAGGAGCTTCATTGTATGAGCAGCAGGAATTTTTATGGAAATTGTAGAGTTAAAGAGATTTAAAACAACTTTTGATATGATATTAACATGATAACCATTTACTGACCGCCCCATAGCAGATTTACTGCTACGGGGTGGCCTTTCTGTGGAGAATCACGTACAGTGCCTTGCAAAAGTATTCACCCCCATTAGCTTTTTACCTATTTTGTTACTATTACAGTCTTTGGTTGTGTTTTTAATCTGAATTATATGTGATGGATCAGAACACAATAGTCTAAGTTTGTGAAGTAAAATTAGAAAAATATATACATAAAACTATATTTCAGAAATAAAAAACGTATAATTGGCATGTGCGTATGTATTCACCCCCTTTGTTATGAAGCCCATAAAAAGCTATGGTGCAACCAATTACCTTCAGAAGTCACATAATTAGTGAAATTATGTCCCCTTGTGTGCAATCTAAGTGTCACATAATCTAAGTGTTACATATACGCACCTTTTTGAAAGGCCCCAGAGGCTGCAACACCTAAGCAAGAGGCACCACTAACCAAACACTGCCATGAAGACCAAGGAACTCTCCAAACAAGTAATGGACAATGTTGTTGAGAAGTACAAGTCAGGGTTATGTTATGAAAAAAATATCAAAATCTTTGATGATCCCTAGGAGCACCATCAAATCTATCATAACCAAATGGAAAGAACATGGCACAACATCAAACCTGCCAAGAGACGGCTGACACACAAAAACTCACGGGCCAGGAAAGAGGGCATTAATCAGAGAGGCAGCAGAGAGACCTAAGGTAACACTGCACTGGAGGAGCTGCAGAGTTCCACAGCAGAGACTGGAGTATCTGTACATAGGATGACAATAAGCCATACGCTCCATAGAGTTGGGCTTTATGACAGAATGACCAGAAGAAACCCATTACTTTCAGCAAAAAACTAAATACAGGGATATTCTTGAGCAAAACCTGTAACACTCTGTGTGTGATTTGAGGCTAGGACGGAGGTACACCTTCCAGCAGGACAATGACCCCAAACACACTTTAGTGGTTTAAGGGGAAACATGTAAATGTGTTGGAATGACCTAGTCAAATCCCAGACCTCAATCCAATACAATATCTGTGGTCAGACTTAAAGATTGCTGTTCACAAGCGCAAACCATTCAACTTGAAGGAGCTGGAGCAGTTTTACAAGGAGGAAAAAAGCATGCATGCTCGGAAACAATTCGACGCATGCTCGGAAGCATTGAACTTCTTTTTCTTGGATCGTCGTAGTGTTGTACGTCACCGCGTTCTTAACGTTCGAAAGTTCAGAGAACTTTTGTGTGACCGTGTGTATGCAAGCCAAGTTTGAGTGGAATTCCGTCTGAAAAACCATCAAACTTTTTTCAGACGGAAATTCCGCTCGTATGTACAGGGCATTTTCCAAAGCGACTTGGAGCTGTGATAGCCGCAAAAGGTGGCTCTACAAAGTATTGACTCTAGGGGGGTGAATAGTTATGCACATTGACCTTTTCTGTTATTTTGTGCTATTTGTTGTTTGCATCACAATTTAAAAAAAAGAAAAAAAAAAAAACACATCTTCAAAAGTTGTGGTCATGTTCTGTAAATTAAAGGGACACTAAAGGTTCAGTTATTTTTAAATTTTTTTAAATAACAAACATGTTATACTTACCTCCACTGTGCAGCTAATTTTGCACAGAGTGGCCCCGATCCTGGTCTTCTGGGGTCCCTCGGAGGCTGTCTCGGCTCCACCCCGCAAGAACTAACCCCCTTCATGGGAGCTCTCTCCCATGGGGGTTAGTTCTTGCGGGCGTGCTTCCGTGATACAGCTATAGCCGCCGACTGTATCACTCGGCCCCGCCCCCGCGTCATTGATTTGATTGACAGCAGCGGGAGCCAATGGCTGCGCTGCTATCAATCAACCAATGAATGAGCCGAGAAGCCGCATGGCGCGGAACTTTCGAGGGGTCAGGTAAGTAAACGGGGGCTTGGGGGGGGGGGGGGCGCTAATCCTCAGATGTTTTTTCACCTTAATGCATAGAATGCATTAAGGTGAAAAAACATGTACCTTTACAAGCCCTTTAAATGATGCAAATCCTCAAACAATCCATATTAATTCCAGGTTGTTAGGCAACAAAACACAAAAAATGCCGGGGGGGGGGGGGGATACTTTTGCAAGGCACTGTATATACACATGATTCTGCACTTCTGGGTAGGGGGTGCACACAGCAGTAGTGCACTGCTTCTACTGTGATTAGTCACAGCAGAGGCTGATCAGCAGGTGCCAGTCGATGAATATCTGCCGGCAACTGCTGATCGTCGAGGAGAGAAGCTGGACGGAGTTCTGCATATGTAAACAATGCAGAGCTACATCCTGCCAGCGGCGATGTGATGGATTTATTTTCCCTGCAAAACGAGGAAAGAAATTCCATCACATCCCTTAGTAAAAGCAGCACACATAATACACAAAAACGATGGCTAGGCAAACATTTAACTCTTTGATCGCCCTAGATGTTTAACCCATTCCCAGGTAGTGTCATTAGTACAGTGCATAATTTTAGTACTGATCACTATATTAGTGTCACTGGTTCACATTACGTGTCAGTTAGCGGCAGACTGTCCGTTGCAATATCACAGTCCGGCTATAAGTTGCTGATTGCTGCCATTACTAGTATAAAAATATATATAATATATATATATAAAATATATATATAATATATAAATATATATATATATATATAAATTCTAGTATATATCCCATCTTTTGTAGACGCTATAACTTTTGCGCAAACAAATCAATATACGCTTATTGGGATTTAAAAAAATAAATAAATATGCAGCAGAATAAATATTGGCCTAAATTTAGGAAGAAATTTGATTTAATTTTTTTTTTTTTTTAATGGATGTGTTTTATAACTGAAATGAAAAAATATATTTTCTTCAAAATGTCTTTTTTTTTGCTTTGTTTATACAAAAAATCAAAACCGCAGAGGTGATCAAATCCTACCAAAAGAAAACTATACGTGCAACTGTTTTTGCCATTTGTGAGCAACTAACTGTGGCCAAGGAGCCCTGTGCTGACAGACATGGATAACTGCGTCTGCCTCTGACCAGTCACTGACGTGTACAGGGCTCAGCGGCTGCAGCTAGAAGTTCACAGGTGACAAAAACTATATGATATACAAAAAAGGGAATGTGCTGAAGAAAGGACAGCCTACCATGTTCTCTGGTGACATGATAAAAAGCATCACAAGCATAAGGGAGTATGGTCATAGCAAAGATACCTTATTTAACCACTTAAGGCCTGGAAGGAATTGCCCCCTTAATGTCCACGCCATCTTTTGCGATACGGCACTGCCGAGGTCTCTCTCTGAGATTTGTTGTTTACAAGTTAAAAACATTTTTTTTTTGCTAGAATTTTTTTTCGAACCCTGAAACATTTTACATTTTTACACCCTAGAGAATAAAATGGTGGTCGTTGCAATACTATGTCACACCGTATGTGCGCAGAGATTTTACAAGCGCACTTTTTTTTGGAAAAAATACACTTTTTTTAATTAAAAAATAAGACAACAGTAAAGTTAGCCCAACTTTTTTTTTTATATTGGGAAAGATGATGTTATGCCAAGTAAATTGATACCCAACATGTCACGCGTAAAAGTTGCGCCCACTCGTGGAATGGCAACAAATTTTTACCCTTAAAAATCTCCATAGGCGACGTTTAAAAAAAGAGGAGGTCTAGGGCTAGAATTATTGCACTCGCTCTACCGATCGCGGCGATACCTCTCGTGTGGTTTGAACAGAGTTTTCATATGCGGGAGCTGCTCACGTATGCGTTCGCTACTGCACGTGAGCCCGGCGGGGCGGAGCACGTTTAATTTTTTTATTTTGTTCTTATTTATTTTATTTTTACACTGTTCTTTTTTTTAAAAAAAAGTTGTGTCACTTTTATTCCTATTACAAGGAATGTAAACAAAAAAAAAGCACCTCTTAAATATGAGATCTGGGGTCAAAAAGACCTCAGATCTCATATTTTCACTAAAATGCAATAAAAAAAAAAAGAAAAAAATTAAGAGCTATGGGCAGAAGTCACGTTTTGACGCTGATTCCGCCCTGCGATGGTATGGAGACGGGAGGGGACCATCTTCCCCTCACTCATCTCCATACCAAGCACGAGAGCAGACCTGATCGCCTCCGCCGCTGCCGACGGCTCCGGTAAGCGGCAGGAGCACGGGAGAGTGGCAGGAGGGAGCCCTCTCTCGCCGCCGATAAAAGTGATCTTGCGGCGAATCCGCCCCAGAGACCACTATTATCGGAAACTGGACCGCCCGCTGAAGAAGAGGATACCTGGGTTATGGCAGCTAGCTAGCTGCTGCCATAACAAACATAGCCTTCTTCAAAGTGCCGACGTATATCGGCGTGCGGCGGTCCCGAAGTGGTTAACTGACAATTGCGTGGTCGTGCGACGTTGTAACCAAACAAAATTTATGTCCTTTTTTCCCACAAATAGAGCTTTCTTTTCGTGGTATTTGATCACCACTGTGGTTTTTATTTTTTTTCCGCTATAAACAAAAAAAAGAGCAACAATTTTGGGAAAAATATATATGTCTTTTGCTTTTTGTTATTATAAATATCGCGCCCCCCCCCCCCCCCCCCCAAAATAGGATTTTTTGTACTCACCGTAAAATCCTTTTCTCGTTCGTCCATGGACGGACACAGCCTTCTCAATTCTTGACGTGTGGGTTATGTTCCTGTTCATAGGAGAGGACTAGGCAGAAAATGTTAGATAATTAAAAACACATGTTACAATAATCAGAGATGAACAGCCCCGTCTAGGGGGCGGTCCCTCCAGACATAACCGTCCGCCACTGCAGTCAGCAGCTCAGTTCGTAGCAAGCAGTACAAACCTGAAAAAAGGAGGGGTAGGTGCTGTGTCCGTCCGTGGACGAACGAGAAAAGGATTTTACGGTGAGTACAAAAAATCCTATTTTCTCTTTTTGGACGGACACAGCCTTCTCAATTCTTGACGTGTGGGACGTCCCCAAGCAGTGTAAAAAAAATGAGGGGTGGGAAGAGTATCAAAAAACAACCAATTTCACCCCAAACCAGCAGAGCTCCTCAACGGAGGAGTTGCAACCTCAAACAGCCGCCTGCAAAACCTTGCGGCCGAAGGAAGCATCAGAAGATGCACTCACATCAACCTTGTAAAATTTAAAAAATGTATGCACGCACAACCAAGTCGCCGCCTTGCACACCTGTGAGACAGACGCTTGATGTCGGAAAGCCCAGGAAGCACCAATTGCCCTGGTTGAATGTGCCGTGACCGGAAAGGGAGGCGCCCGCCCCTTAAGGGCATAGGCCTGGATGACGGTCTGCCTGATCCACCGAGAAATGGTGGCCGACGAGACCGCCAGGCCCTTTTGTGGACCAGACACCGACACAAACAATGAGTCAGACCTCCGAAATGGAGCCGTAGCAGACAGGTACACCCGCAAGGCCCGTACCACGTCTAAGTTATGGAGCGCAGTCTCCCTGGGACGTGATGGTCGAGGACCCAAGGACGGCAGCACAATGTCCTCATTCAGGTGAAAAGCCGAAAACACCTTCGGAAGGAAGGAAGGCTGCGGGCGTAGCATCACTTTATCCTTATGGAGGACCAAGTATGGTGACTTGCAAGACGAGGCCGCCAATTCAGAAACCCTTCTGACCGATGTAATGGCCACTAGAAAGGTCACCTTCTGTGATAGTGTCAATAGAGGAATCTCTCTGATGTTCTCAAAAGGAGGTTCTTGAAGAATCAAGAGCACCAGATTTAAATCCCATGGAGGAAGAGGTGGTCTAATAGGGGGAGCCACATGTCGAACCCCTTGCACAAAAGGACCCACCAGGGAATGGGATGCCAAAGGCCGTTGAAGGAAAACAGCCAAGGCTGAAATCTGACCTTTAATGGTGCTTAAGGCAAGTTTCTGATCCACACTACGCTGTAAAAACAACAGGACCCTGGAAAGCAAGTACGTCCGTGGACACCACTCCATCTGTTCACACATAGAGATTTATGCCTTCCAAGTACGATGGTAGATCTTCCTGGAAGAAGATTTTCTTGCCCTCAGCATGGTTGAAATGACCGAATCCGAAAGACCTCGGTCCCTTAGTACCTGGCTTTCAATAGCCATGTCGTTAAAGCCAGCGACTGTAAAGCAGGATGAAGTATGGGACCTTGAGACAGAAGGTCCTCCCGCATCAGCAGCCGCCAGGGTGCATCTGCCACCAGGCATATGAGGTCGGCGTACCAAGGAGGCCGGGGCCAATCTGGAGGGATTAGAATGACTGAGATCCCCTCGGTCTCCACTCACGAGGAAGCAACTTTAGTTGGGGATAGGCATAAATTAGCCGATACTGACCCCACGGGGCCACCAACGCGTCTGTTGCATCTGCCCAGGGATCTCTGGACCTGGCCACGAACCTTGACACCTTGTGATTGAGTCGAGAAGCCATGAGATCCTCTTCTGGCGTGCACCATCTCCAGCAAAGGAGCTGAAACACCTCCAGATGTAGTGACCATTTGTCAGGAAAGGCATTTACATAATCTGCCCGGCAACAGCAGCATCAAAAGAATGCCTGCTTTTGGAGGAACTGTTCGGCGCATGCGCGTGCGCGATAGCGCAACGGGTGCGCGCGCCCGCGGGAGCGCGCACGCACGCACGGTGACGGCGCTTGGCGCCAGAATCGGTATTTAAACTCCCCTGTCATGCTGCCCAGTGCTGTCTGGTCTACAGCGTTTCCGGAGACCCCTGCTGATTGATACCCCGCTGCTGAACTTCCTACCTGATCCGGCTTCCCTCTGTGTATCCTGTTTGCTGCCTGCCCTTCTGATCCCGGCTTGCCTTGACGACTCTTTTGCTTATCCCTCTAACCTGATTTCTGCCTGCCCAACGAACTGACCCGGCCTGGACTCTGACTCCCGTTTTGGATCCCGCTTTTGTACCTAAACCAGCCTGCCAGTGTTTGACCCGGTCTGCCCTCACCTGCTCTGCCACGAGTGTTCCACTACTGCACCCTGCCGTGGACTACAGCTTCTGCTCAAGGCCCCTACTCAGCTTACCAGTCAGGCACTTGTGCCCTCTGCCCTCGCGAGCTCCTGTTCCCTCTACCAGAGCCTCGTGAATCAGAGGCTACGAGAAGCCGCTCCCTGCACATTGGGCTCGTCTACCAGGTACGTGACAGTACCAGACAGCCATGTCCGAGCCCACGCAGGGAGCCTCTCCAATGGAGGACTTGTGCCGCCACCTGGACGGACTTACCTCGGCCGTCAGAAGTTTGCAAGAGGGGTACACCCGTCTGGAGGAACAAGTCCGGACCTTATCCACCCCGGCCTCTGGAGCTTCTCTTACGCCATCTGTGGTAATGCTGCCACCAGAACCTAGGGTCCCCACTCCGGAAAGATTCTCGGGGGACCGCAGCAAATACAGGGCCTTCCGTAACGCCTGCGAACTGTTCTTTGCGTTACAGCCCCGGACATTCTCGCTTGAATCCACCAAGGTGGGTTTTGTCATTTCCCTACTTTCAGGAGAACCCCAGACGTGGGCCCATCGTCTCTTGGAACACAAGGACATCTGCCTGGACCTGCTAAGTTCCTTCCTTCAAGCAATGGACCTCCTCTATGAGGACCCCCTTCAGGCGGCCACTGCAGAAGCCGCATTATGCTCCCTACAACAAGGCCGCAGGGCCGTGGAAGATTACGTGTCCGAATTCCGGCGTTGGAGCGCGGATACTAACTGGAATGACGCTGCCCTGCGTCACCAGTTCCGCCTAGGCCTCTCGGAACCTCTTAAGGATGAACTGGCCCGGGTGGACATCCCCGCAACGCTTGACGCTCTGATTCTGCAGGCTACCCAAATCGACAGACGGCTAAGGGAACGAAGGGCAGAACGCACCACGGGCCCTTCTCGCCCTGTCTGGATGCTTCCCCATGTGTTTAACCCAAACCTTCCTCACTCCGCTCCTCCGGCGTTCGCTCATACGCCCACCGACGTTCCAGAGCCCATGCAGCTTGGTTTGCTTCGACCCTCGCTTACTCCCGAGGAGCGTCAACGCCGGCGGAACAACAACCTCTGCCTGTACTGTGGCGAACCGGGACACTACGTGAGGTCCTGTCCCGCCAAGTCCCGTAAGTCTTCCTCTGTTTATTCTACCTGCTCACCTGTTTCATTTGATAACGCAACTCATCTGGCTGTTTCAATTTCCCTACAGCTTCCAGGAGGGAATATCCAAGCTACCGCCCTAATTGACTCCGGAGCGTGTAGCGGCTTTATGGATGCATCTTTCGCCAGCAAGTTCCGAATCCCCCTACAACCCAGAGCTAAGGGCCTATCCCTCCATCTGGCCGATGGATCAGCCATCAAATCCGGGCCTGTTACCCAGGAGACGGCCCCTCTGGACACAATCATCTCCAATAGCCACCGGGAATGGCTTTGCCTGGACATTATTGAGTCCCCCTTATTTCCCATTATACTGGGTATGCCATGGCTGAGGGCTCACAACCCCAAGATTGACTGGACTACTGGAAAGATCAGCTTCCGCTCTCCTTATTGCCGCCAGCACTGCCTATCAAAAAACACTGATACGCTTTCTTCATTACTGTGTCTCGATGCTGATACCGAGACCCGCCAATCCGTCCCCAAAGCATACCACACCTTTCTGGATGTGTTCAGCAAGAAAGGTGCAGAGACATTACCCCCACACAGGCCCTACGACTGCCCGATTGAACTCCTCCCTGGGGCAGAGGTACCGTTCGGGAGGATCTTCCCGCTGACCGAATTGGAGCTGGGGACTCTCAAAACTTACATTGATGATAATCTGAAAAAAGGGTTCATCCGCCCTTCCACCTCACCGGCAGGAGCGGGGATATTCTTTGTCGAGAAGAAGGACCACTCACTACGCCCTTGCGTAGACTACCGTGAGCTTAACAAGATTACGATCAAGAATCGTTACCCCCTTCCTCTGGTTCCTGAACTCTTCCAGAGACTCGGAACCGCTTCTATATTCACCAAATTAGACCTACGTGGGGCCTACAACCTAGTCCGGATTCGAAGCGGGGATGAATGGAAGACCGCCTTCCGTACCCGATTCGGGCATTTTGAATACCGTGTGATGCCCTTCGGTCTATGCAACGCCCCAGCTACATTTCAACATTTTGTGAATGAGGCCTTCAGAGACTATCTTGACCTGTTCGTTATCGTCTATCTAGACGACATCCTAATTTTCTCTCCCTCTCTGTCCATCCATCGGGAACATGTTGGGAAGGTACTAACCCGACTCCGTCAACACGGTCTGTATGCGAAGCCTGAAAAATGTGTCTTCGAGCAGCAAAGCATCCAATTCTTAGGGCTGATTATCTCCGTGGAAGGCATCAAGATGGACCCACAAAAGGTCTCCGCCATCCTGGATTGGCCAGCCCCTACGGACAAGAAAGGGATCCAGCAGTTTGTGGGGTTCGCGAATTTCTATCGCAAATTTATCCGGGGTTTTTCCACCATCATCGCCCCCATCACCAGCCTGACAAAACAAGGCACGCGCTTCAACTGGACCCCTGAGGCTCAGGCTGCATTCTCTACCCTCAAGGGTCAGTTCATCTCAGCCGCTGTCCTAAGACACCCAGACCCAGCCCTGCCCTATACCCTAGAAGTCGACGCCTCAGAGATTGCCGTGGGAGCAGTACTCTCCCAGAGGCAGGGTCCCAAGGCCCTGTTACACCCTGTAGCTTTCTTTTCTCGTAAATTGTCCGAAGCAGAAAGAAACTACGATGTCGGGGACAGAGAATTACTCGCAATTAAGGCAGCACTGGAGGAATGGCGCTACTTGCTGGAGGGGGCAGCACACCCCATTTTGGTCTACACAGACCACAAGAACCTGGAGTACTTGAAAACCGCCAAGAGACTAAGACCACGTCAGGCTAGGTGGGCACTTTTTTTTACCAGGTTCTCATTTCACATTACTTACAGGCCCGGGTCGAAGAACACAAAACCTGATGCACTTTCCCGGATGTTCAGTGAACCTCAAACCTCGTCACCCCCGGACACCATCCTGACGCCTGGAAACTTTCTTTTATTACAAGAAGACGTACTATCTCAGATCAAACGAGCTTACACAAGTGAATTACACCTACCGGACGTTACCTTACAGCGGAGAAATGACCTGCTGTGGTTCCAGGACAGGATTTTCGTACCTCAACAAGCACGAGTCAAGGTCCTTAAGTCTTGCCACGACCATGAACTGGCTGGCCATTTCGGTATCCGCAAGACATCTGAACTTCTTCAGCGCATGTTTTGGTGGCCTCGCCTATTGAAGGACTGTAGAGACTACGTGGATTCATGCGCCGTTTGCACCCGAAACAAGGGCAGCAAGGCCAAAGCATGGGGACTATTAAAACCCCTACCCATTCCAGAAAGACCCTGGAGAATGATTTCCATGGATTTTATTGTTGAGTTACCTCCATCCGAAGACTGCACTACCATTTTTGTGGTAGTAGACAGACTATCCAAAATGGCACACCTTCCACTCCTGAAACCGCAAGACTGTTCATCAAGGAAATAGTAAGGCTGCACGGTATCCCTTCAAACATCGTATCCGATCGAGGAGTGCAGTTTACGTCCAGATTTTGGAGAGCACTTTGTGGATCCTTAAAAATTGACCTGTGCCTTTCTTCGGCTTATCACCCGCAGACCAATGGGCAGACTGAACGAACCAATCAGACGCTCGAACAATATCTACGCTGTTTCTCAGGCTTTTCTCAGGACGATTGGGTACCCTTACTACCTCTTGCCGAGTTTGCGTACAACAACTCTGTCCACTCAGCTACCAAACAGTCCCCCTTTTTCGCAAACTACGGTTTCCACCCCTTGTTCCTATCCAATAATATACCGGAATGTGCAGTTCCAGCCGCCCAAGAGACTCTGAACTTCTTTAACGATAACAACAAACTACTACAAGAAACAATGGCAAGGACCCAGAAATATAACAAAGAGATATTCGACAGGAGGAGGAGGGGGGAGCTTAACCTAGTGCCCGGAGACCAAGTCTGGCTGTCCACGGTGAACTTGAAATTAGCATGCCCTTCCAAGAAATTGGGCCCCAAATTTGTGGGCCCCTTCCCTGTTTTAAGACGGATTAACGATGTGGCTTATGAGTTGAAACTGCCGGAATCCTTCCGGATACACCCGGTGTTCCATGTGGCCCTACTCAAACCTGCAGTTCCAGATCCATTCTCCGATCGGGGTATAGGCCCCCCAGAACCAGTACTAATCAATGGGGAGGAGGAGTTCGAGGTCGAATCCATCCTAGACTGCAGGAGGAGGCGCAACCAAACCCAGTACTTGGTAAAATGGAAGGGCTATGGCCCAGAAGAAAATTCCTGGGAACCAGAGACTAACATCCACGCAGAGACTAATTCTGGCCTTCAAAAGATCCCACCCAGTTAAGATGGCCCAGTTGGGCATCCGGAGGCTGCCCGTTGGAGGGGGCAATGTCAGGAAAGGCATTTACATAATCTGCCCGGCAACAGCAGCATCAAAAGAATGCCTGCTTTTGGAGGAACTGTTCGGTGCATGCGCGATAGCGCAACAGGTGCGCGCGCACGTGCGCGCGCCCGCGGGAGCGCGCACGCACGCACGGTGACTGCGCTTGGCGCCAGAATCGGTATTTAAACTCCCCTGTCATGCTGCCCAGTGCTGTCTGGTCTACAGCGTTTCCTGAGACCCCTGCTGATTGATACCCCGCTGCTGAACTTCCTACCTGATCCGGCTTCCCTCTGTGTATCCTGTTTGCTGCCTGCCCTTCTGATCCCGGCTTGCCTTGACGACTCTTTTGCTTATCCCTCTAACCTGATTTCTGCCTGCCCAACGAACTGACCCGGCCTAGACTCTGACTCCCGTTTTGGATCCCGCTTTTGTACCTGAACCAGCCTGCCAGTGTTTGACCCGGTCTGCCCTCACCTGCTCTGCCACGAGTGTTCCACTACTGCACCCTGCCGTGGACTACAGCTTCTGCTCAAGGCCCCTACTCAGCTTACCAGTCAGGCACTTGTGCCCTCTGCCCTCGCGAGCTCCTGTTCCCTCTACCAGGGCCTCGTGAATCAGAGGCTACGAGAAGCCGCTCCCTGCACATTGGGCTCGTCTACCAGGTACGTGACACCATTCCCCCTGGTCTAGCATCTGGCCTGGCGACTCAGATAGTCTGCCTGCCAGTTTTCTACGCCCGGAATGTAAACGGCCGACAGAGCCGGCACACTTCTTTCTGCCCACCGTAGGATGTGAGCGACTGGCTGCAGCCAAGCTCCTTGTTCCCCCCTGATGGTTGACATAAGCCACTGCTGTGGCGTTGTCTGACTGGATCCTGACTGGATGCCCTTGTAGTCTCAGTGACCACTTGGAGAGACACAGCCTGATCGCCCGGAGTTCCAGGACATTGATCGGCAGACAGGATTCGTCCCGAGTCCAGCGACCCTGGGCCGACTGGACTCCCCAGACCCTGTGAGGCTGGCGTCCGTCGTAATCACAGTCCAATGCAAAGGAAGGAACGACTTCCAAGACTGAAGAGCCGGGGATCTCAGCCACCAACTCAGAGAAGCCCTGACCAGGTGACTTACCTGAATCTGACGATCCAGAGACAATGGAGATTTGTTCCATTTGGACAGGATCTCCTTCTGCAAGACTCAAGTGTCAAAAAATAGGAGGTTGTGAAAAACAGGTCTGGTGTGATGTAGCCAACATCCCTAACTGATACAATACAAAAGTTTCCCCTCACAGGGCGGGACTTTATAGGCATGAATTTACATAACCACTAGGGTAGAGTATAAAAATAGTTTATTATAAAATTAGAAAATGTAAATACATTTACATTTCTAATTTTGTAATAAACTATTTTTATACTCTACCCTAGTGGTTATGTAAATTCATGCCTATAAAGTCCCGCCCTGTGAGGGGAAACTTTTGTATTGCAAGACTCAAGTGTGGAATTGGGCATACGGTACTGCCTCGAAGGAGGCTACCATTAGACCCAGACGACCATTTGCGGGATGTCAACAACCTCACCGCACTGGAGAGTCTGCAACTCCTCCAAAGGAAGGAAGACTCTCGCCTCCTTGGAGTCCAGAATTAAACCTAGGTACTCCAGACGCAGAGTCAGAATCAGGACCGACTTCTGAATGTTTAACACCCAACCGAAGTCTCGGAGGGTCTGAAAGACAATAGACACATCTTCCTCTAAGTCTGAGCCAGAAGCTGCTCTCAGAAGAAGATCGTCTAAGTAGCCCACGATGGCGATGACTCGCTGTCTTAGCAAAGCCAGAATCGGGGCGAGCACCTTGGTAAAAACCCTCGGTGCTGACGCTAGTCCAAAGGGAAGAGCCACAAATTGATAATGGTCTTCGCCGATAGCAAAGCGCAGAAATCTCTGGTGTCCTGCGCAGATGGGGACATGCAAATATGCGTCCTTGATGTCCAAGGATGCCAGAAAGTCCCCCGGATGGAGCGCAGCATGCGGAACTTCCGAACCTTTACAAAGACATTCAAGGCTTTCAAGTCCAAGATTGGACGGACTCCGTCCTTCTCCGGAACCACGAACAGATTCGAATAAAAAATTCTTCTGGACTCTGGGCCCAAAGGGAGCCATGTCCTTCTCCTTTGCTAGGTAGAAAAAAACTGAGCTGCTGACTGCAGGGCGGAGGGTTATGTCTGGAGGGATGGCCCATCTCTGATTATTGTAACATGTGTTTTAATTATCTAACATGTTCTGCCTAGTCCTCTCCTATGAACAGGAACATAACCCACACGTCAAGAATTGAGAAGGCTGTGTCCGTCCATGGACGAAAAGAGAAAAATTATTTCTTCCTCAGTTTAGGCCGATATGCATTCTTCTACATATTGTTTTGGGGGGGGGAAATCGCAATAAGCGTATATTAACTACTTAAGCCCCGGACCATTTTGTTGCTAAAGGACCAGGCCCCTTTTTGCGATTCGGCACTGCATCGCTTTAACTGACAATTGCGCGGTCTTGCGACGTGGGACCCAAACAAAATTGACGTCCTTTTTTCCCACAAATAGAGCTTACTTTGGTGGTATTTGATCACCTCTGCGTTTTTATTTTTTGCGCTATAAACAAAAATAGAGCGACAATTTTGAAAAAAATGCAATATTTTTAACTTTTTGCTATAATAAATATCCCCCAAAAATATATAAAGAAACATAATTTTTCCTCAGTTTAGGCTGCTACGTATTCTTCTACATATTTTTGGTAAAAAAAAAAACGCAATAAGTATTTGATTGGTTTGCGCAAAAGTTATAGCGTCTAAAAAATAGGGGATAGTTTTATGGCATTTTTATTAATATTTTTTTTTTTTACTAGTAATGGCGGCGATCAGAGATTTTTATCGTGACTGCGACATTATGGTGGACGACGTACATCTACGACGATTCGCCAACCTGTCGCAGTATAACTGCGGAGGCTGGTCCTTAACTGGTTAAAAGAGAAGTAAAGATTATTATTTTTTTGGGAGATTCATACTTACCTCGGTGAATGGCTCTACACTGAGAACCGAGCGATCGGAAGGTGATTGATCTGATCAGTCACCTGATATAAGTAAACCGAACACTCTATCCCTTGCTTGTGATAGAGATAGTATACCTGCATTGTTCCTGATCAAGCCTCCCTTTGTCTGCCCTGCTTTTCTAATCTGGATTTCCCTGTGCATGACATGGATCGGATATTGGACTATTCCCTGAACTCAGCCTGCCCTTTACCTGGACTGTCATAGAACCAAGCTATCTGTCTGCTAAACTGTAAGTATCTGTTTGCTTTGCACAGTTCGCGTCTGCCTTGGCGTGGTGGCCAGACACTTTAGCATTGTGTAAAAGGTCCTAGGGGGCAACCAAGTACCGATAGGCCTGGTTGTCTTGAGGGAAAGGGGGCTGCTATAGGTGAAGCACACAGTAGCTAGCTATAGTGTCTGACCACCTGCGTTTGGGTAGACGTGACATTCGTGAAATCCGTGAGCAGAGAGCTGCAGACTGTCAGTCACAGCTCTCTGCTCTGCCCCCTCCTTGCTCATTGGAGTGTTGGGCTGTGGAGGGACTGGAGCAGACGTCTCAGGCTCTCAGCAGCTCGCTGTGAGGCTGAGACGTGTGTCAGTCCAGGCAGCTGGCGGATCCAGACTCCGTGGTCGGGATGAAGTAGTGCCTGGACTGAAATGGGTCACAGGAGTGCAAAACGAATTGCACTACTGTGATCCATAGGAAAAGTACAGCCCAACGAGCTTTGGCTATACTTCTCCTTTAATGTACTCTCTATGCAGACAGTTTCATGGTAGTCATTTCAGATTTATCATGGGATTACCACAGCATCCTGATAGATTTTTATTTATTTTATTTTTATTATTTCCTCATAACCTCCTTACATGACATGCCCCAAAGATGATTAGCTACAGGTCAAATTTTATGAATTCCTCCACATGTGACTGCTTAGTAGGATTAGGAGGACCCCTGCCCACCCCAAACATTTATTATGAATTATACGTCATGTACACTAAAGCTCCTAAACTTGAGTAGTGTGTACCTGTTTATAATAGTCCACATAAGTAATCTCACTGCCGTCCTTCTTTCGGAATGGGTCTGATGGCTTGGTGTTCCAATCAATGTCATCAACCCTATAAGTTTTATTGTTGTACCTAAAGAAAAGTGAATGTCAGTAAAATGATGCAGTAGAATTTTAGAATGTCCATACAAGTTCAAAGAATGAACATACTTTAAAAAAAAATTCTGGGTGATTTCAGTAGTATTAAACTAAAAAGCAAACATTTATTATATTGCAGCTTACCAATTCTTAGATATGAAGGTTGCATTAGTTTGCTTTCTTTCTTATATTTTCATCTCATGATCTGGCCAGTAAGTTTTTCAAAAAACACAAAATCTCCAGCAGAATTTATCAGTTTACATGAATGAGGTCAACCACTTAACACTGGCAGGGGTGATTAAAATTATCATCTTTTATTTATTCACGTAAAACCTTTCTCCCAACCGCTTATTAAGTCTTCAATTTGTTAGTGGATCTAAATCTGCTAATACAATTAACACTACCCTCCCCAGACAGACAATGCTCCTGTGTACATTCCTCCAGAGCTGTGTCTCACTAATACAGGAAATGTGTTACTGACCAGATCAACAAGTGACAACAGAAGGAAAATACGCCAAAGAAAAGAAAACGGATTTGGCCACCACATCCAATGATTGGTAAGTAGCGATATATTAAATTTTTTGGTTTTGGGTTTATTTCCGCTTTAACAAAGCAAATTATGTAATTCTTAGTGTACATTATAGGCACATGTTTGCCAAAATAATCAACCACTTGCACCAATGTTCTAATTTAAAAACAGTTCCAAATGTTACACCATTACCAGATTGGTATAAATACTGTAGTGAAGAAGAGTGGACAGATATGATCAGCACTGTAGAATGAGGAGCAGGGGGAGGGTGTGTATGGATGGTCAGAAAAGTGCAGAAATGCGGGAAGGAAAGGTGAAAATTTAGAACCATTCCTGCAAAAAAACTCAGATTTATAGCAAATATTTTGTGAAAGCAGGCATAAGTAGGCTCAAATATGGAACACCACCACTAGTGACAAAATTGTTGTGTGTCATATTATTTTATCCCAGGTAGAATTATATAAGTAGGCATATACCGTAGAAGCTGAAACATTTTTTAGCATGCACTATTCTTTGTTAATCCTTCCATTGGGGTTGATCCACTCTGCAATACAAGCAGTGCACTTGGAAGTGCAGTCGCTGTAAATCTGAGGGGAAGATCTGAAATCAGGGGAAGCTCTGCTGATTTTATCATCCAATCATGTAAAAGCAAAAATACTGTTTATTTTCCTTGCATGTTCCCCTCAGATCTACAGCGACTGCACTTCCAAGTGCACTTGTAGTGCAAAGTGGATTTGCCTTTAGTAAATACCCCCCCCAAGAGCCAGAACAAATATTATTGTGTTCAACCTGTCAGAAACTTTCACTAGTGTTAAAACCAGTTTTGCTTTTTCTCACACTTGGTATTAGGCATGCTTCTTAGCCCGATACCCACAGACCAAAAATCCGCTTATTTAGCAGGAACTGTCTAACTTTTGGTTTTTGTGCAAAGCTGTCCATTCAACTGATGCCAGGCTGGTGACAATTGCAATGCCATAAACTTCAATGACAACCGAATGCATCCTCTACCCTGCTTCTTCCAGGTGTCGAGCTGCGCCTGTATTTGGCTGGTACAGGATGCTGTCACTGTTTCACCCCACACACAGGATAAGTGCAAGAATGTATGTTCTAAAGAAGACTGCGAGTAGGCGGGAAGGCTTATTTTATTGCAGAAGAGAACTTGCATGTCTCTTCTACAATAAAGAGACTACCTGATCCAGTGTATTTCTACTTTACTAGGATGTAAAAAATGTTTTAACACTCTCAGCATGAGCCCTCAATATTCCCAGCATTTCAGGAGTGAAAACCAATGGTTCTATTGTCTTAGCAGAAAGGTAGGACATGGGGACTGCTATTAGGGAGTTATTCAGCCACCCTTACATTGCCTATTGGTATGACAATAACATTAATGAACATTTCACAAAGCTGCACAGTTTTTAATATTAACTTAGACCCCTTGACTGCATAGGCTATTTTCTGGAAAGTTTAGCCTTAAAAAATAATTTTCTATACATTTAGGGGGCTCCTAGATTTATTCAAGCGAAAAAGTCATTAGTGTGACAAAATGGGAATAGAGTATAAAGTCATATTTATTTTTCCTTGATTGTTGCTTTTTATACATTTAATATTGTTGGTTATCCTTGTTTTTACATCCACATCGCACAGGTTAAAGGCTGCATGTGTGAAAAGGGATCAGTAAGAGGATGCACCTCCATGGTTAACAGAGGACTTGGGAAACTTAACATTAATAAATCACCGGGACCAGATGGCATGCATCCTAGGGTACTTAGGGAACTCAGTCAAGTAATTGCCAGACCATTTTTCCTAATTTTTACTGACAGTCTACTGACTGGAATAGTACCAGCTGATTGGAGAAAAGCCCATGTAGCACCAATATTTAAAACAGGGCCCAAAATACACCCCTGGGAATTACAGACCAGTTAGCCTAACATCAATAGTATGCAAGCTCTTGGAGGGGATGATAAGGGACTATATACAAGATTTTAGTAATGAGAACAGTATCATTAGCAGTAATCAGCATGGATCTTTCTTGCCAAACCAATCTATTAACCTTCTATGAGGAGGTGAGTTGCCATCTAGATAAAGGAAGGTCCGCAGACGTGGTGTATCTGGATTTTGCAAAAGCATTTGACACAGTTCCCCATAAAAATTTACTGTACAAAATAAGGTCCGTTGGCATGGACCACAGGTTGAGTACATGGATTGAAAACTGGCTACAAGGGCGAGTTCAGAGAATGGTGATAGATGGTGAATAGTCAGAATGGTCCAGGGTGGGTAGTGGGGTCCCCCAGGGTTCTGTGCTTGGACCAATCCTAATTAATTTGTTCATAAATGACCTGGAGGATGGGGTAAACAGTTCAACCTCTGTATTTTCGGACGATACTAAGCTAAGCAGGGCAATAACTTTTCCACAGGATGTGGAAACCTTGCAAAAATATCTGAACAAATGAATGGGGTGGGCAACTACATGGCAAATGAGGTTTAATGTAGAAAAATGTAAAATAATGCATTTGGGTGGCAAAAATATGAATGCAGTCTATACACTTGGGGGATAACCTCTGGGGAAATCTAGGATGGAAAAGGACCTTGGGGTCCTAGTAGATGATAGGCTCAGCAATGACATGCAATGCCAAGCTGCTGCTAACAAAGAAAACAGAATATTGGCATGCATTAAAAAGGGAATCAACTCCAGAGATAAAATGATAATTCTCCCGCTCTACAAGACTCTGGTCCGGCCGCACCTAGAGTATGCTGTCCAGTTCTGGGCACCAGCCCTCGGGAAGGATGTACTGGAAATGGAGCGCGTACAAAGAAGGGAAACAAAGCTAATAAAAGGTCTGGAATGTAGTTATAAGGAAAGGTTGCCAGCACTGAACATATTCTCTCTGGAGAAGAGACGCTTGAGAGGGGATATGATTTCAATTTACAAATACCATACTGGTGACCCCACAATGGGGATAAAACTTTTTTGCGGAAGGGAGTTTAACAAGACACGTGGCCACTCATTAAAATTAGAAGAAAAGAGGTTTAACCTTAAACTACGTAGAGGGTTCTTTACTGTAAGAGCGGCAAGGATGTGGAATTCCCTTCCACAGGCGGTGGTCTCAGCGGGGAGCATCGATAAATTAAAAAAAACTACCGTATATACTCGAGTATAAGCCGAGTTTTTCAGCACTTTTTTTGCGCTGAAAATGCCCCCCCCCCCCCCCCTCGGCTTATACTCGAGTCACCTTTTTGCGTCTGATCTCCCGGATTTTGGTGACCCGAGACTGACCGGCCGTAGGTCCCCTGGACCCCGATCTTGGCACACATATAGCCCCACTCTTCCTCTATAATTGTGCAAAGTTTGTTGTCTGTGGGTCCTACGGCCGGGGAGCACCAATTTTCCAAAGACGGGCACCCCTTCTATAGACTCCCATGTTAAATAGTAATTTCTTTGGTGATAGGCTTATACTCGAGTCAATACGTTTTCCCAGTTTTTTTGTGGTAAAATTAGGTGCCTCGGCTTATATACGTGTCGGCTTATACTCGAGTGTATACGGTATTAGATAAGCACCTGAACGACCACAACATACAGGGATATACAACGTAATACTGACATATAATCATACACATAGGTTGGACTTGATGGACTTGAGTCTCTTTTCAACCTCACCTTCTATGTAACTATAATATTGAGGTTAAATAAAGAAGGTGAGCGTATTGGATGCATATGGAGAGTAACTTTTTTGATTATAATAATTTTATGTTTATTTATGCGATTGCACTACATTATATTCCAATATATTTTTATTAATTTTTCAAAAATTTTCACAAACAACAGCAAATAAATCATACACAAACAAATACAATCATCCTGAATACATATTAATAGCTGAGATGTTCATTAAATTTATAATTACTAATTACTAACTTACAAAATAATACATCTCTCAAAAAAAAAAAAAAACTCTATTGCACTGCATTTTAAGTTTTTTGATTATAATTATTTTATGTTTATTTAGGTGATTGCACTGCATTGTATGTATTGGAGAAGGGATCGGTGATCGCTGAGACTGGGACAAGGAGCTGAATGCAGGGTTACATCTGCATAGCCTCTGTGAGAACATCACTGGTTTCTGACCTGTCACCTTCACCTTCTTCTTTAGGGGTAAGAGCCTCATTTTACCCACAGTCACATTTTGCAGGGCAAACTGTACTGGCAGTCCTCCCTACTTCACTAAAGGAATTTAGGAGCTCCAGATCATCCTTCACCTCCCACCACACCGCCTGCACAAGTGGGGTTAGGAGGCCTGTAAAACCCAGAGGGGAAGCAGATACACAGCTGAGAGGAGTGTAAGACTATACCAGAACACCTTTGTAATAAGTCACTACAGTAGACAAGCGACTGTACAGGCTAAAGGCAAAAGTTTGCAGGATTGGTGAACCGTTTGAGGTGAGGTGCGACCAGTGTAAGAACCCAAGAAACTCTGTATGCACGTGTCTAGTGAACAGGACCGGTAAAAATAGTGTGCACAAATGACTTTATCGTTCACCATGCTAGACTCCCCCTTTTGAGCACCTGTGATGAAATGCACTTGGTGGTCATCCAGTAGCGATCCCCGTAGGAAATTGCTGGCTGTGCAGACAGCTGCGAATACCTTTGACCACTGGAGACCTTTTATTACAGTGAACAGGGCCAGTCACAGCAAGTCACTCACAGCAGCAGCAGGAATCAGAAGATTTTTACTATGTCAATTCACACCGGGCTAAATTGCCAGTGTGAATGTGGCCTTACTGATATTTATAACTGTTTGCTGTAATTTTGGTTTTTCTTCTGTTATGCACTAGGGACACTCCCTGCTTTTTTATGCTATGTTTTAGTTTTGTTTTTCCCTCATGAATTACAGTGCTCTCCTATAGAGTTGGAAAAAATATTGTGCAGTGATGCTATATGTCGCCCGTAAGAAATGCTCAGAAAACATCCTTGTAACTTCTGCACTAAACTACACTGAATTTCACTATGGGGTTGATTTACTAATGTGTCATGCACACATAGAGCTTTTATGAGCTCCAAGTGGCATAGGCGTTTTCCAGCTGCAAAAAAAACCCAATTCCAGTGCGTTCTGGAGCTCCAGGTTTGAGCTGCAAAAACGCCCAACGCGCAAAAACGCTGCGAAAACGCGCAAAACCGCAGCGATTTGCGTTTTTGAGCTCCAGGATTTTTTTTTTTTAAAAAAGGTCAAAAAATGTTTACAAAACATGGACAGGTGTTTTTAAGCTGTAAAAAACGCGGCTGTAAAAATGCCCTGTAAAACTTGAGAGTGCAAAATCTGGTACAGCTGTGCATGATAGCCAATCAGCTTGTAACTTCAGCTTGTTTAATTAAATGCACCAGATTTTGCATTCTCCAGTTTTGGAAAACCACCCCTACGAGTCTTATTTGTGAATTAAAACTGCCTGTGGATTGTACCATCTCAGCAAATTGCCATAATGTCCACGCAGACTTGGTCTCAGGAGGTATTCTAACATAACACCAACTTTAGAGTAATTTTTCTGATCTTTGAAAATGATTAACTTAAAGCGGTTGTAACCCTAAAAAACGAATACATTTCTCCTGTTCCTTTAACCACTTCCCGCCGGGCCTATAGACAAATGACGACCGGGCGGTGGTTGCATTATCCTGACTGGATGTCCATTGACGTCCTGCAGGATAATGCCTAGCGCGCGCCCGTGTCCCTCGGACACCGCGCTTCACCCGATCACCGCGCTTCCCCGATCACGGTAAACAGCCAATTTCATTGGCTGTTTGCCATGTGATCGTCTGTGTCAAAGTCACAGCCGATCACATGTCACAACACAGAGGCTTGCAGAGCGGGA
This sequence comes from Rana muscosa, assembly GCA_029206835.1. Classification (NCBI taxonomy): domain Eukaryota; kingdom Metazoa; phylum Chordata; class Amphibia; order Anura; family Ranidae; genus Rana; species Rana muscosa. Next base: position 1,028,829,475 of record CM055117.1, read on the forward strand.
ATCGGGGAAGGCGAGTGTCCCTTGGACACAGCGCGTCCCCGATCAGGGTAAACAGCCAATGAAATTGGCTGTTTACCATGTGACCGGCTGTGTCCAATCACAGCCGGTCACAAATGTAAACAGAGAGGAGCAGTTAGTACCTGATCCCTGCTCTCTCCTCACACACCGATCTGTGAGGAGAGAGCAGGGATCAGTAAGTGAGATCAGTGTAGTTTGTCGACTGTAGTGTACTGTTCACAACACGCCCCCCCCCCCCAATAAAGAGGACCTGTCACACAGCCCAGCACATCAATCAGCCCATCTGTCAATCAGCCCAGTCAATCAATCAGCCCATCTGTCAATCAATCAATCAGCCCATCTGTCAATCAATCAATCCGCCCATCTGTCAGTCATCTGTCATAGGCCCACCTCCATCGGTACCGCCACACAGGCTACCAGTACCGCCATCGGTACCACTACCAGTACTGCCATCAGTACCACCACCAGTACCGCCACTAGTACTGCCATCAGGCCCAGCATCTATACTGCCCCACAGGCCCGCTACCAGTATCGCCACTAGTGCCGCCATCGGTACCACCACCCGTACCACCGTCGGTAGCGCCACCACCTCCTGTACCGCCATCACCACCACCCGTACCGCCATCACCACCACCCGTACTGCCATTGGTACCACCACCACCCATACCGCCATCGGTACCACCACACAGGCCCACCACTAATACCTCCATCGGTACCACCACACAGGCCGCCACCACTACCACCAGCAGTACCATTACACAGGCCCACCAATAAGCACTGCCATAATGTCCCAAAGGGTTTACACACCTGAGGAGGCATATGCCATTCTTGCCATGTCGGATGAGGAGAGCAGCGGGGAGCTCCCATTATCCGATTCTGGTTCGGAATACGAGCCAGTGGAGGATAGTGGCTCAGAGTCCGATTCCCACGGAGGAAACCGTCCCTCCCAAAAGAATGCGATCAGGACCAAGATCAGGAGATCTGCCCAGCACCAGCAGCGCCATACCCCAGGAAGAGGAGCCCAGTACAAGTAATGGAAATACACGCCCAACCCGAAGAATCCAGCCCTAGTCCTACCTTCCCGATGCCCTGGTAAACCCCTTATGGTTGCCTGGCCAACTCAGGATCCGCTATCATCCCCCCTTTCACCACACAGCCAGGGGTGCAGCCCGACACTACAAATTTTTTTCAGTTTGATTATTTTTGTTTATTTTTCCCACAAGATTTTCTGCAGAATATAGTGGATCAAACTAATCTTTATGCATCTCAATTTATTGCTGCCAACCCCAAATCTTCCTACGCCCGCATGTTCCAGTGGCGGCGTCTAACATTGGACGAATTTAAATTGTTTTTGAGACTTACTTTTAATATGGGGCTTACAAAAAAGAACGAAGTCCATGCATATTGGTCCAAACGCCCCATCCAACACATGCCCATATATTCCGCTGTCATGACCAGGACAAGATACGACATGATTATGCGTTTTCCCCACTTCAATGACAATTCACAGTGCCCTCCCCGAGATCATCCCAACTATGACAAATTGTACAAGATACGCCCCCTACTCAATAAATATACAAGGAAAATTGGGGGGAAGGGGAATGGGATGGGGGAAGGGGAAGTAAGCTTTTCCACTGGTTCACAGGGATTCGGTGTGAATACCTGGTTTTGGTCAATACACCTTAGTGGGGTGTTGTTGCTGTAACCATAGTATACTATAGGAAAAGGGGGGGTTTGCCTGGTAAAGAACAGGCACAGGGGTTACCTAAAGCAACAAATAATTTGACCAATAGCCAAATAGTTGAAGTTAATTGGCTAGTTTTATTGATATCAAAATTATGTACAAAATCAGAGTGCTATCAAACAATAAAAAGGTGCCACTTGGTACCATGTACATTTAATGGCTAACAGGACATACTAGGACAAACATGCAACATAAAGACACCGGTCCGGACGCAGCAGTTCAGCCTGGGGAATTATGCAGCCTACTGGTAATTACCCAAATTATTTCCCTGATACGGGATAAATTCGTTCAGGGTGTGCATATGGCACTAGTACTGTCAAATGGGTGCTGTTGTCCACAGGCTGAACCTAAAAGGAGGAATGGATCAGAAAGAGGAGGAGGGGGGAAGGGGGACTAGGAATCACTGCATGTGAACTGTAGGTAAGTTGGTTATTGCCACCTGCATCCTAAGTAAAGTACGTTCGATGAAGACAACACAGCCAATATTGGGCAATAATACCTCCCCCGGATGAGTTCAAATAGATGGGAGAGCTTGCCTGTAGATTAGTTGTTCAAGGTCTATTGTGTTATTAGTGCAGTTACCTTACCGGTTAATTGCTTTGCAAAAACTGTTTGTCAGGCACGGTAGGCTTTGGTGGGAACATGGAACTCCTGTTATTGTTATAATATATCAATTTTCCATTTGGATATTTGTGAGTCTGTTGCATGTAAAACAGGGTACTCACATTCCTTTGTAGTTCCTCATTCACAGCGATGAAGTAGTGGAATGAGGATTTTTGGCCTTACCGGACTGTCAGCGCTCTGATTTCCACTTCCGGGTGTCGGCTCAAGTTGTCACCGCTGTTGTGCTGGATGGCGATGAATCGTCATGTATCCAGTTCCCAAGTAGGTTTACCTACGATAGTTGGTGTATGGCAAGGTATCCTCACGCTAGGGGAAGCTGTTGGTCACCGTCAGCCAGCCTTTTGCGGATCGGGATGTCCGTTCTCCCCGGCCGGTCAAATTATTTGTTGCTTTAGGTAACCCCTGTGCCTGTTCTTTACCAGGCAAACCCCCCCATTTCCTATAGCCCCATACTCAATGCCTTTTCCCAGCGATTTCAATAAGTTTTCATCCCAGACCAAAACATTTTTGTGGACGAGTCCCTCATATATTTCACTGGCCGACTTCAAGCAATATATACCAAGCAAGAGAGCCAGGTATGGGTTAAAATTAAATAAATTATGCGATCGAGCCACTGGATACGTCTTCACATTCAGGATCTACGAAGGGAAAGACTCCCAGCTTCAGCCCCGTGATTGCCTCACATATATTGGAACCAGTGGGAAAATTGTCTGGGAGTTGGCATACCCACTGTTCGGAAAAGGTTACCATTTATATGTTGACAATTACTATACCAGCCTGCCCCTTTTTCGTCACCTTTACAGTAAGCAAACCCCAGCCTGCAGTACCTTAAAAAAAAAACGGAAGGGATTCCCACAAAATTTGTTGACCAAAAAATTACAACCTGGAGATTCGGCATTCATGAGGAACGAGGAGGTGTTGGCCATGAAGTGGAGGGACAAGAAAAATGTCCACATCCTCTCTACGATCCACAATGACACCGTGGTGGAGATCCAAAGAAGACGCGGCCCCATTGTTAAGCCCAAATGTGTCCACAACTACAATTTGTACATGGGGGGGAGTGGATTTAAATGACCAGATGCTACAGCCCTACTTATCAACCAGAAAGTCCCGTTATTGGCACAAAAAATTTGCGTTGCACCTGTTTCACATGGCCCTTTTTAACTCGTTTGTCTGCTACCAAAAAAGCAACTCAAAATCAACAACTCCCCTACCTCCATTATATCGAAGATATCATCGATGCCCTCATTTACCAACAAGATCCCACCCCAGGAAGCATTCGCTCTGATAGTGTGAGTCGGCTTCACGAGCGACACTATCCCTTTAGCATCCCCCCCACAGAATCTGGAAGAAGACGCCAAAAGAAATGCCGTGTATGCAGCAGAGGAGGAGTAAGGAGAGACACCACCTATTATTGTCCCGATTGTCCCTCCCAACCTGGCCTGTGCATCGGAAATTGCTTAAAAAATTATCATACATCTATTAGTTCCCCTTATTATTAACAGACTGCCATTTCCCCATTTGCCTGCTACCATGTTATTACCTTCCATGTTAATTAACTGACCCTGGCCTGTTTACCGACGATCTTTTTGCTTGCCGATTTAAACCACGTTTCTGACCTCCACGTGCATCAACCTCAGCCTGTTTACAGACAATGCCTCTGCCTGCCGATTTAAACCACGTTTTTGACTTCCACGTGTACCGACCTTGGCCTGTTAATCAACCATGTTTTTGCCTGCCACTTGGACTGATCTTTTGGCCATCTACTTTTAGTACACAGGGGTCTCACATATGTGAGGGGCTTCAGAATAGCGTTCTGAGTAGAGATAAAATGTTTTTAGTTTTCTGTGCTCCCAGAACAGGGTCTGGTTGCCCGGAGGCTTCAAAGCGATTTGGGTGGGAGAAGCCTCTACCCCTGTCCCCCTGGCCCTAAGCTTGATGGTCCTTCCTGCTGCCTGGACCAATACTTTGGCTGTGCTGACCATATTACTGCCTGTAATGACCCATGACATTATGGACCATGTTTCTTCCTGCTGCTTGGACCAATACTTTGGCTGTGTTGACCATATATCTGCCTGCTGCCTCTACTGACTTTGGACAGTATTTCTGCCGGAGAAACATCAATGAACTAGAAAAATGGACTTTAGGCGGCACATGGATAAATCTTGTAAAAAAACTAGGGGTATTTATTTTTAAACAGAGTATTGAAAAAATACATATAAACATTAAAACAATGACAGTTTGTTTATACTTGGATACAGGACTTGGGTTCACGTTTTAACAATATTTCAAAGTATATACCATACAGGCATTCCACCTTAGTTGTAGATCAATCCCAACAAACCAAGGACTGGAGAAAAGGTGATCGTGTAAAGCACATTGGCGAAAGCCAGAGGTCCAATGTATCATGTGTGGTTTAGGCTTGCTCTACTAGTTTCGCGATTTTATCGCTTCTTCAGGAGCACAGTAATAAATAGGATAGTGTGTTGCCGATAGCAACACACTCCTAGGTAAAGTTAGAGTGGCTATTTGTCAGTAGCAACTAGCCAGTCATGATAAAAATCACAATAGATGACAGCTGAGTATACTGCCGGGTAAGGGCTGCTAAATGCAGCAACGGGTACTGTCCTCCAGAGTTGTTGGGACTCTATTAGTCGCAATAGGGAAGATGTCTTCACATGCCCCGGTATAGGTTCTGATGTGTGTGTGAGTAGAAATTTTCTACTCCACAAGGCCTCGGGTATGATGACCAAACTATAGGTAGAGAGGTTTTTGGGCATCCGATCTGGAGTGATCCCGGCAGTCAGCTGTCTGCATTTAGCAGCCCTTACCCGGCAGTATACTCAGCTGTCATCTATTGTGATTTTTATCATGACTGGCTAGTTGCTACTGACAAATAGCCACTCTAACTTTACCTAGGAGTGTGTTGCTATCGGCAACACACTATCCTATTTATTACTGTGCTCCTGAAGAAACGATAAAATCGCGAAACTAGTAGAGCAAGCCTAAACCACACATGATACATTGGACCTCTGGCTTTCGCCAATGTGCTTTACACGATCACCTTTTCTCCAGTCCTTGGTTTGTTGGGATTGATCTCCAACTAAGGTGGAATGCCTGTATGGTATATACTTTGAAATATTGTTAAAACGTGAACCCAAGTCCTGTATCCAAGTATAAACAAACTGTCATTGTTTTAATGTTTATATGTATTTTTTCAATACTCTGTTTAAAAATAAATACCCCTAGTTTTTTACAAGATTTATCCATGTGCCGCCTAAAGTCCATTTTTCTAGTTCATTGATGTTTCTCCTGTAATATTGGGACGTTGGCACATTTATATATGTGCATCCACAGTGTCACCCTGTGAGGATGCACGTTAAGCAATTATTTCAAAAAAGTATTTCTGCCGGGACACCTCTGCCTGCTACCTGGAAATGTGCTTCGGCTGTGCTGACAGTATCTCTGCCTGTACGAACTATGGACAGTATTCCTGCCTGCTGCCTGGATGATTGCTTTTGCTGTCGCTGACCTCATCCCTGCCTGCTGCCTGGACCGATGCTCTCCTCTGTGGACCACTGCACTTCTAAAACCACAGGTAATCTTTTGTTATTTGGTATGTACCTGCTATGTGTTAGATATATGAAGGGCCTTCAAAAATGTTATCGGTAGTCAGAAAATTATATGTGCGATTAATGCTGCTAGAATGCCTGAAAGTGCTACTTCAATGTTGTGCCTCTGTATGTGGACAGGCTGTGTAAAAGTCTCACACATGTGGTATCGCCATACTCAGGAGGAGTAGCAGAATGCATTTTGGGGTGTAATTTTTGCTATGTACATGCTATGTGTTAGAAATATCTTATAAATTGACAACTTTGTGTAAAAAAAATGCATTTTAATTTTTTTTCCACATTTTCAAAAACCTTCTGGAAAAAAAACGAACCGTTCAAAAGGCTCTTTATGCCTCATAGATTATACGTTGGGGTGTGTGCCTTCCAAAATGGGGTCATTTTGTGGACAATTCAATTGTCCTGGTGCTCCAGGGCCTTCAAAAGTGTAATAGGTGGTTGAGAAAGGATATGTGCAATTTATGCTTGTAGAACGCCTGAAAGTGCTACTTCAATGTTGGGCCTCTGTATGTGGCCAGGCTGTGTAAAAGTCTCACACATGTGGTATCGCTATACTCAGGAGGAGTAGCAGAATGTATTTTGGGGTGTAGTTGCAATTATGCATATGCTGTGTGAGAGAAATAACCTGTTAATATGACCAGTTTGTGTAAAAAAAAAAAAAAAAGAATTGTGAGGAAAAAAATACAACTTCAAAAAACTCACCACGCCTCTTAGTAAAGACCTTGGACTGTCTACTTTCCAAACAGGGGTAATTTTGAGGTATTTGTACTTTCCTGGCTTGTTAGTGTCTCAAGAAATGAGATAGGCCTTCAGAACATCAGGCGTTATCAGATGTGATAAATTTTCAGTGATTGGCACCATAGTTTGTAGACTCTATAACTTTCACAAAGACCAAATGATATACACTAATTTGGGTTATTTTTACCAAAGATATGTAGCAATATAAATTTAGGCACAAATTTATGAAGAAAAATTACTTATTTGCAAAATTTTACAATAGAAACTAAAAAAAAGTGTGTTTTTTTCTATTTCGCAATTTTTTTGCTTATATCGCAAAAAATAAAAAACCCAGTGGCAATTAAGTACCACCAAAAGAAAGCTCTATTTGTGAGAAGAAAATTATAAAAATTTTGTTTGGATACAGTGTAGCATGACTGAGTAATTGTCATTCAAAGTGTGAGAGTGCTGAAAGCTGAAAATTGGTCTGGGCGGGAAGGTGCATAAGTGCCTGGTATTGAAGTGGTTAAAGCATGATCTATACACCATAGTGCTTCTGCAGTGTCTTGTATGTTGTAAAATACCTGGTTGATCCTGCCTGTTCCTGTTTCCCCGCTAGGTGTACTGACCACAGTAATCATGGCTGCTGATTCAGATACTGTGGTCAATTTATGTCCCTTCGTCATCCCACTGTGTGTTCAGTCTCTCCCCCTCCCTCCCTGCCTGTCAGCTCAGTAGTCTGTGTTGTGAGAGCCGATCTCCTTCCCACCCCTCCCCTCCTGCTACTATTCCAGTGTGGCTGTAAAATAATGTACATAAACCACTTCTATCCCCTCTGTTTTGGGAAGATATCAAAGTACAGTATGTCAGTTCTTTTTAAAAATTATAATTCTAAATATCTTCTTGCATAGCACCACTGTGCAGTCACATGACTTTCCTCTGCTGGCTGGCATATGTCAGAAAGAAGATCAGCCCCTCCCGCTGCTCTTCTTAGATCAGGGAAGGGGAGCAGAGGGAGATCACATGATCACACTGCAGCGCTGTGCAAGAAGGTATTTAGGATTATCATTTAAAAAAAAAAAACGGAATACTGTACTTATCTTCTTAAAACAGAGGGAATAGTGATTTATCAATGAGACTTAACAACCACTTTAACATAAAAAACAGCTAAAGAGGTCAGGGGTGGCTTGTTCCAAAGCTATGTTACTTAAATAGTTTAATACCCATAGTCTGGGCACAGGTGCATCTGAACTCTTTGGTTTCTGCATGTTCAGTATGTTCAGAACTAATAATATAGTCAATTCTGTCTGCTCATATTGAATAAAACATTTTGACTTACCTGTAAATTCCATATTTTGGAGTACAGTACAAGACAAAGCCTACCAAAGGTTTCAGGCTGATACCTTCAGGTAGAGAGTTGCAACAACAAGCATCAATAGACCTAACTTCAGAGTGCCACTGCCTTGTGGTTCAAAGCTTCATTCACAGAAGATTCGACATCCAGCTGGTTCCCCCTTAAAAAAGCATGCACAGATAGCAGGTGAAGACCTTACAAAGTTGGTGCCAGAATGCCCAGGAAACTCCCACCGACTTGGTAGAGCGAGGTAGATGAGTATTTTCCCTTTAGAGCGTAAGCTCTGGCAATGACAGTGACAGTGGACTTTGAAGCAGGATGTCCCCTTGCAATGTCCTGAGGGTAAGGTAAAGTTCTTCTTCCTGACAGAAGCTGTTGCTTTGAGGAAGATCCTGATGGCTCTGACTATGCATAAGCAATGAAGACCAATTTCCTTCGGGTGCTTTAACCACTTCCCATCCGGGCCAATTCTGGCACTCCTACATGTAAAAATCATATTTTTTTTTGCTAGAAAATTACATAAAACCCCCAAACATTATGTATGTTTTTTTTTAGCAGAGACACTAGAGCAGGGGTCTCCAAACTACGGCCCTGGGGCCGAATGCGGCCCTTTGCAAGCCTTAATGTGGCCCTTGGGACACTATTCCATCCAACTCCAATAGGGCATAATTCTTGTTGCTGACAACAATGGGGCACTACTCCTCCAACTGACACCATCATATCTTTCCATTGACACCAACGATGGGGCACTAGTCCTCCCACTGACACGAAAGATATGGGTATTGTTTACTCCCACTGGACACCTGGACATTTTCTACTCCTGATGGCCCTAGTCCGGCCCCCCTAAAGTCTGAAGGACCGTAAACTGGCCCTTTGGTTAGAAAGTTTGGAGACCCCTGCACTAGAGTATTCTCTAGTGTCTCTGCTATAAAAACATGGCGGTCGTTGCAACGTTTTATCTTGCACAGTATTTGCGCAGCAATTTTTTGAACACGTTTTTTTGGGGAAAAAACTGTTTCATGCTTTAAAAAAAACAAAAAACATTAAAGTTAGCCCAATTTTTTTCCATAATGTGAAAAATGATGTTATGCCGAGTAAATAGATACCTAACATGTCAAGCTTCGAAATTGCACACGCTCGTGGAATGGCGCCAAACTTCGGTACTTAAAAATCCTCATGGGCGACACTTTGATTTTTTTTACTGGTTACATGTTTTGAGTTACAGAGGAGGTCTAGGGCTAGAATTATTGCTCTCGCTCTAACGTTCGCGGCGATACCTCACATGTGTGGTCTGAACACCTTTTTCATATGTGGGCGGGACTTACGTATGCATTCGCTTCTGCTTGCGAGCACACAGGGACAGGGGCACTTTAATTTTATTTTTTTATTATTGGTAATTCTACTTTTAACTTTTTAATTTGACACTTTAAAAAAAAAATTTGATCACTTTTACTCCTATTAAAAGGAATGTAAACATCCCTTGTAATAGGTATATGGCATGACATGACCTCTTTACAGTGAGATCTGGGGGGGGGGGTCAATAAGACCCCACATCTCACCTCTAGGCTGGGGGTAAAAAAAACGATCTCGGCTTTCCAGCCGAGGCGGCGCCGTTTTTTTGAATGCAGAGGCCAGGTGTAACGTCATAACATCGCCGGAAATCTCTATGGTAAGCATCCGGGGCCAGCGGATCCGTTCTCCGACTCACCGATCGCAGCGGTGAGTCGGTAGAAGCACCGGAGGGTGGCAGGAGGACGTCCCCTCTCGCCGCCCATAAGAACGATCAAGCGGCAGAACAGCCACTATGATCGTTCTTATGGTACAGAGAATCGCCGGCTCAAAAAGACGATATCTGAATGATGCCTGTTTCTGCAGGCATCATTCAGATATCCCCGCTCAAAGTCAAGGACATCCTATTATGTACCTTGGGCGGGAAGTGGTTAAAGTAGGGCACACAAATGGAAAGACTGTTTGAGGCGGAAGACTGATGCAACAACATTCAGAAGAAAATATGGTATTGGGGGTAAGACTACCTTGACTTTATGATGAATGAGGAATAGCTCCTTTCAAGAGACTTGCATGTTTAGAGACAAGTCTGACAACCGTGATTGCAACCAAGGTCAATTTGTATGAGAGATCATCTAGGAGAATTTCCCTTATGCATTTAAAAGCTAGTTTCTGAAAGGTGAAGAAAACACAGTTAATGTCCCAAGAAAGCATAGGGTGCTGCAAAGGGGACTCGATCCAAGATGCACTTTGGATACAGGTTTTTACAAGGGAAAGCAAGGCTGGAGGTTTTGGAATGGAAAAGGCTTAAACCAGTTCTTTCAGAGTGCTTATGGCCAAGTGATGGAAAGGTCTCATTGTAAGAAGGCCAGAATGCAAAGCACAGAGTCATCTCTGGGATTGAAATGCAAAGCAAAGGGTTCCCATGTCCAATAGAAAACTGTACTGGAAGTGGCTTTTTTTCCTGTCAACGATTTAGGAATGACAGACTCAGAGGCAGACCCCTTTGTCATTTAAGATCTGGACTCCAACAGCCAGAATAAAGGGTCCAACAACAGCAGGTTGTTGGGAGGAGACTAATGCTGCGTACACACGATCGGAAATACCGACAAGAAAAACGTGGATTTTTTTCCGACAGAATGTTGGCTCAAACTTGTGCTGCATACACACGGTCACACAAATCTTGTCGGAAATTCCGACCGTCAAGAACGCGGTGACGTACAAGACGTACGAAGAGCGAAGATCAATGAAGTTCAGTACGCTGTTCGGCTCTTCTACTTGATTCTGAGCATGCATGTTTTTTTGCGCGTCGGAATAGCATACAGACTATCAGAATTTCCGACAAGAACTTTTCTTGATGGAAAATTTGAGAACCAGCTCTCAAATTTTTGTGGGCGGAAATTCCAACAGGAAAAGTCCGATGGAGCTTACACACGGTCGGAATTTCCAACCAAAAGCTCACATCAAACTTTCCTTGTCTGAATTTCTGATCGTATTTACGCGGCATAAGGGGTTTTCCGATTAGTCTGAGTATGTCTTTGAACCAGGGACAGTCAGGAGCAATTAGAACCACAGGTTTCTTCTCTTGGAGGAAGAATTCTCACTAGTGTGAAGGCATAGATAATCCTGAACTGGAGCAAGGGGATTATCAAGGCATCCAATCCCTTGATCCTGGATATGAACAGAGATACTGTAGCTGTTATTTTTAAATCTGGAGGCTGGGATAACTACATCCAGGGTCTCCCATGTCTAACATATTAGGTTAAAGATGTCCAGTTGAAGGGCTCACACTCCACTTGATCAAAGCAGTGGCGGCTGAAGTAATACAACTGCCAATTGTCAACTCCTAGGAAGTGGATAGTGAGTCTTCGTCCATTAAATGATCTGCATACTTCCTTCAAGTCTGTGTGGGTGCCCCTTTGGTTGTTTGATGTAGGTCACAGCTTTGGCATTGTTTGACTGCACCCTGATTAGTTTCCTTTGTAGAAGGGGCATCCAGTCTTGCAGTGTTCTTTTTTTTGCTCTGATTACAGGATGTTGGTGCTTGGCTTCCACCAATGACTATGTTCCCTGAACTGTAGGGAAATGGAACACTCCTGGGAACCTTATAACACCATACACCATGAATACCAAAAATCTCCTGCTACTTGGATACTTCAACCTCTGGGCCAATTCCTCCGAAGACCTCATCGCCACCGCCTGCATCGACCAACTAGAAAAACTAGGCTTGCAACAACTGATAAATACTCCTACACATGTATCAGGTCACACTCTCGACCTAATCTTCAAACAAAATATGGACATCAACACACTGGACAACCGGCCTCTGCCACGGACAGACCACCATGCCATCAAATTTACTATAACGACCAAAACCACCCTCCAAAAATCAAGACAATCAACAACAACACACTGGACAAGATCACAGAAGAAAGTATACTCTGAGCTTTTCAAAACCACACTATTGAACAATATGGAAATGTTAAACCAAAACCACTCAACGGAAGAAACTCCCTGAACAAAGCTTTGCTACAGACAGCAGACACAGTTGCTCCAAGACGCAGAGCACTTATCCGCAAAAACAACGCGGGCTGGTTCAATGACGCTCTTATTTTACTGAAACAAGAACGCAGAAGAACAGAAGGAGCCTGGAGAAGAAACTCAACAAAGGAGAACCACACAACCTACAAAGCACTCACCAGGAAATATCATAAAGCAATCTTCAAGGCAAAAAAAGACTATTTCGCTAACACCATCGCAAAAGCCCTAAACCGCCCCGGCGAACTCTTCAAACTAGTGGCTCGGACAATGAATCCCGCCTGTTTGGAATCTTCAGCAAATGAAACACAGGAATTCTGCAATGAACTATCCAGTTTTTTTATCGACAAAATCGATAACATTCGGAAAATAATTCAGCAGAAAAAACCGAACAACCCCACGGGGCCAAAGGAAGAAAAGAACCATATAAATAATCTGCAATCAAAGAAATTCACTCTGGTCCCAATTACTATTGACACTACCAAAAATATCATCAGAAGCCTCCGAGATAGCACTTCACCGAACGACATCATTCCGGCAAAACTGCTGAAAGAATGTACCGACATCTTAGCACCCCCCATAACACACTTCATAAACCAATCGTTTAAAGAAGGTATTGTGCCGACTTCCCTTAAACAAGGAATAATCAAACCCCTCCTAAAGAAGCCCAACCTCGACCCGAAAGACCCAAATTTTAGAAGACCGGTAACAAGCCTGAACACCATCTCCAAGATCGTCGAGAAAGTAGTAACACAACAGCTACAACTTCATTTGGAAACCCACAAACTCCTGGACCCACTTCAATCAGGGTTCCGCCCAGGCCATGGGACGGAAACAGCACTTCTCAAAATATGGGACGACGCACTCGAAGCAGCAGATGGCGGAGAATCATGTCTCCTGGTGCTACTGGACCTCAGTGCAGCCTTTGACACAGTAGATCACAAAATTTTGCTCACACGGCTCTCCGAAGTAGCAGGAATCGCAGACGCGGACCTACCGTGGTTCGCATCCTTTTTAGAAAATCGATCCCAGACAGTGAAACTGGGAGCCTTCACCTCGGCACCACGCACAAATACATGCAGAGTCCCTCAAGGATCACCCCTGTCACCGGTACTCTTCAACATCTACCTCCGGCCACTCTCTAAAATCATCAGTGAACAGGACCTGCGCTATCACTCCTATGCAGATGATACTCAACTTTACTTTCGCATCAACAACAAAAAAGATCAATACTACAGACTGGAAAAATGCCTTACACTAATCGACAATTGGATGACAGAGAGCTCCCTCAAGCTTAATGGATCCAAAACAGAACTGCTCATTTTCCATGCTAACCGAAAGAAAAACGCTAGGACCACATGGACGCCACCCACCATCCTTGGACAAAACATAACCCCAAGCTCCAAAGTTAAAAGCCTGGGAGTCATCTTTGACTCAGACATGACTATGGACGCACAAATAGGATCAGTAGTCAGCGGATCTCACCACCTTCTCCGCCTGCTACGAAGACTTATCCCCTTCATCCTGGAAAAAGACAGAGCAGTAGTAGTCGGAACCATCATCAATTCCCGACTTGACTACGCTAACTCCCTTTACCTAGGACTACCCAAATACCAGATTGCACGTCTACAAGTCATCCAAAACACAGCGGCCAGACTGGTAATGGGGAAAAAACCCTGGGAATCAATCGCACCGTCCCTGAGAAGCCTCCATTGGCTAGCCGTAAAGGATCGGGTCACATTCAAGACCCTCTGCCTCACCCACAAATGCGCACAAGGAAACGCACCTCAATATTTATGCGAGAAAATAAAACACTACACCACTACTCGCGACCTCCAATCAACCAACCAAAACCTCCTCCACATCCCCAAGACTCGCTACAAAGCCAAGGGAGAATGAAGGTTTGCTGCCCAAGGACCAAGGCTATGGAATGCGCTACCCACGAACATCCACATGGAAGAAAACCATCGAGCCTTCCGAAAATAACTAAAAACTCATCTCTTCTAAAGGATCTTATCGACACTGGATGCCAAGCGCCTTGAGGCGATTAGGTTCGCATTTGCAGCGCTATACAAGTTCTCACTCACTCACTTATAAGAGCTGTAGGCGGAAGTGGTGGTAATGTGTGCGACCTTTAAAGAGGAAGTAAACCCTGATGCGTTAACTTCCTCTTTGTTTCCCTGCAAAGGTAAAGCATAATGGGCTACTATGCCTCGCATAGTAGCCCATTATGTGTCACTTACCTGCAGTAGAAGCCCGCAATGTCCCCGATTTCCTTGCTAGTAGCAAGCGTCCATCTTCACCCTTCTTCTTCCGAGGTCCGCAAACTCCGGCTCTGTGACTGGCCGGAGTCGCGTGACGTCACTCCCGCACATGCGCACGGGAGCCACCACTTATGGCACGACTCATTCATAATACTGCACGCTCAGTGCGCCTGCGCAGTTGTCTACGGCGTGGATGCGCTGTAGACATCGGTACAGTCTTTTTTGTAAATATCTCCGAGACCGTGTAGGTCTTGGAGATATTGCAAGCAACTACAGGTAAGCCTTCATCTAGGCTTACCTGTAGGTGTAACTTCCCCCAGAGGGTTTACAACCACTTTAATGTGATGTAACAGCTGGTCAGCCACATGAGACTAAGCTTGAGTTTTAGTGCCACGTTTGAAAAGTTAACATTGTAAAGTAAATACATTCCAAACCGGTCAGAGATACAATGACCCTGTCTTACCTGTCTATGACGTTGGTCCCAATATGGGTGTAGGCTTCACCCTTTAAGTTGGGTAAACTCCTGGAGGGGTCTTCAGGGACTGGTTTAATAGGAATGGACCATGACCCTGGATCTGCGAAGCACCTTACAACTGAATGAGCAAACTTCACAATGTAATGAGGTGAGTGCCTCATTAGGTGAGGGACTCCAGAGAGAGAGATATCATTTTGCCCCTGTTCAAATCATTAGTAAGACCTCATCCGGAATATGCAGTTCAGTTTTGGGCACCAGTTCTCAAAAAGGATATTGGGGAACTGGAGAAAGTGCAGAGAAGGGCAACCAAACTGATAAGAGGTATGGAGGAGCTCAGCTATGAGGAAAGATTAGAGGAACTGAATTTATTCACTCTTGAGAAGAGGAGAATAAGGGGGAATATGATTAACATGTACAAATATATAAGGGGTCCATATAGTGAACTTGGTGTTGAGTTATTCACTTTACGGTCAACACAAAAGACAAGGGGGCACTCTTTACGTCTAGAGGAAAAAATATTTCATCTCCAAATACGGAAAGGTTTCTTCACAGTAAGAGCTGTGAAAATGTGGAACAGACTCCCTGCAGAGGTGGTTCTGGCCAGCTCAGTAGATTGCTTTAAGAAAGGCCTGGATACTTTCCTAAATGTACATATTATAACTAACATTTATAGGTAAAGTTGATCCAAGGTAAATCCGATTGCCTCTCGGGGGATCAGGAAGGAATTTTTTCCCCTGCTGTAGCAAAATTGGATCATGCTCTGCTGGGGTTTTTTGCCTTCCTCTGGATCAACTGTGGGTATAGAATTGGGTATATGAGATTGTACGATATTTTTTTTATTTATTTTTTTATGGTTGAACTGGATGGACTTTGTCTTTTTTCAACCTGACTAACTATGTAACTATGTGCCCATGCAGGAACCAGTGCCCAAACTAACATTTTAGGTCATACCCACAGAATGGTGTCTCGATATGGCTCCCGGGTTTTACCAAGTGTGGTACCAATAGGATGCACTGCTTCTATTGTTGTATTAGAAAACAATGAAGCGTTCAAGAATCCCATGATAACATAATAAGATAGTAAAGATAAGAGTAATTTCTCCACAAGGGAAAAGGTACATTAACCTAAGACTCTACCAAAAAACTGACGGACACACATTGAAGTAGGGTTATAGGGGGGACACCCAAGCAGTGCGTCCACATAAGCTTGCCAGCGTTCAGTAACTAGAAGGTACAAGCCTATAAACCAGGGTCTATGAATATTCAGCCTGTGTCCTCTATTGTATGATGAAGATAATATTACAATATATATTAATAGATAATATAGTTTGCGAGATGAGCACTTATTTTTTCAGCATTTTTCATCCCATCTGTTCTCCTCCAAACCAGTCTTTAAAAGAGGAAAACATTTTGGCTGCATGGTATAGATGCGAGTTGACAGATAACGACAGATCTTTTGTAGCAAACATTAGATTTTTCAGTGCTGTGGGGAAAAAAAACTGGCTACAGGTCCAGAGACCAGAATTGCCTAGTGCTAGTTATAATAACGCTGAAAATCTGCTGTCAAAGGTTGCCTTCATATAAAAAAAGGAAGGAGGGTTTTCTGGTCCCTTCAGCTGTGCCATCACCTATCTGAGGCACTAGGAAATGTTTGTTGCTATTTCGCCAAAGCTTTACATCACCTATTATAGTTGTATATACTCACCTTCAATCTGGCACATCTACATCACCAGCAGAAAGTCCTCTCCACTAGATGTTACCAGTTTGCCAGGCTGGCTGACAGCCAGCATCACCTCTTCCTCCAGATCAAGCTGTATTGTGCAGTGTGCCGCCATGTGGACTTGAGATAAGAGTACTACTGTACTATTATTATTATACAGCTGGGGGCAGAGTTGTGGATGGCTCTGTAAGTTATTCTTAATAATTTTAATTTAATTAGTTGGGTGCGCAGAAGCCAATGGAGGGATTGGCAGAGAGGGGTAGCAGACACTGAGCGGTTTGTAAGGTGGATGAGTCGGGCAGCAGCATCCATGACAGACTGAAGGGGGGATAGCCTATTTAACCACTTGCTGACAGCCTTCCGCATATATACTGAGGCAAGACGGCTCGGCTGCGCAAACCGACGTACCTGTACATTGGTCCGTGCATGTGGTATTGTGGGCATGGCGGACTTGATGTCTGCCAGCCCCCGCAATCGTGGTACAGAGAGGCCGAGCGGGGGATCTGCCTATGTAATCAAGGCAGATCCCCGTTCTCATAGGGGACAACTCAGAGATCTTCTGTTCCTAGCAATCAGGAACAGTGATCTCTGTGTTGTCCCAGCAAGCCCATCCCCCACAGTTAGGACACACCCAGGGAACACAGTTAACCCCTTGATCGTCCCCTAGTGTTAACCCCTCTCCTGTTAGTGTCAGTTATACATTGATCAGTTCATTTTTTTAAGCACTGATCACTGTAATAATGTCACTGGTCCTCAAAAAGTGTCACTTGGTGTCAGATTTGTCTGCCCGAAATGTCGCAGTCCCGCTAAAAATAGCAGATCGTCGCCATTTCTAGTAAAAACAATTAATAAAAATTCAAAGTCCCTAAATCTATCCTCTATTTTGTAGACGCTATAACTTTTGCGCAAACCAATCACTATACGCTTATTGCGATTTTTCTTATTGGCCTAAACTGATGAATAGATTTGTTTTTTTATAATTTTTTTGGGTTGGATAGTATTAAAGCAGAAAGTAAAAAATATATATATATTTTTTTAAATTGTCAGTATTTTTTGTTTATAGCGCAAAAAATAAAAATCACAGAGGTGATCACATGCCACAAAAAGAAAGCTCTATTTGTGGGGAAAAAAAAGGACATAAATTTTGTTTGGGTACAGCGCAGCACAATCGCGCAATTGTCAGTTAAACTAAAGCAGTACCGTAAAATGTCCTGGTCATTAAGAGGGTAAATCCTTCCAGGGCTGAAGTGGTTAAAGGTATGCCAATGAGGAGGGAGTTGCAGTAGTCAAGATAACCAGGGAGTGAATTAGAAGCTTTGTGGTGTCAACATCTTGGAGATGTTGCAGATGTTGAGGCGGCAAGTTTAGGACAGTGATTGGATGTGCGGCCAAAAGGATAGTTCAGAGTCCAGGATTACACCTAGGACCTTGTCATGGGGGAAAGGGTTGATAGTTTAGCCATTGACTTTGACAGAGAAATCTGGGGAAGGGGCACGTGGAGGAGGAAATATTATGAGCGTAGTTTAGGATAGATTGAGTTTAAGAAAGTGGGGTGACATCCAGGCTGATATGTCTGTTAGTAAATTGGTGATACGTGAGAAGACAGATGGCGTGAGCTGAGGAGTAGAGAAATAGATTTGGGTGTCATCGGCATAGAAATTGTACTGAAAGCCATGGGTGGATATCAGCTGACCCAGGGAGGAGGTGTAGATTGAGAATAGGAGAGGTCAAAGAACAGAACCTTGGGGGACCCCGACGAGGAAGTAGAGTTGTAAGTGACACTGAAGGTGTGGTGGGATAAGTAGGATGAAAACCAGCAAAGAGTACAGTCACAGAGACCAAAGTAGGAGTTTTATTTAAAGGAGTAGTAAAGTTACATGTTTTTTCACCTTAATGCATCCTATGCATTAAGGTGAAAAAACATTCGACAATACCGCCCCCCCCCCGAGCCCCCGTTTTTCTTACCTGGCCCCTCGAAAGTCCCATGCTCGTCCCCGTCATCCTCTTCGTTTTTCTGCCTGGCCGCCGATTGGCTACACTGGATAGATTGAAAGCAGCGCAGCCATTGGCTGGCGCTGCTGTCAATCACATCCAATGACGCGGCACGCCGGGGGGCGGGGCCGAGTGATACAGTCGGCGGCTATGGCCGCCGCTGTATCACGGGAGCGCGCCCGCAATCACTCCACACCATGCGAGCTCACTCGCATTAAGGTGTGGAGTCCTTGCGGGGAGGAGCCAAGACAGCCGCCGAGGGACCCCAGAAGACCAGGATCGGGGCCACTGTGTGCAAAACGAGCTGCACAGTGGAGGTAAGTATAACATGTTTGTTATTTTTAAGCAAAAGAAAAAAAAAGGTTTAGTGCTCCTTTAAAGGAGGAGGGGTGGTCCACTGTGTCAAAGGCAGCAGAGAGGTCCAGGAGAAGTGGTACAGAATAGTCTCTATTGGTTTTAGTAGGTTGTTTGCTCTCACATGTCACTTACGTGTAAAGCCAGGAGCTGGCTATTATGCCTGCTATTCAGGGACAGTGTACAGCATTATTAATGTGGGGTTGTCTCCGTATAGTGTTGGCTTGGACTCCCTGTCATTTCCTTTTAGACAAAACTTAGAGTAGAGCAAAGCATCGTGGGATGTAAAGTTCTGAATGCTGAAGTTTTAAGTCCAGCAGGACTGGCCTGAACTACCACTACCAGATTTCTGAGAAGAGTAGAACAGAATGCAGGGAGAGGATATAAAAAATATGATTTTTATACTCACCGTAAAATCCTTTTCTCTGAGTTCATGGACAGACACAGCCTTAATCTTGACAAAGTGGGTATTAGCCTTCCTTCAGGAGTGACTAGGCAGAAAGTGTTAACAACTTCAAAGCTGAACAGCCCCGCCCAGGGGGCGGTCCTACTGGCTATATTCCCTCAGCCTGCACTAAGCAGATCAGTTCGTCAAAAAGCAGTACAAACTTAAAAAGGAGGGGTGGGTGCTGTGTCCGTCCATGAACTCAGAGAAAAGGATTTTACGGTGAGTATAAAAATAGGATTTTTTTGCACTCACCGTAAAATCCCTTTCTCAGACGTCCATGGACTGACACAGCATCTTCAATCTTGACAAGTGGGTTATGTTCCTGCTCATAGGAGAAGACCAGGCAGAATGTTAGATGTTTTAACATACATTCCATTACCAGAGCTGAACAGCCCCGCCCAGGGGGCGGTCCCTCCGGACATAACCCTCCTACCTGCAGCCAGCAGCCTCAGTTGGTATGAAAGCAGTACAAACTCAACAAAGGAGGGGTGGGTGCTGTGTCAGTCCATGGACGTCAAAGAAAAGGATTTTACGGTGAGTACAAAAAATAGGATTTTTGTACTCACCGTTAAATCCTCTTCTCTGACGTCCATGGACTGACACAGCTCTAATACTGAAACACATGGGTATATGTCCCTGCTCGCAGGAGAAGATCTAGGCAGAATGTTAGATGTTAGAAACATAATTCTAGAAAAAAACAGAGCTGAACAGCCCCGCCCAGAGGGGCGGTCCCTCCAGACATAACCCTCCTACCTGCAGCTAGCAGTCTCAGTTTGTAACAAAGCAGTACAAACCTTAAAGAAGGGTGGGTGCTGTGTCAGTCCATGGACGTCAGAGAAAAGGATTTTACGGTGAGTACAAAAATCCTATTTTCTCTTATTGTCCATGGACTGACACAGCTCTAATACTGAAACACGTGGGACGTCCCAAAGCAGTATCAGAAAAGGGTGGGAGCAGTAGTAAAGGAAAAACCAAACTCCACTCCAAACAAGCAGAACTCCTCAACGGAGGAGTTGCAACTTTAAACAGCGGCCTGCAACCCTTGCGGCCAAAGGAAGCATCCGAAGATGCAGCCACATCAACCTTATAGAACTTAGAAAAGGTATGAACGGACGACCAGGTCGCCGCCTTGCACACATGTGCAACCGACACTTGATGTCGGAAAGCCCAGGAAGCACCAATTGCCCTGGTGGAATGCGCCGTAACCGGAAAGGGAGGCGCCCGCCCCGTAAGGGCATAGGCCTGTATAACGGTCTGTCTGAACCACCTAGAAAAGGTGGCAGACGACACCGCTTGGCCCTGTTTTGGACAAGAGACAGACACAAACAGTGAGTCAGACTACCGAATGGAAACAGTAGCAGACAGGTACACCCGTAAGGCTCGTACCACATCCAATGTATGAAGCGCAAACTCTCAGGGATGCGATGGGTGAGGACACAAGGACGGAAGAACAATGTCCTCATTAAGGTGAAAGGCCGAGACCACCTTTGAAAGGAAAGACGGTCGTGGGCGCAACACCGCCTTATCCTTATGAAGGACCAAGTAAGGCGACTTGCGGGACAAGGCCGCCACTAAGAAAGCCACCTTCTGGGACAAGGTCAAGAGAGGAATTTCCCTGATATTTTCAAAGGGATGTTCTTGGAGAACCGAGAGCACCAAATTCAGATCCCAAGAAGGGGGAAGAGGCTTGACAGGGGGATCACATGGCGAACCCCCTGCACAAAGGTGCTAATCAAGGAATGGCCCATTAGTGGTCGTTGAAAAAGACAGCGCCGAAATCCGACCCTCGATGGTACGCAAGGCCAGCTTTTGGGTCACACCATGCTGGAAGAACAGCAAAATCTTGGGAACGGAATACGTCCATGGATGCCATCAAACTCCTCGCACATAGCAAATAGCGATGTAAGCCTTCCAGGTACGGTGATAGATCTTTATGGAGGAAGATTTCCGTGCCCACAACATAGATGAGATGACCGAATCCGAGAGACCTTGGTCCCTCAGCACCTGGCTTTAACAGCCATGCCAAAGCCAAGGACTGTAAAGCAGGATGAAGTATGGGACCATGAGACAGAAGGTCAACCCAAATAGGCAGTCGCCAAGGAATGTCTGCGACTAACTGAACTAGATCGGTGTACCAATGTTGCCGTTCCGGAGCAATGAGGATCACCGGAATAGCCTCGACCAGTACTCTGCGAAGCAGGCGAGGCAACAACAGTAGCGGAGGGTAAGCATACATCAGGCGATACTGCCCCCACGGGCCACCAACGCCTCTGACGCGTCTGCCCAGGGATCCCTGGACCTGGTCACGAATCTCAACATCTTGCGAGTGAGTCGAGAGGCCAAAAGGTCCACATCCAGTGCCCTACCTCCGGTAAAGGAGGTGAAAACACCTCCGGATGTAAGGACCCTTCCCATGGAATGCACACGGCCGACAGGACCGACCTGCAGCGGGATGGGTATGATAATCCCAAGGAGACCCTGCAATGTATCGGAAAAGGGAGGCCCCGGCTTACGGGGTGCCTCAATTGTTGGCCAAGAAAGGCAACCTGAAAGAGCTTCCCTAGAAACTCGGTCAGTGGACCAGTAACTCAGCCTCTACAGGTGGCGCAGACCCACCCTGGACACAGAGACCCTAGAGGCTAAAGCAGTTGCAGTGCACCTGCTGGTCGACTGATAGATGAAGCAGAGACTTTTGCCCAGTCATTGAGCTTCAGAAACGCCAGAGACGCAGCCACTACCGGGCGTAACGCTAACCTCAGCATGGCGAACACAGTCCAAGCCAGCGCTCCCGATCACCACCGAAGGGCAGGTGGAAGGTGGTACCCCTGATAACAGGGATCCCCAAGACAATGCTCCATCCAGCAGCTACTCCATTGATAAGTGCTGATTGTACAAACACATAGTTTATACTGTGTATTGTGTCAAAACGCGCAATTAGAGCGTGGGAGGAAACCCCCTCAGCCACAAAGAGCATAGTCCAACCACATACGGCGTATGTAGTTTAGTATGTGTGGATAAACATATGAAACATGTTTATACTGTGCCAGCGACAAAGGCACGCACATCATTGGGGCGTGGATGGAAACCAGCCACGCAGACTGCGTACACAACGTGTAGGCATGTTAGCATGCGAATAAACAAATTGCACATGTTTATGCTGTGCATAGCGCTGAAAATGCGCACACCATTGGAGTGCGGGGGAATAACCGGAGCACCCGGATAAAACCCACGCAGACTGCATACGCATACCGTGTAGGTACTATAGTATGTGTGATAAACATTTTGAACATGCCTATGTGTGCATAGCGCCGAAGACACGCACACCGTTGGCGCGTAGGAGGAAACCGGAGTACCCGGAGGAACCCCACGCAGACCCAGAGAATACAATACATACATCTACTGTGAATGTACCGAAGGCGCGCATGTCATGTAGCGTGGGCGGAAACCGGAGGACCCGGAGGAAACCCACGCAGACTGCACACACATACCATGTTAGGTATGTTAGCATGTGGATAATCAAATCGCACAAGTTTCAGACTGCATACACATACCGCATAGGTATTATAGTATGCGTGATAAACATATGGAACATGTTTAAACTGTGCAGAGAGCCAAAGGCGCATATACCGTCAGAGCGAGGGAGGAAACTGGAACACCCGGGAAGAAACCCACGCAGACAGCACACAGATACCGTGTAGGAATGATAGCATGTGAATAAACATATTGCACATGGTTATGCTGTGAATTACCATTGGAGCGTGAAAGGAAACCGGAGTACCCGGAGGAAACCCACACAGACAGCATACACATACTGTAAGTATTTATAGTATGTGCAATAAACATATTGAACATGTTTATACTGTGCAGAGAGCCGAAGCGCACATACCGTGAGAGTGTGAGAGGACACCGGAGCACCCGGAGGACACCCACGCCGACCCAGAGAGTATAATACATACATATACTGTGAATGTATTTAGAGTCGTGTATAAACATATTGTGTATGTTTATATCGTGTATGGCACTGAAGACACAGCATTGGAACGTGGGAGGAAACCCACGCAGGCACAGAGATCATTAACACATACATACACTGTGAATGTTTCCAGTGTAGAGTTATAAGAGAAGTTTTAATTATGGCGCCGAGGCGCATAATCTCCTCTGTATCATTCCAACCTGCTTAAATGTGCTGCCGAAGCAGCATGCAGGTAAAACGTAACCTCTGACACCCCAGACCGTGGTCCTGTCAGAGCTCAGAGCGTTCCCCAGGAAATGGCGGGAAACCACAGGTGCAGAGACCCTGTTGTTGCCTCAGAGACATCACCCAGAAGGCTCACAGGGACTATAGAAATAAAAGAATAAAGTCCCCCCCCACCATGCTGCACTGACCAGGGGGGGGCACTGTGTACCACTGTATCATCCATGCTGCTCTCGACGCAGCGTGTGAGGAAACAGTGAGGAATCTGTGTAAAAGAAAAGCTTGAAAAGAACCAAAGGAGACAGCATCCGCCTGAGGTACCTCAGCCACAGCATCCAGCTTGAGAGTGTCCCTCACAGCATCAATGAGTTCACTTACAAGCGCCCTGTCATTTACTGACACAGAGCTGGAGTCTTCCTCACAAGGAATGTCCTGTTTAAAAACATTAAAATATTCAGAGCTAGGGTCCTGAGCAGCAACAGCTAGGCCCATATCTGAATCAGAGCACTCCCCATGTGTGAGATTGTGTGGGGACAGGACGCTTTATAGCTTCCTTACGCTCGCACACCGCTTCCATCCTGACAAGAAATTTTTTCAGGACTGCCGACAACTGGTCCATAGGGACCGCAGGTGCTGGAGCACTGCCAGTTGCCTCTGACAAGAGTGGGGAAGCAGGTGAACCAGACTCCATATTTGCCACTCTCTGAGACCTTATGCACAATAAAGTGAATAAACAGTCCACCCACTGGCTGCACTGACTGAGGAGGGGACACCCAGAAGCCCCACCAACCCTTCAGAGGACCGCTCAGCTCTGCTGTATGCACCGACTGCACTGCCAGTGCGAGTGAAGCCTGAGGAGAGTGTGAGGAGATTTGCGCCGCAGCAGCGGCGATAGAGGCCAAAAACAAAAGTGAAAGCACAGCGGCTTCAAGAAAATGGCCGCCGGCCACGTATAATACTGCGCCATTGATCCGCGGCAAGATGGCCGCTGAGCGCAGCAAAATTACAGCCAAAGCGCCTAATGGTGTCTCCAAACACCCCATGTTTTCTCAGCCCCAGCACACAGACATGAGCGCCCCCCCTGCCAGGCCAGAGTGACCCCCAGGTACCCCCACACAGCTCAGCGCCAGATTAGGGTGCAGAGAGCAGCATACAGGGGGGAGACAGGGAACAACCCCCCCCCCCCAATACAGAGAAACACAGCCAGCATGTACTCACCTGATGCAGGAGAGACTACTTACCCATCCCAGAGGGACCCACTGGCGTGATTCAGACAGACCTATCACAGAGTAGTACTGAATAGCTGTCGGCCCGGTCCACCGCGAAAGAAACAGCAGGCACTGTTCAATCTTGTGAGGACCGCGGGAGCATAAAAGCCCACCAGCCACCCATGGAGTCATGGGGCATGTCGTGAACTGAGTCTCATGCACACAAGGCGAGGATCAGCACGCTCGATGGTCGGACAGGGAAGACTACAAGGATACTAGTGTGAAGAAAAATAAGGTGACTCCGCGCAAAGGGCTTCAAACACAACACAGTAGTTAGAACTGCTGCCTCTACTTATTGCTACCTCCTGGTTAGGTGGAGCAAGGATATGAAATAAAATGAGGGGTGTAGTAATGGTGCTGTTCTGCTGGGAGCCTGACAGCGGTAAAAAATGAGCAAAAAAATTTGGAAAAAAACGGCTCTGCCTGGTGTTTGCTGTTTGCCCTTCAGGTGGTGGGTATGAAGGTATATTCGGAACCTGAGTTGAGTGAGACCTCTAGTGGAATTACAAGTAAAATGTAAAATTGGTAAAATAAAATAAAAATGAAATAAAGTAGAGTGTCTCTGTCAGGTGTTTGCTTGATCCTTAGTGATGGTCGTCCAAAAGTGGTAGTGTTAATAGGTGTACAAGTGGGTGAAAAAATTGGTTGAAATAAATAAGTGGTATGAATTTTCCAAGTCCGGCTCGGCCCGGTATTTGCTGGCTGTGAACCAGCTAATGGAGGTGCTGTGAAGCAGATAGATGCTACCAATGTAGTGCTGCAAGAAATGCAGTGTGAGTAGATAAGTTGCAATAAATTACAATGTATTAAAATGTTGTCTCGGCCGAGTGTTTACTAAACCCAGCTGGGATTATGCTTAATCCCTGGTGATTGAGCAGTTAGAGTGTTTGAGTGATCCGTGATACACTCTAATAATGCACATAAAATATTCAACATAAATTGAAACTGATAATAAAACTGATAATAAAATCAAATAAAGTCCAATGGTGAAAAGTCCAAAAATGGTGACAAGATAAATTGGTGACTTTGCTGCAGTGCTTGTCTTAGAAGCCAGTGCCGTGAATGTGATTATCCGTGATTGTTTAAGATGTTACACTCACCAGATCCTTCATACCCTCGAGGGGTATGATGCAGTCACAGTATATGCCACTGTGTAGCAGTCTCAGGAAATCAGGGTGGCTCCTATGGTCCCTTTTGGTTCTCCGACAAGGTGAGGGTTATAGAAAGGAAAAAAGGATGCCCATAGTGTGAATCCGTATAAAAGTGGTTTATTAATGAAATCGGGAAAAAAGGGTACTCACATAGTAATAGACAATTTAAAGCATTTAAAATGGCGCTTTGCCAGTGAAGAGCGATCCGAAGGTGTAGGAAGTGATAAAACGACGTGACTCTGCCCTACGCGTTTCGTCAGATTGACGTCATCGGGAGCGTAACGTCGTGCTTCACTTCCTGTTGCAATTTATAGCCCCTCCGGTCTCATGTGCGCATGCGTGAATTTACGTGGCGGCCATTTTGGATATGATTTTGGGGACAGAAGTCCGGCGGCCATGTTTGGTAAGTTTTGCAGACCGGAGCTCAAAGCTTACAGCGGTCTGTGTTAGATTGGTCTGGCGGCCATGTTTGATTCGATTTGCAGACTGAAGGCTGCGGTGGCCATTTTAGGATGGAACATGAAAACCGTGGGGCTAAAAAACGACGATTGCAGAACCTCAAAAAAACTCAAAAAGGCACCTTAGTTAGCCAACTTTTAGAGGCAATGTTAATGAATACCGATATAAGGAATGTGTAATACATATATAATGAATAAAGATAAAAAGTTACTGGTTTAAACGACATATGTATATGCATAAATTACCGATATGAAACGATACATAATTTAAAAATATGATATATAATTTAAAATGGAAATTGAGGAGACATAAAATATGATAGTGTGTACATAAATAAAAAATTTAAATAAAGGTACATGAGTGGTATGTGCTTGAATGCATGTTAAACGCATGTTAAAAGGCATAAAATGCATATCAACCACTTAACGACCGCCCACTGTAATTATATGTCGGAAGAATGGCACGGACAGGCACAATCACGTACCTGTACATGACTGCCTTCTATACAGTGAGCGGTGGTTATTTGTTCGGGAGTGATCCGGGATGAGGGGACGGCCGTTCGATTCCGGCCACCCCCTCGCGATCGCTCCCGGCGAATGAAAACCTTCCTCTGCCTGTGTAATGTAAACACAGGCAGAGGAAGTGATGTCATCTCTCCTCGTGTCGGTCTTTTCGATTCGGCGTGAGGAGAGAAGACATCTCACAGTAAGTGCACCAACAGCCCACTGACACCAGTACACGTAGGCACACTTTTCACCCCCCAGTCACCCCCAGATCACCCCCAGTCACAGTGCACCATTTGCAGTGGTCATTTTTTTACTGATCACTGCAATCAGTGTCATTTGTGACAGTAAAAAGTTGCAGGGCAGTTAGGTTTAGGCCACTTTAGGTCCAGGGTAGCCCCCTAACCCCCCCTAATAAAGGTAACCCTTTCACCCCCCTTTCACCCCCTAACGCCAGCGTCACTAAGCGATCATATTTCCAATCGCTGTATTTAGTGCCGGTGGTGCCCTAGATAGCCAGTTATTTATTTTTAGTTTCGCCGCAGATATTTATAGCGTCAGGTACCCCCATATATTATTTTAACCCCCTGATTGCCCCTAGAGTTAACCCTTTCACCAGTGATCACCGTATAAGTTTTACTGGTGACACTGGATAGCCAGTTAGTTATTTAGGTTACCCGTCAGGTTTTTATATAGCGTCAGGTACCCCCATATATAACCTAATAAAGGTTTTAACCCCCTGATTGCCCCTAGTTAACCCTTTCACCAGTGATCACCATATAAGTTTTACGGGTGACGCTGGTTGGTTAGTTTGCTTTTTATAGCATCAGGGCACTCGCCGTATATAACCCAATAAAGGTTTAACCCCCTGATCGCCATATCAATTAGGTTTTAGCGCCAGAGAGGGTCTGCGTCGCCCCAGGCAGCGTTAGGTTAGTGCCAGTAATGCTAACACCCACGCGCAAAGCATACACCACCCTTAGTGGTATAGTATCTGAACAGATCAATATCTGATCTGATCAGATCTATACTAGCGTCCCCAGCAGTTTAGGGTTCCCAAAAAACGCAGTGTTAGTGGGATCAGCCCAGATACCTGCTAGCACCTGCGTTTAGCCCCTCCGCCCAGCCCAGCCCAGCCCACCCAAGTGCATTATCGCTCGATCACTGTCACTTACCAAACACAACACACATAACTGCAGCGTTCGCAGAGACAGTGCTGATCCCTGCGATCGCTAACAGTTTTTCTTTCTCGTACATCACGGGACACAGAGCGGCATAGTCATTACTATGTGGGTTATATAGATACCTTCAGGTGCTGGCACTGGCAACTTCCAATACCGGAAGTACCCTCCCCTATATAAGCCCCTCCCATCCGGGAGTACCTCAGTTTTTTGCCAGTGTCTAAGGTGTTGGCCAAGAAGTAACATGTGTTTTTCACTGAGCTTGCGTACAGGTTCTTTTGGGCCTCAGTAAGCTATTCCGGATCCGACCAAAAAAGCTTCATAGCTAAACGGTCGGTACCCGGGCCTTGCAAAGAGAAGAGCAAGGTTTTGCCTGTAATGCCTCTCTTAGGAGGGCTGGACCCTGGGATCCAGAGCTCTGGTCATACCCACGACCAAGATGTTTTCTGTGCAGGGTGCTATACAGGTCCAGGGGAGTGGAATCCTTGGAAACCCGGTCCCTGAAGGTTTAATTACAATGCCTGCCGTGATAGGTGAAGTTTGGGCTTCTGTGGACCAAACAGAGTCCTGCGGCGAGGAAAAGGTAAGTGGGGGCCCTCAGGAACTTGGTTCTATTGGGGGACCCCCAAGCCTATTTTGTCTTTCTGCCTGTTACCTAAGGTATTCCCGCTAATATTCTGTGTATGCCTATTACTACTGAGAAAATGTAAACATTTTAATAGTAGGCAAGAAAAAAAAAAATGTAAGACTGCGGTACCTGTGTTAAACACTAGAGGTCGCTATGGTTCTTTTTCTTGTAATGTGGATTTTTTTTTTCCAAAATCAAATCCAGGCAGTTGGTAAGTTCTCTGCTGGGAAGCTGTCTCCTCTGCCCTGTTGCTGCGCTCATCCATCCCCGGGCCCTGCGGCAGGGACCCTGGCTCCCATCTAGCTCCTTATTTTTTTTTTCAAAAAAAGAGCGCCGAAGGCGCACGTGCCCGCGCGCGTGCACGCGCCTCTATATATAGAGGCGATCTGGAAAAAGGGGCGGAGCGGGTGGATGACGCTCGGTGTGCGCCGCGGCGCTACTGCGCATGTGCGGGCGTCCAGCGTGTTTAAAAGCACAATCACAGCTGGCTATTGAAGTGCACAGACAGAGCTAGCAACAGTAAAAAGGCACACAGAGGCGGTTGATGCAGGCATCCCCTAGAAAGGCACTTTAGTAGACACCAACTGTTATATAGCAGCAAATTGTGCTAGACTATTATCAGTAAAAGTGGTGTATTACGGCTGGAATACCTCAGCTTTGGGCTTAGGAATATGCCGTCCAGAAGCTCCGGAACTAAATCTTCCAGGAAGTGAAGGGGGTCTCCATCGGGCTCTGAGGATCTTGGGCATGCTTCTGCTGCACCAGTCTCCCCTGAAAATTCAGAGGTTAGTGACCGTAGAGACCCCGCAGGAGTACCTGGTACTGTGGCTGTCCTCAGTTCACCTGCTCCTGTGTATGTAACAGAGGAGGTTTTTTCCTCAGCTCTGGGAGGATTGGAAGAGAGATTGTCAACATTGATCGCTGCCTCCCTGTCACAGGGAAAGTACGCCCGATCTCCGTCTCCTCCTTCAGAGTACCTGTTAGCGGAGCAACAGTCCCATACAGGGATCGACCTGCCTGAAGGGGATCAGGATGAGGTTGATTCTGTTATAGAGGAATCAACAGTGGAGGAACCTTTCTCAGCATCTCAAGCTTAAAGATTATGGGTTCAGTCTCTGACTAACATGGTCCGATCAGCATTTAAAATGCACCTTGCGGAACCATCAACCACTACTGTCTCCTCGCTGGGGTCGCTAAAAGCTCCCCAGACTGTCTGTTCCTTTCCACTTCACCCTTTACTGGAAGGGCTCATTTACCAGGATTGGGAACATCCTGATAAAATATTTACTCCCCCCAAGAGATTTCCGGTGGTCTATCCCATGGAGGATAAGTTCATCAAAAAATGGAGGGTCCCTACAGTGGACGCAGCCATCTCTTATGTGAATAAATCATTGACATGTCCAGTGGATAATGTCCAAATGTTCAAGGACCCAATAGATAAAAAATTGGAGTCCTTATTAAAATCTGCTTTTTCTACAGCAAGCTTGGTGACACAACCAGCAGTAGCAGCTATTGGGGTCTGCCAAGCAGTGAAGGATCAGTTGAAACAGGTCTTAAGGGACTTGCCAGATCAGCAGGCTCTTGCCCTAGCTGATCTACCTAGAGCCTTATGCTTTGCGGTTGACGCCATAAAGGATTCAATCCATCAGGCCTCCCGCCTTACGCTGTCTGTAGTACATATGCGCAGGCTTCTATGGCTCAAAAACTGGTCTGCTGAAGCTCCCTGTAAAAAATTGCTGGTTAGCTTCCCATTTCATGGTGAACGCTTATTCGGGGAAGACCTGGACAAATATATCCAGAAAATTTCCAGCGGTAAAAGTACACTCTTGCCGGTTAAAAACAGAGTTAGAGGTCCCTCTTTTAAGAGGCCTGCTTCTCCAGTCCCTGGGGCATCGGCTGTGAAACAGTTCCGACGGCCTCCTCGGTCAAATCCCGGGGGTAAAAATCAGGGACAATCGCAGGGTAACAAGAAGCCCTGGGTCAGGAGAGGTACAAAACCTCCCCCAAAGTCAAATGCATGAAGGGTTGCCCCCACTCAATCGGGTGGGGGGAAGACTCCAGTTGTCCGCAGAGACCTGGCGGGACACGATCAGAGACAGATGGGTGCTCTCCGCAGTAAGTCTGGGATACAGATTGGAGTTAAAAGACTCTCCTCCTTCCCATTTTATGTGGTCAAACGTGCCAAGGGATCCCCGGAAGAGAGAGTCCCTCCTGTTGGCACTAGAACAACTATTGCTCCAAGGAGTAATTATGGAGGTTCCCCTGGAAGAATGGGGGTTCGGGTTTTACTCAAACCTCTTTACAGTCCCGAAGCCAAACGGGGACGTGAGGCCCATATTAAATCTAAAAGGGCTAAACAAATTCCTGCATATCAGGACTTTCCGGATGGAGTCGATCCGATTGGTGGCCACTGCCCTACAAGGGGAGGAATGGTTAGCCTCGATCGACATCAAAGATGCTTATTTGCACGTTCCCATCTTTCCAGTCCACCAAAAATTTCTACGCTTTGCAGTAGAAGGGCGCCATTTTCAGTTCAGAGCCTTACCCTTCGGTCTGGCCACAGCACCACAAGTGTTCACAAAAATTCTGGCCCCATTATTGGCCAATCTAAGAACACAAGGTGTAACGATAATGGCATATCTAGACGACTTGTTGCTGATAGACCACTCAGCGAAAAAACTAGAAGTGGTCGTTCACAAGACAATCAAGTATCTGGAATCTCACGGTTGGATTATCAACCGAGACAAGTCAGCCCTAAAACCAGTCAAAAGTCTGGAATACTTGGGGCTAAGGCTAGATTCAGGCCAGAGGAAAATATTCTTGCCTCGAAAAAAGGTGTTGTCTTTGAGAGATTTGATCCACTTAGTGGGTACAAAAAGACAGCCGTCCATACGCCTGTGCATGAGGCTGCTGGGAAAAATGGTGGCATCATTCGAAGCAGTACCCTACGGTCAATTCCATTCAAGGAATTTGCAAAGGGCCATACTGTCAGCCTGGAACAAGAAAGTTCAGGCCCTAGACTTACCAATGTCCTTGTCCCCTTCCGTTCGCAAGAGCCTCCGTTGGTGGTTGGTTCCCCAGAATCTGGAAAAAGGGAAATCCTTCAGTCCGATTTCTTGGAAGGTGGTCACTACAGATGCCAGCCTTATAGGCTGGGGAGCAGTACTGGAGCAATGGTCTCTCCAGGGCAGATGGTCGGATGCAGAAAAGGCCCTGCCCATCAATCTCTTAGAGATACGAGCAGCCCGGTATGCCCTAGTAGCATGGACATCCAAACTCCAAGGGTCCCCTGTCAGAATTCAATCGGACAATGCCACGGCAGTGGCATATATCAATCATCAGGGTGGCACCAGGAGTCGTGCAGCCCAGAGGGAAGTAAATTGCATCCTGAAATGGGCAGAAAGATATGTCCCAGCCATATCCGCGGTATTCATTCCAGGAGTGGAGAATTGGAAGGCGGACTTTCTAAGTCGCCAGCAATTATGCCATGGGGAATGGTCCCTTCACCCCGAGGTTTTTCGGACAATATGTCAGCGGTGGGGAACACCGGATGTAGATCTGCTAGCATCCAGATTCAACGCAAAGGTGGACAGGTTTGTCTCTTGGACAAGGGATCCCCTAGCTTGCGGCTCGGATGCCCTAGTGTTCCCTTGGGATCAGTTCAAGCTGATATATGCATTCCCACCGCCACAATTGTTACCTCGATTACTCCGCAGAATCAGGGTAGAAAAGAAACCAGTGATTCTGGTGGCTCCAGCGTGGCCCCGAAGAGCATGGTACGCGGAGATTGTAAAAATGTCTGTAGGGAGTCCTTGGACCCTCCCACATCGTCCGGACCTGCTTTCGCAAGGACCGATATACCACCCTTCCTTACCAGCCCTAGGTTTGACGGCCTGGCTATTGAAGCCCACATTCTAAAAAAGAGAGGTCTCTAATCCTGTGCTATCTACCATGATCAATGCCAGGAAGCCGGTATCCCGGCAGATCTACTATAGAATCTGGAAGGCGTACATCGCCTGGTGTGAGGCCAAGAAATGGCATCCACGAAAGTACGTAATAGGTAGGATTCTGGACTTCCTACAGTGGGCTGTAGATAGGAAGCTTGCCTTGAGTACTATCAAGGGTCAGATTTCGGCCTTGTCAATATTTTTTCAGAGGCCCTTGGCTTTGCATTCACTAGTCAAAGCCTTTATACAAGGAGTGATGCGTATTAGCCCTCCGGTTAATATTCCCATATGTCCATGGGACTTAAACCTGGTTCTGTCGGTTCTACAGAAACAACCATTTGAACCATTACAGCATATTTCCCTGGTTCTTCTCACCAGAAAATAGATTTTTCTAGTAGCCATTTGTTCGGCTAAAAGAGTGTCGGAATTAGCCGCTATGTCCTGTAGGGAGCCATATCTGGTTATCCATAAGGACAGAGTAGTGTTACGTCCTCATCCAACCTTTCTTCCGAAGGTGGTATCGAGGTTTCATTTGAACCAAGATGTGGTTCTTCCTTTTTTCCCCAAACCTAGTTCAGTAGAGGAAAAATTATTACATTCTTTGGATGTAGTAAGAGCAGTTAAAGCTTATCTAAAAGCCACTGCTCAGATTCGCAGAACGGATACTTTGTTTATTCTGCCGGAAGGCCCCAGAAAGGGTCAGGCAGCGTCAAAATCTACTTTAGCCAAGTGGATTCGACAGGTCATAATGCAAGCCTATGGCTTGAGAAGGAGACCGCCTCCGTTCAAAGTTAGGGCGCACTCCACGAGAGCAGTTGGAACTTCATGGGCAGTGCATCACCAGGCCTCCCTGGCTCAAATCTGTAAGGCCGCAACATGGTCTTCAGTACACACGTTTACTAGGTTCTACCAGGTGGACGTTAGAAGTCAGGAGGATGTCGCCTTTGGGCGCAGTGTGTTGCAGGCCGCAAAAGATCCTCATGTCTGATAGCGCTCAGCTTATGTATGGTGTATCCCCCTCCTCATTGGGCATTGCTTTAGGACATCCCACATAGTAATGACTATGCCGCTCTGTGTCCCGTGATGTACGAGAAAGAAAATAGGATTTTTATAACAGCTTACCTGTAAAATCCTTTTCTTGGAGTACATCACGGGACACAGAGCTCCCACCCCTCTTTTGGGGACACTTATTGCTTTGCTACAAAACTGAGGTACTCCCGGATGGGAGGGGCTTATATAGGGGAGAGTACTTCCGGTTTTGGAAGTTGCCAGTGCCAGCACCTGAAGGTATCTATATAACCCACATAGTAATGACTATGCCGCTCTGTGTCCCGTGATGTACTACAAGAAAAGGATTTTACAGGTAAGCTGTTATAAAAATCCTATTTTTTTTGGAAGCGTTTGATACATTTGCTGACAGTCAGGTGCTTTTTTTACCTGTGAATCTTACTAGTGTACCCCTAAATTTAGAGCCCAAAATGGCAAGACGAAGGTACACTAGTAAAGAGGCCTACGAGATTCTGAGCATGACAGATAGTGAAGAGGAGGTCACGCATCTGTCAGATTCAGGCTCAGAATATCTTTCCGTAGAAGACAGTGAAGTCAGCAGCTCCACGTCAGATAGCTCTGACGACGAAGGTGAGGTCCCTGCTAAAGTCAGGCGTACCCGATCCCGATCTTCTGAGGTTGTTGAGGAGCAAGAACCGCAGGTCTCTCGTATCATGGAGCAGAGTAGTACTAGCGCCGCTATTCCTTCTGGTGAATTGGCAAGCACCAGCGGCCTAGTACAGCCTGGGCGTACATCCAGTACTGCAGAATCACGTGGTGACGTGGCAAGTCCCATAAGTGCAGTTCAAGCTGGCGAGGTGGCAAGCACAAGTAGTGTCCCGCTGCCACCAAGAAGACAAAGGCAGGCCCGTCGTGCCCATAGTGCCCTTCCTGCAGAATTTGCCTATCCTGATTGGGTCCCCACCACTTCTGCAGAACCCGTACTTCCCCCATTCACTGCCCAACCCTGTATTCAGGTGAAAACAGCTGATTTTATGCCAATTGATTTTTATTCGCTGTTTTTCACGGAAGATCTCTATAGATCTATTGTGGACCAGAGTAATTTATATGCTGGTCAATTCATCGCCGCTAAACCCCAGTTGCCTTCCATTGCCAAAGATTGGAAACCAATTACGGTTTCCGAATTTAAGACCTTTCTGGGCCTTTCCCTCAACATGGGCACACATAAATTCCCGTCATTGCGTGCTTATTGGTCCACGCACCCAATTGACCACATGCCCGTGTTCTCTGCCTCCATGCCCAGGACAAGATACGAGCAGATTTTGCGGCTCATGCACTTCAACAACAATGAACTTTGTCGTCCACGTGGAGACCCTGAATACGACCGGCTCTATAAAATTCGGCCCCTCATAAACCACTTCAATGAACGTTTTGCAGCCTTGTTTATTCCCGATCAAGTTGTCTGCGTTGATGAGTCCCTGATTAAATTTTCTGGCCGCTTGTCTTTCAAGCAGTACCTTCCCAGCAAGCGTGCCAGATACGGGGTCAAGCTCTATAAGTTCTGTGACAGGGCAACAGACTATATATGGAGCTTTACGGTTTATGAGGGAAAAGACAGTCAGGTTGAGCCGGTCAACTGCCCGGATTACATAGGGAGCGCTGGCAAGATAGTGTGGAACTTGGTGTCACCCTTATTCGGAAAGGGGTACCAATTGTATGTGGACAATTATTACACGAGCGTGCCACTGTTTAGTCACTTGTTTGATCATCAGATTGGAGCATGTGGCACCGTGCGACTTAATCGCCGGGGCTTTCCCCAGCGGCTTGTAGATGCCCGTCTTAGGCTGGGGGAGAGAGCCTGCTTGAAGTGTAATAACTTGCTCGCTATGAAGTGGAGGGACAATAAGAATGTTTTCATTCTTACCTCCCTTCATGCAGACACGACAGTCCAAATTCGTACGGTGACTGGTGTTGTGGAGAAACGCCTCTGTGTCCACGAATATAACAAAAATATGGGAGGGGTGGACCTCAACGACCAGTTGTTGGCGCCGTATCTAATTGACCGTAAGGCGAGACGCTGGTACAAAAAAGTGTCTTTATCCTTATTCCAATTGGCTTTGCTGAATGCTCATGTGCTATACAGAGCTTCAGGCTGGACTTTATCTCTTCTAAAATTCCAGAATGAGATAGTCACAGAACTCCTGTATCCAGGCGGTTCTGCACCTCACCATCCCCTACCAAATGCAGTAAGCCGGCTGCATGAGAGACATTATCCGTATGCCCTCCAGAGTACCCCTACCCAACGAACCCCCCAAAAAAGATGTTGTGTCTGTAGCAAGCGCGCATTTAGGCGTGACACCCGTGTTTTTTGTCCACTCTGTCCTGACAAACCTGGTCTTTGCCTTGGTGAATGTTTTGAACGCTACCACTCAAAAGTGAAGTTTTAGCGTAGGGTACAGCATTTCACAGACTAGGACACACTTACACAGGGTCTCCCAAGATTCCATCACATTTTGAGAGACCCGAACCATTACAGTTGTTAAAGTTACAAAAAAAAGTGTAAAAAAGGAAGAAAAAAAAAGGAAAAAACAAAACACAAAAAAAAATAAAATAAAAAAACCAAAAATAGTTGTCGTTATTGTTCTCTCTCTCTCTCTCTATTTTCTCTCTATTGTTCTGCTCTTTTTTACTGTATTCTATTCTGCAATGTTTTATCATGCTTGCTTTTCAGGTATGTAATTTTTTGTTTTCAGGTGCGCCATTCAACTGCAGCGCGGAATTATTTATCTCGACAGCAACAGCGTTTGCTCCCACGATACATAAAGCCGTGACTCCAGTGCTGTAGGAGGTGATTTCACCACCACAGTTAAAAAAAAAAAAAAGAGCATATATGCCGAAGCATGGGGGCAGCAGGGGCGGAGGAGCGATTTTGCTCCTAATGCCGCGTACATACGGTCGAAATTCCGACGGAGGCTTGCCAGTGGAAAAGTCCGACCGTGTGTACGCGGCATAACTTTTTGGCGGGAGGAGGCCCCCATGCTTCGGCATATATATATTTTAGGCACAGGTTGCGTTAAAAAAATAGGATTTTTTGTACTCACCGTAAAATCCTTTTCTCTGACATCCATGGACTGACACGGTGTCTCTTTACACTTTACACGTGGGTTATGTCCTTGCCTGCAGGAGAAGACCTAGGCAGAATGTGAAATGTTATACATACATTCCAAAAGCCAGAGCTGAACAGCCCCACCCAGGGGGCGGTCCCTCCGTACATAACCCTCCCACTACAGTCAGCAGACTTCAGTTCGTAACAAAGCAGTACAAACTTAAAAGGAAGGGTGGGTGCCGTGTCAGTCCATGGATGTCAGAGAAAAGGATTTTACGGTGAGTACAAAAAATCCTATTTTCTCTTACCATCCATGGACTGACACGGTGTCTCTTTACACTTTACACGTGGGATGTCCCAAAGCAGTGTCAAGAGGGATGGGAGCAGTATAAATGGAAAAACCAAAACTTCACTCCAATAAGGCAGAGCTCCTCAACGGAGGAGTCGCAACTTTAAACAGCGGCCTGCAGCACCCTGCGGCCGAAGGAAGCATCCGAAGATGCAGCCACATTAACCTTATAAAAAACTTAAAAGGCATGAACAGACGACCAGGTCGCCGCCTTGCACACTTGTGCAACCGACGCTTGATGTCGGGAAACCCAGGAAGCACCAATTGTCCTGGTGCAATGCGCCGTAACCGGAAAGGGAGGCGCCCGCCCTTTGAGAGCATAGGCGTGAATGACGGTTTGTCTGATTCCCCTAAAAATGATGGCAGACGAAACCGCTTGGCCCTGTTATGGACCAGAGACAGTCACAAATAGTGAGTCGGACTTCCGAATAGAAGCAGTAGCAGGCAGGTACACCCGTAAGGCTCGTACCACCTCCAATATGTGCAGCGCAAACTCTCTGGGATGCGATGGGTGAGGACACAAGGACAGGAGGGTAATGTCCTCATGTAGGTGAAAGGTCGACACCACCTTTGGCAAAAAAGGAAGGTCACGGATGCAACACCGCCTTATCCTTATGGATGACTAAACATGGCGACTTGCAGGACAAAGCCGCCAACTCAGACACTCGTCAAACAGAAGTGATTGCCACTAAAAAGGCCACCTTCTGAGACAAGACAAGAAGGGAATATCCCGGATATTCCCAAAAGGAGGTTCCTGGAGGACCGAGAGCACCAAATTCAGATCCCACGGTGGGAGAGGAGGCTTGACAGGAGGGAGCACATGGCGAACCCAACACAAGGTGCTAACCAAGAAAATGACCCGCTAGAGGTCGCTGAAAGAAGACGGCCAAGGCCGAAATCTGATCCTTGATGGTACTCAAAGCAAGCTTTTGGGTCACTCCACACTGCAGAGGACGCAGGATTCTGGGGACGGAATACGTCTGAGGACGCCAGTCCAGCGCTTCGCACATGGCGATATAAGCTTTCCAGGTACGGTGATAGATCTGCCTGGAGGAAGACTTCCGTGTCCTTAACATGGTCAAAATGACCGAGTCCGAGAGACCTTGGTCCCTCAACACCTGGCTTTTAACAGCCCTGCCGTTAAAGCCAGAGACTGTAAGCCGGATGAAGCATAGGACCTTGAGACTGAAGGTCCTCCCCCATCGGCAATCGCCAGGGAACGTCCGCGACGAGACGTACCAGATCAGCGTACCAGTGATGCTGCGGCCAATCCGGAACAATTAGGATCGCCGTAGTTTATATCAGGCGATAAGGAACCTATGGGGCCACCAACGCATCTGAGGCATCGCCCAAGGATCCCTGGATCTGGCCACAACCTCGACCCTTGCGATTGAGTCGAAAGGCCAGCAGGTCCACATCCGGAGTGCCCCACCGTCGGTAAAGGAGTTGAAATATGCAAGGACCACTCTTCTTGGTCCGGTGTCTGGCGATTGGCGACTCAGATAGTCCGCCTGCCCATTGTCTATGCCCAGAATGTAAAATGGCCTACAGAGCCGGCACGTTTCTTCCGGCCCACTTCAGGATACGGACTACCTCGGAAGCCGCAGCTGAGCTCCGAGTTCCCCCTTGATGGTTTACATACGCCACCGCCGTGGCGGTGTCCGACTGGCTCCTGATGGAGCGACCCCGTACTCTCTCTGACCTGAGGAGAGACACAGTCCGATGGCCCGTATTACCACAACAGTGATTGGTAAACGGGCTCGCCCGGAGTCCAAGGAATGAGCTGACAGGACTCCCCAGACTTCACCCCAGCCCGTCAGGCTGGTGTCCGTCGTGAATACCGTCCAGTGTATGGGAGGGGAACGCCTTTCCGGACCGAAGAGCCGAGGATCTCAACCACCATGTCAGGGGCGCCCTGACCAGGTGAATCACCTGGATCTGAAGATCCAAGGACAACGGGGATTTGTCCCAGATGGACAAGATCTCCTTCTGCAATGCCCTGGTGTGTGATTGGGCATACGGAACGGCCGCGAAGGAGGCCACCACGAGTCTCTGGACTCTCATGCAAAAAACGGATTGACAACCATTTTTGGGATGTCAGCACCCGCACCGCAGACTGAAGTGTCAGCAACTTCTCCAGAGGTAGGATACCTTTGCCTCCAAGGAGTCCAGAATCAGAACTAGATACTCCAGACACTGAGTCGGGACCAGGACTGACTCCTGAATGTTCAGGAACCACCCGAGTCCCTGAGGGTCTAATTGATGATAGTCACCTTTCCTCTAAGTCTGATCCACTTTCTGCTCTTAGCAGAAGATCGTCCAGATAGCCCACGACAGCAATACCTCGCTGTAACAGAAGGCTAGAACCGGAGCAAGCACCTTGGTGAACACCCTTGGTGCCGAGGCTAGGCCGAAAGGAAGAGCCACAATCGATAGTGGACTTCGCTGATCGCAAAGCGCAGAAACTTCCGGTGACTTGCGCAGATCGGAACATGCAAGTAGGCGTCCTTGAAGTCCAAGGACGCCAGAAGAAAATCCCTTTGGTGGAGTGTAGCGATCACCGTGCGAATGGATTCCATGCAGAATTTCTGCACCTTCTCGAAGGCATTCAGGGCCTTGAGGTCCAGGACAGGTCGAACCATGTCCTACCTTTGGGACGACAAACAGATTCGAGTAGAATCCCTGAAAACTCTCCTGTGACGGAACCGGCACAATCACTCCGGACCTGATCAAATCCTGTACAGCCCCCAAGAGGGCTGCCCGACAGGTAGGAAGGAGAGGAAGATTTGAGGGAAAGAATCTGTCTGGGGGCCAGGATCGGAATACTATCCTGTATCCTGAGGTGACCTCCTCGCACACCCACCAGTCGGAGATTCGGGAGGACCACCGATTCGTGACCTGCAAAGTCGTCCCCCCACCCCAGAGTCGGGCGGAGGCAAGACTTCACGCGGAGGCGGGCTCGGGAGCCGCTTGTTTGGCTTACGCACCCAGGGGCGCTTGTGCCCACCAGCCGCACTCCGTCAGTCTGGGAGGACCTACCTGTGGACCCGACTGACGAAAAAACCCCTTGTTTGCTGGAAAGGAAAAGGCCCTGTTTGCGGCGGGCCCCCTTACCCTTGCCAGTCTAAGGAAGAAGAGTGCTTTTACCTCCCATGACATCCTTGACGATGACATCCAGAGCAGCACCGAAAAGTCTACCACCTATAAAAAGGTAGATACGTCAGGAGCTTCTTAGAGGCTAGGTCAGCAGACCAGCATTTCAACCAGATAAGACGACGCCATACCACCGTCGGGACAGAGGCCCTGGATGTTAAAGGGCCCGCGTCCAACGTGGTGTCGCACACATAAACCAGGCCCTGCCCAGTTGGTGGGCCAGAGTAACTGTGTCTGTAGGAAGATTATGCTCCTGTACAGCTAGGTGCAACATTTTTTGCCCAACCTGTAAGTGTTTTAAAACACAAGGGTCGCCGCTACCACAGGCCGTAGGGCGGATCCCAACAAGGCGAACATGGCTATGCGCACCACTTCTGACCTCCTGTCAGTGGGGTTCTTAATGCAGGAGTCCCCTCCATCGGGAGAGTGGTGGCCTTGTTCAACAGGGCGACTGGAGGGTCGACCACTGGGGGAGAAGCCCACTTTTTAAGTAGGGCATCTTCAAAGGGGTATCTGATAGACAAACGCAGCGGGACCATAAAAAATTCTTCTGCGGCTTTTTCCAGACCTTATCAATGAGCTTGTCAAAGAAAGTACAATGGAAAAAACCCCTTTAGAAGGCCTGGCCTTAAAAGAACCAAAGGAGACAGTATCCGCCTGAGGTTCTGCATCCGCAGCATTTGAGCTTGAGAGTGTCCCTCACCGCAGTCATGAGCACACTAACAAGCGCCCTGTCATTTACTGACTCAGAACTGGAGTTTCCCTCATAAGGAATGTCCTGTTCAAAACCATCCATACATCCAGAACTAGGGTCCTGAGCGATAGTGGCTAGGCCCATATCTGAATCAGCGCACTGCCCTCGAGTAGATAAAGTGGGGAGAGGGCGCCTTTTTTGTACCTTGCGCTTGCACACAGCTCCCATCCTGGTCAGAAATTGATTCCAGGGCTGCCCACAACAGGTCCATAGGGACCGCAGGTGCTGAAGCACTGCCTGTTGCCACTGACATTTTTAGGGGAAGCTGGTGACACAGACTCCATATTGTCCCCCTCTGAGACTCTCTCAGATAAAAAGTCCACCCACAGGCTGTGCTGACTGAGGAGGGGGCGCCCAGGGGACTCACCAAACCGGACCAGGGACCGCTTAGTTCCGCTGTCTGTACCGCGCTGTGTCAGCGCTGGTGAGCTGTGAGGAGACTGTGAGGAGATTTGCGCTGCTACAGCAGCGCTAGAGGCCAAACTAGTGCTGAAAAGCGCGCGGGCTACAAGAAAATGGCCGCCGCACTTCACTGAGGCGATCCGCGGCAAGATGGCCGCCATGACGCAGTTAAAATGAAACAGCACACACGCACAGCGCCACTCGGCGCTCAGGCCCCAAAAAAAACACACAAAAAAGCCCCAAAGCATACATTGCAGACCAGCATGAGCCCCCCAAGAACAGTGTGACCCCCAAGCACCCCACACAGCCAGCGCCAGTAATGGTGACAGAGAGCGACAATAAAATACAGGGGGAGACAGGGAAAATCCCCCACAGAGAAACACACAGCCTTTTGTACTCACCTGCAGGCAGGAGAGACTACTTACCCGTCCCCTGAGGGACACACTGGTGTTTCTGACAGGACTATCACAGTGCAGTACTGAGTAACTGTCGGCCCGGTCCACCGCGAAAGATACAGTCAGTCAGGAGCTGTTCAGTCTTGAGAGGACCGTGGGAGCATGAAAGCAAACCCGGCCACCCCTGGAGTCATGGGGCCTGTCGTGAACTGAGTCTCACGCACACAAGGCGAGGATCAGCACGCTCGATGGTCGGACAGGGAAGACTACGAGGATATCTTGTACCCAACCTGTTGCCCAGCCGACAGTTGATAGAAGATTCTCAAAAATAAAATAAAAAAGAATTCCAAAAAGGAATAAAATAGGTCAGGAGGCTAGCTCCTGAGGGAGCCACGTCTTCTCCTTCTGCTAGGCAGAAAAAAACTGAAGTCTGCTGACTGTAGTGGGAGGGTTATGTACGGAGGGACCACCCCCTGGGTGGGGCTGTTCAGCTCTGGCTTTTGGAATGTATGTATAACATTTCACATTCTGCCTAGGTCTTCTCCTGCAGGCAGGGACATAACCCACGTGTAAAGTGTAAAGAGACACCGTGTCAGTCCATGGATGGTAAGAGAAAAAGTTTTATTTTTTACTAGGTTTTGTTCTGGTATTTGCTTTGCAGGTATGGTATGGTAAGGTCTTACTGTTGTACTGTAATGTTACTTTTTTTTAATGTTAACCATCATTTGCTTAGCAGGTACGCCATTCAGTTGCAGCGCAGATCTATTTATCTTGACAGCAACAGCGTTTGCTCCCACGATACATAAAGCCGTGACTCCAACGCTGTAGGAGGTGATTTCACCACCACAGTTAAAAAAAAGAGCATATATGCCGAAGCATGGGGGCAGCAGGGGCGGAGGAGCGGTTTTGCTCCTAATGCCGTGTACATACGGTCGAAATTCCGACGGAGGCTTGCCCGTGGAAAAGTCTGACCGTGTGTACGCAGCATAACCTTTTATGCCGCGTACATACGGTCGAAATTCCTGACGGAGGCTTGCCCGTGGAAAAGTCCGACCGTGTGTACGCGGCATAACTTTTTTGCGGGAGGATGCCCCCATGCTTCGGCATATATAAATGGTGCATGTATGCCCATCATTAGAAGTGGGTGGATGAAGGGAGGTATTCTAATGGTGGGCATACCCACCGATCAATCTCTTTTTTTCGTTCAGGCAACAGGCTGCATGAAAAATAAAGATTACAATACATGTCCAACAAGGACCAGCAACATACTGGTATGTTGCTGAACTTTGAATGTTTATACCAGAATGATGCCTGCAGGTTTAGGTATCATCTTGGTATCATTCTTTTCAGCCAGTGTCCGGCTTTCATGTAAAAGCAATTCTAGCAGATAATTAGTCTCTAGACTGCTTTTACAAGCAGTGGGAGGGAATGTCCCCCCCCCCCGGATATAAACAGCGCCATTGGGAAATTGGGAAAGCATTTTATCACACCGATCTTGGTGTGGTCAGATGCTTTGAGGGCAGAGAGAAAGATCTAGGGTCTAACCCCCCAATTTTTTTCAAAAAAAAGAGTACCTGTCACTACCTATTGCTATCATAGGGGATATTTACATTCCCTGAGATAACAATAAAAATGGTAAAAAAAATGTATTTTGGGGTGTAATTCCACATATAACCATGGCATGTTTGAGCAATATATCATTTAGTGACAACTTTTTGTACATTTTTCTTTTTTTTCTTTTTGTCATTATTCAATCACTTGGGACAAATAAAAAAAATATTCAATGGGCTCAACATGCCTCTCAGCAAATAGCTTGGGGTGTCTACTTTCCAAAATGGGGTCATTTGGGGGGTTTTGTGCCATCTGGGCATTTTATGGCCGTCAAAACTGTGATAGGTAGTGAGGAGTGAAATCAAAAATGTATGCCCTTAGAAATCTTGAAGGCGGTGCTTGGTTTTTGGGGTCCCGTACGCGGCTAGGCTCCCAAAAAGTCCCACACATGTGGTATCCCCGTACTCAGGAGAAGCAGCAGAATGTATTTAGGGGTGTAATTTCACATATGCCCATGGCATGTGTGAGCAATATATCATTTAGTGACAACTTTGTGCAAAAAAAAAAAGTTTGTCATATTCCCGCAACTTGTGGCAAAATATAAAATATTCCATGGACGAAACATGCCTCTCAGTAAATAGCTTGGGGTGTCTACTTTCCAAAATGGGGTCATTTAGGGGGGGTTTTGTGCTATTTTGGCATTTTATGGCCTTCGAAACTGTGATAGGTAGTGAGGAGTGAAATCAAAAATTTGCGCCCTTAGAAATCCTGAAGGCGGTGCTTGGTTTCCGGGGTCCCGTACGTGGCTAGGCTCCTAAAAAGTCCCACACATGTGGTATCCCCGTACTCAGGAGAAGCAGCAGAATGGATTTTGGGGTGCAATTCCACATATTACCATGGTATGTGTGAGCAATATATCATTTAGTGACAACTTTTTGTAATTTTTTTTTGTCATTATTCAATCACTTGGGACAAAAAAAATAAAAATATTCAATGGGCTCAACATGCCTCTCAGCAATTTCCTTGGGGTGTCTACTTTCCAAAATGGGGTCATTTGGGGGGGGGGGGTTTGTACTGCCCTGCCATTTTAGCACCTCAAGAAATGAGATAGGCAGTCATAAATTTAAAGCTATGTAAATTCCAGAAAATGTACCCTAGATTGTAAACGCTATAACTTTTGCGCAAACCAATAAATATACGCTTATTGACATTTTTTTTACTAAAGACATGTGGCTGAATACATTTTGGCCTAAATGTATGACTAAAATTGAGTTTATTCGATTTTTCTTATAACAAAAAGTAGAAAATATCTTTTTTTTTTTTTTTTAAATTCGGTATTATTCAGTTTTATCGCAAAAAATAAAAATCACAGAGGCAATCAAATACCATTAAAAGAAAGCTCTATTTGTGGGAAGAAAAGGACGCAAATTTCGTTTGGGTACAACATTGC
Organism: Rana muscosa; assembly: GCA_029206835.1. NCBI lineage: Eukaryota > Metazoa > Chordata > Amphibia > Anura > Ranidae > Rana > Rana muscosa. The sequence goes on from CM055117.1 coordinate 1,028,874,357, forward strand.
ATGTCCGCACAATTTACAGTTAAAGCAGCGCAGTGCAAAATTCTGAAAACACCTCTGTTCCTTTAATACAAAATGGTCCGGGGCTTAAGTGGTTAAAGAATTTATAATTGTGGATGACTAACAGTAGGTAAAAATCATGTTAAAGAGGTGAGATGTTCTCAAATGTGTAGAACTTATTGTATAAAAATGAGGTGGGATGTTGCTGGGTATTGTTTAACCACTTGACCACTGGGCACTTAAACCCCCTTAATAACCAGACCAATTTTCAGCTTTCGGTGCTCTCACATTTTGAATGACAATTACTCAGTCATACAACATTGTACCCATATGAAATTTTTTGTCCTTTTTTTCACACAAATTGAGCTTTCTTTTGGTGGTATTTAATCACTGTTGGGTTTGTTTGTTTTTTGCGCTATAAGAGAAAAAAGACTGAAAATTCTGTAAAAAAAAATTTTTTTTTTCGTTTCCGTTATAAAATTTTGCAAATGACTATTTTTTCTTCATAAATTTTGGCCAAAATTTATACTGCTACATATCTTTGGTAAAAATAAGTACAAATTGGTGCATATTATTTGGTCTTTGTGAAAGTTATAGAGTCCACAACCTATGGTACCAATATCTGAAAATTGATCACACCTGAAGTACTGACGGCCTATCTCAATTCTTGAGACCCTAACATGCCAGAAAAGTACAAATACCCCCCAAATGACCCCTTTTTGGAAAGAAGACATTCCAAGGTATTCAGAAAGAGGCATTGTGAGTTTTTTGAAGTTGTCATTTTTTCCCACAATTCTTTGCAAAATCAAGATTTTTTTTTTCTCTTTTTTTTTTTTAACAAAATTGTCATATTAGCAGGTTATTTCTCACACACAGCATATGCATTCCACAAATTACACCCCAAAACACATTCTGCTATTCCTCCCGAGTATGGCGATACCACATGTGTGAGACTTTTACACAGCGTGTCCACATACAGAGGCCCAACATGCAGGGAGCCCCTTCAGGCGTTCTGGAGCACCCAGGCCAATTCTGACATTTCTCTCCTACATGTAAAAATCATCATTTATTTGCTAGAAAATTACATAGAACCCCAAAACATTATATATGTTTTTTTAGCAAAGACCTTAAAGAATATAATGGTGGTCGTTGCAACTTTTTATCTCGCACGATATTTGCGCAGCAATTTTTTTAACGCGTTTTTTACGGGAAAAAAATGTTTTGTGCTTAAAAAAAAACAAAAACAGTAAAGTTAGCCCAATGTTTTTGCATAATGTGAAAGATGAAGTTACGCCGAGTAAATAGAAACCTAACATGTCACCCTTAAAAATTGCACACGCTTGTGGAATGGCGCCAAACTTCGCTACTTAAAAATCCCCAAAGGCGACGCTTTAAATATTTTTACTGGTTACATGTTTTGAGTTACAGAGGAGGTCTAGGGACAAAATTATTGCTTTCGCTCTAACGTTCGCGGCGATACCTCACATGTGTGGTTTGAAAACCGTTTTCATATGTGGGCGGGACTTACATATGCGTTCGCTTCTGTATGCGAGCTCACGGGGACAGGGGCGCTTTAAAAAAATATATATTTTTTTATTGTTCATTTTACTTTATTTATTTTAGTTTGACATGTTTTTCTGCCCCCAAATTTTTTTTATCACTTTTATACCTATTACAAGGAATGTAAACATCCCTTGTAATAGGAATATGGCATGACAGGTCCTCTTTACAGTGAGATATGGGGTCAATAAGACCCCACATCTCACCTCTAGGCTGGTAAGCCTGAAAAAAAACAAAAAAAAAAACAATCCTGGCTTTGATCGTAGCGGTGAGTCGGTAGGAGCACCGGAGGGCGGCGGGGGGGGGGACATCCCTTCTCGCCTCCCGTAAGAATGATCAAGCGGCGGAACAGCCACTATGATTGTTGTAATGGTGTAGGGAATCGCCGGCTGAAAAAGCTAATATCTGAATGATGCCTGTAGCTGCTCCTATCATTCAGATATACCCGCACAAAGTCAAGGACGTCATATGACGGCCGGCGGGCTGGAAGTGGTTATTGCAGAGTAGTGCCGGGCATTGCGGAGTATGGCAGGGCATTGCACAGGGTATTGCAGAGTATTGCGCAGGGTATTGCAGAGTATTGCACAGGGTGTATTGTGCAGGGTATTGCAGAGTATTGTGCAGGGTATTGCAGAGTATTGTGCAGGGTATTGCAGAGTATTGCGCAGGGTATTGCAGAGTATTGCGCAGGGTATTGCAGAGTATTGCGCAGGGTATTGCAGAGTATTGCGCAGGGTATTGCAGAGTATTGCGCAGGGTTTTGCAGAGTATTTTGCAGAGTATTGCGCAGGGTGATGCAGAGTATTGTGCAGGGTATTGCAAAGTATTGCAGACTATTGTGCAGGGTATTGCGCAGGGTATTGCAGAGTATTGTGCAGGGTATTGCAGAGTATTTTGCAGAGTATTGCGCAGGGTATTACAGGGTATTGCAGAGTATTGCGCAGGGTATTGCAGAGTATTGTGCAGGGTATTGCAGAGTATTGCGCAGGGTATTGCAAAGTATTGCGCAGGGTATTATGCACCAGGGTATTGCAGAGTATTGCGCAGGGTATTGCAGAGTATTGCACCAGGGTATTGCAGAGTATTGCACCAGGGTATTGCAGTGTATTGCACCAGGGTATTGCAGTGTATTGCACCAGGGTATTGCAGTGTATTGCACCAGGGTATTGCAGGGTATTTTGCAGAGTATTGGCAGGGTGTATTGCAGAGTATTGGCAGGGTATTGCACCAGGGATGGCTGAGCAGGGATGGATGGATGGCTGGATCTGTGACTGCAATTGTCACAGATCCAGCCCACAGTGCTGCTGCTGCCATCCGCTCCCTCCCCCTCCCCTCTCACACTGTACCGATCGGTACAGAGAGGGGAGGGAGGAACCGGCGTCATCAAATGACGCCGGTCTGTTTACAAGTGATTGCTCCGTCATTTGACGGAGCGATCACGTGGTAAACGGCCGCCTCTGGACCCGGCGTTTCCCGTGTGCGCGCCCCAGGGGGTTATATAACGTCCTCCCAGAGTTAAGCAACCACCTTGTCGACGTTATTTGTCGGCAGGTGGTTGTTAAGTGGTTAAGGCAAAACAAAAAGTGATAAGATCTGGAAAACCATCAAAGAGATAGAGAAGAAAAAGGACATCGTAATTCGACCGGCAGATAAAGGGGGAGGCCTGGTCATCATCAAGAAAACAGACTATGAGACAGACATGGATAACTTATTAAGCGTACGGGACACATACAAGAAAATAAGGGGCAACCCTAAAATAGAATATGAAAAGAAATTGAAAACCCTTATCAAAAACGGAGAAGACAAGGGGATACTAACCAAAAAAGAAGCCACTTTTCTGACACCAGAAACATCCAAAACACCAGTAATCTATTACGTCCCCAAAATACACAAAAATCAAATTACACCACCCGGTAGACCCATCATAAGTGGAATTGATTCCCTATTTTCAAGATTGGGCTCCTACATAGACGGATTTTTACAACCCCTGGTGGTAGAAGGCAGATCATACTTAAAAGACAGCAGACAACTTATTTCGGAAATAAAGGATCTTAGAATTAAAGAGAGTGACATACTAGTGACGATCGATGTTAACTCACTCTACACAAACATCATACAAAAAGATGGCATTAGCAGTGTGGAATGGGCCCTGTACAAACAAACAGATATGAAAGAACAACAAATTAAGTTTATATTGGAAGGATTGGAAATGGCCATGAGCCATATTTATTTCTGGCATAAGGGCGAGTATTACACCCAAACCAAAGGGGTAGCAATGGGAGCCAAATATGCTCCAAGTGTAGCCAACCTCTTCCTGAACAGATGGGAGGAAGAACAGGTCTTCAGTGTACATAGAGAACATTTAACCCTCTACAGAAGATATATAGATGACATCGTCATAATATGGGGTGGCACAGAAGAACAACTACAAGATTTTTTTGATGAGATAAATCAGAACATCTATGGGATCACATTCACAGGTACCTGGAGCAAGCAGAGTATAGACTATCTGGATCTGCAAATATACAAAGATGATGGGAATCTGAACACCAGGACTTATTTTAAAAAGACCGATAGGAATGGATATATTCCAACAAAAAGCTGCCACCACCCTAAATGGATTGGAAATATACCCAAAGGCCAACTAATGCGTATCTTCGGGAACTGCAGCAACCTACATGAATATGAACAACAAGCAAATACAATTATTAGCAGATTCATAGACAAAGGCTACAAAGAAAAGGATCTACTCACCCTAAAACAACAAGTCAAAAATATGGATAGGAACACCATGATAGCAGGTAACACTGCCAACAAAAAGAAAAAGAAAAATTTGGACATGGCCTTCCTCACCGGTTTCAACAGACAACAAAAAAAACATAGAAAAAATAATCAGAAAACACTGGCCCATCCTACAATTCGATAAGGTCCTCAGAAATATATTACCACATAATCCATCCTTTATTTACAGAAAAGCACCTAACCTGAGAAACAGACTGGTACACAATGTACTGGATCCACCAAGACAAATCAAAATCTTTAAAAACCTCAAAGGTTTTTTCAAGTGTGGCCAATGCCTTCCCTGCAGAACCAGCAAAAAGACTGACAAGAAAATATCTAAATTCATCTCAACCTCCAACAGATCCGAGCACAACATCAGAGAATTAATCACTTGCCACAGCACACATGTGACATATGGGCTAGAATGCCCTTGCCACAAACAGTATGTAGGCAGAACCACCAGAGAACTACATGTCAGAGTAAGAGAACATATCAATAACATCAAGAACGGCTTTCCCAAACACAGTGTGTCCAGACACTTTAGGGACTATCACAAGAAAGATCCCTCCTGTATGGTTTTTTATGGTATAGACAGAATTAAGGGACACTGGAGAGGTGAAAATAAGAAAATTAAAATTTCACAAAACGAAACAAAGTGGATATACCAGCTTGATACTCTCCAACCAGCAGGAATGAACATTGATCTAGATTTGAACTGTTTTCTCACCAATTACTAAACAATTTTTAATAATATCTCCCTCAAGACCCTCCTCAAATGCCTTAAACAATACCCAGCAACATCCCACCTCATTTTTATACAATAAGTTCTACACATTTGAGAACATCTCACCTCTTTAACATGATTTTTACCTACTGTTAAGCCCTGTACACACGATCGGTTTAACCGATGAAAACCGTCCGATGGATTGTTTTCATCAGACAAACCGATCGTGTATGGGACCCATCGGTCTTTTTTCCATCGGTTTTAAAAAATAGAACATGTTTTAAATTTTTCCGATGGATAAAAAACCGATCGAAAACTCAGATCGTCTATGGGCAAGTCCATCGGATAAAAAACCCACGCATGCTCAGAATCAAGTCGACGCATGCTCAGAAGCATTGAACTTCATTTTTCTCGGCTCATCGGAGTGTTTTACGTCACCGCGTTTGGAACGGTCGTTTTTTTTACTGATGGTGTGTAGGCAAGACTGATGGAAGTCAGCGTCATCGGATTTCCGATGGACAAAACCATCGCATTAGAATCCATAGGATATCCGATCGTGTGTACGAGGCTTCAGTCATCCACAATTAAAAATCCTTTAATATGCATTTTATGCCTTTTAACATGCGTTTAACATGCATTCAAGCACATACCACTCATGTACCTTTATTTAAATTTTTAATTTATGTACACACTAATCATATTTTATGTCTCCTCAATTTCCATTTTAAATTATATATCATGTTTTTAACCACTTGACCACTGGGCACTTAAACCCCCTTAATAACCAGACCAATTTTCAGCTTTCGGTGCTCTCACATTTTGAATGACAATTACTCAGTCATACAACACTGTACCCATATGAAATTTTTGTCCTTTTTTTCACACAAATAGAGCTTTCTTTTGGTGGTATTTAATCACTGTTGGGTTTTTTATTTTTTGCGCTATAAGAGAAAAAAGACTGAAAATTTTGTAAAAAAATGATTTTTTTTTCGTTTCTGTTATAAAATTTTGCAAATTACTATTTTTTCTTCATAAATTTTGGCCAAAATTTATACTGCTACATATCTTTGGTAAAAATAAGTACAAATTGGTGTATATTATTTGGTCTTTGTGAAAGTTATAGAGTCCACAAGCTATGGTGCCAATATCTGAAAATTGATCACACCTGAAGTACTGACGGCCTATCTCAATTCTTGAGACCCTAACATGCCAGAAAAGTACAAATACCCCCCAAATGACCCCTTTTTGGAAAGAAGACATTCCAAGGTATTCAGAAAGAGGCATTGTGAGTTTTTTGAAGTTGTCATTTTTTCCCACAATTCTTTGCAAAATCAAGATTTTTTTTTTCTCTTTTTTTTTTTTTCACAACATTGTCATATTAGCAGGTTATTTCTCACACACAGCATATGCATTCCACAAATTACACCCCAAAACACATTCTGCTATTACTCCTGAGTATGGCGATACCACATGTGTGAGACTTTTACACAGCGTGGCCACATACAGAGGCCCAACATGCAGGGAGCACCTTCAGGCGTTCTGGAGCACCAAGGCCAATTCTGACATTTCTCTCCTACATGTAAAAATCATCATTTATTTGCTAGAAAATTACATAGAACCCCAAAACATTATATATGTTTTTTTAGCAAAGACCTTAGAGAATATAATGGTGGTTGTTGCAACTTTTTATCTCGCACGATATTTGCGCAGCAATTTTTTTAACGCGTTTTTTACGGAAAAAAAATGTTTTGTGCTTAAAAAAAAAACAAAACAGTAAAGTTAGCCCAATGTTTTTGCATAATGTGAAAGATGAAGTTACGCCGAGTAAATAGATACCTAACATGTCGCCCTTAAAAATTGCACACACTCGTGGAATGGCGCCAAACTTCGCTACTTAAAAAATCCCCATAGGCGACGCTTTAAATATTTTTACTGGTTACATGTTTTGAGTTACAGAGGAGGTCTAGGGACAAAATGATTGCTCTCGCTCTAACGTTCGCAGAGATACCTCACATGTGTGGTTTGAAAACCGTTTTCATATGTGGGCGGGACTTGCGTATGCGTTCGCTTCTGTATGCGAGCTCACGGGGACAGGGGCGCTTTAAAAAAAAAATAAAAATTATTCTTCATTTTACTTTATTTATTTTAGTTTGACATGTTTTTCCGCCCTAAACATTTTTTTGATCACTTTTATACCTATTACAAGGAACGTAAACATCCCTTGTAATAGGAATATGGCATGACAGGTCCTCTTTACAGTGAGATATGGGGGGGGGGGGGGTGTCAATAAGACCCCACATCTCACCTCTAGGCTGGGAAGCCTGAAAAAAATACAAAAAAAAAAAAAACAACAATCCTGGCTTTGATCGTAGCGGTGAGTCGGTAGAAGCACCGGAGGGCGGCGGGGGGGGGGGGGGGGACATCCCCTCTCACCTTCCGTAAGAATGATCAAGCGGCGGAACAGCTGCTATGATTGTTCTTATGGTGTAGGGAATCGCCGGCTGAAAAAGCTAATATCTGAATGATGCCTGTAGCTGCTCCCATCATTCAGATATCCCCGCACAAAGTCAAGGACGTCATATGACGGCCGGAGGGCGGGAAGTGGTTATTGTAGAGTATTGCCGGGCATTGCGGAGTATTGCCGGGCATTGCGGAGTATTGCCGGGCATTGCGGAGTATTGCCGGGCATTGCGGAGTATTGCGGACTATGGCAGGGTATTGCGGTGTATGGCAGGGTATTGCACGGGTATTGCACAGGGTATTGTGGAGGGTATTGCACAGGGTATTGTGGAGGGTATTGCAGAGTATTGTGGAGGGTATTGCAGAGTATTGTGGAGGGTATTGCAGAGTATTTTGCAGAGTATTGCGCAGGGTATTGCAGAGTATTTTGCAGGGTATTGCAGAGTATTGTGCAGGGTATTGCAGAGTATTGTGCAGGGTATTGCAGAGTATTGCACCAGGGTATTGCAGAGTATTGCACCAGGGTATTGCAGAGTATTGCACCAGGGTATTGCAGAGTATTGCACCAGGGTATTGCAGAGTATTTCGCAGGGTATTGCAGAGTATTTCGCAGGGTATTGCAGAGTATTTCGCAGGGTATTGCAGAGTATTTCGCAGGGTATTGCAGAGTATTGCACCAGGGTATTGCAGAGTATTGCACCAGGGTATTGCAGAGTATTGCACCAGGGTATTTTGCAGAGTATTGGCAGGGTGTATTGCAGAGTATTGGCAGGGTGTATTGCAGAGTATTGGCAGGGTATAGCACAGGGATGGCTGAGCAGGGATGGATGGATGGCTGGATCTGTGACTGCAATTGTCACAGATCCAGCCCACAGTGCTGCTGCTGCCATCCGCTCCCTCCCCCTCCCCTCTCACACTGTACCGATCGGTACAGAGAGGGGAGGGAGGAACCGGCGTCATCAAATTACGCCGGTCTGTTTACAAGTGATTGCTCCGTCATTTGACGGAGCGATCACGTGGTAAACGGCCGCTATCAGCGGCGATTTACCGCGATTCGTGATCCGCCGGGTCCTCTGGACCCGGCGGTCACGGAGTTTCCCGTGTGCGCGCCCCAGGGGGCGTGCGGGAGCGCGATTCTGGGAGGACGTTATATAACGTCCTCCCAGAGTTAAGCAACCACCTTGTCGACGTTATTTGTCGGCAGGTGGTTGTTAAGTGGTTAAATTATGTATCATTTCATATCGGTAATTTATGCATATACATATGTCGTTTAAACCAGTAACTTTTTATCTTTGTTCATTATATATGTATTACACATTCCTTGTATCGGTATTCATTAACATTGCCTCTAAAAGTTGGCTAACTAAGGTGCCTTTTTGAGTTTTTTTGAGGTTCTGCAATCGTCGTTTTTTAGCCCCACGGTTTTCATGTTCCATCCTAAAATGGCCGCCGCAGCCTTCAGTCTGCAAATCGAATCAAACATGGCCGCCAGACCAATCTAACACAGACCGCTGTAAGCTTTGAGCTCCGGTCTGCAAAACTTACCAAACATGGCCGCCGGACTTCTGTCCCCAAAATCATATCCAAAATGGCCGCCACGTAAATTCACGCATGCGCACATGAGACCGGAGGGGCTATAAATTGCAATAGGAAGTGAAGCACGTCGTTTCATCACTTCCTACACCTTCGGATCGCTCTTCACTGGCAAAGCGCCATTTTAAATGCTTTAAATTGTCTATTACTATGTGAGTACCCTTTTTTCCCGATTTCATTAATAAACCAATTTTATACGGGTTCACACTGTGGGCATCCTTTTTTCCTTTCTATAACCCTCACCTTCTCGGAGAACCAAAAGGGACCATAGGAGCCACCCTGATTTCCTGAGACTGCTACACAGTGGCATATACTGTGACTGCATCATATCCCTCGAGGGTATGAAGGATCTGGTGAGTGTAACATCTTAAACAATCACGGATAATCACATTCACGGCACTGGCTACTAAGACAAGCACTGCAGCAAAGTCACCAATTTATCTTGTCACCATTTTTGGACTTTTCACCATTGGACTTTATTTGATTTTATTATCAGTTTTATTATCAGTTTCAATTTATGTTGAATATTTTATGTGCATTATTAGAGTGTATCACGGATCACTCAAACACTCTAACTGCTCAATCACCAGGGATTAAAGGGGTTGTAAAGGTTTGTTTTTTATTTTCTAAATAGGTTCCTTTAAGCTAGTGCATTGTTGGTTCACTTACCTTTTCCTTTGATTTACCTTCTAAATGTTTTTTTTCTTTGTCTGAATTTCTCACTTCCTGTTTCTCCTCACTAAACTTCACACCATCATCCGAGTGGTGTGGAGTCAGCCAAAACAGCTTACTGAACAGCTTACTGAGGAGGAACAGGAAGTGAGAAATTCAGACAAAGGAAAAAAATATTTAGAAGGGAAATCTAAGGAAAAGGTAAGTGAACCAACAATGCAGTAGCTTAAAGGAACCTATTTAGAAAATAAAAAACGAACCTTTACAACCCCTTTAAGCATAATCCCAGCTGGGTTTAGTAAACACTCGGCCGAGACAACATTTTAATACATTGTAATTTATTGCAACTTATCTACTCACACTGCATTTCTTGCAGCACTACATTGGTAGCATCTATCTGCTTCACAGCACCTCCATTAGCTGGTTCACAGCCAGCAAACACCCGGCCAAGCCGGACTTGGAAAATTCATACCACTTATTTATTTCAACCAATTTTTTCACCCACTTGCACACCTATTAACACTACCACTTTTGGACAACCATCACTAAGGATCAAGCAAACACCTGACAGAGACACTACTTTATTTCATTTTATTTTATTTTACCAATTTTACATTTTACTTGTAATTCCACTAGAGGTCTCACTCAACTCAGGTTCCGAATATACCTTCATACCCACCACCTGAAGGGCAAACAGCAAACACCAGGCAGAGCCGTTTTTTTGCTCATTTTTTTGCTCTTTTTTTTTGCTAATTTTTTACCACTGTCAGGCTCCCAGCAGAACAGCGCCATTACTACACCCCTCATTTTATTTCAAGGATACTAGTGTACCCAACCTGTTGCCCAGCCGACAGTTGATTGAAGGTCTCAAAAATTAAATAATACAATTCTCAAAATAATAAAAAATTTAAAAATCTTCCAGGAGACTGGCTCCTGAGAGAGCCACGTCTTCTACTTCTGCAAGGCAGAAAAAAACTGGGGCTGCTAGCTGCAGGTAGGAGGGTTATGTCTGGAGGGACCGCACCCCTGGGCGGGGCTGTTCAGCTCTGTTTTTTTCTAGAATGTATGTTTCTAACATCTAACATTCTGCCTAGATCTTCTCCTGCGAGCAGGGACATATACTCACGTGTTTCAGTATTAGAGCTGTGTCAGTCCATGGACGATAAGAGAAAATCCTATTTTCTCTTACCGTCCATGGACTGACACAGCATCTTCAATCTTGACAAGTTGGACTTCCCAAAGCAGTGTCAAAGAACGAGGGGTGGGAACAGTATCAAGGAAAAAAACAAACTTCACCCCAAATAAGCAGAGTTCCTCAACGGAGGATGTGCAACATTAAACAGTCGCCTGCAAAACCTTGCGGCCGAAGGAAGCATCAGAAGATGCAGCCACATCAACCTTTTAGAACTTTGAAAAGGTATGCGTGGACGACCAGGTTGCCGCCTTGCACACTTGTGCAACAGACACTTGATGTCGGAAAGCCCAGGAAGCACCAATTGCCCTGGTTGAATGCGCCGTAACCGGAAAAGGAGGCGCCCGCCCCTTAAGGGCATAGGCCTGTATGACAGTCTGTCTGATCCACCTAGAAATGGTGGCAGACAAAACCGATTGGCCCTGTTTAGGACCAGACACAGACACAAACAGCGAGTCAGACTACCTAAATAAAGCCGTAGCAGACAGGTACACCCGTAAAGCACGTACCACGTCTAACGTGTGAAGCGCAAACTCTCTGGGATGCGATGGACGTGGACATAAAGACGGGAGCACTATGTCCTCATTAAGGTGGAAGGCCGAGACCACCTTCGGGAGAAAAGAAGGCTGTGGGCATAGCACCGCCCTATCCTTATGGAGGACCAAGTATGGCGGTTTGCAAGACAAGGCCGCCAATTCAGAAACCCTTCTGAAAGAAGTAATGGCTACTAGAAAGGCCACACTCTGAGATAAAGTTAAGAGAGGAATCTCTCCGATATCCTCAAAAGGAGGTTCCTGAAGAACCGAGATCACCAAATTCAAATCCCAGGGAGGGAAGAGGTGGTTTAATAGGAGGGAGCACATGGCAGACCCCCTGTATGAAGGTACTGATCAAAGAATGGCCCGCTAGCGGCCGCTAAAAGAAAATAGCCAAAGCCAAAATCTGACCCTTAATGGTGCTTAAAGCAAGCTTTTGGGTCACAGCACGCTGTAAAAACAGCAAGATCCTGGGAACGGAATATATCCGTGGACGCCAATCCAGCTCCTCGCACATAGCGATGTAGGCCCTCCAGGTACGGTGGTATATCTTCCTGGAAGAAGATTTCCATGCCCTCAGCATGTTCGAGATGACCGAATCTGAGAGACCACGGTCCTTCAGCACCTGGCTTTCAATAGCCATGCCGTTAAAGCCAGCGACTGGAAAGCAGGATGAAGTATGGGACCTTGAGACAGAAGGTCCTCCCGCACAGGCAGTCGCCATGGAACGTCCGCCACTAGACGCACAAGATCGGCGTACCAAGGACGTCAAGGCCAATCTGGAGCGATAAGGATCACTGGAATCCCCTCGGCCTCCACCCTGCGAAGAAGGCGAGGAAGTAACTTCAGTGGAGGATAGGCATAAATCAACCGATGCCGACCCCACGGGGCCGCCAACGCGTCTGACGCGTCTGCCCAGGGATCCCTGGACCTGGCCACGAATCTCAAGACCTTTCGATTGAGTCGAGAGGCCAATAGGTCCACATCCGGCATGCCCCCCCTCCGGCAAAGGAGGTGAAACACCTCCGGATGTAAGGACCATTCCCCCTGGTCCAACATCTGGCGGCTCAGATAGTCCGCCTGCCAGTTGTCTACACCTGGAATGTAAACGGCCGACAGAGTCGGCACGCTTCTTTCCGCCCACCTTAGGATGTGAGCAACCTCGGACGCCGCTGAGCTCCAAGTCCCCCCTGATGGTTGACATAAGCCACCACCGTGGCGTTGTCCGATTGGATCCTGACCGAGCGGCCCTGCAGTCTCCTCGACCACGAGGAGAGGCACAGTCTGATTGCCCGGAGTTCTAGAACATTGATCGGCAGACAGGACTCGTCCGGAGTCCAGAGCCTTTGGGCTGACAGAACTCCCCAGACTCCACCCCAGCCCGAAAGGCTGGCATCCGTTGGGATCACAGTCCACTGGATGGGAAGGAACGACTTCCCCGACCGAAGGGCCGGGGATCTCAGCCACCACGTCAGGGATGCCCTGACCAGGAGGCTTACCTGGATCTGACGATCCAGTGACAACGGAGACTTGTTCCAACAAGATAGGATCTCCTTTTGTAAGACTCGAGTGTGGAATTGGGCATACGGCACCGCCTCGAAGGAAGCCACCATGAGTCCCAGGACCCTCATGCAAAAACGGAGTGATGACCATTTTCGGGACGTCAGCACCCGCACTGCAGATTGAAAAGTCTGTAACTTGTCCAAGGGTAGAAACACCATCGCCTCCGAGGAGTCCAAGATCAATCCTAGGTACTCCAGACGCTAAGTCGGAACTAGGAGCGACTTTTGAGTGTTCAGCAGCCAGCCGAATTCTCGGAGGGCCTGACTGGCCATCACCACATTTTCCTCTAATTCTGAGCCAGAGTCTGCTCTCAGAAGAAGATCGTCTAGATAGCCCACGTCAGCAATGCCTCGCTGTCTCAGCAAAGCCAGAATCGGGGAAAGCACCTGGCTGACGCCAAACCGAAGGGAAGAGCCACAAACTGATAGTGGTCTTCGCCTAACACGAAGCACAGAAACTTCTGGTGACCCGCGCAGATGGGGACGTGCAAGTAGGCATCCTTGATGTCCAAGGATGCCAGAAAATCCCCCGGGTGGAGCACAGCAATCACAGAGGGAATGGATTTCATGCTGAATTTCCGAACCTTCACAAAGGCATTTAGGGCCTTGAGGTCCAGAATCGGACGGACTCCGTCCTTTTTTGGGACCACAAACAGATTAGAATAAAATCCCTGAAACCTCTCCTTTGATGGCACAATTACTCCGCACCTCAGCAAGTCGTGCACTGCCTGTCAGGCACCATGAATCAGACTGAGACAGAAGTACAGTTAAATCACACTTGTTTAATAATAAAAATAAAAAGGCAAACAGAGTAAGCGTAGTAAGCCAGGGTTCAGTAACCGGAGCGGGTAGTCAGCCAAGCCAATGTCCAAGAGCCAGGGATAAAGGCAGAGTCCAGCAAGCAGAATCTGTAGCCAGAGGCAACGTAGTCAAGCAGATCTTCAACTGGAATGCAGGAGAAAGTCTGTAGTGATGTTAACACAGGCGAAGGCGAAGAGCAAAAGAACTGGAAGTCCTTAAGTAGGCAGCTGACGAGCGGATCATCAACAGGTGGATCACTGGAGAGATGGAAGCTGGCAATTAGCTGACAGCTGAGCTACCAGCACAGAGAAGGAAGGGCTGAACGCAGCCCTGACACTGCCCCTAATAGGGCAGCCCGTCACGCCGGAAGGAGAGAGAGATTTGAGGGAAAGAATCTGTCTGGTGGCCAGGAAAGGAACTCTATCCTGTACCCCGAGGTTACCACCTCGCATACCCACCGGTCGGAGATCCGGGAGGTCCACCAATCCGTGAACCTGCAAAGTCGTCCCCCCACCCCAGAGTTGATTGGGGGCAAGACTTCATGTGGTGGCAGGCTTGTTTGCCGGCTCGGTTGGTTTACGCACCCAGGGACGCTTCTGTCCCCCGGCCGCACCCTTGTCAGTCCGGGAGAATTTTTCCGCGGGATTTGACCGACAAAAAAACCTCTTCTGAGTGGGAAAGGAAGGACCCGACTTACGGCACGGCTCCTTCACCCTAGTAGGCTGAGGAAGAAGGGTGCTTTTACCCCCCGTGACATTTTTAATAATGTCATCCAGGGAAGCACCAAATAGCCTTCCGCCCTTGAAAGGCAAATATGTCAGGAGCTTCTTAGAGGCCAGGTCAGCAGATCAGCATTTTAACCAGATTAGGCGACGCAAAACCACCGCAGACACTGAGGCCCTAGAAATTAGGGGGGCAACGCCCATAGTGGCATTGCACACATACACCAGGCCCTGTACCATTTGGTCTGCCAATGTAATGCATTCCGGAGGAAGATTATGCTCCTGCACAGTCTGGTGCATAATCTTTGCCCATTCGGTGAGCGTCTGAGTCACAAGGGTTGCTGCTACAAGAGGACGCAGCGCGGATCCCAGCATGGTGAACATGGCCCTGCTCACCATTTCCGACTTCCTATCAGTAGGGTCCTTGAAAGCAGGGGTCCCCTCAACCGGTAGAGTTGTGGGTTTGTTCAACCGGGCGACCGGGGGGTCAAATACAGGAGGAGAGGCCCATTTTTTAATCAGGCTGTCCTCAAAGGGGTACCTAACCGCCAGACGCTGCAAGACCGTAATGGTCTTCTGCGGTTTTTCCCAAACCTGGTCTATAAATCTGTCAAAAAAAGGTGTATAGGGAAAAACCTTTTTAGATTTCTTAGCTGAAAAAGAACCAAAGGAGACTGACTCCACCACAGGCTCTTCAGCAGCAGCAGCATCCAGCTTGAGAGTTTCCCTTACAGCATCAATGAGTTCACTAACAAGTGTCCTGTCATGTACTGACCCAGATAAGGAGTCTTCCTCACAAGGAATGTCCTGGTCAAAAATATCTAAAAATTCAGAGCTAGGGTCCTGTGCCGCAGCAATGCCCATATCTGAATCAGAGCACTCCCCTGTAGATGGTGGGGGGAGAGGGCACTTTACAGCCCCCTTGCGCTTGCACGCAGCTTCCATCCTGGCAACAAATTATTCCAGGACTGCCGACAACTGGTCCATAGGGACCGCAGGTGCAGTAGCACTGCCAGTTGCTTCTGACATGAATGGGGAAGCCGGTGACACTGACTCCATGCTACCACCACCCTCTGAGACTTTGTCCATAAGGAGAGAAAAGCCCACCCTCCACCTGCGCTGACTGTGGGGGGTTACCCAGGGGACTCACCAACCCGGCTAGGACCGCTTGGTTCCGTTGCTTGTGTCAGCGCTCATCGCGAGTGAACAGTGAGGAGACTGTGAGGAGAATTGCGCCATCCAGTCAGCGATAGAGGCCAAACCCACATAAAAGAGCGCGCGGCTTCAAGAAAATTGCCGTCGCAATTACAAGTGTGCCACAGGCCGGCTACGGCAAGATGGCCGCCAATGCGGTTTTCATTGCAAAGTAAAACAAAGGAAAAACATGGCGCCGAACGGCGCGCAAGGCCCAGGCTGGCACAGAAAGCCCCCCACACCTCAAATGCAGACCCCTATGGACCTCCCACCGGGACAGAGTGACTCCCAGGCACCCCAAGTCAGCGCATCGCCAGTAGGTGACAGAGAAGTAGCAAAAAAACAAGGGGGAGACAGGGAAAACCCCCCTACCATAGGAACACACAGTATGTACTCACCTGCTGAGGCAGGGGAACAGTACATACCCATCCAGCTAGGACCCACTGGTGTGTTCCTGACAGGGCTATCACAGTGCTGTACTGATTAGCTGTCAGTCCGGTCCACCGTGAAAGATACAGCAAAACTGTTCAGTCACATGTGGACCCTGGAGCAAAAAAGCTCACCGACCACCCCTGGAGCCATGGGGTATGTCGTGGACTGATCTCAGGCAGAGCGAGGATCAGCACGCTCGATGGTCGGAATGGGAAGACTACGAGGACAGCAACTACCCAACCTGTTACCCAGCCGACAGTTGATAGAAGAATCACAAAAATAAAATAATAAGTTATTTTATCTCTCCGAAGAGAGCCACGTCCTCTCCTCTTCTAGGCAGAAAAAAAACTGAGGCTGCTGGCTGCAGGTAGGAGGGTTATGTCCGGAGGGACCGCTCCCTGGGCGGGGCTGTTCAGCTCTGGTAATGGAATGTATGTTAAAACATCTAACATTCTGCCTAGTCTTCTCCTATGAGCAGAAACATAACCCACTTGTCAAGATTGAAGATGCTGTGTCAGTCCATGGACGGTAAGAGAAAATCCTATTTTCTCTTTCGTTCATGGACGGACACAGCCTTAATCTTGACAAAGTGGGACGTCTCTAAGCAGTGTCAAAAACGAGGGGTGGGAACAGCATTAAAACAACTTCACCCCAAAACAAAACAGAGCTCCTCAACTGAGGAGTTGTAACTCTAAACGGCCGCCTGCAATACCTGCGGCCGAAAGAAGCATCCGAAGATTCATTAAACTTTACAAGTTGATGTGTGTGCAAGTGTGAACGGACGACCAGGTTGCCGCCTTTCACTCCTGGGAAACAGACGTTTGATGCTCTCAGAGCTCGGACAGCGTCCAAGAATACAACGTCGTCTCCTTAGGGTTCGACGGATGAGGACACAAGGATGGCAGTACAATATCTTTCTTGAGATGGAAGGTCGAAACGACCTTAGGAAGAAAAGAAGGCTGCAGACGCAGCACCACCTTATCCTTGTGGAAGATCAGATAGCGAGCCTTGCATGACAAGGCTGCCAGCTCAGAAACCCGTCTTAACTGACGTAACAGCCACCAAAAGGACCACTTCCTGAGAAAGTGTCAACAAGGGAATCTTCCTGATGTTCTCAAACGGTGGTTTCTGAAGCACCGAGAGGCCATGCCGTTAATCCAAGAGGCACATCTTGCCCTGGTCGAATGCGCCGGGAAGGGGAGGCGCCCGACCATTTATGGTGTAAGCCTGATCACGATCTGTCGGATCCACCTCGAGATGGTGACTGACGAGACCGCTGGGCCCTTCTTGGGACCAGCCACAGAAACAAACAGTGAGTCTGAACTCCGGAACGGAGCAGTAACAGACAAGTATACTCTTAAAGCTCGGACAACGTCCAAGGAATGCAACGTCGTCTCCTTAGGATTTGACGGATGAGGACACAAGGATGGCAGTACAATGTCTTCCTTGAGATGGAAGGTCGGAATGACCTTAAGAAGAAAAGAAGTCTGCGGACGCAGCACCACCTTATCCTTGTGGAAGATCAGATAGGGAGCCTTGCATGACAAGGTTGCCAGCTCAGAAACCCATCTTAACTGACACAACAGCCACCAAAAGGACCACTTTCTGAGAAAGTGTCAACAAGGGAATCTCCCTAATGTCCTCAAACTGTGGTTTCTGAGGCACCTAGAGGCCATGCCGTTAAAGCACTTAACTGTAAGGCAGGATGGCGTATGGGACCTTGCGACAGCAGGTCCTCTCGTAGCATTAGATGCCAAGGGACGTCTGCTTTACAAGCCCCACAGAGGTAGTGGAGGGCGGACTGGAGGGGCCGCATGCCGAACCCCCTGTACAAACGTTCTCACTAAAGAGTGAGCCATCAGGGGTCGTTGAAAAAAGACAGCCAGGGCCGATATCTACCCCTTAATTGTACTTAAAGTAAAATTTTTGGTCCGCCCCACGCTGTAAGAACAGCAGGACTCTGGAACCAAATAAGTACGCGGATGCCACCTCATTTCCTCCAAATGGATATGTAGGTCTTCCAAATGCAATGGTAAATCTTCCGGAGGACAATTTCCGAGCACTCCTCGTGGTATAGATCACCGAGTCTGACAGGCCCCGGTCTCTTAGCACCTGGCTCTCAATAGCCATGCCGTTAAAGGAACACTAAAGGTTCCCGTTTTAAAAAAAATAACAAACAGTTTATACTTACCTCCACTGTGCAGCTCGTTTTGCACACAGTGGCCCCGATCCTGGTCTTCTGGGGTCCCTCGGCGGCTGTCTCGGCTCCTCCCCGCAAGGACTCCACACCATAATGCGAGCGAGCGAGCTCGCATGGTGTGGAGTTACTGCGGGCGCGCTCCCGTGATACAGCGGCGACCATAGTCGCCGACTGTATCACTCGGCCCCGCCCCCCGGCGCGCCGCGTCATTGGATGTGATTGACAGCAGCGCCAGCCAATGGCTGCGCTGCTTTCAATCCATCCACAGTAGCCAATCAACGGCCAGGCACAGGAACTCGGAGGATGACGGGAGCGAGCGAGGGACTTTCGAGGGGCCAGGTAAGTAAAACGGGGGCTGGGGGGGGGGCGGTATTGTCGAATGTTTTTTCACCTTAATGCATAGGATGCATTAAGGTGAAAAAAACATGTACCTTTACAACCCCTTTAAAGCCAGTGACTGTAAAACAGGATGGCGTATGGGACCTTGCGACAGATCGGCGTACCAAGGACGCCAAGGCCAATCCAGAGCAATTGGGATCATTGGAATCCTCCAGTCTGCGAAGCAGATGAGGAAGGAGCTTCAGAGGAGGGAAGGCATAGATTAGCCGGTACTGACTCCATAGTGCGACCAACGCATCTGTCGCATCTGCCCATGGGTCTACTGACCTGGCCACAAACCTCAATACCTTCCGATTGAGTCGAGAAGCCAGGATCTATGTCTGGCGTGCCCCCTGTTTGGCAAAGGAGCTGAAACCCCTCTGGGTGCAAAGACCATTCTCCTTGGTCCAGCATCTGGTGACTCCGCCTGCCAGTTTTCTACGCCCGGAATGTATATGGCCGACAGGACCGGTACGCTCCTTTCTGCCCACCTTAGGATGTGAGCGATCTCCGATGCTGCAGCCAAGCTTCTTGTTCCTCCCTGATGGTTAACATATGCCACCGCCGTGGCGTTGTCTGACTGGATCCTGACTGGACGCCCTGTATCCTCTGCGACCATGTGGAGAGGCATTGATCGGCAACTGGGATTCCTCCGGAGTCCAGAGACCCTGGGTCGACTGAACCCCCCAGACTCCCCCCCCAACCAGTAAGGCTGGCGTCTATCTTGACCACCATCCAGTAAAAAGGAAGGAACGACCTCCCGGACAAAAGTGCCGGTGATGTCAGCCTCCAAACTAGGGAGGCTCTGGCTAGGTGGCTCAACCGGATTTGACAATCCAGTGATGATGGGCACTTGTCCCTTCTGGACAGAATTACCTTCTGTAACACTCGTGTGTGAAATATGGTACCGCCTCGAAGGAGGCTACCATGAGGCCCAGGACTCGCATGCAAAAGCAGCGTGACAACCCATCTTTGGGATGTCAACTGCCACACCGCAGCCCGAAGGGTCTGCAACTTTCCCATAGGGAGAAAAAACTTTCGCCTCTGAGGAGTCCAGAATCAACCCCGGATACACTAGGAGTTGAATCGGTACCAATACTGGCTTCTGAGTGTTCAGCACCCAACCAAGTATCGGAGGGTCTGACAAGTTATAGACACGCTCACCCCTATTCTGAGCTCGAGGGGGCCATCAAAAGAATATTGCCACGCTGTCTTGGTAGGGCCAGAATCAGGGTGAGCACCTTTTTGAACACCTTCTGTGCTGATGCCAGGCCAAGGGGGTGCCACCACTTGTTAGTGGTCTTCCCCGGCCGCAAAACACAGACATGTCTGATGCCTGGTGCCTATGGGGACCTGCAAGTATGCGTCCTTCAACAGAGCGAACCAACTCCCTCCGGAATCTTTGTACATCACAAGTAATTTTGGGCCCTGAGATCCAAGATTGGATGAACCCCCTCCTTCTTGGTACTACGAACAGATTTGTGTAAAACCCCTAAAACCGCTCCTGTACGGCAACTGAAATTCTCACCCCGCGTATCAGCAGATCTTGAACCGCCCCATATAGGGCTTGCCGACGAGTCGGCAAAAGCTGGCGGTTGGAGGGGAAAGGAATAAATAACAATCTGTTCGGAGGTCAAGAGAGAAACTCTATCTTGTACCCTAAGGAAACTACTTCGCAAACCCACCGGTCGGGGATCTGAGATGTCCACCAGGTCGCGAATTCGCGAACACGTCCCTCTACCTGAGAGATGGGTGGGAACAGACCTTTTTGCGGAAGTAGCTTTGTTCGCAGGCTTGTTGGGCTTGCGAAACCAGGGACGCTTCTGTCCCTCCGCAGGCGCTTTATCGGTCTGGGATCGTTTACTTGCCGCACTAGGCGGATGAAAAAAACGCTTGTTTGCGGTGAAGGGGGCCCTAGCCAATGGCGTGGCTCCTTACCTCCTTTGGATAGTGGGAGCAGCATGCTCTTATCTCCTGTGGCACCTTTAATAATGTCATCCAGGGATGCTCCAAAAAAGTCTGTCGCCCTTAAAGGGCAATCCATCAGGGCCTTCTTGGAAGATTGGCCCGCCGACCAACCATTTAGCCAGAGCAGACGGTGTAACACCACCGCATAGCTTGAGGCTCTGGACAGCAGAGGAATAGTGTCCAAGGCTGATTCGCAGACAATTTTAAGGCCCAGTATCAACTGGTCGGCCATAGCCACCTCGTCCGAGGGAGCCTCATGTGCTTTAAACCCATGGAGCAGCATCTTTGCCCCTTCAGAGAGTGTCTGAGACACCAGGGCCCCAACCACTGTTGGGCGCACAGCCGAGCCGTATAGGTAGTGGATGACCGCTTCAGCCTTCCTGTTCAGGGTCCTTGAAAGCAGGAGCCCCTTCCACCGGAATTGTGGCTACCCTGTTTAATCTGTACACCTTAGGGTCCACTATCGGAGAAGAGGTCCATCCTTTCAGTAAACTCTCATCAAAGGGGTAACCTTTTTTCGGGGCCGAAATCCTTTTGAGGTTTGTCCCCCGCCTTGTATAAAAGCTTGTCTAGATAAGACACACAAGGAACACCTTAGCAGTGCGGGTCAGCTTGTGGAACCCAAAAGGGACCGACGCCTCTGGCGTTTCTGCAGGCTCCTCTATCTTTAGAGTATCCGGCACTGCAGTGATAAGGTCACCTATCAGAGCCTTATCGCGTGGTGACCCGGACCCGGACTGTCCAATCGGCCACGGTCCGCATCTTCTGATGTGTCAGAACCAGGGCCATGAGCCGTGGCTGGGCCCGGCTCTGCATCAGAGTTATGCCCAGAAGATGGCGGGGGGAGGGGGCACTTTTTACCCCTCGTGTTCCCACGCGCCGCTTCCACCTTGGCAACAACCAGGACACCGACCTAGCGTCTACTGATACAGCGGGTGCAGAAGCACCAGATGCCAATTCAGGTGTATCAGGGGGAGAAGTGTCTGCTTCTGAAGTCATGCTGACCCACGCACCTGACACAAGGACTCCAGTTCAAGGTACCAACAGCCCACCCTCCTAGCTGTGACAGAGACGAGGGGTTCCACCCAGAGGACTCACCACCCTAGTACGGTTGCTGCCTTCCTTAGTAGAGCTGCTTCCTTGTCAGCTATCAGTCTGACCACTCTGCAGCGTGTCTGTAGGATTGCGCCGTTAAAATGCTATTCGATTGGCGTGGACCATGAGAAAATGGCCGCCGAGCGGCAGCTAGAGGCCAAACCCAGCGCGGACCACAAAAACATGACCGCCAGTGCAGAAGAGGCCAAACACAGCATGGATCACAAGGAAAATGGCCGCCGAGCGGGCGATAGAGGCCAAACATAGCGCGGACTACAAGAACATGGCCACCGAGCGCAGATAGGGGCCAAACACAGCATGGATCACAAGAAAAATGTCCGCCAAGCGGCAAAAATAGGCCAAACACAGCGCGGACCACAAGAACATGGCCGCCACGCAGATAGAGGCCAAACACAGCATGGATCACCAGCAAAATGGTTGCCGACAGCATGGAGCAGAACACACAGGTAAGCAAACTATTTTCATGGCAGCTCATAACATTTATCACACATGCACAGTTCCCACACAGGTGGAGCCCCCCCCCCCCCCCCAGGTGAACCCCTGCCCCAGCAGCCAGCTCAGAGAGCCTAGGGAGGAGGGAAGGAAGGGACGGAGGAAGGGAAGAATATAACCTCTTACTCACCTCTCCAGGAATGCCCAGCTATGTCCTCCTGCCGAAGCAGGGGATTACTACTCACTCTTCATGCGTGGATTGTGCTGGAAGCATCCCAGACAGACCACCTTCCGCATGGTGACGGAGGGGACTGTTTGCCCCGACTGCTGCGACTCGGCCCTATAGACTGGTCGTATGCATGCCCTGGAGCGTATAGCTCACCGCCACCCGTAGAGCGACGGGCATGTCGTGGACGACCCAGTGCGTAGCTACGGTCGGCACACGCTCGATGGCCCAAACTGGGGAGACTACAAGGATCTGGGATCCAGCCTGTCACCCAATCGGCAGTTGATTGAAGATCACAGGAACAAAAATTAAAATAAAATAATAAAATTTCCATCTGGAACAAAAAAACCCAGGCCTATGGGCCCGAAGGGAGCCATGTCTTCTCCTTAGCTAGGCAGAAAAAAACTGATATGCTTAGTGCAGGCTGAGGGGATATAGCCAGTAGGACCGCCCCCTGGGTGGGGCTGTTCAGCTTTGAAGTTGTTAACACTTTCTTCCTAGTCACTCCTGAAGGAAGGCTAATACCCACTTTGTCAAGATTAAAGCCTCGTACACACGACCGATTTTCTCTGCAAGAACCAGCAAGAAACTTGCTGGCAGAGCTTTCTTGCCGAGTAAATCGATCGTGTGTACGCAGCTTTCAGGTTTCTCATTAAGAAAACAGGCAAGAATCTCGACGAGAAAAATAGAGAACCTGTTCTCTATTTTCTCGTCGGGATTCTCGTCGGCCTGTTTCTCGACGAGAAACTCGAGTGTGTGTACACTTACCTGTCGCTGTGGAAACCCGCGCAGGCTCGAAATGACTTTGACACATGCACGGTAGCTTTCTAGGTATAGGTAGGGTGTAGCAAGATGGCGGCAACGGCATAGAATGTGACGAGCGCACGCGGCGGTTCTTTTGGAAGGTACGTGTGTACACTCGGCCGGGACAAGATTCTTGTCCAAGAATCTCGTCAGGAAAAACGACAAGTTTTTTTCCTGCCGAGATTCCCGGCCGTGTGTACGAGGCTTGAGGCTGTGTCCGTCCATGAACGAAAGAGAAAGGAGGGTTGCCACCTAGATTGCTCTCTTGGGACGTCAGCTTGGATCTGCCACCGAGTGTGAGCTGTTGCCGAGTTGTGGCCTGCACAGCGGGGAGTCTGTATCCTGTTCACATCTTTACCACTAGCAATCTTATTGGATACAATAATATTCCAGCCATATAGGAAAAGTGTGAAGTAAAATAAAGATACACCACACATCAGCCAAATTTGCTATACCCCATCATTAAGGATTAACCTATTCTTAACCCTTCAAGGCTAGCTGAAGATTTGCCGAATTCCAAGGAGTAACACTTTAACCCTTTTATCCTCTCATTCGCTCAAGTGATTAAAGTTGTTTTAGCACAAAGGGTCTGCTCTCACTTTCTCTGGAACTCTATTTAAAGGAGCAAGCCAATTTAAACTAAAAAACTTAAATTTGGACCTGACATAGTAAATCAAATGCCAGTTCCCTACCCTTCTGCTGACCTGTTCACGTTGGTTACTGTGACAGAAACAGGATTTGGCACAATTTGTATACTTTGCATTTTTCTTTACTACCAAAAAGTTACCAATTGCAAATGGTATTTTATAAACCGTGCTATATTGTTCAGATAAAAATACCTTTGCGATTTACAGTGTTATGTCTTTCACTTTTATGTGTCCCTTTTACCACAGTAAACAAACTTGAACTGTCTCACTGGTATTGTGTAAGTTTCTTATTATAGGTGACAGTTGGTAAAAATTACTGAACCCAGGGTGTCAGAGGTGACAGTGTCGGGGCAACCAGTGGGGTATATATTCTATCAGCGGCCCTAACACGTGCATGAAAACTGATGTAAACAAATGTTGGTTTTCCCATCAGTTTTCATGCGCGTCAGTTATGTACCCTATTCACACCAATGTTGATGTCATGTCAGTTTTTTTTTTCCCTGTGCAGAAACAATCCGCACGTGATACCAGTGGTGTGGTGTGAACAGGGCACATAGAGAACAGTTGTTGTTTTATTCTGTGCCCTTGCAGAACGCGTGCAGAAAAACTGACGTCTCTGCACCATGGTATGAAGGAGGTCTGAGTGAACACCATTCTGTGCAGTAATAAATAAATATATATATAAACAAATATATATATATATAAATATATATAAACACATATATTTATATATATATATATATATATATATATATATATATATATATATATATATAAACACATATATATATATATAAACATATATATATATATATATATATATATATATATATATATATATATATATATATATATTTAATTTCTAAAGAAAATTTGGCCTGAATAGTTTGTAAGCTTCTAAGTTGATTAATTCAGACCAAACTCTTCTGTGTGGGGAGCTTAAAGAAAACTGACCTACTAAATATATTTAAAAGGTAAAGCTACAGAACAGTGCACAAACAGACAGCATCCAATTGCTACATACATATGGTGTGGGGAAAAGGCCTTGCACTTTGTGAAATGAACAAATCCCAAAATCCAATATTCAGTACCTGGTTAACACAACCATCCCCAGGAACTCTTTTTCGCAGGCCTCGGTGAACCTTTCTTCCGGTACCTTTGAGTAAAGGTCATTCATGAAATTCAGGACAGTTTCATTACGCAGGACTTTGTGGCTGATATCTGCACTCAGAGTTAACTGATTTTCCAGATGCATGATGGATATTGAAAATCCAGGCCACAGCATCAGCCTGATGACAAAAAAAAAAAGACAATAAGGACAAACCAGAAAAAGTCTCTTTTGAAAAACAACTGATGTCTAAAGGGTGTAACGCTAGAGCAGCTGAAGAATAAAAATCTGCTGCATAGCAACCACTGGCTGTAAATTGCGATGTAATGTTATATTCTGATTTAGCCCCCTTTCACACTTATACGACTTGTCTCACGATTTTGGACTGCAAAATCGCATGACAAGTCATTCTCCATGATTTTGAATGACTACCATTCACATTGGCACGACTTTAAGTCGTGCCGACATCAAAGTAGTTCCTGCACTACTTTTTTTACTGAAGTCGGATTCCGTATTAACTGATCCGAATTTGGCATGCGACTTGTGCATAAAGGGGAACTCCACGCCATTTTTTATTTATTTTTTTAAACGGCGTGGGTTCCCCTTTCATGAGCATACTGGGCCCTTCGGTCTAGTATGGATTTTAAGGAGAAACCCACACCGAAAAAAACGGCGTAGGGTCCCCACCAAATCCATACCAGACCCTTATCTGAGCACCAGCCTGGCCGGTCAGGAAAGGGGGTGGGGACGAGCGAGCGCACCCGCCCTCCTGAGCCGTACCAGGCCGCATGCCCTCAACATGGGGGGGTGGGTGCTTTGGGGCAGCCCAAAGCACCTTGCCCCCATGTTGATGAGGACAAGGGCCCCTTCCCGACAACCCTGGTCGTTGGTTTTCGGGGTCGGAAGAAGATCCCCCAGAACTGCCTAATAAATTACTTTAAAAACCTGTCTAGTGTTTTTTTTTTTTTATTGACACTTTTTTCCCCCACTCATTCACATAGGGTGGGGGGCCGGGATCTGGGGGCCCCCTTATTATTATTATGATTCTTTTTTGGCGTGGGTTTCCCCTTAAAATCCATACCAGACCGAAGATCCCGGTATGCTCATGCCGTTTTTTTTTTCTATTATTAAAAATTGGCGAGGAGTTCCCCCTAATTATTCGGGGATCAAAGTCGCGTCCATGCTCATTAAAGTCGTACTTCAAGTCGTGGGGCAAAGTCGGATCCACAGTCGTATGACTGTCTTGTTAAAATCTCGGCCGCAAAATCGCGCGACTTTGAAGTCGCACTAATGTGAAAGGGGCCTTAGTCTTACGTTGTAAAATACTAATACCTGGTAATGTATATCAACAAAATATTTGAAAATGTTATACATCGAGGGGGATGTGGAGAAACAAGTGTGTTAAACTCTGAGACACGTCAGGGTTTTACTAAAACTGGAGAGTGCAAAATCTGGTTTAGTTCTGCAGAAACCAGCTTCCAGGATTTATTTTCAAACTACCAGTTTTAGTAAATCAACCCCACCTTGTCCTGCATTATGGCAACAAAAAATACCCATGCCAAGCTCTTCCTCTTTCAAGTCCTTTCAGCAGATTGCAGGTAAGCTACATTCAAGTGAGAAATTAAAGAGTAACTCCACTTTAATGAGAAAAATTAAATAGCAAATGAAAAAAATATATCATATGTAACTGGTACAAGTTATATTGTATTTGGTTGTTATTAAAAATCATCTTTCCTTTTCAAACTGCAGCTGCTGTAATTTTTCGTAAATTTCAATGCAATATGGCAACCTGGGGCTTTTCTGAACACAGTCAATGTACAGAACTTCCCCAGAAATGTCATCTCCTGCTTGTATGATTAGCTCACTGATTTTCCCAGAATTCTGCACAAAGATACAAGATTTTAGGCATCACCTGCAAAGAAAAAATAAGATTTTTGTACTCACCGTAAAATCTGTTTCTCTGACGTCCATGGACTGACACAGCGTCTTAATATTTGACAAGTGGGTTTATGTCCCTGCTTGCAGGAGAGAACTAGGCAGAATGTTATAACATACATTCTAAAGACCAGAGCTGAACAGCCCCACCCAGGGGGCAGTCCCTCCAGACATAACCCACCCACCTGCCGCCAGCAGCCCTCAGTTCGTAACAAAGCAGTACAAACCTTAAAGGAAGGGTGGGTGCTGTGTCAGTCCATGGACGTCAGAGAAACAGATTATACGGTGAGTACAAAAATCTGATTTTCTCTTACTGTCCATGGACTGACACAGCCTCTTAATATTTGACAAGTGGGATGTCCCAAAGCAGTGTCTAAAAAGAGGGGTGGGAGCAAAGAGAAAGGAAAACCAAACTTCACTCCAAACCAACAGAGCTCCTCAACGGAGGAGTTGCAACTTTAAACAGCGGCCTGCAACACCTGGCGGCTGAAGGAAGCATCTGAAGATGCATCCACATCAACCTTATAGAACTTAGAAAAGGTATGAACGGACGACCAGGTCGCGGCCTTGCAGACTTGTGCAACCGACGCTTGATGTCGAAAAGCCCAGGAAGCACCAATTGCTATGGTGGAATGCGCCGTAACCGGAAATGGAGGTGCCCGCCCCTTAAGGGCATAGGCCTGTATGACGGTCTGCCTGATCCACCTAGAAATAGTGGCAGGGGAAACCGCTTGGCCCTGTTGTGGGCCTGACACAGCCACAAACAGAGAGTCAGACTTCCGAATGGGAGCAGTAACGGACAGGTACACCCGCAAGGCACGTACCACGTCTAGCGAGTGAAGCGCAAACTCTCTGGGATGCGACGGATGAGGACACAAGGCCGGAAGAACAATGTCCTCAATAAGGTGAAAAGTCGAGACCACCTTCGGAAGAAAAGAAGGTTGCAGACGCAACACAGCCTTATCCTTATGGATGACCAAGTAAGGCGGCTTGGAAGACAATGCCGCCAACTCAGACACCCATCTGACAGAAGTGATGGCTACCAGGAAAGCCACCTTCTGAGACAACATCAAGAGAGGGATTTCTCTGATGTTTACAAAAGGAGGTTCTTGAAGAAACGAGAGCACCAAATTCAGATTCCAAGGAGGGAGAGGAGGTTTGACAGGGGGGAGCACATGGCGAATCCTTTGCACAAAGGTGCTAATCAAAGAATGGCCCGCAAGCTGTCGCTGAAAGACAGCCAGGGCCGAAATTTGACCCTTGATGATATTCAAGCCAGCTTTTGGGTCACACCACGCTGTAAGAACAGCAGAATCCTGGGAACGGAATGCGCCCGTGGATGCCAATCTAGCTCCTCGCACATCGCGATGTAAGCTTTCCAGGTACGGTGATATATCTTTCTAGAAAAAGATTTCCGGGCCCTCAACATGGTTGAGATGACTGAATCTGAGAGACCTCGGTCCCTCAGCACCTGGCTTTCAATAGCCATGCCGTGAAAGCCTAGGACTGTAAAGCAGGATGAAGTATGGGACCTTGAGACAGAAGGTCCTCCCGCAGAGGCAGTCGCCAAGGAACGTCCGCGACTAGCTGCACAAGATCGGCGTACCAATGATGCCGTGGCCAACCCGGAGCAATGAGGATTACCGGAATGCCCTCGGCCTCCACCCTGCGATGCAGGTGAGGCAGCAACTGCAGCGGAGGGTAAGCATATAGCAGGCGATACCGACCCCACGGGGCCACCAATGCGTCTGCCCAGGGGTCCCTGGACCTGGCCACAAAATCTCGACACCTTGCGATTGAGTCGAGAGATCAAGAGGTCCTTGTCCGGTGTGCCCCACCGCCAGCAAAGGAGTTGGAACACCTCCGGATACAAGGACTATTCCGCCTGGTCCAACATCCGCAGGCTCAGATAGTCGGCCTGTCAGTTGTCTATTCCTGGAATATAAACGGCCAACAGAGCCGGCACGCTTCTTTCCGCCCATCTTAGGCTGTGAGTGACCTCGGATGCCGCCGCTGAGCTCCGAGTTCCCTTCTGATGGTTGACATACGCCACCGCTGTGGCGTTGTCCGACTGGACCCTGACCGAGTGGCCCTTTAGCCTCTCCGACCACGAGGAGAGGCACAGACGGATCGCTCGGAGGTCTAGGACATTAATCGGAAGACGGGATTCGGCACGGGGTCCACAGCCCTTGAGCTGAGAGGACTCCCCAGACCCCACCCCAGCCCGTAAGGCTGGCACCTGTCGAGAGCACCGTCCACTGAACAGGAAAGAGCGACTCCCCGGACCGAAGAGCCGGGGATCTCAACCACCACGTCACGGACGCCCTGACCGGGTGACTCACCTGGATCTGATGATCCAATGACAACGGGGACTTGTCCCAAGCGGACAGGATCCCCCTCTGTAAGGCAAGAGTGTGAGATTGGGCATATGGAACTGCCTCGAAAGAGGCCACCATGAGCCCAAGGACCCTCATGCAGAAACGGATTGATGACCATTTTCGGGACATCAGAAGCTGCATCGCAGATTGAAGAGTCTGCAACTTCTCCAAGGGTAGGAAGACTTTCGCCTCCGAGAAGTCCAGGATCAACCCCAGATACCGAACGCTGAGTCAGGACCAGGACTGACTTCTGAGTGTTCAGAAGCCACCCAAAGGCCCAGAGGGTCTGACTGACTATTGTCACAATTTCTTCTAATTCTGAGCCAGTGTCTGCTCTCAGAAGAAGATCATCCAGATAGCCCACAATAGCAATGCCTCGCTGTCTCAGCAAAGACAGAATCGGGACAAGCACCTTGGTGAAAACCCACGGTGCCGACGCTAAGCCGAAGGGCCACAAATTGATAGTGGACTTTGCCGATCGCAAAGTGCAGAAACTTCTGGTGACCTGCGCAGATTGGAACATGCAAGTAAACGTCCTTGATGTCCAAGGATGCCAGAAAGTCTTTATACTGTGCAAGGCGACGAAGGTGCGCACACCATTGGGGCGTGGGAGGAACCCGGAGAACCGGAGGAAACCCACGCAGACTGCATACACAAACCGTGTAGGTATGTTAGCATGCAAACAAATTGCACCTGTTTATGCTGTGCATAGCGCCGAAAACATGCACACCATTGGAGCGTGGGAGGAAACCGGAGAGCCCGGAGGAACCCCACGCAGACTGCATACACATACCGTATAGGAATGATAGCATGTGTGATAAACCGTGTATCACTGTATCATCCATGCAGCTCTGGAAGCAGTGTGTGAGGAGGAACTAGTGAGGAAGCTGTGAGGAGAATCGTGCTGCGCCCTGCAGGAGCCAGCACTAAGCCAATGGTGTGAAAGAAAAGCTTTAAATGAAGCAAGGGAGACTGTCTCCACCAAAGGATCTCCAGCTGCAGCCTCCAGCATGAGAGTGTCCCTCACCATCAATGAGTTCACTACCAAGCGTCCCGTCATTTACTGACCCAGGAGTCTTCCTGAGAAGGAATGTCCTGGTCAAAAAATATACAAAAAAATTCAGAGCTAGGGTCCTGAGCTGCAGCTAGGCCCATATCTGAAACAGAGCACTCCCCTACTAAAGATAGTGTGGGGAGAGGGCGCTTTATAGCTCCCGTTTGCTCGCACACCGCTTCCATCCTGACAAGAAATTAGTCCAGGACTGCCGACAACTGATCCATAGGGACCGCAGGTGCATCAGCCCTGCCTGTTGTGACATGAATGGTAAAGCAGGTGAACCAGACTCCATAACTCGCCACTTCTCTGAGACTTTTCTACAAAGTCCACCCTCTGGCTGTGCTGGCTGTGGGAGGTTACCCAGGGGACTCACCGACCCAGTGGGGACCGCTCGGTTATGCTGCCTGTGCTGTACAGCGCAAATGAGTAGCGAGGAGAACCGCTGCGTTCCAGCAGCGATAGAGGCTAAACAGTAGAAAAACCGTGCGCGGCTCCAAGAAAATGGCCCCCGCAACTGTAACTGCGCCATAACGAACAACGGCAAGATGGCCGCCATGCGCGCCAGTGAAAAAACACAGAGTGACAGAAAAACATTGCGCCGAACGGCGCACAGGCCCAAAAAAACACATTCTCCAATGCAGATACCCATGAGCCTCCCGCCCCCGGGACAGAGTGACCCCCTGGGCACCCCCAGATAGCACAGCGCCAGCAAGGTGACAAAGTAACAAACAACAGGGGGAGACAGGGAAAATCCCTCTCACATAGGAACACACAGCATGTACTCACCTGCTGAGGCAGGAGATACTACTTACCCGGTCCGGAAGGACCTACTGGTGTGTTCCTGACAGACCTATCACAGTTCAGTACTTTGTAGCTGTCGGCCCGGTCCACCGCAAAAAGAGACAGCAGGCACTGTTCAATCTTAGCGGACCGCGGAGCATAAAAGCCCACCGGCCACCCCTGGAGTCATGGGGCATGTCGTGAACTGAGTGGCACGCCGGAGCAAGGATTCAGCACGCTCGATGGTCAGACTGGAAAGACTACGAGGCTATCCAATGTACCCAACCTGTTGCCCAGCCGACAGTTGATAGAAGATCAAAAAAAAAAAAAATAAATTCCAAAAGGAATAAAAAATTCTTCAGGAGACTGGCTCCAAAGCGAGCCACGTCCTCTCCTTCTGCTAGGCAGAAAAAAACTGAGAGCTGCTGGCTGCAGGTGGGTGGGTTATGTCTGGAGGGACCGCCCCCTGGGCGGAACTGTTCAGCTCTGGTCTTTAGACATTCTGCCTAGTTCTCTCCTGCAAGCAGGGACGTAAACCCACTTGTCAAATATTAAGAGGCTGTGTCAGTCCATGGACGGTAAGAGAAAATTATATTTGGTTCTGTGCACAACAAATAGTTTTATCTTCAGAGCAGAATCAGGTAGGAATCTGCAACAAAGTTTGATAAAATCCTTGTAATGTACACAGATCACCCAGAGGGAAATGTTTTTTCTCAACAAAAGTGGAGTTACTCTTTAAGCGCACCCCTACACCCTACGGTAAATGTTGACTTTTTTAACATATTTACACAGACAAATATCTAGTCTTTATTCAAACAATGCCTAGAGATAAAGGTGACATACCGGAATAGGAACACAAGAAAAACCTGGCTTTTCAAATATGTAGTTAACAAAAATATCAATAGATGTAATGGTGAAAAATTAACTATACCCTGGGCATTAAATCAAGCACACCCTGGGCACCTAGTCTGGAATACCTGATTCCAATTTGATAGATTTTAAGTGGTGCATTTAGCTTTTCCTGTTAAAGCGAGTTTCACCCATAAGTGGAGGCTCTGCTTGTTCGCCTCTGCTGCCACATTTTGCACCTTTCGGGGGGGATACCTGTCAAAACCAGGTATCCGCTCCAACTTCTGTGCAAGATAGATAGCCACAATGTTGTGCGGTGATCTATGAAATTTCCACCCCCCACTACCTTCTGGGAGACACACAGGTCCAAGAAGACAGCGGGACCATTCAGAAAGTGCAGCGTGACTCATGCATGTACAGTAGGAAAAAGGGTGTGAAGCTGCAAGGCTTCACTTCCTGTTTCCCTTAGTAAGGATGCCGGCGCCTGCACCCGGAGCCGATGGACGGGTCAGCTTCAGGTGCCAACATCACTGGCTCCCTGGACAGGTAAGTGTCCTTATATTAAAAAGTCAGCAGCTACTGAGCTTTTTAGGCTGGGCTTCTCCTAAGGGTCACAAAAGTGTGAATGCGTTTTTCAGTCCTGTGACCGGTTTCCAGCGGAGAGCAGTCTTAAGTCCACTCTCCGGTGACGTCACTGGAATCAGTCCAGGCAGCGTGTCATCCCAACTTCGGAAGTCTGGATCCGCCAGGTGCCTGGACTGATGGCAGTCTCAGCCT
Source organism: Rana muscosa (assembly GCA_029206835.1). Classification (NCBI taxonomy): domain Eukaryota; kingdom Metazoa; phylum Chordata; class Amphibia; order Anura; family Ranidae; genus Rana; species Rana muscosa. The sequence goes on from CM055117.1 coordinate 1,028,907,238, forward strand.
CTTAGCGAGCTGCTGGGACGGCCGCTCCCCGCCCCTCTACAGCTCAGCGCTCCAATGAGTGTGGAGGAGCAGGAGAGATGGTGACTGACAGGCAGCATCTCTCCGCTCGGGGAGGTGAGAGAACCAAGCCCTCTGCGATAATCGGTAGCTCAGTTCTCAGTGAAGAGGCGGCAGGGGACAAATGCAGCATCAGACTGATGCTGCATCCACCTAGGTAAGTATAAATAGCCCATAAAAAAAAAACATACTTCTCTTTTAATAAATCTGCATTTTATGTTACGTTCACAAAAATTACATTTTTCTGTAGGTATTATCTGAATCAAGATCTCATGTTTGCATTTTCAAATATGTTAAAATATTAGGAATTTACATGGGGTGTACTTACGTTTGCACATGTCAGGCATTAGGTTTCTACACAGTCCAGTCCACAGAGGGCAGAAAATCTAACATGAAAGTGCTCTTTTTATACAGTATATGTTTTCAAGGAATTTTTATACTTGACTATTCATTTTTAATGTATAAAGAATGTTTTACTATCAGAGCTTTTAACAATTCATCTATTTTTGCCTTGCAAAAAGACCAAACAATCACTAAAGAAGAATTCTAGCTTATACTGTTTTTTTTTTTTTTTAAACATTCCAAAAGTACCAAGCTAGAACATGGGCACATCCATGCATGTACATATAAAAAAATGAATCTTTGGCTTACTGTAAAATCCATTTCTTAGAGTACACTACGGGACACAGAATGAATAATTCAATAACTCAGACACATTGGGTTTTCTGCTGCATTCAGGATTGGACAGTGGGAATTCCCATTACCAGCATGCCTTAGGGTGTCCAGGTGCTCGAAGGGTGTGTCCTTAAAAGCTTTGCCAGTGAAAAATCACCTGAAGGTAAGAGCCTATAACCCTATAAATACTCAGTCTGTACGATCAAAATATATAAACTGCATGGCGTGAAATTAGGGGTGCACCGAATGGAAATTTTGGTGCCGAAACCGAAAATGCAGCATGCACTTAGCTGAAAACCAAAACTGAAAATTCGTTTTAAAAAATAGGATTTTTGTACTCACCGTAAAATCAGTTTCTCTGACGTCCATGGACTGACACAGCCTCTTCATACTGAAAAACGTGGGTATATGTCCCTGCTTGCAGGAGAAGATCTAGGCAGAATGTTAGATGTTATAACATACATTCTAAAAAACCAGAGCTGAACAGCCCCGCCCAGGAAGCACCAATTGCCCTGGTGGAATGCGCCGTAACCGGAAAGGGAGGCGCCCGTCCCTTAAGGGCAAAGGCCTGTATAACGGTCTAGTAGAAATTAAAAAAGCTGCACAAAAACAAGATTATCCAGAACTCAATCTCTTGCAATAAAGATGAACAATAAATTGATAAAACGTTCAGAAAGAAACTAAACAAAATTTAACCATGATTGCCGATATTAGAAAAAGAGTCCTGTAAATCAGTGGTCATCAACCCTGTCCTCAGGGCCCACTAACAGGCCAGGTTTGCAAGATAACTGAAATACATCACAGGTGATATCATTTGCATCTCTGTGATTGCAGTATTCTAGTCTGCATCTCCCCAAGGTAATTCATAAAGCCTGGCCTGTTAGTGGGCCCTGAGGACAGGGTTGATGACCACTGCTGTAAATGACCAATAGATCTTCAAGAAAATGTCCAACAGAATGACATAAATATGTGAAGGTCTCCTATTCACTGTGGTGACTTTAAACTCAAAACACCCGATGGAAAAGTGCTGTTACTCTGATAGACAAAGGCCTCAAATATGCTCCACCTAGAAAATTAAATAAATTTGAGACATGTATGGATATACACAAATATGTAAGACGAATCAATATTAAGAGACATTTTGCGAGTATGCCATCATTTCAGGGAGGAGGCATTCCATCCAAATATCAATATTCAGGATTGTCGAATGCTTCAACATTTAATCCTCCAGGAACTCTGGCTCCGTCATTACGGGTTTTCCGTGATGTAGTTTTGAAGGAATTAGAAACAGTAAAGGTTACAAATAAGGGTACAGAAAAAAATCTACAAGAGGGACTGGACTCTTTGTGCAATAACAAGGAGCTGGTTATTCGCCCCGCAGATAAGGGGGGGGGGGGGGATAGTCATTCTAGATAGAACTGACTATCTTCAGGAACTATCGAGAATAGTAGGCGATAGGGATACCTATATACCTCTGCCAGGTAATCCAATAGTTCAGTACAGAAACGTATTGGAAACACTTGTCCAGAAGGGCACACGGTTGGGTATATTGAATGAGAAAGAACAGCTTTTTTTGATTCCAAAAGCACCAAGGGTGCCTATTCTCTATTGCCTGCCGAAAATCCACAAGAGTCTCACTTGCCCCCCGGGACGCCCGATAGTGAGCGGGATTGATTCTATCACGTCCCGGGTGTGCAAATACATTGACCACTTTTTGCAACCGTTGGTACAACAAATGCCCTCTTATCTTAAAGACACACGTCATGTAATTAATTTATTGGCAGGTCAAAAGGCGACTGAACGTACATGGATGGTCACGGCAGATGTGACATCCTTGTACACTGTTATACCACACACATTGGGACTGTCCGCAGTGAAATACTATCTGGATTTGCTTTCCACGATACCCCAGGAACAACAATCTTTTGTCATGGATTTACTGGAATATGCGGCCAACCACAACTACTTCTGGTTCAGCCAAAATTTCAATAGACAAAAGAGGGGTGTCGCTATGGGGGCGAAATATGCCCCCAGCTTGGTCAATCTATTCATGGCCAAGTGGGAGGAGGACATCATCTATAAGAAACGCAATCCACACCTGGCCTTTTGGGCGAGGTACATTGATGACGTCCTCCTCCTATGGGAAGGCACATTTTCCCAACTAGAGGAGTTTTTTGTGGATATAAATAAGAACGATAGGGGCATCAGTTTTGTATATGAGGCTAGTCAAGATAGAATCCACTTCTTGGATCTCACAGTGATGAAAGAAGGGACAGACTTCAAAACGATATCCTACTTTAAAGAGACGGATCGTAACGCATACATCCCTTTAGGAAGCTGCCATAAAGATTCTTGGCTCAAATCAGTGCCTAAAAGCCAATTTATAAGGATGAGGCGGAATTGCTCAGAGATGGCGGATTACGCTCTTCAAGCTAACATCTTGAAAGCGAGACTGGTAGAGAAAGGGTACGATTTGAACTCCTTAGAAACAACAATAAAGGAAGTTGGGGAAATTGATAAAACAGTTTTATTGGATGGAGGCTCTAAAAAGAAACGTGATGGACCACTCATACCACTTGTCACCACTTATTCCACCCAACACTTTCTAGTGAAAAAGATCCTGCGGAAACACTGGCATGTGCTGAAGAGTGATCAAATTATTAGCACCTTTTTGCCAGAAGTACCACAGGTTATCTTTAGGGGGGTTCCGTCACTTCGGGATAAGGTGGCACCCAATGTGGTTGATCCACCACCTAAACGAGTATCCTTCTTCCAGAATATTTCTGGATACTATCAGTGCCGCAGATGCCAGGTGTGTAGACTCAATAAAATAAAATCCAAAAAAACGGTTTCATTTAGATCAACAAGTACTTCTAGCGAACATCAGATTGACTCATTTGTCACCTGCAGTTCCACAGGTGTTCTTTATTTATTGCAATGTCCCTGCGGGATGCAATATATAGGCCGCACAAAAAGACCAATGCAAGTGCGCTTGGGCGAGCATATTACCAACATTAAAAGTGGATTCAAAGACCACTCAGTGTCTAGGCATTATGACCTACATCATGAGCGTAACCCAGCAGGCACAGTGTTCCTGGGGATTGACAGGTATAGCCCTCACTGGAGGGGTGGCTCTCTAGTGAGGGAAATATCTAAAATGGAAATGGCATGGATATATAGGGTACATAGCTACACCCCCTACGGCCTGAACATAGACATAGATGTGAATGCATTTATAGATAATGCTTAGAGCTTCCATATGGTGTTACATTGTCCATGGTATTATGTGGGTGGTATAACAATTGATTTGTGAACCAGATCTGATTTCTCAGTCGCCAAGTGGATCTGGTTCTGATTCCTTGTATTTTGCAATATGCTTGGATTTCTCTATTGGGGGATACATTATAATATAGAGAGGGTAGACCTGGTAACAAAGACCTATTAGGGATGGGGGTTCAATCATTTCCCTACTGCCCATGTTTACTAACAGCGAATTATGCTGGTCTTCCCTTAATTTTTTATTCTGCATTTTCTCAATTTTCTCTTTTATATTTTGTATATTAATTTCTTCCTATTTTTATGTGGCTGACATCTTCTAGAGATTGCATTGTTGTACCAATCGGTGAGATGCAACTCTGAAGTTCGACTGTCACATTGTTTATGGGGTTAAGGTGACTTTGTTGTGTTTGAGGGTATTTTTCCACCAAAGGGGTAGATTTCCCTTTAATCCTTATGAACATGACATCGCCCACGTATTCTCAATGAACAAAAATACAACAATTTCAAAATATATGTCTTTTATTAGCCCATTAATTTGGGTTTTATTAGGCATTTTTCTTCCTTATACATTTTAAATAATTCCAAATATTATGCGTTCATTTGGCTGTCACGATGTAGTACTGGTTATATCCAATAGGGGCCCTTTACACTATTTAAACATAGTGGCCAGCAAGATTATTAATTTAATGAGACATGCATCTTTAAAGTCAAATGTGGCTACAATAAGATTTCCAGTTATGTTCTTGGGAATTTAAAACTTTTAATACCATACAACCTACGTCCAGGATGGAGGGGACGCGAGGCACCACCAGCCCGCAGGACCCGTCTAGGATATGGGAGTTTGGGTTCATAAGTATATTTGTGTTTTAAATAGACCTTCGATCTCAGTATAAACTGCGGAGCTAAGAAGCCAGAATAGTAGGATATGGGGTACCATACTAATGGGCAATTTTGCCCACTACCAAAATGGCGATCCATGCGCCAGCTACGCGGGGAGATCAGATCTGGGCGTCTCTGCTGTTTGTGCACTATATATGGCGGTGGGTCAGCACGTCACATCACCAACATACTGAGAGTCCGGAAGGAACGGGCTGTCTTTAGCCGGCCGGCTACAAAACACCACACGCCTTTTGTTTTTCAACTAATTGTAAGTGCAATTTTAATTTTATTAAATGCAATTTTTAAACTGGATTACGCTATGGTGGCTTTCTTTCTTTTTCGTACATCACGGGACACAGAGCGACTTAGTCATTACTAATAGGTTATATAGATTACCTTCAGGTGCTGGCACTGGCAACTTCCAAACCGGAAGTACCCTCCCCTATATAAGCCCCTCCCATCCGGGAGCACCTCAGTTTTTTGCCAGTGTCTAAGGTGTTGGCCAAAGAGTAACATGTGTTTTCACTGGGCTTGCGTACAGGTTCTTTTATGGGCCTCAGTAAGCTGTTCCGGATCCGACCAAAAAAGCTTCATAGCTAAACGGTCGGTACCCGGGCCTTGCAACAGAAGAGCAAGGTTTTGCCTGTAATGCCTCTCTTAGGAGAGCTGGACCCTGGGATCCAGAGCTCTGGTCATACCCACGACCAAGATGTTTTCTGTGCAGGGTGCTATACAGGTCCAGGGGAGTGGAATCCTTGGGAACCCGGTCCCTGAAGGTTTAATTACAATGCCTGCCGTGATAGGTGAAGTTTGGGCTTCTGTGGACCAAACAGAGTCCTGCGGCGGGGAAGAGGTAAGTGGGGGCCCCCAGGAACTTGGTTCTATTGGGGGACCCCCAAGCCTAATTTGTCTTTCTGTCTGTTACCTAACGGTATTCCCGCTAAATATCTGTGCATGCCTGTAACTACTGGAAAATGTAAAATTTTAATAGTAGTCAAGAAAAAAAAAAAAAAAAAGGAGACCGCGGTACCTGTGTTAAACCACTAGAGGCCGCTGTGGTCCATTTTTTCTTGTCATATGGATCTTTGTCTTTTCAAGTCAAAAGATCCAGGCAGTTGGTAAGTTCTCTGTGGGAATCCACTTCCTCTGCCCTGTTGCTGCACTCATCCACCGCACAGGCCCTCCGGCAAAAAGGGCCCTGGCTCCTAGTCCCTGCTTATTTTTTCAAAAAAAACAGCGCCGAAGGCGCACGGGCGCGCGCGTGCACGCGCCTCCTATGTAGAGATGAGCGGGGAAAAAGAGGCGGGGCTGGTGGATGACGCTCGATGCGCGCCGCTTCTGCGCATGTGCAGGCGTCCCAGCATGGATAAAAGACACAGTACAAGTGTCAGCTGGATGCAAACAGAGCTAGCAACAAAACGGTGGCACACAGAGGTGGTTAATGCAGGCATCCCCATAGAAAGGCACTTTAGTGGACACCAGCTGGTATATAGCAGCAACTGTGCTAGACTATTCCCAGTAAAAGTGGTGTATGACGACGGGAATACCTCAGCTTTGTGCTTAAAGGATATGTCGTCCCGACGCTCAGGAAATAAGCCTTCCAAGAAGCGAAAGGGGTCTCCATCGGGCTCTGAGGATTTTGGGCATGCTTGTACTGCACCAATCTCCCCTGAAATTTCAGAGGTTAGTAGCCGTAGGAACCCCGCAGGAGTACCTGGTGCTGCGGCTGTCCCCAGTCCACCTGCTCCTGTATATATAACAGAGGGGGTTTTTTCCTCAGCTCTGGGAGGATTGGAAGAGAGATTAACAGCGTTGATCGCTGCTTCCCTGTCACAGGGAAAGCGCGTCCGATCTCCGTCTCCTCCTTCAGAGTATCTGTTAGTGGAGGAACAGCCCCACACAGAGATCGACCTGCCTGAAGGGGATCAGGATGAGGTTGATTCGGTTATAGAGGAATCAACAGTGGAAGAACCTTTCTCAGCATCTCAGGCTGAAAGATTATGGGTTCAGTCTCTGACTAACATGGTCCGATCAGCATTTAAAATGCCTCTTGCGGAGCCATCAACCACTACTGTCTCCTCGCTGGGGTCGCTAAAAGCTCCCCAGACTGTCTGTTCCTTCCCAATCCACCCCTTATTGGAAGGGCTTATTTACCAGGATTGGGAGCATCCTGATAAAATATTTACTCCCCCCAAGAGATTTCCGGTGATCTATCCCATGGAGGATAAGTTCATACAAAAATGGAAGGTGCCCACAGTGGACGCAGCCATCTCTTATGTGAATAAATCACTGACATGTCCAGTAGATAATGTTCCAATGTTCAAAGACCCAATAGATAAAAAATTGGAGTCTTTACTAAAATCTGCTTTCTCTACAGCAAGCATGGTGACACAACCTGCAGTAGCAGCTATTGGGGTCTGCCAAGCAGTGAAGGATCAGTTAAAACAAGTCTTAAGGGACTTACCAGATCAGCAGGCTCTTGCCTTAGCTGACCTACCTAGAGCCTTGTGTTTTGCGGTGGACGCCATAAAGGATACAATCCAACAGGCCTCCCGCTTTACGCTGTCTGTAGTACATATGCGTAGGCTTCTATGGCTCAAAAACTGGTCTGCTGAGGCTCCCTGTAAGAAATTGCTGATTAGCTTCCCATTTCATGGAGAACGCTTATTCTGAGAAGATCTGGACAAGTATATCCAGAAAATTTCTGCCGGTAAAAGTACACTCTTGCCGCTTAAGAACAAAGTTAGAAGTCCTTCTTTTAAGAGGCCTACTTCTCCAGTCCCTGGCACATCGGCTGTGAAACAGTTCCGACGGCCTCCGCGGTCAAATTCTGGGGGCAGAAATCAGGGACAATCACAGGGTAACAAGAAACCCTGGGCAAAGAGAGGTACGAAACCTCCCCCCAAGTCATGAAGGGTTGCCCCCACTCAATCGGGTGGGGGGAAGACTTCAGTTGTTCACAGAGACCTGGCAGGACACCATCAGAGACAGATGGGTGATCTCCGCAGTAAGTCTGGGATACAAGCTGGAGTTAAAAGACACTCCTCCTGCCCATTTTATGAGGTCAAACGTGCCAAGCGATCCCCAGAAGAGAGGATCCCTCCTTCTGGCACTAGAACTACTATTGCTCCAAGGTGTAATCATGAAGGTTCCCTTGGAAAAATGCGGGTTCGGGTTTTACTCAAACCTCTTCACAGTCCCAAAACCAAATGGGGACGTGAGGCCCATATTAAATCTAAAAGGGCTAAACAAATTCCTACATATCAGGACTTTTCGGATGGAGTCGATCCGATCGGTGGCCACCGCCCTACAAGGGCAGGAATGGTTAGCCTCGATCGACATAAAGGATGCTTATCTGCATATTCCCATCTTTCCGGCCCACCAGAAATTTCTACGCTTTGCAGTAGAAGGGCGCCATTTTCAGTTCAGAGCCTTACCTTTCGGTCTGGCCACAGCACCACGAGTGTTCACAAAAATTCTGGCCCCACTATTGGCCAATCTAAGAACACGGGGTGTAACGATAATGGCATATTTAGACGACCTGCTACTAATAGACCACTCAGTGGAAAAACTGGAAGTAGCTATTCACGAGACAATCAAGTATCTGGAATATCACGGTTGGATTATCAACCGAGACAAGTCAGCTCTAAGACCAGTCAAAAGTCTGGAATACTTGGGGCTAAGGCTGGATTCAAATCAGAGAAAGATTTTCTTACCTCCAGAGGTGTCGTCTTTGAAAGATTTGACCCACTTAGTGGGTACAAAAAGAAAACCATCCATACGCCTGTGCATGAGGCTGCTGGGAAAAATGGTGGCTTCATTCGAAGCAGTACCCTACGGTCAATTCCATTCAAGGAACTTGCAGAGGGCCATACTGTCAGCCTGGAACAAAAAAGTTCAGGCTTTAGACTTGCCAATGTCCCTGTCCCCTTCCGTTCGCAAGAGCCTCCATTAGTGGTTGGTGCCCCAGAATCTGGAAAAAGGGAAACCCTTCAGTCCGGTTTCTTGGAAGGTGGTCACTACAGATGCCAGCCTCATAGGCTGGGGGGCAGTACTGGAGCAATGGTCTCTACAGGGCAAGTGGTCAGAAGCAGAGAAGGCCCTGCCCATCAATCTCTTAGAGATACGAGCAGCCCGGTATGCCCTAGTAGCATGGACATCCAAACTCCAAGGGTCCCCTGTCAGAATTCAATCAGACAATGCCACAGCAGTGGCATATATCAATCACCAGGGTGGCACCAGGAGTCGTGCAGCCCAGAGGGTGTCACAGAACGTACCTTGCCGGGCGTGTTGGTGGTCGCTTTGGTGTGCGTTCGCGCGCGCTGATGTTGGGCATGTTCCTGTCCGCGCTGGTGCACTTCCCAGACCGCGGGTGCGCGTGCCTGTGCGCGTTGGTGTGCCTGTGCGTGCGGGTGCATGTGCGCGCATTGCGGGCGCACGCGCATGCGCCGTTGCGCACGCCGATGCGCCATTGCGCGCGCCGACGCATGCCGGTTTGCCTATTTAAACTCCTGGAACACTTCAGACCGGTGCTGTCTGATCTACAGTCCCCTGTGTATCCTGCTCCTGTTGTTTGCCCGAAACCTGATCTTCTGACCACCCGGCTTGTTACTGGACTTTCCCTGCTGTCCGCCTGCACCCGACCTCGGCCTGTCTTTGACCCTGAACCTGCCTACCCCGCTGTACCATACTGCCTGAACGTTGCCGAACCTTGCTTGTCTGACCGCTCCCTCTGCACCTGCCCAGCTGCGCTGCTCTATACACCTGCCTGCCTACCTGCCAGCCTGCAGCCTGCCTGGCTCAGCTACCCTCCTGAACTCAGGATCCGGAGCCGCCTTCCAGGAACCACTCTCAGGCTCTCTTACACTTCCGCACTCCCGTGCCTCCTGTCTGCACTACCAGGGGCCCGCGAGTCGGATCCATACGGGTGACCTCTCTCTGCTCTAACGGACTCGCTGATCAGGTGCGTATAACCCTGACAGTATCAGACAGCCATGTCCGAGTCCGAGCAGGGGAGGGATCCCATGGAGGAATTGTGCAGACACCTGAACGGGCTGACGCAAGCCGTGAAAGACCTCCAAGCTGGCTATACCAGGTTGGAGGAAAGAGTTCAAGTCCTGTCCACACCTGCCAGCCCGCAAGGCACCACATCCACGGGATACCCGGCTACACCTTCTGTCGTCAACCCAGGGTCCCTACACCCGAGAAGTTTGCGGGCGATCGCAGCAAATATCGTGCGTTCCGCAACGCCTGCAAACTTTTCTTCGCCCTGCAACCCCGCACCTTTTCTCTGGAAGTAACCAAGGTGGGCTTCGTCATCTTCCTGCTGACCGACGAGCCGCAGGCCTGGGCTCACCGCCTTCTAGAGCAGAAGGATGCCTCCTTGGAGACCCTTGCCACGTTCTTTGCCTCTATGTCCCAACTCTACGAGGACCCGCAACAAGCGGCTACTGCAGAATCCGTTCTTCACTCTCTCCTGCAAGGCCGCAGAGCGGCCGAGGACTATGCGGCAGAGTTCAAACGATGGAGTTCCGACACGGAGTGGAATGACGCTGCTTTGCGCTACCAATTCCGGATGGGCTTGTCGGATCAGCTCAAGGACGAGCTAGCACGTGTCGGAGTTCCCCAAACCCTGGACAAGCTAATAGATCTGTCAATTCAGATCGACCGGCGCCTGAGAGAGCGCCGCTCCGAGAGGACCTCCAGTCAATTCCGACCCACCTGGTTGCTTCCCAAGGTTTCAAACCCAGTCCGTCTTGCACCACCGGCTTCCCCGTCACCGGCCTTAGATGACCCGGAACCCATGCAACTGGGCTTACTGCGCCCTTCTCTCTCTCCCGAAGAACGCCAGCACAGGCGTAGCAACAATCTGTGCATGTACTGTGGCAAACCAGGACACTACGTGAGATCCTGCCCGGCCAAGATGCGTAAGTGCCTGCCTGTTTCTTCTACTTGTGCCTCTTTGTTGCCTAACCCAACTTCTCACCTCTCTCCATCTCTTTACAGCCCCCCGGAAGGACTTCCGCAATCCTAGTACCCGCCATAATTGATTCGGGGGCATGCAGCTGCTTTATCGATTTGACATTTGCTGCCAGTCATCACATTCCCCTGCAGCCGAAATCCCGGGGACTTGCAGTACACCTCGCTGATGGCTCCATTATCAAATCCGGCCCTGTCACTCAGGAAACCGTTCCCTTGTTGGCCTCTGTGGCAACCCACCATCAGGAGTTCCTAAGTCTGGATGCCATCTCCTCTCCGTTATTCCCCGTCATTCTGGGGATGCCCTGGCTGCAAGCCCATAACCCCAATATTGACTGGACTACAGGGAGGGTTAAATTCCTCTCGGATTATTGCCAGCAACACTGCCTGCAACAAGCCTCTACCGACCGTCCTCATCTGCTTTGTCTGGACACAGACCCTGACCTTCAGAAAACCATCCCTGAGCCCTACCATGACTTTCTGGACGTATTCAGTAAGAAGGGAGCAGAAACCCTTTCTCCTCACAGACCATATGATTGCCCTATAGAACTTTTGCCTGGGACCGAAGTACCTTTTGGGAGGATCTTCCCGTTGACCGAGCAGGAATTGGGCACCCTGAAGGTCTACATCGACGACAACCTAAAAAAAGGGTTCATCCGCCCGTCCACCTCGCCTGCAGGTGCGGGCATCTTTTTTGTCGAAAAAAAGGACCATTCCCTACGCCCCTGTATTGATTATCGGGAGTTGAACAAGATCACCATTAAAAACCGTTATCCCTTACCTCTCGTGCCGGAACTTTTCCAGAGGCTGGGAACGGCGGTCATATTCACCAAGCTTGACCTCCGAGGAGCGTACAACCTGATCCGCATTCGAGAGGGGGATGAGTGGAAGACGGCCTTCCGCACGCGGTTCGGGCACTACGAGTACCTAGTTATGCCGTTCGGACTGTGTAACGCTCCGGCTACCTTCCAACATTTTGTCAACGACATTTTCCGTGATTACCTGGACTTGTACGTCATAGTATACCTGGACGATATCTTGATATTCTCCTCCTCTGTAGACGACCATCGCAGGCATGTCCGGAATGTCCTTGTTCGGTTCAGACAACATGGGCTTTACGCCAAGCTGGAGAAATGTGAGTTCGAGCGGCAAAGCATCCAGTTTCTCGGGTTGATCATTTCGATTGAGGGCATTAAAATGGACCCTCAGAAGGTGTCGGCTATCCTGGACTGGCCTGCCCCCACAGATAAAAAAGGGGTCCAGCGCTTCATCGGATTTTCCAACTTTTACCAGAAGTTCATCAGAAGTTTCTCTGCAATTGTCGCCCCTCTTACCGAACTGACCAAACAAGGAAACCGATTCTATTGGTCCCCTAGAGCCCAAGCTTCCTTTGACAAACTGAAGGAATTATTTGTCTCTGCCTCCATCCTGAAGCACCCTGACCCTGCATTACCCTTCGTCCTGGAAGTGGACGCTTCCGAAAATGCAGTGGGGGCTGTGCTATCCCAGCGTCAGGGGGCTAAAGCCTTACTTTTTCCAGTGGCCCTCTTCTCGCGCAAGCTTTCCACTGCGGAACAGAACTATGACGTGGGAGACTGGGAACTCCTGGCTATCAAGGCCGCATTAGAAGAGTGGCGTTACCTGCTCGAGGGGGCGGCACACCCCATTTTGGTCTACACGGACCACAAGAACCTCGAGTACCTGAGAACAGCTAAGAGGTTGAAACCAAGGCAGGCAAGGTGGGCACTTTTTTTCTCAAGGTTTCTGTTCCACATCACCTACAGGCCTGGCTCAAAAAACATTAAACCGGACGCACTGTCCCGAATGTTCAGCATTCCTGAAGAGAACTTACCTGTTGACACCATCCTCCCTGCCGGGAACTTCCTGCTGCTTCAAGAAGACCTCATGTCCCGTATTAAGCTGGTGTCTGCCGGCTTGACCTCTCTTCCGGAGAACTGTGTCAGGGCACAAGATGGTCTGATCAGGCACGAGGGCAAAATTCTGATCCCTGAGGGTCTTCGGATAGCTGTTCTGGAACTTTGCCATGACCACAAGTTGGCCGGACATTTCGGTACCTTGAAAACGGCCGAGCTAATCAAGCGCACGTTCTGGTGGCCGCAGCTGGGTAGCGACCGCAAGAGCTACGTGGACTCATGCAACACCTGCTCCCGGAACAAGAATAGCCGGATGAGGGCCTGGGGTCTATTAAAACCTTTACCTGTCCCTGAAAGACCCTGGAAGATGGTGTCGATGGACTTCATAGTGGAGCTCCCTCTGTCCGAGGGATTCTCCACGGTCTTTGTTGTCGTCGACAGGCTATCCAAAATGGCTCATTTTTTGCCCATGAAAGGTACACCTTCCGCCATGGAGACGGCGAGGGTTTTTATCAGGGAGATAGTGAGGCTCCATGGAGTCCTGGCAAGTATTGTCTCAGACCGAGGTGTCCAGTTCACCTCCAGATTTTGGAAGGCTCTTTGTGGTTCTCTGGAAATTGAGTTGGCATTCTCTTTGGCGTACCACCCTCAGACGAATGGTCAAACAGAGAGAACCAACCAAACATTAGAACAGTACCTCCGTTGTTTTTCCTCCTTTTCCCAGGATGATTGGGTCTCCCTACTCCCCATCGCTGAATTTGCTTACAACAACTCCCTGCACTCTGCCACTAAGCAAACCCCATTCTTTGCCAACTATGGGTTCCATCCTTCCTTTTTACCAAGTACCATACCCGAATGCACCATCCCTGCAGTGTCCGAAACAATGGACTTCTTCATCTCCAATAACAAACTTCTACAGGAGACCATGTCTAAGACCCAGGAGTACAACAAGAGGATGTTTGATAGGAAAAGGAGAGGGGAACTCATTCTGGAGCCTGGCAAACAGGTGTGGTTATCCACAATTAACCTAAAGATGGCCTGTCCGTCCAGGAAGTTGGGCCCTAAGTTCATGGGACCTTTCTCGGTAAAGAGGAGAATCAACAATGTGGCATATAAGCTCGACTTGCCTAACTCCCTGAAGGTCCACCCAGTCTTTCATGTGACTCTGTTAAAGCCGGTTGTCCCTAACCCCTTCGCTGGCCGTAACACTGGCCCACCGGAACCTGTTTTGATTGACAACGAGGAGGAATTTGAGGTGGAGGCAATCCTGGACTGTAGGAAGAGACACAACCAGGTGCAATATCTAATTAAGTGGAAGGGTTACGGCCCAGAAGATAACTCCTGGGAACCCGAAAGCGGCATACATGCGGAGGAACTCATGCAAGCTTTCAGGAGGTCTCATGCCGCGAAGATCGCTCAATTGGGCATCCGGAGGCTGCCCTTAAGGGGGGGGCACTGTCAGAGAACGTACCTTGCCGGGCGTGTTGGTGGTCGCTTTGGTGTGCGTTCGCGCGTGCCGATGCGCGCTGATGTTGGGCATGTTCCTGTCCGCGCTGGTGCACTTCCCAGACCGCGGGCGCGCGTGCCTGTGCGCATTGGTGTGCCTGTGCATGCGGGTGCATGTGCGCGCATTGCGGGCGCGCATGCGCCGTTGCGCACGCCGATGCGCCATTGCGCGCGCCGACGCATGCCGGTTTGCCTATTTAAACTCCTGGAACACTTCAGACCGGTGCTGTCTGATCTACAGTCCCCTGTGTATCCTGCTCCTGTTGTTTGCCCGAAACCTGATCTTCTGACCACCCGGCTTGTTACTGGACTTTCCCTGCTGTCCGCCTGCACCCGACCTCGGCCTGTCTTTGACCCTGAACCTGCCTACCCCGCTGTACCATACTGCCTGAACGTTGCCGAACCCTGCTTGTCTGACCGCTCCCTCTGCACCTGCCCAGCTGTGCTGCTCTATACACCTGCCTGCCTACCTGCCAGCCTGCAGCCTGCCTGGCTCAGCTACCCTCCTGAACCCAGGATCCGGAGCCGCCTTCCAGGAACCACTCTCAGGCTCTCTTACCCTTCCGCACTCCCGTGCCTCCTGTCTGCACTACCAGGGGCATGCGAGTCGGATCCGTACGGGTGACCTCTCTCTGCTCTAACGGACTCGCTGATCAGGTGCGTATAACCCTGACAGAGGGAAGCGAATTGCATCCTGAAATGGGTAGAAAGATATGTCCCAGCCATATCCGCGGTTTTCATCCCAGGAGTGGAAAATTGGAGAGCGGACTTTCTAAGTCGCCAGCAATTATGCCCGGGGGAATGGTCTCTTCACCCCGAGGTTTTCCAGGCAATATGCCAGCGGTGGGGAACACCGGATGTAGATCTGCTAGCATCCAGATTCAACGCAAAGGTGGACAGATTTGTGTCTCGCACAAGGGATCCCCTAGCTTGCGGCTCGGATGCCCTAGTGTTCCCTTGGGATCAGTTCAAGCTGATATATGCATTCCCACCGCCACAATTGTTACCGCGATTAATCCGCAGAATCCGGGTAGAAAAGAAACCGGTGATTCTGGTGGCTTCAGCGTGGCCCCGAAGAGCATGGTACGCGGAGATCGTAAAGACGTCAGTGGGGAGTCCTTGGACCCTCCCACATCATCCGGACCTGCTTGCGCAGGGACCGATATACCACCCTTCCTTACAAGCCCTAGGTTTGACGGCCTGGCTATTGAAGCCCACATTCTAAAAAAGAGAGGTCTCTCTAATCCGGTGGTATCTACCATGATCAATGCCAGGAAGCCGGTATCCAGGCAGATCTACTATAGAATCTGGAAGGCGTACATCGCGTGGTGTGAGGCCAAGAAATGGCATCCGCGTAAGTACGTAATAGGTAGGATTCTGGACTTCCTACAGTGGGCTGTGGATAGGAAGCTTGCCTTGAGTACTATCAAGCGTCAGATTTCGGCCTTGTCAATATTTTTTCAAAGGCCCTTGGCTTTGCATTCATTAGTCAAAGCTTTCATACAAGGAGTGATGCGTATTAGCCCTCCGGTTAGTATTCCCATATGTCCATGGGACTTAAACCTGGTTCTGTCGGTTCTACAGAAACAACCATTTGAACCATTGCAGCACATTTCCTTGGTTCTTCTCACCAGGAAATTGATTTTCTTAGTAGCCATTTGTTCGGCTAAAAGAGTATCGGAATTAGCCGCCATGTCCTGTAAGGAGCCATATCTGGTTGTCCATAAGGACAGAGTAGTATTACGTCCTCATCCAGCCTTTCTTCCTAAGGTGGTATCGAGGTTTCATTTGAACCAAGATGTGGTTCTTCCTTCTTTTTTTCCCAAACCTACCTCGGTAGAGGAAAAGTTATTGCATTCTTTGGATGTAGTAAGAGCAGTTAAAGCTTATCTAAAAGCCACTGCTCAGATTCGTAGAACGGATACTTTGTTTGTTCTGCCGGAAGGCCCCAGAAAGGGTCAGGCAGCATCAAAATCTACTTTAGCCAAGTGGATTCGACAGGTCATAATACAAGCCTATGGCTTGAAAAAGAGACCGCCTCCGTTCAAAGTTAGGGCGCACTCCACAAGAGCAGTTGGAACTTCATGGGCAGTGCATCACCAGGCCTCCCTGGCTCAAATCTGTAAGGCTGCAACATGGTCTTCAGTACACACGTTTACTAGGTTCTACCAGGTGGACGTTAGAAGTCAGGAGGATGTCGCCTTTGGGCGCAGTGTGTTGCAGGCCGCAAAAGATCCTCATGCCTGATGGCGCCCAGCTTATGTATAGTGTATCCCCCCCCCCTCATTTGGCATTGCTTTGGGACGTCCCATTAGTAATGACTAAGTCGCTCTGTGTCCCGTAATGTACGAAAAAGAAAAAGGGATTTTTATAACAGCTTACCTGTAAAATCCTTTTCTTGGAGTACATCACGGGACACAGAGCTCCCACCCTTCTTTTGGGGACACTTCCGGTTTGGAAGTTGCCAGTGCCAGCACCTGAAGGTAATCTATATAACCCATTAGTAATGACTAAGTCGCTCTGTGTCCCGTGATGTACTCCAAGAAAAGGATTTTACAGGTAAGCTGTTATAAAAATCCCTTTTTTCCATTGGCAATTTGAATCCGGGCTATATGGAGAGGACTGGCGTGTAATCCTAGTGGAGGAGTTCATATTCATAGACACTCTTAGAGACCCTGGCAGGGGATAACAGCCATCTGCTTTCAGTGATCTCTGATGGGATCAATTGTTCCGGTAAGCGGCAGTAAACTCTAATGGTGGTGGAATCTTTGTCTATCAGAGTAACAGCACTTTTCCATCGGGTGTTTTGAGTTTGAAGTCACCACAGTGAATAGGAGACCTTCACATATTTATGTCATTCTGTTGGACATTTTCTTGAAGATCTATTGGTCATTTACAGGACTCTTTTTCTAATATCGGCAATCATTGTTAAATTTTGTTTAGTTTCATTCTGAACATTTTATCAATTTATTGTTCATCTTTATTGCAAGAGATTGAGTTCTGGATAATCTTGGTTCACCTCAAAGATTTTTTATTTATTGTTTTTGCGCAGCTTTTTTAATTTCTACTGGTTTCTATTGTGTGTGACTCACATATAAGTTGCAGCATTTGTCACCTATATATATTAGGTTGATGTTTAGTTTGTTATTAGACAGCGCAGTATACACCTCCATTTTTTCTGTATAACGGTCTGTCTGATCCACCTGGAAATGGTGGCAGACGACACTGCTTTGCCCTGTTTTGGACCGGAGACAGACACAAACAGTGAGTCAGACTTCTGAATGGAAGCAGTAGCAGACAGGTACACCCGTAAGGCTCGTACCACATCCAATGTGTGAAGCGCAAACTCTCTGGGATGCGATGGGTGAGGATACAAGGACGGAAGAACAATGTCCTCATTAAGGTGAAAGGCCGAGACCACCTTTGGAAGGAAAGACGGTCGCGGGCGCAACACCGCCTTACCCTTATGGAGGACCAAGTAAGGCGATTTGCAGGACAAGGCCGCCAACTCAGACACCCGTCTAACAGAAGTAATGGCCACAAAGAAAGCCACCTTCTGGGACAAGGTCAAGAGAGGAATCTCTCTGATATTTTCAAAGGGGTGTTCTTGGAGAACCGAGAGCACCAAATTCAGATCCCAAGGAGGGAGAGGAGGCTTGACAGGGGGAAGCACATGGCGAACCCCCTGCACAAAGGTGCTAACCAAGGAATGGCCTGCTAGCGGTCGTTGAAAGAAAACGGCCAAGGCTGAAATCTGACCCTTAATGGTGCTCAAAGCCAGCTTTTGGGTCACACCACGCTGCAAGAACCGCAGGATTCTGGGGACGGAATACGTTCTTGGACACCAGTCTAGCTCTTCGCACATAGCGATGTAAACCTTCCAGGTACCGTGATAGATCCTTCTGGAGGAAGACTTCCGTGCCCTCAGGCATGGTCGAAATGACTGAATCCGAGAGACCTCGGTCCTTCAGCACCTGGCTCTCAATAGCCATGCCGTTAAAGCCAGAGACTGTAAAGCAGGATGAAATATAGGACCCTGAGACAGAAGGTCCTCCCTCATTGGCAGTCACCAAGGAACGTCCGCTACGAGACGTACCAGATCGGCGTACCAATGACGCCGAGGGCAATCCGGAGCAATGAGGATCACCGGAACTCCCTCGGCCGCCACCCTGCGCAGCAGACGAGGAAGCAACTGCAACGGAGGGTAAACATATATCAGACGATACTAACCCCACGTGGCAACCAACGCGTCCGAGGCGTCCGCCCAGGTGTCCCTGGACCTGGCCACAAACCTTGACACCTTGCGATTGAGTCGAGAGGCCATCAGGTCCACATCCGGCGTGCCCCACCGCCGACAAAGAAGTTGAAAAACCTCCGGGTGCAAGGACCACTCCCCCTGGTCCAGTGTCTGGCGACTCAGAAAGTCCGCCTGCCAGTTTTCTACGCCCAGAATGTAGATGGCCGACAGAGCTGGCACGCTTCTTTCCGCCCACCTTTGGATGTGGGCGACCTCGGATGCTGCAGCCGAGCTCCGAGTTCCCCCATGATGGTTGACATACGCCACGGCCGTCGCGTTGTCCGACTGGATTCTGATCGAGCGGCCCTGTAGCTTCTCCGACCACGAGGAGGCACAGCCTGATTGCTCGTAGTTCCAGGACATTGATCGGCAGACGGGATTCGTCCGGAGTCCAGAGCCCCTGAGCTGACAGGACTTCCCAAACTCCGCCACAGCCCGTCAGGCTGGCGTCCGTCGTGATCATCGTCCACTGGATGGGGAGAAACGATCTTCCGGACCGAAGAGTCGGGGACCTCAGCCACCACGTCAGGGACGCCCTGACAGGGTGACTCACCTGGATCTGAAGATCCAATGACAACGGGGACTTGTCCCAAGTAGACAGGATTTTCTTCTGCAATGCCCGAGTGTGTGATTGGGCATACGGAACGGCCTCGAAGGAGGTCACCATGAGTCCCAGTACTCTAATGCAGAAACGGATTGACGACCATTTTTGGGATGTCAGGACCCGTACTGCAGACTGAAGCGTCTGCAACTTTTCAGAGGGCAGGAATACTTTTGCTTCCGAGGAGTCCAGGATCAAACCCAGATACTCCGAACGCTGAGTTGGGACCAGGACCGACTTCTGAATGTTCAGGAGCCACCCGAAATCCCAGAGGGTCCGACTGACTATTGTCACATTTTCTTCCAACTCTGAGCCATTGTCTGCTCTTAGAAGAAGATCGTCCAGATAGCCCACGATAACAATGCCTCGCTGTCTCAGCAAAGCTAGAACCGGGGCAAGCACCTTGGTGAAAACCAGCGGTGCCGACGCTAAGCCGAAGGGAAGGGCCACAATTTATAGTGGACTTCGCCTATCGCAAAGCGCAGAAACTTCTGGTGCCCTGCACAGATTGGAACATGCAAATAGGCGTCTTTGATATCAGAGAGCGCCAGAAAGTCCCCTGGAAGAAGTGCAGAGATCACTGTGCGAATGGATTCCATACGAAACTTTTGCACCTTCACAAAGGCATTCAAGGCCTTGAGGTCCAGGATTGGCCGGACCCCATCCGTTTTCGGGACAACAAACAGATTCGAGTAGAACCCCTGAAACCTCTCCTGTGACGGTACCGGCACAATTACTCCGCACCTGAGCAAATCCTGTACAGCCCCCAAGAGGGCCGTCCGACAGGCAGGAAGGAGAGGGAGATTTGAGGGGAAGAATCTGTCTGGGGGCCATGAACGGAACTCTATCCTGTACCCTGAGGTGACCACCTCGCACACCCACCGGTCAGAGATACGGGAGATCCACCGATCCGTGAACCTGCAAAGTCGTCCCCCCACCCCAGAGACGGGCAGGGGCAAGACTTCATGCGGTGGCGGGCTTGGGAGCTGGCTTGTGCAGCTTACGCACCCAGGGACGCTTCTGTCCACCAGCCGCACTGTTGTCAGTCTGGGAGGGCTTACCCACGGATTCTGACTGATGAAAAAAAACTTTCTTGCTGGAAAGGAGGGGCCCGGCTTACGGCGGGGCTCCTTTCCCTTAGTAGTCTGAGGAAGGAGGGTGCTCTTACCCCCTGTGACATCCTTAATGATGTCATCCAGGGCAGCCCCAAACAGTCTACCGCCCTTAAAGGGCAAATCAGCCAGGAGCTTCTTGGAAGCTAGGTCAGCTGACCAGCATTTCAACCAGATAAGACGACGCAACACCACCGCAGAGATAGAAGCCCCAGATATTAAGGGGGCAGCGTCCAAAATGGCATCGCACACATACACCAGACCCTGCAGAAGTTGGTGGGCCAGGGCAATGGTATCTGGAGGGAGATCATGCTCCTGCACAGTCAGGTGCAAAAGCTTTGCCCATTCCGTGAGTGTCTGAGACACAAGGGTCGCCGCTACGATAGGACGTAAGGCGGATCCCAACAAGGCAAATAGTTCTGCTCACCACTTCTGACCTCCTGTCAGTGGGGTCCTTAAATGCAGGAGTCCCCTCCATCGGGAGAGTGGTAGCCTTATTCAAACGGGCGACCGGGGGGTCGACCACCGGGGGGGGAGGCCCACTTCTTAACCAGGGCCTCCTCAAAGGGGTACTTAATAGATAGACGCCGCTGGACCATCAAAGTCTTCTGCGGCTTTTCCCAAACCTGATCAATGAACCTATCAAAGAAAGGCGTATATGGAAAAACCTTTTTAGAAGTCATGGCATTAAAAGAACCAAAGGAGACAGCCTAAACCTTAGGTTCCGCAGCCGCAGCATCCAGCTTGAGAGTGTCCCTCACGGCATCATTTACTGACTCAGAACTGGAGTCTTCCTCACAAGGAATGTTCTGTTCAAACGCATCAAAATATTCAGAGCTAGGGTCCTGAGCAGCAGCAGCTAGGCCCATATCTGAATCAGAGCACTACCCATGTGGAGATTGTGTGGGGAGAGGGCACCTTATAGCTCCCTTGCGCTCGCACACCACTTCCATCCTGACAAGAAATGTTTCCAGAACTGCCGACAACTGGTCCAAGGGGACCGCAGGTGCTGGAGCACTGCCTGTTGCCTCTGACAAGAGTGGGGAAGCAGGTGAACCAGACTCCATAACTCGCCACCCTCTGAGACCTTAATGCACAAAGTGAAGAAAAGTCCACCCACTGGCTGCGCTGACTGAGGAGGGGATACCCAGAGGACTCACCAACCCGGAGAGGATCGCTCAGTTCCACTGCCTGTACCGCGCTGTACCAGCGCGAGTGAGCCGCGAGGAGAGTATGAGGAGATTTGCGCTGCTCCAGCAGCGATAGAGGCCAAAGTAAAGTGCCAAGCGTGTGCGGCTACAAGAAAATGGCCGCCAGACGAGTGTAACTGCGCCATCGATCCGCGGCAAGATGGCTGCCGTGTACACAGTAAAACGCTACAGAAAAGGCGCCCAGGCCCAACACACACAAAAAAATCCCCCAGCTCCATGCAGACAGTCCTGAGCCCCCCCCCCCCCTACTTACCCATCCCAGAGGGACCCACTGGTGTGTTTCTGACAGACCTAACATGGTGCGGTACTGAGTAGCTGTCGGCCCGTTCCACCGCGAAAGATACAGCAGGCACTGTTCAATCTTGTGAGGACCGTGGAGCATAAAAGCCCACCGGCCACCCCTGGAGTCATGTGGCAAGTCGTGAACGGAGTCTCACGCACACAAGGCGAGGATCAGCAGGCTCGATGACCGGGCAGGGAAGACTAGGAGGATACCTTGTACCCAACCTGTTGCCCAGCCGACAGTTGATTAAAGATCTCAAAAATAAAATAATAAAACTCTCAAAGGAATAAAAATCTTCCAGGAGACTGGCTCCTGAGAAAGCCACGTCTTCTCCTCTGCTAGGCAGAAAAAAACTGGGGCTGCTGACTGCAGGTAGGATGGCTATGTCCGGAGGGACCGCCCCCTGGGCGGGGCTGTTCAGCTCTGTTTTTTTAGAATGTATGTTATAACATCTAACATTCTGCCTAGATCTTCTCCTGCAAGCAGGGACATATACCCACGTGTTTCAGTATTAAGTGGCTGTGTGAGTCCATGGACGATAAGAGAATTTTTTTTTATTTTTATAGATAATTGCATTATATTTGACTTTTTAATTAATATCGATTTAAATTAATATGAATTTATTGTTGGCCATTATTGGCACCTTCAGTGCAAGAAAAGCTCACCCCTTTTCGGTGCCATTATCAGCCACTTTTCTTTTTTCGGTGCAATACTATGTGAAATCGTTAAAATTAAAAGAATCAAGAACTACCGGTAATTAAATAAATCAACAGGCGACAGAGAAACCTTCTAAAGGCAACCAACCCATACATTAATAAACCAGCTGGTTGAATAAAAGAAATTATTCAATTGCCCCCATCCACACATTCAATGAGTTCCCGCTAAGTTATTGTATTCCGACGGTGGTAAGACTTTCCCACTATCAGAATACACTAATTGGTGCAGCTGGTTATAACCAGGGGCACGGATCGATCAGGAAAACCCTGACTGGGGTGGTTGTACAGAATCGATCGGTAGCTCGACTTCTGTACAACCAGCCTGCTCATACATGGATTGAAATTCGTCTGGTCCCTACTGAACTGGCCAAATTTTTTGTTAAAAGTGTGAGAGGTCCTCTGGAATCTTATCCGCCCAACACTGGAATCAGCAGCCCTCTGCAAGCTATTATTTCAGTGAATTTGCATCCACCCAGCAGTGCCTTGAATTCTGGAACACGACATTGCCAGCAGTATAGAATGAGGAACAGCTGCTGGGAAAAGCAAAAGCACACTAAAGCCACACTGCTGGATTGAACAACAAAAAAACTGACAGCTTTGGTCAGAGCCACTGTCAGGAGTCGGTCAGCTGCTGGTTTTCCAAACCAAATGGACGGCTTCTGTAGGACAGAACGAATGTTGGACGTTTTTTCTTTTATATCAAGGCAAATGTCTCCTGACATTCAGCTTGTGTGTACCCGGCTTTATGTGCAAATATAAATAAGTGTAATTGTAACTTCTATAAAGTTTTTTTACCTTGTTGGTGCTCCTGTTATGAACAAATATGTCCCCATCATATGTATTTCTACAACTCACTGATCATACTAATGTCACCTGATCTTGTGTTCAGAATTTGTTTTTAGGAATTCCCTAAAACCTGAAAATTGCAGTTTTAAACAAACATATCTTTACACTCAAAGAGAAAGCAATCAGAAACACACATATACAGTACACACATACAACCATCAAAAAATACATACAGTCATGCTCGAAATTGTTGGCACCCCAGAAATTTTTCCAGAAAATCAAGTATTTCTCACAGAAAAGTATTGCAGTAACACGTTTTGCTATACACGTTTATTCCCTTTGTGTGTATTGGAACAAATCAAAAAAAGGGAGGAAAAAAAGCAAATTGGACATAATGTCACACAAAACTTCAAAAATGGGCTGCTCAAAATTCTTGGCACCCTTAACTTAATATTTGGTTGCACACCCTTTGGAAAAAATAACTGAAATCAGTCGCTTCCTATAACCATCAATAAGCTTCTTACACCTCTCACCCGGAATTTTGGACCACTCTTCCTTTGCAAACTGCTCCAGGTCTCTCTTATTGGAAGGGTGCCTTTTCCCAACAGCAATTTTAAGATCTCTCCACAGGTGTTCAATGGGATTTAGATCTGGACTCATTGCTGGCCACTTTAGAGCTCTCCATCGCTTTGTTGCCATCCATTTCTGGGTGCTTTTTGGTATATGTTTGGGGTCATTTTCCTGCTGGAAGACCCAAGATCTCAGACGCAAACCCAGCTTTGTGACACTGGGCTCTACAGTGCGACCCAAAATCCTTTATTAATCCTCAGATTTCATGATGCCTTGCACACATTCAAGGCACCCAGTGCCAGAGTCAGCAAAACAACCCCAAAACTTCAATGAACCTCCACCATATTTCTCAGTAGGTACTGTGTTCTTTTCTTTGTAGGCCTCATTCCGTTTTTGGTAAACAGTAGAATGATGTGCTTTACCAAAAAGCTCTATCTTGGTCTCATCTGTCCACAAGACGTTTTCCCAGAAGGATTTTGGCTTACTCAAGTACATTTTGGCAAACTGTAGTCTTGCTTTTTTATGTCTCTGTGTCAGTAGTGGGGTCCTCCTGGGTATCCTGCCATAGCCTTTCATTTCATTTAAATGTCGACGGATAGTTCACGCGGACACTGATGTTCCCTGAGCCTGCAGGACAGCTTGAACTTCTTTGGAACTTGTTTGGGGCTGCTTATCCACCATCCGGACTATCCTGCGTTGCAACCTTTCATCAATTTTTTCTCATCCGTCCACGCCCAAAGAGATTAGCTACAGTGCCATGGGTTGCAAACTTCTTGATAATGTTGCGCACTGTGGACAAAGGCAAATCTAGATCTCTGGAGATGGACTTGTAACCTTGAGATTGTTGATATTTTTTCACAATTTTGGTTCTCAAGTCCTCAGACAGTTCTCTTTTTCTCTTTCTGTTGTCCATGCTTAGTGTGGCACACACAGACACAATGCAAAGACTAAGTGAACTTCTCTCCTTTTTATCTGCTTTCAGGTGTTTTTTTTATATTGCCCACACCTGTTACTTGCCCCAGGTGAGTTTAAAGGAGCATCACATGCTTGAAGCAATCTTATTTATCCACAATTTTTAAAGGGTGCCAAGAATTTTGAGCAGCCCATTTTTGAAGTTTTGTGTGACATTATGTCCAATTTGCTTTTTTTCCTCCCTTTTTTTGATTTGTTCCACTACACACAAAGGGAATAAACATGTGTATAGCAAAACATGTGTTACTGCAATACTGTTCTGTAAGAAATACTTGATTTTCTGGAAAAATTTCTGGGGTGCCAACAATTTCGAGCATGACTGTATTTATATTATTTGTATGCTTAAGCTTAAAGCGGGAATTAAACGCAAAAATAGGATTTTTGTACTCACCGTAAAATCCTTTTCTCTGAGTTCATGGACGGACACAGCACCAGTCTTGACTTGTGGTATTAGCCTTCTATCAGGAGATAGACTAGGCAGAAACAGCATGTTAGTGTTAAAACACATTAAAACTATACAGTATCGCCCAGGGGGTGGTCCCTCTAGGTACAACCCCTTTCCCTGCATACAGCAGCTCAGTTTGTCAAAAAGCAGTACAAACATAAAAAAAACGTCCAAAAAAGGAGGGGTGGGTGCTGTGTCCGTCCATGAAAAGGATTTTACGGTGAGTACAAAAATCCTATTTTCTCTTCCGTTCATGGACGGACACAGCACCAGTCTTGACTTGTGGGACGTCCCCAAGCAGTGTCAAAAACGAGGGGTGGGAAAAACAGCATCAAACCAACTTCACCCCAAACAACCAGAGCTCCTCAACGGAGGAGTTGCAACTCTAAACAGCAAAACTTTGCGGCCGAAGCAAGCATCCGAAGATGCACTCACATCAACCTTATAAAATTTTGCGAAGGTGTGAACGGACGACCAGGTCGCCGCCTTACACACCTCGGAAACAGACGCTTGATGTCGGAAAGCCCAGGAGGCACCTATTGCCCTGGTTGAATGCGCCGTGACCGGGAAGGGAGGTGCCTGCCCTTTCAGGGCATAGGCCTGAATCACGCCCTGTCTGATCCACCTAGAAATGGTGGCCGACGAGACCGCCAGACCCTTCTTAGGACCAACCACCAAAACAAACAGTGAGTCCGACCTCCGGAACAGAGCAGTAGCAGACAGGTACACCCGTAGAGCTCGGACAACGTCCAAGGAATGCAACGCAGCCTCTTTGGGATGTGACGGACGAGGACACAAAGACGGAAGTACAATGTCCTCATTGAGGTGAAAAGCCAAAATGACCTTAAGAAGAAAAGACGCAGCACCACCTTATCCTTGTGAAAGATCAAATAGGGAGCCTTGCATGACAAGGCCGCCAGTTCAGAGACCCATCTGACTGATGTAATCGCCACCAAAAAGGCCACCTTCTGGGAGAGAGTCAGTAAAGGAATCTCCCTAATGTTCTCAAATGGCAAACTTTGAAGTACGGACAGGACCAGATTCAAGTCCCACGGAGGAAGTGGAGGACGTACCGGAGGGGCCACGTGTCAAACCCCCTGCACAAAAACTTACTCACCAGAGAGTGAGCTGCCAAGGGTAATTGAAAGAAGACAGCCAAGGCTGAAATCTGCCCCTTAATTGTACTTAAGGCAAGTTTCTGGTCCACCCCACGCTGTAAAAACAGCAGGACCCTGGAAACCAAATATGCGAGCGGATGCCACTTCATCTCCTCACACATAGAGATGTAGGCCTACCATGTATGATGGTAAATCTTCCGAGAGGACGATTTTCGTGCACTCATCATGGTAGAGATCACGGAATCCGACAGGCCGCGGTCCCTTAATACCTGGATTTCAATAGCTATGCTGTTAAAGCCAGCGACTGTAAAGCAGGATGAAGTATGGGACCTTGCGACAGAAGGTCCTCCCGTAACGGCAGACGCCAAGGAACATCTGCCACCAGACGCACTAGGTCAGCGTACCAGGGACGCCGAGGCCAATCTGGAGCAATTAGGATTGTTGGAATCCCTTCGGCCTCCACTCTGCAAAGCAGATGTGAAAGAAGCTTTAGAGGAGGGAAGGCATAAATTAGCCGATACTGACCCCACGGCACCACCAACGCGTCTATCGCGTCCGCCCACGGGTCTTTTGATCTGGCCACGAATCTCAATACCTTCCGATTGAGTCGCGACGCCAGGAGATCCACGTCTGGCATGCTGAAACACCTCCGGGTGTAGAGACGATTCTCCTTGGTCCAGCGTCTGGCAACTTAGGTAGTCCGCTTGCCAGTTTTCTACGCCCGGAATGTTCACGGTCGATAGAGCCGGCACACTCCGTTCTGCCCACCGCAGAATGTGAGCGACTTCCGCCGCTGCAGCCGAGCTTCTTGTTCCTCCCTGATGGTTGACGAACGCCACTGCCATGGCGTTGTCTGACTGGATCTTGACTGGACATCTTTGTAGCCTCTGAGACCACTTGGAAAGGCACAGCCTGATCGCCCGAAGTTCCAGGACATTGATCGTGAGGCGGGATTCTTCCCGAGTCCAGCGACCTTGGGCCGACTGAACCCCCCAGACTCCCCCCCAATTGGTAAGGCCGGCGTCCGTCGTGATCACCGTCCAGTGAAAGGGAAGGAACGACTTCCCGGACTGAAGAGTCAGGGAAGTCAGCCACTGACAATCCAGGGACGGTGGGCGTTTGTCTCAACGGGACAGAATTTCCCTCTGCAAAACTCGAGTGTGGAATTGAGCAAATGGTATCGCCTCGAAGGAGGCCACTATGAGACCCAGGACTCGCATGCAAAAGCGGAGCGGCGACCATTTTTGGGACGTCAACCGCTGCACCGCAGCCCTCAGAGTCTGCAACTTTTCCACAGGGAGAAAAACGCTCGCCTCCTGAGGAGTCCAGAACCAACCCCAGGTATTCTGGTATTCTAGGTGTTGAGACGGTACCAACACCGACTTCTGAATATTCAGCACCCAACCAAATTCTCGGAGGGTCTGACAGGTTATAGACACATCTTCCTCTAATTCTGAGCTTGAAGAGGCTCTCAGAAGAAGATCGTCCAGGTAGCCTACAATAGTGATCCCCTGCTGTCTCAGCAAGGCCAGAATTGGGGCGAGCACCTTGGTGAACACCCTCGGTGCCAATGCCAGGCCAAAGGGGAGAGCCACAAATTGGTAGTGGTCTTCCCTGACCGCAAAGCGCAGAAATTTCTGAAGCCTGGAGCATATGGGGACATGCAAGTATGCGTCCTTGATGTCAAAGGACGCCAGAAAGTCCACCGGATGGAGAGCAGCGACAACAGAGCGAACTGATTCCATCCTGAACCTTTGCACTTACACAAAGCAATTGAGGGCCTTGAGATTCAGTATTAGACAGACCCCGTCCTTCTTTGGGACAACAAACAGATTTGAGTAAAACCCCTGAAACCGTTCCTGAAATGGAACAGGCACAATCACCCCACGCACCAGCAGATCCTGAACTGCCCCAAACAGGGCCTCCCGACGACTCGGAGGAAGCTGGAGGTTGCAGGGAAAAAATCTGTTTGGTGGGAAGGAAAGAAACTCTATCTTGTACCCTGAGGAAACTACTTCGCAAACCCACCGGTCGGGGAGTAGAGACGTCCACTGAGCCGCGAATTCGAGAAGACGGCCCCCCACCCAAGTGTCGGGCAGGGGAAGACCTTCATGCAGATGCAGATTTGTCCGCAGGCCTGCGAGATCAGGGATGCTTTTGCCCCTCAGCAGGTGCCTTAGCGGCCTGGGAGCGCTTACCTGTAGCGCCGGGTGGACGAAAAAAATGCTTGTGAGCGGTAAAGGAGGGCCCATGCCTACGGCATGGCTCCTTACCCTTACTGGATTGCGGGAGTAGAGTACTCTTACCTCCCGTGGCATCTTTGATAATGTCATCCAGAGAGGCTCCTAAAAAGCCTTTCACCCTTAAAAGGTAAATCTACCAGGGCCTTCTTAGAAGATTGGTCCGCGGACCAACACTTTAGCCAGACCAGGCGGCGCAACACCATTGCATAGACCGAGGCTCTGGAGAGCAAAGGAATTAACTAAGGCTGACTCACAGACAAATTTAAGGCCCTGTACCAACTGGTCGGCCAGTTCCACACAGTCCGGGGGGACGTGATGGTCTTGTAACCCCTGGTGCAACATTTTTGCCCATTCAGTAAGTGTCTGAGACACTAGAGGCTCGGCCACAACAGGCCGCACTGCTGACCCTACCACCGTGAACAGGGAGCGGGCCACAGCCTCAGCCCTCCTGTCCGCGGGGTCCTTGTTCAGTCTGGACACAGGGGGGTCCACTGTAGGCGGAGAAGTCAATTTTTTCAGGAAATTCTCCTCAAAGGGGTAACGGACCGCTAAACATTTTGGGTCAGAAAATACCTTTTGCGGACGATCCCATTCATTGTACAAGAGCTTATCCAGATAAGGTACACAAGGAAACACCTTAGCAGCGCGGGTCGGCTTACGGAACCCAAAAGAAACCGACATCTCTGTCGCCTCCGCCGTATCCTCCATTTTTAGAGTATCCCGCACCGCGGTGATAAGTGCTCCTACAGGCGCCCCATCATGTGCTGACCCTGTCCCAGAGTCCCAGGAGCATAAGGCAAGACACACGGACCACCCTCCTAGCTGCCGCAGAGAACAACGAGGGGCCCCCCAGAGGACTCACCACCTGGACCAGGTACTGCACAGCCGCCGTCCGCACTATCCCTCCTAGGCGCTCTGCCCGAGTCACTGTCCCTCAGAAGTGTGCTGGAGCTGTTCGTGCCGAAAACTGACCACTAGAGGCAAAAACACCCTCCAAAATGGCCGCGGACTCGCCGCTCTGCAAACAGAGCGTTCGGACTACAAGAAAATGGCCGCCGAGCGCAGATACAAACAACTGTGCCGGACGCCGCCATATTGGCCACCGGCCGCATGCAGTCAGAAAAACACACACAGAATACAGTGAACACCCCGGGGGCTCCCTAAGGAGGTCCCCCCATGCATAACAGGCGGAGAGCACCCCCAGGATAGCGGACCCACTCTGCAGCCCCCAACCATAGGATGGAGCCCCCCCAGGTGAAACCCCCGTGATACGCAGCCATTCTAGCTTCCCAGAACCTAGAGAGGAGGGGAGGAAGGGAGAGAGGAAAGGAAGGGTGGAACCCTCTATCGACCTCCCCGGGAATGCCCAGCCTTACCACCCTGCCGGAGCAGGGGGACTGCTACTTACCCGTTCTGCGAGGACCAGCTGAAGGCATTCCTGACAGACCCAACGTCTGTGCGGTTAAGGCATGGCTGGCGGCCCGGCACACTGTGACACGGACATAAAGCCCGGTCATATGTGTGCCCCAGAGCATGAGCTCACTGACAACCCCTGGAGCAACGAGGCATGTCGTGGACGACCCAGCGTGTAGCTAAGAGGTCGGCACACGCTCGATGGCGAAATTGGGGGGACTACAAGGATCTGGGATCCAGCCTATCAACCAGTCGGCAGTTGATAGATCTCAGGATCCAAAAAATTTGAAAAAAATTCAAAAACTTTGAGGACCCATGGGCCATGTCCTTCTCCTATGCTAGGCAAAAAAAAACTGAGCTGCTGTATGCAGGAAGAGGGGTTGTACCTAGAGGGACCGCCCCCTGGGCGGTACTGTACAGTTTTAATGTGTTTTAACACTAACATGCTGTTTCTGCCTAGTCTATCTCCTAATAGAAGGCTAATACCACAAGTCAAGACTGGTGCTGTGTCCGTCCATGAACGGAAGAGAAAGTAAACATTTACTATACTGCAGCTTACAAATTCTTAGATGTGATGGCTGCATTCATTTTCTTTTTTAGGCTTTCTTTTTTCTAATTTCATCTGGTGATCCAGCCAGCAAGTCTGTTGTTTCGAAAAAGCACAAGTTCCTCTGTAGAAAGAATCAGTTTACATGGATGAGAACAACCATTAAACACTGGTAGGGGTGTTTATAATGATCATGTTTTATTTATTCATGTAAAACCTTTATCCCGAAAGGAGAAAAAAAGTGGAGATTGGCTTCAATTTGTTAGTGTATTTAAATCTGTTAATCCATCTGACACCCCTCTCCCCCCATACTGACAATGCTGATGTTTGCTGCTCCTCTTCCAGTGCTCATTCTTCCAGAGAAGAGCCTCACTAATACAGGAAGTGTTTTACTGGCCAGATCACCAGGAGAAAGCAGAGTAAAAAAAGCCAACGGAAAGAAAACCAATGCAGCCACCACATCTAATGACTGGAACGCTGCAATATAATACATTTTCTGGCTTTGGGTTTAATATCCCTTTAATCCTCGCTCACATTGGAGCGATGAGGTCAAAACACATGACAAGTCGCAGCCTATTGCTGGCAATGGCACCGTTCCAACCGCTGCGACGCTCACTTTGCGCCACCGCATCGATTTGCAAAGGTAGTTTCCTGCCCTACTTTTGCCGATTTCAGGTACGACGACTTCAATAGACATCTGTGCATGAAGTGGTACAGATGTCAACCAAGTAGCACCTAAAATCGCACTGACCTGCTACTTTAAGGCCCCTTTCACACTGAGGCGTTGAAAAAACGCTAAAAAATAATGACATTGTTTACCGCGATTTTACAGCGATTTTACCGCGATCGCGGTAAAAATAGCGCTAACGCCCATGCGGTTTTACTGTGATTTTACCGCGATTTTACCGCGTTCGCGCCAAAATTCGCGCGAACGCGGTAAAAACGCGGTAAAAACGCATAGGCGTTAGCGCTATTTTTTAACATAACGCTTATGCCTATGCGTTTTTACCGCGAGTCCCATTCATTTCAATGGGGATAGGCGTTTTTACAGCGCTATTTTATGCGCCCTAAAGTTGCTCTAAAAAAGCTGTTTGCAGGATTTTTTTCAACGCCCAGCCAGCAAAACGCCTCAATGTGAAAGCCCTCAGAGATTTCACATTGAGAATGCTGGGGCAGGATTATTTCAGGCGTTATTACAGCGCTATTTTTACCGCGAAAACGCGGTAAAAACGCCTCAGTGTGAAAGGGGCCTAAGTGAAGTAGCACGATTTCAACGTAGCATCAATGTGAACCAGGGCTTAAAGCTAGACTACAGACAAATATATATAAAAAAATAAATACAAAAAAATGCCAATTGGTACATCTATGTATTTCCTTTTTACATTTTTTTTTTTTTTTTATAAAATATTTTTCAAATTTAACTATTTCAAATAGCAGAATGTGACTTCATTAGCCTCTTGTAAGCCTCTCTACATTAGAGCCCACAGTGGGAAAGGTAAGGGCAGCACTTGAAGCTAATTAAGTGCACTGCATACATGCATGTGATGTCAAGGAGAGAAACAAACATTGTGGTGTTGCCGCTTCACTGTTCTATCACAGGCTGTGAGGCTGTGGGCATATAGGTATATTTCTACTTTGTATTAAGCTATCTGCCTGGGGTGCAACATTAAACTTGGTTTAATTTATACACATTGCCTGATTTTTGCTCTTAATATGCGAAGAACAACTGTGATAATTGTAGTAATTAATAATGTAGTACTTGTGTTGAGGAATTTCCACTGGATTGGAAGGATTGTAGTAATTGCGTCCCACTTGGTACATGTTAAGGCTTCTAAAGATCCTAGAAAAGAAAAATAATATATGAGTTATTCCTCTTTATTACCCAGTATTTATAATTGCCTTTTCTTTGTAAATACGAAGAAATAAACCCAATACACCAGGTTCTGTTCCAACGACCAGGTTGTTAAACAAATTGGGTCGTTAAACGAGGAGCCACAAGTAATCAATATTTTAGGCATTCTTAACTACTGTACTGTATTGTGAAAAACAGGTCTAAACACAAAACTCCAGCTCAATAACGTTGTTTTAATTTACAGTACAGAACACAAACGAAAATTGTGTACTGTACAATACAATGATATATAGCGGGTCGTTAAATGACTTATCTGTTTAACGATCACTCGGACTTATGATCAGGTGGGGAGAGCTGGTCGTAAATCCGAGTGGTCGTTAAACAGGTAAGTCATTAAACGAGGAGTATCTGTACTTACATTTCATCATGTTCTCCCAGCCCTCAGACCCAGGACCATGGGTTTTGGTGACAGGGGTAGACAGTAGTGAATGCATCCAACTGCGGGAGGGGTATTTAGAGGGGAGAAATATCTGGGGTGTAGGGGGAAGCTGAACCATACTGGTGAAAAAAGGCCTCACATACTGAGGGGTAGGTTTGCTCTATGAGGTCTAGAGTAAAGCAGACTACTGAACAGTGGTGGTATTATCAAACATCTGTTCATTCTGGTTGTGCTACCTACTGTATGTGCATGGAAACTCAAGCACAGAGTCCTTCAAAGATGTCAGATGGTTTAATTCACTAGTGTCTACCAAAAGCTAGAGTGATAGTTAAAATGTAAGGAGTGCCAAGCACAGATCCTAAACATACCTGCTATGTACATTTAGGGCTTCAATTACAGTGGTCTTACAGTGTTCATTATGCTGCATTAAAAGTAAACACTGCACATTTCTAAAGTCCAGCGATGTGCATTACAAACATGGATTGAAATCCACTTGGTTTGGGACTCTAAAGCAGGTGGATGGCTACTCTGTAATTGGAAGAAAAGAAAAAGGGAGGAGAAGAGGATGAGGACATCTCAGTGATGTGACTTCAAAGTGACAGAACCAGCCTTTCTTCCCATTATGGGATTCTCTCTGCAGCATTAAATGATAAGAGCACTTCAGATCTCCACAGATGCATAATTACATTGATCAAGGTCACAGTCTCTAGTGTTTGTTAGCACTGAGTTAGATTGGATCAGGGGAAAGGGGCCAAAAGGATAAGTGCATTTTGTTTTAACCACTTGCCAAACAGGCTTTTTCTGGCACTTTTTGTTTACAGGTATAAATCTGTATTTTATGCTAGAAAAATACTTATAACCCCAAAACATTATACATTTTTGTTTGGCAGTGACCCTGGGGAATAAAATAGCAATTTTTGCAATTTTTTATGTCACACGGTATTTGCGCAGCGGTTTTGTAAAGGCAATTTTTTTTCTCTGTCGTCCATGGACAGACACAACTCCTTAATTCTTGACAGCTGGGCAATGTTCCTTTTCTATAGGAGAGGACTACGCAGAACATGTTAGATATTAAATACATGTTACTTTAACAGAGTTGAACAGCCCCGCCCAGGGGGGCGGTCCCTCCACACATAACCCTCCGCCCTGCAGTCAGCAGCTCAGTTCATAAAAAAGCAGTACAAACCAAAAAAGGAGGGGTGAGTGCTGTGTCTGTCCATGGACGACAGAGAAAAGGATTTTATGAGTACAAATGTTTCTCTTTTCGTCCATGGACGGACACAGCTCCTTAATTCTTGACAGTTGGGACGTCCCAAAGCAGTGTCAAAAAACGAGGGGTGGGAACAGTAATCAAAAAACTATTTTACCCCAAACAAGCAGAGCTCCTCAACGGAGGAGTTGCAACCTCAAACAGCCACCTGCAAAACTTTGCGGCCGAAGCTAGCATCCGAAGATACACTCACATCAACTTTGTAAAATGTTGAAAAAGTGTGAACGGATGACCAGGTCGCCGCCTTACACAATTGTGAGACAGATGCTTGATGTCGGAAGAAGAAGATTTCCTTGCCCTCAACACGGTTGAAATGACCGAATCCGACAGGCCTCGGTCCCGTAGTACCTGGCTTTCAATAGCAATGCCGTTAAAGCCAGCGACTGTAAAGCAGGATGAAGAATGGGACCTTGCGAGAGAAGGTCCTCCCGCATTGGCAGTCGCCAAGATGCATCCGCCACCAGGCGCACGAGGTCGGCGTACCAGGGATGGCTGGGCCAATCCGGGGCGATGAGAATCACCGGAATATCCTCGGACTCTACTCTGCGGAGCAGACGAGGAAGCAACTTTAGTGGGGGAAAGGCATAAATTTGCCAATACTGACCCCATGGGCCACCAACGCGACTGATGCGTCTGCCCAGGGATCTCTGGACCTGGCCACGAACCTCGACACCTTGCGATTGAGTCGAGAAGCCAGGAGATCACCGTCTGGCGTGCCACATCTCGGGTAAAGGAGTTAAAAAACCTCCGGATGTAACGACCATTTCTCTTGGTCCAGCATCTGGCGGCTCAGATAGTCCGCCTGCCAGTTTTCCCTGCCCGGAATGTAAACTGCCGAGACAGCCGCAACGCTCCTTTCCGCCCACCGCAGGATGTGAGCAACCTCCAACGCTGCAGCCGAGCTTCTTGTTCCTCCTTGATGGTTGACATATGCCATAGCCGTGGCGTTGTCTGACTGGATCCTGACTGGACGCCCTCTTAGCCTCTGTGACCATTTGAGGAGGCATAGCCTGATCGCACGGAGTTCCGGGACATTGATCGGCAGTTGGGATTCGTCCAGAGTCCAGCAGCCCTGGGCCACCTGAACCCCCCAGACACCCCCCCCCCAACCGGTCAGGCTGGTGTCCGTTGTGATCACAGTCCAATGAAAGGGGAGGAATGACTTCCCGGACTGAAGAGCCGGGGATCTCAGCCCCCAACTCAGAGAAGCCCTGACTAGATGACTTAACTGAATCTGATGGTCCAGAGACAACAGAGATTTGTTCCATTTGGAGAGAATCTCCCTTTGCAATACCCGAGTATGGAATTGGGCAAACCATTAGGCCCAGGACTCGCATGCAAAAAAGGAGAGACGACCATTTGCGGGATGTCAACAACTTCAACATAGCCTGGAGTGTCTGCAACCTTTCCAAGGGAAGAAAGACTCTGGCCACCGAGGAGTCCAGAATCAACCCCACGTACTCTAGAGCTGGGTCGGTACTAACACCGACTTCTGGAGGTTCAGTACCCAACCAAACTCCCGGAGGGTCTGACTGGCTATAGACACGTCCTCCTCCAATCATGAGCTTGAAGCAGCTCTCAGAAGAAGATCGTCCAAGTAGCCCATGATAGCAATGCCACGCTGTCTCAGCAAGCTAAAATCGAGGCGAGCACCTTGGTGAAAACTCTTGGTGCCGGCGCTAGGCCAAAGGGAAGGGCCACAAATTGATCGCAAAGCGCAGGAACCTCTGATGCCTGACGCAGATGGGGACATGCAAGAGACGCCAGGAAGTCCCCCGTATGTAGCGCAGCAACCACCGAACGAATCGATACGGAACTCTTGAACCTTTACAAAGGCATTGAGGGCCTTGAGGTCCAAGATTGGACGGACTCCGTCCTTCTTTGGGATCACAAACTGATTTGAGTAGAAACCCTGAAACCTGTCCTGTGCTGGTACGGGTATGATCACCCCACACCTCAACAAGTTCTGCACTGCCCCCTGCAGGGCAGCCCGACGAGCCGGAAGGAGAGGCAGATTTGAGGGAAAAAATCTGTTTGGTGGACAAGAAAGAAACTTGATCTTGTACCCCGAGGTGACCAACAAACAAGTTGTGCACTGCCCCCTGGAGGGCAGCCTGACGAGCCGGAAGAAGAGGCAGATTTGAGGAAAAAAATCTGTTTGGCGGACAAGAAAGGAATTCTAACTTGCACCCCGAGGTGACCACCTCGCAGACCCACTGGTCGGAGAGCAGGGAGGTCCACCGAGCTGCAAACCCGCGAGCTGTCCCCCCACCCTGGAGTTGGGCGGGGGCAAAACTTCATACGGTAGCAGGCTTGTTTGCTGGCTTGTGCACCCAGGGACATTCTGTCCCCCAGCTGGACCTTTGTCCGCTTGGGAGCGTCTGCTGGCAGGTCCTGACTGACGAAAATACCGCTTCTGTGTGGGAAAGGAGGGCCCCGGCTTACGGCGCGGCTCCTTCCCTTTAGTGGACTGAGGCAGAAGTGTGCTCTTACCTCCAGTGACATCCTTAATGATGTCGTCCAGTGAGGCACCAAAAAGCCTCCCACCCTTGAAAGGCAAATCTGTTTTCTTAGAAGCTTGGTCAGCGGACCAGCATTTTAGCCATATTAGGCGGCGCAATACCATCGCAGATGCAGAGGCCCTGGAAATCAAAGGGGCTGCATCCAGGGTTGCATAACAGACGTACACAAGTCCCTGTACCAATTGTTCAGCCAGTGACACGCATTCTGGAGGGAGCTGATGCTCCTCCACCGTCTGGTGCAATATTTTTACCCATTCAGTGAGCGTCTGGGACACCAAGGTGGCAGTCAATATAGGCCGCAATGCTGACCCCAGCATGGTGAACATCAAGCGGCTCACCTCTTCGGACCTCCTATCAGTAGGGTCCCCTCCACCGGGATAGTGGTTACTTTATTTAACCGAGAGACCAACGACCGGAGGAGAAGCCCATTTTTTCAAAAGGCTCTCTTGAAATGGGTAACGGACCGCCATGCGCTGAGGGACCGCAAAGGACCTCTGCGGCCCTTCTCATTCCTTATCTATGAACTTGTAAACCATATCAACATAAAAAAAAACTCAACAGAGCGGGTAGGTTTGTGTGACCCAAAAGGGACAGACCCTGCTGTGGAAGTCTCAGCTGTATCTTCCAACTTGAGAGTGTCCCTCACAGCATTGATAAGCGCACTCACAAGTGCTCTGTCTTGAGCTGACCTGGACGAGGGGTCCTCCTCACAGGGAAGGTCCTGGTCCACCTCTTCTGACATACCAGAACCGGGGTCCTGAGCCGCAGCCAGGCCCGATTCGGAGTCAGAATATTCCCCAGGCGATGGCGGGGGGAGGGGGCGCTTAGTACCCCCTTTACGCTCGCACGCCGCTTCCACCATGGCAACAAATGACTCCAGGACTGCCGACAAAGCATCCATAGGAACCGCAGGTGCAGGGGCACCGGTTGCTGCCTCTGGAATGTTTGGGGAAAAAACGCCAGCTTCTGACTCCATATTTGCCCGCTGACAGCCCTTAGGGACTTAGTCAAAACACCTGACACCAAAATTTGTTCACCCTCCTTGCTGCACTGACCGGGGGGGGTTACCCAGGGGACTCACCGCCTAGCAAGAGACTGTCCAGCGCCGCTGCCCGCTCCCCCTCCACACACAGCGTGTGACTGAGGAACTCTGTGAGGTGAATGGCGCCGTTCGCGCTATTCAGGAAGCCAGTTAGCACTAGAGGTCAAAACCCACTCCAAAATGGACACCGGGTGCCTCGGAGAAAAGCGCGCGGACCACAAAAAAATGGCCACCTGCAATGTAGACCTGTATCGGACCACGGCAAAATGGCCGCCAATGGAATTTGCAATGCAATACACAGGCCCCAGAAAAATGGCGCCGGCGCTTCAAAAAATGGCGCCCAGCAAGCGAGGTGGACGAGAAGGCCGCAGCCGAGGCTTCCAAGAATTTATTTACCCCCCTCACAGAGAGCCAGCCTGGACACCCCCACAACCCCCCTCCGAGACCTGGAGCCCCCCTAAAGGTATTCACCGGTCGCAGCGAGCCCCGCAAGGGGAGGAGGAAAAAGGGTGACAGAAGGAGAGAGGGGAGGGCAGGAGAACCCCCTAATGACCCCCTTAGGAATGCCCAGCTGTTCTATTCCACCGAAGCAGGAGGAACTGTACTTAACCGTCCTTGCGAGGACCTGCTTGTGCGTTCCTGACAGACCTACAACCGAGCAGTACGGAGTAGCTGTCGGCCCAGTCCACTGTGACTGAGACAGCAAGCAGCCCGGTCATATGTGGACCCTGGAGCAAAGCTCACCGGCCACCCCTGGAGCCATGGGGTATGTCGTGGCCGACCCCGCACGTAGCTAAGGCCTGCTCACGCTCGATGGCCAGACTGGGGAGACTACAAGGATCTATAATATCCAGCCTGTCACCCAGCCGGCAGTTGATAGATTTCTTAAAAGAAAATCATAAAAATAAAAAATAAAATAAAAATTTCTTCCGGACCTTGGGCCCAAAGGGAGTCAGGTCCTTCTCCTCTACTAGGCAGAAAAAAACTGAGCTGCTATATAACCGAGGACAGGGCCACCCGTGACGTGCGCTGGTGACCCCGCCCCCCTCTGACGCAACGGGGGTGTCAGGAAATGTTTCATCCGCTGATGACACTGCCTGATATTTTGCGTGCAGTACTGTGGTCCACCAGCAGGTGTCTCCTGGCAGTCTGGAACTGCCAGGGGAACTCTCCCCTGGTGGCGGTATTATGTGATCTTTGGGCCGCAGTACTGGTGTCCGCCAACGAGGGGTTCCTGGCAGTGTGGGGCCGACATCTTCTCCTGCAGTCAGGCGTCACCTAAGGCTGATTGCAGGAGAGCTGTATAAATACCTGGCAGACACAATCATACTTCGCCTTGGTACCTCTCCTTGCGCCCTGACCCTGAGAAGCTCTGCATCTGATCCTGTCTGTTATCTGAGCCCTGAACCTGTACCCGTCCCTCTTGTGATCCATCCATTCTCTCCTTGTCCTGTTTGTTTTCCCTTTCCCCAGCTGCTGACCTCCCATTGTCGACCCTGGCCTGGCCCTGTTTATGATTCTGGTTTTCCCCATTACTTGTACATATTGATCTGTTACTGTTATTATTTGTGGGTTCTGTTGGTATTGGTTGTTGTGCACTGTGTGGTATTGGAGGTGCTTATATTTATATTATTTCACTTATCTTTAATAAATTATCATATTTTACTTAAATACGTCTGGGTTTCCTCTGTTGCAGTCCATACAGTTCTAGTCTTATCTGATACGTGACAGTATACCAAGGCCATTCCCGACCAGAAGTGGCTGCACAGAAGAACCATCTTGGTTCAGGTTGCTTTGCTGCAATGAAGTTGGATATGATTCGTTATTATGCTCTGCTGGCGTCAGAGAGAAGTGAATATCTCCGCCAGACACTGAAAGAGTGGACCAGTAATCAGCTGCTAGAGATCATTCGTTTTGCTCACTCTTGGGTTGATCAGGGCTGTATGCTGGTTGGGGATGTTCAGCCCTTGATTCAAATGTGTGCTGAGCTAGCCCTGTCCTGTGTTCCGAAGGACCGTGATGACTACTCTCCCCCTTTCAGTGTTGATAAGGTGGAGTCCCTGGTGTGGCTGCTAGAGGATGATTCTGCATGCTTTTTTGAGTATTATTCAGTTTGTCCTTACAAAAGCTTAGAGAATGTATTCACTCTGTACAGACCCATGTTAGACAAGCAGCATGTGATCCGTCCTTTGTCCAACCAGTGCTCCAAGCATGGTCTGACATGCTGCAATCAACCCCCAGCTAAACCACAACAAACCATCTCTGCCATAAGACACCTGCCTGCCCAAATGTATGTTTCCCCATCACCCATACCAACCTCAGTTGCAGCCCAGTATACGCTGCTCCCAACCAAATACTCATACCCAGTCTCTGCTCACTGTACCTATCCTGCATTCTACCCACCTGTCTCTTTTCAGCTGCCTACAAACCCACAAGAATCTTCCCCAGCTACTATTACCTCTTCTCTGTCATATCCCAATCCTCCTTTCTAGTCTGCTACACCCCTTACCTACAGAGCTTCAGTGGTTAAGCCAAGAAAGAAACTAAAGTTTTTTCCAACCAAAACGATCCTGCCAGTAACTCAACCTGCCTCCACACCAATCAACCTGCTCCAGTCTGCTTGCATGCCAGCTGAACCTGATAACTCACCTGATTCTGCCAAACCTCTGCCTGCTATCCAGCCTGAAGTGCCAGAGCCAGTATTCCAACCTAAAGTGCCAGAGCCAGCGGTCCAGCCTGTAGAGCCAGAGCCAGCGTCCCGGCCTGAGGTTGTGGTGTCCGTTTCCTGGCCTGAGGTTGTGGTGCAATTTTCCCGGCCTGAGGTTGTGATGCCCATTTCCCGGCCTGAGGTTGTGGTGCCCGTTCCCCGGCCTGAGGTTGTGGTGCCCGTTTCCCGGCCTGAGGTTATGGTGCCCGTTTCCCGGCCTGAGGTTGTGGTGCCCGTTTCCCGGCCTGTGGAGCCTGCTGCCCAGCCTGATGTGTTTCTGTCTGCTGCCCAGCTTGATGTGCCTGTGTCTGCTGCCCAGCTTGATGTGCCCATGTCTGCTGCACAGCTTGATGTGCCCGTGTCTGCTGCCCAGCTTGATGTGCCTGTGTCTGCTGCCCAGCTTGATGTGCCCATGTCTGCTGCCCAGCTTGATGTGCCCATGTCTGCTGCCCAGCTTGATGTGCCCATGTCTGCTGCCCAGCTTGATGTGTCCGTACCTGCTGCCCAGCTTGATTTCTTGGAGTCCGCTGCCCAGCTTGACGACCCAGAGCCTGCTGCCCAACTCAACGACCGGGAGCCTGCTGCCCAGCTCGACGACCCGGAGCCTGCTGCCCAGCTTGACGACCCGGAGCCTGCTGCCCAGCTCGACGACCCGGAGCCTGCTGCCCAGCTCGACGACCCGGAGCCTGCTGTCCAGCTCGACGACCCGGAGCCTGCTGTCCAGCTCGACGACCCGGAGCCTGCTGTCCAGCTCGACGACCCGGATCCTGCTGCCCAGCTCGACGACCCGGAGCCTGCTGCCCAGCTCGACGACCCGGAGCCTGCTGCCCAGCTCGACGACCCGGAGCCTGCTGCCCAGCTTGACGACCCGGAGCCTGCTGTCTGCCCTGAGGTACCCGCTGTCTGCTCCGAGGTACCCGATAACAGCTGTCTGCCCCGAGGTACCCGCTGTCTGCCCCGAGGTACCCGATACCCGCTGTCTGCCCCGAGGTACCCGCTGTCTGCCCCGAGGTACCAGGTACCCGCTGTCTGCCCCGAGGTACCCGATACCCGCTGTCTGCCCCGAGGTACCCGCTGTCTGCTCCGAGGTGCCTGTTGCCCTGCCTGAAATGCCTGATGCTCTGCCTGAAATGCCTGATGCTCTGCCTGAAGCGCCTGATGTCATAGACTATGGACAATTACAGCTAGTTGGAGCATCCGGAGGCCGCTCCTTTGAGGGAGGGGGTACTGTCAGGAAAGGTTCCATCCGCTGGTGACACTGCCTGATATTTGGCGTGCAGTACTGTGGTCCACCAGCAAATGTCTCCTGGCAGTCTGGAACTGCCAGGGGAACTCTCCCCTGGTGGTGGTATTATGTGATCTTTGGGCCGCAATACTGGCGTCCACCAGCGGGGGGTTCCTGGCAGTGTGGGGCCGCCATTTTCTCCTGCAGTCAGGCGTCACCTAAGGCTGATTTCAGGAGAGCTGTATAAATACCTGGAAGACACAATCATACTTCGCCTTGGTACCTCTCCTTGCACCCTGACCCTGAGAAGCTCTGCATCTGATCCTGTCTGTTATCTGAACCCTGTACCTGTACCCATCCCTCCTGTGATCCATCCATCCTCTCCTTGTCCTGTGTGTTTTCCCTTTCCCCATCTGCTGACTTCTTATTGTCGACCCTGGCCCGGCCCTGTTTATGATTCTGGTTTTCCCCATTACTTGTACATATTGATCTGTTACTGTTATTATTTGTGGGTTCTGTTGGTATTGGTTGTTGTGCACTGTGTGGTATTGGAGGTGCTTATATTTATATTATTTCACTTATCTTTAATAAATTATCATATTTCACTTAAAAACGTCTGGGTTTCCTCTGTTGCAGTCCACACAGTTCTGGTCTTATCTGATACGTGACAGGGGGTTTCCAGCAGTTTCCCTGTGGCGCCACAGGAGACCCAGCCCCCTCTGACGCCACGAGAAACCCCTGTTGCGTCAGAGGGGCGGGGTCACACGTGACGCCACGGGGAAACCGCCGGAAACCCCCGCTGCGCCAGAGGGGGCGGGGTCACCAGCGCATGCCACGGGTGGCCCCACCCTTGGCTATATAAGAGCTGTCACGGCGGGTCTTGCGTCATTCGGCGGCCGCCTCCCATGGAGGCGGAATCGATCGTGGCGGCATGTATCGTTGGGTCGTGGAAGGATTACATCGCTGGAAATTTTTTTCTTTTTTATTAAAAGACTTGTCCCAAGCTGTGTCTGTTTTTTTTTTACCATATTTGTCACTTTTTGGGTGAAATGGTAGTGGTACAATGTACCCCGTTACCAATTCACATAGGGGGGCCCCCTTTGTTAAAGGGGGCTTCCAGATTCCGATAAGATCCCCGCCCGCAGACCCCCACAACCACTGGGCAAGGGTTGTGGGGATGAGGCCCTTGTCCCCATCAACATGGGGACATCTTCCCCATGTTGAGGGCATATGGCCTGGTATGGTTCAGGAGAGGGGGGCGCTCTCGTCCCCCCCTCTTTTCCTGCGGCCTGCCAGGTTGCATGCTCGGATAAGGGTCTGGTATGGATTTTGAGGGGGAACCCTACGCCATTTAAAAAAAAAAATTAGCACAGGGTTCCCCTTAACCACTTAAGGACCGCCGTACATATACGTCAGCAGAATGGCACGGCTGGGCACAAGCACGTACAGGTACGTCCTCTTTCAGATGCCCAGCCATATGTCGCGCTCGCGACCCGGTCCTGAGCCAGGGTTGCCACCTGTACGGGATTCTCCCGGACAGTCCAGGTTCTGAATCATCTGTCCGGTTTTCAGACTGCCTGAAACCCGGACAGACCATTCTGACAGAGGGGGGAGCTTCATTAGCATACTTGCCACTGTGGAGACAGTCAGAGCAGCAGTGTCATTTCTTCTCACTAAATACACACACTGTGCAGGTGTGTGTGTTATGAATCTGAAGCTCCAGTCTGTCTCCCCCCTCCAGGCTCCTGCTGTCTCTGTTATCTCTGACCCCCCCCCCTCTCCAATCACTAGTGCTGTGTTCTGAGAGAAGAGGGAGGCGGAGCTGAGGAGATCACTGTAGCTGTGTCGGGCTGGCTGCTGCTCACTAGGAGGTGAGCTGACTTTTTTTTTTTACTAAGGAAAGTTTCCTAGGCTGCAAAGTTCCAGGAGGATTTCTTTTGCATTGAAGTTAAGATAAGCTGAATCGGAAGAGACAGCAAGCAAGTGTGTGTGGGGGGGAGGGGGGAGTCTGCAGCCTGATCACAGGCGATTCACAGTATCTCCCAAGCAGCACACTTATCTACCTATACAAACATCCCCCTGTCCAGATGATGCAAACTTAAAGGGGTTGTAAAGG
This sequence comes from Rana muscosa, assembly GCA_029206835.1. Lineage (NCBI taxonomy): Eukaryota > Metazoa > Chordata > Amphibia > Anura > Ranidae > Rana > Rana muscosa. The sequence continues at coordinate 1,028,950,974 of CM055117.1, forward strand.
TTCGTTTTTTATTTTCTAAATAGGTTCCTTTAAGCTAGTGCATTGTTGGTTCCCTTACCTTTTCCTTTGATTTACCTTCTAAATGTTTTTTTTCTTTGTCTGAATTTCTCATATCCTGTTTCTCCTCACTAACTTCACACCATCATCTGAGTGGTGTGGAGTCATCCAGAACAGCTTACTGAACAGCTTACTGAGGAGGAACAGGAAGTGAGAAATTCAGACAAAGAAAACAGAGAAAAAAAAAGTTTAGAAGGGAAATCTAAGGAAAAGTTAACTGAACCAACAATGCACTAGCTTAAAGGAACCTATTTAGAAAATAAAAAACAAACCTTTACAACCCCTTTAATTTATAACCATTCACTTAACCCTGTATGTATGTGCTGAGTTTACACCTCTGATTGTCCAGACTCAGAGCCTGGATAACACAGGGTTAGATGAATGGCCATCAATTACCTTCACATCATCTGGACATACAGAGTGCTGGGGGCTGGCATCTTTTAACAGATTGTTTTCATTGAGTAGTATTGTTGTATATTTTAGTAGATGACCACAATAGTTTTTTTTAAATTACAGACATTACTATCTGACCACTTCTCAGCCCCCAACTCCCCCCAGTTTACATCACCCCCAGACATCACTCAGAGCTGCTTCCTACCCCCCAGCTGAAGGACATAATTCCATAGTCACCCCACAGACACTGCAAGAAATCCCTCCCCATACTGCCCCCATCATACCCTCCTCACTCCTCTCCCGTACATACTGCCCCCATCATGCCCTCCGCACTCCTCTCCCGTACATACTGCTCCCATCATGCCCCCCGCACTCCTCTCCTGTACATACTGCCTCCATCATACCCTCCACACTCCTCTCCCGTACATACTGCCTCCATCATAACCTCCACACTCCTCTCCCGTACATACTGCCCTCATCATGCCCTCCGCACTCCTCTCCCGTACATACTGCCCTCATCATACCTTCCACACTCCTCTCCCGTACATACTGCCCCTATCATGCCCTCCGCCCTCCTCTCCCATACATACTGCCCCCATCATACCCTCCGCACTCCTCTCCCGCACATATTGCCAGCATCATACCCTCCACACTCCTCTCCTGTACATACTGCCCCATCATACCCTCCACACTCCTCTCCTGTACATACTGCCCCCCATCATACCCTCCGCACTCCTCTCCCGCACATAATAGATTTAATGTACTACAAAAAAATAATAATTGCCGTGCGCTGCTAAAATGTTCGGGTTTGGCTTGAAGAAAAGGTGGCAACCCTATCCTGAGCTGCGGGACCCGATCACCGCCGGCGTCCCGCGATCGGGTCACAGAGCTGAAGAACGGGGAGAGGTACGTGTAAACAAACCTCTCCCCGTGCTTCCTAGTGAGACTGTCACTGATCGTCTGTTCCCTGTCATAGGGAACGACGATCAGTGATGTCACATGCCAAACCACGCCCCCACACAGTAAGAATCACACATTAGGTCACACTTAACCCCTTCAGCGCCCCCTACAGGTTAACCCCTTCACTGCCAGTGTAATTTTCACAGTAATCAGTGCATTTTTATAGCACTGATCGCTGTAAAAATGACAATGGTCCCAAAATAGTGTCAAAAGTGTCCAATGTGTCCGCCATAATGTCGCAGTCACGATAAAAATTGCTGATCGCTGCCATTACTAGTAAAAAAAAAAATATTAATAAAAATGCCATAAAACTATCCCCTATTTTGTAGACGCTATAACTTTTGCGCAAACCAATCAATATACGCTTATTGGGATTTCTTTTACCAAAAATATGTAAAAGAATACGTATCGGCCTAAACTGAGGGAAAAATCGTTTTATATATATATATATATATATATATATATATATATATATATATATATATATATATTGGGGATATTTATTATAGCAAAAAGTAAAAAAATATTGTTTTTTTTTGTTTTTTTCAAAATTGTCGCTATATTTTTGTTTATGGCGCAAAAAATAAAAACCGCAAAGGTGATCAAATACCACCAAAAGAAAGCTCTATTTGTGGGAAAAAAAGGACGCCAATTTTGTTTGGGCGTCACATCGCACGACCGTGTAATTGTCAGTTAAAGCGACGCAGTGCCGAATCGCAAAAAGTGGCCTGGTCCTTTAGCTACAAAATGGTCCGGGGCTTAAGTGGTTAATATCCATACCAGACCTGAAGGGCCTAATATGGAATTTGGGGGGACCCCCACGCATTTTTTTTTTAAATTTTGGTTCGGGGTTCCCCCAATATTCATACCAGACCCAAAGGGCCTGGTAATTGACTGGGGGGGGGGGGGGGGTCCATGCCGTTTTTTTCAATGACTTTTATCTGTATTGCCAGGACCCGACAATTCATTATAGCCGCGAGTAGTTTTAAATTACTTTTTTGCCTTTAGAAATGTCATTTTGTGCAGGGACTGTTCTAAACATGGGAACAACGCGTCACTTTACAGCATACTATAGACACCCCCCAAAAACTAACTTTAAAGGAATATTTCACTTTTATTGTTTCACTTTAAGCATTATTAAAATCACTGCTCCCAAAAAAACGGCCGTTTAAAAAAAATGTTTTTTGCATTGATACATGTCCCCTGGGTCAGGACCCGGGTCCCCAAAAACTTTTTATGGCAATAACTTGCATATTAACCTTTAAAACTAGCACTTTTGATTTCTCCCATAGACTTTTAAAGGGTGTTCCACGGCTTTCGAATTTGCAGCGAACACCCCAAATTGTTCGCTATTCGGTGAACAAGCGAACACCCGATATTCGAGTCGAACTTACGTTCAACTCGAAAATCAGGCTCATGCCTAAACACAATATACAGGGTTGTTGGGAAGGGTAGTGGCATAAGCACACAAACGTAGAAACATACACAGTGAGGTTGAACTTGGGCTTAGAGCCAGGCATGTAGAGAGAATTTTAGGCATACATTCATGCAGCATTTACCTCTTGAAAAGGACTCCAAAGAACTGGATGCAGGTTGGGGACCCTGCTGGCAGAATACTTGTCAGTGTCAGTGTTATCTTCACTTCTTCTCCATGTTTTGTTGTACTGGTGAGTTCTGTAACCTAATAATGATTTATCTACATTAGTAATAATTCACAAGTCCAAAAAAAATAAGACACAACCACATTCAGAAAGGAGTAATAACCACAGCCTGCTCAAAACCCTTAGCTTCGTTATTTTGTTTTATTTATTTATTTATAAATAGCATGAAATCAACCACTGATTGCTGCAGGCTAAATGTTCATTGTTTTTCTGCCTGCATAAAGGGTACCTCTATAAGGATAAGGCTCCATGTACACAGAAGCTGATAAACTGCAGTTAATGGGCGTTTTGCCGTTTTTTTAAAAAGCCCATTAACTGCACTCTATGTTAGCCTATGTGTTCATGTACACATAAAGTTTTTTAGCTTTAATGAGCAGTGGAGTTAATGGGCTTTTTTCTGAACGCAAGAAATTTGCGTTCAAAGTGCTGTTTTTCGGCAGAAAAAAATGCAAAACGCAGAAAAACGCTCATAAACGCTCAAACGCTGGCCGCGGGCGTTTTTTAGCGTTTTTTGGTCCATTGAAAAAAAATGTTTTTTTTTTTTTTTTTAAAGCTAAAAAAAGCTACACTGAAAAACGCTAATAAAAGCTAGTAAAAAAAACGCTGATAAAAGCTAGCTTTTTCTGCTGCTTTAAAAACGACCGTTTTTGAGCTTCTGTGTACATTGAGCCTAATACTGTAAGTACGTCAATATACAGTATGTTAACTGCTAAAAATGTCCCAGACTGCTTTGAAACTTTTTTAAAGGTTTTATTTTGTGTTGGGGACAAGCAATAGGACATGCTAAAAATAAAACCACAGAAGTAAAATCATCAGACCACACCTTGAGAAATTTTAGAACCAGCTCTTTCCTTATTAATATGAATCTGATAGCAGCTCCAGGCTACTTACCCCCTACTCTGACACTGTGCCCCTCAAACACAGGAGGAGGGGGGTCTGGAATGTATATTCTTCACTATGAGCTAGCATGTCACACCTCATCTTGAGTGCAGTTTTGCCCCTATCTGGCATAAATAAATGTGTAGTCCTTTAAAATGTTTCCTGCCCACCCTTTTCATAAAACTGACAACACTAAAGCGGCATTAAATCCAAAAGCAAACATTTATTATATTGCAGCTTACCAATTCCTAGATGTGATGACTGCATTCGTTTTCTTTTTTAAGCTTTCTGCTACTTTCATCTGATAATGCAGCCAGCCAGTCTGATGTTTCTCACAGCACAAACTCTCCAGCAGAATGTATCATTTTATATGTATGAGACAAACCACTTAACACTAGGAGAGGTGAATAAAATTATATATTTAAAAATATATATATATATATTTTAATGCAAAACCTTTATCCCAAAAAGGAAAAACTGTTTGCTGTAACTGATTTTAAAGTGTGAGCTGGAGTTTTGTTTAAATTTGTTATTGGTTCTAACAACTAATACAGGGGGTGTATTACTGGGCAGATCACCAAGTTAGAGGTGGGGGAAAATCCAAAGAAAATAAAACTGATGCAACCTCCACATCTAATGATTGGCAAGCTGCAATATATTACATTTTTCAGTTTGCATTAAATATCGCTTTAATGAAAACGATTAAGGAAAACAATTAAATATTATTTTTACCTAAACTGTATCTAATTTCTAGAATTCTATCCACCCTATATCTAAAAAAGAGAGCTAGTTTAAAAATATACGTCATCGATGGCCAGCTTCTTCTTCTTCCTGGTTCTCTGTGCAATTCCACTGAAGAGGTTAAGAAGATGAGAAGGCAAAGATGGCTTATGAGAGGAAAATTGAAGAACACTTTAAAGGGTAAGTTCACCTTTTACAGAAAAATCTGTAAGGTGAACTTACACAGGACCCCCTCCTTACCCCACCCCCTGTCCCGCTGACCTGCAGCGCGGCGATCTCCCGTCCTGAGCCCTGCTACCACTGCCTCACCGGACCGGGGGTTAAAAATCCCCTTGGCTTCATCTCCAAAACGTCCCATCAGGAGGTACGTTTCAGAGTATTCTAATTGGTCAGCGTGGTCACATCAGATCCCGCGCAGCCCATCCTGTCAGCGGGGAAGAAGTAGAGAGAATGCAGTGGGGATTTCTAAGCCCCGATCCGGTGAGGCGGCGATAGCAGGGCTCAAAACGAGAGATTGTGAGGAGGAGGAGGGAGAGGAGGAGGAGGACTTAGCCTGAGCCACCAGGATGACACCCTGCAATGTGTGGCACCCGGGGCAGACCCTGCCCTTTTCCGGTGCCATTATTGGCACCTTTTCTATTTTCGTCCGAATGCAGAAAACAGCGTTTCAATATGGTTTGGCGGCTGAAATATCGGAGACCCAAAGTAGAGAGTTCATATTCTGAATGGAGCTTTTGTTCCCAAAAGCCCTTGAATCATTAAGGGTCTGAGAGCTTTCTGCAGCCCAGCATGCTTGCATCTGTTGAGAGAATCTTCTTGGTCATAGAAAGAGAATGGCTTCCCAGACTCCTGGGCTGCATTATAAATCCACCACACCAGGATAGTCTGGTTCTTGAAGGCAGACAACATTAATTCCTCTATTAACCACTTTAGCTCCGGAAGGTTCACCCTCCTTCATGACCAGGCCATTTTTTGGGATACTGCACTGCGTTGCTTTAACTGACAATTGTGCGGTCATGCGACACTGTACCCAAAAAAAAAATTATGTTCTTTTTTTTCCACAAATAAGCTTTCTTTTGGTGGTATTTGATCACCTATGCGTTTTTTATTTTTTGCGCTATAAACAAAAATAGACTGACAATTTGTAAATTATATATATATATATATATATATATATATATATATATATATATATATATATATATACAGTGGGTACGGAAAGTATTCAGACCCTCTTAAATTTTTCACTCTTTGTTATATTGCAGCTATTTGCTAAAATAATTTAAGTTCATTTATTTCCCTCATTAATGTAAACACAGCACCCCATATTGACAGAGAAACGCAGAATTGTTAAAATTTTTGCAGATTTCTTAAAAAAAGAAAAACTGAAATATCACATGGTCCTAAGTATTCAGACCCTTTGCTGTGACACTCATATATATATATATATATATATATAACTCAGGTGCTGTCCATTTCTTCTGATCATCCTTGAGATGGTTCTACACCTTCATTTGAGTCCAGCTGTGTTTGATTATACTGATTGGACTTGATTAGGAAAGTCACACACCTATCTATATAAGACCTTACAACTCACAGTGCATGTCAGAGCAAATGAGAATCATGAGGTCAAAGGAACTGCCTGAAGAGCTTAGAGACAGAATTGTGGCAATGCACAGATCTGGGCAGAGTCACAAAAAATTTCTGCTGCACTTAAGGTTCCTAAGAGCACAGTAGCCTCCATAATCCTTCAATGGAAGACGTTTGGGATGACCAGAACCCTTCCTAGAGCTGGCTGTCAGGCCAAACTGAGCTATCGGGGGAGAAGAGCCTTGCTGAGAGAGGTAAAGAAGAACCCAAAGATCACTGCGGCTGAGCTCCAGAGATGCAGTCGGGAGATGGGAGAGAGTTGTAGAAAGTCAACCATCACTGCAGCCCTCCACCAGTCTTTATGGGAGAGTGGCCCGACGGAAGCCTCTCCTCAGTGCAAGACACATGAAAGCCCGCATGGAGTTTGCTAAAAAAAACACCTGAAGGACTCCAAGATGGTGAGAAATAAGATTCTCTGGTCTGATGAGACCAAGATAGAACTTGTTCGCCTTAATTCTAAGTGGTATGTGTGGAGAAAACCAGGCACTGCTCATTACCTGTCCAATACAGTCCCAACAGTGAAGCATGGTGGTGGCAGCATCATGTTGTGGGGGTGTTTTTCAGCTGCCGGGACAGGACGACTGGTTGCAATAGAGGGAAAGATGAATGCGGCCAAGTACAGGGATATCCTGGATGAAAACCTTCTCCAGAGTGCTCAGGACCTCAGACTGGGCTGAAGGTTTACCTTCCAACAAGACAATGACCCTAAGCACACAGCTAAAATAATGAAGGAGTTGCTTCACAAAAACTCTGTGACTGTTCTTGAATTGCCCAGCCAGAGCCCTGACTTCAACCCAATTGAGCATCTCTGGAGAGACCTAAAAATGGCTGTCCACCAACGTTTACCAATCAACCTGACAGAACTGGAGAGGATCTGCAAGGAGGAATGTCAGAGGATCCCCAAATCCAGGTGTGAAAAACTTGTTGCATCTTTCCCAAAAAGACTCATGGCTGTATTAGATCAAAAGGGTGCAAATACTAAATACTGAGCAAAGGGTCTGAATACTTGGGACCATGTGATATTTCAGTTTTTCTTTTTTAATAAATCTGCAAAAATGTCAACAATTCTGTGTTTTTCTGTCAATATGGGGTGCTGTGTGTACATTAATGAGGAAAAAAATTAACTTAAATTATTTTAGCAAATGGCTGCAATATAACAGAGAGTGAAAAATTTAAGGGGGTCTGAATACTTTCCGTACCCACTGTGTATATATATACATATTTATGGTCGGAGCCCTCAGTCAGAAGAGATATGGATCACATAAACACATCACAAGACTAACAACACAGATAAGACCTGAAGTGTGGCCTGGCCTGTTGGACGGTATGCCAAGAGAAGGGGCCATACCTAAGATAGAAGTAATGAATAATTCTGTTGAGAATTGTTTGAAGGGAAGTGCCCTAAAAAGGGGTATGGGTGGGTGGGTACCGCGCACTAGAGCCGACACTGACGATGGTGGACGGTCTGCTTAAGTACCCCTCGAACTCCTCCCATAATTTCAGGCCAGCATACTGGCCTTCCTATTTATGGTCGAAGCCCTCAGTCAGAAGAGATATGGATCACATAAACACATCACAAGACTAACAACACAGATAAGACCTGAAGTGTGGCCTGGCCTGTTGGACGGTATGCCAAGAGAAGGGGCCAAAATACACTTGGTTAGGGAAGGAATTGTTTTATTGTACAAGGCAATAACAACAGAGCGAGTCTGTTGGAGACTCGTGACGATCTGTTTGAGGATTGGGGACGTATCGGGCAAAACGCGTGGACTTCCACCTGCCCATCATCCTGATTGTGTAGTCTGGAACTCAGTTACGCGATGCAGCTAAGGCTGCTCCCATGCGAAAGAATGTCCTGAGTAACGACCTGGGTTTAAGGCCTAAGATGCATGGGAGCGTTCTGACTTAACTGATGAACTGGTGCTTGCTTAGGGGTTCAGTTGGGAAACGTAGTAGAGGCTGTCCTCTGATAGGTCGGGGCAGAAGAGTATACCAATTGCTTTAGAACGGCCATAGGGCACCAGACGTTGTGCGTCTGGAAAGTTTGACGTCTACTCTGGGACCGGATTGTAGCTTTTCCCGACACCGTTGGGTGTAGGATGAAACGACTCTGGTGGTGAGTCAGGTGGTGCCTGTGTAGTACTTGGTATTCGGGTTCGTGACAGTAAATTCGCTGGGCCGCAGAAAACCGGGAAAGGCTAGGTAATGGCTGCTCGAATTACCAGGCTGGGTCATAACCGAAGGGGGAACGTGGAAGCATAGCAGCCATGTCCTGGAATACGGCGTTGGTCACTGGTAAGCGTTAGGTACCAGTGTGTAGTTGCTGCCTGTGGATGCCACGTGGTATGGTTTTGACCGCATGAGCGGCGAACAGGGAAGGTTTGGTAGGGTCTAGTAGAGAGATAAATGCTGGATGCCGGCTGAATAGAGTCTGATGGTATTGTGTGACAGTAGGAAACGAAGGCCAGATATGTCTGAGTTTCCTGGAACCGCCCCGGGGATAGCGGCTAGGAACCTGCCGGTCTTCCAGGCAGTATGGTAGGCCTTTAGTGTATTGGAAGAATAGAACACATTGATGAGGGAGGTAGCACCAAGGAGGTGCTATCTCGTTGCAGAGTTGGTTGCGACTAACGTGGGATGCCGGACATGGTCGGCTCCGGTCTCCGGTGAAAGGATGAGGCATAGTTAGGCGGGAACGTGCGTCGGCCGAGGTATTGCATTTACCAGGGATGTGGACCCTGGGGATACTGAACTGATGTTGTAGGGACAGTAGCAACAGCCTGCGTAGGAAGGCCATGGTGGCCACCGATTTTGACCAGCCTCTTTTAACGACTGTGGCCTGGTTATCTGTGGCGAACGTGGCGGCCTGTCCTGCCCAGGTGCGGCCCCATACTTGAGCCGCTGCAACTATGGGGTAGATCTCGAATAGAGAGGACTGACTAAACGCGGATTTGTGAGTATCTCTGATGGCCACAGACCCGCGAACCAATGATGGCCAAAAAATTGCAATGAAGCATGTGGAAGCTGCTATGTCCTTGATTAACTGTGGTGACGAAGGGATGCTGATGGGATGAACGTGGGTCTACTATGCTAGTTCTCGAGGAAATGGGCCCAGATGGCCAGATCCGCTATAGCGGCTGCGTCTAGCTTAATGACTTGGTCAGGGTCTTGTGCCTGGGAGAGGAACACTAAGAAGCGTGAGATAAAGGATCGCCCTTGAGGAATGAACCTTATCGTGAAGTTGAGCATGCCCAGTAGGGATTGTAGCTGTGTGTTTGGTGCACCCTGGCGTGACGGTAACGTATGGGCGACAGTCCTGTTGCGGGTCAATCTACCGAGAGGTGGGCTGGCCTGCATGGCGCGTTTGTCTAGGATGATGTCCGGAAGGAGATGAGCTAAGCCGGGCTTCCTACGTTTTCCTCAGTTACGGGCATATTGATTTAAAAGACCTCTTTTAGAATTCCTAGGACTCCTGGGGGTTTAGTATTTAGTGAGAACTTCTGTGAGGGTATGAGGGAGTTTAACTGGGTACGTTAGAAGAATGAGGCGCGGATAAGTAGTAGACTAATCAAAGTTTATTAGAAAACTTGCCCTCGACAAGATCGAAGACTGACTCTCCGTACTGTGAACAGTGACTGCGAAAAGAGGGGAGGGGCTGATCGCATGCCCCCGGTCCATTTCGATCTGAAGCGGAGTGCTGATAACTTCTACGTCTGGGCTACTGAGAGTGTGTTTTTTTTTTTTTTCTATAGGTAGAGTCGGGTAATGTGATGAGTCCGGTGTGGAACCCTGTAGTGAACTCCTGCCCTAGAAAGGCTGCTAGAGGGGGAGTTGGATGTGAGGAGAGAAGCCAAGCCGCCCGACGTGCATGCGGCCTAGACAAGCTGGGCTCTGCTGTTCGGTGCCGCAGGTACTTTGAGGGGAGCCGTCTGGAGTAGGAGACAGATGTGCAGAGGTTTGCAGTGTGGGTAAAATCAACCCTAGAAAGTCGTTGGAGATGGATGCGCCCCCCCCCCCCGGTGCACAAATTAGACGTCCTAGTGTGCCCGACTGGGAGGACTGTGTGGCTTGCTGATAATCTATGAGGCGTATTGTCTGCGACTCAGCTCGGAGCACCAATTAATCGTGAGGGTGTCAGATTGACAGATTGTACAGAGTGGGGAGCGAAGGTCGGTGAAGTGGCGGTAGAATGGTTCTGTGTCAATAGTGCTCCAGTTGGTGTTAGCTGGCACTGTGCCAGCCGGTGGAGACTGGGGCTAAGGGGGGAGCGTGGCTGGTCGTGTTTCCAGGGCCCCTTACTCTAGCCTGGACATCGGTGACTGCAGTTTCCAGTGTGGTCGCCAAGGCGTGCAGCTGGATAATTGCAGAGGATATCGACTGCGATGGAGCTTGTGTGTCTGGTAAGGCTGCCGCTGGTGGGGGAAACAGCAGCCTAAGCTTGGGTTTCCTGGCTGAGGCCAGGTAGGGGATGCCCATACATCGTAGTTCGGCCGTGGCCTGGGGGTGGTCCGAGGTCTTGGGGACTGTGTATTGCCATCCGCCGGACCCGCGAAGGGTGATGGTGAGGCAAAAGTTTGCTGTCGGCTCGCGGCATGGCGTCGGCTAAAAGAAGGGGAATGCATATGTTTTAGAGTAAGTTTGTGAGGTTTGGAGGGGATAAAAGGGTTTAATAAAACGGGGAGGAAGAAGGAGAGCAGTGAGGACAGGGCAAGGAGCGATAGGCGTAGATGACAGATTAGTTTGCGTACGAGCGCGGTTGAGTGAAATTTGGAAAACTCAAAAGAATGCGAGGCAACTGAGGTGAGCCAGGAGGTGACTGGCTAGATAACCGATAGCTCAGGTGCCGTCTGTGCTCGGCACAGACTAATGAACCAGAGCCCCCAGGGCGTGCTGGGGCGAGTGGCTGAAGTCTGGTATGCTAAGTAAGAATGTTTCGATCTGTAGTGGTTGACGTGTGGTCGGTCTGCTAACCCTCGCACTGCCAGCAAGGTGGATGTTAGGCAACCTTATCTGTGTGGTGAAGGATCTCGGATCGCTCTTCGAAAACAGAGTGTAGTGCACAGAAGTATGTGACAGGTACTAACGCCTCACGAGCGGTCAAATTGTGTATGTGAAGAAACATATGTCGTGAAAGAGTGCGAGGAGAAAGCAAGGGGGACCTTGCATTGATGCACCTGACTTGTGCGCTAGTGGTTTAAGTCTGGTCGAGGTCGAGACATGGGTCGACCCGAAACCTGTGACACTGACCTGCGTGGGGAAAGCGACAAAGAAAAGGTGAGTAGCCGTGTTGCTACTGGAGATGATGAGTGGCTGATTTGAACCACTTGTCGTATGCTCGCAGCGATTGCGAGGGAAAGTAGCCTTGCTGAGAGGCGAAAGAAGGAAAGTTTGCGAATTGTGAGTATGTAGGGATGACCGTCCGTGATGAACCTGGAGTAATTAAAGTAAGGCGTGTATGTAATGCATGAAGAAAAGTCGCATCTAATTACTATTAATTTATTTATATTCGACTATTTGTTATTTATTTATTCATTTATTTATGTTTGTTTTTTTTCGGGGAACGATTCAAGCGTGAGGCGCCACTAATGCGACCGGTAAAGTACTAGCACTTCGAATGGCCAATGAACTGAACGTCTGAGCTGCTGCTACGACTGAGTTCGGATCGTTAGGATGGGTCTGTAGTGCTGGGAAGCTGAGTTGCTGCGCTGGAGGTGCGACTGTACTTGAATTGATAGTGTTTGAAAAGGATCTGAATCTTAGAGCCGACGTTACGACTGGATTCGGATGGATTAGAAAGTTTGATGCTGCGGATCCAACCGTTTGAGCCGCACCTTTGAGCCGATGCTACGACTGGGTTCGGATCAGTTGGATGGGTCTGATCAGTTCTAAGTTTGATGTTTGTAGATCCGAGCCGATGAGCCGGTGGTGCGACTGTGCTCGGATCGGTCATGTTAGCGGAGGATCCGAACCTTTGAGCCAATGCTACGACTGGGTTCGGATCGGATAGGAGGGTTTGTTGCTAGAGATCCGAGTCGATTGAGCCGGTGATGCGACTGGACTCGGAACGATTGTAAATGCCATAGATCCGAAAGTTTGAGCCGATGCTACAACTGAATTCGGATCAGTTCGAACTTTGACGTTTGTAGATCCGAGCCGATGAGCCGGTGGTGCGACTGTGCTCGGATCGTCCGTAGATGCCAGAGGACCGAACGTCAAGGCTGAATGGTTTGTTGCTAAAGATCCGAGTCGGACGAGTCGGTGTTGCGACTGGACTCGGATCGATTGGGAATGTCATAGGTCCGAAAGTTTGAGCCGATGCTATGACTGAATTCGGATGGTTAGAAGTTTGATGTTTGTAGATCCGAGCCGGTGCGACTGTGCTCGGAACAAACGTGGATGCCAGAGATCCGAATCTCTGAGCCGATGCTGTGCCTGTATTCGGGCTGATAACAGGTGCAAGAGGAGGGGGTTTGAATTGCCGGGTCCGAATCATAGCGCCGGAGATACGGCTGGACTTGGACGGCTGTTCGGTGTTTCGAAGTTGAAGGGGCTTGTGATTGCCGAGGGTCCGACCTGTAGTGTCGATTGTTGCGACTAGGGCCGGACCGGACTGTTCGGTGTATGGTGTGTGTAGTAGGAGGTGTGGGGCATCAGTAAGGTGAAGGGAGAGTATCGTAGGAGGTGTAGGGCATCAGTGACTAGGGATGAGGAAGTGAAGTGTGGGATACCAGTCCGACGACTGGGTATCGGATGTGCGACTTGAGGTAAGAGGCTTGCGAGCTGCGAGTAATTCGTACAACAGCTCTGTGAGACGTAGTGTCTAGGCGGGCCGTTACGGTGGTAACGTATGTGCGACAGGGTTCGAAAGACAACTGGACTAGTCGGTATACATACGATGCAGACGGAAAAACACGGGGTTATGAACCGTGTGATTTGTAAAAGAAGAAACGTGTACCGGCGCTACGATTCGTACGAATGGTAACGGCCGGTCCTACCTGCGACAGCGAGCGGGGATACGATCAACTGCGAGCGAAGCTGGAAGGTACGAAAGCAACTACACGGACGTTGCGAGTCGTATGGCGTCGGCTGATGACGACAAATACCGCGCACTAGAGCCGACACTGACGATGGTGGACGGTCTGCTTAAGTACCCCTCGAACGCCTCCCATAATTTCAGGCCAGCATACTGGCCTTCATATATATATATATATATATATATATATATATATAATTTTTTTTTTTTTTTTTTTTTTTTTTTTTTTTTACTTTCTGCTATAAAACATATCCAATTAAAAATAAAATGTAAAACATAAATTTTCTTCATCAATTTAGGCCAATATGTATTCTGCTACATATTTTTGGTAAAAAAAAATCCCAAAAAGTGTATCTTGATTGGTTTGCGCAAGAGTTATAGCATCTACAAACTATGGGATATATTTATGGACTTTTTATTTATTTTTTACTAGTAATAGCAGCTATCAGCTATTTTTAACAGGACTGCGGCTAACAAATCTAACACCTAACTGACACTTTTTGGGGACCAGTGACACCAATACAGATATCAGTGCTAAAAAATGCACTGTCACTGTATTAATGACACTGGCAAGAAAGGGGTTAACATCAGGAGCGATCAAATGGATGTGCTCTCTTGGAGTGCTTTCTTACTGTGTGGGGGATGGTTTAACTGTGGGAAGACAGAGATCTGTATTCATGCTTAGCAGAAACACAAGATCTCTGTCTTCCTTACTAGCAAAACGGCGATCTGCCTTGTTTACATAGGCAGACCGCGGTTCTGCCTCTCTTGGAACAATCGCCAGACCTGCTGATTGGCTCCAGCTGTGTCCAATCAAAGTAGTAGTGGAGCTTTGACAGTGCATGCCCCAGAGCCAAAGGAAAAAAAACACTTACAGGTACATGATTTGCACTTAAGGGCCACCCTGCCGCAGTATATGTACATGGGGTGGTTCTTAAGCGATTAATAAATACTTTTGGCCTTGGGTTGCAACAGTTCCTCAGGACTGGAACTAAGTGAGGGTTGTTGACATTGTGAAAAGGACAGTACATTCGGGTGCTAAAGGAAAAAGTCCCAAAACCAAAGTACCACAAACTAGAGTACTGACAGCTTGAATCAGAAGGGTTTTATGTTTGTGGTAGACATCGGAAGGGACCATAAGAAACAAAATTCTCATGGTGTGATGAAACAAAGAGTGAACTCTTTGGCCTGAATGGCAAGCGTCATGTCTGGAGGAAACCAGGCACCGCTCCTCATCACCAGGCCAATACCTTCCCTACAGTGAAGCATTGTGGTGGCAGCATCATGCTGTGCGGATGTTTTTCAGCAGCAGGAACTCAGAGACTAGTTAGGATAGAGAGAAAGATGAATGCAGCAATGTACAGAGAATCTCGTCGTTAAAAACATGTCGTTTTTTACGACGAGATCCTTGGACAAGAAACTTGTCCCGGCCGATTGTGCACACGCTCATTTCAAAGAACCCGCGGTTCTTTGAATGGAGCGTACGCGGTGACGTCATCGAATACGACGAGCATGCGCTACCGTCGCCGCCATCTTGGTTCACCCTACCTATGCCTAGGAAGCTAGCGCGCATGCGTCAAAGTCATTTCGAGCATGCGCGGGCTTCCCGGCGAACAGGTAAGTGTACACACACACAATTTTCTCGTCGAGAAACAGGCTGACGAGAATCTCGACGAGAAAATAGAGAGCAGGTTCTCTATTTTCTCGTCGAGATTCTTGTCGCTTTTCTTGACGAGAAACCATACACACGAACAAATTTCTCGGCAAGAAATCTCTGCCAGCAAGTTTCTTGCTGGTTCTTGCCGAGAAACTCGGTCGTGTGTACGAGGCTTAATACTCAAAAAATTACTTGAGGCTGTAATTGGTGCCAAAAGTGCTTCAATAAAGTATTGAGCAAAGGCTGTGAATACTTATGTACATAACTTATTTTGCGTTGTCATTATGGGAAGAAAAGAATGAATTTAATCCATTTTGGAATAAGACTATAACGTAACAAAATGTGGAAAAAGTGAAGCACTGTGAATACTTTCCGGATACACTGTACATGTTCAAGCCACCTCAGCCATTTATCCTAATTACATTTCAGTTTTATTTGTCAAACGAAAAAGGACCTCAGTGTGGAACAATTACAAGCTGGGACCCCCGCTTACATGCAACTTATGCAGACACAGAATTTTACATGTATTGGTTCATTGGGTTGGACATTCAGATACAAACCTGCTATTTAAGATTGGTATTTACTCTAAAATCTATTTTCAATCAGGGAAGGCTTCTAAGCAAACAAAATGGAGCCGCTGTGTCAGAAGATCTTCAAACAATAAAACACTGGCCATAATACAATTATGTTTTTTACTGGAAACTGCTGTACAAAAAGAATTGTATATCTTTACTTTTTTTGGGTGATAATTTTTATTCAACTAGCAAGCTATCTTGTTACGACAACAGAGAAAAACCCCTGTGGAGCATAACAGCAGAAACAATTCTTTTAGTTTTAAATATACAGTATATTCACAATAAAAAGATCAATACAGTGCAAGAAAAGCAAAGTATTCTAATTGTGCACTGCTACCTCTATCTTGAACACTAATGTTTTTGGAAACCATCAAAACAAAATACTGATGACCTGAATTCTTTATTGTAAGTCAAGACATGAGAAAGGGGCCAATGCAGATAGTTGCCAAGCACTTATAATAATGCCGCGTACACACGACCGTTTTTCATGACGAGAAAAATGCCATTTTTTAATTTGGTCATGAAAAACGATCGTGTGTGGGCTCCAGAGCATTTTTCACGACCTGAAAAATGGGCATTAAAAATTTGGAACATGCTCTAATTTTTCTCGTTGTTTTTTGACGTCGTCGTTTTTCTCGTCGTGAAAAGCGGCCGTGTGTAGGCTTTAACGACGTGAAAAAAACACGCATGCTCAGAAGCAAGTGATGAGACGGGAGCGCTCGTTCTGGTAAAACTAGCGTTCGTAATGGAGATAGCACATTTGTCACGCTGTAAGGGACTGAAGAGCACGAGGCTGAAAAGCGCGAATCGTCTCTCACCAAACTTTACTAACACAAGGATCATCAAAAGCAGCCCAAAGGGTGGCGCCATCGGAATGGAACTTCCCCTTTATAGTGCCGTCGTACATTTCGTACGTCACCGCGCTTTGCTCAAGCATTTTTTTTAATGATAGTGTGTAGGCAAGGCAGGCTTGAGAAGAATCACGTTGAGAAAAACTTAGTTTTTTTCAATGACATTAAAAACGGTCGTGTGTACGCGGCATTAGAGATATTTACCAGGAGAAGAAACACATAGAGAGTATGTGCAGAAGCCGAGAAACAGGAGTCAATGCTGGATTAGCAGGAAGTTAATTTAAGACTGATTTTGCTTTAATTTGTATCTCTTCAAGATATACTAGGATTGGTCGGACTCGGTTCTGTTAATGGCACACTGTGTAAAACTGAACTCCAGGGAAGCAGCTGAATGCACTGGTCAACTACATATACTGTATCTGATCTGTTATACCTGCTATAGGATTGGTAATTCTCTCACTGCAATCACATGATTAAGGCCCCTTTCACACTGGGGCGTTTTTCATGCGGTTTAGCGCTAATAATAGCGCTGTTATACCGCATGAAAAAATCCTGCCCTGTGCCTTCAATGTGAAAGCCCGAAGGCTTTCACACTGAAGCGGTGCGCTAGCAGGACCGCTCCAAAAGTCCTGCTAGCCGCTTCTTTACAGCGGTAAAGGAGCGGTGTGTTCACCGCTCCTTTACCGCGGTCTCCCATTGAAATCAATGGGACAGCGCGGTAATACCGCCCGCAAACCGCGGCAATAGCCGCGGTTTGCGGGCGGTATTAACCCTTTTTCGGCCACTAGCGGGGGTTAAATTAACCCCCCTAGCGACCGCATACCGCGGTAAGAACGACAGTATAGCAGCGCTGAAAATCGCGCTGCTATACCGCCACCGCTCCTGCCCGCCCCAGTGTGAAAGGGGTCTAAAGCATATCTGCCACATAACAAAGCCAGGTTCTCTACCTTCACAACAGCAAAGCTTGGCTAATAACAAACCCAGACTGCTGACTGGACAAAGAAAGAGCAGCACCTCACTGATAAGTCATCACTCCTCTGCTCTCTTTGCTCCACTCCTATCAGTATGACATATTGAAGACAAAGGGGTTGATTTACTAAAAGCAAGTAGACTGTGCATTCTGAAAATGCAGTTGCTCCAGAGCTTAGTGAATGAGCAGAAGCTCTGCTGACTTCCATCATCCAATCAAATGCTGTTTTTACATTTTCCTTGCACAAGATTGGGTATTCTTTGTAAAGTGAATCTTCCACTCATTTACTAAGCTCTGCAGCAACTGCACTTTGCAAAGTGCACAGTCTATTTGCCTTTAGTAAATCAACCCTATAGTCTGCATATGTGCACTGTAGTTGGGTGTAGTTGGGCTTGACTGTGTTCTCACACCCCTTCCCACACCAAAAATGTTTAGCAGATGTGTGGGGGTGCAAATAATCCTAATGGCACCCCTATGTACTGAAATCTGCAGTGTGATTTCCTGTACTAAGAAACACACAGCACAATGTGGTTTCCCGGGAGCTCCGTTTTTTGGAAACAATGCAGGAGCCTTGTCCCTGCGTTTTCTGTAGGTATAGCAGCCCGTTCAAATGAATAGGGTGCTGAACCTGTGCTAACGTAGCCTGCTGGAAACAAGCATAGTGTGAACCTAGGCTTATGCCGCGTACACACGATCGGAATTTCCACCAACAAATGTTCGATGGGAGCCTTTTGTCGGATATTCTGACCGTGTGTTTGCTCCATCCAACATTTGCGGTTGGAATTTCCGACAACAAATGTTGGAGAGCTGGTTCTCTATTTTTACGACGGCAAAATGTCTTGTCGGAAATTTCGTTCGTGTGTATCAAATTCCGACGCACAAAATGCCATGCATGCTCTGAATCAAATACGAGACGGAAGCGTTCGGTCTGGTAAAACTAGCGTTCGTAATGGAGATAGCACATTCGTCAAGTTGCAAACACGTCACGGACTGAAAAGCACAAGGCTGAAAAGAGCGAATCGTCTCTCACCAAACTCCTACTAACACGAGATTAGCAGAAGGAGCCCAAAGGGTGCCGCACTTGGTATTAAACTTCCGTTTTATTGTGCCGTTGTACGTGCTGTACGTGACCGCATTCTTGACGTTCGGAATTTCCAAGCAACTTTTGTGTGACCGTTTGTATGCAAGACAAATTTGAGCCACCATTCGTCGGCAAAAAAAAATAGGATTTTTGTACTCACCGTAAAATCCATTTCTCTGAGTTCATGGACGGACACAGCATCATCTTGACATATGGGTATTATCCTCCTGTTAGGAGATTGACTAGGCAGAAAAACAGCATGTTAAGTGTTAAAACAGATCACACAGTACAGTACCACCCAGGGGGCGGTTCCCCCCGGGTACATCCCCTCTCCCTGCATCCTGCAGCTCAGTTTGTAAAAAAAGCAGTACAAACATAAAAAAGAAGGGGCGGGTGCTGTGTCCGTCCATGAACTCGGAGAAATGGATTTTACGGTGAGTACAAAAATCCTATTTTCTCTTCTGTTCATGGACGGAAACAGCATCATCTTGACATATGGGACGTCCCCAAGCAGTGTCAAAAAAACGAGGGGTGGGAAAACAGCATCAACAAACTTCACCCCAAACAAACCAGAGCTCCTCAACGGAGGAGTTGTAATCTTAAACAGCCGTCTGTAAAACCTTGCGGCCGAAGGAAGCACGCACTCACATCAACCTTGTAAAATTTTGAGGAAATGTGAACGGACGACCAAATCACCGCCTTACACACCTGTGAGACAGACGCTTGATGTCGGAAAGCTCAAGAGGCACCTATTGCCCTGGTCGAATGCGCCATAACCGGGAAGGGAGGCGCCCGCTCTTTTAGGGCATAGGCCTGGATCACGACCTGTCTGATCCACCTAGAGATGGCGACCAACGAGACCGCCAGACCCTTCTTAGGACCAACCACCGAAACAAACAGTGAGTCCGACCTCTGGAACAGAGCAGTAGCAGACAGGTACACCCGTAGAGCTCGGACAACGTCCAAGGAATGCAACGCATCCTCTTTGGGATGCGACGGACGAGGACACAAAGACGGAAGTACAATGTCCTCATTGAGGCGAAAAGCCGAAACGACCTTAGGAAGAAATGAAGGCTGCGGACGCAGCACCACCTTATCCTTGTGAAATATCAAATAGGGAGCCTTGCAAGACAAGGCCGCCAGTTCAGAAAACCCGTCTGACTGATGTAATAGCCACCAAAAAGGCCACCTTCTGGGAGAGAGTCAGTAAGTGAATCTCCCTAATGTTCTCAAACGGCGGTCGTTGAAGTACTGAGAGGACCAGATTCAAGTCCCACGGAGGCAGTGGACGTACCGGAGGGGCCACATGTCAAACCCCCAGCACAAACGTACTCACCAGAGAGGGAACCGCCAAGGGCAGTCGAAAGAAGACAGCCAAGGCTGAATTCTGCCCCTTATCGTACTAAAGTCAAGTTTCTGGTCCACCCCACGCTGTAGAAACAGCAGGACCCTGGAAACCGCATATGCATGCGGATGCCACTTCATCTCTTCACACATAGAGATGTAAGCCTTCCACGTGCGATGGTAAATCATCAGAGGGGATGACTTCCGTGCCCTCAGTATGGTAGAGATCACCGAATCCGACAGGCCTCGGCCCCTTAGAACCTGGCTTTTAATAGCCATGCCGTTAAAGCCAGCGACTGTAAAGCAGGATGAAGTATGGGACCTTGCGGAAGAAGGTCCTTTCGCGTCGGCAGACGCCAAGGAACATCTGCCACCAGACGCACTAGGTTGGCGTACCAGGGGTGCCGAGGCCAATCTGGAGCAATCAAGATCGTTAGAATCCCTTTGGACTCCACTCTGCGAAACAGATGTGAAAGAAGCTTTAGAGGAGGGAAGACGTAAAGTAGCCGAAATTGACCCCACGGTGCCACCAACGTGTCTGTGGCGTCTGTCCATGGGTCTTTTGACCTGGCCACGAACCTCAATACTTTCTGATTGAGTCGCGACGCCAGGAAATCCACGTCTGGCGTGCCCCATTTCAGACACGGGAGCTGAAACACCTCCGGGTGTAGAGACCATTCTCCTTGGTCCAGCGCCTGGCGACTTAGGTAGTTCGCTTGCCAGTTTTCTACGCCCGGAATGTACACGGCCGACCTCCGCTGCCGCAGCCGCGCTTCTTGTTCCTCCTTGATGGTGGACATACACCACAGCCGTGGCGTTTTCTGACTGGATCCTGACCGGAAGCCCTTGCCGCCTCCAAGACCACTCGGTCTAATGGCTAATGGAGGACGTAAGAGAAAGATCACCATCTTGTGGCGAAAGAATAAATTGCAGAAAATGTATGTATAAAAAAAAAGGAGATGTACAGTATATAGGATGGCAAAAAAACTTTAAAAACAATGGAGATAAAGGGTAGAAATACGAAGACACTGCTACTTATAAGCAGATATACAACAACATAGGCACTGATAAAAACCAGCTGTTGTCAGCACAAGACTAAAAAGTCCATAATGGAAGAGATAAAAAAATAAAACACATTTAACCCCTTGATCACCCCCTAGTGTTAACCCCTTCTCTGCCAGTGAAATTTACACATTAATCAGTGCATTTTTATAGCACTGATCGCTGTGTAAATGTCAATGGTCCCAAAAAAGTGTTAAAAGTATCTGCCGCAATGTTGCAGTCCCGCTAAAAATCACTGATCGCCGCCATTACTAGTAAAAAAATAAATAAAAATGCCATAAATCTATCCTTTATTTTGTAGACGCTATAACTTTTGCACAAACCAATCAATATACGCTTATTGCGATTTTTTTTACCAAAAATATGTAGAAGAATAAATATTGGCCTAAACTGATGAATACATTTTTTTTAAAACAATTTTGGGAATATTTATTATAGCAAAAATTAAAAAAAATATATATTTTTTTTAATTGTTCCAATTTTTTTGTTTTTAGCGCAAAAAATTAAAAATTGCAGAGGTGATCAAATACCACCAAAAGAAAGCTCTATTTGTGGGGAAAAAATTACATAAATTTTGTTTGGGTACAGCGTCGCACGGCCGCGCAATTGTAAGTTATTGTGACGCAGTGCCGTATCGCAAAAAAATGTCCTGGTCATTAAGGGGGCAAATCCTTCCGGGGCTGAAGTGGTTAATACTGCCTCCATGTCCTCTTCATTTCCTTCTGTGTCTGCCTAATCTAGGGCACACATATCGGAATCCGAGAAATGTGAGTAGAAGTGTTGCGTTTTTGAGGCTGTAATAAAGAACTGTGAAACAGATGCACAAAATTCTGCTTTTGTCAAAAAGGCCACTTGTTTGAATGCCTGAAATAGAGCTAGAATCAGGAACAAAGACCGGTGTTTGAATTCTGGTGTTCTTGCTCCAGTGCAAGGGGCACATCATTGCTCTGAGTGTGCTCTGAGTGTTGTGCCTGCCTTTGGCAGAGCCAATGTTTAGCTGCGGTTTTGCAATAGCTTCCTTTTCCCTGGTCTCTGCCATAGCTACCTGAGAGGGTACTCCTTTGTGGGGTTGGGGTACTCTCGTAGAAGGTGAGGAATATAGGGTAAGCGTGTCCACAAGGAGATCGTAGCAACTCTGTCTTAAATGTCCCTGACTCTGGGCTGTAAAGTCTGGGCTTTACCCTTCTCGGCGAGCCTACCCCCAAACGGGTCTTCATTGACTGGGTTCCATAGGGATGGACAATATAGTATCCTATAACAACATAACTATAAAGTAAATTCCTCATTCATTACTGACAATGCAGTGAGGGGGCTGGCCCTGAATGGGAGAGGGGACCGTACTGGAGGGTGGAAGAGGGGACCGTACTGGAGGGTGGGAACGTTAGAGGGAGTAGGTTGGAAGGGAGGGAGTTCGGAAGAGAGGCAAAGAGTGGTAAATATAACTAAAGCAACTATATGGTTAGGGAGCAAAATCTCTAAACCTCTTTGAGAATAACTGACAGATTAGATATACTGTATATACTGTTAGAAGAGATATACTGTATATACTATTAGAGGGTGAATCTGGTAAATATCATGAGTAGAAATAATAGAAAACTTCTTGGTGAAAGGAATTCTCAGACAGTGTATGTGGTTTTTGTTCACAAATTACATTGATTTTAAAACTAAATGTTAAAAGCAAGTGAAAATTTCAAACAACATTCTTTCATTCAGCGAATGTACAAAGATTTTTTGCATTAATATTCTCGTCTGAAAATTGATCCGTGTGGCCAGCATAAGGCTCAGTACACACCTATGCAGTTTGCTTTTCATCTGTTTCTGCAGTGTGTTTTGCTGTGCATTTTGATTTTTGCGCACGTGATTTTGCTGCGATTTGCGCGTTTGCATTTTTTATGTTTTTTTTTGGTCAATTTTGTTGTTGGGCAGATTAAAAAACACAAATTTCTGCAAAAACACATTACATGCTTTTCTGCAGCTTCTCCACTGAAGTATATTGAACCAAAAAAAGCATAGTTTTGCATTGAAAAAAGTCCTTGACCCTTTCTTAATACGCAGCAGCTGAAAAAAGCATAGATGTGAAAGCGTTCCATAGGAAACCATGTAAATGAACTGTAGTGCGTTTCTGCAAAAAACGCATAGGTGTGAACCAGGCCTAAGACGTTTAGTAACATAATGGAGCTTAAAAAACTATAATTAGCCCTTTATAGTACAAAAGGTTATAAAAAGTAAAAATTTGCGCTCGGTGCAAAGTGATTTAAAAAAATAAATAAATGAATATGTCCCTTAAGGAAACCTGCTGCTAAACACCAAAAAAAACTTTGATATAAGGTACAAACAAAATGAGTATACAAAAATAGTGTAGCGCTGGAAAGAACTGTATATATCTATACAGTTAAAATTAAATACGTGAAAAAAGTATCAAAAACACTAATAAAACAATGCAAATAAACCAATCAAGTTCATAAGTGCCCGTGAAGAAAGAAGATTATCAAATAAATGTGTAGAGGATTTCCTCTATATTGACCCCCCTCTTCTCAGGGGGGTCAAAACAAGCTTAGTAGAGCGATGTTCACTCCATGGAAGGCAGAGAAATTCCAGTGAAGACACTTCATCCACAACAGGCGAGTCTCCAGAGACGTGTCTGCACAGCTGATCCAAATCGGAGATGAAAAACACTCTTGATTGATCAGAGTGAATAATCCTCAGCAGTTAACACGATGTCCAAAGAGAAGAAAGAAAAACTTTCCATAGTGTAGCATTCATCAGGGAAGTTTTATTAGAAATGAACAGGAGAGAAAACAGCTCTCACATAGGTATAAAAATAATGATAAAACGAGAAAATCCTTGCAAAGAAATAAAAAAGCTCTGAGTTTCTGTCAAAAGCTGATTCGCGCGTGCGCAATGCATGTGCGTGTCACCCATAGTACAAAAGGAGCAAATAATCGCTACTGTAAGGGGTTCATTTTTTTACTGTGGAACAGTGAAAGTACCGTAATATTTACAGTAGACATTATTTGCTCTTTTTGTACCATAAAGGGCTAATTTTGTATTTTTTTAACCCCATTATGTTACTGGCCGATTAATCGATTCTGAAAATAGTAATCGATTAATTTCATAATCGATTAGTTGTCGATTAATCGATTAGTTGTTTCGGCCCTAGTCTGATCACCAGCCTGCTAAGTCTCTCTCCTCTATAAGGTGGGCTCTTGGGCTACTTTTGGTATGTAATCTATCTCCTATATATCTGCATATTCACTCCACTGTTTGCTATAGGTGGGATCCTGTCACCTCTCATGGAGGCCGCTGCCCAGTAGACCATCACCAGCCTAATAGGTTAGAGGGGGGACGATTGGTAAGTAGTGAAGATAGAAAAAGAGAGTCTGTCACTAATGCTGTCTAAATTGGACAGCCCTATCAGGTCGGCCAGATCGTCAGATTCAAGACAAAGAGAGCCCTCTAGAAAAAGATGCTCAAGCCATAGGCAAAGCCGCTCAGATTGCGGCAGAAGTCACTCAGGCGGTAGAAGAAGCCGCTCAAGTCGCAGGAAGAGCCGCTCAAAATCCTATTCACGACACAGCCACTCCTACCTGTTGTAATATGTTGGCTGATTTATTAGATATGTGTATATGTATGGACATATATATGTATATATATATATGTATATATATGTATATATATATATATATATATATATATATATATATATATATATATATAAGTGTTTATATGTGAATACAATATTGACCAGGCCAGCAGTTATCAGTCAACTGGATTACACATGTGAGGGAGGCCAGAAGACAGCTTTGATGTGTTAATCTTATCAAGGGGACTTGTTTCCAGGACGAGTCTATCTTTACATATCAAGGCGGTATTCAGGTCACCTTCCGTCTCCGTAATCTAATTGCATATGTCATAAGACAGCATGTTGATGCTATTATGCAAGAATGCAAATGAGGCTGTGGTCGTCTCCGGCTAGGTTGGGGGTCATTCTCTGTCATCCTGAATGACAGAGTATGGATCAAAGACAGCCAATCAAATTGCTCAGTCATTCAATAGATAAGATATATAAAGCTAATATTCAGGCTAGTCAGTTGTATTCCTGCATGATCATGAAGGCACAGGCATATTCTATAGGAATATGGAGGCAAAGGATATATTCTGTAGGAATATGAAAGCACAGATCTAGAATATACTCTGTTGGGTTCGTTGTCATCAGTATTGGACTTTGTTCTGTATTGAAAGTCAATAAAGCGCAATCTCTGGAGAACTTGGGCATTTGCTGCGGGACATAACTTATATACATCATCTTAATAACCTAAGTATTGGGTCATCGGTGGACTATATACCAGATCACTACATTGGTGCCGTGACTCGGATTAGTAATATAGCCAAAATGCTTACTCAGTGTGAAGCTAGTGTCAGTTCTGATAAAGTTAACAGATGGGTATTAAAATGTATTAAGCGTCATGGCGGTCCTTATGAAATTCCAGAAAAATGTAAGCAGACATGGACTATAATGAAGGAATTTTTAGAGAAAAATGTTTTTGATAGCAAAATTTCAGAAAGTAAAAGAAAAGGTTGCATTTTGCAGGGCTTGTTATCTTGCTGTTTAACTATGGAAAGTTCTTTGAAGGGTAAGATTGAGGAAATTGCCCATTTACAGAATGCAGTTGCAAATAGCAACAATGTTTGTTAGAGGTTACAAAACCAACCAGAGACTGAGACAGTACATTTAAAATTGCATACAGTTACCATTGGGGGAGCTTTGCTTGAGAAATCTAAACGTTGTGATGAATTATCAGATGAAAATGAGAGATTAAAATTAAGAATTATGGAATTGGAGAAGAGATCTCAGGAATGCAGATATGCATCAAATCTTGGATTAAACAATCTGCAGCAAAATACAAACACAAACTTTCTATCAAATGAAACAGAACCTCATATTAAATCTGATAATTCATTGCCAGCCGCACCCACCATGACCACCACAGCGTACAATAATAATAATAATAATAATACAGGTGAAGTTCAGCTTGTAATGAAGCATTTGAAACCAAAAGAACTAGATGCAATTCTTAAAGAAATAGGAATGGTTCCCTGCCATGATTTAAACAGATTTTTGAAATGGTTTTGTGACTTGCAGAATGTCAGAGATATGTACAGTCTAAACCCATCTGACGTCAGATCCCATTCAACGTCACAAAGCTCTTCGGGGAAAAGCTGGACTCGGCCAACTCAAAAGTCACCGGCGGAAAATCAGGACTCGTTCCTTCAGACAGAAGGCCTAAGTAACAAAGGCCACCTACCTCCAGACAAAACGTCCCAGACAGAAAAAGGGAGGCGAAATCCTACAGGCCTGGTAGCGAGTACAGAAAGAATTGGAAGAATCCACAGTCATCCTTCCTAAAACTCCAAAAATCCAAGACCCCTACCACGGGGGACCAGAAGTCTTTTTGAAGGTGCATCCGCCCAACCAGCTGTAGTAGGAGCCAGGCTCAAGGACTTCAAGCAGGTCTGGGCGGAGACAATAAAAGACCCATGGACGGTAGCTACTGTCCAGTGCGGGCACAAATGGAGATTCAGGAAACCACAAAGGGGAAAAGGGTTTGACTCTCCTCTATTCTTGGTGAAGAAAAAGACCGGGGATCTACGCCCCGTTCTAGATCTAAAAAACCTCAATCGATCAATTCTAGTGGAGACATTCAAAATGGAAAGCTTACAGTCAATCCTCTATGCCATAAACATCGGCGACTGGATGCTCTCCGTCGATTTACAGGACGCTTACCTGCATATTCCCATTCACACCACATTCCAAGAGTTTCTCCGCTTCACGGTAAATCACAAATATTTCCAATTTCTTGGAAAGTCTTCCATTCGGGATTTCTACCGCTCCCAGAACTAGATACCCGACTCAACACCATAGAGCTTCCTCAGAAGAAAATTCCCATCCTGATCCAAAAAGCAAAGAGATTACTCCTATCCACCACACTCCCAGCCAGAGAGTGCCTCAGCATCTTAGGGTCACTATCGGCAACCATACTGATGGTCCAATGGGCTCAATGGAACACAAGACCTCTCCAAACATCATTCTTGAGGCAATGGAACGGTGTATCGATGTCTCAACGAATCACGATCCAAAAGTAAGTCAAACAATCACACTGGTGGTGGACCCGATTGCACAATCTAAAGAGGTACAAGCACATAGTTACCCCCCCTCAGGATGTGGTCACTTCGGACGCCAGCAGGGAGGGCTGGGGAGCACACTACCAGCACTTCGCAGTCCAAGGCCGTTGGCCATTCGAGACACAGGATGTGGTATCGAACATCCTAGAAATGAAAGCAGCTGTCACGTACCTGGTGGGAGGCCGAAATGCCAAGAGGGCTCCCCTTGCGGCTGAGTGCAGTACACATCTGAGGTTGGGTACAGAGGGTGTAGTGCCCAGAGAAGCACAGGTTGCCAGATGGGTCCAGGAGAGCAGAGCAGGTGGGATCCTGAAGAACACTGGTGGATGCAGGACACCGCTCAAGGAATAGTAGTGGCAGCCAGGCTGAGGGTCAAACCCAGCAGGAGGAAGAGGCAGGTTGCAGGAACGGAGACAAGCCAAAAGGTCTTGTAACAGGAAACAGGCATGAACAGATAACTATGGCAAAGTCCGTGGAACAAGCCGGGATCAGGTGGAGGAGAAGGCAACAAGTCGGTAAAGCAAGCCAGGGGGTCAAACCAGGATAGCAGATCAGACGGGTCAGGAACAAGCTGGGTCACAATGGGAGATCCAAACAGCAGTTGAACAGAGTCTCAGGAACACAAGAAGGCTGATGACTATCAAGCAATGAGATGGGCTCAGTGGCAGTCTTATATAGGCCAGCAAGTGGCTGCATCTGTTATGTGCGCCGATTGACGCTCCCGCGCATGCACGCGCGCCTATTGCCATTGCGCAAGTCCGTGTGCCTATTCGCGCCGCTTGCGTCAGTACGCCCATGGGCCAATGCTTCAGGATGTCTGCTGTGAAAGTCCTGCACCAGTTTAGGAGCGTGCACATTGTTTGCAGACTCCCAGGAATTGTCTTCAGGGGGATATCCCTTCCACTTGATGAGATACTGGATCTGCCTACCTCTCCTCCGGCAATCCATAATGGCTTCAACCTTGAATTCCGTTTCCCCCTCTACTAAGACTGGGGGTGGAGGTGGCTCCTCTCTTCCAGGGAAAGGACTGGATACCGCTGGTTTGAGCAGGGAGGTGTGAAATACTGGATGGATCTTGTACGTATTGGGTAGTGCCAGCTCAAAAGCCACTGGATTTATTTCTCTTTTAATTTCAAAGGGACCGATGAACTTGGGTCAAAGCTTTTGGGAGGGACATGAGAGCTTAAGGTTCACTGAAGAAAGCCTTCCCTGTCCCCAATCTTAAAGACATGAAACCTTTTATAATCCTCATGAGCTTTTCGCATGGCCTCCTGAAGTACCTTGTAGTTGTTTGAATGGACATTAATTGATCCTGGACAGCGGGAGTAGATGCTTTGGGTATAGTATTCGGAAGGAAGGAGGAGTGAAATCCATAATTTGCCCAGAAGGGAGACTGATTGATTGCTGCATGTAAAGAATTATTATATGCAAACTCAGCGCAGGGAAGAAGGGAGATCCAGTCATCTTGTGAGCAGGTACAAAAACATCGAAGATACTGTTCTAAAGTCTGATTAGTCCTTCCTGTTTGACCATTGCTCTGGGGGTGGTAAGCTGAGGAAAGACAAACTTCAATTGATAAGGACTTGCAAAGATCTCTCCAGAACTTGGAAGTAAATTGTACTCCTCTGTCGGAGACAATGCTATCCGGTAGTCCGTGTAATCTGACAATCTCTTTAATAAACATGTTTGCTGTATCCGAAGCGGAGGGTGTGCCAATCATCGGGAGAAAATGTGCCATTTTGGAAAGGCGGTCTACCACTACCATGATGGTGGTACATCCCCCAGAGGGGGGCAAGTCTACTATAAAATCCATGGATATTTCTTTCCAGGGTTGTTCAGGAATGGGTAGTGGCCCAAAAGTCCCCATGGCTTGGCATTGGAACCCTTATTGCGCTGGCACGTGGTGCAAGAATTAACATATTTTTTGCAGTCCTGTCTTAGGCTGGCCCACCAAAAGGAGCGCTGAACAAGTTCCATGGTTCTTCTTATCCCAAAATGTCCGACAAGTTGATGGTCATGTGACACTCTTTAGGACTTGGAGTCTAACTGGCAGAGGGACAAAAATCTTATCCTGATGCCACAAAAATCAATCTTGGTCTCTCAATGAAGACACTTCTGGTCCAGGGCACTGGGCAGAGGCTTGTTTGATCAAAGTCTTTAAATCAGGTTGGATGATCAAAAAATTTTAAGAGGAAAGGATCGTACTTGGCTCTGTTGTTTCAGGGGTGTTTGGAAACATTCGGGAGAGTGCATCCGCTTTCCCATTCTTGGAACCGAAAAATAAAATAAAAAATAAAATAAAGGTCTGGTGTGACCCCTCTGGTGTGGAACCTGTACGATATGTAAGGTGGAAATTGAACCTGGAGATAAACAAAGCCTATCGGGCTTGCCGAGGTCTTAAACGTTTGGCTGTCCTGAGGTACTCCAGGTTCTTATGGTCGGTAAAAATCATAATGGGATGAGCGGCACCCTCCAGTAAGTACCTCCATTCTTCTAAGGCAGATTTAATGGCCAGTAGCTCTCGATCTCCAACGTCATAATTTCTTTCTGGTGGACTCATTTTTCGAGAGAAAAAGGCTACGGGTTTAAGAAGAGCCTTGGGACCCCGCCGTTGAGACAGGATTGCCCGTCGCTATTTCAGAAGCGTCTACTTCCAAAACATAAGGTAAGGTTGGATATGGGTGCTGTAAGATAGGTGCAGAAGTGAATAGATTCTTTAATTTGTCAAAGGCTGTCTGAGCTTTGGGGACCACTGGAAACAGGCCTTCTGACGGGTCCACTGAGTGATGGGTGCTATGGTGGTGGAGAAACCCTTCACAAACTTCCTGTAAAAATTGGAGAACACTATGAATCACTGAACAGCTTTCTTGTCCGAGGGAGCTGGCCAGTCGAGTATTGCTTCCACTTTCTTTGGGTCCATTGCAATTCCTTCTGTGGAATGATGAGGCCTAGAAACTAAATAGAAATTTTCTCGAAATCACATTTGTCTGGCTTGA
This sequence comes from Rana muscosa, assembly GCA_029206835.1. Classification (NCBI taxonomy): domain Eukaryota; kingdom Metazoa; phylum Chordata; class Amphibia; order Anura; family Ranidae; genus Rana; species Rana muscosa. The sequence goes on from CM055117.1 coordinate 1,028,981,067, forward strand.
CATATAGTCCATGTTTTCTCAGGGTTAGGAGCACCTTTTTTACGTGGGTTCAGTGGAGTTCCAGAGAGGCAGAAAAGATGAGAATATCATCGAGGTATACGATTACAAAGTAATCAAGGAATTCCCGGAAGATATCGTTTACTAGATGCTGGAACGTAGCTGGAGCATTGCATAATCCGAACGGCATCACAAGGTATTCAAAGTGGCCGAACCTCGTCCGGAATGCTGTCTTCCACTCGTCTGCCTGGCGGATGCGGACAAGATTGTAGGCGCCCCTCAAATCTAGGTTTGGAATCTTTTGGAATCTTTGAAAGAGTTCAGGGACCAGAGGGAGCGGGTATCGATTCTTTAGGGTAATTTTGTTGATGTCTCTGTAGTCTACACATGGCCGTAATGTGCCATCCTTCTTCTCCACAAAGAATATACCCGCCCCAGCAAGAGAGGAAGAGGGTCGGATAAACCCCTTTTCCAGGCTCTCATCAATATATAAACGTAGAGCTTCCAGCTCGTTTTCGGATAGGGAAAGATTTGTCCGAACGGGATCTCAGCCCCTGGGAGCAGTTCTATCGGACCGTCATAAGGCCGGTGAGGTGGAAGGACATCGGCCTTTTTCTTGTCGAAAACATCTATGAAATCATGATATGCTGGAGGTTGTCGAGAGCAGGTTGCACGGTCAGGCAGCAAGCAGGCTCACTGGAGTTGGGAGCAAAGCAATGTTGTAGGCAATATTTCGAAGAAAGGGAGATTTCCTTCTTGACCCAGTTGATTCGCGGGTTGTGTGCCAGTAGCCACGGAATTTCCAAGAGGATGGGGAACATGGGAGAGCGTAAAATTTAAAAACGGACAAATTCTTGGTGGCCGATATCAGTAGTAATGAAGATGGCCATGGTTTCTCGAGTGACAAGTCCAGAACTGGGCAAAGAACCATCGGCTAGCAGAACTTCTAGTCCTTGTTTCTTCTCATAAAGGGGCACACCATGTTTCTTAGCCAGAGATAAGTCCATAAAGCAGCTGCAAGCCCCGGAGCCGATAATTGCTTGTAATCGGACCTCCCTTCCTGCCACTAGTAAGGAGATGGGAAGAGCAAGGTAGGAAATGGAGGATCCGGAAACTTGGAGATATGTGGACCTCGGTGGGTCAACTGCGTAAGAAGTGTCCAGCCCTTCCGCAGTATAGGCAAAGAAAGGCCTGCCGCCGGCGTTGTCTCTCATCAAAGGTAAGAGGAGAACGGACCAAGGCAACTTGCTTTGGTCCTTTCTTCAGATTTGTAGAGCAGGCAGGTGTAGGTGCAATGGTAGGTGAAGACTTGGGTGGTCTCTGAGTAGGCTGGAAGTTTTGAGCATATTCCGCCCGCCGTTCCCGCAGGCGCCTGTCAAGCTAAATGGCTAAGAAAATAAGTTTGTCAAGAGTGTCGGGAACAGCAACTCGGCCAGCTCATCTTTAAGAGTCTCAGACAGTCCTTGGCGGTACTGAAACCTGAGTGCTGCCTCATTCCAGCTTGTATCGGTGGGCCATCTGCGGAATTCTACGGTATAATCTTCCACTGGGCAGTCTCCTTGCTGTAAGGCAGCTAAGGCAGATTCAGCGGAGGCCGCACGCTGAGGGTCATCATACACTAGAGTCATAGCCTCAAAGAAAGTGTCCATGGTATCCAAAGCCGGGCTCTTTTGTTCCAGCAGGTTATGAGCCCAAGATAGTAGAAAAAATTGTGAATCCTACTTTTACGAACTCGGAAGAAAAGGTTCTAGGCAGGAGGGCCAAGTACAGTATGCATGCATTCTTAAAAGCCCTGAACTTCTTTCAATCTCCGAGGAATCGTTCGGGTGTTGGTACCCCTGGTTCGGGAGAAGACACCATCACTGTATGGGTTGGAGAAGTAGCTTCTTGAGGCAGGGAAGCTGATGCTGTGTCAGTGGAAGGCTGACTGGAGTCCACGAGGCTGGAACAACAGGTGAGTGCTGCAACTGATCTTCCAGATGAAGGTAGCCCTCTTGGAGTCTCTGAATGCCTTGTGTAAGGGTGGTGACTTGTTGGTACATCATCTCGAGTGGGGGAGCACCTCTTTAGGCCTCGGACATGGCTTAATAGTTCTGTCACGTACCTGGTTGGAGGCTGAAATGCCGAGAGGGCTCCCCTTGCGGCTGAGTGCAGTACACCTCTGAGGTTGTGCCCAGAGAAGCACAGGTTGCCAGATGGGTCCAGGAGAGCAGAGCTGGTGGGATCCTGAAGAACACTGGTGGATGCAGGACATCGCTCAAGGAGTAGTAGTGGCAGCCAGGCTGAGGGTCAAACCCAGTAGATCCAGCAGGAGGAAGAGGCAGGTTGCAGGAACGGAGACAAGCCAAAGGTCTGGTAACAGGAATCAGGCAGGAACAGATAACTATGGCAAAGTCCGTGGAACAAGCCGGGATCAGGTGGAGGAGAAGGCAACAAGTCGGTAAAGCAAGCCAGGGGGTCAAACCAGGAGAACAGATCAGACGGGTCAGGAACAAGCCGGGTCACAACGGGAGATCCAAACAGCAGTTGAACAGAGTCTTAGGAACACAGGAAGGCTGATGACTATCAAGCAATGAGATGGGCTCAGTGGCAGTCTTATATAGGCCAGCAAGTGGCTGCATCTGTTGTGTGCGCCGATTGACGCTCCTGCGCATGCCTATTGACATTGTGCATGTGCGCGCGATTATTCGCGCCGCTTGCATCAGTACACACAGGGATGTGCTGGAAGCGGCCATTACTAGTACTGGCACTGTTGCCAGTTCTCCTACGGCCGTTTCCCTGACAGCAGCGTTCCAAGCTCTCTTGGCCTTCAGTCCCCTCCTGAAGGGGAAAGAAGTCCTGTTGAAGATGGACACCAGGGTGGCAATTGCCTATATCAACAGGCAAGGAGGCACCAGTAGTTGCTCCATGATGCAGGAAGTCCGCCCAGTTCTCGAGTGGGCACAGTTGAATCTGTCAGGGCAATGTATGTCCCATGAGCCCTAAACCAGCTGGTTGACACCCTAAGCAGAAGCTTTGTTTCCAACAACGAATGGGCTCTGAGCCACCAAGCCTTCTCCCTCATAACCCAAACTTGGGGCATGCCGGATATAGACTTAGCAGGAACACCAGACCACGCGAAGTGCCAGAGGTATCTGACAAGCACCCCCTTCCCATTGGCGGAGGGGATGGACTGCCTACAGAACGCCTGGAACTTTCCCCCAACACCTCTCATACCAAGATTTCTTCTCAGGCTCAAGAGGTCATCATCCACAATAATAGCAGTCCTTCTCTTTTGGCCGAGGCGGCCATGGTTCACAACTCTTCTTCAGCAGAATACAGCGAGGCCATTGCCGCTCCCACCAGCAGCGGACCTACTCTCTCAGGGACAACTCCTTCATCCATTCCCGGAAAGGATGCACCTGACAGCTTGGAGATTGAAAGGGCTAGGTTCTTAGACCACGGTTGCTCTCAGAAAGTGGTAGAGACTCTTCTTCAAGCCAGAAGGTGCACCACCAACAGTACCTATAAAAGAATCTGGGAGAAGTTTTTCTCAGTCGCACAGCAACAAGCTTGGAACCCATCATCTCCAACAGTCGCTCAAATCCTCGATTTTATCCAGTTAGGCTTAGAGAAAGGCCTTGGGTCATGTAACCTGAAAGTCTACATATCAGCCTTATCTGCCACTACAGGAGTTAAATGGGCGCAAGAGCCTCTCGTCATTCAGTTCCAGAGGTCCTGCCTAAAGTTAAGGCCCCCCAGAAAGCCTTCCTTCCCAACCTGGGATCTTTCAGTTGTACTAGAGGTTCTATCCCATGAACCATTTTTTCCGTTGGAAAACATCTCCCTGTGGGACCTAACACTCAAGGTCACCTTCCTAATCGCAATAACATTGACCAAGAGAGTCTCAGAGATGCAGGCTCTATTGGCGAAGGAGCCATACCTAATAGTATACCCAGACAAAGTAGTCTTAAGACCATCTGATCGCTTCATTCCGAAGGCATCATCCTCCTTCCTCTTTAATTAGGAGATAAACCTCCCTGCTCCCTCCACAGAACAAGGGGACCCACATCCGCTGGATGTAAGAACCAACATCTTGGCGTACCTCTCGGTAACCAGCGACCTTAGGAAGTCAGAAAACCTCCTGGTCATCCCACATGGCTTTAGGAGAGGGCAAGCGGCAACCTCTCGCACCATTGAAGCGTGGTTGGTGAAGACCATCAAAAAGGCTTACTCATTGAGTCAAACAGAAATACCTGAGGTCTTGAAGGCACATTCCACAAGGGCAATGGCGACCTCCTGGGCAGCCTACTGCAGGGTGTCCTCAGAAACTATTTGCAGAGCAGCGACTTGGTCGTCTAGAAACACCTTTATATCTCATTACAAGGTGGACTCTGCCCGACTGTCCACGGCAGTTTGGTTGAGCAATTATTCAGTCCAACACCTCTATTCCATGTAAATAAAACTTGTCTTTATGCTCAGACCCACCCAGTTTGCGAGTTATTCCCCAAAGGTGTATGCTGCCATGATGCGACAGGAAAACGGAAAATTGAATACTCAACTTTCCGTGATTTTCCTTTCCTGTCGCATCTTCATGGCAGCATACAGATGCCCACCCGTCTGAGGTTAGGTATATATATAAAAGCTACGCGGTCATATCAGGTTGTGGGGGCGGAGCCACAACCCAAAGGTGTATGCTGCCATGAAGATGCGTCAGGAAAGGAAAATTACGGAAAGGTGAGTGTACAATTTTCCGTTTTATAAAGTGATCAGTGCATTTTTGTTTAGCACTGATCACTGTATTGGTGTCACTGGTCCCCAAAAAGTGTCACTTGGGGTCAGATTTGTCCGCCGCAATGTCGCAGATTGCCGCCATTACCAGTAAAAACATAAAAAATTAAATAAAAGTCTATCCCCTATTTTGTAGATACTATAACTTATCGCGATTATTTTTACAAAAACTATGTGGCAGAATACATACTGGCCTAAACTGATGAATACATTTTTTTTTTGGATATGTATTATAGCAGAAAGTAAAAAATATTGGTGTTTTTTTTTTTCAAAATTTTCAGTCCAGGGAGCCTGACACCAGTGTTTGAGTGAGAGCAGGTATGGAGCCCTCCATCATCATCTGTTAACATGTGATGTAAATTTAACCACTTTATGATGTTTGGGGGGGTTTGCCCCATTGACTTGGTGCTCTATGTGTTTTTATAGGTTAACACCCTGCTCTTTGTTAGAGGTTTTGGTTTGCCTTTCTCCATTCCTTCCATCTCAGCCCTTTTTATCTACTGATGTGATGGGCTGTGGATCCCTAACAGATCAGGTGAGTTCTATTGTGTATAGGTAAACTCTCTGCTTGGCTTTAACCACTTCCATATACCCTCTTCCTGCCCAGGCGAAATTTCAGCTTTCAGCACTGTCACGCTTTGTATGACAATTGCGCGGTCGTGCGACGTGGCTCCCCAACAAAATTGACTTCCTTTTTTTCCAACAAATGGAGCTTTCTTTTGGTGGTATTTGATCATTTCTGCGTTTTTATTTTTTGCGCTATAAACAAAAAAAGAGCGACAATTTTGAAAAAAAAAAATATATATGCTATAATATCCCAATTTTTAAAAAAAAACTATTTTTTTTCTCAGTTTAGGCCGATGCGTATTCTTCTACATATTTTTGGTTAAAAAAAAACGTATAGTGATTGGTTTGCGCAAAAGTTATAGTGCCTACAAAATAGGGGATAGAATTATGACATTTTTTTTTTTTATATATATATTATTATTTTTTTACTAGTAATGGTGGCGATCTGCGATTTTTATTGTGACTGCGACGTTATGGCAGACACATCGAACACTTTTGACACATTTTTGGGACCATTCACATTTATACAGCGAACAGTGCTATAAATATGCACTGATTACTGTATAAATGTGACAGGCAGGGAAGGAGTTAACACTGGGGGCGAGGAAGGGGTTAAATGTGTTCCCTATTAGTAATTCTTACTGTGGGGGGAGGGGACTGACTGGGGGAGGAGACCGATGGTTGTCCCTATGTACAAGGGACACACCATCGGCATCCCTGACAGGACGTGGATCTCACACAGAGATCCAAGTTCCTGGCTCTGTGACAGCCGATCGCGAGTACCTGGCGGACATCGCGGCCGCCAGGCACGCGCATCGGCACCCGCGTGACATGGCGGGCACAGCTTTTCCCCGATGCGCGCCCGCGGCGACGCGCAACGCGGAAATAAACTCGAGGACGTCCATGGACGTCCTCCCGGCAGGAAGGCGCCGCGCTGTAGACGTCTTTTGTCTATAGTGTGGGCGCCAAGTGGTTAATGACATTGTTGGGCAAGGCAAGTGTGTTTATTCATGCTCAAATTTACCAATTTTTCTCCCTTTGTATTTGGCAGTTTTTTCAGCCCCATTTGTGATTTATCTGAATGTTTGGTACCATCTAGTGTTTAATCAGGCTCCCTGCACCCCTTATACTGATGATATAGAAGTAAGTTGTTTTGACATGGAATAACATAGGATTATATAATAGTGAAGGTGAACCGATTGATTATTCATTTTTCTTATTAATCTCTAGGCTATATCTTTCTTGTATATTGATATATATACTTCACGCTTTATCCCTCCCTGCGGGAGATCAGGAATTTTTGGGCGGTTCAAACCTGTTACATCTGGGCTTCTCTGGGCCACCCGGACAGACTCGTATTTCTGTGTGCTTGGCAATAACTGGATTTTACTTTCTATCATTGGGGTATGACTCCATTTAGGGAACTCTTGCCAATGGATAGGATGCATTCATGTATTAAATGTATTGTATACGCTATGTATAATGTTGGTATTTTCTGATATAACATTACATGTAGTGTTTGTAATTAGCTCTGTTCATTCATATAGTAGCCACAAACCACGTTTGTCCCTGAGGAAGCCATACGGCAACACATGAAGGATTAAGATGTGAGAACAACTATAGGAGCTACAATAACTCGTCTTGAATGACCATGAAGTTCATGTATTGTATATTATTGTTTTATGTACTTTTGTAACTTTACTAAATTGCGACTTTATTCAATTTGGTATGTCCTTGTACTAATTGCACCTAAAAAAGTCCCATCCCCCCTACTTTGTATTTTCTATATCTTTTTTTGTTTATAGCGCAAAAAAAACAAACTGCAGAGGTGATCAAATACCACCAAAAGAAAGCTCTATTTGTGGGGGGGAAAAGGACATCATTTTTGTTTGGATATAGCGTCGCACGACCGCGCAATTGTCAGTTAAAGAGATGCAGTGCTGTATCGCAAAGAATGGCCTGGTCATTAAGGGGGTAAATATTTCTGGGGCTGAAGTGGTTAGAATATACTATGTTCAGACAATTATTTTTTTTAGGGTATGGGAAGGCCAAAAACCACGTCAGCTCTTTACTGCTGTAAAGATTTTCCTTCACCTTCTGTCTGGTAAAACTATTCTTACCGTGACTGTGTGTGGAAAATATCTCAACCATAGGCTAGCTTCACACGGAGCCGATCCGTTGGATGGACTCCGCTAGCTCAGCAGGGGATCGATCCGTTGATGACAGGTCAGATTACAGGTCCATCTTCGCTCACTGTGCAGGGAGGGACCTGTCAGAGCCCTGCTGATTTCTATGGGGAGATCGGATGAAGCCTGTCCGTTTTCATCTGATCTGATCAGCTGGACGGATAGCAAACATATTGCCATCCGTCTGTTTTGAGTGGATCATGTCGGATCGGATGGCAGGCAGGTGTCAGCGGACACATCTCCGCTGATATCCACCTGCCCATAAAAGTCAATAGGTGGCCCACTCGGATCCCCCTGAAAAATGGACAGGCAGATCTGAGCGGGCCGATCGTGTGAAAGGGTCCTTACACTGATTAGTAGAGAAAAGGTGAAAATGACAATTGTCCGCCCAAAAATCTGGCTAAATCTATACTTTAAAAAAAAAAAAAAGTTTTAAGTTTTCGGTGGAGATTTTAGTTTGATATCAAAATATACCTAAAACAAAAGCGCAAATTCTTCTTATGAAACAATTTTTCCATAATGCATTAGACATTTGCATACATGTTTGTACATACATGGGGAAAAAGAAAGAAATATGGTGATCAGAATTATTACCTTATCTTGGAGCTTACGGGACAGGAAAAGCATGGCTCCATCGAATGCATGGCCCTGGCCAATAACTTCTTTATGAGAATAGAGCAAAGCCACTTTCATTCTAATTGAGGCAATGGAAGGCTTGTAATCCACGTGGTATTGAAATAACTGCCACTCTTTGGGAAATCCCAGCGCAAATAAGTTTGATAGAAGCTTCACTGGAGATCCACTTGTTCCTGATAAAATGATATACACAGCATTGAGGTACTTTCATACATTATATTATATAGACACTAGACATCACCAAATCTGCATTTGTTTGCATACTAAGATAATGCTCATCCTGTTTATTAGTAGTTCATTACAATGCCTTTTTACGAGAGCACGCTAACCACTGAAGCACTGCCGCATGTTTCCCCTAATGTTATTACTTTCAGGATACACCTTCCAAGATAAGACAGCCGTTAAGATGTCTCTTGTATACTTCCATTCCTGCCACCATTGCATAAACATACAATCCTCAGGAGACCTGACTGTACATGTTTATACACAAAGCGTTTGAAAACAGCTCTTTGGTGGTCGCATTGTTTCTACACGCTTGATCATCATCAGTCTACAAAAACCTTTGCTGCTAACAAAAATGCTGAACCTGCCATTATAAATTGTACAATACAAAAATACACTACGAAATATATAACGGCACCAAAAAAGCTGCAAAGCCAGAATTTTTTTTCTTTATAAATGGCCCATTTGTGTTTACTGTGTTTCAGGATCTGTCTGAAGTCATTTCCAGGAATGCCATATAGTAAAATCTTTGAAAATTACCAGTCAGCAGAGTTTAGCCGCACTTTTATCACATGCTGGGGACAATTAAAAGTAATGGAAAGAGACTTCCAGTGTCTGCAAAACTAATATTAGAACTATCTTTAATAACAAGATTACACTGCATTTGTCAGTACAACTACAAAGTGGGTCATCTAACAGAAAAAACCCGCACCCAAAACTTTACACGTTAGGAAATGAGAAGTTATACAAAGAAAAATGTAACAATAAAGTGAAAAGTACAGAGATGGTCAGAGATTTAAAATTTTACAACATTACAGCTTTCCTTCTATCAGCAGACATGGGTTATAGCTGTCACTACCAAATCTTCATAGGATACCAAAAGTTGTATTTAGAATCATAAATGATCAAGCAATTATGTTAATTTAACCACTTGAAGACCATGCCTTTTTTCTGAAATTTGTTGTTTACATGTAAAAAAATAGGACGGACACAGCTCCATAAATCTTGACATGTGGATTATGTTCCTGTTCATAGGAGAGGACTAGGCAGAACATGTTAGTTATCTTAAAACATGTAACTTTAACAGAGTTGAACAGCCCCGCCCAGGGGGCGGTCCCTCTGTACATAACCCTGCAGTCAGCAGCCTCAGTTCGTAGAAAAGCAGCACAAACTAAAAAAAGGAGGGGTGGGTGCTGTGTCCGTTCATGGACGACAGAGAAAAGGATTTTACGGTGAGTACAAAAAAATCCTATTTTCTCTTTTCGTCCATGGACGGACACAGCTCCATAAATCTTGACATGTGGGACGTCCCCAAGCAGTGTCAAAAAAAACGAGGGGTGGGAACAGCAATCAAAAGAAGACTTAACTTCACCCCAAAGAAACAGAGCTCCTCAACGGAGGAGTTGCAACCTCAAACAGCCGCCTGCAAAACCTTGCGGCCAAAGGAAGCATCCGAAGATGCACTCACATCAACCTTGTAACACTTTGAGAAAGTGTGAACAGACGACCAGGTCGCCATCTTACACACCTGTGAGACAGATGCTAGGTGTCGGGAAGCCCCGGAGGCACCAATTGCCCTGGTTGAATGTGCCGTAACAGGAAAGGGAAGCGCCCGCCCCTTAAGGGCATCAGCCTGGATGACAGTCTGCCTGACCCTCCTGGAAAATGGTGGCTGACAAGACCGCCAGGCCCTTCTGTGGATCAGACACCGACACGAACAGTGAGTCATAACTCCGGAATGGAGCAGTAGTAGACAGGTACACCCGTAGGGCACGTACCACGTCCAAGGTATGTAGCGCAGCCTCCTTGGGATGCGACGGCCGAGGACTCAAGGATGGAAGGACAAAGTCCTTGTGTAGGTGAAAAGCCGAAACTACCTTAGGAAGGAATGAAGGCTGCGAGCGTAGTACCGCTTTATCCTTATGGAGGACCAAGTAAGGTGCCTTGCAAGACAGGGCCGCCAATTCAGAAACCCTCCTGACTGATGTAATGGCAATTAGAAAGGCATCTTTCTGAGAAAGTGTTGAGAGGAATCTCCCTGATGCTCTCAAAGGGAGGCTCCTGAAGTACCTAGAGTGCCAGATTTAAGTCTCACAGAGGAAGCGATGGTCCGATCGGGGGAACCACGTACCGGACCCCCTGTACAAATGTACTTACCAGTGAGTGAGCCGCCAAGGATCATTGGAAGAAGACAGCCAAGGCTGAAATCTGTCCCCTAATAGTGCTTAAGGCAAGTTTCAGATCCACTCCGCGCTGTAAGAACAGCAGGATCCGAGAAACCGAATATGCCCGTGGGCGCCAAGCCATCTCTACACACATAGAGATGTAAGCCTTCCAAGTGCAATGGTAGATCGTTCAGGAAGAAGATTTCTGGGCCCTCAACATGGTGGAGATTATCAAATCTGACAGACCACGGTCCCTTAGTACCTGGCTTTCAATAGCCATACCGGTAAAGCCAGCGACTGTAAAGCAGGATGAAGTATGGGACCTTGAGACAGAAGGTCCTCCCGCATTGGAAGCCGCCAGGGAGCATCTGCTACCAGTCTCAGGAGGTCGGCGTACCAGGGACGCCGGGGCCAGGCTGGGGCGATTAGAATCATCAGAATCCCCTCGGCCTCCATTTTGCGGAGCAGATGAGGAAGCAATTTCATTGGGAGAAAGGCATAAATTTACCTGATACTGACCCCATGGAGCCACCAACGCGTCAGTGATCCTTGGACCTGGCTACAAACTTCGACACCTTGCGATTGAGTCGAGAGACTAGGAGATCCACAACTGGTGTGCCCCATTTCTGACAAAGGAGTTGAAAAACCTCTGGGTGTAATGACCATTCCCCTTGGTCCAGCATCTGGCGACTCAGATAGTCCGCCTGCCAGTTTCTACGCCCGGAATGTAAACAGCCGATAGAGCCGGCACGCTCCTTTCGGCCCATCTTAGGATGTGCGCGCCTTCCGACGCTGCGGCTGAGCTCCTTGTTCCTCCCTGATGGTTGACAGAAGCCACCACCGTGGCGTTGTCCGACTGGATCCTGACCGGATGCCCTTGCAGTCTCTGTGACCACTTGGAGAGGCACAGTCTGATCGCTCGAAGTTCGAGGACATTGATCGGCAGGCGAAATTCGTCCGGAGTCCAGCAACCCTGGGCCGACTGGACCTCCCAGACTCCCCCCAACCTGTGAGGCTGGCGTCCGTCGTGATCACAGTTTAATGGAAAGGAAGGAACGACCTCCCGGACTGAAGAGCCAGGGATCTCAGCCACCCTCTCAGGAAAGCCTTGACCAGGTGACTTACCTGAATCCAGAGACAATGGAGATCTGTTTCATTTGGACAGGATCTCCTTCTGCAATACTCGAATGTGGAATTGGGCATACGGTACTGCCTCGAAGGAGGCCGCCATGAGGACCAGAACTCGCATGCAAAAACGGAGAGACGACCATTTGCGGGATTGCTAACAATTTCACCGCCGACCGGAGCGTCTGCAACTGCTCCAAAGGAAGGAAGACCTCCGCCTCCAAGGAGTCCAGGATCAAACCTAGGTACTCCAGACTTTGAGTTGGTACCAACACCTACTTCCTTATGTTCAGTACCCAACCAATTTCCCGGAGGGTCTGACTGGCTATAGACATGTCCTCCTCTAATTCTGAGCCAGAAGCAGCTCCCAGAAGATCGTCCAAGTAGCCCACGATAGCAATGCTTCGCTGTCTCAGCAAAGCCAGATCGGGGCGAGCACCTTGTTAAAAACTTTTGGTGCCATCCTAATGCTGTCGGTATATGTTGGATTGCTTATCAATAAAACTTTTGTTAAAGAAACAATGATAAAAAAAACAAAAAAACTTTTGGTGCTGACGCTATGCCAAATCGCAAAGCGCAGAAACCTCTGATGGCTGTTGCAGATGGGGACATGCAAGTATGCGTCCTTGATGTCCAGGGACGCCAGAAAATATCCCGGATGGAGCGCAGCAACCTCCGAACTAATGGATTCCATCCTGAACTTTTACACCCTCACCAAGGTATTGAGGGCCCTGAGGTCCAAGATTGGATGGACACCGTCCTTCTGTGGGACTACCAACAAATTCGAATAGATTCCCTGAAACCTTTCCTCCAGGGGCACAGTTAAAATTATTCCGCACCTGAGCAAGTCTCGTACTGCTCCCATCAAAGCAGACCGACGAGCCGGAAGGAGAGCAAGATTTGAGGGAGAGATCTGTTTGGTGGACAAGAAAGAAACACTGGTCAGAGAATAGGGAGGTGCACCGAGCTGTAAACTCGCTAAGCCGTCCCCCCACCCTTAAGTCGGGCGGGGGCAAAATTTCATGCGGTAGGTTTGTTAGTCGGCTTGTTCGGCTTTCGCACCCAGGGATGCTTCTGTCCCCCAGATGGAGCCTTGTCAGTCTGGGAGGATCTCTGATTGACGAAAATACCGCTTCTGCGCGGAATAGGAGAGCCCCGGCCAACGGCGCGGCTCCTTCCCTTCAGAGGACTGCGGGAGAAGTGTGCTCTTACCCCCAGTGACATCCTTAATAATGTCATCCAGCGAGGTACCAAAAAGCCTCTAAAAGACAATCTGCCAGAGCTCTCTTGGATGCTTGGTCAGTGGACCAGCATTCGAGTCAATTCAGGCGGCGCAGTACCATCGCAGATACAGAGGCTCTGGAAACCATTTTACATACACACACTGAGTATGCATTAGTGTATATGTTTTTACTGTGGCGCCGAAGGCGCGCATGTCTTTGGAGTGTGGGAGGAAACCGGAGTACCTGGAGGAAACCCACGCAGACACAGGGAGAACATGCAAACTCCAGGCAGATGGTGACGGGGTCCGGGTGCGAACCAGTGACCCCCCTTGCTGCCAGGTGAGGGAGATAACCACTACACCACTGTGCTGCCCTCCATTCAGTGAATGTCCGAGACACCAAAGTCGCAGCCAATATAGGTCGCAACACTGACCCCAGCATGGTGAACCTGGAGCATTTAGCAATCTGTTTTCCCTTTGCGTTTCTCAATAAATTAATACTTTAAAAAATTTGCCTACCCAATTACTCTTTATGACAGAAAACGCAGGAAACATGATTAATTTGTATATATAATCTTCTATTATTCTTTTTGATGTCCTATAGAACAATTTAATCCCCTTGAGGAAGACCTAGAGAGGTCGAAATGCATCGGGGTCTCTTCTACAGTACATCGTAATGCATTAAATTTGTAATGTCACACTATCCTAAATGTACACTATATGTATGTGAATTGTATTATTTCTGTGTTCCATTGTTGGTTTTTTAATTACCGGAGCTCATAAGATTCATGAATTTATCTTTTTATGCTATATGCGTCATTGCAATCTATCCAATAAAATTTACATTTTATCTACCATTGATTCCACTTTGCTGCTTTAAAGTCCCACGGGAAAATGTATTTTTGTGTCCTAGTGTTCAAATCGGGATGTGCAGCCCTCTCTCACCCTTATATGTGTCAATCCATGCCAGGTGAGGGAGATAACCACTACACCACTGTGCTGCCCTCCATTCAGTGAATGTCCGAGACACCAAAGTCGCAGCCAATATAGGTCGCAACACTGACCCCAGCATGGTGAACCTGGAGCAGGTCACCGCTTCGGACCTCCTATCAGTAGGGTCCTTAGGAATAATGGACCGCCATGCGCTGGGGGACCACAAAGGACCTCTGCGGACGTTCCCATTCCTTATCTATGAACTTATCAAAGAAAGTAACATAAGGAAAAACTGTCACAAAGCGTTCAGATTTGTGTGACCCAAAGGAGACAGACTCCTCTGCGGAAGTCCCAGCTGCATCTAGCAGCTGGAGAATGTCTCGCACAGCATCAGAAGTGCACTCATAAGTGCCCTGTCTAGCATTCCCCAGAAGATGGCGGGGGGAGGGGCGCTTTTTTACCCCCCTTACGCCCGCACGCCATTTCTACGACGGCAACAAATGATTCCAGGACTGTCGACAGCATATCCATCGAAACCGCAGGTGCAGGGGCACCATTAGCTGCCTCTAGCAATTCAGGGGAAGAAAGGTCACATATAGACTCCATTAACACCCACTGACAGCCCTCAGGGACCAAGTGAAAAACACAGAAGAGTCCACCCTCCTTGCTGCACTGACCGGGGGGGTAACCCAGGGGACTCACCACCCACAGGGAGACCGCTCAGCACCGCTGCCCGCCTTGTATACACAGCGTGTGTGTGATGAAAAAACTTTGAGAATGAGCCGTGCGCCGTTCAGAAGCAAGTGCTAGAGGCCAAAACCCACTCCAAAATGGCCGCCAGACACCTCAGATAAAAAGGGCGCAGACCACAAGAAAATGGCCGCCCGCAATACTGACCTGTGCCACAGCGCGGCCACGACAAAATGGCCACCAATGGAAATTTAAATAAAGAAAAAAGCACACTAAAAATGGCGTCGGCGCAGCAAAGAATTGCGCACGAGTCCCGGGATGTGGACGAGAAGGTCGTGCAGAGACTTCCCAGGAGACAGACCCCCTCACAGAAGCGGACCCCAGCGCCCCACGGTCCCCCACAGGGACCCGGAGCCCCCCCACAGGTACACCCCGGTCGCAGCGGGCCCTAGGGCAGGAGAGGAAAGGGAGACAGAGAGCAGAGAAAGGGAGGACAGGAGAACCCCTTTATCCCGGGAATGCCCAGCTTTTCCATCCTGCCGAGACAGGAGGAACCGTACTTACCCGTCCTTGCGAGGACATGCTGACGCGTCCCTGACAGACCCACAACCGATGGTACGGAGTAGCTGTCGGCCCGGTCCACTGTGAGTGAGACAGCAAGCAGCCCAGTCATATGTGGACCCCGGAGCATGTGCCCCCTGGCCACCCCTGGAGCCATGGGGTACATTGTGGCAGAACCAGCGCAAAGCTAAGGACTGGCACGCTCGATGGCCGGAACTGGGAAGACTACAAGGATCTATAATATCCAGCCTTGTCGCCAAGCTGGCAGTTGATATAAGATATCACAAAAAAATAAAAATAAAATAAAAAATTCTTCAGGACTCTGGGCCCAAAGGGAGTTACGTCCTTCTCCTCTGCTAGGCAGAAAAAAAAACTGAGGCTGCTGACTGCAGGGTGGAGGGTTATGTATGGAGGGACCGCCCCCTAGGCGGGGCTGTTCAACTCTGTTAAAGTTACATGTTTTAAGATGACTAACATGTTCTGCCTAGTCCTCTCTCATGAACAGGAACATAACCCACATGTCAAGATTTAAAGGAGCTGTGTCCGTCAATGGACGAAGAGTAACAGTATTTTTTGCTAGAAAGTTACTTATAACCCCCCAAACATTATATATATATTTTTTAGACCCTAGAGAATAAAATGGCTGAAATATTATATGTAACACTGTATTTGCGCAGCGGTCTTTCAAACGCAATTTTTTTGGGGAAAAGATACAATTTAACCACAGCCTTGGAAGATTTGGCTGCTCAATAACCAGGCCATTTTTTGCGATATGGCACTGGGTCGCTTTAACTGACAATTGCGCAGTCGTGCGACATTGTTTCCAAACAAATTTGTCCTTTTTTCCTCACAAATAGAGCTTAGTTTTGGTGGAATTTTATCACCTGTGCAGTTTTTATTTTTTGCGCTATAAACAAAAAAAGCGACAATTTCGGAAAAAAACACAAAATTTTGTACCTTTTGCTATAATAAATATCCCCAATTTTTGTTTTTAAAAAAGCTATTTTTTTCCTCAGTTTAGGCCAACCTGTATTCACAAATCGCAATAAGCGTATATTGATTGGTTTGCGTAAAAGTTATAGCGTCTACAAAATAGGGGAAATATTTATGGCATTTTTATTATTATTATTTTTTTACTAGTAATGGCGATGATCTGCGATTTTTATCAGGACTGCGACATTATGGTGGACAGATCGGAGACTTTTGACGCATTTTTAGGACCATTGACAATTATACAGCGATCAGTGCTATAACAATGCACTGATTACTGTGTAAATGCCACTGGCAGGGAAGGGGTCAACACTAAGGGGCGATCAAGGGGTTAACTGTGTTCCCTAGTGTGTGATCTGCCTCTCCTCACAGAATAGGGAGTTGTGTGTTTACACACACACACACGTCCCTGTTCTGGCTCCCGTGCCCACAATCACGCGTGGCCGGCACAGGTAGAGGTTACCTGTTTAGAGATACAGAGAAGGTCTTGTGCTAGAATTATTGCTCTTGCTTTAACGGTCGCGGCAATACCTCACATGTGTGGTTTAAACACTGCTTATATATGCGGGCGCGACTTATATATGCATCCGCTTCTGTGCGTGAGCTCGGAGGAATGGTGCGCTTTAGGTCTTTCTCACAGTGATAAGACATCCTTGCTGTCAGCAGACAATTCCTTGCTGAAAGCAGAATGTAAACAAAAGGGCTGAAAATGGCTTCTCAATCTCCGACCATCTATTCAGAGCTTTTCTAGACGTCCAAGAGGTTATAGCTCTCAAATGAGTGGCATAATAGTACTTTATGACATCTGGGGCCCCCAGACCTCCACGAGAACGTGGAGCTAAAAGGACTGTGCTAGCTATTCTGTGAGAAGCATCATTCCAAACAAAATTTAGAAAATGTGTGTGGATGGTTTTCAGTTGTGTCATCGGGATCGGAATGGGGAGAGTCTCAAAAAAAAATAATAATTTAGGGAGTATGGACATTTATCCTCCCCAGCAGAGACAGGGGTAATTTCGTCCAAGACTTTAGTAATCTATGTGTTTCTGAGAACAGTGTGGGGAAATTTACCTGATATAAGGTAGAATACGAGGGGGATATGTGTACACCTAAGTATTTGAGGGATTGAGTGCACCAGCGATATCTAAAGGTTTTTTGTAGATGGGTAAGCGTATCAGGTGGGACATTTATTGGTAAGGCTTCTGTTTTAGATGGGTTTACTTTAAAGCCCGAGAGGCTGCCAAATAGGTCAAGAAGTTTGTGGAGAGAAGGTAATGATATGTGTAGGCGTGTGATGGTCAACAGAATATCATCTACAAAGAGGGACAGCTTGTACTCCCTGTGTCTCAGCGCCACTCCCCCTATATCGGGGTGAAGTCTAATGGCAGCAGCTAAAGGTTCCCGGGCTAAGGATAAACAGTAGAGGGGACAAGGGGCAACCCTGCCTAGTCCCATTGCTAAGGGGGAATGGCGAAGAGACAGAAGAAGACAGCTGGACCTGGGAGGTGGGTGTGGAGTATAATGCGGTAAGAGCTTGGACAAATGGACCCGAAAATCCATAAGTTGACAAGGTAGCAAACATGAAGGACCAATTTAAACGGTCAAATGCTTTTTGAGCATCTAAGCTCAATATCAGAGCCGGCTTACCAGTCTTGGTTAACAAATCAATGAGGTCTATCGTCCGCCTGGTGTTATCCCCAGCGTGTCTGGAAGGAACAAATCCAACCTGATCTTTGTGTATTAAGGTAGGGAGGAGAAGGAATAACCTATTTGCCAGTACCTTAGTGAATATTTTATAATCAGAATTTAAAAGGGCTATCGGACGGCAGTTATCTGGCAAAGAGGGGTCCTTACCTGGCTTCGGGATAACCGTAATGTAGGCATGTAGAAATTGGGGGTGAGGAACTGTTCCGGCCATCAGGGATTTAAAAAGGGTCAGCATATGGGGGAGTAAAATTGGAAGAAACTTCTTGTAGTAAGAGTAGGGGAGACCGTCAGGGCCTGGGGCTTTGTGTGCTGGGAGGTGTTTAATGATCTGGGAAATCTCTTCAGCTGTGATAGGTGAATTGAGTCCTTCACGATCTGCTTGGGACAATTTAGGTAAATTTAGAGATTCAACAAAGGAATTAAAATTCTCATGGGCGAACTGAGATTCTGGCTCTGAGGAGAGACAATTATAAAGTTTCTTATAATAGGACTCAAAGACCTTGGTCATGGTTTTAGGGCAATAAGTAGGTTTCCCGTCTGGCTGAGTTATAAAATCCAGTATGGAATTGTTAGGTCGGGGTTTAAGGCGGTTAACCAGGATACTATGGGGCTTATTGGCAAACTCATAATATTTTTGCTTCGACCAAAGCATGGATTTAGTGATTGCACTCATGTCTAAGGATTTGATACGGTTTCTTAAAGAGACCACTTTACGGAGACGACCCACCGTGGGATGTACAATAAGGTCTTTCTCAGCTCTCACCAGGTCGGCTAAGAGGGTCGAGCGCTGTAGAGCACGGTCCCTCTTAAGGTGGGATCCAGAGGCTATATATTCACCCCTGAAGACCGCCTTGTGGGCCTCCCAAAGGGTGGAGGTCTTTGACACTGAACCCGCATTGAGTTGGAAGAATTCGGTCAGGTGATGTTCTAAGTGTGAGTGGGTTTCAGGGATATTCAGGAGAGATTCATTAAGACGCCAGTGGCAAGTCCTAGGCGTGGGTGTGGACAGTATAAGATTCAGGGTAATAGGCGCATGGTCAGACATTGTGATCGGGTGAATGTTAGAGTCAACCAAATGCGTCAAAAGCGGTGGTGAGATGAAGAAATGGTCTAACCTCGTATACAGCCTGTGTGGAGGGGAGAAAAAAGTAAATTGCTTAGCTATCGGGTGTTTCACTCTCCAGGAGTCTAGCAACTTGTGGGTTCTAAGTAATCTACGGAATGCGGTGGAGGACTTTTGTACCTGTGTTGAGGGTGGATTTTGAAGCAGGGAGAACCTGTCTTTGGTTGGGGATATACACAAATTAAAATCTCCACCTATTATCATAAAGGGTTTGGAGAAAGCCTTGAGCCTCTCAAAAAAATCTTCAACAAACCCAATCTGTTTTGAGTTGGGAGCATATACGTTTGCAAGTGTGAAGGATGTGTTCATGTGGTCACAGTCCAGGAGAATAAAACGGCCATGTGGGTCCAGAAATTAGGATTTGACCCGGATGGCAGAGGTCTTCTTAAAAAGGATGGCCACCCCTGCTTTACCAGAGGGGTCAGAGGCCACAAAAGTAGTGGGAAAGTACTTAGACACGAATTTAAATGAACCATCAACCTTAAAATTGTTCTCCTGGACCATGACCACATCCGCACCAGAAGACCTGAACTCCTTCAGCGCCATCCAGCGTTTAGAAATGGAGCCCAGACCCTTAACATTGTAGGATAATACATTGATGGCCATTCATAAACATGAACAAGAAAGCATGTGTCACCATTAAATACCATATTGAGAGCACTAACCATGATGCAATAGAACTAGTATCTGGGTTAGTACATTCAAACATTAGAAAATATTGAAAAGTAGTGGAAACACAGCCGTGTTTCTTGGAAAGGTCAAAAATGGACCTATAGGAAGTCAAGTAATACAAAAAACATAAACATTTAAATCTAAACAGTATAGGTAGGATCCAACAACAATGAAGGAGGTAGTCAGGGTCCAAAAAAAGATGGACAAAAAGTATTGATCGTTTGTGGGGTCCATGTAAAAATTGGACCAGGTGAAAATAGAAGCATAAACAGAAATAAAAATAAAACCAACAAAAAGAAAATGACCAAAAAGGTATAGTGCCCAGAGGGGGGGGGGTCCCCCTGGGGGCCATGATCGCAATCAAGGATCATGAAAAATAGGGGGGCACGGCAGCCCGCAGGGACCAACTCACCAGCCCCAGTCCCTTCTGAACAGCATTGTCAGCATTAAAGGGAACTAAACAGGAGTTTGTCATCATAGAGCAGTACAGGGACTTCCATCTCAGTGGAGGGAGAAGTAACTGAACATTCAAGCCAGAGGCCGCAGGTAGCAAAAACTGATAACATTGAAGTGATGACAGGAAAAGACAATCCAGGCATGGATCAGGGCCTCCATTCAAGAGGATATACAACTACATTTCAGTGTAGGCGAAATCAGATTGGGCCTTTCAATGAAGAAGCTCTCTGGGGAGTAAAAGTAACATTGCGAGGCCTCCGACGTGCAGGGGTCCAAATCTTCCCGGGGGTGGAGAGAGGTCTGGGTAGTGTTGGTTGCGGTATCAAATCCTCTTCAGGAATGGGGGGAAGACCTAGGCTTCTGATGAAAGGGTCACATTCCTGCAAGTCTCTCAGAGAGTGTTGTAAGCCATCCATAGTTACAGTGAGACGGAAGGGGAAACCCCAGCGATAGAGAACTTGGTGATTTTGTAAATGAGCTGTGACAGGTTTCAAGGCACGGCGTTTAGCCAGAGTGATGGGGGATAAATCACTAAAAAGCTGAATTTTTGCTCCCTTGAAATCAATTCTTGATCTGTTGCGGGTGGTGATGGTCAGGGCCTCTTTGCTTTCATAGAAATGGAAGCGTACTATTATATCTCTGGGGTTCGCACCCTGGGGAGGTTTAGGAGCCAGGGACCTGTGTGCCCTGTCAAGCCGCCAGTCTATATCTGGTATGTCAGGGGCTAGGTGGATGAACAAGGCTAGCAAATATGAACGGATGTCTTTGTCAATAATTGATTCCGGGACCCCACGGATTCGCAGGTTCTGTCTCCGTGCCCTGTTCTCGAGATCTTCCTGTTGTAATTGTAACTGCGTCACTGCGTTTTTCAGGGAAGCATTCTCGTCTTCTATGACATGAACATAGTTGATCATATCATCGAATTTAGTCTCTAAAGTGTCTGTACGTTCCCCTAGGTGGTCTATCTCCCCTCTGAGCTCGTGGGCTAATTTGCTTACCGCCTTAGTAATGTTGTCCGTGAGGCCTTGAAGCAAGGCCTGAAGCCGGAGATCGAGTACTTCCACAGTCACTAGGGCTGTCATCGGAGGCTGTAATGAGGTCTTCGGGTGTTGTGGCTACTGCTCGGGTAGAGTAGAGGAGAGATCTCCTAATAGAGTTGCGTCCGGGATCTCCTCCGCGGTCGTCAGATTACTTGAGGCCTATACGCGAAGCAATCCATGAGGAGGGAAAGATTGGATGCGGCCTGCGGCGCGGTCGTCTTATAGAAGCGTCGCTGATCTCCAATCTTACCCATAAACGGGTTCAATCGATGGCTTAGTAGTTCCCGGAGCTATTAAGATTGCTCCTGAAGCGAAAGGTGCGGATGTAGCGTAGCGGGAGTCACGAAAGGACGGGATGAAGCCGGAGCTCTGGTCCTAAGCGTCCGCCATCTTCACGAGCCGCGCATGCGCCCCGACCCTGTGTATTTGTACTGATAAGTTAACAGAGGGGAGTTCAGGGGCAGTTGACAAAAATTCCCAACTGCTCCTAAACGTCCGTTTACCAGCAGCAATGTACATAAGACCT
Organism: Rana muscosa; assembly: GCA_029206835.1. Classification (NCBI taxonomy): domain Eukaryota; kingdom Metazoa; phylum Chordata; class Amphibia; order Anura; family Ranidae; genus Rana; species Rana muscosa. The sequence continues at coordinate 1,029,002,652 of CM055117.1, forward strand.
TAGGCTCCATTCACACCTGAGTGATTTGGATCGCGGACAGAATCGCTGTGATTCTGCTCCCAATTCCAGAATAGGGGCAAAACGTGGGACACGTTTGCAATGTCATTATTTTTTAAATGGCACCCTAAACGTGGTGTGATTTTGCCGTGATTGTAGAGCGACAAAACGTGCTACAATCGTGGCAAAATTTGCAACCGCAAACACTCCTGGCTCTGTACCAAGATTTGGTACGTGAGCTTCTTTGGAGCATTTTTGGAGCGAAGGGAGGCCTGTTTACATGAATGGTGTCGCTCCAAAATGCTCCACTAACAAACAAAAGCTAGAAAAAAACGCAGTGCATTGGGGGTGACTTTTGCGATGACTAGCAAAGCAGCACATCAATGGACCTAATGTGCCCTACCACACAGTTGTATGAATGGGCCCAGAACTTTGAAGAATTTGTTCATAGTAAATATAACTACAGCGGTGAGTGAAGGCTTATATTAATGCTTATTTACTACTCAAGAATATATAATTACAACCCCAATTCCAAACAAGTTGGGACGCTGTGTAAAATCTACATATATAATCTAAAAACAGAATGCAAAGATTTGCAAATCTAAAACCCATATTTTATTCACAATTCAATTTTAGGGGGGAAAAAGGGTAATTTTTTAATTGATGGCAGCATCACATCTCTAAAAAGTTGAGATAGGGCCATGTCTACTGCAGTGTAGCATCCTCTCTTATTTTAACAACATTCTTGCCTGATATAGGATTCTAACTGCTAAACATTCTTGGGTCTTCTTTGTCATATTTTTCATCTCAAGATGCACCAAATATTTTAAACCGATGAAAGGTCTGGACTGCATACAGGCTAGTTAAGCTCCCAGACTCTTCTAATATCAAGCCATGCTGTTGTCATAGATGTAGTATGCGGTTTAGCATTGTCCTGCTGAAATATGCAAGGCCTTCCCTGAAAAAGTTGTCATCTGGATGGGAGCATATGCTGCTCTAAAACCTGGATATATCTTTCATCACTAATGCACCCCCATACCATCAGAGATGCAGGCTTTTGAACTGAGCGCTGAAAACAAGCTGGAAAGGTCCCTCACCTCTTTATTCTGGAGGACACTGCACCCACGGTTACCAAAAAAAATTACAAAGTTACATTCATCTGACCACTGAACAGTTTTCCATTTTGCAACAATGATTTTAAATGAGCTTTGAGAAGAAGGTGGCATTTCTGGATCATGCTCAGATATGGCTTCATCTTTGCATGATAGAGCATTACCTTGCATTTTTGGATGGCACGATGAACTGTGTTCACAGACAGTGATTTTTGGAAGTATTCCTTAGCCCATGCACTGATGTCCTTCACATAAAAATGTCTGTTTTAAAGCAGTGCCATCTTAGGGCCCAAATATTACGGGCATCCAATATTGCGTTTCACCCTTGTCCCTTGGGCACATAGATTTCTCCAGATTCTCTGAATCTTTTGATATTATGTACTGTAGATGATAATATATTTAAAGTCTTTGCAATTTTACGCTGAGGAACATTATTATGAAACTGTTCAACAATTTCGCAGCTTTTCACAGATTGATGAACCTCTGCCCATCTTTACTTCTGAGACACTCTGACCCAGCCCTTTCATGTTAGTACCACTTATTTTGCCGGCTTTTTGTTGAGACGTGTTTCTGCCATCAGCTTCAAAATAAGCTTATTTTTTATTTCTTAAAATGGTCCATTTTTTCAGTTTAAACATTTGAGGCTTTCTATTTCCTACTGTGTAGAAAATAGGATTTTTTTGTACTCACCTTAAAATCTTTTTCTCTGACGTCCATGGACTGACACAGCATCTTCATTCTTGACAAATTGGGTTATGTTCCTGCTCATAGGAAAAGACTAGGCAGAATGTTAGATGTTTTAACATTCCATTACCAGAGCTGAACAGCCCAGCCCAGGGCGCGGTCCCTCGGGAGAAGGAACATAACCCACTTTGTCAAGAATGAAGATGCTGTGTCAGTCCATGGACGGAAAGAGAAATAAGGGTTTATGAGATTTGCAAATCACTGCATTGTATTTTTCTGTAGATTTTACACAGCGTTCCAAATTTTTTGGGATTGGGGTTGTATTTTGATTTTCCATCACCTGGCTTTAGCTCTATTTGAGGTTTACCGGTAGTTATAGTTTCAGGAGCTAGGGTAAACGGCCTAAAAAGGTGGCCGAGTGTATATTTTGGGCGATTAACCACTTAAGCCCCGGGAAAATGTGCCCCCTTAATGACCAGGCCATTTTTTGCGATTTGGCACTGCGTCATTTTAACTGACAATTTGTACAAAAACAAAATTTATGTCCTTTTTTTCCCCCCCACAAATAGAGCTTTCTTTTGGTGGCATTTGATCACCTCTGCGGTTTTAACAAAAAAACAGCAACAATTCTTAAAAAAAAAAAAAATATGTTTTACATTTTGCTATAATAAATATCCCCCAAAATGTAAAAAAAAAAAAAAATTTTACCAGTTTAGGCCAATATGTAAAATTCTACATATTTTTGGTAAAAAAAAAAAAAATATCGCAATAAGAGTATATTCATTGGTTTGCGCAAAAGTTGAAGCGTCTACAAAATAGGGGCTATATTTACTGCATTTTTATTATTTCATTTTTTTACTAGTAATGGTGGTGATCTGCGATTTTTATTAGGACTGCGACATTGTGGCGGACAGATCGGACACTTTTGGCACATTTTTGGGACCACTGACATTTATACAGTGATCAGTGCTATAAAAATGCACTGATTACTGTATAAATGACATTGGCAAGGAAGGGGTTAACAGTAGGGGTGATGAAGGGGTTAACTGTGTGTCGTAGGAAGTGATTCTAACTGTGGGGGGGATGGGACTGCCTGGGTGAGGAGACCGATCCTTATTCATACTTAGTATGAACAACAGATCAGTCTCCTCTCCCCTGACAGCACGGTGAGCTGTCTGTTTACATTCACAGATCTCAGTTCTGTCTCTGTGTGGAGTGATCGCGGGTGCCCGGCGGTCATCGCTACCATCGGGCACGCGCATCGTCTCCGGCGGCGGGCACCCTAGTGGTCTGAATGGGAGCCTACGTATAGCTACGATGGTTCGCCACTGTCCCCTCGGACCACTCTGTTTCTGGCAGTATCAGCATCACAGGCTGTGCAAGTAATAGCAGGCCTATCAGACAGAACTCAAAATGAAAAAGGGATAGGAACTGCCGTTGTTGCAAGAAAATGATTAATGCAGATGGATGGCCTTGATCTCATTTACACACTGTAGCGTTCTCAATGAGAGTTTTCCCTTCTCCATCAGTTCATTATTTTCCCCTAGTGTATATAAAGCACAAATTTATACTACAGTTGCTGCAAATCCCATTTGAGCTGAACGCATCATTTTATGCACGCTTTTCATATGAAAACAGTTCTGTTTACGTGTTTATTTTGCTGGCCTGCGCATTCAGCACCATGTTAATACAGTGTTCCACTGCTTAGAGAAATACGAGAAACATTTAGAGACAATCAAATATTAACGGTGATAATGCATTATGACAGTTTTATTTAACCATCAATTTTTAATTATTGACACTGAATCACAGCTAAAGAGGTGACTCTCTTTCCTGTTTAGCTCTTTGTATGCATAATTTAGGAGCCGAGTAATGGACTTGCACAAATGTGGGTATTTTGAAACCTGGACTTTTCAATTATGTACGTAAGAGTAAACCGAAATGCATTGCCCAGTAAACTGGCATCCATATTTATAACATGTTTGTGTAAATAGATATAGAATACTCCTATAGTATAGTATACACCAGTCAAACCTGCAAATTAAACTTTGAGGTGGACACCGTGGGTGCTTTTTAATCAGATGCTACTGTAGTGAATAAGTCTGCCCCGATTCCCTATTGTACGTAATCTGGTGATCCTGAAATGTACGCACCGGAGAGGAGGGAAAATCCTTTTTTGCTGTGTCTCGCATGTTTAATGACTGAAAAAGAAGCGCCAACACTAAATTTCTTACAACATCAAATCACGATTCTTTCTGCCTTAAACCAAATTTAAGCATAGTTCCTGGAAAGCATAAATAGCTAAATTATTGCTCTCACATGCTGACCGGAATTCCTCTTTAGGCTGGGTTCACACCTCCGACAGATGCGGTTTGCAGCAGGGGTCCGGTGCGTCCCTGTTCTCCGTTTCAGGGATGAATCAGAGCAGAATATTTGCCTAAATTCAGCCCTGAAACAGAGCTAAAGATGCACAGCATCCCTGTGTAAGCCGCTCCGCAGACGCAACGGAGATATGTGAAAAGGCTCCATACAGAGCCAGTCACAACCTCCTGCCATTCAAATTTGATGCGGGGAAAACCTGCATCCAATTCGCGTATGTGTGAACCCAGCCTTAAAGTGCATTTACCCCATTGGTCCACCAAAGATGACAATGGAGTCATACGCCCGATCTTTGTACTTCAGTAGCTGGCAGCTCCAACTGACTGCATAAGAATAGATGGAGCTTCAGCTATGACTTACAGGAATGTAAATATCTGAATGCTGCACATACCTGCTGTGTGTACAAGTGTCGGCAAAAAACAACTTGATATGCTGTATGTAAAAAGCTCAGCTCACCCCTATATCACAGCTCTCAGGCTTTGGTGCAGGTTTCTCAAGAATCAAGAGCTGGATTGTGGGAGGTAGAGAAGAATAATCTAGTGTGTTCTAAGTTCAGAATAATTATTTTTCCTAAAAGCCATTTAAGGAGGTGGGGAGACATAGTGAGGGTAAGTGCAGGTATATTATGCTGTCTGCTGTATAAAAAGTGAAAAAAGGGGGGGAAATACTGTGCCAACCTCAAGTGATAATGAATGTGAAAAACTAGCAGCAGACACAACAACCAGACAAGATGTGTGAAAATTATATATATAAAGTGTGGCGCTGAAGTAAATAGGAATCCTATCCTATTATGAGTGGACTCAAAGTACCATACATCAAGCTGGGAAGCTCAATGTTAGAGTGTGAACCTCAATAATGAAAAAATGTCATCCATTCATGGTGAGATAAAGACATAAAATCATAAACTGAATACAAACGTATTCTATAAGTGATCATGAATTCTGTAGAAAAACAAATCAGTGATGTAAAATAACCCAAAGTGAAAAAATCATGATAATAAATCACCTAGAGAAAAAACATATAAATAAAAGTCCGCAGAGTTCAGTCATGCTTGACTCTGAAATGTCCTTCAATGGGCACCAAAGCTAAAAACCACATCTAATACACATCACATATATAGATTGATGGAGATCTTGTCCCAAATAATTCATTAGAGTGGACACAATAGGATATACGTTCTGGATACAACACCGGGGAGTGCCTTCACCGTTGGACCAGTGGGGAAAGTAATGAATACTCTTACCGAGCGTTGTGGACCCAGCTCACCGTATGGCGGTGGATCTATCGAGCTTGTGTCCGCTTTCAGGGACTCACAAATGGAAATCCAAGGCTGTTGTCCTCTCCCAACGGGCAGCGCTTTTCAGCCGTGACACCTGCTCCAAGTGTGAAGAAGTCAGCATATAGAAACCAAATCTCCAAATGTGGATGGCATCAAACATGGAAATAAAAAACGGGAAGAGATCCTCCACATAGTGTAAATCCAAAATATGGAATTTATTTAAAAATTCCATAAAAAAGTTCAAACAAACGAACCAAAAAAGCATCAGAAATAGTAGATTCAAAAGTGCGTGGGATGAGCAACAGGGGCTGGCATGGAAATCCGACGCGTTTCGTCTGCAAAAGACATCAACTGGGGTACACCTGTTGTATAAAAGTTACATTACTTTTCTGGATCTGACCAAAATTTTAAGAAGTACAGCCATACCGCGTTTGGCTGTACTTCTATGTATCACTCCTGTGACCCATTTTCAGCTGACAGCAGGCTAAAGTTTGCTGTCAGCTGATATCACTCCGCTGGTCCACGTTACATAGGTAACATGTGTGGTGTTTGGTAGGGGGCACTGTGCCTAATATTTGAATGGAGCCCTACATAAAATGTTGTTGTGAACAAAATAATTTTGACTACAATATATATAAAAAACAATGTATAAATTTGAATCAATGTAAAAATTATAATCGCGAGTAGTCCATATTCTTCAGTGAACTGTCCAAAAACGTGATTAATTCAATCCGTGAATAATGATATCCTTCACCGCTTAATAGACATCCAATGACACACAATGTGCTCAAATAAGTAGACCTGCACACCAGACAGCCATGACCTCTTTAGCTAAAAAGAAGGTCAGAAAGCGCTTGTGCTGCAATTTTGCAGCCTGGCGTGGAATCACGAACCTTTCCAAACTGCACTCTCCTCTCCACCTCAGCAGATGTATGGAATGAGAAAAAATAAATAGAAACCAATAGCGCAATATTGCTTAGTTTATTAAAACAACAAGAAAAAAATAATAATAATAATAATAATGTGGTTGCATAAGTGTGCACACCCTCTTCTAATTGGGGATGTCTCTGTGTTCAGAATTAAACAATCACATTCAAACTCATGTTAAATAGCAGTCAGTACGAACTTCCGGCCGGATGTGATCGAGGCAGCACACTGCACTCTGCAGCTCCGCTACTCCTGTTAAACCTCCGCTATTTTGAGGCTTCGGTTTCTGCCCTGGCTTGGACATTAGACAAGGGAGTGTGTCCTGCACCTGGCGATGCCATCAGCTGCCTCAAAGAAGAACTATAAGGCACGCACGGACCAGCACCAGACTCGTTCCATTAAGGCTGGCCCCACCCCCGCCATCTTGTCTTCCCCGCAGAAGGGACAGCGCGCCAAATCTGCAGCTGCTAAGATGGCACAGGCCGCGGAGGAAATGGATGCTACGCTGGAGCCATCTCCAGTAGTGGACACTGAGGCCATAACTAAGCCGATTCTGGAGGCTATCAGCGCTAGTAAAGCTGAGCTGATGGGACGTATTGACCACCTCTCCTCTGAATGCAACCTCATTAGGCACGATCTGGACAAGATCCGGGGGCCGCCTGACTACGGTGGAAACGCGGGTATCTGATGTGGAGGATGTGTCCCATAATCATGGAGCCCAGATAGCTGAACTAAGGGACTAGGTCAGGGCCTTGCAACACAGGGCCATTGACGCTGAAGACCGCTAAAGGATAAATAATATCCGGGTGGTGGGGCTTCCTGAGGGGGCCGAAGGAGACAGGCCTGCTCTGTTCGCAGAAGGCTTCTTCAAAAACCTACTATCCTTACAAGATTTGCCTCCTACCTACGTTGTGGAGAGAACGCACAGAGTCCCTACTGGCAACAGGGCCCCGGGTGCCTTTCCAATGCCTTTCCTGGTTCGCTTTCTGAACTTCCGCGACAGGGATTTGATTCTGACCCAAGCGAGGAAACTTCAAGAGCTACGACATGATAATGCGCGGGTCATGCGCTTCCCGGATTTCTCGGTGGCCACGCAGCAGAAACGACGATCTTTTAATGAGGTCAGGAGACGCCTGAGGGAGAAGGAAATCAAGTATAGCATGCTTTACCCTAGCAAGCTCAGGATCCAATACAAGGGGTCGGTAAAATTCTTTGAGCACCCAGAAGAAGCCTGTGAATGGATGGATAAAGAATTCTAGCTTCCCGTGTCCTGCTGGCGAAAGTGTATCTGGAACTGGTATGTTTGTACTTGCCTCATCTATACTTCTGACCCGGCTCACCGAGCTTTCAAGGGGTCTTATACTTTTGGCAGTTTTTCTGCCATGTTTGTGTTGGGGTGACGATCTTCCCTACACCTCTGACAGTGGACCGCCTGTGGTTTGTCATTTTCTACCATTTCCCCCTTTGATTGGTCATGCTCACTGATGCAGCTTTGAGGGTTGGGGGGAGGGGGGTTTGTGGGGGAGAAGGGTGCTGTGGTTCTCAGGCTGAACCAAAAAACTATGGCAAATTCATCTTTTTGCCCCCTTTTTCTTTTAATTTTATTTTCTGGCTATTTTTTTGCATTTACTTATTGTACCACGTGTCCAGAGCACTCCCTTGTGTAGAGTGGCCTCACTTTTCCTCTGATGGAGCGTGCAGAGGCTGAACAGAACTACCTACGGAACTGCTGAACTTTCGATTGCTGCGGCGGGATGTTACCGCCTTTTTTTTGGTTTAGAGATTAAGCTATATGCCGAACTGGGTTTGTTTGTTTCTGGTATAAAAGCAAGGGTGGGTTTTTCTCGAGTCACAGCTCGATCTTGGGGTTTTTGTGTTGATTTCGTTTTCCTAATAGTCAAGATGTATATTTTACTTGGGGGTAGGTCATATTCCTGTGGTCAATATTAGACAAGGCAAATGGTGATGGCGGATGATATTCGGATAGTGTCTTGGAATGTCCGAGGCCTTAACCACAAACTTAAGAGGGCCTCAGTATTCCAATACTTGAAACAGTATCGCCCACATGTCGTTTTCCTGCAGGAGACACACCTTGATGGTAGCAGGGTCCTTTCTTTGCGTAAACCATGGATCCAAAGGGCTATGCACTCCACCTACTCTACATTTGCTAGGAGGGGTCTCTATTCTATTTAGTAGAACTATGCCCTGCACGATCCATCAGGTGCTCTCTGACCCGGGAGGATGTGGCGGTAGTCATGGAAGTTTATCATAAGACAATGCTGGTGGTTAATATTTATGTGCCCCCCCCCCCCATTTCAGGTGAAATTGCTATATGATATATTGTCGAGAGCTGCACCATATGCTCACCTCCCTATGGTCTTGTTGGGAGATTTCAATGCTGTTCTTGATGCGGCATTGGACTCCTCCAACCCGGGCAGGGGGGGATCTGCGGACCTGAATAGTCGGATGTCAGTGGCGGGGCTTAAGGAATTATGGCGGTGGAAACACCCTACTGACAGGTGCTTTTCGCATGTGTCGACTACACAGAGGTCCGCGGCTAGGATTGACCTGGCCTTTGGGAATGCTCTCCTGCTGCCATATGTCAAAGCTGTGGCCTACCTGGCTGGAGGTCTGTCGCATCACAACCCCCTTGCTGTTACTCTGATATTTGAGTCGGGAGCTAGGGGGGGGGGGGTTTCAGCTCTCACCCAGTTGGTTACAACATGGGCAGGTCTCTGCTCAGCTATAGGTGGCCATGCAGTCGTATTGGTCTTCTAATGCTGATACAGCGAATCCTCAGGTGGTATGGGATGCCTTTAAGGCAGTGACATGGGGGGACTGTATTTCGGTCATTAAGACTGCTCGGGCGCAGGATAGTGAGGAGACTGAGCGTTTGCAGCTGCGGGAACGGGAGTGCGCGAAGGCCCATGCGGACTCCCCCACGGGAGCCTCATATGCGGCCTTGCTGGAGGCGCAACGTACTCTCGCCTTACATTTTACGGGAGTCTCGTTCAGAGTTGGCAAAGAGGACACACAGTATTTGCGGAGGGGGACAAAAACGGGAAGCTCTTGGCCATGCTGGTGGCTGACTTTCACCCGCCTACCAGTATCCCGGTTATTAGAGACCAGGGGGGTAGTTTAGTTGGAGAACCCGGACTTATTATGCATGAGTTTGTCATGTTTTACCCCTCCCTGTACTCCCCCATTCCATCTTATAATCATTCAGTGCTAGACTTCCTTTTGGGTGACTTGCTCATGCCGAGACATTCGGAGGATGACATGACTGCCCTAGATGCCAAAATTACGACTCAGGAAATCCAGCGGGCGATTTTTACGTTCCCCCCGAATAAGGCCCCTGGCCCGGATTGCCTCCCTGCCGATTTCTATAAAGCTAATGTTGAACTACTGGCCCCTAGATTTAATTTACTTTTGGAATATTGCCATGAACATGATACCTTGCCGGACTCTATGCTAGAGGCTTACATGGTTCTGTTATTGAAACCAGGAAAGGACCCGAAGGACTGCGCATCGTATAGGCCAATAGCTCTTTTGAACATGGACCTGAAAATTCTGACCAAGATGGCTCTCAGATTAGCGACTATACTCCCCTCTATTATCAACATAGATCAAACGGGTTTTATGCCAGGCAAGTCGACCGACATGAATCTTAGGAGACTTTTCAGCCACTTACAGATTCATTCCCGGGATGCTGGATCTAGAGTGGTAGTCTCTATAGACTTTGAGAAGGCTTTCGATTCTGTGGATTGGATGTATATGTTCAAAGTCTTGGAGGTGGGGTTTGGCCCTCAGTTCAAGAAGTGGGTGTCCATGCTTTACAGACGTCCGAAGGCAGCTGTTAGGCTGGGATCCGCCATTTCTGATTTTTTTGCGGTGGGGAGGGGCACTCGGCAGGGATGTCCATTGTCCCCTTTTTTGTTTGCCCTTGCCCTAGAGCCTCTGGCGGTTGCACTTAGGTCCTCCACTGAAATACGATCCGTCCGGGTGGGTTCCATTGAGGAGTCCCTGCCATTATATGCAGATGATATGCTGCTTTTTCTTGACGACCCAGGGGACTCCTTAAGAGCTGCTCTGGGGATCATTGACCACTTTGCCTCTTTTTCTGGACTAAAAGTAAATTGGGGTAAATCCTCTATTTTGCCCATAGCTGCTGGGGCCAGGGATAAGGCTGACCCGGACTTGCCGCTAAAGTGGGTTACTTCCCTCAAATACCTGGGAGTTCAGGTTACTGCGAATGTACAGGACTATATTCCCCTCAATTTACAACCGTTGACAACGCTGCTGAAGCAAAAGGTACAGACATGGGCGAGGCTCCCCCTGTCCCTGACAGGCTGAATTAGTCTGCTGAAAATTAAGTTTCTCCCTGTCATCCTGTATTTCCTAAGACACGCACCTGTCTGGGTTCCGAAATCCTATTTTCGGAAAATAGACAGTATCATCTCGTCCTTTATATGGTCGCCTAAGTCTCCTAGAATTGGTCTGAAGGTATTACAGGAACTGGGGGAATGCAGGGGGTTTGGCTCTGCCGGACTGGCAAAAATACTATCTAGCAGGCCAAATGGTTTTTGCCCGTAGGTGGTTAATGGCAGATGATGGGGACGCAGCTACGGTACTGGAGTCAGCCCATCTGGGGTCGTATGACAGCCTTAGATTTGCCTCGTTTAGGGGCCTCAGATCTGACTTACCCTTGACACTAACAATGAAAGCCACGATTAAGGCATGGGGGATAGTGGTGAAATTGGCATGCCCCAGCTATGGGGGGGGTGTCGCCAACGACCCCTATATGAATGAACCCATCCTTACCTCAGTTCTACAACTTACCGGATCCTATGATTTGGGTGGTTAAGGGTTTTAAGATGTTGAGGGACATTACGAGTTATAGTGAGCTGTTGACCTTCGCCCAATTGCAATCAAGACAGGATCTTCCCAATTCGTACTTATTTAGATTCTTGCAGGTCAGACATGCTTTTCAGGCGCAGTTTCGGGAGGTGAGAGTGGAATCCTTGCCCTCAGCTCTTGAAGCTCTGTTGTCAAGTGAAGACTTGGCCAAGCCTCTCTCGGCAACGTATAAAGAATTTTTTAAGGTGACTCCACGGGCACCCACCAGGTGCAGGGAGAAGTGGGTGGAGGAGGTTCCTGAGGTGCAGGGGGAGGACTGGGATGATTTATGGACAGCGAGGGATAGGTTGATCAGCGAGGGATAGGTTGATCCAATTCAAATTCTTGCACAAAAGTTACAATACCCCGGCCAGGCTGGCCAAGATTTTCCCTGCGGCCTCGGCTGAGTGTTGGAGATGTTCTCATGCACCTGCGGATGCTAACCACATTTTCTGGCACTGCCCTCTGGTACAGAGACTCTGGGCGGACATTACATCTTGTCTTTCTTACCTACTCTCAGTACCGATACCATTAAATGTCAGGGTCTGTCTGCTGGGCCTGGTGGATGATGTGGTACCTTCACTTGCTATGCGGACTATGCTGAGTGTCCTTCTCTTCTACGGAAGAAAGGTTATTTTGCTGGCCTGGAAAAAGCCGGGAGCACCGAGTATCGCCGCCTGGAAGGGCCTGGTGAACTCCATGCTCCCCTATTACAAAGCTACTTATGAGGCCAGGGGCTGTATGAAAAAGTTTGATAAAGTTTGGCAGGCACGGTTTAATTCTAGTGATACAGTGGGATGATGAGTGATCCAGGATAGCCTTTACCGATGGAAACGTATTTCGATGTTTTGTAGGGGTTTTCATCAATGCTAACATACCTGATTTGGGACCTTTCCCCAACAGCCATTAACGACCTGTATATACAAGCTGACTGTTACTAAGTATAGGGGAAGGAAAACTGACGGATCCTCTTATTTTGTCGAGCTGTGACTCTTGGGAGGGGGGGAGGGGGGGGCGTTAGTTAGTTGATCTTTGTTAGATAGGGCATTGGGCCATATAGGCCATGTATGGATGGTGTCCGAGTGACATGTCCAATTAATGTATGTTATGCATATGCAAAAACCAATAAATAGAATAAAAAAATAAAAAAATAGCAGTCAGTACACACCTGCCATCATTTAAAGTGCCTCTGATTAACCCCAAATAAATTTCAGCTGTTCTGGTAGGTCATTCCTGACAATTCTTTAGTTGCATCCTACAGCAAAAGCCATGGTCCACAGAGAGCGTCCAAAGCATCAGAGGGATTTCATTGTTAAAAGGTATCAGTCAGGAGAAGGGTAAAAAAGAATTTCCGAGGCATTAGATATACCACGGAACACAGTGAAGACAGTCATCATCAAGTGGAGAAAATATGGCACAACAGTGACATTACAAAGAACTGGACGTCCCTCCAAAATTGATGAAAAGATGAGAAGAAAACTGGTCATGGAGGCTGCAAAGAGGCCTACAGCAACATTAAAGGGGCTGCAGGAATATCTGGCAAGTACTGGCTGTGTGGTACATGTGACAACAATCTCCCATATTCATCATATGTCTGGGCTATGGGGTAGAGTGGCAAGACGGAACCCTTTTCTTCCGAAAAGAAACATCCAAGCACAGCTAAATCTTACAAAAACACATCTGAAGTCTCCCAAAAGCATGAGGGAAAATGTGTTATGGTCTGATGAAACCAAGGTTGAACTTTTAGGCCATAGGCCTCGTACACACGAACGAGTTTCTCGGCAAAAACCAGCAAGAAACTTGCTGGCAGAGATTTCTTGCCGAGAAATTCGTTCGTGTGTATGGTTTCTCGTCAAGAAAAGCGACAAGAATCTCGACGAGAAAATAGAGAACCTGCTCTCTATTTTCTCGTCGAGATTCTCGTCAGCCTGTTTCTCGATGAGAAAAGTGAGTGTGTGTACACTTACCTGTCCTCCGGGAAGCCCGCGCATGTTCGAAATGAATTCGACGCATGCGCGGTAGCTTCCTAGGCATACGTAGGGTATACCAAGATGGCGGCGACGGCATCGAATGTGACGAGCGCATGCTCGTCGTAGTCGATGACGTCACCGCGTACGCTCCATTCAAAGAACCGCGGGTTCTTTGAATCGAGCGTGTGTACACTCGGCCGGGACAAGTTTCTTGTCCAAGAATCTCGTCGAAAAAGACATGTTTTTTTCGACGAGAATCTCGGCCGTGTGTACGAGGCTTCAATTCCAAAAGATATGTTTGGCGCAAAAACACTGCACATAACCAAAGAAGCATGGTGGTGGCAGCATCATGCTTTGGGGCTGTTTTTCTTTAGCTGGAACACGTGAGGGAATTATGAACAGTTCCAAATACCAGTCAATATTGGCACAAAACCTTCAGGCTTCTGCTAGAAAGCTAAACATGAAGAGGAACTAACTTCATCTTTTAGCATGACAAAGACCCAAAGCATACATCCAAATCAACAAAGGAATGGCTTTACCAGAACATTTAAGATTTGGAATGGCCCAGCCACAGCCCAGACTTGAATCCAATTGAAAATCTGTGGCGTGATCTGAAGAAAGCAGGAGATGTCCTCGCAATCTGACAGATTTGGGAGTGTTTTTGCAAAGAAGAGTGGGCAAATATTGCCAAGTCAAGATGTGCCATGCTGATAGACTCATACCCAAAAAGACTGAGTGCTGTAATAAACTCAAAAGGTGCCTCAACAAAGTATTTGTTTAACCAGTTGCCGCTCACCCACCGTCAAATGAGGGTGGTGCGGCTCTCGTTCTGGGTGGATGTCATATGACGTCGGCCAATTCAAACAGGGTAACCGCGCGATCGGGTGCGCGCAGCCCTGCACTGTCGGTGGTGGTGTGTCATCGAGACCCAGCATGTTACCGACGGGGGTAAACAGCCATTGGGCATGGCTGTTTATCACGTAATCGACCGTGATCACGTCACGGCCGAACACAGATGGTACTGCCCACATGAAAATGGCACATGCACACGATTGGGTGCGCACTGCGCAGACATGTCGGTGGCGTGTTTCCAGGAACACTGCTCGTCACCGTGCATGGTAAAAACCCAATGGCTGTAAACCATTCACAGCAATCACAAAATGTAAACACAGACCGGTAACTAGCTGTTACCGGCTCTTCCCTCCTCACACACTGTTTCCAGTGTGCAGAGAGAAGAGCCAGGGATCAGTGAGTTACCGATCTGTGTGTTGTAGTATACTGCACAAACATCACACAATAAAGCAAACCTATCACCCCCCCCCCCCATTCCACCTGTCACCCAACAGTCACCACATTAGTGCTTATAAAAGTGTACCTGTCACCCATCAGTGGCCATAAAGTGCACCTGTCACTGTCGGAGACTGCCATCAGTGACCGTCAGCGGTGCACCTGTCACCCATCTGTGACCTACGCCTGTCACTCATCGGTGACCCATCGGTGACCCCCATCTATCACCTATCAGTCCCATAAAGTTCACTCATCACCATCAGAGACTGCCATCAGTGACCATTGCCTGTCACCTGTCACCCATCAGTGAACGTAACTAGGGATAAGCTCCGGCGTGTTCGCATTGAACACGTGCAGAGCCTGCCAGAAAGTCTGCACCACGCTGCGCTAATGACAGGCAGGGAGACATTTCCCGATGCTCGGCTGCAGAGATCGGGAAATGTCTCCCTGGCTGTGACTAGCGCAGCACGGTGCCGACTTCCTGGCGAACACGCCGGAGCTCATCCCTAAACGTAACCTGCCACCCATCTGTCACCCATCACACATTCCATCAGTAACCGTCACCTGCCACCCTTTATACAGCCCATCTGTGACCATCACCTGTCACCCTTCGCACAGCCCATCAGTGACCATCACCTGCCACCTGTCGCACAGCCCATCAGTGACCGTCACCTGCCACCCATCGCACAGCCCATCAGTGACTGTCACCTGTCACCCGTCGCACAGCCCATCAGCAAAATGTCCAAAAAAGTTTATAGCAGTGAGGAGGCGTTCCTGATCCTCTCCATGAGTGATGAGACCAGCGTGGAGTTCTCATCAGATTCAAATTACAATTCCTATTCTGAATCAAATTCAGCATTTGAACCGATCAATAGTAGTGGACCGGCAAATGAATCAGAGGAAGAATGGGTCCTTCCTAAAAGGGCACGGCTCTCTGGAAACCAGGCAGCCGCCAGCAATAGACCCCAGGATCAAATTCCCAGGCCTAGTTCCAGCGCTGCCACCAGCGATAGACCTCAAGAATAAATGCCCAGGCCCAGTATCAGGGCTGCCGCCAGGGAAAGACCCAGAGAACAAATGCCCAGGCCCAATACCAGCGCTGCCGCCAGCAAAAGACCCCAAAAAAATGCCTAGTTCCAGCGCTGCAGCATCACGCCCAGTACCAGCACAGGAACTTCAAATCCCCCAACTACCAGCCAGCACTGGAGTGTCACGTCCCCCAAGAGCCAGGGCCACTACATACCTCCCAGATGGTCTTGCCAACCCAACGTGGCTGCCTTCCGGCTCGGGATCAGCAAGTATTCCTCCTTTCATTGTGCAGCCAGGTGTGCAGGCCAATACCCCAAATTTCACAGAAATTGATTATTTTTATCTATTTTTGTCCTACACTTTTCTGCAATGTATCGTGGACCAGACCAATCTATATGCCCAGCAGCATATTACCTACAATCCCCAATCATCATATACCCATCCATTTGAGTGCAGAGATTTGACTCCAGACTTAGAATTGTTTATGGGCCTCACCATAAACATGGGGCTTAAAAAAAAAATGAAGGACATGCCTACTGGTCCACCAACCCCATGCCTATTTTTTCTGCCGTAATGTCCAGTTCCCAATATGAGATGATTATGCGCTTCCTTCATTTCAGCGACAACACCCAGTGCCCTCCCCGAAATCATCCAAATTATGATAATTACTTCAAATTCACCCACTCATAATTTTTTTTTTTTTACGCCAAAGATTTGCAGAACTCTATGTCCCCGATCAACATATATGTGTAGATGAGTCCCTGATACCCATTTAATGCCAACTAGGAATAAAACAATATATTCCTAGCAAAAGGGCCAGATACGGAGTAATATTTTATAAGCTTTACGAGAGAGTCACGGGATATCTGTATGCGTTCTGCATATATGAAGGATGAGATTCCCAGCTCCAGCTCCCTCAGTGCCCGACCTACATGAGCACAACTGGAAAAATTGCATGGGACCTGGATAACTGTTACACCAGCCTGCCCCTTTTCAAACACCTATACCTCGCAAAAACCCTGGCCTGCGGAACCTCCAGAAAGAACAGGAAGGGCTTCCACAATCTCTGGTGAACAAAAAACAGCGAAAGGGAGAAAAAGTAACTTTGAAAAGCAACAAAGTGCTGGACTTGAGGTGGAAGGATAGCAGGAATGTGTACAGTATCTCATAAAAGTGAGCACACCCCTCACATTTTTCTAAATATTTTATTATATCTTTTCATGTGACAACACTGAAGAAATAAGCGTACATATTCGCCAGCACACCATGGATCGTCAACTTTCGCATGCCTGACAAAGGGGTCCTGCGTGGCTCTGAAATGTTGCACTTTCCTTTGTGATGTGATCTCTTTCATTAAAACTTTTTGGACGAAAATCTTCGATCCATGGTGTACTGGCAAATACGTACGCTTGTTTGATGTTTCCAGGACCCAATTGGTAATCGCTGCAGCACCCACCATTTTATGAGCCATATCTAACAGGAACGTGTGCAATGGGAATATTGATCAGACTGTAACACTGAAGAAATTACACTTTGCTACAATGTAAAGTAGTAAGTGTACAGCTTGTATAAGGCCCCAGTCAGTTTTTCAGGCGGACCTTAACGGACGCTCCATTTACCTCTATGGAGCGACGGATGTCAGCGATTACATGTCCGCTGACATCCGATCCACTCCGATCCGCTAAATGCAGACTGATGGATACCCTACTTTCCATCCGTCTGGCAGGTCGGATGAAAACGGACAAGCGGTCCTTTTTCATCCGATCCCCCATAGAGAAGAACGGAGCTCTGAAAGGTCCATCTCTGCACAGTGAGCAGAGACGGACCTGTCATCTGCCGGCTCAGCGGGGATCAACAGAGCGATCCCTGCTGAGCAAGCGGAGCCCGTCAAAAACAGACAGCCCCGTGTAAAAGGGATGATTTGCTGTTCCCTCAAAATAACTCAACACGCAGTCTAAACCGCTGCAAAACAAAGTGAGTACACCCCTAAGGTTCCACTCAGAACAGGCCTTGCCATGGTCGACCAAAGAAGTTGAGTGCACGTGCTCAGCGTCATATCCAGAGGTTGTCTTTGGGAAATACGTATGAGTGCTGCCGGCATTGCTACAGAGGTTGAAGGGGTGGGGAGACAGCCTGTCAGTGCTCAGACCATACGCCACGCACTGCATTCAAATTGGTCTGCATGGCTGTCTTCCCAGAAGGAAGCCTCTTCTAAAGATGATGCACAAGAAAGCCCGCAGTTTGCTGAAGACAAGCAGACTAAGGAGGTGGATTACTGGAACCGTGTCCTGTGGTCTGATGAGACCAAGATAAACGTATTTGGTTCAGATGGTGCCAAGCGTGTATGGTGGCAACCAGGTGAGGAGTACAAAGACAAGTGTGTCTTGCCTACAGTCAAGCATGGTGGTGGGAGTGTCCTGGTCTGGGGTTGCGTGAGTGCTGCCGGCACTGGGGAGCTACAGTTCATTGAGGGAATCATGAATGCCAACATGTACTGTGACATACTGAAGCAGAGCATGATCCCCTCCCTTTGGAGACTGGGCTGCAGGGCAGAATTCCAACATGATAACGACCCCACACACCTCCAAGACCCCTGCCTTGCTAAAGAAGCTGAGGGTAAAGGTGATGGACTGTCCAAGCATGTCTCCAGACCTAAACCCTATTCAGCATCTGTGGGGCATCCTCAAATGGAGGGTAGAGGTGTGCAAGGTCTCTAACATCAACCAGCTCCGTGATGTCGTCATGGAGGACGACTCCAGTGGCAACAAACCTGTGAAGCTCTGGTAAACTCCATGTCCGAGAGGGTTAAGTCAGTGCTGGAAAATAATGGTGGCCACACAAAATATTGACACTTTGGGCCCAAGTTTGACATTTTCACTTAGGGTTGTACTCACCTTTGTTGCCAGCGGTTTAGACATTAATGACTGTGTTGAGTTATTTTGAGGGGACAGCAAATTTACACTGTTATACAAACTGTATACTCCTTACTTTACATTGTAGCAAAGTGTAATTTCTTTAGTTGTGTCACATGAAAAGATACAATAAAATATCTTTTGTGAGATACAGTACGTGATGTGATGTCCATCATCCATTATGACACTGCAATTGAGGTTCAAAGAAGAAGAGGTCCCATTGATGGGGGGGTGGATTTCAACGACAAAATGCTTCAGCCCTATTTGTCAATAAGGAGGCCCCGTTTCTAGCACTAGAAAATAGCAATTTATCTAATTAATATGGCCATTTATAATGCATACATATTCTACACCAAATTCAAGGAAAGCCCCACCCACTTCTTAAAATTCAAAGAAGTTGTCACGTTCCTTATCTATCAACCACGACCCCCCCCCAGAAAACTTTCGCTCTGATGCTGTTAGCCGACTTCACGCCACTTCCCAGACAACATTCCACCATCTGAAGCAGGCCAAAGACGCCAATAAAGATGTCGCGTATGCAGCAAAAGAGGATTTCGCAGAGATACCAGCTGCCATTGTCCCCCCAGTGTCTCTCAACCCGGCCTTTGCATTGGTGAATGCTTCCGACTATCACACATCCCTAAAATATTAGCTCCCCATTTTCATCATCTGTGCTGACCATTTTCCATGCTTCCTCAAATAACCATGCCACTGCCTTCCACGTGAACTGACCCTGGCCTGTTTTTTGACTATGCCTCTGCCTTCCAGTTAGACTGCTTCCACATAAACTAACCCTGGCCTGTTTTATCAACTACGCTTCTGCCTACCGCTTGGACTGCTTGCACGTGAACTGACCCTGGCCTGTTTTATCGACTATGCTTTTGCCTACCGCTTGGACTAATTTGTTGCCCTGCTACTGTAGTACACAGGGGTCTCACATGTGAGGGACACCAGAATTGCTTTTCCACTTTTTTTGTTTTCCCCGGGTTTCATAATTTCCGGATTAAGGTCAGGAGACCGGAGGCTTCAAAGAGATGTGGGTGGGAGAAGCCTCTACCCCTGTGCACCTGTGCCCAGGTCTTACCTGATTGAGGCCCTTAGTGTCACGTACCTAGTGGACGAGCCCGGATTGCAGGGGATGGCCTCTCTTGCGGCTCCGACTCGTGGCCCCTGGTAGGGTGAACAGGAAGCACAGGAGTCAGGAGTGGCACGAGTGCCTGGCAGGATCAACAGCAGGAGGTTGGTCTGAAGTCCAGGTGGAGCTGTACAGAGGAATCACAGGTGCGACTGAGCAGAGGCAGGAACCAGGAACAAGCTGAACGGCAGGCAGATGCAGCAGACTGGAACTGGACAGCTGACTGGAAGGACCGTAGACAGGAACCTGGAACAGGCTGGATCGGCAGGCAGATGCAGCAGACTGTAACTGGATGGGTCAAACGAGCCGGGTCGGATATCAGGCGGACAGCAGCAGGACCAGAGGAGCAGGCAGAAGGATGGTCAGACAGGCAGGAGTCAGATGCAGGCAGATAGCTGGGTTAGTGAGAAGCAAGCCGGGTCAGATACTGGAGTGAACTGGAACAGGTTTCAGAGGTCAGGACACACGTAACGCTGTAGATCAGACAGCAAGATCCCAGTGTGTCAGTTTGGTTTAAATAGCCCGCCTGGTGCTAATGGTGGCGCGCGCGCGCATTCCCGCGTGCACACGCGCATGCGCAATGGCACCCGCGGTCACGCACCAGGAAGTTCAGAGTGCCTGTTACTGGCAGGATCTTCCTGACATTGCCCCCCCCCCAAGGGGCAGCCTCCGGATGCCCAACCGGGCCCATTTCTCCGGGTGAGCTCTCTTAAAGGATTGAATTAAACTCTTAGCGTGGATGTTTTCCTCGGGCTCCCAAGAGTTCTCCTCAGGCCCATACCCCTTCCATTTGATCAAAAATTGGACTTGATTACTCCTCTTCCTGCAATCCAAGATAGCTTCTACCTCAAATTCTTCCTCTCCATCCACTATTATAGGGTCAGGAGGATCCAAATTCCGGTCAGGAAAGGGATTTGGAACAGAAGGTTTTAACAGGAAGACGTGAAAGACAGGATGAATCCTGAGCAACTCCGGAAGTTCCAGCTCATAAGCTACCTCGTTGATTTTCCTCTTAACGGGGAAAGGCCCCATGAACTTAGGACCCAACTTCCTGGAGGGACAGGCTAATTTCAGGTTTGCTGTGGACAGCCATACGAGATTACCAGGTTCAAGCACCAGTTCTCCTCGCTTCTTCTTGTCAAAGGCCTTCTTGTTATGTTCCTGAGTTCTTGTCATGGTCTCTTGTAAGAGTTGATTATTGGAGAGAAAAAAATTAATTGTTTCATGGACCGCAGGTACAGAACATTCAGGGATAGAATTGGGCAAAAAAGATGGGTGAAAGCCGTAATTGGCAAAAAATGGGCTTTGTGTCGTGGCAGAGTGGACAGAATTATTATAAGCAAATTCGGCCAATGGGAGCAGGGAAATCCAGTCATCCTGAGAAAAAGACGAAAAGCAGCGTAGATACTGCTCGAGGGTCTGATTAGTCCTCTCAGTTTGTCCATTTGTTTGAGGGTGATAAGCAGTGGGGAATGACAGCTCAATACCCAAGGCTTTACACAGAGCTCTCCAGAATCGGGAAGTAAATTGTACTCCCCGATCGGAAACAATATTGGCAGGAATCCCATGAAGCTTGATTACCTCTCTGATGAACGTCTTCGCTGTCTCAGGAGTGGAGGGAGTACCTTTCATTGGTATGAAATGAGCCATCTTGGATAGCCGGTCTACCACTACAAAGATGGCGGTGTGACCCTCTGCTGGAGGTAGCTCAACAATGAAGTCTATGGATAACATCTTCCACGGCCTGTCTGGGACGGGTAAAGGCCTCAACAAACCCCAGGCCCTAGTTCTACTAGTCTTATTCCGCGTACATGTGGTGCAGGACTCCACATATCTCTTGCAGTCTCCAAGTACTTGAGGCCACCAAAAGGTACGTTGAACAAGATCAGCGGTCTTGGTGACATCAAAATGACCTGCCAATGCATGGTCGTGGCAAAGTTCTAGAACCGTGACCCGTAGACCTTCGGGTACGAAAATGTTATTCTTGTACCAGAACAAACCATCCTTTACTAGTAGTTCTGTTCCCACTGCAGGTGCTGACCCTACTGAGGCTTGCTTGATCCGTGAAAGGAGGTCTTCTTGTATCAGAAGGAAATTTCCTGGGGGAAGAATTGTGTCAGGAAGAGAGGTTTCTTTAGGCTCGGGAAACATCCTAGACAGAGCATCGGGTTTTACGTTCTTAGAGACTGGCCGGTAGGTAACATGAAAAGAGAACCTGGAAAGAATAGCGCCCACCTGGCTTGCCGTGGTTTGAGCCTTTTTGCAGACTTCAAGTATTCCAGGTTCTTGTGGTCTGTGTAGACCAGGATTGGATGAGCGGCTCCCTCCAGTAAGTATCGCCACTCTTCCAGGGCAGATTTTATGGCCAATAGTTCACGGTCCCCCACGTCATAGTTCCTTTCTGCTGCTGACAGTTTACGAGAAAAGAAGGCTACAGGGTGTAACAGGGCTTTAGTCCCTTGTCGTTGGGAAAGGACTGCTCCGACAGAAATTTCGGAGGCGTCTACTTCCAGAACAAACGGTAGGGAGGAGTCAGGATGCTTTAGAACAGAGGCGGAGGTAAACAGTCTCTTGAGGGACTCAAAGGCGGTTTGGGTCTCCGGGGACCAGTGGAAACGGACCCCTTGTCTGGTTAACTGAGTGATAGGACTGATGATGGCTGAGAACCCCTTAATAAATTTCCTATAGAAGTTAGCGAACCCTACGAAGCGTTGGATTCCTTTCTTGTCGGTGGGCGCAGGCCAGTCTAAGATTGCTGCAACCTTCTGAGGGTCCATTTTAATGCCCTCTACCGAGATGATTAGACCCAGGAAGGGAATACTTTTCTGCTCGAACTCGCACTTTTTGGCCTTGGCGTATAGGCCATGCTGTCGAAGCCGAGCTAACACACATCTGACGTGCTTGCGATGGGAATCCAAGGAAGAAGAGAAGATAAGGATGTCATCTAAATAGACGATAACGAACAAATCCAAGTAGTCCCGGAAAACGTCATTGATGAAGTACTGGAAGGTTGCAGGGGCGTTGCATAGCCCAAAGGGCATCACCAGGTACTCAAAGTGCCCGAAACGAGTGCGAAAGGCTGTTTTCCACTCATCCCCTTCCCTGATGCGAACCAAGTTGTAGGCCCCTCGGAGATCTAACTTAGTGAAAATGGTAACAGCTCCCAGCCTCTGGAATAATTCGGGTACCAAGGGGAGAGGGTAGCGATTCTTGACGGTGATTTTGTTAAGCTCACGATAGTCTACGCAGGGCCGTAGGGTATGATCCTTCTTTTCTACGAAAAAGATACCTGCTCCTGCTTGAGACGTGGACGCCGGATAAACCCTTTTTCTACGTTCTCGTCGATGTATGTTTTAAGTGTTCCTTGCTCCAGCTCAGTCAGCGGGAAGATCCTGCCAAAGGGGATTTCAGCTCCCGGAAAGAGCTTGATGGGGCAGTCATAGGCCCGATGGGGCGGAAGCGTCTCAGCCCCTTTATTACTGACTGGCGTAGCTCAGATTCGGAGTCCAAAAACAACAAGGCAGGTGGTTTACTGGGGCCCATGGGAGTACAGAACTGTTGACAATAAGTGGAAGGAAATGTGACCTCCCCCGTGACCCAGTTGATGTAGGGGTTATGGGCTTGTAACTACGGCATACCAAGAATAACAGGGAATAATGGTGAAGAAATTATGTCCATGCAAAGCAGCTCTCGGTATAGATTGGCGATCGTGACTGGAAGGGGGGAAGTCTCCTGTGTAACTGGACCAGATTTAATCGCAGAGCCATTGGCCAGATGGATGGAGAGTCCTTGGGCCTTATATAATAAAGGAACCTGGTGTTGGGTTGCAAAAGATGTGTCCATAAAGCAACTGCAGGCCCCGGAGTCGATAATGGCAGACACTTGTAGTATCCTTCCTGGCAGTAGCAACAGAATAGGGAGAGCCAGGTGGGAAGAAGAAGCCTTGAGCCAAGAAGTCGCGTGATTGGAAGAGAGGGACAGGCACTTGCGAAGCTTAGCAGGGCAGTTACTAACATAATGCCCGGGTCCCCCGCAGTACAGGCACAAGTTGTTCACCTGGCGACGTTGACGTTCTTCCATAGTAAGGGAAGGGCGGAGGACTCCTGACTGCCTGGGTACGGAGGTACCAGGCGTAAAGACTGACCCAACAGTAGGTGTCGGATGAGCATAGTTGGGAACTCTGGGTAACATGCAGACGGGATGACAAGGCCCAGCCTCCCTCTCCGCTTTTCGCTCCCTTAGCCGCCGATCAATTTGTATGGTCAAGTTGATTAATGCATCCAAGGTCTGGGGTATTCCTACTCGAGCCAGTTCATCCTTTAAGGGGTCAGAGAGTCCCAAACGAAACTGGCAAAGGAGAGCGGCGTCATTCCAGTTAGTGTCCACACTCCACCGCCTGAATTCGGTGACATAGTCCTCTACTGCCCTGTGCCCTTGTTGAAGGGTACGCAGGGCTATTTCCGCGGTTGCTGAAGGCTGCGGGTCCTCGTAAAGTTCAGCCATGGTATCGAGGAAGGTGGTCAAATTGGCTAAGGACTCGGCTTCCTGTTCCAGGAGGCGATGGGCCCAAGATTGGGGTTCTCCCAGGAGCAAGGAAATCACGAAGCCCACCTTGGTGGCATCTTGAGAGAAAGTGCGTGGTTGTAATGAGAAGTAAAGTTCACAAGAGTTTCGGAATGTCCTAAATTTGCTTCGTTCTCCGGAAAATTTTCAGGCGTGGGAACCTTTGGTTCAGGTAGCAGGGTAACAACTGTGGGAGAACCCGTGCTGGCTGAAGAAGCAGACGGGGGAGCAGACTCCTGGGTGCCGGAGGATGCAAGTACTCGAATCCGTTCTTCCAGGTGTGAGTATCCTTCCTGAAGGCCTTTGATGGCCTGGGTGAACCCTGCGAGGTGCACACAGAGTTCCTCCATGGGAGAGACTCCCCGCTCGGGCTCGGACATGGCTGTCTGATACTGTCACGTACCTAGTGGATGAGCCCGGATTGCAGGGGATGGCCTCTCTTGTGGCTCCGACTCGTGGCCCCTGGTAGGGTGAACAGGAAGCACAGGAGTCAGGAGTGGCACGAGTGCCTGGCAGGATCAACAGCAGGAGGTTGGTCTGAAGTCCAGGTGGAGCTGTACAGAGGAATCGCAGGTGCGACTGAGCAGAGGCAGGAACCAGGAACAAGCTGAACGGCAGGCAGATGCAGCAGACTGGAACTGGACAGCTGACTGGAAGGACCGTAGACAGGAACCTGGAACAGGCTGGATCGGCAGGCAGATGCAGCAGACTGTAACTGGATGGGTCAAACGAGCCGGGTCGGATATCAGGCGGACAGCAGCAGGACCAGAGGAGCAGGCAGAAGGATGGTCAGACAGGCAGGAGTCAGATGCAGGCAGATAGCTGGGTTAGTGAGAAGCAAGCCGGGTCAGATACTGGAGTGAACTGGAACAGGTTTCAGAGGTCAGGACACACGTAACGCTGTAGATCAGACAGCAAGATCCCAGTGTGTCAGTCTGGTTTAAATAGCCCGCCTGGTGCTAATGGGGGCGCAATGGCACCCGCGGTCGTGCACCAGGAAGTTCAGAGTGCCTGTTACTGGCAGGATCTTCCTGACACTTAGCCTGCTGCTGACTTACTGCCATCATGCCTCTGTCTGCCACATGAACTGACCACACCTCTGCCTGCTACCTGGACTATGGAAATATTTAGCTGTAGCAAGAGGCAGTATGTTTATGAAGGGCTGGAGAGCGGTACAATGAGTGTCTGCAGATAACAGTGTACCAGAACCAATATTATTGCTGTGCCGGCTGTCTCTGTCTGGACAATTCCTATGGACAAATGCTTTGGCTGTGCTGACAATATCCTTGACTATAGACAATATTCCAGCCTGCTGCCTGGATTACTATTGTTGTCACTAAGCACATCCCTGCCTGGTGCCTGGATCAATTATCTCCTCTTTGGACACTACTAAACCCACAGGTACTATTTTTTTTTTTTTTACCCTTTCCTCAATAGAATTTATTTTGGAGTGTAATACTTGGAATGTATATGCTATGTGTTAAAAATATGAAGGGCCTTCAAAAATTATAGATTGTCAGGAAATGAGATGTGTAATTTATGTTCCTAGAATGCCTGAAGGTGCTACTTGAATGTTGGGCCTCTGTATGTGGCCAGGCTGTGTAAAAGTCTCACACATATGGTATCGCCATACTCAGAAGTAGGAGAATCTATTTTGGGGTGACATTTTTGCTATGTACATGCTAGTTGTTAGAAATATTGTATAAATGGACAACTTTGTGTTAAAAAAAAGGTTTTTAATTTTCTTTCCACATTTTCCAAAAACTTGGAGAGAAAAAATTACATGTTCAAAAGACTCATTATGCTTCATAGAATATACATTGGAGTGTTTTTAGACTTTCCCTTTCATCATTCCTCCACTAGTGTAATCACAGCACAGCCACCATCACCCTTCTTTCATTGGAATGTTTGCTTTCCTAAATGGGATCATTGTGTGGGTGTTTCCATTGTCCTGGTGCTCCAGGGCCTTCACAATTGTTATAGGTTGTCAGGAAATGATATGGCGTAATTTATGCTCCTAGAACGCCTGATGGTGCTACTTGGATGTTGGGCCTCTGTATATGGCCAGGCTGTGTAAATGTCTCACACATGTGGTAACCCCATATTCAGGAGGAGTAGCAGAATGTATTTTAGGGTGTCATTTTTGCAATGTATGTGTTGAAAATATCTTAAATGGACAAATTTGTGTAAAAAACAAACAAATGTGTTTTCATTTTCTTTCCACATTTTCCAAAAACTTCTGGAAAAAAATGATATATTCAAAAGACTCATTATGCCTCATAGATTATACAATGTGGCGTTTGCTTTCCAAAATGGGGTAATTTTGTGGGCATTTCTATTGTGCTGGTGCTCCAGGGCCTTCAAAAGTGTAATAGGTGGTTGATAAATTAGATAGATGTGTAATTTATGCTTGTAGAGCGCTTGTTGAACGAAAAAAAAAAAAAAACTGACAGAACCCATGCAATTGTATTCTGACAGCGGGGGGGCTTCCCCTGCCAACAGACTATACAGATCAGTGCTGAAAACAGACAGTTGTTGAGACAGCTGGACCGGCCAAACCTTGGTGTGTGTATACCCAACTTTAGCTGGCACAGCCACATACAGAGTACTGTAAAACTGTTATTTTTTTCTTTCTTTTAAGAATAAAGTATTGCAGGCACTGACAAGGAGTGGAAATTGTTTTGACAGTCATTACTTTAGATAAGCTCTAGGTAGATAAGCAACATAACATTGCTATTGGATAAGACAGCAGGGTGCTAGACTGCATAAAGTCCACACTGCAGGAAGCAAGCGTTTATTGTGCTACTTTATACATTATTACTGAGACCACTGTGCTCTGTTCACCAGGGAAGGAGGAAGGGGGAAGCAAATTCTCACGCATAACTCCCACTCTACACAAAGAAAAGGAGCTACCGTATCAACAACTTAAAAGTGCGCTCTCTATACACCCAATGATTACAGAAATGTCTGATCCAATGAAACCTATAACATTCAACAATATTAGATCCATAAGGTTTTACTAACACATTATGCTTCTTTATAAAGGGAGACCATATCGATAGCAGATCTTCAATTTACAACCCATATGCGCTTGTTAAAATGGTTTTACCACACCGGAATGTACATTTTTGACCCTTCATTGTACACGCATCGTGCAGGCACCTGTGTGTCTATACATACATCTGAGGGAGTGCACGTGACTGAGGGTACATGTGAGCATGTTCACATTCAGTGTACTGTATATTGTATACTGCATGCACCTCTGTGTGTGCATGCTGTATGATGTGACCATTTTACAACCAAAACCCACAGCCACTGTCCTGCCCTGTACACACGACCAGTTTTCCCATCAGGAAAAAAACTGATGGTTTTCCCAACGGGATTCCTGTCAAGCCTGCCTTGCATACACACAGTCACACAAAAGTCCGGTAAACTTTTGACTGCCAAGAGCGCGGTGAAGTAAATGACTACGACCAGCCGAGAAAATTACGCTCTATGCTTCCGTGCATGTGTCAAATTGTTTACGAGCATGTGCGTTTTATTTCCCCTAGGGAAAGCATACACACAACGGTTTTCACAATGGGAAAAAGACCGCCGGGAATCCCAGCGGGAAAAAAAGAGAACAAGTCCTCTTTTTTTTCCCCGCAGTTTTCTCGTCGGGAAAACTGAGAAGGGAGCATACACACGGCCGGTTTTCCCGGCCAAAAGCTGTCATGGCAGTTTTCCCGACGGGAAAACCGGTCGTCTGTACGAGGCATAAGAGCTTGAATACAAGGACAATGTTTACCTGCGTTTGGAATGCAGGTCAGTAGATTTCCACCTCCCTCAAAGGTATAGTGTGGATGACAGTTCTAACGCTGTGTTTGAACTGAACTGCATTTTGTTTCTTTACCTGTCTTATGATAAATGTTTTTGAAGTATTTTGATGCGTGCGATCAAGCTGCACTCTGTTCGAATTTAAAAGCCTATGACTGATATCAATGCCCATGTCAGGCAATAAATGGTGAAATCTTATTAGCTGCTATAGGAAATATTAGTTGCTATTGGCAAGCTATTTTCCAGTTATCATAGACAGTTTCTACTGATTACCAGTTGAGGATTGCTATCCTTTAAAAGTGACAAGGTGATCATAAAAGATTTTGACAAAAATATGTCTCTCTCCCTTTATACAGTAAAGACAGAGATGACAGCCAAACATTATTGCTATACGGCCACATTATATAGCCAAAAGCAGGAGGGCATGTTCAAAAACTTTGCCCATAGACCCCCATTAGGGCGTTTGACTGGTATTGAGAGTATGCAAGGGGAATCTGAGGAATAGACAAGAGCTTTCCTTCAATACTTGTTATGATACCAGATATCTTTACCTTAAAGTAGTTGTAAAGTCTCAAAGTTTTTCACCTTAATGCATTCTATGCATTAAGGTGAAAAACCTTCTGTGCTGCAGCTGCCCCCCAAAGCCCGCCCATTCCAGCGATGAGCACGAGCTCCAGGGCCACTGTCTCTGTCCTCATTGGATAGATTGATAGCAGCAGGAGCCAATGGCTCCCGCTGCTGTTAATCAAACCCAGTGACACGAGAGGCGGGGCAGGGCCGAGTCCTGCTGTCTGTGTCAATGGATGCAGCAGCGGGACTCGTGAGTGCCCCCCATGGAAAGCGGATCTCCGTGGGGGCACCTGATAAAGAGGAGGGGCTGGGAGCACCGCCGGGGCACACCTGAAGAAGAGGATCGGGGCTGCTCTCTGCACAACCCTTACACAGAGCAGGTAAGTATAACACATTTGTTATTTAAAACCAAAAATATCAAACCTTTACAATCACTTTTAGTTATGTCACAGTACATGTTGGCATTCATGGTCCTCAAAGAACTGTAGCACCCCAGTGCCGGCAGCAGTCATGCAGCCCCAGACCATGACACTCCCACCACTATGCTTGACTGTAGGCAAGACACACTTGTTTTTGCACTCCTCACCTGGTTGCCGCCACACATGCTTGACACAATCTGAACCAAATAAGTTTATCTTGGTCTCATCAGACCACAGGACATGGTTCCAGGAATCCATGTCCTTAGTCTGCTTGTCTTCAGCAAACTGTTTGTGGGCTTTCTTGTACATCATCTTTAGAAGAGGCTTCTATCTGGGATGACAACCATGCAGACCAATCTGATGCAGTATGTGGCGTATGGTCTGAGCACTGACAGGCTGACCCCCCCCCCCCCCCTTCAACCTCTGCAGAAATGCTCATGTAGTGAAGAAAATCCAGATAGCAGCACTCCAATGCAGTCACCTTTACTGGTATATAAGATAGTCCATACAGCACAAGAAGTACAAGGAGCAGCTGTAGCTGTCGCCTTTCACACCCTTACTGGTGCTTAGTCATAGCTGCAGCAATGCTGCCAGAACTCATACATCTGGTTTCCAAACACAACCTCTGAATATGACGCTGAGCACGTGCATTCAACTTCTTTGGTCGACCATGGCGAGGCCTGTTCTGAGTCCGTGCTGCAGCTCAGTTTCAGGGTCTTGGCAATCTTCTTATAGCCTAGGCCATCTTTAAATAGAGCAAAAATTAATTTTTTCAAATCCTTAAGAGTTCCTTGCCATGAGGTGCCATGTTGAACTTCCAGTGACCATAATTTGAGAGTGAGAGCGATAACACCAAATTTAACACACCTGCTCCCCATTCACAACTGAGAACTTGTAACACTAACAAGTCACATGACACGGGGGCGGGGTGGCTAATTGGACCCCATTTGGATTAAGGCAGTGCTGGAAAATAATGGCGGCCACAAAAAATATTGACACATTGGGCCCAAGTTTGACATTTTCACTTAGGGGTGTACTCACTTTTGTTGCCGGTGGTTTAGACATTAATGGCTGTGTGTTGTGTTATTTTGAGGGGACAGCAAATTTACACTGTTATACAAGCTGTACACTCACTACTTTACATTGTAGCAAAGTGTAATTTCTTCAGTGTTGTCACATGAAAAGATATAATAAAATATTTATAAAAATATGAGGAGTGTACTCACTTTTGTGAGATACTGTAGCAAGCAAATCTGATTTTCTGCAGTTAGAGACTAAAAGAAAACTTGCTAGAGTTAAACAGTTAAATTGCAGGCACCCAGCAAGCCAAAATGTCCAATACTTGCCTTTTGGCAGTGAGTCAAACTTTTACTATCTTGAAGAGCTACATGTGCTGCTGGTATCCGACACTTCTTGGTATTATATAACTGGTTACCTAGTGGGTACTGTAGTTTCTTCCCTACCCTATGAATTTAGTTGCTCTTCTCTTGCCTGGCACTCTTTCACAGCAATTTATGCACTTTGCTCCATGTTTTGTCTTTCAAAAATGCTGCAAGTACAGAAAAATACCTGTTGATGTGCATTGAAATCCCAAGCAATGCTATCTACACTGCCAATTTCTCTTTGTTGGACTACAGACCTCCTTGTGTTATGGAGATGAGGACATGAGGAGGGATTTCTAGTCCAAATCAGGCAAGATCACCAGGTGAAAATAAAGTAAAAAAAAAGTCTGAATAAGAAAACAAATGTGTCTATCACATCTAAGGAATGGCAAGTTGCAATATATTTAATTTTACTTTTCAGTCTTGAAATTAAATACATTTGAGAGTGCACTAGAATGAAAAAGACTCTTTGTCAGGACAAGGCACAAGCAGAGACTTCAAGTTTCCCAAAAAAGATATGAAGCATTCATTCATAACTAAAACCCAATTTTAAAAGAGTATTTAAACCGGTCCAAGAAAAACAATTTCAAACAAGTTAAAATGACATGAAACATTATCTTTACCTGTTTTACGATCGATCACATGGGCCATGGTCTGACGAGTGTAGACCCCCAAATCCTGCAGGTTGCGTGAGAGTCGCCGGCCTCTCTCCGCCAGCACAGTTCTGCCATCACCTGCTGACAGCTCACCTGAAAAACAAACAAAGATTAGTACAGTTAAAAGAGAAGTAAAGGATTTATTTTTTTCTTATTAATACTTACCTAGGTGGATGCAGCATGGGGCCGATGGATTTGTCCCCCGGCGCCACCACACTGAAAACCGAGCGATCTCACACCGCCGTTCACTCGGTTTTCAGAGCTCCATGAGCAGAGAGCTGCAGACTGTCAATCACAGCTCTCTGCTCTTCTCCCTCCTTGCTCTCTGAAGTGATGGGCTGTGGAGGGGGCAGAGCGGGCCTTTTCAGGCTCTCAGCGGCTCGCTGAGAGGCTGAGACGTGTGTCAATCCAGGCACCTAGCGGATCCAGACTCCGTGGACTGACATTGGTGACGTCAGCAGAGAGCGGACTTCAGTCCCTTTTCTGCTAAAAATGGGTCACAGGAGTGCAAAACACATTGCACTCCTGTGACCCATAGGAGAAATACAGACAAATGAGCTTTGGCTGGAGGTCTCCTTTAATGCAGAAGAGGTACACAGCTACACTACAAAACTCATTGAGGCTTTTTCTTCTATCAGCTAACATCCCCACAGTTTTTTTTTTCAAGTACACCCCCAAGTTTTTCCTTTCACTGCTTCCTGCTTGGCCACTGTAAACTGACAGACGGGACAAGCGCCATTCTTGAAGGACGTTCTGTATGTCCTCTAAATGTAGCCGCTGATCTCTGACCACTGCATTCCTCGAACACAGCGGATCACAGATCAAAGTGCAGAGCCAATGTCATTGGCCCTGTACCATGTAATCGCTTATTCACAGTAGTAATTGTAAACAAAGGTTTTCATGCATGCAGCCATTTTTTACTACTGTGATCGATGTGATTGGTCACAACGATCCCTTCATACAGAGCAATGAAATTGGTCCTGTACCATGAGATCGCTAGTACCGATCACAGTAGTAAACAATGCTTGCTTGAATGCAACAGAATGGTGGGAATAGGAAAGTGATTGTCATGATTGTCGTGACTATGAGAAGAAGTGTACCGCTCTAGGGTTCCAGGTTCCTCTAATTGCTCCCGCCCTGCTTCACTCACAGGTGCTGGCTCTGCTCTGATCCACAGAGAAAGAAAGTTGTCTGGACTGTCGCACTCTGTTCAAGCGTTTATTTTCAAATAATTAAAATTCCAAAATATCCAAAAGAAAATTTACAAAATCCATCAAAAGTAATCAAACATGAAAAGGGCATGCAGGGAAAAAGACTGACGCGTTTCACATCAGGGCATGCTGCTTGCTCATAGCTGGAGTGTGAATGACCCAAAAAGTGTATATGAGGGTAACATGAAGGACCTCTCCACCAATTAAGGTTGTTAAACACAGTGGTAGGATATTAAGCACTTGATTGGATCTATCACACTCCATGTTCAGAAAGCACCTGTTGAGTGACAAAACTAATGATAAAAGTTAAATCACATAATACAAAGAATAACTTATGTATAAGGTGTATAAAATTGTATAAGTATATGTGAAAAGGATAAGAGAACTCGTATATCCAAAAAGTGTATAGCGTGTGTACAACTGATTGGAGTAATGAGGTGCTTTAAACAATATATTATCTATACCGATGAACAACAATTATATCGAAAGTGTATAGTGCATCCTGGCGGGGATGATTTTTGAAAGGAAAAACCCATTGTGTGTGATATTAGTATAGTCATAAATGAATGAAGTGAATGCAGATTGAAAGCAAAAAACAGGTGTGTAAGTGTATGTGATATTAAGTTCATAAAAACAGGGAAGAATCATGAAAAATAGTGATAAATATGTGTGTATACAACACCTGCATGTTCCAAACGCAAAAATCGATTAATTAGACTAAAAGCTAAATATGAAAACACAAAATGATTTTATAATTGTAATACATATTAAAAAGTTGTTCTATTACTATAGATAAAACGTATTCATCCTGTGTGTCTATTTATGGAGGGGCAAAATAAATACAATAAACACAATAAACAGTAACTACTCTAACCGCAACAAACTGTGCTTGTTAATGTTATTTATGTATTGTGTATTATATCTTTTTGTCTTATATTGTTTTGTATTTATGTTGTTAAACACCTAAAAGATATTTATTTTCTAAGTTTTCCAGTTTATAATTGATTGTATGGCCTCCAAAAAGACGTACATGATAATGGATGAATAAAAAGGCGAACCCTTCTATCAGAATATGAATACAGGTCATATTGTCGCCATTGTCATCTGAACCAGAGTATCTATATGCTTTCATATTTATTAATATAACTGTGTGGTCATAGAGTGTAAAAAGTATAATATCATATATAATTAATGGTTCAGATTCGATGACGACAAGAATTGTGTTTAAGAGAAGAAAAGAGCCCGATGTATATAAAAGTTTTAAGGAAGGAGAAAGGCGAACGAGGAGACAGCCAGAGATGTGTCTGTATCCTGTGTATATTATGGCATGAATGCTTAATTATAAGGGAAGGATATATAAACTTTAATATGAAAAAGGAAAAAGAACCACATATTTGGTTTTCAAATGGCTGTAAAGGGAGGGGGCAATAAATGCAGTTGTTGGACCCAAGCAGAACAATAAGCCTTCATGACCAAATAGGGGAAGGGTATATAAACTTAAATGTGGAAAAAGGCCACATATTTGGTTTTTAGATGACTATAAAGGGAGGGGGCAAGAAATGCAGTTGTCGAACCCAAACAAGACAAAAGCAGGACAAAAGGCCTGCGTGACTAGACTGGAAAATAGATGATATTAGAGGTCGACCGATATGGGTTTTTCTCTGGCCGATGCCGATGCCGATATTTTGAAATTGGGGCGGCCGATGGCCGATATATGATGCCGATTTTTGTGGCCGATATTTTAGGCCGATTAAAAAAAAAAAAAACCCTCACCCACTCTATTCCTTCCTGCTTACTCCTGTCACTCTAGCACACACTTGATGTCCTCAGTACAGATGGCACTGGTTTGGAACTGACAGATGGCACTGGTTTGGAACTGACAGATGGCACTGGCAGGTGGCACTGGCTGGCGGTACTGGTTTGGAACTGACAGATGGCTCTATTGGCACTGGCAGGTGGCACTGGTTTGGAACTGACAGATGGCACTGGCAGGTGGTACTGGTTCGGAACTGACAGATGGCACCGATTGGCAGCAGGGGGCACTGGTTTGGAACGGACAGATGGCACTAGTTTGGGACAGATGGCACTGATTGGCAGTGGCACTTGCAATTGGAACTGGGTGGCACTGGCGTGTGACACTGGTTGGCACTGGCTGGTGGCACTGACAGATGGCACCGATTGGCACTGGCTTGTGGCACTGACAGATGGCACTGGCTGGTGGCACTGATTGGTACTGGCTGGGGGCACTGACAGATGGCACTGGCTGTGGCACTGATAGATGGCACCGATTGGCGGTGGCACTGATTTGGGTGGCACTGACAGATGGCCCTGATTGACACTGGCTGGTGGCACTGACAGATGGCACCGATTGGCGGTGACACTGATTGACACTGGCTGGTGGCACTGATTGACACTGGCTGGTGGCACTGACAGATGGCACTGACAGATGGCACTGACAGATGGCACTGGCTGGGGCACTGGCTTGGGCACTGACAGATGGCACTGGCTTGGGCACTGACAGATGGCACTGGCTTGGGCACTGACAGATGGCACTGGCTGGGGGCACTGACAGATGGCACTGGCTGGGGGCACTGACAGATGGCACTGGCAGGGGGCACTGGCTTGGGCACTGACAGATTGCACTGGCTTGGGCACTGACAGATGGCACTGGCTTGGGGCACTGGCAGGTTTCACACTAAGCCGAGTGTAATGTGTGAAACTGACAGAGAGGAGAGAGAGAGAGGGAGAGAGCTGTTAGAATTGAGCTCGATGTGGGGGTGGGCGGGCCAGCAGCTAAATTACACCAGCCAATGATTGGGCTGCTTTAGACGTAGTGGCCCGCCCAGATACCATCCCATTGGCTGGTGTAATATCTGCTGGGTCCCGCCCACGGGTCCCGCCCACCCCCGACATCAAGCTGACACATCCTCTCTCTCTCCTCTTACTTTCAGTTTCACACACACACACACAGCACGGCGCTTGATGCTGCTGAGTGTGGAGAAGTGTGGAGGAGGGAGGAGGAGGGGGGAGGAAGTGCAGCCAGTGAATAATATCGGCCAGTTTTGATATTAATCGGCCAAAGCCGATTTATCAAAAATGCCTAAATATCGGCCGATATATCGGCCAGCCGATATATCGGTCGACCTCTAGATGATATATTATAATGCATAATTTAACAGCCTTCATTGGTGGAGAGGTCCTTCATGTTACCCTCATATACACTTTTTGGGTCAATCACACTCCAGCTATGAGTAAGCATCATGCCCTGATGTGAAACGTGTCAGTCTTTTTCCCTGCATGCCCTTTTCATGTTTGATTGCTTTTGATGGATTTTGTAAATTTTCTTTTGGATATATTGGAATTTTAATTATTTGAAAATAAACGCTTGAACAGAGTGCGGCAGTCCAGACAAATTTCTTTCTCTATTGTCGTGACTATGTCAGAAATCACGGTATAAACAAAAAATAAAAATCTGATCACCGGCCCCAGGGCAGTACATTGTCACTATAGTGACACTGCACAGGTCTAGTGACACAGCAGTACAATATCACCAGACCAGTGCTGCCAGTGTCTCTGTTAACCGCCGCACCAGTCAATATTCCTAATTACCACTGCACCAGTCACAGTGTCCTTACTCCCACACCAGTCAGTGTCCCTGATCACTGCTACACCAATCCCAGTGTCAATGATCACAGCCACACTAGTCAGTGTCTCCGATCACTGCCACACCAGTGTCACTAAAAGTACTCGTTCACATGTGCAGATTGCATTTCAGAGAGCATTTGACAGGTGGGGAGAAGGAGTTGTAAAGCCTTTTCACAACCTGCTTGAACAGTAGACCCTGCACAAGCATCCCCGTTCACTTGAATGGCGAGTGCACAGACTGTATAATCCCCACCAAAGCTGTCAAGCAAAGCATTGGAGATACATCGGAGATACAGCCTATTTACATCTCCAGCCACTCACTCTGTAGCTAAAGGGGGTAGTGATTGTGGGGTGGTAAAACTGAGGCTCAGTCCTCAAGGCATTACCTCTTAACCTTACATGTAAACGAACTGTAGTACGGTCTCTGATCACCACACCAGTCATATTGTCAAGAGACCAGTCTAACTACAATCAGCAAACCTGATTGCCACTAAGCCAGACCAGTGCAGCCAGCAACAATTTTCCTGACCACCGCCACAT
Source organism: Rana muscosa (assembly GCA_029206835.1). Taxonomy (NCBI): domain Eukaryota; kingdom Metazoa; phylum Chordata; class Amphibia; order Anura; family Ranidae; genus Rana; species Rana muscosa. The sequence continues at coordinate 1,029,039,061 of CM055117.1, forward strand.
CAGTCCCGATGTCACCCCACTAGTGTATGCTAGCAACAATGTTCCTTATCACTGCCACACCAATCGCAATGTCACCAGACCAGTGTAAGCCTGCAATGGTGTCTCTGATTGTCATAATAGCTATCCTAGTGTCACCAGACCACTAAGTCAGCAACAGTGTTTCTGATCACACCAATACAATGCTGCCCTGCCTGCCATCCGTACTAACCCTGGCCAGTGAATATGGCATTCCGGGGAGCAGCCACGTAGCAGTAGGCTAGGCTTGCTGGGCTTAAAAGAAAAGGGACTGCAATAGGTGACGCTACACTAAGCTATATTCCCTGACCTTTTGTATAGAGGCGACCATTACAGTAAATTGGTTTTGATAGAGTTGGTTGATTTGTGTGATACACAAGGTGTATGTGCGGTATATAACAATGTCTGGTACATAGTCAGTGCAAACAGTGAAAGTCTCACACATATAGTATCTCTATACTTGAGAGGAGTAGCAGAATATGTTTTGTGTTGTAATTTTAAGTCTGCCCATGCTGTGTGTAAAAAATAAATTGGCAGGTCTCAGAAGGCAGCAGGGGGGGAAGGAGGAGGGGCCGATGCAAACGTGGAAATTACGTACGGCAGACGACGGAAGTCAAGCTGGAAAAGAACATAAAAGGTAAAAAACTAAATAAAAGGAGGGGGGTGTGGGGTGGTCTATTGTTCTATACCTAGTTCTCTTTCAACATGTTTATGGACAGAAGTCAATTAGACAATCGCCTTCTGGACCAGCCAAATTTTGATCAGTGTATGGTCAGCTTAAAGCGGAGTTCCACCCAAAAATGCAAAAATGGAACTTCTGCTTTCCAGAATCCTCCCCCCCCCCCCGTGTCACATTTGCCACCTTTCAGGGGGGAGCAGATACCTGTCTAATACAGGTATTTTGCTCCCACTTCTGGGCAAAGATAGCCGAGCCACCCACGGCGATCTACGCCACGTTCGGCGCCTCTCCCCCCCCCCCCGCTGTCTTCTGGGAGACACACAGGTCCCAGAAGACAGCAGGGACCAGTGAGATTGTGCAGCGCGACTGACTGACGCATGCGCAGTAAGAAACCAGGAAGTGAAGCCACAAGGCTTCACTTCCTGATTCCCTTCTGAAGATGTCGGTGGCAGCACCCCCTAGAGCCGAGGGACAGATCGGCTTCGGGTGCCGACATCGCAGGTGCCCTGGACAGGTAAGTGTCCTTATTTTAAAAGTCAGCTTTATAAAAAAAAAATTGGCGGAACTCTGCTTTAAAAGAGGAACTAAACCTTCCGAACCTTTACAACCAAAGAAGATGTCGTCATTGGGGTGGATTTACTAAAGGAAAGCAGACTATGCACTTTACAAGTACAGTTGCTACAGAGCTTAGTAAATGAGATGAACCTTCAGATTGCAAAAAATACCCAATCACATGCAAGGAAAAAAAAAATAAGCATTTTTGCTTGCATGTGGTTGGATAATCGAAGTCAGCAGAGCTTCATCTCATTTACTAAGCTCTGGGTCAAATGCACTTGCAAAGTGCACATTCTATTACCCTTTAGTAAATCCACCCTTGTTTCATCTGCAGTTACCATAGTGCTGCACATGTTGACTCCAACCACTTGATGATTTGGCAGTTAAAGAGAAAAAACAAATGTGATATCTATCATTCCCAGCATGCTTTGAATGTAACTGTTTTTCAAAAAAGTAAAATTGATGGGTTTAGCTTCGCTTTTAAATGTTACTAAACACAGGACCCTGTATTCACTATATCTGGTCTCCCACAGTACACGGAAATGCAATTATTTTAGTAAATATAAATTGCTAAATACCTTTTCTCATCAGCAGTATATAGCAATCTTGTGACATCTATCAGTGTCTGGGTAAAGTTTGTAGGAGTTTTCATTCTCCTGACTGTCCTTTGAAGATCCATGACCATTCAGCCTGCTGATTGGCCCTGTGCTAATCACATGCACCCTCTCAAAAAAACAAAAACTCTCTAGCAATACACACCAAACTATGCATGTGCAGAGTGTCCCCAAGGCTCTGTACTATCAGGGGACAAATTGGGGACTGTGGAAGAAGGGGAGGATCAGAGAAGACAGGATCAAACAGCCTTTTTACACAATGCAGAGAATTAACCCTTTAGGCTCCACAGTATAATAATATAAAGTAAAAAGAAGGTTGCGCTCTAACTAAAAATAAAAATTATAAAAAATGATCAATTATGCAACCACGTGAAGTGAAGTGAAGTTAATACGTAATAAACATATGAACGTAAATGTGTAAAATTCAATTAAGAATATCCACCAAAAGATAACTAGTGATCACCACACAAATAATAAAGACAATAAATAGTGACAATCCCGTGAATGACAATATAAAAGGACTGTGATGAGTAGATTTATAAAAAATAGTCCAGGGAGGGGATAAAAATCCCTATCAATATAATGGATCCTGTAAAAAAAATCAATCCTGTGAAGAAAAATATATTGAGTGAACCTCCTGTGAAACAAAAAAGTCCTGTAAAAAAACAGAAGAAAGTCCTATGCTGGAAAATGGAAAATTGTATACTCACCTTTCCATAATTTTCCTTTCCTGTCGCATCTTCATGGCAGCATACACCTTTGGGTTGTGGCTCCGCCCTCACAACCTGATAGGACCGTTTAACTATTAAGCCCAGAGAGGGCCCCCGCCCAGGTATTCTAGTATATATATACACCTCACCTCAGACGGGTGGGCATCTGTATGCTGCCATGAAGATGCGACAGGAAAGGAAAATTACGGAAAGGTGAGTATACAATTTTCCATTTTCCTGTCGCATCATGGCAGCATACACCTTTGGGTGAATAACTCGCAGACTGGGTGGGTCTGAGCATAAAGATATTTATTTACATGGAATAGAGGTGTTGGACTGAATAATTGCTCGTCCAAACTCTGCCGTGGATAATCTGGCAGAGTCCACCTTGTAATGAGAAATAAAGGTATTCCTTGAGGACCAGGTCGCTGCTCGGCAAATAGTTTCCGAGGACACTCTGCAGTAGGCCGCCCAGGAGGTCGCCATTGCCCTTGTAGAGTGTGCCTTTAAGCCCTCAGGTATCTGCGTTTGACTCAGAGAATAAGCCTTTTTGATGATCTTCACCAGCCATGCTGCGATGGTGCGAGAGGTTGCTGCTTGACCTCTTCTAAAGCCGTGTGGGATAACCAGGAGGTTTTCCGACTTCCTATGGTCGTTTTTTGTTGACAGGTAGGTTAGGATGTTAGTTCTTACATCCAGCGGATGTGGATCCCCTTGTTCTGAGGAGAGAGCAGGAAGGTTAATCTCCTGATTGAAGTGGAAGGAGGATGACACCTTCGGAATAAACTGATCGGATGGTCTTAGGACTACTTTGTCCGGGTAGACAATCAAGTATGGTTCTTTCGCCAATAAAGCTTGCATCTCTGAGACTCTTTTGGCTGATGTTATTGCGATTAAGAAAGTGACTTTGAGTGTTAAGTCCCACAAGGAGATGTTTTCTAATGGAAAAAATGGTTCTTGTGATAGAGCTTCTAGTACGACCGAAAGATCCCAAGTTGGGAAGGAAGGTTTTCTGGGAGGCTTTAACTTTAGGCATGCCCTCTGGAACTGAATGATTAGTGGCTCTTGTGCCCACTTGACTCCTGTCATAGCTGATAATGCTGACACGTGAACTTTTAAAGTGCTTGACCCGAGGCCTTTCTCTAGGCCTAACTGGAGAAACTCAAGGATTTGAGCAACTGTTGGAGAAGATGGGTTCCAGTTTTGTTCCTGTGCTACTGAGAGAAACTTATCCCAGATCCTCTTATAGGTATTGTTGGTGGTGTATCTTCTGGCTTGAAGAAGAGTATCTACCACTTTTTGGGAGCAGCCTTGGTTTAAGAACCTAGCCCTTTCAATCTCCAGGCTGTCAGGTGCATTCTTTCCGGTGATGGATGAAGAAGTTGTCCCTGGGAGAGTAGGTCCGCTGCTGGTGGAAGCGGTAAAGGTTTTTCTGTATTCAGCTGAAGGAGAGTGGTGAACCATGGTCGTCTCGGCCAAAATGGAAGGATTGTTATCACTGTGGAAGATGACCTCTTGAGCTTGAGAAGGAATCTCGGTATGAGGTGTCGGGGGGAAGATGTAACCCAGATGGAAGTTCCACTCGTATTGTAGACAGTCTGTCCCCTCCGCTGAAGGACAGGGGGTCCTTGTCAGGTACCTCCGGCATTTTTCATTGTCTGGAGTTGCTGCCAGGTCTATATCTGGCATGCCCCAAGTTCTTGCTATGAGGGAAAAAGCTTGGTGACTCAAGAGCCCATTCGTTGTTGGAAACAAAGCTTCTGATTAGCGTGTCGTCCAGCTGGTTCTGCGTTCCTGGGACATATAACGCCGTTAACCCCGACAGGTTCACTTGCGCCCATTCGAGGACTGGGCGGACTTCCTGCATCATGGATCGGCTTTTGGTGCCGCCCTGCCTGTTGATATAGGCAACTGCCACCCTGTTGTCCATCCTCAACAGGACTTATTTCCCTTTCAGGAGAGGACTGAAGGCTAGTAGAGCTTGGAAAGCTGCTTTCATCTCCAGGATGTTCGATACTACGTCCTGTGTCTCGAAAGACCAACGGCCTTGAACTGCGAGTTGCTGGTAGTGTGCTCCCCAGCCTTCCCTGCTGGCGTCTGAAGTAATCACCTCCTGGGGAGGGGTGACTATGTGTTTGTACCTTTTTAGGTTGTGCAACCGGGTCCACCACCATAGTGATTGTTTGACCTTGTTTTGGATGGTGATTCGTTGGGACATCTGGAGAGGTCTTGTGTTCCACTGGGCCCATTGGACCATAGGAATGGTTGCTGATAGCGACCCCATGATGCTGAGACATTCTCTGGCTGGGAGTGTGTTGGATAAGAGTAATCTCTTTGCCCTCTGGATTATGATGGGAATTTTCTCTCGGGGGAGTTCTATGGTGTTGAGTTTGGTATCCAGTTCTGCCCCCAGGAAGACCATTCTCTGAGTGGATTGGAGATTGCTTTTCTTCCAATTTATCAGCCACCCAAATTTTTGCAAGGTGGTTGTTAAAGTTTCTCGGTGGAGTAGAAGAGACTCTTGGCTGTCTGCCAGCAGTAGGATGTCGTCCAGATAGTGGTGGACTCTTAATCCTTGCTCCCTTAGTAGAGCTATCACTGGTAGCAGGACCTTGGTAAATGTTCTGGGAGTGGTAGAGATCCCGAACGGGAGACTTTGGAACTGAAAATGTTGGTGATTTACCGAAAAGCGGAGACATTTTTGGAATGCTGCGTGAATGGGAACATGCAGGTAAGCGTCCTTTAAATCCACAGAGAGCATCCAATCGCCTACATTTATGGCATAGAGGATTGATTGTAGACTTTCCATCTTGAAAGTCTCCACCAGGATTGAGCGATTGAGACTTTTTAGGTCTAGGACGGGACGCAGATCCCCAGTCTTTTTCTTTACCAAGAACAGAGAGGAGTAGAAACCTTTTCCTCTTTGTGGAGGTGGGACTTCCACTATGGCCTGTTTTTGGATTAGATCCTGGACGTATTCTGCCAATATGAGTTTCCTTTCTCGGGATGTTGGAATTCTGGTTCTGATGAATTGGTCTCTGGGAGGTTGATTCTTGAACCTCCATTTGTGTCCGTCTTGAACAGTAGCCACTGTCCATGGGTCTCTTATTATCTCCGCCCAAACCTGCTTGAAGTCCTTTAGTCTGGCTCCTACTACGGCTGGTTGGGCGGACGTATCTTCAAAAAGACTTCTGTTCCCCCGGGGTAGGGGTCTTAGACTTTTGGATTTTTAGGAAGGAAGATTGTGGATTCTTCCAATTTTTTCTGTACTCCCTGCCAGGCTTGTAGGACTTTGCCTCCCTATATCTATCTGGGAGGTTCCGTCTGAATGTGGGTGCCCTTTGTTGTCTAGGCCTTCTGTCTGAAGGAATGAGTCCAGACTTCCCGCCGGTGACTTTTGAAATGGCCGAGTCCAGTTTTTCTCCAAAGAGGTTTGTGCCGTCAAATGGGATTTTACACCAGTTGGATTTTGAGGAGGGGTCTGCTGACCATGGTTTTAGCCAGAGTGCCCTCCTGGCCATCACTGAGCTTAACATTGCTCTGGATGTTGACTTAATCATGTCTACCGAGGCTTCTGCGACAAAGTCGCCTGCAAGGCTGAGTTCCTGGAGAGCTGAGATTACTCGCTCTTGTTCTACTCCTTCTGCTATCAACTTCTCGGCATTGGAGGACCAACTTGAGATAGCCCTTCCCACTGCTGCTAATGTTATTGCGGGTCTGCAGGCACCACCTGCGGATAGGTAGGTTCTCTTAAGATCCAGATCGATCTTTCTGTCCAATACGTCCTTGAATGTAGTCGCATCTTCTATTGGAAGAGTTACGTGCCGGGCTAGGCGCATCAGGGAGGAGTCTACCACTGGTGGAGTTACTAGTGGATTGGCACTGGATTCCTTTAATGGGTATAGCTTGGCAAGTCTATTGCTGAGACTGGTCTTCTTCTCAGGTTTTTGCCATTCGTCTTTAATTAATTCCTCCAGTTCTTCTATAAATGGGAAGGTTTCTGGTTCTTTTTTGAGATTCGGAAAATATTTATTCGCTTTTTGCAGAGTTTCTTTTTCCTCTTCCCATTCTATGGCTTCCTTCACTGACTTTATGAAGGGTTCTATAAGTGCGAAGTCAAACCCAGTGGATACCTCCAAGTCCTCATTGTCAGATGGGGGTCTGACTTTTTAGATGTGGAGGGAGTCGCAGGTGAAGTGCCTTGCATTGATCTGCTTGTTTCTGACTCTGCGATTTGCAGGGATGTAAATATAGCCGGTTCTCTGCTTGGCTCTCTCTCTCTAGTTGCTTCGTCCAAGCATGTGCGACAGGCCAGCTTGTCCGGAAGTGCTATGGCACCGCAAACCCAGCATGAACTCCCTGATGGACGGGAATGCTGAGGGGGAGGAGAGCGCCTGTGTGAAGGAGACCTCCTGTAGGAGTGTCTGTGCCGTGAATAGGATTTTGAATGGCTCCTTCTGCGACTTGAGCGACTTCGTCTTGTGCGTGAGCGACTTCTACCGCGATCTGAGCGGCTTTGTCTATGGCTTGGGCTCCTTCTAGATGGCTCTTGTCGTCTTGAATCCGACGATCTGGCCGACCTGATAGGGCTGTCCAATTTAGACAGCATTAGTGACAGGCTCTCTTTTTCAATCTTCACTACTTACCAATCTTCCCCCCCCCCCCTTACCTATTAGGCTGGTGATGGTCTACCGGGGCAGCGACCTCCATGAGGAGTGATATAGTCTAACCTCTTGAGTCCCCTACAACAGATAGTGGTATGAGTGTGCAGGTAGTAGGAAAAGGTGAGACCCAGTAAGGAAATAGATTTTAAGAAGCTTACCTTAAGGAAGAGACAGCAGTGCAATCTATCCCACCGAAAAACGCTGTTGACAGGTGCAGTGTTCAAGAGAAAAAGCAGCAGAAAGGATTTGGTTTTTAAAACTGCCGCCGCCGTCGCCCAGTGATGATGTCATGAGCGCGCATGCGCCGTAGCGTCGTGAGTGAGCCGGCGCCATCTTGGAAACTGGAATTACACAGGAAATACCATTGTGGATACCTTTCTCTGTCTGCACATGCGTGGAAGTAGCTGGACGCTCAGCGCTATGCCTGCTGTGGGACTACAGGTCGCTGAAAGCCCGTTTTTTACCAGGAGAGCTGGGGGCCGCTATAGAGACCTAGTTAAGGTCTGTGAGGAGCTGGCATTCATCGGACTAGGATGCTGGAGGAACTACAAGGCTCAGGTTAGTGAAAGGGTGCACAGAGGGACTGGAGGTCGCTGCCAAGAAAAAAACCTATTTAAGGTTTGTAATAGAAAGCTGGTACATACCCCTGAGACCATCAGAGTGGGGTTCCTTCCATATAGCTAATTTAGAGGCTGTACAGGATAGGACTTCCACCCAGGAGAGGCTGAACCTGGCTGGGGCGAAGCGGTAAGGGGGTTCTTCATCTTTGCTGTCCTTGTCAGGTCTTAGGTGAGGAAAAAAAAGAGAATACCTGGGCGGGGGCCCTCTCTGGGCTTAATAGTTAAACAGTCCTATCAGGTTGTGAGGGCGGAGCCACAACCCAAAGGTGTATGCTGCCATGATGCGACAGGAAATGCTAGTTGCAGCAATGCACCGTCAACATATAAAGTCTTATTGAAAAGAAATCACATTGAAGTCTTGGATAACTTGCATGTAAACATTCCAGGGGAATTTCAAACAACAAGGTGTGCATACATCCAATCCTTGTGACTATAACACCACAGATCCACCACCACCAGTAGAAGTGTGCACTTACCCGCTGCACAGACTAAGCAAGCCTGTGGCTTAACACCCAGCCAGGGCCTTTTCCTCGCGGTGCCTGGAAAGTCCTCTCTACTCCTCTGGAAGGGTGGGGTCTCCCTACCGATGTAGTTGGTGGTGTATCAACTACAATCAACAGGTGGCCTGGAGCATGGCCAAAAAAGAAGAACTTATTTTTTGGCCATGCTCACTATTTATTGTCTTTATTATTTGTGTGGTGATCACTAGTTATCTTTTGGTGGATTTTCTTAATTGAATTTTACACATTTACGTTTATATGTTTATTACGTATTAATTTCACTTCACTTCACGTGGTTGCATAATTGATCATGTTTTATCATTTTTATTTTTAGTTAGAGAGCAACCTTCTTTTTACTATATTGTTTGTTTATCCAACACTGTGTTCGTTTCTGCTTATTGGTTTTTCTAAGCGCAGTTTTTTACCATTTACATTTCCAAAGTATAACAACCATGCTGCATATACAGACTGATTTTACTGTTGTGGGTTTAGTAACACTTTAACTCTGAACAGCTCTGGAGCTCATACTACAAACCATACAATTAAAAAAACTGTTGAAAAAGCAGGCCCAGACTTGAGTTCAGAGTACTGACTGAAACTCATAGCTATTTTCAGCAAGAAAGAAATCCTTGGCACTCTAATCACATACAGAAATGTCAGGTATAATAATAATCAATATCTTTAGCCTTCCTTCAGGGACACAAATGATAGCCATTAAAAAACTTCTCAATGTATGTCAAATACCAGAAAGTTTCTGAGCCCACTGTGGCTTGCTTGAATTTCTTTACAAAAATGCAGCAAAAAAAGAGCAAATTAGAAAATGACTACATCAAACATTGCAGCAATGTGTACAGGAAGTATTGTGGCTACCTAGCACTGTACAAAAGTGGAAATTCAACAGCTAAATTAATAAAAATGGCTTCATGACTTTTTAAGGATTACAAAAGAGAACAAAAGTGTGTTTTTATCTAACATAATTGCCTGGAATATTATTATTATTTTTTTTTAAGTTTACACCTAGCAGATATACCGTAAGGGGAAAAAGTATTTGATTCCCTGCTGATTTTGTAGGTTTGCCCACTGACAAAGAAATGATCAGTCTATAATTTTAATGGTAGGTTTATTTTAACAGTGAGAGACAGGACGGTGGAGAGGGCACATAGGATGCCTGCTAAACCTCCTCCTCAGGGGGCTCCCCCTCCCGTACCTTCATTGCAAAACTTCTAAACTATAAAGACCGGGATGCTGCGCTGAGGCTGGCGAGGGAGAAGCGTAACATCCCAGTAGGCAACGTCAAAGTGGCAATATTCCCTGATTTCTCGGCCGAGATACAGAAACGTCAGCAGAGCTTCATGGAGGCCAAACGCAGGCTGCGCAGCCGTCACCTGAAGTATTCTATGCTTTTCCCGGCACGCCTGAGAGTGGAACATGATGGCCGCGTATCGTTCTTTGAGAATCCTGCAGAGGTCATCTCCTGGCTAGAGCGCAGGCCTGCGCCCAGAAGAGATGACTGACCGCACACCAGGTGAGCAATATGGCGAGATACTTTTGTCTCCTGTTTACACTACTACTTGGCCTGACTTAACTATCCTTGTTGCATTGCTACCCTGACCTACACTACACGTTGGCGGTTCCATGTTGATATACCTTTGCCAGGTCGAGGGGGCAGGTGGAATCCTGTACCTCCGGTAAACACGCCGCCACAGGGGCGTGTCCTGATGTAAGCGGCAGCGGACGTTTTTACGAGGAGCTCCGGGAATCCTGAGTACCATCCGTTACCATCCGTGCATCTTAACGCCAATCCACGGCTAAAAAACCTACCAGCCTGCTCAGCTCAGTCCCCTGCAGTGTCCTGTGCAGTTATTTTGGGGCAATTTTTCCCGTGGACACCCGAGAATCGTCGCCTCAAACTCCCGCGGCCGCCGCCATCTTGCCTGCCTGCGACCTCCCCGGGGGACTCGATACCGGCAGTTTCGGAGGTAAGGGTGGCAGTCCGGCCTAGTGAGGCCTGTGAATCCCCGCTGTTTCCTGGAGCTGTTGTCCTGTGGGAGTGCACCGCGGCCGGCCCGGCTTCGGAGGCGTGGATCTCCTTTCTGCATCCGCCCGGTCACCCATCCAAGGCCCTGCCACAGCCATGGATGCTGCCTAGTACTGCCTGCCTGAGCTGTGTTATCCTGAGGCCCAGTGCCTCCAAGCTGCTGCCTCTGACACACTGCTCTGGGGCTTCCCCACACTGACACTGCTAGCCCCACATCCTTACTACTGTGCCCCTGCCTGTGTATCTGCTGTGTGGGGGGAGGCTGCTGGTGCACATTGACTGCCTGTATACCTTGTGGGAGCTAGAGACTTGAGGCCTACAGCCAGCTTGGGTCGCATCTAGCCATCCACTAGCCACCTATCCGGGCACGATTGATCGACCTCTATAGTGGTCTCCCTGGATAAAAATACCTAATGTCCTCCTCTTCCAAAAAAAAAAGGAAGGGGTACTCTAAAACCACTAAGACCTACACTCTGGTCCGGCTGCCACCGCCCGCCTCCCCGCAAACAGATCCCATCCTGATCGGTCAGCTTCGGGCCCCGCTGGCGGGTCTGGAGATGGAGCCTGGAGAGTCTCAGATGGCGGAGGGGTCATCATCACTTTCTCCAGACAGTACAGCCACAATCCTTTCTGCGAACAAGCAGAGTGGGACCTCGCTGCTGGTCCCGGAAAAATCCCAATCTCAGATATGGCAACTCCTCGGTTCTTCTCTTCCCCGACTTCTCGGCCGACTTGCAGAGAAAGAGGAAATCCTTCAATGATGTTCGCAGACGACTCAGAGATAAGAACATTAAATACAACATGCTTTACCCCAGCTGCCTGCGTGTCCAATACAAAGGGGCAACCCATTTTTTTGACAACCCTGCGGATGCAGACGACTGGCTGACCACACTACAATAAAGGATTATGCTTATAATTCTACCTGATGCACGGATCTTACATATCCTTGTTCAATTCATCCTACAAACCTTTGGCAAATACCGGAGCAACCACAAATGCACTTCTACACGTGACTCACACTTGACCCTCAGGCCCGGTTCACACAGGGGCGGCGCGACTTTGGGGGCGACTCGGCGGCGCGATCTCAAGGCGACTTGAGAGGCCCGGTTCAGGCGATTTGCATAATGACTTCTGTATAGAAGTCAATTCAAGTCGTCCCAAGTCGCCCCCAAAAGTAGTACAGGAACCTTTTTCTAAGTCGGAGCGACCTGAGTCGCTCCTATTAGAACGGTTCCATTTAACAGAGCGGGACGCGACTCGTCAGGGCATGTAGATCTAGAGAGGGGCATATGGTACTCAGGAGTAGGCATGTAGTTCTAAAGAGTTGGCAAGTGGCACTAGAGAGTGAGCATGTTGTTCTGGGGATGTGACATGTGGCCCGGAGTCGCCCCTATGTGAACCGGGCCTCACGGTTTGGTGTTTTCTGAGAAGAGATAGACCTGGTGCTCTCCATTCTCGTGGAGGTACTCCAATAGCTGGAGGAACTACAACTCTGTTCCAGACTGCCCAGCCCTTCTCACTGTGTTGAGATTCACATCCCCCCACCCTTGCCTACTGTTATTGGTTACACACGAGCTGGGTTGGCTTTGACCAGTTGCATGGTGGTTGGACTGGCACCAGACGTGTAGTGCCCAGAGTTTAGGGGTTCAACTGCAATCTTAAGGTTTTGGTTTAGGGTACAAACTATTCCCAGGCCCTCTCCCCTGTTTCGAGAGGGGGGTGGGATATAGTAGGAAAGGCACCTCGTGCCTGGGTTGTTTAATTCTAGTTTTCGTTTTATTTTTTTCTCTTTTTTTATTTTTCTGTTACTGGTTTGTAGTGTGTTTAAGTGCTGACGGTACCTGGTGCGATGTATCATGGATTATGCTGCTCATGGGTTGTTTTTGGGTATGCCCTCCCCTATATCCTTACCTATTGACACCAGCTATGCCTAATGGCTAATCAAATTCCTGACTCCTTTACCGTCCTCTAATGGAATGTCAGGGGTCTTAACTCTCTTTAATGCCACCATGTCCCCATACTTGGACCTGCTCCATCTAAAAATCATTGTATGGACCTGTCCGCATGGGCCCAGGCGGTGGGTCTGGTAGAGATCTGGAGGTGGAAACACCCCACCACCAGGGCCTATTTGTGCTTTTCAGCCTCTTACAAGACTGCATTACGAATAGACCTGGCCTTCTCCAACCCCACGATGTTAGCGGATGTGTTGGAGGCATCCTATCTACAGAGTGGGCTGCCCGATCATAGCCCATTGGCGGTAGTGTTCTGCTCTCTGGCCTCCCGAAGCGTGGCGCTTTGGAGGTTGGGTGCACACTGGGTTTCTCATCCAGATCTTTCTGATAAAATACCACCCCTGTTGGCTGAGTTTTGGGAACAGAATACAGGGTCCTCCTCTCCCGACATTATCTGGGATGCATTTAAGGCGTACACTAGGGGACAATATATTTCTTCTATCGCTGGCATAAAGAAACAGCAGACGATTGAGACCCAATCGCTGCAGCAGTCAATGACGGACCACGCCACTACCTACAGCAATGACCCCTCCCCCGTTCACTTTGATCTGCTGATGGCGGCTCAGAGAGAACTACACTTGCACCTGACCGAGGTCACACGACTGGACACTTACAAAGGTAAACAGAGGACTTTTGAACAGGGCGATAGGAATGGCTGTCTTTTGGCCATGATGGCACAACACGACCAACCGCTCACTCTCGTTTCCACCATGCGGACCCCTGGGGGAGGGAAGGTAACCTCCCCTTCGGACATTCTGCAAACATTCAATACTTTCTATGAGGCTTTATATACCTCCGCTCTACCCTCTGATTTCCAGCCTGAGACATTACGTGACCTGTTGGACCCGTTGGCACTTGGCTGACTTTCCGACCAGGAGCGAGAGACTTTGGTTCAACCGTTCACGGCGTTTGAAATTCAAAAAGCCATCCAGTCCTTTCCCTCTGCAAAGGCGCCAGGGTCGGATGGACTCCCGATTGACTTTTATAAGAACACATGGAGACTTATTAGCACCTCTATTGGCCCAATTATACACCACCTGTTTAGCTGACGGTAGACTGCCGGAATCCATGTATCATGCATACCTGACACTAATATATAAGTCCCCCAAAGACCCTGCTTCCTGTGCATCCTACCGGCCCATAGCATTACTGAATAACGATCTAAAAATCTTAACCAAACTCCTGGCCCTTCGATTATACCCCTTGTTGCCCTTTCACTGCAGTCACTGGAATTAGGGTTAACTGGCCCAAGTCCCTCCTATTTCCAATCTATCAAGCAGCCAAGGCTACATCCCCCCCTGATGTGCCCCTTCAATGGGTGAATTCCTTTAAATATTTAGGGGTTCACGTCTCCACCCAAGCTTCAGACTTTATTTTGTTAAACCTCACCCCAGTACTTCTTGACACCCAGACAAAACTCAAATCCTAGAGTAACTTGCGCTTGTCCGTTTGGGGGCGAGTCCACCTCCTTAAAATGAAAATCATTCCCAAATTCATCTACCTCTTCCGCCATTCCCCACAATGGGTGCCTAAATCCTTCTTTAAAAAACGTAACCAAATTTTCTCTTTCTTTCTATGGGGTCCCTCACCGCCCAGATACAGACTGTCTACCTTGATGAGGCTGAGGACGCAGGGTGGCATGGCATTACCGGACTGTTACAAATACTTCCTAGCCGCACAGCTGGTGACTGTGGTCTGGTGGTTTCTCCCGGATAGAACAAACTCATCCACTGTGCTGGAGGCTACGATGGTAGGCTCAATAGAAGCCCTCCAATTTCTAATCTACAGGGGCCCTCGTGCCCCTTATTCCCTGACCCCCTCCATGCTTACCACCCTGCGGGCTTGGCGAGCAGGACTAGCTATTGAAAAATGCAAACACTCTGAGGTTTCCCTGCATGCTCCGATCTGGCTGAACCCTAGCCTTCCCCATCTTTATAAACTATTAGACCCCTACGCATGGACCAAGTACGGTGTCAAACTAATTTCTCATATTGTATCACAGAATTCTCTACTCCCCTTATCACATCTATCCTCCCTTTATAATATACCTGCACACTACCATTTTCGTTACCTCCAACTATCCCATGCTTTTGCTGCACAATTCCCACACTCCTCCTGTATTATGGCCCAGTCGGAGATGGAGAGGACACTCAGGTCAAGTGTGCCGAGAAACCTACCTCACATTTGTGTCCCAATGATGACTGGGACGATGTTTGGGATTTCCCTTTCAGTTCGCTAGTTTCCATCCGTGACAGACTGGTGCAGTTCAAAATAATTCATAGGGCATACTTCACCCCACACAGACTTCATAAGATGGACCCTGCATATTTCTCAGAATGCTGGAGATGTAGAGCCTCGCCGAGAGATTTCTCCCATATCGTCTGGCATTGCCCTAAAGTCCAGCAGTATTGGGGGGCGGTGCTTGACTTGATTAACAGAGTCGCGTCAGTCACACTACCATTGGCAAAGGAGGTATGCCTCCTAGGACTCATTGAAACTATAATACCGACCATGGCTAAATGCACAATTATTGGCTTGTTACAATTTTACGCCCAGAAAAACATTGCAATGCAGTGGAAGAAACCCACTTCCCCTTCGTTGGTTCAGTGGAAACGGTTGGTGAACAATAGCCTTCCTTTCTACAAAGATACTTACTTAAACAGAGGCTGCCCACTAAAATATGATAAAGTCTGGCGTTCATGGTTGGCTGAACCTGAAACGGTCTAAATGATAGGGATTGTGTACCGATCACTTGCTGAGGTATCGGCCAACACCTCATGAGGGGTGGTGGTTTTTGGGCATCGTTATCGTTAGATTTTTTATTTTTTTTGTTAAAGCCCATTCTGACACTTTCCAAGAGCATGTTCTAGGCATGAGGTTGTGTACCATGCAACTGATGTATCTTTATCCATCACACCCGTATTTGCAGAATTGTAATGTAGCACTGTCGTTGTTTATGAGTACTGTAAGCACTTAAGTTGTATATGTCTTGTTTGTCTATGAAACTTGCAATAAAAGTTTTTAAAAAAAAAACACGCCGCCACAACCGCTGTTCTGCAACCTTCTAAATGTCATTCAGAGAACTGGCCTATTTTCTTCCCCCCCCCCCTTTTTTTCCCCCCTTTTTTTCTCCTCTGGTATATGTTGAGTCGACTTACTGCATTTCATTGGCCCCTCCATGGGGGTCTTTTTCATACCCCTGAATTTAATTACCACACGGAGCTGTGGGGACATGTTAGTCCTACAAGCTGCATGCACAGTGCAGCAAATTTACGCCCCACTAACCACTGGGAACCACGACTATGCAGATGAAATGAGAAACTGGGTCTTACTGGTTTTTTCTTATGCTAACTTGCTGGGGAGCACAACTAGCACCCCCCCCCCCCCATCCTTGTCGGTGGAGGCTGGCTCGGGAACCACTACTTGACCCAGTGGCTAAGACTGTTCCTCATTTTCTTCTTACATGTGAAGCTACTGTTTTTCCCAGATGGCAGTACAGGGTTGTTAAGGGATCATGCCTGCACAAGTTGGAGTGGGTGTAAGGTGGGGAGGGGGGAGGGTAGAGTTGAACAGTTATTTTTTAAATTTTTAAGTGTGCATACAGTGTTTCAGGAACCGATCATGGGGGAATGTGTATATGTTGAATGGATGTCTCATACGGTGTTTAATGTATTTCAGTTATGTTACATACTATATTTTTCACTAGACCTTAGGATTTGTGTTTTACTGTCCCATGTACAGCACTATGGCAACTATAAAATTCCTTACATGAAATGTAAGGGACCTGCGCAAGAAAATTAAGCGCTCGGCCACCTTCGCATTCCTTAAAAAGCAACGTTCAAATGTGATGGTGCTGGTTGAGACGCATGTCGAGGGTAGACTCCAAATGGCCCTCCACCGCCCTTGGGTTGGGTGGGCGTATCATTCCACCCACACGAATCACGCTAGCTGTGTTTCTGTATTAATCGCCAAACATTTTGAACTGTGTGACCCCAATGGCCGGTATGTATTTCTCCATGCCAAGTTATATGGTGAACAGTTCCTTCTCATGACTTTCTACATACCTCCTCCCTTTAGCGCAACTGTGGTTCTGGAAGGCTTTATCTTTATGTCTCGTAACCCCACAGTACCGGAAATATGGTTAGGCGATTTCAACACTACACTATGCCCGTCCCTTGATAGACTCCAAACGGTACAGACATCAGGTGCTAGTGCTGATGCGACTAAATTCTCTAAACTCATCTCCACCTTTCACCTTGTAGACACGTGGAGGCACAACTTCCCACATACTCGAGCATACTCCTGTTTCTCCCCTACACACAACTCTATGTCCCGCATAGATTTTATTCTTGTGTCCCACACCCTGGCACTACGGATCCTGGAAACTGCGTTTTGCCCCAGGTTACTGTCTGACCACAGTCCATATTGGACCACCCTCAGTATCCCTATTGACAAACCGCAGAGGCCATGGAGACTAAACCCATTCTGGCTCTCACTGCTGCCAGAGAATGATGAGCTGATCGCCCAATGGAGGCAATATTTTTTGGAAAATGATCACACGGCCTCTATAGCTGCAATCTGGGATTCATTTAAAATATACGCCCGTACTACCCTGATCTCACACATAAATAAAATCAAAACGGACTCCGCTGGTGCATTTAACAGGGTGGTGTCGGAGCTAGTCTCTACTGAACGAGAATATGCTGCCAATCCCACCCCGGCAACAGCCCAGCTTAAAATGCAGACTAGAGTGGTAACCCAACTACAATATACGAAGGCTCATCAGAAGCTCTTTTTTACTAAACAGAAACTCTTTGAATATGGGGAAAAGGCAGGCAAGCTCCTAGCATACCTAGTGCATAGCGAAGACAGACCCCCAGTTGTCATCACCCTCCACGGACCAGGGGGTAGACAGATCACGGATCTAAGCAGCGTAACCTTTAAGTTCAGGGAATTTTTTGCAGACCTATATAAAACGACAGTGACTGACCCAACGGACTTGCAGACTGCTTTCCTTCACATCATCACCTTCCCCCAACTGACGAAGGATGAGGTAGACTTACTTGAGGCACCCCTTACCATGAAACAAATATATACTGCGATCGCCAGTTTCGCTAGATCCAAATCCCCGGGCTCCGATGGTCTCCCTGTTGAATTTTACTCCCGATTTAGTGAACCGTGAGAGACAGAAAAACAATAAAAATATCCAGAAAAACGCATTTCAAAAATATTTTAAAATTGATTTGCTTTAACCACTTCACGCCAAATCACCTGTAGGCATCACCCCGGTACCGTTTTTTAGAGCTAGCGGTTAGGCGCTCTCATAACAACCAATGCGGCTAATGAGCCACTCGACCGTTATCATAAGGAGCAGGAGGGGACAACCCCCCACCTCCTTCCGCCACCGGAAGATCGGTGTGACAATCTGCCACATCCGCCGGCTGTGTTATGGAGCACCGTCTCCGTCGCGGACACAAGGACGACAGCACAATGTCCTCATTCAGGTGAAAAGCCAAAACCACCTTCGGAAGGAAGGAAGGCTGCGGGCATAGCACCGCTTTATCCTTATGGAGGACCAAGTATCGTGACTTGCAAGACAAGGCCGCCAATTCAGAAACCCTTCTGACTGATGTAATGGCCACTAGAAAGGCCACCTTCTGAGATAGTGTCAAGAGAGGAATCTCTCTGATGTTCTCAAAAGGAGGTTCTTGAAGAACCGAGAGCACCAGATTTAAATCCCATGGAGGAAGAGGTTGTCTTATAGGGGGAGCCACATGTCGAACCCCTTGCACAAAAGTACCCACCAGGGAATGGGATGCCAAAGGCCGTTAAAAGAAAACAGCCAAGGCTGAAATCTGACCTTTAATGTTGCTTAAGGCAAATTTCTGATCCACACCACACTGTAAAAACAACAGGACCCTGGAAACCAAGTACGTCCGTGGACGCCACTCCATCTCTTCACACATAGAGATGTACGCCTTCCAAGTACGATGGTAAATCTTCCTAGAAGAAGACTTCCTTGCCCTTAGCATGGTTGAAATGACCGAATCCAAAAGACCTCGGTCCCTTAGTACCTGGCTTTCAATAACCATGCCGTTAAAGCCAGCGACTGTAAAGCAGGATGAAGTATGGGACCTTGAGACAGAAGGTCCTACCGCATCGGCAGCCGCCAGGGTGCATCTGCCACCAGGCGTATGAGGTCGGCGTACCAAGGACGCCGGGGCCAATCTGGAGCGATTAGAATCACCGGGATCCCCTCGGTCTCCACTCTGCGGAGCAGACGAGGAAGCAACTTTAGTGGGGGATAGGCATAAATTAGCCGATACTGACCCCACTGGGCCACCGACGCGTCTGACGCGTCTGCCCAGAGATCTCTGGACCTGGCCACGAACCTCGACACCTTGCGATTGAGTCGAGAAGCTAGGAGATCCACGTCTGGCGTGCCCCATCTCCATCAAAGGAGCTGAAACATCTCCGGGTGTAGTGACCATTCCCCCTGGTCTAGCATCTGGCGACTCAGATAGTCCGCCTGCCAGTTTTCTACGCCCAGAATGTAGACGGCCGACAGAGCCGGCACGCTTCTTTCCGCCCACCGTAGGATGTGAGCGACCTCGGACGCTGCAGCCAAGCTCCTTGTTCCCCCCTGAAGGTTGACATAAGCCACTGCTGTGGCGTTGTTTGACTGGATCCTGACTGTACGCCCTTGTAGCCTCAGTGACCACTTGGAGAGACACAGCCTGATCGCCCGGAATTCCAGGACATTGATCGGCAGACGGGATTCGTCCCGAGTCCAGCTACCCTGGGCCGACTGGACTTCCCAGACTCCCCACCAACCTGTGAGGCTGGCATCCGTCGTAATCACAGTCCAATGGAAGGGAAAGAATGACTTCCCGGACTGAAGAGCCGGGGATCTCAGTCACCAACTCAGAGAAGCCCTGACCAGGTGACTTACCTGAATCTAACGATCCAGAGACAATGGAGATTTGTTCCATTTGGTCAGGATCTCCTTCTGCAAGACTCAAGTGTGGAATTGGGCATACGGTACTGCCTCGATAGAGGCTACAATTAGACCCAGAACTCGCATGCAAAAACAGAGAGATGACCATTTGCGGGATGTCAACAACCTCACCGCAGACTGGAGAGTCTGCAACTTCTCCAAAGGAAGGAAGACTCTCGCCTCCTTGGAGTCCAGAATTAAACCTAGGTACTCCAGACGCAGAGTCGGTGTCAGGACCGACTTCTGAATGTTTAACACCCAACTGAATTCTTGGAGGGTCTGAATGGCTATAGACACATCTTCCTCTAAGTCTGAGCCAGAAGCTGCTCTCAGAAGAAGATTGCCTAAGTAGCCCACGATGGCAATGCCTCGCTATCTCAGCAAAGCTAGAATCGGGGAGAGCACCTTGGTGAAAACCCTCGGTGCTGACGCTAGGCCAAAGGGAAGAGCCACAAATTGATAATGGTCTCCGCCGATTGCAATGCGCAGAAATCTCTGGTGTCCTGCGCAGATGGGGAAATGCAAGTATGCGTCCTTGATGTCCAAGGATGCCAGAAAGTCCCCCGGATGGAGCGCAGCAACCACCGAACGAATGTATTCCATGCGGAACTTCTGAACCTTTACAAAGACATTCAAGGTTTCAGGTCCAAGATTGGATGGACTCCGTCCTTCTTCGGAACCACGAACATATTCAAATAAAAACCCTGAAACCTCTCTCCCAGTGGTACAGGTAGAATCACTCCGCACCTTAGCAAGTCCTGCACTGCCCCCGTCAGGGCAGACCGACGAGCCGGAAGGAGAGGGAGATTTGAGGGAAAGAATCTGTTTGGTGGACAAGAAAGGAACTCGATCTTGTACCCCGAGGTGACCACCTAGCACAGACCCACTGGTCGGAGAGCAGGGAGTTCCACCAAGCTGCAAACCCGAGAAGCCTTCCCCCCACCCTGGAGTCGGGCGGGGGCAAAACTTAATGCGGTAGCAGGTTTGTTCGCTGGCTTGTTGGGCTTGCGCACCCAGGGACGCCTCTGTCCCCCAGCTGGACCTTTGTCCGCTTGGGAGGGTCTTCCGGCAGGTCCTGACTGACGAAAGCACTGATTCTGTGTGGGAAAGGAGGGCCCCGGATTACGGCACGGCTCCTTCCCTTTAGTGGCCTGAGGTAGAAATGTGCTCTTACCTCCAGTGACATCCTTAATAATGTCATCCAGCGAGGCACCAAAAAGTCTCCCACCTGTGAAGGGTAAATCTGCCAAGGCCTTCTTGGAAGCCTGGTCAGCGGACCAGCATTTTAGCCAAATTAGGCGGCGCATTACCACCGCAGATACAGAGGCCCTAGATATTAAGGGGGCCGCATCCAGAGTGGCATCACAGACATACACAAGGCCCTGCACCAACTGGTCGGCCAGTGTTACACACTCCTGAGGGAGCTGATGTACCTCCACAGTCTGGCCCAAAATCTTTGCCCAGTCAGTGAGTGTCTGAGACACCAAGGTTGCAGCCAAAATAGGCCGCAATGCAGACCCCAGCAAGGTGAACATGGACCTGCTCAGCGCTTTTGACCTCCTATCAGTATGGTCCTTAAACGCAGGGGTCCCCTCTACAGGGAGAATGGTTACTTTATTTAACCGAGCGACCAGGGGATCAACAACCGGAGGAGAGGCCCATTTTTTTAAAAGGCTCTCCTCAAAGGGATACCTGACCGCCAGACGCTGAGGGACCGCAAAGGTCGTCTGCGGCTTTTCCCATTCCTTATCTATGAATTTATCAAAGAAAGACACATAGGGAAAAACGTTTACAGAACGGGTCGATTTGTGTGACCCAAAAGAGACTGACCCCTCCATGGAAGCCTCATCTGTGTCCAGCTTAAGGGAGTCCCTTACAGCATTGATGAGGTCATTCACAAGTGCCCTGTCTTGCGCTGACCCGGACGAGGGGTCTTCCTCACAAGGAAGGACCTGGTCCACATCTTCTGACAACCCAGAACTGGGGTCCTGTGCTGCAGCCAGGCCCGGGTCTGAGTCAGAACCTTCCCCTGGCGATGGCGGGGGAAGGGGGCGCTTTTTACCCCCCTTGCGCTCACACACCGCTTCCACCCTAGCAACAAATGATTCCAGGACAGCCGACAAAGCCTCCATGGTAACTGCAGGTGCAGGGGCACCGGCTGCTGCCTCTGGCAAGTTTGGGGAAGAAGGGCCAGACACTGACTCCATGACAGGGACTCAGTCCAAAAAATAAACTGAGAAGGTCCACCCTCCTTTCTGTACTGACCAGGGGGGGGTTACCCAGGGGACTCACGAACCCAGCAGGAGACCGCTCAGCGCCGCTGCCCGTCTTCCGTCTCCACAGCGTGTGTGAGGAAGAAAAAGTCTGTGAGGAGAATGGCGCAGCGCGCCGTCCAGGAAGCCAGCACTAGAGGCCAAACCCACACCAAAATGTCCACCAGACGCCTCAGAGAAAAAAAGGGCGCGACCACAAGAAAATGTCCACCCGCAATAACAACCTGCGCTATGGTGCGGCCACGGCAAAATGGCCGACAATGGTAATATCAATAGAAACCAGCAGGCATACAAAAAATGGCGTCAGCGCCGCAAAAATTGCGCCTAAGCACCGCAATGTGGACGAGAAGGCCTAGGCAGGGATTTCCCCAGAAAAGAGCACCCCCCACAAGAAAATGGGTCCCAACACCCCACGGTCCCCCACTAAGAACCGGAGTCCCCCCACAGGTACGCCCCAGTCGCAGCGAGCCCTAGGGCAGAAGGGGATAGTGATTGAGAGCAGGGAAAGGAAGGACAGGAGAACCCCGCAATCCCCCATACGCCCAGCTGTTTCCACCAGCCGAGATAGGAGGAAAAGTACTTACCCGTCCATACGAGAACCCGCTGGTGCGTCCTGGACAGACCTACAACCGTGAGGGAGTAGCTGTCGGCCCGGTCCACTGTGAGTGAGACAACAAGCAGCCCAGTCATATGTGGACCCCGTAGCATGTGCTCACCGGCCACCCCTGGAGCCATGGGGTATGTCGTGGTCAAAACCAAGCGCGAAGCAAGGGACTGGCACGCTCGATGGCCGGAACTGGGAAGACTACAAGGATCTATATAGCCAGCCTGTCGCCCAGCCGGCAGTTGATAGAAGATCACAAAATTAAAAATAAAATAAAAAATTCTTCTGGACTCTGGGCCCAAAGGGAGCTTCTCCTCTGCTAGGCAAAAAAAACTGAGCTGCCGACTGCAGGGCGGATAGTTATGTCTGGAGGGACTGCCCCCTGGGCGGGGCTGTTCATCTCTGATTATTGTAACATGTGTTTTTAATTATCTAACATGTTCTGCCTAGTCCTTTTCTATGAACAGGAACATAACCCACATGTCTTTGTGGGGCATGTTTAAACAAATGTAGGGTGGGTTTTGCAGTGTCTATGTCCATGAATTTAAAATACGGCCTCTTCGCCGTTCATTTGTTTAAACATGCCCCGCAAAGACGTTTAGTTTCTTGATAAAACCACCCTAATAATACATCCGCCCCTTGCTGTAGCCATCCGCCCCTTACACGATATAATATTAATACACATTCGCCCTTGCAGAGTGGAGCGAGCATCGGGGAGCGTGCGGCAACGTCTGTCACAATGTCCTCTTCATTGCGCA
Organism: Rana muscosa; assembly: GCA_029206835.1. Lineage (NCBI taxonomy): Eukaryota > Metazoa > Chordata > Amphibia > Anura > Ranidae > Rana > Rana muscosa. The sequence goes on from CM055117.1 coordinate 1,029,062,100, forward strand.
GGCGCAAGCTACAGCTGATTCCCAGCTCTTCATGTTCGTCAATTTTCGCCATCTCCATTTGCTAGGGCGCTGCGCCTGCGCAGTCCAGGGCGGCCATTATCTGCCAGGGGTACACATCTTGGCAGAACAACGGCATGATCGCTTTCACCAACGGCATGCTCAGTGTTGCCTGCGCTGTTGTCTACGGTGCGCATGCGCCGTAGACATCGGTGCAGTCTTTTCTGCAAATATCTCCTTAACCGTGTGGGTTAAGGAGATATTTATTGCACCTACAGGTAAGCCTTAATCTAGGCTTACCTGTAGGGCCAAGTGGTCTGTAAGGGTTTACAACCACTTTAAAAGATGTTAATAAACTTTATTCTGATATAAAAAAAAAATGAAAATCAATGTATAACTGTAGCACCCTCCTCCCTCTCACTCTCGGTTCAGCTCGTCTGTCTCTTGTCTAGGGGTTACTTTAGAGGAGAGAGAGAGAGGTCACTACGCCAAGCCTTCACCGCAAGTAGTTGTGTGGTGTGAGCAAAGTTCTTTTACCTCCAGGCTGGTGTCCTGCATCAGAGACTCTACCTCCTTTGGAACAATGTCTGCCAGAAAATGAGCCCCACACCCATAAAGTCCAACACTTCTTTATTCTTCCGATAACAGAGTATACACAACAGTTGAACTCTTTCTTTTTTCTCTTCAGGACAGACAATGGGGGGGGGGGAATAGGCCCCAGACACAATGAACTCTCCACTTTCCTTCCTGAAAGTGGGTTGCGGTCTCTGAGCGAGGGGGAATTTCCTTCCAGGCGGTCTCCGATGGAAGGCTCACCTGTCACTGGCAATATGCTGCACCAGGTCTTCAAGCAAGTATCTCCCACCGGTCCATTACGCCTTCTGGATTCGGGGACCCACTCCCGGGTTTCCCTAGGACCTCCTTCCCTCGCGGAACTCAGTGGTGGGCACTGAGCTCCAGACCTCCATCCGAGTACCTCACCCCAGGCTAAAGGTGCCTGGGATGGCATACGACCTCCAACCGTCCTCCAGGCCTAGGCCACCCGGAGGACCGACACGAACCACCGCCCACAGGCTGAAGGTGCCTGGGACTCGACCCTGTGACAAAGATGGCCGGCCCCTTTATACCCTCTCCCAGCAAGCTCGGTGGGTTCTCCGCCCCACCATACCGCTGCCGAGGGAGGACAAAAAGGGAGCACGGCACACAGCAATGGTTCAACCCCAGCCCAAGGCGACAGCGCCACCCGCTGGGCTGCAAGGGAACTGCACATCACTGGTGTCTCTGCCAGATTCAAAAATAGGAAAGCATATACCCGCTACATAACTAAATACGTTTCTCTGGATACTTTGGTGGCTATTCTGTCTCTCAATTCCAAAATAAACCTGCCATTAAAATGATAGTGTCTTTTCATGAAAAAAGACAATTTCAAAGAGGAAAAATAAAGTTTGAGGTGGTGTCATTAGTGAAAGGCTCCAGGAGTCTGCCTAGCCCTGAATATAATGATAGAAATAACTTTTCAAGTTGTTCCCGAAACAAACATTTGTACTTTTTTTTTGTACAAGTTAGAAGCTATTTGCTAAGGGCAACTGAATCTGATGAAGAGACTACAGCAAGCCCCTTGTCCATCTAAACACCACTTCATATAAATGGTATACAGCTCCTTTCTGCTCAGTTTATTACCTGGCTGGATTGCTGTCAGGGGAGCAAAGCCAATATAGCAGAAATGTCCAGAGGTCAATTTCATCCAAACAATAAAAACAAGATCAGGAGCTTCTCAAACATTAAACTGTAGAGACGAGGAACATTTGTAACCTTCTGTGCAAACTACATGGCATAGCTTGTGGCACTACTAAGGCGCGAAGGAGATATTATAAATGTGGCACAGAGCTTCCTTAACATCCCTGACAGACCTAAGTTACTGCATGTCTACTGCGTTCTTTTTGAGAAAACCTAGGAGAAAATATGACCCAGGGAGGAGATGTTGTGAGAAGATGAATGCCTGCATTAAAGTGTAGATGGATTATTTGAACTACATACAAAAATCAGAGAGAAAGATGCAGTTCCTTTAAAAACAGGATTCGCACCTCCTCAACAGGAATGAGGTCAGTCGTTTTCGGACACGAGTTTGTGAGCTATCCCACCAGGCAGCTGTGAAAGTGGGCAGCCAATCATAAGTGGCGGTGGTATTCTCCACTTCCTGTGCCACCAATGATTGGCTGTCTGCTTTAACAGTTTCCTGACGGGATAGTTCGGACGAGTTCAGACTCATGTCCAAACACACCCAATCTTGTCCCTACCCCTCAAATGCAACGAAAAATTAAAGTGGTTGTAAACCTTCGTGTTTTTTCACCTTAATGCATCCTATGCATTAAAGCGGAGGTCCACCTTAAAAAAAAAATTAAAAGCCAGCAGCTACAAATACTGCAGCTGTTGACTTTTAATAAATGGACACTTACCTGTCCAGGGTGCCCGCGATGTCGGCAGCAGAAGACGAGCATCGTCATCCTCGGTGAGGGAATCAGGAAGTGAAGCGTTGCGGCTTCACTGCCCGGTTCCCTACTGTGCATGCGCGAGTCGCACCGCGCATCTTCTGGGAACTGTGTGTTTCCCAGAACACAGCGGGGGGACGGGAAGTGCCGTATTCTGTGGCTATCTATGCCCGGAAGTGGGTGCAAATACCTGTATCATACAGGTATCTGCACCCCCTCCCACCCTGAAAGGTGCCAAATGTGACACCGGAGGGGAGGAGGGTTACGAAAAGCGGAGGGTCACCTTGCAGTCACCCCCCCCCCCCCCGTTTTACTTACCTAAGCCCCGAATTTCCATGGGCGCTATCCCGCATTGCTTTCCCCAGGTCTTGTCGGCTCTTCATTGGATAGATTGATAGCAGCGCAGCCATTGGCTCCTGCTGCTGTCAATCAAATCCAATGACGCGGTCGCCGGGGCTGAGTCATACAATCGGCAGCTATGGATGCCAATTGTATGGCACGATAGCGCGCCCGCAACCTAACCCCCTTTGGGAGAGAGCTTCCCAGAGAGGGTTAGCTCTTGCGAAGAGGACGATCAGGGCCACTTTGTGCAAAACGAACTGCACAGTGGAGATAAGTATGACATGTTTGTTATTTAAAAAAAAAGCTTTAGTATCACTTTAAATTCTACTTAGCAGGTGTCCTCAACAGTGGCATGTATACGCCCAGAGGTACTTGGTAAAGTACTTGGGCAGTAAATGACAAGCACTTGATCATACTTAAAATAATTGTAGAGAAAACATGAGAATAAAAATAAAATCTGCAAGATTATAAAGTAAATATAATTAACCACTTGCCGACCGTGCTATATCCGAATGAATGCTACAACGTGGTTGTCCAGTTCTGGGAGGGTGTCAATTAAGCCTCCCAGAACCGTGTCTTCTGCCTGCCCGCTACGGTGCGCTCTGTGATTAGGGTAAAGAGCCCATCACAGTGACTTTTTACCACGTGATGAGCTGTGTCCAATCACAGCTGATCATGATGTAAATGCACGGTCACATCGTGAGGAAAGGAGAGAGCCGGTAACCGGCAAGTGTGAAAGGGGACATCTACACTGATAATCAGGGCACTGATTATCAGTGTCCTGATCCATTAACCACTAGGCAAGTGGTTAATGGATAGCAAAAGCAGACCTAGCATAAGTTCCTGTACTGTGCGGGAGTACATTATAGCGGGCTTTCAAGTAAATAGCAGCAATAAGGCAAGGGAACATCATCACCTACAGGAAGCAGCCAGAGCTATATACAGTACAGGGGATATTCTTGCAAGATTTGGGATCTTAAAGTGGATGTAAACCCTCCATATACCCAGTGAAGTGAACAGCCTCAGATACAGAGATTAAAAAAATCCTCCTATATAAAAGTGTTACATTTAAGAGGGGATCATTGCTAGACACTGTGAGCCGATTGGAGGAAAGGCACAAATGCCCTCCCCACACCTGCAGAGCATGCATGTGTATAGTTTAGCAGTCTGCTAATCTATTTATAGCAACCTCCCCCGACACACTTTAGGCTCCTGTCTGAAGGAGCTTGTCAAAGTTATCAGGCTAATAACAGAGGAACGGAGCAGGACAAAGCTACGAGACACAGGGCTTTAAAGAGAGATAACAAAAACATTACAGATATATGTGCCCAGCTCAAATTTATGAATCAGGTTTACATCCACTTTAAGCTTTTCCAGGATACTGGTAGAATGCCGGGTGATTTCACCCTGCGCTATAAGAAGATTCCAAAAGCCAGGGTTTTTACTACCTTTATTCTTCAATAATGTATGAATACTACATGTAGTATGGTGACAAAAATAGGATTTTTGTACTCACCGTAAAATCAATTTCTCTGACATCCATAGACCGACAAGGCGGCTCTTATCACTGAACGTGTGGGTATATGTCCCTGCTTGCAGGAGAAGACCTAGGCAGAATGTTCAATGTTAAAACATTCTAGAACAAACCAGAGCTGAACAGACCCGCCCAGGGGGGCAGTCCCTCCGGACATTACCCTCCCACCTGCAGCTAGCAGACCTCAGTTCATAACAAAGCAGACCAAACTTAAAAGGAAGGGTGGGTGCCGTGTCGGTCCATGGATGTCAAAGAAATGGATTTTACGGTGAGTACAAAAATCCTATTTTCTCTTATCATCCATGGACCGACACGGCGGCTCTTATCACTGAACGTGTGGGACGTCCCAAAGCAGTGTCAAGAGGGATGGGAGCAGTATAAATGGAAAAACCAAAAAACTTCACTCCAAACAAGGCAGAGCTCCTCAACGGAGGAGTTGCCACTTTAAACAGCGGCCTGCAACACCTTGCGGCCGAAGGAAGCATCCGGAGATGCAGCCACATCAACCCTATAAAACTTAGAAAAGGTATGAACAGACGACCAGGTCGCCGCCTTGCACACTTGTGCAACCGATGCTTGATGTCGGAAAACCCAAGAAGCACCAATTGCCCTGGTGGAATGCGCCTTAACCGGAAAGGGAGGCGGCCGCCCCATGAGAGCATAGGCTTGAAAGACGGTTTGTCCGATCAACCTAGAAAATGATGGCAGACGAAGCCGCTTGGCCCTGTTTCTGACCAGAGACAGTCAAACAGAGAGTCAGACTTCCGAATAGAAGCAGTAGCAGACAGGCACACCCGCAAGGCTCGTACCACATTCAAAGTGTGCCGTGCACACTCTCTGGGATGCGATGGGCGAGGACACAAGGACGGGAGGAAAATGTCCTCATTTAGGTGAAAAGTCGAGATCACCCTTGACAAAAGAGAAAGTCGCGGATGCAACACCGCCTTATCCTTATGGATGACTAAATATGGCGACTTGCAGTACAAGGTCGCCAACTCAGACACTCGTCTAACAGAAGTGATTGCCACTAAAAGGGCCACCCTCTGAGACAAAGTGAAGAGGGTAATATCCCTGATATTCTCAAAAGGAGGTTCCTGGAGAACCGAGAGTACCAATTCCGATCCCACGGGTGGAGAGGAGAATGGACAGGAGGGAGCCCATGGCGAAACCCCGACACAAGGGTGCTAACCAAGGAATGAACCGCTAGCAGTCGCCGAAAGAAGACGGCCAAGGCCAAAATCTGACTCTTAATGATACTCAAAGCGAGCCTTTGGGCCACTCCATGCTGCAGGAAACGCAGGATTCTAGGGACGGAATACGTCCGAGGATGTCAGTCCAGCTCTTCGCACTTGGCGATGTAAGCTTTCCAGGTACAGAGATAGTTCTGGAGGAAGACTTCCGTGTCCTTAATATGGACGAAATGACCGAGTCCAAGAGACCTCGGTCTCTCAACACCTGGCTTTCAACAGCCATGCCGTTAAGGCCAGAGACTGTAAAGGCAGGATGAAAAATAGGACTTTGAGACAGAAAGTCCTCCCTTATTGGCAACCGTCAGGGAACGGCCGCGACGAGACGTACCAGTGAAGCCGAGGCCAATCCGGAGCAATGAGGATCACCGGAATTCCCTCGGTCGCCACCCTGCACAGCAGGCGAGGGAGAAACTGCAGCGGAGGATAAACGTATATCAGGTGATAATGACCCCATGGGCCACTAACACCTCTGAGGCATCCGCCCAAGGATCCCTGGATCTGGACACAAATCTCGACAACTTGCGATTGAGTCGAGAGGTCATCGGGTCCACCTCCGGCGTGCCCCACCGTCTGTGTGGCAAAGGAGTTGAAATACCTTTGGGTGCAAGGACCACTCTTCCTGGTCCAACGTCTGGCGACTCAAATAGTCCACCAGTTTTATGCCCGGAATGTAAACGGCCGACAGAGCCGGCACGCTTCTTTAGCCCACTTCAGGGTACGGGGGACCTCGGAAGCCGCAGCTGAGCTCCGAGTCCCCCCTTGATGGTCGACATACGCCACCGCCGTGACTTAGTCCGACTGGATCCTAGTGGAGCGATCCTGCAATCTCTCAGACCACGAGGAGAGGCACAGTCTGATAGCCCATATTACCAGAACATTGATCGGCAAACGGGCTTCGTCCGGAATCCAAGCCCTTGGGCCAACAGGACTCCCCAGACTACACCCCAGCCCTTCAGGCTGGTGTCCGTCGTGAACACCGTCCATTGGACCCAAGAGCCGGGGACCCAAACCACCATGTCAGGGACGCCCTGACCAGGTGGCTCACCTGGATCGGAATCCAAAGACAACGGGGATTTGTCCCAAGGGAACAAGATCCCCTTCTGCAATGCCCTGGTAAGTGATTGGGCATACGGAACGGCCTCGAAAGAGGTCACCATGAGTCCCAGGACTCCCATGCAAAAACGGATTGACGACCATTTTTTGGGATGTCAGCATCCGCACTGCAGACTGAAGTGTCAGTAGCTTCCCCGGAGGAAGGAATACTTTTGCCTCCAAGGAGTCCAGAATCAGACCGAGATACTCCAGATCTTGAGTCGGGACCCGGACTGACTCCTGAATGCTTAGGAGCCACCCGAAGTCCCTGAGGGTCTGACTGACGATAGTCACACTGTCTTCTAATTCGGAGCCATTTCCTGCTCTGAGAAGATCGGCCAGATAGCCCACGACAGCAATGCCTCACTGTCTCAGCAAGCTAGAACAGGCACAAGCACCTTGGTGAACACCCTCGGTGCCGAGGCTAGGCCGAAAGGAAGAGCCACAAATTGATAGTGGACTTCGCCGATCGCAAGCGCAGAAACTTCTGGTGACTTGCGCAGATCGGAACATGCAAGATGTCCTTGATGTCCAAGGTCCACTGGTAGGAGATCCGGGAGGTCCACCGATCCGTGAACCTGCAAAGTCGCCCCCCCCCTACCCCAGAGTCGGGTGGGGGCAAGACTCCACGCGGAGGCAGGCTTGGGGAGCCGGCTTGTTTGGCTTACGCACCCAGGGGCGCTTGTGTCCACCAGCCGCACCGCTGTCAGTCTGGGAGGGCCTCCCGTTGACTGACGAAAAAAAAAACTTTTTTGCTGGAAAGGAAGGACCCTGCTTACAGCGGCCTCCTTACCCTTGCTAGCCTGAGGAAGAAGAGTGCTTTTACCTCCCGTGACATCCTTGATGATGTCATCCAGCGCAGCACCGAAAATCCTACCACCTTTAAATGGTAGATCCGTTGAAGGCTTTTCAGAGGCTAGGTCAGCAGACCAGCATTTCAACCAGATCAGACTATGCAATACCACCGCCCAGACAGAGGCCCTGTGCAAAACTCTTTGCCCAACCCGTAAGTGTCTGAGACACAAGGGTCGCCGCTACGACAGGCCATAGGGTGGACCCCAACAAGGCAAAACATGGCTCTGCTCACCACTTCTGACCTCCTGTCAGTGGGGTCCTTAAATGCAGGAGTCCCCTCCATCGGGAGAGTGGTGACCTTGTTCAACCGGGCGACTGGAGGGTCGACCACTGGGGGAGAAGCCCACGTTTTAAGTAGGGCATCTTCAAAGGGGTATCTGATAGGCAAACGCCGTGGGACCATAAAAGTCTTCTGCGGCTTTTTCCCCAGACCTCATCAATGAGCTGGTCAAAGAAAGGCACATATGGAAAAAAACTTTTTTAGAAGGCCCGGCCCTAAGTAACCAGAGGAGACTGTCCGCCTGAGGTTCTGCATCCGCAGCATTTAGCTTGCGAGTGACCCTCACCACAGCAATGAGTTCACTAACAAGCGCCCTGTCATTTACTGACACAGAACTGGAGTTTTCCTCGCAAGGAATGTCCTGTTCAAAACCATCAAATATATTCAGAGCTAGGGTCCTGAGCGGTAGTGGCTAGGCCCATATCTGAATCAGCGCACACCCCCTTTTTTTTTCGTGGAAATAAAGTGGGGAGAGGGGCCTTTTTGCTCCCTTGCGCTCACACTTTGCTTCCCTCCTGGTCAGATTAATGATTCCATGACTGCTGACAACTGGTCCATAAGGACCGCAGGTGCAGGAGCACTGCCAGTTGCCTCTAACAAGTGTGAAGAAACAGGTGAACCAGACTCCATGTTGCCACCCTCTGAGACCTTATTCACCATTACAGTGAATAATACAGCCCACCCACTGGCTATGCTGGGGCTGAGGAGGGGATACCCGGAGTACTCACCACCCCTTGGGACCGCTCGGTACCGCTGTATGAGCCGCGCTGTAGCGCGAGCCTGAGGAGAGTGAAAAAATCTGTGAGGAGATGTGGATTCGCGCCGTTCAGCAGCGCCGCTAGAGGCCGAAAACGAAACTGAAAGCGCCGCGGCTACAAGAAAATGACCGCAGGGCGCCTGTATAACTGAGATTTGAGCCGCGGCAAAATGGCCGCCGATGGCACACTTTTTAAATTTAAAACACTGCGCCAATGGCGCGCGAAAAAAACAACACACATTCCCCCAGAACACTTTTCAAACATATTAACAGACATGGAGCGCCCCCCCCCCCGGGCAGAGTGACCCCCCAAGCATCCCCACACAGCACAGCAGCAAAACAGGGTGCAGAGAGCAGCATAACAGGGGAGAGACAGGGAGAACCCCCCACACACAGAAACACAGCCAGCATGTACTCACCTTGCAGCAGGAGAGACTACTTACCCGTCCCGCAAGCACCGTGGAGAATTTTCACCCTCGGTGCCAATAGAGGGACTCACTGGCTTGTTTCAGACAAACCTATCACAGAGTCGTACTGCGTAACTGTCGGCCCGGTCAACCGCGAAAGATACAGTAGGTACTGTTTAATCTTGAGAGGACCGCGGAAGCATGAAAGCAACCCGGCCACCCCTGGAGCCATGGGGCATGTCGTGAACTGAGTCTCACGCACACAAGGCAAAGATCAGCAGGCTCGATGGTCGGAAAGGGAAGACTACGAGGATACCAGTGTACCCAACCTGTTGCCCAGCCGACAGTTGATTGAAGGTCTCAAAAATAAAATAATAAAATTCCCAAAGGAATAAAATTAAAAAGTAAAATCTTCCAGGAGACTGGCTCCTGAGAGAGCCACGTCTTCTCCTTCTGCTAGGCAGAAAAAAACTGAGGTCTGCTAGCTGCAGGTGGGAGGGTAATGTCCGGAGGGACCGCCCCCCTGGGCGGGGCTGTTCAGCTCTGGTTTGTTCTAGAATGTTTTAACATTTAACATTCTGCCTAGGTCTTCTCCTGCAAGCAGGGACATATACCCACACGTTCAGTGATAAGAGCCGCCGTGTCGGTCCATGGATGATAAGAGAAATTGATTTTTTGTTACCCACTGTAAAAAATCAATTTTCCTGGCTCAACACCTTCCTGTTGAGACATGATGGCAGAAGATCAAATGTCCAGAGAGTGCCCCACCGCAGATAGATCTTACAAAACACTTTCAGGTGTAGAACATTCAACCTGAGCCAGCGCCTGTCAACCTATGTAGTGCGCCCACCAGCTTTCCATGCCTGGATGGAATGTACAAAGCAGAGGGAGCCGCAACATGAAGCTCCATCCACCAAAGCATGCATGAAGCACCGCTGCCACCCTCCTCGTGGCGCCTTGGTAGGAGACAGAGAAAAGTGTACCGCTCTCCAAACCTCTAATCCTTTTCGATAGCTCCCGCTCTACTTAACCAACAGATGCTGGCTCTGCACAGATCCATAGAGAAAGGAAAACATCCTGGACTTCCGCACTCAGCTATGAGTAAGCATCTAATGATGTGAAACGCATTAGCCATTTGTCCCTGCATGTCCACTGTTTGCAATTGACGATATTTTGGATTTTATTTTTTGGTAGGATTCATACAGTAGGTCACTGTCATGACATTGTCCGACGGCATAATCCACCACCCCAGACATAGCTTGAGTGCCCAAAGCTCCAGGATGTTGATTGGTAACCGAGACTTTTCCGGCGACCAGCAACCCTGAGCTGACCTCAATACCAGGACTCCCCCCTCTCCAGCCGGACAGGTTGGCGACCACCGTAATTACCGTGCAGTGGAGAGGGAAGAAAGACTTAGGAGACTTGTCCCACTTGGACAAGATTTTCTTCTGATAACACCTCACGCAGACTGGGAATAAGTGACAGCCTTTGTGTACACCAAGTGATCCAGAACCTGCATGCAGGACTGCAAGGAAGACCAGCTGTGAGACAGCAATCATCAAATCATAGTCCAAAAGTTTTGGAGCTTGTCCAGCAAAAGAAGCACAAAGGACCATGCTGCGTAGAGACTCAGATCCAGATACTCTAGCCTCCTCGTCAGGATCTGAGCAGACTTCTTTTTTTTTTTTTTTTTTTTTTTTTAGGGGAACGACCCATCCAATTTCTGCAGTGTGTACTTCTTGATCACCACTTTGTCTATCCGTGCAGAATGTGTCTCAGGAGGAGGTCATCCAGATACCCAACTTTGCAGGGTGGATAAAAATCAATGATTTTTATCAAATATATTTTAATAAAATATTTTCGGAGCAAAAATCTATCTAAAAAAATATAGTTTTCTATTTAAGATAAATCAATAATCTAGTTTATTCAGAATGAAATGGAGCTTAGTTATGTAGCATGAGGATATTTAGATTTTTGGTAAACTCATTCAATAAATCCAAGCTGAAATAACATGCACTTCATAGATGCATTCACACAATTTCATAATAACCATGAGATAAAAAAAAATCAGGAAAATGTATCCCATTGTTTTTCAAATCTATGTGCACTACAAACTGTATGATTGAATCGGTTCTGATATCGCTGTTTTACAAACCTGACAGCTTATTATTCTAAATAGGAAACCTTCATTATGTTTGCAAATATTAAAGATTCTAACTACCAGAAAGAAAAGGTGCTCACATTTAAAGAGCACCTGTCATTTCAGACCCATCATGGCAGCGCCTGTTAGCGGGCATCCATTCACCTGCTGTTGCCACATCCCTCACCTTGTTGTGTCACTGCCGCATCACCAGCCGTCCCATTAAAGTGAATGGGACAGTTGGTGAGTCAACAGCGGGTCAGAGGAGGAGCCACTGCGGAACAGAGATGACAGTTGCTCTTTAAAAATTATGATTTAAATTGAGTTGATTTAAATCAAACCTTTTTACTAGTTTAATCGACTTGATTTAAATCAAATCCACCCTGCAATTATGGCAATCCCCGTTTTCTCAGCAATGCCAGGTCTGGACCCAGCAGAAAGCTAAACCTGAGGGGCAGAGGCCAGGCCTAAGGGGATCTCCACAAACTGATAATGCACATCCCCAATTGCAAAACATAAGAAGCGTTGTTGCACTGCATAAATGTGAAAGAGGAGGGACACATCCTTAATGTCTATGGAGGCCAGAAAATAATTCCTGATGAAGGGAGGCTTTTACTGAATAGATGGAGTCCAACTTGAACTTTTGCACCTTCATAGGCAGTGGGAGGCCTCGGGGGCCAGGGCCAAATGAACACCTTCCATGATCGGAACTGTAAAAAGGTTGGAGTAAAGCCCTTGAATCCACTCTGGGTCCAGAATCAGGGTAAACACTTCCTGGAGTAGTAGATCCTACACCTCCTTGTAGAGAGCATGCAGGCAAGACGGGGAGAAACGAAGACTGGAAGGTAAGAATTTCTCTGCTGGACAGGAACGAAAGCCCATCTTGTAGCATGAGGTCCACAGAACCAACAAAATACTCCCCCAACTCCCCCACACACAAATTATAATGGTTCCTGCACCCTTTTAGACTGCGGGAGAGAGGTAATTTACCCACCAGTAGGATTCTTGATGAAGTCATCCATGGTAGCAAGAGAACATTCCCCCTGGAAGGGCAGTTCAGTCAGGACCTTTTTAGACATCTGGTCTGCAGACCAACCCTAGGGTCCAGGGACACACTGTACATTACTGCGAAGATGGAGAGAGCAAGGAGGCCACATCCCATCCCAGGACACATAACAGACAAACTAGCGGCCCTGGACCAACAGTCCTCAAGTTTCACGTTAACTGGGGGCACAAGGACTAAAAGGATCAAGTGAGGCGAGAGCATAAACAGAATGTAGAAAGATCCCTGATCCCAGACCAATGAATCTCGAGAAAGAAGACTCCTCCACCAGTATCCCGGGTTGCGCCGTTCACCTAGAGAAAGGGGGGGTGGGGGGGTCACTACAAGCAAAAAGAACCAACTAGTGCATATGCCCAGCAACCCTGATGAACCTCCACCTCAGGGTTTTCGGTACAGAGGGGACGAGTGCAATCCCCAGCATCCATCTGTGACAGCATCCTTGCAGTATAGGAAACTGGGGGCCCAACATAGCACCGGGGAGCAAGAAGGCAAAAAACAAAACAAAAAAACAAAACAGAGCCCCCCATTCCATAGGAGGAGCATTCAGCCCCCATCAGAAGTCTGAGTCAGATGGCCAGCCAAGGTTACCGGAATTAGGAGCCAAAAGCAGCGCAGGAACAGCCAAAAACACGGGTCTTGAAATCACTAAACAGTGTCCACCAATCCCGGTATCCACATGAGAGGGACAGCGGGCACAGCACAGTAGAGATGTAGCAAAAGCAGATGAAGGAAAACAGGGGAATGCATGACGGCATCACCACCCACTCCAGAATCTGCTCACCATAGCCCCACCTTGAGAAGGAGCGCTAAGCTGCTCAGTAGAAAGGCGGCACACAAGGCAAGATGGCAGACACACAGCCCACTTGGCAACCTCCCACTGCAGCCCCGCCCACCAGAAGCAAAGGTGCCGAGCTCACAGGCAGAAATACAATGCAATGCCCTCAAGAAAAATTGCGAACGTCGGGCGTTTCTTCTGCCCAAACGCTCCTCTCCTGAACACAATTTTGGTAAGTTTGTATTTCTACCCCTAAACACCAGTAACTGCCCATGTGTGCATAGACACATAAGCCAACATACACTGGCATTTAGAGGCAAAAATTATTTACAGCAATGATTTGGTATATATTTTTCATATGTATGCTGATCCTTTCAGGGGAAAAAAAAAATATTGCCTTCATAGAATGTGTGACTGTGACGTTACACAGAAGAAGCAGGAATAAAATACTAAGCACAGGTCAAGGACGTTAACAAGATCTGTGAAAATATATTGGCAATGACAAAATTTGTCACCCTCCAGATATTTCAACCCATGGTACAGTAAGATACAGTGATCCCGTGAAGGTAAAATCCATTTCTTTCTGAAATGTTCTTCAAAATAATAAACATCATCTGTATTTATGTGGCAGTTTTCTCATCGGGAGAGTCCAGGATGAAGCTGTTATTTTTCTCCTTCACTTACTTGTACAAGTGCTGCTTTTGCATTTTTATCTACAGTTGTAATTCTCAGGCACTGTAAAAGTGAGATGTGGCAACCGCAAGGATGGAGAGGGTCTAGAGAAGCTTAACATTTTAAAAAGTAGATTCTAATTGTACATCTATTTGAACTGTAAGAGGGGGGTTGTAGGTGATTTATTGAGGGGAAAAAAGCAGAAGAAATCTCACATATTGTCCTACAATGGTCAACATGGAAAGTACAGGTGAAGACCATCTCAGCTACTGTACAAAACCTATTTGGAGTGTGCAATACCCAATTAGTTCAGCATACATTCAAAGCATAAGCTGAGACACAAAACTATAGGAGGGCATATTTAAAAGCAAGTGAAATAAAGGCTAGTGAAGTTATATACAAGGAAAAATATATGGGGGCATGGCATGTATGTTGGTATCAGGACGTTCCCAAAAAGAAGAGAAAATAAGGAGGGAAAAGTGTGTGTGGGGGGGGGGGGAGGTTGATGGAGAATGGGGGAATAGGAAGCAGAAGAGAGGCATAGGAATGGAGGGGAGATGACACACGAAGTAAGGGACATGAAGGGGGGGGGGGGGGGGAGACAGAAAAAGTAGTTGCACAATGATAAATGTCACAATATTCAAGTAAGCAGTTGCTCGGCAGTACAAATAAATTCCTGGATCGGATAAGTAAATCAATTTGATCACCAAGAGTCTATCCAGGTGGACCATATCTTATTGAACTTCCTGGAGAAGTTCCTACTCACGTAGGTAACTTATATAGTGGTAAATCTTTATCAATAACGGCACGCCAAGACGCCAAAGAGGGGTAGGGTGACTTCCATTTTAAAACAATCTCTCTGTGGGCATAAAATGTAGCAAAAAAAAAAAAAAAACTGTTTACTATGACAACTGAAACTGGAGTATTTTGGGGTCCAAGCCGAGACCCGAATCACACAGCCTATTAACTACTAAGATTTGCCCCCCCATCATGACCAGGCCATTTTTTTTTTACAATAAGGCACTGCATTACTTTAACAACTGACAGTTGTGCGGTCATGCAATGCTGTGCACAAATCACAATTGATGCCCTTTTTTCCAACAAATAAAGCTTTCTTTGGTGGTATTTGATCATCTCTGCAATTTTTTTATATATTTTTTTTGTGCTAGAAACCAACATTTTTTTTTTTACATTCTGCTATAAAACATATCCAGTAAAAAAAAAAAATTCAATTTGAAAATATCTTCATAAATTTAGGCCAATATTTATTCTGCTACATATTTTTGGTAAAAAAAAAATTCCAAGCGTCTACAAACTATGGGATATTTTTATGTATTTTTTTTTTACTAGTAATGGCGGCGATCAGCGACTTATAGCGGGACTGCGATATTCTGACACTGACACTTTTTGGAAACCAGTGACACCAATACAGTGGATAAGTGCTAAAAATATGCACTGTCAATGTACTAAACACTGGCTGGGAAGGAGTTAAACATCAGGGGCAATCAAAGAGTTAACTGTGTTTCTAGCCAGTGTTTTAGTGAACTGTGTGAGGAGGTTTTACTAGTGGAAGAAATGGAATTTGTTCCTTGCTTTGTAGGGATAAAAATTCCATCCCTTCCCTCCTGTCAGAACGGCGATCTGCCGTGTTCACATGGGCAGATCACCGGTCTGTGTCTTTCCTCGCGATTGGTGGATGCCGGCGGACATAGAGTCCACAGTATCTGCAGATCAGCTCCCGCTGTGTTTAATCACAGCAGGAGCGAGCCGGGGGTGAGCATATGCGCCCCTTTCTGGAATTGTCGGATCATGTATTTATATGTGATCCGGTGCACAGGTGCAGTCTGGAAGCGATTAAAGTCAGTCACCACTGCTACCCAGAAAGGTCTAATGGAGGGGCATATCCATACCATGCACAGGAAGGAGCATACGGAGAAGTGGCACTGTGTACAGGAAGAATCAGTGGAATGGGAAATAGCAGTTTGTCGATGCGGGGTAAAAAAAGCTATGTGGAGAAACTTATAATTAAATCTCTAAAATAAATAATTTAAATAATTTTTGTGACATAGTGACTAGTGCAGGTTTCCCATTCTTCCTTGTGTAGATTAGGCAGATAAGCATTCCATTTCTGATAGTTACGAACTGAAGAAGTGGCGTAAGCAAGGGAGAGAGCCTGAGATGTAGCGAAGATAAGATAAGGGTTTCACCAACATACTCAAAGTGAGTAGCTGCAGGTGATTTTGAGAGGAGTTGGAGGACTCACCACAGCTCTAGAAACAACAATCTCTCCTTGCTGCGAATGTTAATCACATCACACATGGTTTGGAGTTTGTACAAATGGCATCATCAACCTAGAGCAGCATAGTGTATAAATACTGCTCTGCCTAGGGACACCAACTGCCTGCTGAGACTTAATTTTGTCTTGTGCAGGGAGATTTTAATTAATTTCCATTGAAGCCCTAGGACAGGAATCGAGACTTGGATAGCAAACAAAAATACTGTAACACTTTCTTTTTGCAGTGTGGGCAAAGGTTTGAAAACTGAAATCCAATCAAAAAAAAAATCAGTTTTGCTGCAATAAAACACAATTCAGAGCTGTTCTTCCAGTACTGTTTTTTTTCTTGGCACTGAGTGTACTTAGATCTAGAATGGGACATATGCACCTTTTTGCTTTGGAGGCTGTGAACAGGCTTGAGTATGTTCCTTTGATTGGCTGAGGCAGAGGGGCAAACTGATAATGCCACAATATCCGACTTGGCCAATCAGAGGAAGCTTTGTATTCATTCACAGAATACAATGCTGCCTATGAATGGCTGAGCACCTAAATTGTTCCGGGTGTGAGACGGGAAATCTGTCAGACTGGGGCGGGGGCAGCGCCGGCGGTAAAGCGTTGCTATTTTTAGCGGCGCTTTACCGTCAATTTCACAACGCTATTCGGCCGCTAGCGGGGCACTTTTACCCCCGCTAGCGGCCAAGAAAGGGTTAAAACCACCGCAAAGCGCCTCTACAGAGGTGTTTTGCCGGCGGTATAGCCGCGGTGCCCCATTGATTTCAATGGGCAGGAGCGGTGGAGGAGCGATATACATACTGCTCCTTCACCGCTCCAAAGATGCTGCTAGCAGGACATATTTTTACCGTCCTGCTAGCGCACCGCTCTTGTGTGAAAGCCCTCGGGGCTTTCACACTGGAGAGACAGCAGCCGCTGTTTCAGGTCGCTTTGCAGGCGCTATTTTTAGCGTTATAGCACCTGAAAAGTGACCCAGTGTGAAAGGGGCCTAAAAATATAACAGTTATAAATAAAAAATAAGACACATGGTTTCTCTCTATATACTACACCTAGAATTAAACGTGCACCCGATAGACGCTGGTGCAGACCCATGTGAACTTAGAAACAGTGTGACTGGTGACAGCTTGGAGCAGCAAAACGGTTAGCTCAGTTTGCTTGGTAGGAAGCTCAAAATGGTAGCGGCACTGCAGACACTAGGGGCTCCATGGGTAGGTGACAATCTGCATCCCTGCCATACAGAAATAATGGCAAATAAACCACAGGGACCAGCAAGAAAAGTCTTAACCTCAGAGCTGAACCTCCTAACAGCTGGCAACTTTTTGACACTGACACTAATAAAGTAATGTTTAACCAGTTCCGGACTGCCCACCGCATATATACTGCAACAGGGCGGCCCGGCTGCGCAAAGTCACTTATAGGTACGTGACCGTGCACATGATTTTGGGCGCACAGACCGTTCCCGCTGTGATTGGACACAGCAGGAGCCAATTAGCGGGTCCGGCGGCCGCCCATGTCTGCCCTGACCCGCCGATCGTTCACAGGAGAGACGGATCAGCTGTCTCCCTGTGTAAACAAGGCAAACGGCGGATCTGTCAGGAAGGGAAAGAGATCTTGTGATTCAGCTAAGCTGAATCACGAATCTCTCTTTTCCTTCAGTGTGACACTGCACCACACAGTTAGTAGCACCTCCCTAGGGAACATTTAACCCTTTGATCGTCCTGGTTAACCCCTTCCCTGCCAGTCATTTATACAGTAAGCAGTGTGGTTTTATAGCACTGATTACTGTATTAGTGTCACTGGTCTCCAAAAAGTGTCACTCAGTGTCAGATTTTTCCGCCGCAATGTCGCAGTACCGCTAAAAATCGCTGATCGCCGCCATTACCAGTTAAAACAATAAAAATAAATAAAAAATCCCTATATCTATCCACTATTTTGTCCCTATTTTTGCGCAAACCAATCAATATAAGCTTATTTGGATTTTTGAAAAAAAATATGTAGCAAAAATATTGACCTAAATTTATGAAAAATTTAGAATTTTTACATTTTTTTATTCGGAATGTTTTATAACAGAAAGTAAAAAAAATATAGTTTTTTTTATTAAAATTGTCGGTCATTTTTTGTTTATAGTTGAAAAAATAAAAAAGGGCAGGGGTGATCAAATACCACTAAAAGAAAGCTATATTTGTGGGAAAAAAAGGAAATTAATTTTATTTGGGTACAACGTCGCACGACCGCGCAATTGTCAGTTAAAGAGACGCAGTGCTGTAACGCCAAAAATGGCCTGGTCATTAAGGGGGTAAAACCTTCCGGAGGTGAAGTGGTTAATGTTAAAGGAGAAGTCCAGCCTGAGCTCGTTTGGCTGGACTTCTCCTATGGGTTCACAGGAGTGCAATTCATTTGGAACTCCTGTGACCCATTTTCAGCAGAGAGCGGGTGACGTCACAGGAATCAGTCCAGGCACCGCGTCATCCCAACAATAAAGTCTGGATCCGCCAGGTGCCTCGACTGACAACTAAGGATGAGCTCTGGCGTGTTCGCATAGTACACGTGCAGAGCCCGCCAGGAAGTCGGCACCGCGCTGCGCTAATCACAGCCAGGGAGACATTTCCCGATCTCTGCAGCCGAGCATCGGGACAATGTCTCCCTGGCTGTGATTAGCACAGCGCGGTGCCGACTTCCTGGCGGGCTCTGCACGTGTACTATGCGAACATGCCAGAACTCATTCTTACTGACAACCATCTCAGCCTCTCAGCTTGCCGTTGAGAGCCTGAGATGGCCGCTCCCCGCCCCTCCACAGCTATGCGCTCCAGTGAGCGTGGAGGAGCAGAGAGGAGAGCTGCTAATTGACTGTCAGAAGCTCTTCGCTTGGGGAGCTATGATAACCGAGCCATTGGAGGTGTTCAACGGCTCGGTTCTCAGTGCAGAGGTGTCAGGGGACTGATGCTGCATCCACCTAGGTAAGTATGAATGGCAAAAAAAAAACTGTAATTCTCTTTTTAAAAATAACTCCAGATATACACTCACATTTATCAGGTGCTCATAGTGCACCAAGCTATAACAGCATGTGTATCAATCCAGCAATAGATACAGACAGTGTTCCAGAGTATAGTTACCACAGTGCCTTGTGTATAGAGCATTGTGACGTGATCAAGCCCCTCCCCCCATACACGTTACGGCACAATGTCAGGCGGCTTTCTCAGGGGGATATGATATCATGTAATGTTTATATCATTGTATTTATAATATGTAATTGAGAAATTTATCAGAGCACTGTCAAATTTTATTTTTTAAAATATTGTGAAGCGTGGCACCAGTTTGTTAAGAAATATTTTTTGACACTTACATATGAGAGTGTGATTGGTGTGGGCGATATACTATACTTACCTTACACAGTTTATTACATAGCAGCTCACAAGGTTTTAAACCATTATATTTAAAGCGGAGTTCCACACACTTTTAAAGTTTGCCCCCCCGGGTTCGTGATCGCATGTAAATTACTCATCAGACCTTTTTTTTTTTTCTTCTAAAGTCCTTTACTTTATTTGACAAGCATAAAGTTCCTCTTCCGCTTTACCTGGCCGGGGGGACTTTCCACCCGCCCATTGGCTACTGGGATATGGGTGTCATCAATTCCAGGAGTCAATGGGCATCTTCTGCTTGTAGCATCGTGATATTTCCAAACCGAAAATGATGAAATGCCAGGCAACCTGCAACACAATGAGTACGCCGCGCTTAGTACGATATGCGCGTGTGCAAGATCGGAAGATGCATTCTGGGTAGCCATCAGTACCATATCTTGGAAGGAACAAGTGAACTTCATATGCCCATACTGAAGATGGGACCACGCTCGCTTGAGCAGAGCAGTGAATTAGAAAAATTACTAGTATAATGCCGCGTACACACGACCGTTTTTCATGACGAGAAATATGCCATTTTTTAAATTGGTCATTAAAAACGATCGTGTGTAGGCTCCAGGGCATTTTTCTCGACAAGAAAAATGTCCATTAAAAATTTAGAACATGCTCTCGACGTGAAAAACGGCCGTGTGTACGCTTTAATGATGGGAAAAAATCGTGCATGCTCAGAAGCAAGTTATGAGACTGGAGCGCTCGTTCTGGTAAAACTAGCGTTCGTAATGGAGATAGCACATTCGTCACGCTGTAACGGACTGAAAAGCACGAGACAGAAAAGCGTGAATCGTCTCTCACCAAACTTTACTAACACGAGATTAGCAAAAGCGGCCCAAAGGGTGGCGCCATCCGAATGGAACTTCCCCTTTATAGTGCCGTCGTACGTGTTGTCATACGTGTTGTACGTCACCGCGCTTTGCTCGAGCATTTTTTTTCACAATAGTGTGTAGGAAAGGAAGGCTTGAGAAGAATCACGTCGAGAAAAACGTCGTTTTTTTCAATGACATTAAAAACGGCCGTGTGTACGCAGCATTAAAGTGGTTGTAAAGGCAGAAGTTTTTTTTATCTTAATGCTTTCTATGCATTATGACAAAAAGCCTTCTGTGTACAGTAGCCCCCTCAGCCTCCCTAATACTTACCTGAGGTCCATCTAGATTCAGCGATGTTGCATGAGAGACTGGGCTGTCCGGGACTCCCCTCCTCATTGGCTGAGATAGCAGCGTGGCGCCATTGGCTAATGCTGCTGTTAATCAAAGTCAGTGAGACAATGAGAAGAGAAAGGGGGCGGGGTCAGGACGTGGCTTTGTGACTGAATGTATACAGGGAAAAGTGGCTCAGCTCGGGTGCCCCAATACCAAGCTGCTTCCTGTGGGGGAACTCAGCAGGAGGGAGGGGACAGGAGCACTGAAGTGGGACCCGAAAAGAGGAGGAACGGGGCTGCTCTGTGCAAAACCATTACACAGAGCAGGTAAGTATAATGCCGCGTACACACGACCATTTTTCATGACGAGAAAAATGTAATTTTTTAATTTGGTCATAAAAAACGATCGTGTGTGGGCTCAAGAGCATTTTTCACAACGTGAAAAATGGTCATTAAAAATTTGGAACATGCTCTAATTTTTCTCGTAGTTTTTCTCGTCATGAAAAACGTCCGTGTGTAGGCTTTAACGACGTGAAAAAAACGTGCATGCTCAGAAGCAAGTGATGAGACGGGAGCGCTCGTTCTGGTAAAACTAGCGTTCGTAATGGAGATAGCACATTCGTCACGCTGTAACGGACTGAAGAGCAGGAGGCTGAAAAAAGCGAATCGTCTCTCACCAAACTTTACTAACGCAAGGATCAGCAAAAGCAGCCCAAAGGGTGGCGCCATCCGAATGGAACTTCCCCTTTATAGTGCCGTCGTACATTTCGCGCTTTGCTCAAGCATTTTTTTTCATGATAGTGTGTAGGCAAGGCAGGCTTGAGAAGAATCACGTTGAGAAAAACGTCTTTTTTTTTCAATGACATTAAAAACGGTCGTGTGTACGCGGCATAACAGGTTTTTTATTTTTAACAAAAAAAAACAGGACTTTAGTATCACTATTCCATAATGTATTGTATTACTTGCTAACATCGCAGGGGTGTTTAAAAAATAAATAAAAAATAGCTGGAACTCTGCTATAAATAGTCTGAAATAGATTTCTGAAGCAATTACATACTAATTTTTGTTTCCACTGACTTATTTTAAAAGTTTTTTTTTAGCTTTTCATATACTAATGTGTTTGTACAAATATTTATGATTGTAAAAATCTAAATCTGTAACAAAACATCACCACTTTTGGGAAACACTGCATTAGGCCCCTTTCACACGGGCGGATAGAATTCAGCTTTTAGCTGTGGATAGATCAAGTTATCTACCGCAGCTAAACTCAGAAAGTGCTTTCCTATGGCCCCATTCACACACTGAATTTAGCAATGGCTTTGTTACATGGGGTTTGGTGCGGTTAGAAAAAATCTATTTAAATGCGTCCAGGACCGATTTATTGCAGCTATCTGCACATAACTGCAGGTACTCGCAGTGTACTATTTCACCTGCAGATAGCAGCGGCAACAAGGAAAGAAAACCAACAGGAAGCACATCAGAAAAGGCAAGAATGTTCAAACGCAGCTAAACGCACTCACATGTAAATGCAAGAAAACGCAGCTAATTGCAATGTACAAATGCAAGTGATCGCAATGCCTGGAGTCTTGGAATTTCAAAATAACAAAACATGCTTTTAACAGCGGCAGAACAGCCGCCCTTGTGAAAGGGGCCTTATAAATAGGATTTTTGTACTCACCTTTTCTCTGAAGTCCATGGACGGACACAGCTTCCTTAAGTCTTGACATTAGGGTTATGTTCTGTTTATTAGGAGAGGACTAGGCAGACATGTTAGATATATAAAAACATGTAATTATACCAAAGCTGAACAGCCCCGCCCAGGTGGCGGTCCCTCTGGTCATAACCCCTCACCCTGCATTTAGCCGCTCAGTTCGTCAAAAAGCAGTACAAACTTAAAAAGAAGGGGTGGGTGCTGTGTCCGTCCATGGACTTCAGAGAAAAGGATTTTACGGTGAGTACAAAAATCCCATTTTCTCTTTCGTCCATGGACGGACACAGCTTCCTTAAGTCTTGACATTAGGGACGTCCCCAAGCAGTGTCAAAAAACGAGGGGTGGGAACAGCAAACAAACTTCACACCAAACAAACAGAGCTCCTCAACGGAGGAGTTGCAACCTTAAACAGCCGCCTGCAAAACCTTGCTGCCGAAGCAAGCATCCGCAGATGCATGCATGTAAACCTTGTAAAACTTAGTGACAGTGTGAACGGACGACCAGGTCGCTGCCTTACACACCCGTGAGACAGGCGCTTGATGTCGAAAAGCCCAGGAGGCACCAATTGCGCTGGTCGAATGCGCCGTGACAGGAAAGGGAGGCGCCCGCCCTTTAAGGGCATAAGCCTGAATCACAATCTGTCTGATCCACCGAGAAATGGTGGCCGACGAGACAGCCAGGCCTTTCTTTGGACCAGTCACCGACACAAACAGTGAGTCTGACCTACGAAACTGAGCCGTAGCAGACAGATACACCCGCAGAGCACGTACCACGTCTAAGGAATGTAACGCAACCTCTTTTGGATGCGACGGCCGAGGACACAAGGATGGAAGTACAATGTCCTCATTCAGATGAAAAACCGAAACTACCTTTGGAAGAAACGAAGACTGCGGGCGTAGCACCGTTTTATCCTTATGGAGGATCAAGTAGGGGGACTTGCAAGACAAGGCCGCCAACTCAGAAACCCTCCTGACAGATGTAATGGCCACCAGAAAGGCAACTTTCTGAGAGAGGAATCTCTCTGATGTTCTAAAAGGGAGGTTTCTGAAGTACCGAGAGCACCAGATTCAAATCCCACGGAGGTAGTGGTGGTCGAACCGGAGGAGCCAAATGTCGAACAAATGTATTCACCAGTGAATGAGCCGCCAAGGGTCGTTGAAAGAAAACAGCCAAGGCTGAAATCTGCCCCTTAATGGTGCTTAAGGCAAGTTTCTGATCCACTCAACACTGTAAAAACAGCAGGATCCTGGAAACCTAATATTTACGTGGACGTCACCCCATCTCCTCACACATAGAGATGTAGGCCTTCCATGTGCGATGATAGATCTTCCGAGAAGATGACTTCCGTGCCCTCAGCATGGTGGAAATAACTGAATACGACAGGCCTCGGTCCCTTAGTACCTGACTTTCAACAGCCTGTCATGAAGGGCAATCTAACCTGCAAGTTGGCGATGCTTCGACGCGCGCGGTGATGGCACTTCGGCACATGCGGCTGCGCGCCTGCGCAATAGCTTTACTTCGGCGTGCGCGCATGCGCGTCAAAGGCGCGCGGGTGCGCGCGAGAGCGCGCAGTGACACTTCTTGGCGCCAATCTGGGGCTATTTAAAGGGGCTGATGCCTGGGCTCCTTGCTGTCTGGTCTACAGCATCCCCGAGACCCATCTGCAACCTGATAGATACTCTAACCGATCTGTTCCTGTGACCCGGCTTGCTCCTGACGCTTCCTGCCTTCCGCCTGCCCTCTGACTCCCGGCTTGTTGACCTTGCTTCTGCCTGCTCCTTGTGCCACCTGCTGCCTGCCCGTTGCCGACCCGGCCTGAATAACGACTCTGCCTCTGCCTTTGGAATTGAACCTGATCTGCCAGCCAGTGGATGACCCGGCCTGTTTGGACTTGTCTGTGCCCTGTACTATAGGACACCTTCCCCGCTACCTGCTGCCTCACTCCTCAGTTCCTGTGTGCCAAGCCTGCCTGCTGTTCCAGCTTTCCTGCTGTCGCTGACACCTGCACAGAGCTTCCTGAAGTCCAGCTCCATCTCTGCACCAGTGTTCCTGACAGGCACTTGTGCGACTCTGCAATCCTGAGCTCCCTGTTCCCACCATCAGGGGTTCCGGAGTAAGAGGTGCAAAAGAGGCCGCTCCCTGCATTCCAGGCTCACCACCAGGTACGTGACACAGCCATGCCGTTAAAGCCAGCGACTGTAAAGCAGGATGAAGTATAGGACCTTGCGCAAGAAGGTCCTCTCGTATCGGCAGTCGCCAAGGGGCATCCGCCACCAGGCGCACTAGGTCGGCGTACCAGGGACGCCGAGGCCAATCTGGGGCTATTAGAATCACCGGAATCCCCTCGGTCTCCACTCTGCGGAGCAGACGAGGAAGAAGTTTCAGTGGGGGAAAGGCATAAATCAGCCGATACTGTCCCCACGGGGCCACCAATGCGTCTGTCGCGTCCGCCCAGGGATCTTTTGACCTGGCCACAAACATCAATACCTTCCGATTGAGTCGAGAAGCCTGGAGATCCACGTCTGTTTTGCCATTTCAGGCAAAGGAGTCTAAACACATCCGGGTGTAGCGACCATTCTCCTTGATCCAGCATATGGCGACTTGGGTAGTCCACTTGCCAGTTTTCTACGCCCGGAATGTATACGGCCGATAGAGCCGGTACGCTCTGTTCTGCCCGCCGCAGGATGTGAGCGACCTCCGATGCTGCAGCCGAGCTTCTTGTTCCTCCTTAATGGTTGACATACGCCACCGCCGTGGCGTTGTCTGACTGGATCCTGACTGGATGCCGCTGTAGCCTCTGTGACCATGTGGAGAGGCACTGCCTGATCGCCCGAAGTTCCAGTACATTGATCGGTAGGTGGGATTCTTCCTGTGTCCAGCTACCTTGCGTCGACTGAACACTCCAAACTCCCCCCCAACAGGTCAGGCTGGCGTCCGTCGTGATCACCGTCCAGTGAAAGGGAAGGAACGACTTTCCGGACTGAAGGGCCGGAGATCTCAGCCACCAGACCAGGGAAGTCCTGACTAGTTAGCTCACCCATATTTGACAATCCAGGGACAACGGAGACTTGTCCCACTTGGACAAGATCTCCTTCTGCAAGACTCGAGTGTGGAATTGAGCATACGGTACTGCCTCGAAGGAGGCTACCATGAGACCCAGGACTCGCATGCAAAAGTGCAGCGACGACCACCTGCGGGATGCCAACAGCTTCACCGCCGCCTGAAGAGTCTGCAATTTTACCAAAGGGAGAAAAACATTCGCCTCTGATGAGTCCAGAATCAAGCCCAGGTATTCCAGGCGTTGAGTCAGCACTAACACTGACTTCTGGAGGTTCAGTACCCAACCAAATTCTTGAAGGGTCTGACTGGCAATCGTCACATCCTCCTCTAATTCTGAGTCTGAAGCAGCTCTCAGAAGGAGGTCGTCCAGGTAGCCCACGATAGAGATTCCTCGTTGTCTTAGCAAGGCCACAATCGGGGCGAGCACCTTGGTGAAAACCCTTGGTGCCGATGCCAGGCCAAAAGGGAGAGCCACAAATTAGTAGTGATCGTCCCCGACTGCAAAACGCAGAAATCTCTGATGCCCGACATATATGGGGACATGCAAGTATGCGTCCTTGATGTCCAAGGATGCAGAAAATCCCTTGGATGGAGAGCAGCGACCACAGAGCAAACTGATTCCATCCTTAACCTTCGTATCTTTACAAAGGAGTTGAGGGCCTTGAGGTCCAGGATTGGAAGGACCCCGTCCTTTTTTGGGACCACAAACAGATTGGAGTAGAATTCCTGAAACCTTTCCGGCACAGGTACTACTACCCCGCGCCCCAGCAGGTCCTGCACTACCCAAATAGGCCGTTCCAACAAGCCGGAAAGAGATGAAGGTTTGAGGGAAAAAATCTGTTTGGTGGACAAGAAAGAAATTCTATCTTGTACCCTGATGAAACCACTTCGCAAACCCACTGGTCGGAAAGCAGGGAGGTCCATCGAGCTGCAAACTCGTGAAGGCGACCCCCCACCCGAGAGCCGGGCAGGGGCAAACCTTCATGCTGTAGCAGATTTGTTCGCAGGCTTGTTTGGCTTGCAAACCCAGGGACGCTTTTGTCCCTCAGCTGACCCCTTGTCAGCCTGGGAACGCTTACCTGCGGGTCCAGACTGACGAAAAAACGCTTCAGAGCGGAAAAGGAGGACCCTGGCCTACGGCGTGGCTCTTAACCTTTCTGGATTGTGGGAGCAGCGTGTTCTTACCCCCAGGGACATCCTTAATAATGTCATCCAGCGAGGCACCAAATAGCCTCTCTCCCTGGAAGGGCAAATCCGCCAGAGCCTTCTTGGAAGTCTGGTCCGCAGACTAGCATTTTAGCCAAATTAGGCGACGCAGTACCACAGCAGATACTGAGGCTCTGGAAATCAGGGGAGCTGTATCCAGGGCTGCATCACAGACATATTTAAGGCCATGCACCAACTGGTCGGCCAGTTCTACGCAGACCGGGGAAGTCTGTTTCTTCTCCAACTCCCGGTGCAACAATTTTGCCCATTCGGTGAGTGTTTGTGACACCAGGGCCGCAGCCAATACTGGCCGTAATGCTGACCCCAGCATGGTGAACATGGACCGGGCCACCGCCTCGGCCCTCCTCTCTGTAGGGTCCTTAAATGCAGGGGTCCCATCCACCGGAATCATGGTTACCTTGTTTAACCTGGATACCGGGGGGTCCAAAACAGGGGGAGATGCCCATTTTTTCATCAGTCTCACCTCAAAAGGGTAATGGACCGCCATGCGTTTTGGGACCGAAAAGGTCCTCTGCGGTCGTTCCCATTCCTTGTCTATAAACTTATCAAAATAAGTTACATAAGGAAACACCTTAGTAGTGCGGGCCGGCTTGTGGGACCCAAAAGGGACCGACACCTCAGTAGATGCCCCAGCCGCATCCTCCAGCTTGAGGGTTTCCCACACTGCGGTGATAAGTGCTCCAACAAGTGCCTTCTTTTGCGCTGACCCGGACACAGAGTCTCCCTCACTGTCCGAATGGTCCTGGTCCGCATACTCTGACCCTTCAGAACAGTGATCCTGTTTCACAGCCAGGCCCGAGTCTGTGTCAGAGCTTTCCCCAGAAGATGGTGGGGGGAGGGGGTGTTTTTTACCCCCTTTTGGCCCACACACTGCCTCCACCCTGGCAACAAATGACTCCAGGACCTCTGACAAAGCGTCCATAGGTACAGCAGGTGCAGGGGCACCGGTTGCTACCACAAGAATGTCTGGGGAAGAAACACCAGCTTCTGACGCCATGCTGACCCGCTCACCTGACAGCCACTCAGGGACTAAGTCAAGGTACAAAAAAAGGCCCAGCCTCCTAGCTGCCCAGACCGAGGGGTATACCCAGAGGACTCACTGCCCCGACCCAGGCACTGCTCAGTACTGCCGTCCGCTCTAAACTCCCGCACAGTGTGTGCCGGAGGTGTCTCTGAGGTGATCTGCCGTTCGCGCCATTCAGAATGATAAACTAGCGCTAGAGGCCAAATCAATGTTAAAAGCCCCAAAAAGATGGCCACCGGCTGCCTCACGAAAAAGAGCGTGAGCTACAAGAAAATGGCTGACCGCTGTATTAGCAATAGAAACAGAGCGGCTACAAGAAAATGTCCGCCGCTGTATTAGCAATAGGAACAGCGCAGATACAGGAAAATGGCGCCGGCGCATCCAAAATGGCGCCAAATCGTTTGAGGTAAAAAAAGGCCACAAACACACTGCGTACCTGAACAGAGGCCCCCCAAAAGGCAGACCACCCTCACTTAGAGCGGACCCAGACACCATGCGCAGCCCCCAGCCAGGACCTGGAGCCCCCCTCGGGGACCCCCCGGTGAGGTACACAGCAGGCCCGCAAAGCATGGGGAGGAGGAATGGACGGGGAGAGAGGAAAGGGAGGACTAGAGACCCCCTAATCTACCACCCCAGGAATGCCCAGCTGTTCCATCCTGCCAAGACAGGAGAAACCTTACTTACCCGTCCCTGCGAGGACTGCTGGACGCGTTCCTGACAGACCCATCACCGAGCAGTACGGAGTGACTATATGCCACGGCCCACTGTGACTGGACAGCAGTAGCCCGGTCATATGTGGGCCCCGGAGCATATAGCTCACCGGCCACCCCTGGAGCAAACGGGGTATGTCGTAGCCAACCCAGCGCTTAGCTAAAGGCCTGCTCATGCTCGATGGCCGGACTGGGGAGACTACAAGGATCTATATTATCCAGCCGGTCACCCAGCCGGCAGTTGATAGTAGATCTCAGGATCAAAAAAAAAGTAAAAAGTTCTCCAGGACCAATGGGCCCCTAAGAAGCCAGGTCCTTCTACACAAGGCAGAAAAAAACTGAGCTGCTGAGTGCAGGGTGAGGGGTTATGACCAAAGGGACCGCCCCCTGGGCGGGGCTGTTCATCTTTGGTATAATTACATGTTTTTATATACCTAACATATCTGTCTAGTCCTCTCCTAATAGACGGAACATAACCCTAATGTCAAGACTTAAGGAAGCTGTGTCCGTCCATGGACGAAAGAGAAAATAGGATTTTTGTACTCACCGTAAAATCCGTTTCTCTGATGTCCATGGACTGACACAGCTCTAATACTGTAAACGTGTGGGTATATGTCCCTGCTCGCAGGAGAAGATCTAGGCAGAATGTTAGATGTTAGAAACATACATTCTAGAACAAAACCAGAGCTGACCAGCCCCTCCGGACAAAACCCCCCTACCTGCAGCCAGCAGCCTCAGTTCGTAACAAAGCAGTACAGACCTTAAAAGAAGGGTGGGTGCTGTGTCAGTCCATGGACGCCAGAGAAACGGATTTTACGGTGAGTACAAAGATCCTACTTTCTCTTATCGTCCATGGACTGACACAGCTCTAATACTGTAAATGTGTGGGACGTCCCAAAGCAGTATCAGAAAAGGGTGGGAGCAGTAGTAAAGGAAAAACCAAAACTTCACTTCAAACAAACAGAGCTCCTCAACGGAGGAGTTGCAACATTAAACAGCGGCCTGCAACTCTTTGCTGCCGAAGGAAGCATCCGAAGATGCAGCCACATCAACCTTATAGAATTTCGAAAAGGTATGAATGGACGACCAGGTCGCCGCCTTGCACACTTGTGCAACCGATGCTTGATGTCGGAAAGCCCAGGAAGCACCAATTGCCCTGGTGGAATGCGCCGTAACCGGAAAGGGAGGCGCCCGCCCCTTAATAGCATAAGCCTGTATAACAGTCTTTCTGATCCACCTAGAAATGGTGGCAGACGACACCGCTTGGCCCTGTTTTGGACCAGAGACAGACACAAACAGTGAGTCAGACTTCCGAATAGAAGCAGTAGCTGCCAGGTACACCCGTAAGGCTCGCACCACATCCAAATTGTGAAGCGCAAACTCTCTAGGATGCGATGGGTGAGGGCACAAGGACAGAAGGACAATGTCCTCATTAAGGTGAAAAGCTGAAACCACCTTTGGAAGAAAAGACAGTCGCGGGCGCATCACCGCCTTATCCTTATGGAGGACCAGGTAAGGCGACTTGCATGATAGGGCCGCCAACTCAGACACCCGTCTAACAGAAGTAATGGCCACTAAGAAAGCCACCTTCTGAGACAAAGTTAAGAGAGGAATATCTCTGATATTTTCAAAGAGAGGTTCCTGGAGAACCGAGAGCACCAAATTCAGATCCCAAGGAGGGAGCAGAGGATTGGCAGGGGGAATCACATGGCGAACCCCCTGCACAAAAGTGCTAACTAAGGAATGACCTGCTAGCGGTCCTTGAAAGAAAACGGCCAAGGCCGAAATCTGACCCTTAAATGTGCTCAAAGCCAGCCTTTGGGCCACACCCCGCTGCAAGAACCGCAGAATTTTGGGGACAGAGTATGTCCTTGGACGCCAGTCTAGCTCTTCGCACATCGCGATGCAAGCTTTCCAGGTACGGTGATAGATCTTTCTAGAAGACTTCCGTGCCCTCAGCATGGTTGAAATTACCGAATCCGAAAGGCCTCGGTCCTTCAGCACCTGGCTTTCAATAGCCATGCCATTAAAACCAGAGACTGTAATGCAGGATGAAAGATAGGGCCTTGAGACAGAAGGTCCTCCCTCATGGGGACGTCCGCGACGAGACGTACCAAATCGGCGTACCAGTGACGCTGAGGCCAATCCGGGCAATGAGGATCACCGGAATGCACTTGGCCGCTACCCTGCGCAGCAGACGAGGAAGCAACTGCAGCGGAGGATAAGCATATATCAAGCGATACTGGCCCCACGGGGCCACCAACGCGTTCGAGGCATCCGCCCAGGGGTCCCTGGACCTGGCGACAAACCTTGCGATTGAGTCGAGACACCATCAGGTCCACATCCGGCGTGCCCCACCGCCGACAAAGGAGGTGAAACACCTCCGGATGCAAGGACCACTCCCCCTGGTCCAGGGACTGGTGACTCAGATAGTCCGCCTGCCAGTTTTCTACGCCCGGAATGAAAACGGCCGATAGAGCCGGCACGCTTCTTTCCGCCCACCTTAGGATGTGGGCGACCTCGGATGCCGCGGCCGAGCTGCGAGTGCCCCCCTGATGTTTGACGTACGCCACGGCCGTGACGTTGTCCGACTGGATTCAGACCAAGCAGCCCTGTAGCCTCGTCGACCATGCGGAGAGGCACAGTCTGATCGCTCGCAATTCCAGAACATTGATTGGTAGACGAGATTCGTCCAGAGCTCTTGAGCTGACTGGACTCCCCAAACTCCTCCCCAGCCCATCAGGCTGGCGTCCGTCGTGACCACCGTCCATTGGATGGGGAGGAATGACTTCCCGGACCGAAGAGCCGGGGATCTCAGCCACCACGTCAGGGACGCCCTGACAGAGTGACTCACCTGAATCTGAAGATCCAATGACAACAGGGACTTGTCCCAGATGGACAGAATTATCTTCTGCAATGCCCGAGTGTATGATTGGGCATACGAAACTGCCTCGAAGGAGGCCACCATGAGTCCCAGGACTCTCATGCATAAACGGATTGACGACCATTTTCGGGACGTCAGAACCCGAACTGCCGACTGAAGTGTCTGTAACTTCTCTGAGGGTAGAAACACCTGCCGAAGTGTCCAGGATCAGACGCAGATACTCTAAACACTGAGTCGGGGCTAGAACCGACTTCTGCATGTTCAGGAGCCACCCGAAGTCCCGGAGGGTCTGACTGACCATTGTCACATTTTCCTCCAACTCTGAGCCATTTTCTGCTCTTAGAAGGAGATCGTCCAGATAACCCACGATAACAATTCCTCGCTGTCTCAGCAAAGCTAGAACCGGGGGAAAGAACCTTGGTGAAAACCCGTGGTGCCGATGCTAGGCCGAAGGGAAGAGCCACAAACTGATAGTGAACTTCGCCTATGGCAAAGCGCAGAAATTTCTGGTGACTTGCGCAGATCGGAACGTGCATGTAGGCGTCCTTGATGTCCAAGGACGCCAGAAAATCCCCTTGGTGGAGTGTCGCAATCACTGTGCGAATAGATTCCATCCGGAATTTTTGTACCTTCACATAGGCATTCAAGGCCTTGAGGTCCAGGATTGACCGGACCCCGTCCTTCTTTGGAACAGCAAACAGGTTCGAGTAAAACCCCTGAAACCTCTCCTGTGACGGAACCGGCACAATTACTCCGCACCTGAGCAAATCCTGTACAGCCCCCAAGAGCGCCGCCCGGCGAGCAGGGAGGAGAGGGAGGTTTGAGGGAAAGAATCTGTTTGGGGGCCACAAGCGGAACTCTATCCTGTATCCCGAGGTGACCACCTCGCACACCCACCGGTCGGAGATCCAGGAGGTCCACCAAACCGTGAACCTGCGAAAACGTCCCCCCCACCCCAGAGTCAGGCAGGGGCAAGACTTCATGCAGTGGCAGGCTTGGAAGCCGGCTTGGTTGGCTTACGCACCCAGGGACGCTTCTGTCCCCCCGCCACACTTTTTGCAGTCTGGGAGGGCTTACCCGTGGATTCTGACTGACGAAAAAATGTCTTCTTTGCTGGAAAGGAAGGGCCCGGCCTACGGTGGGGCTCCTTTCCCTTAACAGACTGAGGAAGGAAGGTGCTCTTACCCCCTGTGACATCCTTAATAATGTCATCCAGGGCGGCCCCAAACAGTCTACCGCCCTTAAAGGGCAAATCAGCCAGGAGCTTCTTGGAAGCTAGGTCGGCCGACCATCATTTCAGCCAGATAAGGCGATGTAACACCACAGCAGAGATAGAGGCCCCAGATATTAAAGGGTCCGCATCCAAAGTGGCATCGCACACAAAGACTAAACCCTGCGCAAGTTGGTGAGCCAAGGCAATGGTCTCTGGGGGGAGATTATCCTCCTGCACCGTCTGGTGCACAATCTTTGCCCAGTCTGAGTGTCTGAGACACAAGGGTCGCCGCCACTATAGGGCATAAGGCAGACCCCAACAAGGCAAACAGTTCTACTCACCACTTCTGACCTCCTGTCAGTGGGGTTCTGAAATGCAGGAGTCCCTTCCATTGGGAGCGTGGTAGCCTTATTCAAACGGGCGACCAGGGGGTCGACCACTGGGGGGAGAGCCCATTTTTTAACCGGGGCCTCCTCAAAGGGGTACCTTATCCCAGACTTGGTTGATGAATCTATCAAAAAAGGGCACATATGGAAAGACCTTTATTTAAGAAACGGCTATAAAAGAGCCAAAGGAGACAGCTTCCACCTGAGGCTCCTCAGCCGCATCATTTAGCTTGAGAGTGTCCCTCATAGCATCAATGAGTTCACTTACAAGCGCCCTGTCAGTCACTGGTTCAGAACTGGGGTCTTCCTCACAAGGAATGTCCTGTTCAAAAACATTAAAATCCTCAGAGCTAGGGTCCTGAGCAGCTACAGCTAGGCTCATATCTGAGTCAGAGCACTCCCCTACTGGAGAATGTGTGGGGAGAGGGCTCGCACACCGCTTCCATCCTGACAAGGAATGATTCCAAGACTGCCGACAACTGGTCCATAGGGACCGCAGGTGCAGGAGCACTGCCAGTTGCCTCTGACAAGTGTGGGGAAGCAGGTGAATCAGACTCCATACTGCCACCCTCTGAGACCTTATGCACAATAGTAAATAATACAGTGCACCCACTGGCTACGCTGAGGCTGAGGAGGGGATACCCAGAGGACTCACCAACCCTTACAAGGACCGCTCAGCTCTGCTGTATGATACAGCTCTGCAGCGTGAGTGAAGCCTGAGGAGAGTGTGGGGAGATCCGCGCCGCAGCAGCGGCGATAGAGGCCAAAACCGAAAGTGAAAGTGGCGCGGCTTCAAGAAAATGGCCGCCGGTCGCATGTAAGCTATGCCAAAGATCCGCGGCAAGATGGCCGCAGAGCGTCGTTTTTAAAACACAGCCTAGCCAGCGCTAATGGCGTCTTCAAACACTCACCCCTCACAGCCCCAGCACACAGACATGAGCGCCCCCGCCAGGCCAGAGTGACCCCCAAGTACCCCCACACAGCACAGCGCCACTACAGGGTGCAGAGAGCAGCATAACAGGGGGGAGACAGGGAGAAACCCCCCATACAGAGAAACACAGCCAGCATGTACTCACCTGCAGCAGGAGAGACTACTTACCCGTCCCAGAGGGATCCACTGGCTTGTTTCAGACAGACCTATCACAGAGTAGTACTGAGTAGCTGTCGGCCCGGTCCACCGCAAAAGATACAGTAGGTACTGTTCAATCTTGAGAGGACCGCGGGAGCATAAAAGCCACCTGGCCACCCCTGGAGTCATGGGGCATGTCGTGAACCGAGTCTCACGCACACAAGGCGAGGATCAGCACGCTCGATGTTCGGACAGGGAAGACTACGAGGATACCAGTGTACCCAACCTGTTGCCCAGCCGACAATTGATTGAAGGTCTCAAAAATAAAATAATAAAATTCCCAAAGGAATAAAATTAAAAATAAAATCTTCCAGGAGACAGGCTCCTGAGAGAGCCACGTCTTCTCCTTCTGCTAGGCAGAAAAAAACTGAGGCTGCTGGCTGCAGGTAGGAGGGTTATGTCCGGAGGGACCGCCCCCCTGGGCGGGGCTGGTCAGCTCTGGTTTTGTTCTAGAATGTATGTTTCTAACATCTAACATTCTGCCTAGATCTTCTCCTTTGAGCAGGGACCTATACCCACACGTTTACAGTATTAGAGCTGTGTCAGTCCATGGACGATAAGAGAAAGATTGTTTTAGTGGAATTCTGCATGGATCACATGACAAGACAGCCTCCTCAAGCCACTGACTGCTATGCTGTTTGCAGAGAATTCATTTGTACTGTAAAGACAATTCAGGAGTAAGTTCCTCCAATTTTGTAGTGCAAATGTGCTGTATGCCTCTCACACGTTCTCTTGCCGGCTTGTCATGACAACACTGAAGGGCAGTCGGCTCTGCATGATCCCACTCACTTTTCATCAGCAGAGGCAGATGACTGACATATAGACAAGAAACATGAGATTTCTCAACTCCCAATATAGTTGCATCTCTTTGTTCGTTTTCTGTATCACACACTTTGTATTTTGCACTTTAAGCTACTTCTTACAACACCACTTGTCTTTTGCATACTGAACAGCATGCTAAATGAGGTGTACATCCACAATTTATTAAGCGAAAACCATCGGGTATATTATGTGCTTTCAGAAGCTGCTTACTCTTAAGTTTGAGCTTCCAAATGACAAAAAGAAAACATAACACAAAAAACAGCTATCGTCCATCTCAGAGAGACATTTTTGACAGCTCCAATATATAACTCATGTCACAAAATAGCAAACTGATTACTTCTAAGATGGAAGCCGACTGCCTCTGCTCCCCTGTTAAATCACTCTTCCAACACTGAACATAAATAAAACACATTACATTAGGGACAAGAGCAATAATGTATGAGAAAACTTGGCAGTGATCATTGCCTTTATATTGCAAAATCAGGGGGGTCAAATCACAGATTAGTTGCATCTAAATTTAGTCCCACAACTACCGGAGAGTAAGAGAGCTCTATTCATGACCAGAACAAACAGTGGGCTGCAACAACTGAATCTTTCTTCTGTCACTTATTTTATGATTTGTTAAGGTTTGTTCTCACTAGATGCTTTGTTAGGCATTTTCATTGTTGTTTTCAGTAAGATTTATCCCCACCAACATTCTGCAACTGAGATGAGATGAGAGTACTCCTGAAGAAGTGGCAGCAGTAGTGTGCTGTTTTTTTTCTCCCTGCGAAGCCTTACCTTTTCTTTCTTTTTTTTTTAAACTGGCATTTCAAAATAACACGTCATAATTTAAAGGTTGGGTAGAAGATTAATGCAGTAGAAGGCTTCTAAAAAGTTAAATAAAACTAAACCTTTTACTGTATATGTGTCTATACATCAGACTAGGGCACGAAACAACTAATCGATTAATATACAACTAATCGATTATGAAATTAATCGATTACTATTTTCATAATCGATTAATCGGGCAATAACATAATGAGGTTTAAAAAAATAAAATTAGCCCTTTATAGTACAAAAAGAGCAAGTAATCGCTACTGTAAATATTACTTTCACTGTTCCACAGTAAAAAAACGTAACCCCTTATAGTAGCGATTATTTATTCTTTTTGTACTATAAAGGGCTAATTTTTTATTTTTTTTAACCCCGTTATGTTACTAAACGTCTTAGGCCTGGTTCACACCTATGCGTTTTTTTGCAGAAACGCACTACAGTTCATTTACATGGTTTCCTATGGGACACGTTCACATCTATGCTTTTTTTTAGCTGCTGCGTTATTTGGAAAGGGTCAAGGAATTTGTTCAACGCAGAATGGTGCTTTTTTTGGTTCAATATACTTCAACGGAGAAGCTGCAGAAAAGCATGTAATGCGTTTTTGCAGCAATTTGTGTTTTTTAATCTGCCCAACAACAAATTGGCCCAAAAAAAAAGCATAAAAAAATGCAAACGCGCAAATTGCAGCAAAATCACGTACGCAAAAATCAAAATGCACAGCAAAACACACTACAGAAACAGATCAAAAGCAAACTGCATAGGTGTGTACTGAGCCTTATGCTGGCCAGATGGATCAATTTTCAGAGGAGAATATTAATACAAAAAATCTTTGTACATTCGCTGAATGAAAGAATGTTGTTTGAAATTTTCACTTGCTTTTAACATTCAGTTTTAAAATGAATGTACGGTAATTTCTGAACAAAAACCACATACACTGTCTGAAAATTCCTTTGACCAAGAAGTTTATTTATAATAATGATATCTGATATTTACCAGATTCACCCTCTAATAGTATACAGTATATCTAATCAGTCTGTTATTCTCAGAGTGGATTAGAGATTTTGCTCCCTAGCCATATAGTTGGTTATTTATATTTAGAGATTATTTATATTTAGAGATTTTTAAAAATAAATTGCCTTTTTTTTTTATACTTTACATATTAACTAAATTATACACCACATTTTTTTAAGGTAATTAACCGATTAATCGAAACAATATTTGGCCAACTAATCGATTATGAAAATAATCGTTAGTTGCAGCCCTACATCAGACCAAAAAAAGGGTCAAGTGAGGGGGAAGATGGACAAAAGGGGAACACCTAGGAGTTATGAAAGAGAATTAAGGCCCCACCCTTAAAGTGGATGTAAACCCAATTCATGAAATTTGAGCTCGGCACATATATCTGCAGTATTTTGTTATCTCTCTTCAAAGAGCTAAGTCCCATAGCTCTCTCCTGAACCGTTCCTCTGTTATCAGCCTGATAACTCTTGACAAATTCTCTGACACATCAGATAAAAGCAGCCTGAAATTTCTGTCAGGGGAGGTTGCTAAAATAGATTAGCAGGGAGCTGGCCCTGTTACAAAACAACTCTGAGATTCTCAGCCTATGTGGAGAGGGGGTGTGTGCCTTTCCTCCGAACAGCAATTTTAGCTATCTTGGCTGTATGCCCAGACATCACACTCTGTGTTAAACAGGAAGAGAAAATCACCTAACACAATCTCAACTTACTAAACAGTATATAAATGTGAAGACAGCAGATATACATGTAAATCCTATATAGGGAGCTTGGTTTCATCCCTGTGTATCATCTGAGGTTTAATGTTGATGAGAGTAAAGATATGCACTTGGTCGCTAAAAATGTGCATTCATCATATATACTAGGGGGTGTACAACTGGGAGAGCCACAAGAATATCTTTCATTCACATTCTTAATTCTGATGAGCAGGAGAGGCAGTAGCTGAAGTGAAGGGAAAAGTGCAACTCAAACCAAATTGGTCCCACAGAGTCACCAGAGCATCCACTGCGAACACAAGAGAATCTCTCTCCCCGACTATAAACTTGTAGTTTTTGTTGAATCTGGATGCCAGAAGATCTATGTCCAGAATGACAGTTGTCCCTGAAGACATCTGCGTTTAGTGACTGATTTCCCTGGAGTCGACTGCTGAAGACAGAGGAAGTCTGCCTATCAATATCTCATGCCTGGTATGGCTGGAGTTCTACCCTGGACAGGATTAGATCCTCTTCCATTTGGGCAGTGTGACTTCATATACTGTACCTCCTTTATAACTGATGTAAGCCACCACTGTGGCACTGTCAGAATTAACTCTTGTCAGACACTCCTGAAGTTGAGTGGCCCAGTGTAGAAGAGACAGGCAAATTACTTTTACCTCCAG
Source organism: Rana muscosa (assembly GCA_029206835.1). Taxonomy (NCBI): domain Eukaryota; kingdom Metazoa; phylum Chordata; class Amphibia; order Anura; family Ranidae; genus Rana; species Rana muscosa. The sequence goes on from CM055117.1 coordinate 1,029,099,967, forward strand.
GACACTGATCGGAATTTGAACATCCCTCGACAACCAAATCTTTACCGTGGCTGTCCCCAGGATGCCTCCCCAGCTTGATAGGCTGGAATCCATGGTGAGAACTGGATTTCCACAGACCCAGCGTAGTGTTGGATATCCACCACAACGAGGGGGGACTGAGCCCTGTGCGACAGGCACATGGAAAGATAATGAGAGAGAGTGAATAATCCATCTTCTCAAAGGAGGACACTATTAAGTCATGGACCCCTTATACAGAAGCTCATAGAGGAAAATCTCCTAGACCGAAGGGTCTGTACTAAAACTCTCCTCCTGAGGGAGAACATCCTGACCTGGTCCATGCCCAGGATCAGACCAGATACTCCAGGCGCTGAGTCATCTCCAAAAGACTTTTGAAAGTTGAGCAGCCATGCAAAGCTCTGTAAAATTTCTACTGTGTTTTGGATTCATGCTACCAAGAACTGGGCCAAAACAACGGTCAAAAGGTTGCCAAGATAGCCCACAAAGGGAATTTTATGTGTGAAGCAGAGCAAGGACCAGTGCCAAACAGCTTTGTGAAGTTCCATGGAAACTTGGACAGTCTCAAGGGATGAGCCAAACGAAAATTAAAAGTGTAGCGCTAACTAAATAAATATGTATAAATGTGAAAATATACACAAAAAACTGAATATGATAATATAGTGATAAACACGTGTATCACCCAAAATAACGTGCTGGGTGACTCCAGTGATAAAGTCCTCAAATTATATTAACACAATTATGCAAATATATGCAAATTAATGTCCATAATAGGCAAATGAATGTCCATTAGAAATGGAATCCATAAAACGAAGGTGATGAAGATCAGTCCAGAGAGAACGTGATGAATCAAAACGTGAAATTGTAATCAACAGTCTTCTGTTTGTGAGAGAAAGTAGCCACCACTAAAGTGAATAGAGGAAGGCTTACCAGAAGTTATGGATTTGGCGGGGCATAAGCCACCCAAATCAAATAAACTTGAAGAGTGTGAACACTCAAACATTAAAAATAGAGATGTGATGTGAGATCCGCCACCAAGTATATGTTGAGGAGGCTTACCAGAGGTCTCGGATTTGGAGAGGCATACGCCGCCCAAATCTGAGATTGCTTAGGGGGTTAATGGACGCCACTGGAGATGGTCTTGAGTGGAGGGGTAGTCTGGAGTCAAAGGGGTTTAGCACTTCAATCAGACGGGACATCCAATAACACAAAACACCAATTCATGTGGGGACTCGGTATCCAATGCATATGTGTGAAGATAGAAAAGCTCACATAGCATAATTCCGTTTGGAAAGAATTTAATAAAAAAATCATACAATGTAACACTCACATTTAAAGATGGTCTAAAAGCATGGATGCAGGTACAAGAGCGATGTATATGGACAAATCCACCCGACTAGTTTCGACTAAAAAGTCATCATCTGGGGTATGGACCTTGTCCCACAAACATCGCAAATTTATGAACATATTGACCTCCATGACCCAGGAAGCGGACCACACATGGTTCACTTCCTGTTTGATATATGTCATGGATGGTCACAATACTTATGCACAAATCTATGACTGTATCTCAGCATGATGCAAAAAAACAGAATAACAAAGAAAAGGCATTAATAGTAATAATAGGGCTCTAAATCGCCTTACATACTGGCGCTATCCAAGCCTCGTTTTCAATCCCCTGGTTACTCGGCAGGAAGCAGGCTGTATCCAGGCCTCGCTATGAGAACGAGGCATGGACTCAGCACCCGCACGTCACTTCCGCCGTAACCACGAGGACCGGAAGCGGCAGCCAAGCCTCACTCTAAGTTGAGACGTTAGGCTGCCTCTTGCCTCAACTGCGTCACTACGTCGAGACACACATACAGGCATAATTAAGGCGTCTATTGGTCAATCCGCCCCTGTAAAGGGCGTGTACCTCGTCCCTTCTAAAGGGGAAGGAATGTATCTCCGACAGGGTGCGCAGATCAAATAAAAGGCGTTAGTGTAGGATAACTATTTAACAAATATAAAAGGTATTGATACCATACATATATTATACATGATTGAAAGTGGGAAATAATGCATATGTGACAAAACAGCCTGCATTTAGTAATCCAATCAGATCATACATAGTGCACATAATGTGCACATAGAGGTACATATAACACATCCAGAGATGTAAATGTGTGTATTAAACGCTAATAAAATAAAAAATGAATGTGTAAATGTACACACATAAACATGTTTTAGAAAAACATATTTTAAAAGGTTTAAAATCAGTAAAAAGGAGAGAGAAAGAAAGAGAGGTCGTATAATTTTAGAGTGGTCAGGACGCATTAATAAAGGAATTAATGTCCCACTCGACATTCATTCCTTGTGGCTGATAAATCTGAAGTTCATATATCCAGAATGTTTCTAATCTGGATACTCCTCTAGTGGTTGCTCCTCCCCTCCATGGAGCAACATATTGATCTATAACTAGAAACTGGGTGCCAACAGGGTTACGGGCATGGTATTGCCGGTAATGTCTGGGGACAGTATGTTTAGTACTTCCAAATTTTATCAGATTCACATGTTCGGATACTCTAGCGGTAAAAGATCTGATCGTTCTGCCCACATACTGTTTCCCGCATGGACAGGTCAACAGGTATACCACATGGGTAGTGGCACACGTACAAAAATGTTTAATGAGATAAACTTTATTGGTTACCGTAGATCTAAATTCCTTTGTTGACCTTCTTCCACATGTGTTGTGTTTACAAACAATGCATTTTTTACAGGGATAGTACCCCATCCAGTTGTGAAAAAAGGTGGGTTTTATAGGTGGGTTGATGATATTCGATGCGATTTGATTCTGAAGGGAGGGTACTCCTTTATAAATAACTTTGGGCTTTTCTGGTATCAATGTGCCCAAAATCCTATCATTTTTCAATATCCCCCAATGTTTTTCAAAAATGGTTTTTATATGTCTGTATTGAGTGGAAAAGGTAGTGAGAAAAGACCATTTGAAAGTATCCTTTCTTTCTTTAGGTGGTCTAGCTTCAAACAATGTGGGTCTTTCAATATCAAGCACCTGTTTAAGGTCATTATCTATCTCTACCAGATTGTACCCCTTCTCCAGAAATCTCTTTTTGAGCACATTGGCTTGTGCCACAAAAGTTTTGGTTTCTGTACAGTTCCGACGGAGACGTAGGAACTGACTCTTGGGGACCGACTTTAACCAAGATTTGTGATGGCAACTAGTCATGGGTATAAACCCATTCCTATCAGTAGGCTTGAAATAGGTACTGAATTTGAATTGTTGTTCAGATCTTTCAATCTGTAGATCTAGAAAATGTATCCTAGATTGACTAGATTCGTACGTAAGAGAAATACCTCTATCGTTATCATTCAACAGACAAAAAAAGCCATCTAGGGTTTCTAAGGTGCCGGTCCATAGGAGGAGGATGTCGTCTATATATCTGGCCCAAAACAGGAGCCGAGGCTCCTGTAGGGCATAGACGACATCCTCCTCCCACTTGGCCATAAATAAATTGGCCAGACTAGGTGCGAATTTCGCCCCCATTGCTACACCTTTCTGTTGAAGGAAATAACGTCCATCAAACCAAAAATAGTTGTGATGCGTCGCGAATTCTAATAATTCCATAATAAACTTGACTTGTGGAGCTGCCAACGTGAGGTCCCTATTAAGAAATTCCTGTGACGCCTCCATGCCTCTGTGATGTGGGATACAGGTGTATAGGGACGCCACGTCCGCTGTGGCCATAATGAGCTCGCCTTCGAAGGTCACTGACATAAGGCGTTGAATAACATCCTTAGTATCCTTCAAATAGGAAGGTGTGGTCTTAACGGAAGGTTGCAAAAAGAAATCTATATATCTACCTATCCTCGAAGTGATGGAGTCTATTCCACTAATGATAGGTCGTCCGGGAGGATGGAGGGTATCTTTGTGGATTTTAGGTAAATAATATATGATTGGAATCCTGGGGGCCACAGGAACAAGAAACGACTTCTCTTTTGAATTTAAAATTTTAGAATCAAATCCTCTAGTGATGAGACTAGTCAACTCTTTTTTATATTTAATGGTGGGATTAGTATGTATTTCCTTATAAGTATCTTGATCGCTCAGAATATTATACATTTCAGCCATATAACTTGCTTTATCTAGCAGGACGATGCCTCCGCCTTTGTCAGCGGGGCGTATGATTAGATCTTTATTGTCACATAGAGTTTTTAGGCCCTGACTAGGTATAGGATTATTAGAAATCTTTTTAATGGGTAATTTAGCCAAATCCTGAAGGACTAAACCTCTAAACATATTGAGAGCTGGAGCAAGCTTATTGGGAGGGTTGAAAAGGGAAGGATTAGCCAACCCTGAGTGAACAGTACCTGACGTAGCTGCTCTCACTATATTTCTAGTTGGATTTGAGGTAATATAGCGTTGAATATTAATTTTTCTAACATACTTATGTATATCTACAAAAGTGTTAAATTTATTCAGTTTACGTGGTGGGGCAAATTTAAGGCCCTTATCCAAGACCATCTTTTCTTCTTTGGAAAGTGTGACACTGCTTAAGTTGAACACACCTTGACAGGTCATGTTCGACTTTTCTTTCCTCCTTTGTGTCCTCCTCCCTCCTCTGGTCCCTCTCTTGTTTCGGGACCCCTTTTTCTTCTTGGGGGGTCCTCCCGAAAAACCTGAGAGGGATGAGGATTAGGATATGGAGATCGGTCAAACTCAGCATTGGGATAAGGATATACTCTGTCGTCATATTGATCCTGAAGAGGAAAAAATCTATTGTGAGTAGATGTGACTGGATATCCATATTGGGAAGAGTGAGAGTTATTATGAAAGTTGGATGGTGATCCCCTTTGGTGTGACCTCTCTCTTTCATAATATTGTTGGTTGTAATCATAATTGGAATGATTACCTCTATGATTTACTCCACCTCTTCTATTGGAGCTATGTCCCCTTCCCCTTTGGGTATTCTTAGGGGTATGGGTATTATGGGGGACCCCACCTTGTGTACGATCACCAGGTGGTTGACTCCTATTCATAGAAGGTTTGGGTTGATTAAGGTGTACGACTGGAGGCGCCGCACTACTTGCATGTGAGGAATTAACCTCCATGGCTGTATCCAATGTAGGCGGTTTCTGCCAGCTGTACACTTTCCCAGATTTATAATCACCAATGTCACGTGAGTATTTTTTGTGTTTTTTGGTTCTCTGGTCCTTATCTTCCTTGATGAGATAAGTTTGAAGGTTAGAGGACAGAGTGTTATATTCAACTGTATTTTTAAATACAAGTAGTCCATCCTTCAGTTCCTTAATTTCTCTATCTAAAGCCAAGAGACGGTTACGTTTCCTGGCAATAAGAAAATTGAGAAATTTGGTCCCTGCATCGTTGAAATATTTAGACCAGGAATCCAGATCTAGTTCTCCCTGTTGCGGGTGTACATCCCATCTAAGACTCCGGGGTACCATGTTTTCTGCAACATATTGCTCCAGAAAAACAAGGTCCCATTGGAGATGGAGTTCTGACACCATGATGTTTTTTAACCTCAGAAATAGACCTGCTATTTCGGTGTCATTACCTGTGACAACAAAAACACCCTCCGTATTTACTATCCGCGAAGCGCGATAGTCAAAAACGTCCATAATTAAATAATAACAGTAGAATGTAATTAAGTAAGGATCTCCTGCGGCAATATGAAATTGTGAAAATGGTAATGGAAAGTAAAAGGATAATACTGCGCTGGAAATAATGTGAAACGAAGCTGCCAACACTGCTGGTACAAAAAGCTAGTGATAATCGAAAATTAAAAGTGTAGCGCTAACTAAATAAATATGTATAAATGTGAAAATATACACAAAAAACTGAATATGATAATATAGTGATAAACACGTGTATCACCCAAAATAACGTGCTGGGTGACTCCAGTGATAAAGTCCTCAAATTATATTAACACAATTATGCAAATATATGCAAATTAATGTCCATAATAGGCAAATGAATGTCCATTAGAAATGGAATCCATAAAACGAAGGTGATGAAGATCAGTCCAGAGAGAACGTGATGAATCAAAACGTGAAATTGTAATCAACAGTCTTCTGTTTGTGAGAGAAAGTAGCCACCACTAAAGTGAATAGAGGAAGGCTTACCAGAAGTTATGGATTTGGCGGGGCATAAGCCACCCAAATCAAATAAACTTGAAGAGTGTGAACACTCAAACATTAAAAATAGAGATGTGATGTGAGATCCGCCACCAAGTATATGTTGAGGAGGCTTACCAGAGGTCTCGGATTTGGAGAGGCATACGCCGCCCAAATCTGAGATTGCTTAGGGGGTTAATGGACGCCACTGGAGATGGTCTTGAGTGGAGGGGTAGTCTGGAGTCAAAGGGGTTTAGCACTTCAATCAGACGGGACATCCAATAACACAAAACACCAATTCATGTGGGGACTCGGTATCCAATGCATATGTGTGAAGATAGAAAAGCTCACATAGCATAATTCCGTTTGGAAAGAATTTAATAAAAAAATCATACAATGTAACACTCACATTTAAAGATGGTCTAAAAGCATGGATGCAGGTACAAGAGCGATGTATATGGACAAATCCACCCGACTAGTTTCGACTAAAAAGTCATCATCTGGGGTATGGACCTTGTCCCACAAACATCGCAAATTTATGAACATATTGACCTCCATGACCCAGGAAGCGGACCACACATGGTTCACTTCCTGTTTGATATATGTCATGGATGGTCACAATACTTATGCACAAATCTATGACTGTATCTCAGCATGATGCAAAAAAACAGAATAACAAAGAAAAGGCATTAATAGTAATAATAGGGCTCTAAATCGCCTTACATACTGGCGCTATCCAAGCCTCGTTTTCAATCCCCTGGTTACTCGGCAGGAAGCAGGCTGTATCCAGGCCTCGCTATGAGAACGAGGCATGGACTCAGCACCCGCACGTCACTTCCGCCGTAACCACGAGGACCGGAAGCGGCAGCCAAGCCTCACTCTAATTTGAGACGTTAGGCTGCCTCTTGCCTCAACTGCGTCACTACGTCGAGACACACATACAGGCATAATTAAGGCGTCTATTGGTCAATCCGCCCCTGTAAAGGGCGTGTACCTCGTCCCTTCTAAAGGGGAAGGAATGTATCTCCGACAGGGTGCGCAGATCAAATAAAAGGCGTTAGTGTAGGATAACTATTTAACAAATATAAAAGGTATTGATACCATACATATATTATACATGATTGAAAGTGGGAAATAATGCATATGTGACAAAACAGCCTGCATTTAGTAATCCAATCAGATCATACATAGTGCACATAATGTGCACATAGAGGTACATATAACACATCCAGAGATGTAAATGTGTGTATTAAACGCTAATAAAATAAAAAATGAATGTGTAAATGTACACACATAAACATGTTTTAGAAAAACATATTTTAAAAGGTTTAAAATCAGTAAAAAGGAGAGAGAAAGAAAGAGAGGTCGTATAATTTTAGAGTGGTCAGGACGCATTAATAAAGGAATTAATGTCCCACTCGACATTCATTCCTTGTGGCTGATAAGTCTGAAGTTCATATATCCAGAATGTTTCTAATCTGGATACTCCTCTAGTGGTTGCTCCTCCCCTCCATGGAGCAACATATTGATCTATAACTAGAAACTGGGTGCCAACAGGGTTACGGGCATGGTATTGCCGGTAATGTCTGGGGTAGGATAGGATTTTGGGCACATTGATACCAGAAAAGCCCAAAGTTATTTATAAAGGAGTACCCTCCCTTCAGAATCAAATCGCATCGAATATCATCAACCCACCTATAAAACCCACCTTTTTTCACAACTGGATGGGGTACTATCCCTGTAAAAAATGCATTGTTTGTAAACACAACACATGTGGAAGAAGGTCAACTAAGGAATTTAGATCTACGGTAACCAATAAAGTTTATCCCATTAAACATTTTTGTACGTGTGCCACTACCCATGTGGTATACCTGTTGACCTGTCCATGCGGGAAACAGTATGTGGGCAGAACGATCAGATCTTTTACCGCTAGAGTATCCGAACATGTGAATCTGATAAAATTTGGAAGTACTAAACATACTGTCCCCAGACATTACCGGCAATACCATGCCCGTAACCCTGTTGGCACCCAGTTTCTAGTTATAGATCAATATGTTGCTCCATGGAGGGGAGGAGCAACCACTAGAGGAGTATCCAGATTAGAAACATTCTGGATATATGAACTTCAGACTTATCAGCCACAAGGAATGAATGTCGAGTGGGACATTAATTCCTTTATTAATGCGTCCTGACCACTCTAAAATTATACGACCTCTCTTTCTTTCTCTCTCCTTTTTACTGATTTTAAACCTTTTAAAATATGTTTTTCTAAAACATGTTTATGTGTGTACATTTACACATTCATTTTTTATTTTATTAGCGTTTAATACACACATTTACATCTCTGGATGTGTTATATGTACCTCTATGTGCACATTATGTGCACTATGTATGATCTGATTGGATTACTAAATGCAGGCTGTTTTGTCACATATGCATTATTTCCCACTTTCAATCATGTATAATATATGTATGGTATCAATACCTTTTATATTTGTTAAATAGTTATCCTACACTAACGCCTTTTATTTGATCTGCGCACCCTGTCGGAGATACATTCCTTCCCCTTTAGAAGGGACGAGGTACACGCCCTTTACAGGGGCGGATTGACCAATAGACGCCTTAATTATGCCTGTATGTGTGTCTCGACGTAGTGACGCAGTTGAGGCAAGAGGCAGCCTAACGTCTCAACTTAGAGTGAGGCTTGGCTGCTGCTTCCGGTCCTCGTGGTTACGGCGGAAGTGACGTGCGGGTGCTGAGTCCATGCCTCGTTCTCATAGCGAGGCCTGGATACAGCCTGCTTCCTGCCGAGTAACCAGGGGATTGAAAACGAGGCTTGGATAGCGCCAGTATGTAAGGCGATTTAGAGCCCTATTATTACTATTAATGCCTTTTCTTTGTTATTCTGTTTTTTTGCATCATGCTGAGATACAGTCATAGATTTGTGCATAAGTATTGTGACCATCCATGACATATATCAAACAGGAAGTGAACCATGTGTGGTCCGCTTCCTGGGTCATGGAGGTCAATATGTTCATAAATTTGCGATGTTTGTGGGACAAGGTCCATACCCCAGATGATGACTTTTTAGTCGAAACTAGTCGGGTGGATTTGTCCATATACATCGCTCTTGTACCTGCATCCATGCTTTTAGACCATCTTTAAATGTGAGTGTTACATTGTATGATTTTTTTATTAAATTCTTTCCAAACGGAATTATGCTATGTGAGCTTTTCTATCTTCACACATATGCATTGGATACCGAGTCTCCACATGAATTGGTGTTTTGTGTTATTGGATGTCCTGTCTGATTGAAGTGCTAAACCCCTTTGACTCCAGACTACCCCTCCACTCAAGACCATCTCCAGTGGCGTCCATTAACCCCCTAAGCAATCTCAGATTTGGGCGGCGTATGCCTCTCCAAATCCGAGACCTCTGGTAAGCCTCCTCAACATATACTTGGTGGCGGATCTCACATCACATCTCTATTTTTAATGTTTGAGTGTTCACACTCTTCAAGTTTATTTGATTTGGGTGGCTTATGCCCCGCCAAATCCATAACTTCTGGTAAGCCTTCCTCTATTCACTTTAGTGGTGGCTACTTTCTCTCACAAACAGAAGACTGTTGATTACAATTTCACGTTTTGATTCATCACGTTCTCTCTGGACTGATCTTCATCACCTTCGTTTTATGGATTCCATTTCTAATGGACATTCATTTGCCTATTATGGACATTAATTTGCATATATTTGCATAATTGTGTTAATATAATTTGAGGACTTTATCACTGGAGTCACCCAGCACGTTATTTTGGGTGATACACGTGTTTATCACTATATTATCATATTCAGTTTTTTGTGTATATTTTCACATTTATACATATTTATTTAGTTAGCGCTACACTTTTAATTTTTGATTATCACTAGCTTTTTGTACCAGCAGTGTTGGCAGCTTCGTTTCACATTATTTCCAGCGCAGTATTATCCTTTTACTTTCAAGGGATGAGCCACACACTAAAAACCCTGAACCCCCAGTACATAATGCAGAAAGCACTCGAAAAAATCAGCAAGAGCAGGTAGGCATCCTTGATATCCAATAATACCAGAATTCTAAGGGGGAGGAGCCACAATGACTGATATAGTTGACTCAAAGTTTTTAAAATAAAAAAGGCATTCAAAGCCTTGAGGTCCAGAATCAGCCTCACATACCTCACAGGCCCCAAACTGAACCCACTTTGGTGCCTGTGAATAGTTTGGAGAAAAACCTCTGAAAGGGCTCCGCCAGAGGGGCTGCACCTCAGACAATGCTCTATGAAGGCCTGGCTTGCATCTCAGTGGGAAAGGCAGATTTTAAAACACAAAAGGGGTTGAAGGTAGGGTATGAAACTCCAGCTTGTGTCCCACAGAAATTACATCCTGAACCCAAGTATCAGAGGGACCCCAATGCCAAGTAGCCATAATGGCCAGAAGATGTCCTCAACTTGAAAAAGTGTGGGCATTACTGAGAAGCAGGCTTAGTCCCCAACTTAGCGTGCTTAAAGGACAAAGGTTTCCAGATGAAAGCTTCTTAAGCCTTATGCCCCGTACACACGGTCGGATTTTCCGTCGGAAAAACCTTGGATGGTTTTTCCGACGGAATTCCGCTCAAGCTTGGCTTGCATACACACGGTCACACAAAAGTTCTCTGAACTTTCGACCGTCAAGACGTACAACACTACGACGAGCCGAGAAAATGAAGTTCAATGCTTCCGAGCATGCGTCAAATTGTTTCCAAGCATGCGTCGGATCTTTGCGCGTCGGAATTGCTACAGACGATCGGAATTTCCGATCTGAATTTTTTCCGCCGGAAAAATTGAGAACCTGCTCTCAAACTTTTGCTGGAGGAAGTTCCGACAGCAAAAGTCTGATGGAGCATACACACGGTCGGAATATCCAATGAAAAGCTCACATTGGACTTTTGCTGGCGGAAATTCCGACCGTGTGTAGGGGCCCGTCCTGAACGAAAGAAAGACTTCTTCAGGCCCGAGGAGCCAGGATTCCCTGAAAAAACCTTAGTCATTTTCTTACTGGATAAGAGAGTATTCTTCACTTCTTAATGCACAAGTCCAAAGATTTTCCAAGGAGAAGTTCAAAGAGTATTTGCCCCAGGCATTTTTCACAAGCTTTCAGCCGCCCAACATTTCAGCCAGGATATCCTCAATGCAAGGTATCTAGTGTACTGTATCATTCAGACCATCCACAAAATAGGGCAATGCAGCAGAAAGAAGCTCCAGCTATTGCAATATGGAAGGGCTCAACAATGCACGTCTTTTTAAGACACAAGAGTGTAGAATCTACTTATGAAACTGTCCATTTCATGAGTAAATCCCATTCAATGGGTACTGTTAACCACTTGCCGACCGCTGCACGTCGATATACGTCGGCACAATGCCAGCGGTGGGCAAATGGGCGTACCTATACGTCCCCTTTAAGAAGCTGTGCCGCGGGCACTCTCCGTGCCCCGTGAACTTGATGTTCGCCCGCGGCCCGCGATCGTGTCACGGAGAGGCAGAACGGGGAGATGCCTATGTAAACAAGGCATTTCCCTGTTCTGCCTAGTGAGTGACAGGACAGTGATCTACTGCTCCCTGTGATCGGGAGCAGTGATAACTGTCGTGTCACTTGTAGCCCATCCCCCCACAGTAAGAATCACTCCCTAGGACACACTTAACCCCTTCATCGCCCCCTAGTGTTTAACCCCCTTCCCTGCCAGTGTCATTTACACCGTAATCAGTGCATTTTTATAGCACTGATCGCTGTATAAATGACAATGATCCTAAAATAGCGTCAAAAGTGTCCGATGTGTCCGCCATAATCGCAGTCATGATAAAAATTGCAGATCGCTGCCATTACTAATAAAAAATAAATTATAAAAAAAAATGCCATAATTCTATCCCCTATTTTTTAGACGCTATAACTTTTGCGCAAACCAATCAATATACTCTTACTGCAATTTTTTTTTACCAAAAATATTAAAAAAACATATCTACCTAAACTGAGGAAAAATTTTTTTTTTTTTTAATATATTTTTTGGGGATATTTATTATAGCAAAAAGTCAAAAATATTGCTTTTTTTTTTTCAAAATTGTGGCTTTTTTTGTTTATAGCGCAAAAATTTAAAACCGCAGAGGTGATCAAATACGACCAAAAGAAAGCTCTATTTGTGGGAAAAAAAGGACGTCAATTTTGTTTGGGTGCAATGTCGCACGACCGCGCAATTGTCCAGTTAAAGCGACGCAGTGCCGTATCGCAAAAAGTGCTCTGGTCAGGAAGGGGCTAAATTCTCCCGGGGCTGAAGTGGTTAAGGAATTCTTCTCAGGATGCTGCAAGTCACTGTAGAGGACATCCTTAGTTAACAAATTCACAGGAAACATAGTGGAAGGGTTTTTTGCTTGCAGGCACCCATGCTAATGACTTTGGGTCCCCCGGTACAAGTGGTTCAAGTTTTAGAAAATGTTCTATATAACAGCACTAATCATTTATGCGGCACTTTACATATACATAATTGTACATTCACATCAGTCCCCATCCCCAAGCAGCTTACAATCTAAGGTCCCTAACCCACATTCATACAAAAACTAGGGCCAACTAACCTACAATAATGGTCTTTGGAGTGTGAGAGGAAAACCAAACAAACACATATACAACATGCCAACTCCATGCAGGTCGTGTTGTGGTTGGAATTCAAGTGCCCGCTTACCGCTGCTTTCAAATCACTTTTAAGGCAATTTGAAAGTGGTGCCCATTCAATTTAATGGGCAGGGGCAGTGGAGGAGCGGTGTATACTACGCTCCTGCACCGCCCCAAAGATGCTGCTTGCAGGACCTTTTTTCTGTCCTGCAAGCACTCCGCCCCAGTGTAAAAGCACTCAGGCTTTCACACTGGGCTGCAGAAGAGGCAGTTTACAGGCGCTATTTTTATTGCAAAGACGCCTGTAAAGTGCCTCAGTGTGAAAGAGGTCTAAGCCACTGTCTCATCTGTTTAAGCCCCTACTCCACTAACATCTTGATGATGTGTTTTCAATGTAGTGGCATAGTAGTGAATAGACCTTCCTCAATTGAAGAGTCTCCAGAACCAGAAGTAGAATCTCATCTTCCTCCTCTACGTTTTCCTACTCCCCCTGAGAGAAAATTTTGACTCATACCCCAATCCAGGTGAAGACTTTGCAGGACACTTACGTCTCCATTTTCCTGACTTCTGTTGGGACACATACGTCTTGCATAAAAGGAAGACATACTGTATCCATGCAATATACTGTAAATTCCTCCTTGATTAGGAAAGTGGGTGAGATACCCCAGGAGAAACTACGCAAGAGCCAGAGGAAGAAAAAGTCTATGAAGGTCTGATGGATGAAGAAGTCTCTAGACTAGGGTCCCCAGGGAAAAGCATAACTATCCAAGAAACACAAGTGGCCACAGCTCAACAGTGTTTTCAAGGACAGGATTCCCCCAAAGGTGGACCACACCTTGGACCTGTAGAACACCCCACGGACACTATATGCTTTGTACCCTACACCCAGGTAAGGTGCCTTCCCACAGGGTCCAGTCAGTGCAAAGCAACATTACAGGCCTCCCCTGCTCAAATTTATGCTGGGGTTTGGGTACAGTCCCCGCAGCACAAAGTCAGGAGGTGCACAGAAAACCTCTGCCGCAGTGAACATAAGCATGTTTGTTATTTTTATAAAATCGAAGGTTTACAACCACTTTAAACTAACCAAATATTCAAATCAAAAATACTTGGTCTGATAACTAAAGCTGATTCCAGAAAAGGGCTAACTTCCCATCTCTATGGGATTTGATGTGCAGAGATTTAAAACTGTACCCTCATCCCTTCTAGGAAAGGCTGGGTGGAAGACTTGGGCCCATTAACGGGAGATCTATGGGAGCAGGCATTGATTTCTCTTCCTCTGGTCTCTTTGTCACCTACTCAGAGACTCACCTAACTTTTCATCCTTCATAGAGTCTACCACACCCCTGCCAAATTGTAGATGGAGGGATAGGGGAACAGATGTCTGCCCCAGATGTTCCAGCAGATTATATTCATATAATATGGCGCCGCCTACAACTCATAGGTATTGGCAAGTGGTAGTGTCTCTCATATCCTCCATATATCAATAAACTTTATCACTAGATCCTAAACTGTTTCTTCTCAATATTTTTGATGACTTTTTGGTACCTGATGAGGCGGTAGATTCTGTTAACATACTGCTTCATATTGTACAAGTGTAACTGCCCAAAAAAAGTTGTCCTCTAACCCTCCAACGACTGTGGAGTGGAAAAACCAAGTTAATACTGTTATCTCTTGTGAAAAGCTCATATACCAGCACAGGAATTATACCCAAAAATTTGATAGACTTTTGAAACCTTGACTGGCAGTGCCTGGTCTGGCCCCATTCCACTTGATTGCAGACAGGCTACTATCCCTTTGAGTGTAGAGCCAATATACACGCTTGAAGTCTTGATATAATTTTTTTGAAAAGGTCTCATTGTACTACAAGCCGTTTGTAACCGATAGGCATTCTGGTCTATTCGTGCACAATAAAGTGTTACTAAATCCACAACTGTAAAATCTGTCTGTATATGCAGAATAGCATGCTTGTTATACTCAATGTGGAACTTAAGGGGTTATTACTCTGTATTATGATCCTCTTTGATCCTGCATGCACAGATCCCCCCCCCCCCCAAGGGTCTCTCTTGGCAAGGCCAGATAAGACAAAGGCAGATTAGTAAGGCTGCACGTGCTCAGTTTGGTCTCTAATGCTGGAGAGAACATTTCCTGGTTGATCAGAGCTATTCAGGTTACATGGTATTGACATCACACATTTGGGCCTGTATACATGCCCAGTAACTAAAAAAAGAACACAGTGGGTGGGATGTCACATGTTGATTGATAGATGAACCGCCTCCCATAAGAGCATGACACAGGCTGTAGCGGATGAACTATTGTCATAATACTGGGTTTAGTAACACTTTAAGTTAGGTTTCCTATTTTATTTTATTTTTCTTCTAGATAACTAACGGTTATGATCATACAGTGTATTTTCTTTATTTAGAAACTATCAGTGAAATGATAGATATTTCTGATATTGCAGCATTTTCTACCTTGCTACCAAACGAGCTGTCTGCTGATTACAGGTGTCCATATGCTCACGGAAGCATTACTGTCACTGTATGTCTGATTACCTTTTTTTTAGTTTGTTGTCTAGTTTAATAAAAAAAGGATTGGATTTAAAAAATAAAAAAAAAATACATATGTATATATATATATATATATATATATATATATATATATATATATATATATATATAATCCTACACAAAGATGCACTTTCCTAGAAGTGGCACAGTGATTCAGTGATTTTCTTCAGTGCTGGGTATCTGTGTGGGTTCCAATGAAATGGCCAAAGAGAGGAGACTGCAGGAATGGCAATGGAAGAATGGTGCATTGTGCAAGCCGTGTAGGGTGCTAACATTATAAATAGATTTCCAGTCAGAAGTTGAAGTGGATTTAAAACATAGTATTGAATACTCTATATTAATATAAATTTGTGACAGGTTCACATGTCTAAAAAATTGGAGGGAGCTCTAAAGGGCATCGCTTATGTATGGTTTTAGTGAGTCACTGACTTATAAAAAACATGAAGGTTGACAGTCCTGATTTCCTGGCTGTATACTTGCTCCAAGTCAGTGACTTGCTATATTGCAAAGCCAGAAAATCAGCTCTAGAATAAGCTTTTTAGGAGGGAGGTAGGTGGTTCTGGCAGCACAAATTTTACTTCAGACTACATTTATATTTATGGCATACTAATAACAAAATGGTAATTAATACTCCACATTATAAGGGCTAATTATTTACAACAAACTTATGAAGGAAGCCATGCTAATTCTATAAAGCATTTAACCACTTAAGGCCCGGACCATTTTATAGCTAAAGGACCAGAGGTGATTTCAGAATTTTGCACTGCGCTGCTTTAACTGGAAATTGTGCGGACATGCAATGTTGTACCCAAACGAAATTTGTGTCCTTTTCTTCCCACAAATAGAGCTTTCTTTTAATGGTATTTGATTGCCTCTGCGATTTTTTTTTTTTTTGCCATATAAGCGGAAAAAGACCGAAAATTTTGAAAAAAAATGATATTTTCTACTTTTTGTTATAAGAAAAATCGAATAAACTCAATTTTAGTCATACATTTAGGCCAAAATGTATTCAGCCACATGTCTTTAGTAAAAAAAATGTCAATAAGCGTATATTTATTGGTTTGCGCAAAAGTTATAGCGTCTACAAACTAGGGTACATTTTCTGGAATTTACACAGCTTTTAGTTTATGACTGCCTATCTCATTTCTTGAGGTGCTAAAATGGCAGGGCAGTACAAACCCCCCCCCCCCCAAATGACCCCATTTTGGAAAGTAGACATCCCAAGGAAATTGCTGAGGGGCATGTTGAGCCCATTGAATATTTAATTTTTTGTCTCAAGTGATTGAATAATGACTAAAAAAAAAAAAAAAAAAAAAAAAATTACAAAAAGTTGTCACTAAATGATATATTGCTCACACATGCCATGGTTATATGTGGAATTGCACCCCAAAATACATTTTGCTGCTTCTCCTGAGTACGGGGATACCACATGTGTGGGACTTTTGGGAGCCTAGCCGCGTACGGGCCCCCGGAAACCAAGCACCGCCTTCAGGATTTCTAAGGGCGCAAATTTTTGATTTCACTCCTCACTACCTATCACAGTTTTGAAGGCCATAAAATGCCAAAATAGCACAAAACCCCCCCACACACATGCCATGGTAACACATGCCAATATGTGGAATTACACCCCAAAATACATTCTGCTGCTTCTCCTGAGTACGGGGATACCACATGTGTGAGACATTTTGGGAGCCTAGCCGCGTACGGGACCCCGAAAACCAAGCACCGCCTTCAGGATTTCTAGGCACAAATTTTTGATTTCACTCCTCACTACCTATCACAGTTTTGAAGGCCATAAAATGCCAAAATAGCACAAAACCCCCCCCAAATGACCCCATTTTGGAAAGTAGACACCCCAAGCTATTTGCTGAGAGGCATGGTGAGTATTTTACAGCTCTCATTTGTTTTTGAAAATGAAGAAAGACATTTTTTTTTTTTTTTTTTCAATTTTCAAAACTTTGTGACAAAAAGCGAGATCTGCAAAATACTCACAATACCTCTCAGCAAATAGCTTGGGGTGTCTACTTTCCAAAATGGGGTCATTTGGGGGGGTTTTGTGCCATCTGGGCATTCCGTGGCCTCCGAAACTGTGATAGGCAGTGAGAAGTGAAATCAAAAATTTACACCCTTAGAAAGCCTGAAGGCGGTGCTTGGTTTTTGGGGTCCCGTACGCGGCTAGGCTCCCAAAAAGTCTCACACATGTGGTATCCCCGTACTCAGGAGAAGCAACAGAATGTATTTCGGGGTGTAATTCCACATATGCCCATGGCATGTTTGAGCAATATATCATTTAGTGACAACTTTGTGCAAAAAAAAAAAAAATTGTCTTTTTTCCGCAACTTGTGTCAACATATAAAATATTCCATGGACTCGACATGCCTCTCAGTATATAGCTTGGGGTGTCTACTTTCCAAAATGGGGTCATTTGGGGGGGTTTTGAACTGTTCTGGCATTTTATACACAACATTAGGAAGCTTACATCCACTCTTCTAACCACATGAAGACAAAGCCCTTTTTGACACTTTTTGTTTACATGAAAACATTTTTTTTTTTGCAAGAAAATTATGTTGAACCCCCAAACATTATATATATTTTTAAAGCAAAGGCCCTACAGATTAAAATGGTGGGTGTTGCATTTTTTTTTTCCACAAAGTATTTGCGCAGCGATTTTTCAAACGCATTTTTTGGGGGAAAATACACTTTTTTTAATTTTAATGCACTAAAACACACTATATTGCCCAAATGTTTGATGAAATATAAAAGATGATCTTAGGCCGAGTACATAGATACCAAACACGACATGCTTTAAAATTTCGCACAAACGCGCATTGGCGACAAACTACATACATTTTTAAAAGCCTTTACAGGTTACCCCGTTAGATTTACAGAGGAGGTCTACTGCTAAAATTACTGCCCTCGATCTGACCTTCGTGGTGATACCTCACATGCATGGTGCAATTGCTGTTTACATATGACGCCAGACCGACACTTGCGTTCGCCATTGGGCAAGAGCAGGGCAGGACAGGGGTGCTTTTTTTTTTTTATTATTAATTTTGCTTTTTTATTTTATTTTTAAATTGTTCCTTCCATATTTTTTTTTTTTTATCATTTTTATTGTTATCTCAGGGAATGTAAATATCCCCTATGATAGCAATAGGTAGTGACAGGTACTCTTTTTAAAAAAAAACTGGGGTCTTCTAGACCCTAGATCTTTCCTCTGCCCTCAAAGCATCTGACCACACCAAGATCGGTGTGATAAAATGCTTTCCCAATTTCCCAATGGCGCTTTTTATATCCGGGGGGGGACATTCCCTCCCACTGCTTGTAAAAGCAGTCCAGAGGCTAATTAGCCACTAGGATTGCTTTTACATGAAAGCCGGCCGCTGGCTGAAAAGAATGATACCATGATGATACCTAAACTCGCAGGCATCATTCTGTTATAAACATTCAAAGTCCAGCAACATACCAGTACGTTGCTGGTCCTTGTTGGACATGTATTGTAATCTTTTTTTTTCATGCAGCCAGTTGGCTGAACGAAAAAAGAGATTGATCGGTGGGTATGCCCACCATTAGAATACCGCCCTTCATCCACCCACTTCTAATGATGGGCATACATGCACCATTTATATATGCCGAAGCATGGGGGCATCCTCCCGCAAAAAAGTTATGCCGCACACACATGGTCGGACTTTTCCACGGGCAAGCCTCCGTCGGAATTTCGACCGTATGTACGCGGCATTAGGAGCAAAATCGCTCCTCCGCTCCTACGCCCCTGATGCCCCAATGCTTCGGCATATATGCTTTTTTTTTTTAACTGTGGTGGTGAAATCACCTCCTACAGCACTGGAGTCGCAGGGATCAGGCCTGTCTCTGCGAACGCTGCAGTTATGTGTGTTGTGTTTTGTAAGTGACAGTGATCAATCGATACTGCACTTGGGTGGCCTGGGCTGGACGGAGGGGCAAAACGCAGGTGCTAGCAGGTATCTGGGCTGATCCCGCTAACACTGCGTTTTTGTGAACCCTAAACTGCTGGGGACGCTAGTATAGATCTAATCAGATCAGATATTGATCTGTTCAGATACTATACCACTAAGGGGGGTGTATGCTTCACGCGTGGGTGTTGGCGTTACTGGCACTAACCTTACGCTGCCTGGGGTGTGACGCAGACCCTCTCTGACGCTAAAACCTAATTGATATCACCCGCCGGGCGATCAGGGGGTTAAACCTTTATTGGGTTATATATACGGCGGGTGCCCTGACACTATAAAAAGCAAACTAACTAACCAGCGTCACCCGTAACACTTATATGGTGATCTCTGGTGAAAGGGTTAACTAGGGGCAATTAGGGGGTTAAACCTTTATTAGATAATATATGGGGGTACTTGACGCTATAAAAACCTGCGGCGAACCTAAAAAAAATTACTGGCTACCGATCGGCATCACCGACACTAAGACAGCGATCAGAAAAATGATCGCTTAGCGACAGTGGTGATAGGGTTACCTGGGGGGCGATCAAGGGGGTTAAACCTTTATTAGATAATATATGGGGGTACCTGACGCTATAAAAACCTGCGGCGAACCTAAAAAAAATTACTGGCTACCGATCTGCATCACCGACACTAAGACAGCGATCAGAAAAACTATCGCTTAGCGACAGTGGTGATAGGGGGTGAAAGGGTTACCTGGGGCGCGATCAAGGGGGTTAAACCTTTATTAGATAATTTATGGGGGTACCTGACGCTATAAAAACCTGCGGCGAACCTAAAAAAAATTACTGGCTACCGATCTGCATTACCGACGCTAACACAGCGATCAGAAAAATGATCGCTTAGCGACAGTGGTGATAGGGGGTGAAAGGGTTACCTGGGGGGCGATCAAGGGGGTTAAACCTTTATTAGATAATTTATGGGGGTACCTGACGCTATAAAAACCTGCGGCGAACCAAAAAAAAAAAACTGGCTACCGATCTGCATCACCGACACTAAGACAGCGATCAGAAAAACGATCGCTTAGCGACAGTGGTGATAGGGGGTGAAAGGGTTACCTGGGGGGCGATCAAGGGGGTTAAACCTTTATTAGATAATTTATGGGGGTACCTGACGCTATAAAAACCTGCGGCAAACCTAAAAAAAATTACTGGCTACCGATCTGCATTACCGACGCTAAGACAGCGATCAGAAAAATGATCGCTTAGCGACAGTGGTGATGGGGGTGAAAGGGTTACCTGGGGGGCGATCAAGGGGGTTAAACCTTTATTAGATAATTTATGGGGGTACCTGACGCTATAAAAACCTGCGGCGAACCTAAAAAAAATTACTGGCTACCGATCTGCATCACCGACACTAAGACAGCGATCAGAAAAACGATCGCTTAGCGACAGTGGTGATAGGGGGTGAAAGGGTTACCTGGGGGGCGATCAAGGGGGTTAAACCTTTATTAGATAATTTATGGGGGTACCTGACGCTATAAAAACCTGCGGCGAACCTAAAAAAAATTACTGGCTACCGATCTGCATCACCGACGCCAAGACAGCGATCAGAAAAATGATCGCTTAGCGACAGTGGTGATAGGGGGTGAAAGGGTTACCTGGGGGGCGATCAAGGGGGTTAAACCTTTATTAGATAATTTATGGGGGTACCTGACGCTATAAAAACCTGCGGCGATCCTAAAAAAAATTACTGGCTACCGATCTGCATCACCGACGCTAAGGCAGCGATCAGAAAAATGATCGCTTAGCGACGGCGGTGCTAGGGGGTGAAAGGGTTATCTGGGGGGTGATCAGGGGGTTAAACCTTTATTAGGGGGGGTTAGGGGGCTACACTGGACCTAAAACTAAATGTAGTGACACTTTTACAGTCACAAATGTCACTGATTGCAGTGATCAGTAAATAAATGGTCACTGCAATCAGTGACACTGTGACTGGGGGCTGGGGGGTGATCTGGGGGGGCCTGGGCCGGCGATTTGTGTGCCTATGTGTCCTGGTGTCAGTGTAGTGTTAGTGCACTGACCTGTGTGTCTTCTCTTGTACGGCGCTCGGTTTATGTGAGCGCCGCATGAGAGATGACATCACTTCCTCCTGCTTCCTCTGCCTGTGTTTACATTACACAGTAGAGGGAGCATTTCCATTCGCCGGAAGCGATCGCGGGGGGGTGGCCGGAATCTAACGGCCGTCCCCTCATGTCGGATCGCTCCCCAACGAATACCGACTGCTCACTGTATAGGAGGGGGGTCCGATCGGACCCCCCAACTGTACAAAGGCAATCACGTATACTGTACGTGATTGTGCCTGTCGGTGCCATTCTGCCGACGTACATATACAGTGAGCGGTCGTTAAGTGGTTAAACTCTTTTACAATTAAATGTACTGATGTCTTAACTGCTATGGCTAATAGCAGGGAGGTCTAAAGCCTCATACACACGATCGAGTTTCTCGGCAAGAACCAGCAAGAAACTTGCTGGCAGAGCTTTCTTGCCGAGTAAATTGGTTGTGTGTACGCGGCTATCATGTTTCTCGTCAAGAAAACCGACAAGAATCTCGACGAGAAAAATAGAGAACCTGCTCTCTATTTTCTTGTTGAGATTCTTGTCAGCATGTTTCTCGACGAGAAAATTGTGTGTGTACACTTACCTGTCCTCCGGGAAGCCTGCGCATGCTCGAAATGACTTCAACGCATGCGCAGTAGCTTCCTAGGCATAGGTAGGGTGTAGCAAGATGGCGGCGACGGCATCGAATGTGACGAGCGCACGCTCGTCGTAGTCGATTACGTCACCGCGTTCGCTCCATTCAAAGAACCGCGGGTTCTTTGAATGGATCGTGTGTACACTCGGCCGGGACAAGTTTCTTGTCTAAGAATCTCGTCAAGAAAAACGACGTGTTTTTTTCTTGACGAGATTCTCGGCCGTGTGTACGAGGCTTCAGTCTAGTAAGTAGAATTGCAGTAAGATTGTGTTGCAGGATGCAGAAGTGTTCAACTGGGGTGGGAACTAATACCCAGCATTTTCCTATAGGGCCAGAATCTTGAAAAATAGGATTTTTGTACTCACCGTAAAATCCTTTTCTCTGACGTCCATGGACTGACACCGCTCTTGAAACACGTGGGTATATGTCCCTGCTCGCAGGAGAAGATCTAGGCAGAATGTTAGATGTTAGAAACATACATTCTAGAAAAAAACTGAGCTGAACAGCCCCGCCCAGGGGGGCGGTCCCTCCAGACATAACCCTCCTACCTGCAGCTAGCAGCCTCAGTTTGTAACAAAGCAGTACAAACCTTAAAGAAGGGTGGGTGCTGTGTCAGTCCATGGCCGTCAGAGAAAATTATTTTACGGTGAGTACAAAAATCCTATTTTCTCTTATCGTCCATGGACTGACACAGCTCTAATACTGAAACATGTGGGACGTCCCAAAGCAGTATCAGAAAAGGGTGGGAGCAGTAGTAAAGGAAAAACCAAACTCCACTCCAAACAAGCAGAACTCCTCAACGGAGGAGTTGCAACTTTAAACAGCGGCCTGCAACCCTTGCGGCCGAAGGAAGCATCCGAAGATGCAGCTACATCAACCTTATAGAACTTAGAAAAGGTATGAACGGACGACCAGGTCGCCGCCTTGCAAAGGTGGCAGACGACACTGCTTGGCCCTGTTTTGGACCAGAGACAGACACAAACAATGAGTCAGACTTTCAAATGGAAACAGAAGCAGACAGGTACACCCGTAAGGCTCGTACCACATCCCATGTATGAAGCGCAAACTCTCAGGGATGCGATGGGTGAGGACACAAGGACGGAAGAACAATGTCCTCATTAAGGTGAAAGGCCGAGACCACCTTTGAAAGGAAAGACGGTCGTGGGCGCAACACCGCCTTATCCTTATGAAGGACCAAGTATAGCGACTTGCGGGACAAGGTCGCCAACTCAGACACCCGTCGAACAGAAGTAATGGCCACTAAGAAAGCCACCTTCTGGGACAAGGTCAAGAGAATCTCCCTGATATTTTCAAAGGGAAGTTCTTGGAGAACCGAGAGCAGCAAATTCAGATCTCAAGGAGGGGGAGGAGGCTTGACAGGGGGGATCACATGGCGAACCCCCTGCACAAAGGTGCTAATCAAGGAAAGGCCCGCTAGCGGTCGTTGAAAAAGACAGCCCGGGCCGAAATCCGACCCTCGATGGTACGCAAGGCCAGCTTTTGGGTCACACCACGCTGTAAGGACAGAAAAGGGTCGGGACTTTATATGAAGCATGCGGATTGAAAGCCAAACAGAGCTAGTAAATCAGATAATGTAAATTTATTAAATATTATACAGTAAAATACATAAGACACCATGGTACATATTCCATCACCCAACATGGTTAGTTTGTTCATTGGCATTTGTTCGTAAATAAATTGAGTAAAACTGTAAAAACATGAGGTAGAACTGCATGGTAAATATTATTTGGCATCT
Organism: Rana muscosa; assembly: GCA_029206835.1. Lineage (NCBI taxonomy): Eukaryota > Metazoa > Chordata > Amphibia > Anura > Ranidae > Rana > Rana muscosa. The sequence continues at coordinate 1,029,123,785 of CM055117.1, forward strand.
GAAGCTCGACGCGTTTCGCGGCTGTCATGCAGCTCATCAGGAGCTGATAGTTAATGGATGTCTATAATACAAGAACATTGTATCAAATGATAGGTTAGGCTTGTAAGGGAAAAATTATATATAAGGGGGGGAGAAATATGCACTTAAATAAACAGCCCATACTTACAGGTCGGGTGATGGTATGGGCACGGCAGGGGGCATGTAGGCGGCCGGGGACACAGTCCGACATGGGATCTGAGGCGGCAAAACAGGTAGCGCAGCAAGGAGGCAGGCATCATTGTGTGAGCTGAACATGTGATCTTCACCAGGGTCAATACAATGTTCTTGTATTATAGACATCCATTAACTATCAGCTCCTGATGAGCGGCATGACAGCCGCGAAACACGTCGAGCTTCAGATGCCAAATAATATTTACCATGCAGTTCTACCTCATGTTTTTACCGTTTTACTCAATTTATTTACTAACAAATGCTAATGAACAAACTAACCATGTTGGGTGATGGAATATGTACCATGGTGTCTTATGTATTTTACTGTATAATATTTAATAAATTTACATTATCTGATTTACTAGCTCTGTTTGGCTTTCAATCCGCATGCTTCATATAAAGTCCCGACCCTTTTCTGTCTTCGCATTGACAGGGATGGAGGCCTAGTGACTTAATTGTCTCAGGCCTCATTCAAAGTCCCAACCTTTTCTTTTTTCCATTGAACCAATTAGGGATGGAAGCATGCGTTTTTGAATAGCATCCAGCTGACACAAGACCCAATGTGCCAGCCTTGTTTCCCTTTCCCCCTATCCCTGCCATACTGCGGGATAGTTGTTGGATGGGTTTCTCTGAGCATTCTGACACAACACCCCAGTGTCAGAAATAGTTTTCTTCCCCTACCATACTGTAGGCCAAGTTAAGAAAATGTTCCTTGTCTTGATATTTCTCAAGCAAATTATGATCCATTTAGACACCCCAATTCACAGCCCCAGGGTCCGGTGTTGTTCGGGGCATGGCGTGGTGGGCCTGGTAGTGTGAGTTGGGGCCTTTTCTGACATTGGGAGCTGCGATGCGCATCAGGGGTCTTCCCCCTTCTCCCCTCCCCTTGGGGACGGGGCGGTCTCCCAGCTGTGCATCGGCGCCACACATCCGGCGCATCATGTCTGACGTCCACCCAGGTCGACGTCATCACATGAGCGCCGTGTTTTCCATCTGGCGGTCAATATGAGGGAGGGAGTCCTTTGGCGCCACTCGCCGGCCGTCCGCTGCCTGGGAGATGGCGCCTCTCCTCCCTCATACTCGCCAGCGTGACGTTGGCGGCTACAGGGCGTTCGTGGCGAGGCGGGCATTTCCTTTCTGGCACAGGCACCAACACACATAGTCAGGGGTTGAGGAACCAGGAACATCTTACATTGGGCAAAATGCACCTTCAACTCCTTTCATTCAGGTAAATTCATTGTCCCTAATCGCACACTCCTTTCCTTCTTTCCCCTTTCTTACTTTTCTTTATGCACACTTTTGTTGGCACACAGTCCCCTCTATTCACTATGACAGTGTTCCCCATGTTGGAGCATTTTTATTGTTTGCAACACAGCTTCACTATCACACATCATTGATAGCGTTCACAATGTTGGAGTATTTCCATGTCTCCAACATAGCTTCACAATCATACACCTTAGGCTGCGCCCTCCCTTTCTCTTCTTTTCTTTCCTCCCCCTATTTTCAATTCCCAAACGAAGGTGCTTTTATGTTGGAGCATCCTCATTGCCCTCAATAAGCTCACCATCACACATTTACCCTTTTTCACTTTTTCAATTTTCTCACTTTTCATTGATAGCGTTCTTAACGTTGGAGCACTTTATTGCTTTCAACATAGCTACACTATCACATATTTTAGTTATTCTGTTTATTACCACCCCTTCTCATTCGCATTCACTTTTTACCCTTCCACTGCTGTACATAGGGTCCATCACCCTTCAGCAATTTAAGACATAAATTCTTTGCATTTCACATTCATTTTCAGATGGCCCAGGAGTCTTTCTGCATGTGCCCCTTGACCCTGGTGAAGATCACATGTTCAGCTCACACAATGATGCCTGCCTCCTTGCTGCGCTACCTGTTATGCCGCCTCAGCTCCCATGTCGGACTGTGTCCCCGGCCGCCTACATGCCCCCTGCCGTGCCCATACCATCACCCGACCTGTAAGTATGGGCTGTTTATTTAAGTGCATATTTCTCTCCCCCTTATATATAATTTTTCTCTTACAAGCCTAACCTATCATTTGATACAATGTTCTTGTATTATAGACATCCATTAACTATCAGCTCCTGATGAGCGGCATGACAGCCGCGAAACGCGTCGAGCTTCAGATGCCAAATAATATTTACCATGCAGTTCTACCTCATGTTTTTACCGTTTTACTCAATTTATTTACGAACAAATGCTAATGAACAAACTAACCATGTTGGGTGATGGAATATGTACCATGGTGTCTTATGTATTTTACTGTATAATATTTAATAAATTTACATTATCTGATTTACTAGCTCTGTTTGGCTTTCAATCCGCATGCTTCATATAAAGTCCCGACCCTTTTCTGTCTTCGCATTGACAGGGATGGAGGCCTAGTGACTTAATTGTCTCAGGCCTCATTCAAAGTCCCAACCTTTTCTTTTCACCACGCTGTAAGAACAGCAAAATCTTGGGAACGGAATACGTCCATGGACGCCCTCAAGCTCCTAGCACATAGCGATGTAAGCCTTCCAGGTACGGTGATAGATCTTTCTGGAGGAAGATTTCCATGCCCACAACATAGATGAGATGACCGAATCCGAGAGACCTCGGTCCCTTAGCACCTGGCTTTAACAAGGACTGTAAAGCAGGATGAAGTATGGGACCATGAGACAGAAGGTCCACCCAAATAGGCAGTCGCCAAGGAACGTCTGCAACTAGCCGAACTAGATGTCGCCGTTCCGGACCAATGAGGATCACCGGAATGGCCTCGACCACTACTCTGCGAAGCAGGCGAGGCAACAACAGTAGCGGAGGGTAAGCATACATCAGGCGATACTGCCCCCACGGGCCACCAACGCGTCTGACGCGTCTGCCCAGGGATCCCTGGACCTGGCCACAAACCTCGACATCTTGATATGATAATTCCAAGGAGACTCCGCAATGTATCGAAGAAGGGAGGCCCCGGCTTACGGGGTGCCTCAATTGTTGGCCAAGAAAGGCAACCTGACAGAGCTTCCCTAGAAACTCGGTCAGTGGACCAGTAACTCAGCCTCTACAGGTGGCGCAGACCCACCCCAGACACAGAGACCCTAGAGGCTAAAGCAGTTGCAGTGCACCTGCTGGTTGACTGATAGATGAAGCAGAGGCTTTTGCCCAGTCATTGAGCTTCAGAAACGCCAGAGACGCAGCCACTACCGGGCGTAACGCTAACCTCAGCATGGCGAACACAGTCCAAGCCAGCGCTTCCGATCACCACCGAAGGGCAGGTGGAAGGTGGTACCCCTGATACCAGGGATCCCTATGACAATGCTCCATCCAGCAGCTATTCCACTGATAAGTGCTGATTGTACAAACACATAGTTTATACTGTGTATTGCGTCAAAACGCGCAATTAGAGCGTGGGAGGATATCCCCTCAGCCACAAAGAGCATAGTACAACCACATACAGTGTATGTAGTTTAGTACGTGTGGATAAACATATTAAACACATTTATACTGTGCCAGCGACGAAGGCACTCACATCATTGGGGCGTGGGCAGAAACCAGCCACGCAGACTGCGTACACAACCGTGTAGGCATGTTAGCATTGCACGTGTTTATGCTGTGCCTAGCGCTGAAAATGCGCACACCATTGGAGCGCGGGGGAAAAACCGGATCACCCGGATGAAACCCACGCAGACTGCATACACATACCATGTAGGTACTATAGTATGTGTGATAAACATTTTGAACATGTCTATGTGTGCATAGCGCCGAAGGCGCGTGGGAGGAAACCGGAGTACCCGGAGGAACCCCACGCAGACCCAGAGAATACAATACATACATCTATTGTGAATGTATTTAGTGTTGTGTATAAACATAATGTGTATGTTTATACTGTGTAAGGCACCGAAGGCGCGCATGTCATGTAGCGTGGGCAGAAACCGGAGGACCCAGAGGAAACCCACGCAGACTGCACACACATACGGTGTAGGTATGTTAGCATGTGGATAATCAAATTGCACAAGTTTCAGACTGCATACACATACCGCGTAGGTATTATAGTATGCGTGATAAACATATAAAACATGTTTAAACTGTGCAGAGAGCCAAAGGCGCACATACCGTCAGAGCGAGGGAGGAAACCGGAACACCCGGAAGAAACACACGCAGACAGCACACAGATACCGTGTAGGAATGATAGCATGTGAATAAACATATTGCACATATTGCACATGGTTATGCTGTGAATGTATTTAGAGTCATGTATAAACATTATGTGTATGTTTATATCGTGTATGGCACTGAAGACACAGCATTGGAACGTGGGAGGAAACCCACGCAGACACCGAGATCAATAACACATACATACACTGTGAATGTATCCAGAGTAGAGTTATAAGATAAGTTTTAATTATAGCGCCAAGGCGCATAATCTTCTCTGTATCATTCCAACCTGTTTAAATGTGCTGCCGAAGCAGCATGCAGGTAAAAGGTAACCTCTGACACCCCAGACCGTGGTCCTGTCAGAGCTCAGAGCGTTCCCCAGGAAATGGCGGGAAACCACAGGTGCAGAGACCCTGTTGTTGCCTCAGAGACATCACACAGAAGGCTCACAGGGACTATAGAAATAAATTAATAAAGTCCCCCCCCCACCATGCTGCACTGACCGGGGGGGCACTGTGTACCACTGTATCATCCATGCTGCTCTCGATGCAGCGTGTGAGGAAACAGTGAGGAAGCTGTGTAATAGAAAAGCTTGAAAAGAACAAAAGGAGGCAGCGTCCGCCTGAGGTACCTCAGCCACAGCATCCAGCTTGAGAGTGTCCCTCACAGCATCAATGAGTTCACTTACAAGCGCCCTGTCATTTACTGACTCAGAACTGGAGTCTTCCTCACAAGGAATGTCCTGTTCAAAAACATTAAAATATTCAGAGCTAGGGTCCTGCGCAGCAGCAGCTAGGCCCATATCTGAATCAGAGCACTCCCCATGTGTGAGATTGTGTGGGGAGAGGGCGCTTTATAGCTCCCTTACGCTCGCACACCGCTTCCACCCTGACAAGAAATTTTTCCAGAACTGCCGCAACTGGTCCATAGGGTCCGCAGGTGCTGGAGCACTGCCAGTTGCCTCTGACAAGAGTGGGGAAGCAGGTGAACCAGACTCCATATTCGCCACCCTCTGAGACCTTATGCACAATAAAGTGAATAAACAGTCCACCCACTGGCTTTGCTGACTGAGGAGGGGACACCCAGAGGCCCCACCAACCCTTCAGAGGACCGCTCAGCTCCGCTGTAAGCACCGCACTGCCAGCGCGAGTGAAGCCTGAGGAAAGTGTGAGGAGATTCGCGCCGCAGCAGCGGCGATAGAGGCCAAAAATGAAAGTGAAAGCGCTGCGGCTTCAAGAAAATGGACGCCGGCAGCGTGTTATACTGTGCCATTGATCCGCGGCAAGATGGCCGCCGAGCGCAGCAAAATTACAGCCAAAGCGCCTAATGGCGTCTCCAAACACCCCACGTTTTCTCAGCCCCAGCACACAGACATAAGCGCCCCACCCCCCGCCAGGCCAGAGTGACCCCCAGGTACCCCCACACAGCTCAGCGCAAGATTAGGGTGCAGAGAGCAGCATACAGGGGGGAGACAGGGAACAACCCCCCCCATAAAGAGAAACACAGCCAGCATGTACTCACCTGATGCAGGAAAGACTACTTACCCGTCCCAGAGGGACCCACTGGCGTGTTTCAGACAGACCTATCACAGAGTAGTACTGAGTAGCTGTCAGCCCGGTCCACCGCGAAAGATACAGCAGGCACTGTTCAATCTTGTGAGGACCGCGGGAGCATAAAAGCCCACCGGCCACCCCTGGAGTCATGGGGTATGTCGTGAACCGAGTCTCACGCACACAAGGCGAGGATCAGCACGCTCGATGGTCAGACAGGGAAGACTACGAGGATACTAGTGTACCCAACCTGTTGCCCAGCCGACAGTTGATTGAAGGACTCAAAAATAAAATAATAAAATTCTCAAAGGAATAAAAAATTAAAAAATCTTCCAGGAGACTGGCTCCTGAGAGAGCCACGTTTTCTCCTTCTGCTAGGCAGAAAAAAACTGAGGCTGCTAGCTGCAGGTAGGAGGGTTATGTCTGGAAGGGGGGCGGGGCTGTTCAGTTCTGTTTTTTTCTAGAATGTATGTTTCTAACATCTAACATCCTGCCTAGATCTTCTCCTGCGAGCAGGGACATATACCCATGTGTTTCAGTATTAGAGCTGTGTCAGTCCATGGACGATAAGAGAAAGTACTATTTCAGAGACTCTTCTCTGGCATAAAAGCAAAAACTACAGAAGTATCTGTGATTCATTTAAAGTGGTTGAAAAGGGTAATTTTTTTTTTTCATTAAAATAAACAACTTTCATATGGGTGCACATGTGCAGCCGTGCTCCTCAGACACACACAGCATGGCTCAGCACCGCCCCCAGCTCCCTCTTCACAGGACCTGACTGACCGCAGCAGGAGCAATTGACTCTCACTGCTTTCAGTGAAGCCTGCGAAAGCGGAGAAAGGAGATGCAGAGATACACTGGATCAATAGATGGCTCAGGTAAGTGCTTGGGGGGATGTTTAAAAGAAAAGGTAAAACATTTTTTACCCTAATGCAGGGAATGCATTAAAATAAAAAATAAAAATGTTTTACCTTTAGAACCACTTTGATCACTGCCCTCTAGAAAATTTACCCCCTTCATAACCATGACCAGGCCATTTTTTGCTTTTTAACACTGCGTTATTTTAACTGACAATTGCGCGGTCATGCAACACTGTACCCAAATTAAATTTATATAATTTTTTCACACAAATAGACATTTGTTTTGGTGGTATTTGATAACCGCTGGGTTTTAATTTTTACACTGTCAATTTTGGGGGGAAAAAAAACTCGATTTTTTACTTTCTGCTATAAAACGTATCCAATGAAAAAAATGAAAAAAATCTATTTTTTTTTCATAAAATATGTAGCAGAATACATATTGGCCTAATTTTTAGTAAAAAAAAAACCCCAGTAAGCATATATTGAATGGTTTGTGATTGGTTTATAGCATCTACAAACAATGGTATATATACTGGAGCAATTTATTTTTATTTTTTATATACTAGTGGTGATCAGCGACTTGTAGCGGGACTGCGATATTTCGGGGGACACTCTGACATTAACTGATAATTTTCACACTTTGTGGGAACCAGTGACATTAATACAGTGATCAGTGCAATAAATATTCACTGTCACTGTACTAATGACACTGGCTGTTAACATCTAGGACGATCGAGGGGTTAAAGGGGTTGTAAACCTCCATTGGTAACTTGTACCTATAGGTAAGCCTAATATAAGGCTTACCTATAGGTACTGAAAATATATCCTAAACGTGCGCCGTTTTGCTGTACACTGCGCCGATGATGTCATCGGCGCATGCACTGTGAAGAAGCGGCCGCCTGTGCAGTTTCTTCACTAGCAAATGACGTGACTGACGTCAAGCGACTCCGGACAGTCACAGAGCCGGAGTACGCGACCCCGGAAGGAAGAGGGTCGAACATGGATGCGGCCTGCAGCAGGGACAGCGCGGGCTTTCGCTTGCAGGTAAGTGTCACATAATGTGCTAGTATGCGATGCATACTAGCACATTATGCTTTTACTTTGCAGGGTGGAAAAAGAAAGTAAACAAAGAAATGTGCTGGTTTTTAGCCCTTACTTTGCAGGAAAACAAAAGAAGGACAAATTCCCGCTTACAGGACAGAGCTCTGTGTTGTTCACGGTCACAGAGCTCTGTCCTGTCATACATTTTGCCGATCAGTGGGCCCTGGCTGGCAATCATTGGCCGGGACCCGCTGATCGGCCTGAGCTGTCACTAATCACAGCATAGCCCAGCCAAAGCGGCGGATTTGCACACTCGCGCGCCCCCTAACAGGAATAGCTGGCTCACGTATTAGACATGTGATCCAATGCAGGAGAGCCGCCTTGCTGCCGTACTCTTACGTGAGCCGGTCAGAAAGTGGTTAATGTAGAATTCTGATAAAATAAAAGATACAACTGGTCATTCTCATCAATAATTTATACTCACTGCTGTAATAAATAAAATAAATGTATTACACTTACTAATGGTAGACCCACTGTAGCTATTGTCATCTCCAGAAAGGCTCTAAAAAAAAGTTGCAAGAAATAAATGCAGCAGAACAAATAAATATATAAAGCAATATACAGTATGCAGTATCAATAATCCACTGAAAATAGCTCACTGTTAGTGTAGAATGGCCCATGTGCCGGAGTTAGGATGTTGTCTATGCCTCAAACCCTGGTTAAGCCTCGTACACACGGTCGAGAATCTCGTCGTAAAAAACACGTCGTTTTTTTAGACGAGATCCTTGGACAAGAAACTTGTCCCGGCCGAGTGTACACACGCTCATTTCAAAGAACCCGCGGTTCTTTGAATGGAGCGAACGCGGTGACGTAATTGAATACGACGAGCGTGCGCTCGTCACATTCGATGCCGTCGCCGCCATCTTTGTACACCCTATCCTATGCCTAGGAAGCTACCGTACATGCATCAAAGTCATTTCGAGCATGCGCGGACTTCCCGGAGGACAGGTAAGTGTACACACACACAATTTTCTCGTCGAGAAACAGGCTGACGAGAATCTCAACGAGAAAATAGAGAGCAGGTTCTCTATTTTCTTGTCGAGATTCTAGTCGGTTTTCTTGACGAGAAACCATACACACGAACAAATTTCTCGGCAAGAAATCTCTGCTAGCAAGTTTCTTGCTGGTTCTTGCCGAGAAACTCGGTCGTGTGTACGAGGTTTGACACCCAAAACTTGTTAGACATTTGTTCTGGATGGAGCAGGGAAAGACTATTTGGGTTTTCATTGCGGTGTTACTGATGGGAAAATATTTCCTTATTTTCTACCAGAGGGGCACAGACTGCAGGACAAAAAAGGAAGAGGAAACATATGCAGTGGGAACAGAGCAATATAAATGTAACAGAGGTTCTAACCTTTAGTAATTCTATCCAAAACTATGCAAAGTTACAGTAGTTTCACCCTCTACTGAAAAAAAAGTGCACACCCCCAGGATCCACTCTCATCATCTTCACCTACCTTATTAAAAATAATTGTAAATATATACCATACCTGGAATTTTAAAGTTAAATTGGTCCAGCTTGGCCCAGTGTAACTATGTGTATTGGAAAAAAACACAAAAAGAGAGAGGGCGCACCAGCCTAGCACATAATCCCAGTAACCATATATTATTAAAAAAATTTAAATAAATCTTCTCACAAACGATAGAACTAACAACACCTATAGAAATAATGCAATTGATCTGTCTACTCTGTGTACCCCTAAGCTTGGGAGGACATCAACTGGATCCAACTGGCATATGCATTTTGAAGGCAGTACCCTTTTCTTCAGAACCAAAGAATAAATAAACGTAACTATGAATATATCATACCTGAGAGCTGTAAAACTCATAGCACTGCTTTTTTTAGTGATCTCCACTTGCTTCCGGGTCCCACGTTGAGTAGCCGACCTGATGCATTGTGAACACAGGAGGCTGACCACTTGTCATGCAATCAGAGAACGGTTTCCATTCATTCAGAAAATGCAAAGCATTCTCTGAGAGGCGCCTGTGCTGAGCGGCTGACCTCCTATCTTCACATTGTGAATTAGGCCGGACACCCAGCACAGGGCCCAGAAGAAAGTGGAGATCACTGGAGTAGCGGTGCGTACTTCAGTGATTTCCAGCTTCCAGGGGGATTGGCCAAGTATGGTATAAACATAGTAATATTGGTCCAAGCTGTAGCCAAGTAAAAATAACTTTAACAATACATCTGGTGCAAAAAACAAACATTCACTTGAACATCATGGATAGAAAAGAAAACAATGAGTGGTGAGGATTATATCGTTGAAAACATGCTGCCAACAGCACTGTAAATGATATACACATACCCTATATACTCGAGTATAAGCCGACCCGAGTATAAGCCGAGGTACATAATGTTACCACAAAAAACTGTGAAAACTTACTGACTCGAGTATAAGCCGAGGGTCAACAATGCCCATTTGCACGCTTCACTGTGCCCCATTGCAACTTCACTAAGCCACTGTTCCCATCCTCACTGTTCCTCACTGTTCCCATCCTCACTGTTCCTCACTGTTCCCATCCTCACTGTTCCCCTAAAATTTAAACTGAACATTGTAAATTGTACCTGAAACAAAATAGAGAGGCTGCGGCGTCCATCGTTTAAAACTCGCGGTCTCTTCCTCTTCCCTTCCGTGATAGGCGTTTTCTAAGCAGACACAGTTCCACCTATCACGAACGTTCTCTCATCCTCTGTTTCCCAGCAGACGTCCGTGATTGGCGGAACACTGAACACAGTGTCTGCTGGGATGGGTGAGGATGAGAGAACGTTCGTGATAGGCGATTCTCAGCAGACACAGTTCCGCCTATCACGGAAGGGACCAGGAAGAGACCGCAAGATTTAAACGATGGACGCCGCAGTCTCTCAAATTTTTTCAGGTACGTTTTACAATGTTCAATTTCGCTGACTCGAGTATATACGGTACATATTTCTCAGAGAGTATGATTTTTTTATATATATATTTTTGTATTTTATTATTTAATTTAATTAATTTTATTTTTACGTTTTCATTTCCTTAGTCTCTATTTCTTATCTGGTTTAAATATACACCGTTTAGCCATTTTTAGAACTGTGCCCTTCTCACATTGTTATCTCCAGATGGCATCACCATTTTACTCACCATATTAATAAAAATTATGTTTTAAACACATCTATTAAGATTTATAATTTATTTGATTAGTCTAGACGCAGGGGTGTCCAAACTTTTTTCAAAGAGGGCCAGATTTGATGAAGTGAACATGCATGAGGGCCGACCATTTTGCCTGACATTATTTGAACCATTAAAATTCAGTCTAAGTGTGTTCGTCCAAGCACTAATACACTGCCCAACAAGAATTCTCTTGCCTTTGTGGCTGTGTGTGGTGAAGAGATGAGATTGGGCGTGTTATTTGGATATACCGTATTTATCGGCATAGAACATGCACCTTCACTTTAAGAGGGAAGTTTCAGGAAAAAACGTAACATTTAGAAAAAAGAACTGTGAAGCAAAATAAGGGTCAGTGCCCATCAATGCAGCCTAATCAGTGCCCATCTGCAGTCTCACACGTGCCATGAATGCAGCACCACCGCAGCCATGAAAGCAGCCTCACCATTGCCATGAATGCAGCCCCACCACTGCCATGAATGCAGCCCCACCACTGCCATGAAGGCAGCACCCTCATTGCCATTAATGCAGCACCCCCATTGCCATGAATGCAGCACCCCCATTGCCATGAATGCAGCACCCCCATTGCCATGAATGCAGCACCCCCATTGCCATGAATGCATCATCCCCATTGCCATGAATGCATCATCCCCATTGCCATGAATGCAGCACCCCCTTCCCATGAATGCAGCACCCCCATTGCCATTAATGCAGCACCCCTATTGCCATGAATGCAGCCACACCATTGCCATTAGTGCAACCTGATCCATGTCCATCTGCAGCCTCGGAGGGGACAGGTAGGGGGGAGGGACGAGCGCCAACAGATTACATACAAGAGAAACGCCTGTTTTCACCCCGGGCTCCCTTAATACAAAGTCCCGCCTCCTATGATGGACAGAACAGTCGTCCAATGGAAGCATGAAATGGGACTTCCTATTACAGAGACCGCCGCGTAAACAGGAAATTCTCCTGTATGTACGGCACTGGTTCCGCCCCCATCCTGTCCCCTCCGAGGCAGCCAGAATATATATATGCTGTGGCCCCGGCACTCTGAGATTTGATGGGGGCCACAAAAGATATATATGTCCAAATTACCAGGCGGGCCATACGAAACAGGAACTTTGGTCATGCCGGGTTTAGAGTATGCTTTTTATACTTTGCAGCCTCCCTTCTTTTTTTCCTTAATGGCTACCCCTTTTAGAGAAAAATACGCCATGGATGGATCGAATCTCAGCTGGTTCAGCAGGGACCGGTTGAGAATCGATCCATCTATGGGCAGGCTGTATATACAGTGTGTGTGTGTATATATATATATATATATATATATATATATATATATATATATATATATATATATATATATATACACACAGTATATATCATATTTTTTTAGCATAAACTTGAAATGTTGATTGCCAACGATAACTAAAAAAGGAGGAATTCCGTCTTACCTGTAGATTTAATATTTTTGGAGTACAGTACAGGACACATACACCATGGGTTATAGGCTTGTTTGTATCTTTAGGTCATTGGACACTGGCAAGATTTTAAGTACATGCACACTTGGGGCCCCTTCCCTATGTTACGAACAAGGTCCTTATGGCTGAAACGCGTTAACTTCTGCTGTACATATTCATCTTTTATGGAGTTACAATAAATTTGGACTTATTGGAGAGCATGTAGGAAGTTGCGTATTGACTTTTATTCATTTATTTTGTTGCACACGACAGCTCAGGGGGATCTCTACATAATCTGGGTTAGTAGCTCCTTTTCTTCTATTCACCTTCCCTATATTCCTACTCAACTCTATGAGTCTTCAGTTTGTAGCAAGCAATGCAGAGTAAACACGAAGGGTTAGGGAGGGTGGCCTGTGTCCTTTTTCTGTTTTTCACAATATGGAATTTCCAAGTGAGTTAAAGTGGTTGTGAAAGCAGAATGTTTTTTACCTTGCTACATTCTATGCAGTAAGGTAAAAAATGTTCTGCATGCAGCTTCCCCCGCAGCCCCCCTCCCCTAAATACATGCCTGATCTCGATCCAGCTATGTGCAGGAGAGGAGAGGCTCTCTCGGCTCTCTGCCTTCTCATTGACTCAGATACAGGAGCCATTGGATCCAGCTGCTGTGAATCAGAGCCAGTGCCAAGGAGCGGGGGGCGGGTCGAGCCCTGTCTTGTGGACACACAGAGCAGGGCTTGGGAGAAAGCATGCACAAGTGCCTCATAGGAAGTGTCTGGTCATGGGGGCACTCAGTGGGGGGGGAGGGGGGGTGGAGCCCAGAGCACTGGTCGGGGGACCCCAGAAAAAGAGGATCGGGGCTGTCGAATAAATCGAATAAATCGAATAAACTCAATTTTAGTCATACATTTAGGCCAAAATGTATTCAGCCACATGTCTTTAGTAAAAAAAATGTCAATAAGCGTATATTTATCGGTTTGCGCAAAAGTTATAGCGTTTACAAACTAGGGTACATTTTCTGGAATTTACACAGCTTTTAATTTATGACTGCCTATCTCATTTCTTGAGGTGCTAAAATGACAGGGCAGTACAAAACCCCCCCAAATGACCCCATTTTAGAAAGTAGACACCCCAAGGAAATTGCTGAGAGGCATGTTGAGCCCATTGAATATTTTTTTTTTTGTCCCAAGTGATTGAATAATGACAAAAAAAAAAAAATTACAAAAAGTTGTCACTAAATGATATATTGCTCACACATGCCATGGTTATATGTGGAATTGCACCCCAAAATACATTCTGCTGCTTCTCCTGAGTACGGGGATACCACATGTGTGGGACTTTTTAGGAGCCTAGCCACGTACGGGACCCCAAAAACCAAGCACCGCCTTCAGGATTTCTAAGGGCGCAAATTTTTGATTTCACTCCTCACTACCTATCACAGTTTTGAAGGCCATAAAATGCCAAAATAGCACAAAACCCCCCCAAATGACCCCATTTTAGAAAGTAGACACCCCAAGGAAATTGCTGAGAGGCCTGTTGAGCCCATTGAATATTTTTTTTTTGTCCCAAGTGATTGAATAATGACAAAAAAAAATTACAAAAAGTTGTCACTAAATGATATATTGCTCACACATGCCATGGTTATATGTGGAATTGCACCCCAAAATACATTCTGCTGCTTCTCCTGAGTACGGGGATACCACATGTGTGGGACTTTTTAGGAGCCTAGCCACGTACGGGACCCCGGAAACCAAGCACCGCCTCCAGGATTTCTAAGGGCGCAAATTTTTGATTTCACTCCTCACTACCTATCACAGTTTTGAAGGCCATAAAATGCCAAAATAGCACAAAACCCCCCCAAATGACCACATTTTGGAAAGTAGACACCCCAAGCTGTTTGCTGAGAGGCATGGTGAGTATTTTACAGCTCTCATTTGTTTTTGAAAATGAAGAAATTATTTTTTCCGCAACTTGTGTCAACATATAAAATATTCCATGGACTCGACATGCCTCTCAGTATATAGCTTGGGGTGTCTACTTTCCAAAATGGGGTCATTTGGGGGGGTTTTGAACTGTTCTGGCATTTTATACACAACATTAGGAAGCTTACATCCACTCTTCTAACCACTTGAAGACAAAGCCCTTTTTGACACTTTTTGTTTACATGAAAACATATTTTTTTTTGCAAGAAAATTATGTTGAACCCCCAAACATTATATATATTTTTAAAGCAAAGGCCCTACAGAATAAAATGGTGGGTGTTGCATTTTTTTTTCTACACAGTATTTGCGCAGCGATTTTTCAAACGCATTTTTTTGGGAAAAAATACACTTTTTTTAATTTTAATGCACTAAAACACACTATATTGCCCAAATGTTTGATGAAATAAAAAAGATGATCTTAGGCCGAGTACATAGATACCAAACACGACATGCTTTAAAATTTCGCACAAACGCGCATTGGCGACAAACTACATACATTTTTAAAAGCCTTTAAAAGCATTTACAGGTTACCCCGTTAGATTTACAGAGGAGGTCTACTGCTAAAATTACTGCCCTCGATCTGACCTTCGCGGTGATACCTCACATGCATGGTGCAATTGCTGTTTACATATGACGCCAGACCGACGCTTGCGTTCGCCATTGGGCAAGAGCAGGGCAGGACAGGGGTGCTTTTTTTTTTTTTTTTTTTTTTTTTTTATTATTAATTTTGCTTTTTTATTTTATTTTTAAACTGTTGCTTCCATATTTATTTATTTTTATCACTTTTATTGTTATCTCAGGGAATGTAAATATCCCCTATGATAGCAATAGGTAATGACAGGTACTCTTTTTTGAAAAAACTGGGGTCTATTGGACCCTAGATCTTTCCTCTGCCCTCAAAGCATCTGACCACACCAAGATCGGTGTGATAAAATGCTTTCCCAATTTCCCAATGGCGCTTTTTATATCCGGGGGGGGGACATTCCCTCCCACTGCTTGTAAAAGCAGTCCAGAGGCTAATTAGCCACTAGGATTGCTTTTACATGAAAGCCGGCCGCTGGCTGAAAAGAATGATACCAAGATGGGGGGCGTGGCTTGGACGCGATGAGAGAAGGTCGCAACTAGCAGGAGCTCCGACAGAAGAGGAGACCAACCGCCTCCCCACAGGGCTATTATACACTTGTTTCGTACTGAATATACCCAGCACCCCTGTGGGAACTTCAGGTGCATGCCTTCACTGAAAAAACCTCAAAGATCTAAGCCGCAGAGGTCCCTTACAACTTACCTTCTCCGCACCGCTGTAAAGGCAGTCATGTCCAAAGATGGCGCCCAGGCACAACGAGGTTCCCCGTCGCCGGCGGTATCCCCAGAGGCTTCGGTTTCAACCCGCTCAAGAGGTGAGTGTCCCTATCAGCTAACTAAAGCTGACCTTGACGACAGCCTTGCCTCCATGTATGAGAAAATAGCTGGAAAGTTCCAAAGTGAACTCCACAAAGCCACTAGTATTCTCTCACTGGAGATCACCACGCTGGGAGGCCGCACAGACATGTTAGAAGCTAAACATGACGAATTGGCTGTAGCGCACGCTGATCTCCGCAAGGACTATGAGGCACTGGCTGAAAATTTCCAACTGGTGCAATCACAGGTCGAGGATCTCGATAATCGAAACAGGAGGAACAATCTCAGACTGCGGGGTATACCCGAGTCTGTCATAGACCTCCCGGCCGCTGCCACTAAGCTGTTCCTCAGCCTCCTTCCCTCTACACCCGCCTCAGCATTTGTGTATGATAGGATTCACAGGGCATTGCGCCCCAAGCCCCCAGCTGAGAAACCGCCGCGAGACATAGTTTTATGCCTCAAGGACTTCTTGATTAAAGAGGAGATTCTCCGGGCAGCAAGGAATTCAGCAGCGATCAATCTGGATGGGGTAAAGATCCAAATTTTCCCTGATATCTCTCAGGCTACCCTCGACCGCAGACGTCGCATGAAGGAAGTCACATCAGTCCTGCAGTCAGCCCACATTCGCTACAGATGGGGCTTCCCGTTTAAACTCACAGTCCCACACAATGGAACCACCTACACAGCATTTAATGTGGCGGAGGGAAAGGAGATCTTACTTAAACTAGGCCTCTTGGAGCCAGAGGCTGTTGACCGCAGACCCTCCACTCCGGGGCCTAACCCAATCTGGAACACCCCTTCATCTCGTAGGAACCAGGGCAGATGGCGCCAACCCTTCCGAGACCTCCCGGCTTAAAGATCCACACTTAGAATTTGTGCAGGCTCCGATATCTGGACGGGCAGGATTTCCCCTATCAGGGTCCTGTCCACACTTGAGACTGAGGTCGTCACTAGCATGTTTGCAGAGCCCCCTGGCTCATGTCTCATGCTCCAGCCCCCCTCAGTTGTATTGACGTCCTACCTACATAACAGTCAACTTACTTGCCCACGCTCGGGACTTCTGTGCTGGCTCCCGGACCACGGGCCTTCATAGATGACCCAAGATGTGACCTACACCAATAACACCTGACTGCTCCTTGTGTTGGGTGGTATCAACTTCTCCCCTCTCGGGGATAGATTTACCATAGTTGTGCGGGAGCACTGCTTTACTCTTGAAAGAAGGCATGCATCAGTTTATTTTATTCTGGCACATTATTTTTCACGGTGTTTTTTTTTTTTTTTTTTTTTTAGACTCTTTTTGCTATAGTTCTAATACGATCTGAGGCGACGAGTCTCCTCTCGTCCACTGCTTCCCCCCTGCTGACTTTAGGACCCGGGCCGCTGTGGGGTTCAGGGCGATGTGCGTTGTATGGTCGCCCTGTTCGTCGCTGCGATCCTATCGGGTTCCGTCGGTTAGTATAGGACTATATAGTCCTTTGGAAAAGTTTTTTTGGTCATTTGGGCTGTTTTCCTTTGACCCCCAAGCTCATGCTGGTTATGTTAACACCCTTGAGTTAAAGTTTACTGGTTATGCTCTTATTTTTGCATTCTATCTTGAAAAGTTATTTATGTTGTTTTTCTCCTTAAAGTATCGCTCAGACGCTCATTCTTTCTACTCAAAGACAGACATGCTGTGTTTCTTGTTTGACGGAAATGCACATGGCAATTCTGCGTGGTCTTCTCCTTATGCATGCACCTCCCATTCATATGCCCTATTCTTGTTAGTTCATGATGGCCCTTAAGATCTTGTCCCATAATGTACAGGGCTTTAACCTGCCCCAGAAGCGTAGAAAGGCCTTTGGACACTATAAAAACCTGGGAGCAGATATTCTCCTACTACAGGAGACCCATTTTTCTAGCTCAAATCACCCACAATATTTTGATTGTGCATTTAAACAATTTCACTGTACCTCCCACTCTACCAAGACACGTGGAGTTGCCATTTTTATTAGTAATACAGTCCTCTTCGAGGCGACACATATATATAAGGACCCGGATAGCAGGTTTATAATCCTGCAGGGTAAAATACAAGGCCGAGCTGTTACCATGGTTTCTTTATACGCCCCCAACGAGGCACAGGCTTCTTTCTTTAAACATTTTTTTTCAATCCTTGAACGATACCTTTCACCGCATTTAATAATAGGGGGGGATTTTAATCTCGCAGAAAACCCAAGCCTAGATCGGAGCAGGAGCACCCCCGCCTCTAAGGCATTTCCTAAAACCCTGTCCAATAGTCTACATGCCCTGCAACTTATTGACACGTGGCGGGCACATAATATTGGGTGCAGGTCTTATACATTCTACTCGAACCCCCATGATAGCTTTGCGCGATTAGATTATATTTTCAGCACCCCCACTATCCTAGCTAACTCTTCGAGGGCAGACATTCACGTTTGTCCTTGGTCCGATCATAATATAGTTGAGTTTACAATCCGGGGGATGGGCCTCAAACCCACGACCTACTCCTGGAGATTGAACGAGTCACTACTTACTGATTCCCCAACAGTTGAGGCACTCAACACCAAGCTGCAGGAGTACTTCACTGATAACCACCTACCTGACACATCTCCAAGTACTTTATGGACTGCCCATAAGGCAGTCATGAGAGGCAACCTCATTGACTTAGCCTCCAAAAGAAACAAAGCTAAAATATCTGATCTCCGTTTGCTCACAAAGGCCCTGAATACCCTATACAACAAATATAGTCAAGATCCCTCCCCTGCCCTTCTTGGGCAAATCCACATTAAAAGACACGCATTAGATCTCCTGCTTTCGGAGGATGCGGAAAAGGCCTTGAGGTGGGCCAAAGCTAAGTTTTTGCTTCATAACAATACGTCTTCAACCATGTTCGCCCGGAAACTGAACCAGGCCACAAGACCCTCACATACCTACAGACTTCGCAACTCTGCGGGCATTCTGGTTTCTCACCCTAAGGATGTCCTGGAGATTTTTGTAAAATATTATAAAGATTTGTTCAGGCTATCGAGTCCCACCTCAGACCCTTCTGCACAGTCCTGGTTCTCGGACCTGGCCCTACCTACTCTAACAGACCAACAATTAGAGTCCCTGAATGCCCCCTGTTCTGAACGGGAAATATTATCCATTATTGAATCCCTCAAATCCTCAACAACCCCTGGCCCGGATGGCTACTCCACTTCCTATTACAAGAAATTTGCACACATTTTGTCCCTTTATTTGACCTCTCTGTTTAACTACATCTTGAAAGGAAATGACTTTCCAGCAGAGATGCTTCTAGCGAATATGTCCCTCATCCCCAAACCACACAAAGATCATTCCCTGCCCCAAAACTTTCGTCCAATATCAGTGATCAACAATGACCTGAAAATCTTCGGTAGACTGCTAGCAGACAGACTTGCCTCTGTTATAACCAGCCTGATCTCACCCGACCAGACGGGATTTATTCCCGGTAGGCAGATCACAGATAATATCCGCCTAGTTTCTAACATAATACAGGATGCCAACCTTCATTCTAAGCAAACTCTCCTACTCAGTCTGGATATTCACAAGGCGTTCGATAGCGTCAGCTGGTCCTACCTTGATCACCTCCTACCCAAATTCGGTATCTCGGGAAATTTTATACACGGTTTCCACTCCTTATACAGAGACCCACAAACACGCGTTAAACTCCCAGGCAATAATTCCCCATTTTTTCCCCTCCAGAAGGGCACGAGGCAGGGATGTCCGTTATCCCCTCTCCTTTTTGCCCTGGCCATAGAGCCCCTTTCCCGTGCTATAACCAACAATGTTAACATTAAAGGATACTGCAAAGGCCCTCACGAATTTAAACGTAGCCTCTATGCCGATGATGTGCTCCTATTCTTGTCCAACCCACTTATAGCATTACCTAACCTCACATCTTTACTTGATTCTTTCCACACAATCTCTGGGCTGGGGGTCAATCTAGCCAAATGTTCGGCCATGCCAATCAATATACCTCCTGATCTTGAGACCTCCCTGAGACACCACTTTGCATTCGCTTGGTGCACGACCACCCTCCGCTACTTAGGAATTCAGCTTACCCCTGCTTTTCATTCCCTGTCCCGTGTGAATTTTCACCCCATAGTCTCTCATGTTAAAACCTTACTTAAAACCTGGGATACATATCATGTCTCCCTGCTGGGTAGGGTCACAGCCATTAAAATGGCCATTTTGCCCAAGCTATTGTTTTTTTTCAGGGCCCTCCCTATATATGTCCCTAAGACTTATATTGATTCAATCCAAAAAGAGGTTAATAGATTTGTGTGGCATAATAAAAAACCGAGATTTCATAAAGCCTTACTATATAGACCCCAACCCTTAGGAGGTCTAGGCCTTCCTGATCTCTGGCGCTACTACTTAGCATCGAGATTTGCACAAACTGCACAATGGCACGCAACCCCGTCTGGTATTCCCTGGCTGGCCTTCGAGACTCAGTCAATACTCCCATTCCACCTGCCGGGACTCTTGTGGGCCGGATCTATAAAGCCGTGCCTACTCATCCCACTAAACTCTATTGTCAGTCAGGCACTCCACCTCTGGCGGTTGTATGGCTATAAGTTTGATTTATCCTCCTCTCTCTCCCCGTTATACTCCTTTATAGGAGACCCTGATTTCCCTCCGGCCTTTGAGGATAAGACGGGATTCTCCAGATGGTCAACATCGGAGGTGATTACGTTGCAATCCTTAAAAGAAGGCAGACATTTTAAATCCTTCCAGCAACTACAGACAGATCATGAGTTCCCATCCTCCGAATTCTATAAGTACATGCAGGTTAGACATTTCTTCCAACACAGGGGCTCTCTGGATTCCCACATCCATTGTACCCCATATGAACGCTTATGCTCTCAATCATCTAGAGACAGAGGGATTATATCCAAGACATACACCATGCTGAACAACTATGCCCTGCCAGCCAAGTCGAAACCTATGCTCAGGTGGGAGGAGGAGTTGGGCCTGACTTTTGAGCCCCTGGAATGGAGGGAAATGTTGACAAAATATGTATAAACACACCAGAGCCTACTCCATTCGTGAAACTGCTGTTAAACTACATCTCAGATGGTACCTAACCCCAGCACACCTCCACACACTCTTCCCTGCAGTTTCCCCGCTCTGTTTTCGGGGCTGCCCGGAGTCGGGCACACTGATTCACACCTTCTGGAGCTGTGCGCATCTTCAACCCACTTGGCAGGCGGCAGCCACCGAAGCTTCAACCATAGCTGGTAGGACCATTACCCTTACAGCCCAAATGTGCCTATGCTTTACACCCATCCCCGATATCCCTACACCTTGCGCTAAACTAATATACTCCCTCTTTTTGGCCGTCCATTGGGTCATTGCACGTAACTGGCGCTCCCCGTCCCTTGCCTGGTCCCAGGTGCTGGCTCGAATGGAAGCGATTAAGCTGGCAGATCGTATCCACCACACGCTTTATGACACTATGCAAATTTATGATGATAAATGGAAACACTGGTTCGATGTACCGTAATCCCACTCTAGAATTTTTTCTGTTGGCACCTTTCATAACCACCACATGTAACCACTATTGATTTATCAGTCTTGTGCAGTTTTATGTAATGTCCTCTCTATTATGTACCCCTATCTCTCTCCCATGTCGTGCGCCGTTTATTTTCCCTCTGAATTGATTATGCTGTCTGACATTTTCTTTGTATGATGCTGATACTTGAATAAAAACGTTTGTAAACAAAAAAAAGAATGATACCAAGATGATACCTAAACCCGCAGGCATCATTCTGGTATAAACATTCAAAGTCCAGCAACATACCAGTACGTTGCTGGTCCTTGTTGGACATGTATTGTAATCTTTTTTTTCATGCAGCCTGTTGGCTGAACGAAAAAAAAAGATTGATCGGTGGGTATGCCCACCATTAGAATACCGCCCTTCATCCACCCACATCTAATGATGGGCATACATGCACCATTTATATATGCCGAAGCATGGGGGCATCTTCTCGCAAAAGTTATGCCGCGTACATATGGTCAGACTTTTCCACGGGCAAGCCTCCGTCGGAATTTCGCCTGTATATACGCGGCATTAGGAGCAAAATCGCTCCTCCGCTCCTGCTGCCCCAATGCTTCGGCATATATGCTTTTTTTTTTTAACTGTGGTGGTGAAATTACCTCCTACAGCACTGGAGTCGCAGGGATCAGGCCTGTCTCTGCAGTTATGTGTGTTGTGTTTTGCAAGTGACAGTGATCGATCGACACTGCACTTCGGTGGCCTGGGCTGGACGGAGGGGCAAAACGCAGGTGCTAGCAGGTATCTGGGCTGCTCCCGCTAACACTGCGTTTTTGGGAACCCTAAACTGCTGGGGACGCTAGTATAGATCTGATCAGATCAGATATTGAGCTGATCAGATACTATACCACTAAGGGGGGTGTATGCTTCACGTGTGGGTGTTAGCGCTACTGGCACTAACCTGACGCTGCCTGGGGTGTGACGCAGACCCTCTCTGACGCTAAAACCTAACTGATATCACCCGCCGGGCGATCAGGGGGTTAAACCTTTATTGGATTATATACGGCGGGTGCCCTGACACTATAAAAAGCAAACTAACTAACCAGCGTCACCCGTAACACTTATATGATGATCACTGGTGAAAGGGTTAACTAGGGGCAATTAGGGGGTTAAAACCTTTATTAGGTAATATATGGGGGTACCTGACGCTATATAAAAACCTGACGGCGAACCTAAAAAAAAATTACTGGCTACCTATCGGCATCACCGACACTAAGACAACGATCATAAAAACGATTGCTTAGCGACAGTGGTGATAGGGGGTGAAAGGGTTACCTGGGGGGCGATCAGGGGGTTAAACCTTTATTAGATAATATATGGGGGTACCTGACGCTATAAAAACCTGCGGCGAACCTAAAAAAAATTACTGGCTACCGATCAGCATCACCGACGCTAAGACATCGATCAGAAAAATGATCGCATAGTGACGGCGGTGCTAGGGGGTGAAAGGGTTACCTGGGGGGTGATCAAGGGGGTTACACCTTTATTAGGTAATATATGGGGGTACCCGACGCTATAAAAACCTGCGGCGAACCTAAAAAAAATTACTGGCTACCGATCAGCATCGCCGACGCTAAGACATCGATCAGAAAAATTATCGCTTAGTGACAGTGGTGATAGGGGGTGAAAGGGTTACCTGGGGGGGCGATCAAGGGGGTTAAACCTTTATTAGGTAATATATGGGGGTACCCGACGCTATAAAAACCTGCGGCGAACCTAAAAAAAATTACTGGCTACCGATCAGCATCACCGACGCTAAGACATCGATCAGAAAAATGATCGCATAGCCACGGCGGTGCTAGGGGGTGAAAGGGTTACCTGGGGGGTGATCAAGGGGGTTAAACCTTTATTAGGTAATATATGGGGGTACCCGACGCTATAAAAACCTGCGGCGAACCTAAAAAAAATTACTGGCTACCGATCAGCATCGCCGACGCTAAGACATCGATCAGAAAAATTATAACTTAGTGACAGTGGTGATAGGGGGTGAAAGGGTTACCTGGGGGGCGATCAAGGGGGTTAAACCTTCATTAGGTAATATATGGGGGTACCCGACGCTATAAAAACCTGCGGAGAACCTAAAAAAAATTACTGGCTACCGATCAGCATCACCGACGCTAAGACATCGATCAGAAAAATGATTGCTTAGTGACAGTGGTGATAGGGGTGAAAGGGTTATCTGGGGGGTGATCAGGGGGTTAAACCTTTATTAGGGGGGGTTAGGGGGCTACTCTGGACCTAAAACTAAATGTACTGACACTTTTACAGTCACAAATGTCACTGATTGCAGTGATCACTAAATAAAGGGTCACTGCAATCAGTGACACTGTGACTGGGGGCTGGGGGGTGATCTGGGGGTGTCTGGGGGGGCCTGGGGGGCGATTTATGTGCCAATGTGTCCTGGTGTCAGTGTGCTGTTTTGTGTACTAACCTGGCATCTTCTCCTGTACGGCGCTCGGTATATGTGAGCGCCCCAGGAGAGATGACATCACTTCCTCCTTCCTGGCAGGCAGGGGAAGCTCTCTCATTCGCCGGGAGCGATCGAGAGGGGGTGGCCGGAATCGAACGGCCGTCCCCTCATGCCGGATCGCTCCCGAAGGTAAAACGACCGCTCACTGTAAAGAAGGGGGGTCCGATCGGACCCCCCAACTATACAAAGGCAATCACGTACATATACGTGATTCTGCCTGTCGGTGCCATTCTGCTGACTTATATTTACAGTGGGCGGTCGTTAAGTGGTTAAGGACTGCTCAGTCCTGCTGAAGAAACTGCGCTGTGAGCCTGAGGAGAGTGAAGAATCTGTGAGGAGACTGAGGAGATTCGTGCCGCAGCGCAGCCGCTAGAGGCCGAAACCGAAAGAAAATGTGCGGCGGCTACAAGAAAATGGCCGCCGGCCACAGCTATAACTGCGCCATTGAACCACTCCAAGATGGCCGCCGAGCGTTAAATTAAACAGCGCTAATGCGCGCGCTAATGGCGCACGCAATAATCACCTCACACACCAGAAAAACTGCCCCTCTCTCCAGAACCCACTACAGACATGAGCGCCCAGCCAGGCCAGAGTGACCCCCAAGCACCCCCACAGCACAGCACCAGTACAGGGTGCAGAGAGCAGCATAACAGGGGGGAGACAGGGAGAAACCCCCCATATAAAGAAACACAGCCAGCATGTACTCACCTGCAGTAGGAGAGACTACTTACCTGTCTCTTTCAGGGACCCACTGGCTTGTTTCAGACAGACCTATCACAGAGCAGTACTGCGTAGCTGTCGGCCCGGTCCACCGCGAGAGATACAGTCAGTCAGGTACTGTTCAATCTTGAGAGGACCGCGGGAGCATGAAAGCATCCCGGCCACCCCTGGAGTCATGGGGCATGTCGTGAACTGAGTCTCACGCACACAAGGCGAGGATCAGCATGCTCGATGGTCGGACAGGGAAGACTACGAGGATACCAGTGTACCCAACCTGTTGCCCAGCCGACAGTTGATTGAAGGTCTCAAAAATAAAATAATAAAATTCCCAAAGGAATACAGTTTAAAAGTAAAATCTTCCAGGAGACTGGCTCCTGAGAGAGCCACGTCTTCTCCTTCTGCTAGGCAGAAAAAAAACTGAGGCTGCTAGCTGCAGGTGGGAGGGTAATGTCCGGAGGGACCGCCCCCCTGGGCGGGGCTGTTCAGCTCTGGTTTGTTCTAGAATGTTTTAACATCTAACATTCTGCCTAGATCTTCTCCTTCGAGCAGGGACATATACCCACACGTTTTACAGTATCCAGCTGTGTCAGTCCATGGACGATAAGAGAAATGGGATTTAATAAATACATGTTTGTTAATGTCCATCCTGATATGTTAGCCACTTCAGCTCCGAAAGATTTACCCCCGTTCATGACCAGGCTATTTTCTGCAATACGGCACTGCACTTGTACGTCATGCGACACTTGAGCGGTCATGCGACACTGTACTCAAATAAAATGTATGTCCTTTTTTTTCCCACAAATATGGCTTCTTTTGGTGGTATTTGATTACCTCTGCAGATTTTATTTTTTGCAAATAAAGACTGACAATTCGGAAAACAAAAAAAACAATATATTTTACTTTCTGTTATAAAACATTCCCAATACAAAAAATCAAAAACAAATCAAATTTCTTCATGAAATTAGGCCAATATATATTCTGCTAGATATATTTGATAAAAAAAATCCCAATACATTTATATTGATTGGTTTACACAAAAGTTATAGCGGCTACAAACTATGGTGTATTTGAGAAAAAAATAAAAACAAATTTATTAGTAGTAGTAATGGCGGCGATCAGCGACTTATAGCGGGACTGCAATATTGCGGCGGAAAAAATCGGACACCTAACTGACACTTTTTGGGGACCAGTGACACTAGTACAGTGATCAGTGCTAAAAATATGCACTGTTACTATACTAATGACACTGGCAGGGAAGGGGTTAACATTAGCGGCGATCAAAGGGTTAACTGTGTTCCCTGGGAGTGCTTACTAACTGTGTGGGGATGTGCTTTGACTAGGACAATGTAAAGATCAGTGTCCCTTCTTAGCAGGAACACAAGATCAGCACATTTCCATCTCACAGAACGGCAGACTGCCTTCTTTACATAGGCAGAACGATCAGTGGGTCCCAGCGGACATCGCTTCAACCGGACCCGCTGATTGGCTCCCGCTGTTTCCCGGCAGCACGCACGAGTGCCCCAGACCCGGAAGTGTCTGATCACGTACTAGGTACGTAATCTGGTACAGAGCAGCCACCCTGCCGCAGTAAATGTACGTTGGGCGGCCACTAAGCGGTTAAAGGAATTTCTAGAGTATTTTCAGTGAGTTATTATTTTGAATTATAATTATAACATGAGTTAAAGTGGTTGTAAACCTTCCAATACAACTTGTACTTTTTTAAATCTAGATAGCACATGCAGCTGATCGCTGCCTGTGAAAGTGTACTCACTGTTGTAGTTTCCATATAAATCGCCCTGAAAGCGTGGGTGACGTCAGGCGCGATTGCGCAGTAGGTTTATTCTTTAACGGCACACTCTGTGTGCCGTTTCTGTCCCCCTCTGCATGCCGGTCATTATCATTCATTAACTTCCTCTCTGAACGCCAGAGGGAAGTCTCGCGATACCGCCTTGCTAGTTATTTTGCTTCAGCTATGGTTTAGCTTGGTTGCCGTAGTAACGGCAATCGAGATAGAGGCTTAGTTTAGGCGATACGGCGCATGTGCGATATTTGAACAGGGAAACCTAGTAGAAGAAAAATAAAAAACATACTGGGTTTACTTCCTCTTTAAAATAATTTTTTAAATGCCTCTCACAACTTCGCCTGCTTGCTGTACCATAGTTTCATTGTCTTTAAGCCCTAGTTCAGGAAGGAGTGGAGGAAGGCAGAACGGCGGTCTGTGCTGATCTTGTGCAGGAAACTGCACAGATGTCTCTGAAATCGTTGGACTGAAATGCGGGAATTAATTTCAAACCCGCATCAATGTGAACCAGGGCTTATACACACACTTGTAAATGCTCCCTCTAGTGGCCATTTATGTATCAGTTCTCTATAGCAGCAGGTGACAGGGTTTTTTTTTTTTTTTCTTTTTTTTTCTCTTAGTACGCTGTTGTGCTAGGCACCAAAGGGTGATTGGATAGAAAAAAAATGTAAAACGCTATAGTTTTCTATGAAATAACTAGGGGGTTTATTTAAAAAGCAGCGATATGGCCGCATTACAACCATATCACTTCTTAACCACTTAACGACCGCCCACTGTAAATATACGTCGGCAGAATGGCACCGACAGGCAGAATCACGTACATATACGTGATTGCCTTTGTATAGTTGGGGGGTCCGATCGGACCCCCCTTCTTTACAGTGGGTGGTCGTTTTACCTTCGGGAGCGATCCGGCATGAGGGGACGGCCGTTCGATTCGGGCCACCCCCTCTCGATCGCTCCCGGCGAATGAGAGAGCTTCCCCTGCCTGCCAGGCAGGAGGAAGTGATGTCATCTCTCCTGCGGCGCTCACATATACCGAGCGCCGTACAGGAGAAGATGCAGGTTAGTACACAAAACAGCACACTGACACCAGGACACATAGGCACATAAATCGCCCCCCCCCCCAGGCCCCCCCAGCCCCCAGTCAGTGTCACTGATTGCAGTGACCATTTATTTAGTGATCACTGCAATCAGTGACATTTGTGACTGTAAAAGTGTCACTACATTTAGTTTTAGGTCCAGTGTAGCCCCCTAACCCCCCCCCTAATAAAGGTTTAACCCCCTGATCACCCCCCAGATAACCCTTTCACCCCCTAGCACCGCCGTCGCTATGCGATCATTTTTCTGATCGATGTCTTAGCGTCGGTGATGCTGATCGGTAGCCAGTAATTTTTTTTAGGTTCGCCGCAGGTTTTTATAGCGTCGGGTACCCCCATATATTACCTAATAAAGGTTTAACCCCCTTGATCGCCCCCCAGGTAACCCTTTCACCCCCTATCACCACTGTCACTAGGCGATAATTTTTCTGATCGATATCTTAGCGTCGGCGATGCTGATCGGTAGCCAGTAATTTTTTTTAGGTTCGCCGCAGGTTTTTATAGCGTCGGGTACCCCCATATATTACCTAATAAAGGTTTAACCCCCTTGATCACCCCCCAGGTAACCCTTTCACCCCCTAGCACCGCCGTCGCTATGCGATCATTTTTCTGATCGATGTCTTAGCGTCGGTGATGCTGATCGGTAGCCAGTAATTTTTTTTAGGTTCGCCGCAGGTTTTTATAGCGTCAGGTACCCCCATATATTATCTAATAAAGGTTTAACCCCCTGATCGCCCCCCAGGTAACCCTTTCACCCCCTATCACCGTCTTAGTGTCGGTGATGCCGATAGGTAGCCAGTAATTTTTTTTTAGGTTCGCCGTCAGGTTTTTATATAGCGTCAGGTACCCCATATATTACCTAATAAAGGTTTAACCCCCTAATTGCCCCTAGTTAACCCTTTCACCAGTGATCATCATATAAGTGTTCCGGGTGACGCTGGTTAGTTAGTTTGCTTTTTATAGTGTCAGGGCACCCGCCGTATATAACCCAATAAAGGTTTAACCCCCTGATCGCCCGGCGGGTGAT
Organism: Rana muscosa; assembly: GCA_029206835.1. Lineage (NCBI taxonomy): Eukaryota > Metazoa > Chordata > Amphibia > Anura > Ranidae > Rana > Rana muscosa. Next base: position 1,029,152,334 of record CM055117.1, read on the forward strand.
ATCAATTAGGTTTTAGCGTCAGAGAGGGTCTGCGTCACACCCCAGGCAGCGTCAGGTTAGTGCCAGTAGCGCTAACACCCACGCGTGAAGCATACACCCCCCTTAGTGGTATAGTATCTGATCAGCTCAATATCTGATCTGATCAGATCTATACTAGCGTCCCCAGCAGTTTAGGGTTCCCAAAAACGTAGTGTTAGCGGGATCAGCCCAGATACCTGCTAGCACCTGCGTTTTGCCCCTCCGTCCAGCCCAGGCCACCCAAGTGCAGCATCGATCGATCACTGTCACTTGCAAAACACAACACACATAACTGCAGCGTTCGCAGAGACAGGCCTGATCCCTGCAACTCCAGTGCTGTAGGAGGTGATTTCACCACCACAGTTAAAAAAAAAAAAGCCATTATGCCGAAGCATTGGGGCAGCAGGAGCGGAGGAGCGATTTTGCTCCTAATGCCGCGTACATACGGTCGAAATTCCGACGGAGGCTTGCCCGTGGAAAAGTCTGACCATGTGTACGCGGCATAACTTTTGCAAGAAGATGCCCCCATGCTTCGGCATATATAAATGGTGCATGTATGCCCATCATTAGAAGTGGGTGGATGAAGGGCGGTATTCTAATGGTGGGCATACCCACCGATCAATCTTTTTTTTTCGTTCAGCCAACAGGCTGCATGAAAAAAAAGATTACAATACATGTCCAACAAGGACCAGCAACGTACTGGTATGTTGCTGGACTTTGAATGTTTATACCAGAATGATGCCTGCAGGTTTAGGTATCATCTTGGTATCATTCTTTTCAGCCAGCGGCCGGCTTTCATGTAAAAGCAATCCTAGTGGCTAATTAGCCTCTGGACTGCTTTTACAAGCAGTGGGAGGGAATGTCCCCCCCCCGGATATAAAAAGCGCCATTGGGAAATTGGGAAAGCATTTTATCACACCGATCTTGGTGTGGTCAGATGCTTTGAGGGCAGAGGAAAGATCTAGGGTCCAATAGACCCCAGTTTTTTCAAAAAAGAGTACCTGTCATTACCTATTGCTATCATAGGGGATATTTACATTCCCTGAGATAACAATAAAAGTGATAAAAAAAAAAAAAAATATGGAAGCAACAGTTTAAAAATAAAATAAAAAAGCAAAATTAATAATAAATAAAAAAAAAAAAAAAAGCACCCCTGTCCTGCCCTGCTCTTGCCCAATGGCGAACGCAAGCGTCGGTCTGGCGTCATATGTAAACAGCAATTGCACCATGCATGTGAGGTATCACCGCAAAGGTCACATCGAGGGCAGTAATTTTAGCAGTAGACCTCCTCTGTAAATCTAACGGGGTAACCTGTAAATGCTTTTAAAGGCTTTTAAAAATGTATGTAGTTTGTCGCCAATGCACGTTTGTGCGAAATTTTAAAGCATGTCGTGTTTGGTATCTATGTACTCGGCCTAAGATAATCTTTTTTATTTCATCAAACATTTGGGCAATATAGTGTGTTTTAGTGCATTAAAATTAAAAAAAGTGTATTTTTTCCCCAAAAAATGCGTTTGAAAAATCGCTGCGCAAATACTGTGTAGAAAAAAAAAAATGCAACACCCACCATTTTATTCTGTAGGGCCTTTGCTTTAAAAATATATATAATGTTTGGGGGTTCAACATAATTTTCTTGCAAAAAAAAATATGTTTTCATGTAAACAAAAAGTGTCAAAAAGGGCTTTGTCTTCAAGTGGTTAGAAGAGTGGATGTAAGCTTCCTAATGTTGTGTATAAAATGTCAGAACAGTTCAAAACCCCCCCAAATGACCCCATTTTGGAAAGTAGACACCCCAAGCTATATACTGAGAGGCATGTTGAGTCCATGGAATATTTTATATGTTGACACAAGTTGCGGAAAAAAAAAAAAATTTTTTTTTTTTTTTTTTTTTTGCACAAAGTTGTCACTAAATGATATATTGCTCAAACATGCCATGGGCATATGTGGAATTACACCCCAAAATACATTCTGTTGCTTCTCTTGAGTACGGGGATACCACATGTGTGAGACTTTTTGGGAGCCTAGCCGCGTACGGGACCCCGAAAACCAAGCACCGCCTTCAGGCTTTCTAAGGGTGTCAATTTTTGATTTCACTTCTCACTGCCTATCACAGTTTCGGAGGCCATGGAATGCCTAGATGGCACAAAACCCCCCCAAATGACCCCATTTTGGAAAGTAGACACCCCAAGCTATTTGCTGAGAGGTATTGTGAGTATTTTGCAGATCTCGCTTTTTGTTACAAAGTTTTGAAAATTGAAAAAAAAAAAAAAAAAATGTTCTTTCTTCATTTTCAAAAACAAATGAGAGCTGTAAAATACTCACCATGCCTCTCAGCAAATAGCTTGGGGTGTCTACTTTCCAAAATGGGGTAATTTGGGGGGGTTTTGTGCTATTTTGGCATTTTATGGCCTTCAAAACTGTGATAGGTAGTGAGGAGTGAAATCAAAAATTTACACCCTTAGAAATCCTGAAGGCGGTGCTTGGTTTTCTGGGTCCCGTACGCGGCTAGGCTCCTAAAAAGTCCCACACATGTGGTATCCCCGTACTCAGGAGAAGCAGCAGAATGTATTTTGGGGTGCAATTCCACATATAACCATGGCATGTGTGAGCAATATATCATTTAGTGACAACTTTTTGTATTTTTTTTTTTTTTTTTGTCATTATTCAATCACTTGGGACAAATAAAAAAAATATTCAATGGGCTCAACAGGCCTCTCAGCAATTTCCTTGGGGTGTCTACTTTCTAAAATGGGGTCATTTGGGGGGGTTTTGTGCTATTTTGGCATTTTATGGCCTTCAAAACTGTGATAGGTAGTGAGGAGTGAAATCAAAAATTTGCGCCCTTAGAAATCCTGAAGGCGGTGCTTGGTTTCCGGGGTCCCGTACGTGGCTAGGCTCCTAAAAAGTCCCACACATGTGGTATCCCCGTACTCAGGAGAAGCAGCAGAATGTATTTTGGGGTGCAATTCCACATATAACCATGGCATGTGTGAGCAATATATCATTTAGTGACAACTTTTTGTAATTTTTTTTTTTTTTTTGTCATTATTCAATCACTTGGGACAAAAAAAAAAAATATTCAATGGGCTCAACATGCCTCTCAGCAATTTCCTTGGGGTGTCTACTTTCTAAAATGGGGTCATTTGGGGGGGTTTTGTACTGCCCTGTCATTTTAGCACCTCAAGAAATGAGATAGGCAGTCATAAATTTAAAGCTGTGTAAATTCCAGAAAATGTACCCTAGTTTGTAAACGCTATAACTTTTGCGCAAACCAATAAATATACGCTTATTGACATTTTTTTTACTAAAGACATGTGGCTGAATACATTTTGGCCTAAATGTATGACTAAAATTGAGTTTATTCGATTTTTCTTATAACAAAAAGTAGAAAATATCATTTTTTTTTCAAAATTTTCGGTCTTTTTCCGTTTATATCGCAAAAAAGACAAATCTTAGAGGCAATCAAATACCATTAAAAGAAAGCTCTATTTGTGGGAAGAAAAGGACGCAAATTTCGTTTGGGTACAACATTGCATGTCCGCACAATTTACAGTTAAAGCAGCGCAGTGCAAACTTCTGAATTCACCTCTGGTCCTTTAGCTACCAAATGGTCCGGGGCTTAAGTGGTTAAAGTGATAGAAAGCTCCCCTTGGACACTTGTACCTGTCGCCTTATAAAAAATATTAATTTATTATTTGTTAAAGACGAAGTCGAACTATCAGCTCTGGCATGCCTATGGGAAACAGTTCCCATCACTTCTCACGCTGGAATCAGACTCTGTGGAGGGGTTTCCTAATGCCAAGATCATAGACAAACCTCTGTCCTCCCTGTATCTCCGTTTGTCCATTACTCCCACAAAGAAACTTGAAAAAACTATGGACAAATGGAAGATGGACATTCCTGATCTGTCAAAGGACGAGTGGGAGACATGTGTATCCTCCTTTGTTACCACTATGATTTTGGCTATGGACCGATTTATGCAGGTCAAATTCCTCCACAGGGCCTATTTCACCCCAAATTGGTTGACAATTATGAATCCTAACACCCCGGTGGCTTGTCCCAGATGTGACCTAAGTGCTTCCCCCTTTTTCCACATGGTCTGGTCCTGCCCCCGCCTCGGAGACTATTGGTCGGGAGTAGTTGATACCCTCGTTCGGGTAACCTCCCTGGATCTGGGAACTGACCCTAAATCAATACTGCTGAACGTCTTCAATCCTGGGGTGCGGGGTAAATACACTAAACTTTTCCTCAGATACGCTACTTTTTATGCCGTAGGGAGATATTCCTCCACTGGAAGAGCGCTGTACCTCCTACAGTGTCCACATGGTGCTCGGTATTGAACTCGGTGCTGCCCCTGTACAAGATCAACTTTGCTAATCGAAACTGTCCTACAAAATTGTGGATAGATTCTTGGGACAATGAGTTCATGGGTGACAATGATGATAATGGCCCAATGTTATGATCTCCTGTAAGCTATTCACTATCTGTTTAAGGTGTATTTGACTGCTTAGATGAGGTGTCCCCCCCCCTCCCTCGCCTCACCCATTCCTCACTCCTGCTCACTCCGCAGCGTCTCAAAATCCTGAGGACGTCATATGACGTCCAGTCAGGATTTTGAAACCACTTTGCCGCTGTCAATCCGCTATAGGGCGGGCGACAAGTGGTTAAAAATCAAAAAATGTGTATAAATGAGTATATAAACAAATGGGTATGATATCCTATTTTTATAAAAAGATTTCAAAAAATGTAATAAACTGTTCGTAAGAATGAATGGATAAATGCATACACTGCCACCCATGCCACAAATCTGATCTCACCCCCTGAAGCTGTGGAAGGGCGGGGAGATGGAACCAGTGGGAAACCGCATAACCCAGAACCGGAGCGGAAGACATATCCCAAACTAGGAAGGCCCACACCCTGTTAGGGAGACACACAAACCCAACAGTGACTGGTGTATGGCAATGCAAAAACAAACCCACTGGAGAGACAGAGAAGAACCCCCTGGATAAAGAAGCCACGGGTGGACCACGCCGCATGAAAAAATAGAAATTTATTGGTAGAAAAAATAAATTGCAATTACAAATATAACAGGCATTCAAAACCCATCACCAACACCCAATATAATTAAAATTAATAAGACAATGTTGTCAATATTAAAAATACGACTGCGTCACAAAGTGCATGCATGCAATACTCTAGCAGGGTGACCAGCTGGGAAATGGGAATCCAGTTGATTACACTGCAAACTAATGGATCAGCCAGGTGGACTGGCCATGTCCCCTATGGGGAATGAACTAGAGTAGTAATAGAGATGGCTGTGCACTAGGGCTCATATAGGTAGATGACACCAGACCCGAAAAGACGGAAGTGACGTGGAACGCGTAGACGTACGCATCGTGTTGCTGTTTCATACCCATTCCTTTGTTTGATGTAGAGCATTTTATTTTTTGAATAAATTTCCATATTTTTAAACTATATCACGCTATGGGAGGCTATTTTTGTTTATCTTCACCCCCATGTTGAGACATTGATCCACGGAACCCCACGGATACCGCAGTGGTTTCCAGAACCATTTACACCATCGAGGAGAGCTGTTTAAAAGGGAGAACAACCAGGACCAGATCCCTGAGAAGTCAGAACACTCACTAAGGTGTGATTTCATCAGAATTGAGGTAAGCGCTCTAAAGAGCACTAAGATCTGGGAGAATTTTGTCTGATAAGAAGACCTGTACAGGATTCAATATTTTCATACAAGAACTTTTTACACAATACTTTGCATCATCTTTTTGCACATGAACTTTTGTTATATATTGGCACTTTTGCACATCCCCAGTGTACTGGATTTTAATTATTGTGTTTGCACATTTGCATATTTGCACAGCTTTTATATTTTATGCAGGTAGTTGCGCTCATCACTTTTTATTCTATCCAACTTGCCATATCCTAGAAACAGGGGTATCTTCCCCTGGACAGGACACCTCATAACTGAAGCCAGGGAGCTGTCTGCCTTGGGGGACACTGTGACAACACAACCAGAATCCAATTGGTCATATGTGTCCCCCGCGAGGAACACTCACAGACTACTTGTCATCCACACTGGGTTGTTGCAGCCGACCCAGCGAGAAGCTAAAGGTCTACATGCACTCGTAGGCTGAACTGGGGTAACTACTGGATCTATATTAAACAGACTGTTGTCCAGCTCAGCTGTTGATACAAAGTCTAGAAGACTTAAAGGAAAAAAGAAAAAAAAGATTTCCCTGCAAAAAATGGGGTGGCCAAGATCCCCAGCAGAGAGCTTAGATTATTACTTTTTGGGATTAGACAAAAAACTGATATGCCTATTCGATTTGATTATCATGTCAATGATTCCACGATACTTCACGATTTCTGCTCATGGTTTTCATCAAAAAAATTCAAGCAGTCGGAAGAACTCCATTTTTTTATTTGATCTGTTCTTAAAAAAAAAAGACAACACTCTCTGCATCTAGCAAACAGCATACAGCAGACAACTTAACCCCCCCCCCCCCTCCCCCCCAAAAAATACTACAGGAGAGGGTAAGAGAATGCAGATATGATACAAGAGAGGGTCAGAGAATACAGACATGACACATGACACAACAGAGGGTCAGGGAATGCAGACATGACACAAGAGAGGGTCAGAGAATGCAGAAATTATACAAGAGATGGTCAGAGAATGCAGAAATTATACAAGAGATGGTCAGAGAATGCAGACATGATACATGAGATGGTCAGAGAATGCAGACATTTTGCCAGAGATGGTCAGACTGCAGACATACTGCCAGAGATGGTCAGAGACTGCAGACATACTGCCAGAGAAGGTCAGAGAGTGCAGACATACTGCCAGAGACGGTCAGAGACTGCAGACATACTGCCAGAGATGGTCAGAGACTGCAGACATACTGCCAGAGATGGTCAGAGATTCGGTTATTTGCTGCTGGAGATACAAATGTTGCTGATAGAGAAACACAATGCTAGATTAAATATGAAGCCGACAGTTCTGCACCAACTTGCCATTGCTACTATATCCTTGACAGTTATTATATAACCATTTTTAAATAGAAAGAAAGAGATCCGTTAGCATTTTTAAATAGAGAGAAAGAGATCTGTGGGAGGTTAATGTCCCTACTTAGCAGTGGCGTCGCTAGGGTGGGTGTCACCCACGCCCTCCACCAACTATAGTCCCTCCTCAGTACAGACCCCCCTCCCGCAGTATAGATCCCCCTCCCTCAGTGCAGCAGACCTCCCCTCAGTGCAGACCCCCCTCCCCCTCAGTGCAGACCGCCCCCCTCAGTGCAGACCTCTCATATCACCATCCCTATAAGGCTTACTTGTAGGTGAAATTAATATCTCCTAAACTTGTACGGTTTAGGAGATATTCACCTTGAATTCAGCCACTGACGTCAGCGGCGCATGCGCTCTCAAGGTCCGGCGGATGCTGCTGGAAAATCTGAGCACCCTGCCGGAAAAAGAACTCCCGGGCGCATGCGAGGGAGTGACGTCGTCGCTCCTCCAGCCACTCACAGCCCTGGAGCTGTGAACACGGAAGAATCGCCGAGGCAACATGTCAGCTCCCTCAGAGATGATCAGCGGTGATGCGGGAGTTTTGTTTCATAATGAGCTAGTATGCGAACGGTTCATACTAGCTCATTATGCCTTTGCCTTACAGGTTTTCTTTTTGTTTGTTTTTTTTTACTAGGGCATACACCCGCTTTAAAAAGAGATCTTGACCTTGGTAACGTGTGCATTTTTAAACATTACCTTGCAATTGCTAGTCCAGAGAGTTTAGTCTAATAGCTCCTACACACGATCCGAATATCGTACGACAGATCGTATGACTTTTTTCGCTTAATAGTCGCAAGTAGAAATTGAATAAAGTCACGAAAATTCCCGTACAACAGAAATAAAAATCGGAAGTGATGTCATGTGTTGTAATGTATTTGTATTGTATTTTCGGACGACAACTATACTTACTAAACGAAAATCGTACGATCTGGTATCGTACGAGGAAAAATTTTGCGCTTGTCCGATCGAATAATATCGCATGAACTGTCGTGATCGGCTCTCGAAAGTACTGCCATATGCGTACTCCTGGGAGAGTCAATAGAAAGTTAATGACACTCCCAAATCAGTTTGCATATCGCAGTGCGAACTATCAATTCGGACAGGAATCGGATTGCATGGGTGAGAACACCCATGCGATCCAATTGTGGTGCGGACCAAAAAAAGGGTCCTGTGCGAGTTTGTCCGAATGCGATGCAAATTAAGCCATACAATCTGTATGGCCAAGTTTGTATCGCACAGAAATTCCATGTGATTTGCACTGCACTGCGGTGTGAATCACATCCCATGTGGGAAAGCGCACCAGTGTGAACCCAGCCTGACAGTCACTCCTATTGGCCTAATGAAGTCTGCAGATTATTTGCACACATCATACTTTGAATTGCCCTAAAATATCTAAATTCCACTTCAAATGTCTATTTTTCAAGATCCAATGGTATTTTTTTAATTTTTCTTCTGGTTCAGTTCTACTCACCTATGATGTCCAGGAAAGGATAACTGGCATAGGAGATTAATTTAAATTCCTAGCAATACTTAGCAGTTTGATGTATGAGGGGATCTTGAATTATTTCTTTCTTTATCTCAGGTAATGCTGTATGTTTTCTGTTATAACCAAGCTGTTATGTGCACATTTTTCTACAAAGGGGAAATGCTTATAAGGTTTTTCCTTCAACATCCATAATACAAAACATGCTCAATCTTACCTGTCTGGATAATACAGCACCAGAGCTACTTCCATTCTCAACCAACTTTCTCTTAGATGGAGGTTCAGACATTTCTCTGTAAAAAGAAGAGGCCACATTTAAATAACAGAGAAACAGTAGGGACAGCATTTCACAGGAACCGTCAGTGTTTTTTATTCTACCAGCCAGGAATTAATTGTCAGTTAAAGCGACGCAGTGCCGAATCGCAAAAAGTGGCCTGGTCTTTAGCTACAAAATGGTCCGGGGCTTAAGTGGTTAATATCTGCACTTACCCTTTAGCAGTAAATTATAATTATGCACATGAAACTATGCAAGGAAAGCTCTGTACATTTTGTGGCTATTCACACTTACAGTATGTACACTTTTCTTGCATTTTTTTTTTTTTATTCAATAATTATTTTATTTTTTTGCCTCTATAGCGGGCATACAGACTTTTAATCCAATTGCTCATGGGCATTTTTACTTTTGCTTATAACTGCCAGTCTAAACAGTTTGGTGTGCAGAGCCCATTCCAGACTCCCAGATTGACCTAATGAAGCCTACACAAGACAAACATAATTATATCTCACTGTTAATACTTATTAATTTTCCAGATCAGAAAAATATAAAGCTGTTAAAGGATTGTTTTTTTCATTGTACAGCATTCTTCAGTAATGTCATTTTTTAATTGCCTAGTTTAACATTGGAGGCACTATATACCCATTCTAGATGCAGCTGTACAGTTATATCTGTCATTACTCTTTGTCAGCTATAAAAGATACCCGACAGCTCTTTGTTATGAAAGTTTTCAAAGCAGCACAAAACAACTAACAAATTTCCAAGCAAGCCAAATACTTAAAAACAAAATAATAATAGATTAAAGCCCAAGTACAGCAGAAAAATCTTTCCGTTTTGGGCAGACTGGAGAAAGGTTGGGCTGGAATAGAAAGAAATCGAATACAAAGAAATCGAATAGAAAGGTGCATACCTTGTGTTAGGGGGTTAGATTGCGTTCCAGGGCTTGTTTGAGAGTTGAATGTCACAAAATAGTCACAGTGATCTCTATTTTTTCTTTTAAACAATTTCTCTACTAACAAAATCATAGTTAATTTCAATGGAATTGTTAACTCATTTATTTTACAGCAATGTGTATCTAATGCCGCGTACACGCGACCGTTTTTCATGACGAGAAAAAACTGAAAATGTATTATCAAATACTTACCGTAATTTTCCTTTCCTGATGGACTCCATGGCAGCCCTGTATGCTTGCTGGATTGTTTGAACGATCCATGATGCAATTGTTCTGGTTGATGCTTTCTTCCCTCTGTTGTTTCCAGAATGTAGAACAGATGATCAGATCGTCTGAAGGAAGAAGTAATTTGTAGATACTCCTTTAGGATTTCACCCATATCCAGGGGATGAGTTTCACTGGAATCTGGAGTCTTAAATGTAGGTAGAACAATTTCTCGATTTTCGTGAAATACCGAAGACACTTTTGGATTTGAACCCAACATGGGTATAAGGACTACTCGATCCGGGAAAAATGTTAGAAAAGGTTCTTCATGACCTAGAGACCCGATCTCAGAGACCTTCTTAGCCGAGGTGATGGCTACTAAGAAGGCTACTTTCGCTGAAAAGTCCTTAATGGAGGACGGGGAGGGCCCCGACGTACTGAGTCCAGTCAGAGAATCTAGAACGAGTGGAAGATCCCACTTGGCAAATCTTGGTTTTCTTTGGGGCTTAATTCTTGATGCCCCCCGAAAGAATTGTCTGACTAAGGGATGGACTGCCCATGAGACTCCAGAGAAGGTAGACAAGGCCAAAACTTGTACTCTTAGAGAGCTAACAGATAAGGGTAAGTCTAGTCCGGTCTGCAGAAAACTAAGAACATCCTGAACTCCAGGATTTTTGAAGGACCTCCCAGAGGCAGAGGAGAATTCGACAAATTTGGCCCAAATTCTTCTATAAACCTTGTTGGTACTTGCTCTTCTTGAGCTCAACAGTGTAGACATCACTCTAGAGGCGCAACCGAGGGATTCCAGCCTCTCCCTCTCAAGAACCAGACCGTCAGTCTCATCAGTGCCGGACAAGGGTGTAGAAGTGACCCTTAAGAGAGAAGGTCCGGCCTGGGAGGAAGAGGTACCGGGTCCCGGTAGCTCAGTTGGATCAGGAGGGGAAACCAAGGCCTGTTTGGCCAGTAGGGAGCCACTACTGTTACTTCGGCTGATTCCGCTTGAAGACTCCTCAGGAACTTGAGAATTATCGGGATCGGGGGGAAAGGCATATGCCCTCTTGAACCTCCATCTGTCCGTCAGGGCATCCGTTCCGCATGCCTGGCTGCAACGTCCCCAAGTGTAGAACTTCACTACCTTGTAATTGTAGGGGGAAGCAAATAGGTCCCCCTCGGGATTGACCCCTAGAGACAGAATCCAGCTGAATGACTGTACATGGAGGGACCACTCGTTGTTGTCTAGGCGAGTGCGTGAGAGGAAGTCTGCCTGGGAGTTCTGGACTCCCAGAATGAAAACTGCCGAAATATTGGCCAGGTTTTTCTGGGCCCATGTTATTATGGGCTCGACCTCTAGAAGGAGAGTAGAACTCCGGGTCCCTCCTTGCCTCTTCACATACGACACTGCTGTTGTGTTGTCCATCCTTAACAATACAGGCTCTCCTTTCAGGAACTGGGAGAAAGATTGGAGGGCGCACCAGGCCACCCTGAGCTCCAGGACGTTTGAGCCTGGGTTGAGAAGAGGAGCGTCCCATCTGCCCTGAGCTAGGTTCTGACCACAGAGAGCCCCCCAGCCTGAGCCGCTGGCGTCAGTCGTGACTATAACCCAGGAGATGGGGGCAATGGAGTGACAGTTTTGCAAATTCTTGAGTTGGAGCCACCAGAAGAGGCTGTTTCTCATTTTTGCGGATATGTGGATGAGTTGACTCTTGTCCCCTGACTTCCACTGCCGGAGGAACCCTGACTGAAAAGGGCGTAACCTCCATAGAGCCCATTTGACCATGGGGGTCGTGGAGACCATTGTGCCAATGATTCTTAGGCATTGTGATGCTTTCAGATGAGGAGCATCCAGAGCGCGAGAAATCCTCTTCCGAATCACCGGAATCTTCTCTACCGGTAGGGAGATGGTGTTCTCCAGTGTGTTGAACTGAGCCCCTAAGTAAATTAAGCGTTGGGCTGGAACCAGGTGGCTTTTCTCCAAGTTTAGAAGCCATCGAAAGCTGGAAAGGGTTGAGATCACTTGTTCTTTGTGCACCAGCAGCTGTTCTCTGTTTTGAGACAGAACTAGGAGATCTTCTAAATGATGGTAAAGACGCACACCTTTTAGCCTGATGAGGGCCACTACGGCCAAGAGGACCTTGGTAAAAACCCGAGGGGAAGTTGTCAAACCGAACGGTAGGCAGATGAATTGAAGATGTTCTTGCCCGATATGGAACCTGAGGTACTTTAGAAAGTCCTTTGCCACTGGCACGTGGAAATAGGCATCTTTCAGGTGTATCAAAATCATCCAGTCGCCTGGTTGAATGGCTTGTTGGATTGTTGGCAGAGTCTCCATTTTGAATTTTCCGTGCCTTATGAATTTGTTCAGGTACGTCAGATCTATTACCGGGCGCCAGGCACCGCTTTTCTTTTGGACGACTAAGAAAAGGGGGGAGTGTACTCCTTGGAACTGTTCTTCCTCTGGGACACACACTACTGCTCCCTGGGTTTTCAGCAGATCTATGTAGGACAGTAAGGCCTGTTTTTGCTCTTCCGTACTTTGAAGTAGGGTTGAGACAAATCTGGGGGAAGGAATGCTGGAGAAGGACCATGCGTGACCTGACGATACTGTCTTGACGACCCAGAAGTCTGAGATTGAGGCCACCCACACGTGCCGGAAGAGGAGTAGGCGTTCTCCTACCCGACCCACCTGGGCGGGCAAAATCTCAAAAGGATTTAGCCTGATCGTGACCACTGGACGCTTGGTTGTTTGCTGGCTTGCGGAAGGACGCTTGGCCTCTGCTCCAATTTCTTTTGAAGTCCCGGCCAGGTCTATAGGAGCGTGCTTCCCTTGAACGCTCCGGGCTGCGTCTTCTAAACTGGGGCTTCCTTCGACCCTGTGGACGCTTGTCCTGTGGAAGAAAGACAGATTTTCCGCCTGTGGCTTTAGCTATGGCGGCATCTAGTTTGTTACCAAACAGTGATGATCCTTCGAAAGGAATCTTGCACCATGTTTGCTTAGAAGACGGGTCAGCCTGCCAAGGGCGTAGCCATAGGGCTTGTTTAGCTGTAACTGAGGATAGCATAATCCTGGACAGTAGACGGATCAGATCAACTGATGCTTCTCCCAAGAAAGCCACTGCTAGTTTTAGCTCTGCTTCTGCTGAGTTACTGGCCAGTTCTTCTGAAACGCCTTTGAGAAAGGAATCTACGTTCTCCGTCCATGCCTCCATAGCCTTAGACATGGCTGCCAAGGCTAGGGCGGGTTTACAAGCTGTCCCGGCAAGACCGTAAATTCTTTTGAGGTCCTGATCCATTCTTCTATCAAGACTGTATTTAAAGGAGACTGCGTCTTCTAGAGGGAGCGTGACGTGCTTAGCCAGACGCATTACCGCTGCGTCCACAAGAGGAATATTCTCCAGGTATTTTACCTCGTTTGCCTTGAAAGGATACATTCTGGAGGCTTTATTCGACATCGAGGACTTCCTGTCCACTTTGCTCCATTCCTCGTCAAAAATGCCCTTTAGTTCGGCTAAAAGCGGAAAACTTGAGCGCTCTTTCCCCAGGCGCTTGAATTTTTTTTTCTGTTTAGCTGGGGGAGTAGATGGGTCTTCCCACATAAGGGCCTCTTTGACCGCCTTAATAAGCGGAGTCACTTGAGAGAAATCAAATTCCACACTCTCTTCATCCCTCTCCAATTCTCTTTCCGAGGGAAGAGGCGAGGATGCGTAGGGCTGGGAAGGACCTGGAACTTCAAGGACCACATCAGCCGGGGAGCCCGATCGAGTAGCGCTGGACTGGCTTTGTGCGTGGGAAGCATCCATCTCCTTAAGAGAACGTTGCACCACCTGTTTCACTAGAGACTCGATTCGTTGATCTTCTGTCACTTTACCCAACCGCATGGGCATAGCAATGGCTGCATAATGATTTGCCATCTGGGACTCGTGAGCCGCATCCCCAGCAGGCTCTCTGATCAGAATAACTGTCCTGGCGGTGGCAGCGGTGTCTGGAGGAGGAATGGGAACTTCTCCTCTGGTGGTGAGATCCACACGGGGAAACACGTCTGTGTTTTGATTTTGACGATGACGAATGCTGCAGCATGGCAAGGTCTGTGTCGATTTGAAGATCTGCAGAAGGGCTAAAAAGGAAAAAAGGGGAAGAAAGATAAGCCGTTAAGCAACAATACTTGCGACTGGATCCCAAGCTCTCCCCCCCTCCCGCACAAACCTAGTGCGTAAGGGCTGGCCACATGTAAGCTGTGATTGGTCCATAACCTCTGGACTCGAGCGTCACAAGATAAACAGGTATGAATAAAGAAACCTATAGTATTATACAAAAATAATTAATACGTCAATTGCCCTTTAAGAAGGGGCTCTATCATACAGCAAGAGGCATAGATATGCAAGAAAAAATGCCTCCCCATTAAAAAGCACTGACCTGGAACATAGGTGTGTTCGGTTGCCTCTGCTCCCCTGTTTTAGGGAAATCCCAGCTGACATAGGATTGCAGCTGCTTTTAAAATGCCCGCCTTGTGACATCACCGCCTGATTACATAGCGTACCTGCGCTGTAGGGAAGCCATCAACAGCGCCTGCGTGGCCGCCGGAGGAACCGCTGAACCGCACATGCGCAAACCAAGCCTCACTCTGGAAGCGGGCACTGCGCATGCGCGAACGGCGGCGGCACCCGACATTCTGGTCACCGCTGCAAACTGGGACGCAGAGCGTTCCAGCCGCCATTAGAAAGCGCAGGGGATGTATTAGGGAGAAAAAACAGACAGCACAAATAAAAACATAGATGCGACCGCCATGGAGCATAAAATAAAGATGCAGACCTGCCAGCCGAGGACGTTCTGATCTTGGGCACACCGCAGCAACTCCATCCCAAAGGATCATGATTGCTACAAGCTCTCCACCCGCCCATTGCTGGGTTCCGAGCTGCACCGCTAGAAGGTGTGCTATCCATCCGTCGATCCATCCATCCGGGAATCTGCACGGACGTGCATGCTTCAGGTCCATTGGAGGAGGACAAAAAAGGAACACAGTGCTGAGAGGTGAGCTTACTTTTATGGGTATGGGTCCTATAGCATTGGAGAGGAGGCGGGGTTAACCCACACGTAGGCTGCCATGGAGTCAGTCAGGAAATGCCATTTTTTTATTTGGTCATTACAAATGATCGTGTGTAGGCTCCAGAGCATTTTTCGCAACGTGAAAAATGGCCATTAAAAATTTGGAACATGCTCTATTTTTTCTCGTCGTGAAAAACGCCCGTGTGTAGGCTTTAACGACGTGAAAAAACCGTGCATGCTCAGAAGCAAGTTATGAGACAGGAGTGCTCATTCTGGTAAAACTATCGTTCATATTGGAGATAGCACATTCGTCACGCTGTAACGGACTGAAGAGCACGAGGCTGAAAAGCGCGAAACGTCTCTCACCAAACTTTACTAACACGAGGATCAGCAAAAGCAGCCCAAAGGGTGGCGCCATCCGAATGGAACTTCCCTTTTATAGTGCCGTTGTACGTGTTGTCGAACGTCTTGTACGTCACCGCGCTTTGCTCAAGCATTTTTTTTTTCACGATCGTGTGTAGGCAAGGCAGGCTTTAGAAGAATCACGTTGAGAAAAAAACTTTGTTTTTCCAATGACATTAAAAAACGGTTGTGTGTTGGGTTGCCACTTCTGAACTTCAAGAGCCGGTTCGACTAGATATGTCCCACTATTGGGGGGATAATGCCGGAACGGCCTCTTTTGGCCCCACGTGGGATGCCTTTAAGGCGTCTGTACGGGGGTCATACATTTCCAACCTTGCCAGGCATCGTAAGGCATCTCAGGCTACCCTGGTGGCCTCGGAGTCCTCCCTGGTGGTGGCCAGGGCCCGCTTTCCTGCGCTTCCCACCCCGGACTCCCACGGAGTCCTGGTGGGGGCGCATAGGGCTCTGGACCTTCACAGGGTGGAATTGACAAATAAACAGCAGCTGTATCTGTCGGCTAGGTTACATGAACATAGAGGCAAAAATGGTAGGTTGCTGGCCTATTTGGCCCGCACGGACTTCTTGGATAGGACTATACAGCAAATTCAATTACCGGACGGTTCAGTCACGTCGGACCCCTTGCTTATAAACTCCACGTTTAAAACCTTCTATGAGAACCTGGACACCGCCCCGCCCCCCGGACGAGCTTGAGGTACTGGGATTCTTTGAATCTCTCCAATTCCCTGTCTTAGAAGACACGCATAACCTGATCCTTGACAAGCCCCTGACAGTGGAGGAAGTTGCTGAGGCCATTGGTTCGCTCCCACCTAACAAAGTCCCTGGATTAGATGGTTTACCTGCTGAGTGGTATAGGAATTATGCTGAAGACCTGTCTCAGAGGCTACATTCCTTGTTTGAGCAAGCAATGCAGGAGGGAGAGCTCCCCTTCTCTATGTGTGAGGCCTTGATAGTGGTGCTCCCTAAGCCTGACACGGACAGACTGCAGTGTGGGTCTTACCGGCCAATCTCCCTGCTGAATAGTGATGTTAAGGTATTGGCGAAGATTATAGCTTTAAGACTGCAAAAAGTTATTCTCCACCTTATCCACAGGGACCAGACTGGGTTTATGCCTGGGAAGAGTACATATGACAATATTCGCCGGCTGTATTTGCACATTCACAGGGCAGCCGCTGGGAACAAGAGTGGCCTGGTGCTGTCCTTGGATGTGCTCAAGGCCTTTGACACGGTTAGTTGGTCTTTCCTTTGGGAAACTATGCACCGTATGGGATTTAGTCCTCGGTTCATTCAATGAGTCCGTTTACTCTATACCAACCCTAGGGCTAGAATAAGCACTAATAAGGATGTTTCTGATGTCTTTACTTTGCAGAGGGGTACCAGGCAGGGCTGTCCACTGTCGCCGCTCCTGTTCGCTCTGGCTATTGAGCCCCTGGCTCTGGCGGTGCGGCAGTCGGCGGCGGTGGGTGGCATCTGTTATGGGGCCCTCTCTGAAAAAATCTCCCTTTATGCAGACGATGCCCTAATTTACCTGGATGGTTCAGAGCAATCTTTTGTCTCCCTTCTGGGTGTTGTGGAGGAGTATGGGAGGGTCTCCGGGTTGCGAGTCGGGTGGGACAAATCGGTGGCTTTCCCCATAGGCCCTATGCGTGATTATACTTACTTTCAACGTCTAAATTGTTCATCCAACCCACGTTCAAATATCTGGGGATACACATTCACGCGGACCTGCCTTCTTATGAGGCTCTTAATGTTTCCCCGATTGTGGCACATATGGAAACCAGTAGTGCTGCAACAGATCGGCGGTGATCCGTGATCCGAACGGGTCACCCTGTTCGGATCGGATCACCACGCGATCCGCGGAGCAACCCGCGGCCTCGGCCTTAGGAAAGGCCGCGGCTTCAGCCTAGCTCCGGAGCCGCGGCCATCTTGGTACACCCGGCGGCGGCGGCTGCCTTGTGCGCGCTGACGTCATCACCCCTCACCCTCGCTGCTCGTGGTCGGTGGGAGAGACTAAAGTAAGTGGGGGAGATGCCCATTACAGTGGGGAGATTGTGGATATTACAGGGGAAGATTGTGGATATTAAATGGGGGAGATTGTGGATATTAAAAGGGGGAGATTGTGGATATTAAAAGGGGGAGATTGTGGATATTACAGGGGGGAGATTGTGGATATTACAGGGGGAGATTGTGGATATTACAGTAAGTGGGGGAGATTGTGGATATTACAGGGGGAGATTGTGGATATTACAGTAAGTGGGGGAGATGGTGGATATTACAGTGGGGAGATTGTGGATATTACAGTGGGGGGGGGGTGACGTGGATATTACAGGGGAGATTGTGGATATTACAGGGGGATGACGTGGATATTACAGTGGGGGGGATTGTGGATATTACAGTGGGGGGGATGACGTGGATATTACAGTGGGGGAGATTGTGGATATTACAGTGGGGGGGATGATGTGGATATTACAGTGGGGGAGATTGTGGATATTACAGTAAGTGGGGGAGATTGTGGATATTACAGTGGGATGACGTGGATATTACAGTGGGGGAGATTGTGGATATTACAGTGTGGGAGATGACGTGGATATTACAGTGAGTGGGGGAGATTGGGGAGATTGAGGATATTACAGTGGGGGGGATGACGTGGATATTACAGTGGGGGAGATTGTGGATATTAGTAATTTTTTTATTTCTTTTTGCCGATCCGAAAATGATCCGATCCGTGGCTCTGATCCGAGGATCGATCCGATCCGTGAGTTTTTTGATCCGTTGCACCCCTAGAAACCAGGTTACGAACTTGGGCCTCCTTACCACTTAACCTGATTGGCCGGGTGAATATCTTCAAGATGATATACCTGCCAACATTTTTATATGTTTTTCGGGCATCCCCAATTTTTTTATTTAAAAAACTTTTTAATAAACTCAACTCCCTCCTCTGCACCTTTCTTTGGCATGGTTCACACCCACAGATTGCTAGGGCCTCTCTTCAGGCTGCTAAACTTGATGGCGGGCTGGCGTGTCCTAATTTGAGACTGTATTTTTTAGCGACTCAGCTAGCGTACGTTTATGATTGGTTCCTGGAGGCCTCCTCATCCTGTTCCACCGCTCTGCTGAAGGCATTTGTAGAGACCGGGGACTCTCTGGTTGACGGCCTACACAGGTCGGTGCCTAGGAGATGCTTCCGAGGCTCTCCGATAGATATCAGTTGGTTAGCCTGGCATGAGGGTAACGGTGTAATTACAAGTTCGGACAGGATGTCTCCCAAGGCTCCCCTGTGGAAAAACCCAAATTTCTCTGAGCTCCTGGGACACCCCGAATCTATGTGATGGACCCGACTGGGTGTCACGCAAGCTTCCCACATCTTTGTACAAAACACGTTTATTTCCTTTGCAGAGCTAAAAACATGGGTTGGGGTGGAGGACAAATTCCTGTATAAATATCTATTACTGCGCCACGCAGTTCGGGCGCAGTTTGGTGGGATGACCCAGGAGCTCACGGAGACACCTCTAGAGGTACTCATGTCATGCCAGGATATTGAAAAGCTGGTTACAACTATATATTCCCGCCTGCAGTCGGTTGGGGTCAAACCCTTCCAGATTGCTCAGCGAAAGTGGGAAATTCCCGGGGTGTTCGAGGAGGCATGGGAGGAGGCCTCGGAGGCCTGCTTCCTCGATCTTATCGGCTCCAATGATCGGTATGTACAATTTAAATTCATACACCAGTTGCATTATACTCCTGCCAGGCTGGCCCGCATGGGTTTCAGTTCTGCTGCTTCTTGTCCCAGGTGTGGCTCCACTGAAGCTGGTTACATGCATATGTTTTGGTCTTGCCCTGGCCTATTAGCGTTTTGGAGGGAAGTGTTTGCTTTCTTTAAGGACACCCTGAACGTACCCATTCCTCACACACCGGAGGTAGGGTTGCTGGGAGTGCTAAATGAATTTGTACCCGCTGTCCATGCTCGGACCCTGGTACGCACAATATTATTCTATGCTAGGAAAATGGTATTGTTGCAATGGAAAAGTGCCTCTGCTCCGGATATCCAAATGCTATACCGGACTGTAAATAAGGTTATACCCATCTTTAAATGCATATACAAGGGTAGGGCCTGTTCGAAGAAATGTACTAAAATCTGGCAACCCTGGCTGGATATTGAGGATTCCCTCTGGAGGGATACCCCACTATCCCAGCCTTAGGGGTGTGTGGTTATGGGTTACTTGGAAATGTCTGGGGACTGATGGGGGTTCGGCTTGGAGGATGCTTGGTGTTGGAGGGGGGTGGGGGGGAGGCGGGGGGGTGAGAGTGAGTGGGTTTTTGTGTGTGTGTGATTGTGATTGCTGCGAGCTGGTTTACAACTGTTGACTGAAGATATTGACTATTACTAAGGGGTGTGTTTGTGGGTACTACGGGTGTTCCACCTGGCTCACCCTATATCAAGTAATGTTGTTATTTTCCTCCGTTGAGGATATGGGGTTAACAATGTGCTCAGGTTTTATGCATACCTCGGAAGTGATATTTCTATCAGCTATACGTTATATGTGTAATGTAATGTTCATGTGCCTTCCTGGGTGATGTATTGGCAGCAAACAAATAAAAAGAGTTTAAAATAAAAAAAAAGCGGTCGTGTGTACGTGGCATAAGTCCCTCTGCAAATTGAGTCTGTGCAGCATTTCATGTCAGTGAGGGGCTTGCCAGTGACAATGGTTCTGCACTCACCGCCCGAATTTAGATAAAATCCCTGAAGGAGGGCAAATTAAAATAGTATGGTTCACACCGTTGCTGTGCAATTTCTATGCTTTCACTGCGATTTCAAGGAGCAGTTGCGGTGCAATTCTGATGCGATTGGACACAGCTGTGATCTTTCTTCTGGCCAAAATCTCTCTCCCTCTGTCTGGAAAGGACCTCACAAATACAGGACATAGTTCTAAAAACACACTCAAATCACAGTGCATTTGACTACCTATGCAATTTGAATGCAGTTTCCATTCAAGACTACGGGGCTCTAAAACGCACCGCATTGCACCAATCACATCACGTTTGGAACGCATAAGTGAGAATGACCTCCATAGAAAGACATGTTTTCTCACTTAAAGCGGAGCTCCATCTGAAAAAAATACTGTAGCTGCTGACTTTTTAAGCGGTAGTAAACTGCTGAAGAAAAACTAAACAAAAAAAAACCTACAAGACAATGGCATAATGTGCTAGTATGCATCACATTATGAAATACTTACCTTAGAATGAAGCTCCCCCAGTCTGACCCAGTCAGCGTCAAGGGGGCTGATATGTTGCCTCGCTGTTTCTTCGGGGTCGCTTAGCACAGGTGTCCTCCGATCCGGCAAGAAACGCCGGACCTTCACTGCGCATGCGCCGCTGACGTCAGCGGCTGCATGCAGTGTGAATATCTCCTAAATAGTGCTGTAACGGATCGGCTCACCACGCGATCCGCGGAGCGACCCGCGGCCTCGGCCATAGGAAAAGCCGCGGCTTCGGCCTAGCTCCGGAGCCGCGGCCATCTTGGTACACCCGGCGGCTGCCTTGTGCGCGCTGACGTCATCACCCCTCACCCTCGCTGCTCGTGGATCTGAACTGGCCGATGGGAGAGATTAAAGTAAGTGGGGGAGATGCCCATTACAGTGGGGAGATTGTGGATATTACATGGGGAGATTGTGGATATTACAGTGGGGGGGATTGTGGATATTACAGTGGGGAGATTGTGGCTATTACAGTGGGGGGGATTGTGGATATTACAGGGGGAGATGTGGATATTACAGTGGGGGAGATGTGGATATTACAGTGGGGGGGATTGTGGATATTACAGGGGGATGAAGTGGATATTACAGTGGGGAGATTGTGGATATTACAGTGGGGAGATTGTGGATATTACAGTGGGGGAGATGACATGGATATTACAGTGGGGGGGATTGTGGATATTATAGTAAATGGGGGAGATTGTGGATATTACAGTGGGGGAGATGACGTGGATATTACAGTGAGTGGGGGAGATTGTGGATATTACAGTGGGGAGATTGTGGATATTACAGTGGGGGGGGAGAGTGGATATTACAGTGGGGGGGATGACGCGGATATTACAGTGGGGGAGATTGTGGATATTAGTAATTTTTTTATTTTTTTGCCGATCCGAAAATGATTCGATCCGTGGCTCTGATCCGAGGATCGATCCGATCCGTGGGTTTTTTGATCCGTTGCACCCCTACTCCTAAACCATAGTTTTAAGAGATATTTATTTTACCTACAGTTAAGCCTTATTATAGGCTTACCTGTAGGTAAAAATGTCCAAGTGGGGAATTCAACCGCTTTAATATAAGGATACTTACCTGTCCAGGGATCCTGCAGTGTCGGCAATAAAGCCATCAGCTTCGGGTGCAGGCACCAGCATTGCAAGTAAGAGAAACCAGCAGTGAAGCCTACAGGCTTTACAACCGGTTTCCTACTGTGCATGCACGAGTCGCACTGCGATTTCTGAATGGTCCCGCCATCTTCTGTGGCACACACAATTTCCAGAAAGCAGTGAGGTGAAGGAGGAGGGGCCGGATATGTCATAGATCGTCGATCAGCAATCTTAACCCTGAAGTAGGAACCGGTACCTGTCAAAACCAGCAAAAAAAAGTGCCAAATGTGGCAGTGGAAGGGAGGGGGGGGTCGTGTGCACAAGCAGAACTTCCCTTTTAACATGTAATTCTGTGTGTTCTAAAATGCATCCAAAATCACATCAGTGTGAACCAGAGCTAAACCCCAACGTAATGGTGAAGCACAGATGCAGCTGCGACAAATCACTTCTTAACACACACTGACTATAGCAATTACGTAGTTTGCTAGAATTCACTGTTAGCATTAGCCATTAGGGTTGTCCCGATACCGATACTAGTATCGGTATCGGGACCGATACCGAGCATTTGCGCGAGTACTTGTACTCGCGCAAATGCTCCCGATGCCTTTGCCGATACCTGGGATGGAAGTCAGCGGGCGGAGTCGGCAAGCAGAGTGGAGCAGAGTGGAGCGGAGAAGTCAGCGGGCGGAGTCTGCAAGCGGAGGGCGGGCGGAGCGGAGAGCAGAGTGGAGCAGAGTGGAGAAGTCAGCGGGCGGAGTCGGCAAGCGGAGGGGAGAGCAGAGTGGAGAAGTCAGCGGGCGAGTCGGCAAGCGGAGCAGAGAGTAGAGTGGAGCGGAGAGTCCTCAGGCGGGTAAGCTTTCAGCCGCATCATGATCCATCGGCGGCCGGAGCTGTCACATTCGGTAAAGGAAGTGACGCTCCGTGTTACACTGTCAGTGTTTGAAAAAATGCGACGCCCATCTTGGTACACCCTGCACTCGGCCTCAATAAAGCAGCAGCGGACATCTTGTTACACCCAGCCCATGTAGTTCGGGCTGGGTGTAACAAGATGTCCGCTGCTGCTCTATTGAGGCCGAGTGCAGGGTGTACTAAGATGGGCGTCGCAGAGGCAGCATAGAAAAATAAATCCTCTCGTGCCTATAAGTGCCAACCACCTGTCAGTGCTCATTAGTGCTGCTTACTCAGTGTCACCTATTAGTGCCAGCCACCTGTCAGTACCATCTATCACTACCACCTGTCAATGCCATCTATCACTGCCATCTATCAGTGCCAGCCACCTGCCATCTATTAGTGCCAGTGCCATCTATCAGTGCCAGCCCCCTGTCAGTGCCAGCCATCAGTGCCCCCTGTCAGTGCCAGCCATCAGTGCCCCCTGTCAGTGCCAGCCACCTGTCAGTGCCAGCCATCAGTGCCCTCTGTCAGTGCCAGCCATCTGTCAGTGCCAGCAATCAGTGCCACCTGTCAGTGCCAGCCATAAGTGCCAGTCATCAGTGCCCGCCACCTGTCAGTACTCATCACTGCTGCATATTCGTGCCACCTAATCATATCAGTGCTCATCAGTGCTGCTTAATCAGTGCCACCTATCAGTGCTGCATATCAGTGCCACCTAATCTGTATTGTGCTTTAAAACTGTCACCTGACATTAAAAAAAAGTATCGGTAATCGGTATCGGCGAGTACTTGAAAAATAGTATCGGTACTTGTACTCGGTCTTAAAAAAGTGGTATCGGGACAACCCTATTAGCCATTGGTCGCAGCGATTAATCATTGCTACAACATCAACAGTGTGACATGGCCAAAAGGGCTGGGTTAAGGGTCAGGGAACATGTTTTTTCAGCACTAAGAGCCCTTTCACACTGAGCCGCTCCGGTTGTCGGCGGTAAAACGTTGCTATTTTTAGCGGCGCTTTACCGTCGTTTTTGCAGCGCTTTTCGTCCGCTAGCGGGGCGCTTTTAACCCCCGCTAGCAGCCAAAAAAGGGTTAAAACCGCCCGCAAAGCGCTGCTACAGCAGCGCTTTGCCGACGGCGCTGCCCATTGATTCCAATGGACAGGGACACTTTAGGAGCGGTGAGTTCACCGCTCCAAATAAGCTGCTGGCAGAACTTTTTCTGACGACCTGCCAGCGCAATGCTCCAGTGTGAAAGCCCCCGGGTTTTTTGTTTGTTTTATTAAACTCTTCTAAACGCAAACGAGGCAAAACGCAGCTAAACGCAGCATGTAAACGTGGCAAAACGGACGTATCTCAAGTTAAATCGTTCAGGAGAGGTTGTAAAAACGTCCCGTGTACATGAAGCCTAAAACTTACAGGCTGGAAACTGACACAAATCTTGGCACCTTTCTCTAGGTTCACGTTTTTTTGCGTGCTGCATTAGCCTGGGCATGGCAGCCCATGCGAATAAATGGGCTTCCGTGCTGGGTTTCCACAAAATAAAAGGTGTAAGCTCCTTTTCAAAAATGCGGCCCCGCAGGGAAACCACATGTTCGTTTTGACCATGCGATTTCCCTGCAGTTCCCCCACCTGCACATGCACTACGATTTTACATGCAAAAGGGTGCCATTCAGAATGAATGGCAGCCCCACGTGATTCCGCAGAGCAGTGCGTTTTCACTGTGGGTGATTGCGGAACCTAGGGTAAAACAGCATGTTAATAAACTCTCCCACCTCTATATATCAAATTAAGACTCTTTAGTGCAAAGAAAGCGTGTGCTGACAGAGGGGTGGCCATTGGTGATCTCCAGTAAATCCCAGCTGTTTGTAGCTTTAACTCTTTTGTTGCTAGAGCAGTTTTAGCTTTTTATTTTATTTTAAAAAAAATGTGCTCACATGTTAAAAAAACATTTTAGGTCGGATGAGGATTAGTTGAAACCTTTAAACAATAAATATTTTATGAACGCAGGGACCCTGGAGAATTAAATGGTGGTAGTTCCATTATCTGTTATTAGTATGGTTTGTGAATCGCAAATTTTCTGTAAAAAATACACTAACGTTAGTGCACATAAATGACATTACTAAATTGTTTGTCAAAATATTAGGTTGCTCTGAGTAAATAGATACTCGACATGTCAAGCCTAAAGGTTCCCCCTTTACATCACATTTCCCCCTCTAAATAGCAATCTGTGGTGAATCACTTTTTAGTGTGGCTAAACAAGCACTATCAGGCATCTAGGAGGTGATCCTGAGGTCTCCTGATGGCTGTTTTTTTTTTTTGTTTTTTTTTTTTCAATGGAACTAATGCGCCTTTCAATTTTCTGTGTGTCCATTCAAGTGTTTGTTATGGCACTTACATAAGACTATGCCAGCCCCCATATTAGAGGCTGGCATAGAGTGTTCTAAATTCTGAATTTAAGCTGTCTTTAGGCCGGTCACGTGACTCGCGGCAGCTTTAAAGCTCCAATGGATGTCTTCTGCGACACGTCCATAGTGGCATCGCACACATACACCAGGCCCTGTACCATTTGGTCTGCCAGTGTAATGCATTCCCGGAGGAAGGTTATGCTCCTGCACATACTGGTGCATAAGCTTCGCCCATTCCGTGAGCGTCTGAGTCACCAGGGTCGCCGCTACAAGAGGACGCAGTGCGGATCCCAGCATGGTGAACATGGCTCTGCTCACCATTACCGACTTCCTATCCATAGGGTCCTCAAAAGCAGGGGTCCCCTCAACCGGGAGAGTTGTGGCTTTATTCAACCAGGCGACCGGGGGGGTCGACCACTGGAGGAGAGAACCATTTTTTCATCAGGCTGTCCTCAAAGGGGTAACTAACCGCCAGACGCTGCGAGACCGCAAAGGTCTTCTGTGGTTTGTCCCAAACCTGGTCTATGAATCTGTAAAAAAAAAAAGTGTATAGGGAAAAACCTTTTTAGAAGGCTTAGCTTCAAAAGAACCAAAGGAGACTGACTCCACCACAGGTTCCTCAGCCGAAACATCCAGCTTGAGAGTGTCCCTCACAGCATCAATGAGTTCACTCACAAGTGTCCTGTCATGTACTGACCCAGATAAAGAGTCTTCCTCACAAGGAATGTCCTGGTCAAAAATATCAAAATATTCAGAGCTAGGGTCCTGTGCCACAGCAATGCCCATATCTGAATCAGAGCACTCCCCTGGAGATGGTGAGGGGAGATGGCGCTTTACAGCCCCCTTGCGCTCGCACGCCGCTTCCATCCTGGCAACAAATGATTCCAGGACTGCAGACAACTGGTCCATAGGGACCGCATGTGCAGCAGCACTGCCAGTTGCTTCTGACATGAAAGGGGAAGCAGGTGACACTGACTCCATGATACCACCACCCTCTGAGACTTTGTCCATATGAGAGAGAAAGTCCACCCTCCGGCTGAACTGACTGTAGGGGGTTACCCAGGGGACTCACCAACCCGGCCAGGACCGCTCGGTTCCGCTGCCTGTGTCTGCCCTCAGCGAATGAACAGTGAGGAGACTGTGAAAAGAATTGCGCCATTCCAGTCAATGATAGAGGCCAAACCAGCACAAACGAGCACGCGGCTACAAGAAAATGGCTGCCGCAATTACAAATGCGTCATAGGGCGGCTACGGCAAGATGGCCGCCAATGTGGTTTTCAATGTAAAGTAAAACACAGGAAAAACATGGCGCCAAACAGCACGCAAGGCCCAAGCTGACACAGCTAAACCCCCACACCTCAATGCAGACCCCTGTGGACCCCCACCGGGACAGAGAGACACCCAGGCACCCCCAGTCAGCGCACCGCCATAGTGTAGGCAACAGAGAGTAGCAAAAAAACAAGGGGGAGACAGGGAAAACCCCCTACCATAGGAACACACAGCATGTACTCACCTGCTGAGGCAGGGAAGCAGAACTTACCCGTCCAGCTAGGACCCACTGGTGTGTTCCTGACAGGCCTATCACAGTGCAGTACTGAGTAGCTGTCGACCAGTCCACCGCGAAAGATACAGCAAAACTGTTCAATCTTATGTGGACCCTGGAGCAAAAAGCTCACCGGCCACCCCCGGAGCCATGGGGCATGTCGTGAACTGATCTCACGCAGAGCGAGGATCAGCACGTTCGATGGTCAGACTGGGAAGACTACGAGGATAGCGAACTACCCAACCTGTTGCCCAGCCGACAGTTGAATCACAAAAATAAAAGAACAAAACATTTCTTCAAGAGACTGGCTCTGAAGAGAGCCACGTCCTCTCCTCTGCTAGGCAAAAAAAAAACTGAGGCTGCTGGCTGCAGGTAGGAGGGTTATGTCCGGAGGGACCGCCCCCTGGGCGGGGCTGTTCAGCTCTGGTAATGGAATGTATGTTAAAACATCTAACGTTCTGCCTAGTCTTTTCCTATGAGCAGGAACTAACCCACTTTGTCAAAATTGAAGATGCTGTGTCAGTCCATGGACGGTAAGTGAAAAAAAAAAAAAACACACTGCTGGTGACGTATGCCATAGACCAGTGGAAGTAAAAGAGTTGAAAGAGGAAATTTTGTGAGTCACCAGCAGATTTCTTGTAAAACAGTCACAAGAGAGCAGTATATGCATCTTAAGTGCCCCACCTACTTTCTTTTGTAGAGTAGTAAAAAGTATATACTGAATATTCCATAACTCAAGGCTACAGGTCAATCTTAAACAGTATAGGTAGCATAAAGGGATACAATAATCGCATGCCATATACAGAAACAGCAGGTGGGTATGCCAGTTGGCAAATAGCTTGGCAGGTTCATCACACAACTCCTTTACAACAAATTGGTGATAGCCCACGCTGGTAGATTGAGCCCTCTAGGTACTATCTACCCTCTTGAACACAAGTTTATTATTGTTTTAAATTAAATGTAAGGCCGCCTCACAAGGTTCCATGCACGGTAACACACATGAATAGGTGTGAATGGGCTGATATTGTTTTTCTTACCCTTTTCACACTAAACTACTGTGCAGAGACATGAACCAGCCCAATAAGAACAATTGGCTATTCTACTGGAAATGTATTTTCATGCAGAAAAATACATTAATTTTGCTGCATGATAGCAGACGGGTGTAAATAGGCCCTTAGAAAATTAGATTTCCTTTCACAGTATCTGAAAAGCAAATGCCAGGTAAGCAAATAGCTCAGCGGTTACTTCCTTGGAAAGCTACAAAATTCCTTCTGCAATCCTTCGGGGGTTTAAAACCCGCGAGCGCCACCTGACCCATTTATTTATTATTTTAATACCAAACTAATAATTTAAGGATTATTATAATTCTGATAGAAACAAACATGATTATGTCCCTCTGTAAATGGCTATTTTTCCAGATCTCAAATCAGAGGATACTGTTGAATATCATTTTGTATGGCATTTTGCTAGCGGTATAATATATAATGCTTTGGAATTGCCTATTTGCACTTTAGAAAATATATCCCAATTATAAACACAGACACACAATCATATCAAAGCTGATTGTCTCTTTGTCATCTATATAAAGAATATGTGTCATTTAGCTCTTTGTTATGCCATTTTTCAAAACAAATGGCAACTAACTGAGCTCTTAGCTAACCAATTACTGTTTTTAAAAAGAATCATACTGTATGTATAATTTTTTTTTTTTTTTTTTTTTTTGTATAATTTAACCAGTTAAGCTCTTAAATCTTTATACTTATGGACCAAAGGAATCTTTACATTTCTTCTATAAACCTGCAGATTAACCACCTCAATATTGGGCACTCCTGCCCAGGCCAATTTTCAGCTTTCAGCGCTGTCACACTTTGAGACCTCATGCACACTGGACGTTAAAATAACGTTATAAAAACGCCAGTAGCTTTGCAGTGAATTTTTCAAATATAAATTTTAGTAGCATTTCTTTATTTACAAAAAGGTACAGATAAGCATAGAACAACTGTGGTCGCCATAGACCCTATCACAAACATGTGGACTCTGTAGAGAGAGTTACAGTCCATCCACAATATAAACATCTAGACTATCGCAACATAAATGTACAGTACCAGAGTTCTCCTACAATTAGACCACTAACAGTTCTGCTCCGTCGCGCTAGCACTTGAAGTATCAAGCAGTCTATCTCTCGTCAGGTGGAGGGCCTACCGTCTTCGTAACGCCCGCGTCTCCCACAAACCCACGTCTCCACATAACTGAGTATAAACCCAACAGTTGAGGCAACCCCAAAGGTAGAAAGAGAAGGAAAGCAAAAGAAATAAAAAAATAAGGAGGGATAACGAGTAATGAGGGGAGGGAAGGGAAAATAAACCAAAAAGGGGGGGGGGGGTATTATGTTCAGCACAGGGGTGACGGATACAGCGCCCCCGTCAGCTCGCTGTGGGCCGAGAGCGGGGATCCCCTTATGAGTTCAACAAGGATTGCCCTTCATCAGAATATATGTATAAGTTCTACAGCCTCCAGGCCTTGGAGTGTTTCTCCTGTTTATTTTGCGCCGTAAGCACCAAATCTTCCAGATGTTTAATTTCCTCCACTTTACGCAACCACAATCCAACGGATAGAGGTGTGGTTTGCTTCCAGGTAGCCGGAATGCAAGATTTCGCGGCATTAAACAGGTGTCGCACAATGGATTTCTTGTAAGATCTCGCTGGATTTACGGAAGCGTGAAGCAGAAAGAAAGCTGGATCTTTAAGAATTGTGTGATCAGTAAACTTTTGCGTGATTGCAGTGAATTTTTCAATGTTTTTCAGCGTTTTTTTGAGCTTATTAGTGTTTTTCCGCGTTAGCGTTTTTTTGGTGTTCTTTTTAAGAATTTTTTATTTCTTTTTTCCAATGGATCAAAAATGTAAAAACCGCTGGTGAGTGATGTTTTTGAACGTTTATCGCCATTTATCAGCGTTTAAGCATTTTTACAGCTGAAAAACGTCTCTCAGAACCCACTAGTTTTGGGGTTTTTTTTACTGCTCAAAAACGCCACTAACCAAAACTGCTGATAACAGACCATATGTGCCTGGACACATAGGATAACATGGAGAGTTTAATGACTGTAGAAAAAAACGTCTACTGCCAAAAACAGCTGCTGTAAAAACGTCAAAAACGTCCAGTGTGCATGAGGCCTGAATGACAATTGCGCGGTCATGCTACACTGTAACCATGTGAAATTGTTATAATTTTCTTCACACAAATAGAACTTTCTTTTGGTGGTATTTAATCACTGCTGGGTTTTTATTTTTTACTATAAAAAAAATAAATAAAAAAAAGACCGGAAAGTTTGAAAAAAAAAAAAAGTTTCTTAGTTTCTGTCAGCATATTTTGTAAAAAAAAGTAATTTTTCTCGTTCAGTGATGTGCGCTGATGAGGCAGCACTGATGGGCACTGAGGAGGCACTAATATGCCGCACTTTTGGGAACTGATAGGTGGCACTGATAAGCACGGATAGGCGGCACTAATGGGTGGCACTGATGGGCACTGAAAGGCGGCACGAATAAGCAGCACTTATGGGCGGCATTGATGGGTAGCAGTGATGGCCATTGATGGGCAGCACTGATAGGAGGCACTTATAGCCAGCACTGACCGGCATCACTAATGGTCACTGATTGCAGGCACTTGTGGGCACTGGTGGGCACTGATTGCTGGCACTGGTGGGCACTTTTTTGTAATTAGGGCACTGATGATCAGTACCCTAATTACCTGTCTGGGTGTCCCCTGTGAGGAGATGCAGCTGATCCGCTCTCCTCGCCACACACTTTGTAAGTGTGAGGCGATGAGAGCCGATTACCAGCATTTCCATGTTTACATGTGACAGGCTGTGATTGGACACAGCAGATCAAATGGTTAAAGAGCCTCGGCTCTTTACAGAGATAGGGGCCACGCCGTGTCCTAGCAACAGGGTGTGGACGCGATCGCTGCACCTGTGGGTGCGGGGGAGCGGCTATTCTGGGACGACATCATATAACGTCGTCCCAGAAGGAGAGCCGCACCGCCCCTTGACGGTGGGCGGCAACTGGTTAGAGCAAACATTTATTAATTTGGAGCTTACCACAGAAGAGATGACTGCATTTGTTTTTGTTTTTTTCGCATTTGTTCTTTTATTTTATCTAGTGATCCTGACAGTAAGGCTGTTGTTTTTTCAACAGTACAAGCTGTCCTGCAGATTTAGCAGTTAAAGGGCTGAGACAAACCATTTAACACTGACAAGGGTGCTTACAATTTTATTCATGCATGTCAAACCTTTATCACAAAAGTAACAAAATAGTTGTAACTGCTTAACCACTTCAATACCATGCACTTATACACCTTCCTGCCCAAGCCAATTTTGAGCTTTCAGCGCTGTCGCAATTTGAATGACAATTGCGCGGTCATGCAACACTGTACCCAAACATTTTTTTTTTCATTTTGTTCCCACAAATAGAGCTTTCTTTCGGTGGTATTTGATCGCCTCTGCGATTTTTATTTTTTGCACAACAAATAAAAAAGTGCGAAAATTTTGAAAAAAACTAAGTTTTTCTTTGTTTCTGTTAATTTTTTTTTGTAAATAAGTACCTTTTCTACTTCAATGACGGGCACTGATAAGGCGGCACTAACGGGCACTGATAAGGCGACACTGATGGGCACCGATGAGGTGGCACCAATGAGGTGGCACTGATGAGGTGGCACTGATGATGGGCACTGATAGGCGGCACTGATGGGCACTGATATGTGGCACTGGTATGCGGCACTGATGGGCACTCATAGGCTGCACTCATGGGCACTCATAGGCGGCACTGATGGGCACTCATAGGCGGCACTGATGGGCACTTACAGGCGGCACTGATGGGCACTTATAGGATGCACTGATAGGTGGCACAGATGGGCACTGATAGGTGGGCACTTATGGGCAGAGATGGGCACGGATGGGCACTGATAGGTGGCACTGATGGACACTGGTAGGTGGCACTGATGACACTGGTAGGTGGCACTGATGACACTGGTGGCTGGCATTGCTGGGCATCACATGCCATGATGGTGCGAGTCAGTGCCCATTTGTGGGCACTGATTGGCATATGTTTTGTGTGTATTTGTGCATGGGGATGGCCATGAGGGACTTACCTGGCCATCCACATGCTTGGGGCTTCCCTGGTTGTCCTGGGGGGCTTCCCTGGTGGTCCAGTGTTGGTATCTGAGGGGGGCTGCGCTGATAAACAATCAGCGCAAACCCCCCTTTAGGAGAGCCGCCGATCGGCTCTCCTCTACTCGCGTCTGTCAGACGCGAGTGAGGAAGAGCCGATCAACGGCTCTTCCTGTTTACATCGTGATCAGCCGTGATTGGACACGGCTGATCACGTGGTAAAAAGCCTCCGCTGGAGGCTCTTTACCGAGATCAGTGTAGCGGTGTGTCAGACTGACACACCGCTCCACCGATCGCCGCGATGCACGCCCCCCCAGGCGCGCGGCGGCTGTTATCCTGCAGGACGTCATATGACGTCCAGTGTGGATAACTGAACCACTTCCCGGACGTCAATTGCCTATTGACTGGGCGTGAAGTGGTTAACCACGATATACATTGGCACAATGGCACGGCTGGGCATATGGGCGTACACGTACGTCCCCTTTAAGACGTGGCATTGTGGGCGCGCGCGCCACGAGCTCCGTGAGTGTGACCGCAGGTCCTGCAGATTCGATGTTCGTCGGGAGTCCCACGATCGTCTCACGGAGAGGAAGAACGGGGAAATGCTGATGTAAACAAGCATTTCCCCGTTCTGCCTAGTGACAGGATACTGATCACAGTTCCCTGTGATCGGGAGCAGTGATCAGTGTTGTGTCACACGTAGCCCATCCCCCTTACAGTTAGAACACATGCCTAGGACACGCTTAACCCCTTCAGCACCCCCTACAGGTTAACCCCTTCACTGCCAGTGTCATTTTTACAGTAATCAGTGCATTTTTATAGCACTGATCGCTGTATAAATGACAATGGTCCCAAAATGGCGTCAAAAGTGTCCGATGTGACGGCCATAATGTCGCAGTCACAATAAAAATTACTAGTAAAAAAAATATTTTTACAAAAATGGCATAAAACTACCCCCTATTTTGTAGACGCTATAACTTTTGCGCAAACCAATCAATAAACACTTATTGCAATTTATTTACCAAAAATATGTAGAATACATCGGCCTAAACTGAGGAAAAAAATATTTTTTTTTATATATTTTTTGGGGATATTTATTATAACAAAAAGTAAAAAATATTGCTTTTTCTTTTTTTCTAAATTGACGCTCTTTTTTTGTTAATAGCGCAAAAAATAAAAACCGCAGAGGTGATCAAATACCACCAAAAGAAAGCTCTATTTGTGGGAAAAAAAAGAACATCAATTTTGTTTGGGAGCCACGTCGCACGACCGCGCAATTGTCAGTTAAAGCGGCACAGTGCCGAATCGCAAAAAGTGCTCTGGTCTTTGGGCAGCCAAATGGTCCGGGGCTGCAGTGGTTAAAGTGTTATCTGGCGTTTGGCTTTAATTTGTTAGTGTATCTTAATCTGCTAGTACATCTAACACTACTCTCCCCCAGACTGACAATGCTGCTGTCCAAAGGTGTCTCTATTAATCCTTCATCCAGAGTGGGAGCACTCTAATATAGGAGGTGTGTTGCTGGCCAGATCAACAGGGGAAAAGAGAGAAGAAAAAAAATCTAATGCAGCCACCACGTCTACTGATTGGTAAGCTACAATACATTTTTGGTTTTGGCTTTAATACCGCTTTAGTCTGGGTTCACACTGATGAAAATTTGATGCGGATTTCTACGTATCCAATTCACATGACAGTAGACTGACCGGCTCTCAGTGGAGCCAGTTCACACAGCTCCGGAGCGGGCGCGGTCCGCATTGGAAAAGGGTCCTGTGCGTCTTTGGCTCCGTTTCAGGCCTGAATTTAGGCAAAAATTTGGACCTGATTTGCACCTGAAACAAAGAACAGGGACGCACCGGACGCCTTGCTGTGCACCGTGGCCACAGCTAGTGTGAACCCAGCCTTAAAGGGGTTGTAAACCCTCACGGTTTTTCACCTTACTGCATTCTATGCAGAAAGGTGAGAAACCTTCTGTGCTGCAGCACCTCCCAAGAGCTCCACTTTTTCTTACCTGAGCTTGATCTTTCCAGCGACGGGGACGAGCACAGCAGTTCCAGCCACTGTCTCGGGTCTTCATTGGATAGATTGATAGCAGCCATTGGCTCCTGCTGCTGCCAATCAAACCCAGCGACACGGGAGCCAGGGGACAGGGCTGAGTCCTGCTGTCTGTGTCAATGGATGCAGTAGGACTCGGGAACGCGCCCGCACGAGTGCCCCCATGTAAAGCGGCTCTCCGTGGGGGCACTCAACAGCCAGAAGCCCAATAGGGGGACCTCAGAAAAGGAGGATCGTGGCCACTCTGTGCAAAACCCTTGCACAGAGGAGGTATGACATGTTTGTAAAGCTTCTTTTTTTTTTTAAATAATAATCACTTTAGACATTACCTTTTCATCACTTAAAATGGTTGTAAAGTCAGAAGGTTTTTTATCTTAATGCATTCTATACATTGAGATAAAAAACCTTCTGTGTGCAGCAGCCCCCCTAATACTCACCTGAGCCCGTATCGATCCAGCGATGTTGCAGGAGTGTCTTGGTTGCCCAGGACTCTCCCTCCTCAATGGCTGGGAAGGCAGCGCCATTGGCTCCCACTGCTGTCAATCAAAGTCAGTGAGCCAATGAGGCGAGAGAGAGGGTTGGGCTGAACCACGGCTCCGTGTCTGAATGGACACCCAGAGCATCGGCTCAGCTAGGGTGCCCCCATAGCAGAAAAAATAGGATTTTTGTACTCACCGTAAAATCCGTTTCTCTGACGTCCATGGACTGACACAGCTGTCATACTGATTACGTGTGGGTATATGTCCCTGCTTGCAGGAGAAGACCTAGGCAGAATGTTAGATGTTAAAACATTCTAGAACAAACCAGAGCTGAACAGCCCCGCCCAGGGGGCGGTCCCTCCGGACATTACCCTCCCACCTGCAGCTAGCAGACCTCAGTTCGTAACAAAGCAGTACAAACCTTAAAAGGAAGGGTGGGTGCTGTGTTTGTCCATGGACGTCAGAGAAATGGATTTTACGGTGAGTACAAAAATCCTATTTTCTCTTATCGTCCATGGACTGACACAGCTGTCCTACTGATTACGTGTGGGACGTCCCAAAGCAGTATAAGAAAAGGGTGGGAGCAAAATAGTAAAGGAACAACCAAAACTTCACTCCAAACCAGCAGAGCTCCTCAACGGAGGAGTTGCAACATTAAACAGCGGCCTGCAACACTTTGCGGCCGAAGGAAGCATCCGAAGATGCAGCCACATCAACCTTATAGAATTTTGAAAAGGTATGAACGGATGACCAGGTCGCCGCCTTGCACTCTTGTGCAACCGACGCTTGATGTCGGAAAGCCCAGGAAGCACCAATTGCCCTGGTGGCATGCGCCGTAACCGGAAAGGGAGGGGCCACCCCCTTAATGGCATAGGCCTGTATAACAGTCTGTCTGATACATCTAGAAAAAGTGGCAGACGACACCGCTCGCCCCTGTTCGGACCCGAGACTAGAGGTCGACCGATATATCGGCCGGCCGATATTTGGCCATTTTGGAGAAATCGGCATCGGCCGATTATTCTCCAAATTAGGCCGATATATCACTGACCACAGTCACCGCACCTCTGCCTGCAGAGTGTGGAGAATCCTTCTCCCTTCTCCACACTGTTGGCAGAGCAGCGCTGCGGTGTGTGAAACTGTAAGGGAGAGAGAGAGAGGAGCTGTCAAAAATGAGGTTGATTGTCGGGGTGGGCGGGACCCGGGGTGGGCGGGACCCGGGGTGGGCGGGACCCAGCTATCCAACACCTGCCAATGGGATGGGATCTGGGCGGGCCGCTACGGTCCCGCCCCTTTCTTAAACAGCCCAACTATTGGCTGGATAGCTGCTGGGTCCCGCCCACCTCCGACATCACGCTGAATGCTTCAGCTCTTCTCTCTCTCTCTCTCTCTCTCTCTCTCTCTCCATACAGTTCACACACACAGCGCTGCAGAGAGCAGTTTCACAGTTACACTATCGGCTGTGAAACCTGCCAGTGCCATCTGCCAATGCCTGCCAGTGCCAACCAGTGCCTGCTAGTGCCATCTGCCAATGCCAACCAGTGCCATCTGCCAATGCCAACCAGTGCCTGCCAGTGCCATCTGCCAATGCCTGCTAGTGCCATCTGCCAATGCCAACCAGTGTTTGCTAGTGCCATCTGCCAATACCAACCAGTGCCTGCCAGTGCCATCTGCCAATGCCAACCAGTGCCATCTGCCAATGCCAACCAGTGTCTGCTAGTGCCATCTGCCAATGCCAACCAGTGCCTGCCAGTGCCATCTGCCAATGCCTGCCAGTGCCATCTGCCAATGCCAACCAGTGCCTGCCAGTGCCATCTGCCAGTGCCAACCATTCTATGCCAGTGCAATCTGCCAATGCCAACCAGTGCCATCTGCCAATGCCAACTGGTGCCATCTGCCAAACTCAACCAGTGCCTGCCAGTGCCACTTGCTAATGTCAACCAGTGCCACCTGCCAGTCAGTGCCACCTGCCCAACAAAAAAAAATCGGCCTAAAATATCGGCCGCCCAGATTTCTAAATATCGGCATCGGCCAGAGAAAAACCCATATCGGTCGACCTCTACCCGAGACAGACACAACTAGTGAGTCATATCACGTACCACATAAAATATGTGAAGCGCAAACCCTCTGGAATGCGATGTGTGAGGACACAAGGACGTGAGGACAATGTCCACATGTAGGTGGAAAACCGAGACCACCTTATGCAAAAGGAAGGTCGCGGACGCAACACCACCTTATCCTTATGGATGACCAAATAGGGTGACTTGCAGGACAAGGCCGCCAATTCAGACACCCGTCTGACAGAAATAATGGCCACTAAGAAGGCCACATCCTGAGACAAGGTCAAGAGGGGAATATCTCTGATATTTTCAAAGTGAGGTTCCTGGAGAACCGAGAGCACCAAATTCAAATCCCGAGGAGGGAGAGGAGGTTTCAACAGGAGGGAGCACATGGTGAACCCCCTGCACAAAGGTGCTACCAAGGAATGACCCACTAGCGGTTGCTGAAGGAAGACGGCCAAGGCCGAAAACTGACCCCCAATGGTACTCAAGCATTTGGGTCACACCACGCTGCAAGGACCGCAGGATACTGGGGACGGAATACGTCCGTAGACGCTAGTCCAGCTCATTGCACATAGCGATGTAAGCTTCCCAAGTACGGTGATATATCTTTCAAGCGGAAGACTTCCGTGCCCTGAACATGGTCGAAATGACCGAATCCGAGAGACCTCGGACTCTCAGCACCTGGCTTCCAATAGCTATGCCGTTAAGTCAGAGACTGTAAAACAGGATGAAAAATAGGACCTTGAAACAGAAGGTCCTCCCTTATTGGCAACCGCCAAGGAACGTCCGCGATGAGACGTACCAGATCAGCGTACCAATGACGCCGAGACCCACCCGGCGCAAGAGGATCACCGGAATCCCTTCGGCCACAACCCTGCGCAGCAGGCGAGGAAGCAGCTGCAGCGGAGGATAACAGATATCAGGTGATAATGACCCCATGGGGCCCACCAACGGATCCGAGGCATCCGCCCAAGGATCCCTGGACCTGGCCACAAACCTTGACACCTTACGATTGAGTCGAGAGGCCCTCAGGTCCACATCCGGTATGTCCAGGTGAAAGGACCACTCTCCTGGTCCAGCGTCTGGCGACTCCGATAGTCCGCCTGCCAATTATCTACGCTGAACATAGACGGCCGATAGAGACCACGTGGGGAGGCATATTCTGATTGCCCGTACTTCCAGAACATTGATCGGTAAACGGGCTTCGTCCGGAGTCCAAAGCCCTGGGGCTGACAGGACTCCACCGACTCCACTACAGCCCGTCAGGCTGGTGTCCGTCATGAACACCGTCCACTGGATGGGGAGGGACGACTTCCCGGACCGAAGAGACGGGGACCCCAACCACTACGCCAGGGACGCCCTGAGTGGGTGACTCATCTGGATCTGAAGATCCAAAGACAACAGGGATTTGTCCCAAGTGGACAGGATCTCTTACTGTAATGCCCGTGTGTGTGATTGGGCATACGGGACAGCCTCGAACGAGGCCCTCATGAGTCCCAGGACTCTCTTGCAAAAAACGGGTTGACGACCATTTCCGAGACGTCAGGACCTGCACTACAGACTGAAAAATCAGTAACTTCTCCAGGGTTAGGAATACCTACGCCTCCATGGAGTCCAGGATCAGACCGAGATACTCTAAATGCTAAGCCGGGACCAGGACCGACTTCTGAATGTTTGAGCGCCACCCGAAGTCCCTAAGGGTCTGACTGACAGTCACACTTCTTCTAATTCTGAGCCATTGTCTGCTCTTAGAAGAAGATCGTCCAGATAGCCCATAATAGCAGTGCCTCGGTGTCTCAGCAAGTCTAGAATCAGAGCAAGCACCTTGGTAAAAAACCTTTGGTGCCGAGGCTAGTCCGAAGGGAAGAGCTACAATTGATAGTGGTCTTCGCCGATCGAAAGCGCAGAAACTACTGTTGACGTGCGCAGATCGGAAAATGCAAGTAGGCGGCCTTGATGTCCAAGGATGCCAGAAAATCCCCTTGATGGAGTGTAGCGAACACCGCGCGAATGGATTCCATGCGGAACTTTACACCATCACAAAAGCATCCAGGCCTTGAGGCCCAGGGTTGGCCGAACCCCTGTCCACCTTTTGGGACTACAAACAGATTTGAGTAGAAACCCTGAACAACCTCTCTTGTGACGGAACCGGCACAATCCTCCAGAACCTGATCAATCCTGTACGGCCCTTAAGAGGGCCGCCCGACGGGCAGGAAGGAGAGGGAGAATTGAGGGAAAGAATCTGTCTGGGGGCCAGGAACGGAATTCTATCCTGTATCCTGACGTGACCACCTCGCACACCCACCGGTCGGAGATCCGGGAGGTCCACCGAACCGTGAACCTGCAAGGACGTCCCCCCACCCCAGAGTCGGGCAGGGACAAGACTCCATGTGGCGGTGGGCTTGGGAGCTTGCTTGGTAGGCTTACGCACCCAGGGACGCTTATGTCCCCCAGCCGCACTTTTCCAAGTCTGGGAGGGCTTACCCGTGGATTCTGACTGACGAGAAGAAACTCATTCTCCTTTGCCGGAAAGGAAGGGCCCGGTCTACGGTGGGGCTCCTTTGTTCGTAACAGACTGAGGAAGGAAGGTGCTCTTACCCCTTGTGACATCCATATTAATGGCATCCAGGGCGGCCCCAAACAGTCCACCGCCCTTAAAGGGCAAGTCAGCCAGGAGCTATTTGGAAGCTAGGTCGGCCGACCAGCATTTCAGCCAGACAAGGCGACACAGCACCACAGCAGATAGAGGCCCCAGAAATTAAAGGGGCCGCATCCAAAGTGGCATCGCACACAGAGACTAAACCCCGCGCCAGTTGGTGAGCCAGGGTAATGGTCTCAGGAGGGAGATTATGCTCCTAAATCGTCTTGTTGCAAAATCTTTGCCCATCCTGTGAGTGTCTTGAGACAATAAGGTAAACATAGTTCTACTCACCACTTCTGACCTCCTGTCAGTGGGGTCCTTAAATGCAGGAGTCCCTTCCATTGGAAGCATGGTAGCCTTATTCAAACGGGCGACCGGGGGGTCGACCACTGGGGGGACAGCCCCTTCTTAAACAGGTCCTCCTTAAAGGGGTCCTCATGGCTAGGCGCAGCGGGACCGTAAAAGTCTCCTGTGGCTTATCCCAGAATTAGTCAATGAATGTATCAAAAAAGGGCACATATGGAAAAAACCTTTTTGAATAAACGTCTTTAAAGGAACTAAAGGAGACAGCCTCACATTCAGCTTGAGAGTGTTCCTCACAGCATCAATGAGTTCACTTACAAGCACCCTGTCAATTTTTTAGAACTGGGGTCTTCCTCACAGGGAATATCCTATTTAAAAACATGAAAATCCTCAGAGCTAGGGTCCTGAGCAGCAATAGCTAGGCCCATATCTGAGACAGAGCACTCCCCTACAGGAGGATGTGTGGGGAGGGGGCGCTTTACAGCTCCCTTGCGCTCGCACACCACTTCCATCCTGACAAGGATGATTCCAAGACTGCCGACAACTAGTCGCTAGGGACCGCAGGTGCAGGAGCACTGCCAGTTGCCTCAGACAAGTGTGGAGAAGCAGGTGAACTAGACTCCATACTGCCACCCTCTGAGACTTTTAAAACACTATCAAAGTGAGTAACACAGTCCACCCACTGGCTATGGTGAAGCTGAGGAAAGGATACCCAGAGTACTCACCAACCCCTGTAAGGACCGCTCATTCCGCTGTATGAACCGCGCTACCGCACGGGTGAAGCCTGGGAAGAGTGAGGAGACTGTGAGGAGACTTGACTGTGAGGAGACTGTGAGGTTTGCGTCGCAGC
This sequence comes from Rana muscosa, assembly GCA_029206835.1. Taxonomy (NCBI): domain Eukaryota; kingdom Metazoa; phylum Chordata; class Amphibia; order Anura; family Ranidae; genus Rana; species Rana muscosa. The sequence goes on from CM055117.1 coordinate 1,029,192,537, forward strand.
AGCGGCCGATAGAGGCTGAAACTGAAAGCAAAAACGCTGCGGCTACAAGAAAATGGCCGCCGGCCGCATGCATTACTGCGCCATCGATCCACTGCAAAATGGCCGCCGAGCGCGGTTTATTTAAAAATTCACAGCGCTAATGGCGCACACGTTTTGCGGTTGTCCAGTTCACAAACTACAAGGCAGGAGCTCCTGCCCTCACTGACTGTGGCACGGCAAGTGCTGGGGCGGCTTGTTTAAACACAAACAGCCCCCCTCAGGAACTGAACCTGTGAAGCTTAGCTTTGCTAAGCATGCATGTAACCACTACTCCACAACATATGTAAACCTCACACCAGAACACTGCACCTCTCCCAGGGCCATTAAAACAGACATGAGTGCCCCCAGTCAGGCCAGAGTGACCCCCAAGCACCCCCCACACAGCACAGCACCAATACAGGGTGCAGAGAGCAGCATAACAGGGGGGGGAGACAGGGAGAAACCCCCCATATAAAGAAACACAGCCAGCATGTACTCACCTGCAGTAGGAGAGACTACTTACCCGTCCCGTTCAGGGACCCACTGGCTTGTTTCAGACAGACCTATCACAGAGTAGTACTGCGTAGCTGTCGGCCCGGTCCACCGCGAGAGATACAGTCAGGTACTGTTCAATCTTGAGAGGACCGCGGGAGCTAAAAGCAACCTGGCCACCCCTGGAGTCATTGGGTATGTCGTGAACTGAGTCTCACGCACACAAGGCGATTGAAGGTCTCAAAAATAAAATAATAAAATTCCCAAAGGCATAAAAGTTAAAAGTAAAATCTTCCAGGAGACTGGCTCCTGAGAGAGCCACGTCTTCTCCTTCTGCTAGGCAGAAAAAAACTGAGGCTGCTGCTGCAGGTAGGAGGGTTATGTCCGGAGGGACCGCCCCCCCTGGGTGGGGCTGTTCAGCTCTGGTTTTGTTCTAGAATGTATGTTTCTAACATCTAACATTCTGCCTAGATCTTCTCCTGCAAGCAGGGACATATACCCACACGTAAACAGTATGAGAGCTGTGTCAGTCCATGGACGATAAGAGAAATGTTATTATTAAAATAACAAACATGTCTAAATCTTCCAGGAGACTGGCTCCTGAGAGAGCCACGTCTTCTCCTTCTGCTAGGCAGAAAAAAACTGAGGTCTGCTAGCTGCGGGTGGGAGGGTAATTTCCGGAGGGACCGCCCCCCTGGGCGGGGCTGTTCAGCTCTGGTTTGTTCTAGAATGTTTTAACATCTAACATTCTGCCTAGGTCTTCTCCTGCAAGCAGGGACATATACCCACACATAATCAGTATGACAGCTGTGGCAGTCCATGGACGATAAGAGAAAATAGGATTTTTGTACTCACCGTAAAATCCTGTTCATTGACGTCCATGGACTGACACTGCTCTAATACTGAAACACGTGGGTATATGTCCCTGCTCGCAGGAGAAGATCTAGGCAGAAAGTTAGATGTTAGAAACATACATTCTAGAAAAAAAGAGCTGAACAGCCCCGCCCAGGGGGGCGATCCCTCCAGACATAACCCTCCTACCTGCAGCTTGCAGCCTCAGTTCGTAACAAACAAAGCAGTACAAACCTTAAAGAAGGGTGGGTGCTGTGTCAGTCCATGGACGTCAGAGAAAAGGATTTTACGGTGAGTACAAAAATCCTATTTTCTCTTATCGTCCATGGAAAAACCAATTCCACTCCAAACAAGCAGAACTCCTCAACGGAGGAGTTGCAACTTTAAACAGCGGCCTGCAACCCTTGCGGCCGAAGGAAGCATCCGAAGATGCAGCCACATCAACCTTATAGAACTTAGAAAAAGTATGAACGGACGACCAGGTCGCCGCCTTGCACACGTGCAACCGACGCTTGATGTCGGAAAGCCCAGGAAGAACCAATTGCCCTGGTGGAATGCGCCGTAACCGGAAAGGGAGGCGCCTGCCCCTTAAGGGCATAGGCCTGTATAACAGTCTGTCTGATCCCCCTAGAAAAGGTGGCAGACGACACCGCTTGGCCCTGTTTTGGACCAGAGACAGACACAAACAGTGAGTCAGACTTCCGAATGGAAACAGTAGCAGACAGGTACACCCATAAGGCTCGTACCACATCCAATGAATGAAGCGCAAACTCTCAGGAATGCGATGGGTGAGGACACAAGGACAGAAGAACAATGTCCTTATTAAGGTGAAAGGCCGAGACCACCTTGAAAAGAAGATGGTCGTGGGCGCAACACCGAAGGACCAAGTAAGGCGACTTGCGGTAAAAGGCCGCCAACTCAGACACCCGTCGAACATAAGTAATGGCCACTAAGAAAGCCACCTTCCGGTACAAGGCCAAGAGAGGAATCTCCCTGATATATTCAAAGGGATGTTCTTGGAGAACCGAGAGCACCAAATTCAGATCCCAAAGAGGGGGAGGAGGCTTGACAGGGGGATCACATGGCGAACCCCCGCACAAAGGTGCTAATCAAGGAATGGCCCGCTAGCGGTCGTTGAAAAAGATAGCTCGGGCCAAAATCCGACCCTCGATGGTACGCAAGGCCAGCTTTTGGGTCACACCACGCTGTAAGAACAGCAAAATCTTGGGAATACGTCCATGGATGCCATCAAGCTCCACGCACATAGCGATGTAAGCCTTCCAGGTACGGTGATAGATCTTTCTGGAGGAAGATATCCGTGCCCACAACATAGATGAGATGACCGAATCCGATAGACCTCGGTCCCTCAGCACCTGGCTTTAACAGCCGTGCCAAAGCCAAGGACTGTAAGGCAGGATGAAGTATGGGACCATCAGACAGAAGGTCCACCCAAATAGGCAGTCACCTAGGAACGTCTGCGACTAGCCGAACTAGATCGGCGTACCAATGTCGCCGTCCCGGAGCAATGAGGATCACTACTCTGCGAAGCAGGCGAGGCAACAACAGTAGCGGAGGGTAAGCATACATCAGGCGATACACTGCCCCCACGGGTCACCAACGCGTCTGCCCAGGGATCCCTGGACCTGGCCACGAATCTCTACATCTTGCGAGTGAGTCGAGAGGCCAAAAGGTCCACATCCGGTGCCCCACCTCCGGTAAAGGAGGTGAAAACACCTCTGGATGTAAGGACCCTTCCTCTGGAATGCACACGGCCGACAAGACCGTCCTGCAGCGGGATGGGTATGATAAACCCAAGGAAACCCCACAATGTTTCGAGAAGGGAGGCCCCGGCTTACGGGGTGCCTCAATTGTTGGCCAAGAAAGGCAACCTGACAGAGCTTCCCTAGAAACTCGATCAGTGGACCAGTAACTCAGCCTCTACAGGTGGCGCAGACCCACCCTGGACACAGAGACCTTAGAGGCTAAAGCAGTTGCAGAGCACCTGCTGGTCGACTGATAGATGAAGCAGAGGCTTTTGCCTAGTCATTGAGCTTCAGGAACGCCAGAGACGCAGCCACTGCCGGACGTAACGCTAACCTCAGCATGGCGAACACAGTCCAAGCCAGCGCTTCTGATCACCACCGAAGGGCAGGTGGAAGGTGGCACTCCTGATACCAGGGATCCCTATGACAATGCTCCATCCAGCAGCTACTCCATTGATAAGTGCTGATTGTACAAACACATAGTTTATACTGTGTATTGCGTCAAAACGTGCAATTAGAGCGTGGGAGGAAACCCCCTCAGCCACAAAGAGCATAGTACAACCACATACGGCGCATGTAGTTTAGTAAGTGTGGATAAACATATTAAACACGTTTATACTGTGCCAGCGATGAAGGCGCGCACCTCATTGGGGCGTAGGCAGAAACCAGCCACGCAGACTGCGTACACAACCGTGTAGGCATGTTAGCGTGCGAATAAACAAATTGCACATGATTATGCTGTGCATAGCGCAGAAAAAGCGCACACCATAGGAGCGCGGGGGAAAAACCGGAGCACCCGGATGAAACCCAAGCAGACCGCATACGCATACTGTGTAGGTATTATAGTATGTGTGATAAACATTTTGAACAGGTCTATGTGTGCATAGCGCCAAAGGCATGGACACCGTTGGCGCGTGGGAGGAAACCGGAGTACCCGGAGGAACCCCATTCAGACCCAGAGAATACAATACATAAATCTACTGTGAATGTATTAAGGCCACTTTCACACTGAGGCGCTTGAAAAACTGCCAGTAAAACACTGAGCACTTTTGACGCGCTTTTGAAGCGCTTTCAATTCATTTAAATGGAGAGGGGTGTTTTTTCAGCGCACTGCCCCAGTGTGAAAGGATTCATTGATTTTAATGGAAATACGTTTTCAGGCGCTTTTTTTAGGGTGAAAGCGCAGGAAAAGCGCCTCAGTGTGAAAGTGGCCTTAGTGTTGTGTATAAACATAATGTGTATGTTTATACTGTGTATGGCACCGAAGGCGCGCATGTCATGTAGCGTCGGTGGAAACCGGTGGACCCGGAGGAAACCCACGCAGACTGCACACACATACCGTGTAGGTATGTTAGCCTGTGGATATTTAAATCGCGCAAGATTCAGACTGCATACACATACCGCTATGCGTGATAAACATATGGAACATGTTTAAACTGTGCAGAGAGCCAAAGGCGCACATACCGTCAGAGTGGGGGAGGAAACCGGAACACCCGGAAGAAACCCACGCAGACAGCACACAGATACCGTGTAGGAATGATAGCATGTGAATAAACATATTGCACATGGTTATGCTGTGCATTACCCTTGGAGTGTGGGAGGAAACCGGAGGACCCGGAGGAAACCCACGCAGACTGCACACACACATACCGTGTAGGTATGTTAGCATGTGGATAATAAAATCGCACAAGTTTCAGACTGCATACACATACCACGTAGGTATTATAGTATGCGTGATAAACATATGGAACATGTTTAACCACTTCAATACAGGGCTGTTTGTACCACTTCCATACCGGGCCTATTCTACCACTTCTCTCCTACATGTACAAATCATCATTCTTTTGCTAGAAAATTACTCAGAACCCCGAAACATTATATATGTTTTTTTAGCAGACACCCTAGGGAATAAAATGACGGTCATTGCAACTTTTTTCTTGCACGATATTTGCGCAATAATTTTTCAAACGCCTTTTAAAAAAAAAAAAAAATGGTTTCATGAATTAAAAAATAACAAAACAGTAAAGTTAGCCCAATTTTTTGGGAAAATATGAAAGATGATGTTACGCCGAGTAAATAGATACCTAACATGTCACGCTTTAAAATTGCGCACACTCATGGAATGGCGCCAAACTTCGGTACTTAAAAATCTCCATAGGCGACGCTTTAATTTTTTTTACAGGTTACCAGGTTAGAATTACAGAGGAGGTCTAGTGCCAGAATTGTTGCACACGCTCTAACGCATGCGGCGATACCACACATGCTTTACGGTTTATGAGGGAAAAGATAGTCAGGTTGAGCCGGTCAACTGCCCAGATTACATAGGGAGCGCTGGCAAGATAGTGTGGAACTTGGTGTCACCCTTATTCGGAAAGGGGTACCACTTGTATGTGGACAATTATTACACGAGCGTGCCACTGTTTAGTCACTTGTTTGATCATCAGATTAGAGCATGTGGCACCGTGCGACCTAATCGCCGGGGCTTTCCCCAGAGGCTTGTAGATTCCCGTCTTAGGCTGGGGGAGAGAGCCTGCTTGAAGTGTAATAACATTCTCGCTATGAAGTGGAGGAATAATAAGAATGTTTTCCTTCTTACCTCCCTTCATGCAGACACGACAGTCCAAATTCGGCATATATATATTTTAGGCACAGGTTGCGTTACATTTTTTTTTTTTTTTTTACTAGTTTTTTTTTTTGGTATTTGCTTTGCAGGTATGGTATGGTAAGGTCTTACTGTTATACTGTAATGTTACTTTGTTTTAATGTTAACCATCATTTGCTTAGCAGGTACGCCATTCAGTTGCAGCGCGGATCTATTTATCTTGACAGCAACAGCGTTTGCTCCCACGATACATAAAGCCGTGACTCCAGCGCCGTAGGAGGTAATTTCACCACCACAGTTAAAAAAAAGAGCATATATGCCGAAGCATGGGGGCAGCAGGGGCGGAGGAGCGATTTTGCTCCTAATGCCGCGTACATACGGTCGAAATTCTGACGGAGGCTTGCCCGTGGAAAAGTCTGACCGTGTGTACGCAGCATAACTTTTTTGCGGGAGGATGCCCCCATGCTTCGGCATATATAAATGGTGCATGTATGCCCATCATTAGAAGTGGGTGGATGAAGGGAGGTATTCTAATGGTGGGCATACCCACCGATCAATCTCTTTTTTTCGTTCAGCCAAAAGGCTGCATGAAAAAAAAGATTACAATACATGTCCAACAAGGACCAGCAACGTATGTTTATACCAGAATGATGCCTGCGGGTTTAGGTATCATCTTGGTATCATTCTTTTCAGCCAGCGGCCGGCTTTCATGTAAAAGCAATCCTAGCAGATAATTAGCCTCTAGACTGCTTTTACGATCAGTGGGAGGGAATGTCCCCCCCCCCCCCCGGATATAAACAGCGCCATTGGGAAATAATTTTATCACACCGATCTTGGTGTGGTCAGATGCTTTGAGGGCAGAGGAAAGATCTAGGGTCTAACCCCCCAATTTTTTTCAAAAAAAGAGTACCTGTCACTACCTATTGCTATCATAGGGGATATTTACATTCCCTGAGATAACAATAAAAATGGTAAAAAAATAAAAATATGGAAGGAACAGTTTAAAAATAAAATAAAAAAGCAAAATAAATAATAATAATAAAAAAAAAAGCACCCCTGTCCCCCCCTGCTCTTGCGCAAAGGCGAACGCAAGCGTCGGTCTAGCGTCATATGTAAACAGCAATTGCACCATGCATGTGAGGTATCACCGCGAAGGTCAGATCGAGGGCACTAATTTTAGCAGTAGACCTCCTCTGTAAATCTAATGTGGTAACCTGTAAAGGCTTTTAAAAATGTATGTAGTTTGTCGCCACTGCGCGTTTGTGCGCAATTTTAAAGCATGTCGTGTTTGGTATCCATGTACTCGGCCTAAGATCCTTGTAACGGCACCCCAAATATGCAAGGGGGTAACGCCGTTTAGATATCTTCCCTCTCCTGGACACAAATTCACTGTCGATCCTCCACAGCCAGACGACCCCTTCCCATAGGAATTAATCCTTCTGAAAGAACGAGGCGCACTCTGTATCTTTCCAGGATAGACTGAGTTTATTGAAAAAACATTGTAACTTTTATACACATCCAATACTGCATTAACCTAAAATGAACAATGGTCCAGCTCCACCCACATCATAACAAGACCCAATACACATTATTTTGACGTCTGTTAGGAGACAACAGGTTCTAATCCCCTTTCAGTTCAAAAGACTTTACACAATAGAAACATGACGACCTTCAATACACATCTCACAATGAAAGGATTTGTAGCCTGTCTGTCTGAGTACAATACACACAAGTATAGATTTAATTATCCCTATTCACACTAAAAGGGTCTTCAGACGCCCTTCTAGATTAATTTACATCACAACTGGCAGGTAACACATCTCTCAATTAACCTGTTGAGTTAAGAATAAAACAACCAGTACATATTGTGGACTAATATTACTATTTAAATTTCAAGAAATCCAAGCCATATTCTTAATGTCCATTGTTTCCTGGCTCACCCTGTGTCCAAAGTGACCCCTCTGTCACAATCCTCTTTTTTATTTCATCAAACATTTGGGCAATATAGTGTGTTTTAGTGCATTAAAAACAAAAAAGTGTGTTTTTTCCCCAAAAAATGCGTTTGAAAAATCGCTGCGCAAATACTGTGTGGAAAAAAAAAATGCAACACCCACTATTTTAATCTGTAGGGCCTTTGCTTTAAAAAAATGTATGTTTGGGGGTTCATTGTAATTTTCTTGCAAAAAAAAAAAATATGTTTTCATGTAAACAAAAAGTGTCAGAAAGGGCTTTGTCTTCAAGTGGTTAGAAGAGTGGATGATGTGTGACATAAGCTTCCTAATGTTGTGCATAAAATGCCAGGACAGTTCAAACTAGAGGTCGACCGATATATCTTATATATATATATAGCATATATATATATGCTTATATAAAATGCATATATATATATATATATATATATTGTGACAGCAGGAAGGTAAAGTCACCTGGTTGCATCCAGGGGGGTAGATATATTTCTCCCAGATTCAGGCTTTATGCCGACTTATACAACTAGGGAGTTGATGAAGCCCAGCTGAGGCTAGTGGGCTCATGAATGACTCATACCTCTAGGGAGAGTGCTGGGCGTCGTGAGGCAGGGAGTTGATGAGACCAGCTGAAGCCTGTCAGTTCGTTTAAGGCCTCTATAAAAACTCCCAGATTCATTAGGTGTTAGCTCATGCCTGGAACCAGACCTGTGTGGACTGTCTAGGGAGAGTGAACCCCTGTGCGGTGAGGCAAAGCCTGTGTGGCTATTTGTTTGGACTTTTACTAAACCAGGGACTTAGGGACTAGGACAGCACCAGGCTGATCCCAGTTGTTAGTTTAGGAAACCTGCATGTTTAGTCAGAGGTCAAACTGACCAGGATTTATTTTGTTTGTTTCTTTTTGGCTTTGCTGTGTTTTGTCACTGTACATAGAGAAATAAACCGCACCTTTTGATTTTGAAAACCACAACCTCCGTCTGCTGGCCCTGTTTTTGTGTGGGGAGCCCAACCAGGGGGTCACACACACCCGCTACCGAGTCAACCCCCTCACAGTTGGTGGAGAACCAGTGGCAGTTTTTTTTAAGCCAGCATGGAGGAGATACTGAAACAGCTGGCTCTAGCAAATGCCAATCAACAGCAGACAAATGCAGGTTTGCAAAGGAGCCTTGCAGCCCAGCAGCAAGCTCATCAACAAGCCCAGCAGCAATCTGAGGCCCGCTTCATAGACCTGTTACAGAAGCAAGAGCAGAGACTACAACAAATGGAAGCAGTAATGCAGCAACGTCCGCAGACCAGTGAGGAAAGCCGTCCCACTAATACCGCGTCCTTTGGGGTGAGTCGTTTATTGACAAAAATGACTGGAGAGGATGATCCAGAGGTATTTTTGACCACATTTGAAAGGACTGCTGAAAGAGAAAAGTGGCCTGAGGAGCAGTGGGCTGGACTGGTGGCTCCTCTGTTAACTGGTGAATCGCAGAAAGCTTACTATGACCTAGAGCCTGACCAAGCAAAAGACTATGTGATGCTAAAAGCTGAAATATTGGCAAGGCTGGGTGTCACCCTGGCTGTCCGGGCTCAGCGTGTGCATAACTGGACTTTCCAGCTTGGAAAACCCCCCAGGTCTCAAATGTATGATCTCATTCACCTGAGCAGGAAGTGGCTACAGCCAGAGACTTTGTCCGCACCGGAGATTGTGGAACGTGTTGTGATGGATCGTTTCTTGAGAGCTCTTCCTACCGCCATTCAAAAGTGGGTAAGCCATGGAGACCCAGAAACGGCCGGTAAACTTGTGGATCGTGTAGAGAGATACTTGGCTACAGAGAACCTGACGGCCTCTTCCAGAGACTCTCGGACTTTCCACCCTAAGACCAGACCATCCCCAGGGGCGGATAAGAGGATTCCAAGGGGTGAGGGTGGAGAGAGTGAGAGGGTGGGAGCTCTACCCCAAGTTTGGCGAGAACAGCCTGGGAAATCAGCGGCTCAAGAGGCCGCAAGAAGGATCGTTTGCTACCGCTGCCGGCAAGCGGGACATATTGCAGCAAATTGCCCGGTTGTGGAGGAACCCATGCAATGTGATTTTCTTATGGACAGACGTCAGTCGCTGTGTGCGACAGTCGCATGCACTGCCATTCGGGGAACTGAGAAACATTTATGCAAAATGTGTATTAATGGTAGAAATGTTGTGGTATTACTGGATTCAGGTAGCCTTGTGACCCTGATAAAGGCTGAATTAGTTAAAACAGAGGTCTCTGGGAATAGCAAGGTAGCTGTTATTTGTGTGCATGGGGACACCCGAGAGTATCCAGTGACTACAGTGTGTTTCGAGACCCCCAAAGGTACCCTCTCTCATCCAGTGGGGTTAGTATCTCAATTACCGCATGATGCCATTGTGGGAAGGGATTTTCTGAAGTTCTGGGAACTGTGGGATGATCCTGAGCCCCCCACTGGTGCCCCTATGTACCAGGAATGTGATAGCCAGAACTCCTCTGAGAGTGGTGAGGACTCTCCAGAATTTCCCTTGTCAGTATTGGCAGGGGAGACTCAAGAAACTGGAGAGGAGCCCACCTCCTCAGACGAAAACCTACCGTCTGTGGAGTTTTCTGATCTGGAGGTTCACAGGGAAAATTTTGCCACAGAACAGTTAAAAGACCCCGCCCTAATAAAGGCACGGGAAAACGTAGTGGAAATAGATGGCGAGTTAGTGAACCCAGATAATACCTGCACTTACCCATACTTCAGCGTAGAGAAGGACCTACTGTATCGGGTGGCAAAAAGGGCAGAAGAAACCGTTGAGCAGCTGGTGGTGCCCAAACCTTACAGGAAGTTGGTGTTGGAGTTGGCCCATGGGCACATTCTTGGAGGTCATCTGGGGACAGAGAAAACCCGAGAGAGGGTATTACAGAGATTCTATTGGCCTGGGGTGATGAAGGACATAGAAAATTATTGTTCCTCCTGCCCTGTGTGTCAGAGGTCGGCCCCGATGCCACATTTCCGTAGCCCGCTGGTCCCTCTACCCATCATTGAGGTCCCGTTTGAGAGAATCGCAATGGATTTGGTAGGTCCTATAATCAAGTCCGCTAGGGGGCACCAGTACATATTGGTTATAATGGACTATGCCACCCGTTATCCAGAAGCGATCCCTCTCAGAAATACCTCGGCCAAAACCATAGCCAAAGAGCTATCTCTTGTTTTTAGCCGGGTGGGTATTTGTAAAGAACTGCTTACGGACCAAGGTACACCCTTTATGTCCCGGGTTATGAAAGAGCTGTGTAAATTGTTCAAAGTGACGCAATTGCGTACATCTGTGTATCACCCCCAAACCGATGGGCTGGTTGAAAGATTCAACAAAACCCTAAAACAAATGTTGAAGAAAGTGGTGGATAGAGATGGAAAGGATTGGGACTGTCTACTTCCTTATTTGATGTTTGCTATTAGGGAGGTGCCCCAATCCTCTACGGGATTCTCCCCCTTTGAGTTACTGTATGGGAGACACCCAAGAGGGCTGTTGGATATTGCCAAGGAAACTTGGGAAAGTGAGAGTTCTCCCCACAGGAGTGTGATTGAGCATGTCGCCCTGATGCAAGAACGAATTGCACAGGTAATGCCCATCGTGAAGGAACATTTGGCCCAAGCGCAGTTGGCACAGCAGAGAGTGTACAACCGTGGAGCAAAGACCCGTACCTTTTCCCCGGGGGATAGGATATTGGTACTTGTCCCTACGGTTGAAAGTAAATTCCTTGCCAAATGGCAAGGCCCCTACGAGATAATGGAAAAAGTGAGCGAAGTGAATTACAAGGTCAGACAACCAGGAAGGCGAAAGCCCGAACAGATATATCACGTTAATCTGTTGAAAGCCTGGAGGGATAGAGAGTCCCTAGTCGCAGAAACTTGGTCACCAGCTCAAACTGGTTGCGTGATTCCGGAGGTTGGAATAGCAGCCACCTTGTCACAACCCCAACAACAGGAGGTTAAGGAGTTTGTGCTTCGCAACAAGGAGGTGTTCTCTGAGCTGCCGGGACAAACATCTGGGGTAGAGCATGATATTATTACCCCGCCCGGTGAAAGGGTGAAGTTAAAACCCTATCGGATCCCAGAGGCCCGACGGGAGGCAATACGGGAGGAAGTACAGAAAATGCTGAACTTAGGGGTGATAGAGGAGTCCCAAAGTGATTGGTCTAGTCCCATTGTGTTGGTGCCTAAACCGGATGGGAGCTGGCGATTTTGTAACGATTTTCGTCAGTTGAACAAAGTTACAAAATTTGACACCTACCCCATGCCACGTATAGATGAGTTGATCGACCGGCTGGGAACAGCCCGATACATGACGACTCTTGACCTCACAAAAGGGTATTGGCAAATTCCCCTGGCCAAGTCGGCCAAAGAGAAAACCGCATTTGTAACCCCAGACGGGGCGTTCCAATATAAGAGAATGCCGTTCGGGTTACAGAATGCGCCGGCCACATTCCAGCGGAAAATGGACCAGATGCTGAGGCCCCATCGGAAGTATGCTGCGGCTTACCTGGATGACGTAATTGTCCATAGCACAGATTGGGCCTCACATCTGCCAAAAGTGCAAGCAGTCCTGGACTCTGTTCGGGAAGCGGGGTTTACGGCTAACCCCAAGAAGTGTACCATTGGGCAGGAGGAGGCCAAATATCTTGGGTACACCATTGGCAGGGGAGTAATAAAACCCCAACTCAACAAAGTCGAGGCCATCCAGAGTTGGCCACGTCCCAACAGCAAGAAGCAGGTACGAGCCTTTCTGGGAATCGCGGGTTATTATCGGCGCTTCATTCCCCACTTTGCTTCTAAGGCTGTGCCCCTAACCAACCTGACGAAAGGGAAAGGGTCGGTCATGATTAAATGGACCCCCGAGGCTGAGGCAGCATTCCAATTCTTGAAACAAGCCTTATGTAGCCAGCCAGTGTTGTACTCACCCGACTTCTCTAAAGACTTTGTCGTACAAAGTGATGCGTCAGATGTGGGGTTAGGAGCAGTATTGTCCCAGGTCTGGAACGGGGAAGAGCACCCAGTCATTTACCTCAGCAGGAAGTTGAAGTCCCATGAGGTAAATTACGCCACGGTTGAAAAGGAGTGTTTAGCGGTGAAGTGGGCTCTAGATTCCCTTCGGTACTATCTGCTAGGTAGGCACTTTGACATGGTTACGGATCACGCTCCGTTAAAGTGGATGGCTCAAAACAAGGAGACAAATAGAAGAGTGAATAGGTGGTTCCTGGCCCTACAGGAATTCAACTTCACAGTAAAGCATCGCCCTGGCATTCAAATGGGGAATGTGGATGCTTTGTCTCGAGTACATGAATGCCTGATTGCTGGTGTTCCAACCCCAAGGTTAAAACAAGAGGGGGGGGTATGTGACAGCAGGAAGGTAAAGTCACCTGGTTGCATCCAGGGGGGTAGATATATTTCTCCCAGATTCAGGCTTTATGCCGACTTATACAACTAGGGAGTTGATGAAGCCCAGCTGAGGCTAGTGGGCTCATGAATGACTCATACCTCTAGGGAGAGTGCTGGGCGTCGTGAGGCAGGGAGTTGATGAGACCAGCTGAAGCCTGTCAGTTCGTTTAAGGCCTCTATAAAAACTCCCAGATTCATTAGGTGTTAGCTCATGCCTGGAACCAGACCTGTGTGGACTGTCTAGGGAGAGTGAACCCCTGTGCGGTGAGGCAAAGCCTGTGTGGCTATTTGTTTGGACTTTTACTAAACCAGGGACTTAGGGACTAGGACAGCACCAGGCTGATCCCAGTTGTTAGTTTAGGAAACCTGCATGTTTAGTCAGAGGTCAAACTGACCAGGATTTATTTTGTTTGTTTCTTTTTGGCTTTGCTGTGTTTTGTCACTGTACATAGAGAAATAAACCGCACCTTTTGATTTTGAAAACCACAACCTCCGTCTGCTGGCCCTGTTTTTGTGTGGGGAGCCCAACCAGGGGGTCACACACACCCGCTACCGAGTCAACCCCCTCACAATATATATATATATATATATATATATAGCATTTTTGATAAATCTGCATCGGCCGATTATTATCAGAACTGGGCCGATATTTTTCACTGGCTGCCCTTCCTCCTCCCTTCTCCACACTCAGCAGCATTAAGCGCCGTGCTGTGTGTGTGTGTGAAACTGAAAGTAACAGAGGAGAGAGGAGCTGTCAGCTTGATGTCAGGGGTGGACCCGGACGGGGTGGGCGGGACCCAGCAGATATATTACACTCCTATTGAAAACGTCCATTGAATGACGAAACGCGTCTAGGAGGACGCTCAGTGACGTCACCACGTTCGAGGAGTGAGGCTTCCGACATGCCGGCCGGCATTTTTTGTTTACATGCTGATTTTACTTTGTGAGTATGATCTATATATTCTTTTAATAAATTACCATACGGAATTACGCTATTGGCCTGCCCTTTTTTATTCCATGCTGGGTGTATGATTTGGATACTGTGTGTACGGACCATCCGAGTGAGAATACTGGCTGTGGAGGGGACGTTTTGCATCACCAAAGGCTGCAGCTGGGTCAAAAGTTCAATGCCATTAACCGTTTGGCTTCTGGTAAGCTGCTCCCCCTCTCTTTGGTGGTGGAATTTTCACGGCTTGCTTTGAGTAATCACGGTGGTGTGAAACTTGGGGTCACCCTAATGACCTATGGACTAATGTAGATGATTGGTTAAATGCCACTGGACTAGTCTGGTGTGATGCCTGATAGATTTCCATACACATCTAAATAAGTTCCGAATTCCTAATAGACTTTGGTTAAAAGTGGCGCAGTTTTTTCTTTGTTTACTGTTTGAGGTGTTGTCACACTATTTCTGCTGCCTAATGTTTAGAAGTTTTTTAACTGTTTGCTAGCGCAGTTGTTACCCTTTAGATATATTACACCAGCCAGCAGATATATTACACCAGCCAATGGGATGGTATCTGGGCGGGCCGCTACGTGCATGTGGCCCCGCCCCCTTTCTAAAGCAGCCCAATCATTGGCTGGTGTAATTTAGCCGCTGGGTCCCGCCCACCCCGGCCGTGTCCAGCTCACCCCCACATCGAGCACATCGAGCTCAATTCTAACAGCGCTCTCTCTCCTCTGTCAGTTTCACACATTACACTCGGCTTAGTGTGAAACCTGCTAGTGCCACTGCAAATCAGTGTCCCCAGCCAGTGTCAATCAGTGCCATCTGTCAGTGCCACCAGCCAGTGTCAATCAGTGCCATCTGTCAGTGCCACCAGCCAGTGTCAATCAGTGCCATCTGTCAGTGCCACCAGCCAGTGTCAATCAGTGCCATCTGACAGTGCCACCCAAATCAGTGCCACCAGCCAGTGCCAATCAGTTCCCCCAGCCAGTGCCAATCAGTGCCCCCAGCCAGTGCCATCTGTCAGTGCCACAAGCCAGTGCCACCACCAATCGGTGCCATCTGTCAGTGCCACCGCCAATCGGTGCCACCAGCCAGTGCCACCGCCAATCAGTGCCATCTGTCAGTGTCACCTGCCACTGCCAACCAGTGTCACCCGCCACTGCCAACCAGTTCCAATTGCAAGTGCCACTGCCAATCAGTGCCATCTGTCCCAAACGAGTGCCATCTGTCAGTTCCAAACCAGTGCCCCCTGCTGCCAATCGGTGCCATCTGTCAGTTCCAAACCAGTACCACCTGCCAATGCCAACCAGTGCCACCTGCCAGTGCCATCTTTCTTTTCCAAACCAGTGCCACCTGCCAGTGCCAATAGTGCCATCTGTCAGTTCCAAACCAGTACCACCTGCCAATGCCAACCAGTGACAGCCAGTGCCACCTGCCATCTGTCAGTTCCAAACCAGTGCCATGTGCCAATGCCAATAGTGCCACCTGCCAGTTCCAAACCAGTGCCACCAACCAGTGCCATCTGTACTGAGGACATCAAGTGTGTGCTAGAGTGACAGGAGTAAGCAGGAAGGAATGGAGTGGGTGAGGTGTTTTTATTTTTTTATTTTTTTAAATCGGCCTAAATTATCGGCCACAAAAATCGGCATCATATATCGGCCATCGGCCGCCCCAATTTCTAAATATCGGCATCGGCCAGAGAAAAACCCATATCGGTCGACCTCTAGTTCAAACCCCCCCCCAAATGACCCCATTTTGGAAAGTAGACACCCCAAGCTATTTGCTGAGAGGCATGGTGAGCCCATTGAATTATTATTTTTTTGTCCCAAGTGATTGAATAATGACAAAAAGAAAAAAAAAAATGTACAAAAAGTTGTCACTAAATGCTCAGGAGAAGCAGCAGAATGTATTTTGGGGTGTAATTTCACATATGCCCATGGCATGTGTGAGCAATATATCATTTAGTGACAACTTTGTGCAAAGAAAAAAGTTTGTCATATTCCCGCAACTTGTGGCAAAATATAAAATATTCCATGGACTCAACATGCCTCTCAGTAAATAGCTTGGGGTGTCTACTTTCCAAAATGGGGTCATTTGGGGGGGTTTTGTGCTATTTTGGCATTTTATGGCCTTCGAAACTGTGATAGGTAGTGAGGAGTGAAATCAAAAATTTGCGCCCTTAGAAATCATGAAGGCGGTGCTTGGTTTCCGGGGGCCCGTACGCGGCTAGGCTCTCAAAAAGTCCCACACATGTGGTATCCCTGTACTCAGGAGAAGCAGCAAAATGTATTTTGGGGTGCAATTCCACATATAACCATGGCATGTGTGAGCAATATATCATTTAGTGACAACTTTTTGTAATTTCTTTTTTTTTTTTGTCATTATTCAATCACTTGGGACAAAAAAAAAAATATTCAATGGGATCAACATGCCTCTCAGCAATTTCCTTGGGATGTCTACTTTCCAAAATGGGGTCATTTGGGGGGTTTTGTACTGCCCTGTCATTTTAGCACCTCAAGAAATTAGATAGGCAGTCATAAATTAAAAGCTGTGTAAATTCCAGAAAATGTACCCTAGTTTGTAGACGCTATAACTTTTGCGCAAACCAATAAATTGACACTAATTGACATTTTTTTTACTAAAGACATGTGGCTGAATACATTTTGGCCTAAATGTATGACTAAAATTGAGTTTATTCGATTTTTTTTTATAACAAAAAATAGAAAATATAATTTTTTTTCAAAATTTTCAGTCTTTTTCCGTTTATATCGCAAAAAATAATAATCGCAGAGGCAATCAAATACCATTAAAATAAAGCTCTATTTGTGGGAAGAAAATGACGCAAATTTAGTTTGGGTACAACATTGCATGTCCGCACAATTTCCAGTTAAAGCAGCGCAGTGCCAAATTCTGAAAACACCTCTGGTCTTTAAGCTGAATAATGGTCCGGGGCTTAAGTGGTTAAGGCACAAAAAATAAAAAGACCCACTAGTGATTAAATACCACCAAAAGAAAGCTCTATTTGTGTGAAAAAAAGGACGCAAATTTCATTTGGGTACAGTGTTGCATGACTGAGTAATTGTCATTCAAAGTGTGAGAGCACCGAAAGCTGAAAATTGGTCTGGGTAAGAAGGGGGTTTAAGTGCCCTGAATTGAAGTGGTTAAAAAAATAAAAAATTAAAATGTTACCTGCTCTGTGTATTGGTTTTGCACAAAGCAGCCCCTATCCTCCCCTTTTTGGGTCCCCCATCGGCACTCCTGGCTCCTCCTCTTCAACCAGTGCACTGAAGAGAAAGATACTTGCTCTGGGGGCACTGGTGCATGCTCGCTCCTGAGCCCAGCTCAAGACACAGAGAGCCACAGCTCAGCCCTGCCCCCCAACTCTCTCATTGGCTCACTGGCTGTGATTGAGATTAGCAGGAGCCAATGAGCAATAAGGGACCTGAGAGAAGCTCAACTCTCATACACATCACTGGATCAAGAGGGGGCTCAGGTGAGTATCAGGGGGGGGGGGGCGGGGGGTACTGTACACTACACAGAAGGTCTTTGAGCCTTTAAAAGCACTTGAAGGTTTACTTCTTCAAGAAATGTGTACTGGTACACTATAAACAATTTAGGCCTTGTATAATACCTTTCTTAGGTTTTCTAAAGGCAAAGGGTGGCCCTACAGCTTATAAAGGCCCTTGATAAGTGTTGTTGGGTGTTTTGACCGATTTGTCCATCTAGCTCTTGTAGGGACCCTTTCACACGGGACGGATCCGTTGTACGGACTCCGGTAGCTCAGTGGGGGATCTGCTGAGCAGGCAGATGACAGGTACATCTCTGATCACTGTGCTGTGACCTGTCAGAGCTCCACTGTTCTCTATGCAGAGATCAGATGAAAACGGACCACCTGTCCGTTTTCATCCGATCCCATCCGACCCGACCGCTGGACGGATGGGGAACGTATCACCATCCCGTCTGTTTTCAGCGGATCTTATCGGATGGAAGGCAGGTGTCACCAGACACATATTCGCTGACATCCGCTTGCCCATAGAAGTCAATGGGTGGTTCGATCGGATCCGCCTGGTAAAACTGTCAGGCGGATCCGATCGGGCCGATTATGTGAAAGGGGCCTATTTCTATTCATCTAGCAGGATCATTTTTAGCAATTTGAAAAAAATCGATACGTTACATAGTTTCTCTGGATGTGCATAAAACTTCCTCATGAAAAACTCTAGGGATGCAACTAACGATTATTTTTATAATCGATTAGTTGACAGATTATTTTTTTAATAATCGGATAAAATCATTTAAAAAAATTAATATGCCATGTTTTAGTTTACCGTATATACTCGAGTATAAGTGGACCCGAATATAAGCCGAGGCACCTAATTTTACCACAAAAAACTGGGAAAACACTATTGACTCGAGTATAAGCCTAGGGTGTCCATCTGCATGCCTCACTGTGCCTGACTTTGCCTCATTGTGTCCATGTGCATGCCTCACTGTGTCCATGCCTCACTGTGCCCATGCCTCACTGTGTCCATGTGCATGCCTCACTGTGCCCATGCCTCAATGTGCCCATGACTAGACTGACGTTTAACATGGAGTCTATGGTACCGGGTCCCCAAATTCCAGGAGATCAGGCGCCTCGAAAGGTGACTACCGTGACTCGAAGTATAAGCCGAGGGGGGCATTTTCAGCACACAAAAAATGTGCTGAAAAACTCGGCTTATACTCGAGTATATACGGTATTTAAAATAATAATGAAAAAACACTCAAACTGCATCACAACATAACTACTAAAGTAAATTCCTCATTCATGACAATGCAGTGAGGGGGCGTGGCCCTGAATGAGAGAGGGGACTGTACTGGAGGGTGGGAGAGAGTTGGCCAGTTAGAGGGAGTAGGTTGGAAGGGAGGCACATGGGAGAGGAACCAGACCAGAGGAGGTTGCCATAGAAAGGGAGTTTGTCTGGACAGGGGATCAGACCCAAAAGGGGGAGAGCGGGCTGGAGGAACTGGACCGGAGTGTGGGAAGGAGAGGCTTGTGTATTCCTCAAACTGACACCAATGATGGGGCACTATCCCCCCCCAGGAACAGCAATGATGGGGCACTACCCACCAGGAACACCAATGATGGGGCACTATTCCCCCCCGGAACATGAATGATGGGGCACTATTCCCCCCAGGAACACCAATGATGGTGCACTATTTTTCCCAGGAACACCAATGATGGGGCACTACCCCCCCGGAACACCAATGATGGTGCACTATTCCCCCCGGAACACCAATGATGGGGCACTATTCCCCCCCGGAACAACAATGATGGGGCACTATTCCCCCCTGGAACACCAATAATGGTGCACTATTTCCCCCAGGAACACCAATTATGGGGCACTATTCCCCCCAGGACACCAATGATGGGGCATCATTCTCCCAGGAACACCATGGATGGGGCACCATTCCCCCCCCCCAGGAAAACGAATGATGGGGTATTATTCCCCTCCCCAGGAACACCAATTATGGGGCACTATTCCCCCCAGGAACACCAATGACGGGGCACTATTCCCCCCAGTAACACCAATGATGGGGCACTATCCCCCGCCCGAAACACCAATGATGGGGCACTACCCCCCCCCCCCCCAGAAATACTTATGATGGGACACTTATCATTGTATGAATGTTTTGCCACTGTAAGTAAGACGCTACCTTATTGCAGCTCGTCGCTCACCGCTGCTTCTCTCCCCTCTCTCTCTCTCTTCCCTTGAGGGCAGCAAAGCGGGCGGGGCTGAGAATACTCCGCTGACATCAGCGAGGAGGAGAGAGACGGACGTGTGAGGCGGACGGGCCCGGTCACATGAGCGCCGCTATGAGAAAGCGGCTTGTACACGGGGGATTGTGTAACACTCGGACGAAGTTAGGAGTGACAGGCAGGGAGGAAGGTGCGTGCAGACCAACGAATCGATAATGAAAATCGTCTACAAAGATTTTCCTTATTGATTTTTGTCGATTTAATCGTTTCAGCCCTAATAAACTCCTTTCAGCATTTCAACCACTTATAAAAAGGGCACACTTCTACCCATCTACAAACTACCAGGGTGAATGAATTCCAACTACTACCGGTAAAAATCCATACTGTTCCTAAATAATGCAGAGATACTGAACATACCAGGCCAATCCAAAACAGTATGGGAAAAATAAAGCAATACAGTGATCTCATGCCATGCGCAGAAACAGGAGCAAGGCATGCCAGTTGGTAAATAGTTCAGTGGGTTCATCATGCAAAAACATTATAATAAGCAGGTAAATGTCTGCTCCAGTGGCTCAAGCCCTGCGGGCACTATCTAACCCAGGGGTCTCCAAACCCCGGCCCGCGGGCCACATCCGGCCCGCTAGTGTGTTTTCTCCGGCCCGCAGCTCAGACTCTGCCAACATAGCATTGCCGATCTGCTGCTTTTTAAAAGCAGCTGCTGTTATCGGCAGTATGTCTGGCAGGTCCCACAAACAAATCTGCCCCGCCCCCACACCTCACATCCTTCCACGATGTGCTGAGGATTGGCCGCTGGGAGCGCCGATGTCCTAGCAACCAGTGACGTCATCAGCACGGCACCTCCCGGCTTCCTGCCCGCTGTTTGTATTAGAAATCCTTCCGCGTGTGTAGCAGCGGGCGGGAGCCGGGAGGTGCAGGAGAGCTGAAGTCTGCATAAGGTAAGAGGCAAATGGGGACACTGCTGGGGACTTTGATGCTGGGGGGACACTGCTGTGGGACTTGATGCTGGGGACACTACTGTGGAACTTGATGCTGGGGACACTACTGTGGAACTTGATGCTGGGGACACTACTGTGGAACTTGATGCTGGGGACACTCTGATGGGGAACTTGATGCTGGGGACACTCTGATGGGGAACTTGATGCTCGGGACACTGCTGTGGAAATTGATGCTGGGGACACTCTGATGGGGAACTTGATGCTGGGGACACTGCTGGGGAACTTGATGCTGGGGACACTGCTCTGGAAATTGATGCTGGGGACACTACTGTGGAACTTGATGCTGGGGACACTACTGTGGAACTTGATGCTGGGGACACTCTGATGGGGAACTTGATGTTGGGGACACTGCTGTGGAAATTGATGCTGGGGACACTCTGATGGGGAACTTGATGCTGGGGACACTGCTGGGGAACTTGATGCTTGGGGACACTGCTGTGGAAATTGATGCTGGGGACACTCTGATGGGGAACTTGATGCTGGGGACACTCTGATGGGGAACTTGATGCTGGGGACACTCTGATGGGGAACTTGATGCTGGGGACACTGCTGTGGAAATTGATGCTGGGGACACTCTGATGGGGAACTTGATGCTGGGGACACTGCTGGGGAACTTGATGCTTGGGGACACTGCTGTGGAAATTGATGCTGGGGACACTCTGATGGGGAACTTGATGCTGGGGAACTTGATGCTGGGGACACTGCTGTGGAAATTGATGCTGGGGACACTCTGATGGGGAACTTGATGCTGGGGACACTGCTGGGGAACTTGATGCTGGGGGACACTCTGATGGGGAACTTGATGCTGGGGACACTGCTGTGGAAATTGATGCTGGGGACACTCTGATGGGGAACTTGATGCTGGGGACACTGCTGGGGAACTTGATGCTTGGGGACACTGCTGTGGAAATTGATGCTGGGGACACTCTGATGGGGAACTTGATGCTGGGGAACTTGATGCTGGGGACACTGCTGTGGAAATTGATGCTGGGGACACTCTGATGGGGAACTTGATGCTGGGGACACTGCTGGGGAACTTGATGCTGGGGGACACTCTGATGGGGAACTTGATGCTGGGGGGACACTCTGATGGGGAACTTGATGCTGGGGGGACACTCTGATGGGGAACTTGATGCTGGGGACACTCTGATGGGGAACTTGATGTTGGGGACACTGCTGTGGAAATTGATGCTGGGGACACTCTGATGGGGAACTTGATGCTGGGGACTCTGATGGGGAACTTGATGCTGGGGGGACACTCTGATTGGGAACTTGATTCTGGGGACACTCTGATGGGGAACTTGATGCTGGGGACACTGATGGGGACATTGATGCTGGGGACACTGCTGTTGAACTTGATGCTGGGGACACTGATGGGGAACTTGATGCTGAGGACACTGATGGGGAACTTGATGCTGGGGGGACACTGATGGGGAACTTGATGCTGGGGGGACACTGATGGGGAACTTGATGCTGGGGGGACACTGATGGGGAACTTGATGCTGGGGGGACACTGATGGGGAACTTGATGCTGGGGGGACACTGATGGGGAACTTGATGCTGGGGACACTGATGGGGAACTTGATGCTGGAGACACTCTGCTGGGGAACTTGATGCTGGGGACACTGATGGGGAACTTGATGCTGGGGGGACACTGATGGGGAACTTGATGCTGGGGGGACACTGATGGGGAACTTGATGCTGGGGACATTGATGCTGGGGACACTGATGGGGACATTGATGCTGGGAACACTCTGATGGTAACATTGATGCTGGAGACACTCTGATGGGGAACTTGATGCTGGGGACATTGATGCTGGGGACACTCTGATGGGGAACTTGATGCTGGGGACTCTGATGGGGAACTTGATGCTGGGGACACTGATCGGGACACTCTGCTGGGGACACTGATGATGAGGAGACTCTAATGGAGGACACAGATATGGGGGAGACTCTGATGGGGGACACAGAGGCACGGAACAGCTCTGATGGGGACACAGATGTGTGGAAAGGCTCTGATGGGGACACAATGTGCAAGGAGACTCTGATGGGGACAAAGACATGCGGAAAGGCTATAATGAGATTATTTACATTTTATTCATTTATTTATAATGAATACATTTTTTCGGCCCGCGAATATATGTAAAATCTACAATGTGGCCCTCGGGCTAAAAAGTTTGGAGACCCCTGATCTAACCTATTGCATATAAGGTAATCTTTTTGAATGAAATCTTAAAACAAATATATTTCCTTTCATAGTACCTGAAAAGCAAACAACTTAAAATACAGAAGTACTTGGCTTGTTATCAACAAAGCATTGATTGCCCAAATCACTTTAAGCCCTCAGTACTAAGTATTGTTTATTTGTTTTCACTGCTCTGCCCATTCAGCCAATGTAATTCTGAGTTTATACAGCATACTTAACGATATTCAACATTCATGGAAAATAAAATAAATAATTTTGTAAAAAAAAAAAAAAACATGAGGTGTTTTGCCTTAATGTATTCCCCTACATTAAGGTTAAAAAACGTCCATAATCAGCGCCCCCCAGCCCCCCTTAAATATTTAACTCCTCCTCTCTCACAGGCACAGAGACAACAGCAGGAGCCATTGGTTCCCACTTCTGTCAATCAAATCCTGTGGGAGAACGCACACAGACCATCGTGGGAGCAAACCCATATGAGTGCCCCCAGAGCAAGTGGTTTGCTATGGGGGCACTCAGAGAAGAGGAGGAGCGGACAGCGCCGGCAAAGGACCCCAGCAGAGGAAGTTCAGGTGCTCTGTCCAATGGTATTGTATACCATGTTTATCATTTTATTAAACATATATATATATATCTTTACAACCACTTTATTCAACATATACAGTATACTGTATTTGGTTCTCCTAAACTCTCCAGATTGCTGGCATCTGGCACTGGACATTTATGTGATTGTAAAAAAAAAAATAGGATTTTTGTACTCACCGTAAAATCAGTTTCTCTGACGTCCATGGACTGACACAGCTCTCATACTGTTTACGTGTGGGTATATGTCCCTGCTCGCAGGAGAAGATCTAGGCAGAATGCTAGATGCTAGAAACATACATTCTAGAACAAAACCAGAGCTGAACAGCCCCGCCCAGGGGGGCGGTCCTTCCGGACATAACCCTTCTACCTGCAGCAGCAGCACCCTCAGTTTGTAACAAGCAGTACAAACCTTAAAAGGAAGGGTGGGTGCTGTGTCAGTCCATAGATTTCAGAGAAACGGATTTTACAGTGAATACAAAAATCCTATTTTCTCTTATCGTCCATGGACTGACACAGCTGTCATACTGATTACGTGTGGGACGTCCCAAAGCAGCATAAGAAAAGGGTGGGAGCAAATAGTAAAGGAACAACCAAAACTTCACTCCAAACCAGCAGAGCTCCTCAACGGAGGAGTTGCAACATTAAACAGCGGCCTGCAACACCTTGCGGCCGAAGGAAGCATCCGAAGATGCAGCCACATCAACCTTATAGAAATTTGAAAAGGCATGAACGAACGACCAGGTCGCCGCCTTGCACACTTGTGCAATCGACGCTTGATGTCGGAAAGCCCAGGAAGCATCAATTGTCCTGTGGCATGCGCCGTAACCGGAAAGGGAGGGGCCATCCCCTTAATGGCATAGGCCTGTATAACAGTCTGTCTGATCCATCTAGAAAAAGTGGCAGACGACCCCGCTCAGCCCTGTTCGGACCCGAGACAGACACAACTAGTGAGTCATATCACGTACCACATGAAATATGTGAAGCGCAAACCCTCTGGAATGCGATGTGTGAGGACACAAGGACGGGAGGACAATGTCCACATGTAGGTGGAAAACCGAGACCACCTTATGCAAAAAAGGACGGTCTCGGACGCAACACCGCCTTATCCTTATGGATGACCAAATAGGGCGACTTGCAGGACAAGGCCGCCAAGTCAGACACCCGTCTGACAGAAATAATGGCCACTAAGAAGGCCACCTCCTGAGACAAGGTCAAGAGGGGAAAATCTCTGATATTTTCAAAGTGAGGTTCCTGGAGAACCGAGAGCACCAAATTCAAATCCCGAGGAGGGAGAGGAGGTTTCAACAGGAGGGAGCACATGGCGAACCCCCTGCACAAAGGTGCTACCAAGGAATGACCTACTAGCGGTTGCTGAAGGAAGACGGCCAAGGCCGAAAACTGACCCCTAATGGTACTCAAATCAAGCATTTGGGTCACACCACGCTGACAGGACCGCAGGATACTGGGGACGGAATACGTCCGTAGACGCTAGTCCAGCTCATTGCACAGCAATGTAAGCTTCCCAGGTACGGTGATATATCTTTCAAGCGGAAGACTTCCGTGCCCTGAACATGGTCGAAATGACGAATCCGAGAGACCTCGGACTCTCAGCACCTGGCTTCCAATAGCTATGCCATGCCGTTAAGTCAGAGACTGTAAAACAGGATGAAAAATAGGACCTTGAAACAGAAGGTCCTAGCTTATTGTCAACGCCAAGGAACGTCCGCGATGAGACATACCAGATCAGCGTACCAATGACGCCGAGACCCACCCGGCGCAAGAGGATCAACGGAATCCCTACGGCCACAACCCTGCGCAGCAGGCGAGGAAGCAGCTGCAGCGGAGGATAACAGATATCAGGTGATGATGACCCCATGGGGCCCACCAACAGATCCGAGGCATCCGCCCAAGGATCCCTGGACCTGGCCACAAACCGTGACACCTTACGATTGAGTCGAGAGGCCCTCAGGTCCACATCCGGTATGTCCGGAGTCCAAAGCCCTGGGGCTGACAGGACTCCCCCCGACTCCACCCCAGCCCGTCAGGCTGGTGTCCGTCATGAACACCGTCCACTGGATGGGGAGGGACGACTTCCCGGACCGAAGAGTCGGGGACCCAAACCACTACGCCAGGGACGACCTGAGTGGGTGACTCATCTGGATCTGAAGATCCAAAGACAACTGGGATTTGTCCCAAGTGGACAGGATCTCTTACTGTAATGCCCGTGTGTGTGATTGGGCATACGGAACAGCCTCGAACGAGGCCCTCATGAGTCCCAGGACTCTCATGCAAAAAACGGGTTTGACGACCATTTGCGAGACGTCAGGACCCGCACTACAGACTGAAAAGTCACCAAGGTTAGGAATACCTACGCCTCCATGGAGTCCAGGATCAGACCGAGATACTCCAAATGCTAAGCCGGGACCAGGACCGACTTCTGAATGTTCGGGAGCCACCCGAAGTCCCTAAGGGTCTGACTGACATAGTCACACTTCTTCTAATTCTGAGCCATTGTCTGCTCTTAGAAGAAGATCGTCCAGATAGCCCATAATAGCAGTGCCTCGCTGTCTCAGCAAGGCTAGAATCGGAGCAAGCACCTTTGGGAAAAAACCTTTGGTGCCGAGGCTAGGCCGAAGGGTAGAACCACAATTGATAGTGGTCTTCGCCGATCGCAAGCGCAGAAACTACTGTTGACGTGCGCAGATCGGAACATGCAAGTAGGCGGCCTTGATGTCCAAGGATGCCAGAAAATCCCCTTGATGGAGTGTAGCGAACACCGCGCGAATGGATTCCATGCAGAACTTTACACCATCACAAAAGCATCCAGACCTTGAGACCCAGGGTTGGCCGAACCCCCGTCCACCTTTTGGGACTACAAACAGATTTGAGTAGAAACCCTGAACAACCTCTCTTGTGACGGAACCGGCACAATCCTCCGGACCTGATCAATCCTGTATGGCCCTTAAGAGGGCCGCCCGACGGGCAGGTAGGAGAGGGAGAATTGAGGGAAAGAATCTGTCCGGGGGCCAGGAACGGAATTCTATCCTGTATCCTGAGGTGACCACCTCGCACACCCACCAGTCGGAGATCCGGGTGGTCCACCGAACCGTGAACCTGCAAGGAAGTCCCCCCACCCCAGAGTCGGGCAGGGACAAGACTCCATGTTGCGGTGGACTTGGGAGCTTGCTTGGTAGGCTTACGCACCCAGGGACGCATATGTCCCCCAGCCGCACTTTTCCCAGTCTGGGAGGTCTTACCCGTGGATTCTGACTGACGAGAAGAAACTCATTCTCCTTTGCCGGAAAGGAAGGGCCCGGCCTACAGTGGGGCTCCTTTGTCCGTAACAGATTGAGGACGGAAGGTGCTCTTACCCCTTGTGACATCCATAATAATGGCATCCAGGGCAGCCCCAAACAGTCCACTGCCCTTAAAGGGCAAGTCAGCCAGGAGCTATTTGGAAGCTAGGTCGACCAGCATTTCAGCCAGCCAAGGCGACGCAGCACCACAGCAGATAGAGGCCCCAGAAATTAAAGGGGCCGCATCCAAAGTGGCATCGCACACCGAGACTAAACCCTGAGCCAGTTGGTGAGCCAGGGTAATGGTCTCAGGAGGGAGATTATGCTCCTGAACCGTCTGGTGCAAAATCTTCCTGTGAGTGTCTTGAGACACAAGTGTCGCCACCCCTATAGGGCGCAAGGCAGACCCCAATAAGGTAAACATAGTTCTACTCACCACCTCTGACCTCCTGTCAGTGGGATCCTTAAATGCAGGAGTCCCGTCCATTGGGAGCGTGGTAGCCTTATTCAAAATGGGCGACCGGGGGGTCGAGCACTGGGGGTAGAGCCCCTTCATAACCAGGTTCTCCTTAAAGAGGTATCTCATGGCTAGGCGCAGCGGGACCGCCAAAGTCCTCTGCGGCTTACCCCAGACTTAGTCAATGAATGTATAAAAAAAAAGCACATTTTTAAATAAACGGCTTTAAAAGAACCAAAGGAGACAGCTTTTACCTGAGGTTCCTCAGCCTCAACATTCAGCTTGAGAGTGTTCCTCACAGCATCAATGAGTTCACTTACAAGCACCCTGTCAGTTTTTCAGAACTGGGGTCTTCCTCACAGGGAATAACCTGTTTAAAAAACATGAAAATCCTCAGAGCTAGGGTCCTAAACAGCCATAGCTAGGCCCATATCTGAGACAGAGCACTCCCCTACAGGAGGATGTGTGGGAAGGGGGTGCTTTACAGCTCCCTTACGCTCGCACACCGCTTCCATCCTGACAAGGATGATTCCAGGACTGCCGACAACTGGTCCATAGGGACCGCAGGTGCAGGAACACCGCCAGTTGTCTCAGACAAGTGTGCAGAAGCAGGTGAACTAGACTCCATACTGCCACCCTCTGACTGTTAAACACTATCATAGTGAGTAACACAGTCCACCCACTGGCTATGCTGAAGCTGAGGAGGGGACACCCAGAGTACTCATCAACCCCTGTAAGGACCACTCATTCCGCTGTATGAAACCGTGCTGCCGCGCGGGTGAAGCCTAGGGAGAGTGAGGAGACTGTGAGGAGACCGACTGTGTAGAGATTGGATATTCGCGCCGCAGTAGCGGCCGATAGAGGCCGAAACCGTAAGCAAAAACGCTGCGGCTTCAATAAAATGGCCGCCGGCCGCATACAATACTGCGCCATCGATCCACGGCAAAATGGCCGCCCAGCGCGTTTTTTTCAAAATTACCTTACAGCGCTAATGGCGCACAAGTTTTGCGGTTGTTCACTAACCACAAGGTAGGAGCTCCTGCCCTCACTGACTGTGGCACGGCAAGCGCTGGGGCGGCTGTTTGAACACAAACAGCCCCACTCAGGAACTAAACCTGTGAAGCTTAGCTTTGCTAAGCATGCATGTAAACACTATCCACCACAGTATGTCACTCACACACCAGAACACTGCCCCAGTGCCATTAAAACAGACATGAGCTCCCCCAGCCAGGCCAGAGTGACCCCCAAGCACCCCCACACAGCACAGCACCAGTACAGGGTGCAGAGAGAAGCATAACAGGGGGGGGGGACAGGGAGAACCCCCCACATAAAGAAACACAGCCAGTATGTACTCACCTGCAGCAGGAGAGACTACTTACCCGTCCCTGGAGGGACCCACTGGCTTGTCTCAGACAGACCTATCACAGAGTAGTACTGCGTAGCTGTCGGCCCAGTCTACCACGAAAGATACAGTCAGGTACTGTTCAATCTTGAGAGGACCGCGGGAGCATGAAAGCAACCCGGCCACCCCTGGAGTCATGGGGTATGTCGTGAACTGAGTCTCACGCACACAAGGCGAGGATCAGCACGCTCGATGGTCGGACAGGGAAGACTACGAGGATACTAGTGTACCCAACCTGTTGCCAAGCCGACAGTTGATTGAAGGTCTCAAAAATAAAATAACAAAATTCCCAAAGAAATACAATTTTAAAGTAAAATCTTCCCGGAGACTGGCTCCTGAGAGAGCCACGTCTTCTCCTTCTGCTAGGCAGAAAAAAACTGAGTTCTGCTAGCTGCAGGTGGGAGGGTAATGTCCGGAGGGACCGCCCCCCTGGGCGGGGCTGTTCAGCTCTGGTTTGTTCTAGAATGTTTTAACATCTAATATTCTGCCTAGGTCTTCTCTTGCAAGCAGGGACATATACCCACACGTAATCAGTATGACAGCTGTGTCAGTCCATGGACGATAAGAGAAAATAGGATTTTTGTACTCACCGT
This sequence comes from Rana muscosa, assembly GCA_029206835.1. Lineage (NCBI taxonomy): Eukaryota > Metazoa > Chordata > Amphibia > Anura > Ranidae > Rana > Rana muscosa. Next base: position 1,029,221,878 of record CM055117.1, read on the forward strand.
AAAATCCGTTTCTCTGACGTCCATGGACTGACACAGCTCTCATACGTGTGGGTATATGTCCCTGCTCACAGGAGAAGATCTAGGCAGAATTTTAGATGTTAGAAACATATATTTTAGAACAAAACCAGAGCTGAACAGCCCCGCCCAGGGGGGCGGACCTTCCGGACATAACCCTCCTACCTGCAGCAGCAGCCTCAGTTTGTAACAAACAGTACAGACCTTAAAGAAGGGTGGGTGCTGTGTCAGTCCATGGACGTCTGAGAAACTGATTTTACGGTGAGTACAAAAATCCTATTTTCTCTTATCGTCCATGGACTGACACAGCTCTCATACTGTTTACGTGTGGGACGTCCCAAAGCAGTATAAGAAAAGGGTGGGAGCAAATAGTAAAGGAACAACCAAAACTTCACTCCAAAACCAGCAGAGCTCCTCAACGGAGGAGTTGCAACATTAAACAGCGGCCTGCAACACTTTGCGGCCGAAGGAAGCATCCGAAGAAGCAGCCACATCAACCTTATAGAATTTTGAAAAGCTATGAACGGACGACCAGGTCGCCGCCTTGCACACTTGTGCAACCGACGCTTGAAGTCGGAAATCCCAGGAAGCACCAATTGCCCTGGTGGAATGCGCCGTAACCGGAAAGGGAGGCGCCCGCCCCTCAATGGCATAGGCCTGTATAACAGTCTGTCTGATCCACCTAGAAATGGTGGCAGACGACACCGCTTGGCCCAGTTTTGGACCAGAGACAGACACAACTAGTGAGTCATACTTCCGAGTAGAAGCAGTATCAGACAGGAACACCCGCAAAGCACGTACCACATCCAATGTGTGAAGCGCAAACCCTCTGGGATGCGATGGGTGAGGACACAAGGACGGGAGGACAATGTCCTCATTTAGGTGAAAGGCCGAGACCACATTTGGCAAAAGGAAGGTCGCGGACGCAACACCGCCTTATCCTTATGGATGACCAAATAGGGCGACTTGCAGGACAAGGCCGCCAACTCAGACACCCGTGTGACAGAAGTAATGGCCACTAAGAAGGCCAGCTTCGGAGACAAGGTCAAGAGGGGAATATCTCTGATATTTTCAAAGGGAGGTTCCTGGAGAACCGAGAGCACCAAATTCAGATACAGAGGAGGGAGAGGAGGTTTAACAGGAGGGAGCACATGGTGAAACCCCCTGCACAAAGGTGCTAACCAAGGAATGACTCGCTAGCGGTCGCTGAAAGAAGATGGCCAAGGCCGAAATCTGACCCCTAATGGTACTCAAAGCAAGCATTTGGGTCACGCCACGCTGCAAGGACCGCAGGATACTGGGGACAGAATACGTCCGTGGACGCTAGTCCAGCTCTTCGCACATAGCGTTGTAAGCTTCCCAGGTACGGTGATATATCTTTCTGGCGTAAGACTTCTGTGCCCTTAACATGGTCAAAATGACCGAATCCGAGAGACCTCGGTCTCTCAGCACCTGGCTTTCAATAGCTATGCTGTTAAAGCCAGAGACTGTAAAACAGGATGAAATATAGGACCTTGAGACAGAAGGTCCTCCCTCATTGGCAACCGCCAAGGAACGTCCGCAATGAGACATACCAGATCGGCGTACCAATGACGCCAAGGCCCATCGGTCGCAAAGAGGATCACCGGAATCCCTTCGGCCACAACCCTGCACAGCAGGCGAGGAAGCAGCTGCAGCGGAGGATAACATGTATCAGGTGATAATGACCCCATGGGGCCACCAACGGATCCGAGGCATCCGCCCAAGGATCCCTGGACCTGGCCACAAACCTCGACACCTTACGATTGAATCGAGGGGCCATCAGGTCCACATCCGGCATGCCCCACCGCCGGCACAGAATGTGAAAAACCTCCGGGTGTAAGAACCACTCTTCCTGGTCCAGCGTCTGGCGACTCCGATAGTCCGCCTGCCAATTGTCTACGCTCGAATGTAGACGGCCGACAGAGACCACGAGGAGAGGCACAGTCTGATTGCCCGTATTTCCAGAACATCGATCGGTAAACGGGCTTTGTCCGGAGTCCAAAGCCCTTGGGCTGACAGGACTCCCCAGACTCCACCCCAGCCGTCAGGCTGGCATCCGTCGTGATCACCGTCCACTGGATGGAGAGTAGAGGTGCGCATCTTCACTGGCCTCACGATTCGATTCGATTACGATTATCAGGTCAACGATTCGATTCGATATCACGATGCATCACGATTACAGCGCAAGTGCGCATGGTTTTCACCAAAAAAAATTAAGCAGTCAGGAGAACTCCATTTTTTTTATTATATCTGTTCTTTTAAAAAAAAGACAACACTCCCTGCATGTAGCAAAGTCTAAACAAAGCAGACAACAACTTGTACATAGTACAGGAGATGGTCAGAGGCTGCAGACATAGTACAGGAGATGGTCAGAGAGAGCAGACCTAGTACAGGAGATGATCAGAGACTGCGGAAATGCTACAGATGATCAGCGACTGCGGACATGCTACAGGAGATGGTCAGAGAGAATGCGGACATGCTAAAGGAGATAGTCAGTGACTGCGGATATGCTACAGATGGTCAGTGACTGCGGACATGCTACAGGAGATGGTCAGAGAGACTGCGGACATGCTAAAGGAGATGGTCAGTGACTGCGGATATGCTACAGGAGATGGTCAGTGACTGCGGACATGCTACAGGAGATGGTCAGAGACACTGCAGACATGCTGCAGGAGATGGTCGGGTTACTGCGGACATGCTACAGAAGATAAAATGAAAGATACTAAATGAATTGGCCCCCCTTCTTAGTATCACTCTGCGCCATTGAAAAAAAACACAAAGATAAAAGCAATAAAATAATCCAGAATGCAATATGTAAACAATAGCAGCCGCTTAAAATCAGACGTAAATGGAATATAAAACAGTATTAAAAAACGTAAGTAAAAAGTTCAGAATAAAACTGCAGCAGCGCTACGAACAAATGTTCAAATGTGCGTCTTCTATATATTTTTCAATCATACAGGTAGTGTAGATAGTGAACGGTGGGTCTGGTAATAATTGATTCAAATCCTAGTTCCAGTGCTCCTTTTACCAAGTGTGTTTCACCATGTGGGGGGATTGAAGGTCCCCTAATGGGGATGCACTCACCAGATGTTAAATCAGTATGGGCATACAAAAGACATCCTCCTTTAGTGTGTCATGTCTTCTTATCCACAATCCTAGACCAAGGTACCGCTGGCATATATGAGGAAAAAGGACAATCTACATAGGGTAGTACTGTTTGAAAATTTATTGTAGTAGTAATCACCCAAGTGCTCCCTTACATATATGCGCACCACAAAGTTAAAATCAACAGGTATTAGTGAAATATGAGCGCTTCAGCGCTTGAGACTTGCCCCTGATGAGCGCCGCTGTGTAGTTCCTTTGGCACTTCCTGGTTCGGCAGGTCCTGGAGCGCATAAGCGTCACTTCCGGTTTGCTTGGTTTAGCTGGTCACGCCCTGACGTTTCGTCACTTCCTGACTTCTTCTGAGGGCGTGACCAGTCACCACAGCAACCGGATTTTATACACACCATGCTTCCGCCCACCTGTCGACGTGGGAGTGCTCTAACTGCGCCTGCGTCCGCGCGCATGCGCACTACAGCACCCACGTCCGTGCCCTATTGAGGGCGGAAGTCATACGTCACGTCTCTAGGCAGTTCCGACATGCACCGTTCTGATTGGCGCGTGCACCCGGTCTGCAGCCTGATAGGACAATGTGTGTTATCATAGCAAACAAGGAACATGGATGAGCGATTCTTTCAGTCAGAGCAAAATACTGAATAATAAACATTGAATAATAAACGTTGTTAATCCTGCCAGTGGACCCAAGTAGTTAAATACTATTGGTCCTCTGCAAAACACATCCCGCAATGATACTGGTGCAGCGGTCATAATGGACTACTAGTCACTGTTGTTGGTGTGGGACCTAATTTTACGGTACCCTGTATACATAGAACAGCTCAACCTGCTATACAATGGACCGACGTGCATTCAGATTTGCATCATTGAACAGTTGTCACGAGCCGGGCTGACGGCTAGTGGGGATACAGGAGGTGGATCCTCTGTACCAGAGAGGGAATGGCACGGGTCGTACTGAGGGACCGGTTCTAAGCAACTACCGGTTTTCACCAGAGCCCGCCGCAAAGCGGGATGGACTTGCTGCGGCGGTAGCAACCAGGTCGTGTCCTCCAGTAGCGACTCCACCTCTCTGGCGGCTGAGATAGGCGCGGTACAAAAGGACTAAGCAGAGGCAAGGTCAGACGTAGCAGAGGGTCAGGGCAGGCGGCAATGGTTCGTAGTCTGAGACAATAGCAGCAGGTCAGATACACAGGCAAGGCAACTCACAAAACGCTTCCACAGGGTACTAAGACAACAAGATCCGGCAAGGACAGGAAGGGGAAGTGGGTTTATATCAGATTTGGGTGTGCACACAGTAATTGGGCCAGGCACCAATCAATGGTGCGCTGGCCCTTTAAATCTCAGAAGGCCGGCGCGCACACGCCCTAGAGCGCAGTGGGGCCGCGCGCGCCGGGAAGGAGCAGGAGGGGGATGATGAGTAGGATGGGATGCGATCCGCGGACGGAGATGTGCCGCCGCGTGGATCGCATCCCCGCCGGTAACAGAGCAGCGCCCACGACCAGGGGGGCTGACCGGAGCGCTGCAGGGGGACCGACGCCGCGAGCGCTCCGGGAAGGATGGGACACCCGGAGCGCTCGGCATTACAGTACCCCCCCCTTAGGTCTCCCCCTTTTCTTGGAACCCAAGAATCTATGGATGAGCTCCTTGTCTAAAATGTTGGTATCAGGCTCCCAGGATCTCTCTTCAGGACCACAGTTCTCCCAATCAATTAAAAAAAATATTTTACCTTTATGATCTTGGAGGCGAGGATTTCTTTCACCGAGAAGACATCGGAAGAACCAGAGACAGGAGCAGGAGCAGTGACCTTGGGGGAAAATCGGTTAAGAATGAGGGGTTTGAGAAGAGACACATGAAAAGAATTGGGGATACGAAGAGAAGGAGGAAGATGGAGTTTGTAAGAGACAGAATTGATTTGGTTTTTGATTTTAAAAGGTCCGAGGTAACGAGGGCCCAGCTTGTAGCTAGGTACCCGAAACCGAACATATTTGGAGGAGAGCCACACTTTGTCACCAGGGACATAGACAGGAGGAATTCTTCTTTTTTTATCTGCATGTCTCTTCATGCGGGCAGAGGCCAGTGATAGCGACTTTTGAGTCTCTTTCCAGATAGAGGTGAAGTCTTGAGTTAATTCATCCACGGCAGGAACTCCAGAAGAAGTGGGGATGGGGAGGGAGGGCAATGGGTGACGGCCGTAGACCACTAAGAAAGGTGATTTGGAGGACGATTCAGAGTTCTTGAAATTGTATGAGAATTCTGCCCAGGGCAATAGGTCGACCCAATCGTCTTGACGGGTGGAGACAAAATGTCGTAAGTAGTCACCAAGGACCTGGTTAACTCTCTCCATCTGTCCATTGGATTGCGGGTGATAAGCGGAAGAAAAATTCAACTTAATCTTTAGTTGAGTACAGAGAGCTCTCCAAAATTTTGAGATGAATTGAACGCCTCTATCAGAGACGATATGTGAGGGTAGCCCATGGAGACGGAAAGTTTGAAGAAAAAAATGCTTCGCCAACTGAGGTGCAGTAGGCAGACCAGGAAGCGGGACAAAATGAGCCATTTTCGAAAAGCGGTCAACGACCACCCAGATGACAGTGTTACTATGAGACAAAGGAAGGTCCGTGATTAAATCCATGGCAATGTGGGACCATGGTTGTTCAGGCACAGGTAGAGGAAGGAGAAGGCCTGCAGGCTTCTGGCGTGGAGTCTTGTCACGTGCACAGATAGTGCAGGCCCGTACAAAGTCAGTCATATCTTTTTCCTGGGTAGGCCACCAATAGTGTCTGGTCATCAATTGTATGGATTTTTTGATCCCAGCGTGACCGGCTAGATGGGAGGAATGGCCCCACCTGAGTATCTGGAGACGAAGGCATGGAGGGACGAAAGTTTTTCCTGGAGGAACTGGCACCAGAGAAGCAGGAGCAGAGGAAATCAGACACTCAGGGGGTACGATGTGTTGAGGGGGAGTCCCGGTCTCAGAGGCATCGGAGGAACGGGACAAGGCATCAGCCCTGACATTCTTGTCTGCGGGACGAAAATGGATCTGGAAATTGAACCGGGCAAAGAACAATGACCACCTGGCCTGGCGAGGATTTAAGCGCTGAGCGGACTGAAGGCAGGACAAATTTTTATGGTCAGTGTAGATGGAGATAGGGTGAAGGGATCCTTCCAGGAGATGTCTCCACTCTTCTAATGCCAGCTTGATGGCCAACAGTTCACGGTCACCTATGGAATAGTTTTTTTCAGGAGGGGAGAAGGTTTTAGAGAAAAAAACACACGTGACGTTTCCTCCTTTAGCGTTTTTTTGAAGAAGAACAGCTCCGGCTCCTACCGAGGAGGCGTCAACTTCAAGGAAGAACGGCTTTATGGGGTCTGGTCGAGACAGGACAGGTGCAGAGGAGAAGGCGGTCTTAAGGCGAGTAAAGGCTTATTCCGCTTGAGGCGTCCAGGACCTTGGATTCGCGTTTTTCTTAGTCAGTGCCCCTATAGGAGCAACGATGGTGGAGAAGTGGGGTATGAACTGACGATAGTAGTTGGCGAATCCAAGGAAGCGTTGGATAGCACGGAGTCCAGGGGGGCGTGGCCAATCCAAGACTGCGGAGAGATTGCCATTTGAAGGCCTTGTCCTGAGACCAGATAACCTAGGAAAGGAAGGCTGCTGCGCTCAAAAAGGCATTTTTCAAATTTAGCGTAAAGATGATTTACGCGGAGGCGCTGGAGCACTTGACGGACATGGAGTCGATGTTCCTCAAGGTTGGTAGAGAAGATTAGGATGTCGTCAAGATAGACAACCACACAGGTATACAGTACGTCCCGAAAGATTTCATTGACAAAATCCTGAAAGACTGCAGGAGCGTTGCAAATTCCAAATGGCATGACGAGATATTCAAAGTGACCATCTCTGGTGTTAAATGCGGTTTTCCATTCATCTCCTTCACGGATTCTGATGAGGTTATAAGCGCCCCTGAGGTCCAATTTCGAAAAAACTTTTGCTCCGCGCAGACGGTCAAAGAGCTCCGAGATGAGAGGGTAGCGATTTTTAATAGTGATTTTATTGAGACCACGATAGTCTATGCAAGGGCGTAGTGATCCGTCCTTCTTGGCAACGAAGAAGAACCCCGCTCCGGCTGGAGAAGATGATTTCCTAATAAAACCTCTCTTGAGGTTTTCCTGTATGTAATCAGTCATGGCCTTGGTTTCAGGAGAGGAGAGAGGGTAAATTCTGCCACGGGGTGGTGTAGTACCTGGGAGCATGTCAATGGGGCAGTCGTAGGGTCTATGTGGTGGTAAGACCTCCGCCTGTTTTTTGCAAAAGACATCAGAAAAGTCCTGTTAGGCCTTGGGAAGGCCGGGCAAAGGAGTAGCGATGGGAACTTGACTGGTGGGTACAGACTTAAGACAATGCTTGTGGCAGGAGTAGCCCCAGGATTTGATGTCCCCAGTGGTCCAGTCGAGGGTAGGAGAATGGCGCTGGAGCCAGGGTAGGCCAAGAAGGATGTCAGAAGTACAGTTCGGCAAAACAAAGAATTCAATTTTTTCTTGGTGAAGAACACCAACGGACATGAGCAGGGGTTCGGTGCGGTAACGCACGGTACAATCCAGATTCTCTCCATTTACAGAGGAAATGAAGAAGGGTTTGATGAGACGGATAACAGGAACGTTGAACCTGTTGATGAAAGAGGCTTCAATAAAGTTTCCTGCAGAACCAGAGTCCAGGAAGGCCACCGCAGAGAAGGGGGAGCCAGCAGAAGGGGAAATCCGCACAGGAATAGTCAGACGTGGAGAGGAAGAATTCACACCTAGTAACGCCTCTCCCACGTTCACTAGGTGCGGGCGTTTCCCTGACGTAGAGGACGAATAGGGCAGTCCTTTAGGAAATGTTCAGAGCTCGCACAATAAAGGCATAAGTTCTCATTCCTACGGCGAGTCCTCTCTTGTGGGGTCAGGCGAGGTCGGTCCACCTGCATGGCCTCCTCGACGGAAGGCATAGTATCAGGATGCGTTGGATTCAGGAAGAGAGGAGCCAGGCGTGGATACCGCCTGGTGCGAACAAGATCTTTCTCCTGGCGAAGCTCTTGGCGTCTTTCAACGTAGCGTATGTCAATGCGGGTAGCTAAGTGGATGAGCTCCGTCAGGGAGGAGGGTATCTCTCGTGCAGCCAGACAATCCTTGATGTGGCTGGATAAACCTTTCTTGAAGGTCGCGCCGAGAGCCTCATTATTCCAGGCTAGCTCTGAGGCCAGTGTGCGGAACTGTATGGCATATTCGCCCACAGAGGAGTTTCCTTGGACAAGGTTAAGCAGGGCGGTTTCAGCGGATGAGGCTCGGGCTGGTTCCTCAAAAACGCTATGAACCTCAGCAAGGAAGGACTGAACGGTGGCTGTAGCAGGGTCATTGCGGTCCCAGAGTGGCGTGGCCCCGGCCAAGACCTTCCCAGACAACAGACAGACCACGAATGCCACCTTAGACCGTTCTGTGGAAAACTGGTCTGACATCATCTCAAGATGCAGGGAACATTGGGACAAGAATCCCTGGCACATCCTAGGATCCCCGTCAAATTTCTCCGGAAGAGACAAGCGGATCTTCGAGGTAGTAGCGGCAGCTCGGAGAGGGGAAGATGCTGGAGCTTGTGGCAGCAGACGCTGCTGGATCATGGCGGTCAACTGCGACGGCTGCTGTCCTTGTTGGGCAATCAATTGCGACTGCTGGGCAACCACGGTAGTGAGATCAGCGAGACTAGGCAGCGGCACGTCAGCGGGATCCATGGCCGGATCTACTGTCACGAGCCGGGCTGACGGCTAGTGGGGATACAGGAGGTGGATCCTCTGTACCAGAGAGGGAATGGCACGGGTCGTACTGAGGGACCGGTTCTAAGCAACTACCGGTTTTCACCAGAGCCCGCCGCAAAGCGGGATGGACTTGCTGCGGCCGTAGCAACCAGGTCGTGTCCTCCAGTAGCGACTCCACCTCTCTGGCGGCTGAGATAGGCGCGGTACAAAAGGACTAGGCAGAGGCAAGGTCAGACGTAGCAGAGGGTCAGGGCAGGCGGCAATGGTTCGTAGTCTGAGACAATGGCAGCAGGTCAGATACACAGGCAAGGCAACTCACAAAACGCTTCCACAGGGTCCTAAGACAACAAGATCCGGCAAGGACAGGAACAGGAAGTGGGTTTATATCAGATTTGGGTGTGCACACAGTAATTGGGCCAGGCACCAATCAATGGTGCGCTGGCCCTTTAAATCTCAGAAGGCCGGCGCGCGTGCGCCCTAGAGCGCAGCTGGGCCGCTCGCGCCGGGAAGGAGCAGGAGGGGGATGGTGAGTAGGATGCGATCCGCGGATGGAGATGTGCCGCCGCGTGGATCGCATACCCGCCGGTAACAGAGCAGCGACCACGGCCAGGGGGGCTGACCAGAGCGCTGCAGGGGGACCGACGCCGCGAGCGCTCCGGGAAGGATGGGACACCCGGAGCGCTCGGCGTTACAACAGTGTTTTTGAAGCACTTCTACAACGTAGTTTTTGCTGGACGCCTGTGGACCTTTATGGATGAAAGTGTGTGAACAATATATATATGCAATCAATACAACATAGTATCTATAAATATGGACGGCACCATCCAAAAATAGACAACCTCTATGTCTAATGCTGTTTAAAATATGCATAAAGTATTCCGTAAAAAATTCCATAAAAAATTCATAAAATTACCATAAAATTACACCGTAAAATATCGTTTCACCGTGAAATAACACCGTATAATATCCTAAAAACCCCTAGATCAATCTAATATAATTTGTTAAAAAATATATAAATATATATATTGTGAGGGGGTTAGCTCGGCAGCGGGTGTGTGTGACCCCCGGGATGGGCTCCCCACACAAAAACAGGCCCAGCAAACGGAGGTTGTGGTTTTCAAAATCAAAAAAAAAGGTGCGGTTTATTTTCTATTTACAGTGACAAAACACAGCAAAGCCAAAAGAAACATATAAACAAAATAAATCCTGGTCAACTTGACCTCTGACTAAACATACAGGTTTCCTAACTAACAACTGGGATCAGCCTAGTGCTGTCCTAGTCCCTAAGTCCCTGGTTTTAAATGTCCAAGCAAATAGCCACACAGGCTTTTTCTCACCGCACAGGGGTTCACTCTCCCTAGACAGTCCACACAGGTCTGGTTCCAGGCATGAGCTAACATCTAATGAAGCTGGGAGTTCTTATAGAGGCCTAAATGAGCTGACAAGCTTCAGCTGGCCTCATCAACTCCCTGCCTGCACGACGCCCAGCCCTCTCCCTAGAGGTATGAGTCATCCATGAGCCCACTAGCCTTAGCTGGGCTTATACAACTCTCCACCTAGTTGTATAAGTCGGCGTAAAGCCTGAATCTGGGCGAAATATATCTACCCCCCTGGATGCAACCAGGTGACTTTACCTTCCTGCTGTCACATACCCCCCCCTCTTGTTTTAACCTCGGGGTTGGAACACCAGCAATCAGGCATTCATGTACTCGAGACAAAGCATCCACATTCCCCATTTGAACGCCAGGGCGATGCTTTACTGTGAAGTTGAATTCCTGGAGGGCCAGGAACCACCTATTCACTCTTCTATTTGTTTCCTTGTTTTGAGCCATCCACTTTAACGGAGCGTGATCCGTAACCATGTCAAAGTGCCTACCTAGCAGGTAGTACCGAAGGGAATCTAGAGCCCACTTCACCGCTAAACACTCCTTTTCAACGGTGGCGTAATTTACCTCATGGGACTTCAACTTCCTGCTGAGGTAAATGACTGGGTGCTCTTCCCCGTTCCAGACCTGGGACAATACTGCTCCTAACCCCACATCTGACGCATCACTTTGTACGACAAAGTCTTTAGAGAAGTCGGATGAGTACAACACTGGCTGGCTACATAAGGCTTGTTTCAAGAATTGGAATGCTGCCTCAGCCTCGGGGGTCCATTTAATCATGACCGACCCTTTCCCCTTCGTTAGGTTGGTTAGGGGCACAGCCTTAGAAGCAAAGTGGGGAATGAATCGCCGATAATACCCAGCGATTCCCAGAAAGGCTCGTACCTGCTTCTTGCTGTTGGGACGTGGCCAACTCTGGATGGCCTCGACTTTGTTGAGTTGGGGTTTTATTACTCCCCTCCCAATGGTGTACCCAAGATATTTGGCCTCCTCCTGCCCAATGGTACACTTCTTGGGGTTAGCCGTAAACCCCGCTTCCCGAACAGAGTCCAGGACTGCTTGCACTTTTGGCAGATGTGAGGCCCAATCTGTGCTATGGACAATTACGTCATCCAGGTAAGCCGCAGCATACTTCCGATGGGGCCTCAGCATCTGGTCCATTTTCCGCTGGAATGTGGCCGGCGCATTCTGTAACCCGAACGGCATTCTTTTATATTGGAACGCCCCGTCTGGGGTTACAAATGCGGTTTTCTCTTTGGCCAATTTGGCCAGGGGGATTTGCCAATACCCTTTTGTGAGGTCAAGAGTCGTCATGTATCGGGCTGTTCCCAGCCGGTCGATCAACTCATCTATACGTGGCATGGGGTAGGTGTCAAATTTTGTAACTTTGTTCAACTGACGAAAATCGTTACAAAATCGCCAGCTCCCATCCGGTTTAGGCACCAACACAATGGGACTAGACCAATCACTTTGGGACTCCTCTATCACCCCTAAGTTCAGCATTTTCTGTACTATCTCCCGTATTGCCTCCCGTCGGGCCTCTGGGATCCGATAGGGTTTTAACTTCACCCTTTCACCGGGCGGGATAATGATGTCATGCTCTACCCCAAATGTTTGTCCCGGCAGCTCAGAGAATACCTCCTTGTTGCGAAGCACAAACTCCTTAACCTCCTGTTGTTGGGGTTGTGACAAGGTGGCTGCTATTCCAACCTCAGGAATCACGCAACCAGTTTGAGCTGGTGACCAAGTGTCTGCGACTAGGGACTCTCTATCCCTCCAGGCTTTCAACAGATTAACGTGATAGATCTGTTCGGGCTTTCGCCTTCCTGGTTGTCTGACCTTGTAATTCACTTCACTCACTTTTTCCATTATCTCGTAGGGGCCTTGCCATTTGGCAAGGAATTTACTTTCAACCGTAGGGACAAGTACCAGTATCCTATCCCCCGGGGAAAAGGTACGGGTCTTGGCTCCATGGTTGTACACTCTCTGCTGTGCTAACTGCGCTTGGGCCAAATGTTCCTTCACGATGGGCATTACCTGTGCAATTCGGTCTTGCATCAGGGCGACATGCTCAATCACACTCCTGTGGGGAGAACTCTCACTTTCCCAAGTTTCCTTGGCAATATCCAACAGCCCTCTTGGGTGTCTCCCATACAGTAACTCAAAGGGGGAGAATCCCGTAGAGGATTGGGGCACCTCCCTAATAGCAAACATCAGATAAGGAAGTAGACAGTCCCAATCCTTTCCATCTCTATCCACCACTTTCTTCAACATTTGTTTTAGGGTTTTGTTGAATCTTTCAACCAGCCCATCGGTTTGGGGGTGATACACAGATGTACGTAATTGCGTCACTTTGAACAATTTACACAGCTCCTTCATAACCCGGGACATAAAGGGTGTACCTTGGTCCGTAAGCAGTTCTTTACAAATACCCACCCGGCTAAACACAAGAGATAGCTCTTTGGCTATGGTTTTGGCCGAGGTATTTCGGAGAGGGATCGCTTCTGGATAACGGGTGGCATAGTCCATTATAACTAATATGTACTGGTGCCCCAAAGCGGACTTGATTATAGGACCTACCAAATCCATGGCGATCCTCTCAAACGGGACCTCAATGATGGGTAGAGGGACCAGCGGGCTACGGAAATGTGGCATCGGGGCCGACCTCTGACACACAGGGCAGGAGGAACAATAATTTTCTATGTCCTTCATCACCCCCGGCCAATAGAATCTCTGTAATACCCTCTCTCGGGTTTTCTCTGTCCCCAGATGACCTCCAAGAATGTGCCCATGGGCCAACTCCAACACCAACTTCCTGTAAGGTTTGGGCACCACAAGCTGCTCAACGGTTTCTTCTGCCCTTTTTGCCGCCCGATACAGTAGGTCCTTCTCTACGCTGAAGTATGGGTAAGTGCAGGTATTATCTGGGTTCACTAACTCGCCATCTATTTTCACTACGTTTTCCCGTGCCTTTATTAGGGCGGGGTCTTTCAACTGTTCTGTGGCAAAGTTTTCCCTGTGAACCTCAAGATCAGAAAACTCCACAGACGGTAGGTTTTCGTCTGAGGAGGTGGGCTCCTCTCCAGTTTCTTGAGTCTCCCCTGCCAATACTGATAAGGGAAATTCCGGAGAGTCCTCACCACTCTCAGGGGAGTTCTGGCTATCACATTCCTGGTACATAGGGGCACCAGTGGGGGGCTCAGGATCATCCCACAGTTCCCAGAACTTCGGAAAATCCCTTCCCACAATGGCGTCATACGGTAACTGAGATACTAAGCCCACTGGATGAGAGAGGGTACCTTTGGGGGTCTCGAAACACACTGTAGTCACTGGATACTCTCGGGTGTCCCCATGCACACAAATAACAGCTACCTTGCTATTCCCAGAGACCTCTGTTTTAACTAACTCAGCCTTTATCAGGGTCACAAGGCTACCTGAATCCAGCAATACCACAACATTTCTACCATTAACACACATTTTGCATAAATGTTTCTCAATTCCTCGAATGGCAGTGCATGCGAATGTCGCACACAGCGACTGACGTCTGCCCGTCAGAAAGTCACACTGCATGGGTTCCTCCACAACCGGGCAATTGGCTGCAATATGTCCCGCTTGCCGGCAGCGGTAGCAAACGATCCTTCTTGCCGCCTCTTGAGCCGCTGATTTCCCAGGCTGTTCTCGCAAAAACTTGGGGTAGAGCTCCCACCCTCTCACTCTCTCCACCCTTACCCCTTGGAATCCTCTTATCCGCCCCTGGGGATGGTCTGGTCTTAGGGTGGAAAGTCCGAGTGTCTCTGGAAGAGGCCGTCAGGTTCTCTGTAGCCAAGTATTTCTCCACACGATCCACAAGACCATCGGCCGTCTCTGGGTCTCCATGGCTTACCCAGTTTTGGATGGCAGTAGGAAGAGCTCTCAAAAACCGATCCATTACAACACGTTCCACAATCTTTGGTGCGGACAAAGTCTCTGGCTGTAGCCACTTTCTGCTCAGGTGAATGAGATCATACATTTGAGACCTGGGGGGTTTTCCAAGCTGGAAAGTCCAGTTATGCACACGCTGAGCCCGGACAGCCTGGGTGACACCCAGCCTTGCCAATATCTCAGCTTTTAGCATCACATAGTCTTTTGCTTGGTCAGGCTCTAGGTCATAGTAAGCCTTCTGCGATTCACCAGTTAACAGAGGAGCCACCAGTCCAGCCCACTGCTCCTCAGGCCACTTTTCTCTTTCAGCAGTCCTTTCAAATGTGGTCAAAAATACCTCTGGATCATCCTCTCCAGTCATTTTTGTCAATAAACGACTCACCCCAAAGGACGCGGTATTAGTGGGACGGCTTTCCTCACTGGTCTGCGGACGTTGCTGCATTACTGCTTCCATTTGTTGTAGTCTCTGCTCTTGCTTCTGTAACAGGTCTATGAAGCGGGCCTCAGATTGCTGCTGGGCTTGTTGCTGAGCTTCCAGACTCTGTTGGTGAGCTTGCTGCTGGGCTGCAAGGCTCTGTTGATGAGCTTGCTGCTGGGCTGCGAAGTTCTGTTGTTGAGCTGCAAGGCTCTTTTGCAAACCTGCATTTGTCTGCTGTTGATTGGCATTTGCTAGAGCCAGCTGCTTCAGTATCTCCTCCATGCTGGCTTAAAAAAAACTGCCCGCATTCTCCACCAACTGTGAGGGGGTTAGCTCGGCAGCGGGTGTGTGTGACCCCCGGGATGGGCTCCCCACACAAAAACAGGCCCAGCAAACGGAGGTTGTGGTTTTCAAAATCAAAAAAAAAGGTGCGGTTTATTTTCTATTTACAGTGACAAAACACAGCAAAGCCAAAAGAAACACATAAACAAAATAAATCCTGGTCAACTTGACCTCTGACTAAACATACAGGTTTCCTAACTAACAACTGGGATCAGCCTAGTGCT
Source organism: Rana muscosa (assembly GCA_029206835.1). Taxonomy (NCBI): domain Eukaryota; kingdom Metazoa; phylum Chordata; class Amphibia; order Anura; family Ranidae; genus Rana; species Rana muscosa. Next base: position 1,029,237,110 of record CM055117.1, read on the forward strand.
GTCCTAGTCCCTAAGTCCCTGGTTTTAAATGTCCAAGCAAATAGCCACACAGGCTTTTTCTCACCGCACAGGGGTTCACTCTCCCTAGACAGTCCACACAGGTCTGGTTCCAGGCATGAGCTAACATCTAATGAAGCTGGGAGTTCTTATAGAGGCCTAAATGAGCTGACAAGCTTCAGCTGGCCTCATCAACTCCCTGCCTGCACGACGCCCAGCCCTCTCCCTAGAGGTATGAGTCATCCATGAGCCCACTAGCCTTAGCTGGGCTTATACAACTCTCCACCTAGTTGTATAAGTCGGCGTAAAGCCTGAATCTGGGCGAAATATATCTACCCCCCTGGATGCAACCAGGTGACTTTACCTTCCTGCTGTCACAATATATATATATATATATATATATATATATATATATATATATATATGCACGTATATACACACATACGCAGATGATCTACCCTGGATCAAACAATCCCTTGTCACTTAAATGTATTACTCCAATGCATTTAATATTGATGTTCTTGAATAGAACCTAATGGGAAAATCATTGTTGGTAATATCTGCACGATGCACCTATAAAAGTAATAATCGGTCTCTGCTTAATGATTGGTCCCCAAAGGACAATCTATAAATAATAATCTTATACATGATGGACTATTCCGGGAGGGGTGCTAATGCTGGAGCTGGTGGGGGTTCTTCCATTCAACTCATTAAGAGTTGCTTATAAAGCAGTTGATGTCCAGCTCTACGTTGAGTCCTTTAGGTACCAAAGCATCTGTTAAAAAAATCCATTTAGTTTCTTTCTTGGATAGCTCCCGTACTTTATGTGAGCCCCTCCAATTATTCTCCAGACATTCTATGCCCCAGAATTGCAGTCCTGAGGCAACATGATTGTGTTTAAGCTTAAAATGTAGCGACACATTGTGGTCTTTATACCCGATCTGAATATTGTGAATGTGTTCTGCTATTCTTATTCTTAGGAGTCTCTTGGTGCGTCCTATGTAGAGGAGACCACAAGGACATTTCAGAGCATATACTACAAAGCTAATATTACAAGTAATGAACTGTTCAATATTGAATTGTTGATGATTGAAAGGAGAAACAAAACTCTCTAGACCTCTTATTGGTTGTGCCACTTCCCTACACGCTTTACACCTCCTACATGAAAAAAAGCCATTTTGATTCCAAAATGTTGGAAGTTTGCTCGGAGGGTCTAGGATTTTTTTCACTATTCGATCCCCATAATTAGGAGCTTTTCGATATATAAACTGTGGTTTCAAGGGTAGGACTGGGCCCAATTTCTTGTCCAATAGTAGTATGTGCCAGTGTTCATTGAAAATTGGCTCTACTTCCTTGTACTGAGTGTGGAATTGTGAAATAAACCCCCATTCCTTTGAGTTGGTTCCGCTCATTTCTGGTTTGGGTTTTGTTTCCAAGCATGTTTCTCTTGGTATTAATGCCACTTCTTCCACAATTTTTTGCAGGGCTTTAGGGGCATATCCTTTTGCCGTAAATCTGTCAGTCAGGATTCTTGCTTGTGCGAGGAAGTTGTCATTGTCTGAACAATTCCGTTTCACTCGCATAATTTGACCTTTTGGTATGTTTCTCAGCCATTGTGGGTGATGACCACTCGTGGTTGGGAGATAACTATTTCTGTCTGTATGTTTAAAAAAGACCTTGGTTCCGAACTTCAAGTTTTGGCGATATACCGTGACATCCAGGAAGTTTATCGTGTCTCTGTGCCATTCTGAGGTTAATCTGATGTTATTCACATTGATGTTTAAAACCTTTAAAAACTCCTGCAAAGATTCTACTGTACCAGCCCAAATTAAAAACAGATCATCTATAAAACGTTTATAAAAAATAAGCTCAGCTCTTCTGTCTTTAAAAATCACTTTGTCCTCCCACTCCGCCATAAAAAGATTTGCGATACTGGGGGCAAATTTAGCCCCCATTGCAACGCCCCTTTGTTGTAAATAAAATTTATTGGCGTACCAAAAGTAGTTGTGCGAGAGACAAAAGTCAAGGGCATGGCCAATGAACACTTTTTGATTGTGAGGTAGATCTTCTTTTACTCAAAGCCCAATTCAGGGCTAATAAGGCGTCCTCATGTTGAATGATGGAGTAAAGAGAGGCTACATCTTGTGTTACTAGTAGAATATCTTCATCTTCAGTTATTGTGACAGTTTGTAGGCAATTGAGAAAGTCCTTGGTGTCCTTCAGGTACGCTTTTGTGGTTGTCACGCTTTTTTGTAGAAAGGTGTCTAGATATTGTCCAATTCTTGATGCGATAGAATCTATACTATTTACAATGGGCCTAGGCGGTGGATTGATGGAGTCTTTGTGAATTTTAGGTAGCGTGTAAATCGTTGGGATTTTACTACTGGCTGGTACCAGATACTGCCTTTCTTTATCTGTTAGTACTCCTGATTTGGTGCCCATTCCCACCAGTGTTGTTAACTGGTTCCTATAGGCTTGTGTTGGGTCACCATCCAAGGCCTTGTAGGTGATTTGATCTGCTAGCATCTCTGTGATTTGCGCATGGTACACATCCTTGGGTAATATAACAACAACTCCTCCTTTATCGGCTGGTCTGATGATAATATATTTTCTTTTTTCTAATGCATCTATCCCCTCTTGGATGTGTTTCAAGCTTGTGTTCTTATTGGGTACCAATCGGTTCAGGTCACGTATAATTAAACCCTTAAAAACTTCAACCTGATGGTTGGGATTATTGAGAGGATTGAACGGGGATTTATTTTTCAATCCACTGTTTACAATGCCCTGAGGGTTCATGTGTGGGATTGTATTTTGGTTGCCCAGCCCTACAAAGTGTTTTTTTTTATATTTAGATTTCTCATGTATTTATGTACATCAATGTACACATTAAATTTATTCACTGGCTGCTTCATTCCGCATTTGAGGCCCATATTGAGGATATTAATCTCTTTATGTGACAGCTCTACTGGACTTAAATTAAATATACCGTTAGTTAGTGGTTTCTCATTCTTTTTCTGGACCTTCCTTCCGGCCCTACATCCTCTGGTTCTGTGTTCCTTTGCTCTGTATAGTGGTTTTGCTCTCTGATCCATTGATTCTGAGATTGCGGATCTCTCCAATCTTGATTTCTTAAATGTGCTGGAGGGTATTGTGGTTTCCCTCTCTGTGGTGGGTAGCCTCGTCCTCTTTGCTGTCCTCTCCCTCCTCGCCCTAAAAAAGGACGTGGTGCTGGAAATGTGTTGTGCTGTTCCAGGGGTTGAAACCTATTTTGTGTTGGTGCTTGATATGGTGTATAAGGACGATTGTTATTCTGTTGGTTATTCACATGATTGTTCTTCCCACCTCTTCCTTTTGGTTTCGCCTTTTTACTTGGAATTGGGGTGGAGAAGTTTGTGGGTGAATTGAATTCAATTTCGTCGTCACTTATAAAACCTTGCACTCTGTCCATTAGTGTGGTTATTGCTTGATTGATCAGGGGTTCGGTTGATCGGGGTTTTTCGATTAGGTTTATATCTTCTGGCAATGTCTGTTGCCAGGTATATATGTTATTGGTCTTGAAGTCTCCCATGTCTCTGTGATATTTCTTTATTTTCTTTTTGTGGGTGTCTTTATCCACTTTCTCCAATCTTCTATTGGTTCTAGCGTTAAAATCGATCATGGGTTGGGTGTCTTTGATGGGGTCTAGTTGTTGTTGTAGTGCATTAATTTTAGTCTCCAAAATGGTCATTTTTCTTTTCTTTCTCTGTAGGATCAGTTCTTGCAACTTGTAGCCTACCCCATTAAAAAAATCAAACCATTCCCTAATGGAGCCTATTGCAGAGGACCAATAGTATTTAACTACTCGGGTCCACTGGCAGGATTAACAACGTTTATTATTCAATGTTTATTATTCAGTATTTTGCTCTGACTGAAAGAATTGCTCATCCATGTTCCTTGTTTGCTATGATAACACACATTGTCCTATCAGGCTGCAGACCGGGTGCACGCGCCAATCAGAACGGTGCATGTCGGAACTGCCTAGAGGCGTGACGTATGACTTCCGCCCTCAATAGGGCACGGACGTGGGTGCTGTAGTGTGCATGCGCGTGGACGCAGGCGCAGTTAGAGCACTCCCACGTCGACAGGTGGGCGGAAGCATGGTGTGTATAAAATCCGGTTGCTGTGGTGACTGGTCACGCCCTCAGAAGAAGTCAGGAAGTGATGAAACGTCAGGGCGTGACCAGCTAAACCAAGCAAACCGGAAGTGACGCTTATGCGCTCCAGGACCTGCCGAACCAGGAAGTGCCAAAGGAACTACACAGCGGCGCTCATCAGGGGCAAGTCTCAAGCGCTGAAGCGTTCATATTTCACTAATACCTGTTGATTTTAACTTTGTGGTACGCATATATGTAAGGGGGCACTTGGGGATTACTACTACAATAAATTTTCAAACAGTACTACCCTATGTAGATTGTCCTTTTTCCTCATATATGCCAGCGGTACCTTGGTCTAGGATTGTGGATAAGAAGACATGACACACTAAAGGAGGATGTCTTTTGTATGCCCATACTGATTTAACATCTGGTGAGTGCATCCCCATTAGGGGACCTTCAATCCCCCCACGTGGTGAAACACACTTGGTAAAAGGAGCACTGGAACTAGGATTTGAATCAATTATTACCAGACCCACCGTTCACTATCTACACTACCTGTATGATTGAAAAATATATAGAAGACGCACATTTGAACATTTGTTCGTAGCGCTGCTGCAGTTTTATTCTGAACTTTTTACATAAGTTTTTTATTACTGTTTTATATTCCATTTACGTCTGATTTTAAGCGGCTGCTATTGTTTACATATTGCATTCTGGATTATTTTATTGCTTTTATCTTTGTGGATTTTTTCAATAGCGCAGAGTGATACTAAGAAGGGGGGCCAATTCATTTAGTATCTTTCATTTTATTCATACAATTTTACTACTCCGCAGCTATGGATGCTCTGAGATTTATAAGCAATAGAATTATTAATATAGATGCCATTTTTTCTGCTAGTGAACCCACCACTACACAAGTGAACTATAATGGGGCCATGTCAATGTTGGGGAACATTTTAGAAAAACAAGTTAGGACATGGTGGGATATCTGCACCTTAGAGCAATATATAAAAGAGAGAATAATCATACGTAGCCTCAGGTGGGAAGTAGTACCCCAGGATGGGCTCGATGATCCAGGCTCCATTAGGGAATGGTTTGATTTTTTTAATGGGGTAGGCTACAAGTTGCAAGAACTGATCCTACAGAGAAAGAAAAGAAAAATGACCATTTTGAAGACTAAAATTAATGCACTACAACAACAACTAGACCCCATCAAAGACACCCAACCCATGATCGATTTTAACGCTAGAACCAATAGAAGATTGGAGAAAGTGGATAAAGACACCCACAAAAAGAAAATAAAGAAATATCACAGAGACATGGGAGACTTCAAGACCAATAACATATATACCTGGCAACAGACATTGCCAGAAGATATAAACCTAATCGAAAAACCCCGATCAACCGAACCCCTGATCAATCAAGCAATAACCACACTAATGGACAGAGTGCAAGGTTTTATAAGTGACAACGAAATTGAATTCAATTCACCCACAAACTTCTCCACCCCAATTCCAAGTAAAAAGGTGAAACCAAAAGGAAGAGGTGGGAAGAACAATCATGTGAATAACCAACAGTATAACAATCGTCCTTATACACCATATCAAGCACCAACACAAAATAGGTTTCAACCCCTGGAACAGCACAACAATTTTCCAGCACCACGTCCTGTTTAGGGCGAGGAGGGAGAGGACAGCAAAGAGGACGAGGCTACCCACCACAGAGAGGGAAACCACAATACCCTCCAGCACATTTAAGAAATCAAGATTGGAGAGATCCGCAATCTCAGAATCAATGGATCAGAGAGCAAAACCACTATACAGAGCAAAGGAACACAGAACCAGAGGATGTAGGGCCGGAAGGAAGGTCCAGAAAAAGAATGAGAAACCACTAACTAACGGTATATTTAATTTAAGTCCAGTAGAGCTGTCACATAAAGAGATTAATATCCTCAATATGGGCCTCAAATGCGGAATGAAGCAGCCAGTGAATAAATTTAATGTGTACATTGATGTACATAAATACATGAGAAAGCTAAATATAAAAAAACACTTTGTAGGGCTGGGCAACCAAAATACGATCACACACATGAACCCTCAGGGCATTGTAAACAGTGGATTGAAAAATAAATCCCTGTTCAATCCTCTCAATAATCCCAACCATCAGGTTGAAGTTTTCAAGGGTTTAATTATACGTGACCAGAACCGATTGGTACCCAATAAGAACACAAGCTTGAAACACATCCAAGAGGGGATAGATGCATTAGAAAAAAGAAAATATATTATCATCAGACCAGCCGATAAAGGAGGAGGAGTTGTTATATTACCCAAGGATGTGTACCATGCGCAAATCACAGAGATGCTAGCAGATCAAATCACCTACAAGGCCTTGGATGGTGACCCAACACAAGCCTATAGGAACCAGTTAACAACACTGGTGGGAATGGGCACCAAATCAGGAGTACTAACAGATAAAGAAAGGCAGTATCTGGTACCAGCCAGTAGTAAAATCCCAACGATTTACACGCTACCTAAAATTCACAAAGACTCCATCAATCCACCGCCTAGGCCCATTGTAAATAGTATAGATTCTATCGCATCAAGAATTGGACAATATCTAGACACCTTTCTACAAAAAAGCGTGACAACCACAAAAGCGTACCTGAAGGACACCAAGGACTTTCTCAATTGCCTACAAACTGTCACAATAACTGAAGATCAAGATATCCTACTAGTAACACAAGATGTAGCCTCTCTTTACTCCATCATTCAACATGAGGACGCCTTATTAGCTCTGAATTGGGCTTTGAGTAAAAGAGAAGATCTACCTCACAATCAAAAAGTGTTCATTGGCCATGCCCTTGACTTTTGTCTCTCGCACAACTACTTTTGGTATGCCAATAAATTTTATTTACAACAAAGGTGCGTTGCAATGGGGGCTAAATTTGCCCCCAGTATCGCAAATCTTTTTATGGCGGAGTGGGAGGACAAAGTGATTTTTAAAGACAGAAGAGCTGAGCTCATTTTTTATAAACGTTTTATAGATGATCTGTTTTTAATTTGGGCTGGTACAGTAGAATCTTTGCAGGAGTTTTTAAAGGTTTTAAACATCAATGTGAATAACATCAGATTAACCTCAGAATGGCACAGAGACACGATAAACTTCCTGGATGTCACGGTATATCGCCAAAACTTGAAGTTCGGAACCAAGGTCTTTTTTAAACATACAGACAGAAATAGTTATCTCCCAACCACGAGTGGTCATCACCCACAATGGCTGAGAAACATACCAAAAGGTCAAATTATGCGAGTGAAACGGAATTGTTCAGACAATGACAACTTCCTCGCACAAGCAAGAATCCTGACTGACAGATTTACGGCAAAAGGATATGCCCCTAAAGCCCTGCAAAAAATTGTGGAAGAAGTGGCATTAATACCAAGAGAAACATGCTTGGAAACAAAACCCAAACCAGAAATGAGCGGAACCAACTCAAAGGAATGGGGGTTTATTTCACAATTCCACACTCAGTACAAGGAAGTAGAGCCAATTTTCAATGAACACTGGCACATACTACTATTGGACAAGAAATTGGGCCCAGTCCTACCCTTGAAACCACAGTTTATATATCGAAAAGCTCCTAATTATGGGGATCGAATAGTGAAAAAAATCCTAGACCCTCCGAGCAAACCTCCAACATTTTGGAATCAAAATGGCTTTTTTTTATGTAGGAGGTGTAAAGCGTGTAGGGAAGTGGCACAACCAATAAGAGGTCTAGAGAGTTTTTTTTCTCCTTCTAATCATCAACAATTCAATATTGAACAGTTCATTACTTGTAATACTAGCTTTGTAGTATATGCTCTGAAATGTCCTTGTGGTCTCCTCTACATAGGACGCACCAAGAGACTCCTAAGAATAAGAATAGCAGAACACATTCACAATATTCAGATCGGGTATAAAGACCACAATGTGTCGCTACATTTTAAGCGTAAACACAATCAGGTTGCCTCAGGACTGCAATTCTGGGGCATAGAATGTCTGGAGAATAATTGGAGGGGCTCACATAAAGTACGGGAGCTATCCAAGAAAGAAACTAAATGGATTTTTTTAACAGATGCTTTGGTACCTAAAGGACTCAACGTAGAGCTGGACATCAACTGCTTTATAAGCAACTCTTAATGAGTTGAATGGAAGAACCCCCACCAGCTCCAGCATTAGCACCCCTCCCAGAATAGTCCATCATGTATAAGATTATTATTTATAGATTGTCCTTTGGGGACCAATCATTAAGCAGAGACCGATTATTACTTTTATAGGTGCATCGTGCAGATATTACCAACAATGATTTTCCCATTAGGTTCTATTCAAGAACATCAATATTAAATGCATTGGAGTAATACATTTAAGTGACAAGGGATTGTTTGATCCAGGGTAGATCCTCTGCATATGTGTGTATATACGTGCATATATATATATATTTATATATTTTTTAACAAATTATATTAGATTGATCTAGGGGTTTTTAGGATATTTTAGGATATTTTACGGTGTTATTTTACGGTGAAACAATATTTTACGGTGTCATTTTATGGTAATTTTATGAATTTTTTATGGAATTTTTTACGGAATACTTTATGCATATTTTAAACAGCATTAGACATAGAGGTTGTCTATTTTTGGATGGTGCCGTCCATATTTATAGATACTATGTTGTATTGATTGCATATATATATTGTTCACACACTTTCATCCATAAAGGTCCACAGGCGTCCAGCAAAAACTACGTTGTAGAAGTGCTTCAAAAACACTGTTCAATGATGCAAATCTGAATGCACGTCGGTCCATTGTATAGCAGGTTGAGCTGTTCTATGTATACAGGGTACCGTAAAATTAGGTCCCACACCAACCACAGTGACTAGTAGTCCATTATGACCGCTGCACCAGTATCATTGGGGGATGTGTTTTGCAGAGGACCAATAGTATTTAACTACTCGGGTCCACTGGCAGGATTAACAACGTTTATTATTCAATGTTTATTATTCAGTATTTTGCTCTGATTGAAAGAATTGCTCATCCATGTTCCTTGTTTGCTATAACACACATTGTCCTATCAGGCTGCAGACCGGGTGCACGCGCCAATCAGAACGGTGCATGTCGGAACTGCCTAGAGGCGTGACGTATGACTTCCGCCCTCAATAGGGCACGGACGTGGGTGCTGTAGTGCGCATGCGCGCGGACGCAGGCGCAGTTAGAGCACTCCCACGTCGACAGGTGGGCGGAAGTATGGTGTGTATAAAATCCAGTTGCTGTGGTGACTGGTCACGCCCTCAGAAGAAGTCAGGAAGTGACGAAACGTCAGGGCGTGACCAGCTAAACCAAGCAAACCGGAAGTGACGCTTATGCGCTCCAGGACCTGCCGAACCAGGAAGTGCCAAAGGAACTACACAGCGGCGCTCATCAGGGGCAAGTCTCAAGCGCTGAAGCGCTCATATTTCACTAATACCTGTTGATTTTAACTTTGTGGTACGCATATATGTAAGGGGGCACTTGGGGATTACTACTACAATAAATTTTTAAACAGTACTACCCTATGTAGATTGTCCTTTTTCCTCATATATGCCAGCGGTACCTTGGTCTAGGATTGTGAATAAGAAGACATGACACACTAAAGGAGGATGTCTTTTGTATGCCCATACTGATTTAACATCTGGTGAGTGCATCCCCATTAGGGGACCTTCAATCCCCCCACGTGGTGAAACACACTTGGTAAAAAGAGCACTGGAACTAGGATTTGAATCAATTATTACCAGACCCACCGTTCACTATCTACAATACCTGTATGATTGAAAAATATATAGAAGACGCACATTTGAACATTTGTTCGTAGCGCTGCTGCAGTTTTATTCAGAACTTTTTACATAAGTTTTTTAATACTGTTTTATGTTCCATGCTACAGGTGATGGTCGGTGACTGCAGACATGCTACAAGAGATGGTCGGTGACTGCGGACATGCTACAGGAGATGGTCGGTGACTGCGGACATGCTACAAGAGATGGTCGGTGACTGCGGACATGCTACAAGAGATGGTCGGTGACTGCGGACATGCTACAGGAGATGGTCGGTGACTGCGGACATGCTACAGGAGATGGTCGGTGACTGCGGACACGCTACAGGAGGTGGTCGGTGACTGCGGACATGCTACAAGAGATGGTCGGTGACTGCGGACATGCTACAGGAGATGGTCGGTGACTGCGGACATGCTACAAGAGATGGTCGGTGACTGCGGACATGCTACAGGAGATGGTCGGTGACTGCGGACATGCTACAAGAGATGGTCGGTGACTGCGGACATGCTACAGGAGATGGTCGGTGACTGCGGACATGCTACAGGAGATGGTCAGACTGCGGATATGCTACAGGAGATGGTCAGACTGCGGACATGCTACATGAGAACAGCAGGTAAGTATGATATCTGTTTTACTTTAAGGAAAAAAATAATACCTGTTGTGCCGAGAATGGTTCCCCCCGCCGGATTCTGTTCCCCCCTGTCTCTCGGCTCCTATCGGAACTCCGCCCCCCCAGCCCTGTACATTGCCGCTCCCTCCTACTGTTCCTCACGAATGCAAATGCTCCTAATACCGCCCGCCTCTCCAGCCCTCTGCTCATTAGCATTCGTGAAAAAACAGTAGGCATGAGCGGCGCTGGAGAGGCGGGGCGGTATTAGAAGAATTTGCATTTGTGAGTAGGAGGGAGCGGCAATGTACAGGGCTGGGGGGGGGGCGGAGTTCCGATAGTAGCAGAGAGACAGAGGGAACAGCATCCGGCGGGGGAACAGTGTGTATATGCCGCGCTCATGTGACTGCCCTCTCTCCTCTCTTCTTTCACGTCTCTGACGCCAGGAGAGACGTGAGACGTGAAAGCAGAGAGGAGAGAGGCGGGCCGGGCAGTCACATGAGCGCGTCATAGAAAAAAAAACAACAAATAAGGTAACAGCTCTCCCGGGAGGAGGGGCGGGGCTAGACATCGGGGTAATCGATTATTAGGCTTGCATGCATCGGTGCCGCATCGGGGACGCCCGAATCGCGATGCACCGATGCAGCGATTAAATTCTGCACCCCTAATGGGGAGGAACGACTTCCCGGACCGAAGAGCCGGGGACCCCAACCACCACGCCAGGGACGCCCTGATTGGGTGACTCATCTGGATCTAAAGATCCAAGGACAACTGGGATTTGTCCCAAGTGGACAGGATCTCTTACTGTAATGCCATTATTAACAGTTCTATGAGGAACCAACAAACAAATTACTTGTGCCTACACACAGTCAGTGTCCCTGGAAGAAGTGATCCTCTCACGAAACTAGTCGGGCGGAACGAGCGGTGCACTGTTGTCACCCCCCTACCTTTTTTGCTCGTAACCCCTGCACGGATGGGTGGCCTGTTTGCGTTCGGCCGGCGCATCAGGCTATAGGCCTACCTACTACTGCAACCCTGTAAGTGTATTTTGTATTTGCTTTTTGGAATAAACTCAAGGATTTTACACTATTAGAGGCTTTTGTTTGTTCCATATATTTACTATCCATCGAGACCCATTGCCCTGGAGAGCGGAGTACAGCAGTTTCTGGTAAGCAGATCCCCTTCATTGGTGGTGGATAATATTTTGTGTTGCTGCTTTATTGCTGCAGAGTGTGGACTGTCACCATTATAAGATTTTCTGCACGGGTGGATTTCATCATTTGTGTACACAATTTTGTGGAAGATTTAAGGAGTTCTTTTTTGGACTTTATTTTGGGACATTCATACATTTACACATTTATATATTTATATATATATTTATATATTTTTCATTCTATATTCATTTGTTTACTTGAGTTACACTATAATTTTTGTGACTGTGTGTAGGCACAAGTAATTTGTTTATTGGTTCCTCATAGAACTGTTAATAATGGTAGCTCGGCTTTAATATTTCCCTTTATGTTGCTCACTATTTGATGTATCACAGAAAGCCGCAACTTTTTTCACTGGTATTCATTTGCACAATTTACCTACATTGTAGGATCATTTTTTTAAATGTATCACTTTTAGCGCAGTTTCTTTTCCTTTTTTTTTTTTCTCTTACTGTAATGCCCGTGTGATTGGGCATACGGAACAGCCTCGAATGAGGCCCCCATGAGTCCCAGGACTCTCAAGCCAAAAACGGGTTGACGACCATTTTCGGGACGTCAGGACCCCCACTGCAGACTGAAATGTCAGTAACTTCCAAGGGGTAGAAATACCTACGCCTCCAAGGAATCCAGGATCAGACCGAGATACTCCGAATGCTGAGCCGGGACCAGGACCGACTTCTGAATGTCCAGGAGCCACCCGAAGTCCCTAAGGGTCTGACTGACGATATAGGGTACAAAATTTACCGCTCCAAAAAAGACACACCCCTATGAAACAAAACCTCTCCAGGAACAAAGGGTGCCGGAAATGCACAAGGCAATGGAAGAAATGTAGATATCTGGACAGCCGCACTCCAATCCAACGTGGCTTTTATTGGATAAAAAATATGATAAAACAGGCACTACATGTCACAGCAACGGAACAAAATAACAGGGACAGCTAACGCGTTTCACACTAAAGAGTGCTTACTCATAGCTAGCTGTCCGTGCGGCTGTCCAGATATCTACATTTCTTCCTCTGACTGACGATAGTCACGCTTTCTTCTAATTCTGAGCCATTGTCTGCCCTTAGAAGATCGTCCAGATAGCCCACTGTCTCAGCAAAGCTAGAACACCTTTGGTGCCGAGGCTAGGACCAAGGGAAGAGCCACAAATTGATAGTGGACTTCGCCGATCGCAAGCGCAGAAACTACTGGTGACTTGCGCAGATCGGAACATGCAAGTAGGCGTCCTTGATGTCCAAGGACGCCAGAAAATCCCCTTGATGGAGTGTAGCGAACACCGTGCGAATGGATTCCATGCAGAACTTTTGCACCATCACCAAGGCATTCAGGCCTTGAGGCCCAGGATTGGCCGAACCCTGTCCCTTTTTTTGGGACTATAAACAGATTTGAGTAGAAACCCTGAAACCTCTCCTGTGACGGAACCGGCACAATCACTCCGGACCTGATCAATCCTGTACGGCCCCTAAGAGGGCCGCCCGACGGGCAGGAAGGAGAGGGAGAACTGAGGGAAAGAATCTGTCTGGGGGCCAGGAACAGAACTCTATCCTGTATCCTGAGGTGACCACCTCGCACACCCACCGGTCGGAGATCCGGGAGGTCCACTGAACCGTGAACCTGCAAAGACGGGCAGGGGCAAGACTTCATGCGGCGGCGGCTTGGGAGCTTGCTTGGTAGGCTTACGCACCCAGGGACGCTTATGTCCCCCAGCCGCACTTTTTTCAGTCTGGGTGGGCTTACCCGTGGATTCTGACTGACGAAAAAACTCCTTCTTCTTTGCCAGAAAGGAAGGGCCCGGCCTACGGTGGGGCTCTTTTTACTTAACAGACTGAGGAAGGAAGGTGCTCCTACCCCCTGTGACATCCCTAATAATGTCATCCAGGGCGGCCCCAAACAGTCTACCGCCCTTAAAGGGCAAGTCAGCCAGGAGCTATTTGGAAGCTAGGTCGGACGACCAGCATTTCAGCCAGATAAGGCGACGCAGCACTACAGCAGAGATAGAGGCCCCAGATATTAAAGGGGCCACATCCAAAGTGGCATCGCACACAGAGACTAAACCCTGCGCAAGTTGGTGAGCCAGGGCAATGGTCTCAGGAGGGAGATTATGCTCCTGTACTGTCTGGTGAAAAATCTTTGCCCATCCTGTGAGTTTCTTAAGACACAAGTGTCGCCGCCACTATAGGGCGCAAGGCAGACCCCAATAAGGTAAACATAGTTCTACTCACCACTTCTGACCTCCTGTCAGTGGGATCCTTAAATGCAGGAGTCCCGTCCATTGGGAGCGTGGTAGCCTTATTCAAATGAGCGACCGGGGGGTCGACCACTGGGGGAGAGCCCAATTCTTAACCAGGTCCCCCTCAAAGGGGTACCTCATGGCCAGGCGCAGCGGGACCGTCAAAGTCTTCTGCGGCTTATCCCCAACTTGGTCAATGAATGTATCAAAAAAAGGCACATATGGAAAAACCTTTTTTGAAGAAACGGCTTTAATGGAACCAAAGGAGACAGCTTCCACCTGAGGTTCCTCAGCCTCAACATTCAGCTTGAGAGTGTCCCTCACAGCATCAATGAGTTCACTTACAAGCACCCTGTCAGTTATTCAGAACTGGGGTCTTCCTCACAAGGAATATCCTGTTCAAAAACATGAAAATCCTCAGAGCTAGGGTCCTGAGCAGCATGAGTAAGCATCTATCTTTGATGTGAAACGCGTCAGCTATCCACCCCTGCATGGCAGTTTTCTGTTTTTGTCTGTTTTTGGACTTTTGAATCTATGGATTAACTTTGGATTTTAATTTTGGAATTTTGAAAATAAATCGTTTATACAGAGTGCGGCAGTCCAGGGCTCTTTTCTTTCCCATGCATTAGTGCAGAGCCAGCACCTGTTCCAGTATCAGGACGGGAGCATTCCTTGGAGCTTCACAGCTTGGAGCGGTACACACCTTTTATCCTGAGCAGCAGTAGCTAGGCCCATATCTGAGACAGAGCACTCCACTACAGGAGAATGTGTGGGGAGGGGACGCATTACAGCTCCCTTGCGCTCTCACACCGCTTCCATCCTGACAAGGATGATTCCAGGACTGCCGACAACTAGTCGCTAGGGACCGCAGGTGCAGGAGCACTGCCAGTTGCCTCAGACAAATGTGGGGAAGCAGGTGAACTAGACTCCATACCGTCACCCTCTGAGACCTTAGACACTATTATAGTGAATAATACAGTCGACCCACTGGCTGCGCTGAGGCTGAGGAGGGGACACCCAGAGGACTCACCAACCCTTGTAAGGACCGCTCAGTTCCGCTGTATGAAACCGCGCTGCAGCGCGAGTGAAGCCTGAGGAGAGTGTGAGGAGATTGCAGCGCCGATAGAGGCCGAAACCGAAAGCGCCGTGGCTTCAAGAAAATGGCCGCCGGCCGCATGCATTAATGCGCCATTGATACACGGCAAGATGGCCGCCGAGCGCGTTTTTCAAAATCACCACACAGCGCTAATGGCGCACACAGTAAAGTCAAATACCCACCCACCAGAACACTGCTCCTCTCCCAGAGTCCACTAAAACAGACATGAGCGCCCTCAGCCAGGTCAGAGTGACCCCCAAGCACCCCCACACAGCACAGCACCAGTACAGGGTGCAGAGAGCAGCATAACAGGGGGGAGACAGGGAGAAACCCCCCCATATAAAGAAACACAGCCAGCATGTACTCACCTGCAGCAGGAGAGACTACTTACCCGTCCCAGAGGGACCCACTGGCTTGTTTCAGACAGACCTATCACAGAGTAGTACTGCGTAGCTGTCAGCCTGGTCCACCACGAAAGATACAGACAGGTACTGTTCAATCTTGAGAGGACCGCGGGAGCATAAAAGCAACCCGGCCACCCCTGGAGTCATGGGGCATGTCGTGAACTGAGTCTCACGCACACAAGGCGAGGATCAGCACGCTCGATGGTCGGACAGGGAAGACTACGAGGATACCAGTGTACCCAACCTGTTGCCCAGCCGACAGTTGATTGAAGGTCTCAAAAATAAAATAATAAAATTCCCAAAGGAATAAAAGTTAAAAGTAAAATCTCCCAGGAGACTGGCTCCTGAGAGAGCCACGTCTTCTCCTTCTGCTAGGCAGAAAAAAACTGAGGCTGCTGCTGCAGGTAGGAGGGTTATGTCCGGAGGGACCGCCCCCCTGGGTGGGGCTGTTCAGCTCTGGTTTTGTTCTAGAATGTATGTTTCTAACATCTAACATTCTGCCTAGATCTTCTCCTGCGAGCAGGGACATATACCCACACGTAAACAGTATGAGAGCTGTGTCAGTCCATGGACGATAAGAGAAATGTTATTATTAAAATAACAAACATGTCTAATCCACTCCCTGGTCATCCCTCGCCTCGATTACTGCATTCCCTCCTCATTGGGTTACCTTAAATAGACTATCCCCTCCTTCAGTCCATCATGAATGCTGCTGCCAGACTCATCCACCTTACAAACCGCTCAGCATCTGCTACCCCTCTCTGTCAATCCCTTCATTGGCTGCCACTGACCCAACAAATTAAATTTAAGATACTAACAATAACTTACAAAGCCGTCCACAACTCTGCCCCTAGCTACATCACTAACCTAGTCTCAAAATACCAACCAAATCGTTCTCTTTATTTCTCCCAACTCCTCCTGCTCTTTAGTTCCATTGTCACCTCCTCCTATGCTTGCCTTCAGGACTTCTCCAGAGCCTCTCCCATCCTCTGGAATGCTCTACCCCAATCTGTCCGACTTTTTCCTACTTTGTCCACTTTCAGATGATGCCTGAAAACTCATCTCTTTAGAGAAGCCTATTATAGTATCTCTTGACCCTCCCTCTTAGATTTTAAGCTCTAACGAGCAGGGCCCCTGATGCATTCCTATATTAAAGTGTATTGTATCTGTACTGTCTACCCTCAAGTTGTAAAGTGCTGCGTAAACTGTCGGCGCTATATAAATCCTGTAGAAGAACAAAAATAATAATGTCAAACCTGCTCTGTGCAATGGTTTTGCAAAGAGCAGCCCCAATCTTCCTCCTCTGGGGTCCCCCGAGTTTGAGTACCCTCATAGCAAGCCACTTGCTCAGGGGGCACTCGTGCGTGCTTGCTTCCAAGCCCAGCTCTATGCGTCCATTAACACACAGAGCGCAGCTTGGTCCCATCCCCTGCTACCTCCTCACTGGCTGTGACTGACAGCAGAAGGAGCCAATGAGGGAGAGAGCTCTCGTGCACATCACTGGATCAGGATCGGGCTCAGGTAAGTATAAGGGGGGACAGGGGGGAGCTGCATGCAGATGTTGTTGTTTTTTTTACCTTAATGCCACCATTAAACAATTACCAATCCAGCTGCATTAGGGAAATGTCATCCCATATCTATAGGTATTTTTTCTGGCAATCTACGAATTCTAATTTGAAGCCCTCCTGGCTTAAAAAAACATCTCCATGTCATACTCAGATATAAAAAGTTCTGCCATTAGAAACTACAGCAATATGTTGATTACAGTCCTTCTTAAAGTGGAACTAAATTTCTGCTGTCACAAACAGCAAGCAGGCAGGCTCTTTATTGCAGAAGAGACATGCAATGCGCAAACAAGCGTACTATGCAGATAGTGTCAGTTCAGCAGATAGTTCTGGCCGGCAGTGCCTTGTGCCAGCTAGTGCAGAAAACCGCCAATCTCCGCACAAGTGTGAGCAAGTCTTTGAAGTTTTTCTACAGCCATTTGTTTTATTGGGATATTGGATATAGCAGAAATAGATTGGAACCTCAGATTTTAAGGGCCCATTCACACTGCCTGCACACTAAACCACAGCAGTTTAGAGTGCGGGCAGCTGTCCATTTCGGCTGCAGTGAGCCAGTGGTAAGGGGCAGGGAGATGCACATTCCAGCGCGCTACACAACACTTTTTCTTTTTCAATTTTTTTGTGTCACTACTCATTGTTACTACACAGCAGCGTGATGCATTGTCACTACTATGCGGTGCCATGTGGTACCTCCATGTGTGCTGCAATAACATTTTATCACAGCTCACTGCACCTCACCTCTGGGCTGCATGTGTGAATAGAGCCTTATCTGTGTCCTTGTTGGGGAGATTCACTGTCTCTATTAGCTCTGGTGACCACTAATTCCAGGAGAGAAACTGTATAAAAATTCAAACATTTTAAAGTGGCTGTAAACCCTCTCCTATACCCAGTGAAGAGAACAGCCTCAGATGATACCTACGTTTTACATGTATATCTGGTGTCTTCAACTTTATATACTGTTTGGAAAGTGCACATCATGTTAGAATTTTCTCTTTCTGTTCCAGCAGGGGAGGGGAGTCTTGCCATACACTGAGACAGCTGATTGCAGGAAAGGCACACACCCCCTCTCCACAGAGGCAGAGACTTGCAGAGCTGCCCTGTGAGTTGACCAGCTTTCTGTTAATCTATTTATAGCACCCACCCTGACACAAATTTCAGGCTGGTTTTATCACATCACCCTCGCTGACGAAGTCCTGTTAGGACGTAACGCCGCGTACGGGGCGAGGAGCTTATGCACGGACGTCACCCACTGCCATCTCTCTGCTGAATCTTTCGATCTCGCTGTACACTAGCTATTGTATTGGCTATTTTACCATTGCGCCTACAGCGCTGAGTTTTATATGCCCTTTTATTCTTAATAAACCATACAGAGTACACTTAGATTGTCTCCTTTATTCATATATCCCGGTTTACTCTGGCTCCATTGAAACATCACTCATCATTGCCGATTTGAGACCACTGACACTAGAAGTCAGTCCTGGATATCCCGCCCACCGGATTGGAGGCATCCCAGGTGCACTGGATATTATCGTCATCCTTTTGTGGATACATGCGTTTATGACCTTTTAGAATATAAAGGTCCACCTCATCTGGTAAGCGCAACTGTGTTTGTGGTGGAGGATCCTATCACACGTATCTTGCCAGTGGATCACTTTTCATCTTTCTTCACGAGGGATCTTGTCGTTCACTTTTGAGACTTCAGCCTGTTCCTTTTTTGAATGGACATTCATCCAATTCTTATTGCGCTGCACTTATTCATTGTTTTGTATGTGTCAGAGAACTTGTCATGCTGATAACAGAAGAACGGAGCAGGAGAAAGCCACAGGACTTAGAGCGTTGGAGAGAGATAAGTAAACACTACAGATAGATGTGCCCAGCTCAAGTTTCATGAATCGGGTTTACATCCACTTTAAGTTGTCAAACAAAAAGTGAGAAGGAATCTTTCAGTGGGGACAGTGTTCTAGGGCCAGCTGTCCAAGGCTGCCCATACACTGATGTAGCACTACCCCCAGTTAAGAGAGCCGATTGGTTTGTTTTCGGGCCCTGTGTACAGCACCACCAACCCCCGGCAATCTTACTCGACCCACTCTGGCACAGTTAGTCTAGGGTTATATTTGTATCACATTCAATAGTATTGCAAGGGATAATCTCTTAGCAGTAAGACAACACACTGAGGCGAGAGATTAAATATAACAGTTTACTCTTATCTCAAAGGTAGCATAGACAGAACACAACACATGCAACTGGCTTGCAGAGTCCTGTAGAAATCAATACAGCACACAATAATGGCGCTGCGCGGTACTCCACCACGCGTAGCTATTATGGTATGCGCGCCCTATGGCGCACTAAACAATATCTTAACTCCCCACCCCGGTCAGGCCTGACATGGAGTAAATCTCAGTCACCTCCAATAGGGATTTCTTCGCATGCCAGCTTTCGGTGGTGCACTTGATGAATAGTACTTTGTAATCCACAACCAGGTAATAACTTGGAACACTATACTGGGGGGGGGGGGGGGGGGGACACTTCAACTCTGTCCTGCTACCGGTCCCCCCGGGGAACAGCAAATAAACGAAACTGTGGGCCTATGCAGTCTATAGGCCTGAACACGGCACAGTCTATTGGTTTGGGCAGGTGCCCGCTCACCACTCCGGACGCGATCCCAGTCCGGGACCTCCACCCTGCTGTGTATCCGCACACAGCGTCTGCAACGATCGGGTCCCCGATCCAACTGATGTCCTCACTCGACAAGTCAGATGCCACCCAGGCTCCGCGGTGGGGTGGAAGGCTCTTTGGAAGTTGCGCAAGGCCCAGGCTTCAGGCCTTGCACTGCAGCAGATCCGCACAGGAAGAAACTCTTGCTTGCAGCGCGGTGTCCCAAAGAGGCCGAGCTCCGCCTCGCCTCCTCCTTAAATAACCCCTCCCATGAGTCTCTGCGGTGGCTAACTGCACTCTGGGTGCCGAACGGGGTTCTGGGTAACGTAGTCCCGGGGCCTTAAAGGAAACCCCGCTACACTGATATTTCTCCCATTCGGCTAAACAAGAGGAAGACATCAATTTCCAAATCGGGGGGCGTGGCCGACCGAGGCAAGAAGATGGACGCTTGATCTCTTCGCTCCTGCTGCCACAGAAGACCTTGAGCTATTTTCCGAGGATAACTGCTCCTGATTTTCACCCTGACGATGGGTACCGCTTCCCGTACCTCCTCTACCTCCAGATCCCGTTCCCCAAGAGAACAACCCGGAGGGATCAGCCAGAACATCACTGAAATGTTCCGGAACAGTAGGGGAAATATGGCGCCTTCCCGCCATGGTCGCTCACAGGAAAACGATCCGACGGCCACCGTTCCACCTTCCTCACACCCGCCTGCTTCTAATCCACACTCCCCTAACATAGAACTTTTGCCTCAACCCCAGCTCAGCATCCATGATCTGCGGACCATAGCGGCAGATATTAAGGATACATTGGCGGCTGCCATTGCAGATCTGAGACTGGACATCCGTGCGCTCAACGACAGGGTGCTCTCGGTAGAAAAAACTGCCGACCGCCACGACACTTGCCTTCACAAAGCAGCCTCCCGCATTGACTCCCACACCCAACAAATGAGGGATATGCAACGCCATTTAGAGGACCTCGACAACAGAGGTCGGCGCCATAACCTCAGGATCCGCAACGTTCCAGAGACTGTGGAGAACGACCAAGTAGCCCCCACTGTAGTAGAGATCTTCAATGACCTGCTGGGCCGACCACCGCAATCTGCCATAAATCTTGACAGGATCCACCATGCCCTCCGGCCGAAGGGTAGAGAGACAGACCCCCCCAGGGACATAATCTGCCATGTAGTAGATTTCAAACTCAAAGAGGACATTATGAAGCAAGCGAGGAGCAGACAGCAATTGCTGCACGGGGGTCACCCCATCCAAATCTACCAAGACCTGTCAGGCATAACCCTCCGACACCGCCGAGACCTAAAGCCCTTACTAGACATCCTACGCTCCAGAAACATCCCGTACAAATGGAAGTTCCCCTTCTGCCTGTCTGCCTCCTTCCAAGGCCGTACTGCTCTTTTGAAAGTGCCGGAAGACCTACCTCACTTTTGCGGAACGCTGGGATTGCCCCTAGTAGAAGTACCGAATTGGTTACGGAGAATTCCGCCACACCTTGCTGCGGAAGGCGCCCCCCCAGGAAGAGTCCATGGAAGCGCAAAATAGCAGGTTCCGTAGAAGACGCTCTCCCTCGCCCATCGGGCGCCACTCCTCAACCCACCATCATTTCAACGCTTCCAGCCCCTCCGACTCTCCCCGTACACGGAGGACCCGTCGGGATTACTAAGGCCTGAGGTACCGCTTTACCCCAAGTTCCTCCTCGATCCCTCCGGCTGAAAATATTCCTATTGCCACCCAGTTATAGTCTACAGTTCTCCCCCCCAGTTCTGTTTTGGACCTGTTCGTTTAATGTCTCGTTTACTTTCACTTTTGACACCACTGAAAACTAGCCGAGTCCTGGCTTGGACACTTCGACTGAGCTACAGCTCTGGGAACTGGGCCGCATTCCTGCAACACACCACTCCCACGCTCATACTGATTGGCTCTGCCACCACCTCAGCCGAGATGACCTCAGGACCTACCACCGTATGACTGCCCTGCCCTAAGTCTGCAAAAGACTACACTCTCCAGAATGCATTGCGATCTCTTCAGTTAGACCCCCGCCCCACTCACCTGCTGCTTCACGCGAGGTCACGACAATTCCAGCTGCTGGATTGGTGAAAGACGACTCCGAACAGCATCCTGATCTCCCGGCGACACCTCCGCTTCCCTCCATTGGACGACCAGGGTTACGCCCGCTACATCCACATCCGTGACCTCCGCCAGCTCCGCTTGATGGCCCTCCAAGACACCGCCGGACCGCCTTCAACACGCGTGAGTACCAGACGTTTTCTTCCCAGCTACACCTGCGCCACCGGAATGAACTCACGTGACCCGCTCTTCCGGATCTGTTGACCTCGACCGTCCGTCGAACGTTTCCGGGGCTCCCTCCTCTGTAATGCGCAGGATCACCTCATCCCCCCGCTGACTTCGGACTCGGCAGGCGCTCCATCACCTACATCCTCACCGGACGACCACAATACCTGTGCTTTATTTCAACGTGAGAGCTACGCACTGCACCCGTGCACACAGCCAAGACACACGCCTCCTGCATACAGGTTACGCTACGACCCACCAGTTAAGTTCCAGTTGGCCACTGAACCCGATTTTCTATAACTTCTGTAGCCAACATACCTCTAATTAATTAATTGATTACTTAATTATTTGTTGTAGTCCCACTTACCTGTTTTAGTCAAATTAATATGTCTACCCTGCTGTCCACAGCCGGCTGTCACCCCTACTTCTTGCCAAATCTTTGTTTAAACAGTATTAATCTCCCTCAAAGTATGGCTGCTTCACCTACTTGACTGAGCTGCCTGTGGACCCCAGGATCCTAGTTAACACTGGTAACCATTTAGCATTTGTGAGGGGGTTAGCTCGGCAGCGGGTGTGTGTGACCCCCGAGATGGGCTCCCCACACAAAAACAGGCCCAGCAAACGGAGGTTGTGGTTTTCAAAATCAAAAAGGTGCGGTTTATTTTCTACAGTGACAAAACACAGCAAAGCAAAAGAAACAAACAAAATAAATCCTGGTCAACTTGACCTCTGACTAAACATACAGGTTTCCTAACTAACAACTGGGATCAGCCTAGTGCTGTCCTAGTCCCTAAGTCCCTGGTTTTAAATGTCCAAGCAAATAGCCACACAGGCTTTGTCTCACCGCACAGGGGTTCACTCTCCCTAGACAGTCCACACAGGTCTGGTTCCAGGCATGAGCTAACATCTAATGAAGCTGGGAGTTCTTATAGAGGCCTTAAACGAGCTGACAATCTTCAGCTGGTCTCATCAACTCCCTGCCTGCACGACGCCCAGCACTCTCCCTAGAGGTATGAATCATCCATGAGCCCACTAGCCTCAGCTGGGCTTCATCAACTCCCTCCCTAGTTGTATAAGTCGGCATAAAGCCTGAATCTGGGAGAAATATATCTACCCCCCTGGATGCAACCAGGTGACTTTACCTTCCTGCTGTCACATACCCCCCCCTCTTGTTTTAACCTTGGGGTTGGAACACCAGCAATCAGGCATTCATGTACTCGAGACAAAGCATCCACATTCCCCATTTGAACGCCAGGGCGATGCTTTACTGTGAAGTTGAATTCCTGTAGGGCCAGGAACCACCTATTCACTCTTCTATTTGTCTCCTTGTTTTGAGCCATCCACTTTAACGGAGCGTGATCCGTAACCATGTCAAAGTGCCTACCTAGCAGGTAGTACCGAAGGGAATCTAGAGCCCACTTTACCGCTAAACACTCCTTTTCAACGGTGGCGTAATTTACCTCATGGGACTTCAACTTCCTGCTGAGGTAAATGACTGGGTGCTCTTCCCCGTTCCAGACCTGGGACAATACTGCTCCTAACCCCACATCTGACGCATCACTTTGTACGACAAAGTCTTTAGAGAAGTCGGGTGAGTACAACACTGGCTGGCTACATAAGGCTTGTTTCAAGAATTGGAATGCTGCCTCAGCCTCGGGGGTCCATTTAATCATGACCGACCCTTTCCCCTTCGTCAGGTTGGTTAGGGGCACAGCCTTAGAAGCAAAGTGGGGAATGAATCGCCGATAATACCCAGCGATTCCCAGAAAGGCTCGTACCTGCTTCTTGCTGTTGGGACGTGGCCAACTCTGGATGGCCTCGACTTTGTTGAGTTGGGGTTTTATTACTCCCCTCCCAATGGTGTACCCAAGATATTTGGCCTCCTCCTGCCCAATGGTACACTTCTTGGGGTTAGCCGTAAACCCCGCTTCCCGAACAGAGTCCAGGACTGCTTGCACTTTTGGCAGATGTGAGGCCCAATCTGTGCTATGGACAATTATGTCATCCAGGTAAGCCGCAGCATACTTCCGATGGGGCCTCAGCATCTGGTCCATTTTCCGCTGGAATGTGGCCGGCGCATTCTGTAACCCGAACGGCATTCTTTTATATTGTAACGCCCCGTCTGGGGTTACAAATGCGGTTTTCTCTTTGGCCGACTTGGCCAGGGGGATTTGCCAATACCCTTTTGTGAGGTCAAGAGTCGTCATGTATCGGGCTGTTCCCAGCCGGTCGATCAACTCATCTATACGTGGCATGGGGTAGGTGTCAAATTTTGTAACTTTGTTCAACTGACGAAAATCGTTACAAAATCGCCAGCTCCCATCCGGTTTAGGCACCAACACAATGGGACTAGACCAATCACTTTGGGACTCCTCTATCACCCCTAAGTTCAGCATTTTCTGTACTTCCTCCCGTATTGCCTCCCGTCGGGCCTCTGGGATCCGATAGGGTTTTAACTTCACCCTTTCACCGGGCGGGGTAATGATGTCATGCTCTACCCCAGATGTTTGTCCCGGCAGCTCAGAGAATACCTCCTTGTTGCGAAGCACAAACTCCTTAACCTCCTGTTGTTGGGGTTGTGACAAGGTGGCTGCTATTCCAACCTCAGGAATCACGCAACCAGTTTGAGCTGGTGACCAAGTGTCTGCGACTAGGGACTCTCTATCCCTCCAGGCTTTCAACAGATTAACGTGATAGATCTGTTCGGGCTTTCGCCTTCCTGGTTGTCTGACCTTGTAATTCACTTCGCTCACTTTTTCCATTATCTCGTAGGGGCCTTGCCATTTGGCAAGGAATTTACTTTCAACCGTAGGGACAAGTACCAGTATCCTATCCCCCGGGGAAAAGGTACGGGTCTTGGCTCCACGGTTGTACACTCTCTGCTGTGCTAACTGCGCTTGGGCCAAATGTTCCTTCACGATGGGCATTACCTGTGCAATTCGGTCTTGCATCAGGGCGACATGCTCAATCACACTCCTGTGGGGAGAACTCTCACTTTCCCAAGTTTCCTTGGCAATATCCAACAGCCCTCTTGGGTGTCTCCCATACAGTAACTCAAAGGGGGAGAATCCCGTAGAGGATTGGGGCACCTCCCTAATAGCAAACATCAGATAAGGAAGTAGACAGTCCCAGTCCTTTCCATCTCTATCCACCACTTTCTTCAACATTTGTTTTAGGGTTTTGTTGAACCTTTCAACCAGCCCATCGGTTTGGGGGTGATACACAGATGTACGTAATTGCGTCACTTTGAACAATTTACACAGCTCCTTCATAACCCGGGACATAAAGGGTGTACCTTGGTCCATAAGCAGTTCTTTACAAATACCCACCCGGCTAAACACAAGAGATAGCTCTTTGGCTATGGTTTTGGCCGAGGTATTTCGGAGAGGGATCGCTTCTGGATAACGGGTGGCATAGTCCATTATAACTAATATGTACTGGTGCCCCCTAGCGGACTTGATTATAGGACCTACCAAATCCATGGCGATCCTCTCAAACGGGACCTCAATGATGGGTAGAGGGACCAGCGGGCTACGGAAATGTGGCATCGGGGCCGACCTCTGACACACAGGGCAGGAGGAACAATAATTTTCTATGTCCTTCATCACCCCCGGCCAATAGAATCTCTGTAATACCCTCTCTCGGGTTTTCTCTGTCCCCAGATGACCTCCAAGAATGTGCCCATGGGCCAACTCCAACACCAACTTCCTGTAAGGTTTGGGCACCACAAGCTGCTCAACGGTGTCTTCTGCCCTTTTTGCCACCCGATACAGTAGGTCCTTCTCTACGCTGAAGTATGGGTAAGTGCAGGTATTATCTGGGTTCACTAACTCGCCATCTATTTTCACTACGTTTTCCCGTGCCTTTATTAGGGCGGGGTCTTTCAACTGTTCTGTGGCAAAGTTTTCCCTGTGAACCTCAAGATCAGAAAACTCCACAGACGGTAGGTTTTCGTCTGAGGAGGTGGGCTCCTCTCCAGTTTCTTGAGTCTCCCCTGCCAATACTGATAAGGGAAATTCCGGAGAGTCCTCACCACTCTCAGGGGAGTTCTGGCTATCACATTCCTGGTACATAGGGGCACCAGTGGGGGGCTCAGGATCATCCCACAGTTCCCAGAACTTCGGAAAATCCCTTCCCACAATGGCGTCATGCGGTAACTGAGATACTAAGCCCACTGGATGAGAGAGGGTACCTTTGGGGGTCTCGAAACACACTGTAGTCACTGGATACTCTCGGGTGTCCCCATGCACACAAATAACAGCTACCTTGCTATTCCCAGAGACCTCTGTTTTAACTAACTCAGCCTTTATCAGGGTCACAAGGCTACCTGAATCCAACAATACCACAACATTTCTACCATTAACACACATTTTGCATAAATGTTTCTCAGTTCCTCGAATGGCAGTGCATGCGACTGTCGCACACAGCGACTGACGTCTGCCCGTCAGAAAGTCACACTGCATGGGTTCCTCCACAACCGGGCAATTGGCTGCAATATGTCCCGCTTGCCGGCAGCGGTAGCAAACGATCCTTCTTGCGGCCTCTTGAGCCGCTGATTTCCCAGGCTGTTCTCGCCAAACTTGGGGTAGAGCTCCCACCCTCTCACTCTCTCCACCCTCACCCCTTGGAATCCTCTTATCCGCCCCTGGGGATGGTCTGGTCTTAGGGTGGAAAGTCCGAGTGTCTCTGGAAGAGGCCGTCAGGTTCTCTGTAGCCAAGTATTTCTCCACACGATCCACAAGACCATCGGCCGTCTCTGGGTCTCCATGGCTTACCCACTTTTGGATGGCAGTAGGAAGAGCTCTCAAAAACCGATCCATTACAACACGTTCCACAATCTTTGGTGCGGACAAAGTCTCTGGCTGTAGCCACTTTCTGCTCAGGTGAATGAGATCATACATTTGAGACCTGGGGGGTTTTCCAAGTTGGAAAGTCCAGTTATGCACACGCTGAGCCCGGACAGCCTGGGTGACACCCAGCCTTGCCAATATTTCAGCTTTTAGCATCACATAGTCTTTTGCTTGGTTAGGCTCTAGGTCATAGTAAGCTTTCTGCGATTCACCAGTTAACAGAGGAGCCACCAGTCCAGCCCACTGCTCCTCAGGCCACTTTTCTCTTTCAGCGGTCCTTTCAAATGTGGTCAAAAATACCTCTGGATCATCCTCTCCAGTCATTTTTGTCAATAAACGACTCACCCCAAAGGACGCGGTATTAGTGGGACGGCTTTCCTCACTGGTCTGCGGACGTTGCTGCATTACTGCTTCCATCTGTTGTTGTAGTCTCTGCTCTTGCTTCTGCAACAGGTCTATGAAGCGGGCCTCAGATTGCTGCTGGGCTTGTTGCTGAGCCTCCAGACTCTGTTGCAAAGTTGCGTTTGTCTGCTGCTGGGCTGCAAGGCTCTGTTGATGAGCTTGCTGCTGGGCTGCAAAGTTCTTTTGCAAACCTGCATTTGTCTGCTGTTGATTGGCATTTGCTAGAGCCAGCTGCTTCAGTATCTCCTCCATGCTGGCTTAAAAAAAAAAAAAAACTGCCACTGGTTCTCCACCAACTGTGAGGGGGTTAGCTCGGCAGCGGGTGTGTGTGACCCCCGAGATGGGCTCCCCACACAAAAACAGGCCCAGCAAACGGAGGTTGTGGTTTTCAAAATCAAAAAGGTGCGGTTTATTTTCTATTTACAGTGACAAAACACAGCAAAGCAAAAGAAACATAAACAAAATAAATCCTGGTCAACTTGACCTCTGACTAAACATACAGGTTTCCTAACTAACAACTGGGATCAGCCTAGTGCTGTCCTAGTCCCTAAGTCCCTGGTTTTAAATGTCCAAGCAAATAGCCACACAGGCTTTGTCTCACCGCACAGGGGTTCACTCTCCCTAGACAGTCCACACAGGTCTGGTTCCAGGCATGAGCTAACATCTAATGAAGCTGGGAGTTCTTATAGAGGCCTTAAACGAGCTGACAATCTTCAGCTGGTCTCATCAACTCCCTGCCTGCACGACGCCCAGCACTCTCCCTAGAGGTATGAATCATCCATGAGCCCACTAGCCTCAGCTGGGCTTCATCAACTCCCTCCCTAGTTGTATAAGTCGGCATAAAGCCTGAATCTGGGAGAAATATATCTACCCCCCTGGATGCAACCAGGTGACTTTACCTTCCTGCTGTCACACATTTTATGCACGTATTACCAACTACCATCGTTACGGGACTTTATTCCTTACAATGTTTCTCTTGGTCCCTCAATGTTAGCATGTTTTACGTAAGTTTACATAGGTTTACTGTTTACGAGTTGGTTTCATTTACCCTTTCATGTTCTGGTATTCCCAATTCCAGATCTACAAGACATGGCTTCATATTATGACCCCATCCAGATGTTGTCTTGCAGCTCATGTCCTCATGAAGTTACAACCCACCTTTCTGTGGCACCGGACGCTCCCGCTCCGATTTCGTCCACCTTCGTTTCCTCGTGCTTGTCAACCCTCATACAGTCGCGTGTCCGGGTGAGCCTTTTACCTAGGGGTTGTCACCCCGTACACGCACTGTACTTGACCGATACATACCTTGTAGAGGTTACTCAACCTATTTGGTTGTAGCCTCATCGGTTTTCCACTAGTGACCAATCTTGCTCACACACCTACCCACTCCCTGACCCCCGTACAACCCTCCCCCCTCCTTTTCCTTCATCCACACCACCCCCACACACTTCTACGATAATGGCGAGCAATGCCCCCTCCAGGACATCACCCCCGACCCCCCACACCCAACCCCTCACGCTTAACTTATATTCAGTGAACATAAGAGGCCTGAACACACCTGAAAAGCGTTCTAAACTGCTCCACTCTCTACGTCACTCCAAAGCCAATGTAGCCCTCATTCAGGAAACTCATTTCAGGACCAATAGCATTCCCAAACTACAAAACTCCCACTTCCCTACTGTATTCCATGCTTCTAACGCAGAGGCCAAATCTAAAGGTGTATCTATTCTCCTCTCGAAAAATTGCCCCCTTCAAGTCACAGATGTCCAAAGGGACACTCAGGGTAGATTCCTCTTCATCAAAGGCACGTTACATCAAAGACCTGTGACCATCGCTAATATCTACGCCCCCAACACCCAACAAGTTCCCTTCTTTCGCACAACCCTTGAACAGTTGATCGCCTTTCAGTCTGGGACCTTGATTGTGGGGGGAGACTTCAATGTAGCACTCAATCCTACTATAGACACCTCCAACGGTACATCCTCCCTGACCTTCCGAGCCCACCGAGCGATCAAACAGCAGTTACATACTCTTCTCTTACATGACACCTGGCGCACCCTTAACCCGAACGGCCGTGACTACTCATACTTCTCAAGTCTCCACAACAAATATACCAGACTGGACTATTTCTTCCTCTCCCAAACTGACCTCTCATACCTAACCTCTGCTACAATCGAACCTATGGTTTTATCAGACCACCACCCTATCTCTATGACCCTCAAATTCCCAACATTTTTCTCGAGAACTAATATTTGGAGGCTAGACGACTCCCTACTTACAGACGCGGTATACACATGAACAATCTCTGACACCCTCACTAACTACTTTAGGGAAAACGCTTCGGGAGACACTGCCCCCCCCACGCTCTGGGCAGCACACAAATGTGTAGTAAGAGGCACGTTCTTGTCCCTGGCGGCTAAGAGAAACAAATTGAGGAAAGCCCACATTGAGAAACTTACTGCACATGTAAGAGCCCTGGAACAAACACACAAAATGTCCTTAGCCCAAAGCTCCTTGTCAGAGCTCACCCAGGCACGTGCTAAACTCCTGGAAGCACTCAACCTAACAATCAAACGCAAATATACTCTATCCCAAAAACTCTTCTATGAGTTCAGTAACAAAGCTGGTAAACTACTGGCAAAGGCCCTACAGATTAAGAGAGCCGCTTGCACTATTCACAAACTTAAACACCCATCTGGCACCGACCTTGTCAAACAGGAAGACATATCTGACCACTTTGTGTCGTATTTCTCCCCATCACCGATTCCTCTCCCACTACTACAGACAGGCTGACAGCGATAAATGATTTCCTGGCACAACACTGCCCGACCCCCCTGACACCTGACGACTCGGCCAGCCTCGATCTCCCAATCTCGATTGCCGAAACCTTGGCAGCACTAAAACAAATGAAACCTGGTAAATGCCCCGGCCCCGATGGACTTACCGTTAGTTATTATAAATCCTTTTCCGACACCCTTCTTCCACACCTAGTGAACTCCTTTGAATCCCTATCCTCTGACCCACACTCCGAAACTGACTTTCTTGAAGCCCATGTATCCCTCATCCCCAAACCAGGCAAGGACCCCCTACTGGTCACTAACTATCGTCCTATTTCACTCCTCAACGTTGACCTGAAACTGTATGCCAAAGTCCCAGCGAATCGCATTCTCCCCATCCTAAACAGACTGATCTCCCTGGATCAAGTCGGCTTTGTCCCCGGCAGAGAAGCCAGGGACAACACCACCAAAGCTCTGAATATTCACCATTGGCTATCCACATCATCCACCCAGGGTTTCTTCCTCTCCTTAGATGCTGAGAAGGCGTTCGACAGAGTGGCCTGGGATTATATGGAGAGAACCCTTCTAACTATGGGTTTCCCCCCACGCTTGCTCCGCATGATCTTGTTGCTTTATTCATCCCCTTCCGCTAAATTAAAGATCAACGGCCACCTGTCGAGCGCCTTCCCCATTTCCAACGGTACCCGTCAGGGATGCCCCCTATCCCCTTTAATATTTGTCCTTACCATGGAACCCATGCTGCGCAAATTGAGAGATAACCCAGCCATCAAGGGTATTGATATACGTGGTACTCATTATAAAGTGGCCGCATACGCAGACGACGTACTTCTATTCCTTAAAGATCCTATCACCTCCATCCCCAACCTACTTGCCGATTTTACCCTGTTCAAGACCCTATCCAATCTGCAGATCAACTTCTCAAAATCCAGAGCACTCAACATCTCTTTACCCCCCACAATAGTCTCTCAATGCAAACTTAACTTCCCCTTTGGTTGGGAAACTAGCTGTCTCACCTACCTGGGTATCAGAATTCCGACTAAACTACATGATCTCTACGCACAAAATTTCTTACCAGCCCTCCAAAAGTTACAAAACGACTTACATAAATGGCACCCGGGCACTTTCTCATGGTTTGGCAGGATAGCAGTAATAAAAATGAATATCCTCCCGAGACTCCTTTATCTTCTCCAAACCATCCCCATAAAACTCCCCCCCTCTTTCTTCGCGTTTTACAAACGCATGTGTAGGACCTTCATTTGGTCCTCTAAAGCCCCTAGGATAAGCTGGACCAGACTGACACTCCCAAAAGTTCTAGGGGGTCTTGGTCTCCCCGACATCCAAACGTACCATTGGGCCTGCCATCTGACTCGAATAGTAGACTGGCACATCCATGGCACATTCAAAGATTGGGTTGCACTTGAAAACTCCATATCCGACGTCCCCCTCTCCCACCTTCCATGGATAACAAAACGCTCCGTCCCGGTACCCTGTTCCTCCCATCCCCTCATAGGAACCTCCTTGTCCGTATTCAGGCTTGCCTGCTCACTCCTACGCACATCACCCACCCCAGGCCCCATGACCCCACTAGACCGAAATCCCGACTTTCCCCCAGGCCTGCCTATCCGTAACGCGACCTCAGGTCCCCAACACCTCTACACCGGTGTCAGTGTCAGAGCACACACCCTATTTCACGATGACACCCTCCTAACACACCAAGTCCTATCGTCTAAACTCCCTGAACACCATATCCCGTTCTACACATACTTACAACTCCGACATTTCCTTGCCTCTGCCAACTCCTCTTTACACTGGAATCGAGACCTCACGCCCTTTGAATCACTCTGTACCAAGACTGAACCCCAACGTCACCTGATTTCGTACCTATACGCTCTCCTCTTCTCCACTTACGATATACAAGATGATACTCTAGTTAAAAAATGGGAAAGAGACCTTTCCATTCACCTTTCGGCAACCGAATGGGAACAAATATACACCCACATGCACAAAGGTTCCGTTAATGTATCAGTTCAAGAAAATAGGTACAAAATCTTTTCTAATTGGTATAGAACGCCTGCGATCATTCACAAGTACTATCCCAACCTCCCTCCACTATGCTGGAGATGTAACACGCACACCGTCTCCTTACTCCATATATTCTGGGAATGCCCCCGTATCCAACCATTCTGGACTGAAATTCACCGCTTAATCTCTCTTATCACCACATACTCCCCGACTTTCACACCAGCACAATACCTATTACACCACACCTCTATACCCTTCTCCTCATACAAAAAATCCCTGATTTTTCATCTCATCTCTGCTGCCTCCATGTGCATCTCAACTCATTGGAGAGACACTACACCCCCCTCAATTTCAGAATGGATCCATCGGGTCGACAAAACGTCTGCCATGGAAAGTCTTATACACCAAGCACACGACAACCCGACTAAATTCACCTAAATTTGGGCCTGTTGGCTCCACTTTAAAGAAACTGATACTCACACCTCTCCCCCTCAGAGTCCCCACACACCCACTGGATCTCCCTGCTCCCTCAGATTGCCCCCCTCCTATACTTCCTCCGCCACCCTCCACCCACCCCTGCCCCCTCCTGGGTCAACCCCGAATGACTCCTTCCAGCACGTTGTCACTGACCCACCACTTCATTCAATTATATGAACTCACCACCATTCACATCCACTCTCTGGAATCCTATTTTCAATCCAGACTATCCATTACCCACAGTAATGCGTTTCTGTTTACTCTTATAGTACCACTCAATTTGAACATCCTTAAACACATCGTCCCGGCCCGCATCCACTCGCAGAAAGTACCCGTTGGGGCGAGTGGATCTGAGGCTGGTTGACGATGATACAAATATGGTACTTTATTCCCGACTCCTATTATCTTATTGTTGCCGCAATCCTCGGCAAACTATTCTACGCCCCCGACTCCAACAAGGTTTATAATATTCACCTCCGTTATTGATCGATTGGCTACTCCTCTGGGCGCATCTTGCCACTAACCCGCTACTGTTATTACCAGACTGTATAACATGTATTGTTAGACTACTGTTTCGATATGCCAGATATATTCTCTGCTCTGTTCCGCAGAGACTATTTTGTCTTGTCTGTATTGTTTGACAAGCTGCACTTGTATTACAATTTCGCATTTTCCCCTGCTTGTATGTACAAAATCTTCAACAAAAATTATTTGGAAAAAAAAAAAATTCCAAATCTGCACTAAACAGAGTAGATAGAAGAATCTATCCAGCCGGTTACTGTCTTCTGGTGCAGTCACTGTTCGACAACTATTTTTTGCCCGGTTCCTTTGATTTTCAGATTGAAGGAAGTGGGGCAGAAGGGTGCAGACAGGGTCACCCATGGCTCTAATTTCAGCAAGTGTATGAGCAGTCTAAGGGCAGTTTGAAAATGCTGCACTGCAGTGTGGCAGCAGCACAGGTGCAGCACAATGTACCAGCAGTTTTCACGTAGGTTACAGAGGGTTTCAAGAGTTTTCTATTAGATTGCGCTTTTCTGGTGCATTTCTGAAAGCACACTAATAAAAGTCCTGCATGCTGCATCTTTTGTGTGCTTTCAGAAAACACACCAAGGAAATTGCAAGTAACCCACACAAAAAACGCAGGTAGAATACGCTGTACCTCTCCCCTCGCTAGCATTGGCTAGCGATATACTTAAATCTGAACTTTACCCATAAAACCGTGATAAAAAAATAATGTTCTTTAGCAAGGAACATACATTCCACATTACTCATTAGAGTCACTGCCTGTCGGCCCTTAAGGGGTTTAGAATGATGAAAGGCAAGGCAGGGCTTATCGTCATGTGACAGTCGTGATTGGCTGTAAGGTTGGGCACGTGATCGAAAAGTCCCCGATCTGCAAGCTGTGAACAGAAGTTTCCATTAGCCGCCGGCAACTGTGCTGGGCGCGCACTCTCGGCACAGACAGCTCTATTGGCGCTATATATGACGCAAATATGTGGCCATGGCCCGCCCACAGAGAAGCCGCATATTTGCATGCGCTGGGTGCTAAGGAGGTAATAATTATGCAACCAAAATGAGCTGTAATTTGCCTCCAGCATTGCTCCTGTATCTTCTGACTGGAGGCTGTCATTTTGCTGAAGACCAGAGTTCCTGAACAGCAGTAAATCATAAAGTGTAACTAAACCCATCGATTTAACAGTTTAAAAAAACAGTTACATTCCTGGAATGCTGGGATTGCTAACTGTCACATTTGCTTGTGTTCTCAACCAAACTGTCAACCCATCAAATGGCTGGTGTCATAACTGATCACATGTGCAGCACTATGGCAGTTGCAGATCAAACAGAAGCTGCTTACTTGGCTGTAAAGGATTAGGAGGGTTTAATTACACTTTAAGGCTGTCAGCAGATTGGCCTCTACAAACTTGGCAGTGCATAAAAATGGAGAGCAACTGAGTACTGTATGTGCAGAGTAGGGTGAGACTGTGTATTACTGGATTTTACGTACTATAGGCACTTTTTTTTATGTTTTACATTGCTATACCTGCAAAAGGGCCCAGCCTGAAGTGAGCTAGCAGGACTTAATTTTTCCATGAGGAAGTCGAAGACAACCCTCTTCTATTTCATTAATCACCTGCTTTCATTTACTTCTTTTAAAATTCATTTTATGCAAGTCAATTACTGACTCTGTCACACGCCTGTTTTGTTTAGTGTCACCATAATTATTTTACTGTTGAGCTTGTACATTTTTTTCCCCTTCTTACACCCCTGCACCCACCTTATCAGGCCGTGACAGTTTTAAAGTCTATCGGCAGTGCTCTGATTTAACGATGTAGTTCCACCGTTTCATGATGTACTTACTACAAGGATAAATTGCAATGACAATTTCACTACTACAATAAATCAAAGTTGCATTTATTTTCATCCCGCTGAACAGTTTTATCTGAAGAGACGCAGATCTGTTTCTGAAAGATAATGAAACGGAACTCTGCACACCCACAGAAGACAGCAGTTATAAAACCAAAAAAGGTACAACAACTCGCAGCGTTCATTTTCATTTCTATGAAGTCATCAAAGAAAAAAAGTGTAAATTTCCATTCCTTCAGGTATATTTGTCATTTTAAGGATCTAAAAAAAATATATTTTCAGATTCAAGTAAGAATAAATGCCATAAACGTTTTTTTAATTGGAAATCCAATGTGCTGAATCAACCGAAATGACAGCCGACATGTGAGGCCCATGCAGTAATGACACTGCTAACAAACATCAAAACATCAAAACTCTAATGAAGGTAAGAAACAGAACTATTCATCATAAAAGTAAACGGTATACCAAAAAAGATTGTCAACAATTCACACTCAGCCCCGGTCTTACCTTGTTTGCTGGGTTGAGCTCACATAACATACCCACCCAGCGAATCCAGCATTGTCCTGCACTACTCCACCGAAATCCAAAGCTACCACCTTCTTTGCTGAAGTCATCGGGAGTTAGCTGTCTCTTTCAGGACCTAGCAGCTGGCCACAATAATGCTCCATTATGATGCTGTGTCCTACATTGTGATGTGATGTGTGATGTAGATATCCCAGGAATTTTTTTTGGGGGGGGGGGGGGTGCTCCTAGATGAGAAAGGTGGAAATACAGGCTGTGCTCCTCTAAAGAAAAAAAAATTGATTTTTTTGTACTCACCGTAAAATCCTTTTCTTTGATGTCCATGGACTGATACAGCATCTTCATTCTTGATAAAGTGGGTTATGTTCCTGCTCATAGGAGAAGACTAGGCAGAATGTTAGAGGGTTAAACATACATTCCCTTACCAGAGCTGAACAGCCCCGCTCAGGGGCGGTCCTTCCGGACATAACCCTCCTACCTGCAGCCAGCAGCCTCAGTTCGTATTAAAGCAGTACAAACTCAACAAAGGAGAGGTGGGTGCTGTGTCAGTCCATGGACGTCAGAGAAAAGGATTTTACAGTGAGTACAAAAAAATCCTATTTTCTCTTTCCATCCATGGACTGACACAGCATCTTCATTCTTGACAAAGTGGGTCATCCCAAAGCAGTGTCAAAAATGAGGGGTGGGAACAGTATCAAGGAAAAAACCAAGCATCACCCCACACAAGCAGAGCTCCTCAACGGAGGAGTTGCAACATTAAACAGCCGCCTGCAAAACCTTGAGGCCGAAGGAAGCATCAGAAGATGCAGCCACATAAACCTTATAGAACTTCGAAAAGGTATGTGCGGACGACCAAGTTGCCGCCTTGCACACTTGTGCAATAGATGCTTGATATCGGAAAGCCCAGGAAGCACCTATTGCCCTGGTTGAATGCGCCATAACCGGAAAGGGAGGCGCCCGCAGTTTAAGGGAATAGGCCTGTATGACGGTCTGCCTGATCCACCGAGAAATGGTGGCAGACGAAACCGCTTGGCCCTGTTGTTGACCAGACACAGACACAAACAGCGAGTCAGACTTCCGAATCGAAGCAGTAGCAGACAGGTACACCTGCAGTGCACATACCACGTCTAACGTGTGGAGCGCAAACTCTCTGAGATGCGACGGATGAGGACATAAAGACGGGAGCACAATGTCCTCGTTAAGATGGAAGGCCGAGACCACCTTCGGGAGAAAAGAAGGCAGCGGGCGTAGCACCGCCTTGTCCTTATGGAGGACCAAGTATGGCGGCTTGCAAGACAAGCGGTATATCTTCCTGGAAGAAGACTTCAGTGCCCTCAGCATGGTCGAGATGACCGAAAAACCGAGAGACCCCGGTCTCTCAGAACCTGGCTTTCAAGAACCATGCCGTTAAAGCCAGCGACTGTAAAGCAGGAAGAAGTATGGGACCTTGAGACAGAAGGTCCTCCCGCAGCAGCAGTTGCCATGGAACGTCCGCCACTAGGCGTACAAGATCGGCGTACCAAGGACGTCGAGGCCAATCTGGAGCGATGAGGATCACCGGCATCCCCTCGGCCTCCACCCTGCGAAGTAATCGAGGAAGCAGTTTCAGTGGAGGATAGCCATAAATCAGCCGATACCGACCTCACGGGGCCACCAACGCGTCTACCCAGGGATCCCTGGACCTGGCCACGAATCTCGACACCTTGCGATTGAGCCGAGAGGCCAAGAGGTCCACATCCGGCGTGCCCCACCTCCGGCAAAGGAGGTGAAACACCTCCGGATGCAAGGACCATTCCCCCTGGTCCAACATCTGGCGGCTCAGATAGTCCGCCTGCCAGTTGTCCACTCCTGGAATGTAAACGGGTAAACAGAGCCGGCACGCTTCTTTCCGCCCATCTTAAGATGTGAGCGACCTCGGATGCCCGCCGCTGAGCTCAGAGTTCCCCCTGATGGTTGACATAAGCCACCGCCGTGGCGTTGTCCGATTGGATCCTGACCGAGCGTCCCTGCAGTCTCCTCGACCACGGGGAGAGTCACAGTCTGATCGCTGGGGTTTCAAGATAATGATCGGCAGACGGGACTCGTCCGGGGTTCAGAGCCTTTGGGCTGACAGAACTTCCCATACTCTGCCCCAGCACGAAAGACTGGCATCCGTTGTGATCACAGTCCACTGGACAGGAAGGAACGACTTCTCCGACCGAAGGGCCGGGGATCTCAGCCACCACTTCAGGGATGCCCTGACCAGGTGACTCACCTGGATCTGACGATCCAGTGATAATGGAGACTTGTTCCATCAAGATAGAATCTCCTTTTGCAAGACTCGAGTGTGGAATTGGGCGTACGGCACCGCCTCAAAGGAAGCCACCATGAGCCCCAGGACCCTCTTGCAAAAACGGAGTGACGACCGTTTGTGGGACGTCAGCACCCACACCGCAGATTGAAGAGTCTAACTTGTCTAAGGGTAGAAATACCCTCGCCTCCGAGGAGTCAAGGATCAAGCCGAGGTACTCCAGACGCTGAGTCGGAACCAGGACCGACTTCTGAATGTTTCGCAGCCAGCCGAATTCTCGCAGGGCCTGACTGGCTATCACCACATTTTCCTCTAATTTTGAGCCAGAGTCTGCTCTTAGAAGAAGATCGTCTAGATAGCCCACGATAGCAATGCCTCGCTGTCTCAGCAAAGCTAGAACCAGGGCAAGCACCTTGGTGAAAACCCACGGTGCTGACGCCAAACCGAAGGGAAGAGCCACAAACTGATAGTGTTCTTCGCCTATCGCGTAATGCAGAAACTTCTGGTGACCCGCGCAGATTGGGACATGCAAGTAGGCGTCCTTGATGTCCAAGGACGCCAGAAAATCCCCGGGGTGGAGCGCAGCAATCACAGAGCGAATGGATTCCATGCGGAATTTTCGAACCTTCACAAAGGCATTTAGAGCCTTGAGATCCAGAATTGGACGGACTCCGTCCTTCTTTGGGACCACAAACAGATTTGAATAAAATCCCTGAAACCTCTCCTTTGACGGTACCGGCACAATTACTCTGCACCTCAGCAAGTCCTGCACTGCCCCTAATAGGGCAGCCCGACGCACTGGAAGGAGAGAGAGGTTTGAGGGAAAGAATCTGTCTGGTGGCCAGGAAAGGAACTCTATCCTGTACCCCGAGGTAACCACCTCGCATACCCACCGGTCGGAGATCCGGGGGGTCCACCGATCCACGAACCTGCGAAGCCGTACCCCCACCCCAGAGTCGGGCGGGGACAAGACTTCAAGCGGTGGCGGGCTTGGTAGCCTGCTTGGTTGGTTTACGCACCCAGGGACGCTTCTGTCCTCCAGGCGTCTTGTTCGTCCGGGAGAACTTTTCCACGGGATTTGACTGACGAAAAAACCTCTTCTGAGTGGGAAAGGAAGGGCCCGGCTTACGGCACGGCTCCTTCGCCTTAGGAGGTGGAGGAAGAAGGGTGCTTTTACCCCCCGTGACATTTTTAATAATGTCATCCAGGGAAGCACCAAATAGCCTCCCGCCCTTGAAAGGTAAATCCGTCAGAAGCTTCTTAGAAGCCAGGTCAGCAGACCAGCATTTCAACCAGATTAGGCGGCGCAAAACCACCGCAGACACTGAGGCCCTAGATATTAGGGGGGCAACGTCCATAGTGGAATCGCACACATACACCAGGCCCTGTACCATTTGGTCTGCCAATGTAATGAATTCTGGAGGAAGATTATGCTCCTGCACATACTGTTGCATAGAGGTGCGCATCTTCACTGGCCTCACGATTCGATTCGATTACAATTATCAGGTCAACGATTCAATTCGATTCGATTCCGCGATGCATCACGATGCATCACGATTACAGCGCAAGTGCGCATGGTTTTCACCAAAAAAATGTAAGCAGTCATGAGAACTCCATTTTTTTTATTATATCTGTTCTTTAAAAAAAAAGACAACACTCCCTGCATGTAGCAAAGTCTAAACAAAGCAGACAACAACTTGTACATAGTACAGGAGATGGTCAGAGAGTGCAGACCTAGTATAGAAGATGATCAGAGACTGCGGACATGCTACATGAGATGGTCAGACTGCGGACATGCTACATGAGATGGTCAGACTGCGGACATAGTACATGAGATGGTCAGACTGCGGACATAGTACATGAGATGGTCAGACTGCGGACATAGTACATGAGATGGTCAGACTGCGGACATAGTACATGAGATGGTCAGACTGTGGACATAGTACATGAGATGGTCAGTGACTGCGGACACGCTACATGAGATGGTCAGACTGCGGACATAGTACATGAGATGGTCAGACTGCGGACATAGTACATGAGATGGTCAGACTGCGGACACGCTACATGAGATGGTCAGACTGCGGACACGCTACATGAGATGGTCAGACTGCGGACATGGTACATGAGATGGTCAGACTGCGGACATGCTACATGAGATGGTCAGACTGCGGACATAGTACATGAGATGGTCAGACTGCGGACATGGTACATGAGATGGTCAGACTGCGGACATGCTACATGAGATGGTCAGACTGCGGACATAGTACATGAGATAGTCAGACTGCGGACATAGTACATGAGATGGTCAGACTGCGGACATGCTACATGAGATGGTCAGTGACTGCGGACATAGTACATGAGATGGTCAGACTGCGGACATAGTACATGAGATGGTCAGACTGCGGACATAGTACATGAGATGGTCAGACTGCGGACATAGTACAGGAGATCAGCAGGTAAGTATAAAAAAATAATACCTGTTGTGCTGAGATTCAGAATGGTCCCCCCCGCCGAATTCTGTTCCCCCCTGTCTCTGGGCTACTATCGGAACTCCGCCCCCTCAGCCCTGTACATTGCTGCTTCCTCCTACTCTTCCTCACGAATTCAAATGCTCCTAATACCGCCCCGCCTCTCCAGCCCTCTGCTCATTAGCATTCGTGGAAAATCAGTAGGCGTGAGCGGCGCTGGAGAGGCGGGGCGGTATTAGAAGAATTTGCATTTGTGAGTACTAGGAGAGAGCGGCAATGTACAGGCTGAAGGGGGGGGGGGGCGGAGTTCCGATAGCCGAGAGACAGAGGGAACAGTGTGACTGTGTGTACAATACATGCTGCGCTCATGTGACTGCCCTCTCTCCTCTCTGCTTTCACGTCTCTGACGCCAGGAAAGACGTGAGACATGAAAGCAGAGAGGCGGGCCGGGCAGTCACATGAGCGCGTCATAGGGAAAAAAAAAAATAAGGCAACAGCTCTCCCGGGAGGAGGGGGCGGGGCTTAGACATCGCCGTAATCGATTAATAGCTTTCCCTGCATCGGTGCCGCATCGGGGACGCCCGAATCGCGATGCACCGATGCAGCGATTAAATTCC
This sequence comes from Rana muscosa, assembly GCA_029206835.1. Lineage (NCBI taxonomy): Eukaryota > Metazoa > Chordata > Amphibia > Anura > Ranidae > Rana > Rana muscosa. The sequence continues at coordinate 1,029,277,969 of CM055117.1, forward strand.
ACACCCCTACTGTTGCATAATCTTTGCCCATTCCGTGAGTGTCTGAGTCACCAGAGTCGCCGCTACAAGAGGACGCATCGCCGACCCCAGCATGGTGAACATGGCACGGCTCACCATTTCCGACTTCCTATCAGTACGGTCCTTAAAAGCAGGGGTCCCCTCAACCGGCAGAGTTGTGGCTTTATTCAACCGGGCCACGGGGGGGGGGGTCGACCACCAGAAGAGAGACCCATTTTTTAATCAGGCTGTCCGCAAAGGGGTACCTAACCGCCAGACGCTGCGAGACCGCAAAGGCCTTCTGTGGTTTGTCCCAAACCTGGTCTATGAATCTGTCAAAAAAAGGTGTATAGGGAAAAACCTTTTTAAAAGGCTTAACTTGAAAAGAACCAAAGGAGACTGACTCCACCACAGGTTCCTCAGCCGCAGCATCCAGCTTGAGAGTGTCCCTCACAGCATCAATGAGTTCACTCACAAGTGTCCTGTCATGATGTACTGACCCAGACAAGGAGTCTTCCTCACAGGGAAAGTCCTGGTCACAATTATCAAAAAATTCAGAGTTAGGGTCCTTTGCCGCAGCAATGCCCATATCTGAATGAGAGCACTCCCCTGGAGATAGTGGGGGGAGAGGGCGCTTAATAGCCCCCTTGCGCTCGCACGCCGCTTCCATCCTGGCAACAAATGATTCCAGGACTGCCGACAACTTTTCCATAGGGACCGCAGGTGCAGCAGCACTGCCAGTTGCTTCTGACATGACAGGGGAAGCAGGTGACACAGACTCCATGATACCACCTTCTGAGACTATGTCCATATGAGGCACAAAGTCCACCCTCCGGCTGCACTGACTGTGGGGGGGGGGGTTACCCAGGGGACTCACCAACCCGGCTAGGACCGCTCAGTTCCGCTGCCTGTGTCCGTTCCTCTACAGCGTGGCTCCGCAAGTGAGCAGTGAGGAGACTGAGAAGAATTGCGCCGTCCAATGAGCAATAGAGGCCAACCCAGCACAAAAAGTGTGCGCGGCTTCAAGAAAATGGCTGCCGCAATGATAAGTGCGCCACAGGCGGCTACGGTAAGATGGCCGCTAATGCGGTTTTCAATAGTAAAACAAAACACAATAAAAAAATGGCGCGGAACGGCGCGCAAGGCCCCCGCTGACACAGCTAATTCCCCAGACCACATGCAGACCCCTGAAGACCCCCACCAGGACAGAGAGACCCCCAGGCACCCCCAGTCAGCACACCATAGTGTAGGTGACAGAGAGTAGTAAAAACACAAGGGGGAGACAGGGAAAACCCCCCTACCATAGGAACACACAGCATGTACTCACCTGCTGATGCAGGGGAACAGTACTTACCGGTCCAGCTAGGACCCACTGGTGTGTTCCTGACAAGCATATCACAGTGCAGTACTGAGTAGCTGTCAGCCAGTCCACCGCGAAAGATACAGCAAAACTGTTCAATCTTTTGTGAAACCTGGAGCAAAAAGCTCACCGGCCACCCCTGGAGCCATGGGGTATGTCGTGAACTGATCTCACGCAGAGCGAGGATCAGCACGCTCGATGGTCGGACTGGGAAGACTACGAGGATAGTGAACTACCCAACCTGTTGCCCAGCCGACAGTTGATAGAAGAATCTCAAAAATAAAATAATAAAAGTCCAAAAAAAGACAAAAACCTTTTTTCAAAAGACTGGCTCTGAAGAGAGCCACGTCCTCTCCTCTGCTAGGCAGAAAAAAACTGAGGCTGCTGGCTGCAGGTAGGAGGGTTATGTCCGGAGGGACCGCCCCCTGGGCGGGGCTGTTCAGCTCTGGTAAGGGAATGTATGTTAAAACATCTAACATTCTGCCTAGTCTTCTCCTATGAGCAGGAACATAACCCACTTTGTCCAGAATGAAGATGCTGTGTCAGTCCATGGATGGAAAGAGAAAAAAAGATTTCCCACAAAAAAAAAAAATGGTTCTAAAGGCAGAATGCAGAAAGGTAAAAAAAAACTTCCAGGTGCAGCTCCGCCCCCCAAAACCCCCACCATCCCCCCATACTTACCTGAGCCCCATCTCGATCTAGAGATGTGCATGAAAGCAGTGGCTCACCTAGGTCTCTCTCTCCTCATTGGCTCCTGCTGCTGTCAATCACAGCCAGTGAGCCAATGAGGAGAAAGCGGGGGGCAGGGCCAAGCTGCGCTCTGTGTGTGACGGGACACAGTTTTGGATTCAGTATGGAAAGATTAAAACTCCAGCAAGATTATTCGAGCCTCTGCGTTGCACTGAGATTTCTAGTCACTTCCTGTCCTGGAGACACAGCAGGAAGTGAGAGAAAATCTCTACAAAGTGAGAAAAATTCCCCTCTGAGACGGCTGCCAGACCTTCGCCTCTTTTTCTGGTGACAATCTAAAATTTTAGGTTCCCCATAACTTTCTATCTTGGCAACAATGGTTACTAAAATAAATCCAGAGCGTGACTAACTAGTGACTATAACTAGCGGGGACAACAAAGCTAAAAAAAAGTGCAGGACATATAGCAATCAATTTGTATCCACTATGCACTGCTCTGACTCCAGAAATTTCCATTTAGCATTCTGCCCATTTTAATGTACTAAAAAAGGCTTATTGTGTACAAAAGGAATAATTGTATGCCTTTACAAACACCTAAAACGATCAACCAAAGAAAAACAATACTGCAATCAAACTACGGCCCTCCAAAAAAACTGGCTATCCTGTGACAGGGGACATTTACACTGTTTATCAGTGCAGTCCCATCAGTGCCTTCTTATCAGTACCAATCAGTGCCTCCTCGTCAGTACCAATCAGTGCCTCCTCGTCAGTACCAATCAGTGCCTCCTCGTCAGTACCAATCAGTGCCTCCTCGTCAGTACCAATCAGTGCCACCTCGTCAGTACCAATCAGTGCCACCTCGTCAGTACCAATCAGTGCCTCTTCGTCAGTACCAATCAGTGCCACCTCGTCAGTACCAATCAGTGCCTCCTCGTCAGTACCAATCAGTGCCTCCTCGTCAGTACCAATCAGTGCCTCCTTGTCAGTACTAATCAGTGCCTCCTCATCAGTGCCCATCAGCGGCACACTATCAGTACCAATCAGTGCAACCTCATCACCGCACATCCGTGAAGAAAAAAAATGACTTATTTGCAACACTTTATAACAAAGACTAGGAAAAATAGGATTTTTTGTACCTCACCGTAAAATCCTTTTCTCTGACATCCATGGACTGACACGGTGTCTCTTTACACTTTACACGTGGGTTATGTCCCTGCTTGCAGGAGAAGACCTAGGCAGAATGTGAAATGTTATACATACATTCTAAAAGCCAGAGCTGAACAGCCCCACCCAGGGGGCGGTCCCTCCGGACATAACCCTCCCACTACAGTCAGCAGACTTCAGTTCGTAAAAAAGCAGTACAAACTTAAAAGGAAGGGTGGGTGCCGTGTCAGTCCATGGATGTCAGAGAAAAGGATTTTACGGTGAGTACAAAAAATCCTATATTCTCTTACCATCCATGGACTGACACGGTGTCTCTTTACACTTTACACGTGGGATGTCCCAAAGCAGTGTCAAGAGGGATGGGAGCAGTATAAATGGAAAAACCAAAACTTCACTCCAATAAGGCAGAGCTCCTCAACGGAGGAGTCGCAACTTTAAACAGCGGCCTGCAGCACCCTGCGGCCGAAGGAAGCATCCGAAGATGCAGCCACATTAACCTTATAAAACTTAAAAGGCATGAACAGACGACCAGGTCGCCGCCTTGCACACTTGTGCAACCGACGCTTGATGTCGGGAAACCCAGGAAGCACCAATTGCCCTGGTGGAATGCGCCGTAACCGGAAAGGGAGGCGCCCGCCCTTTGAGAGCATAGGCTTGAATGACGGTTCGTCTGATTCCCCTAAAAATGATGGCAGACGAAACCGCTTGGCCCTGTTATGGATCAGAGACAGTCACAAACAGTGAGTCGGACTTCCGAATAGAAGCAGTAGCAGACAGGTACACCCGTAAGGCTCGTACCACCTCCAATATGTGCAGCGCAAACTCTGTGATGCGATGGGTGAGGACACAAGGACGGGAGGGCAATGTCCTCATGTAGGTGAAAGGTCGACACCACCTTTGGCAAAAAAGGAAGGTCGCGGATGCAACACCGCCTTATCCTTATGGATGACTAAATATGGCGACTTGCAGGACAAAGCCGCCAACTCAGACACTCGTCAAACAGAAGTGATTGCCACTAAAAAGGCCACCTTCTGAGACAAGACAAGAGGGGAATATCCCGGATATTCCCAAAAGGAGGTTCCTGGAGGACCGAGAGCACCAAATTCAGATCCCACGGTGGGAGAGGAGGCTTGACAGGAGGGAGCACATGGCGAACCCCCAGCACAAGGTGCTAACCAAGAAAATGACCCGCTAGAGGTCGCTGAAAGAAGACGGCCAAGGCTGAAATCTGATCCTTGATGGTACTCAAAGCAAGCTTTTGGGTCACTCCACACTGCAGAGGACGCAGGATTCTGGGGAAGGAATACGTCCGAGGACGCCAGTCCAGCGCTTCGCACATGGCGATATAAGCTTTCCAGGCACGGTGATAGATCTGCCTGGAGGAAGACTTCCGTGTCCTTAACATGGTCAAAATGACCGAGTCCGAGAGACCTCGGTCCCTCAACACCTGGCTTTTAACAGCCCTGCCGTTAAAGCCAGAGACTGTAAGCCGGATGAAACATAGGACCTTGAGACTGAAGTTCCTCCCTCATCGGCAACCGCCAGGGAACGTCCGCGATGAGACGTACCAGATCAGCGTACCAGTGATGCTGAGGCCAATCCGGAACAATTAGGATCGCCAGAGTTTATATCAGGCGATAAGGACCCTATGGGGCCACCAACGCATCCGAGGCATCGCCCAAGGATCCCTGGATCTGGCCACAACCTCAACCCTTGCGATTGAGTCGAGAGGCCATCAGGTCCACATCCGGCGTGCCCCACCGTCGGTAAAGGAGTTGAAATATGCAAGGACCACTCTTCTTGGTCCGGTGTCTGGCGATTGGCGACTCAGATAGTCCGCCTGCCCATTGTCTATGCCCAGAATGTAAAATGGCCTACAGAGCCGGCACGTTTCTTCCGGCCCACTTAAGGATACGGACTACCTCGGAAGCCGCAGCTGAGCTCCGAGTTCCCCCTTGATGGTTTACATACGCCACCGCCGTGGCGGTGCCCGACTGGCTCCTGATGGAGCGACCCCGTACTCTCTCCGACCTGAGGAGAGACAGTCCGATGGCCCGTATTTCCAGAACAGTGATTGGTAAACGGGCTCGTCCGGAGTCCAAGGCCTGAGCCGACAGGACTCCCCAGACTCCACCCCAGCCCGTCAGGCTGGTGTCCGTCGTGAGTACCGTCCATTGGATGGGAGGGGAACGACTTTCCGGACCGAAGAGCCGAGGATCTTAACCACCATGTCAGGGGCGCCCTGACCAGGTGAATCACCTGGATCTGAAGATCCAAGGACAACGGGGATTTGTCCCAGGTGGACAAGATCTCCTTGTGCAATGCTCTGGTGTGTGATTGGGCATACGGAACGGCCGCGAAGGAGGCCACCACGAGTCTCGGGACTCTAATGCAAAAAACGGATTGACAACCATTTTTGGGATGTCAGCACCCGCACCGCAGACTGAAGTGTCAGCAACTTCTCCAGAGGTAGGATACCTTTGCCTCCAAGGAGTCCAGAATCAGAACTAGATACTCCAGACACTGAGTCGGGACCAGGACTGACTCCTGAATGTTCAGGAACCACCTGAGTCCCTGAGAGTCTAATTGACGATAGTCACCTTTCCTCTAAGTCTGATCCACTTTCTGCTCTTAGCAGAAGATCATATAAAATTATGGAGCAATCAGCGCAAACAAAAATATAAAAATAAAAATAAAAAACGTTAAGCAGCTGAACACATTAGGGTCATCACAAACCTATAAGATAATAGCAAAAACAGGGGTATGTGCAGCGCATAAGAACAATATATAAAACACCATCAAATATGTGGTCGGCAATATAAGATCTAATACAATTCTATCACTGAGAGAGAAAAGTCCTCTTAAGTTCCCAGAATGGTATAGCAGGAAAAAGGGATGAGATTCCTCATGTGATGAAAGGAGGGGGATGCAATCTTCTGCCCAAATTGTGCTGATACAATCCTCCACCGTAAATATATTAAGCTTACCAGATACGATGGACCTCTCCGCTAAGAGAAGGTCATACAGGCATGTATCCACCCTGGGATAATGGAATCGAGTGACTGCAGCACGAATCCTTCCACAGATAGCCGGATTTGGTGGCCAAAAGGTGGTATAGATATCCTCCTAAGAATGGTGCTGGATGCAATGATATAGTATCCAATGGTCCCAAAAAAAGGGAGAAGGGAGACAGCCTAAGTGCACTCCGCAAAAATTTATTAAAAGTCAATGTAAATAAAACAACATTGGCGCTCTGCGCCTAGATAAAAATAGGATTTTTGTACTCACCGTAAAATCCGTTTCTCTGACGTCCATGGACCGACGCAGCTCTCATACTGATTACATGTGGGTATATGTCCCTGCTCGCAGGAGAAGACCTAGGCAGAATGTTAGAGGTTAAAACATTCTAGAACAAGCCAGAGCTGAACAGCCCCGCCCAGGGGAGCGGTCCCTCCGGACATTACCCTTCCACCTGCAGCTAATCAGCCTCAGTTCGTAACAAAGCAGTACAAACTTAAAAGGAAGGGTGGGTGCTGCGTCGGTCCATGGACGTCAGAGAAACGGATTTTACGGTGAGTACAAAAATCCTATTTTCTCTTATCGTCCATGGACCGACGCAGCTCTCATACTGATTACATGTGGGACGTCCCAAAGCAGTATAAGAAAAGGGTGGGAGCAAAAAAAGTAAGGAACAACCAAAACTTCACTCCAAACCAGCAGAGCCCCTCAACGGAGGAGTTGCAACATTAGACAGCGGCCTGCAACACTTTGCGGCCGAAGGAAGCATCCGAAGATGCAGCCACATCAACCTTGTAGAACTTTGAAAAGGTATGAACGGACGACCAGGTCGTCGCCTTGCACACTTGTGCAACCGACGCTTGATGTCGGAAGGCCCGAGAAGCACCAATTGCCTTGGTGGAATGCGCCGCACCCGGAAAGGGAGGCGCCCGCCCCTTAAGGGCATAGGCCTGTATGACGGTCTGCCTGATCCACCTAAAGACGGTGGCAGACGACACCGCTCGGCCCTGTTTTGGACCAGACACAGATTTCCGAATGGAAACAGTAGCAGACAGGTACACTCGTAAGGCTTGTACCCATCTTAATGCAGGAAGCGCAAACTCTCAGGGAAGCGATGGGTGAGGACACAAGGACGGAAGAACAATGTCCTTCTTAAGGTGAAAGGCCAAGACCATCCTTAGAAAAGAAGGATGGTCGTGGGCGCAACACCAACATATCCTTATGGAGGACCAAGTAAGGCGACTTGTCAGACAAGGCTGCCAACTCAGACACCCGTCTAACCGAAGCAATGGCCAATAAGGCCAACTTCCGGGACAAGGTCAAGAGAGGAATCTCTCTGATATTCTCAAAGGGATGTTCTTGGAGAACCGAGATGCATCAAAATCAGATCCCAAGTAGGGAGAGGAGGCTTGACAGGGGGGACCACATGGCGAACCCCCTGCCCAAAAGGTGCTAATCAAGGAATGGCCCGGCAGCGGTCGTTGAAAAAGACAGTCCGGGCCGAAATCCGACCCTCAAAAAAAGGTATGCAAGGCCAGCTTTTGGGTCACACCACGCTGTAAGAACAGCAAAATCCTGGGAATGGAAAACATCCGAGGATGCCACTCAAGTTCCTCGCACATAGCGATGTAAGCCTTCCAGGTACAGTGAGATATCTTTCTGGAGGAAGATTCCCGTGTCAACAACATAGAAGAGATGACCGAATACGAGAGAACTCGGTCCTTTAGCACCTGGCTTTAAACAGCCATGCCATTAAAGCCAAGGACTGTAAAGCAGGATGAAGTATGCTCTGCGAAGCCGGCGAGGCAACAACAGTAGCAGAGGGTAAGCATATATCAGGCGATACTGCCCCCACAGGCTTCCAACGCGTCTAACGCATCCGCCCAGGGGTCCCTGGACCTGACCACGATCTTGCCACCTTGCGAGTGAGTCGAGAGGCCACAAGGTCCACTTCCGGTGCCCCACCTCCGGTAAAGAAGGTGGAAACACCTCCGGATGCAAGGACCCTTCGCCTGCAATGCACACGGCCGACAGGACCGTCTTGCAGCGAGACGTATGAGAATCCCAAAGAGACTCCGCAATGTATCGGAGAAGGGAGGCCCCAGTGTACAGGGTGCCTCAAATGTTGGCCAATAAAGGCAACTTGATGGAACTTCCCTAGAAACTCGGTCAGAGGACTAGTACCTCAGCCTCCACAAACCCACCCCGGGCACAGAGACCCTAAAGGCTAAAACAGTTGTAGTGTACCTGCTAGACGACTGATGAATGAAGCAGAGGCTTTTGCCCAGTCATTGAGCTACAAAAAATGCCAGAGACGCAGCCACTAACGGGCGCAACGCCAACCCCAGCCTGGCGAACACAGTCCAAGCCAGCGCTTCTGATCACCACTGAAAGCAGGTGGAAAGTGATACCCCTGAAACCAGGGATCCTTGTGACAATGCTCCATCCAGCAGCTACCCATGGATAGGTGCTGATTGTGCAAACACATAGTTTATACTATGTATTGCGTCAAACGCACAAATAGAGAGTGTGGGAGGAAACCCACCCAGCCACAAAGAGCATAATACCACCACATACGGCGTATGTAGTTTAGTATTTGTGGATAAACCTATTAAACGCGTATATACTGTGCCAGCGACGAAGGCGTGCACATCATCGGGGCCTGGACGTAAACCAGCCACACAGATTGCGTACACAACCGTGTAGGTATGTTAGCCTGCGAATAAACAAATTGCACATGTTTATACTGTGCATAGCGCTGAGAATGCGCACACCATTGGAACGCAGGGGAGAAACCTGAGCACCCGGATGAAACCCATGCAGACTGCATATGCATACCGTGTATGGTATTATAGTATGTGTGCTAAACATTTTGCACAAGCCCATGTGTGCATAGCACCGAAGGCGCGCACACTGTTGGCGCGTGGGAGGAACCGAAGTACCCCACGCATACTCAGAGAATGCAATACCTACAGCTACTGTAAATGTATTTAGTGTAGTGTATAGACATAATGTGTATGTTTACACCGTGTATTGCACCAAAGGCATGCATGTCATGTAGCATGGGCAGAAACCCACGCAGACTGCATACGCATACCGTGTAGGTATTATAGTGTGTGTGCTAAACCTTTTGCACAAGCTCATGTGTGCAAAGCACCGAAGGCGCGCACACCGTTGGCGCGTGTGAGGAACCGAAGTACCCCACGCATACTCAGAGAATGCAATACCTACAACTACTGTGAATGTATTTAGTGTAGTGTATAAACATAATGTGTATGTTTACATCGTGTATTGCACCAAAGGCATGCATATCATGTAGCGTGGGCGGAAACCCACGCAGACTGCAAAGACATACCGGGTAGGTTCAATCGCACAAATTTAGACTGTGCATAGCGCCGAAGCGCCCACTCGGAAGAACTCCACGCAGACAGCACACAGATACCGTGTAGGAATGATAGCATGTGAATCAACATAATATTGCACATGTTTTTGCTGTGCATTTCCATTGGAGCGTGGGGGGAAACCGGAGTACCCGGAGGAACCCCACGCAAACAGTATACCCATACTGTAAACGTGTATAATATGTGCAATAAACATATTGAACATGTCTATACTGTGCAGAGAGCCGAAGCGCACATACCATGAGAGTGCGGGAGGACACCGGACCCCCCGCCAGCCCAGAGAGTATGATACATACATATACTGTGAATGTATCTGGAGTCGTGCATAAACATATTTTGTACGTTTATGGCACTGAAACACAGCATTGGAACGTGGGGACAGCCACGCAGACACAGAGACCAATAACACATACATACACTGTGAATGTATGCAGTGTAGAGGTATAGGATGAGTTTAAATTATGGTGCAGAGGCGCATAATCTTCTCTGTATCATTCCAACCTGCTTGACAGTGCTGCTGAAGCAGCATACAGGTAACAGGTAACAGTTAACCTCTGATCCTCAGACCGTGTGTCTGTCAGAGCTCAAATCATTCCCCAGGAAATGGCGGGAAATGTTACCTCAGGTATCACACACAAGGCTCACAGGGATTAGAGACATAAATGAATAAAGTCCTCCCTCATCCATGCTGCTCTTGAGGCAGCGTGTGAGGAAAACAGTGAGGAAACTGTGTAAAAGAAAAGCTTGTCACAGCAATTTCAGCCTGAGTGTGATTCTCACATCATCAATGAGATCACTTACAAGCGCCCTGTCATTCACTGACACAGAACTGGAGTCTTCCTCACAAGGGAATGTCCTGTTCATAAACATTAAATATTCAGAGGTAGGGTCCTGAGCCCAATAGCTAGGCCCATATCTGACTCAGAGCACTCCTTCACTAAAGATTTTTGTGGGGGGAGGGGGCTTATAGCTCCTTTTGCTCGCACACCGCTTCCTTTCTGACAGGAATGATTCTAGGACTGCTGACAACTGGTCCATAAGGACCGCAGGTGCAGGAAACATATGAACATGTTTAACTGTGCAGCACTGCCAGTTGCCCCAGGCAATGTGGAGAGCAGGTGTATCAGACTCCATAAACGCCACCCTCTGAGACCTTATACACTATACAGTGAATATACAGTCCACCCACTGGCTACGCTGAGGAGGGGATACCCGGGAGGACCCACCAACCCTTAAGGACAGCTCAGTCTGTGAGGAGATTGTGAGGGGATTCGCGCCGCCACCAGAAATAAATGCGCGGCGGCCACAAGAAAATGGCCGCCGTCCGCAGCTATAACTGTGCCACTAAACGCCAAGATGGCCGCCGAGCGCAAAATTCAAAGCTCTAATGCGCGCCAATGGCGCACGCAATAACCACCTCAAACAGCGCCAATGGCGCACGCAATAATCACCTCACACACCAGAAAAAACTGCAGACATGAGCGCCCAACCAGGCCAGAGTGACCCCCAAGCACCCCACAGCACAGCACCAGTACAGGGTGCAGAGAGCAGCATAACAGGGGGGGGACAGGGAGAAACCCCCACACACAGAAACACAGCCAGCATGTACTCACCTGCAGTAGGAGAGACTACTTACCCGTCCCTTTCAGGGACCCACTGGCTTGTTTCAGACAGACCTATCACAGAGTCGTACTGCGTAGCTGTCGGCCCGGTCCACCGCAAGAGATACAGTCAGTCAAGTACTGTTCAATCTTGAGAGGACCGCGGGAGCATGAAAGCAACCCGGCCACCCCTGGAGCCATGGGGTATGTCGTGAACTGAGTCTCACGCACGCAAGGCGAGGATCAGCACGCTCGATGGTCGGACAGGGAAGACTACGAGGATACTAGTGTACCCAACCTGTTGCCCAGCCGACAGTTGATTGAAGGTCTCAAAAATAAAATAATAAAATTCCCAAAGGAATAAAAATCAAAAGTAAAATCTTCCAGGAGACTGGCTCCTGAGAGCCACGTCTTCTCCTTCTGCTAGGCAGAAAAAAACTGAGGCTGATTAGCTGCAGGTGGAAGGGTAATGTCCGGAGGGACCGCTCCCCTGGGCGGGGCTGTTCAGCTCTGGCTTGTTCTAGAATGTTTTAACCTCTAACATTCTGCCTAGGTCTTCTCCTGCGAGCAGGGACATATACCCACATGTAATCAGTATGAGAGCTGCGTCGGTCCATGGACGATAAGAGAAAAGCCGGTATACAGCCGGAACTGACAATATGAATGAACCCTTGTGGACATCCGTCCAGCATGGAGATGGCAGCGGGTGACGTCCGTGCATGAGCTCCTCCCCCCGTACGCGGCGTTACGTCCAGCAGGACTTCGTCAGCGAGGGTCGAGCTATGGTGTCACCCAGCTGATAGAAATAGCAGGGCGGTCGTCATGGTGACAGGGAAGCCAAGCGCAAACACCGGAAGTCAGAGACACTCGCCGGCTGCTCTCCCTAAAAATGTCACCTACTTACCAGCCCTTGCTAATGATATAAAACAGGTTGAAAACACTGTCAAAGTGATCAACTTATCCCCATGGTTGGAAATATACATGAAAGTTTAATACAAAACATAGATCGTTAAAAAATTACCCGCGGCCATCTCCTATTTGAAAAATACAATAAAACTAATAATAGAACCTCCATAAACTTATCACTGCAACAAAAATAAAAAACATATGATCATTTATCAGAAATAAAACAGTTGAGGTCAAACTCCACATTTAACCCCCTAGGTACAGAAACCTTGGTCTCATGTATCCACAGGGATTCGCGCTGACTCAACTGTCTAATAAAATTACCCCCTCTCCAGTGATGGGTAACCTTCTCAATGCCCCAAAATTTGAGGCATCGCGGGTTCCTATCATGAAAGATCCTAAAGTGTTTGGATACATTATGGGTTTTTACCCCCCTCCTAATATTGCCTACATGTTCTGCTATGCGTACTCCCATGGGTCTAGATGTTCTTCCCACATATTGGAGTCCGCAATCGCATTCCAACATGTATACAACCCCAACAGTGTCACATGTGATGAGATTTTTTATCTGGTAATTTTTCTTGGTGGCAAAGGCTGTAAAATCTTTCTTTTTCTTTTGATTAAATTTGCATTGCCTGCATGCTGGACATTTACCGCAAGCATAAAAACCAGACAGAAAATTAAAAATTCTATTTTCTCTAATCACTGGAGGGTCTATGACACTCGGGGCAAGAATATCCCTAAGGGTAGGAGGCCTTTTGTAAATGAATTTGGGGCGTGAAGGCAACACTGCACCCAAAACATTGTCTTTTTTTAGAATATCCCAGTGGCGCATAATTATTTGCTCAAATTTTTTATATTGGATGTTATAATCTAAGATGATCTTATACTCAAAATTACTATTGAATCCCGAGTTATTTTCCTTTTTCTTAGAATCAGCAGTGAGAATGGTGCGATCCATATTCCCCACTGATTCGATATCCCCTAGGATATGATCCCTAGTGTATCCTTTTTGAAAAAAACGGTCTGCCAATACATTGGCTTGTGTGAAAAAATCTGAATCTAGGGTGCAATTTCGTCGTAGACGTATAAAATGCCCCTTGGGAATGTTACATAGCCATGAATGATGGTGGCAACTGTCCAATGGTATAAACCCATTACGATCGGTGGGTTTGAAAAAAATTTTTGTTTTAAAACAATCTCCATCCCTAAATATCTCCAAGTCTAAAAATGTCATATTTGAAGCATCCGCATTCCAAGAAAGACGTATATTTTTCGTGTTCCCATTTAGCCTAGACATGAACATCTGCAAGCTGATAAGGTCACCTTCCCAGATCATGATTAAATCGTCTATGTATCGTTGGTAACATACAAGCTGAGTAGGTCGATTGTCAAAAACAAAATTCTCTTCCCACTAGGCCATAAAAAGGTTGGCTACACTAGGTGCAAACCGAGCTCCCATGGCAACCCCGAGTATCTGCAGATAATACTTCCCATCATGCCAAAAATAATTCCTGGCTAGGCAAAATTCCAAAGCCTTAATAAGGAAGTTTTTCAAATGAGGTGGGAGATCTGATCTGTTTAAAGCCCATTCAACTGATGCTATGGCATCTCTATGCCCTATGATGGTGTACAGAGAACTGACATCAGCTGTCACCAACAAGCTGTTATCTTTACAGGGAATGTCCTGCAGGATTTGTATGATGTGTTTTGTATCTTTAAGATACGCTGTAGTGGTGGTGACTAATGGTTTCAAGAAATGATCAATGTACTGACCTAGTCTGGCTGAGACCGACTCAATACCATTGACAATCGGTCTACCCGGGGGAGACCGAGAGTCTTTATGAATTTTAGGTACAAAATATATTATAGGTCTCCGGCAAGCACTAGGATCTAAGTATAAAGCTTCTTTTTTATTGAGAACATCATGCGTCTTCCCCATGGAGATTAGCTCCTGGAGTTCACCTTTAAACTGAAACACAGGATCATGTCCTAAAACTTGATAAATGTTAGTATCTGACAACAATCTTTCCATTTCCCCTTTGTAATAAGTTTTACTCATAATCACAAGTCCCCCCCCCCCTTGTCTGCGGGGCGGACTACAACTTCTTTATTTTTTTCCAATGTGCTAATACCTTTTTTAAGACCCCACTTTTTTAATTTTCATTGTTTCCAGATCACTGGAAACCATGTTTTTAAAGACCTCGATATGTCTGTGGTCATTTTTAGGAGGGTTGAAAACCAACTTATTAGCCAAATTGGAATGGATGTTAGATATAGTACTAGGAAGTCCCTGGGTTGATCTCTCTCCTGGTTTGGAAAGAAAATACCTCTTAATATTAAGGGTTCTAACAAACTTCTGTAGGCTAATATACGTCTGGAATTTGTTAAAATTACGTACTGGTGCGAATTTTAGTCCTTTATCAAGGACCTTCAATTCATCATCAGACAGTGACGTGCCACTGATATTGTAAATGCCTGCACCTAATGGGATTTTACTCTTTTTAGAAAGAAAGATTTTACAGCCTTTGCCACCAAGAAAAATTACCAGATAAAAAATCTCATCACATGTGACACTGTTGGGGTTGTATACATGTTGGAATGCGATTGCGGACTCCAATATGTGGGAAGAACATCTAGACCCATGGGAGTACGTATAGCAGAACATGTAGGCAATATTAGGAGGGGGGTAAAAACCCATAATGTATCCAAACACTTTAGGATCTTTCATGATAGGAACCCGCGATGCCTCAAATTTTGGGGCATTGAGAAGGTTACCCATCACTGGAGAGGGGGTAATTTTATTAGACAGTTGAGTCAGCGCGAATCCCTGTGGATACATGAGACCAAGGTTTCTGTACCTAGGGGGTTAAATGTGGAGTTTGACCTCAACTGTTTTATTTCTGATAAATGATCATATGTTTTTTATTTTTGTTGCAGTGATAAGTTTATGGAGGTTCTATTATTAGTTTTATTGTATTTTTCAAATAGGAGATGGCCGCGGGTAATTTTTTAACGATCTATGTTTTGTATTAAACTTTCATGTATATTTCCAACCATGGGGATAAGTTGATCACTTTGACAGTGTTTTCAACCTGTTTTATATCATTAGCAAGGGCTGGTAAGTAGGTGACATTTTTAGGGAGAGCAGCCGGCGAGTGTCTCTGACTTCCGGTGTTTGCGCTTGGCTTCCCTGTCACCATGACGACCGCCCTGCTATTTCTATCAGCTGGGTGACACCATAGCTCGACCCTCGCTGACGAAGTCCTGCTGGACGTAACGCCGCGTACGGGGGGAGGAGCTCATGCACGGACGTCACCCGCTGCCATCTCCATGCTGGACGGATGTCCACAAGCGTTCATTCATATTGTCAGTTCCGGCTGTATACCGGCTTTTTATCTAGGTGCAGAGCGCCAATGTTGTTTTATTTACATTGACTTTTAATACATTTTTGCGGAGTGCACTTAGGCTGTCTCCCTTCTCCCTTTTTTTGGGACCATTGGATACTATATCATTGCATCCAGCACCATTCTTAGGAGGATATCTATACCACCTTTTGGCCACCAAGTCCGGCTATCTGTGGAAGGATTCGTGCTGCAGTCACTCGAATCCATTATCCCAGGGTGGATACATGCCTGTATGACCTTCTCTTAGCGGAGAGGTCCATCGTATCTGGTAAGCTTAATATATTTACGGTGGAGGATTGTATCAGCACAATTTGGGCAGAAGATTGCATCCCCCTCCTTTCATCACATGAGGAATCTCATCCCTTTTTCCTGCTATACCATTCTGGGAACTTAAGAGGACTTTTCTCTCTCAGTGATAGAATTGTATTAGATCTTATATTGCCGACCACATATTTGATGGTGTGTTATATATTGTTCTTATGCGCTGCACATACCCCTGTTTTTGCTTAGCAGAAGATCGTCCAGATAGCCCACGACAGAAATACCTCGCTGTAACAGAAGGCTAGAACCGGAGCAAGCACCTTGGTGAACACCCTTGGTGCAGAGGCTTGGCCGAAAGGAAGAGCCACAATCGATAGTGGACTTCGCTGATCGCAAAGCGCAGAAACTTCTGGTGACTTGCGCAGATCGGAACATGCAAGTAGGCGACCTTGAAGTCCAAGGACGCCAGAAGAAAATCCCTTTGGTGGAGTGTAGCGATCACCGTGCGAATGGATTCCATGCGGAATTTCTGCACCTTCTCGAAGGCATTCAGGGCCTTGAGGTCCAGGATAGGTCGAACCACGTCCTATTTTTGTGATGACAGACAGATTCGAGTAGAATCCCTGAAAACTCTCCTGTGATGGAACCGGCACAATCACTCCGGACCTGATCAAATCCTGTACAGCCCCCAAGAGGGCTGCCCGACAGGTAGGAAAGAGAGGAAGATTTGAGGGAAAGAATCTGTCTGGGGGCCAGGATCGGAATACTATCCTGTATCCTGAGGTGACCACCTCGCACACCCACCAGTCGGAGATTCAAGAGGACCACCGATTCGTGACCTGCGAAGTCGTCCCCCCACCCCAGAGTCGGGCGGAGGCAAGACTTCACGCGGAGGTGGGCTTGGGAGCCGCTTGTTCGGCTTACGCACCCAGGGGCACTTGTGCCCACCAGCCGCACTGCCGTCAGTCTGAGAGGGCCTACCCGTGGACTCTGACTGACGAAAAAACCCCATTTTGCTGGAAAGGAAGGCCCCTGTTTGCGGCGGGCCTCCTCACCCTTGCTAGTCTAAGGAAGAAGAGTGCTTTTACCTCCCATGACATCCATGACGATGTCATCCAGAGCAGCACCGAAAGGTCTACCACCTTTAAATGGTAGATCCGTCAGGAGCTTCCTAAGACTAGGTCAGCAGACCAGCACTTCAACCAGATAAGACGACGCAATACCACCGCCGAGACAGAGGCCCTAGATATTAAAGGGGCCGCGTCCAACGTGGCGTCGCACACATAAACCAGGCCCTGAACCAGTTGGTGGGCCAAAGCAACTGTGTCTGGAGGAAGATTATGCTCCTGTACAGCTAGGTGCAACATTTTTGCCCAACCTGTAAGTGTTTAAGACACAAGGGTCGCCGCTACCACAGGCCGTAGGGCGGATCCCAACAAGGCAAACATGGCTCTGCTCACCACTTCTGACCTCCTGTCAGTGGGGTCCTCAAATGCAGGAGTCCCCTCCATTGGGAGAGTGATGGCCTTGTTCAACCGGGCGACTGGAGGGTCGACCCTGGGGGAGAAGCCCACTTTTTAAGTAGGACATCTTCAAGGGGTATCTGATAGACAAACGCAGCGGGACCATAAAAAAATTATTCTGCGGCTTTTCCCAGACCTTATCAATGAGCTGGTCAAAGAAAGTACATATGGAAAAACCTCTTTAGAAGGCCTGGCCTTAAAAGAACCAAAGGAGACTGTATCCGCCTGAGGTTCTGCATCCGCAGCATTTTAGCTTGAGAGTGTCCCTCACCGCAGTCATGAGTACACTAACAAGCGCCCTGTCATTTACTGACTCAGAACTGGAGTTTTCCTCATAAGGAATGTCCTGTTCAAAACCATCCAATACATTCAGAACTAGGGTCCTGAGCGGTAGTGGCTAGGCCCATATCTGAATCAGCGCACTGCCCTCATGAAGTAAAGTGGGGAGAGGGCGCTTTTTTGCTCCCTTGCGCTTGCACACAGCTCCCATCCTGGTCAGAAATGATTCCAGGACTGCCCACAACTGGTCCCTAGGACCGCAGGTGCTGAAGCACTGCCTGTTGTCCACTGACATTTAGGGGAAGCTGGTGACAGAGACTCCATATTGCCCCCCTCTGAGACTCCTCAGATAAAAAGTCCACCCACAGGCTGTGCTGACTGAGGAGGGGGCGCCCAGGGGACTCACCAAACCGGACCAGGGACCGCTCAGTTCCGCTGTCTGTACCGCGCTGTGTCAGCGCTGGTGAGCTGTGAGGAGATTGTGAGGAGATTCGCGCTGTTACAGCAGCGCTAGAGGCCAAAACTAGTGCTGAAGAGCGCGCGGGCTACAAGAAAATGGCCGCCGCACTTCACTGAGGCGATCTGCGGCAAGATGGCCGCCATGACTCAGCAAAAGTGAAAAAAACAGCACACACACAGCGCCACTCGGCGCTCAGGCCCCAAAACACACAAAAAAAGGCCCCAAGCATATCTGCAGACCAGCATTAGCCCCTCCAAGAACAGTGTGACCCCCAGGCACCCCACACAGCACAGCGCCAGCAATGGTGACAGAGAGTGACAATGAAATACAGGGGGAGACAGGGAAAATCCCCCACAGAGAAACACACAGCCTTTTGTACTCACCTGCAGGCAGGAGAGACTACTTACCCGTCCCCTGAGGAACCCACTGGTGTGTTTCTGACAGGACTATCACAGTGCAGTACTGAGTAGCTGTCGGCCCGGTCCACCGCGAAAGATACAGTCAGTCAGGAACTGTTCAGTCTTGAGAGGACCGTGGGAGCATGAAAGCAAACCCGGCCACCCCTGGAGTCATGGGGCCTGTCGTGAACTGAGTCTCACGCACACAAGGCGAGGATCAGCACGCTCGATGGTCGGACAGGGAAGACTACGAGGATATCTTGTACCCAACCTGTTGCCCAGCCGACAGTTGATAGAAAATTCTCAAAAATAAAATAAAAAAGAATTCCAGAAAAGGAATAAAAATAGGTCAGGAAGACTGGCTCCTGAGAGAGCCACGTCTTCTCCTTCTGCTAGGCAGAAAAAAACTGAAGTCTGCTGACTGTAGTGGGAGGGTTATGTCCGGAGGGACCACCCCCTGGGTGGGGCTGTTCAGCTCTGGCTTTTAGAATGTATGTATAACATTTCACATTCTGCCTAGGTTTTCTCCTGCAAGCAGGGACATAACCCACGTGTAAAGTGTAAAGAGACACCGTGACAGTCCATGGATGGTAAGAGAAACTTTTTTTTTTTTTTGTCCAAATGTTCATGCGTTAATGGGTGTTCATATTTCTTTGCATGTTTAAGGCCTTTTTCACACTTGCTCAAGATACTGATGCTGAGCAAATGTGCCTATACTGGTGTCGGTGCTGATACGAAGCATTTGCACAAGTATCGTTACTCGCCAAAATGCTCCCAATACCGAAACCAATACGTTGTGGTGCAATTTGCGTCAATACAAAATGG
Source organism: Rana muscosa (assembly GCA_029206835.1). Taxonomy (NCBI): domain Eukaryota; kingdom Metazoa; phylum Chordata; class Amphibia; order Anura; family Ranidae; genus Rana; species Rana muscosa. Next base: position 1,029,297,257 of record CM055117.1, read on the forward strand.
ATGGCTGCAAATCACACTGCAAAAAATCGCATGCAGTTTGAACTGGAATGCAGTGTGTTTCCTGTGCAATTTCCCCCACTGCTTCTCTGTGTGTGTATAGAAAGGAAAAAGCGCCATCTAGTGGGCAGTCTTAAAAAAAGTTAGAACTCACAGTACATAGAGCCTGCATGGACAGACCACTGGAGGCGCTCACAGGGCTAGAGGAGATGTAGAGGAGGTCCGCCCCCCCCAAGCTGACATCACTTCTGCCTTATACCCACAGGGGTACCGGTGTTCTATCATATTACCGCTACCCATCAGATTGTGTAACAGAAGTGACGTTTTCGACCAAAAATTACTTACTGTGGATGCGCTATGCGTTCCAACATGCATTCCAAGGCACTATACGTTCCACACACTTTATGATCTGATGGGTAGCGGTAATCTGATAGAACACCCATGCAGACATCTTACTACACTCAGCTACGTCTTGAATTTCAGATGAATTTTAGCAATAAAGTGACCGTATATAGATAAATATAGTATATTGATATCTGTAATGCTGTTTGGATGTTTCATTTTTAAAGGCTAAAGGTTTAGCGCTGAGTAGTGCGGGGTGTACCAACATGGCCTCCGCCACCTTCCTACTGCTGGCGTTCCTACTGCTGGCGTTCCTACTGCTGGCGTGCCAGCTTCTTTCAAAATGTAACATCAACACAGCATCACAGATGTCAATACACTTTATTTATTTATATAAGGTCACCTTACTGCTAAAATTACTCTGAAATTCAAGAGGTAGCTGGGTGTAGTAAGATGTCCGCATGGTGTCTATTCTACTGCGGAGCTAAAACCACCACTAGGGGACAAGAGTGTGTCCCCTGTGAGAGGAGAATGTGTCTTCAATGCAGGAGGGGCGGTGTTCTATCAGAATACTGCTACCTGTCAGTCAGGGTTAGGCAACCTCGGCCCTCCAGTTGTTTTGAAACTACAAGTCCCATGAGACATTGCAAGACCCTGACAATCACAGGCATGTCTCCTAGAGGCAGAGGCGTGATGGGATTTGTAGTTTTACCACAGCTAGAGTGCCGAGATTGCCTACCCCTGCGTCAGATCATAAAGTGTGTGGAACGCATAGCGCGCCGTGGGACACATTTTTTTGGTCGGTACCTCACTTCCGTTACACAATCTGATGGGTGGCGGTTGTCTGATAGAACACGGGAACTTCTCCTCCAGCCCTGTGATTTACTATCATCGGCGGACTGGGACAGATTATTTTGCATGTGGCCAGATATGTACTGTGAGTTCTAACATTTTAAACTGACCACTAGATGGCGCTTTTCCTTTTTTATACACACACACACAGGAGCAGTGGGGGGGGGGAATCGTATGTGATTCTTTGCAGTGCGATTTGCGTCAATTTAGTTTTTTTTTGTATGAGTGCAAATCGCACGGCAAAGTATCAGTACTTGGTATTGGCGAGTACGTGAGCGAAAGTATTGGTACTTGTACTTGGCATTAAAAAAATAATTATTGTTGCAACCCTTGCCGACCAGCCGCTGTTGTTATATGACGGCAGGTTGACACTGCTGCGCTAATCGCCGTAGCTATACAGCGGCCACTTTAAGAGCTATAGCAGCGCGATGCCAGAGCTGATGCGTGTGGCTTGTGGCCGCGATGTCCGCTGGTGACCCGCGATCGCTACTCAGAGAGGCAGAGCGGGGATCTGTCTATTTACATTGACAGATCCCCGTTCTGACAGGGAAGTAGAGAGATCTGCTGTTCCTAGTGATCAGGAACAGCGATCTGTCTCCTCCTCCAGACAGTCCCCTCCCCCCAGTTAGAAACACCTCCCTACAGGATACTTAACCCCTTGATCGCCCCCCTAGTGTTAACCCCTTCCCTGCCAGTGACATTTATACTCAGTGGCTATTTTTAGCTCTGATCGCTGTATAAATGTCCCAAAATAGTGTCAAAAGTGTCCGATTTGTCCGCCGCAATGTCGCAGTCCCGATAAAAATTGCTGATCACCGCCATTACTAGTAAAAAAAAAAAATTATAATAAAAAGGCCGTAAATCGACCTATTTTGTAGGCGCTATAACTTTTGCGCAAACCAATCAATATACGCTTATTTTTTACCAAACATTGTAGAAGAATACATATCGGCCTAAACTGAGGAAGAAATTCGATTTTTTACATTTTTGGGGGATATTTATTATAGCAAAAAGTAAAAAATATATATTTTTTTCCAATATTTTCCATGTTTTTTTTTTGTTTATGGCGCAAAAAATTAAAACCTGCAGAGGTGATCAAATACCACCAAAAGAAAGCTCTATTTGTGGGCAAAAAAAAAAGACATTGATTTTGTTTGGGTACGTTGCACGACCTTCCGGGGCTGAAGTGAATAAAGCGCATTGCTTGGTGAGTGATAAATGCTTCCCAAACGCCCCTATGCGTATTTGATGCGCGGCGGTTGACGAATGATAAAAAACACGCCCCGGTTTTCTTTTTCTGTGTGTAAATCGGGCCCAATGTGTCATATTATAAAATACAGAATGATGGTGAGTGTGTGAGGAGCGCTACAATCTCATCTCATCTCACCCCCCCACCTAATGTATAACCTGCCTGACTGACTGAGGCCTCATAGAGGAAAGTGGGAGGGGGCGGGCCTCATCACCACGCAGACTCCGCCCCTTACTCCAAAGTATAAAAGATGGGATCTGGTTGGTGTATGGGAACACATTCTGATTTGGTTTCCTTTTTTCTGTCTCTGTTTACAACAAGCAATGCTTTATTAACAAATTATCAAAACAAACAAAAAAAACAAAATACAGAAGATTAGCTGACAGGAGACAGAGAAGAGGAGGAGACACCACACCCACCACACCCCTCATAGAGGTGACAGGACACCGCTGCTATGAGCTACACACACCCATATACACTACAGGGGTCCCTACTAATCACACTCACCCCGAATAATCCCCTCACACCCCGAATAATCCTCTCACCCCCCCCTCCACGCTCACCGTCCTCTCCACTCTCCGCTCCCGGGATGAAGAATAGATCTCCGCTCACTACGCAGCACAGAAAACCAACGCCACGCCCCAACTCCGCCCCCGAGCTCCGCGCCAAAAATGCGACCACACCCACCCGCTTGTCTGAGTAAGGGCGCCACCTAGAGGGTCACGTGGTGCCCGAAGAGCCAGTGGTAGAGCGGCTAAGGAAGTGACCGTGCGGCGCGGTGTCGCAAATCTGCTGGGTGACTGTCCCTCCCCACGTGTGAGGGGATTTATTTATTATATTTATAGAGCAATAAAACCCTCCCTTAGTATATTATATACCTAATGTAAAATATTTACTATATATCTGATATATAAAATACCAGGATTTGGTAGAACGTAGACTTAATATAATATATTATAATTATTAGAATAAAACAATATAAAATATGTCATACTGTATTTAATATATAGAATAAGATAATATATTTAGCGTAACATCATATATTTATTATAAAATGTTTACTATATAATATATAGAAGTAGTTTTATTCTCTATAGCAACTATTGTAAATGGTTAAGGCTAAATATATTATGTTGTATTTATTGAATATATTTTATGGTAAATACGTTATGCTAACTATATTATTTTATTATATATAGTAAATATATTATATATTACACATTTTAGGCTTAATATATTTTTTTATTCTATGTATTAACTATATTATATATTTAGTTAATACATAGAATAAAATAATACATTTAGCCTAAAATATTTCATATATATATAATAAAATAACATATTTAGCATATAATATATTCAATATAAAATATGTCATACTGTATTTCAGGGCTCAAAATTTCAGGTCCTGAGCTACTCGCCAGGCCTTAAGAGCTACTCGCCACCAGTTGCCCCGCCCCTAATGCCGCCCCTAAATGCCCTCGTAAATTATCATATTTTATCCAGCTCATACACAGGTATACCATGATTGCAAATGTCCCCCAGGTCTATTACCTCTCACAAATGCCCCCCAGTTCTCTCATCTCTCACAAATGCCCCCCCAGCTCTCTCACCAATGCCACCCTCCCAACTCTCTCAATAATGCCCACCCTCCCAACTCTCTCAATAATGCCCACCCAGCTCTCTCGCTAATCCTCCCCAGCTCTCTCGCTAATCCTCCCCAGCTCTCTCACCAATGCCACCCTCCCAACTCTCTCAATAATGCCCACCCTCCCAACTCTCTCAATAATGCCCACCCAGCTCTCTCGCTAATCCTCCCCAGCTCTCTCACCAATGCCACCCTCCCAACTCTCTCAATAATGCCCACCCTCCCAACTCTCTCAATAATGCCCACCCAGCTCTCTCGCTAATCCTCCCCAGCTCTCTCGCTAATCCTCCCCAGCTCTCTCACCAATGCCACCCTCCCAACTCTCTCAATAATGCCCACCCTCCCAACTCTCTCAATAATGCCCACCCAGCTCTCTCGCTAATCCTCCCCAGCTCTCTCGCTAATCCTCCCCAGCTCTCTCACCAATGCCACCCTCCCAACTCTCTCAATAATGCCCACCCTCCCAACTCTCAATAATGCCCACCCAGCTCTCTCGCTAATCCTCCCCAGCTCTCTCGCTAATCCTCCCCAGCTCTCTCGCTAATCCTCCCCATCTCTATTGCTAATCCTCCCCAGCTCTCTCGCTAATCCTCCCCAGCTCTCTCGCTATTCCCCCTCAGCTCTCTCGCTAATCCCCCTCAGCTCTCTTGCTATTCCCCCTCAGCTCTCTCACTATTCCCCCTCAGCTCTCTCACTATTCCCCCTCAGCTCTCTCACTATTCCCCCCAGCTCTCTCACTATTCCCCCCCAGCTCTCTCACTATTACCCCCCAGCTCTCTCACTATTACCCCCCAGATCTCTCACTATTCCCCCCCAGCTCTCTCACTAATTCCCCCCCCAGCTCTCTCACTAATTCCCCCCCCAGCTCTCTCACTAATTCCACCCCAGCTCTCTCACTAATTCCCCCCCCAGCTCTCTCACTAATTCCCGCCCCCAGCTCTCTCGCTAATATTCCCCCCTGCTCTCTCGCTAATATCCCCCCCAGCTCTCTCGCTAATATCCCCCCCAGCTCTCTCGCTAATATCCCCCCCAGCTCTCTCGCTAATATCCCCCCAGCTCTCTCGCTAATATCCCCCCCAGCTCTCTCGCTAATATCCCCCTCCAGCTCTCTCGCTAATATCCCCCCCCCAGCTCTCTCGCTACTATCCCCCCCAGCTCTCGCTAATATCCCCCCAGCTCTCTCACTAATATCCCCCCCAGCTCTCTCACTAATATCCCCCCCAGCTCTCTCACCAATATCCCCCCCCACAGCTCTCTCACTAATATCCCCCCCACAGCTCTCTCACTAATATCCCCCCCCCACAGCTCTCTCACTAATATCCCCCCCACAGCTCTCTCACTAATATCCCCCCCACAGCTCTCTCACTAATATCCCCCCACAGCTCTCTCACTAATATCCCCCCCACAGCTCTCTAACTAATATCCCCCCCACAGCTCTCTCACTAATATCCCCCCCCAGCTCTCTCACTAATATCCCCCCCAGCTCTCTCACCAATATCCCCCCCACAGCTCTCTCACTAATATCCCCCCACAGCTCTCTCACTAATATCCCCCCCCACAGCTCTCTCACTAATTCCCCCCCACAGCTCTCTCACTAATTTCCCCCCACAGCTCTCTCACTAATTTCCCCCCCAGCTCTCTCACTAACCCCCCCAGCTCTCTCACTAACCCCCCCCAGCTCTCTCACTAACCCCCCCAGCTCTCTCACTAACCCCCCCAGCTCTCTCACTAATCCCCCCAGCTCTCTCACTAATCCCCCCAGCTCTCTCACTAATCCCCCCCCAGCTCTCTCGCTAATCCCCCCCAGCTCTCTCGCTAATCCCCCCCCCCCAGCTCTCAACCCCCAGTGGTTTTAAACCTTTTTTAGGCGCTAGCGGGGGTTAGAAGCGCCCCGCTAGCATCTGAATACCCCCGAAAATACGACGGCAAAGCTCCGCTAAAAATACATGTAAAAATCATACATTTTTTGCTAGGAAATTACACAGAACCCCCAAACGTTATATATGTTTTTTAGCAGAGACCCTAGGGAAAAAGATTGGTTGTTGCAACTTTTTATCTTGGACAGTATTTGCGCAGCAATTTTTCAAACGCCTTTTTGTTTTTTTGGAAAATGCATTTTAAAAAAAACCAGTAAAGTTAGCCCAATTTTTTTGCATATTGTAAAAGATGATGTTACACCGAGTAAATAGGATACCTAACATGTCACTTCAAAATTGCACACGCTCATGGAATGGCGCCAGACTTCGGTACTTAAAAATCTCCATAGGCGATGCTTTAATTTTTTTTACAGGTTGCAGGTTTTGAGTTACAGAGAAGTTCTAGGGCTAGAAATATTGCTCTCACTCTAAGGCCTCGTACACACGGCCGAGATTCTCGTTGAAAAAAACATGTCGTTTTTTTCGACGAGATTCTTGGACAAGAAACTTGTCCCGGCCGAGTGTACACACGCTCGTTTCAAAGAACCCGCGGTTCTTTGAATGGAGCGTACGCGGTGACGTCATCGACTACGACGAGCATGCGCTCGTCACATTCGATGCCGTCGCCGCCATCTTGGTATACCCTACGTATGCCTAGGAAGCTACCGTGCATGCGTCGAATTCATTTCGAACATGCGCGGGCTTCCGGGAGGACAGGTAAGTGTACACACACTCACTTTTCTCGTCGAGAAACATGCCGAGGAGAATCTCGACGAGAAAATAGAGAGCAGGTTCTCTATTTTCTCGTTGAGGTTTCTTGTCGGTTTTCTCGACGAGAAACCCGATAGCCGCGTACACACGACCGATTTACTCGGCAAGACCTCTCTGCCAGCAAGTTTCTTGCTGGTTCTTGCCGAGAAAATCGGTCGTGTGTACGAGGCCTAACGTTCGCTTCGGTACCTCACATGTGTGGTTTGAACGTTGTTTACATATGTGGGCGCAGCTTACGTATTCTGAGAGCGAGCACACGGAGGCAGCTGCGCTTTAGAAAAAAAAAATGTTTTATTGTTAAAGTGGATGTAAACACGATTCATGAAATTTGAGCTGGGCACATATATCTGCAGTATTTTGTTATCTCTCTTTAACCACTTAAGCCCCGGACCAATACGGGCCATTATGACCAGGCCCCTTTTTGCGATTCGGCACAGCGTCGCTTTAACTGACAATTGTGCGGTCGTGCGACGTGGCTCCCAAACAAAGTTGGCGTCCTTTTTTTCCCACAAATAGAGCTTTCTTTTGGTGGTATTTGATCACCTCTGTGGTTTTTATTTTTTGCGCTATAAACAAAAATAGAGCGACAATTTTGAAAAAATTACATATTTTCTCTTATCATCCATGGACTGACACGGTGTCTCTTTACACTTTACACGTGGGTTATGTCCCTGCTTGCAGGAGAAGACCTAGGCAGAATGTGAGATGTTATACATACATTCTAAAAGCCAGAGCTGAACAGCCCCACCCAGGGGCGGTCCCTCCGGGCATAACCCTCCCACTACAGTCAGCAGACTTCAGTTTTTTTCTGCCTAGCAGAAGGAGAAGACGTGGCTCTCTCAGGAGCCAGTCTCCTGACCTATTTTTTATTCCTTTTCTGGAATTATTTTTTATTTTATATTTGAGAATCTTCTATCAACTGTCGGCTGGGCAACAGGTTGGGTACAAGATATCCTCGTAGTCTTCCCTGTCCGACCATTGAGCGTGCTGATCCTCGCCTTGTGTGCGTGAGACTCAGTTCACGACAGGCCCCATGACTCCAGGGGTGGCCGGGTTTGCTTTCATGCTCCCACGGTCCTCTCAAGACTGAACAGTTCCTGACTGACTGTATCTTTCGCGGTGGACCGGGCCGACAGCTACTCAGTACTGCACTGTGATAGTCCTGTCAGAAACACACCAGTGGGTCCCTCAGGGGACGGGTAAGTAGTCTCTCCTGCCTGCAGGTGAGTACAAAAAGCTGTGTGTTTCTCTGTGGGGGATTTTCCCTGTCTCCCCCTGTATTTCATTGTCACTCTCTGTCACCATTGCTGGCGCTGTGCTGTGTGGGGTGCCTGGGGGTCACACTGTTCTTGGAGGGGCTCATGCTGGTCTGCAGATATGCTTGGGGCCTTTTTTTGTGAGTTTTGGGGCCTGAGCGCCGAGTGGCGATGTGTGTGTGCTGTTGTTTCACTCTAGTAGCGTCATGGCGGCCATCTTGCCGCCGATCGCCTCAGTGAAGTGCGGCGGCCATTTTCTTGTAGCCCGCGCGCTCTTCAGCACTAGTTTTGCCCTCTAGCACTGCTGTAACAGCGCGAATCTCCTCACAATCTCCTCACAGCTCACCAGCGCTGACACTGCGCGGTACAGACAGCGGAACTGAGCGGTCCCTGGTCCGGTTTGGTGAGTCCCCTGGGCGCCCCCTCCTCAGTCAGCACAGCCTGTGGGTGGACTTTTTATCTGAGGAGTCTCAGAGGGGGGCAATGTGGAGTCTCGGTCACCAGCTTCCCCTAAATGTCAGTGGACAACAGGCAGTGCTTCAGCACCTGCGGTCCCTAGGGACCAGTTGTGGGCAGTCCTGGAATCATTTCTGACCAGGATGGGAGCTGTGTGCAAGCGCAAGGGAGCAAAAAGCGCCCTCTCCCCACTTTACTACATGAGGGCAGTGCGCTGATTCAGATATGGGCCTAGCCACTACCGCTCAGGACCCTAGTTCTGAATGTATTGGATGGTTTTGAACAGGACATTCCTTATGTGGAAAACTCCAGTTCTGAGTCAGTAAATGACAGGGCGCTTGTTAGTGTACTCATGACTGCGGTGAGGGACACTCTCAGGCTAAAATGCTGCGGATGCAGAGCCTCAGACTGATACAGTCTCCTTTGGTTCTTTTAAGGCCAGGCCTTCTAAAGAGGTTTTTCCATATGTAATTTCTTTGACCAGCTCATTTATAAGGTCTGGGAAAAGCCACAGAAGAATTTTTTTATGGTCCCGCGGCGTTTGTCTATCAGATACCCCTTGAAGATGCCCTACTTAAAAAGTGGGCTTCTCCCCCAGTGGTCGACCTTCCAGTCGCCCGGTTGAACAAGGCCATCACTCTCCCGATGGAGGGGACTTCTGCATTTGAGGACCCCACTGACAGGAGGTCAGAAGTGGTGAGCAGAGCCATGTTTGCCTTGTTGGGATCCACCCTACGACCTGTGGTAGCGGCGACCCTTGTGTCTTAAACACTTACAGGTTGGGCAAAAATGTTGCACCTAGCTGTACAGGAGCATATTCTTCCTCCAGACACAGTTGCTCTGGCCCACCAACTGGTTCAGGGCCTGGTTTCTGTGTGCGACGCCACGCTGAACGCGGCCCCTTTAATATCCAGGGCCTCTGTCTCGGCGGTGGTATTGCATCGTCTTATCTGGTTGAAATGCTGGTCTGCTGACCTAGCCTTAGGAAGCTCCTGACGGATCTACCATTTAAAGGCGGTAGACCTTTCGGTGCTGCTCTGGATGACATCGTCATGGTTGTCACGGGAGGTAAACGCACTCTTCTTCCTTAGACTAGCAAGGGTAAGGAGGCCCGCCGCAAACAGGGGCCTTCCTTTCCAGCAAAACAGGGTTTTTTCGTCAGTCAGAGTCCACAGGTAGGCCCTCTCAGACTGACGGCAGTGCGGCTGGTGGGCACAAGTGCCCCTGGGTGCGTAAGCCAAACAAGCGGCTCCCAAGCCTGCCTCCGCGTGAAGTCTTGCCTCCGCCCGACTCTGGGGTGGGGGGACGACTTCGCAGGTTCACGGATCGGTGGACCTCCCGAATCTCCGACTGGTGGGTGTGCGAGGTGGTCACCTCAGGATATAGGATAGTATTCCGATCCTGGCCCCCACACAGATTCTTTCCCTTGAATCTTCCTCTCCTTCCTACCTGTCGGGCAGCCCTCTTGGGGACTGTACAGGATTTGATCAGGTCCGGAGTGATTGTGCCGGTTCCGTCACAGGAGAGTTTTCAGGGATTCTACTCGAATCTGTTTGTCGTCCCAAAAATAGGACGTGGTTCGACCTATCCTGGACCTCAAGGCCCTGAATGCCTTCGAGAAGGTGCAGAAATTCTGCATGGAATCCATTCGCACGGTGATCGCTACACTCCACCAAAGGGATTTTCTTCTGGCGTCCTTGGACTTCAAGGACGCCTACTTGCATGTTCCGATCTGCGCAAGTCACCAGAAGTTTCTGCGCCTTGCGATCAGCGAAGTCCACTATCGATTGTGGCTCTTCCTTTCGGCCTTGCCTCGGCACCAAGGGTGTTCACCAAGGTGCTTGCTCCGGTTCTAGCCTTCTGTTACAGTGAGGTATTGCTGTCGTGGGCTATCTGGACGGTCTTCTGCTATGAGCAAAAAGTGGCTCAGACTTAGAGGAAAGGTGACTATCGTCAATTAAACCCTCAGGGACTTCGGGTGGTTCCTGAACATTCAGGAGTCAGTCCTGGTCCCGACTCAGTGTCTGGAGTATCTAGTTCTGGTTCTGGACTCCTTGGAGGCAAAGGTATCCTACCTCTGGAGAAGTTGCTGACACTTCAGTCTGCGGTGCGGGTGCTGACATCCCGAAAATGGTTGTCAATCCGTTTTTTGCATGAGAGTCCCGGGACTCGTTGTGGCCTCCTTCGCGGCCATTCCGTATGCCCAATCACACACCAGGGCATTGCAGAAGGAGATCTTGTCCACCTGGGACAAATCCCCGTTGTCCTTGGATCTTCAGATCCAGGTGATTCACCTGGTCAGGGCGTCCCTGACATGGTGGTTGAGACCCTCGGGTCTTCGGTCCGGAAAGTCGTTCCCCTCCCATCCAATGGACGGTACTGACGACGGACACCAGCCTGACGGGCTGGGGTGGAGTCTGGGGAGTCCTGTCGGCTCAAGGCCTTGGACTCCGGACGAGCCCGTTTACCAATCACTGTTCTGGAAATACGGGCCATCAGACTGTGTCTCTCCTCAGGTCGGAGAGAGTACGGGGTCGCTCCATCAGGAGCCAGTCGGACAACGCCACGGCGGTGGCGTATGTAAACCGTCACGGGGGGACTCGGAGCTCAGCTGCGGCTTACGGGGTAGTCCGTATCCTGAAGTGGGCCGGAAGAAATGTGCCGGCTCTGTAGGGGCGGACTATCTGAGTCGCCAGACGCCAGACCAGGAAGAGTGGTCCTTGCATATTTCAACTCCTTTGCCGACGGTGGGGCACGCCGGATGTGGACCTGATGGCCTCTCGACTCCGTCGCAAGGGTCGAGGTTGTGGCCAGATCCAGGGATCCTTGGGCGATGCCTCGGATGCGTTGGTGGCCCCATAGGGTCCTTATCGCCTGATATAAACTCCGGTGATCCTAATTGTTCCGGATTGGCCTCAGCGTCACTGGTACGCTGATCTGGTACGTCTCGTTGCGGACGTTCCCTGGCGGTTGCCGATGAGGGAGGACCTTCAGTCTCAAGGTCCTATGTTTCATCCGGCTTACAGTCTCTGGCTTTAACGGCAGGGCTGTTAAAAGCCAGGTGTTGAGGGACCGAGGTCTCTCGGACTCTGTCATTTTGACCATGTTAAGGACACGGAAGTCTTCCTCCAGGCAGATCTATCACCGTGCCTGGAAAGCTTATATCGCCATATGCAAAGCGCTGGACTGGCGTCCTCGGACGTATTCCGTCCCCAGAATCCTGCGTCCTCTGCAGTGTGGAGTGACCCAAAAGCTTGCTTTGAGTACCATCAAGGATCAGATTTCGGCCTTGGCCGTCTTCTTTCAGCGACCTCTAGCGGGTCATTTCTTGGTTAGCACCTTGTGTTGGGGGTTCGCCATGTGCTCCCTCCTGTCAAGCCTTCTCTCCCACCGTGGGATCTGAATTTGGTGCTCTCGGTCCTCCAGGAACCTCCTTTTGGGAATATCCGGGATATTCCTCTCTTGTCTTGTCTCAGAAAGTGGCCTTTTAGTGGCAATCACTTCTGTTTGACGAGTGTCTGAGTTGGCGGCTTTGTTCTGCAAGTCGCCATATTTAGTCATCCATAAAGATAAGGCGGTGTTGCATCCGCGACCTTCCTTTTTGCCAAAGGTGGTGTCTACCTTTCACCTACATGAGGACATTGTCCTCCCGTCCTTGTGTCCTCACCCATCGCATCCCAGAGAGTTTGCGCTGCACATATTGGATGTGGTACGAGCCTTACGGGTGTACCTGTCTGCTACTGCTTCTATTCAGAAGTCCGACTCACTGTTTGTGACTGTCCCTGGTCCATAACAGGGCCAAGCGGTTTCGTCTGCCATCATTTCTAGGGGAATCAGACAAACCGTTATTCAAGCCTATGCTCTCAAAGGGCGGGCGCCTCCCTTTCTGGTTACGGCGCATTCCACCAGGGCAATTGGTGCTTCCTGGGTTTTCCGACATCAAGCGTCGGTTGCACAAGTGTGCAAGGCGGCGGCGACCTGGTCGTCTGTTCATGCCTTTTAAGTTTTTTATAAGGTTGATGTGGCTGCATCTTCGTATGCTTCCTTCTGCCGCAGGGTGCTGCAGGCCGCTGTTTAAAGTTGCGACTCCTCCGTTGAGGAGATCTGCCTTCTTGGAGTGAAAGTTTGGTTTTTCCATTTATACTGCTCCCATCCCTCTTGACACTGCTTTGGGACATCCCACGTGTAAAGTGTAAAGAGACACCGTGTCAGTCCATGGATGATAAGAGAAAATAGGATTTTTTGTACTCACCGTAAAATCCTTTTCTCTGACATCCATGGACTGACACGGCACCCACCCTTCCTTTTAAGTTTGTACTGCTTTGTTACGAACTGAAGTCTGCTGACTGTAGTGGGAGGGTTATGCCCGGAGGGACCGCCCCTGGGTGGGGCTGTTCAGCTCTGGCTTTTAGAATGTATGTATAACATCTCACATTCTGCCTAGGTCTTCTCCTGCAAGCAGGGACATAACCCACGTGTAAAGTGTAAAGAGACACCGTGTCAGTCCATGGATGTCAGAGAAAAGGATTTTACAGTGAGTACAAAAAATCCTATTTTTAACTTTTTTCTATAATAAATATCCCCAAAAAATATATAAAAAATTTTTTTTTTTCCTCAGTTTAGGCCGATACGTATTCTTCTACATATTTTTGGTAAAAAAAAATCGCAATCGGCGTTTATTGATTGGTTTGCGCAAAAATTATAGCGTTTACAAAATAGGGGGTAGTTTTAAGGCATTTTTATTAATTATTTTTTTTTACTAGTAATGGCGGCGATTAGTGATTTGTTTCGTGACTGCGACATTATGGCGGACACATCGGACACTTTTGACACATTTTTGGGACCATTGTCATTTTTACAGCGACCAGTGCAATAAAAATGCACTGGTTACTGTAAAAATGACACTGGCATTGAAGGGGTTAACCACTAGGGGCGCTGGAGGGGTTAAGTGTGCCTAGGGGCATGTTTCTAACTGAGGGGGGCGTGGCTACTAGTGACACATCACCGATCTCCACTCTGATTACACAGAGCGGAGATCGCTGACATTGTCAGTAGGTGTGCAGGGAGATGTTATGTTTACACTAACATCTCCCCGCTCCATGCCTCCGTGAGACGATCGCGGGGATTCCCGCGGCGATCGAGTCCGCGGGATCCGCGGTCCGACTCACGGGGAAGGCAGGGGGTCGCGAGCGCACCGACGGCGGCGCACGCGTGACCCCGACGGCGGCAGTTAAAGGGCCACGTACAGGTACGTTATTGTGCCTGTACGAGCCATTCTGCCGACGTATATCTACAGTGAGAGGTGTTTAAGTGGTTAATGAGCTAAGTCCCATAGCTCTCTCCTGAACTGTTTCTCTGTTATCAGCCTGATAACTCCTGAAAAATTCTCAGACTTTTTAAACAAAAGCAGCCTGAATCTTTTGTCGGGGGAGGTTGCTAAAATATATTAGCAGAGAGCAGGTCCTATTAAAAAACACCTCTGAGAGTCTCAACCTATGATGAGAGGGGGTGTGTGCCTTTCCTCCAATCAGCAATGTTAGCTATCTTGGCTGTATGCCCAGACATCACACTCTGTGTTAACCAGGAAGAGAAAATCTCCTAACACGATCTCAACTTTCTAAACAGTATATAAAGGTGAAGACCGCAGATATACATATAAAACGTATGTAGGGAGATTTGGTTCATCTCTGTGTATCATCTGAGGCTGTTCACTTCACTGGGTGTATGGAGGGTTTATATCCACTTTAATTTAACTTTTAGGCCTCGTACATACGACCGGTTTTCTCGGCAAGAAACGACAAGAAAACTGCTGGGAGAGCTTTCTTGCCGAGAAAACCATGCGTGTGTACGAGGCTTTGAGGTTTCTCGTCGGGAAATCTGCCTAGAATCTCGATGAGAAAAATAGAGATCCTGCTCTCTATTTTCTCGTCGGGATTCTTGTCGGCCTGTTTCCCGACGATAAACTTGAGCGTGTGTATACTTACCTGCCTCCATGTAAACCCGCGCATGCTCAAAATGACTTTGGCGCATGCGCAGTAGCTTCCAAGGCATAGGTAGGGTGAAGCAAGATGGCGGCGACAGCATCGAATGTGACGAGCGCATGCTCATCGTAGTCGATGACGTCACCGCGTTCGTGCCATTCAAAAGAACGGTTTGTGGCCAGATCTAGGGATCCTTTGGCGGATGCCTCAGATACGTTGGCGGCCCCATGGGGTCCTTATCACCTGAGATACGTTTATCCTCCGCTGCAGCTGCTCCCTCGTCTGCCGCGCGGGGTGGCGACCGAGGGAAATCCGGTAATCCTAATTGCTCCGGATTGGCCTTGGCGTCACTGGTACGTCTCGTCGCGGACGTTCCCTGACGGTTGCCAATGAGGGAGGACCTTCTGTCTCAAGGTCCTATATTTCATCCGGCTTTACAGTCTCTCGCCTTAATGGCATGGCTGTTTAAAGCCAGGTGTTAAGGGACCGAGGTCTCTCGGACTCGGTCACTTTGACCATGTTTAGGGCACGGAAGTCTTCCTCCAGAAAGATCTATCACCGTACCTGGAAAGCTTACATCGCCGTGTGCGAAGAGCTGGACTGGCGTCCTCGGACGTATTCCGTCCCCAGAATCCTGCGTCTTCCGCAGCGTGGAGTGACCCAAAAGCTTGCTTTGAGTACTATTAAGGATCAGATTTCGGCCTTGGCCGTCTTCTTTTAGCGACCTCTAGCGGGTCATTTCTTGGTTAGCACCTTGTGTTGGGGGTTCGCCATGTGCTCCCTCCTGTCAAGCCTCCTCTCCCACCGTGGGATCTGAATTTGGTGCTCTCGGTCCTCCAGGAACCTCCTTTTTGGGAATATCAGGGATATTCCCCTCTTGACTTTGTCTCAGAAGGTGGCCTTTTTAGTGGCGATCACTTCTGTTAGACGAATGTCTGAGTTGGCAGCCTTGTCCTGCAAGTCGCCATATTTAGTCATCCTTAAGGATAAGGCAGTGTTGCGTCCGCGTCCTTCTTTTTTACCAAGGGTGGTCTCGGCTTTTCACCTAAATTAGGACATTGTCCTCCCGTCCTTGTGTCCTCACCCATCGCATCCCAGAGAGTTTGCGTTTCACGCATTGGATGTGGTACGAGCCTTGCGGGTGTACCTGTCTGCTACTGTTTCTATTCAGAAGTCTGACTCACTGTTTGTGACTGTCTCTGGTCCAAAACAGGGCCAAGCGGCTTCGTCTGCCACCATTTCCAGGTGGATCAGACAAAACAGTCATTCAAGCCTATGCTCTCAAGGGGCGGGCGCCTCTCTTTCCGGTTACGGCGCATTCCACCAGGACAATTGGTGCTTCCTGGGTTTTCCGACATCAAGTGTCGGTTGCACAAGTGTGCAAGGTGGCGACCTGGTCGTCCGTTCATACCTTTTCTGAGTTTTATAAGGTTGATGTGGCTGCATCTTCGGATGCTTCCTTCGGCCGCAGGGTGCTGCAGGCCGCTGTTTAAAGTTGCAACTCCTCCGTTGAGGAGCTCTGCCTTCTTTGGAGTGAAGTTTTTGGTTTTTCCATTTATACTGCTCCCATCCCTCTTGACACTGCTTTGGGACATCCCACGTGTAAAGTGTAAAGAGACGCCGTGTCAGTCCATGGATGATAAGAGAAAATAGGATTTATTGTACTCACCGTAAAATCCTTTTCTCTGACATCCATGGACTGACACTGCACCCACCCTTCCTTTTAAGTTTGTACTGCTTTGTTACGAACTGAGTTCTGCTGACTGCAGTGGGAGGGTTATGTCCGGAGGGACCGCCCCCTGGGTGGGGCTGTTCAGCTCTGGCTTTTAGAATGTATGTATAACATCTCACATTCTGCCTAGGTCTTCTCCTGCAAGCAGGGACATAACCCACGTGTAAAGTGTAAAGAGACGCCGTGTCAGTCCATGGATGTCAGAGAAAAGGATTTTACGGTGAGTATAAAAAATCCTATTTTCTCTTCATGTAAAGTTGCTTCAGTTAAAACAGGGGATCTGACTTGGAGGCGACTTCCATTGAAATCAATGGGTACAAGTCGCCTAGAAGTTGCCTTGAAGTAGTACAGGAGCCTTTTCTGAAGTCGGAGCGACTTCAGTAGTGTACATTAAGACGGCTCTCATTCACTTGATTCGAATTTCTCATATCGCGCGACTTGGGGCGACACAAGTCGGATCCCAAGTCGCGGTAGTGTGAACCGCCACTTACAGGCATATTAGAAGAGGAGTCTTTACAAACAGAAAACAAAAACATCACCAGCGCATTCAAGAGAGAAACTTTTGGGCAAAAAAAAAAAAATGCTTGATGCACCTAAACAAATAAATAAATGAATATTCTGGTCAATGGAAATCAATTACTGTGCAAATGCTTGACGCACCTAAATGCGTGTTAAAAACGCTGCTTCATACAATATCTATATCTATATATATATATTGTACGGGTACCTGTTTTTTTTTTGTCCCCACTTCCGCAGGATATTTCCCCGCTGCGATGTATGTCAGAAGTTCGGCCCCCGCCTAGACCTTCCCCTGCACACCAGGCCAGTGAGAGAGCGCAGCGCGCTTCTGCATGTGCAGTAGAGACCCAGCTGTGAAGGCTTCACTGCCGGGTTCCCTTTCCGACAGCCAATGGAAGCATTGGCTGGTGTGCCGGCATCGCTGGATTTCAGGACAAGTAATTGTCCATATAATAAAAGTCAGCAGCTGCAGTATGTGTAGCTGCTGACTTAAAATTTTTGGAGGGGGGAGGGACACCTCTTTAAGGTAAAAACTTTTCAGTAGCTGTTTCTCCTCCTTTCTTTTATTATCAAGAGACTGTGAGATAATTTACATATATTATATATATATATATGTAGCGCCTGCCCCTCTTCTCTCTCCGTGCGGCTCGCACTGTCTCTTGTCTAGGGGTATCTGGTAGGGTGGAGAGAGAGAGAGCGGGTGGGCTACGCCTAGCCTCCACCACGTGAGAATACCTGTGGTATCAGCAATGTCTCATTTACCTTCGGGTCTGTGTCGTGCACCCGGATTCTCCCTCCAAGAGTCACCGTGAACTTCGTCCGCCAGGAATTGAGCCTCACACCATTAAAGTCCAACACTCCTTTATTAGAACACACCATACAGGGACTCCCTTGATAGATAGAACAGAAAAGGAGGTGTGAGTGTGAATAGGCCCAGACACAAATTCGGTCCTCCACTCTCCTCCTGGAGAGTGGGCTATGGTCTCCGCACGAGGTGAAGGGGATCCTTCTGGACGGTCTCCGACAAGAGACTTACCCGTCACCGGCAGTCTGCTGCACCGGGTCTTTGAGTGAGGAGCTCTCCCCGGTCCATTGCGTCTTACTCAGATTCAGGCCTCCATCCCCGAAGTGCCTTAGGACCCTTCCCTCGCGGAACTCAGTGTTGGGCACTGAGCTCCGGACCTTCTTGCAAGTACCTCACCCCAGGGCTGAAGGTGCCTGGGGTGGAACACGATCTCCGGTGGTCCCCTAGGCCGAGGCCTCCTAGGGGACTAGCAGGAACCCACATCCGCAAGCTGAAGGTGCTTGGGACGAAGACCCCGTGACCAAGATGGCCGGCCCCTTTATCCCCTCTCCCAGCAAGCACGGCGGGTTCCCCGCCCCACCATACCGCTACCGAGAGAGGACAAAATGGAGGCCCGACACACAGTGATATTCGTCCCTCCGGCCACGGTGGACCGCAGGGAACATAGCACTGATGTCACAGCTAGATTCAAAAAATGCACCCGGGAAAGTAAGTACCCGCTACACATTCCCCCCTGTCTTTTGACACTGGACCCCAGTGTCTGGAGTGAATCACGCCCTCAACGGCTGACATAATCCAATCCAGAAACCAACTAACAATTTTAAAAAATAAAAAATTTTGAGAAACTATCCTAACGGAGAAGTTGTGTCTGAGCCCCTGCAACAAAAGAGGAGTGAAAGACAACATTTAAAACATTATACTTTTCCCTCCCATCCTAACTAAGAACCACCCCAGGTTCCATAATCTTGACGGGACGCTCTCCTGCAGAGGGAAGAGAAAAGAAACAATAAAACCCTGACACATGTGTATGTGTGAGAGAAAAAGAAACTCCTCCGAAGAGAAATATCTTTTCCTCCAGTGTGAGCGTGTACAATGTGTAACGTTGCACGAGACTGCCACCTGGTGACAGCCTCGCGGTAACTGCACCCATTGAACCATCTTTTCTTTTCTTGCTGCTTAACTCCGGGCCCTATCTACCCCAAAGTCTGCAACTTCTCACCGGAGAGGAAAGAACAACAACTGGAACCGTTCTTCCTTGGAATGACACAAGCACCCTTTTTCCGGAGTAAAAGCACTGATGATGGCACCAGCAAAAAAAAAAATCAAACAGCAAAGTTCAGGGAGTGCAAGGTCCTTTTAAAACAAAGCAAACAAATGGAGTCTCTGAAGCCTTGACAGCGGAGGCATTGTGGTTTTGTCCCCTTCGCCGGGTAGAACTATAGAGTCCGGATGGCGAGGGGCCTTGACCACTTCTGGTTGGGGCATTGGTGTCCGTAGTATCAACTTCTGCTCCCCAGTACCTGATGCAGGCGGCACCGGAGATGTAGAGGCGGGCTGGGGACAGGACCCCTGTCCAGGCGCTGGTGCCTCTACCCGGGGTGTACTCTCCCCCGTGGACATGGGTGAATCCCGAGGCCTTCGGAACGAAGCTAGCAGTACTTTGTCCCAGCCCTTCTCTGCGAACAGTTCGTCAATAGCTGTGTCATCTCCCATATCAGAGAGCGACTCCAGATCCGAAGTATCACACTCCTCCGCGGGTATGTAGCCCGTTGTAGAGACGGAGCTAACACGTCCCGCAGGCGTACTGGGCCATGCCTTCCCGGCACCTCCGCCCATGCACCAAGTCTCTTTGCCCGGCTCACCTCGGCCTTTACTTGAAGCGGGACGTCCGGAACACTCGTCAACGGATCCGTCTAGGCCTGGCGTAAGCTGGCGAGATGGTCCGCCATCACCACTGGTCAGGGCCACCATGCTGGTTCTCTTCTTCAGTGGCGGACGCTGTGAGACAGTGGTGACCGAGTCAGCATCCTCGGATTTCTCCCGTTGAATTTTAACGACCTCCTCCTCGGTCACTGCAGTGTGCGCTGGGATGGCTTTTACAGCAGTAATTCCTCCTCTGCGAGTAGTGTTACCTGAAGCCCGGCCTGGGTAGATGGTTCTCGGCCTTTCAACTACCAGATCAACCTCGAACAGGAACTCCCCACAGGCCTCACATTGTCCGAAGGGCTTCAAGTGGCACACCAGTCTCGAGCACCCGGGACAAATTACACCCAGGGCCTCTACGTCCATACATGAATACAGGGCGAATCGACCCCTTGGCTTCAGCCGGATCCCGGTATCCGTTATCGGAGCAGCAGCAGTCATCGTGGTAGTAGCAGGGTGAACTGGAATCCATGAAGTATGTCCAAACATGGTGACTTGTTGCTGGTCCATCGCACACTGCAGAGTTTTCGCGCCAATGTCCCACGTGTAGCCCTCTCACGTATTGGACTCCTCCCCTTTGCTCCAGTTCGCGGGCTTTTTCACTTTCTTTGGTTGAGCCACGCCCACGAACTAAGCGGCGGGGGTTGTGTCTGTTGGCGCAGTGCAATTAGAAGCCCCCACGTGTAGTACCTCACACGGCTGGGCCTCCCCCCGTTCACCGCTCTTCCTGCGTGGGCCTTTCCCTTGTCTAGGGTCAATTCCACGACTTCGGGCAGGGCTGCACTTTGGCCTATTCAGTTAACTCATCCAGCAGACTTGTTCCATACTGTGATGCACAACACAATACCGGACCCGTGCCCCCACGTGTAGCGCCTGCCCCTCTTCTCTCTCCGTGCGGCTCGCACTGTCTCTTGTCTAGGGGTATCTGGTAGGGTGGAGAGAGAGAGAGCGGGTGGGCTACGCCTAGCCTCCACCACGTGAGAATACCTGTGGTATCAGCAATGTCTCATTTACCTTCGGGTCTGTGTCGTGCACCCGGATCCTCCCTCCAAGAGTCACCGTGAACTTCGTCCGCCAGGAATTGAGCCTCACACCATTAAAGTCCAACACTCCTTTATTAGAACACACCATACAGGGACTCCCTTGATAGATAGAACAGAAAAGGAGGTGTGAGTGTGAATAGGCCCAGACACAAATTCGGTCCTCCACTCTCCTCCTGGAGAGTGGGCTATGGTCTACGCACGAGGTGAAGGGGATCCTTCTGGACGGTCTCCGACAAGAGACTTACCCGTCACCGGCAGTCTGCTGCACCGGGTCTTTGAGTGAGGAGCTCTCCCCGGTCCATTGCGTCTTACTCAGATTCAGGCCTCCATCCCCGAAGTGCCTTAGGACCCTTCCCTCGCGGAACTCAGTGTTGGGCACTGAGCTCCGGACCTTCTTGCAAGTACCTCACCCCAGGGCTGAAGGTGCCTGGGGTGGAACACGATCTCCGGTGGTCCCCTAGGCCGAGGCCTCCTAGGGGACTAGCACGAACCCACGTCCGCAAGCTGAAGGTGCTTGGGACGAAGACCCCGTGACCAAGATGGCCGGCCCCTTTATCCCCTCTCCCAGCAAGCACGGCGGGTTCCCCGCCCCACCATACCGCTACCGAGAGAGGACAAAAAGGAGGCCCGACACACAGTGATATTCGTCCCTCCGGCCACGGTGGCAGCGCCACCTGGTGGACCGCAGGGAACATAGCACTGATGTCACAGCTAGATTCAAAAAATGCACCCGGGAAAGTAAGTACCCGCTACACACATATATATATATATACACAAGTCAAGTGTATATTGTGATACACTACATTACCATGAGTATTGGGACACCTGCCTTTACACGCACATGGCATCCCAATCTTAGTCCGTAGGGTTGAATATTGAGTTGGCACACCCTTTGCAGCTCTAACAGGGATGAATCAGCACAGAGACTGCCAGCCAGGCCTTCTCGTCCACATCAGTGCCTGACCTCACAAATGCACTTCTGGAAGAATGTTCAAACATTCCCATAGACAAAGGCCTCGTACACACGACCGATTTTCTCGTCGTAAAAAACACGTCGTTTTTTTCGACGAGATTCTTGTTAAGCTTGTCGATTTTCTCGTCAAGCTTTCCATGCGTACACACTGACAATTTCCAATTTCGTCGTTGTTCTCCGCGGTCACGTCCAGCACGTACGACGGCACTATAAAGGGGAAGATCTTTTTTCTTGGCGCCACCCCTTGGGCTGCTTCTGCTGATCTCGTGTTACCGCGTGTGAAGTTAAAGTTTGGGAAGAGACGATTCGCGCTTTTCAGTCTTCGTACTTTTCAGATCGTTTTCTGCGGTTCAGTTTGTGCTTGTGGGTTCGTATCTTGACTTTCAGGGCGTCTAGGCAGGTCGTATCTGTTTTACAGTGCGTTCTTGCCTGTTCGTTTCTGATTTTCAGTTCGTTATTCATAGGCCTTGCTGTTCTAAAGTGCGTTCTGTTCTGTACGTTCTGATAAGACGACCGTTTCTTAGCCATGTCGCCTGGACGTTCTCGTCGTCGAGTTCGTGCTGTGCGTGCGCTTGGTGTTGGTCTGCTTGTTTTGGACCAAGACCAGTCCATGAATGGTGTGAGGAGGAGTTCATGGACCAAGAATTGGTTGCTCCAGCGGGACCAATTCTGCCATATGCCTCTGCTGCGGGAGATCGTCGAGAATAATCCTGAGGACTACAGGAATTTTCTGCGGATGTCTGACCCCGTTTTTCAGGAACTGTTGGCTTTGGTGTCCCCCTATATTACCAGGAAGGACACCGTTATGCGGGAAGCCATCAGTGCTGAGCAGAGGCTCATCGCCACGTTGCGTTACCTGGCGACAGGGAGAAGTCTTCAGGACTTGAAGTTCACCACAGGCATCTCCCCCCAGGCTCTGGGCCTCATAATCCCAGACACCTGTTCTGCCATTATACAAGTCCTGCAGGAGGACTATATTAGGGTAAGTTTTCTCCCTTAACATCACATTTTATGTATTACATGTATGCTAATGTATTGTATTTCTTTCATCCTTCCCTAATTACCATGATTGTAATATGCTGAGAATGTCCCCATGCATGCTGGAAGCTTTAGATTGCCCCTTTTTTTCTCCTCCATAAATATTTCCCTTCACTAACTTTTCCAGCAGGGGTGCCTGTTGCTCCAAATGTTTGGGGGTTCAAACCCCAATTTAGGAAATTAACTTCCTCCTTTTTTGCTCTGGTGCCTATTAAACGCCCCCAGTTGTCCCCTCTAATGCAGCCATTTTGTTCCCTCCAATGCAGCCATTTAGTCCCCTCTAATGCAGCCAGTTTCCCCCCAGCCCTGCACTTACCTTCTTGTGGTCAGCGCCATCCTTCTTCTGTCCTTGATGTCTTCTCCTTCCCTTGATGTTGCATCAGCCAATCATGTTACCATTAAACAGACTTGGTGAACATGATTGGCAGAGCAGCCTGTCAGTGTTTACCCAAGGAATGCTCCCCCCCTGCGTCCCCTATTTAACTTTTCTGAAGCCAATTACATCCCTCAGGCTGTAATGTGCAAGACTATTTTACTACCTGTTTCTGCTATGCAATTTGAACCCCCTAAATGCCGCAATTATTCATATGTCGGTCGCTTTACAAGAGGCCATCCACCTGAATAGTGGGCGGCATAGACAATACATAGGTTAATGCAACGCATGAACCTATGTATTGTTCTGAGTGATGGGCACAGGAGAGAGGGGGCAGTGCTCCAGCGCCCACTCTGGACGCACCGCCACTGCAATGCTATCCTGTGGCCAAACACATCTCCCCCCCCCCCAAAATAATTCAGTAATGGCCCATCAGAGGGGGTGATGAATATGATAAATGAGCCTTCCATTATACTTATTTTAAACACCTTAATAAACGTAGAATTTGATTGATGTTGGCCTCTAATGTTTTTTCAGAGAATTTCCTTGTAATGTATGATTTTTGTATTCTAATATTATTTCATCTTGTTTCACTCCACAGCTTCCTTCCACGCCACAGGAATGGCAGACTGTGGCATCGGAGTTTGCCACGCGGTGGGACTTCCCCAACTGCGGTGGTGCCATAGACGGGAAGCACGTCCGCATCGTGCCGCCACCCCGTTCTGGGTCCTACTACTACAATTACAAGGGGTTTCATAGCATTGTGCTGATGGCGGTGGTGTCAGCACGGTATGAATTCCTCTATGTTGATGTAGGGAAGAATGGCCGGATGTCCGATGGGGGATCCTTCATCCAGACGGAGTTTGCCCTCCGTCTCCAGAGTGACGACCTTGCATTGCCACCGGATGCAGGGAATATTGAAGGACTCCCCTTTGTTTTTTTGGCTGATGAAGCCTTCGGACTCGGACGGCATCTTATGAGGCCATTTCCACAGAGGACCCTGACCCCAGACAAGAGGGTGTTCAATTACCGGCTGGCCAGGGGCCGAAGAGTTGTCGAAAATGCCTTTGGCATAATGGCCAGCCGGTTCCGCCTTTTTATGACTTCAATACACTTGGCGGACTACAAAATAAACTATGTCGTATTATGCTGCTGTGTGCTACACAACTTTCTGAGCCAAAAATCTAATTCCTATATGGCCTCAGTTTTGCCAGAGGCTGGACTTTCCCCTGCAAATCCCCTGCCGGGCCTGGAATCTGCCCGTCCTGGCTTGCCCTCCCAAAATGCCCGTGAGGTTCGGGACAAATACATGGAGTATTTCACGGGTAGGGGGGCAATTCCTATGCCAGCCTATGTCTAAGGATCCAAATAAAAAGCTTGTTTAAACCTTTAATTATTTGTTCTTTCCTGTCTCCTGGTTTGTCTTAGTGCATTTGTAGTGCCAAGTGTATTTTACTTTAGTAACTTACAACCATTTCACTATGTAACCTTACAAAATAACCAAATAAGCTTAGAGGGTATTATAAAAAGAAGCTACACGTTGTTTGTGGTCAAATATTTTACTCTGTGCACATTCACACCATTTTTAGTTTTTTCTGGTTTTTTGGGTTGGCCTGGCCACAACCCGGCAATTTTTTGCTTATGAAAATACAAAAATAACAGTTGCATTCCAAAAATTACAACATTGGATACCTCTGAGCAATCTGAGACATTCACTTACACAAACTATGTCTCTATGTGCCCGTCCTAATATGGGGTCCTGCCACCCCTTGCCCAGCCAAAAATTGAATATGCACACATTTGGGATTTTTTTCATCTAGGAAGTTTACAATCCTGATCCCTATTGTCAACATGTGCTATCTGCCATCAGGGGTGATCAATGGACGTGTTTTGGGGGTGCAACCTCTTCCTCAGTTCACCGACTTTAGATACGAGGAAGGGGTTGCACCCCCAAAAGACGTACATGGATATCCCCTGATGGCAGATAGCACATGTTGACACACTGTGTGCAGATTCAATTTTTGGCTGGTTTGATTGTCAAAAATATTCTAAAATGTGCAAAAACAAACATGTAAAAACAAATGTGTTTGGATGGCTTATTGAATTCTCCCCAAAACATCGAGAATGTCTTTAAATGTTTGTTCCATCACATGGATTCTTTGTTTAATTAGGTCCAGTTCCGTGCTACATTCCATCACTTGCTGGATGAGGCAGAGGGCACTGTCAGCAGAGAACCGTGTACTAGCCTTCACAACATTTATATCCCCTAAAAACAAAAAACAAAAGGTATTATAACTCTGCAGGCCTACATCTCCTACCTGAAGCTGTGGTGACAGATACTGACCTGTTGTGGTGACCAGATCCACAACGTCATCCACCTCTCCTTCCTGCACTTCTCCTTCCTCCACCTCAACTTCCTGCACATCTTTCGGTTGTGGGTCTTTGGGAGTTTGGGGTTGCTTGGAAGTTGTGGGGTGCATGTGCTCCCTGGAGTGTTCTCCTCCCAGTCTTCTCTCCCCTATGAGAATCAAACAAAAGGTCTATTTATCACACTGTAAATCTCAATGTTAAAATAAAAACAGGCTAAATTGCTTGGAAGTGTGGTACAAGTGTGTGTTTGGGCGGAATTTAAAGAAGAATGCATTATTTATGACCAAGAATATGTTTAGTATTCACCTTTGGATGTAATTTATTTGACATGGAGGCACCACAAAAATTCACTGATGCACCTGTGTGGGACACCCAAAAAAGGCGGGTCTGGTGGCCCACACTATAGTGCTCCAAAGTACAGATGTGGAAGCAGCTGCTGAGTGTCCTCTCCTTTACACTGATAAAAGTTAGCATTTCATTCTCTTTACAAACACATCATCTAGCCTAAAAATTTCGCCACAATATTTGAGCAAAAATGGCAGATGTCTAATTACTTTTGTGGCTCTAAAATAAGCCAAAACCGCGGATAGTGGCCGAACAAAGTGTCGGTAACGTAACGAACGATTACTGTGCCCAACCAAGTTCAAAATGTTACATTTTGGAAGGGAGTCCAATATGAGAAACCAAAATAAAGAGCAACATGTAAGTTTAGAAAAAGATTAATAGCAGAAAAGTCTACATTTTACTTACTTTTAGCGAGCATTCTCTTTATGCTCCTCAACTGCTCTGGCTCCCTCAGTTTGAGGTCTGACCACCTCTTTCTGAGCTGCTCATTTGAGCGTTTCACCCCGAAATTCGCCTTCAGACTCTTCACGACTTTAGTGAGGATTTTGGCCTTCCTTCTATTTGGTTTGCTATACGGCCCATGCTTTGCATCATAATCAGACTTGAGCAAGATGTCCACCATCTCCGCCATCTCCGCAAAAGACATATTCGATGCCTTGAATCTCCTCCTTGATCGTGACGTCACGTTTCCTCGGTCTCCGGGCTTGTCTCCTCCTCGTTAGTTGTGGAATTATTAGACACCTGCTGTAACTCCGCCATATCTGTCTGCGCGCCGAAAGAGAAGGGGCGGGGAAAAGATGTTAGTTAGAACGTCATGGGCGGGGTGACGTGTGCGGAGCGACGTGTTCGTATTTTGACACATGCGTGGTGTGTATATAGCAAACACACATGTGACTATAGTACGTTCGGTGTGCGGAGAGAGGAGTTCAAGTGACGGACGTGCGAACGAAGGTATGTGATTTTGTGACTTGTACAAATTGTTGGCCTATACTGTCTTGAGAATGTTGGAGGATATATATGGTGACTAGGATGTTAAGGAGGTTAGACTGTTTGCCTCACATTAGTTATATATAATTTATTTAACTTGCAGATACAATATGAATGTCTTTATAAGCGACAAGGATTTCCTGGCGGAATTTATTGACCGGGTAAGGGAGCTGCCGGCTCTGTGGGAGACGAAAAACCCCATCCACAAAAAAAGAGGGGTGAGAAAAGCAGCGCTGGAGAAGCTGCTCCCATTTGTGCATACCAAGGTGCCCACAGCCACAGCAAAACAAGTGGACACTAAAATTGGCAGCTTGAGAGGTACCTACAGGACTGAACGCTCTAAGGTGCTGGCTTCTCAGAGGTCAGGAGCAGCAGCAAGTGATGTTTATGTCCCGATTTTGTGGTACTACAACAGGATGTCCTTCCTGGATGACCACATTGAGACAAGGCCATCACTCTCCACTCTTCCCCCCAGACTTCCCTGCAGCCAACCTGAGCCTTCTCTGGAGCAAGAGGAGGCAGCCATCCTGGATGATCCTGATTTGGCCATCTGGAGCCAGGTATAGTATTAAGTGAAAATGTATTGGGATAAACTTAATGTTTGACAAATATGTCAAGATGACAAACATAAAACATTTTGGATTCCACAAGTGAAATCAAGATCTGTAGACATTAGTCTGCACTTAATTGGGTGCTAAATAGTCAATCTGATGTAGTGGTAAATTTAAAGCAAGGATTTATGGATTTACATTCTAATTGCTTCAATCAGGATTACAAAGTTTGATGCAAAGATTAAACCAACATATTAAACTATGTCCCTTTTTCATACACAGGATGAAATCAGCCAGGAGGAGGGTCTGGAAACTGTCAGGCAGGAGGAGGAAGGGCCCAGTGGCAGCCAGGAGGTGGCAGGGCCCAGTGGCAGCCAGGAGGTGGCAGGGCCCAGTGGCAGACAGGAGGTGGCAGGGCCCAGTGGCAGACAGGAGGTGGCAGGGCAAAGGAGAAGCACCAGATCCCAGGTGCCTCCCATCCGGCTTCCCAAAAGAGGCAGGAGGGACAGGAGCACGAGTGAGGCAGCAATGGCCCTTATTCGTGAGGCCCATGCCACCCTCCAGGAGCCCACATCCCCTGAAGAGGCCATTGCCGGCCTAGTGGAGGCTAAGTTCAAGGTGATGAGCATGGAGCAACGCCTCCTATGTGAGCCCCTGCTCATCACCTTGCTCAACAAGGGGGTGATGGAGAAAATTACCCCCAATACCGCCATATGTGAGGTGGCACAACTGACCCAACCTCAACCTCCACCTCCCCCTTCTTCTTCTGCCCCACCCCCTTCTGCTACACCTCCACCTTCTTCTTCTGCCCCACCCCCTTCTGCTACACCTCCCCCTTCTTCTTCTGCCCCACCCCCTTCTGCTACACCTCCACCTTCTTCTTCTGCCCCACCCCCTTCTGCTACACCTCCCCCTTCTTCTTCTGCCCCACCCCCTTCTGCTACACCTCCACCTTCTTCTTCTGCCCCACCCCCTTCTGCTACACCTCCACCTTCTTCTTCTGCCCCACCCCTTCTGCTACACCTCCCACTTCTTCTTCTGCCCCACCCCCTTCTGCTACACCTCCACCTTCTTCTTCTGCCCCACCCCCTTCTGCTACATCTCCTCCTCCTGACAGGAGTACCCCTCCAGTGGCCCAGCCTCCAGCCAAACGAAGAAGGAAGGCTGCAGGGAAGGCTTCAGGGAAGGTTGCAGGGAAGGTTGCCAGGAAGAAGAGGAAGTGATGGCCTTGCTTCATTGTGGTCGGACAGAAGGCAGCCTGTTGTAGTACCACACACTTGGGACATATATATCACCTGCTGCTGTTCCTGACCTCTGGGAGGCCAGCATCAGATTGTGTTCAGAAATGTTGGCCTTCTCAAGCTCCCAATTTTAGGGTCCACACAGGGTTGCTGTGTGCTCTGGGGTCCCTGGGATGCACAAATGGCAGCAGGTTCTCCAGCGCTGCCTTCTCTTTATTTTATTTCGAAACATGAATAAATGTGATTTTTGTTTAAGTTCATACTTGACTATGTGTATTTGTAAAAATAAAAAATCTAGCTTTGGAGTAAGCAGATACATTTGACTGACAAAAAAAGGGACAGATAACAACCCCCCAAAAGAATAACTAAATCTGATTTGCCAAAAAACATGGTGGAAAATGTAACTAATATAGATTCCAAAATTAAATGGGAGATCACTATCAAAACATTGCGAAATTATAATTAACATCATTTTGAAAAATATAACCATTTAAATTATTCCTAAAAACTTGCACGATATAATACACATAAATCTTCTTAAGAGCAGCATGAAAAAGGTTAAAAAAAAATAGTCATAACTCTGTGTGAATATCAGCAGCAAAAGAAGGTCACTCGTTTTGATTAATGTAACATTCTAACGAAGATTTCAATGCAGAACATTTAAACGATGCAATAA
Source organism: Rana muscosa (assembly GCA_029206835.1). Lineage (NCBI taxonomy): Eukaryota > Metazoa > Chordata > Amphibia > Anura > Ranidae > Rana > Rana muscosa. The sequence continues at coordinate 1,029,326,301 of CM055117.1, forward strand.
TTTTGAGCGTGACGAATGTGCTCTCTCCATTACGAAGGCTTGTTTTACCAGAAGATGCGCTCCCGTCTCATAGTTGCTTGTGAGCATGCGCGCTTTTGGAAGAGTCGTAAAAGCATACACACGAACCATTTTCTCGTCACAAAACAGGCCGACGAGAAACACGACGAGGAAATCTGGAATCCTGACGAGAAAATAGAGAGCAGGTTCTCGGCAATTTTCTCGTCGTAAAACCATACACACGAACGTTTTTCTCGACAAAAAAGCTCTCGCGGCACTTTTCTTGACGGTTTTGGACGAGAAAATCGGTCGTGTGTACGAGGCCAAACTCCTAAACCTTGTGGAAAGCTTTCCCAGAAGAGTTGATGCTGTTATGGCTGCAAAGGGTGGGTCAACTCATTATTGAACTCTACGGACTAGGACTTTGATGCCATTAAAGTGATTGTAAAGGCAGAAGGTTTTTTATCTTAATGCATTGGATAAATTAAGATAAAAAGCCTTCTTTGTTCAGCAGCCCCTCTAATGCAGCAGCCCCTCTAATGCTAAATCCAGCGATGTTACATGAGTGTCTCGGCCGTCCGGGACTCCCATCCTCATTGGCTGAGAATGCAAAGTCAAAGTCAGTCCGCCAATGAGCAGAGAAAGGGCAGGGGTCTGGGCCGCAGCTTCGTGTCTGAATGGACACATGGAGCTGTGGCTCAGCTCGGATGCACCCGTAGCAAGCTGCACTAAGCTGCAAAAAAAAAAAAAAGACTGTATCACTTTAAATTTCATGTGCATGTGAAGGGAGGTGGCTCAATACTTTTGGTAATATAGTGTATTTGTATATTGACAGAATATTCACAGTTTATTCGTTTTTTTAAGTCTGTTGACCACATCACAGAGTTGGAGCACACAATTTTATGTTTATAATTTAGGTTCACATATTGGTGGTATATAATATACTTGGAGGCATTAGTTAATGAGGTAGGTGCAGCAGTGTCATATTGAATACATGTTTTTATTTTATTTTAGGCTGGGTTTACACCATTGCGAATTGGATGCGGGTTCCTCGCATCCAATTTGACATAGCAGGAGATTTTGACCGGCTCTCTATGGAGCTGGTTCACATATCTCCGCAGCGGGTCCAGTGCGATTTGCACAAAAAGGTCTTTTGGCCCGTTTCAGGTCCGAATTCAGCCCAAAATTTGGGCTGAAATCGGACCTGAAACGGTGAACCAGGACGCACTGGACTCCTGCTGTGAGCCGAATGCGGCTCATATGTGAACCCAGCCTTAAAAGAGAAGTATGTTTTTTTTTTGCATATTCATACTTACCTAGGTGGATACAGCATTGGTCGGATGCTGCATCTGCCCAAGTCCACCTCCCATTTCTGAAAAGAATGGCAATTGAAAGTCTTCAGGAGGTGTTATCAATAAAGTGTATATCTTTGAAATGGTATGAGAGAGTGGTCCTCTCTCGGTACAGTACTTTTCGAAGGGGGAGTAAATTATGTTCATAGGCTTCAGGGGCGTATAAGGTATGTAAGAAATGTCTCAGTTGAGCTGCTCGCCAGAAGTCCAGTTGATATCACCCGGTTCCCGAGGTCAGCATTTGAAACGTTACCCCCTTCCCCAGATGATATGAAATGTGAGACCTTGTAGGTCCCCTGTTCCATGAATCCATTGAAGTCCCCCCCTCAGCCCCGGGGGGAAATTGTGGGTTCCCCAGAATTGGGAACAATGGGTAGTCTAATGATGAAAGCTTACCTTTAATAAATAGCCCTGAGCACTGCCTCAGTGTAGGTCCTTTTTAGAGGGTGGGTCTTGATATTGGATGGCAGGCCTCTATAGCACCATGGTGCTCTTTTTATTGCTACGCTGCTCTGTGCTTGTTCCAAATTGGGCCATGTTTTTATATCCCCATGCCTGCACCAATCTATCAGGTGGCCCAAATGGGTCGCCTGATAATATCTGTACAGGTTGGGTATTGCCAATCCACCATGTTGCATAGGAAGAGTCAAGAGGGAACTTCTGAGCCTCTGATTTTTATGTACCCAAATAAATCCGGTGAAAAGTGCCTGTATCCTTTTAAAGTATTGCATAGGAATACCTATGGGTATAGCCTGAAACATATGTAAGAACTTTCGTAGGATGTTCATTTTAATAATGTTACCTCTTCCGAACCAGGAATGGTATCCCTTATGCAGGGCTCAAAATTTTAAGTCCGGAGCCACTTGCCAGGTCTTAAAAGTTACTCGCCACCAGTTGCCCCACCCAACCCCTCCCCTGTCCCGCCCCTAAGTCCGCCCCTAAACACGCCATCATAAATTATCTCATGAAATTACATTGTTAAATGTTTTATACAGAATGAAGTTCCAAAAATAAATATTAACAACAACTTTAACAATATTAACATAAAGCATATCAGTACCTATCAGTGCAGCCTCATCAGTGCTCATTAGTGCAGCCTCACAGTACCCATCAAATGCAGCTTTACAGTTCCCATGAATGCAGCCACACTGTGCCCATCATTGCAGCCTCACTGTGCCCATCAAATGCAGCCTCACTGTGCCCATCAAATGCAGCCTCACTGTGCCCATCAATGCAGCCTCACTGTGCCCATCAATGCAGCCTCACTGTGCCCATCAATGCAGCTTTACTGTGTTCATGAATGCAGCCTCACTGTGCCCATAAATGTAGCCTCACTGTGCCCATAAATGCAGCTCACTGTGCCCATAAATGTAGCTCGCTGTGCCCATAAATGCAGCTCACTGTGCCCATTAATGTAGCTCACTGGGTCCATAAATACTGCTCACTGTGCCCATAAATGTAGCTCACTGTGCCCATAAATACTGCTCACTGTGCCCACAAATACTGCTCACTGTGCCCATAAATGTAGACACACTGTGCCCATAAATACTTCGTACTGTGCCCACAAATACTGATCACTGTGCTCATAAATGTAGCTCACTGTGCCCATAAATGTAGCTCACTGGACCCATAAATACTGCTCACTTCGCCCACAAATACTGCTCACTGTGCCTATAAATGTAGCCTCACTGTGCCCATAAATGTAGCTCACGGTGCCCATAAATGTAGCCACGCTGTGCCCACAAATACTGCTCACTGTGCCCATAAATGTAGACACACTGTGGCCATAAATACTGCTCACTGTGCCCACAAGTACTGCTTACTGTACCTATAAATGTAGCCACACTGTGCCCATAAATACTGCTCACTGTGCCCATAAATACTGCTCACTGTGCCCATAAATGTAGCCACACTGTGCCCATAAATACTGCTCACTGTGCCCACAAATACTGCTCACTGTGCCCACAAATACTGCTCACTGTGCCCATAAATGTAGCCACACTGCCCATAAATACTGCTCACTGTGCCCATAAATACTGCTCACTGTGCCCATAAATACTGCTCACTGTGCCCACAAATACTGCTCACTGTGCCCATCATCAATACAGCCTGCACCTCCGTGACACACAGGAGGAGGAGAGAGGGAGGGGAGCGCTGCAGCCTCCGCTCAAAAAGGCCCCAGTTTAATCCGGTCCTGCCGCTCTGTGTCCTTCAGCTGATCGCTTCTGGCAGAAGCGATGCAGGCTTTTGTACAGGAAATCAGAGCGGTGGGGGGGTCAGGGAATCCCCCCTCCGGGCTGCTCTGATGTCCTGCAAAAAAAGCCTGCACCGCTTCTGCCAGAAGCGATCAGCCAGGAAGCTGTCAGCGTGGTCCACCCCTGCTCCTCACTCGCCCTGCACTAAATTCCACTCGCAAAATGCAAGTAGGCGACTGGAATTTTTGAGGGCTGCCTTATGCCACCTCTCCAGGAGGATCCACACCTCCCGAAGGAGTGGTAGGTAATTAAGCTTGTATGTACGCGAGAGGTCTGCTGGAATCAAAGTCCCTAAGTACGTCAATGCCTGATCCATTCACTTAAATTTAAAACTAGATTTCAGTATTCTCATCTTAGTGGTGGGGACTGCTATTCCCATTGCCTCTGATTTAGAAAAGTTCATCTTGAAGTAGGATAGGGTACTGTAAATCTCAATCTCTTGAAGAAGATTAGGGAGGGAGATCATTGGATTTGTTAATGAGAAGAGCAAATCATCAGCAAAAGCCGAGATCTTATATTGAATTCTTGCTATCATAAGTCCTTGAATATCCGTGTTTCGCCAAATCTTACTTAGAAGGGACTCCAGGGAGAGGGCAAAAAGGAGTGGTGACAATGGACATCTTAGTCTAGTTCCGTTTGAAACTCCAAAAAAAGAAGACATCGCTACATGCTACATTCACTTTCACTTGTGCGGCTGGGGAGGTATAGATACTTAAAATCCATCTGAGCATATTATCTCCCAGTCCTATATGTCGCAATACCGTGAATATGAATTTCCATTTGACCCAATCAAATGCCTTTTCTGCGTCTGTTCCGAGGAACACGCACAAAGTTTTAGTTGCATTAGCGACATAGATTAAGTTCAGAGCCCTAATGGTATTATCCCTTGCTTCCCGCTTCGGGACAAACCCTACTTGGTCAAGATTAATTAACGAAGGCAAATGTTGTTGTAGTCGTAACGCTAGTTTCAGTTCTGTATTTAGAAATGAGATTGGCGTATAACTCCCGTAGTGTGTGGGGTCTTTCCCTTCTTTAGGTAATACCGTGATTAAGGCTATTAAAGTTTCTATGTGGAAGGAGGTTGAATCTCCTATTCCGTTAAACATCTTCTCCAGATATGGCCCCAAAATAGGAAAAATGTAATAGTGAGCGGTGAGGCCAGCTTTTGCCAATTTCACTACCGCATGTATTTCCTCTCTTGTGATTGGTGATTCCAATTCAGACTGGTCATTCCCGATGATGTCAGATAATCATCCATTACTGACTGTTCGGGTTCGTCTTGGGCATAATATTCACAGAGGAACAGCGAGCTAATATAGTTCACTCCATATTTGAAACCTCAATTTGTACAATAATGCAGGAAACAAATTATAAGATCTATTCTCAATGGTACCGCACTCCGGCCCTTCTCCATAGATATTTCTTAAATGTTTCGGAACAATGCTGGCGCTGCCGGAAGGAGCGAGGGACATTACTACACGTCTTCTGGTCTTGCTCCAAATTCAGGAACTATTGGAGAGAGGTCCGAAAGGTCACTCAAAAATGTAGTGAGCCCGAGATTCCGGAAGATCTAACTTGTTTCCTTTTACATAACACTAAAATACCAGGTAAGACACACAAAAATACTATGTTGGGCCACCTCTTAAATGTGGTTACATTTTTTATCCCCCTTACCTGGAAGCAGACTCGAGCACCTTCAGTGGGATTATGGCTCAGAAAGGTAAAAGAATTGAATAGACTGGAAGATTTGGTTTGGACAACTAGGCAGAAGCGAGAGATATATGATAAAATCTGGGCTCCATGGAACCTTTTTATTAAATCAGAGGAGGGAAGGAATCGTATTGATGTGAATCTCAGTAGCTGATAGAGGGTACTGTTCTATTCAAACTGGTCTGAACCTCTGGTGAGAGTGGTGCCCTGCTCGCTCGCTCGGTCATTGGCTGCGCGGGGGGGGGGGGGTTGGGAGGAGGAAGATGGATTGATTCTGTTTGTATTTCCCTTTTTTTTTTTTGCTCCGTTTTGTTTTGGTTTGGGATTAGAGTTTTCTCCTTGGAAAAGAGGGAAAAAGGAAGAGGGAAGGCTGAAATTGTTTTTTACTACAACACAGAGATACTCCGAAGGAGGTCTTACCCTGGGACTATGAGTTTGAGAGCAGGCTATGTCCATATAGAGCTTAGGACCAAGAGGGGAAAGATATTTATATTAAGATGTTGATAAGAAATATTGTAATGCTGTTAGCTTAAACCTGTTTGATGAGAATGTATTGTCTATTAATGTGGCTTAAAATACTTAAGATATGTAAGCTATAATAATCGGAGCCTGTATGTGTTCCCCTTCAATAAAGAATGATGCTGCATCTGTCCCCCGCCGGCTCTTAGACTGAGAACCGAGCGATCAAACACTGCCAATTGCTCAGTTCTCAAAGCTTTGTGAGCGGAGAGCTGGTGATTGTTAGTCACTGCTCTCTGTTCTGCCCCCCCCCCGCTCACTGGAGCTCAGGGTTGTGGAGGGGGTGGGAGCAGCCCACCCTAGACTCTTAGTGGCTCGCTGGGTGCCGGTACAGGCATGTGGGGGATTCTAACATTGTCGTGATCTTGCCCAAACCTGGACCAGCTCTGTGACATCAGCCAACAGCAGGCTTCAGCCCGCTGTCTGCTGAAAACGGGTCACAGGAGTGCAGAACACACTGCACTCTTGCGATCCACAGTGAAAGTACAGCCAAACAAGCTTTGGTTGTACTTTTCCTTTAATTATAAAACAAAATAGCTATACAATCACTTTAACCACTTGCCGACCGGCTCGCGCCGATATACGTTGGCATAGTGGCACATTCCCGCAAATCGCCGTACGGGTACATCTTCCCCTTTAAGAGCTGCCTGAGACGCGCCCACGGCACGGCGCACGACTAACTAGGAAACACATTTAACCCCTTGATTGCCCCCTAGTGTTAACCCCTTCCCTTCTAGTGACATTTACACAGTAATCAGTGCATTTTTATAGCTCTGATCGCTGTATAAATGTCAATGCTCCCAAAAAAATAAAATAATAAAAATGCCATAAATCTTTCCCATAGTTTGTAGAAGCTATAACTTTTGCGCAAACCAATCAATATACGCCTATTGCTTTTTTTTTTTACCAAAAATATGTAGAAGAATACATATCGGCCTAAACTGATGAAGAAATTTGTTTTTTAAAAACATTTTTGGGGATATTTATTATAGCAAAAAGTAAAAAATATTGTTTTATTCTTTTCAAAATGTTCACTCTTTTTTTGTTTATAACGCAAAAAATAAGAACCACAGAGGTGATCAAATACCACCAGAAGAAAGCTCTATTTGTGGGGAAATTCTGTTTGGGTACAGCGTCGCACTACCGCACAATTGTCAGTTAAATTGATGCAGAACCGTATCGCAAAAAATGGCCTGGTCATTAAGCAGCCAAATCTTCCGGTCTGTAAGCAGTTAAAGCAAATCTGTCGCAATTTGTTAAATGTGAAAAGCAATGCTCCCTGCAAAGCAAGAAAAATTAATACTTATGAAACCAAAAAAAAAAAGAAAAGGTAAAAGCGCAGAAAGACAACTGGCATATACCACCCAACCACCAACTTGTCTTGCGGACGGTGATGAATAACTGAAATACTTCTATTTGGAAAGTCGTCCGTCCACTCAATCACATTCATGTATTTTCTCGGAGGTCTCTGATGTTACATCTTGTTCCTGTGCAGATTGTGCCTTGATCTCTGTGCCAGAAACAGCAAGAAATGCACCTCCCTCATCAGTAATAGATAAAAATCACCTTTAATTAAACATACAGTAAATCCACTTACATGAAAAGACTTTGCATTTAAACCCCGGGGGGGCCATCTGAGTGGAGTGACCTCTTTTCCCTTCTCCTGTGGCCAGCAGTGAGAGGATAAAATAGACATACAGTGAGCAAAAATGCTATCTGACCACTGAGATCTGCGGCGATAGTATAGGTAACCACCACACCCTCAAATGAAACTGTATATCCTTTATTATATGACATTTGGGTGTTACATGCCAGATTGTTTCTCTGTGCTTGCACCTTTTCCTTTTTTTAGTTTCATATGTGTTCATCAGCCCTTTATCTGGGGTAGAAGCAGTCATTTTTTTTCCTTTCGGTTTAATCAGTATTAAATTGATTCTAAAGTCTTGTTTTTCGTTTTTTTTTAGTTAAAAATAACAAACATGTTATACTTACCTGCTCTGTGTAATGGTTTTGCACAGAGCAGCCCAGATCCTCCTCTTCTTGGGTCCCTCTTCTGTGCTCATGGCCCCTCCCACCTGTTGGGTGCCCCCACAGCAAGCAGCTTGCTATGGGGCACCCGAGCTGGGCCGAAGCTCTGTGTGTCCATTCAGACATGGAGTCGTGGCCCGGCCCCTGCCCCTTTCTCTCCTCATTGGCTGACTGACTTTGATTGACAGCAGCTGGAGCCAATTGTGCCACATTGCTGTTTCAGCCATTGAGGAGGAGAGTCCCGGAGATGGGACTCAGGTAAGTATTAATGGGGCTGGGGGCTTCTGCACACACATATAAGGTTTTTTATCCTAATGCATAGAATAGCCGGCAGTGGTGGCTGGTGCTCCATTTTTTGAGAAGGGGGGGCGGCATACAGAACAACCTGCCACCCGCCCTCCCGGTCCGTCCGTCTGTCAGTGCTCTGCACCCCATGCCAATTGGAGCCTTTAGCTCTGGTCATGTGCTTCAAAATAAAAAAAACATTGAAATCCATGTGTCCGGCACCCTGCATGTAGATTAGGGGCCTGGCGCATGCATTAGGGATTAGTGGAGCGGCCACCACTGCTGGGTGGTCTTTACCCAAGTGGAGAGGCTTCCAAGTAGGATAGCATGTACCTGCACTTTCCCAGCTCGTCCGGAACCTATCCTTGATACTAAGCACTGTCCTTGACAGATAGGGGACCTGTCCCTACTCTAGCCACATGCAATATGTGCGCCAAACCCAGGAGCCAGGGTCTTAAACAGACTCTGCCTGATCCAAGATGGCCGCTAAGGTCACATGGAGCGCCAGCATCCAATCAGATGGTGTCTCCCTGTGACTGAGGAAACCATAATGAAAATAGGCTCCTCTCGACCTCCTCCTCCAACTACATTGCCGCTATGGATGGAGTGGAGAAAATAGACTGCACCCTGCTAAGCTCTATGGTTTGTTCCACCAGCCACTGTGTTACTGCAGTGACGTAGGGGGTGGCAGCGGAAACCACAGAGTGCAGCAGGAACACCAGCAATCAACATTTCAGAAAAACAGCATTGTATATCTAGACCTGGGGGTAAGCAAAGTACTGGTAGGGCTGCTTGCCTTAAAGTGGAAATAAAAAACCCAACACTTACCTCTTACTCAATGGTCCGAGGGTCCTTGCCAGTACTGGCATCTTCTAGCCGGCTTCTTCCGAAACTTGGGCTGTGACTGTCTTTATTGGCCAGCGCGAGATGAAGTCACTCCTGCTCTTGCGCAAAAGTTCAATTATCCTGGCACACAACATTTGCGCCAGAATGTAATCTTAGTCAGTGGTTCTCAACCTCAGTCCTCAAGTACCCCCAATAATTGATTGGAGAGAAGAGACACACCCCTCTTCTGTCACTCTTACCCAGTGGCGGCTGGTGCTCAAATGTTTTTTTTTTGGGCGGGGGGGGGGACGCAAACAAACTGAAAAATACTAAAAAAATTACATAAATTGCAGCCACTGTGCCATCAAATGCAGCCACTGTGCCATCAAACGCAGCCACTGTGCCCATCAATTGCAGCCACTGTGCCCATCAAATGCTGCCACTGTGCCCATCAAACGCTGCCACTGTGCCCATCGAATGCTGCCACTGTACCCATCACATGCTGCCACTCTACCCATCGAATGCTGCCACTGTGAACTCCCCACCCGCTCGCCATCTGCCCGGCACTTACCCTGTCTCGTGGGGCAGTGGGTGACAGCGGTGAGCAGTGTCCTCCAAGCGGTGTCTTCATGTGTTTCTTCCCGTCCTCTCCTCACGTCAGGTGTCCAATCACACCGCCTGTCGTTTCAGCCAATCAGGTGACGGGTAACAGACATGAGCACCTTAGTGGCGGAGAGGCGGTTCAGTGTTAGGACAGCAAATATTTATTTGCTGTTCTAACACACCTGGGTGAAGCATGGCGCTCGCAGGCCACCTTTTTTGACGCCTATTAGAGCCTATGGCTCTAATCAGGTGCTTCAAAAACACCCCCCGCCGCTGTAGTTTAGACACCCATCCCCATTCGAACGCCTGAAAAGGGGGTGGCAGCGGCAGCCATGGATAGATTCATGCAATGCATCGCCACTGCTCATTCCCCTAACACAGGTGGTTAGACACTATAGCTAGCTTTTGTGTTCTTCACCTATAGCGTAACATATCTAAAATTCGCCCCTTTTTAACAAATGAAACCACCAAGCTCTTCATTCACACCCTTGTTATCTCTCGCCTTGACTATTGCAAATCCCTTCTCATTGGCCTGCCTCTCCATAGGCTATCCCCTCAGTCTATCATGAATGCTGCTGCCAGACTTATCCACCTTACTAACCACTCAGTGTCTGCCACCCCTCTTCTCCAATCCCTACACTGGCTCCCAATCTCCCAGAAAAATAAATTCAAAATACTAACCACAACATACAAAGCCATTCACAACTCTGCCCCAAGCTACATCACCAATCTTGTCTCCAAATATCACCCAAACCATCCTCCGCTCTTCTCAAGACCTCCTACTCTCAAGCTCTCTCGTCTCCTCCCATGCTCGTCTCCAGGATTTCTCCAGAGCCTCTCCCATCCTCTGGAATTCGCTACCTCAACCTGTCCAGCTATCCCCTACTCTTGCTACCTTCAGGCGATCCCTGAAAACTCATCTCTTCTGGGAAGCCTATCACGTTGCCAACTAATCTTTTACCACTTCCATCAGCTCATTCCCCACAGTTACAACCTTTTGTACCACCTGCCCCACCCAGTTAGATTGTAAGCTCTTCTGAGCAGGGCCCTCTTAATCCTCTTGTATTTTATTGTATTATAACTGTTTTGTCTCCCTTTTATATTGTAAAGCACTGCGTAAACTGTTGGCGCTATTTAAATCCTGTAAAATAATAATATAGCAGCCCCCTTTGCCATAAGGCAGGCAGGCCTACCAGTATTCAGTTGCCCCCAGGTCTTATACACAATGCTATAGTGCCTAACCACCATGCCAGGGCATGCGTGAACTGAGCAAAGCAAACAGGTGCTTGTGGTTGGCAGACAGGCAAGGTTCAGAATAGTCAGGGTCAATGTGCAACATCAAAAGGCAGGCAAAGTTCAGAGAATGGTCGATATCCGATCCAAGGTCATCAACTAGGTTAGTGATGGCGAACCTGTTTGAGCCTGAGTGCCCAAATTTCAACACAAAACCAACAAATTTTTCTCTTATCATCCATGAACTGACACAGCGTCTCTTTACACTTTACACGTGGGTTATGTCCCTGCTTGCAGGAGAAGACCTAGGCAGAATGTGAGATGTTATACATACATTCTAAAAGCCAGAGCTGAACAGCCCCACCCAGGGGGCGGTCCCTCCGGACATAACCTTCCCACTGCAGTCAGCAGACCTCAGTTTTTTTCTGCCTAGCAGAAGGAGAAGACATGGCTCTCTCAGGAGCCAGTCTCCTGACCTATTTTTATTCCTTTTTTGGAATTCTTTTTTATTTTTATTTTTGAGAATCTTCTATCAACTGTCGGCTGGGCAACAGGTTGGGTACAAGATATCCTCGTAGTCTTCCCTGTCCGACCATCGAGCGTGCTGATCCTCGCCTTGTGTGCATGAGACTCAGTTCACGACATGCCCCATGACTCCAGGGGTGGCCGGGTTTGCTTTCATGCTCCCACGGTCCTCTCAAGACTGAACAGCTCCTGACTGACTGTATCTTTCGCGGTGGACCGGGCCGACAGCTACTCAGTACTGCACTGTGATAGTCCTGTCAGAAACACACCAGTGGGTCCCTTAGGGGACGGGTAAGTAGTCTATCCTGCCTGCAGGTGAGTACAAAAGGCCGTGTGTTTCTCTGTGGGGGATTTTCCCTGTCTCCCCCTGTATTTTATTGTCGCTCTCTGTCACCATTACTGGCGCTGGCTGTGTGGGGTGCTTGGGGGTCACACTGTTCTTGGGGCTCATGCTGGTCTGCAATATATGCTTTTTGTGTGTTTTTTTTTTTTGGGGGCCTGAGCGCCGAGCGGCGCTGTGTGTGTGTGCTGTTTCACTTTATCTGCGTCATGGTGGCCATCTTGCCGCGGATCGCCTCAGTGAAGTGCGGAGGCCATTTTCTTGTAGCCCGCGCACTTTTCAGCACTAGTTTTGGCCTCTAGCGCTGCTGTAACAGCGCGAATCTCCTCACAGTCTCCTCACAGCTCACCAGCGCTGACACAGCGCGGTAAGAGGGGGACACAGACAGCGGAACTGAGCGGTCCCTGATCCGGTTTGGTGAGTCCCCTGGGCGCCCCCTCCTCAGTCAGCACAGCCTGTGGGTGGACTTTTTATCTGAGGAGTCTCAGAGGGAGACAATATGGAGTCTGTGTCACCAGCTTCCCCTAACATGTCAGTGACAACAGGCAGTGCTTCAGCACCTGCGGTCCCTATGGACCAGTTGTGGGCAGTCCTGGAATCATTTCTGACCAGGATGGGAGCTGTGTGCGAGCGCAATGGAGCAAAAAAGGTGCCCTCTCCCCACTTTATCTACACAAGGGGTGTGCGCTGTTTCAGATATGGGCCTAGCCACTACCGCTCAGGACCCTAGTTCTGAATATGTTTTATGGTGTTGAACAGGACATTCCTTATGAGGAAAACTCCAGTTCTGAGTCAGTAAATGACAGGGCGCTTGTTGGTGTACTCATGACTGCGGTGAGGGACACTCTCAAGCTAAATGCTGCGGATGCAGGACCTCAGGCGGATTCAGTCTCCTTTGGTTCTTTTAAGGCCAGGTCTTCTAAAGAGGTTTTTCCATATGTCACTTTCTTTGACTAGCTCATTGATAAGGTCTGGGAAAAGCCGCAGAAGATTTTTATGGTCCCGCGGCGTTGTCTATCAGATGCCCCTTTGGAATGCCCTACTTAAAAAGTGGGCTTCTCCCCCAGTGGTCGACCCTCCAGTCGCCCGGCTTAAACAAGGCCATCACTCTCCCGATGGAGGGGACTCCTACGTTTGAGGACCCCACTGACAGGAGGTCAGAAGTGGTGAGCAGAGCCATGTTTTGCCTTGTTGGGACCCGCCCTACGGCCTGTGGTAGCGGCGACCCTTATGTCTCAGACATTTACAGGTTGGGCAAATAAAAAATGTTGCACCTAGCTGTACAGGAGCATAATCTTCCTCCAGACACAGTTGCTCTGGCCCACCAATTGGTACAGGGCCTGGTTTATGTGTGCGGCGCCACGTTGGACGCGGCCCTTTAATATCCAGGGCCTCTGTCTCGGCGGTGGTATTGCGTCGTCTTATCTGGTTGAAATGCTGGTCTGCTGACCTAGCCTCTAAGAAACTCCTGACGGATCTACCATTAAAGGTGGTAGACCTTTCGGTGCTGCCCTGGATGACATCGTCAAGGATGTCACGGGAGGTAAAAGCACTCTTCTTCCTTATACTAGCAGGGTAAGGAGGCCCGCCGCAAACAGGGTCCTTCCTCTCCGGCAAAAAAGGGGTCTTTTTTGTCAGTCGACCCTCTCAGACTGACGGCAGTGCGGCTGGTGGGCACAAGTGCCTCTGGTGTGTAAGCCAAACAAGCTGCTCACAAGCCTGCCTCCGCGTGAAGTCTTGCCTCCGCCTGACTCTGGGGTGGGGGGACGACTTCGCAGGTCACGGATCGGTGGACTTCCCGAATCTCCGACCGGTGGGTGTGCGAGGTGGTCACCTCAGGATACGGGATGGTATTCCCATCCTGGCCCCCAGACAGATTCCTTCCCTCGAATCTTCCTCTCCTTCCTACCCGTCGGGCAGCCCTCTTGGGGGCTGTACAGGATTTGATCAGGTCCGGAGTGATTGTGCCGGTTCCGTCACAGGAGAGTTTTCTGGGATTCTACTCGAATCTGTTTGTCGTCCCAAAAGTGGGACGGGGTTCAGCCTATCTTGGACCTCAAGGCCCTGGAAGCCTTGGTGGAGGTGCAAAAGTTCCGCATGGAATCCATTCGCAGGTGATCAATACACTCCGCCGAGGGGAGTTTTTTTCTGGCGTCCTTGGACTCAAGTTCGCCTACTTGCATCTTCCGATCTGCGCAAGTCACCAGAAGTTTCTGCGCTTTGCGATCAGTGATGTCCACTATCGATTTGTGGCTCTTCCCTTCGGCCTAGCCTCGGCACCAAGGGTGTTCACCAAGGTGCTTGCTCCGGTTCTAGCCCTTCGGATACAGCAAGGCATTGCTGTCGTGGGCTATCTGGACGATCTTCTGCTAAGAGCAGTAAGGGTCTCAGACTTAGAAGAAAGCGTGACTATCGTCAATCAGACCCTCAGGGACTTCGGGTGGTTCCTGAACATTCAGGAGTCAGTCCTGGTCCCGACTCAGTGTCTGGAGTATCTAGGTCTGATTCTGGACTCCTTGGAGGCAAAGGTATCCTACCTCTGGAGAAGTTGCTGACACTTCAGTCTGCAGTGCGGGGGCTGACGTCCCGAAAATGGTCGTCAATCCGTTTTTGCATGAGAGTCCCGGGACTCATGGTGGCCTCCTTCGCGGCCGTTCCGTATGCCCAATCACACACCAGGGCATTTCAGAAGGAGATCTTGTCCACCTGGGACAAATCCCCGTTGTCCTTGGATCTTCAGGTCCAGGTGAGTCACCTGGTCAGGGCGTCCCTGACATGGTGGTTGCGATCCTCGGCTCTTCGGTCCGGAAAGTCGTTCCTCCCCGTCCAATGGACGGTACTCACGACGGACGCCAGCCTGGCTGGCTGGGGTGGAGTCTGGGGAGTCCTGTCGGCCCAAGGGCTTTGGACTCCGGACGAAGCCCATTTACCAATCACTGTTCTGGAAATTACGGGCAATCAGACTGTGCCTCTCCTCGGGTCGGAGAGATTACAGGGTCGCTCCATCAGGATCCGGTCAGACACCGCCATGGCGGTGGCATATGTAAACCACTAGATGTGTCGGTTCTGAAGGCCGCTTACATTCCGGGCATAGACAATGGGCAGGTGGACTATCTGAGTCGCCAGACGCTGGACCACGGAGAGTGGTCCTTGCTTATTTCAGCTCTTTTGCCGACGGTGGGGCACGCCGGATGTGGACCGATGGCCTCTCGACTCAATCGCAAGGTGTCAAGGTTTGTGGCCAGATCTAGGGATCCTTTGGCGGATGCCTCGGATACGTTGGCGGCCCCATGGGGTCCTTATCGCCTGATATACGTTTATCCTCCGCTGCAGCTGCTCCCTCGTCTGCCGCGCGGTGTGGCGACCGAGGGAACTCCGGTGATCCTGATTGCTCCGGATTGGCCTCGGCGTCACTGGTACGCTGATCTGGTACGTCTCGTCGCGGACGTTCCCTGGCGGTTGCCAATGAGGGAGGACCTTCTGTCTCAAGGTCCTATATTTCATCCGGCTTTACAGTCTCTGGCCTTAATGGCATGGCTGTTTAAAGCCAGGTGTTGAGGGACCGAGGTCTCTCGGACTCGGTCACTTTGACCATGTTTAGGGCACGGAAGTCTTCCTCCAGAAAGATCTATCACCGTACCTGGAAGGTTACATCGCCATGTGCGAAGAGCTGGACTGGCGTACTCGGACGTATTCTGTCCCCAGAATCCTGTGTCTTCCGCAGCATGGAGTGACCCAAAAGCTTGCTTTGAGTACCATTAAGGATCAGATTTCGGCCTTGGCCGTCTTCTTTCAGCAACCTCTAGCGGGTCATTTCTTGGTTAGCACCTTGTGTTGGGGGTTCGCCATGTGCTCCCTCTTGTCAAGCCTCCTCTCCCACCGTGGGATCTGCATTTGGTGCTCTCGGTCCTCCAGGAACCTCCTTTTTGGGAATATCAGGGATATTCCCCTCTTGACTTTGTCTCAAAAGGTGGCCTTTTTAGTGCCAATCACTTCTGTTAGACGAGTGTCTGAGTTGGCGGCCTTGTCCTGCAAGTCGCCATATTTAGTCATCCTTAAGGATAAGGCGGTGTTGCGTCCGCGTCCTTCTTTTTTACCAAGGGTGCTCTCGGCCTTTCACCTAAATGAGGACATTGTCCTCCCATCCTTGTGTCCTCACCCATCGCATCCCAGAGAGTTTGCGCTTCACACTTTGGATGTGGTACGAGCCTTGCGGGTGTACCTGTCTGCTACTGCTTCTATTCAGAAGTTCTGACTCACTGTTTGTGACTGTCTCTGGTCCAAAACAGGGCCAAGCGGCTTCGTCTGCCACCATTTCTAGGTGGATCAGACAAACCGTCATTCAAGCCTATGCTCTCAAGGGGCGGGCGCCTCCCTTTCCGGTTACGGCACATTCCACCAGGACAATTGGTGCTTCCTGGGCTTTCCGACATCAAGTGTCGGTTGCACAAGTGTGCAAGGTGGCGACCTGGTCGTCCGTTAATACCTTTTCTAAGTTTTATAAGGTTGATGTGGCTGCATCTTCGGATGCTTCCTTCGGCCGCAGGGTGCTGCAGGCCGCTGTTTTAAAGTTGCAACTCCTCCGTTGAGGAGCTCTGCCTTCTTTGGAGTGAAGTTTTTGGTTCTTCCATTTATACTGCTCCCATCCCTCTTGACACTGCTTTGGGACATCCCACGTGTAAAGTGTAAAGAGACGTCGTGTCAGTCCATGGATGATAAGAGAAAATAGGATTTTTGTACTCACCGTAAAATCCTTTTCTCTGACATCCATGGACTGACACGGCACCCACCCTTCCTTTTAAGTTTGTACTGCTTTGTTACGAACTGAGGTCTGCTGACTGCAGTGGGAGGGTTATGTCCGGAGGGACCGCCCCCTGGGTGGGGCTGTTCAGCTCTGGCTTTTAGAATGTATGTATAACATCTCACATTCTGCCTAGGTCTTCTCCTGCAAGCAGGGACATAACCCACGTGTAAAGTGTAAAGAGCCGTGTCAGTCCATGGATGTCAGAGAAAAGGATTTTACGGTGAGTACAAAAATCCTATTATTTCAGAGTGCCAACATTTATCTCCATGCAGCACATTGCCATGCAGCACATCTCCATACAGCACATCTCCATGCAGCACATTTCCATGCAGCACATCGCCATGCAGCACATCTGCATGCAGCACATCGCCATGCAGCACATAGCCATGCAGCTCATTGCCATGCAGCACATCTCCATGCAGCACATCTCCATGTAGCACATCTCCATGCAGCACATTGCCATGCAGCCCATCTCCATGCAACACATCTCCATGCAGTACATCGCCATGTAGCACATCACCCTGCAGCACATCGTCATGCAGCACATCTCCATGCAGAAAATCTCTAGGCAGCACATTGCACATCTGCTCCCCCCTCTGCAGCTTACCACCCCCCTCCCCCCTCTGCTGTGTGCTGTGGTACAGTAGTGATACCACAAACAATCATTATAGTGTAATTGCCAGCTACAGTAATAAAGATGTTTTGTGAAGTTTCCCTGTAACAGAGACCTCTTAGAATTCCTGGTGTGTATTGTTACAACCTGTCATGCTCCCTCACACACTTCTCCTTCCATAGCACAGAATGCGGTCACGTTGCGTGGTTCATCTCTAGGCTTTCCCCACAGTGGAAAGAAGAAGCTGCACTTAGGCAACCACCGGGCAAACAAATGCCCACTTCTCCCGTGCCAGTGGATTGTTTTTTTAATTCCTTGGCAGAGGGAGGTGATTGGCTGCCCTTCCTGCTGGTTCATGAGGTGGTCCCGCAGTGCTTTCTCCAAAGAGGTGTGCACTGAGTCAAAATGCTGTGTGTAATCCAGGGGAGGCAGGAGGTACCAGGACAGTGCAGGGACTCTGGGCGCTTTGTCCTTTTAGTGAAGTGTGAGGAGCCTTTGTGTGCCTGAAGATGCTCAGAAGACTATAACTCGCATGCCCAAAGAGAGGGCTGTGCGTGCCATAGGTTTGCCATCACTGAACTAGGTAATCTAATCTAGCGGAGCAGGGAAAAAAACAGGTAGCTTGATCAGGTATTACACACGCTATCACAAGCATGAGACTGCAGGCTTGGCTAGTTTAAATTAGGTTTGGTCTCCACCCAGAGACTGACCACATTAATCACCTTGCAGGTGGACACACAGACAAGGAGAATGCCACAGCCAAAATCAGAATCCTGGAATGAGGAGCAGCAACGCTAGATGCTCCCGACACCTTTACAAAGCACACAGGAACAGATCCGAAGATGTCAATCAGCTGGAGCTCCCTCCACTGTCACCATTTTTCTCTTTGTGTCAG
Source organism: Rana muscosa (assembly GCA_029206835.1). Lineage (NCBI taxonomy): Eukaryota > Metazoa > Chordata > Amphibia > Anura > Ranidae > Rana > Rana muscosa. Next base: position 1,029,344,285 of record CM055117.1, read on the forward strand.
GAAAACTTGTCAGAAGTCATTCATGCTGATAGCAGAGAAATGAAGCAGCAGACAGAAATGACACTGTGGCTTCACAGCCGGGCACACATTGTGCATGCGCAAGCCTTGCTGCGTGCCAGGCAATCTTCTGGGACCTGTGACGTGTCCCAGAAGATTGCAGGGAGGGAGAGGTGAACTTCCTCCTGGCGCAGCGGAGCCCCAGGAGGAAGTGGGAGCTGGATGCCTCTAAAAAGAGGGTATCCGCCCCCCCTCAAAAAAAATGGCATGTCAGGGGGTGACTTAAAGCGGAAGTTCCATTTAATTGAGACAAGTGCACACTATAGAGGGATATGCTTTGTTCATATTTCTTTACTGAGGGTTACAACCACTTTAAAGACAGATGTTGTTTTTTAAAGTGCAAATGTGTGTCAGATTTTACCCCCAATCAATAAGCCTGAAGAAGGTTGAAATGTTTCCAGCAGTAAATGTTGGGTTCGATAAGGAGGCAGATTCAGATGCAAAAGTTTTGTTAACAAAACTACTGTATCTACACCCTTAGGGCAACTGATTCATATTTCAAACATGTACAACCTCCAATTTTAAAAGTTTCTAAAGAAAAGTTCTTACAGAACTGTTCCCATTGTCCCTTCAGACCAAACAGGAAAGCTTCAGCTAGGTGAAGGTAAGAGAAAGCCTTGATGGAGAGACCAATGTCACGTGACATTAAGTCCCTGTATGGTTTTATGAGTCTTTAACAAGCTTGGCCCTGCTTGTGCAGCACTATACATTGCTTTGATAGACCCTGTCTGCTTAGTTCTTCATCAGCAGGCCTTTATAATCAGCTCACGCAGCCTCTAGTAAATCAGCCAGGTTAATCTTTACATTTCCAGAGCACATAGCATAGCTCCACACTCTATTTCATTCCGTACACAATGTTGTGCTTTTTTATTCTATCACACATACACAATAAACAGGCAGCAGGAGTACATATTTTACTAACAGAGGCAAAAAAAAGTCCTGCCCATTCACGTGTGGCGAGCAATGCAAATAAACGCCAGCAGGCAATATGAATTTCAAGGGAAGAGCCTATGTCGCTGTGAGCATAAGCACAATTTAATCAGACTGCGCAGTGCCGTTGTGTGAAGCAGATGCTGCTACGAAACAATCTCATTTCCATGCACATAACAAATCACAAGATGCAGTTCAAGTGCAAATCATATTTTCCTAGGGAAGAGCATATCTCACCCCTAATACCGCCTTTCAGCCAGATGGGTTTCGGTGCAGGATGAAATAGTGCACTCTTATTTTTGCTGGAACATGTTTTCATAGAAAACCGTCACTAACTGCTTTTTAGTTCAATTTTATTTTATTCAGAATTTTACATACAAAAGTAACAAGTTTAACAGATAGAAGGAATACAGAGATATTAGGAATCAGTTCTTCCAGCATTGTTGAAGTATATACATTGGAGGCTTATGATTGAGTAAGACATAAAGCGTCCAGGGTTGGGCACCACCACCATCATCTCAGAGCATCTAGCGCTCTAGCGGATACCCAATGAAGGAAATGGCTCTGTCAGGCTTGTCAGATGTCGCCCTCCTCGAGAGACAAAGTACTAGGTGCGACCAGTCAGCTGACAGGTTCGCTTGCTGGCAAGGAGGTCGTACGACTGGTGTCAAATAAGGCGGTGGAAAGCAACGTTAGGGAAGGGGCGTAGAAAAGGAGGGAGAAAAATAAAGGAATGGAGGGAAGTGTGGTCATTCCATCATGGTTTACTAGATGCTGTAGAAATATCCTCCTTTGCCGGAGCCATGCAGTGTGCCCATGTTTTCTGCTCCATTGGATTACTGTTTCATGACGGTGGAGCAAAATTTATTAGGAGCAGCTGGGCGTCCTCCCTGAAGTCCATTTATTCTTCCTGCGGCCACTAGATAACTCTCCACTTGGTACCAATCAGGGGTTCCGTCTTATTTGCAATAACATTGGTTTTTACTGTTTGATCATTTGGTCCTTTTGGTCTAAAGAAGTCCCATGAATGGTTAGTCTGAATTTCATTAGCGGCAATCCCTGAAGGAAGCCCATCAGAGCAAAACACTGCTATGAAATCATGATATAAAAGTGACTATGACATACAGTGGGGCAAAAAAGTAATTAGTCAGCCACCAATTGTGCAAGTTCTCCGACTTAAAAAGATGAGAGATGCCTGTAATTGTCATCATAGGTATACCTCAACCAATGGCGTCCCTAGAGGGGGGAAGAGGGGGCCCTGGCCACCCCAACATTATGCTGTGCCCCACCATGTGCCCCCCCCCCCCAAAAAAAAAATAATGTTTTTTTTTTGTATTTTGCTCGGGCCGCCGCTGGAGTAACAGTCTCTCCTGAGAGGGAGAGCGTCCCCAGTCAGCTCCTGCGAGGGATTCCTCCCCCCTCCCTCTGCTCGCTGACACTGTATAATGCGAGCACTCACACAACCACAGCCGCCCGATTTGCTCCTTCCCCTGCATCCTCATTGGCACGGAGAAGAGCGAGTTGCAGGAAGAACTCCACGAGCACTGTGGGGGGGGGGGGGAGGGGGCCCAAGCCTTCATCTCAGTTACTGAAAAAACAGACTGATTTCTCCCGTTCTTAGGACAGGAGAACCAGCCTGTAAATTCCGAGAGTGGTGACTGAAAGCTGAGCCGAGTGTCAGTCTATGACACTCTTTCACAACCCAGCGAGTCCAGCCACCCCCCCCCCCTCACTCTCCTCACATACGAGCAGTGAGGAAATACAGCTCCTCCTCCTCCTTCCAGTTCCCCAGGAAATATGAAAATCAGCAGCATTCTTGGCTGTGTGTGAATGATGCCTGTGATTCTAGCCTGGACCGTGGGTAAGTGTGTGCACTGCAGACTGCAGTACAATGTAATCACTAAACTGCATTATCTCCATCCCTTCTCTCCCCCATCTGTCTCCCTCCCCCTCTCCTTTTCTTTCAAGACATTCACAATTTACTTTTACTTTCAGTTAGGCAGGTAATAGACAGTGCAAATTTCTTTCCTGCATCCACAGATCGCAGGAAAGAAACTTGCATAATTCCCCCATCAACACAGACAGTGCTGACAGGGGAAAATACCTCCTGCCCAGCAATTGAGTTCTCCCGACAAACAGTGATTATCACTAGTGGCTATAGCAACCACTAGTGATAATCATAAGAGAATCTGCTTATTAATGGTTCAAATCTCAGCCAGTTCCTGCTGAACCAGCTGAGATTTAAATTGTCTATTGCCGCGTACACACGATCGTTTTTAATGTCATTTTCAAAAACGACGTTTTTCTCGACGTGATTTTTCTTGTTTCCTCTCAAGCCTGTCTTGCATACACACGTTCATTAAAAAAAATGCTCGAGCAAAGTGCAGTGACGTACAACACGTACGACGGCACTATAAAGGGGAAGTTCCATTCGAATGGCGCCACCCTTCATGTTAGTAAAGTTTGTTGAGCGACAATTCGCGCTTTTCAGCCTCGTGCTTTTCAGTCCGTTACAGCGTGACAAATGTGCTATCTCCATTACGAACGCTAGTTTTACCAGAACGAGCGCTCCCGTCTTATACTTAATTCTGAGCATGTGCGTTTTTTTTCCCCTCGTAAAAGCATACACACTACCGTTTTTCACGACGGGAAAAAAAACGACATGAAAAACGACGTGAAAAAATAGAGCAGGTTCTAAATTTTTATAGGCCGTTTTTCACGTTGTTAAAAATGCTCTAGAGCCTACACACGATCGTTTTTAATGCCCAAGTTAAAAAATGCCATTTTTGAAGACGTGAAAAACAATTGTGTGTAGGCAGCAAATGGCTGGTCTTATTTCTTTTTTTCATTCAACTATTAGGTTGAATGAAAAAAAAAAGAAATGATCCAATTCCCCCATCTACACATTATAGGTGGATGGGGGAATGTTCCCAGTGTGGACCAGTGCTGGAACAACCAGAGTTGCGCTGTTACTAGTGATAGAATCAAATAGTAAAATTAGATAACTGATATCACCAGAATGGGAGTGCAACAGATTGCTAAACGCATGATCAAAAGGGAGGAGCAGCCATCCCTGTGATATATATAGACATATATGCGGTTGTCCTTTTAGCGCAAGGTAAGAGGCCACTCTCACTGGTGTGTCCTTTGCACGAAGAGGAGACTGTTACACCTCTCCAGCACTTTTGCACATGGAATCTGTTTGCACACTGAAAAAAGAATATCAGATTGCTATGCTCACAATTTGATTGCGATTTTGCACATAGTTTTTGGACTTTGCACTATTTATTACAGATTTGCCATTTTTATATTTTGCTTTGCACAGTTGCACCTAGTGTTTGTTTTGCACTTTGCACAGGATTACATATTGGACTTTGCACATTTATTTTGCTATTTTGCACAGTCCCTATGGATATTTATGGATATTCCAGATTCTGAGTTTCATATGCACGCTGCACTTTGTTGTTATTGTTTTTTGGATTTATGTTTATGCGTTTAGCATTCATGCGTTTAGCATTCATGCGTTTAGCAATCTGTTGCACTCCCATTCTGGTGATATCAGTCATCTAATTTTACTATTTGATTATATCTCTAGTAACAGCGCAGCACCACCCCCCCCCCCTCTCTGCTCAATCTCACATTAACGGGTTGGTTTGACCCTTTTCAGTGCCTGTAGCAGTTCCACTTTCTTACTGTAATATTCCACATGGTAGCGCGGGAAGAAACATATTACTCAACAACCAGAGTTCCTGTCCTGTCCCGGCTATTCACAGCGCTGATCTCTGTCTCCATGGCAGCGGCGGCAGCACATTGGAACCCAGTGCTGGTTACTTTATATTATGGGGTTGATGTACAGGAGGGCCAGCACAATTTGTTGTTAGAGATGGGCTGGGCATGTTCAAAATTCCACATGCCAGAGCCTGCCAGGAAGCCCACACTGCACAGCGCTAATCACAGGCAGTGAGACATTTCCCGGTCCGCAGCTGCACAGATCAGGAAATGTCTCACTGGCTGTGATTAGCACTGCGGAGTGTCGGCTTCCTGGCGGGATCGGGCATGTGGGATTTCAAACACACCCAAGCCCATCTCTATTGGTTGTAGACAGTTGATCTCCCTGCAGGTTGTTTAGCAGCAGTGGAGCCTTCTGTGACATGCTGATTGTGATGCAATCCAGGTGATGCTCCTAGTCAAATCCTAGTGTTAAATATCAGTGATTTTATTGATCAAAGCCCACACTTTACAGGCATAGAGCCCACATGGCTGCTGAACATATGGTTGATTATATATATGTGGTTGTACTCTTGATGCTAATGTAGCGCACCCACCTTTCTCCCACCCTGCATTTAACTTGGCTCCTCGCAGGAGGAAGAAAGGCACACCGCACCACAAGCCTGTACCCTCCTGTGTAAAGAGGTTGAGCGGTTTTGTTGTTGGGTCTTGTCCACAGCCAGAGCCGAAATACTCCTGAGAATGATTCTCACCTCTACCTCTGGGTAGAGGTAAGTCCTTGACTTCCCCAGTAACATGAATGTCCACACCAGCTGAAACTCCAACTCAAGGTTTATTCTCACTTTGCAAAAAACAGTCTCTTGGATAGGAAAAAGACAGGTTGGAGCAAGGAAACAGGACAGCCCAAGGTATGGAGGAGGTCCAGGCACAAACGTAGACTCTTTACTGTTCAGATTCTCAAACAGTTTTTAGACGCACGGTCTCTGCCACAGACCATGAGGTTGGTCTCTGCCACAGACCTGGTGGATATGGCCCCTGCCACGGACCTGGTGAAGTTGGAATCTCCCTCTTAGAACATGGCCCCTATCAAGGAGAAGACATCCCCCTAGAGAGTCAACAGACCCTTCCTTCACCGTGACTCCTGCATCGGTCCTTCGGAATGATCCTCCCCTCTCTGAGAGTGCGGGTCCCCTCGCAAGGCGGCATCCTGGACTCCTCAATCCTTAGTGGACCCCAGCCGAAGGTGCTGGGCCCCGGGCCTTTTCCGTAACCCCTGGGTCTTCATACCCAGGCGAGCAGGATGGCAGGGTAGTACCTCATCCCAGGCCAAAGGTGCCTGAGATGGAACAGGAACACAGCCTCCGGGCCTAGGGCACCCAGGGATGAACCTCACTCACTCCCAGGCTGAAGGTGCCTGGGCGTGGAACCCTGATCAGGAGATGTCTGCCCCTTTTATATCCTCTCCCAGCATGCACCGCAGGTTCCCCGCCCCACTGTACGGCCGCTGAGAGGGGACACAAAAGGCACAGCACTACGCTCGTGGTTCAACCCTGGCCCAGAATGGCAGCGCCACCCGCAGGCCACAGGGAGCTCATCACCAGCATTATCCCCTGAGGACAAAAATGGTCCATAACCCCTAACAAATTAAGGTGTCTGTGCCTAATTACCACTCAGAGACTCCCCCTAAATTGACCACCCCGCTACACTAATAAATACTGTGTTTATTAGATCTGACTGGGAGCATCACCTGGATCACATCCCGATCAGCATGTCAACAGAGAAGGTTATACAGCATTACTGCTGCTAGGTGACCAGCTGGGGGCTCGGCTCTCTATAACCAATAGTGCCAGCCTTCCCCTGCATGCACCCATACAGTCACCAGCACTAGGTCCTAATAGACTGTCGCCACTGCCAAGGAGACAGATGCCAGACCAGCGCTGTCAATAGCAGGGACAGGACAGCTGGGGAACCCCGCAGTGGCAGAACACCAGGGCCCAGTGGCAAGACAACCTTTGCAAACCTGATAGTTCTCCCACTGCTTTGGACCCTTATATTTGGATTTTGGGGGGACCCCCACGCGTTTTTTTCGGCGTAGGGGTTCCCCTTAAAATCCATACCAGACCTATGGGCCTGGTATGCTCTTGGAGGGGGAACCCATGCCGGTTTTTTATTTAAAATTTGGCGTTGAGTTCCCCCTCAAGAGCAGCAGAGCACAAGTCGCATGCCAAAGTCGGATCATGCAAGACTGCGGTCCGACTTTGATCCGACTTCAATGATAGTCAATGGACTGAAGTCAGACCAAAGTAGTACAGGGAGCATTTTCAAAGTCGGACCGACATGTGTCGGACCAGTTAAGACGGCTTCCATAGGGAAACATTGATTTTCACACGTCATGCGACATGAGCTCCCAATGTCGGAGCGTTTGTCACCCCAGTGTGAACCCGGCCTCAGAGGCTCCTCTGTCCTCCACTCATTACCTGTATTAATGGCACCTGTTTGAACTTGTTATCAGTATAAAAGACACCTGTCCACAACCTCAAACAGTCACACTCCAAACTCCACTATGGTGAAGACCAAAGAGCTGTCGAAGGACACCAGAAACAAAATTGTAGACCTGCACCGGGCTGGGAAGACTGAATCTGCAATAGGCAAGCAGCTTGGTGTGAAGAAATCAACTGTGGGAGCAATAATTAGAAAATGGAAGACATACAAGACCACTGATAATCTCCCTCGATCTGGGGCTCCACGCAAGATCTCACCCCGTGGGGTCAAAATGATCACAAGAGCGGTGAGCAAAAATCCCAGAACCACACGGGGGGACCTAGTGAATGACCTGCAGAGAGCTGGGACCATCAGTAACACACTACGCCGCCAGGGATTCAGGTCCTGCAGTGCCAGACGTGTCCCCCTGCTTAAGCCAGTACATATCCGGGCCCGTCTGAGGTTTGCTAGAGAGAATTTGGATGATCCAAAATAGGATTGGGAGAATGTCATATGGTCAGATGAAACCAAAGTAGAACTGTTTGGTACAAACACAACTCGTCGTGTTTGGAGGAGAGAGAATGCTGAGTTGCAACCAAAGAACACCATACCTACTGTGAAGCATGGGGTGGAAACATCATGCTTTGGGGCTGTTTCTCTGCAAAGGGAACAGGATGACTGATCCGTGTACATGAAAGAATGAATGGGGCCATGTATCGTGAGATTTTGAGTGCAAACCTCATCCCATCAGCAAGGGCATTGAAGATGAAACGTGGCTGGGTCTTTCAGCATGACAATGATCCTAAACACACCGCCCGGGCAACGAAGGAGTGGCTTCGTAAGAAGCATTTCAAGGTCCTGGAGTGGCCTAGCCAGTCTCCAGATCTCAACCCCATAGAAAACCTTTGGAGGGAGTTGAAAGTCCGTGTTGCCCAGCGACAGCCCCAAAACATCACTGCTCTAGAGGAGATCTGCATGGAGGAATGGGCCAACATAACAGCAACAGTGTGTGACAACCTTGTGAAGACTTACAGAAAACATTTGACCTCTGTCATTGCCAACAAAGGATATATAACAAAGTATTCAGATGAACTTTTGATATTGGCCAAATAATTATTTTCCACCATAATTTGCAAAAAAAAATATTTCCAAATCAGACAATGTGATTGTCTGGATTTGTTTCCACATTTTGTCTCTCATAGTTGAGGTATACCTATGATGACAATTACAGGCCTCTCTCATCTTTTTAAGCGGGAGAACTTGCACAATTGGTGGCTGGCTAAATACTTTTTTGACCCACTGTATGTAGCGTTGTATTTTTCATGTTGGAAATTTTATTACATGTGATACATAAATAAAATTGTGATGTTTTAGTTTTTCAAGAAAAGTTGTGATATTGTCTTTAAATGCACCGAAAAAAATCCCTTACTTCCAGAATCTTGCAATAATTGTTTAACTGGGATGTGTCGCGTACTTACCTTTTTCATCTACTATCGAACAATCCTGGAATGCTGCGGAAAAACAAAACATAGACTCTGCGGTCCAAGTTTTTTTTCAACTATTCTTCCCTTATAATTTTCGCGCAACAGCAGACGTTCGAGATCCCTGATGGAGTAAATTTTGTGGTGTTTTTCTTAAAGCGGGACTGCGACATTGCGACGGACAAATCGGACACTAAGTGACGCTTTTGACACTTTTTTGGGGACCAGTGACACTAATACAGTGATCAGTGCTAAAAAAATATGCACTGTCAATGAACTAATGACACTGGCAGGGAAGGGGTTAACACCAGGAGCGATCAAAGAAATGTGTTCCTAGGGACTGCTTTCTAACTGTGTGGGGGATGCTATAACTGTGATAAGACAGAGATCCAGGTTCCTGCTTAGCAGAAACAAAGGATCTCTGTCTTCTCTTGTCACTGAATGTCGATCTGCCTTGTTTACATAGGCAGACCATCGTTCTACCTCTCTCGATGAATGATTGGCAGGTCCCGGCGGACTCCAGGTCTGTCGGACCCATTGATTGGCTCCCGCTGTGTCCAATCACAGTGGGAGCTGGTCACTGGAAGCGCACGTGCGCGCCCCAGACCTGGAAGCACGGAATTACGTACCTGTATGTGATTTCGCACAGAAGAGCCGCCGTTCCCCCGCAGTATATGTACGTGGGGCGTTCGGCAAGAGGTTAAACATTTACCGCTTCAACATGTTTTTTTAATGTGTTTTTTAAGCTTTAATGAAGCCTGGCAAATGCCCTGTGTGCGTTGGTTTTCTATTTTTCAAAAGGAGAAGTGATAATAATGTAATAATTGAGTATTGTTTATTAAAAGCAAAGCTAACGTTGAATTAAAGCACTTGTACCGCTGCAGGTACGTTAAGGAGCGCTCTGATAGACTTGTATAGGGGCTTTGGAGAAGCAAGCAAGATGAAAGCGCGGGTATAACTTTTGAAGCGCAGTGAAGCAAAGCAAACACAACAGTGTGAACAGGACTGTAAAGTAACCATTTTATTTAGTAACAGGGGCTTTGATTGGTGTTCAGAGTGCTTTAAAAAAATGTGTCAAACGCAGTGGCGGCTGGGGGTATATTATTTGGGGGGTTGTGGCAAACAATGCACCCACAGCCACCCTTATTTTTCTTACAGATTAGTGCATAAACATGTACATTCAGCCCAGGTTCACTCTGGGCTGTGGGAGGGAAGCCGTGCGAGTTAAGCTGAACTCGCACAATTTCACTCCCGCCTGCCTGTCAGTCCCGATTTCGGCCGTGATTACAGAGACATCTGTGCAGGTCTCTGCACAGATGTCAATGTAAATCGCAGGCTGGAATCGCAAAAAGTAGTACAGAAACTACTTTTTGAAATCGGTGCAGTGCTGCAGATGCGGCGTCGCACCGATTAGGACGGTGCCTTTGCCGGACATGTCAAATCGCACCAGTGTGAACCAGGGCTCCAGGATAAGTTCACATTTTTTCACATTCAAGGATAAGTTCACACCTCACTCTTATAGGCAAAAACATGAATGCTCCCGCAATCGTAAGTTTTATTTCGTTCAACCCAGCGGACTGAAAGAAAAAAACTGAGGAGGCCTATGTACTAATTATGCGATGTTAGTACAGCATCCAATTCGCTTAGGTGTGAACCCAGCCTAAATGTGGACTAAGTTGTTCAGCAAAAGTGACAGTTAACCAGGGTTGGAAAAATAATAGAACTTCCAAGTGCTTTTGAACTGTCACCTTTTATTCAGATGGTTTAAGGCCTTGTTCACAACAGTGTGCGGAGATGTAAGTTTTTTTGCACTCGTTATGCAAGGTCACAAAGAAAACAATTGTTCTCTATGTGCCCTGTTCACACCACAACAATGGTATCATGTGCGGATTTTTTCTGCCCCAGAATCTGCAACGTGTATAAAACTCGTTGCAACACGCATGAAAACGTATGTAAACTCGTGTCTCTGCAAGTGAAATCTGCACATTTTTTTCGATTAGTTATTCTGCACGTATGGTGCTGACATTCAGCCACCTTCATTGGCTAGCGCAGGATGATGTCATCCCGGCACACAAGATTGGCCCGGCCGCTGTAAGCTGGACTGCACATGTTCAACAAAATTTACAGTCTGGGGATCGCTGTGATTAGATAGGTAGGTGTCTTTAATTGCAGAATAGACATTGTATGTCTTTTCTGCAATAAAATGCTTGCCTGCAGCACACTCACTGCTGCGATTAGGTATCTTTAAATGTCTTTGTATTTTTTGTGCTTGCATGCACCCCCTAGCAGTCAGACAAGAAGAGTGATTGTGGCCGCACTATCATTGGACAGTGCAGATCACAGAAAAAAAGGTACAGAGCCAATGAAAGCGGCTCTGTACCACGTATGACCAATCACAGTGATCATAACAGTAAACAATGGCTGTGTTTGTGAATGACACAATGCTAATCACAAGCTGAAAGTATAGAGCAAATGAGACTTGCACTGTACCCTGTAATCGCTGTGACCAATCACAATGATTAAAAGTGTAAACACTGGCTGAAACGAGAAGTTGTCTGTCTCCTTCCTCTCACACAGACAACGTCACTGTGAGATGGGGGAAGCATGTGCAGATAACATCCAAGGCCTGTGTGTCCCAGTTTGCAAATCACAACAAGCCCAGTGTGTCCTGATTTGCATATGACAGTAAGTTCAGTGTGTCCAGTTTGTTGATCATGGCAAGTGCAATCTTTTCCTTTTGTGCAAGTTTTCTGCTGCGCTGCCACAATGTTAAAAAATGTACAGTAGTGAGGAGGTGGACAAAATTCTTAGTATGACTAATGAGAGCAGCAAAGAGACCCCAGATTCAGACTCAGGGTATGTAGAAAACTGCAGCACATTTATGGCCCGTACACACAATTAGAAAATTGTACGAAAAATACCCCTTTTGAAGCGATCGTACGATAATCAGATCGTTAGTACAGAGCTTTCGAGAGCCGAGCATGACAGTTCAACCGATATTATCTGATCAGACAAGCACGAACATTTTTCTTGTACGATAGGAGATTATACGTTTTTTTATTTTTTTTTCAAATATGAATTTTGATAAGATTTTTTTCGAAAATGAACAGGGTTAACATAATATTACAAAGTTTACAGAATAGGTGGTTATTACCGCTTTAAAGTAATTCACTTAAGTACATAACATTAATTAGATTATACATATAACATATAACGAGTTTTAAGGCAAAAAAAATAACCTCTTATCACACTGTCGCAATAACTTTTATTTCCTTTTTCATACCACCTTATATAACAGAGCTCCCCCCTTTCATCCCCTAAACTTTAAATCAAAACAAAAAAAAAACTAACATAAACAAAAAAAAAAGGGGGGGGGGGGATTTAACAAAAATATCACCTGAGGACATATGCTATTGTTTACCGATGCATCTGCTACTTCTCATAATCTAGGCTCCTATGCCTACTTTATGTCCCTAAAAGGGATATACCTTCTTCTGATTGAACAAACAGATTCCAAAGTGTCCAAGTCTCTTTATACACCTCCTGTCTATCAGATGCTGTCAAAATCAAATCTTCCATCCTTCTAATGTCTTCCACCTTCCTCAGCCACAATGCTGTGGTCAGAGGGGTCTGCTGTTTCCACAGTAGAGGAATGCAAGATTTAGCTGCATTTAGTAGATGACATAGGACAGATTTTTTTAAATTTTTAGTTGATATGGAAGAAACATGTAATAGAAATAACGCCGGATCATTCGGGATCTTAAAATCACTAAATTTCTGAGAGACAGTACGGACCGTTGTCCAAAAGGCCGTTAATTTAGGGCACGTCCAAAATATATGTAACATCGATCCTCTATCTGTGCCACACCTCCAACAATGCTCTGATGTATCAGGGAGTATTGTGTGAAGTCGACTGGGCGTCATATACCACCTTGTTAGTATCTTAAAGTTAGTCTCTTGTATCTTAGTACAGATTGAAGATTTGTAAAAGAGAACAATCATAGTTTGGATTTGTATTGCAGTAAATGTACGATGTAAGTCTTTACCCCATTTTAATATACATGTTAACTCTGGCTGTTCTCATGGGGAGTTAACCACTTAACGACCGCCCACCGCCGATTTACGTCGGCAGAATGGCACGGACAGGCAGAATCACGTAGATCTACGTGATCGCCTTTGTGCAGTTGGGGGGTCCATCCGGACCCCCCTTCACTGCAGTGAGCGGCCGTTAAGTGTTCGGGAGCGATCAGGCATGAGGGGGCGGCCGCTCGATTCCGCCCCCCCCCCTCGCGATCGCTCCCGGCCAATGAAATTGCTTCCTCCGCCATGTGATGTAAACACAGGCTGGAGGAAGTGATGTCATCTCCCTCGCCGCGGTCTTTTCGTTCCCGGCGCCGAGGAGTGAAGACAGAGGTTAGTGCTCCAACAGTCCACTGACACGTAGGTACACATAGGCACACAAATCACCCCCCAGTCACCCCCAGATCACCCCCCAGGTCACCCCAAAGCCCCCAATCACAGTGTCACTGATTGCAGTGATCATTTATTTTACTGATCACTGCATTTAGTGTCATCTGTGATTGTAAAAAGTTGCAAGGCAGTTAGGATTAGGCCCCTTTAGGTCCAGGGTAGCCCCCTAACCCCCCCTAATAAAGGTTTAACCCCTTGATCACCCCCCAGGTAACCCTTTCACCCCCTAACTTCAGCGTCACTAAGCGATTGTTTTTCCGATCGCTGTATTCGTGTCGCTGGTGTTTTAGATAGGCAGTTATTTTTTTTTTAGGTTCACCGCAGGTTTTTATTGGTGTCAGGTACCCCCATATTTAACCTAATAAAGGTTTTAACCCCCTGATTGCCCCTAGTTAACCCTTTCACCAGTGATCACCATATAAAGATTACGGGTGACGCTGGTTGATTAGTTTGCTTTTTATAGCATCAGGGCACCCGCCGTATATAACCCAATAAAGGTTTAACCCCCCTGATCGCCCGGCGGGTGAGATCAATTAGGTTTTAGCGCCAGAGAGGGTCTGCGTCGCCCCAGGCAGTGTTAGGTTAGTGCCAGTAACGCTAACACCCACGCGCAAAGCATACACCCCCCTTAGTGGTATAGTATCTGATCAGATCTATACTAGCATCCCCAGCGGTTTAGGGTTCCCAAAAACGCAGTGTTAGCGGGATCAGCCCAGATACCTGCTAGTACCTGCGTTTAGCCCCTCCGCCCAGCCCAGCCCAGCCCACCCAAGTGCAGTATCGATCGATCACTGTCACTTACCAAACACAACACACATAACTGCAGCGTTCGCAGAGACAGGCCTGATCCCTGCGATCGCTAACAGTTTTTTGTAGCGTTTGATATATTTGCTGACGACAGTCAGGTGCTTTTTTTCCTGTGAATCTTACTAGTGTACCCCTAAATTTAGAGCCCAAAATGGCAAGACGAAGGTACACTAGTAAAGAGGCCTACGAGATTCTGAGCATGACAGATAGTGAAGAGGAGGTCACGTATCTGTCAGATTCAGGCTCAGAATATCTTCCCGTAGAAGACAGTGACGTCAGCGGCCCCACGTCAGATAGCTCTGACGACGAAGTTGAGGTCCCTGCTAAGGTCAGGCGTACCCGATCCCGATCTTCTGAGGTTGTTGAGGAGCAAGAACCGCAGGTCTCTCGTATCATGGAGCAGAGTAGTACTAGCGCCGCTATTCCTTCTGGTGAACTGGCAAGCACCAGCGGCCTAGTACAGCCTGGACGTACATCCAGCACTGCAGTAACACTTGGTGACGTGGCGAGTCCCATAAGTGCAGTTCAAGCTGGCGAGGTGGCAAGCACAAGTAGTGTCCCGCTGCCACCAAGAAGACAAAGGCAGGCCCGTCGTGCCCATACTGCCCTTCCTGCAGAATTCGCCTATCCTGATTGGGTCCCCACCACTTCTGCAGAACCCGTACTTCCCCCATTCACTGCCCAACCCGGTATTCAGGTGGAAACAGCTGATTTTATGCCAATCGATTTTTATTCGCTGTTTTTCACGGAAGATCTCTATAGATCTATTGTGGACCAGAGTAATTTATATGCTGGTCAATTTATCGCCGCTAACCCCCAGTTGCCTAAAATTGCCAGAAATTGGAAACCAATTACGGTTTCCGAATTTAAGACCTTTCTGGGCCTTTCCCTCAACATGGGCACACATAAATTTCCGTCATTGCGTGCTTATTGGTCCACGCACCCAATTGACCACATGCCCGTGTTCTCTTCCTCCATGTCCAGGGCACGATACGAGCAGATTTTGCGGTTCATGCACTTCAACGACAATGAACTTTGTCGTCCACGTGGGGACCCTGAATACGACCGGCTCTATAAAATTCGGCCCCTCATAAACCACTTCAACGAACGTTTTGCAGCCTTGTTTACTCCCGATCAAGTTGTCTGCGTTGATGAGTCCCTGATTAAATTTTCTGGCCGCTTGTCTTTCAAGCAGTACCTTCCCAGCAAGCGTGCCAGATACGGGGTCAAGCTCTACAAGTTCTGTGACAGGGCAACAGGCTATGTAGTGAACTTTACGGTTTATGAGGGAAAAGACAGTCAGATTGAGTCGGTCAACTGCCCGGATTACATAGGGAGCGCTGGCAAGATAGTGTGGAACTTGGTGTCACCCTTATTCGGAAAGGGGTACCACTTGTATGTGGACAATTATTACACGAGCGTGCCACTGTTTAGTCACTTGTTTGATCATAAGATTGGAGCATGTGGCACCGTGCGACCTAATCGCCGGGGCTTTCCCCAGCGGCTTGTAGATGCCCGTCTTAGGCTGGGGGAGAGAGCCTGCTTGAAGTGTAATAACTTGCTCGCTATGAAGTGGAGGGACAATAAGAATGTTTTCCTTCTTACCTCCCTTCATGCAGACACGACAGTCCAAATTCGTACGGCGACTGGTGTTGTGGAGAAACCCCTCTGTGTCCACGAATATAACCAAAATATGGGAGGGGTGGACCTCAACGACCAGTTGATGGCGCCGTATCTAATTGACCGTAAGGCGAGACGCTGGTACAAAAAAGTGTCTCTATCATTATTCCAATTGGCTTTGCTGAACGCTCATGTGCTATACAGAGCTTCAGGCGGGACGTTATCTCTTCTAAAATTCCAGAATGAGATAGTCACAGAACTCCTGTATCCAGGCGGTTCTGCACCTCACCATCCCCAACCAAATGCAGTAAGCCGGCTGCATGAGAGGCATTATTCGTATGTCCTCCCGAGTACCCCTACCCAAAGCCACCCCCAAAAAAGATGTCGTGTCTGTAGCAAGCGCGGATTTAGGCGTGACACCCGTAGTTTTTGTCCACTCTGTCCTGACAAGCCTGGTCTTTGCCAAGGTGAATGTTTTGAACGCTACCACTCAAAAGTGAAGTTTTAGCGTAGGGTACAGCATTTCACAGACTAGGACACACTTACACAGGGTCTCCCAAGATGCCATTACATTTTGAGAGACCCGAACCATTACAGTTGTAAAGTTACAAAAAAAAGTGTAAAAAAGAAAAAAAAAACGTAAAAAACAAAACACAAAAAAAATATAAAATAAAAAAACCAAAAATAGTTGTCGTTTTATTGTTCTCTCTCTCTCTATTTTCTCTCTATTGTTCTGCTCTTTTTTACTGTATTCTATTCTGCAATGTTTTATCATGCTTGCTTTTCAGGTATGTAATTTTTTGTTTTCAGGTGCGCCATTCAACTGCAGCGCGGAATTATTTATCTTGACAGCAACAGCGTTTGCTCCCACGATACATAAAGCCGTGACTCCAGTGCTGTAGGAGGTGATTTCACCACCACAGTTAAAAAAAAGAGCATATATGCCGAAGCATGGGGGCAGCAGGGGCGGAGGAGCGATTTTGCTCCTAATGCCGCGTACATACGGTCGAAATTCCGACCGTGTGTACGCGGCATAACTTTTTTGCGGGAGGATGCCCCCATGCTTCGGCATATATATATTTTAGGCACAGGTTGCGTTAAAACATTTTTTTATTTTTTACTAGGTTTTGTTTTGGTATTTGCTTTGCAGGTATGGCATGGTAAGGTCTTACTGTTGTACTGTAATGTTACTTTGTTTTAATGTTAACCACCATTTGCTTAGCAGGTACGCCATTCAGTTGCAGCGCGGATCTATTTATCTTGACAGCAACAGCGTTTGCTCCCACGATACATAAAGCCGTGACTCCAACGCTGTAGGAGGTGATTTCACCACCACAGTTAAAAAAAAAGAGCATATATGCCGAAGCATGGGGGCAGCATTGGCGGAGGAGCGATTTTGCTCCTAATGCCGCGTACATACGGTCGAAATTCCGACCGTGTGTACGCGGCATAACTTTTTTGCGGGAGGATGCCCCCATGCTTCGGCATATATATATTTTAGGCACAGGTTGCGTTAAAACATTTTTTTATTTTTTACTAGGTTTTGTTTTGGTATTTGCTTTGCAGGTATGGCATGGTAAGGTCCTACTGTTGTACTGTAATGTTACTTTGTTTTAATGTTAACCACCATTTGCTTAGCAGGTACGCCATTCAGTTGCAGCGCGGATCTATTTATCTTGACAGCAACAGCGTTTGCTCCCACGATACATAAAGCCGTGACTCCAACGCTGTAGGAGGTGATTTCACCACCACAGTTAAAAAAAAGAGCATATATGCCGAAGCATGGGGGCAGCAGGGGCGGAGGAGCGATTTTGCTCCTAATGCCGCGTATATACGGTCGAAATTCCAACGGAGGCTTATCCGTGGAAAAGTCCGACCGTGTGTACGCGGCATAACCTTTTATGCCGCGTACATACGGTCGAAATTCCGACGAAGGCTTGACCGTGTGTACGCGGCATAACTTTTTTGCGGGAGGATGCCCCCATGCTTCGGCATATATGCCCATCATTAGAAGTGGGTGGATGAAGGGAGGTATTCTAATGGTGGGCATACCCACCAATCAATCTCTTTTTTTCGTTCAGCCAATAGGCTGTATGAAAAAAAAGATTACAATACATGTCCAACAAGGACCAGCAATGTACTGGTATGTTGCTGGACTTTGAATGTTTATACCAGAATGATGCCTGCGGGTTTAGGTATCATCTTGGTATCATTCTTTTCAGCCAGCAGCCGGCTTTCATGTAAAAGCAATTCTAGCAGATAATTAGCCTCTAGACTGCTTTTACAAGCAGTGGGAGGGAATGTCCCCCCCCCGGATATAAAAAGCGCCATTGGGAAATTGGGAAAGCATTTTATCACACCGATCTTGGTGTGGTCAGATGCTTTGAGGGCAGAGGAAAGATCTAGGGTCTAACCCCCCAATTTTTTTCAAAAAAAGAGTACCTGTCACTACCTATTGCTATCATAGGGGATATTTACATTCCCTGAGATAACGATAAAAATGGTAAAAAAATAAAATATGGAAGGCACAGTTTAAAAATAAAATAAAAAAGGCAAATAAATAATAATAAAAAAAAAAAGCACCGCTGTCCCCCCCTGCTATTGCGCAAAGGCGAACGCAAGCGTCGGTCTAGCGTCATATGTAAACAGCAATTGCATCATGCATGTGAGGTATCACCGCGAAGGTCAGATCGAGGGCAGTCATTTTAGCAGTAGACCTCCTCTGTAAATCTAACGTGGTAACCTGTAAAGGCTTTTAAATGCTTTTAAAAATGAATGTAGTTTTGTCGCCGCTGCGCGTTTGTGCGCAATTTTAAAGCATGTCGTGTTTGGTATCCATGTACTCGGCCTATGATCATCTTTTTTATTTCATCAAACATTTGGGCAATATAGTGTTTTTTAGTGCATTAAAAATAAAAAAAGTGTGTTTTTCCCCCAAAAAATGCGTTTGAAAAATCGCTGCGCAAATACTGTGTGGAAAAAAAATGCAACACCCACTATTTTAATCTGTAGGGCCTTTGCTTTAAAAAAATATATAATGTTTGGGGGTTCAACATAATTTTCTTGCAAAAAAAAATTTTCTTTCATGTAAACAAAAAGTGTCAGAAAGGGCTTTGTCTTCAAGTGGTTAGAAGAGTGGATGATGTGTGATATAAGCTTCCTAATGTTGTGCATAAAATGCCAGGACAGTTCAAAACCCCCCCAAATGACCCCATTTTGTAAAGTAGACACCTCAAGCTATTTGCTGAGAGGCATGTTGAGCCCATTGAATATTTTTTTTTTTTGTCCCAAGTGATTGAATAATGACCAAAAAAAAAATGTACAAAAAGTTGTCACTAAATTATATATTGCTCAAACATGCCATGGGCATATGTGGAATTACACCCCAAAATACATTCTGTTGCTTCTCCTGAGTACGGGGATACCACATGTGTGGGACTTTTTGGGAGCCTAGTCGCGTACGGGACCCCAAAAACCAAGCACCGCCTTCAGGATTTCTATGGGTGTAAATTTTTGATTTCACTCCTCACTGCCTATCACAGTTTCGGAGGCCATGGAATGCCCAGATGGCACAAAACCCCCCCAAATGACCCCATTTTGGAAAGTAGACACCCCAAGCTATTTGCTGAGAGGTATGTTGAGTATTTTGCAGATCTCGCTTTTTGTCACAAAGTTTTGAAAATGTAAAAAAAGAAAAAAAAATGTCTTTCTTAATTTTCAAAAACAAATGAGAGCTGTAAAATACTCACCATGCCTCTCAGCAAATAGCTTGGGGTGTCTACTTTCCAAAATGGGGTCATTTGTGGGGGTTTTGGGCTATTTTGACATTTTATGGCCTTCAAAACTGTGATAGGTAGTGAGGAGTGAAATTTAAAAATTTATGCCCTTAGAAACCTTGAAGGCGGTGATTGGTTTTTGGGGTCCCGTACGCGGCTAGGCTCCCAAAAAGTCCCACACATGTGGTATCCCCGTACTCAGGAGAAGCAGCAGAATGTATTTTGGGGTGTAATTTCACATATAACCATGGCATGTGTGAGCAATATATCATTTAGTGACAACTTTTTGTACATTTTTTTTTTCTTTTTGTCATTATTCAATCATTTGGGACAAAAAAAAAAAAAATATTCAATGGGCTCAACATGCCTCTCAGCAAATAGCTTGGGGTGTCTACTTTCCAAAATGGGGTCATTTGGGGGGGTTTTGTGCCATCTTGGCATTTTATGGCCTTCAAAACTGTGATAGGTAGTGAGGAGCGAAATCAAAAATTTATGCCCTTAGAAACCTTGAAGGCGGTGCTTGGTTTTTGGGGTCCCGTACACGGCTAGGCTCCCAAAAAGTCCCACACATGTGGTATCCCCGTACTCAGGAGAAGCAGCAGAATGTATTTTGGGGTGTAATTTCACATATGCCCATGGCATGTGTGAGCAATATATCATTTAGTGACAACTTTGTGCAAAAAAAAAAACAGTTTGTCATATTCCCGCAACCTGTGGCAAAATATAAAATATTCCATGGACTCAACATGCCTCTCAGCAAATAGCTTGGGGTGTCTACTTTCCAAAATGGGGTAATTTGGGGGGGTTTTGTGCTATTTTGGCATTTTATGGCCTTCGAAACTGTGATAGGTAGTGAGGAGTGAAATCAAAAATTTACGCCCTTAGAAATCCTGAAGGCGGTGCTTGGTTTTTGGGGCCCTGTACGCGGCTAGGCTCCCAAAAAGTCCCACACATGTGGTATCCCCGTACTCAGGAAAAGCAACAGAATGTATTTTGGGGTGCAATTCCACATATAACCATGGCATGTGTGAGCAATATATCATTTAGTGACAACTTTTTGTAAATTTTTTTTTTTCTTTTTGTCATTATTCAATCATTTGGGACAAAAAAAAAAAAAATATTCAATGGGGTCAACATGCCTCTCAGCAAATAGCTTGGGGTGTCTACTTTCCAAAATGGGGTCATTTGGGGGGGTTTTGTGCCATCTTGGCATTTTATGGCCTTCAAAACTGTGATAGGTAGTGAGGAGTGAAATCAAAAATTTATGCCCTTAGAAACCTTGAAGGCGGTGCTTGGTTTTTGGGGTCCCGTACGCGGCTAGGCTCCCAAAAAGTCCCACACATGTGGTATCCCCGTACTCAGGAGAAGCAGCAGAATGTATTTTGGGGTGTAATTTCACATATGCCCATGGCATGTGTGAGCAATATATCATTTAGTGACAACTTTGTGCAAAAAAAAAAAAGTTTGTCATATTCCCGCAACTTGTGGCAAAATATAAAATATTCCATGGACTGAACATGCCTCTCAGTAAATAGCTTGGGGTGTCTACTTTCCAAAATGGGGTCATTTGGGGGGGTTTTGTGCTATTTTGGCATTTTATGGCCTTCGAAACTGTGATAGGTAGTGAGGAGTGAAATCAAAAATTTGCGCCCTTAGAAATCCTGAAGGCGGTGCTTGGTTTCCGGGGTCCCGTACGTGGCTAGGCTCCTAAAAAGTCCCACACATGTGGTATCCCCGTACTCAGGAGAAGCAGCAGAATGTATTTTGGGGTGCAATTCCACATATAACCATGGCATGTGTGAGCAATATATCATTTAGTGACAACTTTTTGTAATTTTTTTTTTTTTTGTCATTATTCAATCACTTGGGACAAAAAAAAAATATTCAATGGGCTCAACATGCCTCTCAGCAATTTCCTTGGGGTGTCTACTTTCCAAAATGGGGTCATTTGGGGGGGTTTTGTACTGCCCTGCCATTTTAGCACCTCAAGAAATGAGATAGGCAGTCATAAATTTAAAGCTGTGTAAATTTCAGAAAATGTACCCTAGTTTGTAAACGCTATAACTTTTGCGCAAACCAATAAATATACGCTTATTGACATTTTTTTTACTAAAGACATGTGGCTGAATACATTTTGGCCTAAATGTATGACTAAAATTGAGTTTATTCGATTTTTCTTATAACAAAAAGTAGAAAATATCATTTTTTTTCAAAATTTTCGGTCTTTTTCTGTTTATATCGCAAAAAATAAAAATCGCAGAGGCAATCAAATACCATTAAAAGAAAGCTCTATTTGTGGGAAGAAAAGGACGCAAATTTCATTTGGGTACAACATTGCATGTCCGCACAATTTACAGTTAAAGCAGCGCAGTGCCGAATCCCAAAAACAGGCTTGGTCCTAATGGCCCGAAATGGTCCGGGGCTTAAGTGGTTAAGTAACATGTATGTCTTAGAGAGGACGTAATGTAATGGTTCTGTTCCAGAACAGTATTCCTCAAATTTGGTCAGTTGTCTAGTATATACATGCGGGTCTGGTATGGTCTGTAAAAAGTGATGTAGCTGAGCTGCATTCCAGAATGTGAGTCGATAGGGGCCCGCGGAGTTTGTCAACTCCTCTATAGTGGGCCATCTATTCTCTCTCACAAATTGTGATGCAATAATTTGCTCAGTCTCATGTAAGGTCACAAATTGTGTCATTGAAAGACCTGGAATGAATTTAGGATTCCCAATAATCTGAGTCAAACGAGATGTTTTGGTAGTTTACCCCGCATGTAAAGTAGCCTGCGAGCATTGTTTCAAGGTGTTCCCTATCAAGGGATGTAATTTCAACTCTGGTGGCACAAAATCCCAACACCACAACGCTCTCTTTAATGGTATAGGGGATTGGTGCTGTTCTATTTGCACCCATAACTTCAGATCGCTACGGTGTTGCCAGTCTATTACTCTGCTAAGGTAAGCTGCTTGGTAATATCTCTGAATGTCTGGCAATGCTAAACCACCAAAATGCTTTGGCAAAGTTAATAGAGTACGAGACAGACGTGGTTTCTTATGAGCCCAAACGAATCGTGTGAACATTGCCTGTACTTGTTTAAAGTAAGATATTGGTATGCGTATCGGTAAAGCTTGAAATAGGTATAAGAATTTTGGCAGAATGCACATTTTTATTAAGCTACACCTACCAAACCACGAATAAAAGTTTGTATGCCACTTCTCTAGTAATAACCTAGATTTTATAAGCAGAGAGGGAAAATTTAACTCATAAGTACGGATTATACTTGAGATATTTGTGCCTAAATAATTTAGTGCAGATGTAGTCCACTTAAAGTGGAAGCCACCTCGCAATTGTTCAAGGATTCGTAATGATAGCCCAACCCCCATCGCCTCTGACTTCAGAAAATTAATCTTTAAGTTGGATAAGGTTCCATACAACTCAAATTGTTTAAGGAGATTTGGTAATGAAACTATTGGATTTGTTAGGGAAAATAACAGGTCATCGGCATAAGCCGAGACCTTATATTGTTTATTACCTACTATCACTCCTTTTATATCAGGATTAAGCCTTATCGTAGAAAGAAAAGGTTCTAGAGTTAGAGCATATAAAAGAGGGGACAAAGGACATCCCTGTCTAGTGCCGTTCTTAATTGGAAACGACTCTGAGAGCACCCCATTTGCCTTAACTTGTGCAGTCGGATTTGAGTATATTCTGGCTATCCGGCCTATCATCACCTCTCCTAGTCCAATGTGCCTGAGTACGGAGAACATAAATGACCAGTTTACCCGGTCAAATGCCTTCTCCGCATCAGTATTTAACAGTACACATGGGGTATTCGTAGACTGAGTTACATGAAGTAGGTTTAGCACTTTAGAAGTGCTATCCCTTGCTTCCCGTGTCGGAATAAATCCAACTTGATCCAAATGGATACATTTTTGTAAATGAGTCGCCAGCCGGGTAGCCAGAACAGTTTAAGATCAACATTTAATAATGAGATAGGCCTATAACTGCCACATAAAGTAGGGTCTTTCCCCTCTTTATGTATTAAGGCAATGTGAGCTCCCAGAGTGTCCCTAGCAAATTAAAATCCGGAATATATTGCGTTGAATAAATTAATCAAGCGCGGGCCTAGTATTGTTGATAACGTTCTATAATATTGTACTGTAAACCCATCAGGGCCCGGAGCTTTCCCTGGTTTCATAGAGTTTAATGCTTGTTGAAGTTCTAATAGAGATATAGGGGCATCTAATTCGTCCCCTACCTCAGGGGTCAAAGAGGGCATTTGAGATGCCTGTATATATTCATCTATGACTGACCAAGGTGATATAGGTAATGATAAATCATATAGATGTGCATAAAACTCTTTAAATTCCTGGGTAATATGTGTTGGTAAGGTTATCTTTTGACCGGCACTATTGACAACTTGAGGTATGTATGTTGACGACTTGTGTTCTTTAACCCTTCTTGCTAGTACTTTCCCACATTTATCACCTAGTTCATAGTTCGTCTTGCGGCAAAACTGTAGCGCCGCTTTCGCTTTATATTGAAGCAGATCTGTAATTTGTTTCCTAAGTACTGTAAGTTCCATTTCTAAGGTCTGACTAGGGGCATGTTTGTGTCTAGATTCCACCTTTGCTAGCTTGTTAAGTAATTTGGTAAGTTGTTTCATTCGCTCCCGTTTAATTTGAGCAGCATGTTTAATCAAAATACCTCTAAGGACTGATTTATGTGCCTCCCATAGTACTCCTGGGTCACAGTCTGGTAGGTCATTCATCTGGAAATATAATGTCAGCTCTTTAGTCACATCTTCCAGAACTTTTCGGAATCTGCAAAAGGCTTTCATTAAATCGCCAGAAACGGTGAATAGGCGATTGTGTTCCCGTCAAATCATAAGTCATAAACACAGGTGCATGATCTGACCATGTAATATTGCTTATATTTGTGTTTCTAACCACATGTAGATAAGTATGAGGAACCAAAAAGTAATCAATTCTGGTGTAAGTTTTATGTGGGGGAGAATAAAACGAATAATCTCTTTCCCCAGAGTGTTGCAATCGCCAAACGTCAATTAGTTGGGTTCTATGTAGCAATTTTGCAATACGTTTAAGCTGTCTCAATGGAATAGATAATTTCCTCATAGAGGTATCTATTGATGGTATCAGGGGTATATTAAAGTCCCCTCCAAGTATCAGCTGTCCCTCCGTAAAATCTAAGAGTTTCCTCAGTATCTCATCCAGGAAAGATGCCTAATTTTCATTAGGGGTATAAATTGTTGCCAATGTCATCTGTCTGTTCCCCAGGAATTCCTTAATGTAAACATATCGGCCCATAGGGTCTATCTCCAAACTTTGATGTCGCCATGGGATTTTTCTAGAAATTAATATTGAAACACCTTTTGATTTGGCCATTGGATTTATTGAATGGTAAGTCCATGGGTAGAATCTGTTTTGAAGATATTGGGATCTGTCTATCTTAAAATGTGTCTCTTGAATAAAAGCTATGTCAGTACCAGAGCGTTATAAGTCCTGTAGCAGCATTTGTCGTTTCTCAGGTATATTAGGACCCTTAGGATTCAGGGACATCACTACAATACTATCAGATGTCATATTAACAAAAACAGGGAAGAAGGAGAAAAAAACAAAAACAAAAAAAACAAAGACAAGCAAATCACACCGGTCTTCAACCACCCAGGCTTAACTATATCCCCCTGTAGTGGCTGTTACAGGTGGTACCACAACAGGTGGTATCAAAGCAATTTTCTTTGTACACTCTATCTATTCTAAGAGTGCTAACCTATTTAGGGGGGTGGTTAGGCATAACCAGGGACAAAAAGACGGAAAAAATAAATAAAAAAAATAAAAATCAGAAAGTGGCTGTCAGGAAAGGCTGGCTAGAAGAAGGAATGTTCCCCGCAGATTAACTCCTGCTCCCCAAACTTGTGTCAAGGAAGCTGCGTTGGCGCGTGCTAACGTAGGTTAGCGCATGCGCATGGCGCATCAGCGTGCACGGCGCATCAACGTGCACGCGCACCATGTGATCCATGAAGTGCCTATTTAAACTGGATCAGTGCACAGACCCGGTGCTGCCTTGTCTACAGCGTTCCCGTGAGACTCCTGTTTCCTGCAACCTGCATCTGATTCCTGTTACTTACCCGGCCTGCTCTGACTACTCCTGCTCTCTGCCTGCATCGACCCCGGCCTGAACCTAGACTGTTCTCCAGCCTCTAAACCTGTACCTCATCTAACTGTCCTGTGTATGACCCGGCTTGCCTGACCCTGCTCCTGCCTCTGCCTTCCAGTCTGTGGAGTTCTGGTACCGTTGACCTGCATCTCCTGCATTCTGTCATCCACTGTCATCTGGCATGCCATTCAACTGGAAGCCCAGCAGATAGCACGACTACCGGCCCTCGTGCGACTCTGCACTCCTGCGCCACCTGTTTGCTCTATCAGGGGCCCCGAGTCAGAGGAGTAAGAGAAGCCTCCCTCTGCTAATCAGGCTCATCCCACCAGGTACGTAAC
The DNA here is from genome assembly GCA_029206835.1 of Rana muscosa. Lineage (NCBI taxonomy): Eukaryota > Metazoa > Chordata > Amphibia > Anura > Ranidae > Rana > Rana muscosa. The sequence continues at coordinate 1,029,370,146 of CM055117.1, forward strand.
AGTACAAGGCAGCGATGTCTGAGCCTGAGCGGGGAGCTTCTCCTGTGGATGAACTATGTCAACACCTGGCCGGCCTCACACGAGCTGTAAAGGACTTACAGATAGACTATACTCAGCTGAAGGAACGGTTCCGGACTCTATCTCCATCTGCTAGTTCCAGTGCTGCTTCCGCAGTTGTGATGCCATCACCAGAACCCAGAGTCCCTATCCCTGAAAGATTCTTCGGGGACCGCAGCCAGTTCAGGACTTTTTGCACGGCCTGCGAACTGTACTTTACTCTACAACCCCGCACCTTCCTTCTGGAGATTACTAAAGTGGGATTTGTTATCTCCTTGTTGCAGGGTGAGCCCCAATCATGGGCTCACCGTCTATTGGAAAGGAAGTCTGCCTCATTAGCATCCTTGACCACCTTCTTCGAAGACATGGCCCGAATCTATGATGATCCCCAATGAGCCGCTACTGCAGAGGCTGCCCTCCATACACTCCAGCAGGGTCGCCGTGCCACCGAGGACTATGCATCAGATTTCAGGCGCTGGAGCACCGATACTAATTGGAATGATGCAGCCCTTTGTTATCAGTTCCGCATGGGCCTGTGTTCCCTCTTGAGGACCTTATAAAATTATCAATTCAGATTGACCGGAGACTTAAGCCCCATACACACTATCAGATTTTCTGCTGATTTTTGTCATCAGATTTACCAAAACCATGTAGTGCAAGGGCCTGCCTTATTGCATACAAATTGAAAATCTTAAGGTTTGACCTCATATTAGATGGTTTTTGGTAAATCTGATGACAAAAACCAGCAGAAAATCTGATAGTGTGTATGGGGCTTAAGAGAACGCAGGTCTGAAAGATCTAACTGTCAATTTCACTCTGCACGGATATTGCCACAGGTTGTCAGTTCATCACGTCCAGACTCTTCTGAAACTGCAGTATCAGTTCCCGATGCCTCCAAACCCATGCAGCTGGGCTTGTCTCATTCTTCACTTACCAGTGAGGAACGTCAACGCCGTCGCGCGAAGAACCTGTGCTTATACTGTGGGGAACCAGGCCACTATGTGAGAACTTGCCCAACCAAGCTCCGGAAGTGCTTGTCTATGTCTCCTGCTGAAACTCCAACTCAGCCCGGCGTCTCTCCTCATCTGACCCTTCCTATTCAGTTGCAGCTCCCTGGAAGAACTATTCAAGTGTCAGCCATAGTGGACTCTGGGGCCTGCAGCTGCTTCATCGATCTTGCTTTTGCTGCTGAACACCAGATACCTCTGCAACCCAAGGCCCAGGGACTTTCTGTTCACCTTGCAGATGGGTCTATCATTAAGTCTGGACTAGTCACCCAAGAGACTGTTCCTTTGCCTACTACCATTACTACCAGTCACAGAGAACTGTTGCGGCTAGATGCCATAGCCTCACCTCTATTTCCCATTATATTGGGCATGCCCTGGCTAAAGGCACATAACCCGTACATCGATTGGACCTCACAAGAAATTCAGTTCGACTCACACTACTGCCAACAACACTGCTTGCCGGTACCTTCACATCAACCACAAACTCTGTTGTCTATGGACTCTGACCCTGAAACATGTTCTTCCATTCCTGTTGCATACCGAGACTTCCTAGATGTCTTCAGTAAAAAGGGGGCAGAAACCCTTTCACCTCATAGGGCATATGACTGCCCAATTGAGTTACTTCCAGGGGCCGAGGTACCTTTTGGTAGAATCTTTCCCTTGACTGAACTTGAACTGGTGGCTCTAAAGGACTACATCGACGAAAGCCTAAAGAAAGGATTCATCCGTCCATCTACCTCTCCAGCTGGGGCGGGCATTTTCTTTGTGGAAAAGAAGGACCATTCACTTAGACCTTGTGTTGATTACCGTGAACTCAATAGGGTCACAGTAAAGAACCGGTACCCTCTACCCCTGGTACCTGAACTATTTCAAAGGCTGAGATCGGCAACCATCTTCACGAAATTGGATCTTCGAGGGGCATACAATCTGGTGCGAATACGGACTGGAGATGCATGGAAGACTGCATTTCGTACCCGATTCGGGCATTACGAGTACTTAGTGATGCCCTTCGGGTTGTGCAATGCCCCTGCTACGTTCCAGCACTTTGTCAATGACATTTTTCGAGACTTTCTGGATCTTTTCGTTATTGTCTATTTAGACGATATTCTGATTTTTTCCTCCTCTCTAGAGGTTCATCAAGGGCATGTGAAAAAGGTGCTGACTCGTCTACGCCAACATGGTTTGTATGCCAAACCGGAAAAATGCAAGTTCGAGAGCCAGAGCATCCAGTTCCTGGGTTTGATAATCTCCACAGAAGGTATTAGGATGGACCCCCAGAAGGTCACAGCCATCCTGGATTGGCCGGTTCCCATCGACAATAAAGGAATACAACTGTCAGGGAAATTCCCCGTTTGTGGTCACCAATCCGCGGTCAGTGCGATTGCGCGGCGAATCGGCGCATCGGCGCATGCGCGTGCGCAGCGGGATGGCGCTCCGATGTTCTCGGGTGGAGCACCGGCGAATCGGCGCGCGCGCATGCGCAATGGCGCACCAATGGGATTACAGGCGGGCCTATTTAACCACTTCCCGACCGCGCCATGTACAAAAGACGTCCACAGCGCGGTCGAGTTATCCTGAGTGGACGTCCCAGGGACGTCCTCACAGAATCTTGCTCCCGCGCGCCCCCCGGGGCGCGCTCCAGCATATGTCCGTGACCGCCGGGTCCGGAAGACCCGGCGCATCACGGATCACGGTAGATGGCCGCTAATCGCGGCCGTTTACCACGTGATCGCTCCGTCAAATGACGGAGCGATCACTTGTAAACAGACCGGCGTCATTTGATGACGCCGGTTCCTCCCTCCCCTCTCTGTACCGATCGGTACAGTGTGAGAGGAGAGGGGAGGGAGCAGATCATGTCCGCTCCCTCCCCCATGTCAGCTGTGGGCTGGATCTGTGACAATTGCAGTCACAGATCCAGCCATCCATCCATCCCTGCTCAGCCATCCCTGTGCAATACTCTGCCAATACTCTGCAATACACCCTGTGCAATACTCTGCAATACACCCTGTGCAATACTCTGCAATACCCTGTGCAATACTCTGCAATACCCTGTGCAATACTCTGCAATACACCCTGTGCAATACTCTGCAATACACCCTGTGCAATACTCTGCAATACACCCTGTGCAATACCCTGCCCATACTCTGCAATACCCTGTGCAATACCCTGCCCATACTGTGCAATACCCTGCCCATACCCTGCCATACTCCGCAATACTCCACAATACCCAGCAATACTCCACAATACCCGGCAATACTCCACAATACCCGGCAATACTCCACAATACCCGGCAATACCCGGCAATACTCCACAATACCCTGCAATACTCCACAATACCCTGCAATACTCCACAATACCCTGCAATACTCCACAATACCCGGCAATACCCCGCAATACTCGTCAATACCCGGCAATACTCGTCAATACCCAGCAATACTCGTCAATACCCGGCAATACTCGTCAATACCCGGCAATACTCCTCAATACCCAGCAATACTCCTCAATACCCGGCAATACTCCTCAATACCCGGCAATACTCCTCAATACCCGGCAATACTCTGCAATAACCACTTCCCGCCCGCCGGCCGTCATATGACGTCCTTGACTTTGTGCGGAGATATCTGAATGATGGGAGCAGCTACAGGCATCATTCAGATATTCGCTTTTTCAGCTGGCGATTCCCTACACCATAAGAACAATCATAGAGGCTGTTCCACCGCTTGATCGCTCTTACGGAAGGTGAGAGGGGATGCCCCCCCCTCCCGCTGCCCTCCGGTGCTTCTACCGACTCACTGCTACGATCAAAGCCAGGATTGTTTTTTTTTTTGTTTTTTTTTAGGCTTCCCAGCCTAGAGGTGAGATGTGGGGTCTTATTGAACCCATATCTCACTGTTAAGAGGACCTGTCATGCCATATTTCTATTACAAGGGATGTTTACATTCCTTGTAATAGGAATAAAAGTGCTAAAAAAAAAATTTGGGGCGGAAAAACATGTCAAACTAAAATAAATAAAGTAAAATGAACAATAAAATATATATATTTTTTTTAAAGCGCCCCTGCCCCCGCGAGCTCGCATGCAGAAGTGAACGCATACGTAAGCCCCGCCCACATATGAAAACGGTGTTCAAGCCACACATGTGAGGTATCGTTGCGAACGTTAGAGCGAGAGCAATAATTTTGGCCCTAGACCTCCTCTGTAACTCAAAACATATAACCAGTAAAAATATTTAAAGCGTTGCCTATGGGGATTTTTAAGTAGCGAAGTTTGGCGCCATTCCACGAGCGTGTGCAATTTTGAAGGGTGACATGTTAGGTATCTATTTACTCGGCGTAACTTCATCTTTCACATTATGCAAAAACACTGGGCTAACTTTACTGTTTTTTTTTTTCTTTTAGGCACAAAACAGTTTTTTTCCGTAAAAAACGCGTTAGAAAAATTTCTGCGCAAATACCGTGCAAGATAAAAAGTTGCAATGACCACCATTATATTCTTTAAGGTCTTTTCTAAAAAAACATATATAATGTTTTGGGGTTCTATGTAATTTTATAGCAAATAAATGATGATTTTTACATGTAGGAGAGAAATGTCAGAATTGGCCTGGGTTCTCCAGAACGCCTGAAGGTGCTCCCTGCATGTCGGGCCTCTGTATGTGGCCACGCTGTGTAAAAGTCTCACACATGTGGTATCGCCATACTCGGGAGGAATAGCAGAATGTGTTTTGGGGTGTAATTTGTGGTATGCATATGCTGTGTGTGAGAAATAACCTGCTAATATGACAATTTTGTGGAAAAAAAAAAATCTTAATTTTTGCAAAGAATTGTGGGAAAAAATGACAACTTCAAAAAACTCACAATGACTCTTTCTAAATACCTTGGAATGTCTTCTTTCCAAAAAGGGGTCATTTGGGGGGTATTTGTACTTTTCTGGCATGTTAGGGTCTCAAGAAATGAGATAGGCCGTCAGTACTTCAGGTGTGATCAATTTTCAGATATTGGCACCATAGCTTGTGGACTCTATAACTTTCACAAAGACCAAAAAATATCCACCAATTTGTACTTATTTTTACCAAAGATATGTAGCAGTATAAATTTTGGCCAAAATGTATGAAGAAAAAATACTAATTTGCAAAATTTTATAACGGAAACAAAGAAAAATTCATTTTTTTACAAAATTTTCAGTCTTTTTTCTCTTATAGCGCAAAAAATAAAAAACCCAACAGTGATTAAATACCACCAAAAGAAAGCTCTATTTGTGTGAAAAAAAGGACAAAAATTTCATATGGGTACAGTGTTGTATGACTGAGTAATTGTCATTCAAAATGTGAGAGCACCGAAAGCTGAAAATTCGTCTGGTTAGGAAGGGGGTTTAAGTGCCCAGTTGTCAAGTGGTTAAACAGACTCAGTGACTCTGTCTGGTTGCTGGTTTGTCAGCGTTCCTGTGTTCCTAGTGTTCGAATTTAGTACTGATCTCCTGTTTTTGACCCGGACCGGCTTGACCACCCTTCTGCTCTCCTGCACCAGACCTCTTGGCTTGATTAACGGACTTCCACCCTTCTCCAGTGTTTGACCCTCGGCCTGTGACCCGGATCCTCTGCCTATCTCCAACCCTTGACTCTCTGCCTGTACCCGGGACTTCTTGTTGAACCTACCTGAGCTTGCTCTACCCGAACCTGTGCTTGTTGCTTCTCCCCGAACTGGCACCTGCTGTTAACCGCTGCCTGGACTAGTACCTCCACTGCCGGCTGCTGTCCGACCCTGTCCTCCCGTGGTGCTTGACCCTCAGCCTGTTCTCCAGTCAGCTCACCCCTGCCGGACCTGTCAGCAAGACACCTATACCTGCTGGTGGCCAGTGCTCCCTTGTGCTGTCTTCTCCCTGTCTCACCTCCAGGGGGCAGAGTGCGCTTGGGTGCAAGGGTAGACCACTCTCGGCATCTCGGCCTCGGTAAGTACTCACCTGATAGTACAAACCAGCCAGATGTCTGAGGCCGACAGAGTGCGCTCCTCATTTGACACCCTCTGCCAGCAGGTATCCACCTTAACAGACGCAGTACAAAGACTCCAAGAGGGGTATACCCAGATTGATGGCCGTCTGCAACAACTCACCGGTCTCCTAGGACCAACCCCTTCAGCTACTACCTCTGCCAGTCCTGCCTCCACCTCCCAAGTACCAACAAGTTCCACAGTGGTGATGGCTACCCCTGAACCCAGGGTCCCTATCCCGGAAAGATTTTCGGGTGTCCGCAAAAAGTACCGGGCCTTTAAGAATGCCTGTACCCTCTACCTTGCTCCCCAACCAAGGACCTTCTCTTCAGAAGCGGTGAAAGTAGGGTTTATCATATCCCTCTTGTCGGATGACCCCCAAGCCTGGGCACATGGATTGATGGAGCAGCGGAGCCCAATATTGGATTCAGTAGACACGTTCTTTGAAAACATAGCTCAATTGTATGACGATCCCCAGCGATCAGCCACAGCTGAATCCGTCCTTCACAGTCTGACCCAGGGAAGAAGGCCGGTAGAAGACTACACAGCGGAGTTCAGGAAATGGTCAGCTGACACCGGTTGGAACGAGGCGGCTCTCCGATACCAGTACCGCCAAGGTCTATCCGAGGTTCTTAAGGATGAGCTGGCCAGGATAGAAACCCCCACTACCTTGGAAAACCTGATTCTATCAGCGACACAACTTGACAGGCGTCTGCGTGAATGACGCGCGGAGCGTTTCCAGTCTCCCCGTCCCAACTGGCCTCCATCCAGGACTATGCCTCACTACCCACCAACCTCTCCTCCTGGGACAACACCCCTTCCTGAACCAGAACCCATGCAGCTCGGGTTGGTTCGGCCTCCTCTGACTCCCGAGGAAAGACTGCGTAGGCGCCAGGCCAACCTGTGCCTCTATTGCGGGGGTACCGGCCACTTCCTCCGTAGCTGCCCTGTAAGACCTAGTAAGTCCATTGCTAAAAACACCTTGAACTATCAAATCTCTGACAACCCCCAATCTTACGTTGTTCTCTTTATGTCTCTACAGCTGCCGAAAGGGGCAATCCGCCTCCCAGCAATTATTGATTCTGGGGCCTGCAGCTGCTTCCTGGACTCTGCTCTGGCCACAAGATTCCATGTCCCTATCCAGTCTAAGGACCACTGCCTCCGGATCCACCTAGCAGATGGGTCCCTGCCCCGTTCGGGGCTTATCACACAAGAAACCAAACCCATCCTCGCCACCTCTGACTCAGGCCATCAAGAGCTCCTTCGGTTAGACCTCATACCCTCTCCATTGTTCCCTATCATTCTGGGAATCCCCTGGCTTCAGGCACATGAGCCCCTCATAAATTGGGCAGAGAAAGAGGTCAGTTTTATCTCCCCCTACTGTTCTCAGCACTGCCTTGCCTCCACCTCTACTACCTGCGCTTCTATGATCGCCAAGCCAGACAATCTCCAGCATGTCCCTTCAGTCTATCTGGAATTCCAGGTCGTATTCGACAAGCAGCAAGCCGACCACTTACCACCCCATCGACCCTACGATTGTCCCATTGACCTTCTGCCGGGCTCTGAAGTCCCATTTGGACGTATTTTCCCACTGTCCGAAACTGAGTTGAGAGCCCTCAAGGCTTACATCGATGAGAACCTTCAGAAAAAGTTCATTCGCCCCTCTTCATCCCCAGCTGGAGCTGGGATTTTCTTTGTGGAAAAGAAGGACGGCTCCTTAAGACCCTGCATCGATTACCGGGACCTAAACAAAATTACCATCAAAAACAGGTACCCACTGCCTCTTATCCCGGAATTATTGCAACGCCTCCGATCTGCTCGGATCTTCTCCAAACTGGATCTGCGGGGGGGCCTACAACCTCATCCGTATCAGGGCCGGTGACGAGTGGAAGACCGCTTTTAGATCTCACTTTGGACATTACGAGTATTTGGTTATGCCTTTCGGACTTTGTAATGCTCCGGCCACCTTTCAACACCTAGTCAATGATATCTTCAGACAATACCTTGACGATTTCCTAGTAGTGTACCTGGATGACATCCTTATCTTTTCCACATCCATCGAACTTCACCGGATCCATGTCATATAGGTTCTCACCATCCTTAGAAAGCACAAGCTCTACCTCAAGGCCGAGAAATGTGATTTCGAAAAAACCTCCGTACAGTTTCTCGGCTTCATCATTTCCGTCAACGGGGTCGCAATGGACCCAGAGAAGGTGAAGGCCATACAGGACTGGCCAGCCCCGACTGACAAACGGGGGGTACAGCGGTTTATAGGCTTCGCCAATTTTTATAGGAGATTCATCGTGGGCTTCTCCTCCATCGTGGCCCCAATAACCCAACTTACCCGGCAAAACAACCGCTTCCACTGGTCCCTGGAAGCACAAGAGGCCTTCTCCCGTCTAAAGGAAAGGACGCCTTCACCTCCGCACCAGTACTTCAACACCCAGATCCTTTACTACCGTTTACCTTGGAAGTGGACGGCTCGGAGACAGCCATTGGAGCCATCCTGTCCCAGAGACGAGGTCCCAAGGCTCTTCTGTAGCCTTTGCCTCCCAGAAATTGACTCCTCCGGAGCGAAACTATGACGTAGGGGACCGGGAATTACTGGCCATAAAATTTGCGCTGGAGGAATGGCGGTACCTCCTAGAGGGGGCCGCACACCCCATCATGATCTTCACAGATCATAAGAACTTAGAATATTTAAGAACAGCTAAGCGCTTACGCCCCAGGCAGGCCCGTTGGGCTCTTTTTTTTACCCGGTTCAATTTTCATATTTCCTATCGACCCGGTTCCAAAAATGGGAAGGCGGACGCTTTATCCAGGATGTTCCCGGAAACACCCCAGTCTGCACAACCAGGTACCATTCTGTCAGCTCAGAATTTCCTGTTGATTCCCCAGGCCGACCTGCTCACCTCCATTCAAGCCGCCTCCAGGCTCTGTTCTGATCCTGTCACGTCTTCCCTGGAAAAACGTGATGATCTATTCTGGTCTCGGGACAAGATCTTCGTCCCTTCAGAAACAAGACCACTGGTTCTGAAGACTTTCCACGATCTTAAATTGGCCGGTCACTTTGGAGTGCGTAAATCATCAGAACTTGTCTCCCGCTCCTTCTGGTGGCCAGGCTGGAGGAAGGATTGTAAAGCCTATGTCGCTTCCTGCATTCAATGCCAACGTAATAAAGGGTCGAACACCAAAAGCTGGGGCCTGCTCAAACCCTTACCCATCCCTGAACGTCCTTGGGCAGACGTGTCCATGGATTTTATTGTTGACCTGCCTCCCTCTGGAGGGTTTACCACAATTCTGGTCGTTGTAGACCGCCTTTCAAAGATGGCTCACTTTCTACCCATGATTGGCACACCTTCAGCCTCGGATACCGCCCAAATATTTTTTAAGGAGATAACCAGGCTTCACGGAATACCCAAGAGCATCACCTCCGACAGAGGTGCCCAGTTCACTTCTAAATTCTGGAAGGAACTCTGTAAATCACTGGATATCAACACATGCCTCTCGTCAGCATATCACCCCCAGAGCAACGGCCAGACGGAAAGAACCAATCAAACCCTGGAACAATACCTCCGTTGTTTCTGCTCTACCTCCCAGGATGACTGGGCGTCCCTACTCCCGTATGCGGAATTCGCCTACAATAACTCAGTACACTCTGCTACCAATCAGACCCCCTTCTGGGCCAATTTTGGCTTCCATCCCTCCTTCCTCGCTGAAAACATCCCGGAAAGTCCGGTCCCCGCGGTCCAGCACCGGGTGGCCTCTGTTCAAGAGAACTTTCTAAGACTTAAAGAAATGATGAGCAATGCACAAGAATCCTACAAAAGATTCTATGACAAGGGAAGGAAGGAAAACCCAGCGTTCAAAGTTGGGGAGGAAGTTTGGCTTTCCACCACCAATCTCCGGTTGCCTATTCCCTCTCGGAAGCTCGGCCCTAAGTTCATCGGGCCCTTTAAGATCAAGCGGGCTATCAATTCCGTGGCCTTTGAACTGGCACTACCTAGTTCCTATAGGATCCACCCAGTGTTCCATTCATCCTTGTTGAAACCCGTTACCCCCAGCTCTTTTCCTGGAAGAGACGAACCTCCTCCTCCACCAGTCGAAGTAGACGGGGAAAAGGAATTTGAGGTGGAATCCATCCTGGGCTGTAGGAAGAGAGGCAGGCAGTTGCAATACCTGGTCCAGTGGAAAGGGTACCCCCCGGAAGACAACACCTGGGAGCCATCCAGGAACTTGCATGCTCCCCGCCTAATCCGAGCCTTACACCAGGAACATCCAGAACTGATGGCCAGTCTGGGCGTCCGGAGTCCGCCCCTCGGGGGGGGCACTGTCAGGGAAATTCCCCGTTTGTGGTCACCAATCCGCGGTCAGTGCGATTGCGCGGCGAATCGGCGAATCGGCGCATCGGCGCATGCGCAACGGGACGGCGCTCCGACGTTCTCGGGTGCGCGCACCGGCGAATCGGCGCGCGCGCATGCGCAATGGCGCACCAATGGTATTACAGGCGGGCCTATTTAAACAGACTCAGTGACTCTGTCTGGTTGCTGGTTTGTCAGCGTTCCTGTGTTCCTAGTGTTCGAATTTAGTACTGATCTCCTGTTTTTGACCCGGACCGGCTTGACCACCCTTCTGCTCTCCTGCACCAGACCTCTTGGCTTGATTAACGGACTTCCACCCTTCTCCAGTGTTTGACCCTCGGCATGTGACCCGGATCCTCTGCCTATCTCCAACCCTTGACTCTCTGCCTGTACCCGGGACTTCTTGTTGAACCTACCTGAGCTTGCTCTACCCGAACCTGTGCTTGTTGCTTCTCCCCGAACTGGCACCTGCTGTTAACCGCTGCCTGGTCTAGTACCTCCGCTGCCGGCTGCTGTCCGACCCCGTCCTCCCGTGGTGCTTGACCCTCAGCCTGTTCTCCAGTCAGCTCACCCCTGCCGGACCTGTCAGCAAGACACCTATACCTGCTGGTGGCCAGTGCTCCCTTGTGCTGTCTTCTCCCTGTCTCACCTCCAGGGGGCAGAGTGCGCTTGGGTGCAAGGGTAGACCACTCTCGGCATCTCGGCCTCGGTAAGTACTCACCTGATAACGTTTCGTAGGATTTGCAAATTTTTATCGAAAAATTCATCAAGGGATTCTCTGCCATCATTTCACCAATCACACAGTTGACTAAGCACAACAACCGGTTCTCCTGGACTCCTGAATCTCAGTCTGCTTTTGAAAACCAGAAGAGGTTTCTCACCTCTGCATCTATTCTAAAACATCCCGATCCAGCCCTACCATACGTCCTGGAAGTTGACGCATCCGAATCAGCAGTGGGAGCAGTGCTCTCCCAACGTCAAGGGGTCAATTATCATCTGCAGAAAGGAATTATGACATGGGTGACCGTGAACTTCTTGCAATTAAGGCTGCGCTGGAAGAGTGGAGGTATCTTTTGGAAGGGGCGGTTCACCCAATACTAATTTTTACTGACCACAAGAACCTAGAATATTTGAGAACAGCAAGACGCTTAAAACCCCGTCAGGCCAGATGGGCACTTTTTTTTACCCGGTTCGTCTTCCACATCACTTACAGGCCTGGGTCAAGAAATACCAAGCCAGATGCCCTGTCCCGTATGTTCGGTGAGTCTGAAGAATCTGCGCTTCCCGACACCATCCTGTCGTCAGGAAACTTCCTTCTTTTACAAGAAGATCTGTTGTCCTGAATTAGGCAGGCCTCTGTGGGACTTCCCTCACCCCCGGAGACATCCTTACAAGTAAAGGACCGTCTACTATGGCACCAAGACAGGATCTTTGTACCTGAAAATGTGCGTGTCTCTGTTCTAAGCCTGTGCCATGATCATGCTTTAGCGGGACATTTTGGAATCAGTAAAACTTCCGAACTTGTACAACGTACCTTTTGGTGGCCTCACCTTGAAAAAGACTGCAGGAAGTATGTGGAATCATGTACTACATGTATTCGGAACAAGACCAACAGGACCAAAGCATGGGGTCTGCTTAAGCCTTTACCAATCCCAGATAGACCCTGGAAAATGATTTCAATGGATTTCATTGTCGAGCTTCCCCCATCTGAGGGTTGTACAGCCATCTATGTGGTTGTTGATCGTTTGTTCATACCCCTGGCCGGCACCCCGTCTGCTCCTGAGACGGCACGGATTTTCATCAAAGAAATAGTGAGGCTCCATGGAATCTCAGCTAACATTGTGTCTGACCGGGGGGTTCAATTTACCTCAAGATTTTGGAAATCCCTTGCCGAAACTCTGGAAATTGAGTTGTCCTTCTCCTCAGCCTACCACCCTCAAACTAATGGGCAAACGGAGAGGACTAACCAGACCTTGGAGCAGTACTTACGCTGCTTCTCTTTGTTTTCTCAGAATGAATGGGTATCATTGTTGCCATTGGCTGAATTTGCCTATAATAATTCCCGGCACTCTGCTACTGGACAATCTCCTTTCTTTGCCAATTACGGCTTTCATCCATCGTTCCTGCCCAGCGAAATCCCGGAATGTTCTGTTCCAGCCGTTTCAGAAACAGTGACCTTCTTTGAAACTAATAACAAGCTGCTTCAAGAAGCGATAACAAAAGCGCAGGAATACAGTAAAAGAGCCTTTGACAGGAAGAGACGGGGGGAGTTGGTCTTGGAACCTGACAATCTGGTATGGCTGTCCACTACAAATTTAAAACTGGCTTGCCCATCAAAGAAACTAGGACCTAAATGTTTGGGGCCATTCCCAGTGAAAAGAAAAATCAACAATGTTGCCTATGAGCTAGAGCTGCCTGGCTCCTTCAGAATTCATTCGGTCTTCCACGTAACCTTACTAAAGCCTGCAATTCCTGACCCTTTTCCTGAGAGGAGTCCGGGCCCACCCGAACCGATGATGGTTGATGGGGAAGAGGAGTATGAAGTTGAGGCAATTCTAGATTGCAGAAGAAGAAGAAACCAGACCCAGTACCTGATCAAGTGGAAGGGTTATGGTCCAGAGGAAAATTCCTGGGAACCAGAAGATAACATTCATGCCAAGAGACTTATCCAAGCATTCAATCGTTCCCATCCAGAGAAATTGTCCCAATTGGGCATCCGGAGGCTGCCCATTGGGGGAGGGCAATGTCAGGAAAGGCTGGCTAGAGGAAGGAATGTTCCCCGCAGATTAACTCCTGCTCCCCGAACTTGTGTCAAGGAAGCTGCGTTGGCGCGTGCTAACGTAGGTTAGCGCATGTGCATCGGCGCATCAGCGTGCTCGGCGCATCAGCGTGCATGGCGCATCGGCGCATCAACGTGCACGGCGCACCATGTGATCCATGAAGTGCCTATTTAAACCGGATCAGTGCACAGACCCGGTGCTGCCTTGTCTACAGCGTTCCCGTGAGACTCCTGTTTCCTGCAACCTGCATCTGATTCCTGTTACTTACCCGGCCTGCTCTGACTACTCCTGCTCTCTGCCTGCATCGACCCCGGCCTAAACCTAGACTATTCTCCAGCCTCTGAACCTGTACCTCATCTGACTGTCCTGTGTATGACCCGGCTTGCCTGACCCTGCTTCTGCCTCTGCCTTCCAGTCTGTGGAGTTCTGGTACCATTGACCTGCATCTCCTGCATTCTGTCATCCACTGTCATCTGGCACGCCATTCAACTGGAAGCCCAGCAGATAGCACGACTACCGGCCCCCGTGCGACTCTGCACTCCTGCGCCACCTGTTTGCTCTATCAGGGGCCCAGAGTCAGAGGAGTAAGAGAAGCCTCCCTCTGCTAATCAGGCTCATCCCACCAGGTACATAACAGTGGCCCATGAGTCCACCCTCTAGCTCCTCCTGAAGGTAAGAAGGGGGAGGGAATAGAGAAACTCAAGAAAAAGAAAACTTATCTAGACATCAACTTATACTCCAGTCCATATCTAGATTTATACTTAAATCTTTATGCTACTTTCTCTTTTCCCTTAATTCCCTCTCCCCTGTCTAGACCGAGAAATCCCCATAGATCCTAAAAGGTCCTTTCATGAGAAGAGAATACATAGTATTATTTCATAAGACAAGAAAGAGGATAGGAAGAGGTGGCATACAGATCTTTTTCCCTTCCCTTCCCCTCTCTCCCCCCTTTTTCTCCCCTCTCTTCCCCCTCCCTCCTCCCCTTCCCCCCTTCCCCTCCTTCCCCCACTCCCCTCCCCCCCATCCCCCCTTATATCCTTGTGTTACTCTGATTATTGTTAATTACTAATATTTAGCTCATTCTTCCGTCCCTGCCCCTCATATCTCCCCTCTCCTCCCTCTCCCTCTCCCCACTCACTCTATCCATATATTGTGTTTGATGTGTTAGTGTGTTGGACTATATTAGCCCTTGATTAGTCCTTGATGTGTTTTATTGTACTTTATGTGTGTGCTCTCACCTGTGTGCACTTCCTTTATGTTGGGTGCCCCCTTGTACCCCTCCGATCCCCTCTTTATTTCCATATTTTCTTAATCCCCCCCCCCCTCCTGTGAAGGAGAAAAAAAACAATTGTGATTATAACTATCTATGTGTGTGTGTATATGTTTATTGTTCTCTCTTGTGCAATTCCCTTTCCCCTATATCTACATCTACTAATATTCCTATATGGGTAATGGAAGAGAATGGAAGAGAAACGAGACAGAGAGACATCCAATTATATATTTTTTTAGATTTACAGCTATCTTCAGCAGTAAAAAAAAGAAAAAAAAAGGTAGGGTGCAATAAACCTCAAAAAAAAAAAAAAAATGTAATAAGAGCCCATCTCATATCTATATCTATATCTATATGCCTTATCTTATTGGTAACTATTTAGACCCGTCAACTGATGGAAGCCTGCGAAAATGTGCAAGTCGTGGGAGGAGTCTGGCCATGTGGAGGAACTTACGTTGAGACTTTGGCGCGTGGTCAGTGCGTGATGGAGCAGCAGACAGTCGGGATGGCCTCAAGCTCCCCGTGGATTCCGGTTCCCTACCCCACGAAGATGACTACGTTCGCTGCTCCCCTTACAGACACGGGGATAAGACTCAGGCCCCGAGGACAGTTGGCTTTGTACTCATGCAGAGACACGAGGCCCTCTGCGTGATCTGTCCCGGATGCTCGGGACTGGTGGTCCACCTGAAGCCATTCGGGCGTTGTGAGGCATGCAAAGAGTTCTTGTTCGAGGTGGAGCCATCCACAGTAAGGCCCCGGGCCCTTCGCCTCAACAGTCTCACAGGCACCGCTACTCCGGAAGGGGAGATCCAGGCCTTTGCGGAGGTTCCCGTACGCACTGACCAGGGCGATGTGACTGCCCAACCAGAGACTGAGAAAGAAAAATCCGAGGATGCTGCTTCGGTCACCACAGATTCTCTGCTCCCACCTCCGAAGAGGAAAGTCGGCTTGGTGCAGGCCTCCTGTGGTCGTGGAAGAGCTTCACCCCATCGCTTGCCTGGCCTGGATGGATCCGGTTGGAAGAGTCCTGGACATCCCAGTTCTACAAAAAGTCAAGGGGAGCCAGGGGCTGGGACTGTGGTGGTGGTTGGAGGTGTCGGGGGTCCACAGTCGGTGGAGCCCGCAAGGGAGGGTAGTACCACGTCTACCAGAGACTACCTTCCCGCCGAGATGTATGACACTTCTGACCTGGAGTCACTGTCGGATTGTGGAGATGACGGTGAGATCGATGAACTGTTTCACCAGAAGGGCTGGGACAAACGCCCGTTACCTATGTTACGTGCACCGCAGGATTCCCCTATGTCAATAGGAGACAGCACGCCCCGGGTACAGGCCCCGGAGTCTACGAGGAAGCCTAGTCCTTAAATTACCTTCCCACAATCTAAAACATCGCCCGTCTTGGTGGCGGGGATGCAGCGCGCATCACTACGAGCACCGAGAGAAAAGCCATCAGAGGTAGTGAAAGTACCTCGGCACCCGGAGGCCATCGTTCAACCCGGAGAAGGTGAGCGGGATGCCATGCCTCCTTTGGCCAGATTGCAATGACTTTTCTCACAGAGAGTCGCCCATGAGTATGGGTGGGAATATCCCTACTTGCCTCGGGACTTACTTTTTGAAGTTGAGGTCATACGCCAGAGATGGTATGACAAATTTGTTTGGGAAAAACTCAAAGTACCCCATGCACGAAGATACTTGTCCTGTTCACCCTCGGTGTCGAAAAAGTTTAGAGATTGCAGAGCAGACTGGATGTGGGGCCGCCATATCCACGCAGACAAGGTGCGCATCTGCAGGAAAGATGGAGAGGACGCTGACTATTCGATTTAGGTTTTCGATAAGCATCTGAAGCCTTTGTTCTTGCCTGACCCGAGGTTTTATTTGTGAGAAGAGACTCATTTGTGTTTTTTCTGTGACAACCTTCTAGGAGTGTTCTTGCCGGAGCATCCGAACTGTACCCTAGTTTTTTATTTGGGTTTTTGTTTTCTAGGAATGAGAGCAGTTTTTGTTTGTTCTCTCTTCCTCACAGTTTAAAGACAGACTTTGGGGGTAGAATCAGTGTAGGGATGCAGGAAGAATGAAGATTGCACCAAGTGTCATTACCGCGGCACTGTCACCAGGTGGCAGTGTTGTGCAACGGCTGTTTGTTTTTTTTACACGCGCATCACTTTACTCATTGGAGCGAATGGGTCTATTGGCTGATGGACCCATTCATTCCAAATTAACACAAAATGTTAGGATGTTGTGTTTTCTTTTTGTTTCCCTTCTGCAGGAGATTCGTCTGTCAAGACTACTGAGTATGGGGTGGTTCTTAGACAGTGAAGGGAGGGATTGTATATGTGTACATGTTAGATGGTTTTATTGTTTTATGTTCCCTTCCCCTTTGAGCAGGTCTTGGTATGATTGAGGCCTCGTATACACGGCCGAGATTCTCGTTGAAAAAAACATGTCGTTTTTTTCGACGAGATTCTTGGACAAGAAACTTGTCCCGGCCGAGTGTACACACGCTCGTTTCAAAGAACCCGCGGTTCTTTGAAAGGAGCGTACGCGGTGACGTCATTGACTACGTCGAGCATGCGCTCGTCACATTCGATGCCGTCGCCGCCATCTTGGTATACCCTACGTATGCCTAGGAAGCTACCGCGCATGCGTCAAATTCATTTCGAACATGCGCGGGCTTCCGGGAGGACAGGTAAGTGTACACACACTCACTTTTCTAGTCGAGAAACATGCCGAGGAGAATCTCGACGAGAAAATAGAGAGCAGGTTCTCTATTTTCTCGTCGAGGTTTCTTGTCGGTTTTCTCGACGAGAAACCCGATAGCAGCGTACACACGACCGATTTACTCGGCAAGACCTCTCTGCCAGCAAGTTTCTTGCTGGTTCTTGCCGAGAAAATCGGTCGTGTGTACGAGGCCTAAGGTTCAAAATTTTAGGGATAGCCTCTGGAGCCAGGCTTATGTCATCACTCCATGGGAGACATGGGTTTGCACCAGACGCTGGGGACCAGCTTCAAATCAAAGGGGGGAATATGTAGCGGGGTCTCTAAATTTAGGTAGGACACTCAGGTGTGTAAGTATGGGAATAATTGACCATTTGTGTTCGTGGAGGATTGGACGGTGTAATAATCTCCTTAGCCTCTGGGTGGCGGGGTACCCATAGGCTCAAGTTGGATTGGCCGTCACAGTGCTACCCTTTTTGTCCCTTTCCGGAGATGGTACGGCGAGGGCGGGGAACCTGCCGTGGTGTCGATGGGAGGAGATAAAAGGGGGAGACGCCCTAACCACGAGGTCTTTTGGAGGATCTTCTTCACGCGCCCAGGCACCTTAGGCCTGGGTGCGGGCGGTTCCGGATTCTGGCCCAGGCGCCCTAGGCCTGACCGGAATGGAGTTGGAGTCCATCCCAGGCACCTTCAGCCTGGGGTGAGGTACTAAACCAGGAGACCTGGGGCCCAGTGACTTCGACTGGGTCCCGCGAGGGTGAAGAAGTCCGAGGGTCCCTGAAGTGGATGGGGCCCATGTCTGAGGTGAGGAGGCCGGGGAGGTTACCCATTCGGAGAGTCTGGAGCAGCATCAACCCAGTGACGGATGGGCCTCTGGTAACTCCCTTGGAGGGACATCTTCCCCTGACAGGGGCCGCAGCGCAGCGAAGGTACTCCTATCTATGTTCTCAGGAGTCGCTGGTAGAGACTCTCAGATTCTAAGTCCTTTCTAGCTAAATGCTATAGTAACCGCTGGCGAGATCGCAGTGGTTTAGTTGACAACCAGGATAGTGCCTCGACCTGCTCATTCCCCGTATCAAAATGTTATCAAGTCGCAACCAGTTGGCTACTGAAGCACTGTTTATTGTGAGATGTACAATAAAGCAAGAGTTGGACTGTGATCGGTGTGTGGAACTCTGGTTAATGGGAGCAGAGGGAAGTGTTGACACAGCAGGACTTGATTCTAGACATAAGCACATAGGCCCGAGGAAATATCTGGTGCTGGCCTTCACCTCACCCACAGTTATGGGGAGGACATGGGCCGTAGCGCATCTCATCCTGTCGTGTGACATACCCCTAGGCAAAGGAGATGGGGTGAGGCCGCTACATATATATATATACCGTATATACTCGAGTATAAGCCAACCCGAATATAAGCGGAGGCACCTAATTTTACCACAAAAAATGGGAAAACGTATTGACTCGAGTATATGCCTAGGGTGTCCATCTGCATGCCTCACTGTGCCTCACTTTGCCTTACTGTGTCCATGTGCATGCCTCACTGTGTCCATGCCTCACTGTGGCCATGCCTCACTGTGCCCATGCCTCACTGTCACTGTGCCCATGCCTCACTGTGTCCATGCCTCACTGTGCCCAATCTCCCTACCTGATCTCCGACGCTGTGTGACTGGACTGACTTTTAACATGGGAGTCTATGGAAGGGGAGCCCGGCTTTGAAAAATCGGTGCTCCCCGGCCGTAAGTCCCCCGGACACCAAACTTTGCACACTTGTAGAGGAAGAGTGGGGCTACATGTGTGCCCAGTCGGTTGCTGGGGTCCAGGGGACCTACGGCTGGCCGGGATCAGGCGCACAAAGTTGAAGTCGGACACAGACTCGAGTATAAGCTGAGTGGGGCTTTTTCAAAAAAATGTGCCGAAAAACTCGGTATGTACGGTATATATATATTTAACATACTGTCACCAGTCAGTGTCCCTGATCACCGCCATGCCAGTTATATAATGATGCTGTACTGGACTAGTGGCAGCATGTAAAAAAATGTAAAACATTTTGAAAAACATTTTTTTTTTTCATTTCTTAATCTTACAAAAAATTGTGATATAAAAGTAACAGCTTCAAAATACTTGTCATACCTCTTACTAAATACTTTGGACTGTCTAATTTCCATTTGGGGATATTTGCACTGTCCTGGCATTTTTGGGCCTCAAGAAATGAGATGGGCTGTCAGTACATCAGTGACTAGAATAAAATTTGAGTGAGAAAAACTGTGATAAATCTCAATATAAAATGTATATGCCAAAGGCTGTAGTAACTAAGAACCCAAAGGTATTATTAAAAATTGTATGTCAATTGTAATTGTGCTAAATGTGCTTGTCTATGTGTAAACACTAAACCAGACAACAAACGTGTTTCAGCGTATAGATATCATCGGAGGCAACACTGGACACAGATGAGTTATATTACAGATTACATTTATTTTGGATGGTCTTTCACGAATGTTTTTTGTGCACGTTTAGATGAGGTTTTTGTCCGTCTGAACATTATTTATGCACATGTTCATTTATTGATGTATGCACAGGCCTACAGGCTTATTTCATCAGTACATCAGGATGGATTGATTTTCAAATTATATTGTATGAACCATAGTTTGTGGACTAGCGGTGCTTTACCTGCGTTTTTCAGGCGCTAGCAGGGCGCTTTTAACCCCCGCTAGTGGCCGAATAAAGGGTTAAAAGCGCCGCGGCCAAGACGCTTTGCAAGCACTTCCCATTGATTTCAATGGGAAGGGGCGCTTTAGGAGCTGTGTATTCACCGCTTCTGTAGCGCTGCAAAGAAGCTTCTTGCATGGTTTGTTTTTTTTGTTATGCCCTGCCAGCGCAGCGCCTCAGTGTGAAAGCACACTGGGATTGCAGATGAGGCTTCTTTCAGGCGCTTTACAGGCGCTATATTTAGTGTTAAAGCACCTGAAAAATGCCCCAGTGTGAAAGGGGTCTTAGGAAATGAAGCAGATCACATTTTGGCCTAAATTTATGAAGAAAGATTATTTATTTGCAAAATTTTATAACAGAAACTAAAAGAAACGCTGTTTTTTTTGTTTTTTTTATGTTTATTTTGCAAAAAAAAAAGCAACTTAGTGGTAATTAAATAACACTAAAAGAAAGCTCTATTTGTGTGGAAAAATGCTAACATTTTCACATGATTACAGTGTTGCATGACCGCACAATTGTCATTTAAAGTGTGACAGCGCTGAAAACTGTCCTGGGCAGGAAGGGGGTAAAAGTGTCCAGTATTGAAGCAGTTAAATTACAATATGGCTTGTGTAACAATTGTATACGCTATATTACTTTTTTTTTTATTTGCTATTTTTTTTTTATCAAAGTGGAGTTATTCCTTAAATACGGGTTCTGTAACAAACCAGTGAACATACTTGAAAAGGAAATCCGCGTGTCTCACTTGTCTCGGATTTACTGACGACTGTCACAGTAACCTCTTATATAAAATAACTTGATCAGTCAAATAACAAAAAAAAAAAAAAAAGGTACAATAGTTGACCTCAGTGTAACATCAAAAACAAAAAAAGGCAAGTCACCTTTGAAAGAACGGGACAGACAGATACTATTCTGAATTGAAGTCAGGGTTTTCTAAACACATATCTACCTGTGGTGTGGATTACAGCCTGTTCAATGGCTGTATTTGTCTGTGAGTACTGCTGACCTCCCACCCCCAGGGACTGTGTACTTTGTTGGGGTATCACCTGGTTATATAATTTAACCACATTGTTACATCTTGCTTTCATTCTTTTTTGTGGTTTGGCAAGGAGAATAAAAGGGCTTCGTTTTAAAAGGGCAAGTGAAGTTTATTTTCACTGAGTATGCAATCTGAATTAAGACTGTCGTATTTTCCTGAGGCCTCATGCACACTGGTGCTTCTAAATTTGTGTTTATGGGGCATTTGGAGTTTTTTGCCTAAGCCCCTGAACACACCTCAATAAAAGCCTAGTGTCCATGCACACATAGGTTTTCTAGGCTCCGTTCACATGTAGGCGTTTTTGGGCGACTTTCTACTCTAAGCCTCAGCTCTAAAAACGCCCAACAAGAAAAATTCTACTCATTTCAATGGCACCTGTTCACAAATGAGCGTTCTATCACCGTAAGAAAAACGCCTGTCACTCAATAAAGTACATGAGCTGCTTTTTTGTCAGATTACAGGTCTTACTGCTTTTCATTGGTGACTAGTCAACTCCAAAACGCCTGTCCAAAAATGCTGCAAAAACGCATGAAAAAATGCCCGAAGAACGCCTGTAAAATAGCAACGCCTAGATGTGAATGGAGCCTAACAGGAGTTTAGGAGCAGCATTTAGAGGCAGCCAAAGCTCCTTCTCCTTACCACAGAAGAATAGCATTCAAGAGAGGACCTTTTGGGCATAAGAAACGCAAATGCGGCAAAACACTCCTAACTGCTAGGCTTGAGCGTTTATTTCAGTAGCCAGAATCATTTCAAATTCTGGCCAATGAAATGAATAAACGCCCAAACGCAGCTAAACGTGCCTGAACGCGATTGGAAAGGGATTTAGGTGTGTTTTTAATGCTGATTTTCTCCTGTCAGGAAAAACAGTGTTTTCAATAAACTAGTGTGCATGATGCTTTAAAGCGGTAGTAAACCACTGGGTGTTTTTTTTTTGTTTTTGTTTTTTTAAACCTGGAAGGCAATGTCATAATGTGCTAGTATGCATCACAACACTGTCTCTGTGTTTTTATTACTTTTTGACACTTTTTTGGAAAATGGGTAGGGGTACTATATACCCCACACTCATTCACATGGGGGGGGGGGGATCTGGGGGCCCTCTTGTTAAAGGGGGCTTCCAGATTCTAATAAGCCCCCTGCCCGCAGACCCCCACAACCACAGCCCAGGGGTGGCAGATCCCCGCTGCTCCAAAGCACTCACCCCCCCCCATGTTGAGGGCATGTGGCCTGCCAGGCTGCATGCTCGGATAAGGGTCTGGGATTGGTTTTTGGGGGGATCCCGACGCTCTTTTTTTTTTTAAATACCAAAAGGGCCTGGTATGGGGGGGGGGGGACCCACGCCTTTTTTTTGTTCACTTTTTAATTGCCAGCAATGTTTTTTTTTTTTATTTAGCTGTCAGCAGGGAAGCCCGTTTACAGCTGATGACTCATGGGTTGTTAAGGATGCTGCGGCCGGCTTTCAGGCCCACTCCTTAACAACCAGCTATTCACTGCGCTCTGATTGGGCAAAGCTTTGCCCAATCAGGGCTCAGAATACACCGTGCAGCTCGCAGTGCATTGCAGGGCATTCGGCAGGGCGAACACCTGCCAAATGCCCTGCAAATTTGGGTGTTCGCTGAACTGACGAACAGGCGATGTTGGGGCCGAACTTTTGCTCGGCCTGAACCGGTCGCCCAACCCTATTTTCTATAACACAGCAAATCTTCACTGTTTGAGTTCAGTTCCATTTTAGAGCTGAACTCCAGCTTTTGATACACTTTACATAGTTTGTTTGGGCCACCTTGGCCCTCACTAACATGTGAGGCTGCTTGATCTGCTGTATAAACTCTATGTAGCTGAAGCAACATACAGCATACCGCGCTGTGTTCTGGGTTTGAGCCGAGACTTCCTGTCTCATATTTGGAATACATTAGAGTCTATCCGATCAGTGCTCAGCCAATCAAAGAAAGAGATGTATTCTAGCAATGAATACAAAGCTTGAAAGGGCATCACTTGGGCATCACTTGGAAGATTGTAAGGAGGCATCCATCTGTCCTCAAGCTTTGTGAGTACAGACATTGCTAAATCTTGGGGACCTTATGCTCTAGCTACCCCTCTGGTGCCTAGTTATAAAAAGTGTAATTGTTGCTGCGCCTATATTGTCTGTGCTGTATATATTATACCAGTGGCGGTGCGTCCATAGTGGGCGCAGGAGCGCCACCCCCTCTCTCCCCTGCACCGTCAACAATACAAACATTCAATGCATTGCATGAATACCAGCAGTTGGTTGGTTTTTGGAAGTGTCTATCAGAGCCAGCGGCTCTGATAGGCTTCCCGATTACAGCCTGTGGGCTGTAATCGGCTTCCAAATAGTTAACTAGGGGAGACACGGGCTGTGCGTTCCCTGGTTAACACTGACATGCGTCTCAGCCAATCAGGTTCACCGGGTCTGGTTACCGGTAACCTGATTGGCTGAAGCGACATCGAGGGCGGGAGAAGACATCGAGGACGGAAGAAGACATGAGGGAGCGTGGAGGAGGATGGCGCTGACCCGAGGAAGGTAAGTGCAGGGCTGGGGGGAAACTGGCTGCATTTGGGGACAAACTTGCTGTATTTGGGGACAAACTGGCTGCATTTGAGGACAAACTGGCTGCATTTTGGGGGAAACTGGCTGTATTTGGGGACAAACTGGCTGCATTTGGGGGGAAACTGGCTGTATTTGGGGACAAACTGGCTGCATTTGGGGACAAACTGGCTGCATTTGAGGGGGCAAACTGGTGGCGTTTGGGCACAGTGGCTGCGTTTAATGGGCACAGTGGCGGCAATTGATGTTTTTTTTTGAGCACCAGCTGCCACTGTATTATACAATCAACATATAAACTTTATACCGTGACTTGTATAAGATATCATTAGAGTATTTTTACATATATAACTTCCTCCAAACAAAATTTTAAGTGAAAACAAATATAGTATAGTCCTTCAAAAAAGTCCTTAACCACCTAAATACAGGGCACTTACACCAGGGCCATTTTTCAGCTTTCAGCGCTGTCACATTTTGAATGACAATTCGGTCATGCTACACTGTAATTATGTGAAATTTTAATAATTTTCTTCACACAAATAAAGCTTTCTTTTGGTGGTATTTAATCACTGCTGGGTTTTTTATTTTTTACTAAAAACGTTTTTCTTAGTTTCTGTCTGTATATTTTGTAAATAAGTCATTTTTCTCGTTCACTGATAGGCTGCACTGATGGGCACTGATGATGTGGCAGTTATGCACTTATGGGCACTGATGAGGAGGCACTGATTAGGTGGCACTGATGAGGAGGCACTAATATGCCACGCTTATGGGCACTGATAGGTGGCACTGGTGGACACTAATAGGCAGCACTGATGGGCGACACTGATGGGCAGCACTGATAGATGGCACTGATAGCCAGCACTGACTGGCTTCACTAATGGGCACTGATTGCTGGCACTGGTGGGCACTGATTGTTGGTACTGGTGGGCACTGATTGCTTGCACTGATTTCTGTCACTTTTGGTGCTATATTGTAATTAGGGCACTGATGATCAGTACCCTGATTACATGTGTAGATGTCCCCCTGTGAGGAGATGCTGCTGATCGTCTCTCCTCGGCACACTCTCTGTCAGTGTTAGGCAAGGAGCGCCGATTACCGGCATCTCCGTGTTTACATGTGACCGGCTGTGATTGGACACAGCCGATCACATGGTTACTGAGCCGCGGCCACGGCTCTTTACAGAGATCGGGGTTGCGCCGTGTTTTAGCAACACGACGCGGCCGCAAACACCCCGTGGGCGTGCAAGAGCGGCCGTTCTGGGCCGACGTCATATGTCGTCCCAGAACGAGAGCCACACCGCCCCTCTGTCATTTGATGGTGGGCGGCCGGCCGGCAAGTGGTTAAACATTTATAACCACGAAGTGCAATTCATTTAGTGGTTCTCAACAATGTGATCCAGATGACAGGTGCTAGTGCTTGCATTATTAATGTGACTCCATAGAAATAGGATCCAAATTAAAGTGTTCAAAACTGTGCGTTCAGCTTTATTTATGACCTCTCTTACTAGGTCAAATCACGCATTCCCCTACAGCTGGGGTAATAAATCTTAGATTCCTCTGTCTTCTTTCACCTCTCTCTTCTGGCGCTCTGACCCTCTGTTGGCAATCGTGTGTATGGCCCTTTAAATTCACACTTTTTTTCTTTTGTAGTGGCTCATGCAAAAAAAGGTATCCTCATAGTGCAGTAATCCATTAAAAAAATACTGAAGGACCAGCGCACACACATATACGTCCACAGAATGGCACGGACAGGCAAATGGGCGTACAGGTACGTCCCTTTAAATTTGACGCTGTGCTTTTAAACCCAGCGTAGTGCTATGGAACCTTCCGCGAACACACAGGAATGCCACCAGTACAAAAATGAGTCTCCTGGAGGAGTATAATATCTGCCTTAGCTTTGTGTAGACTATATAGAATCTGACCTCTTTTTGATTTATTATTTAGGCCTTTAACATTATAAGTACAGAGTTTCAATGATGCTGGAGAAGAATAGTTTGTTGCCATCTCAAAAAAAAAAGGGGACGTTTATAGGATGGGGAGGATAGGGAATTAATAAAAGGAGAGAGGCTCCCTCTCTCGAATCTTCGGGCTACCCGGGGAAACACCAAAAGAAAATAACACCAGGGAATAAAAAAATAAAAAAAAATAAAGACAAAACAAAAAGGGGAAAACACCAGCAAAAACAAAAGGGTATGGGAGCTTTCCTTCTTACTTTTTTTTTTAGATGTGACTAAACTTTTTGGGAAAAAGAAAAAGTCTCTCCCTATTCTGCTAACCGCTGCCACCTAGTGTCAGAAGTAGCGCACAAAAGTCTGTTATGCGGCGTACACACGATCGTTTTTCATGCCATTTTTTTTACCGACGTTTTTCACGTCGTTTTTTTTCATGTTTTCTCTCAAGCCTGTCTTGCATACACACGATCATTTTAAAAAACGTTCAAGCAAAGCGCAGTGTAGTACACCACGTACGACGGCACTATAAAGGGAAGTTCCGTTCTAATGATGCCACCCTTTGGGACGCTTTTGCTAATTTCGTGTTACCGCGTGTTAGTAAAAGTTTGGTGAGAGACGATTCGCGCTTTTCAGTCTTCGTGCTTTGAAGATCGTTTTGTGGAGTTCAGTTTGTGCCTGTGGGTTCGTATCTGTCTTGTAGTGCTTGTAGTCAGTTCGTATCTGTTTATTCAGTGCGTTCTTGTCTGCTCGTTCCTGTTTTTCAGCTTGTTCTTCATAGGCCTTGCTGTTCTTCCGTTCGTTCTTCTAGTTCGTTCTGAGCTGCCGACCGTTATCTAGCCATGTTGCGGCTACGTACTCGTCGGAGAGTTCGTGCTGTAGTTGGTGCAGGGGTTCATGCTGTATCCCGACTCCAGGCCATGAACAGGGTGAGGAGGAGTTCATGGACCAAGAATTGGTTGCTCCAGCGGCACCAGTTCTGTCATATGCCTTTGTTGCGGGAGATCAGGGAGAATAATCCTGAGGACTACAGGAATTTTCTCAGGATGTCTGACCCCGTATTTCAGCATCTGTTGGCTTTGGTGTGCCCCTACATTACCAGGCAGGACACCGTTATGCGTGAAGCCATCAGTGCTGAGCAGAGGCTCATTGCCACGTTGCGATACCTGGCGACTGGGAGAAGCCTGCAGGACCTAAAGTTCTCCACAGGCATATCCCCCCAGGCTCTGGGTATCATTATACCAGAGACGTGTTCTGCCATCCTTCAAGTTTTGCAGGAGGACTATATTAAGGTATGTGTTCTTATTTCAAACATCACATTGTATGTATTTCTTTGTTTAATATTTTTTTTTGGGTTTATTAGCAGTCCCTAATTCCCATGATTCTTAGCTGCAGGGAATGTCCCCTTTCTCCACATGGTTATTTTTGGGAATGTTTTTATTAGGCCTACATTTAAATTTGCCTTACCTAACCTCTCCAGCATGCTATCCTGGGGCCATACCCACCTTGCCTAGTCATTTCCATGTATTTTAATCTATGCTCCATCGTAGTGCTTTACCCTAAACGCCCCCTAAAGATTGCCTAGGAATGTAACATTTTTCAATAATTCATACAGAGTGCTACAGCCTACATTTGTGATCTCCCCAACTCATCTTCAACCCCCCCCCATTTTTTTGGGGGGGTTTGTTTTTGGTTTGTTGTTGCTTACTAATAATGTTTTAATTTTTCGGTTTCTCCCAATGTTGGCCATGAATGGTTTTCTTAAATCTGCTTTCAATGTTTCTGTCTCAAAGTATACATTTTTTTTTTTATTTAATTCCACAGTTCCCTTCTACGCCACATGAATGGCAGAATGTGGCATCTGAGTTTGCCCAACGATGGAACTTTCCAAACTGTGGAGGGGCCATCGACGGCAAACATGTTCGGGTCGTCCCACCACCTCATTCGGGATCCTTTTATTATAACTATAAGGGGTTCCACAGCATCGTCATGATGGCAGTGGTGTCGGCCACCTACGAATTCCTCTATGTGGACGTTGGCAAGAATGGCAGGATGTCTGATGGAGGAGTCTTTGCACAGACGGAGTTTGGGGAACGGCTCCTTTTGGATCAGCTGGCCTTGCCACCAGCGGAGCAGAATGTGGAGGGACTCCCATTTGTCTTTGTGACGGATGAGGCGTTTGGCCTGGGTCCCCATTTGATGAGGCCATTCCCGCAACGCACCCTCACCCCTGAGAGGAGGGTGTTCAACTATCGGCTGGCCAGAGCAAGAAGGGTGGTGGAAAATGCCTTTGGCATCATGGCCAGCCGATTCCGCCTGTTCCTCACCTCCATCCACCTTGCCCCTTACAAATGGAACCATGTTGTAATGGCTTGTTGTGTGCTCCATAATTATCTCAGGGTGCATTCAAGCAATTATCTGACTTTGACTGGGCCTGAGGCCTCATTATTTGAAGTGGAAAATCTTGTGGCCCTGGAAGCTGGCCGTCCAGGCTTGGCCCCCCAAACCGGACGTGAGGTCCGTCAACAATATGTCGATTATTTTGTGGGTAGGGGGGCCATTGATATGCCTGATGAATTTTAACCTTATTATTTTTAAAAATAAAACCTTTTTTGGAGAAAATATTGTTTAGGTGTTTTCATTTAATATTCTTTTAGGTTTCTCGTCGGTTTACCTAATGCACTTGTATTGCCATGTGTATTTTGCATTCTTAATTAGCCTTCATTGTCAGTGTAAACACAAAACATTGTTTAGTTCACTTTGCACAACATTTACATAATGAAGCCACAAATTATGCTTAAGAAAATACCTTTTTTAATTGTTTTTGAGGAAACTTCCTTTGAAGTGTAGATGTTATTAAAATATTTTGGGGGTTAAAACGCATGAACAGCCATGCCTAAAAAAATTAACAAATAAAAAAACGTGAAAATGTAAACATGTACTATTCATTATCAAGCTTAAAACAAAAACAAACCTGCCAAAACACAGCAAGTTCAACTTTCTTTTGTGTTCAAACATTATACACGCCCAAGCACAGCCATTATTTTTTGTAGCTTTTCCTCAACCCGCTTGGTATTTTGCCTGATCTCTATCAAGTCTCCCTTTATTTTTTCAAAGTCACGACAGCAGACCATGAGGTATTGGATCAGGATCTGGGGCACTGTGATGTGTAAACTTTTCGGGGTCTCCGGCCAGAACTGCACCTAAACAAAAACAAATCATGTATTATAGAATATGTAGGCCTACATCTATAAACCTGCATCTGTCTGGTTTGACACTGACCTCTTGTGGTGCCACTTTCCACTTCCACAACTTCACGTTCCTCTCCATCATGTGGTTCAGGGGGTATTGTTGAAGGTGTTGGATTTCTAGGCTCATCTGACGTAGCTTTTTGAAGCCCTATGGAGATTGCAATAAAAGGTAGAGTTTCATTAGTAACTAATAATTTTTTGGCCACAAAAAAACAAGAAAAAGAGATTTCTAAATATTATTTGGAAGTGTGGTCCATATTTAAATGTACCCTCAGTGACAACCGGAACACATGATTGGATACATTGCCAAAACCAGAGCATATACTTTTTGAAACAAAGTTTGACAGAATGGGGCGTATTTACGAAACGTTTGCGCCATGAGTATTGGCGCATCTGCGTGCGCAATGGCTGTTTTGGTATTTACAAAACATTAGCGCCTGTAGCGCAGCCCTATTTGCCATTTATTATAGTGTTGTCGGCGGACGGGAGGCGGCGCTCAGTGCGCCACTATGGACCTGGCGCACGGCATGTTAAACACTAAATATAAAGAAGGTGGAAGTGCCAATATAATGGGGGTGATGTGGGGTGATGTGAGGAAGTGTAGGGACACCTGCCCAAATAACAAACATGCCCAAAATAGTGTGAGAAAGTAACTTTTTCAAAACCAGCCCGCTGCGCCGGCAAGTACGATTCGAGCTGCGGGAGTTTTTTTTTAGCTCAGCGCGGGAATTTCAATGGTTCAAACGCGCCAAGACACTGCGCCGGCAAAATCTTAGTAAATGTCAAGTCACGTAAACTAATTTGCATAAGTTGAACAGGCGCAGCTCTGAACTTCCCAGTGCGCCAGCAAAATGACCTTTCTAAAGGAAAAAAAAAGGCATTTAAAAGCAGCCGCGGCTATAATGAATTGTCGGCTCCCGGCAATATAGAGAAAAGTCATTGAAAGTCTTTGCTAACCAAAAAAAAAAAAGCGTGGGGGTCCCCCCAAATTCCATTACCAGGCCGTTGAGGTCTGGAATGGATATTAAGGGGAACCCCGCCGCAATTTTTTTTTAAAAATGGCGTGGGGTTCCCCCCAAATATCCATACCAGGCCCTTCAGATCTGGCATGAATTTTAAGGGGAACTCCACCCCAAATTTAAAAAAAAATGGCGTGGAGTCCCCCCAAAAATCCACACCAGGCCCTTTATCTGAGCACATAACCTGGCCGGCCGCAGGGGAAGAGGGGGGACGAGAGAGCGGCCCCCCCTCCCTCCTGAACCGTACCAGGCCACATGCCCTCAACATGGGGAGGATGTCCCCATGTTGATGGGGACAAGGGCCTCATCCCCACAACCCTTGCCCGGTGGTTGTGGGGGTCTGCGGGCAGGGGGCTTATCGGAATCTGGAAGACCCCTTTAACAAAGGGGACCCCCAGATCCCGCCCCCCCCTATGTGAAATGGTAATGGGGTACAAATGTACCCCTACCATTTCACAAAGAAAGTGTAAAAATGTAAAAAATGACAAGAGACGGTTTTTGAAAATTCCTTTATTAATGTCTTTTCCTTTCTTCCATCTTCTTCTTCCATCTTCTTCTTTTCTCCATTCGGGTTTCTTCCTCTTCATCTTTATCTTCATCTTCATCTTCCTTCTTCCTTCTTCCTTCGGTCTTCTCGTCCGCATCTTGCTCCGGCATCTTCCCTTCTTTCTTCTTC
Source organism: Rana muscosa (assembly GCA_029206835.1). NCBI lineage: Eukaryota > Metazoa > Chordata > Amphibia > Anura > Ranidae > Rana > Rana muscosa. The sequence continues at coordinate 1,029,400,512 of CM055117.1, forward strand.
GGCCGCTCCGTTTGAATTGGAGGTTCCCGCTGTGCGACGCTTCAGTTCTCCGCTTGGTCCGCTGCCACCCGGTGGCTCCGCCCCCCTCTGACACCACGGGGAAAGTCCCCGTGAAATCCATGTGCGTCAGAGGGGGCGGGGTCACCGGGTGTAAGCGGACCCAGAGGGGAACTGAAGAACTGAAGCGTCGCACAGCGGGAACCTCCAATTCAAACGGAGCGGCCGGAGAAGAAAGAAGAAGGGAAGACGCCGGAGCAAGATGCAAACGAGAAGACCGAAGGAAGAAGGAAGATGAAGATGAAGATAAAGATAAAGAGGAAGATGAAGATGGAGGAAGAAACCCGAATGGAGAAAAGAAGAAGATGGAAGAAGAAGATGGAAGAAGATGGAAGAAGATGGAAGAAAGGAAAATACATTAATAAAGGAATTGTCAAAAACCGGCTCTTGTAATTTTTTAAATTTTTTACACTTTCTTTGTGAAATGGTAGGCGTACATTTGTACCCCATTACCATTTCACATGGGGGGGGGCCGGGATCTGGGGGTCCCCTTTGTTAAAGGGGTCTTCCAGATTCCGATAAGCCCCCCGCCCGCAGACCCCCACAACCACCGGGCAAGGGTTGTAGGGATGAGGCCCTTGTCCCCATCAACATGGGGACATCCTCCCCATGTTGAGGGCATGTGGCCTGGTACGGTTCAGGAGCCGCTCTCTCGTCCCCCCCTTTTCCCCTGCGGCCGGCCAGGTTATGTGCTCGGATAAGGGTCTGGTGTGGATTTTTGAGGGGACTCCACGCCATTTTTAAAAAAAATTTGGGCTGGAGTTCCCCTTAAAATCCATGGCAGATCTGAAGGGCCTGGTATGGATATTTGGGGGGAACCCCACGTCATTTAAAAAAAAAAATGCAGCGGGGTTCCCCTTAATATCCATTCCAGACCTGAAGGGCCTGGTAATGGAATTTGGGGGACCCCCACGCTTTTGTTTTTTGTGTAATCAAAAACTTTCAATGACTTTTATCTGTATTGATGGGAACCAGCAATTCATTACAGCCGCAAGGACTTTTAAATGACTATTATTTTACTTTAGAAATGTCATTTTGCTCTCCAACTGTTATAAACATGGAAAACATGTGCTACTTTACAGGCATACTATAGACACCCCCCGGGTATGATATTTAGGGCCAGTTCACACCGGATGCAGTGCAGTACGTTTTTTTGATGCATGAAAAACGCAAAGAAAGTTGATCACATTAATGCCAATGGCATAGTTCACACCACTGCAGTCCGTTCCAGTGCGTTTCAGAAAGCAAAAAAAAAATTGGTCATGCTGCATTTTTTAGGTACAAAACTGTACTGGACCCCAGTAAAACACATCAAAAACGCAACGGAACGTACCAAAAATTCACTGGAATGCACCGGAACGCACCTAAATGCACCAAAGACGCACTGCAACACACTTGTCCTAAGTGAAAAGAGGGGGAAAAAAACACTGGACTGCATCAAAAACGCATCAAAAATGCACTGGAAAGTGTCAAAAACGCGCATGCAGAAAAGCACCTGGAACGCACCCAGACTGCGTTTCTATAGTGTGAACTAGGGCCAGTTCACACCATAGAAACGCAATCCGGATGCGTTCCAGGTGCTTTTCTGCATGCACGTTTTTCATGCGTTCCAGTGCATTTTTGGTACGTTTTTGATACAGTCCAGTGCTTTATTTTCACCCCTCTTTTTTATTAACCATAGATATGGACAAGTGTGTTCCAGTGCGTTTTTGGTGCATTTAGGTGTGTTCCGGTGCGTTCCAGTGCGTTTATGATGCGTTTTGCTGCGTTCCAGTACAGTCCAGTGCAGGTAAAATGCAGCATGTTCTACTTTTTTGGTGGAACTGGAACGCACTGGAACAAACACTGCCATTTAGAACCATATAACCAACTTTCCATGCATTTTGGATGCTTACAAAACGCAATGCACTGCATGTGGTGTGAAATGGCCCTTAAGCAATTTGGCATATTTAAAGGCACTTCTCCTTGTTTTGTTTTTGTTGTTTTCCAAATTGGTGACATTGATATATGTCCCTTAGGGTGGGACCTGGGCCCCCATTTTAAGGCCAATAACTAGAAGATAAGCCAGCCAAGTGGGGACTAGCAAAATTAACAAGTCAGTTCCCATAGACTGCAATGGTATTTGTTGGTGGGGGGGGGGGGGTGATTGTACCATCTCTAATTTTGTAGCATGCTGGATGATGTGCTTAATTTTGGATGGGGGGGGGGGGCGTTATTTTTTGCTAGCTGCATTGGTGTTGTTCTGCACATACCCAGCCAGTTAGGTTTTTTTTGCGTGCTTTTTGTGTGTGAACAGCACCTGGATATTTCTGGGCATGCTTAGAGTGTTTTTATGGGTTAGTAATTGAAGGACATCCTTAACAGGGGTAGCCATTTTGAATTTCAGTCTCTACATTGAGTGAACTTGCATTTTGGGTGATTCATGGACTGTGCATGTGTTTTCAATTGCCTCATTAGCTCACAAACATATGTTATATAAAGCTCAGAGGGAACATTAGTTCGCTTGCCCTGAGAAGAGGCAAGTGTATGTGCGTGTGTGGGGGGCAAAATGTACATGTTGGTGTCCTTATCGAGTTTGTAACACATGTATTTTATTTGTTATGTCTTTGCAAAACAGGTGATTGGTTAACTTTTGTGGATTGAATTCTTTTGTGTGGGGGAAATGTTCCCCTGAAATAATTCTGATGTTGTTAATGTGTGTTGTTTGTTCACTTTGATTTAATTGTCTGTGCTGCATTTTATTTTTGGCCAAAAATTTCTCAAGATGTTGAGTCTGTAACTGTTTCAAATTGACCATGTTTTTTATTTTTGCCTTCCCTTTTGTTTTGTTGACCAATAAAATTTGATGCAAAGTTTTGATGTTTGTTTTGTGTTTTCTTTGCAACAAATGTGACAGCTGATTGGCATGTCAAAACAAAACAGGTGTGATTTGTCTACCCTGGTGCCTTCATGCTAGCATATGCATGTATTGTGTGCTGCCATGGAGCGTCACCAGGAAATGAAATACAGAGAGGTAAGTATTCAATTTTCCTTTTTACTGCAGTGGTTCTCAGCCTCAGTCCTCAAGTACCCCCAACAGGACATGTTTTGGGAATTTACCTTATCGAGAATTGCTGTCCAAAATTCAAAACCATTGACTGTGATTTAAAGCACATGTGCAACATGAAGGAAAACCTGCAAACATGGCCTGTTGGGGGTACTTGAGAAGCACTGATTTAGAGCACTGCACTTAAAAATAGCTCAAGGCAATACAATTGTAATTGTGGGCATTTTGAGGGAAATAAAGTAAGTGTTAGAACCCCTGCGTGTGTGTTTTTTTTTTTTTTTAAGTTTGGGCTTTGTCTCCTTTTTCTTAAAATTGGCTTCACTTCCTGTCACACAGCTAAACAGGAAGTGAAGGTAAAACCCTACCAATGTCTTTTCTTGGGGACACACAGATCAATCTAACTAGTGTCCCCATTAAGCAAATTGCACTCTAGCACTTTGTTGTGTACACCCCAAATCATTGTATAGTTTGGGGTTAAGTAAAGACAAATCCACTCTGCAGTAAAAGTGTAGCTGCTGAAAATCTGAGGGAAAGTACTGGTGATTGGATGTTACAATCATGTAAAAGCAAAGATGGTGTTTTTTTATTTTTGCTTGCATGTCCCCCTCAGATATACAGCAAGTGCACTTGTAGTGCAAAGTAGATTTGCCTTTAGTAAATAAACCCCAAAGTCCAAACTACCTAATAATTTGTGGTGTACCCCGCAATATGCTCGAGTGCAATGTGCATAATGGGGAAAGTATTTAGACTGACCTCTGTGCCCCAAGGAAAGACATTGGGAGGGATTTTCCCTCACTTCCTGTGTGGCTATGTGACAGGAAGTGAATTATTTGGAAGGATAAAGTGGCCAAATTATTTAGTTTAACTTTTCAAAGACACATACCTAAGTTGAATTGTGATGCATGTCAATGGCCCATTTAGGCCCTCGTTAATCACTTGAGATCAGCACTATAACTGATCGACGGCCACAGCATGGTCCTCAATTGCCGGGAGTCCATCAATAAATGTCCTCCCCTTTGCGTGCGCTGTGGTCACAGAGTCACTGAGACTCGGGTGATGACAGATCCGAGTAAGGGGCCGATCCCTACCCTTTACCATGTGATCAGCTGTCAGCCAATGACAGCTGATCACGTGATGTAAACAAAAGCTGGGTAATGGTTTTTGTTTTCTCCTTGTGCTGACAGCGTGAGCATAAAAAAAGGCAATCACCGGCTTATGTGCAAGGGACATGGGGCCCGAAGAGGAAGAGGCAATTCTGTGTCATCTGTGACAATTAGTAGCCCCTGCCAGTGCCACCTATCAATGGCCACCACTGGTGCCAATCAGTGGCACCTAGCAGTGCTGCCTATCAGTGCCCATCACTGCCAACTATCATTGCCAACTAGCAGTGCCACTTCTCAATGCCCACCAGTGCCAACTAGCAATGCCACCTCTCAGTGCCCACCCTTGCCACCTTATCGGTGCCCATCAGTGCAGCCCATCAGTGCAGCCTCATCAGTGTACATCAATGAAGAAGAAAAATTACATTTTTTTAAAAATATTAACCAGTTTCCTACCGCCCACCATCAAATTACCTCCTTGGCTTTGTGCGGTGACATCTGAATGATGCCTGCAGTTGCAGGCATCATTCAGATATCATTCATTTCAGCCGGCGATTCTGTGCACAATAAAACGATCATAGTGGCAGTTCCGCCGCTTGATCGTTCTTATAGGCAGCGGGAGGGGACGTTCCCCCCCCCCTCTTGCCACCATCCGGTGCTTCTCCGGGCTCTCCCGTGCCATCTTGGGCTCGGAGAACGATTTGGAGATGACTGGTGACCAGATGGTCACCAGTCATCTCTATGACCGTTGGAGGCCCGGGCGCGATGTTATGACATCACGCCGTGTTCCTGTATGTTAACCAAGCCGTGATCTCGGCTGTCAGCATGAGATTGGTGAATTTTTTTGACCAATATCATGCTTTCCAGCCTGGAGGAGAGATGTGGGGTCTTATTGACCCCGCATCTCTCCATAAAGAGGACCTGTCACACACATTCCTATTACAAGGGATGTTTACTAGACTTGTGCACAACGGAAAAATTCGTTCCGTTTCGGTTCGTTTCTTTCCGGTCCTGTTGATTCGTAATCATTCGTAATTTTGCTAGACGGGATTTTTCGTGTTCGGACTCATTCGTATTTTTGCAAGCGACATTTTTCGTTGAATTTTTTGTTGCTTTATAATTCGTACTTTCGGTAGAGTACGTTGTTTTTCGTTGATTCTGGACACAACTCCTACTTTCGTAACTTTTTTTGGGTTCGTACTTTCGGTAGAGTACGTTGTTTTTCGTTGATTCTGGACACAACTCCTACTTTCGTAACTTTTTTTGGGTTCGTTGATTCGTAATTTTCCGTGTCTCTCTCACAACGACGCTGCCTATTATGCCTAATGTGCTTCGAATGGATTTGTACTTTTCTAAATACATTGCGGTTATTTGTAACGATTCGAAATCTCGTATTTTACTTTCGTTTTTAACATGCGGCTATAGGCTCCGCCCCTGTACACCATTTTGAGATGGTTCAGCACGGTGAGGGAGAAGCAGAGAGCAGAGCAGAGTGAGTGTTATTGTGCTTCGAATGGATTCGAAATCTCGTATTTTACTTTCGTTTTTTACATGCGGCTATAACCTCCGCCCCTGTACACCATTTTGAGAGGGAGTTCAGCACGGTGTGGGAGAAGCAGAGAGCAGAGCAGAGTGAGTGTTATTGTGCTTCGTATGGATTCGTACATTCGTAACTTTTTCATAACGAATTATGCCGAAGACATTCGGGCATTCGCTATTTGCGGTATAATTTATTTCGGATTCGGTCTTATTCGTAATTGCTTTGTTCGGAAATTCGAATGCTTCCGAATGTCCGAAAGTTGCTAAATTCGGACGAATTTCAATTCGTTACGAAACGAATTGCACAAGCCTAATGTTTACATTCCTTGTAATAGGAATAAAAGTGATCCAAAAAACAAAAAAATTAAAAAAAGAGTAAGAAATACAAAAAAGTAAAAAAAGAAAATAAGCAAAAATAAGAAAAAACGCCCATGTCCCCGGTAGCTCGCGCTCAGAAGCGAACACACACGTAAGTCCCGCCCACATATGTAAACGCCGTTCAAACCACACATGTGAGGTATTGCTGTGTGCGTTAGAACGAGTGCAACAATTCTAGCACTAGACCTCCTCTGTAATGCCAAACTGGTAACGTGTAAAAAAAATTAAAGCATCACCTAGGGAGATTTTTAATTACTGAAGTTTGGTGTCATTCCATGAGTGTGCGCAATTTTTAAGCGTGACGCGTTAGGTATCTATTTACTCAGCATAACAACATCTTTCACATTATACCAAAAAAATTGCTGTAACTTTACTGTTTTGGAATATTTTTACCCAAAAAAAGGCGTTTGAAAATTTATTGCGCAAATACCGAGCGAGATAAAAATTTGCAATGACCGCCATCTTATTCCCTAGGGTGTCTGCTCAAAAAACATATATAATGTTTGGTGTTTTGAAGTAATTTTATAGCCATAAATTTATGATTTTTACATGAAGGAGAGAAGTGCCAGAATAGGCCCAGTGCTGAAGTGGTTAAAATATCCTTTTTTGTTTTTTTAAAATGTTTTTATAACTTTTTTTTAAGGTGATCAAATAGCACCAAAAGAAAGCTCTATTTGTGTGCCAAGAAATAATACATTTTCATTGGGTTACAGTGTTGTATGAGCACGCAATTGTCATTGAAAGTGCATCAGCGCTGAAATGTGAAACTTGGTCTGGGCAGTGCGCAAGTGGTTAATATAAGGCTACAAGCACACGGACGTTTTTCCAGCCGCTTGTTTGAGCGTTTTTTGCAGCTTAAAAACCTCTCTCCATGTTAGCCTATGGCCTCATGGCCACCATGGCGTTTTTGAGCTGTAAATGGCATAGGCGTTTTTAGGCCCCATGTAGACGGGACGCTGGTACAAAGTGTTCAGAACTAAGGTTGAAAGTGGCGTTTAGAAAGGCGCGCTTTGTGGCGTTTGCATGCCGTGTTTTACCACATTTGCGTGTATATGATAAGGAGCCGCCCTTAGCTCCAAAAACAGTATTATTTACGATTTTAGCTATTTTGTGAGATCAGAGTGATACCAGCAGCTGAGAGCAGCAGTGTAGTAGTATTTAGCGTGTCACTTGCCACATCACTTGCCACAAGATGTGGATTGTCCACTTGCCACGTCAGCTGCCCCAAGTTGTGGATTGTCCACAATGCAATGGAAGCAATTTCTTTTTATATATATATATATATATATATATATATTGTGACAGCAGGAAGGTAAAGTCACCTGGTTGCATCCAGGGGGGTAGATATATTTCTCCCAGATTCAGGCTTTATGCTGACTTATACAACTAGGGTGGAGAGTTGTATAAGCCCAGCTGAGGCTAGTAGGCTCATGGATGACTCATACCTCTAGGGAGAGTGTGGGGCGTCGTGCAGACAGAGATGAGGAGACCAGCTGAACCTTGTCAGCTCATTTAGGCTTCTATAAGAACTCCCAGCTTCATTAGATGTTAGCTCATGCCTGGAACCAGACCTGTGTGGACTGTCTAGGGAGAGTGAACCCCTGTGCGGTGAGGCAAAGCCTGTGTGGCTATTTGTTTGGACTTTTACTAAACCAGGGACTTAGGGACTAGGACAGCACCAGGCTGATCCCAGTTGTTAGTTTAGGAAACCTGCATGTTTAGTCAGAGGTCAAACTGACCAGGATTTATTTTGTTTGTTTCTTTTTGGCTTTGCTGTGTTTTTGTCACTGTACATAGAGAAATAAACCGCACCTTTTGATTTTGAAAACCACAACCTCCGTCTGCTGGCCCTGTTTTTTGTGTGGGGAGCCCAACCAGGGGGTCACACACACCCGCTACCGAGTTAACCCCCTCACTATATATATATATATATATATATATATATATATATATATATTTTATGGTTTTTCCTCATTTGCCATAAATTTGGAGTTTATCAATGTAAAAAAATAGGTCACCTTTAAAAACGCTTCTAAACTAAAATGCGGCTAAACGCTGGTACTGCGTCTGAAACGTGGAAATCTTTGGCGTCTGAAGGCATTTTTAGGCTTCATGAAAAACAATTTTAAACGCAACTGCAGATTTTTTTTGCCAGGCCAAAAACAGTGTTTTGGATGTAATAGAATTCAATGGACCCGCATCCAAAACGCAAGTACCGTGATTTTTTGTTTTACCTGTTTATAGCTGATTGTTAAAGGAAATGTAAAAAAAAAAAATGCTGGTTCAAAAAAAAACTAGAAAAAAACAGCGTGGGGTCCCCCCCCAGGTCCATACCAGGCCCTTGGGTCTAGTATGGATTCAAAGGGGACCCTCCCCCCAAGAAGAAAAAAAATGGCGTGGGGGTCCCCCAGAATCCATACCAGGCCCTTCAGGTCTGGTATGTATTTTAAGGGGAACCCTGCGCCAAAAACAAAAAAAAAATTAGCGTGGGGTTCCCTAAAAATACACACCAGACCCTTTATCCGAGCACTCAACCTGGCAGGCCGCAGGGGAAGAGGGGGGGGACGAGAGAGCGGCCCCCCCCCCCCTGAACCGTACCAGGCCGCGTGCCCTCAACATGGGGGGTTTGGTGCTTTGGGGCAGGGGGCGACCTGCGGCCCCCCCACCCCAAAGCACCCTGCCCCCATGTTGATGGGGACAAGGGCCTCTTCCCGACAACCCTGGCCGTTGGTTGTCGGGGTCTGCGGGCGGGGGGCTTATCGGAATCCAGGAGCCCCATTTCATAAGGGGGACCACAGATACCTGCCCCCCACCCTATGTGAATGAGTATGGGGTACATCGTACCCCTACCCATTCACCTGGTGGCCAAAAAAGTCAATAAAAAAGACAACACATGTTTGAAAAGTATTTTATTGGGCAGCTCCGGGGGTCTTCTTCCGACTTCGGGGGTCTTTCTGCCGGGCGCCCCGCTATCTTCTGCCAGCTCTTTTGCTAGCGGGGGTCCCGGGCTTCCTCGCCATCTTCTTCCGACTTCGGGGGTCTTTCTGCCGGGCGCCCCGCTATATTCTGCCAGCTCTTTTGCTAGCGGGAGTCCCGGGCTTCCTCGCCGTCTTCTTCCGACTTCGGGGTTCTTTCTGCCGGGCGCCCCGCTATCTTCTGCCAGCTCTTTTGCTAGCGGGGGTCCTGGGCTTCCTTGCCGTCTTCTTCCGACTTCGGGGGTCTCTTGTTCTGTTCTCCGGTGTCTTCTCCACAATCTCCGGTTCTTTCTGCCTTCTGCCGGGCGCCCCGCTATCTTCTTGCAGCTCTTTTGCTAGCGGGGGCCGGTCTTCTTCGTCGCCTTTTTCCCTCTTCTCTTCGCCCGATGTTGCCTCGTCGCTGTCCACCGCCGCAATGCTTTGTCCGAGCAGCGGTGCCACTTTTATTGGCATGGGGCGTGGTCACCGGCTGATGCCACCGCTGACCCCGGCAGAACCCCACGCCGTTTTTTTCGGCTTAGGGGGTTTCCCTTTAAATCCATACCAGACCTAAGGGTCTGGTATGGATTTCGGGGGGACCCCCATGCCGTTTTTTCGGCCTAGGGGGTTCCCCTTAAAATCCATACCAGACCTAAGGGCCTGGTATGCTCCTGGAGGGGAACCCCCACGCCGTTTTTTTCATTAAAATTCGGCGTGGAGTTCTCCTTCATGATTCATACCAAACACGGGACAGCGAGGCCACCGAGAACCAGCGCGATGCCATCGCGCTGGAGACATTCTTGGCCAGCTAGTCGCCTCTAGGACACGACTTGAGCGGCTGCTTCACGCGCTCAGGTCATGTCCAATTAGCCTGGCAAAGTCGCGCTGTCCCTGTGTCAGCCGGCACACGAGTCGCCCCGCGAGTCGGATACGCTTCATCCGACTTCCCGGGCGACCTCTATTCAAATCAATGGGCTCCCATAGGGAACCATTCATTTTCAATAGAGCGCCGCTGACATTTGTATTTACTATAACAGTGCGCCGCTGGTTCCTGCGCCAAGTGAAGGAGTTATCTGGCGCACCAATTAAGGTTAGAACCAGCGCAGCGCACTGTTATTAGTAAATCAGCCCCATTGTAACACCCCAAAGTATATACACAGGATCACCTGTGTGTGACACCCTAAAAATTTAGGGGTTTTGTCCCACACTTGTACTACTGCGTTCAGATGTTTAAGCAGCTGCTGAGCATTCTCTCCCTTAACAATACAATGCCTACCCTTTTTCCCCCAAAAAAATGTGATTTGGATTCTAAATATAAAGCAAATTGTTTACCAAATTTGCTCCCCAAAATCCCCAAAAAATTGTGTGTTCACACTGGATGATCCAAAAACATCGTTTTAGGAACTGGACGGAGAAAGAGGTTTACTACGTCCGTTTAGTGTGCGGACGAACATTGAAAGCAGTTATCTTTCACTGTACTATATCAAAGTCTAAATATACACGACTTAATACAAGTAATAATCTTTAGCAGGGAAAATGAAGAAAAAGTACTTACTTTTTCCTATAACTTTCTTGATTCTTTTGTATTGGTCGGGCTCCCGCAACTTCAGATCAGACCATCGTTTTCTGAGCTGTTCCTTCGTTCTGCACGCCCCGAATTTTTGGTGAAGAGTTTTGACCACTTTGCCCATAATTTTTGTCTTGACAAGATTAGGTCTTTTATGCGGCCCATGCTTGGCATCATAATCCTCCCTCCTCAAAATGGCCACCATCTCCACCATTTCCTCGAATGACATGTTGGATGCCTTATATCTCCTGGATCGGGATTTGGGCTCCTCTGGAATTTCCTCCTCTGTAGAGGTAATCTCAGCCACCTGTGTCTCCGCCATGTTGTTAAGCACTACGACGAGCGAGAAGGGGCGGGGAAAGAACAATCTCGAACGTCGGGGGCGGGGAAAGCGTGCGGAGTTTCACGCATGCGCAGTGTATATCAAGTGAAGATCCATGTGTCGAAAATACGTTCTTTTGGCGGGAGAGGGAGTTAGCAACGAACGTGTTGACCAAGGTACATACGTTTTTAAGGATTTGGGTTTCATCAGAGGAGGAGATTTTGGGCTTGAAAATCTGTCAAAAATGCTGATTTGATGAATGTTGCCTGAAACATATGTATTTTCTTGGTGCTTGATTTTACAGAGAGAATGAATAGTTTCAAAAACCCAGACTTTATGGGGGAGTTCATTGATAAATGGAAAGACCTCCCTATCCTTTGGCAGACAAAAAGTGGTGGAAATAAAAATAAAGTGGCCAGGACAGCAGCACTGGAGAGCCTGCTTGCATTTGTACAAACACAGATACCCACAACAACTCTCCAAGATGTGAAAACCAAAATTGCTACCATCAGGGGGACATACAGGACCCAGAGGAATATGGTCCTGAAGTCCCAGAGGTCAGGTGCTGCAGCAGATAAGGTTTATAAACCCAGTCTGTGGTACTACAGCAAGTTATCTTTCCTGGATGACCAGCTGGAAGTGCGGGAATCTCTCTCCACCCTTTTTGAAGGTTGGTGTGGTAACTTTACACACCAATAATTTAAGCAAAATCACCCAAAAAATAAATAAAAAATAAGCCTACATATATCAAAGAAGCCCATCAAAAATAATAAAGCTAACTTAATTACTAAAATAAAAACTAAAAAAAGAAAAAAAATATATAATTATTGTGATCTTTACATTTAGTTATGAATTTATGAGGGAGATGTGGCTTCAAAAGAATATTTTACAATCATTAGATCAATTAGGAATTACTTAAGAACCTAGTTTGGCATAACTCTCAAATGTCATTAGCAAAAGAAGGTAATTATTTAAGCATTATCAAAAGAAGAACGGAATGCGCAGCATTAAAACGATGCTATTAATTCCACCGTGACGAATGTGCCATCTCCATTTCCAACGCTAGTTTTACCAGAACGAGCGCTCCCGTCTCATACTTGATTCTGAGCATGCGCGTTTTTTTTTCACGTCGTTAAAGCATACACACTATCGTTTTTCACGTCGTTAAAAAAAACGACATGAAAAACGACGTGAAAAAATAGAGCATGTTCGAAATTTTTAATGGCCGTTTTTCACGTCGTTAAAAATGCTCTGGAGCATACACACGATCGGTTTTAATGGCCATTTTAAAAAATTGCATTTTTAACGGCATGAAAAATGATCGTGTGTATGGGGCATTAGATACAAGAGCTGGAACAAATAACATCTTGATCCCAAAGTCTCCAGTAATCTTAATCCTAACTGACTAACTGACTAATTCCCCAGAGTCCAGTTAGCACAGCAAAAGAAGGAGAAGGCAAACAAAAATCCTTCTCTCACTTGAAATTTCCTTTCTTTCGTGAAGAAGGAAAAAAAAAATGATGACAAACAGTCACTTTATATGCTCACAGGTAAAACCTGGGGTCCGGCAGAGTCAGTGGTTTCCCTTGCTTGTCCAGGGTGGTGATAAAATACACAATGTCCTCTTTTCCTGGTCTGCAAATAACCACCCGATCAGTGTGAATGTGTCGGCCGTAACTCCAGTGCAACCAACATCCTTTAAATCATTCAGCCATAATAAAAGAGTAGTCCAGTTTTCTAAATGGCTTTGGCACGGACCAATAGTCCCAAATGGCCCCACCGTACCACTGCTCTCTGTTTGCCTCAATCTCTTGCATAACTTCCCTTGGAACGTATGGGAATTCCAGGGCCATACTCCGCGGCGACCCGTTTGATAAGCACTCTCTGTAGATGGGCGAGTCTAGGTAGCGATTGGGAGCTCCCCGTCCCGGGTAACACACATGAGTCTGGTGATTTCTTTACCATAGACTTGGCAGGTTTAGGAAAAGTCCTCTTAGCAGGCAAAGTCACTTTAGCAATGCCCGGGGTTTCTACCCTGGGTGGGGTGTGTGGATATCTGCAGTGTGCGGATTATCAGTGTGGGGGTCCTTGGAGCTTGACAGTTCAGCAGTGTCCATACTCTCAAGGGGATTCTTGGAATTGTACAGCCCAGCAGTGTCCATATTCACACAGGCTGCCCTGGGTCCCCTATAACAAGGGACCACGGGGTTTTGGTAAGCAGATTCTTGTGCTTATTGGTGGTGGATATCACTTTTTTGGTTGCATTGTTCAATTTAGAAGAGTGTGGATCCTATCACTTAAGGATTTTTCTGCACGGGTGGATACTTATTTAACTTACCATTATTGTGGATGGTTTAACCACTTAAGCCCCGGGCCATTTTGTAGCTAAAGGACCAGAGGTGTTTTCAGAATTTTGCACTGCGCTGCTTTAACTGTAAATTGTGCGGACATGCAATGTTGTACCCAAACGAAATTTGCGTCCTTTTCTTCCCACAAATAGAGCTTTCTTTTAATGGTATTTGATTGCCTCTGCGATTTTTTTTTTTTTGCAATATAAATGGAAAAAGACAGAAAATTTTGAAAAAAAAATATATTTTCTACTTTTTGTTATAAGAGAAATCGAATAAACTCAATTTTAGTCATACATTTAGGCCAAAATGTATTCAGCCACATGTCTTTAGTAAAAAAATGTCAATAAGCGTATATTTATTGGTTTGCGAAAAAGTTATAGCGTTTACAAACTAGGGTACATTTTCTGGAATTTACACAGCTTTAAATTTATGACTGCCTATCTCATTTCTTGAGGTGCTAAAATGGCAGGGCAAAACAAACCCCCCCCCCCCAAATGACCCCATTTTGGAAAGTAGACACCCCAAGGAAATTGCTGAGAGGCATGTTGAGCCCATTGAATATTTTTTTTTTTTGTCCCAAGTGATTGAATAATGACAAAAAAAAAAAAATTACAAAAAGTTGTCACTAAATGATATATTGCTCACACATGACATGGTTATATGTGGAATTGCACCCCAAAATACATTCTGCTGCTTCTCCTGAGTACGGGGATACCACATGTGTGGGACTTTTTAGGAGCCTAGCCGCGTACGGGACCCCGGAAACCAAGCACCGTCTTCAGGATTTCTAAGGGCGCAAATTTTTGATTTCACTCCTCACTACCTATCACAGTTTCGAAGGCCATAAAATGCCAAAATAGCACAAAACCCCCCAAATGACCCCATTTTGGAAAGTAGACACCCCAAGCTATTTACTGAGAGGCATGTTGAGTCCATGGAATATTTTATATTTTGCCACAAGTTGCGGGAATATGACAAACTTTTTTTTTTTTGCACAAAGTTGTCACTAAATGATATATTGCTCACACATGCCATGGGCATATGTGAAATTACACCCCAAAATACATTCTGCTGCTTCTCCCGAGTACGGGGATACCACATGTGTGGGACTTTTTAGGAGCCTAGCCGCGTACGGGACCCCAAAAACCAAGCACCGCCTTCAAGATTTCTAAGGGCATACATTTTTGATTTCACTCCTCACTACCTATCACAGTTTCGAAGGCCATAAAATGCCAAAATAGCACAAAACCCCCCAAATGACCCCATTTTGGAAAGTAGACACCCCAAGCTATTTGCTGAGAGGCATGTTGAGCCCATTAAATATTTTTTTTTGTCCTAAATGATTGAATAATGACAAAAAGAAAAAAAAAATTACAAAAAGTTGTCACTAAATGATATATTGCTCACACATGCCATGGTTATATGTGGAATTGTACCCCAAAATACATTCTGCTGCTTCTCCTGAGTACGGGGATACCACATGTGTGGGACGTTTTGAGAGCCTAGCCGCGTACGGGGCCCCAAAAACCAAGCACCGCCTTCAGGATTTCTAAGGGCGTAAATTTTTGATTTCACTCCTCACTACCTATCACAGTTTTGAAGGCCATAAAATGCCAAAATAGCACAAAACCCCCCCCCCCCAAATGACCCCATTTTGGAAAGTAGACACCCCAAGCTATTTACTGAGAGGCATGTTGGGTCCATGGAATATTTTATATTTTGCCACAAGTTGCGGGAATATGACAAACTTTTTTTTTTTGCACAAAGTTGTCACTAAATGATATATTGCTCACACATGCCATGGGCATATGTAAAATTACACCCCAAAATACATTCTGCTGCTTCTTCTGAGTACGGGGATACCACATGTGTGGGACTTTTTGGGAGCCTAGCCGCGTACGAGACCCCAAACCCAAGCACCGCCTTCAAGGTTTCTAAGGGCATAAATTTTTGATTTCACTCCTCACTACCTATCACAGTTTTGAAGGCCATAAAATGCCAAGATGGCACAAAACCCCCCCCCAAATGACCCCATTTTGGAAAGTAGACACCCCAAGCTATTTGCTGAGAGGCATGTTGAGCCCATTGAATATTTTTTTTTGGTCCCAAATGATTGAATAATGACAAAAAGAAAAAAAAATGTACAAAAAGTTGTCACTAAATGATATATTGCTCACACATACCATGGTTATATGTGGAATTACACCCCAAAATACATTCTGCTGCTTCTCCTGAGTACGGGGATACCACATGTGTGGGACTTTTTGGGAGCCTAGTCGCGTACGGGACCCCAAAAACCAAGCACCGCCTTCAAGGTTTCTAAGGGCATAAATTTTTGATTTCACTCCTCACTACCTATCACAGTTTTGAAGGCCATAAAATGCCAAGATAGCACAAAACCCCCCCAAAATTACCCCATTTTGGAAAGTAGACACCCCAAGGAAATTGCTGAGAGCTACGTTGAGCCCATTGAATATTTTTTTTGTCCCAAGTGATTGAATAATGACAAAAAGAAAAAAAAAATGTACAAAAAGTTGTCACTAAATGATATATTGCTCAAACATGCCATGGTTATATGTGGAATTACACCCCAAAATACATTTTGCTGCTTCTCCTGAGTACGGAGATAACAAATGTGTGGGACTTTTTGGGAGCCTAGTCGCGTACGGGACCCCAAAAACCAAGCACCGCCTTCAAGGTTTCTAAGGGCATAAATTTTTGATTTCACTCCTCACTACCTATCACAGTTTTGAAGGCCATAAAATGCCAAGATAGCACAAAACCCCCACAAATTACCCCATTTTGGAAAGTAGACACCCCAAGCTATTTGCTGAGAGGCATGGTGAGTATTTTACAGCTCTCATTTGTTTTTGAAAATGAAGAAAGACATTTTTATTTTATTTTTTCAATTTTCAAAACTTTGTGACAAAAAGCGAGATCTGCAAAATACTCAACATACCTCTCAGCAAGTAGCTTGGGGTGTCTACTTTCCAAAATGGGGTCATTTGGGGGGGTTTTGTGCCATCTGGGCATTCCATGGCCTCCGAAACTGTGATAGGCAGTGAGGAGTGAAATCAAAAATTTACACCCATAGAAATCCTGAAGGCTGTGCTTGGTTTTCGGGGTCCTGTACGCGACTAGGCTCCCAAAATGTCTCACACATGTGGTATCCCTGTACTCAGGAGAAGCAACAGAATGTATTTTGGGGTGCAATTCCACATATAACCATGGCATGTTTGAGCAATATATCATTTAGTGACAACTTTTTGTACATTTTTTTTTCTTTTTGTCATTATTCAATCACTTGGGACAAAAAAAAAATATTCAATGGGCTCAACATGACTCTCAGCAAATAGCTAGAGGTGTCTACTTTCCAAAATGGGGTCATTTGGGGGGGTTTTGAACTGTCCTGGCATTTTACGCACAACATTAGGAAGCTTATGTCACACATCATCCACTCTTCTAACCACTTGAAGACAAAGCCCTTTCTGACACTTTTTGTTTACATGAAAACATATTTTTTTTTTGCAAGAAAATTATGTTGAACCCCCAAACATTATATATATTTTTTTAAAAGCAAAGGCCCTACAGATTAAAATAGTGGGTGTTGCATATTTTTTTCCACACAGTATTTGCGCAGCGATTTTTCAAACGCATTTTTTGGGGAAAAAACACACTTTTTTTATTTTTAATGCACTAAAACACACTATATTGCCCAAATGTTTGATGAAATAAAAAAGATGATCTTAGGCCGAGTACATGGATACCAAACACGACATGCTTTAAAATTGCGCACAAACGCGCAGCGGCGACAAACTACATTCATTTTTAAAAGCCTTTAAAAGCCTTTACAGGTTACCACGTTAGATTTACAGAGGAGGTCTACTGCTAAAATTACTGCCCTCGATCTGACCTTCGCGGTGATACCTCACATGCATGGTGCAATTACTGTTTACATATGACGCTAGACCGACGCTTACGTTCGCCTTTGCGCAAGAGCAGGGGGGGACAGCAATGCTTTTTTTTTTTAATTATTTATTTTGCTTTTTTATTTTATTTTTAAACTGTTCTTTCCATATTTATTTATTTTTTACCATTTTTATTGTTATCTCAGGGAATGTAAATATCCCCTATGATAGCAATAGGTAGTGACAGGTACTCTTTTTTTGGAAAAAAATTGGGGGGTTAGACTCTAGATCTTTCCTCTGCCCTCAAAGCATCTGACCACACCAAGATCGGTGTGATAAAATGCTTTCCCAATTTCCCAATGGCGCTGTTTATATCCGGGGGGGGACATTCCCTCCCACTGCTTGTAAAAGCAGTCTAGAGGCTAATTATCTGCTAGGATTGCTTTTACATGAAAGCCGGCCGCTGGCTGAAAAGAATGATACCAAGATGATACCTAAACCTGCAGGCATCATTCTGGTATAAACATTCAAAGTCCAGCAACATACCAGTACGTTGCTGGTCCTTGTTGGACATGTATTGTAATCTTTTTTTTCATGCAGCCTGTTGGCTGAACGAAAAAAAGAGATTGATCGGTGGGTATGCCCACCATTAGAATACCTCCCTTCTTCCACCCACTTCTAATGATGGGCATACATGCACCATTTATATATGCCGAAGCATGGGGGCATCCTCCCGCAAAAAAGTTATGCCGCGTACACACGGTCGGACTTTTCCACGGGCAAGCCTCCGTCGGAATTTTGACCGTATGTACGCGGCATTAGGAGCAAAATCGCTCCTCCGCCCCTGCTGCCCCCATGCTTCGGCATATATGCTCTTTTTTTTAACTGTGCTGGTGAAATCACCTCCTACAGCGTTGGAGTCACGGCTTTATGTATCGTGGGAGCAAACGCTGTTGCTGTCAAGATAAATAGATCCGCGCTGCAAATGAATGGCGTACCTGATAAGCAAATGATGGTTAACATTAAAACAAAGTAACATTACAGTATAACAGTAAGACCTTACCATACCATACCTGCAAAGCATATACAAAAACAAAACCTAGTAAAAAAATTAAAAAAAATTTAACGCAACCTGTGCCTAAAATATATATATGCCGAAGCATGGGGGCATCCTCCCGCAAAAAAGCTATGCCGCGTACACACGGTCGGACTTTTCCACGGGCAAGCCTCTGTCGGAATTTCGACCGTATGTACGCGGCATTAGGAGCAAAATCGCTCCTCCGCCCCTGCTGCCCCCATGCTTCGGCATATATGCTCTTTTTTTTTTAACTGTGGTGGTGAAATCACCTCCTACAGCACTGGAGTCACGGCTTTATGTATCGTGGGAGCAAACGCTGTTGCTGTCAAGATAAATAATTCCGCACTGCAGCTGAATGGCGCACCTGAAAACAAGAAATTACATACCTGAAAAGCAAGCATGACAAAACATTGTAGAATAGAATACAGTAAATAAGAGCAGAACAATAGAGAGAAAATAGAGAGAGAGAGAGAACAATAAAACAACAACTATTTTTGTTTTTTTTATATTATATTTTTTTGTGTTTTTTGTTTTTACGTTTTTTTTTCTTTTTTACACTTTTTTTTTACACTTTAACAACTGTAATGGTTTGGGTCTCTCAAAATGCGATGGCATCTTGGGAGACCCTGTGTAAGTGTGTCCTAGTCTGTGAAATGCTGTACCCTACGCTAAAACTTCACTTTTGAGTGGAAGCGTTCAAAACATTCACCAAGGCAAAGACCAGGCTTGTCAGGACAGCGTGGACAATAATAACGGGTGTCACGCCTAAATCCGCGCTTGCTACAGACACAACATCTTTTTTGGGGGGCTCGTTGGGTAGGGGTACTCTGGAGGACATACGTATAATGCCTCTCATGCAGCCGGCTTACTGCATTTGGTAGGGGATGGTGAGGTGCAGAACCGCCTGTATACAGGCGTTCTGTGACTATCTCATTCTGGAATTTTAGAAGAGATAACGTCCCGCCTGAAGCTCTGTATAGCACATGAGCGTTCAGCAAAGCCAATTGGAATAAGGATAGAGACACTTTTTTGTACCAGCGTCTCGCCTTACAGTCAATTAGATACGGCGCCAACAACTGGTCGTTGAGGTCCACCCCTCCCATATTTTTGTTATATTCGTGGACACAGAGGGGTTTCTCCACCACCAGTCGCAGTAGGAATTTGGACTGTCGTGTCTGCATGAAGGGAGGTAAGAAGGAAAACATTCTTATTGTCCCTCCACTTCATAGCGAGCAAGTTATTACACTTTAAGCAGGCTCTCTCCCCCAGCCTAAGATGGGCATCTACAAGCCGCTGGGGAAAGCCCCGGCGATTAGGTCGCACGGTGCCACATGCTCCAATCTGATGATCAAACAAGTGACTAAACAGTGGCACGCTCGTGTAATAATTGTCCACATACAAGTGGTACCCCTTTCCGAATAAGGGTGACACCAAGTTCCACACTATCTTGCCAGCGCTCCCTATGTAATCCGGGCAGTTGACCAGCTCAACCTGACTATCTTTTCCCTCATAAACCGTAAAGCTCCATACATAGCCTGTTGCCCTGTCACAGAACTTATAGAGCTTGACCCCATATCTGGCACGCTTGCTGGGAAGGTACTGCTTGAAAGACAAGCGGCCAGAAAATTTAATCAGGGACTCATCAACGCAGACAACTTGATCGGGAATAAACAAGGCTGCAAAACGTTCGTTGAAGTGGTTTATGAGTGGCCGAATTTTGTAGAGCCGGTCGTATTCAGGGTCTCCACTTGGACGACAAGTTCATTGTCGTTGAAGTGAATGAACCGCAAAATCTGCTCGCATCGTTTCCTGGGCATGGAGGCAGAGAACACAGGCATGTGGTCAATTGGGTGTGTGGACCAATAAGCACGCAATGACGGAAATTTATGTGTGCCCATGTTGAGGGAAAGGCTCAGAAAGGTCTTAAATTCGGAAACTGTAATTGGTTTCCAATCTTTGGCAATGGAAGGCAACTGGGGATTAGCGGCGATGAATTGACCAGCATATAAATTACTCTGGTCCACAATAGATCTATAGAGATCTTCCGTGAAAAACAGTGAATAAAAATCAATTGGCATAAAATCAGCTGTTTTCCACCTGAATACCGGGTTGGGCAGTGAATGGGGGAAGTACTGGTTCCGCAGAAGTGGTGGGGACCCAATCAGGATAGGCGAATTCTGCAGGAAGGGCACTATGGGCATGACGGGCCTGCCTTTGTCTTCTTCTTGGTGGCAGCGGGACACTACAGTACTTGTGCTTGCCACCTCGCCAGCTTGAACTGCACTTATGGGACTCGCCACGTCACCACGTGATACTGCAGTGCTGGATGTACGCCCAGGCTGTACTAGGCCGCTGGTGCTTGCCAATTCACCAGAAGGAATAGCGGCACTAGTACTACTCTGCTCCATGATACGAGAGACCTGCGGTTCTTGCTCCTCAACAACAGCAGAAGATCGGGATCGGGTACGCCTGACCTTAGCAGGGACCTCACCTTTGTCGTCAGAGCTATCTGACGTGGAGCCGCTGACTTCACTGTCTTCTACGGGAAGATATTCTGAGCCTGAATCTGACAGATGCGTGACCTCCTCTTCACTATCTGTCATGCTCAGAATCTTGTAGGCCTCTTTACTAGTGTACCTTCGATTTGCCATTTTGGGCTCTAAATTTAGGGGTACACTAGTAAGATTCACAGGTAAAAAAGCACCTGACTGTCAGCAAATGTATCAAACGCTTCAAAAAAATCTGTTAGCGATCGCAGGGATCAGGACTGTCTCTGCGAACGCTGCAGTTATGTGTTTTGTGTTTGGTAAGTGACAGTGATCGATCGATACTGCACTTGGGTGGGCTGGGCTGGGCTGGGCTGGGCGGAGGGGCTAAACGCAGGTGCTAGCAGGTATCTGGGCTGATCCCGCTAACACTGCGTTTTTTGGAACCCTAAACTGCTGGGGACGCTAGTATAGATCTGATCAGATCAGATATTGATCTGTTCAGATACTATACCACTAAGGGAGGTGTATGCTTTGCGCGTGGGTATTAGCGCTACTGGCACTAACCTAACGCTGCCTGGGGCGACGCAGACCCTCTCTAGCGCTAAAACCTAATTGATCTCACCCGCCGGGCGATCAGGGGGTTAAACCTTTATTGGGTTATATACGGCGGGTGCCCTGATGCTATAAAAAGCAAACTAACCAACCAGCGTCACCCGTAACCTTTATATGGTGATCACTGGTGAAAGGGTTAACTAGGGGCAATCAGGGGGTTAAAACCTTTATTAGGTTAAATATGGGGGTACCTGACGCTATATATAAACCTGACGGGTAACCTAAAAAACTAAATAACTAACTGGCTAACCAGTGTCACCAGTAAAACTTATATGGTAATCACTGGTGAAAGGGTTAACTCTAGGGGCAATCAGGGGGTTAAAATAATATATGGGGGTACCTGACGCTATAAAAACCTGCGGCGAACCTAAAAAAAAATAACTGGCTATCTAGGGCACCAGCGACACGAATACAGCGATCGGAAAAACGATCGCTTAGTGACGCTGGAGTTAGGGGGTGAAAGGGTAACCTGGGGGGCGATCAAGGGGTTAAACCTTTATTAGGGGGGGTTAGGGGCTACCCTGGACCTAAAGGGGCCTAAACCTAACTGCCCTGCAACTTTTTACTGTCACAGATGACACTAAATGCAGTGATCAGTAAAATAAATGATCACTGCAATCAGTGACACTGTGACTGGGGGGTGATCTGGGGGTGACTGGGGGGTGAAATGTGTGCCTATGTGTGCCTACGTGTCAGTGGACTGTTGGTGCACTAACCTGCGTCTTCTCTCCTCGGCGCCGCGAACGAAAAGACCGACACGAGGAGAGATGACATCACTTCCTCTGCCTGTGTTTACATTACACAGGCAGAGGAAGATTTTCATTCGCTGGGGGCGATCGCGAGGGGGTGGCCGTAATCGAACGGCCGTCCCCTCATCCCGGATCGCTCCCCAACGGATAACGACCGCTCAGTGTATAGAAGGGGGGTCCGTACAAAGGCAGTCACGTACACTGTACGTGATTGTGCCTGTCGGTGCCATTCTGCCGACGTATATATACAGTGAGCGATCGTTAAGTGGTTAAGGATCATCCATTCACCTTTTTTGGGCTAAAGTGGACTTTATACGCATGAACCATTTTGTGATTTGTTTTACAGACTGTGTTTTATAGCTACATTTATTTATTTATTTATTTAATTTGAATATTCATCAATTGGAAGTTTTTCATGCTTTTGCACACGGTCACTTTATTAGTAGTTTAGCGCGACTTTATACATTTTTCTTTCCACCCTGGGTGTTGTCTCCCCGGAGTCCATAGCGGTTTCCTCCGAAAAGCTATGTATCGAGGCAACATCCTCCATGTTGCTCCACAACATATCCTGCGACATGGACTCAAACAAGTAATCGTCTCCAATATCCGACAGAGAGTCTAACTCAGAGTCCTCCAACTCTTCTGCCGGCAAATAGTTGCGCACAGTCCCAGGCACTTTTTCCCCAAATGTCTTACCGGTTTCTGGCGTGGACCTCCCGGGAATATCATCTCTCTCGGGGTCCGGTTCCAGTTGCCTCTGGGGTAAGCCTCTACCGCTTCCGCGGGAAGCCTTCACGTATCTCACCCTTCTCCGGGTGGGTGCAATGGGAACAAGTGCAGTAGAGGTGGTATCCGGAACAATGTCCAGCGACCGTAGCAATGACATTCCTTCCAGGATCACTCACTGCGGCAGGTGCGGCAAGCACAGGTCTGGCCACAGGCCCGAGGGCAACATCCTCCAACATAGCAATGCCAGTGGTCCAGTCCACATGGTAGGCACGGGGCGACCCAGTAGATTGGTCCACTCCAAACAAATACTTCCCGCAGTGTAGGCATCGGGCGAACGGGCGTAGTTGAACCGCCAGTCCCTCACATTTAGGGCACAGCATGCCCAGCGCCTCCACATCTCCGCTGGCGTATAGGATGACACACCCATGCAGCTTCATTCGGATACCTGTATCCGTCAACAGGGTTCCTGGCCGTGTAACGCTCGCACCAGCGTTAATAGAAGACATCCTAGGCCTGACACTGACTGGGCCAACGAATACATTGACATGGCTGCTTTCCGATCCTCTCTCCGTGATCTCGCAGCTTCTTCCCTTTTGGCACCAAACACGCCCACGCATCTCCCCTTTGGTCTTTTTCTTTCTTTTGCACGTAGCTCGCAGGTTTTCCTGGCTCCACGCACGGCCTACGCAGTTGCCCAAGTGATCTGCACACTTGACCCCTTTCTTTTTAGAACACAGTCCAGCACCCTCTCAATTGTAGACTCTCGGTGAAACACACAAAAAAACTTTGTCCAGTTGTTAGAGGTAATGGCAAATCCCCGGATACGAGCCCCCGCGTGTAGCGGTACCCCCGTAGGAGCTGCTGGTTTAAGTTTGGGCCTTGCACGTTACCTCGCCTTTCGTTGTCTAGGGGATGAGATGAGAGTCTATAGAAACTTCAATGTCCACACAAGTTATAATCCTTTCTTTTTAGGCTTTATTCCACAACAACTTGCATAAGTGGAGGGACGGAGGATTAGGGGAAGGTTCAGCCACACAATGCAGATCACTGGGGAGTTTCTAAGTTTCAAAGTCACACTCATCACTTTACTTCTAGTGGGTATTGCTCACCCGGATAGGCCCCTCTCACATGGCCTAGCAGCCGGAATGATGCACGGTCAAAAACAGGTTAACAGTCTCTGCCACAGACTCCCTGAATTAAATATGAACTTGTTCAATGATCCTCTGCCACAGGATTCAGTACTCGAATATCCAGCCTTTACAGTCTTAGAGCCTTTAAGCCAATACCGGCAGACTGTAAGGTAACATAGGCTGTGATGCATCCTCCAATAAAGTTACCAGGCCTCTCCCGAGATACCAGCCTTCCGCTTGGTCCTCTCCAGGACAGGTCCTCCCCTAGTTTCCTCCATTGAGTGGCTTCCTCCTGCAGGACGGACAGCACAGGATCACCTTCAAGT
Organism: Rana muscosa; assembly: GCA_029206835.1. Lineage (NCBI taxonomy): Eukaryota > Metazoa > Chordata > Amphibia > Anura > Ranidae > Rana > Rana muscosa. The sequence continues at coordinate 1,029,424,847 of CM055117.1, forward strand.
GCAGGCCCCAGTCAGGACAACTGAGCCTACCTGGCATAGATGCAGCCTCGGGCCAACGTGGCTCCGTGGCTGAAATTCCAGTAACACATGCTTTGAGCCAGGAGGGCCACGAGGCGAAGAAGAGCCCCAAGAAATGGCGTCTGCCCCTTAAGTATCCTTCCCCAGCATGCTCAGCGAGGAGACCACTTCGCACTGAGCTGTTCCCGGGGAAAAACACCCAATGCACTCTGGCCTGTTTGTGTTCCAACATTGGCCTGGGGTGGTAACGCCACCTACAGGCAAACAGTGGGAAATCCTCCCAAACACAGCCATAGCCGGAACAGAGGCTGATTTAGCCTTAATTTTACAAGTCTGAGCTAACTACCAGCTCACACTCCCACTAAATTTGAACATAGCGCCTGGTCATCAGGAGCAGGGCGCTACACTATTTTTTGGAGGAAGAGTGATTGAGCCTGTTATGCGCCTGGCTGCGGGGATGAAGTTGGGAAGACCTGGACAAGTAATTTATGTGGCTCCTACGGGAGAAGTGCTACATCTATAACAAAATGCACTATTTAAAGTGGTACTAAAACTCTAAAACAATTTTTTTTATATATTGTAACTTACAAATCATTAGATGTGGTGGCTGCATTTGTTTTCTTTTTTTAAGGCTTTTTCCTCTTTTTTTTCACCTGATGATCCAGCAAGTAACGCACCTCCTGTGTAAAGCCTCATACACACGATCGGACTTCCATCGGACTTTTCCATGGATTTTTGTCCGAATGGGCGTTGGCCGTGAACTTGTTCTGCATACACACGGCAGAACATTTTCAGCCAACTTTCACCAAATCACGTGGTTTTTCAGGTCATTACCGCCACCCTTTGGGCAACTTCTGCTATTGTTGTCTGATCTTTAGCATTTGTTCTGAGCATGCGTGTTTGTACTTTGGACTTTAGTCCGATGGACTTGTGTACACACGATTGGATGATCCTCCATCGGACATTTGTTGACAGAAAGTTTGAGAGCGTGCACAGCGAACATTTGTCCGTTGAAAAAAATAAAACAATTGTCCGATGGAGCGTACACACGGTCGGATTGTCCGATAAAACACGTCCGTCGGACCGTTGTTGTCAAAAAGTCAGATCGTGTGTATGGGCCTTTAGAGTGACCTAACTCTGGATGAATGAGAAAAGGGGGCACAGTAGACATCAGCATTGTCAGTCTGGCGGGTGGGGAGTGTTTGATGAACAAACAGATTTAGGTATACTAACTGAAGCCAAACTCCAGCTAATACTTTATAACAGGGCTCAAAATTTCAAGTCCTGAGCTACTAGCCAGGCCTTAAGGGTTACTCGCCACCAGTTGACCCAACCAATCCCTACCCTAAACCGCCCCTAAACACGCTCTCATAAATTATCTAATTTTTCTTGTGAAATAAATTATCTCATTAAATGAAACTTAAATGTTTTATGCAGAATTAAGTTTCAAAAATAAATATTAACAACAACTTAATAAGTGCAGCCTCACCTGTGCCCACCATTGCAGCCTCACCTGTGCCCACCATTGCAGCCTCACCTGTACCCACCATTGCAGCCTCACCTGTGCTCGCCATTGCAGCCTCACCTCACCTGTGCCCACCATTGCAGCCTCAGCTCACCTGTGCCACCATTGCAGCCTCTGCTCACTGTGCCCACCATTACAGCCTCAGCTCACTGTGCCCACCATTGCAGCCTCTGCTCACTGTGCCCACCATTGCAGCCTCTGCTCACTGTGCCCACCATTGCAGCCTCTGCTCACTGTGCCCACCATTGCAGCCTCTGCTCACTGTGCCCACCATTGTAGCCTCTGCTCACTGTGCCCACCATTGTAGCCTCTGCTCACTGTGCCCACCATTGTAGCCTCTGCTCACTGTGCCCACCATTGTAGCCTCTGCTCACTGTGCCCACCATTGTAGCCTCTGCTCACTGTGCCCACCATTGTAGCCTCTGCTCACTGTGCCCACCATTGTAGCCTCTGCTCACTGTGCCCACCATTGTAGCCTCTGCTCACTGTGCCCACCATTGTAGCCTCTGCTCACTGTGCCCACCATTGTAGCCTCTGCTCACTGTGCCCACCATTGCAGCCTCAGCTCACTGTGCCCACCATTGCAGCCTCAGCTCACTGTGCCCACAATTGTAGCCTCTACTTACTGTGCCCACAATTGTAGCCTCTACTTACTGTGCCCACAATTGTAGCCTCTACTTACTGTGCCCACCATTGCAGCCTCAGCTTACTGTGCCCACCATTGCAGCCTCTGCTCACTGTGACCACCATTGTAGCGACTGCTCACTATGCCTACAATTGTAGCCTCTGCTCACTGTGCCCACCATTGCAGCCTCTGCTCACTGTGCCCACCATTGCAGCCTCTGCTCACTGTGCCCACCATTGCAGCCTCAGCTCACTGTGCCCACCATTGCAGCCTCAGCTTACTGTGCCCACCATTGCAGCCTCTGCTCACTGTGAGTGAGTAAGTAACTTGTATAGCGCTGCATTAGCAAACTAAATCGCCTCAAGGCGCTTGGCATCCAGTGTCGTTGAGATCCTTAGAAGAGATGAGTCTTTAGTTTTTTCCGGAAGGCCCGATGGTTTTCTTCCATGCGGATGTTCGTGGGTAGTGCATTCCATAGCCTTGGTCCTTGGACGGCAAACCTTCGTTCTCCCTTGGCTTTTTAGCGAGTCTTGGGGATGTGGAGGAGGTTTTGGTTGGTTGATCGGAGGTCGCGAGTAGTGGTGTAGTGTTTTATTTTCTCGCATAAATATTGAGGTGCGTTTCCTTGTGCGCATTTGTGGGTGAGGCAGAGGGTCTTGAATGTGACCCGATCCTTTACGGCTAGCCAATGGAGGCTTCTCAGGGACGATGCGATTGATTCCCAGGGTTCCCCGTTACCAGTCTGGCCGCTGTGTTTTGAATGACTTGTAGACGTGCAATCTGGTATTTGGGTAGTCCTAGGTAAAGGGAGTTAGCGTAGTCAAGCCGGGAATTGATAATGGTTCCGACTACTACTGCTCTGTCTTTTTCCGGGATGAAGGGGATAAGTCTTCGTAGCAGGCAGAGAAGGTGGTGAGATCTGCTGACTACTGATCCTATTTGTGCGTCCATAGTCATGTCTGAGTCAAAGATGACTCCCAGGCTTTTAACTTTGGGGCTTGTGGTTATGTTTTGTCCAAGGATGGTGGGTGGCGTCCATGTGGTCCTAGCGTTTTTCTTTCGGTTAGCATGGAATATGAGCAGTTCTGTTTTGGATCCATTAAGCTTGATGGAGCTCTCTGTCATCCAATTGTCGATTAGTGTAAGGCATTTTTCCAGTCCGTAATATTGATCTGTTTTGTTGTTGATGCAAAAGTAAAGTTGAGTGTCATCTGCATAGGAGTGATAGCGCAGGTCCTGTTCACTGATGATTTTGAGGAGTGGCCGGAGGTAGATGTTGAAGAGTACCAGTGACAGAGGTGATCCTTGAGGGACTCCGCATGTATTTGTGCGTGGTGCCGAGGTGAAGGCTCCCAGTTTCACTGTCTGAGATCGGTTTTCTAAAAAGGATGCGAACCATGGTAGGTCCGCGTCTGCGACTCCTGCTACTTCGGTGAGGCGCGTGAGCAGAATTTTGTAATCTACTGTGTCAAAGGCTGCACTGAGGTCCAGCAGCACCAGGAGACACGATTCTCCGTCATCTGCGGCTTCGAGTGCGTCGTCCCATATTTTGAGAAGTGCCGTTTCCGTCCCATGGCCTCGGCGGAACGCTGATTGAAGAGAGTCCAGAAGTTTGTGGGTATCCAAATGAAGTTGTAGCTGTTGTGTTAGTACTTTCTCGATGATCTTGGAGATGGTGTTCAGGCTCGTTACCGGTCTTCTAAAATTTGGGTCTTTCGGGTCGAGGTTGGGTTTATTTAGGAGGGGTTTGATTATTCCTTGCTTAACCTCCCTGGCGGTATGATTCTGTCAGATTTTAGGTGCTGAAAGCGGTACCATTATTCTGCATGGAAATTTGGCGTTTTATATTGCAGGCCTGTAATTCTTAGGAATAACTCACTTAAATCTGTCCAAACCAGAGTCTAGTAGACATCCCGGGTATGATAAAGTTCAAAAAACTAAATTATACATTATAATAAAATAAATAACTATAAAATAATTATAACAAATAATAATATAATAATAATAAAAGTGTTTTTCAGTGTTTGATGACGAATTTCCCCACAAATCACTATCGCTTAATTCTGCGAGTGATTCTAATTTATTATCGCTGTTTTTTTAGCTGGTCTAAAACCACTTTTGACATAAAGGGACACTTTTTGGTTGCTATGGACAATCTCCAGTTTCCAGGCAGAAAATAAAAGTTTTTATTATATAAAAGTGCATGCAGGGCACTGGGCAGACCACTAGGGACAATGGGGGTGTATAATTATTACATACAGTATACTGTATTTTAACTTTTTTGAATTTGGCGCCGATCTCCGTCGCCGTGCGTCGTAGGGAACGGAGCTCAGCGGCATTCGGCAGTGTGTGAATCAAGCGAGATGACGGCTCGATCACACAGCAGGGAAGCATCACAGGATCCAGGGGACAAGGTAAGTAACTCTGCCTGGATCACTGCGACGCAGCCTGAGTCTGGCTTGGGGTTACTGCTTTTGGTGCTGAAATTTAACCCCGAGCCAGACTCGGGAATACCGCCAGGGAGGTTAAGGGAAGTCGGCACTGTCAGGGACGTACTGGGCTTGAACCTGGGACCTCTTCTGTGTCTGGCGTTGGCTCTTCCCACTGAGCTATCTGGGATGCTGGACAGTTCCCTGCCTGATCTGCTGGATAACCTATCTGATCCATTTTGGTGTCTTGATTGCTGTTGAACCCTGAACCCCTTGCTCCTCCCATGAACTTCCTATAAAAGACGTTCCAGAGATGTTGCCCCTTGCGGTTTGATCTGCTTCTGTTCCCTGCGTTCCTGACTCTGTGCCTGTATCGTGTTCCTGTGTTTGACCCGGCTTCCTGACCTCGCTCCTATCTCCAGTCCTGACTCTGGCTTGTTTGACCCCGCTCAGTTACCTGTCTGATCATCTGTTGCCAAGACCCAGCCTGGACTCTGACTACTCTCTGCCTGCCGTTTATGCTGTTTACCCTGATGTGAATGACCTGGCTTGTCTGACTCCGCTGCTATGCATACCTACACCTGCTGACCTGCATCCGCGGTCCCGCACACCTGCACCTGCTGACCTGCATCCGCTGCACTGCATACCTGTGCCTGCTGACCTGCATCCGCTGCACTGCATACCTGTGCCTGCTGACCTGCATCCGCTGCACTGCATACCTGCACCTACTGACCTGCATCCGCTGCTCCCGGCTGTAGCTGTTCCAGCTTTCGCTTGGCTTTACTACACCCAGCCAAGAGGACCAAGCAGGCACCCTTACCTCACCGCGCTCTTACCACCACTGTCCCTACTCCAGTGGTCTCCGAGCCAGGGTTGTACGGGAGGTCTCCCTCTGCACTTCAGGCTCACACCGAAGGTACCTGACAGGCACAATACCTTCTTTAAACGAACTTTTTCATTAGAGGTCACCAAAGTAGGGTTTGTTATCGCTCTACTACAGGGGGAACCTCAGGCTTTGGCCTACCATCTGCTGGAAGTCCGCCATGAAGCTCTGGACTCTCTGTCATCTTTTCTTGATGCCGTGGCTCGACTCTATGATGACCCTCAATAGACTTCCACCGCCGAGGCTGCCCTCCACGCGCTCCAGCAAGGCCGCAGAGCGGTCGAGGACTATGTGACTGATTTCAGACGCTGGAGCGCGGATACCCAGTGGAATGATGCAGCCCTACGGCACCAGTTCCGTCTTGGTCTCTGAGGGACTGAAAGACGATTTAGCCCGGGTCGGTGTTCCTGATGCCCTAGAGCAGGGGTCTCAAACTGGCAGCCCTCCAGCTGTTGCAAAACTACAAGTCCCATGAGGCATTGCAAGGCTGACAGTTACAAGTATGACTCCCTCAGGCAGAGGCATGATGGGACTTGTAGTTTCCCAACAGCTGGAGGGCCACCAGTTTGAGACCCCTGCCCTAGAGACTTTAATCACCCTGTCTATTCAGATAGACCGACGACTCCAGGAGCGCAGAACAGAGAGGGCTACCCAGCAGCTCCGTCCAGCCTGGATGCTACCCCGGGTATCTTCTGCTGTTGCCAGTTCAGTTCCAGTTAACTCCTTACCTGCCAATCAGACTTCTGTTACCATAAAGCCAAGACAGCTTGGACTGATGAGACCTTCCCTGTCGGCTGAAGAACAACTTCGCCGGCGACAGAATAATCTTTGTTTATATTGTGGAGAAGCCGGCCATTACGTTTCCTCATGTCCTGCTAAGCTGCGCAAGGTCCCAGCTACCTCTTCTCCAAGTGGTCCACCTCCCTCTGCCAACGCCACCCACCTGGCCCTACCTATCTCGTTCCAATTGCCAGGAAGGACAATATCAGTCACTGCGATAATTGACTCAGGAGCATGTAATTGTTTAATCGATCTTAACTTTGCCTCTGGACTACCGGGAATTAAATAAAATGACGGTCAAGAATCGGTACCCTCTGCCCCTGGTACCCAAACTCTTTCAGAGGCTCAGGACCTCTTCTGTGTTTACCAAGCTAGACCTGCGGGGGGCGTACAACCTAGTTACATAGTTACATAGTTAGTCAGGTTGAAAAAATACACAAGTCCATCCAGTTCAACCATAAAAAAAAAAATAAAAAAAATATCGTACAATCCCATATACCTAATTCTATACCCACAGTTGATCCAGAGGAAGGCAAAAAACCCCAGAAGAGCATGATCCAATTTGCTACAGCAGGGGAAAAAATTCCTTCCTGATCCCCCGAGAGGCAATCGGATATTCCCCGGATCAACTTTACCTATAAATGTCAGTACCCAGTTATATTATGTACATTTAAGAAAGAATCCAGGCCCTTCTTAAAGCAATCTACTGAGCTGGCCAGAACCACCTCTGCAGGGAGTCTATTCCACATTTTCACAGCTCTTACTGTGAAAAAACCTTTCCGTATTTGGAGGTGAAATCTCTTTTCCTCTAGACGCAAAGAGTGCCCCCTTGTCCTCTGTGTTGACCGTAAAGTGAATAACTGAACACCAAGTTCACTATATGGACCCCTTATATATTTGTACATGTTGATCATATCCCCCCTTAATCTCCTCTTCTCAAGAGTGAATAAATTCAGTTCCTCTAATCTTTCCTCATAGCTGAGCTCCTCCATCCCTCTTATCAGTTTGGTTGCCCTTCTCTGCACTTTCTCCAGTTCCCCAATATCCTTTTTGAGGACTGGGGCCCAAAACTGAACTGCATATTCCAGATGAGGTCTTACTAATGATTTGAACAGGGGCAAAATGGTATCTCTCTCTCTGGAGACCATACCTCTCTTAATACAAGATAGTTACATAGTTAGTCAGGTTGAAAAAAGACACACCTGGTCCGCATCCACGCAGGGGATGAATGGAAGACTGCTTTTCGGACCAGGTTCGGCCATTACGAATACCTAGTAATGCCCTTTGGCCTATGTAACGCCCCTGCTACTTTTCAGCATCTAGTCAATGACATTTTTAGGGACTGCCTGGACATTTACGTAGTTTTGATTTTTTCCACTTCAATTGAGCAGCACCGGGAACATGTCAAAAACGTACTCTGTCGACTCCGTCAACATGGACTGTACGCAAAACCAGAAAAGTGCGAATTCGAGCGACAGAGTATTCAGTTCCTCGGCCTGGTAATTTCAACAGAGGGATTCAAGATGGATCCGCAAAAGGTTTCAGCTATTCTGGATTTGCCTGCACCTTCAGACAAGAAGGGGGTGCAGTGCTTTGTTGGCTTTTCCAACTTCTACCGGAGGTTCATCAAGGGATTCTCCGCTATTATTTCCCCAATTACGCAGCTGACCAAGCAGAATGTCCGGTTTTGTTGGAATCCCGAGGCACAGGCTGCCTTCACAAATTTAAAAGGACTGTTCACGTCAGCTCCTATTCTGAGTCACCCCCAGAAAAGAGCTCTCTTGGGCACCCGGAGGTTGCCCTTAAGGGGGGGGGGGACTGTCATGGACGTACTAGGCTTGAACCTGGGACCTCTTCTGTGTCTGGCGTTGGCTCTTCCCACTGAGCTATCTGGGATGCTGGACAGTTCCCTGCCTGATCTGCTGGATAACCTATCTAATCCATTTTGGTGTCTTGATTGCTGTTGAACCCTGAACCCCTTGCTCCTCCCATGAACTTCCTATAAAAGACGTTCCAGAGATGTTGCCCCTTGTGGTTTGATCTGCTTCTGTTCCATGCGTTCCTGACTTTGTGCCTGTATCGTGTTCCTGTGTTTGACCCGGCTTTCTGACCTCGCTCCTATCTCCAGTCCTGACTCTGGCTTGTTTGACCCTGCTCAGTTACCTGTCTGATCATCTGTTGCCAAGACCCAGCCTGGACTCTGACTACTCTCTGCCTGCTGTTTATGCTGTTTACCCTGATGTGAATGACCTGGCTTGTCTACCTCCGCTGCTCTGCATACCTACACCTGCTGACCTGCATCCGCGGCCCTGCACACCTGCACCTGCTGACCTGCATCCGCTGCTCTGCATACCCGCACCTACTGACCTGTATCCGCTGCTCACGGCTCCAGCTGTTCCAGCTTTCGCTTGGCTTTACTACACCCAGCCAAGAGGACCAAGCAGGCACCCTTACCTCACCGCGCTCTTACCACCACTGTCCCTACTCCAGTGGTCTCCGAGCCAGGGTTGTACGGGAGGTCTCCCTCTGCACTTCAGGCTCACACCGAAGGTACCTGACAGGCACAATACCTTCTTTAAACGATTGGTTTATGAAGTGTGTTATGGGGGGTGCCAAGATGTCGGTACATTCTTTCAGCAGTTTTGTCGGAATGATGTCGTTCGGTGAAGTGCTATCTCGGAGGCTTCTGATGACGTTTTAGTGGTGTCGATTGTAATTGGGACCAGAGTAAATTCCTTTGATTGCAGATTATTTATATGGTTCTTCTCTTCCTTTGGCCGCGTAGGGTTGTTCGATTTTTTTTTTTTTTTTTTTTCTGCTGAATTATTTTCCTAATGTTGTCGATTTTGTTGATAAAAAAATTGGATAGTTCATTGCAGAAATCCTGTGTTTCGTTTGCTGAAGACTCCAAATAGGTGAGATTCATGGTCTGAGACACTAGTTTGAAGAGTTCGCGGGGATTTTGCGATGGTGTTAGCGAAATGTTTTTTTTTGCTTTGAAGATTGCTTTATGATATTTCCTGGTGAGTGCTTTGTAGGTTGTGTAGTTCTCCTTTGTTGAGTTTCTTCTCCAGGCTCCTTCTGCTCTTCTGCGTTCTTGTTTCAGTAAAGTAAGAGCGTCATTGAACCAGCCTGCGTTGTTTTTGCGGATGAGTGCTCTGCGTCTTGGAGCAACTGTGTCTGCTGTCTGTAGCAAAGCTTTGTTCAGGGAGTTGAGTGTTTCTTCCGTTGAGTGGTTTTGGTTTAGCATTTCCATTTTGTTCAATAGTGTGGTTTTGAAAAGAGTATAGTTTCTTCTGTGATCTTGTCCAGTGTGTTGTTATTGATTGTATTGGTTTTTGGAGGGTGGTGTTGGTCGGTATAGTAAATTTGATGGCATAGTGGTCTGTCCATGGTAGAGGCAGGTTGTCCAGTGTGTTGATGTCCATATTTTGTTTGAAGATTAGGTCGAGAGTGTGACCTGATACATGTGTAGGAGTATTTATCAGTTGTTGCAAGCCGAGTTTTTCTAGTTGGTCGATGCAGGCGATGGGGTCTTCGGAGGAGTTGGCCCAGAGGTTGAAGTCTCTAAGTAGCAGGAGATTTTTTGTTTTCATGGTGTATGTCGAGAAAAATTTATTGAAAAGTGTGAGGAGTTGTGTCTTTGGTCCCGGTGGTCTGTAGCAAAGCATTATGTGGACGGTATCCTGGGGTGTAGTTTGAAGTTGCAAAGTGAGCATTTCCATGAAAGGCAATGAGTTCTGTAGAGTTGGTTTGATGAACGTAAGGTGGTCTTTGTAGATTATTGCTAGGCCTCCTCCTCTTTGTCCTGTTCTATGCTCGGTTAGGATACGGTAGTTCTCCGGCACTAGTTCTGCTAGGATGGTATTGCAGTCGGGTGTTAGCCAGCTTTCCGTGATGAAGAGGCAGTCTATGTTGTGTTGAGTGATGAAATCATGAATTTCCTGTCTGTGTTTGACTGAAGATCTGGTGTTGATTAGGGCACTTGATAGGTGTTGTAGTTGTCGTGGTGCTATACTGTTTTTTTCTGTTGATAGTCGACTGATTCTTAGGATTCGTTCTTTTTGTAGTTTTTTTTGGATGCCCACCACTGTAGCCTCTACTAACTGTGCCCACCATTGTAGCCTCTGCTCCCCTGTGCAGAGGATAACCCCAGGGGAAGAGAGCATGGAGGAAGAGTAAAGCAGCGGGATTACAGAGCAGATAGCCCGCTGTTACAGCTGAGTTTACATTACAATTGCCTCCGCTCGTGGTTGCACACAGCCCCGCCTCCTGACCCCGTGCCTGTGATAGACAGAACACGTCCCAGCATTGGACTGGCATTCTGTCTATCTGATACAGGCGCTGGGTCAGGAGGCGGGGCTGTGTGTAACCACGAGCGGACCGGAGGCAATTGTAATGTAAACTCAGCTGTAACAGCCGACTATCCGCTCTGTAATCCCGCAGCTTTTCTTTTCCTCTATGCTCTCTTCCCCGGGGCGATCAATGGGAGAACGGCTCCCGATCAACCCCGCATGCCGGTGGTACCCGCGCTCCCCCCCCCCCCGCCCACGCTCCCAGGCAGCCCAGCTCCTCGCCAGAAACAATTTTCCACTCGCAAAATGTGAGTAGGCGAGTGGAAATTTTGAAGGCTGCTTTATAAGCAGTTACAGCAAACATTTTTTTCCATTTAGGATGGTTTGTCTCATCCCTGTAACAGATACATCTCCAGGGCAGCTTCTTTAGAAAAACAACAGACTTGATAATCTGCAATATAATAAATGTTTGCTTTTGGGTTTAAAAATGCTTTAACTAATAAAACTTTTTTACATAAGTAAAAATGTAATCTTACCACTAAATTATTGCATTTGTTATTAAGAAAAATCATTATAAAGGAAAACCAGTGGTGAAAATCTCTTGTGGGCTTAACTAATCATTTTTTTTTTCTTATTAATTCTTCATGGTCTGCATAACCGGGGGCTTGGTATGGGAGTACATACACCATATTGCCAAAAGTATTGGGACGCCTGCCTTTACACGCACATGAACTTTAATGACATCCCAGTCTTAGTCCGTAGGGTTCAATATTGAGTTTGCCCACCTAGCTATAACAGCTTCAACTCTTCTGGGAAGGCTGTACACAAGGTTTAGGAGTGTGTCTATGGGAATGATTGACCAATCTTTTAGAAGGCCTGGTTCGCAGTCTCCGCTCTAATTTATCCCAAAGGTGTTCTATCAGGTTGAGGTCAGGACTCTGTGCAGGCCAGTCAAGTTCCTTCATCCCAAACTCGCTCATCCATGTCTTTATGAACCTTGCTTTGTGTACCGCTGCATCATGCTGAAACAGGAAGGGGCCATCCCCAAACTGTTCCCAGAAAGTTGAGAGCATGAAATTGTCTTGGTATGCTAACGCCTTAAGAGTTCCCTTCACTGGAACTAGGGGGCCAAGCCCAACCCCTTAAAAACAACCCCACACCATAATCTCCCCTCCACCAAATGATGTGGAGGAATGGGCAAATACTTTTGGCAACATAGTGTGGATGAGCGAGTTTGGGGTAGAGGAACTTGACTGGCCTGCACAGAGTCCGGACCTCAACCCGATAGGGTTAAATTAAAGCGGAAACTGCAAGCCAGGCCTTCTCGTCCAACATCAGTGTCTGACGAATGAGCTTCCGGAAGAAAGGTAAAAACATTCCCATAGACACACTCCTAACCCTTGTGGACAGCCTTCCCAGAAGAGTTGAAGTTGTTATAGCTGCAAAGGGTGGGCCAACTCAATATTGAACCCTACAGACGAAGACTGGGATGCCATTAAAGTTCATGTGCGTGTAAAGGCAGGTGTCCCAATACTTTTGGTAATAGAGTGTAGTTTGGCTATATACATTCTGGGGATAAAAGCTTCCTGTGCTATTATAAAAGCATGAGAAACTGTCAGAAGTAGCACATGCCACATTAAAGCAGAGTTCCACCCAAAAGTGGAACTTCCGCTTTAAGCACTCCTTACATGCCACATTTGGCATGTAATTTTTTTTGGGGGGGGGAGTGGAGGCTTCGTTAGGAGTGGGACTTTCTGTCCCACTTCCTCCTTCCGCCCAGGGGCCACCTAGGCAACTCCTCCTCGCCTTAGGCGGCCCCTCCCTCTAGGCGATCTCCTGGGACACGTGACAGGTCCCAGGAGATCGCCTGTCCACTCCAGGATCGCAGCGCGACTCGCGCATGCGCCGTGTGTGCCCGGCCGTGAAGCCGAAAGCTGTCACGGCCGGGTGCCCAGAGTGGCAATGGAGGCGCCGGCGGAGAGGAGGGATGCTCCGTTCGGCCGCATCGCTGGACCGTGGAACAGGTAAGTGTCTGTTTATTAAAAATCAGCAGCTACACTACACTGCTCCTGTTTCTTTTTAACACTGAAATTGAAACTAGCGCAGGTCTGCACCCGAAGGTATACGTTTGTTTTCCATATAGAAAAGTGACGCAGATTCTCACCATGTGCGACCTTGTCATGTGGGATATGAGCTGTTAGCAGACTACTCCCTTTCCTCTCTCTCTCTACCCGTGCAGTGATCACACAACATGAACAGAGGTTGCACACAGTTAACACCTCCCTCCACTCTGAGCTGAGCTGGGGACTGGGATGGCTGTGAGATTAGAGTATGCAGCTCCAACTCTTCCATTTTTTTTGTCCTGTGTGCTGTGCCTGTCAGTCACAGAACTGGGACCTGATCTCTCCGAAATAACGAAGGAGCCTGTACCCTTTTTGGTAGTTAGGAGCAACATCTTCTCCATGTTCCACATTTAGAAGAGTTGAGCTTGAACAACTCTTCATTATTTCCAACCATGGTTGAGAGGTAGATAATCCTTAGATTGCAGCTGTGGAACTCAGATGTAGCCTGCTTGTATACAATGATGTCATCATTCCTTTACGAATTGGCTGAACTTATTTATTTTTTGAAAAGTGGAAGTAAACCCTCCTATCGTTTTCAGCCAAGGAAGCTGCCATCTTGGCCTCTGTTTAATCTTCAACTGCCATGGTGCTGCACATTTAATGGTTTTTCAGTTTGGTTGGGAGCATGCCGGTGTTCTGTCGAGAAGTGCCTGGCTATCAAATAGTGTCCGGGTGGAACTGCGCATGCGCCGCTCGGAGCCGCAGAACAGCTGAGTTTACGATCAGCTGTTGTCTCACGTGGCCGAGGCACGTTCATGTAGGTGAGGGGCGGATATTTACAAGAAGGGGTCGGATTTTTCAATGATCGGCAGTGCTGGGGGGCGGAATTTTTATCGATGGCCAAAGAAATCTGCAAAATAAATCTTTATCTGCTATTAATTTTGAACGCTTGCGGGGCGTGTTTAGTCAATTAAAGGGCAGCTTTTTCTAAATTAGATAAAAATGTCTTTAGCAGATTTGTTTGGCCATCGATAAAAATTCCGCCCCCAGTACTGCCCATCATTGAAATATCCGCCCCCTTCATGTAAATATCCGCCCTTCACCTACATGAACGTGCCTCGGCAACGCGAGACAACAGCTAATCGTAAACTCAGCTGTTCTGAGGCTCCGTTCTGCGCATGCGCGGCTCATGCGCAGTTCCGGCTGGGCATTTTTCGATAGGGGGCATTTCTCGATAGTAGGCTGTAAGCAATTTGAAGAAAAAAAGAAGGAATAATTAAAGCCATTTGGGAATGGAGGAATGACGTCCTTGTATCTAGGCAGACTTCTAACGGGAAAAAATATATATTTTTTAACAGAACTTTACAGCTGCTATAATTTTCACAATTCGGAAGAAAAAAGGCTCCTGCATATTTTTGACTCATAACTTTGACAAGACATTTTTGTTTCCTTGGGTTGTGGACATCAAACTAGCACTGGAGTTTCAAGAAATAAAGACTTGCCTTCAGTAACAGGGGACTGATTTGTAACAGTCAGAATGCTGGTACACTTGGAGCTCATAAACAAAAAAGAAATATCAGTTGCACATAGCCTGGCATTCTGGAAGCTCTTACGTGATTTTCAACCTAGCTAAATTCTCCTTTAAAGTAAAAAAACAAAAAAAGGTTTCTTAATATAGTGTATTCAGGTTTAATATATTAAGAACACTGTGCTAAAGATTACCACAATGAAGGTCTTTTCTTGCATTAGAACTCATATTTCATTAAAATGAAGAAGAATAATACAACTAGCATACTGTAACTCCATCTATATATTTATCTTGTATTATCAGTGACAGCATTTTTTTTTCGAAAATAATGCTTTCTTAATCTGATGGGCTTTATGTAATAACTCAAAACCAGTACAAAATTAAAATGATTAATCCAGTTTGAAAGACAAATTACTATAGTAGAAGTGAGCTCATGATTTATTGAATTGAATTTTGCTATCACCCTTCGTGTTGCTTCTGCTGGCTGCTTGGCACATACAGCTTGACTCGATGTGACAGAAGGGTGGGTGCTGAAAGGTCTATTAGTCTTTGCTCAAGCTTGGGACCTGCTGTAATCATCTTCCCAGCTCAACAGAGGAACAGATGTGGTCAGGCCATGTTATAAAAGGGCACTTTGGGGTGTACCAAGAGGCTCGGCACTAATAAAGATTGAATTGCGACTATAACAAACCTAATATCTTAGTCCCCGTGTTCTATATAGAAAGCCAAGATAGTAAACAAGTGCAATTATAACTTCAAAATCAACCCATACCAGTTTTCTGGCTTTCTAGCATCTGCATTAACAAAGTCTATTAAATGTGGTACTTTCAATGTGAAGAAATCTCTCTGTGGCCAAAGCAGTGTATTTCAATTCTGGAGCTTCTTCGACTCTTCAGACTTCAATGCTTTGCATTGGTTAAGCAAGGAACAAGTCTAGCCATAGGGAATACGTCAAGCCAGTCCAAGTCTTTAGTTCTGTGCATGTGCCATGTGGACAATGTCACTCTTTATGGAAGGAGCTATCTTCAGCCCAGTGCGTGTGATGAATTCTGAAGATTGGTAGAAACTTTGGAGTTGGGTAGTCCTGACAATACTTAGAGTTTTTGCAATGAAGGCACTATCAATACAGGCACTCCCCGAGTTACAAACATCCGACTTACATACGACTCATACTTAAGAATGGAGCCAGCGCAACGTCACGCTGGTTCTGGAAACCGCCAGGCGACCATCTTGCTGCTCACTCTATGCTATCCAAAACTGGCTGGAGTTGTACTTAAAAAATGTACCTGCTCCAACTTTTTTTTTTCTAATTTCTTTTTTATTAATATTTTGCATTGTACAGAAAACACAAAAAGAAAGTAAAACAAAACCATGCCACGCAGGGCGGGAGTCATAAAAAAGACAAGTAAAAATAAAGAAACTCCCACAACATTCCCCCCCCCCAGTCCAGGTTCACCACCCTGTGGACAAATCCACCTTCCCGGATGCAATGCCCCTAAAACAAAAGGGGCAGGTATACCAACATCATAGTATAGGCAATAATATAATGATTTTTAAAGTTCTCAGAGTAATATGGCCATCAATCATCCCTACATACTGCGATCTAAGCAGCAGTCTCTAAATAATCCCAATGTTATTACAAGAATTACAGAGCCATATACACCCATATCCATCACCACACAGACAATCTCCTCCCTATTAGTGCAATCCATATAATCATTAGGCTACAGAAAGATCGCTGTCCAACCAAATCTTCAAAACTTTGTCAAATTTCTTTGGACACCCTCTGCTCAGGTATGTTGCTTTATAGAACAGAATCACCCTATTCACAAGCCCTTTCCAGTATGACAGTGAGGGCGTCATGGGTTTCTTCCAGTAGAGGATCAGTGCCTTGCGCGCATAAAAGCATAATAAGCTAAGCAATGTACACTGGGCCCTAGTAGGTGCCAAGCCTTCCACCAAGCCAAGCAAGCATGTTGCCACCGTCAAGGGCACAGATGCAATCTCCGTTACAATAATGAAAAATAATGAACTTGTTTTGCTGCAGATATTCACACAGGATGATTCTGCAGGAACGCTTCATCCACAATGGGAAAGTCTCCAGAGACGTTGATTGAACACCTGGCCAGAACTGGGAGTAGACACACTCTTGGCAGATCAGAGTGGATGTTCCTCAGTAAGTAGGATAAAATCCAAAAGAGAAAGAAAAACTTTCCATAGTGTAGCGTTCATCCATAAAAAAGGGGTTTATTTTCACAAAGTATGCGATACAGAACCTCAAAGTAACAAGTCCTGAGATATTAAAATGCTGGTTAAAAAACTCCTTGCAAGGAATAAAAAGCTCCGTATTCTGTCAATCAAACGACCGTTCGCACGTGCGCAATGCGTGCACGTGTCGCCCTACGTCGTTTCGTCAAATCTGACGTCATCAGGTGCCCCATCACCCCCTTGTTCAGTAAGTTGAGCAGCAGGGGCTCACATAGGAGGCGTTGTTCCATGGTCATTGCTTTAATTTTTGCCCCAAACTAGGCCGACATAGGCCTCTTCTGTGGTTGTTGGCTCCTGGAGGGTGGCATGTGCCTCTCTTATCAGGGCCATTGCTGCCTGGCTGGTGCTCCTCTCCCTCCTGGTTCTTCTTGTAAGGTGGATGGAAGGCACCTGCGATCTGGTCCTGCTACTTGGCCCAGGCACCTCATGTGTGCCACTGGGCCCTGACTCCTCCTGGCTCACAATGGGCACTGCCTCCTCCTGGCTCACAGTGGGCCCTGCCTCCTCCTGGCTCACAGTGGGCCCTGCCTCCTCCTGCCTGACACTTTCCTGACTCTCATCCTGGTTGATGTCATCCTGTGTATGAAAAAGGGACATAGTTTGAGTTTTTAGTTCATCAATCACACACAATTTTCAGCTTATGACTGTTGCAAATTGAATGTAAATCAATAGAAAAGACTATCATTATGACCCCAGCAGTTTATATTCTTCCCCCCAACTTTTTGGGCCACTACTGTCTATTGATATTTAAAACAATTTTTGATCAAATATTTTTGTTTTCTTTCCATATTAACATCTTTTTTGCTGCATTAATTTTATCACAATAAATGTT
The DNA here is from genome assembly GCA_029206835.1 of Rana muscosa. Lineage (NCBI taxonomy): Eukaryota > Metazoa > Chordata > Amphibia > Anura > Ranidae > Rana > Rana muscosa. The sequence goes on from CM055117.1 coordinate 1,029,442,093, forward strand.
TATAAAATACTATACCTGGCTCCAGATGTCCAAATCCGGTTCTTCCAGGATGGCATCCTCCTCTTGCTTCAGAGAAGGCTCAGGTTGGCTGCAGGGAAGGCTGGAGGGAAGACTGGACAGTGATGGCCTTGCCTCAAGGTGGTCGTTCAGAAAGGACATCCTGCTGTAGTACCACAATTTCGGGACATATACATCTTTTGCTGCTGCTCCTGACCTCTGAGAAGCCAGGACCCTAAAGCGCTCAGTCCTGTATGTGCCTCTCAAGCTCCCAATTTTACTATCCACCTGTTGTGTGGTTGCTGTGGGTATCCTGGTATGCACAAATGGGAACAGCGCTGCTGCCCTTACTCTTTTACGATGAATGGGGTTTTTGGTCTCCCACAGAGCGGGAAGCTCCCTTACCCGATCAATAAATACCCCAAGGAAGTCTTTGTCCAAAAATGCATTCATTTTGTCTGCAAGACAAAACACAAGTCAAAATTAGTAATGTCAGTCAGTCTAAACTCAAGTAAATCTTTATCCCCATATATATCCTCAAACAATCTCTATGCAGTATAGGCCACCGATTTCACAAAGTATAAAAATCATACCTTCGGTCTGACATTCGTCACTTTTCCTCCTCTCTTCGCACACAGAACGTAGCAACGTCACATGTGTGTTTGCTTTATATACACTACGCATGCGTGAAACTCCGTACACGTCGCTGGCCCATGACGTTCACATTATCGACTTTTCCCCGCCCCTTCTCTTTCGGCGCGCAGACGATATGGCGGAGTCACAGCAGGTGTCTGATAATTCATCTAATAAAGACGAGACAAGCCCAGAGCGTGAAACGTCACGATCAAGGAGGAGATTCAAGGCATCTAATATGTCCTTCGCGGAGATGGTGGACATATTGAGAAAGTTGGATTATGATGGAAAGCATGGGCCGTATACCCACCCTAATCTAAGGAAGGCCAAAATCATGAAGAAAGTAGTGAAAAGTCTGAAGAAGAATTTCGGGGTACGACGATCAAAGGAGCAGCTTAGAAAGAGGTGGTCTGACCTGAAACTGAGGGAGCCGGAGCAGTTAAGGAGTATTAAGAGAATGCTAGAAAAAAGTAAGTACTTCTCCTCTGTTCCTATTATTGTATTTCAGAACTTGCACGTTGCTCCATGTTGTTGCTTTTTACTATTGGACCTTAGAAAATGACATCTCGCCAAATTTAGTGGGCCCAGTAATCGGTCGTTACAGACACATTTTTCACCCACTACATACAATGTTTTTAGAAGAAACAGGGTTAAAATAATTTAGACATGCCTGTTTTTATTCCATAAATGTTATTACATTGTTGTCTAGATGATGTGTTTGGAACTAGAATGAAATGCAAACTTGAATCAGTGAAAAGGAGAGGACACTCAGCAGCTGTTTACACATCTGCACTCTGGAGCACTATAGTGTGGGCCACCAGAACAACCCTTTTAGGGTGCCCCACACAGGTGCTTCAGTGTATTCTTGGGGTGTCTCCATGTGTAAAACTTGTCCCAAAAAGGTGAATAGTCAAGATTTGTTTATTTTTAAATAATGTCTTCAGCTTGTAACTCTGCTCAAACAGACACTTCCAAGCAATGTATCATGTTCCTATTATTTCCATAAAATATCTGTGTGCTAATTATACCTTTTGTTTTATTCTCATAGGGGAGAGAAGACTGGGAGGACACCACTCCAGGGAGCACAGGAACCCCACACCACAGAGAGAACCCCAACCTCACCATGAACCCTAACCTGAGGATGTGGAGGAAGGAGAAGTGGAGGAAGGAGAAGTGGATGACGTGGTGGAAATTGGCACCACAACAGGTTAGTGTCTGTCACCACAGCTTCAGGTAAGAGATGTAGGCCTGCAGAGTTATAATACCTTTTTTTTATTTTTTTTTATTTTAGGGGATGAACATGTTGTTGAGGAAGAAAGTCCTTGTTTCTCAAGTGATAGTGCCCAAAGAATCATCCAGCAAGTGATGGAGCGTAGTAGTGAACTGGACATAATGAAGAAAGGGATGAATGTTATGGAGAAAACATTTAAGGACATTATTGATGTTTTGGGGCGAATTGAATGAAGCAAAAACCCCCCTTTTTCTATGTTTTATTCTAAAATTTTGCACTTTTACAATCAAGCCAAAATTTGAAGATGCACACAGTGTGCCAACATGTGCTATCTGCCATCAGGGGATATCCATGTACGGGTTTTGTGGGTGCAACCCCTTCCTCACATCTCAAGTAGGTGAAAGGAAGAAGGGGTTGCACCCCCAAAACACGTCAATTGATCACCCATGATGGCAGATAGCACATGTTGACAATAGGGATCAGGAGGGAAATGCCCCTTTTTAAAAACCCAAAAATTGTGTGCATCTTCAAATTTTGGCTTGTTCAGGGGTGACAACACCCCATATTATGAAGGGCAGATAGAGAAATGTTTCCTAAAATAGAAGGTCTGATATTGCCTAGAGGTTTACAATGTTGTATTTTGTTGTATGGTAATGAGAGTTTTGTATTTTATTACAAAAAAAAAATGGCCTGTTTATGGCCACCAAAAAAAATGATAATCTTTTATTACACCAAAAATGTTATATTTACCATGTGTGAATGTGCACAGAGTAAAATTTTTGAACAACAACAAAGTGTAGCTTCTTTATCAAATCCTCTATAACCTTTTTTGTGTAAATTTTTGGTGTTACCAGTGAAATGGTTGGTATTTACTGAAGGGAATTACACTTGGCACTACAAGTGCACTAGGAAAAATTAGGAGACAGCTAAAAGAAACACAAGCAATACATCCAAAAATCAGATTAAACCAGATATTTATTTTTTGTTGGTAAAAAAACTTTTATGCATTGCCTGGCATAGGAATTGCCCCCCTGCCCGTGAAATACTCTACATATTTCTGCCGAACCTCATGGGTGTTTTGGGGGGGCAAGCCAGGACGGCCAGATTCAAGGCCCGGCAAAAGATTGTCCCCCGAAAGTCCAGCCTCAGGCCCAATTGAGGCCATATAATTTGGGTATTTTTTGCGCGAAAAATTATGCAGCACGCAGCAACAGAATAATATGTAGTTCATTTTGTACTCCGCCAAGTTGATTGATGTCATGAAAAGGCGGAACCGGCTGGCCATTATCCCGAAGGTATTCTCCACAACTCTTCGGGCCCTGGCCAGCCGGTAGTTTAATACTAGAGCTGCACGATTCTGGCTAAAATGAGAATCACAATTTTCTTATCGTCCATGGACCGACGCAGCTCTCATACTGATTACATGTGGGTATATGTCCCTGCTCGCAGGAGAAGACCTAGGCAGAATGTTAGAGGTTAAAACATTCTAGAACAAGCCAGAGCTGAACAGCCCCGCCCAGGGGGGCGGTCCCTCCGGACATTACCCTTCCACCTGCAGCTAATCAGCCTCAGTTTTTTTTCTGCCTAGCAGAAGGAGAAGACGTGGCTCTCAGGAGCCAGTCTCCTGGAAGATTTTACTTTTGATTTTTATTCCTTTGGGAATTTTATTATTTTATTTTTGAGACCTTCAATCAACTGTCGGCTGGGCAACAGGTTGGGTACACTAGTATCCTCGTAGTCTTCCCTGTCTGACCATCGAGCGTGCTGATCCTCGCCTTGCGTGCGTGAGACTCAGTTCACGACATACCCCATGGCTCCAGGGGTGGCCGGGTTGCTTTCATGCTCCCGCGGTCCTCTCAAGATTGAACAGTACCTGACTGACTGTATCTCTCGCGGTGGACCGGGCCGACAGCTACGCAGTACGACTCTGTGATAGGTCTGTCTGAAACAAGCCAGTGGGTCCCTGAAAGGGACGGGTAAGTAGTCTCTCCTACTGCAGGTGAGTACATGCTGGCTGTGTTTCTGTGTGTGTGGGGGTTTCTCCCTGTCTCCCCCCTGTTATGCTGCTCTCTGCACCCTGCACCCTGTACTGGTGCTGTGCTGTGGGGTGCTTGGGGGTCACTCTGGCCTGGTTGGGCGCTCATGTCTGCAGTTTTTTCTGGTGTGTGAGGTGATTATTGCGTGCGCCATTGGTGCTGTTTGAGGTGGTTATTGCGTGCGCCATTGGCGTGCATTAGAGCTTTGAATTTTGCGCTCGGCGGCCATCTTGGCATTCAGTGGCGCAGTTATAGCTGCGGCCGGCGGCCATTTTCTTGTGGCCGCCGCGCATTTATTTCTGGCGGCCGCGCGAATCCCCTCACAATCTCCTCACAGACTGAGCTGTCCTTAAGGGTTGGTGGGTCCTCCCGGGTATCCCCTCCTCAGCGTAGCCAGTGGGTGGACTGTATATTCACTGTATAGTGTATAAGGTCTCAGAGGATGGCGTTTATGGAGTCTGATACACCTGCTCTCCACATTGCCTGGGGCAACTGGCAGTGCTGCACAGTTAAACATGTTCATATGTTTCCTGCACCTGCGGTCCTTATGGACCAGTTGTCAGCAGTCCTGGAATCATTCCTGTCAGAATGGAAGCGGTGTGCGAGCAAAAGGACCTATAAGCCCCCTCCCCCCACAAAAATCTTTAGTGAAGGAGTGTTCTGAGTCAGATATGGGCCTAGCTATTGGGCTCAGGACCCTAGATCTGAATATTTAATGTTTATGAACAGGACATTCCCTTGTGAGGAAGACTCCAGTTCTGTGTCAGTAAATGACAGGGCGCTTGTAAGTGATCTCATTGATGATGTGAGAAATACTCTCAGGCTGAAATTGCTGTGACAAGCTTTTCTTTTACACAGTTTCCTCACTGTTTTCCTCACACGCTGCCTCAAGAGCAGCATGGATGAGGGAGGACTTTATTCATTTATGTCTCTAATCCCTGTGAGCCTTGTGTGTGATACCTGAGGTAACATTTCCCGCCATTTCCTGGGGAATGATTTGAGCTCTGACAGACACACGGTCTGAGGATCAGAGGTTACCTGTTAGCTGCATGCTGCTTCAGCAGCACAGTCAAGCAGGTTGGAATGATACAGAGAAGATTATGCGCCTCTGCGCCATAATTTAAACTCATCCTATACCTCTACACTGAGTACATTCACAGTGTATGTATGTGTTATTGGTCTCTGTGTCTGCGTGGCTGTCCCCACGTTCCAATGCTGTGTTTCAGTGCCATACATGATATAAACGTACAAAATATGTTTATGCACGACTCCAGATACATTCACAGTATATGTATGTATCATACTCTCTGGGCTGGCGGGGGCTCCGGTGTCCTCCCGCACTCTCATGGTATGTGCGCTTCGGCTCTCTGCACAGTATAGACATGTTCAATATGTTTATTGCACATATTATACATGTTTACAGTATGGGTATACTGTTTGCGTGGGGTTCCTCCGGGTACTCCGGTTTCCCCCCACGCTCCAATGGAAATGCACAGCATAAACATGTGCAATATTATGTTGATTCACATGCTATCATTCCTACACGGTATCTGTGTGCTGTCTGCGTGGAGTTCTTCCGAGTGGGCGCTTCGGCGCTATGCACAGTCTAAATTTGTGCGATTGGACCTACCCGGTATGTCTTTGCAGTCTGCATGGGTTTACGTCCACGCTACATGACATGCATGCCTTTGGTGCAATACACGATGTAAACATACACATTATGTTTATACACTAAATACATTCACAGTAGTTGTAGGTATTGCATTCTCTGAGTATGCGTGGGGTACTTCGGTTCCTCCCACGCGCCAACGGTGTGCGCGCCTTCGGTGCTATGCACACATGAGCTTGTGCAAAAGGTTTAGCACACACACTATAATACCTACACGGTATGCGTATGCAGTCTGCGTGGGCTTCTGCCCATGCTACATGACATGCATGCCTTTGGTGCAATACACGGTGTAAACATACACATTATGTCTATACACTACACTAAATACATTTACAGTAGCTGTAGGTATTGCATTCTCTGAGTATGCGTGGGGTACTTCGGTTCCTCCCACGCGCCAACAGTGTGCGCGCCTTGGGTGCTATGCACACATGGGCTTGTGCAAAATGTTTAGCACACATACTATAATACCATACACGGTATGCGTATGCAGTCTGCAAGGGTTTCATCCGGGTGCTCAGGTTTCTCCCCTGCGTTCCAATGGTGTGCGCATTCTCAGCGCTATGCACAGTATAAACATGTGCAATTTGTTTATTCGCAGGCTAACATACCTACACGGTTGTGTACACAATCTGCGTGGCTGGTTTACGTCCAGGCCCCGATGATGTGCACGCCTTCGTCGCTGGCACAGTATATACGCGTTTAATAGGTTTATCCACAAATACTAAACTACATACGCCGTATGTGGTGGTATTATGCTCTTTGTGGCTGGGTGGGTTTCCTCCCCCACACTCCATTTGTGCGTTTGACGCAATACATAGTATAAACTATGTGTTTGCACAATCAGCACCTATCCATGGGTAGCTGCTGGATGGAGCATTGTCACAAGGATCCCTGGTTTCAGAGGTATCACTTTCCACCTGCTTTCAGTGGTGATCAGAAGCGCTGGCTTGGACTGTGTTCGCCAGGCTGGGGTTGGCGTTGCGCCCGTTAGTGGCTGCGTCTCTGGCATTTTTTGTAGCTCAATGACTGGGCAAAAGCCTCTGCTTCATCCATCAGTCGTCTAGCAGGTGCACTACAACTGCTTTAGCCTTTAGGGTCTCTGTGCCTGGGGTGGGTTTGCGCCACCTGTGGAGGCTGAGGTACTAGTCCTCTGACCGAGTTTATAGGGAAGTTCCGTCAAGTTGCCTTTATTGGCCAACATTTGAGGCACCCTGTACACTGGGGCCTCCCTTCTCCGATACATTGCGGAGTCTCTTTGGGATTTTCATACGTCTCGCTGCAAGACGGTCCTGTCGGCTGTGTGCATTGCAGGCGAAGGGTCCTTGCATCCGGAGGTGTTTCCACCTTCTTTACCGGAGGTGGGGCACCGGAAGTGGACCTTGTGGCCTCTCGACTCACTCGCAAGGTGGCAAGATCGTGGTCAGGTCCAGGGACCCCTGGGCGGATGCGTTAGACGCGTTGGAAGCCCGTGGGGGCAGTATCGCCTGATATATGCTTACCCTCTGCTACTGTTGTTGCCTCGCCGGCTTCGCAGAGCATACTTCATCCTGCTTTACAGTCCTTGGCTTTAATGGCATGGCTGTTTAAAGCCAGGTGCTAAAGGACCGAGTTCTCTCGTATTCGGTCATCTCTTCTATGTTGTTGAGACGGGAATCTTCCTCCAGAAAGATATCTCACCGTACCTGGAAGGCTTACATCGCTATGTGCGAGGAACTTGAGTGGCATCCTCGGATGTTTTCCGTTCCCAGGATTTTGCTGTTCTTACAGCGTGGTGTGACCCAAAAGCTGGCCTTGCATTTTTTTTTTTTTTTTTTTTTTTTTTTTTTTGAGGGTCGGATTTTGGCCCGGACTGTTTTTTTCAACGACCGCTGCCGGGCCATTCCTTGATTAGCACCTTTTGGGCAGGGGGTTTGCCATGTGGTCCCCCCTGTCAAGCCTCCTCTCCCTACTTGGGATCTGATTTTGATGCATCTCGGTTCTCCAAGAACATCCCTTTGAGAATATCAGAGAGATTCCTCTCTTGACCTTGTCCCGGAAGTTGGCCTTATTGGCCATTGCTTCGGTTAGACGGGTGTCTGAGTTGGCAGCCTTGTCTGGCAAGTCGCCTTACTTGGTCCTCCATAAGGATATGTTGGTGTTGCGCCCACGACTATCCTTCTTTTCTAAGGATGGTCTTGGCCTTTGACCTTAAGAAGGACATTGTTCTTCCGTTCTTGTGTCCTCACCCATCGCATCCCTGAGAGTTTGCGCTTCATACATTAAGATGGGTACAAGCCTTACGAGTGTACCTGTCTGCTACTGTTTCCATTTCGGAAATCTGTGTCTGGTCCAAAACAGGGCCGAGCGGTGTCGTCTGCCACCGTCTTTAGGTGGATCAGTCAGACCGTCATACAGGCCTATGCCCTTAAGGGGCGGGCGCCTCACTTTCCGGTTGCGGCGCATTCCACCAAGGCAATTGGTGCTTCCCGGGCCTTCCGACATCAAGCGTCGGTTGCACAAGTGTGCAAGGCGACGACCTGGTCGTCCCTTCATACCTTTTCAAAGTTCTACAAGGTTGATGTGGCTGCATCTTCGGATGCTTCCTTTGGCCACAAAGTGTTGCAGGCCGCTGTCTAATGTTGCAACTCCTCCGTTGAGGGGCTCTGCTGGTTTGGAGTGAAGTTTTGGTTGTTCCTTACTTTTTTTGCTCCCACCCTTTTCTTATACTGCTTTGGGACGTCCCACATGTAATCAGTATGAGAGCTGCGTCGGTCCATGGACGATAAGAGAAAATAGGATTTTTGTACTCACCGTAAAATCCGTTTCTCTGACGTCCATGGACCGACGCAGCACCCACCCTTCCTTTTAAGTTTGTACTGCTTTGTTACGAACTGAGGCTGATTAGCTGCAGGTGGAAGGGTAATGTCCGGAGGGACCGCCCCCTGGGCGGGGCTGTTCAGCTCTGGCTTGTTCTAGAATGTTTTAACCTCTAACATTCTGCCTAGGTCTTCTCCTGCGAGCAGGGACATATACCCACATGTAATCAGTATGAGAGCTGCGTCGGTCCATGGACGTCAGAGAAACGGATTTTACGGTGAGTACAAAAATCCTATTTTTTTTGCTTAGAAGATAGATCACGATTCCCGCGGCGTAACATCATCTTTCACATTAAAACAAAAAAATTGAGCTAACTTTACAGTTTCTTTTTTTTTTTTTTATTCATTGAAGTGTATTTTTTCCCGCTCGGCAAATATAGTGTGACATAAAATATTGCAGCAATTGCCATTTTATTCCCTAGGGTCTCTGCTAAAATATATATAATGTTTGGGGGTTCCACGTAATTTTCTAGCAAAAAAAATATTGATTTTAACTTAAACAAGTGTCAGAAAAAGATTTAGACTTTAAGTGGTTAAACTTCCTGCATTTACACACAGACGTTTGATCTAAGAAGGAAGTTAGTTACAATGTTTCATGTTGTTACAAACTTAGCAGACTGCCCGGACTTTTTCTTTACACACACACAGAAGTTTATCCCTTTGAACTAAGAATGAAGCATTAGTTACAATGTTTCCTGTTAAAAACTTGGCAGACTGCCTGGATATTTTCTTTTAACAGCCGAAAAGTTTCTCCACTTGTTATATATACGGCTACAATTACGTCCACTTGTTATATGAAAGAAATCGGCAAACTCTGCATTGGAGATCTCAGGGGGGGTTGAATCGAGATCACGATTTTTTAACGATTAGTTGTGCAGCTCTATTTAATGCCCTCCTCCCTCAGGGTCCTCTGGGGAAATGGCCTCATGAGATGCGGTCCCAGTCCAAAGGCTTCATCAGCCAAAAAAAACAAAGGGGAGTCCCTCAACATTCCATGCATCCAGTGGCAATGCAAGGTCGTCACTCTGTAGACGAAGAGCAAACTCCATCTGGCTGAAGGCTCCCCCATTGGACATCCGGCCATTCTTCCCCACATCCACATAGAGGAACTTATACTGTGCTGACACTACCGCCATCAGCACGATGCTATGAAACCCCTTGTAGTTATAGAAATAGGAGCCAGACCGGGTTGGTGGCACGATGCGGACATGCTTCCCATCTATTGCCCCTCTGCAGTTGGGGAAGTCCCACCGCATGGCAAAATGGGATGCCACAGTCTGCCATTCCTGTGGCGTGGAAGGAAGCTGAGGAGTCAAACAAGATAAAAAAATATTAGTACTTTTGAACATAACATTGCTAGTAGATTACACAAAAATACATTCTTAGCCAACATCATTAGAACTTTTATTTTAATGAGTTTTTAAATACTAAAATAGAAGGCCCAGTTATCAGATTCATCACCCCCTCTGATGGCCCATTGTAAAAACATTTTGGGGGGTGGGGGGCTAGATGAGATGAGATGAAAAAAACAATTAAGTGAAAATATACATTTGGAAACATTTTAGGGGGTGTTTAGGGGGGAGGGTAAAGCACTACAATGGAGCTGACAAAATACATTGGGAAGTGACTAGGCTAGGGGTGTTTGGGCCCAGGATAGCATGCTGGAGAGGTTAGTGAAGGGAAATATGCATGTAGGCCAAAAAAGGGGCATTACAAGCTTACAGCATGCATGGGGACAAATGGGACATTCACAGCATATTACAATCATGGTAATTAGGGAAGGATGAAAGAAATACAATACATTAGCATACATGAATTACATTGAATGTGATGTTAAAGGAGAAAACTTACCTTAATATAGTCCTTCTGCAGGACTTGGATGATGGCAGAACAGGTGGTTGGGATAATGAGTCCCAGAGCCTTGGGGGAGATGCCTGTCGTGAACTTGAGGTCCTGCAAGCTTCTCCCAGTCGCCAGATATCGCAACGTGGCGATGAGCCTCTGCTCAGCAGTGATGGCTTCCCGCATAACGGTGTCCTGCCTGGTGATATAGGGGGATGCCAACAGATGCTGAAAAATGGGGTCAGACATCCTAAGAAAATTCCTGTAGTCATCAGGATTATTCTCCTGGATCTCCCGCAGCAGAGGCATATGACAGAATTGGTCCCGCTGGAGTAACCAATTCTTGGTCCATGAACTCCTCCTCATCCTGTTCATGGACTGGTCTTGGTCCAAGGCAAGCAGACCAACACCAAGCGTCCGCACAACACGAACTCTACGACGAGAACGTAACATGGCTAGGAAACGGTCATCTGATCAGAACGTACTAAACAGAACGCACTTAAGAACAGCAAGGCCTATGAAGAACGACCTGAAAATCAGAAACGAGCGGACAAGAACGCACTGTAAAACAGATACGACCTGACTACACGCCCTGAAAGACAAGATACGAACCCACAAGCACAAACTGAACCGCAGAAAACGAACTGAAAGCACGAAGACTGAAAAGCGCGAATCGTCCCCCCCCCCCAAACTTTTACAAACACGCTGTAACATGAGATCAGCAAAAGCAGCCCAAGGGGTGGCGCCATTGGAATCGAACTTCCATTTTATACTGCCATCGTACGTGTTGTACGTGACCGCGCTTTACAACAACGAGATTTGGAATTGACAGGGTGTATGCAAGGAAAGCTTGACAAGAATCTCGTCGAGAAAAACAACATTTTTTTTTACGACGAGTCGTGTGTACTAGGCTTTAGTCATGGAATCTGAGCAAAGCACATATCTCTCTCTCCAAAACTCTAAGGCCTTGTACACACGGCCGAGATTCTCGTTGAAAAAAACATGTCGTTTTTTTCGACGAGATTCTTGGACAAGAAACTTGTCCCGGCCGAGTGTACACACGCTCGTTTCAAAGAACCCGCGGTTCTTTGAATGGAGCGTACGCGGTGACGTCATCGACTACGACGAGCATGCGCTCGTCACATTCGATGCCGTCGCCGCCATCTTGGTATACCCTACGTATGCCTATGAAGCTACCGCGCATGCGTCAAATTCATTTCGAACATGCGCGGGCTTCCGGGAGGACAGGTAAGTGTACACACACTCACTTTTCTCGTCGAGAAACATGCCGAGGAGAATCTCGACGAGAAAATAGAGAGCAGGTTCTCTATTTTCTCGTCGAGGTTTCTTGTCGGTTTTCTCGACGAGAAACCCGATAGCCGCGTACACACGACCGATTTACTCGGCAAGACCTCTCTGCCAGCAAGTTTCTTGCTGGTTCTTGCCGAGAAAATTGGCCGTGTGTACGAGGCCTAAGTGTCGTTTCTCTCTGGTGCTTCCTTCCTCTGTTATCAGCATTAGTCACTTCTGAGAAGTTTTCCCAACATACGAGATAAATTTGTGTGTGTGGGGGGGGGGGGGGGGGGCTCAGCAGACAGTTTGTCTATTGAACACACAGTTCTTCTGCTGTTTAGAGGGGGGTGTGTGCCTTTTCTCCATAAAGCTCTTACACACTGTTACTGCAACCTCTCCACCCCCTCCTCTGTGCTGCTGACAGATAAAGAGAGATTTTAACTTTTCTGCCCTTTTGAATGGGTGTAGAGAAGACTTCATATGAACAAGTAAAACATATGTAGGAGGATTTGTTTAATGTATATCATCTGAGGCTGTTCACTTCACTGGGTATACTCAGAATATGCTTTATCTAGTGCATTAAACTAAACTAGATATGTGCTAATAAATAGTAGGCTTGTGCAATTCGTTTTGTAACGAATCGAAATTCGTCCGAATTTAGCAACTTTCGGACATTCGGAAGCATTCGAATTTCCGAACAAAGCAATTACGAATAAAACCGAATCCGAAAAAAAATTATATCGCAAATAGCGAATGCCCGAATGTCTTCGGCATAATTCGTTATGAAAAAAGTTACGAATGTACGAATCCATTCGAAGCACAATAACTCTCTGCTCTGCTCTCTGCTTCTCCCTCACCGTGCTGAACTCCCTCTCAAAATGGTGTACAGGGGCGGAGGCTATAGCCGCATGTAAAAAACTAAAGTAAAATACGAGATTTCGAATCGTTACAAATAACCACTATGTATTTAGAAAAGTACAATCCATTCGAAGCACATTAGGCATAATAGGCAACGTCGTTGTGAGAGAGACACGGAAAATTATGAATCAACAAACCCAAAAAAAGTTACGAAAGTAGGAGTTGTGTCCAGAATCAACGAAAAACAATGTACTCTACCGAAAGTACGAATTAGTCCGAACACGAAAAATCCCGTCTAGCAAAATTACGAACGATTACGAATCAACAGGACTGAAAAGAAACTAACCGGAAACGAAACAAATTTTTCCGTTGTGCACAAGTCTAATAAATAGGACAGCAGCGCTGGATTGCATGGGTGTTCTCACCCATGCGATCCGATTCCTGTGTGAATTCACAGTTAGCACTGCGATCTGTAAACTGATCTGGGGGTGTCTTTAACAATGTAATGACACCCGCAGCAGTTCGCAGAAGGCAGTGTGAACTGCCTGTGAGAGAGATGCGATGCGGGAAGTAGCGATGTAATCACGCTGGTTCCCACATCGCTACAGTACATAAGAAACTAACAAATGAAAGCCGAATTCTAGCTAACACTTTATAACCAGTTACAGCAATAGTTTTTCTTCCTTTTGGGATAAAGATTTTACATTTTACTTTTGCTGTACAATTTGGTCTGCTAAAAGAAAGTTGAAAAAAAAAATCAAAGACAAACTAAGGTAATGGGGGAGTCAGAATAAAACGCTGCTTTGATAATGCTCAAGCAGACTGTGTCCTATATATAATTTTTTTATTTTGCGTTTAGTATCACTTTATATAGTTCAGCTTCTGCCTGGACTATAAAACAATAGTTCTGGGTGTAGAATTGGCCCTTGGCCATAACGGCACGATTTCCGTGTATCCACACTGTTACTGTTCTATTGAGAGCTCAAAATTTGCATTCGCCCTCACGTTATGTCCCATTGATTGACTGTGGCTGATTTACTAAAGATGCTGAGAATCTTCACAAAATAGATTGTATGAATATTGACTTAAATTATCCAATCGTGTGAAAAACAAACTCCTGATCCTTTAACAAATTGGCCCATAAATAGTCCTAGTGGAGAAAGTAAAAAAAAAAAAAAACTCACATGGGGTTTTAACACTCCCATCCTCCATTCAAAACTAAAACAAAAAGTTTTGCCTTTAGGTACACTCTAACCACTTGCCTACTGGACACTTTTACCCCCTTCCTGCCCAGGCCAATTTTCAGCTTACAACGCTGTCACACTTTTTTTCACTGAAATAGAGCCTTCTTTCGGTGGTATTTAATCACCACTGGGTTTTAAATTTTTTGCTAAACATACGAAAAAAGGCAAAAAAAAACTGTTAATTTTTCTTCTTCATTCATGTGCACTGATGAGGCTGCACTTATGGGGACTGATAGGCTGCACCGATGGCCACTGATGTGCACTGAAGAGGTGGCACTGGTGGGCACTGATTAGGAGGCACTGATGAGGCATCACTGATAGATGGCCCTGATAGGTGGCAATGACAGGCAGCACTGATAGGTGGCACTGATAGGCGGCACTGGTGGGTACTAATTGGCAGCACTGGTGGGCATTGATTAGCAGCACGGGTGGGCACTGTTGGGACTGCACTGATAATCAGGACACTGAAAATCAGTGCAGTGATTATCAGTGTCAATGTCCCTTCAACATAAGCCTGTGATCAGCTCTCATTGGACACAGCTGATCATGTGGTAAAGGGCCGCTGTGATTGGCCCTTTACCCAGAATTGTGATCAGCTGAGTCCCGTTTGCCACAGGGAGCTCGCGGGCAGCACGATCATGTACACCCTCCCAGCAAAGTAAGACGTTCAATTATGAAACGTGCGTAAGGTGGAATCACGCACATCGCGCTGTTTCCATCCGGGTACCTGAAGCTGGAACGCAGCTGAGGCGCAAGCTGCAATCTCGGCTAATACGGTTACCGCGGTGCTGTGTTCCTTGTACAATTATTTGTACAAGGTTTTTTTACGCCTTTGGAGGCTTATTATATTGTTTTAACTGTAATTTTAAATAAATCACCCGTTTTTTACCGCACTATGGGAGCCTATTACTCTTATTACTGAGGTCACTGGACAACCCGCTGCTTGCCAAACAAACTTTCCTGGGATGTGAGGAGCCGTGGACACCGGAAGCATGCTGCAGCCATATACTTCATCTTGGTAGCAACTAGCTGGGAAATCGTGTGATCCATATACGGACTTCACCTGGATCCAGCCTTATATGCTGTCTACCCCTGTGGGGGTGCGAGGAGCTGGTGAGTAGGGACCCTTGTGGGGGAGCACCTATAAAGTCACTGGAAGATTTGCTGGCACCTACTAAAACTCACTTTGGAGACTGGAATCACCTATTTAATATATACATATATTTTTTATATGCCCTAGGAAGTGGACTTTATACATTGTTATACATATATTTTTATATTTCTGTCACTATATAGTCACTTATTTTTTGGTTATATGCAACGTATCACATACTGTGGATTACACTTGGATGAATCATAGTATATATCAGCTGTTTATTTTTAATTTATTTATTTTTACTTTACCTATTCAATACTTTTTTGGATCAATACCAGAAATTAGGTTGCTGCTATTGTATTGTATGCACTTAAGGGTACAACCCCCCATTGTTAGCATTAGGCCCATTGCGGCCTTGGTAATGATGGGCATTTGAGTTCATTTATTTCACTTCACACACACTTTTGCTCAGCCACAAGTTTACCTGTGTATTAAGCTGGACCCACCTAACTTAGGGGTGTTGTCCAATTAGTTATTTTCTCCTATTTTCAAATATATTATTATTTTATTCTGAACCCTCTGGGACATACCTGAGGCGTGAGCAGCGCCATACCCCACAGCAATTACTCATCCCAGCAAAGTAAGCCCACACTGTAGCCGTCTTTCGGCTATAGCGCGGGCACAAAGCTGTTAAAAGAGAAGTTTGGGTATGTAAAAAAACAATTATACTCACCTAGGTGGATGCAGCATTGATCTGCTGCTGCATCTGTCCCCTGCTGTCTCTGCAGTGAGAGCTGGGTGATCAAACACCGCTAATTGCTCAGTTCTCCCCTCCACTGTGAGCAGAGAGTTATGACTGTCAGTCAGCGGTTCTCTGCTCTCACCTCCAGTGATCACTGGAGCATTGGGCTGTGGAGGGGCGGGAGGGGCTGGTTTAGGCACTTAGCAGATCGCTGAGAGGCTGAGCCAGGTGCCGGTCCAGGCATCTGGGTGGATTCTGACCATATGGTCTGGATCTTTCCTGAGCCTGGACCAGCTAAATGACGTCAGCCACAGCAGGCTTTAGCCCACTGTCGGCTGAAAACAGGTCACAGGAGTGCAGGACCAACTGCACTCCTGTGATCCATAGGAAAAGTATGACCAAAAAAGCTTTGGCCATACTTCTTCTTTAAGGTCTTTCCCACAGACTAGTTCTCATACAGGTGTTACATGCCTTCAAACGATCAATCTTCCATGATTAATGAGGCAGCTCTGAAGTCCATTGTGAAATAACGATAACAGATTTATCTGTAATAAACCTGAACTATATCCAATTCTGTTCAATCTTGCTAGGATCCTCTGGGAAGCAGCTATTGCTGCCAAAGCCATTTACAGAAGGCTGGACTCACAACAATAGGTGCCACTGACACTTTCCATTTACTAGCCTTCGTTTTCTTGTTGACTATGCCAAGCAAGATGTCAAGCAATGATTGATGTGGGAGTCACAAGTCTACACCTCCTTCTCATCCCTCACCTTTACCTCCTAAACAGAACACAAAAACCTCATCTCCCAACTGCCGAATGGAAAGACACAGAAAATCATTAGGCTTTGCGTAAAGCAGTCTGCAGAATTAATTCAATTAAAACAAAGGTTGTTTTGAATGTCTGTGCAAATTCCCCCTGGACATGCTGTTCTAAGAATATTGATTAAGCTGGAATTAAATTAAGTATCATACAGTGTTATTTACCAGTAAATATTCATTTTTTTAATGACCAGCAGAGGCAAACACCAGAGGAAGCAAAAAGCCATTATCACACAGCAATTTTTTACAGCATATACAATTATGTATAATCTGTCCAAAAAAATAAACATTTAAATTCTAACCTAAAGGAAATCTATCTTTACATGAATAGGCTGCTATCACTCATTCATTTTTGAAAATGCTAGTTGTTGGCTTGCATTCCCAACCTCTGACTTAAAATTTACATAAAATTTATATTGACTCATGTAATCCCTCTTGTTATGTCATCTAACGGTACCAATGCATAGAGATGTAAACTGTTATTGCTCTCTCGTTCATGTCCTAGTTCTTTTAAAAATCCCAAGATAGCAGCTGTGAAAACTCAGTGTAAAAATCTACTAAACTATCTGAAGTTTGTCATCTCTGGGAGCACTAGAAAGCTTAGCCTTTATGCACTAGCACTGTAAGATGAAATTGCAAGGTAAAAGGTATAAATGACTTTAAGGAGCCTATAGGCACAGAAAAAATGTCTGCTTAAAACAGCTTCAGTGTCAACCCCTTCCTCTTAGGCCCCCATAAATAAAAAAATAGAAAATCATTGCATATGTACCTTAGGTCATGCATACATACCTTAGGGTGGTCTGGCTTGATGGTGACGTCACAGGCCCATTATCTTCTCTAGTGGTGGGGGTGGGAAGTGGGTCATGCTGCACAGAATAGTACTCACAGAAATGGTGTGTACTCTGAGCCCAGGGCTGTGTGATGATGAACCCCCAAGGGGCCTATTTCTGACATTCTAGGCCAGTGATGGTGAACCTTGGCACCCCAGATGTTTTGGAACTACATTTTTCAGGATGCTCAACTACACTGCAGAGTGCATGAGCATCAAGGGAAATGTAGTTCCAAAATATCTGGGGTGCCAAGGTTCGCCATTACAGGCCTAGGCTCACAGAATGACTCTGGCCATCATTCAACCTGAACGTGGAATTGAATACTGCAGAGGGGATTTTGGAGGCAATGTAAATGTGGCCTTGGAAACCTAGAATTGCAACCCAGGCCCACCTCTGCCACTACTAAATGCATAGTATGAAGTGTGTGTAGGCATTAGGGATGATTGAATCTGCCAGGGAACAGTAAGATAGACCTGGACAGGCTCAGCAACAGTGTAAAACTGGCTGTGGAATTATAATTTTTGTCCAATTAGCTTGGCTTTCATATGGCAGCAGTATCCCAATCAGTCTGAAAAAAGGCAATTTTGTCAGGCAGTCTTATTCCTCGTACACACTATAAGAAAATCGGACAAACATTTTCCTTTGAGGAACGATCCTACGATTTTCTGATCGTGTGTACACAACTTTTGACAGCCGATACCGACCTTCTGAACAAAATTTTCCGAAAGGGACAAACTCCAAAAAAACAACAATCCGAGGGGGATATGCAAGGACAATAAAAAACAGCATTTTAGCTTGCACATGATTGGATAATAAAATCATCAGAGTTTCCCCTCAATTCAGATCTATCCCTCATATTTACAGTGACTGCACTTCCAAGTGCACTTTCAATGCACTTTGCACTTGTAGTGGCACATAATTGTGAAGTGGAAGGAAAATGATAAATGGTTTTCAAAAGTTTTTACAAATAAATATGTGAAAAGTAAAGTATTCAGCCCCCCCCCCTCTGAGTCAATACTTTGTAGAACCACCTTTCACTGCAATTACAGCTGCAAGTCTTTTTGAGGATGTCTCTTCCAGCTTTGCACATCTAGAGAGTGACATTTTTGCCCATTCTTCTTTGCAAAATGGCTCAAGCTCTGTTAGATGGAGAGCGTCTGTGAACAGCAATTTTCAAGTCTTTCCACAGATTCTCAATTGGATTAATGTCTGGACATTGACTGGGCCATTCTAACACATTAATATGCTTTCATATAAACAATTCCATTCTAGCTCTGGCTGTATGTTTAGGGCCGTTGTTTTGCTGGAAGGTGAACCTCCGCCCCAGTCAAGTCTTTTGCAGACTCTAACAGGTTTTCTTCTAAGATTACCCTGTATTTGGCTCCATCCAATTTCCCATGAACTCTGACCAGTTCCTTGCTGTCCCTGCTGAAGAAAAGCATCCCCACAACATGAATCTGCCACCACTATATTTCACAGTGGGGATGGTGTGTTCAGGGTGATGTGCAGTGTTAGTTTTCCACCACACATAGCGTTTTGCTTTTAGGCCAAAAAATTAAATTTGGTCTCAACTGACAAATGCAGCTTCTTCCACATGTTTTCTCTGTGTCCCTCACATGGCTTTGCACATATTGCAAACGGGACTTCTTTCGGCTTTCTTTCAACAATGTCTTTCTTCTTTAGTAAAGAAAATCAGACAGCGCAAAACCAAACCTAACAAATGCAGCTGAACACTGGAGGTCAATATAAAAAAGTCCTTAGATAAAACGCATATAAAAAGCAGTGCAGCGCTGAAGTCAACTAAAAACGCATAAACAAGTCCAAGGGTGTGGAATGCCGAGGCCAAGAGGTGTTGACAGTCAAGAACAACAGAAAGAGGAAGAGGACTCCTTAGGCAGTCAACAGGGTGCTTGAAACAATCACTTTGCATCCATATCAGTGTCTCCTCTACCAGAGATACAGGCCGCTCACCTTAACAAATGGACCTCTGAGCAAACAGAAGGTCATTCAAGCAGTTCCTTAACAAGGGTAAAAAAGATGAGGGATGTCTTCAGGTATGGTCCTTCACGCAATCTCCTCACTCAATAAATGGCCTCCAGACTCACCAATAGACATTCATATGTTCATGTAAAGATGCAAAAAGAATACATAGTGCTCTCCATATGCATAAATAACACTAATTTATTAAAAAGATGGACTACTCACAAAAACGGCACTGTGTTCCAGTGCACGGATTAAAGACATGTAGTATACAGATAAAACCAGGTAGGTGGCTGTCCTGACATCACAAGGCCCCCCGCACGCGTATCGTCCGTGGGTAAGGACTTCCTCAGCGAATATAGTAAGGGGTCCGTGTGTCAGTGCTCATTATATAGGTGCTACTCCAGGTTCAATCAGACAGAGGCCCCGTCCCCTCCCAGCCAAATGATCCCCATCACAGGTGCTGCCAATAGTAGCTACGTGTCCGTATCCACAATGTAACAGGCCTCGTGATTGGCCAGCGCTACCCTCCCTGATTACTGACCTGCCTCAAACGCCATCTGACTGCATATCGTGGCGGTGATCAGAGGAAAGAGCTGTACCGCCCTCTACAACCGCATCACAGGGGCGGCGCGGTCAGTCCATCACATGATGAAACCAATGTGTGATAACTTGACCCGCTGCCCCTGCAGGAAGCGTGGGCATCACGCAGTCCAGACCCGCCCACCACATCAGCGTCATCAGCATAGCAAAGTGAGCATCACGTGAGGGAGGTGGGAGTATCCCAGCGCTGCCATAGAGACCTGACGCTACATGCATAGGCAATGTGAAGCCCGCCCCCCTGCCTGGAGTTAACCACTTCAGGGCACAGGGAGCAGCATACAGGGGAAATAAAGCTGCTGGGCAACGTATGGCAAATATGTGCATAAATTAAGCACATATCAAACGCAATAAGGCGCCAAAAAGTGGGCTTAAAGCAAAATAGAATATAGTGATAAAAACATCCCAGACAACCAGAACGATAGGACCTAATAGATCCACACTGGCGGATGGGGATCATTTGGCCGGGAGGGGGCGGGGCCTCTGTCTGATTGAACCTGGAGTAGCACCTATATAATGAGCACTGACACACGGACCCCTTACTATATTCGCTGAGGAAGTCATGACCCACGGACGATACGCGCGCAGGGGGCCTTGTGATGTCAGGACAGCCACCTACCTGGTTTTATCCCTCTCATCTTTTTTACCCTTGTTAAGGGACTGCTTGAATGACCTTCAGTTTGCTCAGAGGTCCATTCGTTAAGGTGAGTGGCCTTTATCTCTGGTAGAGGAGACACTGATATGGATGCACATTGATTGTTTCAAGCACCCTGTTCACTGCCTAAGAGCCCATTCACACAGGGGCGTCTTTGGATCCGACTCCAAATCGCCCCAGGTCGCCCCTAGTCGCCTCAGGTCGCGCTGGCTGAAGAAATCAATGTAAGTTAATGGAGCCGTCTTTATGCACACTACTGCAGTCGCTCCGACTTCAAAAAAGCTCCCTGTACTACTTCAATCCGACGCCTAGGCGACCTGTAACCATTCATTTCAATGGGAGTCGCCTCTCACTGTCTTAATAGGAGCAACTCTCCAGGAAGAAAACATACATTTCTCCTGCAAACCTCTCCCTCCCCCCTCCCTCACACAGAGCTGATTCTTGTTTGATTGGCCACTGGAATGTCTCCTGTCCTGCAGGCAACTTGGAGTTGCCTTGTAAGTAGCTCCAGGTCGTGCTGTGATTTATTCTCAAGTCGTGTCTGAGTTGCCTCATAAAATCGCGCTGGAAGTCGTGTTGCCCCTGTGTGAATGGGCTCTAAGGAGTCCTCTTCCTCTTTCTGTTGTTCTTGACTGTCAACGCCTCTTGGCCTCAGCATTCCACACCCTTGGACTTGTTCATAGCGATTTTAGTTGACTTCAGCGCTGCACTGCTTTTTATAAATGTCTTTCTTCTTGCCACTCTTCCATAAAGGCCAGATTTGTGGAGTGCACGACTAATAGTTATCCTGTGGACAGATTCTCCCACCTGAGCTGTGGCTCTCTGCAGCTCCTCCAGAGTTACCATGTGCTTCTTGGCTGCTTTCTGATAATAATGCTCTTCTTGCCCCGCCTGTCAGTTTAGGTCAGGGGTCTTCAAACTACGGCCCTCCAGGTGTTTAGGAACTACAATTCCCATCATGCCTAGTCATGTCTGTGAATGTCAGAGTTTTGCAATGCCTCATGGGATTTGTAGTTCCGCAACACCTGGAGGGCCGTAGTTTAAGGATCCCTGGTTTAGGTGGATGGCCATGTCTTGGTGGGTTTGCAGTTGTGCCGTACTCTTTCCATTATCGGATGATGGATGAACAGTGCTTCTTGAGATGTTCAAAGGTTGGGATATTTTTTTATAAACTAACCCTGCTTTAAACTTCTTCACAACTTTATACATGACCTGTCTGGTGTATTCATTGGCCTTATGATGCTGTTTGTTCACTAAGGTTCTCTAACAAACCTTTGAGGGCTTAACAGAAAAGCTATTATTTATACTGTACTAAGATTCAATTACACACAGGTGGACTCTATTTACTAATTAGGTGACTTCTGAAAGCAACTGTTTCCACTAGATTTTAGTTAGGGGTATCAGAGTAAAGGGGGCTGAATACAAATGCACGCCACACTTTTCAGATATTTATTTGTAAAAAAAATTGAAAACCATTTATTATTTTCCTTCCACTTCACAATTATGTGCCACTTTGTGTTGGTCTATCAAATAAAATCCCAATAAAATACGTTTACTATTTTGGTTGCAACATGACAAAATGTGGACATTTTTAAGGGATATGAATACTTTTTCAAGGCACTTTACCTTGTTTCATACAACTTTCGTATGAGAAATATTACATACAAAAGACTGCACAATGTCGTACGAGAATTTTCGTACATTATTTCTGTCCTCGGTTCGAACTTGCTGTGAAACATCGATCATTCGCCCAATTTTCTCATAGTGTGTACGGGGCATTAGCAGCAACACATTTTTATTCATCAAGTAATAGGCTTGCTTTGACTGGCAGATAGAAATTGGTCAGTAGTTTGCTATGACTGACCTTGTTCTTGTTGATGTAAAAGTGTCCTGGAGGACAGTTTCAATAAGGCTAATAGGCCCAACCAGTGTATGCCTAATTTTTTTTTTTTTGAGGGGGGTAGAATAAATGTGACTGTATTAAGGCAGTTTAGCTGTACACTGTTTTTACACCTTGGTTTTAATTTCAAACAAATCAGTGTCATGGTGCAAAAAAAAGGCAGCTCCAGGAACACATAGTGAAGCCTCGTACACACGGCCGGTTTTCTCGGCAAGAAAACTGCTGGGAGAGCTTTTTGCCGAGAAAATCGGTCGTGTGTATGGTTTCTCGTCAGGAAAACTGCCGGGAATCTCGACGAGAAAAATAGAGAACCTGCTCTCTATTTTCTCGTCAGGATTCTCGTCGGCCTGTTTCCCGACGAGAAAACCGTGTGTGTGTGTATGCTTACCTGTCTCCAGGTAAACCCGCGCATGCTCAAAAAGACTTTGACGCATGCGCGGTAGCATACAAGGGTAGTGTAGGGTGTAGCAAGATGGGGGCGACGGCATCGAATGTGACGATGACATTCTTGCCATTCAAAAGAACGGCGGTTCTTTTGAATGTGCGTGTGTACACAGGGCTTGGCAAGACAAGCTTGCCAGGAATCCCGTCGAGAAAACCAACGTTTTTTTTTTTTACGGGATTCTCGCCCATGTGTACGAGGCTTTACAAGTAAATGCTGTACTCAGAGCACCTCCAACTTAAAAAATGCCCACTTGCTCTGCTGTATCACATAAAAAAACAATAAACCCCCAAAAAATGCAAATCCCAAAATGCTTTCTCTGAAACAAAAGACAACTTTCTCCTTTTTTTCTTTAGGAAGACTTGAGACAAAAATAGTTTGGATGGGACAGCTGCTAAAAGCGACCACTGTAATGGTAGCAATTTGCTCACTACCCCAATGGGTCGCCCCTGGCCACCACCTCCCCCAGTCCCTCTTGCTCCCCATGCCTCTCTTTTCTCCCTTCCCTCTTTATCTACCTTTCTCTCTCTCCTGCTTCTTTACTATCCCGTGGCCATCTGTACTACTCTTATATATGACCCGGGCCCTACTCCCAGTCTGTATGTTATGATTTACATGGCTGATGAGCCTCCTAACGCTGTTATATTTTGCCATTATGGACTTGATATAATACGTTTATATGTATTCAAGAAAGATAACCTGTTTGAAGTGATCTGGTATTTTTGTAATTTCTTAGGAAAATTTATAGAAAATATTGATTTAAAAAAGTGACCACTGACCTCAAATCAACCACAAAATAAAATAAAACACAAAAGTAAATTAAATATAAAAAAACAAAAAGCCAAGGGTTTGATTATCCAAAGAACTAGCGATTAGAAATAAAGTACAGTTGCCTAAATGACTATTCTGTCCCTATTCAGCTTGTCAACATTCCCTATAACAGCTTTTAAAGGATTATATATGTAGCGGGTACTTGAATTTAGGGGAGGCATCTGGGTGGTAGTGTAACCCAGATTGCTAGGGTATCCGAGACCTTTTTTTGGTTCTTGGAGGACTCTGGTGGTGTGAGGTTCCTTGCGGCCCACAGGTGGCACTGTTGCCCTGGGCCGGGGCTGAACTCACACCGCAAGACTGTACCTTTTTGTCCTCCCCTGGAGCTGGTACAGCGGGGCGGGGAACCCGCTGTGACGCAAAGGGAGAGGGGATAAAAGGGGCGGACGCCCTTACCACGGGGTTCAGAATTCAGAGTTGGAGGACGCGGCCGCACCCAGGCACCTTCGGCCTGGGTGCTGGCGTTCTGGTGTTCCGGGCCCAGGTGCCCTTGACCTGGCCGGAGCGAGGATGGAGTCCATCCCAGGCACCTTTAGCCTGGGGTGAGGTACTATGGCGGAGGCCTGGGGCTCAGTACCTTTGACTGAGTTCCGCGAGGGTGGAGGAATCTGAGGGGGGCCCTAATTCCTTGGGTGCCCGTGTCTGAGTTCGTGAGGACTGGTGTGCGGAACTTCTCTGGAGAGTCCGGCGCAGCATCGCTGGTGACAGAGAGGCCTCCTGTTTCTCCCTTGGACGGATCTCCTTCCTCTGATAGGGGCCGTGCTAGCGAAGGTAATTCACGTTCTACCTCACATGGTCAGTGGCAGTGACTATCCGCCACTGGTGATATCACAGTGGTTAGCATCAGAAGGGAAAGGATTGTGCCTCAATCTATTCCCCATTATAACTCAGTAGAAGAAACTGTTTATTGTTTGGCAAGAAGAATAAAACTGAGTTGGACCTATTCACTGTGTGGAACTCTGGTTACTAGGAGCAAAGGAGGAAGGAACGAAGTACTGGACTTGACTCTAGGACACCTGCACAGGGCCCAATTTTCTGGCCTTCACCTCTTAGCTATGAAGGACATGGGCCGTGGTGTATCTCATCTCTCCCTCCCAGAGACCCCTAGACAACAGCCGCATAACCGATAAAGTAAGAGGGGGAGAGAAGGTCGCTACACGTGGGGGCATCGTATCCGGGATTTGTATGGTGTCTGAATTTGAACTTTGCTGCCCGGAGGAGTTCCGAGTAGGTCGGCCATATTGGCCAACGCGCCACGAGGCAACCCATAGCTGCGTAATTCGTGGGCGGGGAAAGAGAAAAGCCAGCGAACAAGTGCAGAAGGTGGGAGGAGTCTGGCCATGTGGACGTACGCACGTGGAGATTCCGGCGCGAGTGGGTCAGTGCGCAATGGAACAGCAAAGAGAGAAGATGACTTCAACCACTCCATGGATTTCAGCTTCTTCTTGCATGGACATGACTTCTGTGGCTGCTCCGCTTTTGGATACGGGGATAAGACTAAGGCCCCGGGGGCGATTGGCTCTGTACACCTGCAGAGACATGGAGGCCCTCGGTGTGATCTGTCCCGGCTGTTCGGGACTGGTGGTCCAGCTGAAGCCATTCGGGGGATGTGAGGTCTGCAAGGAGTTTCTCTTCGAGGTGGAACCATCCACAGAAAAGCCTTGTGCTTTCCACCTCAACTACCTCACAGGGACTGCCACTCCGGAAGGAGAGATCGATGCTGGTGCGTTCTGCGTGCGCACTGATCCGGGCGAAGTGACTGCCCAAGCGGAGATGAAAAGAGAAAAATCCGAGGATGCTGCCTCGGTCACCAGCAGCTCCCTGCTCCAACCACCGAAGAGGAAAGTCGGCCTAGTGATGGCCTTGTGTGGTCGTGGAAGAGCTTCGCCCCGCCATTTGCCTGGCCTGGATGGATCCGGTAGGAAGAGTCCTGGACATCCCTGTTCTTCTGAAGGCCCAGGTGAGCCAGGGGTTGGGACTGTCTGTGTGGTTACAAGTGGCGGAAGCCCACAGTCGGTAGAGCCCGTCAAGGGGGATAGTTCCGTGACTGGGAACTATCTGCCCGCTGAATGCTAAGACACCTCTGACCTGGATTCATTGTCTGACAATGGAGATGATGGGGAGATAGACGAAATCTTCCACCAAAAGGGATGGGACAAGATGAAGCTACCCTCGTCCTGTGTCATCAGGGACCTGCCCATGTCTACTGGAGATAGTACCCCTCGGGTGGAGGCCTCGGCGCCTAGGGAAGAATCTGGTACCCTGTCCGAAGTTCCTCTTCTGGACTCAACATCCATTTCACCTGTTCCTGTTGTGGGAGTGCAACACCAGTCATTGCGGGCCCAGATCTACTGAGGTGGTGAATGCACCTCGTCACCCAGAAGCGATTGTTCGGCCTGGAGAAGGAGACCGGGCCACCATGCCACCTTTATCAAGGCTGCAGCGGCTCTTCGGCCAGAAGGTTGCTCAGGAGTAGGGATGAGCTTCGAGTTCGAGTCGAACTCATGTTCGACTCGAAAATTGCCTGTTCGTCCGTTCGCCAAACAGCGAACAAATTGGGTTGTTCGCGGCAAATTCGAAAAGTCTATGGGAGAAATCTAAAGTGCTAATTATAAAGGCTTATATGCAAGTTATTGTCATAAAAAGTGTTTGGGGACCCGGGTCCTGCCCCAGGGAACATGTATCAATGCAAAAAATTGTTTTTAAAACGGAAGTTTTTTCGGGAGCAGTGATTTTAATAATGCTTAAAGTGAAACAATAAAAGTGAAATATTCCTTTAAATTTCGTACCTGGGGGGTGTGTATGATATGCATGTGAAGTGGCGCATGTTTCCCGTGCTTAGAATTGTCCCTGCACAAAGTGTCATTGGATCAGTAGTCAGCGGAGCTCACCATCTCCTCCGTCTACTACGTAGACTCATCCCCTTCATCCCAAAAGAGGATACAGCAGTAGTAGTGGGAACAATTATCAACTCCCGACTCGATTACGCAAACGCCCTCTACCTCGGACTACCCAAATACCAGATTTCGCGCCTACAAGTCATCCAGAACACGGCTGCCAGGCTGGTAACGGGAAAAAAACCTTGGGAATCCATCACCCCATCACTAAGGACCCTTCATTGGCTAACCGTAAAGGATCGGATCACATTCAAGACCCTCTGTCTCACCCACAAGTGCACACAGGGAAACGCTCCACAATATCTATGCGAGAAGATAAAACACTACACCCCCAATCGCAATCTCCGATCAACCAACCAAAACCTCCTTCACATCCCCAAGTCCCGCTACAAATCAAAGGGAGAACGAAGATTTGCAGTCCAAGGACCACGGCTATGGAACGCTCTACCCACCAACATCCGCATGGAAGAAAACCACCGGGCCTTCAGGAAAAAACTTAAGACCCACCTATTCTGAAGGGTCAGGATGTCACTGGATGCAAAGCGCCTTGAGGCGATTTAGTTCGCATTTGTAGCGCTATACAAGTTATTCACTCACTCACTCACTCACTGAAGGAAAAAAAGTCATTTAAAACTCACTCGCGGCTATTAATGAATTGTCGGCTTTTATCAATATATAGAAAAGTCATTGATAAAAAAAAAAAAAGCGTGGGGGTCCCCCAGAATTCAATTACCAGGCCCTTCAGGTCTGGAATGGATATTAAGGGGAACCCCGCCGCAAATTTAAAAAAAAAATGACGTGGGGTTCCCCCAAATATCCATACCAGGCCCTTCAGATCTGGCATGGATTTTAAGGGGAACTCCACCCCAAATAAAAAAAAAAATGGCGTGGAGTCCCCCTAAAAATCCATACCAGACCCTTATCCGAGCACGCAACCTGGCCCGCCGCAGGGGAAGAGGGGGGGACGAGAGAGCGGCCCCCCCTCCCTCCTGAACCGTACCAGGCCACATGCCCTCAACATGGGGAGGATGTCCCCATGTTGATGGGGACAAGGGCCTCATCCCCACAACCCTTGCCCGGTGGTTGTGGGGGTCTGCGGGCGGGGGGCTTATCGGAATCTGGAAGACCCCTTTAACAAAGGGGACCCCCAGATCCCGCCCCCCCCCTATGTGAATTGGTAAGGGGTACATTGTACCCCTACCATTTCACGAAGAAAGCATAATTTTTTTTTTAAAAAAACACACAAACACCTTGAAAAAGTCCTTTATTAGAAAAAAACAACAACATTCCAGCGGAGAAATCCAGTGTCCCGCGGCGATCCCGATGTCCAGCGCTGTCCGTCATTGGTTGTGCCTGAGCGGACCTGATGGGGAACTTCCTCCTCAGTGTTTTAAATGTATAGACCCGCCCCTTCTAAAGTTCCCCATCAGGCCTGCTCAGCGGACCAGATGCGGAACATGACAAGGGGCGGGTCTATACATGTATTACCAAAGTGAGAGAAGTTCCCCATCAGGTCCGCCCCCTCGGTATGTCGGACCCGCCTACGTCATTGGCCTGAGCGGGGAACTTCCTTCACTGTGTAATTTAAATTTACACAGTGAAGGAAGTTCCCCGCTCAGGCCAATGACGTAGGCGGGTCCGACATACCGAGGGGGCGGACCTGATGGGGAACTTCTCTCACTTTGGTAATACATGTATAGACCCGCCCCTTGTCATGTTCCGCATCTGGTCCGCTGAACGGACCTGATGGGGAAATTTAGAAGGGGCGGGTCTATACATTTAAAACACTGAGGAGGAAGTTTCCCATCAGGTCCGCTCAGGCACAACCAATGACGGACAGCGCTGGACATCGGGATCGCCGCGGGACACTGGATTTCTCCGCTGGAATGTTGTTGTTTTTTTCTAATAAAGGACTTTTTCAAGGTGTTTGTGTGTTTTTTTTAAAAAAAATTTATGCTTTCTTCGTGAAATGGTAGGGGTACAATGTACCCCTTACCAATTCACATAGGGGGGGCGGGATCTGGGGGTCCCCTTTGTTAAAGGGGTCTTCCAGATTGCGATAAGCCCCCCGCCCGCAGACCCCCACAACCACCGGGCAAGGGTTGTGGGGATGAGGCCCTTGTCCCCATCAACATGGGGACATCCTCCCCATGTTGAGGGCATGTGGCCTGGTAGGGTTCAGGAGGGAGGGGGGGCCGCTCTCTCGTCCCCCCCTTTTCCCCTGCGGCCGACCAGTTTGCGTGCTCGGATAAGGGTCTGGTATGGATTTTTGGGGGGATTCCACGCCATTTTTTTTAAATTTGGGGTGGAGTTCCCCTTAAAATCCATGCCAGATCTGAAGGGCCTGGTATGGATATTTGGGGGAACCCCACGCCATTTTTTTTTAAATTTGCGGCGGGGTTCCCCTTAATATCCATTCCAGACCTGAAGGGCCTGGTAATTGAATTCTGGGGGACCCCCACGCTTTTTTTTTTTTTTTTTTCATCAATGACTTTTGTATGTATTGATAAAAGCCGACAATTCATTAATAGCCGCGAGTGAGTTTTAAATGACTTTTTTTCCTTCAAAAATGAAATTTTTTGCAGGGACAGTTCTAAGCACGGGAAACATGCGCCACTTTACATGCATATCATACACACACCCCCCAGGTACGAAATTTAAAGGAATATTTCACTTTTATTTTTTCATTTTAACCACTTCAATACCATGCACTTATACAGCTTCCTGCCCAAGCCAATTTTGAGCTTTCAGCGCTGTCGCAATTTGAATGACAATTGCGCGGTCATGCTACACTGTATCCAAACACATTTTTTATCATTTTGTTCCCACAAATAGAGCTCTCTTTCGGTGGTATTTGATCGCCTCTGCGATTTTTATTTTTTGCGCAACAAATAAAAAAAGAGCGAAAATTTAAAAAAAAACTATGTTTTTCTTTGTTTCTGTTAATTTTTTTTGTAAATAAGTACCTTTTCTACTTCAATGACGGGCACTGATAAGGCGGCACTGAAGGGCACTGATAAGGCGACACTGATGGGCACCGATGAGGTGGCACCAATGAGGTGGCACTGATGAGGTGGCACTGATGGGCACTGATGATGGGCACTGATAGGCGGCACTGATGGGCACTGATATGTGGCACTGGTATGCGGCACTGATGGGCACTCATAGGTGGCACTGATTGGCACTCATAGGCGGCACTGATTGGCACTCATAGGCGGCACTGATGGGCACTCATAGGCGGCACTAATGGCCACTTTTAGGCGGCACTGATGGGCGGCACTGATAGGTGGCACAGACGGGCACTGATAGGTGGGCACTTATGGGCACAGATGGGCACGGATGGGCACTGATAGGTGGCACTGATGGACACTAGTAGGTGGCACTGGTGACACTGCTGCCTAGCAATGCCAGCCACCACACATTATTTTATTGGTATGATCGTGCCAGTTAGTGCCCATGTGTGGGCACTGATTGGCGTATTTTTTAATGTTTTTTTATATATATATTTTTTTTACTACATGTGGATATCCATGGGGGCCATCCACATGCTTAGGGCTTCCCTGGTGGTCCTTGGGGGCTTCCCTGGTGGTCCAGTGTGGGTATCCGAGGGGGGGCTGCGCTGATAAACAATCAGCGCAAACCCCCCCTGTCAGGAGAGCCGCCGATCGGCTCTCCTCTACTCGCGTCTGTCAGACGCGAGTGAGGAAGAGCCGATCAACGGCTCTTCCTGTTTACTTCCTGATCAGCCGTGATTCGACACGGCTGATCACATGGTAAAAAGCCTCCGACGGAGGCTTTTTACCGAGATCAGTGTAGCGGTGGGTCAGACTGACCCACCGCTCCACCGATCGCCGCGATGCGCGCCCCCCCGGGCGCGCGGCGGCTGTTATCCCGCAGGACGTCATATGACGTCCAGTGTGGATAACAGAACCACTTCCCGGACGTCAATTTGCTATTGACTGGGCGGAAAGTGGTTAAGCATTATTAAAATCATTGCTCCCGAAAAAACGGCCGTTTTTAAAACTTATTTTTGCATTGATACATTTCCCCTGGGGCAGGACCCGGGTCCCCAAACACTTTTTAGGACAATAACTTGCATATAAGCCTTTATAATTCAGTCAGTCAGTTCTCCTCTCTGCTCCTCCAAGCTCACTGGAGCGCTAAGCTGTGGAGGGGCGGGGATCAGCCATCTCAGTCTCTCAGCGGCTCACTGAGAGGCTGAGACAGGCATCAGTCCAGGCACTTGGCGGATCCAGACTTCATTGTTGGGATGACGCGGTGCCTTGACTGATTTTAGTGACGTCAGCAGAGAGCTGACTTCAGACCGCTCTCTGCTTAAAACGGATCACAGGAGTGAAAAACGAATTGCACTCCTGTGACCCACAGGAGAAGCCCATCCAAACGAGCTCAGGCTGGACTTTTCCTTTAATGTATAAAACAAAATAGGGGTATTGCACTTACAAATAAAGCACTACAGCCAGTGCTAGCTACAAACTGCATGAACCGACAGCTGCCGGCATCCAGTCAAAATCCAAGATGGCCGTGGGATGATGTCACGCTCTAAGCTCTAAGCCCCCCAATACGTGTTATGTCTAAGGCAGGGACTTCTTCAGTAGGACTCCTACTTCTGCCAGTTTGCACGAGTAGTGGAGACACGATGCACATTTTATTTTGAAGTTCACATTGCCACAGTGGTGATTGGATTATCATTTGGACTTTTATGTTGATATTCGCAATTTATTTTTATACCATCTAGTTAATTTTGCACATTTGATTGATTTTCACTTGTTTTTTTATGAGAAGTAAGTATTCAGCATTTGAGTTGCGCTGCACTAATTATTGTTATTTGGAACATTTATAATGTTCCAAAGGTGAACTTATCCTTTAACCACTTGCTATACATCGGCAGAATGGAACGGCTGCGCAAAGCAACGTACCTGTACGTTGCCTTTAAATCGCAGCATAGTGGGCTCGCGCCCGCCGCGTGCTCCGCGAGCGTGCCCGCGGGTCCCGCGGACTCGATGTCCGCCGGGTTCCCGCGATCGTGTCACAGAGCGGCAGAACGGGGAGATGCCTATGTAAACAAGGCATTTCCCTGTTCTGCCTAGCAACAGGACAGAGATCTACTGCTCCCTGTAATCGGGAGCAGTGATCTCTGTCATGTTCTATTGAGACCACCCGCCCCCCCACAGTTAGAATCACTCCCTAGGACACCTTTATCCCCTTGATCGCCCCCTAGTGTTTAACCCCTTCCTTGCCAGTGTCATTTACACAGTAATCAGTGCATTTTGATAGCACTGATCGCTGTATAAATGACAATGGTCCCAAAATAGTGTCAAAAGTGTCCGATGTGTCTGCCATAATGTCACAGTCACGATAAAAATCGCACATCGCTGCCATTACTAATAGAAAAAATAATAATAATAAAAATGCCATAAAACTATGCCCTATTTTGTAGACGCTACAACTTTTGTGCAAACCAATCAATATACGCTTATTGCAAAAAAAAATTAACACAAATATGTAGAAGAATTCATATCGGCCTAAAGTGAAAAAATAAATTTGTTTTTTTATATATTTTTTGGGGATATTTATTATAGCAAAAAGTAAAAAATATTGTTTTTTTTTAAATTCTCGCTCTTTTTTTGTTTATAGCGCAAAAAATAAAAACCGCAGAGGTGATCAAATACCACCAAAAGAAAGCTCTATTTGTGGGAAAAAAAGGACATCAATTTTGTTTGGATGCAACGTCGCACGACTGCGCAATTGTCAGTTAAAGTGCTCTGGTCAGAAAGGGGGTCAATTCTTATGGGGCTAAAGTAGTTAAATAAAAAAAATTCCAACAAACTGGATGAATGATTTTGGAACACTAAGGCGGGATTCACAGTAATGCGAATTAGATGCGGGTTTCCCATTTCCTCCAATAAGCTCTCACAAAGTTCAGTATCCCCATTCACCCCTAAAGTACTGCTGAAAAAGGAAGAAAGATTTTTAACAGGATCTGCACTTTCCAAACAGTGTAGAAAGGGGAAGACAGCAGATATACAAGTAAAGCTAGTGTAGCGGGTATATACTTTTAAATCTGGTGAAGACATCAGTGATGTCTAGTTCCCCGCGGCCCAGCAGGTGGCGCTGTCACTTTGGGCCGGGGTTGAACCATCACTGCAGTGCCCTACCCTTTGTGACCTCTCGCAGCGATTGTACGGCAGGGCGGGGAACCCGCTGTGCTTGCTGGGAGAGGGTTTAAAGGGGGCGGACATCTTCGCTACGAGGTTCGAGTCCCAGGCACCTTCAGCCTGAGGGCTGCTGTCCGCGGTCGGTGTCCAGGCGGCCTAGGCCTGGACACTTGGAGTTCGTGTTCCATCCCAGTACCTTCCGCTGGGTCCCGCAAGGGAGGGATTGTCCTAGGGTGCCCCGGGAGTCGGGCACCCGAATCCAGAGGCGTAAGGGACCGGAGGAGTGATTCATCCGAAGATCTGGTGCAGCATATTGCCAGTGCCGGGTGAACCTCTGGAGACCGCCCGGAGGGATATCTTTCCCGAACAGGGGCCAAGTTCATAGAGGAAGGTGGTTCATGTTCTATGACCGGTGGCAGCGGTCCAGCTATTCAACTCAGGTCAGTGGCAGGGACCTGCTATTGGGCCTGTGGCAGGGGCCTCAACGGTTCATCCGGTCGGTGGCAGCGACCAAAACTCACGGTCGGTGGCAGAGACCGTGCGCCAGGCCTATTCGCTAGCAAAGGAATAGGAGAGTTCATTTGTGCCTGGGCCTACTCGTATCCACACCCCTGTTTGTCTGTTACTAAAAGTTCAACTAATCATGTTCACCCTGAAAGCAGAGAAATAAAGGAGTGTTGGACTTTTGATTGGTGTGGGGCTCTATTATTGGCAGACACATCTCCATGAAACAACTGGAGGCTTCGTATGCAGTGAATAGGGATGAGCTCGGTGTTCGAGTCGAACATAGGTTCGACTCGAACATCGGCTGTTCGCGCGTTCGACGAACAACGAACGATTTGGGGCGTTCGCGCCAAATTCGAGTCACGCAAACGGCCCACAATACACTGCGCCATCGCAGTGTAATCCCGGCGCTGTGATTGGCCAAGCATGCACTGTGACCCTGCATGC
This sequence comes from Rana muscosa, assembly GCA_029206835.1. NCBI lineage: Eukaryota > Metazoa > Chordata > Amphibia > Anura > Ranidae > Rana > Rana muscosa. The sequence goes on from CM055117.1 coordinate 1,029,475,671, forward strand.
TTGGCCAATCACAGCGCCGGCAGCGAGGAGAGCAATGATTGGCCACAGGCAGGATGCCTGTGGCCAATTATTACTGAGGGGGTTTAGTACACGCCCCACACTATAAAAGGCCGCCAGCGCGGCGGCCTTGTGTAGTGTGTTCCGGCGCAGGGAAAGAGAAGGATAGGCAGGGACAGTGTCATATTTTTTCTTTGCTAAACCTTGTGTGTAGGGACAGAGAAGGATAGGTAGGGAGAGTGTCAGTGTCATATTCTTTGCTAAACCTTGTTTGTAGGGGCAGAGAATGATAGGCAGGGAGAGTGTCAGTTTCATATTCTTTGCTAAACCTTGTGTGCTGAACCATATTGCTAAACCTTGTGTGTAGGGACAGACAAGGATAGGCAGGGAGAGTGTCAGTGTCATATTCTTTGCTAAACCTTGTGTGCTGAACCATATTGCTAAACCTTGTGTGTAGGGACAGACAAGGATAGGTAGGGAGAGTGTCAGTGTCATATTCTTTGCTAAACCTTGTTTGTAGGGACAGAGAAGGATAGGCAGGGAGTGTCAGTTTCATATTCTTTGCTAAACCTTGTGTGCTGAACCATATTGCTAAACCTTGTGTGTAGGGACAGACAAGGATAGGCAGGGAGAGTGTCAGTGTCATATTCTTTGCTAAACCTAGTGTGCTGAACCATATTGCTAAACCTTGTGTGTAGGGACAGACAAGGATAGGCAGTCGAGAGTGTCAGTGTCATAATCTTTGCTAAACCTAGTGTGCTGAACCATATTGCTAAACCTTGTGTGTAGGGACAGACAAGGATAGGCAGTCGAGAGTGTCAGTGTCATAATCTTTGCTAAACCTAGTGCGCTGAACCATATTGCTAAACCTTGTGTGTAGGGACAGACAAGGATAGGCAGTCGAGAGTGTCAGTGTCATAATCTTTGCTAAACCTAGTGCGCTGAACCATATTGCTAAACCTTGTGTGTAGGGACAGACAAGGATAGGCAGTCGAGAGTGTCAGTGTCATAATCTTTGCTAAACCTAGTGTGCTGAACTATATTGCTAAACCTTGTGTGTAGGGACAGACAAGGATAGGCAGTCGAGAGTGTCAGTGTCATAATCTTTGCTAAACCTAGTGTGCTGAACCATATTGCTAAACCTTGTGTGTAGGGACAGACAAGGATAGGCAGTCGAGAGTGTCAGTGTCATAATCTTTGCTAAACCTAGTGCGCTGAACCATATTGCTAAACCTTGTGTGTAGGGACAGACAAGGATAGGCAGTCGAGAGTGTCAGTGTCATAATCTTTGCTAAACCTAGTGCGCTGAACCATATTGCTAAACCTTGTGTGTAGGGACAGACAAGTATAGGCAGTCGAGGGTGTCAGTGTCATAATCTTTGCTAAACCTAGTGTGCTGAACCATATTACTAAACCTTGTGTGTAGGGACAGACAAGGATAGGCAGTCGAGAGTGTCAGTGTCATAATCTTTGCTAAACCTAGTGCGCTGAACCATATTGCTAAACCTTGTGTGTAGGGACAGACAAGGATAGGCAGGGAGAGTGTCAGTGTCATATTCTTTGCTAAACCTTGTGTGCTGAACCATATTGCTAAACCTTGTGTGTAGGGACAGACAAGGATAGGCAGTCGAGAGTGTCAGTGTCATAATCTTTGCTAAACCTAGTGCGCTGAACCATATTGCTAAACCTTGTGTGTAGGGACAGACAAGTATAGGCATTCGACAGTGTCAGTGTCCTATTCTTTGCTAAACCTTGTGTGCAGGGAGAGAGAAGGATAGGCAGGGGACAGTGGCAGTGTCATTGTTGCTAAGCCTCCTGCACAGTATACACCTGAAGCTAGCCCTTATTGCTGGTTTTCCCATCTCCCTGCAGGCCATTAGAATGTCTGGAAGGCAAACAAGGAGAGGCAGACAGTCAGGAGCCAATAAAAGAGGGCAAGCAGGCTCTGTGTCTGGGGGCAACAGTGCTGGTCGTGGACGCGGTGCATTGTCATCAGCACATGGCCATGGGACACGCTTGTCCTTCTTTTCGGCAGCTGGACATGTTGAGCCACATCATGCCGAAGACTTGGTAGAGTGGATGACCAAGCCCTCCTCATCCTCCTCATCCTCTCTCACCCAGGCTCAGGGTACTGGCAAAGCAGCTGCCAAAGCGTCCTCTTCCCTGGTATCAATGTCATCATCAGTCACTCCTTCCCTAGACCCACCATGTCCTCCTCCTGAGGAGTCCCCCGAACTGTTTGAGCACAGTGTTGGGTACATGCTCCAGGAGGATGCCCAGCGTTTCGAAGGGTCTGATGATGATACCCAGCTAGAGGAAGGCAGTAGCGTGAGAGCAGAGAGAGGGGATGCTCAAGAAGGACACCAATCTGGCAGTCATGTTCCAGCAGCTGCAGCATACTGCCAGATTGGCTCCAGTGATGAGGAGGGAGGGGATGATGAGGTCACTGACTCCACGTGGGTGCCTAATAGGAGAGAGGAGGAGGAGGAGGATGAGGAGGAGGCACATCTCCAACAAGGCAGGATGCCCTTGGGTGGCCAGCGTAAGGGCAGCACACCGACGGAATCACACCACAGAGCTCCGCCTGTGCAGGGCGCTGCCTCTGCCCGTTATTCAAAAAGTTCTTTGGTGTGGGCCTTTTTTGAGGCGAGTGCATCAGATCGCACAGCTGCTGTTTGCAACATATGTCTCAAGCGTATATCGCGTGGCCAAAACATCAGCCGCTTGGGCACCACATGCTTGACCAGACATATGTTGACCTGCCATGCAGCTCGTTGGCAAGCCTACCTTAAAGACCCACACCAAAGAACAAAGCGGACCTCTCCTTGCACCGCATCAGCTGGGATCTCCAACCCCACTATACCTTCAGTCCTCTCTGAAACCTGCACTGAGAGGAATGAAGGTGTAGAATTAGGTGTGTCACAGCCAAGTACTTGCGGCCACTCTGCTAGCAGTACACCGACGTCTGATTCTAGCAGGCAAATTTCCCTGCCCCAGCTGCTGGACCGTCGAAAGAAGTTCACTCCCAGCCATCCACATGCCCAGCAGTTGAATGCTAGCTTGGCTAAATTGCTAGCGCTTCAACTGCTGCCTTTTCAGTTGGTAGACTCGGCCCCCTTCCGTGAGTTTGTGCAATGTGCGGTTCCTCAGTGGCAGGTTCCCAAACGCCACTTTTTCTCACGGAAGGCGATTCCGGGCTCTCTACCGGCATGTGGAAGGCAATGTCTTGGCCTCGCTGGACAGGGCGGTCAGCGTTAAGGTGCATATTACCGCTGACTCATGGTCCAGCAGGCATGGACAGGGACGTTACCTTTCTTTCACGGCCCATTGGGTCACTCTTTTGGCAGCTGGGAAGGATGCAGGACAAGGTGCAGTAGTGTTGGAGGTTGTTCCACCGCCACGCCTCCAAAATGCAAAATGCAAAATGCTACTACTGGTTGTGACACACCTCTGTCCTCCACCCCCTCCTCTTCTTCCTCCGTGGCCTCTTCATGTGCTTTGTCCTCGGAACCAGCGGTGCTCCGTAGGCATTCAAGGCGCTACGCAAGTACGCAGGCAAAAAGATGCCATGCCGTGCTTGCGCTGGTGTGTTTGGGGGACAGGAGCCACACTGGGGCAGAGGTTCTGTCTGCTCTGCAGGGGCAGGCCGAGAGGTGGTTGACGCCACGCCAGCTTAAGCCAGGAATGGTAGTTTGCGACAATGGCACCAACCTCCTCTCCGCTCTCCGACAGGGACAACTGACCCATGTGCCCTGTGTGGCTCACGTCCTTAACCTGGTGGTGCAGCGGTTCTTGGGCAGGTACCCGGGCTTACAGGATGTCCTGAGGCAGGCCAGGAAAGTCTGTGTGCATTTCCGCAGACAACGAGTTTCTGAGGCTTCGGTCAGTCAAAGAAGGAGCGGTGGGGAAGGTGGCTGTCTGACCGAAGCGTTCAGACAATTCTTTAGTCCGCAGCCCCAAGGTATGATCGGTTCCAGCAACCATCGCTAGCGTCTGATATACATGGTGCAGGAATACCTAGGGGCAAGGTCAGACTTGGACACCTTCCCCACCGAAAATCCTCTGGCTTACTGGGTCTTGAGGATGGATCACTGGCCAGAGCTTGCACAGTATGCAATTGAGCTACTGGCCTGTCCTGCATCCAGCGTTCTTTCAGAACGCACATTCAGTGCTGCTGGAGGATTTGTCACGGATCACAGGGTGCGCCTGTCCACCGACTCTGTTGATCGACTGACCTTCATAAAGATGAACCAGTCTTGGATCACCACCAGCTACCAAACACCTGAAGCTGATATAACAGACTAATTTATTTTCAAATGTCACATCCCTTCAAGACTGATGCTGATGCTGAGAGTTTGTCCTGTTATGTTGACTGACTATCTTCCTCCTCCTCAATGATCCGATTGACGATGATAGCTTGGAAGAACATTTTTATTTCTGGGTGCCGCCACCAGTGGCTAAGGCCCAATTTTTCAGCCCCTGTTTAACAGGGGCGTGTAATTACAATTTTTGATGCAATACTTTGCAACAGGGCTCATTGCTGTGCTCCAAGTACAGTATCTGTGAGGGGTTGCAGTGTTGTGGCACCAGTGCCTAAGGCTCAATTTTTCTGCCCCTGTTTAACAGGGGCATGTAATTACAATTCTTGATCTAATAATTCACAGCAGGGCCCATTCCTGCGCCCACCAAGACTAAGTGTGAGGCCTTACAGTGTTGTGTCAACACCACCACCACCACCAAAGGCCCAATTTTTCAGCCCCTGTTCAACAGGGGCATGCAATTACAATTCTTGATCTAATAATTCACAGCAGGGCCCATTCATGCACCCACCAAGAGTAACTGTGAGGGCTCACAGTGTTGTGGCAACACCAACATGTAAGGGGCAAATTTCAGCTGAGTATATACGGCAGGCCCCTACTTTCAAACATCCAACTTACAAACGACTCCTCCTTGCAAACGGAAGGATACAACAGGAAGTGAGAGGAAATCTACCCCTAGGAAGGCAAATTCTCTCCTGTAAGAGTTAATATGGGAAAAAAAGTGTCTCCTCTACACTGATTCTTTATCACCAATTCTTGTTTCAATAAAAACCCCAAATTTTCAAAAAACATTTGTCATTAGGACGGAAAGTGAGGTGAACTGTTCTGAACAGGTGCACACTGCACAGACAGCAAAACAAATGTTACAGGGGTGATAACCCTTCCCTATGTTTTCCAAAAAGCTTAAAAATAGATTTTTTGGCTGGAGCTACACTTAAACAATGTACCTGTTCAAAATTACAAACAGATTCTACATAAGAACAAACCTACAGTCCCTGTCTTGTATGCACCGCCTGTATACGGCTGTTCAGAGTATATAGGGCCTTTTTTATTTTGTGTGCGGGGTTCCCCTTAATATCCATACAAGACCCAAAGGGGCTGGTAATGGGCTGGGGTAAGGGGGGGGGGGGTGTGATGGGGTAGCTATGTCATTTTTCCTAAAGATTTTCATCCATATTACCGGGACCAGACATTACATTAAAGCCGCAAGCAGTTTTAAATGGCTTTTTTTCCTTTATAAATGTAATTTTGTGCAGGGACAGTTCTAAACACGGGAAACACGTGGCACTTCACAGGCATACTTTAGACACCCCCCAGGTACGATATTTAAAGGAATATTTGACTTTTTTTTTTCACTTTATGCATCATTAAAATGACTGCTCCAGAAAAACGGCCGTTTTTAAAACTTCTTTTTGCATTGATACATGTCCCCTGGTGCAGAACCCGGGTTCCCAAACCCTTTTTAGGACAATAACATGCATAATAGTCGTTATAATTAGCACTTTAGATTTCGAACGTTCGCATCCATTGTATTTAATAGGGTTCTAAAGTTCGTGCAAACTTTCGGTCCGTTCGCGGGTTCTGGTGCGAACCGAACCCGGGGGTGTTCGGCTCATCACTAGCAGTGAACAGACCCGGAGGTAATTCAAGTGACTGTGCTCAACCCTCATACACATACGAGGGGAGAGCTTGGCGTAGTGTTCCTGCACTCTCGTCTCCCAGGTACCTCTTGACACAAGCCACTTAAACGAGAAAACCGAGAGGGAGAGTGAGGTGATCGCTACACGTGGGGGCTCTGGTCCGGGATGTGTTCGTGCTACAATGGAGCTGATGTCGTCGGAATTTGAAAGTGTCTGCCCGGAAGAGTTCCGAGAAGGTCGGCCATATTGGCCACTGCGCCACGAGGCACACCCTCCCTGCTCAGTTCGTGGGCGTGACCCAGGGAAAGAGAAAGCCCGCGAACTGGAGTGAAAGAGGGGAGGAGTCCAATCATGTGAAGGGCTACACGTGGGGACTTTGGCGCCAACAATGCAGTGCGCAATGGATCAGCAGAGAGTCGCCATGTTCAGCAATGCATTGTGGATTCCAATTCATCCTACTACCACGAGTCTGACTGCTACTGCTGCTCCGATAACGGATACGGGGATTCAGCTAAAGCCCCGGGGACGATTCGCCCTGTACTCATGCATGGACGTTGAGGCCCTGGGTTTGATTTGTCCCGGCTGTTCGGGACTGGTGTGTCAGCTGAAGCCATTCGGGCGCTGCGAGGCCTGCGGAGAGTTCCTATTCGAGGTGGAACCACCTATTGAGAAACCCAGAACCATCCACCTCAACCGCGCAACAGGCCACACCACTCAAGAAGGAGGAATTGCTGCTTTGACAGCCATCCCTGTGCGCACTGCAGCGACCGCAGGGGAGGTCGCAATCACAGAGATACGGGAGAAATCCGAGGATGCTGACTCAGTCACCGCGGTTTCCCAGCGTCCACCGCCAAAGAGGAAGACCGGCTTGGTTGCTCCGTCCAGCAGTCGTGGTGGATCACCCTGCTCGCCTACGCCCGCCCCGGATGGATCCAGTTGGAAGATTCCCGGACATCCCTTCTCAACTTTGGGCCGAGGTAAGCCGGGCAGAGGGACTTGGTGTTGGGGCGGAGGTGTCGGGGATTCACGGCCCTGTGTGCCCGCGGGGGGGTAGCAATTCAGCCTCTACTACAGGCTACCAGCCCGCGGAGGAGTGTGACACCTCAGACCTAGAGTCGCTCTCCGATCCGGGAGACGACGTCATCATAGATGAACTTTTCGCTAAGAAGGGCTGGGACAAGATGCCTCTCTCCTCGTCCCGCAGAGTCAGGGATCCACCCATGTCTACTTTTGTGAGACGTAAGTAACATCCTCTTTACATCTCTTTATTTCATATATCAACTATAATTTGATTGAATGTTTTTGCTCAAATGCCTATTTTTGCATGCCATGCATAATGTTTAAACACGCAATGTAAAACCAAATATTGTACTGTTATATATTGTTTTTCCTTTTGTTGTTTTTCCTCTTGAATCACAGATTCAAATTCAAATACATTGCTCAGCCCTCATACCTACCCTGAAGAAGGAACATATATACCTCGGTATTGAATTGCCGTGTATATCCGAAACATGTCGGTATTTACCTGCATCCCCCTGTACTGATGTTTAGCATCCGCCCATAGGGATGCAAATGTAATGTATTTTGGCTATCAATGTGATACTCACAAATCATAATTCTATTGTAATTATCTCAATGTGTCATTGAAAACTTTTTTCTATTTTTTCAACTTTTTATGATCTATTATAATAAAAACCTTTCTACTTTTTTAAATAAAGTTTTTGGTCAGTTCTTTTCACTGCACCGGTCCGCACTATCCCAGGGGCAACCCTATTTCCAATTTCTCCATTTATCCATTGGGATGTGACCGGCTGCTTGGAACTAACCATAATACACTGTTATAGCTTCATCTTATATCTCCTCCATATAACATATTTCAAACGGGTAGCAAATACCCAATAAGTCCCCAACCATTTGAAGCTACTAGTGTATCACCATATTCTTTTTTGGTTTTCTCCCCTTTGACGCTGCATCTTTAATATTTCCCTTTTTGGTCAAGATCCCCCCTTCCTTTTTTCCCCCTCCCCCCTCCCCCTTTTTTGTTCTCTCTTTTAACATGGCTGAATTGTATAGTGAATCCTGGGATACATTCATAACAAAATTACAATCTGATTATGGCCAAAATGAGTCAGTGGAACCCGAATTGAGCTTCTTGTTTTCAAATTTGACCAAATGGTTGGAGAAAAAGTCCTTAATGCACTGCCACGTCAAAACATTTGACGAATATATTAGAGATGATCTCAATCCACTGGGATTACGGGTCCAAATTTTCCCATCCTTTGAAAACCTGGACCCATTGTTCAAAACTGCATGGGAAATCAACTTAAAAGCATGCTCATCAACTATGATGAGACTTTTGATAGATGAATACCAAAAACGTTTAATTGATATTAATGCAAACATTGATAATGCATATTCCAAAATCAAACCCCTCCAGACTCACCCTTCATACCAAGATCTAAACGAGAAATTAAAAATTCATATTGAACAATTTAACAAATCCATCTTGGCCAAAAAAGAATTTAAATATCTACGAGATAAACAAGCCTTTGAGGAGGGGCGGGCCTACAAATGGTTTCAGAATAATAACTTCAGATTTCCGCGCAAAAATGAACCCAAACAAGCCCGTTCAGATATATCTGACACCTCTTCGGTATCCTCTAATACGTCACGCACATTTTTCAAACCCAAACGTCTAAGACAGCCTAAACGTAGTCGAGATTTTGATAACCCAACCAGCACTCACCCACACAAACGTCCACCCAAACAACATTCACGGACCACTCCATCCACTATCCCTATCACTTCAAGTATAACTACTTTGGAAAATATTAATGTAGGCACTGAAACTACAACAGGATGTACTAATAACACTTTTGTCACCCCTAGAGTTCCCCCTATGTTTTCTAGAAACCAGGGAAACTCACAGGCTCCTCTCACCCCCACCCCACCCTAATGACACATCCAGTCACTTCACCTTTTAATATCATCAATTTATCCACACATTCCCTCACCTTGGATGAAGTCTCAGTGCTATCGAAGGGACTTACTTTCTGTCCAAATAAATCTTTGGATAAATTTGAGGTCATTAAAGACCTACATTTATACACTAGAAAATTACTTCTTCAAAGCATGTTCAAAAAAACAGACCCAGACGCTCAAGACTTCCACACTTTCAGTGAAAGACAAGCATTGAAAAATCTAAAATCTTTATTGACGGAAAATGAATCTACTGATCTAATTGACATTGTGGACTTGGACTCCCTTTTGGCCAATACCAACTTACCTATTCCAGATAAAGTTACAACCACAAAGTCATCACTCAAAAAAAACTCGTCATTGTATCCAGCCCCTAGCTCCAATCAAGGTGTCTCCAATTTTTTGAAAAATGTCTGCCGCGAGATTCAAACTCTCGATCCTGTGCCACCAGGCCACATCAATCTTACTCAGAAAGAGAAAATTGCCCTAAAAAACTTATCCGATAATCACAATATAACCATCAAATCCTCAGACAAAGGAGGCAATATAGTGTTAATGAATAACGATAACTATAAACAAATGTGCCTAGACATTCTGAGCAATTTGGATTGGTACCGTCCCGTGAGCAGAGACGTTATTAAAGCTTATAACCTTAAATTCTATGACCTAGGTGACACAGCATTCCAGAGTAAAATTATCTCGAAGCAGACATTGGACTTCATACGGACTCCCTTTCCAAAAATTCCCACTTTTTACTCTCTCCCTAAAATTCATAAAAATGCACAAAACCCCCCTGGTCGCCCTATAATATCAGGGAATGGTGCAATCACTGAAAATGTATCCCGTCTGATAGACGAACATCTAAAACCCTTCATTTCTTGTTTACCTTCCTATGTATGTGATACTCTTCACTTACTACGCATTATCGAAGGGGTTCAAATACCTGAGGAATAAATTTTGGTCAGTATTGATGTAGAGGCCCTATACAGCTCTATACCACATTCCTTAGGTATAGCCTCCGTCAAAAATGTGCTCTTACAGACTAGCCATCATGAATATTTGTTTAACAAGTTCATTATATCAGCACTTGACTTTATACTGCAGCATAACATCTTTACCTTTGATGGAGGGGCTTTCCTCCAGGTCCAGGGCATAGCCAGGGGCACTTGTTGTGCCCCTGGCTACGCCAATCTGTACCTGGGGGAATGGGAACGTGCCATTTTCTCCGATGAGGACCTCTCGATGTACCTGTGCCACATTGTTATGTGGCACAGGTACATCGATGACATACTCGTCGTATGGAATGGCCCCCAACAATTACTTGATGAATGCCTACAAGCCTTGAACATGAACAAATTTAATTAAAAATTTACTATGACCTCTGATCCATACAACATTACATTCTTAGATGTGGAAATTTTCAAGGACAATGACAATATGTTATCTTCAAAACTTTTTCGTAAGCCCACAGCTGGTAACACTATTTTACATTCATCCAGCTCTCACCCAAAACCTCTAATAGAATCCATTCCATATGGACAATATCTGAGAATAAAGAGAAACTGCTCTGATCCTATGGACTATAAAAGAGAAGCCAACAACTTAAGAAAACGTCTTCTAGAACGTGGCTACAGCCACAAATGCCTCAAAAAAGCATTTAATCGTACTCGAAATAAAAGTCGACATGAACTCTTAGCTCCAAAAATAGGAAAATCAAATGAAACCGGTAATCGCATCATTACCACATATTCAAATGATCATACTAAGATCAATAATATTTGTAGAAAGTTTTGGCACCTCTTAACTTCAGATCCGGTGGTGGGACCTCTTGTGCCACCAAAACCAGCTATAACATATAGACGAGCAACCTCCATTGGAGATATACTCGTCCAAAGTGAATTCAAAGGCACCAATAGGGGAGACCCATGTAAAAATAGAGGAACATTTCCGTGTGGTGCCTGTGCATATTGCAAATATATGAACACAGACAAGGACATTTTTTTACCCAACGGTATTAAATTTTTCCCTAAGCATTTTGCTAATTGTCAAACCTCAGGAGTAGTTTACTTGATAAACTGCAGTTGCAATTGCTTCTATATAGAAAAAAACTACTCAAAAATTGTGGCAGAGATTCTATCGACATCTCAAAGCCATGAAAGACAACGACCCTGACAGTACCTGGGGCAGACATGCCCTTCAAACCCACGCTGGCATATGCCCTGAGATACGGGTGTTGGTCCTGGATCAGGTGCATCTCGACTCCCGAGGAGGCGACTTTGATAAGCTCCTCCTCCAGCGGGAGCTGAGATGGATCTCATCCTTGGACGCCACCTCTCCCCCGGGACTAAATCAAGCTTTTAATTTTAAACCATTCTTACCCGGTTTCACATCTGGAACCTTTGATAGAGACTTGTTACACTAATACAATCAGTTTAATAATCTCTTCCCTCTTTCCCCTCTTTTCCCTTTTTCCCTTTTCCCTTTCCTTATTTATTTATTTTCAACCCTTCACTGCATGGCTTACAATATTTATCCTTTTGCTTTGAGCATTTTGTTTGATGTTATATTATGTATCTATTAGAATATACCAACATGTGTTAAATATATTCTCTATATATATGGCTGTATTGAATAATTGCCAAAATACTTAAATATTTGTGCTAACTGTATTTTCAGATACACTGGATGTCATACATGTAATTGGGTAAGCTCACAGGATAACATTGAATATAATTCCAATAATAACATTCAAGGACCAAATAAATTTAATGACAATGTTAATTATACATGTATCCTCCCTCTCCTCTTCCTTTCCATTTTTTTTATTTTTTTTTATATATCTTCTTCAATTTTTATTATAATTTTTATTATATTTGCTCCAGAGGGTAAACCATTTTCATATTTCCATGCATGGCTAGCCGAAGCTCCCCGGCACGCAGGTGCCATATGGACTTCGCTCCATGGGGCAGCACCCCTATCCCAGGGGTGTGTTTGGTGGCGGTTTGGCACGCAGACGGCATTCTTTTGTTTGCCGCGGCCGGGCTCCACTGACGGTGATGATCTCCGTTGCTGTGCATGGCTGTGACGGATTGGTGATCCTCCGAGCGTTCGACCCCGGCGCGCATGCGCATTGAGCCTGGTTGGCTCAGCACTCCTGCTGCCCTACGTGCCGGCGGTCACGTCGATGTCTGACGTCATCGCGCATTCCCAGTGCGGCGATGCCGGACGCCGCGTGGACCGAGGGATGACGTCATTTTCCTGAACATCGCCCTGATCTGACGATGAGACGTCAATTGGGAGGATTTACATATTGCTCTACTCCCACTGGACTCTCCCTTCCCTTTGCTCCTCCCCTCCGGTGCCCACACCCACTGTTTCATTGGTCAGTCGACCAACAGCTGACTTATTTAATGTCAGCAACAAGTGTGTTAGATCTCGCTGTATAGATGAGATCCACTTAGCACTGCGATACTATCACAGGTAAGGAGCATACTTATTGTTTATCCAATATATCTTGGGAAACTATACTTACTGCTATACATATAAAAACATTTCTTTGTAAATATTCGCTCCCTAGTATAATTGATTCCATCTTTTTGCCTTTCAGGGCAATCTCCGGTTTATATTGGCCCATCCCTGTGAGCTTTGACGTGCTGTGCATGGTATATTGGAACAAGGATACCACCACATAATTAGTCTGGTGTTTCAATGTAACATTTCCAGGTCCAACCTATGTATTTGTCTATTTCGTCCGTCCAATAATTTGATGGACTTGCCAATACATATATATTTCTTTTTTCCGCTCCTCTTTTGAAACATATATAAATTCCTAAATGTTTCATCACTAAACGCATTGCTTATCATTATTTGTTGGCCTGGAACTTTTCAAACTCCATGGAGCTCACCCAAAGACATCCATCTCTATACTTACGTGTTGCTAGAAAAAGATTTTTGTGAGACGTAAGTAACATCCTCTTTACATCTCTTTATTGCATATATCAACTATAATTTGATTGGATGTTTTTGCTCAAATGCCTATTTTTGCATGCCATGCATAATGTTTAAACACGCAATGTCGCTGTAAAACCAAATATTGTACTCTTATATATTTTTTTTCCTTTTGTTGTTTTTCCTCTTGAATCACAGATTCAAATTCAAATACATTGCTCAGCCCTCATACCTACCCTGAAGAAGGAACATATATACCTCGGTATTGAATTGACGCGTATATCCGAAACATGTCGGTATTTACCTGCATCCCCCTGTACTGATGTTTAGCATCCGCCCATAGGGATGCAAATGTAATGTATTTTGGCTATCAATGTGATACTCACAAATCATAATTCTATTGTAATTATCTCAATGTGTCATTGAAAACTTTTTTCTATTTTTTCAACTTTTTATGATCTATTATAATAAAAACCTTCCTACTTTTTTAAATAAAGTTTTTGGTCAGTTCTTTTCACTGCACCGGTCCGCACTATCCCAGGGGCAACCCTATTTCCATTGTCTACAGGGGATAGTACACCCTGGGTGGAGGCACCAGCGCCTGGGGAGGAATCCCGTCCCCAGTCTGCCCTTCTACCTCCGGTGCCACCTGCATCTAGCACCGGGGAAAAGAGACTGTTGCTGCGGGTGCCTATGCCCAGAATGGTGGTGATCAAGGCACCTCGTTACCCGGACGCCATCGTCCTACCGGGTGAGGGAGACCGGGCCACTATGCCTCCGCTGGCGAGACTACAGCGCCTCTTTTGCCAAAAAGTTGCTAACGAGTACGGGTGGGAGTACCCGTACTTACCTAAGGAACTTTTGTATGAAGTGGAAATCAGTTGGGAACGCTGGTACAACGATTTTGTGTGGACGCACATTCAGGTCCCACATGCCCACAGGTACCTCGCGTGTTCCCCCAAAGCCTCTCAACGGTTCAAGGACTGCAAGTCAGAATGGATGCTGGGTCGGCACATCCACGCAGACAAGGTGTTAATTTGGCGCAAAGAAGGGGAGGATGTCGAATACCATGTAATGGACCAGCACTTAAAACCCCTTGTCTTGTCGCACCCAAAGTTCTATTTGTAGGAGAAAAAAATACTCCGTTCTTGCTTTACCTTGTTGCTGCTGAACTTTCCGGGGTTATTCCCCGGAAAAACCCAGTGACTGTGCCCGTGTTAATGGGTGTTTGTACTCTCTGGAGGAATTGAAGGACTGTTGCCGTTGTTTGTTCTTCATTCTTCCATCCCACAAAGTGATCATGGACTTTGGGGTAGTTAGAGCTACAGAAGAAGATAGGAAAAAATAAATCTTCAACAAGTGCAGTTACCGCGACACTGTCACCAGGTGGCAGTGTTGCGCACCGATATTCACTGTTCACTCACACACTTATAGAAGGAAAGGATTTCTCTGCGGAGAAGTTTTTTCGTTCTCACACGAACATATGTGTCAGGGATTTGTGTGTTTAACATTTCTTTTCCCCTCTGCAGGAGAGCATCCCATCAAGACCACTGAGAATGGGGTGGGTCTTAGTCAGGATGGGTGGGGGGAGATGTTAATGTGAACATGTGATGCAAAATGTTGCAAAATGTTGTTGTTACGTGTTGTTTATTTCCCTTCCCTCCCCTTTCATGTCAGGTTCAGGTACAACTGTTTAGTTAGTTTTCAAAACTTTTTGTATTTTTGAAATTGTTAGTCGGTTTCTGGATCAGGCTATGTCGGCCCCTTTTGGGCATGGTTTGCTCCAGACACTGGGGACCAGTGTCCAATAACCAGGGGGAGAGTGTAGCGGGTATATACTTTTAAATCTGGTGAAGACATCAGTGACTAGTTCCCTGCGGCCCAGCAGGTGGCGCTGTCACTTTGGGCCGGGTTGAACGATCACTGCAGTGCCGTACCCTTTGTGACCTCTCGCAGCGATTGTACAGCGGGGCGGGGAACCCGCTGTGCTTGCTGGGAGAGGGTATAAAGGGGGCGGACATCTTCGCCACGAGGTTCGAGTCCCAGGCACCTTCAGCCTGAGGGCTGCTGTCCGTGGTCGGTGTTCAGGCGGCCTAGGCCTGGACACTTGGAGTTCGTGTTCCATCCCAGACACCTTCAGTCTGGGGTGAGGTACTCAGCCGGAGGCCTGGGGCCCAGTACCTTCCACTGGGTCCCGCGAGGGAGGGATTGTCCTAGGGTGCCCCGGGAGTCAGGCACCCGTATCCAGAGGCGTAAGGGACCGGAGGAGTGATTCATCCGAAGATCTCATGCAGCATGTTGCCAGTGCCGGGTGAACCTCTGGAGACTGCCCGGAGTGATATCTTTCCCGAACAGGGACCAAGTTCATAGAGGAAGGTGGTTCATGTTCTATGACGGGTGGCAGCGGTCCAGCTATTCAACTCAGGTCAGTGGCAGGGACCTGCTATCGGGCCTGTGGCAGGGGCCTCAACGGTTCATCCGGTCGGTGGCAGCGACCAAAACTCACGGTCGGTGGCAGAGACCGTGCGCCAGGCCTAATCGCTAGGAAAGGAATAGGAGAGTTAATTTGTGCCTGGGCCTACTCGTATCCACACCCCTGTTTGTCTGTTACTAAAAGTTCAACTAATCGTGTTCACCCTGAAAGCAGAGAAATAAAGGAGTGTTGGACTTTTGATTGGTGTGGGGCTCTAATATTGGCAGACACATCTCCATGGAACAACTGGAGGCTTCGTATGCAGTGAACAGACCCGGAGGTAATTCAAGTGACTGTGCTCAACCCTCATACACATACGAGGGGAGAGCTTGGTGTAGTGTTCCTGCACTCTCGTCTCCCAGGTACCC
Organism: Rana muscosa; assembly: GCA_029206835.1. Lineage (NCBI taxonomy): Eukaryota > Metazoa > Chordata > Amphibia > Anura > Ranidae > Rana > Rana muscosa. Next base: position 1,029,491,395 of record CM055117.1, read on the forward strand.
CTAGACACAAGCCACTTAAACGAGAAAACCGAGTGGGAGAGTGAGGTGATCGCTATACTTACGTATTACAAAAAAAAAAGAAAATGGACCCATTTATTATTGTTATCTGCAGCCTTGAATTCAACTTGCTGTGTTCTGCAGCATGAGATGTTCTAAAGCTGTAACAGTCATCCACGTCCATAGGGAACTTGGTAATTTCCCTTGTACGTAATGGATAACATCACCAGTGAGGCTTTTTTTATGTTACAAAACTCTTGGGAATAAACACCAAAATCATATTGCAAAAGCATTATTATCAGGATGGGGCTTAGTTACAGACAGTGATAGCATTAAAATATATTCATTTGAATTATCTGCCTAACATTTCAAAATGCACCAAAAAAGGTATTTGCAGCATTTTTGGCAGTGAATAGCAATGCATGTTATGCTGTGTTGTAACTCGTGTGTTGAGGTGTCATTCAGAACGAATAGCACTGCGTTCTACCTAAGCATATAACTGCAGTGCTAAAGGGTGAACAGGGTGTTAAACAGCCTATTTTGCACAGGGAAAGCACGGCTCAGACCCCCCCCCCCAGCCCCCCCCCCCCCAGCCCCCAGTGTGACTGCTCTGTGTTTCCTTAGACTGGTGACAGCCCTGTCTAATCTGTGAGACTGATTTATTTGCTCTGCTCTGAATAAAGAAGATTAAGCCATTTGGAGTAGACATTCAATGCAGAATACAAGGGATTAACACAATTTCTAATAGGTTCAAAACAATTGCAACAGCTCCCCGGGCAATGAGCAGAAGACAGATGAGAAGAATGCCACAATATATAGAGAAGATAAACAACAGCACCACCTGTGCCCTATTTCCTGCTGCTTATTTACTCAAAGCTTTGTCTTAAAAGAGAAGTCCAGCCTGGGCTTTTTAGGCTGGGCTTCTCCTCTGGGTCACAGGAGTGCAATTCATTTTGCACTCCTGTGACCCGTTTTCACTGCCACTCACTGCCATCAGTCGGGGCAGCGCTTCATCATGATTTCCAAGTCGGGATCCACCAGCTGCCCTGATTGATGGCAGTCTCAGTGTCTCAGTGAGCTGCTGAGACAGCCTCTCCCCGCCCCTCCACTGCTCAGCGCTCCAATGTGCGTAGAGAAGCAGAGAGGAAAGACGCTGACTGACAGCCAGCAGCTTTCCTATCGGATCTGTGAGAACCGAGCCAACGGCGATGTTCGGTGGCTCGGTTCTCAGTGCACAGACGCTGGGGACAGATGGAGCATTGGTCTGATGCTCCATCCACCGAGGTAAGTATGAATAAAAAAAAATCATATTTGAAAAAAAACTAAAAAAGATAAAACCCATACTTCTCTTTTAATGCCTACTAGGGATGAGGTTTTGGTTTACCGGTGCCATGAGTTCAAGATGAATCCCACAGGTTTGGGAATCACAGTCTTGGTGTACTACATGGCCCTTAAACTATGGCAAGTGGGTCTTGAAGGGCAAATAAGGAGGCTTTTGGATAAGCCAGTCCCCACTATATAAAAGGATAGTGCCCCAGCCCCCATGGAAGTCCATGCGCACCTCTATGATCAGTGCTCTCTACTGGAGCCGCATGCTTCCTCTAGCGCCGGCTACTGTCTAATGCTCGGGCAAAGGGGATGGGTTCAGGGGCGGAGCCAAGTGGGGGCGGTAAAATTAGGTTTCTCCTGGGGTGTCAAAAATCCTTGCACAAGCCCTGGTGTCAGTATTAAGATTTCAGAGGTTGATTAAAATAAAGGTACCACAATATTGTCATATGACATCCACAGGTCAGACATGATTTATTTGCAACTCACAAGGTGGAATATCCATAGGACCACAGGAGTTTGTGGCTAAGCATTTAGAACAGTCAGTATGCCAAAAGAGGATTTCTTTTTAGATTTTGTCATTGCCAACCTGAGTTTACTTATGCTGTGTTCACACAATTGCGAATTGGATGCGGCTTCTCCGCATCCAATTCGCATTAGCAGGAGATTTTGACCGGCTCTCTATGGAGCCGGTTCACATATCTCCAACTGGGTCCCACAAGGGATCGAGGGCTCCTAGGGTGCCCCCTGGAAGTGGGTGCCCGAATCTAGGACGAGGAGGCCAGGGAGGTGACCCTTCTCGAAGACCCGGCGCGGTATCGCTGGTGACGGTGGGGCCTCTGGTAACTCTCCGGATGGATGTCCTTTCCCTGACAGGGGTCAATACTTTTAGAAGGTAATCCACGTTCTCATGGTCTGTGGCAGAGACCCATCGTGAATTCGGTCGGTGGCAGAGACCCAACAACCGGGCCTGTGGCAGAGGCCCTATTCACCTGGTCTGTGGCAGAGACCCCTCATGGTCGGTGGTAGCGACCGTGCGCCAAGCCTGTTAGTGCTATTCAGAACAGGAGAAGCCCAAATCTAAGTTTGTGTCTGGACCTCCTCCCACCTTATCTGACCCGTGTTTGTCTCAACCCGTCTACTCTAAAATAGACTGTTTATTGTGCAAGAAGGAATAAACAAGTGTTGGACCTTTCAGTTGGTGTGGACAGTTGCTTACTGGGGAAAGTTAAAGACTTGTTCTGATTACTGCAGAAACAAGGTTAGCACTGGAGGCCCTTTTTACACCAGTCGCAAGCAGGCCAGAGAAACTAGCACCGCTCAACCTCCCTATTCAGGAGGGTACGGGCTTGTGGTGCGGTGTACCTCATTCTTTTCCTGCGGAGGAGCCAAGCAGAAGAATAGCAGGTAAAGTCTGGAGTTGGTGCGCTACACGTGGGGGCTCGAGTCCAGGATGTGTTTGCGGGCATGGAGTGAAAACCCCCCAGAAGTTGAACTTTTATTCCCCAGTGAAGTTCCATGGAGGTCGGCCATGTTTGAAACTGCGCCACGAGGAGAACCCTGACTGCGTAGTTTGTGGCCGTGTCTATTCAGAAAAGCCCGTGAGTGATGTAGGAGATGGGAGGAGTCTGACCATGTATGGAGTTACACGTGGGGACTTTGGCGCGGAAAAAGTCAGTGCGCGATGGAGCAGCAAGTGGTCAGCATGTCCTCTCATGCCTCATGGGTTCCAGCTTCAAATACCATGAAAATGACATAATTCGCTGCTTCGGTTACGGATACGGGGATTCGGCTCAAGCCCCGGGGAAGATTTGCCCTCTATGTGTGTAGAGACGTGGAGGCCCTCGGTGTGATTTCTCCCGGCTGCTCGGGACTGGTGGTTCATCTGAAGCCATTCGGGCGATGTGAGAGCTGCAAGGAATTTCTTTTTGAGGTCGAGCAACCTACAAAGAGGCCTCGAGCCTTCCACCTCAACTGCCTTACCGGCGCCACCATTCCGGAGGGAGGAATCGAAGCTTGTACAGCCACCCCTGCGCGCACTGACAAGACTTCGGAGTCGCAGAGGAGCTCGTTGTAGCGAGTGAGAAACCGGAGGATGCTGATTCGGCAACGACAGGGTCTTTTCTCCCACCGCCCAAGAGGAAGATAGGTCTCGTGAAGGCTTCCCGCGGCCGTGGTGGAGCAACGCCCCAGCGCTTACCCGGAACGGATGTCTCTAAAGGGAAAAGTCCCGGACTTCCGAGTCCTTCTCCAAGCCGAGGTAAGCCAGGGGGAGAGACTTTGTTACAGGCCCCTAGCCCTGGGGATTCACATGCTAGTGAGTTGGCCAGAGGGGGTGAATCGTCCTTCACCAGGAATTACTTCCCTGCGGAGGAGTACGATACCTCTGACCTAGAGTCCGTCTCAGATGCGGGTGATGATGCTGCGATTGACGAACTGTTTGAGAGGAAGGGATGGGATAAGATGCCCCTGTCCTTGTTCCGTAGGCCTAGGAACCCACCCATGTCTACTAGGGAAAGTACACCCCAGGTGGTGGCCACCAAGCCTGAGATCTGTCCCCTTGTCTACCCTTCCACAATCGGGAGCACCTGCTTCCGCTACTGCTACTACTGCTGGACCGGTGTCGCTGCGGGCTTCTGCAACTGGCCCAGAGGCAGTTAAGTGCCTCGAAACCCGGATGCTGTTTTGCCTGGCGCAGGAGACCATGCCACTATGCCACCGCTGTCCCGCTTACAGAGACTCTTTAATCAGAAGGTTGCTAGTGAATATGGGTGGGAATACCCGTATCTGCCCAAGGAGCTTCTGTTCGAGGTTGAAGCCTGTAGAGACCGGTGATATTCAGAGTTTGTGTGGGCACACCTCAAGGTACCCCACGCTAGAAGATACTTTTCGTGTTCACCTGCCGCAACTCTGCAGTTCAAAGATTGCAAAGCTGCATGGATGTTGGGTCGGCACATTCATGCGGACAAAGTGCTTATCTGCAGAAAGGATAAGGATGATGTGGAGTATCACATAGATACCTTCGATAGACATTGGAAGCCGTTGTTATTAACCAATCCACATTATTATTTGTAAGAGACCAGACTCTTGTGTTTTGCGTTTGAACTTTTTTGTTTTTTCTCTCTTCAGGAACTTTGCCCATATTAAAGGGTATTTTACTCTTTGGAGGAATGGGAGTTGTTGTTCTCCCTTCTCTTCCCACCACAAAGATAACCAGGACTTTGGGGTCGTAGTTAGTGAGGGCCACAGTTCACAGAGAAGAAAATTTCCTTGTCATCAACAGGTGTTCTGACCGCGGCACTACCACTAGGTGGCGGTGTTGCGCAGCGGTTACATTGAAGGTTTTACATTGCACTTACTGTTAGAGCAAGCAGGTTTTTCCTCTAGGGAGAGACCTGTTCATTCTAAAGTACGTATTGTTGGATTATGTGTTTTTCTTTCTTCCCCTGCAGGTGATCGACAAGCAAGACTGCTGAGTATGGGTGGGTCTTAGTGAGTTCTGCGGGAGGAAATTGTAAATTTTTACTGTGAAGTTTGAGTGATCTTAAAATGTTTTATATATTTGTACACCCTTATTCCCATCTGTGTTTTTCCTTCCCATGGTAGGTTCCGGCACAAACGAAATTTTAAATTGTCATTTTTTTTTGTTTGTCTCTGGATCTGGCTTATGTTGACTCAGATTGAGGAGGCATAAACTGGTTTCAGACACTGGGGGGACCAGTGTTCACAAGTGAGAGGGATGTGTAGCGGGTGGTTACATTTAGGGGGAAGCATCTGAGTGGTAGCCAGGCTCAGATGTGCCAATTGTTAGGTCTCATTGACCATTTCTATCCCTGGGAGATAGTACTGTTGGTTAGGTTCACTGGGGCCTATAAGTGGCGCTGTCCCGGGTTGAACTGCAGTACGAGGTTGTGTCCTTTTTGTCCCCTCTTTGCAGTAGTGCGGCGGGGCGGGGAACCTGCTGTGCCTGTCGTGAGAGGATATAAAAGGGGCAGCCATCTTCCAGAGGGTCGTTGGTTCCGCGCTCAGGGTCCTTAAGCCGGGGTGCGGGTGTGTCGCCTCCGGGTGCCCTAGGCCCGGAGGCCTGTCGAGTGGTCTCTGGGTGCTCTAGGCCCAGAGACGGAGCTGCTGTTCCAGCTCAGACACCTTCAGTCTGGGGTGAGGTACTTCGAGAGAGGCCCGGGGCCCAGTACCTTCGACTGGGTCCCACAAGGGATCGAGGGCTCCTAGGGTGACCCCTGGAAGTGGATGCCCGAATCTAGGACGAGGAGGCCAGGGAGGTGACCCTTCTCGAAGACCCGGCGCGGTATTGCTGGTGACGGTGGGGCCTCTGGTAACTCTCCGGATGGATGTCCTTTCCCTAACAGGGGTCAATACTTTTAGAAGGTAATCCACGTTCTCATGGTCTGTGGCAGAGACCCATCGTGAATTTGGTCGGTGGCAGAGACCCAACAACCGGGCCTGTGGCAGAGTCCCTATTCACCTGGTCTGTGGCAGAGACCCCTCATGGTCGGTGGTAGCGACCGTGCGCCAAGCCTGTTAGTGCTATTCAGAACAGGAGAAACCCAAATCTAAGTTTGTGCCTGGACCTCCTCCCACCTTATCTGACCCGTGTTTGTCTCAACCCGTCTGCTCTAAAAGAGACTGTTTATTGTGCAAGAAGGAAAAAACAAGTGTTGGACCTTTTCAGTTGGTGTGGACAGTTGCTTACTGGGGAAAGTTAAAGACTTGTTCTGATTACTGCAGAAACAAGGTTAGCACTGGAGGCCCTTTTTACACCAGTCGCAAGCAGGCCCGAGAAACTAACACCGCTCAACCTTCCTATTCAGGAGGGTACGGGCTTGTGGTGCGGTGTGCCTCATTCTTTTCCTGTGGAGGAGCCAAGCAGAAGAATAGCAGGTAAAGTCTGGGGTTGGTGCGCTACATATATATTTTTCTAATTTTACTTCACTAACTTAGACTATTGTGTTCTGATCCATCACATATTATTCAGATTAAAAAAACATTGAACTAAAGGCTGTAATGTAACAAAATAGGTAAAAAGCAAAGGGGGGTGAATACTTTTTCAAGGCACTGTAGTAAAGCAGACACCCTAAGGCCTCAATCACATGGGCATAGTACAGCGTACGCCTGTGCGAGGGCCGTATTTACCTGCATGGGGATGTTCCGTGGATGCACCTGCAGGCAGTCCCATTCATGTGCAGCTGCTCAGATACATCCATGTGGGTACACGGTCCATGATGTACCCAGGGTGTATTCAGGACAATGCAAAATTACATGATAAAATAGGGAAAATATCAACACTGAAAGTTTAGATGGTATGTATTTTACCAACTCGACTTAGTAGGTTGGGGTTCCCAAAGGCAAATAGAATATGCAAAGAAAAGAAAACAAGCCAAGCAGGCTTGTAAAAGGGGCTTCAATATGGAACTCACAGCGGCATAGATACAAAGTTTATTAATAGAAAAGAGACACAATTCCAATTGTAGCGGACAGGGTCGCCCGACCCCCACCACACTCCCAATCCCCTGTATTAAAATTCTCGCTCGCAATGTCTCTGGTCTAGGGGTATGACAGGAAAGGGAGTGAGGCCGCTACGCCAGGCCTCCACCACAGATGTATAAGTGGTATTAGCAGAAGTTTTTTTACCTTCGGGCCTGCATTGTGTATCGGGTCCTCCCTCCAGGAGTCATCTGCCAGGAAACAAGCCTCACACCGTTGCAAGTCCAACACTCCTTTATTTGAACACAGCATGGACTTACTTGCTTTACAAAACAGAACAGGAGGTGTGAATGTGTATATAGGCCCAGACACAAGTTCTTTCCTCCACTCTCCTCCAAAGAGTGGGCAATGGTCTCCGCACAAGGGAATTCACCTTCCGGACGGTCTCCGACAAGAGGCTCACCCGTCACCGGCAGTATGCTGCACCGGGTCTTCAGAAGAGGAGCTCTTCCCGGTCCATTACGTCCACCCCGGATTCAGGCGTCCATCTCCGGAGCACCCTAGGATCCTTCCCTCGCGGAACTCAGTGTTGGGCACTGAGCTCCGGACTGCCAACCGAGTACCTCACCCCAGGCTAAAGGTGCCTGAGGTGGAACACGACCTCCGGTGGTCCTCTAGGCCCAGTCCGCCTAGAGGACAAACACGAACTCCGTCCGCAGGCTGAAGGTGCCAGGGACAACGAACCCCGTGACAAAATGGCCGGCCCCCTTTATACCTTCCCCCGGCATGCGCAGCGGGTTCCCGGCCCCACCACACGGCTGCCGAGAAAAGACAAAAAAGAATTCGACCCAGCAATGACTCACCCGTCGGCCCAAAGTGACAGCGCCACCCGGTGGACCGCCGGAGATACACCACTGGTGTCACCTGCAAAAATTCAAAATTACTGGCGGGAAGGCAAACACCCGCTACATACTCCCCTCTGTCTTTTGACACTGGTCCCCAGTGTCTGGAGCAAACCATATCCTCCACGGCTGACATGATTCGGGCCAGAAACCGTTAACAAATTTAAAAACAAAAAACTTTTGGAAACACTATCCTACTGTGAAGTTGTGTCTGAGCCCCTGTAACAGAAAGAGGAGCAAAAGACAACATCAAACATTTCAAGGTTGCATATTAACATTTACTTTTTCCCTCCCCATCCTGACTAAAGACCTCCCCAGAGTCTAAAATCTTGCTGGGATGTTCTCCTGCAGAGGGAAAGAAAAAAAAACAAAAGAAACCAACACATAAAATCCTGACACATGTATTCGTGTGTGTGAGTAAAAGAAATTTCTCCTAAAAGAAATCCCTCTTTCTCCGAAGAGTGGGTGCGTGAAAAGTGTTTGTAACATTGCGCAACACTGCCACCTGTTGACAGCATCACGGTAACTGCACCCGTTGAACATCTTCTCTTTTCTTTTTCTTTTTTTTCTAACACTATCTACCCCAGAGTCTGTGATCTCTTTGCGGGAAGAAACAAACAGGAACAGTTCTTTTCTTTTTCCTTCTGGGCACACTAAAACACAATTTTCCCAGAAAGTTCTCCAACGGAGTCTTTTTTTCCCTAGAGGTAGAAACGTGGGTGCGGCAGAGTTAGTGGCTTTAGGTGCTGATCTACAGTCTCTAGATGATATTCCACATCTTCGCCTTCTTTGCGTTTTATCACCACTTTATCTGCGTGGATGTGTCTTCCCACCATCCATTCTGCCTTGCAGTCTTTGAAACGCTGTGAAGCCTTTGGAGAACACGCTAGGTATCTGCGAGCGTGCGGGACTTTGAGATGGGTCCAAACAAAATCATTGTACCAACGCTCCCTGCACACCTCCACCTCATACAGCAGGTCCTTCGGCAAGTAGGGATACTCCCATCCATATTCCGCTGCAACTTTTTGACCAAACAACCTCTGTAGTCTCGCCAAAGGAGGCATGGTTGATTTGTCCCCTTCACCAGACAGAACGACCGCATCTGGATGGCGAGGTGCCTTGGCCACCTCTAATCTAGGCATTGGAGGCCTCAACAACAGTCTTTTTACCCCAGCATCACATGCAGATGGTGCAGGGGATACGGGAACAGTTTGAGAGATAGATTCTCCTTCAGGCGCTGATGCCTTCACCCTTGGTGTGCTCTCACCCACGGACATAGGCGAATTCCGAAACCCACGGGATGCAGCAAGCGGCGCCTTGTCCCAGCCCTTCTCGGCAAACAGATCGTCAATTTGGACATCATCTTCCATATCAGAGAGAGATTCTAAGTCAGAGGTGTCACACTCCTCCGCGGGTATGTAGCCCTGTGTGGAAACAGAACATCCACACTCCGGAGACTTGCTAGGCCATGCCTTCCTGACACATCCTCCCTCACACCAAGTCTTCTCAGCCGGCTTACCTTGGCTTTTCTTGGGATGTCCGGAACTCTCGTCTACGGATCCATCCGGGCCTGGCGTGGGCATGTGAGACGGTCCACCACCACTGCTGGTCGGGGCTACCACGCTGGTTCTCTTCCTCGGTGGCGGACGCTGTGAGACTGTGGTGACCGAGTCAGCATCCTCGGATTTCTCCCATTGGTGTTTCACGACCTCCTCCGCGGTCGTTGCAGTGTACGCAGGGGCGACTCTTACTGCCGTGATTCCTGCCTTCTGTGGGGCGATGCCTGAAGCCCGGCCTGGATAGATGGTTTTCGGCCTCTCCACCACCGGATCCACCTCGAACATGAATTCCCCGCAGGCGTCACATCGTCCGAAGGGCTTTAACAGACATACCAGTCCCGAGCATCCGTGACAAATCATGCCCAAAGCCTCCACGTCCATGCAGGAATATAGGGCGAATCGACCCCTTGGCTTTAGTCGGATCCCCGTATCCGTTATGGGAGCAGCAGCAGTCAATGTTGTAGTTGCCGGGTGAACCGGGATCCACGAGGCGTTTCCAAACATGGCGACCTGTTGCTGTTCCATCGTACACTGCAGAGTTTTCGCGCCAACGTCCCACGTGTAGTCCGTCACACGTATTGGACCCCTCCCCTTTTGCTCCAGTTCGCAGGCTTTTCCACTTGTTTGGTTTGAGACACGCCCACGAACTAAGCGGTGGGGGTTGTGTCTGGTGGCGCAGTGCAATTAAAAACCCCCACGTGTAGTCCGTCACACGGCTGGGTTTTCCCCCTTTCACCACTCTTCCTGCGCGGGCCTTTCCTCTTCCGAGGTCATGTCCACGACTTTCGAGTAGGGTTGCACTTTGGCCTATATACTGGACTGTTTGCGGCAGATACGTTCTTCCAAGTGATACACAATACATATCCCGGACCCGAGCCCCCACGTGTAGCGGACAGGGTCGCCCGACCCCCACCACACTCCCAATCCCCTGTATTAAAGTTCTCGCTCGCAATGTCTCTGGTCTAGGGGTATGACAGGAAAGGGAGTGCGGCCGCTACGCCAGGCCTCCACCACAGATGTATAAGTGGTATTAGCAGAAGTTTTTTTACCTTCGGGCCTGCATTGTGTATCGGGTCCTCCCTCCAGGAGTCATCTGCCAGGAAACAAGCCTCACACCGTTGCAAGTCCAACACTCCTTTATTTGAACACAGCATGGACTTACTTGCTTTACAAAACAGAACAGGAGGTGTGAATGTGTATATAGGCCCAGACACAAGTTCTTTCCTCCACTCTCCTCCAAAGAGTGGGCAATGGTCTCCGCACAAGGGAATTCACCTTCCGGACGGTCTCCGACAAGAGGCTCACCCGTCACCGGCAGTATGCTGCACCGGGTCTTCAGATAAGGAGCTCTTCCCGGTCCATTACGTCCACCTCGGATTCAGGCGTCCATCTCCGGAGCACCCTAGGATCCTTCCCTCGCGGAACTCAGTGTTGGGCACTGAGCTCCGGACTGCCAACCGAGTACCTCACCCCAGGCTAAAGGTGCCTGAGGTGGAACACGACCTCCGGTGGTCCTCTAGGCCCAGTCCGCCTAGAGGACAAACACGAACTCCGTCCGCAGGCTGAAGGTGCCAGGGACAACGAACCCCGTGACAAAATGGCCGGCCCCCTTTATACCTTCCCCCGGCATGCGCAGCGGGTTCCCCGCCCCACCAAACGACTGCCGAGAAAAGACAAAAAAGGATTCGACCCAGCAATGACTCACCCATTGGCCCAAAGTGACAGCGCCACCCGGTGGACCGCCGGAGATACACCACTGGTGTCACCTGCAAAAATTCAAAATTACTGGCGGGAAGGCAAACACCCGCTACACAATAATGTATGGCTATTAGCCACAATAACAGTAAAACCATCACCAATATTAAAAAATCATGACAACGTTGTCACAATACAAGTGAAAAACATAGCAGCCCAGGCTCACTTGCACACACACAGACACTCAGCACACATGCAGGGGAGGGGTGGGTATTAGACTCAGTGTTGAAAGTCTAAAATCGTCCCCCAGTGACAACAGGCAGGCTTGTCGCGACAAGGCCCTTGCTGCGCTTCCTATAAATGCTGCAGCCGCCTGAACGCTCTACAGAGAGCCTCAGGTGGCTGCAGCACTGCTGCCTCTCTCTTCACTTCCCCTTCCCTGTAGCGTGGCCGAGCTCCTCTTCCTTCTTCCTGTCAGTCCGGCCGGGTACCGTGCGGTACAGGAGATTCAGTTTCCTGTTCCCGGCCGGACTGACAGGAAGTGCACACTGAGTGCTCACTTCCTTTCAGTCCTGCTGGGAACATGAAACTGAATCTCCTGCCGCGCGGTACGATAGGGAGGGGGGGGGTTAAAAAGAACATGGGGGGGGGAGTAAAAAAAACATATACAGTGAGAAGCTACTGGATTTGTACAGTAATTTAAGTATTGCTTTGCATCTACTCTTGACTCTCCCTGTGTCAGTGGCCTCTGGTGAGAGGAGCTTTGAAGCTTTGAAGCTGATAAAAAATTACATGAGGTCCACCATGGGCCAAGAAAGACTCACAGGACTGGCACTTACGTCAATTGAGCGTGATGTTCACCAGTCTTTGGACATGGAGGACATTGTGATTGCCTTTGCTAGAAAACAAGGCTCGCTAACAGCAGTTTTAGATAATTTGCCCATGTTTGTGAGAACTGAAAAATGTTAATGTGAGTGTGTATGTATGTGTGTGTTTTAAGTATGTTGGATTTAGTTATTGTGCACTTTTTTAATGTATACTAATTGATTTTATGGTACAGTGGTGTTTTTTGCAAATGTTCAATTGTTGAAAATGTTCAAATTTTATGCACAGTATATGCAACAGCAGTATTTGCACTGTAAACCTTTTTTATTTATATAAAGTGTGGGTGAACTTAAACTGTATCGCTATGCTGTGGTTCCTGTAGGCTTTGCATGCGTGCGTGCGGGTAGGGTGACCACATTTCCAAACTGCCATTCAGGGACACGCCCCCTCTCTCTCTCACCTTCCCCAAAAAAATATGAGGGGGGGGGAGCGGGGGGGAAATGTAGTCTCGGAGGTTGATGGGGAATTTGGCGGCAGGTTATTTGTCAGGTGAATGTGCCACTTTCCACCAGATGCAGTGCCGCCTGCCACCGCTAGCCTTCCACCAGATGCAGTGCTCCCTCTGCCTGAGCCACGTGCGTAGAAGGAAAGGAGTGGGGTCACTATCTGGAGAGTGAAGATCACACCAGTCCCTGCTGCTTGCCGCTGGGTGCCAGAGAAGGAGGAGGTGCAGAGGTGGGTGAGGACAGCAAAAGCCTTGCTCCCGGTCTCACTGTCAGAGTAAATTGTCACTGGTTGCAAGATGCCAGGCAGCGCTGGCCCTAGCAACCAGTTCCAGAAATGTAGTTACTAGTTAGTAGGGGGTGGCTGTGTCCTCTATTTCATTCCGGGTCATTGTATTGTCCCGGAATGAAGGTGCCCGGGACCCAGGACAGACATGTCAATTGCGGGACAGTCCCGGGCAATCCGGGACACGTGGACACCCTACGTGTGGGGGGGGCTTTCATGTCCATTTTGCTTGGAGCCCCCAAATTCTTTCAGACGGCCCTGACAATAGGTATGGATATACCACAAAAGCAGGAATCTCCTGAGTATAGAGGAAGTAGTGGTGTCACAGTAGGAAAAACGGAAATGCTTTCCTGAAAATTAGTGAGATAATACAGTCAGCTGTGAAGAGGATAATCCAGCATATAGTTCAAGGTTACTGACAAATGTACATATGTATGGATGAGCTTCAAAATATAATAGTCATCTAGACTTGGCTATAAGGGAGCATATACTATAGGTCTTTGGTCCCTGGTGCAGGAAGCCGCCACAGCCAGATGACGCGGGATTTAGCATATAGAATGCATTGAGAGAAGTTTAATCACTTCAAAACAGGGCATTTTCACCCCCTTCCTGCTCAGACCAATTTTTAGTTTCCAGCGCTGTCGCAATTTGAATGACAATTGCGCGATCATGCAACACTGTACCCAAATGAAATCTTTATGTTTTTTTTACCCCACAAATAGAGCTTCCATTTGGTGGTATTTGATCACCTCTGCAAAAGAAGAGTGACAATTTTGAACAAAACACAATATTTTTTACTTTTTGATTTAATAAATATCACAATTATTTTTTTTAAAACTATTTTTTTCCTCCGTTTAGGCCAATATGTATTCTTCTACATATTTTTGGTAAAAAAATAGCAATAAGCGTATATTGATTGGTTTGCACAAAAGTTATAGCGTCTACAAAATAGGGGATAGATTTATGGTATTTTTTTTTTTTTACTAGTAATGGCGGCGATTTTTATTGTGACCGTGACATTGCGACGAACATATCAGACACTATTGACACGTTTTTGGGACCATTCACATTTATACAGCGATTAGTGCTATAAAACTGCACTGATGACTGTGTAAATGTGACTGGCAGGGAAGGGGTTAACACTAGGGGGCGATCAAGGGGTAAAATATGTTTCCTAGGTAGTGATTCTAACTGTAGGGGGAGGGGACTCACAAGGGGAGGAGACCGATCTGTGTTCCTCTGTACTGGGAACACACATCGGTCTCCTCACCTGACAGGACCGTGGATCTGTGTGTTTACACACACACAGATCCACGGTCCTGCTGTGATCACGGGCAATCGTGGGTGCCCAGTGGACATTGCGGCCGCCGGGTCCGGAGCGATGCGGCGGGCGCGTGCGCGCCCCCTAGATGGCCGGGAAGCCCAGGACGGAGGGAGAGAAGGTTTCTGCCGACGTCATTTTAAAATGGCTCGGTAAGGAACTGGTTAAATGTCATCCTTTGCTTGGCTGTAGATGTACACTGATTCTCAGTAGTGGCCCCACGTTGTACGGTGATGAGTGGAGCGAATATACTCTACATGTGTGTGGCTCCAAGAGCGGACTGCTTAACACCGTGGCGTTTATGCATTTAGCTCAGCTGTGTGAGCTTCCTGCAATAGAATGGACCCGGAGCACCCCTCCCCCTCCTCATTACCTCTTATTCGTGGCCACCAGTTCATAGGAGGAATCCCTTCAGTTCTCCCACATAGAGGAGTTTGACTCCCATCGTTGAGACGCAGGTTCTTTCATTCTATTACTAGGGTAGGACCCACGAAATTCGGGGTACTTTATCGCAGTTTGTGGGCTTAGCACTATATGACCATATAGTGTGACCAAACCCCCGTATATATTTTTCTGTATATGTTCAGGTGTTTTTAACTAGCCTTGCAGGATAAATGTCATTCTTGAATGTGTGTGCTATAATCTGTTTTGTACTGTCTTTTGGTCTTATAGCAGCACCATCTTGAATTTAAACGCATCGTATGGTGTGCCCCCAAATATGTTTTTGTATTGTTGTCTATATATTCTGTGGAGGCAGCCGTGGATGCAGTATTACGCTATGTGCCCTTCTTTTTCCTTTATATTTGGCTTTCATTTTGGTACAACATCATTTGGCCACCATCTTTCAAGTCTTCATTCATCCTCATATTGTGAGTTGCTGTGAAAGACGATCCTTGGGCGAACCATCAACTGCGGATCCTCCAGGGATATACATCCAAAGCCTATGTTGACTCTATAGACATACGTTTAGTATGGTCCACTGAGTCTGGTAAGCCTCCTCTATATTGGTGGTGTTTTTTTTCACACATTGATTCAAGATTGTTTGGTGCGGTTTATTCATCACAAATTTATTTTGGACTACTGTGGAATATTATTGGACTTTTATTCACACCATCATGAACGTACTTTGATATTATTCACCAGAGACGTTTTAGTTGTTTTGCCACCATGATGAATTATTGATATTTACATTGGGATTTTCAGTTTTCCTGGTTCACAGGGGTTATTCATTCATTTGTTGATTCACATTTATCAGCGCTACAATTTTTTTGTTATTTTGTATATGCACCTTTTTGTCCACAGGTTTTGTAGCTGCTTTTTTAATTTTTATTAGCAGCGCAAAATACTTGTGTTTGTTTTCGGGACTTTGCATAAAGCACACGGAAGCATATATATATAATGGGTAAGGGATAGACTTTTTATTGGTTCAGAATGTCACAAAATTCATTTTAGATTTGTGCATTTTGCTACAATCAATATTATTAAACATTTTAACATACATAAGAACAAAATATTGCACAGTAATTAATATTCCAACGAGGAATTATCATATATTGACAAATACATGGAATGAATGAAACATAACACATATTGTGGTTGATATCAATACAGATTTATATCCATAGCAAAAAATAATTTGATAGATAGGGGGAAAGGAATAAATTAGAAGGAACGTTCATGGCAGTTAGATGAATGTGTACACATCGGTAGTTATTGGCTCTACGCGTTTCAGGGTTTTTTACCCACTCACTATAAAAATAAAAATGTTGCAATAATCTAAATAGTAAAGGCATATGGGCAAATGTGAGACATGAGGGGCCGCCTCCCCCAAACATGAATACACCTAACCCAATGACTTACATAAACATCTGCGCAATGGTGGCAGGGCCATGAAGATCACAGGACCGGCCAAGGAACGTCACACATGGGATCTCAGGGGACGTGGCGGGCCAAACACAGGCAGCCCCCCGAGAGGGTCAGAGCGTGTAGGGTGACAAGAATGTAAGTGGAATGGGATGGACCCCATAGGGGGAACCTGTATGTAAAAGGTGAAATGAATGGAGTACAAATCAAAATGAAGGTGAACAAAATAGTGGGTAAGTGTTGGGCAAAGTGATGGGATGAGGTGCAGAGTGAAAAAAGAGAGGGAGAAGGGTTTCTACTGGGCTGCGCCTCCCTGTCTCGCACGGGAGCTGCGACGAGCACTGGGGACCTCCCCTCCGCCCCAATCTGACGCGGGGTGGGCAGGGGCTCCACCACTGCGCGTCGACGTCACGCACTCCACGCCAGGCGTGCGGCGTCCTTGTGGCGCCGCTGCACTGGCGGAGTGATTTACCATCAGTCAGCACGCCAGGGGTGTTTGGGCTGGCGCTTCTCATCGGGTGGCCTTTGCTGCCTGGTCGGTCGTGCCTCCCCTTCCCCCCTCCTCATAAAGGATGCTCCGGCATGACGTTGGGGGCTTGGCTGCGGTGGCCCTCCCTATATATGGGCCTCCTCCCTTTGTTGGGTCTTATACACAGATTTTCCCACATCACTCATCACGAGGAACAACATGAACTACGATATTCATGCTCTCAGCAGCTTGTAACAGGTACATAACTCTCCCTATCAACTCCCATCACAACGGCCCTTCCTCATTCCTTTTCCCCCTTCCTGCTCTCTACCCCCTTTTTCTGGGTAAGTGTTGGGCAAAGTGATGGGATGAGGTGCAGAGTGAAAAAAGAGGGAGAGAAGGGTGAACAAGTGAGAAAAAGGGGGTTGAGAGCAGGAAGGGGGACAAGGAATGAGGAAGGGCCGTTGTGATGGGAGTTGATAGGGAGAGTTATGTACCTGTTACAAGCTGCTGAGAGCATGAATATCGTAGTTCATGTTGTTCCTCGTGATGAGTGATGTGGGAAAATCTGTGTATAAGACCCAACAAAGGGGGGAGGCCCATATATAGGGAGGGCCGCCGCAGCCAAGCCCCCAACGTCATGTAGGAGCATCCTTTATGAGGAGGGGGGAAGGGGAGGCGCGACCGACCAGGCAGTAAAGGCCACTTGACGAGAGGCGCCAGCCCAAACACCCCTGGCGTGCTGACTGATGGTAAATCACTCCGCCAGTGCAGCGGCGCCACAAGGACGCCGCACGCCTGGCGTGGAGTGCGTGACGTCAACGCGCAGTGGTGGAGCCCCTGCCCACCCCGCGTCAGATTGGGGCGGAGGGGAGGTCCCCAGTGCGCGTCGCAGCTCCCGTGCGAGACAGGGAGGCACAGTCCAGCAGAAACCCTTCTCCCTCTCTTTTTTCACTCTGCACCTCATCCCTTTACTTTGCCCAACACTTACCCACTATTTTGTTCACCTTCATTTTGATTTGTACTCCATTCATTTCACCTTTTACATACAGGTTCCCCATATGGGGTTCATCCCATTCCACTTACATTCTTGCCATCCTACACGCTCTGACCCTCTCGGGGGGCTGCCTGTGTTTGGCTGTGGTCACCCTGCCACATCCCCTCAGCTCCCGTGTGTGACGTTCCTTGGCCGGTCCTGTGATCTTCATGGCCCTGCCACCATTGCGCAGATGTTTATGTAGGTCATTGGGTTAGGTGTATTCATGTTTGGGGGAGGGGCCCCTCATGTCTCACATTTGCCCATATGCCTTAACTATTTAGATTATTGCAACATTTTTATTTTTATTTTATTATAATATATATTATTTTTATTTATTTTTTATCCCTAGATGATCACTACGGTATTGCTCCTGATGAGTGGGTAAAAAACCCTGAAACGCGTAGAGACAATAACTACCGATGTGTACACATTTATCTAACTACCATGAACGTTCCTTCTAATTTATTCCTTTCCCCCTATCTATCAAATTATTTTTTGCTATGGATATAAATCTGTATTGATATCAACTACAATATGTGTTATATTTCATTCATTCCATGTATTTGTCAATATATGATAATTCCTCAGTGGAATATTAATTATTGTGCAATATTTGGTTCTTATGTATGTTAAAAGGTTTAATAATATTGATTGTAGCAAAATGCACAAATCTAAAATGAATTTTGTGACATTCTGAACCAATAAAAAGTCTATCCCTTACCCATTTTATATATATATGCTTCCGTGTGCTTCATGCAAAGTCCCGCCTCTTGTTCTTCCCCTTTTTTAAATATTGAACCAAGATGGAGGAGGGGACCGCACGGCCCCACATATCCTCATTTAAAGTCCCAAAGTACCCCTTTACTCTTTCGTTCATGGACCGACACAGCTTCTCTATTGACATAGTGGGTATTATCCGTTAATTAGCAGTGACTAGGCAGAAAACTTGTAAAAAGTGTTGCATCACACCTTCTACAGTACCGCCCAGGGGGTGGACCCTCTGGGCATATCCCCTCACTCTGCATCTCGCAGATCAGTTTTTTTCTGTCTAGCAAGGAGTAGGACATGGCTCCCTTCGGGCCAATTTTGGTCTGGGGGAAAAAAATTTTTTTGCCATTTTTTATTTCCTGCGATCTTCTATCAACTGCCAACTGGGTGACAGGCTGGATCCTCGATCCTTGTAGTCACCCCCAGTTTCGGCCATCGAGCGTGTGCCGACCCTAACTATGCGCTGGGTTTTCCACGACATACCCGTCGCTCTACGGGTGGCCGGTGAGCTTACACTTCAGGGCCTGCATCGGACCGCTCAGCTTCAGCTGACCTTACGGCCGAGTCGCAGTAGCCTGTCCGGTGAGCTTACGTTCCAAGGCTTGCATCGGACCGCTCAGCTTCGGCTGACTTTACGGCCGAGTCGCGGCAGCCTGTCTGGTGAGTGTCGCGCTCCAGGGTCCAATCACAGCATGCCTGGCTGACAGTCACCTTCCGTGTGCGGATGATGATCTGTTTTGGAATGTCTTCCAGCATGATACACGCAGGAAGGGTAAGTAGCTCCCCTGCCTCGGCAGGGTGACTTGGCTGGACATTCCTGGAGAGACCAAGTAAGTGGTTGTGGACCCTTTCTTTCCTCTCTCACTGCCTTCTCTCCTCCCTGGCCTTGAGCTAAGGGTGCTGGGGGTCACCTAAGGGGTTCCATCTGTGGTTTTGCGCCTATATGTATATATCGCCGCTCGGCAGCCATTTTCTCGTGGTTCGCACCCGCTTTGGCCTCTATAGACTGCCCGGCGGCCATGTTTCTTAGGATACCGCCGCTCGGCGGCCATCTTTTTGTGGTCCACGGCCGCTTTTGCCTCTACTGATGGCTCGGTGACCATTTTCTTGGAGCCCACATTGTTCAATACAGCCGCTTGGCGGCCATTTTGCGGTAGTCTCCGGCCTCTAGGGTGCATTACACTGGCGCAAAAATTGACACAGGAAACGCTGATAAAACGATCAGACTGACACAGCAGCGGAGCGATAGCATCACAGGCGCAGCACACGGCAGCATAGTGGTACCAATCCAAGGGTGGTGAGTCCTCTGGGAGACCCAGCATCTCTGATCAGCTAGGAGGGTGGCCTATTGATATCTTGCCTGAAGCCCTGTGGATGTCAGCGCGTGGTCAGCATGGCATCTGAGCCAGATGTTTTTTTCCCCTGAAACACCTGATTGGCAGCTGGTGCCCCTGATATATCTGTGGACACTATGTCGTTGCCATGGTTGAAGCAGCACACGGGAACACGAGAGGTAGTAAACGCCCCGTCCCCTGCAATCATCTGGGGATAATTCTGATGCAGAACCAGGTCCAACTATGGCTTCCGGGCGATCTGGCTTTGCCTCTCCACATGGTCTCAGAGGCTACAAGGGAGTCCACAGTCGTGGCGTATGTCAATCATCAAGGAGGAGCAAGCAGCTCTGCTGCAGCATCGGAGGTCGCTCACCTAAGGGGCTCCCTGACCAGAGTGGAAACACGCCAGTCGTATATCTCCTGACTTCTCTACTCAGGTTTGTGGCCAGGTCAAAGGACCTATGGGCAAACACGACAGATGCATTGATGGCACTGTGGAGTCAGTACCGACTAATCTATGGTTTCCTCCTCGGAAACTCCTTCCTCATCTGCTTCACAGATTGGAGGCAGCGAGGATTACAATGGTCCCAATTGCTCTGAATTGGCTTTGGCGTCCTTGGTACGCCGATCTAGTGCGTCTGGTAGCAGACGCCTTTTGGCAGCTACCGCTAAGGAAGGACCTGTGTCGCAGGGTCCAGACGCCATCCTGTTTTACAGTCACTGTCTTGAAAGCATGGCTTGAGAGCCAGGTGCTAAGAGACTGGGACCTGTCAGACTCAGTGATCTCTACCATGAGGAGTGCTCGGAGATCATCCCCTAGGAAGATTTACCGTCGCACTTGGAAGACCTACACATCCATTTGTGAGGAAATGAGGTGGCATCCGCGCACTTATTTGGTTCCAGAGTCATGCTGTTCTCAGCAGGGAACGGGCCAAAAATTCTACTGTTAAATACAATTAGGGGGCAGGTACTTGCCCTGGCTGTCCTTTCAACGACCCCTGGTGGCTCACTCTCTAGTGAGAACGTTTGTACAGTGGGTTCGGCAGGCGGCCCCTCCGGTCCACCCTCCACTACATCCGTGGGGCTTGTGTAGCAGACGTCCGGTTGGCGTCTAACACTACGAGAGGACCTGCTCTCGCAGGGTCCCATATGCCATCCTGTCTGCAGTCGATGGCTTCAAAGGCATGGTCTCTAAGAGTTTCAGAAACCACCATTTGAGAGAGAGATTCTCTTGTTGACGCATTCTTAGAAGGTGGTCCTTTTGGTGGCTGTTATGCCAGTTAAGACGGGTTTCTGAGCGGGCAGCCTTGTCATACAAGCCTCCCTATCTGATCTTCCACAAGGATAAGCGCAAGCCTACTTAGCTGATCTTTCACAAGGATAAGGGTAAGGCTTCTTATCTGATCTTCTACAAGGATAAGGTGGTGCTGCAGCCATAGCCTTTATTTCTTCCTAGAAGTCGTGTTCGACTTTCCATCTCAAGAAGACATTGTACTGCCATACGTGTGTCCTCATATGTGGAATCCTAAGGAGACGACGCTGCATTTCTTGGATGTGGTCCAAACTCTGAGAGAATGCTTGTCTGGTACTGCTCCGTTCCAGAATCCAGGCTCACTGTTTATTTTTTCAGTGGCTGGTCCCCAGTAGGTCCCGGCGGTCTCGTCGGCCACCATCTCTAGGTGGATCTGACAGATTGTGATCAGGCTTACGCCATGTAGGGTCAGGCGCCTCCATCCCGGCGCATTCGACCAGGGCAATAGATGCCTCTTGGTGTTACGTCAGTAAGACGGTTTTCTGAGCCGACAGCCTTGTGATGCAGGGCTCCTTATCTGATCTTCCACAAGGATAGGTGGTGCTGCATCCGCAGCCTTTCCTTCTTCCTAGGGTCTTTCGACCTTCCATCAAGGAAGACATTGTACTGCCATCCATGTGTCCTCATCCGTCGAATCCTAAGGAAACAACGTTGATATTTTGGACGCTGTCCGAGCTCTGAGAGCATCAAGCGTCTGTTTTCGCCAGGTGTGTAAGGCGGCGAACATGCTCGTCCGTTCACACTTTCACTAAACTTTACAAGTTGATGTGTGTGCATCTTCGGATGCTTCCTTCGGCCACAAGATATTGCAGGCGGCTGTTTAGAGTTGCAACTCCTCCTTGGAGGAGCTCTGTTTGGGGTGAAGTTTTAATGCTGTTACCACCCCTCGTTTGTTTTCTTTGACACTGCTTTGGGACGTCCCACTATGTCAATAGAGAAACTGTGTCGGCCCATGAATGAAAGAGTAAATAGGATTTTTTACTCACCGTAAAATCCTTTTCTCTGAGTTCATGGACCGACACAGCACCCACCTCTCCTTTTAAGTTTGTACTGCTTTTTGACTAACTGATCTGCGAGATGCAGAGTGGGGGGATATACCCAGAGAGTCCGCCCCCTGGGCGGTACTGTAGAAGGTGTGATGCAACACTTTTTACAAGTTCTCTGCCTAGTCACTCCTAATTAACGGATAATACCCACTATGTCAATAGAGAAGCTGTGTCGGTCCATGAACTCAGAGAAAAGGATTTTACGGTGAGTAAAAAATCTAATTTTTTCCCCTCTTTACTTAAAAAATTAGGGATGGAGGCACATGGTCGCAATAATAATAATATCTTTTTCATTAATATGCTTTTTATATATGGCTGCCCTTGCAGCTGACTATATTTCAGTTCCCTTTTCTAATTTTTCAATTTTTTTTATTATATTTTTTCAATTTTTTTGATCTTTCAGTATTTTCCATGTTCATTGTGGGTCAATTTTTGGTTTTTCTTTTTGTCTTTTCTTTCTATCCCCAGGTTAATTTGGTCCTCAATCTACATGTGCGCATTGCTGGTTCAGGTCGTGTCTTTCTGCTGGGCTGTGCCTTTCTGTCCGACGCGCACTGGGGACCTCCCCTCCGCCCCGATTTGATGCGGGGTGGGCGGGGGCTCCACCACTGCACGTCGACGTCACGCACTCCACACCGGGCGTGCGGCATAGGGGATGCTCTGGCGTGACGTTGGGGGCTTGGCTGCGGCGGCCCTCCCTATATATGGGCCTCCCCCCTTTGTTGGGTCTTATACAGATTTTCCCACATCACTCATCACCGAGGAACAACATACACTACGATATTCATGCTCTCAGCAGCTTGTAACAGGTACATAACTCTCCCTATCAACTCCCATCACAACGGCCCTTCCTCATTCCTTGTCCCCCTTCCTGCTCTCAACCAGTGTTGCCAACCGTACGTAGATTTACGTACGGTACGTTAATTTAACCCCTTTTTTGGGGTGTACGTTAATGTCCGCTATGGGCACCGGCGCCCATAAAAAAGATGGCCACGAGCCGGCCATACAACTGCGCATGCGCCGTTCCGAAGCCGGCCGAGCGCAGGAAAACGTATTCACGCTCGGCCGGGCGGCGCACGCGCAGTAATGTGATGGCGCCGCTGGCGCCATTTTTGAATACACCGGCGTGACCACAGCGACTGGTGCGAGCCGCGCGACTCGAGTCCTCAGTCCTGCAGTAGCACTCATCATCATAGGTGCCGGTGGAGGAGCGAGCGGAGCACTGACAGGGTGGAGGACAGAGACAGACTCGAGGTGAGTGAAACTGGGGGGGTCAGTGAGTGAGCCTGGAGCGTGAAGCCGTGCCAATGGTGCCATGCAGGGGATACAGAGACTGATGTGCTCTCTGTCTACCGGCACCATATTACTTCTAGCTAGAAATCATCAGTGTGCTGTGTCCTCCTCTGGCTCCTGTGCACCTTTCCACAGGTCAGGGCAGCACAGTGCTGCCCTGACCTGTGGAGTGGTGAAAGGGGCACAGGAGGAGGACACAGCACACTGATGATGTGGAGAAATAATATGGTGGTGGTCAGAGGAGGAGGCTACTGTGAGGGGGTGAGGAGGGCACCATCATGTCCGCAGAGTGTCTCCGGCACCTCCAATAGTATGTCCGCAGTCTCTGTCCACCTCCTGTAGTATGTCCGCAGTCTCTCCAGTGTCCACCTCCCTGTAGTATGTCCGCAGTCTCTCCAGTGTCCACCTCCCTGTAGTATGTCCGCAGTCTCTCCAGTGTCCACCTCCCTGTAGTATGTCCGCAGTCTCTGTCCACCTCCTGTAGTATGTCCGCAGTCTCTGTCCAGTGTCCACCTCCCTGTAGTATGTCCGCAGTCTCTCCAGTGTCCACCTCCCTGTAGTATGTCCGCAGTCTCTGTCCACCTCCTGTAGTATGTCCGCAGTCTCTGTCCAGTGTCCTCCTCCCTGTAGTATGTCTGCAGTCTCTGTCCACCTCCTGTAGTGTGTCCGCAGTCTCTCCAGTGTCCACCTCCCTATAGTATGTCCGCAGTCTCTCCAGTGTCCACCTCCCTGTAGTATGTCCGCAGTCTCTCCAGTGTCCACCTCCCTGTAGTATGTCCGCAGTCTCTGTCCACCTCCTGTAGTATGTCCGCAGTCTCTGTCCACCTCCTGTAGTATGTCCGCAGTCTCTGTCCAGTGTCCACCTCCCTGTAGTATGTCCGCAGTCTCTGTCCAGTGTCCACCTCCCTGTAGTATGTCCGCAGTCTCTCCAGTGTCCACCTCCCTGTAGTATGTCCGCAGTCTCTGTCCCCCTCCTGTAGTGTGTCCGCAGTCTCTGTCCCCCTCCTGTAGTGTGTCTGCAGTCTCTGTCTACTTCCTGTATCGTGTACGCAACCTCTGACCATCTCTTGTCATGTCTACAGTCTATGAGGGGACCCTAGAAAGGAGTCAAGAGTGGGAGTGCCGCCGGGATGGGGGTTACGGCCCGGGAAGAAACAGACGTGTGGACTAGGGAGAGGAGATCAGAGCCACCAAGCTGGAGCCATCTGACTGAGCCCCACACTGTGCACCTGGGAGGAGGTAAGTGACAGTGCCGCCAGGCCATTCTGAGGGGGGGGGGGTCACTGATGTAAGAAGGTGAATGAATACAATAATGTAAGGGGGCACTGATATAAAGGTTTCCCCCTTATATTAGTACCCCCCTTACCTTAGTGTATTCACTCTGTGGAAGGTGGTCTCTATTCACCAGAGCCCCCCCTCCACATCAGAGTTCCCCCTTACATCATGATCTGCAGCATTCCCCTTTACATAAGAGTTCCCTTTCACTGTAAGGGGGATCCCTGCAGACTCTGATGTAAGGGGGAACTCTGTGCTGGCTGGGTTATAGTAACCTGACCTTCATGTGAATTGAGAAATATGTTTTTTTACTTTTGTTTAACTTAAACACATTGATATTAGCATTAGCTGTGTGTTTATAGTTGAAATGTTGATATTTGCACTGTTTAGCACTAAAAACAGTAATTTTAGGTACTAGTTTTGCAGTGTCAGTAAAAAATGCGGCTCTGCCAGTAATCTTCATTATTTTTGCCAGTAAGAAATTGGTGCCGTACAGGATTTTTGGCATCCTTGCCAGTAAATTTCACTTCAGGGGGTTGGCAACACTGCTCTCAACCCCCCTTTTTCTCACTTGTTCACCCTTCTCCCCCTCTTTTTTCACTCTGCACCTCATCCCATCACTTTGCCCAACACTTACCCACTATTTTGTTCACCTTCATTTTGATTTGTACTCCATTCATTTCACCTCTTACATACAGGTTCCCCATATGGGGTCCATCCCATTCCACTTACATTCTTGTCATCCTACATGCTCTGACCCTCTTGGGGGGCTGCCTGTGTTTGGCTGTGGTCGCCCCACCACATCCTCTCAGCTCCCGTGTGTGACGTTCCTTGGCCGGTCCTGTGATCTTCATGGCCCTGCCACCATTGCGCAGATGTTTATGTAAGTCATTGGGTTAGGTGTATTCATGTTTGGGGGAGGGGGCCCCTCATGTCTCACATTTGCCTATATGCCTTTACTATTTAGATTATTGCAACATTTTTATTTTTATAGTATATATTAATTATTTATTTTTTTATCCCTAGATGATCACTACGGTATTGCTCCTGATGAGTGGGTAAAAAACTCTGAAACGCACAGAGCCAATAACTACCGATGTGTACACATTCATCTAACTGCCATGAACGTTCCTTCTAATTTATTCCTTTCCCCCTATCTATCAAATTATTTTTTGCTATGGATATAAATCTGTATTGATATCAACTACAATATGTGTTATGTTTCATTCATTCCATGTATTGTCAATATATGATAATTCCTCGTTGGAATATTAATTACTGTGCAATATTTGGTTCTTATGTATGTTAAAAGGTTTAATAATATTGATTGTAGCAAAATGCACAAATCTAAAATGAATTTTGTGACATTCTGAACCAATAAAAAGTCTATCCCTTAACCATTTTACATATATATATATATATATGCTTCCGTGTTCTTCATGCAAAGTCCCGCCTCTTGTTCTTCCCCTTTTTTAAATAATGTAATAGATGTTTAAAAGTAGAAATTTTTTGAAGCGGAGAGAGGTAATTGATTATAAACATTATTTTTAATGTGTTAGGATAAAGTATATATCTCATAGTGGGTATTAAAATGCAGATTGGTCAAGTACCAACACGCCTATGATAATATGGGAGAAATTAAGATAGTATACTTCTCCTAAGCAAAAAGAGAAGATCATAGTTGTTGTTCAAAAAAAGGTTGTAAGCTTAATTCAGTATTTAATCCCTTCGGGATCATAGTACGTGAACAAAATATCCATTCCTTTTCTTTTCTCAGAAGGATAGTGTCGTAATCACCTCTGCGTTTAGGCAAAGATAGGGCAAAAAAGCCTTTTTCTTTTAATCCCTTAATAGAGGATTTATGAAACTTCTCAAAATGCTGTGCTATGGGGCCCAATTTTGGATCATGTTTATCCTTACTTTTTTGAATGTTTCTAATGCTACAAAGGTGTTTCCCTATGTAGCGGGGTGCTAAATTTAGGGGAAGTGTTGGGTGGTAGTTGTGCCCAAACACCCTAATTATTAGAGTTCTTGTAAACATTTTTGTCTACAGGTAGGATATTGGTGTACAGTTCCCTGTGGCCTGTTTGTGGCGCTGCTATAGTAGGCCAGGGTTGAACCGCTGATACAGTGCTGTTCCTTGTGTGTCCCCTCTCAGCAGCCATACAGTTGGTGTGGTCTACCTGCTGTGCATGCTGGGAGAGGATATAAAAGGGGCAGACGCTGCCTGTTCGGGGTTCTTGTTCCTGTCCGCCCTGGGCACCTTTAGCCCAGGGACGGGTCTGCGGTTCGTTGTCGGGGGTCCTACCCCAGGGAGTGTGTGTGTTCTTGTCGGTCCCAGGCACCTTTAGCCCTGGGACTGCAACAAAGGTCTGGGCCCAGCACCTTCGGCTGGAGCCCATCGGGGATCGAGGAATCTCAGGGTGCCGCCTTGCAAGGGGACCCATATCCTAGATGAGGAGGCCAGGGGAGGAACCGTTCTGAGGGACTGGTGCGGAAGTCACAGAGAAGGAAGGGTCCCGGTAACTCTCTGGGGAGGATGTCTTCTCTTTGAGTAGAGACCAAGTTCACCAGGTCTGTGGCAGAGACCAGATTCACCAGGTCTGTGGCAGAGACCAGATTCACCAGGTCTGTGGCAGAGACCAGATTCACCAGGTCTGTGGCAGAGACCTTGGCTGAAGTTCGAGTACCATTTCGGCTGCTAGTCCTAAGCTAGGGAGACTATCCGAATGGGCTGAGTCTGCTTGAGAATCGGAGCAGTGAATAGTTTTACGTTTGTGCCTGGATCTCTTCCACACCTTAAGCTGTCCTGTTCTCCCTCCAACCTTTTCTGTCAGAGACTGTGTTTTACTAGAAATAAACCTCTACGTTGGAGTGCAGCTGGTGTGGATATTCAAGTTACTGTGGGGATACAAGGACTTGTCTTTATTCAATATAGGGGTGAGAAACATTCTCTGGCTGTCTGACTGTGGAAGACCCATCAACAACACCGCTCAACCTCTTCATACAGGTGGTTACGGGCTTGTGGTGCGGTGTGCCTCTCTCTTCCTGCGAGGAGCCAAAGGTAATGCAGGTAAAGAAAGGGGTCTGTGCGCTACACCTATATGTATACGCAGCTGTCGCTTCGTTTTGCCCACATAGAGCTTTTGACAGGGGCATTCCAGGATGTATAAAACTTTTTCTGTGCCACAGTTAATCAACCTTTTATTCTGGTAAGTTCTTTCACCATCCATGTCAGTAAATTTATCTGTACGCTCAGCATGGCGGCAAATGTGACCACATGGAAACATACCCTTAGGCCAAGGGAATTTCCGTGTACCAGATTATCTTTGAGGTTCCTGGCTCTCTGACCGAACTTCCTCCCATTGGACCCCATAGCGAGTGATTATACGTACAGAAGGTTGGGGTATTGTGATTTGGGAATGAAAGTCTTGAAATCTGTTTAGGGACAAGGAGGTCCCTACGTTCAGTTGAAAAGGCTTGCATGCGTGCATATTTAATGTTTTTGTGGGAGTAGACTCGTTGCCTAAATCTGTTATACAATTCATTTCACTCAGGTTTATATGTAGTTTTGCTTGAACAGTTCTTTCGAATTCAAATGAAACTGCCCTATTGGGATCCCTTTAATGAGCGACAGTGGGTGGTGAATGGAGGCTTGAAGAAGGGTATTGGCTGCAGTGATCTTCCTATACGTTTTAGTCTCCAATCGACCAACTACGATGGTAATCAAAAGTTCGAGGAAAAGCAAGGAGTTGGGATCATAGGTTTAGGTGAGCCTGATATTTTTATCATTATTATTGAGTTCAGACAGAAATTCCTGCAGCTCCTGTACCGCAGCGTTCCAAATCATCAAAATATCGTTGATGTACCTTAGCCATAAAAAAGCGTGGCCAAGGTACATCGACGAATGATAGACACAGACTGTTCCCACGATCAAAGATGGAGGCACGCGTATGCAGGTGCCCAAGGTGCCCCCATCGATGTTCCGATTGTTTGCTGGTAATTTGCCCCCAAAAACTGGAAACAGTTATGTGTGAGGGAAAATTCCAACAGCTCTAGAATGAATTCATTCTGTGTTGCCATAAGGGGTGTAGTGATGTAGTAATGTGTAGAGGATTATTATTTATGTGAGTATTAGTATGATGCAAATCATTCCCAGCTGCAACCCGATTCTTCCAGAGAGTTGCATTTATTGATACTTCAGACAGAACAAAGTCCATAAGATACTTGCAACAGATGACAAAATCCAACAGAGTAAATATAAAACAGGTGACAGGCTATTTGTGCAGCATTCAAACACCTTCAGAGATACCAGTTCCTTCTGTCACACCTTCATGGAGAATAAAAAGACTGATTGCCAGCTTGAATCGTCCCCCTGAAATACTAGTCTGACACTGGGGGCGTTTTTGAATACCCCCTCAAGTCTAATTACCATCAATAAATACTTCTTCTATGGTCCTTTATCATCCTTAATTATGTAAACAATGTACCATTTGATTAACAGGCCATTCCTTACATACCTAGATAGACTTGCATAAGATCAACACATCAGTGTCATCAGCTGTAACTCAACCATTATCAACTGAATTCTGGCCTGGTCTATATGTCAATATTGAACTGTATGTGTACACATATATCCTACATAAATCGGCCAACATATTACAACATGAGGGTACTTAATTTCGAGAAAATGGGCCACCGTCGCTAACCCCCTGGTGATGGAGGTGTAGAGGGACTCAACATCAATGCTGACAAGAAATGCTCCCTCCATCACCTCCACCCCATCTAATCTTGCAAGGACATCACGTGTCCTGAACATAGGAAGGCAACTCCGTCACCATTTCCTTGATCAGGGCATCTAGATATTTCCCGACTCGTTCCAGGGGTCCCCCAATGGACGAAATTATGGGGCATCCAGGTGGATTGATTATACATTTATGGACTTTGGGGATAATACTTATATAGTGGGAACATTAAAGTCGACCACACTAATATAGTCAAATTCTTTCTTAGTAAGGAGAGATGCCTCAAGGGCAAGCAGGAGTTTGTAGGTAAGAGAGCCAACGACTAGAGGAAAGGGATTAGTTTGGAGTTTGAAGTAAGTTGATTCATCTAATAATTGTCTCAAGATTTCAACATTTTAGGCTTTCAACACTGAGTCTAATACCCACCCCTCCCCCACATGTGTGCTGAGTGTCTGTGTGTGTGCAAGTGAGCCCGGGCTGCTATGTTTTTCACTTTTATTGTGACAACGTTGTCATAATAGCCATACATTATTGAAATTGTGTCTCTTTTCTAATAATAAACTTTGGATCTATTCAGGACAATTCACCTGCACGGATGTCACATTGGGAGCAATGGCTGTGTCCATGCAGCCAGGGCCGGGACAAGGGGTGGGCAGGAGGGACGGCTGCCCTGAGCGCGGTGGGGATTTTGGGGGGTTGTGCTAGAACGAGAGATTTGGAGGCATATTTGTAATAGGAGAGTGGATTTCTGTTGGGGGGGGGGATTTGTGCTAGTAGGGGAAATTTGGGGGGAGGAGAAATGATGGGAGAGAGGCTTTGGTGGCGGGAATTAGTGGTGAAAGAGGAGGATTGGGGGGGGGGAGGTGAAAGGATTTATGATCAGAGGGGAAATTTAGGGGTAGAGGATTTGAGTTGGGAGGAGGGATTTTCACTGGAAGATGGGGAGTCATTTTGGGGGGAGAATTTTGGCTTGCAAAGGGAATTTATGTTTAGGGAGTAAGTGTAATGCCCCGTACACACGATCGTTTTTAATGTCATTTTTTAAACCAACGTTTTTCTCCTCGTTTTTTTTCATGTTTCCTCTCAAGCCTGCCTTGCGTACACACCATCATTTAAAAAAACGATCAAGCAAAGCGCAGTGACGTTCAACACGTACGACGGCACTATAAAGGGGAAGTTCCGTTCGAATGACGCCACCCTTTGGGACGCTTTTGCTAATTCCGTGTTACCGCGTGTTAGTAAAAGTTTGGTGAGAGACGATTCGCGCTTTTCAGTCTTCGTGCTTTGAAGGTCGTTTTCGGGAGTTCAGT
This sequence comes from Rana muscosa, assembly GCA_029206835.1. Lineage (NCBI taxonomy): Eukaryota > Metazoa > Chordata > Amphibia > Anura > Ranidae > Rana > Rana muscosa. The sequence goes on from CM055117.1 coordinate 1,029,521,705, forward strand.
TTGCGCCTGTGGGTTCGTATCTGTTTAGCACTGCTTGTAGTCAGTTCATATCTGTTTATTCAGTGCGGCCTGCTCTGCACGTTCGTGTTTTTCAGCTTGTTCTTCATAGGCCTTGCTGTTCTTCCGTGCGTTCTTCTAGTTCGTTCTGTTCAGCCGACCGTTATCTAGCCATGTTGCGGCTATGTACTCGTCGTAGAGTTTGTGCTGTAGTTGGTGCAGGGGTTCATGCTGTATCCCGACTCCATGCCATGAGCAGGGTCAGGAGGAGTTCATGGACCAAGAATTGGTTGCTCTAGCGGCACCAATTCTGTCACATGCCTTTGTTGCGGGAGATCAGGGAGAATAATCCTGATGATTTCAGGAATTTTCTCAGGATGTCTGACCCCGTATTTCAGCAGCTGTTGGCTTTGGTGTCCCCCTATATTACCAGGCAGGACACCGTTATGCGGGAAGCCATCAGTGCTGAGCAGAGGCTCATCGCCACGTTGCGATACCTGGCTACTGGGAGAAGCCTGCAGGACCTTAAGTTCTCCACAGGCATATCCCCCCAGGCTCTGGGGATCATTATACCAGAGACTTGTTCTGCCATCCTTCAAGTTTTGCAGGAGGACTATATTAAGGTAAGTGTTCTTCTTCAAAAATTCACATTGTATGGTTTTTATTTTTGGATATTTTTATTTGCTTTATTTGCAGTCCCTAATTCACATGATTCTTAGCTGCAGGGAATGTCCCCTTTCTCCCCATGTTTTATTATTTAAAGTTTGGGGTTTGAGGCCTACCTGTAAATTTGGCTTACCTAAACTCTCCAGCATGCTATCCTGGGGCCATACCTACCTTGCCTAGTCATTTCCATGTTTTTTATTCTATGTTCCATCGTAGTGCTTTACCCAAAACGCACCCTAAATTTTGCCTAGGAATGTTTCATTTTTGTTAACTTCAATACAGAGTGCTACAGCCTTCATGTGTGATATTCCCAACTCATCTTCAACCCCCCCCCCATAATTTTTTGTTTTGTTTGTTTTTTCTTGCTTCCAATTTTTTATGTTTTGAACAGTTTCTACCAATGTTGGCCATGAATGTGTGTATGAAATCAGCTTTCAATGTTTCTGGCTCCAAGTATTAATTTATTATTTCTTTAATTCCACAGTTCCCTTCTTCGCCACATGAATGGCAGAATGTGGCTTCCGAGTTTGCCCAACGATGGAACTTTCCGAACTGTGGAGGAGCCATCGACGGCAAACATGTTCGGGTCGTCCCACCACCCCATTCGGGATCCTTTTATTATAATTATAAGGGGTTCCACAGCGTCGTGATGATGGCAGTGGTGTCGGCCACCTACGAGTTCCTCTATGTGGACGTTGGCAAGAATGGCAGGATGTCTGATGGAGGAGTGTTTGCCCAGACGGAGTTTGGAGAACGGCTCCTTTTGGATCTGCTGGCCTTGCCACCAGCGGAGCAGAATGTGGAGGGACTACCTTTTGTGTTTGTGGCGGATGAGGCGTTTGGCCTGGGACCCCATTTGATGAGGCCATTCCCGCAACGCACCCTCACCCCTGAGAGGAGGGTGTTCAATTATCGGCTGGCCAGAGCCAGAAGGGTGGTGGAAAATGCGTTTGGGATCATGGCCAGCCGATTTCGCCTCTTCCTTACCTCCATCCACCTTGCCCCATACAAATGGAACCATGTGGTTATGACGTGCTGTGTGCTGCATAATTTCCTAAGGGTGCATTCAACGAGTTATATATCTTTGAGTGGGCCTGAGGCCTCTTTAATCAATGCAGAAACTTTGGTGGCCCTGGAACCTGGCCGTCCTGGCTTGGCCCCCCCAACCGGACGTGAGGTCCGTAACCAATATGTGGACTATTTTATGGGTAGGGGGGCCATTGAAATGCCAGACAATCTTTAATAATTTTATACCAAAAAAATAAAACTTTTTCTTGAGTAAAGATTGGTTTGGATTTTTTATTGTATAATGTTTGATGTTTCTGGTAGGTTTACCTAGTGCACTTGTTTTGCCATGTGGATTAAACAATCTTTTAATTAGCCTTCATTGTCAGTGTAAACACCAAACATTGATTAGTTCACTCAGCACCACATTTACATAATGAAGCCACAATTATTTGTTATGTAAAAATACCTTTATTTCTTTTTTTAGGTGGGAAACTTCCTTAGAAATGTGGATGTTGCCTTAATTTCGGGTGTATTAAAACGCATGACCAGCCATGCATAAACAAACTATATTCGTCAAAATTTTGAAAAAGCTAAACATGTGCTAGTCATTAAAGGGTAAAATAACAAAAATACTTATAAAACTCTGCAAGTAAAACGTTATTTGGTGTAAAAACATTAGACACGCCCAAGCACAGCCATGATATTTTGGAGCCTTTCCTCCACCCGCTTTGTATTTGCCCTGATCTCTAGCAAGTCTCCCTTAATTTTTTCGAGGTCACGACAGCAGACCATCAGGTATTGGATCAGGATCTGGGCACTGTGATGTGTCAACTTATTGGGGTCTTCGGCCAGAACTGCACCTAAATGTAAAAAGAAATATGTAGGATAGAATATGTAGGCCTACATCTATTTAACATGCATGTGTCTGGTTTCTCTCTGACCTGTGGTGGTGCCACTTTCCACTTCCACAACATCACATTCCTCTCCATCCTGGGGTTCTGGGGCTATTGTTGTAGGTGTTGCAATTATTGTCTCATCTGAGGTAGCTTTTCGAATCCCTAGGGAGATTGAAAAAAATGAATAGTTTCATTAGTAGCGACTCAATTTTGCTAAAATAAGAAACATGAAAAAATACTTTGTAATCATTCTTTTGAAGCATGCTCCATTTTAAATTTTACCCCCTGTGCCAACCGGGACAAATGATTGGATACATAGCCCAAACCAGAGCATATACATTTTGAACACAAATTTGACACATTGTAACACCCCAAAGTATCTACACAGGATCACCTGTGTGTGACACCCTCAAGCTTTTTGGCTTTAGGCCCACACTTGTACTACTGCGTTCAGATGTTTCATCAGCTGCTGAGCATTCACTCCCTTAACATTACCATGCATATCGTTTTTTCAAACGAACAAATGTCCTTTGGATTAGCACCCAAAAAATAAGTGAGGCCCAAATTGACTCCCCCAAATAAACCAAAATACATGGGTGTTCACACTGGATGATCCTAAAACATCATTTGAGGAACTGTACGGAGAAAGAGGTTTAATACGTCCGTTTACTGTGCGGACGAACCTGAAAGATGGTATCTTTCAGTGTACTATATGAAAGTTAAAAATACACGACAGAATACAAGAAAATAATATGTACCATGGAAACTAAAAAAAAATTACTTACTTTTTAATATAACTTTCTTGATTCTTTTATATTGGTCGGCCTCCCGCAACTTCAGATCTGACCATCGTTTTCTGAGCTGTTCCTTCGTTCTGCACACCCCGAATTTTTTGTGAAGACTTTTGACCACTTTGCCCATAATTCTGGACTTGACCAGATTAGGCCTTTTATACGGACCATGCTTGGCATCATAATCCTCCTTCTTTAAAATGGCGACCATCTCCACCATTTCCTCGAATGACATGTTGGATGCCTTATATCTCCTGGGTCTTGATTTGGGCTCCTCTGTAATTTCATCCTCTGTAGAGGTAATCTCAGCCACCTGTGTCTCCGCCATGTTTTGTTCAGCACTACGAGCGAGAAGGGGCGGGGAAAGTACAATATCGAACGTCAGGGGCGGGGAAAGCGTGCGGAGTTTCACGCATGCGCTGTGTATATCAAGTGAAGATCCATGTCTGGGAAATACGTTCATTTGTCGGGAGAGGGAGTTAGCAACGAACGTCGTGACGAAGGTACCTAACAATTTTACTTTTTGAGGTTCATCAGACGAGGAGATTTGTGTGCTCAAAATATGTAGACAATGCACAGTTGAGGAATGTTGCCTGAAATATATATTTTTTTTGGTTTCTCGCTTTTACAGATATCATGAATACTTTTAAAAACCCAGACTTCATGGGGGAGTTCATCGACAAATGGCAAGAGCTCCCTATATTATGGCAAACAAAATGTGGCGGTAATAAAAATAAAGACGCCAGGAAAGCAGCACTGGAGAGCCTGCTTGCATTTGTGCAAACAAAGATACCCACAACAACTCTCCAAGATGTCAAAAACAAAATTGCGACCATCAGAGGGACATACAGGACCCAGAGGACTATGGTCCTGAGGTCCCAGAGGTCAGGTGCACCAGCAGATAAGGTTTATAAACCCAGTCTGTGGTACTACAGTAAGCTTGCTTTTCTGGATGACCAGCTGGAAGTGCGGGAATCTCTCTCCACCCTTCCCCCCAGAGGTCAATCCAGCCTTCCTTGTACCCAACCCTCCAGCCTTCCCTGCAGCCAGTCCTCCAGCCTTCCTGTCAACCCTGCTCTGGCTTCCTCTGAGGATCAAGATCAGGGCCTTGAGGAGGCAGATTTGGAGATATGGAGCCAGGTAAAGTATTGATATCTATATTTATATCTTACAAAATTGTAGAATTTAAATAGATGTTAGTATTGTTAAAGGTATGTACACTTCTACCAATAAAGTTTGTGAAGAGCAAGATACAGTAGTGGCCTAATTTTATGTGCACAAGACAACAAAACCAGGATGCGGAATCAATGAAAATGACATAACTTTTGGCATTGATTTCAACAATGTCTAGAGGTGAACAATGTCTGTGAATGATGATGTGGCAAAATAAATAATGTCCCTTTCTTTTTTTACAGCCAGAGCAGAGCCAGGAAGAGGGTGATGTTGGGGATCAGGAGGAGGCAGGGCCCAGTGGCACCCAGGAGGAGGCTGGGCCCAGTGGCACCCAGGAGGAGGCTTGGCCCAGCACAAGAGCCCAGATGCCTCCCCTGGTAGTTAAACCACGAGGGCCAAGGAGAGGTAGGCAGGTGGAGGAGGAAACAAGGCCTTCCTCAGAGAGGCAACAGCGGCCCTCAGAGAGGCACCCTCTGTTGATGAGGGATTTGCCGCAGTCCTCGCCCACAAACTAGGGCAAATGGAGTTGCAGCAAAAAAAATTCAGTGAGACCCTGCTATTGAAAGTCATCAATAAGGGCGTGCTGGGTGAACTCACTAGGTACACGGACATAACGGAGGTTGTCCCTACTCCTCCACCTCCTCCTCCTCCTCCTACTACTCCTCCTGCCACAACCTCTCCTCCTGATCCCCAGCCTCCAAGGAAGAAACCAACCAAGGCTGCAGAGAAGGCTGGAGAGAAGGCTACAAGGAAGAGGAGAAAATAATGCCTGCTGTAGTACCACAGACTGGGGACATATAGGACTTATCTGCTGTGGCTCCTGACCTCTGGGAGCTCAAGACAAGATTGGGCTCCTTTTTTTTGGGGATCTAATCTCTATTTTGGTTTGGACATCTTGGATGGTTGTTGTGGGGTCAAAGGGATGCACAAATGCAAGCAGGCTCTCCAGTGCTGCCTTCCACTTTATTTTGTTAATTTTCTGAAATAAAAAAAAATGTAGTGCCCTTAAAATACTTGACTATGTGATTTGTATTTCAAAAGAGAGCTTGCTAGGGAGCAGGCAGGGACATCTCAAATTATATTATTGTTATTATCAGGGGACACAAACCTCCCTGAGGCCAAATGAGACACATTTGGAAGGTTGTTGTGGTAACTTTACACAAGAATAATTTAAGCCAAAATAATAAAAAAAAGGCCACAAAAAAAACCACAATAGTGTAGCGGCCTCCTCACCCCGACCTCTTTAGCTAGGGGTATGTCGAGCGACAGAGTGAGGTGCGCTACGGCCCATGTCCTCCCCATGCATGTGGGTGAGGTGAAGGCCAATATCAATCTTTTCCTCGGGCCAAATGTGTGCTGGTTATGAGGGTCAGTCCTTCCGTGCCGGAATCTCCCTTTGTTCCCATCAACAGAGTCCATACACCCATCAAAGTCCAAACTCAGGTTTATTGCGTATCTCCACATACAGTCAAATGCAACGGCATGATACGATGGGGAAGCAGGTCGAGGCACTGTACAGGTTCCTAGTCCCTACCCTCCCTGTGCTATGACCAGGGGTTGCAGGAGTCTTGATGGAAGCTCCTCCGCTGCGCTGAAGCCCATATCAGGGGAAGATGTCCTCCAAGGGAGTTACTGAAGGCCCATCCGTCACTGGGTTGACGCTACACCGGGTCTTCGGACGGGTGACCCCCCCCAGCCTCCTCACCTCAGATGCGGGTCCCCTCGCAAGGGGCGCCCTGGAGCAACTTCACCCTTGCGGGACCCAGTCGGAGTCACCGGGTCCCAGGCCTCCTTAATAGTACCTCACCCCAGGCTGAAGGTGCCCGGGATGGACTCCATCTTCGTTCCGACCAGGCCTTGGGCGCCTAGGCCGGAACCTTGAACCGCCCGCACCCAGGCCTAAGGTGCCTGGGTGCGTGAAGGGGTGACCCCCTCCCACAAGAACAACAGACAGGCGACGACGACGACCTCGTGGCGCGGGCGTCTCCCCCTTTGATATCCTCCCATCGACACCACGGCGGGTTCCCCGCCCCAGCCGTACCATCGTCAGGAAGGAACCAAAAAAAGGGTAACACTGTGATAGCGATTCTACCTCGAGCCAGCAGGTACACTGACACCCACTGGTCAAAGAGAATATTACACCACCCAATCCTCCACGAATAAGAAAAGGGGTCTAATCCCTGACATAATTACACACCTGGGTCTCTCTACCCCCAGGTGTATCCCACTAACTTTGAAGACCCCGCTACAATAGTAAAATATAATTTAAAGACAAAAGGAGAATTACATTATTTTATTATTATTAGTATTATTTAGGAGGGAGGTGCGGCTTATAAATAATATTTTACAATCATTAGAGCAATTTGGAATTACTTTAGAAACAAGTTTGGCATAACTCTCAATGTCATTATCAAAAGAGGGTAATTTTAAAGCATTATCAAAAGAAGAACGGAATGCGCAGCATTAAAACGATGCTATTAATTCCACCGTGACGAATGTGCCATCTCCATTTCCAACATTAGCTTTACCAAAACGAGCGCTCCCGTCTCATAGTTGCTTCTGAGCATGCGCGTTTTTTTTCACGTCGTGAAAGCATACACACTATCGTTTTTCACGTCGTTAAAAAAAACGACATGAAAAACGACGTGAAAAAAGAGAGCATGTCCGGAATTTTTAATGGCCGTTTTTCACGTCGTTAAAAATGCTCTGGAGCATACACACGATCATTTTTCAGGGCCATTTTTTAAAATGGCAGTTTTAACGGCATGAAAAACGATCGTGTGTACGGGGCATAAAGCTTAGTGCTCACATTTTTATGGGGAGAGGGAGAGGATTTTTGCTGACACATAATGCTCATACATTTTTGGGGGGGCGCCATGTGGCACCTTTGCCCTGGGAGCTAGATGACCTTGTGCCAGCACTGCATGCAGCCGCTGTGTTCTAATTGGGGCATAGGCTGTAGTGCGCTCATGTGAACGAGGCCTCGGTAAACATTACTGTAGATTGCTGTCTTCTGCTGCAGAAGGAAGCAGGATATGAACTTTTGAGACACAATTTTAACACCAATATGACTGTACAAAGAGCACATGTATTAATAATTAAACAGAATGGGCAATATAGTTTATTTACAGAGTCAATATGATACTGTCCTGAGTTTTCACAAACCGTCAGTTGTGCTTCTACAGAGCAGATTCACATTTTACTTTTATTGCAGTGTGAACTGACCTCCAACGTCATCTACTAGAAAATATTTATTATGTGTTAAATGCTCAGTATTACCTTAGTAAATAAGGACATACATTTAATGTGCTTTAGTTGTGTTTTGATTACCGGTATTGTAAATTATCGGTGCCAATTTCTCTGTGATGGAGATACTGTATCACTTTAATATTCTGGAAAAATTGCAAAAAGTCTCCAAAAAAATTTAGGAACACTTTTTTGTTTCTAGTCTGAGTATTATGTTAATTAAGGGCAGGGCATTCATTTGTAGGCGTGGTCTAGCTGGAGTGGAAAAATGCAGCATGGTCTAAACTATGCTAAATATTGTGACGTGGCTTAAAGGGGTGTGGTTAAATAGAGTCTGAGATGAAAGAGGGATGGAGGGAGAGGGAAAGATGGAGGGAGGGGGAGAGAAAAAAAAAAGAGGGAGAGAGAAAGAAAGGGAGAGGAAGAGAGGGTGAGAGAAAGAAAGGGAGAGAGAGAGAGAAAGAAAGAAAGATGGCCAGAGAGTGTGCAAACATAATACAGGAGATGGTCAGAGAGTATGCAAACATGATACAGGAGATGGTCAGAGAGGGTGCGGACATGATACAAGAGATGGTCAGAGAGTGTGCGGACATGCTACAGAAGATGACCAGAGAGTGTGCGGACATGGTACAGGAGATGGTCAGAGAGTGTGCAAACATGATACAAGTGATGGTCAGAGAGTGTGCGGACATGCTACAGGAGATGGTCAGAGAGTGTGCGGACATGCTACAGGAGATGGTCAGAGAGTGTGCGGACATGCTACAGGAGATGGTCAGAGAGTATGCGGACATGCTACAGGAGATGGTCAGAGAGTGTGCGGACCTGATACAAGAGATGGTCAGAGAGTGTGCGGACATGATACAAGAGATGGTCAGAGAATGTGCAGACATTATACAGGCATTATACAGAAGATGGTCAGAGAGTGTGCGGACATGATACAGGAGATAGTCAGAGAGTGTGCGGACATGCTACAGGAGATGGTCAGAGAGTGTGCAGACATGATACAAGAGATGGTCAGAGAGTGTGCGGACAAGCTACAGGAGATGGTCAGAGAGTGTGCGGACATGATACAAGAGATGCTCAGAGAATGTGCAGACATTATACAGGAGATGGTCAGAGAGTGTGCGGACATGGTACCAGAGATGGTCAGAGAGAGTGCGTACATGATACAGGAGATGGTCAGAAAGTGTGTGGACATGATACAGGAGATGGTCAGAGAGTGTGTGGACATGATACAGGAGATGGTCAGAGAGATTGCGGACATGATACAGGAGATGGTCAGAGAGTGTGTGGACATGATACAGGAGATGGTCAGAAAGTGTGTGGACATGATACAGGAGATGGTCAGAGATTGTGTGGACATGATACAGGAGATGGTCAGAGAGATTGCGGACATGATACAGGAGATGGTCAGAGAGTGTGTGGACATGATACAGGAGAGGGTCAGAGAGTGTGCGGACATGGTACAAGAGGTACAAGAGACGTTTAGCGATTATGCGGACATGCTACAGGAGATGGTCAGAGAGTGTGCAGACATGATACAGGAGATGGTCAGAGAATGTGCGGACATGGTACAAGAGATGGTCAGAGAGTGTGCACACATGATACAGTAGATGGTCATAGACTGCGGACATGCTACAGGAGACTGCAGATTTACTACAAGAGATGGGGTCAGAGATTGTGGACATGATAGAGATGGTCAGAGATTAAGGACACAGTTGACAGCACAGAGCAATGAGGAGAACTTGTGTACAGAGAAGATTGGGGTGATAATCAACTTCAGTCCTGTCATGTCCCATCCCGTTCGGTCCCTGTACTCCTCCACTCACAGTCCAGCTGCCCTGTTCACCTGTGTCTCCGGGGGGGGGGCCCATGATGTCATGTACATGCGCCCCCCACCTGAGCCCGAACAGCTGAGGTTGGTTTACTAAATGAATAAACTATGTTCACTCTGTAAAGTGAATATTAACTTAGGTTAATGAATTAAATGAAATTGCGTTCACTTCAATCATCCAATCAAATGCAAGCAAAACTAAAAAAAATTCCCTTATTTACGATGCATCCTCACCCTAAAGTGGTTCATCGGTCTAAGCAAAACAATTAAAAGTCAGAAACTACAAATACTGTAGCTACTGACTTAAAAAAAAAAAAAAGGACACTTACCTAACCAAGAATCCAAGAATCCAGCGCCGTCCTCACCCGGGCCAGTTCCTTGCCAGTCTCCAGGTCCCTGGCATTGACATGTTTACTAAGTGAAGGCGGCTGTGACTCCTTGCAGCTTCCCATCCGGCTTCCGCTGAGCATGCGCAAGTCGCTCTGCACTTTTTGAATGACCTGTGACATGTCCTAGAAGGATGCTGCCAGGGAGGGGAGGGGTGGGACTTTTGCTCTAATAGTCTAGGTCAGTGGTCCCCCAAACTGCGGCCCTTTGCTTGTTTTTATCTGGGCCTTGGGGCACTTTTCCTCCCACTGACACCAACAATGGCCGTAATCCCTGCTACTGACATCAATGATGGGGCACTATATCTCCCACTGACACCAAGGATGAGGGAACAATTCATTCTACTGACACCAATGACACTTCTATTACTACCCCCAATACCAAAGGCCACAGTCCGGCCCTCCCAAAGTTTGAAGGACCATAAACTGGCTCCTTATTCAGAAAGTTTGGAGACCCATGGCCTAGATCAGGGGTCCTCAAACTTTTTAAACAGGGGGCCAGTTCATGGTCCCTCAGACTGTTGGGGGGCCGGACTATAGTTTAAAAAAATCTGAACAAATTCCTATGCACACATCTTATTTGTAGTGCAAAAAAACAGGAAAAAACAATTTAATATTTCAAATTAAAAACTATTTTAATCAACATAAACTTATTAATATTTCACAGACTCCCCTCATCACAGATCCCCCTCCCCATCACAGAACCCCCTCCGCATCACAGAACCCCCTCATCACAGAACCTCTCTATCACAGACCCCCCATCAAAAAGCCCCCATATAAGGTCACCCATCACAAAGCCCCCCATAAAAGATCCCCCATCACAGACCCCCCCATCACAAAGCCCCACAACACAAACTCCTCTCCATCACAAAGCCCCCCGTAACAGACACCCCCATCACAGAGCCCCCCATAACAGACTCCCCCCTCACAGATCCCCCTATAAGATTCCCCCCATAACAGACTCCCCCCTCACAGATCCCCCTATAAGATTCCCCCCAACACAGACTCCCCCCCAACACAGACTCCCCCACAACCACAGTAGAAATATGTGTATTCCAGAAAGTTTAACAATCAGCAGATAAAGATACTCCAAACATCTGGTGTTAGCGCTTGAATCATCCCGACACCATGGTTGTTATGGTGTCAGGGTGATTGAAGCGCATTATTTATATTACATTGTAATATAAAATTAAATAGTTCATCTCACCATAATGCAGAATCAGAATCAGTCGGAGCTCTGATGTCAATGTCCCTAGCCAGCGGAGTGCTTCCTTACATCTCAGGTGTCACTGTCTCCAGCCAGCGGAGTGCTTCCTTACATCTCAGGTGTCACTGTCCCCAGCCAGCGGAGTGCTTCCTTACATCTCAGGTGTCCCCAGCGGAATGCTTCCTTACATCTCAGGTGTCCCCAGCGGAGTGCTTCCTTACATCTCAGGTGTCCCCAGCCAGCGGAGTGCTTCCTTACATCTCAGGTGTCCCCAGCGGAGTGTTTCCTCATATTCTCAGGTGTCCCCAGCGGAGTGTTTCCTTACATCTCGGGTGTCCCCAGCGGAGTGTTTCCTTACATCTCAGGTGTCCCCAGCGGAGTGTTTTCCTCACATCTCAGGTGTCCCCAGCGGAGTGTTTTCCTCACATCTCAGGTGTCCCCAGTGGAGTGCTTCCTCACATCTCAGGTGTCCCCAGCGGAGTGCTTCCTTACATCTCAGGTGTTCCCAGCCAGCGGAGTACTTCCTTACATCTCAGGTGTCCCCAGCGGAGTGTTTCCTTACATCTCAGGTGTCCCCAGCGGAGTGTTTTCCTCACATCTCAGGTGTCCCCAGTGGAGTGCTTCCTCACATCTCAGGTGTCCCCAGCGGAGTGCTTCCTTACATCTTAGGTGTTCCCAGCCAGCGGAGTACTTCCTTACATCTCAGGTGTCCCCAGCGGAGTGTTTCCTCACATCTCAGGTGTCCCCAGTGGAGTGCTTCCTTACATCTCAGGTGTCCCCAGCCAGGGGAGTGCTTTCTTACATCTCAGGTGTCCCCAGCGGAGTGCTTCCTTACATCTCAGCTGTCACTGTCCCCAGACGAGTTATTAACAAGAAGGGAGCCTGCCGAGTGGCTACAATAGAAATGGAGCTGCGGCACCGCCCACCCGCCACCCCTTTCCACAACAGGTCACAGATGACAGACAGGCCGAGGGTGGTGGGTGGACTGTGATCTTCTGGAAAATGACCGCCGGTGGAGACATTACCCCTACCGGCCGGACCTCTAGCGGCGACGGGAGGTGAAAAATAGTGAAAAAAAAGGTCAGGGGAGGGGGACTGCTGGAATGTTAAAGGGGCAGTCTGCGGGCCGGGTAAATCACACTGGCGGGCCGGATGCGGCCCGCGGACCGTAGTTTAAAGGACCCTTGGCCTAGATGGTCTGAGTGGAAGTTGGAGTAGGTACCTGCTAAAACTAGGTACCTTATCCTCAAAAAAACAAAAACAAAAGTGGGAGAGGAAGGGGGAAAGAGGTCTTAAAACAGAACTTCCCTTTTGGAGTGAAGTTCCGCTTTAATTACTAAGCTAGGTGAACATTAATTTTGCAAAGTGAACATTGGCTTTGCTAAATGAACAACCTCTACTCCTTTTGTAAATCAACCACCGGGTATATGTTAGGTAGCTCTGCTTCTCTCTGTCAAGACAAGCAATATAAAACAATAGGCGCAGATTGAACACTTCAGCCCTGCAGATGGCAGGTCCACCCTTAATTTAAAGTAATTTGTAAACAATCACCTTGTAAAACAACCTGATCAGTTTGAAATAGACATGAAAGGCAAAACATTTGTGTATAGATAAAAAAAACACATTATAAATACTTTTTTCCCCCCTTTTTATATATGATCACATTCCCCCTGTTTTCAGCTGCATGAGAGCTGGGGGAGGAGAAGCAGCAGTACACTGAGCAAAAGGTTGTGTAGAGGGGACATGTCAGGGCAAGTCTGATCATTGGAGGAGAGCGGGATGAGTTCCCAGCACAGCTTGAGAACTGATTACAGTGTGCTCGCCTGCTAAGTGTGGTCAGTTTTTAATAGGAAAGCAGAGGGACTAGCAGGAACACCAGGGATTTCACACAAGAGAAGCCATACAAAGAGAAAAGGATACGTTCTCATACAAGTACATGGTAGAGCAGGCACATATCAGGAATATGAAACGTTGGGGTAACAAACGATGTAAAGGAAAGCTATACAAAGGGGACATGTAAGCTGCAATTGTTGACCTCTTCTTCTAAAAGTGTTACTTGTTTGGCTGCAATGCATCACTGTCAGACAGATAACTAGCATTTTCAAAAGGAAGTCTGTAATGCTTTTCTTCTCTAATGAAATGTTTCCTTAAAGCAGACCATCACCCCAATTGTCCAAATTTAATAAAGGCTCATTTGGAAATGTTTTTATTTGGCAATGAGAAAAAAAATAACAATTCTTACTTCCAACTCCAGGCTTTGCTTTCCTGGAATACCTTTGCAATGGTATCCCTCTCCCCCCAGCAGCCATTTCTTGCACTACGGGCAGAGGAATCTCTCTCCCTTTACTTCTTAGGATGCGTTGCCTCCCCCTTCCCCTCATGATGAGGAAGACCTTGCTCCTCCTGCCTGTTCACCCGAGATCTCGCAAGATCTTGCATTATACGGATACAAGCTCCCTGGAAGACACTGGTGGGTGAGGTAGCCTTCCCAGGAAGCATCTGTGAGACTGGGACTAGTTCACAAGTGCCTCGAGACTGAAAGCGCAGTTCGGTTACATAGGTACATGTAAAACTGGCCATACATGGATTAAACATTGGCCAGTTCATCAGGGACCAGCCAAATTCTGAACCATGTATGGGCACTGTGGGTGTACAGAGGTCAAGCTACTGATTGACTTTTGTACAGCGGACCTGACGGATTTTCCCTGCTCGATTAGCGCCACAGGCTATAGCCTATAGCTGTATTCTGATGGCGGGGAAGTCTTTAAAGGAGAAGTCCAGCCTGAGCTTTTTAGGCTGGGCTTCTCCTATGGGTCACAGGAGTGAAATTTATTTTGCACTCCTGTGACCCGTTTTCAGCGGAGAGCGGTCTGAAGTCCGCTCTCCGCTGATGTCACTGCCATCAGTCGGGGCAGCGCGTCATCACAACTTCCAAGTCGGGATCTGCCAGCTGCCCTGATTGATGGCAGTCTCAGCGAGCCGCTGAAACGCTGAGACAGCCTCTCCCCGCCCCTCCACAGCTCATCGCTCCAATGAGCGTGGAGAAGCAGAGAGGAAAGCCGCTGACTGACAGTCAGCGGCTTTCCTCTCGGGGATCTGTGAGAACTGATGTTCGATGGCTCGGTTCTCAGTGCAGAAACGGCGGGGGACAGATGCAGCATCGATCTGATGCTCCATCCACTGGGGTAAGTATGAATCAAAATTAAAATAAAACCCATATTTCTCTTTTAATAATGAAAAAAAAAAAAGTGCATAGTGCAAAAATAGATAAAAAATTGATGCCTGGAAGTCCCTACATGTGCCTGCAGCAGTTTCATTCCTCTCCTATCATAGATAGTGACAGAGCTTGCCCACATGATCATTCCTATTTGCCAAGAAGGTTGCCTATTATAGTTATGAGCCAGTAGGTATATTTAGGCACACGTGAAAAATGAATTGAGGCTTAGATGACCAGACCAAATTTAGCAGCATGCACAGGTGTACATCCCTGCTGCTCCTGAAAAAAATAATGAGGCAGACTCAATGGCCACTTGGTCGTTTCTGCTGTCACTCTTCCATGTTTCTGTGTTGATTAGCTTTCTTGTGGCATGGCATGGGGCACTGTGCATGAGGACCTAAACAGGCATATTGCAGTCAGAACCTAGTTAAACTGTAAATAAAATCTAACAATACATTTGTCTTACTTGCCCCCCTTTTGGTCTGTTAAATATACCATTAAGGCTGGGTTCACACTTATGCGAACTGGATGCGAGTTTTCCTCCATCCAATTCTTATGACAGGATACTGTGACCGGCTCTCAATGGAGCCGGTTCACACAGCTCTGGGGCAGCCGTAGTCCGCCAGTCTGCCCCGGAGGAAGGGTTCTGTGCGTCATTGGCTCAGTTTCAGGTCTGAATTCAGGCAAAAATTCGGGGCCTAATTCGCACCTGAAACAGAGAACAGGGACGCACTAGACCCCCACGGCCGCAGCTAATGTGAACCCGGCCTGAAAGGGTTTTTATTGTATCTGTTCAAAGTGTTCATCCAGTCAGTAATCTTGTAAGATAATAACTTTCTGTACTCTCTGCCTTTGGATTGTTATCAGTTAGCATTGTTTCCTGCTATCTCTGTGAACACCTCCCCCTGTTATGGAGAAGAGAGGGAGGTGTTATACAGACCCAGCACAGTGCTATGTAGTCCTAAAGCTGGATTGAAAGTTGCCCAATTCAGCAGGGACCGGACAAATTTCAGTCTACGTGTGGCCATCCTCGTTGGACAGAAGTGGATCGCTAGATCATCTTCTAGAGAAAGGGAATGTTGGAAATTTTTTGTAGATGAGCGGGGTGCAGCTGCTGATCAGTGTATTCTGACAGAAGAGAAGTCTCACTGTCAGAATACAATGTTCTTCCAGCAGGGAGGATTCTTCTTTACATCTCGCTGGCTGATTGAAGAAAAAAAAAAAACCAGACATCTATGGTCAGCTTCGTACACTCCCTGTCCCATTGTGACAACTCTGCTTAGTACATTCTTAGGACAGGAAGTGGGTTAATGGCAGGATTATCAAGTTAAAATAAAGGATAAATGTGAAAAAGAAAACAAATGCAGCCACCACATCTAATGCCCCGTACACACGATCGTTTTTCATGCCGTTAAAACTGCCATTTTAAAAAATGGCCCTGAAAAATGATCGTGTGTAGGCTCCAGAGCATTTTTAACGACGTGAAAAACGGCCATTAAAAATTCCGGACATGCTCTCTTTTTTCACGTCGTTTTTCATGTCGTTTTTTTTAACTACGTGAAAAACGATAGTGTGTATGCTTTAACGACGTGAAAAAAAACGCGCATGCTCAGAATCAAGTATGAGACGGGAGCGCTCGTTCTGGTAAAACTAGCGTTCGTAATGGAGATAGCACATTCATTACACAGTAACGGACTGAAAAGCGCGAATCGTCGCTCAACAAACTTTACTAACATGAAGGGTGGCGCCATTCGAACGGAACTTCCCCTTTATAGTGCCGTCGTACGTGTTGAACGTCACTGCGCTTTGCTTGATGGTTTTTTTTAATGATGGTGTGTACGCAAGGCAGGATTGAGAGGAAACATGAAAAAAAACGAGGAGAAAAACGTTGGTTTAAAAAATGACATTAAAAACGATCGTGTGTACGGGGCATTAGGCCTGGGAAGCTGCAATACTATCAATTTTTGTTCTTGGCAAATTTCTTTCCTGCAACCATGGGTTGACAGGCAGTGTTGACAGGGGAATCCCCCCCGCAGAGTCATTGTTCTCCCACCAGGAGAACACAGTGATTATTATTAGCGGCTATAACAGCCGCTAGCAATAATTGCAAGTAAAATCCGGCAGGCTGGGTTGTACCCAAGTTGACTGATCGATCAACTTGGGTACATTCAGCCTGCCCATACATGAATCGAATCTCACCAGGAACCGGCCAAGATTCAAATCATCTATGGCTGGCTTAAGGTTTCAGAGGTCCAGATGGAAGGTCTACTTCCATGATCCCAGTTGTTTTTTCTACACACAATGACAGCCTTTGTGCGAAAGAGTGCTGTTTCTCACCCACTCTACATAGCTATATGGGCAACCCAACATGGACCAAGTGATGTCCATCCTGTCTTTGGTATGGGTGAGCATCATAAAGAATTGAAAGAGTTTTTAGGTGATTGGACTAGCTGCATTCCACCCAAAACTGAATATGCAAGCAAACTCTGTAAAGGACCACTATAGTGAACGCAAACAAAATGATACATCATATTAATTACTACTCATAGAATTCACAGCTGTATGTAAAGACACACCTGAATAGAAATTGAGAAATGTGACATTTATATACCATTATTCTATAGAACAGGGTTTCTCAACCAGAGTTCCTCCAGAGATCGCTAGGGGTTCCTTGAGCAATGAAGAGTTTCTAAGGCAGGCCATAGATGATGCGGATGGTGGAAGGAAAGAAAATAACTTGATTCCCTTCAATAAGTGTTGATAGGGAATGCCTGTCGTAGCGCTATCGCGTTCTGGCGGTGGGGGAGCACAGGGAGCCTTCCCGGTTGGCGGAACACAATGATTACTGTTATAGGCTAAAGCCACTGCCAGTAATCGCATGCCAAAAAATCTTACAGGCTGGTTGTACCCAAGTCGATTGATAGAGTACAATCAGCCTGCCCATACATGGATCGAAATTCAGCTGGTCCCTTCTTAACTCCCACTAATCACTATCCATTATCTTCTTAGCTGTGCTGAAGGAGGCAGTTTTCCCACGGGTCAACAATGTAATGCCCCGTACACACGATCAGAAATTCCGACAAGAAAAGTCCGATGTGAGCTTTTGAATGGAAATTCCGACCGTGTGTAGGCTCCATCGGACTTTTGCTGTCGGAATTTCCACCAACAAAAGATTGAGAGCTGGTTCTCAAATTTTCAGATGGAAAAAATTCCTATCGGGAAATCCAATCGTCTGTAGCAATTCAGACGCGCAAAATTCCGACGCATGCTCGGAAACAATTCAACACATGCTCGGAAGCATTGAACTTAATTTTCTCGGCTCATCATAGTGTTGTACGTTACCGCGTTCTTGACGGTCGAAAGTTCAGAGAACTTTTGTGTGACCGTGTGTACGCAAGCCAAGCTTGAGCAGAATTCCGTCGGAAAAACCATCCAAGGTTTTTCCGACGGAAAATCCGATCGTGTGTACGGGGCATTAGAGTGTCTTTTTCCCACTGACCATTAGTATAAGGGGTTCTTCTCCCATTGACCACCAAAGTATTTGACCACTACACTTACTACCGATAAAAGAAGGCACTTTTCAATTGAACACCAATGTCAGGGGCACTACAATTTTTACTGTTGTTTTTTTTTTTTCTAGCCATTATTGTTATTTGTTCCATTTCATGATTTTTACTGAAACATTTTTTCTTAGAGCAGGGGGGTGTCAAAACTGCTGTGGGTGTCAAATATGCTATATACTTTGCATTCTTTATTATTTTATGTATTATTATTATGTTTACAGCTTACTGACCCATCAATTGTGTTGTGAGCTGGAGATGTAATCTAGCATTGGGTTCCCCAAGACATGAAAATTATTTCAAGCGTTCCTCTGTATTAAGGTTGAGAAAGGCTGCTGAAGATTAGTATTACTCTAGCTTGGATGCCAAACACCTCCAACACCTTCTCCCCAACACTGTATTTGAAAAATCTCGAAACTTAAGCATATGTGTTGACGACTCCCATTAAAATCTCTTTTACATAAAATGAGTTATGAAAATGATGTCATTTATGCATAGCTTTCAAGTAACTTGTTACAATGTCGCGAACATTAACAGTCATATTTTCTTTATGGCATATTCATTCATTCATTAAAAAAAATATAATAATTTAGCCACAAAATAACTTACGTTTGAAAATCTTAAGTTAAAAACACATCCGTTATAAATCACAAATGCATAAATAGAAATAAAAATAAAAATGCATCACTGAACCTGAAGACATTAAATTATTTTAACAGTTATCAATAAAAGACATATTTTTCGCCCACTCCCAAAAAACAAAACAAAAAAAACAAAAAAACATTTGAGTTCCTATTCAAGCATGATGGGTCCACTGTGCAAAACATGCCAAGAAATGTGTTTGGCTAGGGAACTGTATAGTGTTTGTAGTTTGGTCTGTGCTTGAGACTATGTTCTCTCATGCAGTGGAACAGAGCTTTAAATCTGATGTCAGCATTTTTTTTTTATGAAACAATGGAACCTATGCAATTTCACAGCTTCTCATTACTCAGAAGTGTTGTCAACTTTCAAACCATCCTGCAAGATCTGTGACAGTTCGATGCTGACTTCCACCAGCCTTCACAGTTTCGCAGGCTGTGCAATAATGTTCATCCCAAAATGAGGTCACGTGAACATCGTACCTTTTCCTCCACGTGAAATACCTCCGGTACATGTGCATGTTTTTATCCAAAAATTTCAAGTACATGGCAAGCTTGCGGGGACTTGAGAAGTCATCCACATGGATGAAGGAGTTTCGTGGGATGAACATCTCATAGTTGTACCGACTAGGGCCCATGACAATAGGGACAGCGCTAGACTTGAAGGCGTTCCGCCATAGTTTTTCTGTGATATAATCTGTGTGCAGTGAATTCTCGAAGGCGAGGTAAAATTTATATTCCGACACTGTTTTTACAATGTTATCCTGTTTCAAATCTATCCCGTAGTGCCCAAAGATATCTATATCTATGTACTCCCTCAGTTGGTTGTAATACTGAACTCTTTCGTGGTCCTCGTTCCAGTTGCTTATAACCCACGCCACCAACTTTTTCTTCCGTGGGAGTATTATTTTTGAGCGTTTCCTGGAAAATAAATAGCCATATGGCACAAATATATCTGAGTCTACTCTATAGGACATGGTCCAGTTGAATATTCCACTTAGGGAGGACAACCAAGAGGAATGTGACGGAGATTCAAAGTTCATCCAGATCCATTTCTGGGAAGGTAACCTTTTTTCGAAAGGAAAATCCTCATAGTCTCCAATGTCCCGGTGATGGAACAAGATGGTGTCAGCCTCTTGCACAAGGCTTCTGTTGGTGGTTAGGTGACAACCGGTGATGTTGAAAAGGACACGGCAGTCTCCAAGCCGTCTCAGTTTGCCAAAGGGCTCGTACCAGATTAGGAGAGTCACCTGTGTTGGTGGAGAAGATGTTCCCCACAGCAAGGAAAAATCCACAGGACTTTGCAATAAATCCTGTGTACATGCATATACAAAAAGTACCATGCAGATCAAACTGGCTGCAAGAATCTGTGACTTAACAGCCCTCCAGCGTCCCCTCCAACAAGGTCTCCATCCTCGTAGTTTTGGGAAAAACATGAAACTGTCTCCTTTCATCCTTGCCTATATAATGCAACATGAACAAACATTAGATGCCTTAGGTGTACCGCCAGTGCCCAGGTACAGTGGTCAGCAGTGGCCATAAATGCCTCTGTACTCAGCAATACAAAAAAAAGTCAATTTCTTTCCTTTTTTTTTTCCAGCAGGTTTAAGAAGTTTGAAAAACAGACAAAAGCAACGGGAATGTAAATCGGTTCAACAAGTCTAATCAGCATGCACGATCTGACACTTGTTACAAGTCACTCCATGGGGCCGCCTGTCCTGAGGGTGCATTATATTCTTGTACTGCCTGAAAATTTCCTCCGGTCGGGGTGAACTGGAACTTACCAAAAAGAGATCAACCTCAAGACATCGACAGCAGACGGCTTCCTTATTTACGGGCAGCAAGAGGAGAAGACGTGGTTGTGTGATTTCCATGCGGGCATCGTTTTACTTTCAGCCTGTCGTAGATGCAATTCAAATTCAGCTCTTCACACCCCTCAGGCAGCCTGCTACGCACAGCCTCGCTGCATGCTTGTGAAGTCCTCTGATTTCTGTGTGTGTCCCTTTTGTCACTGCACTTTGTCTTGTCTTGTACTTTGCCTGTATCTCTGCCACAGACATCCCCTTCATGACCTGAACTTAGTATAGAGGAGAACACTCATAGCCTTGTGCTACAGAAAAAAAATTCCTCTCTTTGCTCGACCAGCAAAGCCACAGCTCCACATCATCAGTCGGTCACACCTCCAGTGATGTCATCTGTCACTCAGGAAGTTCCCTGAGAAACCTGAGATGGACTTAAAGGGGACAATCAGAGCCTTGGACTTAGCCGGTTCTCTGCCCAAGGAAAAATAACCCCTTCCATGCTGTGCAGGAGACGTGGGGACAGAAGAAGCAATAATGCTAGAGAGCCAGCAGAGGGAAGCAGACTACATATTCTGATAACCTGGAATAAAGCTTTGACTTTATGTGATGAAGGATTATTCTGATCAAAGAGGAACGAGTGCAGCTGTATAAAGGGCAGTAATCCATAGCCGGGGGCTAACTCCCAACTTTTCTGACTTTGCAGGGACATCCCTCATTTGGAACCAATTACCTCTTGAATATTATTACTCATTACAGGTACTCCTCACTTAACGACCAGGTTCCGTTCCAACGACCAGGTAGTTAAACAAATTGGTTGTTAAACGAGGAGCCACAAATAATCAATATTTTAAGCATTCTCAACTACTGTACTGTACTATATTGTGAAAAAAAGGTCTTAACACAAAAGGGGTCTCAAACTGGTGGCCCTCCAGCTGTTGCAGAACTACAATTCCCATGAGGCATTGCAAGGCTAAACAGTTACAAGCATGACTCCCATAGGCAGAGGCATGATGGGACTTGTAGTTCCGCAACAGCTGGAGGGCCGCAGGTTTGAGACCCCTGCAGCTCAATACCATTGTTTTAATTAGCATAAGTACAGAACAAAAATGAAAATTCTGTACTGTACTGTACCATACAATGATGTATAGCAGGTCATTCGGGTGGGGAGAGCTGGTCGTAAGTCCCAGTGGTCGTTAAACAGGTAAGTCGTTAAACGAGGAGTATCTGTATTTATAATGTGTTTAAAAGGGGTGAAAGAGATAGATAGGGATGACCAAAAATCAAGAGTTTTTAACCACTTGAGCTCTGGAAATGTTTTACCCCCCTTCCTGACCAGACAATTTTTTGCGATACGGCACTGCGTTACTTTAACTGACAATTACGTGGCCGTGCGACGCTGTACCCAAATAAAATGTTTGTCTTGCAAATGGAGCTTTCTTTTGGTGGTATTTGATCACCTCTGCGGTTTTTATTTTTTACCGACAATTTTGAAAAAAAACCCAATATATTTTACTTTCTGCTATAAAACACAACCAATAAAAAAATGTAAAAAATCTAATTTCTTCATCAGTTTAGGACAATATGTTTTCTGCTACATATTTTTGGTAAAAAAAATCCCAATAAGCGTATAATGATTGGTTTGCACAAAAGTTATAGCGACTACAAACTATGGGATATTTTGCTAGTAATTGCGGTGATCGGCGACTTACAGAGGGACTGCGATATTGTGGCGGACAAATGGGACACCTGACACTTTTGACACTTTTTGGGGACCAGTGACATTAATACAGTGATCAGTGCTAAAAAATCTGCACTGTCAGACCACTTTCACACTGAGGTGCTTTTCAGGCGCTTTCACGCTATAAAAAGCGCCTGAAGAGCTTACAAAAACTTATTTCCATTAAAATCAATGAATGCTTTCACACTGGGGCAGTGCGCTGACAGAGCGGTAAAAAAACACCCCTCTCCATTGAAATGAATTGAAAGCTATTCAAAAGCGCCTGAAAAGCTCTTCAAAAGCGCTCAGTGTTTTACTGGCAGTTTTTCAAGCGCCTCAGTGTGAAAGAGGCCTCACTGTACTAATGACACTGTCAGGGAAGGGGGTAACATCAGGGGCAATCAAAGGGTTAACTGCATGCCTAGGTTGTGCTTACACACTGTGGGGGAGGTGCTTTGACTAGTGGAAGGCAAAAATCTGTGTTCCTTCTTAGCAGGAACACAGGATCAGTGCCTTCCCTTCTGACAGAATGACAACCTACCTTGTTTGCAGTTTGTCGTTCTGCCTGTACCCTGAGTAATGTGTGGGTGCCGGCAGACATCGAGTCTACGGTTTCCGCTGCTGGGCTCCCGCTGTGTGGAATCACAGGGGGAGCAGGTCACCAGTGGCGCACGCCCCAGCCGTGGAAGTGTTAGATCATGTACTAGGTACATGATCTGGTGCAGAACGACCGACCTGCTGCAGTAAATCACAGTGGGAGCGGGTCGCCAGCGGCACGCGTGACCCAGACCTAGAAGTGCCAGATCACATACTATGTACGTGATCTGGCGCAGAGCGGCCACCCTGCTGCAGTAAATGTATGGTGGACGGTCCGCAAGTGGCCAATTTCCCCCGAATTTTGGTAAAATTCAGATGACAGCTAGATTTCAATATTTGAGCAAAATGTATTGCAGTATAAGGTGGAAAATTGAAGGTGATTTTTAAAGGGCAGTGTTTTTTTGTTTTTTTTGTTTGATCACTGCTGGTGGCTATAGCTGTCGGCAATGATTATTGTCTTTTGAAAGTGGAGAAACCTCCCACTATCAGAATACAGTAGCACAGGTGGAGGGATTCCCCCATCAACACTGAATGTGTTGATGGGGTGTCAAGCATTTTTCTTTCCTTCAACCTGTGGTTGAAGGAAAGAAAATTGCATAATGTGTGGCCTGCTTTAGGCTTCATGTACATACAGCCTACTATGACATCCGGCTGTGGGAAAACGCAACAAAATTGTGTCTCAATTTTGCCTCGGTTTGCGGCCAACGGTCAAAATGTTTCTATCCTGAAT
The DNA here is from genome assembly GCA_029206835.1 of Rana muscosa. Classification (NCBI taxonomy): domain Eukaryota; kingdom Metazoa; phylum Chordata; class Amphibia; order Anura; family Ranidae; genus Rana; species Rana muscosa. The sequence goes on from CM055117.1 coordinate 1,029,545,170, forward strand.
GCGATTCTTTCACCAGAGTTTTGGAGCTGCTGCGGTTAGGGGAGCTTCAACCTCCCTCTTCTGAACACGAACGAATCGCATCTCAGATAGGAACATTTTATGGAGTTGAGTTTAGGAGCTTTGGCAAAAAAAGGTCAAAGCTCCTACACTCAAGTTTAGAAACTGTAGTGTACATGAAGCCTTAAGCTGGCCATAGACAGATTGAAATTAGACTGGTTCACCAGGAAACCAGACAAATTTCAATCCATCTGTGAGCAGGCTGGTTGTACTGAAGTTGATGAATCAATCAACTTCAGTACAATAAAGCCCTGTACACACGATTGGATTTCCTATGGATTTTAAAAATCCGATGAAGCTGACTTCCATCAGTCTTACCTACACACCATCAGTCAAAAAACCGACCGTCCCAAACGCTGTGACGTAAAACACTCTGACGAGCCAAGAAAAGTTCTATGCTTCTGAGTATGCGTCGACTTGATTCTGAGCATGCGTGGGTTTTTTATCCGATGGAGTTCCCCACAGACGATAGTAATTTGCTATCGTTTTTTTTTTTCCATCGGATAAATTTAAAACATGTTCTATTTTTTAACACTGATGGAAAAAAGACCAATGGGGCCCATACACGATCGGTTTGCCCGATGAAAAAAGTCCATCGGACTGTTTTCATCGGTAAAACCGATCGTGTGTACAGGGCTTTAGCCTGTCAGATTTTTTTCACCTGATCACTGCCGACAGCTATAGCTGCCTGCCAGCAGTGATCACTGTATTCTGCTGATGGAGAAGGCTCCTTACCAGCAGAACACAATAGCACTGTGGCAGGGATTCCCCCATCCACATTGACTGCGTGGATGGGGAAATCAAGCTATTTTCTTTCCTTAAACCCGTGGTTGATGGAAAGAAAATTGCATAATGTATTGCCGCAGCATGGGTGCGGATAGTTTTCTGCTTTCAGAGGAGGTAAAATATTACCTGTGAACGCAGCAACACTCTTTGCTATGGTCAGATACAAACTGGCTGATTAGCTGGGGCCAGTTGGTGTGTAGCCTAAACTCTACAGAAACGTTGACCCTGGATGCACACTGGCTGCGATATATGAGAAGAGTGGCAGCGCCAGCTATTAATTTGTACTGAGCACAAATCTGACAGCTGCTGCTGGTCACACACAGTATGTGCTGGCAGAGTTTAGAACCACCGCTGAGAGTCTAAGGCCGGCCTAAAGCCCCGTACACACGGTCTTACTTTTTGCCAACAAACTTCATTTTGAGCAAGTTTGCCAAAAAATCCGACCGTGTGTACGCTCCATCGGACAAACTTTTTTGGTTTTCCTCGGACAAAAGTTCGGTCTGCAAACGGACAAACTTTTGGCCAACAAAAGTCCGATGGAGCAAAGTCCGACCGTGTGTACAGAAAACCATCGGACTTTTGTCCGATGGACAAAACAAATAATGTTAAAATCAACCAACAATAGCAGAAGTTGACCAAAGGGTGGTGGTAAAGAGCAGAAAAACCACGTGATGTTGGAAAAAGTTTTGGGAAAGTTTGCAGAAAAGTCCTGTTGTGTGTATGCTATGGGTGTGCCCGGCCAACTCCGGACAAAACTCCACGGAAAAGTCTGATGGAAGTCCGACCGTGTGTATGAGGCTTTAGACGGTTCTGAAACGGCTGTGATTCGAGCTGTTAATGGGCAGGCTGAATGTACCAAGTTGATTGATCAACTTGGGTACAACCAGCCTGCCAAATTCACTTCCGATTATCGCAAGCATCTGCTATAGCCGCTAGCGATAATCACTGTCTTCTCCCAGCATGGACGGCTTCCCTTGCCCGCCCCTGCCCCGTGGTTGCCGGAAAGAAAGTTGCACTATGTATGGCCGACCCAATGCTTCTGTCTGGCAGCCGCCCATGGCTGCCCCTATGCAGCCAGGTGAATGTAGCATAAATTAAAGAAAGTAGCCGAAACACACCCTAATGCCGCGTACACACGATCATTTTTCCCGTCGGGAAAAATAAAATTTTTTCCTTTGGACGAGAAAAACGATCGTCTGTGGGCCTTTTGCCGTTTTTCCCGACGGGAAAAACGGCATTAATCACGATGAGAAAAATTAGAACATGTTCTAATTTTTCTCGTTGTTTTTCCTGACATTTCTTCCGCGGCAGTGTTTCCCATAGGGAAACACTGCCGCGGAGCCCATAGACGATCGTTTTTCTCGTCATTTTAAAAAATTACGAGAAAAATGACCGTGTGTGGGGAACAAGCTGTTCCCTCGTTTAAAATGTCATTATTCACGGCGGTTTTTAAACCGCCGTGAATAATGATCGTGTGTACGCGGCATTAGGCTGCATTCACACCTGAGCGTTTTGTAGCCTGAAGCCTGAAGCTACAAAACGCTAGAGGGGGAAAAATCCATTATTCTCTATGGAGATGGTTCACATCTCCACTCCAAAACGCCTGAAGCCGAACGCCTGAAGCTCAAACAAGTTCCGGACCCTTTTTTGTTGCGCGAATCGGGCGGATTTGGGCGTTTTAGGAGTCATAGAATGTAATGGAAACGCTCGATTCAAGCGTTTAGCGCGACAACGAGCGTTTCGACGGGCACAAATTCGCGCGACAAAACACCAGTAAAAACGTCTGTAAAAACGCTCGAAGCGCTACGCTCAGGTGTGAATGCAGCCTTAAAAACCCCACACCTTCTAAATAAAGAAGAAACATATGAACTTTTTTTGTTCTTCATTTCCAAACACATTTTACCTAAGCAGTTCAATTTGCTAAATTAAAGCCGGGTACACACTATTAGATTCTTTTCACGCAACCTTTTCACTATTAGTTTCTTTTGACAAGTGTGCAAAACATTGGACATATTCCACAATTACGCTCAACATGAGCATCATAGTATTACAATTATACAATCAGATAACGGCTATTGAAAAGTACAGATACAGCTGCGCTTGGATCACCAGGTTTGATCTTTCATGCAGCTGTCTAGCAGAAGATGGTCAGATGTTTATGGGTCTGGCTCCCGCAGTGTGTTTGGACAGTGTCAGTGCACCCACCATGCTCCAGCGCCGCTCAGATAAGTCAGTCTTTTGCCTGTTAACATGCAAATATTTGCGCAAATATTTTCCACAGAACACTTGATGATACCATCAGCGACTATATAAAATGTTGTGCATGCATGGGAGTGACGTCATTACGGCTCCGGCCAATCACAGCGCCGTATACACGAACCCGGAAGTAACTCCAGTGGAAGATGTCTGCGCTGTACTCGGAGGGCCGACGCCGATCTAGGGCATCGTTCTAAGGTAAGTATTTCATAATGAGCTAGTATGCGATGCATACTAGCTCATTATGTCTTTGTCTTGCAAGGTTTTTTTTTTTTTCAAGGTTTACAACCTCTTTAACAGGAAGTCAGCAACTATAAAAAGGAATTTGGAAATTTGGAGATGACTGAAAGCAATATAAGGGGATTTTTGAGTTAAGAATATATACTCATATAGACTTTTTTTTAAAAACCAGAGTATAGTGTGACTTTAAGGGCATTTTTATTTACTGTACAGAAGTAGGAAGAGTAGATGCAACCTCCATTGAGCTTCATTGGACCAAAGCAAGGCAAGTATACTTCATAATGACATTTATATAGCACCAACATATTTTGCGGTGTTTTACAGCTCAAAATAGTCATGAAAGGTACAATGTAATGCAAGAAGAATACAAACAAAAGACTGAGAGGGTTCTTACCAGCATGAGATAACATTCCAAGATAATGGGGGTCTGGAATGATCTTTATACACTGCTGAAAAGGCAAAGTAGGAGTGAAGCATACCGCAACTAATCAGCTATTAAAGTAGGTGTAAACCCCATTACTAAAATGCAATTTAAAGATAAAATCTAGGTATGGTCAATTTAGATTAAATTAACATGTTAAAGCTTAAAGTGATACTAAAGGGTATTTTTGAGGTGTTAAAATAAACAAAGAGGTTATACTTACCTGCTCTGTGCAATGATATTGCATGGAGGGATCCCTTACCTCCTCTTCTGGCAGTCCCTTGCAGGCACTGTCTTCTACTCCCTCCTCTGAGTGCCTCCTCAGCAAGCTGGGTGCTATGGAGGCACCCAATGCAGGCACGCTCATGAGCTGGGCTGTGCATGTCTATAGACACACACAGTGCTGGTAAGTCATGCCCTTGCTCCCTCCTCACAGGAGTTTGGATGACAGCAGCAGGAGCCTATGGCTCCCACTGCCTCCAGTATCTCCTGTGAGACCAGGAAGTGAGAGGAGTGGTTCTGCAGACAGGGCAGCGCTGGAACAGAAACAGGAGTCAGATAAGTACTTAGGAATGGGGGTGGGTGGAAGAGGTAGTGGGGCATTTTTACTAATGCAGGGAATGCATTTCGGTAACACAAAAAAAACATTTAACTTTGGAACCATTTCACAGCTGGATTCCAGTTATGACTATTTTTGCATAGGTACAAGGGTCCAACCCTGCGATACCTGAAGCCTACTACAGCGATTTCCAGTTTTCACAGGGATCTGCCAGGTATGGCACATGCATAGTTGCGTTGATCCAAGCTGGACTAATGTATCCATGCAAAATACCCACATCTGAAATTCAGCTTTACGATTTAACATGTAAATGTAATTTAAAAAAGTAATTTTCTATACATTAAAATACTACTTGGTGATTCTGCAAAGAAAGTACTTGTTCAGGCACTTCCTGTAATAGGGGGACAACGTTTTGTTCCCGCTTTGATATTGTGCTCCTTTGTTGTCCTCCTGTCACACTGGCTTCATATAGAGACTACAGGTGGCTGCAAAGAGGCTGCAGGAGATCAGCATCACCGAGATGCTACACAGGATAAAAAAAGGTGAAAAACAAGTATTTTACTGAAACAAGAAATGGCAATTGTGTATGATACACAGGGCGTTGGTAAACTAAATGTCATTGATTAGGCTTTTACTTTTACTTCAATAAGATCTGGTTCGCTAGTTCATTAATATTTACGGCATCTATTTTTATTGATGTTGATAGATGTAGGAGTCTGTCATTGCATGAAAATGAGGTATTTATTCATGGAAAATTGATGGCATATCTGTTTTCTGTCCACAATGATGGCAGCTTAGCTGATGATATGGCAAGGATGGATCTTTTCTATATAAAAAATTTGCATCAATAGATATTACCTTTATCGAGCAGATCAGAACATTGAGAGATAAGCCAGTGAAAGATGAGAGATGAGCAAAACGATGTGCAAATTCTGAACTTCTGATGTTCCCTTTGAATGAGTTTTATCAATTATAATGAATACATTTTGCGCAGCATTGTCCGATCTGTAAAAAGTCACACAGGTCATACATTTTGCCAATATGAATTCATGAGCTGGAATTCTATGAATTTTCAGAGTTATAGTAAGTCTGCATATATTCAGATTGGCCAGAATCGCTGACCGGAGTTCCAGTCATTAGTTTGTGTTACAAAAAGTGTATGACTTTTAAGAACAGCCATTCACCTGTCCCATGGTCCAGCGGTGTACTCACCACAGCCGTGTTCTCCCTGTGTCCTCCCTTGGCAACGTCACCATCTCTACTATGGGCACCCGGCTGTGACAGCTTGCGGCTTCACAGTCGGGTGAAATTCACCCTGTGTATGGCCAGCTTTAGATAGAAGCCAGTTAACCTACCAGCATGTCTTTGGAGTGTTTGAGGAAACCCACGCAAACACAGGGAGAACAGGCAAACTCCATGCTCCATGGTATCCTGACTGGAATTCAAACCAAAGACCCTAGTGCGCTAAAGAGTGCTAACATCTAAGGCTGGCCATTAGGGATGAGCTCGGTGTTCGAGTCGAACATACGTTCGACTCGAACATCGGCTGTTCGATCGTTCGATTTGGGCCGTTCGCGCCTAATTCGAGTGACGCGAACGGCCCACAATGCACTACGCCATCGCAGTGTCATCCAGGCGCTGTGATTGGCCAAGCATGCACTGTGACCCCGCATGCTTGGCCAATCACAGCGCCGGCAGCGAGGAGAGCAATGATTGGCCACAGGCAGGATGCCTGTGGCCAATTATTGCTGAGGGTGTTTAGTACACGCCCCACACTATAAAAGGCCGCCAGCACGGCGGCCTAGTGTAGTGTGTTCTTGCTTAACCTGGATTCCTTTAGTTTAGGGAAAGAGAAGGATAGGTAGGGAGAGTGTCAGTGTGTTTTACTGTGCGAATCCTTGTTTCTAGGGACAGGGAAGGACAGTGAGGGAAATTCTCCTTGTGCTATAGTGTGCTAAAGCATTGATCATCAACCATCTTTAAAAAATCATTTTTTCTAGGGACAGAAAACTATAGGTAGGGAGAGTGTCAGTGTGTTTTACTGTGATAATCCTTGTTTCTAGGGACAGGGAAGGACAGTGAGGGAAATTCTCCTTGTGCTATAGTGTGCTAAAGCATTGATCATCAACCATCTTTAAAAAAACATTTTTTCTAGGGACAGAAAACTATAGGTAGGAAGAGTGTCAGTTTCTTTCACTGTGATAATCCTTGTTTCTAGGGACAGGGAAGGACAGTGAGGGAAATTCTCCTTGTGCTATAGTGTGCTAAAGCATTGATCATCAACCATCTTTAAAAAAACATTTTTTCTAGGAACAGAAAACTATAGGTAGGAAGAGTGTCAGTTTCTTTCACTGTGATAATCCTTGTTTCTAGGGACAGGGAAGGACAGTGAGGGAAATTCTACTTGTGCTATAGTGTGCTAAAGCATTGATCCTCAATCAGCTTTAAAAAAACATTTTTTCTAGGGACAGAAAACTATAGGTAGGAAGAGTGTCAGTTTCTTTCACTGTGATAATCCTTGTTTCTAGGGACAGGGAAGGACAGTGAGGGAAATTCTCCTTGTGCTATAGTGTGCTAAAGCATTGATCATCAACCGTCTTTAAAAAAACATTTTTTCTAGGGACAGAAAACTATAGGTAGGAAGAGTGTCAGTTTCTTTCACTGTGATAATCCTTGTTTCTAGGGACAGGGAAGGACAGTGAGGGAAATTCTACTTGTGCTATAGTGTGCTAAAGCATTGATCATCAATCAGCTTTAAAAAAAAAAATTTTTCTAGGGACAGAAAACTATAGGTAGGAAGAGTGTCAGTTTCCTTCACTGTGATAATCCTTGTTTCTAGGGACAGGGAAGGACAGTGAGGGAAATTCTCCTTGTGCTATAGTGTGCTAAAGCATTGATCATCAACCATCTTTAAAAAAACATTTTTTCTAGGGATAGAAAACTATAGGTAGGAAGAGTGTCAGTTTCTTTCACTGTGATAATCCTTGTTTCTAGGGACAGGGAAGGACAGTGAGGGAAATTCTACTTGTGCTATAGTGTGCTAAAGCATTGATCATCAATCAGCTTTAAAAAAACATTTTTTCTAGGGACAGAAAACTATAGGTAGGAAGAGTGTCAGTTTCTTTCACTGTGATAATCCTTGTTTCTAGGGACAGGGAAGGACAGTGAGGGAAATTCTACTTGTGCTATAGTGTGCTAAAGCATTGATCATCAACCATCTTTAAAAAAACATTTTTTCTAGGGACAGAAAACTATAGGTAGGAAGAGTGTCAGTTTCTTTCACTGTGATAATCCTTGCTTCTAGGGACAGGGAAGGACAGTGAGGGAAATTCTACTTGTGCTATAGTGTGCTAAAGCATTGATCATCAATCAGCTTTAAAAAAACATTTTTTCTTGGGACAGAAAACTATAGGTAGGAAGAGTGTCAGTTTCTTTCACTGTGATAATCCTTGTTTCTAGGGACAGGGAAGGACAGTGAGGGAAATTCTCCTTGTGCTATAGTGTGCTAAAGCATTGATCATCAACCGTCTTTAAAAAAAACATTTTTTCTAGGGACAGAAAACTATAGGTAGGAAGAGTGTCAGTTTCTTTCACTGTGATAATCCTTGTTTCTAGGGACAGGGAAGGACAGTGAGGGAAATTCTCCTTGTGCTATAGTGTGCTAAAGCATTGATTATCAACCGTCTTTAAAAAAACATTTTTTCTAGGAACAGAAAACTATAGGTAGGAAGAGTGTCAGTTTCTTTCACTGTGATAATCCTTGTTTCTAGGGACAGGGAAGGACAGTGAGGGAAATTCTCCGTGTGCTATAGTGTGCTAAAGCATTGATCATCAACCGTCTTTAAAAAAACATTTTTTCTAGGGACAGAAAACTATAGGTAGGAAGAGTGTCAGTTTCTTTCACTGTGATAATCCTTGTTTCTAGGGACAGGGAAGGACAGTGAGGGAAATTCTCCTTGTGCTATAGTGCGCTAAAGCATTGATCATCAACCATCTTTAAAAAAACATTTTTTCTAGGGACAGAAAACTATAGGTAGGAAGAGTGTCAGTTTCTTTCACTGTGATAATCCTTGTTTCTAGGGACAGGGAAGGACAGTGAGGGAAATTCTACTTGTGCTATAGTGTGCTAAAGCATTGATCATCAATCAGCTTTAAAAAAACATTTTTTCTAGGGACAGAAAACTATAGGTAGGAAGAGTGTCAGTTTCTTTCACTGTGATAATCCTTGTTTCTAGGGACAGGGAAGGACAGTGAGAGAAATTCTCCTTGTGCTATAGTGTGCTAAAGCATTGATCATCAACCGTCTTTAAAAAAACATTTTTTCTAGGGACAGAAAACTATAGGTAGGAAGAGTGTCAGTTTCTTTCACTGTGATAATCCTTGTTTCTAGGGACAGGGAAGGACAGTGAGGGAAATTCTCCTTGTGCTATAGTGTGCTAAAGCATTGATCATCAACCGTCTTTAAAAAAACATTTTTTCTAGGGACAGAAAACTACAGGTAGGAAGAGTGTCAGTTTCTTTCACTGTGATAATCCTTGTTTCTAGGGACAGGGAAGGACAGTGAGGGAAATTCTCCTTGTGCTATACTGTGCTAAAGCATTCCTCATCAACCATCTTTGAAATCCTTGTTTTTTGGACAGTCAGGGAAATTGTCGTTGTGCTATTCTGTGCGAAAGCAATCATCCTCAACCATATTTAGAAATCCTTAAGTAAAGGGATGCAAAAAGATGCCATGCCGTGCTTGCGCTGGTGTGTTTGGGGGACAGAAGCCACACTGGGGCAGAGGTCCTGTCTGCTCTGCAGGGCCAGGCCGAGAGGTGGTTGACGCCACGCCAGCTTAAGCCAGGAATGGTGGTTTGCGACAATGGCACCAACCTCCTCTCCGCCCTCCGACAGGGACAACTGACCCATGTGCCCTGTTTGGCTCACGTCCTTAACCTGGTGGTGCAGCGGTTCTTGGGCAGGTACCCGGGCTTACAGGATGTCCTGAGGCAGGCCAGGAAAGTCTGTGTGCATTTCCGCAGATCTTATAATGCCAGTGCTCGCCTGGCTGAGCTGCAAAAGGAGTTGAACCTGCCCAAGAACCGCCTTATATGTGACATGCCCACCAGGTGGAACTCAACGTTGGCCATGCTGCAGCGGCTGCACACGCAGCAGAGGGCCATCAATGAGTACCTGTGCGACTACGGCACCAGGACAGGGTCAGGGGAGCTTGTTTTTTTTTCTCCACGCCAGTGGGGCATGATCAGGGATGCATGCACTGTCCTGGCACCATTTGAGGAGGCCACGAGGATGGTGAGCAGTGACAGTGCATGCATCAGTGACACTGTACCTCTTGTCCACCTGTTGGAGCACACGCTGCGTGGAATAATGGACAGGGCACTTGAGGCAGAACAGAGGCAGGAAGAGGAGGACTTCCTTGCCTCTCAAGGCCCCCTTTACCCAGACAGTGTTCCTTCTGTCCCACCCATCGCACAGGAAGAGGAGGAGGAGGAGGAGGAGGAGGAGGATTGTGTCAGCATGGAGGTGGAGGCTGGCACTCAGCATCATCAGCAGCAGTCTTTTAGGGATGATTTACAGTCCCAAGAAACCAGTGGACTTGTACGTGGCTGGGAGGAGGTGGCTGCGGATCATGTCGTCCTTAGTGACCCAGAGGACTCCGGACCGAATGCCTCAGCAAACCTACGCTGCATGGCCTCCCTGATCCTGCAAAGTCTGCGGAAGGATCCTCGTATTCTTCGGATCGAGGAGAGGGACCATTACTGGCTGGCCACTCTCCTTGATCCACGGTACAAGGGTAAGGTTGCGGACCTTATGTTACCGTCGCAGAGGGAGCAGAGGATGAGACAACTCCGGGAGGCCTTGCAGAAAGGTCTGTGCAACGCGTTCCCAGAGACTGGGAGGTTACAAACTCCTGGTCCTGGACAACGAGTTGCTGAGGCTTCGGCCAGTCAAAGAAGGAGCGGTGGGGAAGGTGGCCGTCTGACCGATGCGTTCAGACAATTCTTTAGTCCGCAGCCCCAAAGTATGATCGGTTCCAGCAACCATCGCCAGCGTCTGATAAACATGGTGCAGGAATATCTAGGGGCAAGGTCAGACTTGGACACCTTCCCCACCGAAAATCCTCTGGCTTACTGGGTCTTGAGGATGGATCACTGGCCAGAGCTTGCACAGTATGCAATTGAGCTACTGGCCTGTCCTGCATCCAGCGTTCTTTCGGAACGCACATTCAGTGCTGCTGGAGGATTTGTCACGGATCACAGGGTGCGCCTGTCCACCGACTCGGTTGATCGACTGACTTTCATCAAGATGAACCAGTCTTGGATCACCACCAGCTACCACACACCTGATGCTGATATAACAGACTAATTGATTTTAACATGTCACATCCCTTCAAGACTGATGCTGATGCTGAGTGCCTGTGCTGTTATGTTGACTGGCTATCCTCCTCCTCCGAGTCCTCAATGATACGATTGATGATGATAGCTTGGAAGATCATTTTTGTTTATGGGTGCCGCCACCAGTGGCTAAGGCCCAATTTTTCAGCCCCTGTTTTACAGGGGCGTGTAATTACAATTTTTTTAGCAATAATTTGCCATAGGGCTCATTGCTGTGCTCCAAGTACAGTATCTGTGAGGGGTTGGAGTGTTGTGCCACCAGTGCCTAAGGCCCAATTTTTCAGCCCCTGTTTAACAGGGGCGTGTCATTACAATTTTTGAAGCAATACTTTGCAACAGGGCTCATTGCTGTGCTCCAAGTACAGTATCTTTGAGGGGTTGTAGTGTTGTGCCACCAGTGCCTAAGGCCCAATTTTTCAGCCCCTGTTCAACAGGGGCATGTAATTACAATTCTTGATCTAATAATTCACAGCAGGGCCCATTGCTGCACCCACCAAGAGTAACTCTGAGGGCTTACAGTGTTGTGGCAACGCCACCACCACCACCACCACGAAAGGCCCAATTTTTCAGCCCCTGTTCAAAAGGGGCATGTAATTACAATTCTTGATCTAATAATTCACAGCAGGGCCCATTCCTGCACCCACCAAGAGTAACTCTGAGGGCTTACAGTGTTGTGGCAACACCACCACCAACACCACCACGAAAGGCCCAATTTTTCAGCCCCTGTTCAACAGGGGCATGCAATTACAATTCTTGATCTAATAATTCACAGCAGGGCCCATTGCTGCACCCACCAAGAGTAACTGTCAGGGCTTACAGTGTTGTGGCACCAGCACCACCATCAAAGGCCCAATTTTTACTACCACTGTTCAACAATTATATGTAATTAAAATTCCTGATATAATAGTTGACAGCAGGGCGTTCCAGCACCAACCAAGAGTAACTGTGAGTGCTTACAGTGTTGTGCCAACACCAACAACTAAGGGGCCTATTTCTGCAGAGTATATACGGCAGGTCCCTACTTTCAAACATCCAACTTACAAACGACTCCTACTTGCAAACGCAAGAAGACAACAGGAAGTGAGAGGAAATCTACCCCTTGGAAGGAAAATTCTCTCCTGTAAGAATTAATATGTTAGAAAGGTGTCTCCTCTGTACTGATGCTTTATCAGCAATCCTTGTTTCAAGAAAAACACCACATTTCAAAAACAGTTGTCATTGGGACGGAAAGTGAGGTGAAATGTTCTGAACAGGGGCACAGACAGCAAAACAAATGTTACAGGGGTGATAACCCTTACCTATGTTTTCCAAAAAGTTTAAAAATAGATTTTTGGGCTGGAGCTACACTTAAACAATGTACCTGTTCAAAATTACAAACATATTCTACATAAGAACAAACCTACAGTCCCTGTCTTGTATGCACCGCCTGTATACGGCTGTTCAGAGTATATAGGGCCTTTTTTATTTTATGTGCGGGGTTCCCCTTAATATCCATACAAGACCCAAAGGGGCTGGTAATGGGCTGGGGTAGGGGGGGGGGGGGTCATGGGGTAGCTATGCCATTTTTCTTAAAGATTTTCATCCATATTACCGGGACCAGACATTACATTAAAGCCGCAAGCAGTTTTAAATGGCTTTTTTTTCCTTTAGAAGTGTCATTTTGTGCAGGGACAGTTCACACGGGAAACACGTGGCACTTCACAGGCATACTTTAGACACCCCCCAGGTACGATATTTAAAGGAATATTTGACTTTTTTTTTTTCACTTTATGCATCATTAAAATGACTGCTCCCGAAAAACGACCGTTTTTAAAACTTCTTTTTGCATTGATACATGTCCCCTGGTGCAGAACCCGGGTTCCCAAACCCTTTTTAGGACAATAACATGCATAATAGTCGTTATAATTAGCACTTTAGAATTCGAACGTTCGCATCCATTGTATTTAATAGGGTTCTAATGTTCGTACGAACTTTCGGTCCGTTCGCGGGTTCTGGTGCGAACCGAACCCGGGGGTGTTCGGCTCATCACTACTGGCCATACATGGTGCAAATTCGACAGTGTTGATGCAGGAATCTCTCCTGCCGAACAATTGTCTTAGGCCACTTTCACACTGAGGCACTTGTAAACTGCCAGTAAAACACAGAGCGCTTTTGAAGAGCTTTTCAGGCGCTTTTGACGAGCCTTTAATTCATTTCAATGGAGAGGGGTGTTTTTTCACCGCTCTGTCAGCGCACTGCCCCTGTGTGAAAGCATTCATTGATTTTAATGGAAATACGTTTTCGTAAGCGTTTCAGGCACTTTTTTTATCGTGAAAGCGCCTGAAAAGCGGCTCAGTGTAAAAGTGGTCTTAACTTGGTACATTCAGCCTGCCCATCAACGGTTTGAATCTCGGCCGGTTCCTGCTGACAGAGCTTGAGCTATTTGCAAAGAAGAATGCGCAAAAAAGTCACTCTTTAGATGTGCAAAGCTGGTAGAGACATCCCCAAAAAGACTTGCAGCTGTAATTGCAGTGAAAGGTGATTCTACAAAGTATTGACTCAGGGGGGCTGAATACAAATGCACACCACACTTTTCAGAAATGTAGTTGTAAAAAAAATTGAAAACCATTTAATATTTTCCTTCCACTTCACAATTATGTGCCACATTGTGTTGGTCTATCACAGGGGGGCCCAACCTTTTGAAGAGTGAGGGCCACTTAAGCGACTTGGTAACCGGTCGTGGGCCACAATGAGCGGAGCGGGTGGATGGCAGCCCACTCTACTCCTTTTTTTTTTTTTGTGGATTGGATTGGAGGTAGGTGTTGGTAAACAGACATAAGTCCATTTACATCTGCCACTCCTTAGAGGTGAATGGTGGGTCCGATTGGGTCGGACTGACTGTGTGAAAGGGGCCTAAGGCTGCTTTCACACTGATGCATGGTTGTATACCCGCACCACGAGTGCAGCACAGTTCGCCTGTGGCTTTCCTGCAGGTTAGCTGCACTTTGCCAAAGACTTCTATTATATCCTGTAGGTGTGGTGCACTTTCAGAAAGCACACCAAACTCTCAGGTAATAGAAGTCTATGGCTTAATGCAGGTAATCAGTTTAAAAGCAGCCCAGTAACCACTGCAGCACTTATATGCCCATATATACACTGTGATTTTAGTAATAAACTTACCTTTATTAACAGTATTCTATTATATTCTATTAATAAAATGGTGAAAAAAAAGGAAATATGTGCACCCCTCCCCCTTCTCACACCCCACTGCGCCCAGGAACAAACATAAAAAAGTTTGTATATGCAACACCTAAAGCTGCTACTTCATTGAAGAAGTCCTGAGTGACGAAACTGGTCTGGGAATGGCTACACGGCAATCTACTCGTGTTACATAACGTTCAGACTACCGGCCACTGATAGTGCAGTGTTTTGGAGTGGAGAGGCGAGCGAGCGGAGTGGGGGGTGAGACTTATGCCATGTACACACGATCGGTTTTACCAATGAAAACAGTCCGATGGACTTTTCTCATCGGACATACCGACCGTGTGTGGGCCCCATTGGTCTTTTTTCCATCAGTGAGAAAAAATAGAACATGTTTTAAATTTATCCGATGGGAAAAAAACGATAGCAAATTCCGATCGTCTGTGTGGAACTCCATCGGACAAAAAACCCAGGCATGCTCAGAATCAAGTCGACGCATGCTCAGAAGCATTGAACTTCATTTTTCTCGGCTTGTCGGAGTGTTTTACGTCACGACGTTTGGGACGGTCGGATTTTTGACTGATGGTGTGTAGGCAAGACTGATGGAAGTCAGCTTCATCGGATTTCCGATGGAAAAATCCAACGGATTAGAATCCATAGGAAATCTGATCGTGTGTACAGGTTTACTCTGGGTCCGCCGAGACCGTAGTACATCACGGTGCCACCGCAAGCGTTTTCTGGTTTTGGATTTTTACTGCTGAAATGCCTCTATTAGTTTTAATAGATGTGAGTGTAATGGTTGAATGTTACACGTGCTGCTTTTAAATAAATAGATTTGATATACTTCATTATTGGAGACACTTTATTTTTACATGTGGAGCGATTTTATTTGCTGAAAACACCGGTGGAATCGTTTGAAACCTTTGGGAATTTTAATAAGCTGTATTGCCGAGCATGAGAGTGCAAGGCAGTTCCTATTGGTAAGCGCAATTCCTTGGGGTGTGAAGTCACTGAGCACTTTTGGTGTGGTGGAAGGTCTCATGCAAGTTGTTTAAAGAAGATTAAGTGATCACTTGAGTCTAATCACTTGGAATCAATTTAATCACCTGTGGACTTTCTTTGAGTGTTTATCACTTAACGTTTTTTGACCACTGGATGAACGTTATGAAGATTTATCATTATCAATATTTTTCAATTTTTGCACTGTATAAGTAATTTTGAATGCATTTGATATATGTGTGTGTAGCGCCCTGCTCCCAATGACTGGGCGCTATGTCAAATCTAGTGGGTGTCTGAGCTGGTAGTTAGCTCAGACTCTCTATATAATTATGCTAAATTAGCCTCTGTTCCGGCTATGGCTGTGTTGGGCAGACTTCCCACTGTTTGCCTGTAGGTGGCGTTACCACCTCGGGCCAATGTGGAAGACTGACAGGCCAGAGTGCATTGGGTAACTTCCCCCGGGAACAGTTCAATGGGCGTGGTCAACCCGCTGAGCATGGTGGGGAAGGGTACTTAAGGGGCAGATGCCATCTTTTGGGGTCCTTCGTCCCCCCGCGGCCCTCCTGGTGCGAGGGACATATTGTGTGATTTCAGCCTCGGAGCCATGTTGGTCCGAGGCTGCAACTCTGCCGAGTAGGCCCAGTTATGCTGACTGGGGCCTACCCTTTGAAGGTGATCCTTTGCTGTCCGTCCTGAGGGAGGAAGCCACTCAATGGAGGAAACCAGGGGAGGACCTGTCCTGGAAAAGACCAAGCGGAAGGCTGGTGTCTTGAGGAGGGCCTGGTAATTCTATTGGAGGATGCACCGCAACTAAAGTTTACCTTGCAGTCTGCCGGGTCGGCTTAAAGGCTCTTGACTGTTTGGCTGGAAGTTCGGAAGTTAAGTCCTGTGGCAGAGGACCCCAGATTATCCAATATTTTGTCCACAACCGGTCTGTGGCAGAGACTGGTCCAGATCATAGTTTGTGCATGCTAGGCCAGGTGAGAGGGGCCTATCCGGGTGAGCAATACCCACTCAGGGAGGAGTGGTGACTAACTTTATACTTGAGAAGTTTTCCCCAGTGATCTGTACTGTGTGCCTGAACCTACCCCTTCCCTTCACCCTTCTACTACTCTTCGTATGTTTAATGCAAAAGGAAAATAAAACCTAACAGTTTAAGGTTTTACATCTTGTGTGGACATTGGAGTTTCTACAGACTTTCCTCCCCTAGACAACGAATACGAGGTAACGTGCAAGGCCCAAATTAAACCAGCAGCTCCTGCGGGGGTGTGCTACACGTGATATTTCCTTCACTAGGTGATTTATCTATATACATATTTAGATTTGTTCATTCCCTGAACACAGCGCTACTATTTTGTTCATTTCAGAATTTTTACACAGTATTCTATTCTATTGTATTCCATCTCAGAACAGGAGGTTGTGGGCCACATAAGAGGGCTCCGTGGGCCACATGTGGCCCCCGGGCCACTGGTTGGGCACCCATGGTCTGTCACATAAAATCCCAATAAAATACATTTATGTTTTTGGTTGTAACATAACAAAATGTGGAAAATTTCAAGGGGTAAAAATACTTTTTCACTCTGTCGATGGATCAAACCTCGGTCGCTGCTGAACCAGCCGAGTTTCGATCCATCTATGGCCTGCTCAACTCATTTTAAATGTCTAAAATGCATGTTCTGTACTTGCTGAGCATTCCAGACACTTTCAAGCACTTTCTGATTGATGAAATTAAGTTAACAATGAGCTTCGAATACATTTGA
Source organism: Rana muscosa (assembly GCA_029206835.1). Taxonomy (NCBI): domain Eukaryota; kingdom Metazoa; phylum Chordata; class Amphibia; order Anura; family Ranidae; genus Rana; species Rana muscosa. Next base: position 1,029,561,826 of record CM055117.1, read on the forward strand.
AAACATCTCTGACAACTACTTCACAGCTACATTGTTCTAAAGCACTTGTCCTAAAGGAGTTGATCTCCTGGTGATAAAATTCACCCCTATAGTCATAAAGGGAACCTGTAGGCTATAAATAATAGAGCCACCACTACTGACAGTTTGTGCCGCCTCCAGTGCTACTGATCCTGGCTTTGATAACCTGTATGTATTCGTTTTGGTACAAGTCATCTCTAGGTACTTTGATTTACTCTACAGTGCAAAACTAGAAAACAGGAGAATTGATCAAACAGTCTATAATGTTGCTAGGCATGTTTAGACTGAAAGCACTGTGCAGTGCAGCAGAGTCTGATTGGCTCTTGGTACTGCCTCTCCCTCCCCCATTCTGCATAGTGATCGTATTGATATGTAGGACATTACAGGATGGGCTATTGAAAAACAGGTTTACTTGGTTTTACCAAATACCCAACAAGATTAAAGACATTTTCCAGTATTGGTATCATTTTAAATAGTTTGTTGGGGCCAAGTTGGCCTAAATGAACTATTACCATTACATAATAATGTGGTCTATAGCAGGGCTCGACAAACCCCGGGCGCCAGGTCGCCATTGCGACTAGAATTAGCGACCTGGCGCCTGGGGCAGCACAGCTGGGGATTCCTGTCTCTCCGTCCCCCCCCCCTCCGCGCCGCGGCTTTGCGGCCTTCTGCAGGCCTATGCTTCCTTCTGTGATCTAGCGCCATCTTGTGGTGGCCGTTGGTATGACAAGACAAACAGCAATGCTAATGGAGTTTCCCTGTCTGTTTTCACTGCCATCTCCTTCCCTCTAATTAGAACCCCCAAACATTATGTATATTTTTTATTCTAACACCCTAGAGAATAAAATGGCGGTCATTGCAATACTTTCTGTCACACCGTATTTGCGCAGCGGTCTTACAAGCGCACTTTTTTGGGAAAAAATACATTTTTTTTAAATAAAAAAATAAGACAACAGTAAAGTTAGCCCAATTTTTTTTAATATTGTGAAATATAATGTTACGCTGAGTAAATTGATACCCAACATGTCACGCTTCAAAATTGCGTCCGCTCGTGGAATGGCGACTAACTTTTACCCTTTAAAATCTCCATAGGCGACGTTTAAAAAATTCTACAGGTTGCATGTTTTGAGTTACAGAGGAGGTCTAGGGCTAGAATTATTGCTCTCGATCTACCGATCGCGGCGATACCTCACGTGTGGTTTGAACACCGCTTTCATATGCGTTTGCTTCTGCGCGCAAGCTCGGCGGGATAGGCCGCGTTCCTGGCTCCTAACTTTTTTAGCTGGCTCCTAGATTCCAAGCAAATTTGTCAAGCCTTGGTCTATAGTATACCATAGTACAGTGGTGGTCAACTTTCATGATATAGGGGGCCTCAAGTGTGGCCCCTAACATCACCAAAGGGCCACACATAATATTCAGTGAATATTCAGTGTTAGAAACAGCAGACACACAAAGTGATATGGTGAAAAATTGCAGACCTGCTACTGGAGATGGTCAGAAACTGCGTAAATACCACAGGACATGGTCAAAGACTATGGGCATGCTGCAGAAGATGGTCAGAGACTGCAGAAATTCCACAAGACATGGTCAGAGACTACGAGAATGCTACAGGAGATGATCAGAGACTGCAGAAATGCCATAGGACATGGCCAGAGACTATGGGCATGCTACAGGAGATGGTCAGAGACTGCGGAAATTCCGGAGGACACGGTCAGAAACTACAGGTATACTACAAGAGATGGTCAAAGAAAACATGTTTAGGAGTTGTTGGAAACTAGGGACATGCTTCAGGAGTCATAGACTGGATACAGAGTAGTGGCTATAGGTGCCCTGGGGGCCAAGCAAAAAGTGTCATAGGACCATAAACTGACCACGCTAAGGATGATAGCCGACCCATTCTAACATGGTCAGTTTACTGAAGATACAGACACGCTGTGTAAGAACACAGTGCTCATGTATCTTCCGTAGTCAGTACACAGCAGCTCCCCCCCCCCCCCACTCGTCCCTCTTGCCCTGGCATTCCCCTCCAGGTCTGATTGTGTTCCATTGCTCTGTGGCAATCATCATTGCCTGTAACGATGCACATGCCCCCACATTGGACACGTCCACCGGCAGGTTTGTGCATTGCTGTGACCTCCACTTCTGAAGCTGGAGAAAGGTGTAAAGGCTAGGCTTGTGCAATTCGTTTCGTAACGAATTGAAATTCGTCCGAATTTAGCAACTTTCGGACATTCGGAAGCATTCGAATTTCCGAACAAAGCAATTACGAATAAGACCGAATCCGAAATAAATTATACCGCAAATAGCGAATGCCCGAATGTCTTCGGCATAATTCGTTATGAAAAAGTTACGAATGTACGAATCCATACGAAGCACAATAACACTCACTCTGCTCTGCTCTCTGCTTCTCCCACACCGTGCTGAACTCCCTCTCAAAATGGTGTACAGGGGCGGAGGTTATAGCCGCATGTAAAAAACGAAAGTAAAATACGAGATTTCGAATCCATTCGAAGCACAATAACACTCACTCTGCTCTGCTCTCTGCTTCTCCCTCACCGTGCTGAACCCTCTGTAAATGGTGTACAGGGGCGGAGCCTATAGCCGCATGTTAAAAACGAAAGTAAAATACGAGATTTCGAATCGTTACAAATAACCGCAATGTATTTAGAAAAGTACAAATCCATTCGAAGCACATTAGGCATAATAGGCAGCGTCGTTGTGAGAGAGACACGGAAAATTACGAATCAACGAACCCAAAAAAAGTTACGAAAGTAGGAGTTGTGTCCAGAATCAACGAAAAACAACGTACTCTACCGAAAGTACGAACCCAAAAAAAGTTACGAAAGTAGGAGTTGTGTCCAGAATCAACGAAAAACAACGTACTCTACCGAAAGTACGAATTATAAAGCAACAAAAAATTCAACGAAAAATGTCGCTTGCAAAAATACGAATGAGTCCGAACACGAAAAATCCCGTCTAGCAAAATTACGAATGATTACGAATCAACAGGACCGGAAAGAAACGAACCGAAACGGAACGAATTTTTCCGTTGTGCACAAGTCTAGTAAAGGCAAGGTTTTTATTTATTTTAAACAAGCACACAGTCATGATGGGCTTAAATTTATCTACTGAAAAAAGATTTTATGATTTCTACATTCTTTTTTTTTTTATCAGTTTTTATTGTTTTTTGAGTTGAAAAAGAAAAGAAAAAAAAAGAGTTGAACAAACTCCAAGTAAACCAACCTGCGCAGGGGAGATCATTTGTAAAAAGATTACATAGATCCTTACAACTAACAACACGCTGTGCCTAAGGCCGGCAATACACGGTTCGAATCTCGGCCGGTTCAGCAGAAACCGGCCGAGATTCGTACCATTAATGGGCAGGCTGATGAACCAAGATGATCGATCAACTTGGGTACAACCAGCCTGCTGGATCGCAAGCAGCTGCTATAGCTGCTAGCGATAATCACTGTCTTCTCCCGGCGGGGACGACTTTCCCTGCCTGCTTCCACCCCCCTGCTGGGAAAAGACAGTGTGTCGGAAGGAGGGATTTCCCTGTCAGCACTGTCTGTGTTGATGGGAGAATTGTGCAAATTTCTTTCCTGCAACCTGTGGTTGCAGGAAAGAAATTCACACAGTCTATGGCCTGCCTAAGAAGGTGGTCCATGTAGTAATCCAGAGCCTTGTGGGATGTGAAGGAAAACATCTTCTCATATCCGGGGGGGAGGGGGTAACCTCATAAGTAGGGATGGGCTCAGACGTGTTTGGATCGTAGTCCCAGCCCACCTGAGCAATCAGGAAGCCCTCACTGCACACCTCCAATCATACGAAGTGGGGTATTTCGCAGCCGGCAGCTCCACATACATACGCTGCCTACAGTATGATTGGCAGTGTGCAATGATGGCTTCCTGGTGGGATTGCTCAGGTGGGTTGGGACTATGATCCGAACACGCCTGAGCCCATCCCTACTCATAAGGATCAGAATTAAACATCAGGGGGCCTAATTTGCAGCGGTGGATGGGTCCTCCAACCATCTAGCCCATACTTTTTAGGTTCACAAATTCTTTAACACTTCCTTTAAATACTTTTTTTTTTTAAATAAAAATATTAATAATATAATACCCTCCTTACACTTCTGCTTTAAGGGCCAGTTCACCCCAGATGCAGTTCCGTACAGTTTTGTGCGCATTTTTTCTGCACTAAAAATGCATGCACAGTGTTTTCCATGTATTCCAATGGCTCTTGTTGGCTATAGTTCACACCATGCAGTCAGTTTCCGGCCAGTTTCCGGTGCAGAAACTGACCCGGAAACTGACTGCATGGTGTGAACTAGAGCCAACTAGAGCCATTGGAATACATGGAAAACACTGTGCATGCATATTGTGCAGAAAAAAAGCACACGGAACTGTGTCTGGTGTGAACTGGCCCTAAATAGAGATTGTCCAAAACAACACACTGAATTGGAGTACACCTGCAAAAAGTCCTGCCAATGGCATTTTGGTGCCTGATCTATATTTTGCCATTCACATCAATTAAAATAAGGTCACATTAAAAAAAAGGTCCTTCATGATGTAAATGCAGTGCACCTTAATTGCATGTTGCACACATTGCTGAAACTCACATCAATACACATGTCCTGTTGTGAACCTGCCCTGAGGTTTGACCAGTGTTGCCAACCGTACGTCTTTTTACGTACAGCCCGCGATTTAACCCCTTTTTCGGGCTGTACGTTAAAGTCCGTTTATGGGCACCGGCGCCCATAAAAAAGATGGCCGCGAGCCGGCCATACAACTGCGCATGCGCCGTTCCGAATGCGCCGGCCGAGCTCAGGGAAACTTGTTCGCGCTCGGCCGGGCGGCGCACACGCAGTAACGTGATGGCGCCGCTGGCGCCATTTTTGAAAAGGCCACAGCGGCTGGCGGCAGTGGCGGGACACCTGCAGTGAGTGCATGCCATGCACTCATCATAGGTGGAGGACTCGGAGCACTGACAGGGCCCAGCCAGGGGTGAGGAGGACGGACTCAAGGTCAGTGAAACTGGGGGGATACAAGGGGACAGCGTCATCAGTGTGCTGTGTCCTCCTCTGGTTCCTGTGTCCCTTTCACCTCTTCACAGGTCAGGGCAGCACAGTGCTGCCCTGACCTGTGGAGTGGTGAAAGGGGCACAGGAGGAGGACACAGCACACTGATGATGTGCAGAAGTAATATGGTGGTGGACAGAGGAGGAGGCTACTGTGAGGGGGTGAGGAGGGCACCATCATGTCCACAGCCTGTCTCCACCGGCACCTCCTGTAGTATGTCCGCAGCCTCTGTCCCCCTCCTGTAGTATGTCCGCAGCCTCTGTCCCCCTCCTGTAGTGTGTCCACAGCCTCTGTCCCCCTCCTGTAGTATGTCCGCAGTCTCTGTCCCCCTCCTGTAGTATGTCCGCAGTCTCTGTCCCCCTCCTGTAGTATGTCCGCAGTCTCTGTCCCCCTCCTATAGTATGTCCGCAGTCTCTGTCCCCCTCCTGTAGTGTGTCTGTAGCCTCTGCCCACCTCCTGTAGTATGTCCGTAGCCTCTGTCCCCCTCCTGTAGTGTGTCCGTAGCCTCTGTCCCCCTCCTGTAGTGTGTCCGTAGCCTCTGTCCCCCTCCTGTAGTGTGTCCGTAGCCTCTGTCCCCCTCCTGTAGTGTGTCCGCAGCCTCTGTCCCCCTCCTGTAGTGTGTCCGCAGCCTCTGTCCCCCTCCTGTAGTATGTCCGCAGTCTCTGTCCCCCTCCTGTAGTGTGTCTGCAGTCTCTGTCCCCCTCCTGTATCGTGTCCGCAGCCTCTGACCATCTCTTGTCATGTCTACAGTCTCTGAGGGGATCCTAGAAAGGAGTCAAGTGTGGGAGTGCCGCCGGGATGGGGGTTACGGCCCAGGAAGAAACAGACGTGTGGACTGGGAAGAGGAGATCAGAGCCACCAAGCTGGAGCCGTCTGACTGAGCCCCACACTGTGCACCTGAGAGGAGGTAAGTGACAGTGCCGCCAGGCCATTCTGAGGGGGGGGGGTCACTGATGTAAGGAGGCGAATGAATACAATAATGTAGGGGGGCACTGATATAAAGGTTTCCCCCTTATATTAGTACCCCCCCTCTTACCTTAGTGTATTCACTCTGTGAAAGGTGGTCTCTATTCACCAGAGCCCCCCTCCACATTAGAGTTCCCCCTTACAACATGATCTGCAGCGTTTCCCTTTACATAAGAGTTCCCTTGCACTGTAAGGGGGCATCCTGCAGACTCTGATGTAAGAGGGAACTCTGTGCTGGCTGGGTTATAGTATCCTAACCTTCATGTGAATTGAGAAATATGTTTTTTTACTTTTGTTTAACTTAAACACATTGCTATTAGCTATAGCTGTGTGTTTATAGTTGAAATATTGATATTTGCACTGTTTAGCACTAAAAACAGTAATTTTAGGTACTTTTTTGCAGCGTCAGTAAAAAATGCGGCTCTGCCAGTAATCTTCATTATTTTTGCCAGTAAGAAATTGGTGCCGTACAGAAATTTTGTCATCCTTGCCAGTAAATTTCACTTCAGGGGGTTGGCAACACTGGGTTTGACTCGAATTTATGAGTTAAAAAGTTTAGAAAGGCCAGAAATGAAAAACCTGTATAATTTCTAAAATTTCCTATGGTGTCATAAGAGCATTCATGAAAAGCAAACATACCTGACCTATGATAGGATAATATTGGATATAGGGTCAAGTCAATAGACCGGTTGTACTGCAATAGAAAGGGGTGGGGTGAGCCATCCTGAGGTTTGTCCAGGAAGTTTAAAGTCCACATGTAACAACTTCATAAGGAATTCATAGCGTGATGTTGCCTTTACTTGTTTAACCTGTAAATATCACATGACTGCCTTGCCTGAAAGACTAGCAAGGTTATGTACTTACTAGGCAACTTCTTAAAAGTCCAAAATTATAACATCTTATCAATACTATTATTATGTACTTTTACTTCTTTTTATTCCTATTTATGTCTCATTAGCCCGACACAGCAGAATCAATAAAAATTGATTTAGTGACAAATTAAAGTGCATGATTAGCCCAAGCATTTTGATTTTATTTTTGGCTTGTATAGAACAAGGAAAGATTAGAACCTCTGTAAAGTTTAATCTGTGTCCTCGATCTGTGGTCACAGCATACACTTTCATTTTATTTAGGGCTGTTACTGATTAAAATTTTCGTGTTCGATTAATCGATTTTTTTTAAATAGATTAATCGACTAATTTTGATTAATTATAACTGTAATGTCGTCATCTCCCCCACTGTAATATTCACGTCATCTCCCCCACTGTAATATCCACGTCATCTGCCCCACTGTAATATCCACATCACCCCCACTGTAATATCCACATCTCCCTCACTGTATTATCCACGTCATCTCCCCCACTGTAATATCCACATCATCTCTCCCACTGTAATATCCACGTCATCTCACCCCATACTGTAATGTCCACATCTCCCCCCATACTGTAATATCTACATCTCCCCTGTAATGCAGGGTGACCAGACATCCCCGGTTTCAGGGGACAGTCCCCGGATTGAGGACACTGTCACCGGACCAAGTCTGTCCCCGGTTTTGTCCCCGGATTGGATTTGAACAGGGGCTGGGGCAATTTCAAAGACAGTCAGTGCAGAATAAAAAAAAAAATTCTGAATTACACACCCTCGCTCCGCCGCTCCTACTAGCTTAGGGGGGTGTATTTTTTTACATTATCTGTGCTCCTTTCTGATGATCATGTGCTGGTCGGAGCGGAGGGAATATTTCTTCAGTTTCGGGCGCATGCCCATTCAGCTCCGCTTGCATGTTCTTCTGCCTTGGCTCAAGTACCGGCCAGCCGCCTGCCTGCTTATCTCCTTGCCTTCCCTGGCGGAGTGATCTTCCTCCGCTCGCCACCCAGTAGTAGCCGAGGCCCGGAGAGTAAGACTTGACAGACTGTGAGGCGGGCGGTGACGGGCAGAGAGCCGCTGATTGCCGCCATTACTACCGTGTTTCCCTGAAAATAAGCCCGGGTCTTATAATAATTTTGGCAACAAAAGACACAGTATGGCTTATTTTCGGGCTAGGTCTTACCATGTAATGTGCTGTCTTCTCTCCCCCTCTCTCTCCCTGCTTTACAGGAATCCCCAGTGTGAACTGAGTTAAAATGCTTGTAAAATCCTATAATCCAATCTATTACAGTAGTATATAATGTACAATGTGTGTGTTTCTGTAATATAATTGTGCCAAATGCGTTCGTTATAGTGCTGATCTGCGCTTCTGTGACCCGCCGGAGCTCTCTACCCTGCAATTATATTACAGAAACACACACATTGTACATTATATACTTCTATGATAGAGTGGGTTATAGGATTTTACAAGCATTCTAAACTAGGGCTTATTTTCGGGGCAGGACTTATATTGCAGCCCTCCTGAAAAAAAAACGCTAGGTCTTATTTTCGGGGTAGGTCTTATTTTCAGGGAAACACGGTAGTAAAAAAATAAAATATGTCCCCGGATTTCATTTTAAAAATCTGGTCACCTTACTGTAATGTCCACATCTCCCCCCATACTGTAATGTCCACATCTCCCCCACTGTAATGTCCACATCTCCCCACATACTGTAATGTCCACATCTCCCCACATACTGTAATATCCACATCTCCCCCCATACTGTAATAGCCACATCTCCCCCGCAATGTCCACATCTCCCCCCATACTGTAATGTCCACATCTCCCCACATACTGTAATATACACATGTAGCGGGTATATGTTTTTCTCTCATGTTTGAATTTGGTGGGGATATCTGTAATGTATGGTTCCCTGGGGCCCAGTGGGTGGCGCTGTCGCTTTGGGCCCGGGGTTGAGCCATCATTGCAGTGCCGTACATTTTTTGGCCTCTCGCAGCATGAGTACAGAGGGGCGGGGGCTCCGCTGGGCTTGCTGGGGGAGGGTTTAACCACTTGTCCATCGCCCACTGTCAATTGACGGCGGGCGGAGGACACTCTCGTTCTGGGAGGATGTCATATGACGTCCTCCCTTTAAAACAAGCTAGGAGGCGCGCGCGTCCGCCGCGTTCACTAGGCCCCGTTGCGCGTGCCCGGCGGCCGCGATTGCCGCCGGGCACCCGCGATTGCCCGGGAAACGAGCAGGAAAGTGGATCTCTGTGTGTAAACACAGAGATCCACATCCTGTGAGGGAGAGGGGACCGATGGTGTGTCCCTTGTACATAGGGACAACCATCGGTCACCTCCCCCAGTCAGCCCCCTCCCCCCACAGTAAGAACACATTGAGGGAACATATTTAACCTCTTCCCGCCCCCTAGTGGTTAACCCCTTCCCTGCCAATCACATTTATACAGTAATCAATGCATTTTTATAGCAGGGATCGCTGTATAAATGTGAATGGTCCCAAAAATGTGTCAAAAGTGTCCGATGTGTCCGCCGCAATATTGCAGTCACAATAAAAATCGCAGATCGCCGCCATTACTAATAAAAAAAAAAAAAAAGTGCTATAAATCTATCCCCTATTTTGTAGACGCTATAACTTTTGCGCAAACCAATCAATACACGCTTATTGCGATTTTTTTTTTTACCAAAAATATGTAGAAGAATACGTATCGGCCTAAACTGAGGAAAATTTTATTAAAAAAAAAAATGGGTATTTATTATAGCAAAAAGTTAAAAATAGTGTTTTTTTTCCAAACTGGACGCTCTTCTTTTGTTTATAGCGCAAAAAATAAAAACCGCAGAGGTGATAAAATACCACCAAAAGAAAGCTCTATTTGTGGGAAAAAAAGGACGCAAATTTCGTTTGGGAGCCACGTCGCACGACCGCGCAATTGTCATTCAAAGTGTGACAGCGCTGAAAGCTGAAAAATGGCTTGGGCAGGAAGGGGGTTTTCGTGCACAGTAGGGAAGCGGATAAAGGGGTCGGCCATTTTGGTCACCAGGTTGTCAAGTCCCAGGCACCTTCAGCCTGAGGGCTGTGGTTCGTGGTCGGTGTCCAGGCGGCCTAGGCCTGGACACCCGGAGTTCGTGTTCCACCCCAGGCACCTTCAGCCTGGGGTGAGGTACTCGGTTGGAGGCCTGGGGCCCAGTGTCCTCCGCTGGGCTCCGCGAGGGAAGGATTTCCTAGGGGACCCCAGGAGTGGGGTACCTGAATCCAGAGGCGTAAGGGACCGGAGGAGTTACTCACCCGAAGACCAGGTGCAGCAGATTGCCGGTGCCGGGTGAGCCTCAGGAGACCGCCCGGAGGGGTATCTTCCCAAACAGGGGCCGAGTGCAGTCAGGAGGAAGGTTCATCGTTCATCCGGTCGGTGGCAGCGACCAAGAGTCTCAGCAGGTGGCATAGACCATGTGCTAAACCTATTCGCTGATAGAGGAATAGGAGAGTTCATTGTGCCTGGGCCTACTCGTATCCACACCCCCCGTCTGTTCATTGAGGGAGTCCAACTGATTGTGTTTCATCCTGGCATTGGAAAATAAAGGAGTGTTGGACTTTTATTGGTGTGGGGCTCATTTACTGGCAGACACTGTTCCACAGAAGGAGCAGAGGCTTCAAACACCGAACACCGACCAGAAGGTAAAGAAACTTTGCTCACACCACACAAACATCTGCGGTGGAGGCTTGGCATGGTGACCCCGCACTCTCTCCTTCAGGATACCCCTAGACAAGCAGCAACTAGCCAGCAGCGGAGAGAGAGAGTGGAGGCCGCTACACGTGGGGGCTCGGGTCCGGGATGGTATTCGTGTTACTATGGAGCTAGAATGGACGGAGTTTGAATGTGTATTATTGGCCAAAGTGCAACCCTGCTCGAAGTCGTGGGCATGACCTTAAGAAGGGAAAGGACTATGCAGAAGAGCGAGAAGAGGGGGGAGTCCAGCGGTGTGAAGTACTACATGTGGGGGCTTTTATTGCACTGTGCCACGAGGCACACCCTCCCTGCTCAGTTCGTGGGCGTGACCCAGGGAAGGAGAAAGCCCGCAAACTGGAGTGCAAGAGGGGAGGAGTCCAATCGTGTGAAGGACTACACGTGGGGACTTTGGCGCCAAACTTGCAGTGCGCAATGGATCAGCAGCGAGTCACCATGTTCGGAAATACATCGTGGGTTCCACTTCACCCTTCTACCACGACCTTGACTACTGCTGCTCCGGTGACCGATACGGGGATCCGGCTAAAGCCCCGGGGACGATTCGCCCTGTACTCGTGCATGGACGTTGAGGCCCTGGGTTCTATTTGTCCCGGCTGTTCGGGACTGGTGTGTCAGCTAAAGCCATTCGGGCGATGCGAGGCCTGCGGGGAGTTCTTATTTGAGGTGGACCCAGTTATCGAAAAGCCAAGAACCATCCACCTCAACCGCACTACAGGCAGCACCACTCAAGTAGGAGGAATCACCGCTTTGGCAGCCATCCCTGTGCACACTGCAGCGACCGCGGGGGAGGTCGCGATCACCGAAGTATGGGAGAAATCTGAGGATGCTGCCTCGGTCACCACTGTCTCTCAGCGTCCACCGCCAAAGAGGAAGACCGGCATGGTAGCCCCGTCCAGCGGTCGCGGTGGATCATCCTGCCCGCCTATGCCCGGCCCGGATGGATCCGGTAGGTCGAGGTAACTTGGGCAGAGGGACTTGGTGTGTGGACGTAGGTGTCGAGGAGTCACGGCCCTGTGTGTCCGCGGGAGGTGGCAGTTCAGTCTCCACTACAGGCTACCTGCCCGCGGAGGAGTGTGACACCTCCGACCTGGAGTCGCTCTCCGATCTGGGAGACGATGTTGCCATAGATGAACTCTTTACCAGTAAGGGTTGGGACAAGATGCCTCTCTCCTCGTCCCGCCGAACTAGGGATCCACCCATTTTTACAGGGGATAGTACACCCCAGGTGGAGGCACCAGCGCCTGAGGAGGGATCCTATCCCCAGCTTGCCTTTACATCCCCGGTGCCACCTGCACCTAATGCCGGGGAGAAGAGACTATCGCTGCGGGCGCCTATGCCCAGAACAGAGGTGACCAAAGCACCTCGTCACCCGGATGCTATAGTTTTGCCAGGTGAAGGGGATAAAGCCACCATGCCTCCACTGGCGAGACTATAACGCCTATTTGGCCAGAAGGTTGCCGCTGAGTACGGGTGGGAGTACCCATACTTGTCTAAAGAGTTATTGTATGAAGTGGAAGTTTGCCGGGAGCGCTGGTACAATGACTTTGTATGGACCCACATTTAGGTCCCACACGCCCGTAGGTACCTCGCGTGTTCTTACAAGGCATCTCAGCGTTTCAAAGACTGCAAGGCAGAATAGATGCTGGGGCGGCATATCCACGCGGACAAGGTGCTGATTCGATGCAAGGAAGGGGAAGATGTTGAATACCATCTGGAAACCATGGACCAGCATTTGAAACCACTTGTCCTGCCGCACCCTCGCTTCTATCTGTAGGAGATAAAAAGACTCCGTTTGTCGCTTAATGTTGCTGAACTCTCCGGTTTTGTTGTTTGTTTCCCGGGAAAACTCAGTGACTGTACCCGAGCTAATGGGTGTTTGTGTTTTTCGGAGGAATTGAAGGACTGTTCCTGTTGTTGTTCTTCATTCTCCAACAAGTGATCTTGGACTCTGGGGTAGAGAGGGCCAAAGAAGAAGAGGTCTCCACAAGTGCAGTTACCGCGATGCTGTCACCAGGTGGCAGTGTCGTGCATCGGCATTCACTTTTCACACACACACTTTTTGAAGGAAAGGATTTCTTTACGGAGAGGTTCTTTCGTTCTCACACGAACATATGTGTCAGGAATTTGTGTGTTTAATATTTCTTTTCCCCTCTGCAGGAGAACATCCCATCAAGACCACTGAGAGTGGGGCGGGTCTTAGTCATTGATGTGGGTGGGGGAAAATGTAATGATGTGACTTTTGAGATGTTTTACAGTTATATGTTGTTTGTTCCCCTCCCCTCCCTTTTCATTTGAGGCTCAGGCACATCTGCTCTAGGTAGTTCGTTTTTTGTTTTTTTAATTTTTGGGGTTTTTGAAATTTTCAGTCGGTTTCTGGACTGGACTGTGTCAGCCTTTGAGGGAATAGTTTATTCCAGACACTGGGGACCAGTGTTAAACAACCAGGGGGAGAGTGTAGCGGGTATATGCTTTTCTCTCATGTTTGAATTTGGTGGGGATATTTGTAATGTATGGTTCCCTGGGGCCCAGCGGGTGGCGCTGTCGCTTTGGGCCCGGGGTTGAGCCATCATTGCAGTGCCATACCCTTTTTGGCCTCTCGCAGCATGAGTACAGCGGGGCGGGGGCTCCGCTGGGCTTGCTGGGGGAGGGTATAAAGGGGTCGACCATTTTGGTCACAGGGTTGTCAAGTTCCAGGCACCTTCAGCCTGAGGGCTGTGGTTCGTGGTCGGTGTCCAGGCGGCCTAGGCCTGGACACCCGGAGCTCGTGTTCCACCCCAAACTTTGCTCACACCACACAAACATCTGCGGTGGAGGCTTGGCATGGTGACCCTGCACTCTCTCCTCCAGGATACCCCTAGACAAGCAGCAACCAACCAGCAGCGGAGAGAGAGAGTGGAGGCCGCTACACACATCTCCCCCCATACTGCAATATACACATCTCCCCCCATACTGTAATTTACACATCTCCCCCCATACTGTAATTTACACATCTCCCCCCATACTGTAATATACACATCTCCCCCCATACTGTAATATCCACATCTCCCCCGTAATGTCCACATCTCCCCCGTACTGTAATGTCCACATCTCCCCCGTACTGTAATGTCCACATCTCCCCACATACTGTAATATCCACATCTCCCCACATACTGTAATATCCACATCTCCCCCCATACTGTAATATACACATCTCCCCCCATACTGTAATAGCCACATCTCCCCCCATACTGTAATATCCACATCTCTCCACATACTGTAATATCCACATCTCCCCCGTAATGTCCACATCTCCCCCCATACTGTAATATCCACATCTCCCCCCATACTGTAATGTCCACATCTCCCCACATACTGTAAAATCCACATCTCCCCCGTAATGTCCACATCTCCCCCCATACTGTAATATCCACATCTCCCCCCATACTGTAATATCCACATCTCCCCCACTGTAATATCCACATCTCCCCCATACTGTAATATCCACATCTCCCCCACTGTAATATCCACATGTCCCCCCATACTATAATGTCCACATGTCCCCCCATACTATAATGTCCACATCTCCCCACATACTGTAAAATCCACATCTCCCCCTGTGACAGGAGGGTCACGTTGGACACAGGGTGAGCCAAGAAACCATGGACATTAAGAATATGGCTTGGCTGGCTGGAAATTGAAATAGGAATATTAGTCCACAATATTGTTTTATTCTGAAACTTACCAGGTTAATTGAGAGATGTGTTACCAATACCTGCCAGTGTGATGTAAATCCCAGCTTCTAAGGGACCTGTTCATTGTTTGTGGTGATGTGGATTGGGGAAATTGAGTCTGTCCTTGTGTGTATTGTAAAGTGCCAGACAGTCTGGTGAATAAAGGTCATGCATAGTTATTTAAACATAAAGGGCTGGTGTGAATAGAGATAGTTAACACTATGCCTGTGTGTATTGTACTCTGCAGACGGAGCGTCTGCCAACCCTTTCATGAGAAAATGTGTATTGAAGATCGTTACGTCTATTGTGTAAAGTCTGTTGTCTCCTAACAGACGTCAAAGTAATGTGTTGAGTCTTGTAATGTGTGGGTGGAGCTGGGCCATTGTTCATGTTAAACTAATGTGTATTGGATGTATATAAAAGTTACAATGTTTCTCAATAAAAGTCATTCGATCTTAGGAAGATACAGAGTGCGTCTCGTTCTTCCAGAAGGATTAATCTTATGGGAAGTGATCGCCTGGCTGTGGAAGATTGGTAGCGAGTGGATGTGTGTCCAGGAGAGGGAATATTTATACGGCGTTAACCCCCTTCGTATTTGGGGTGCCGTTACATTGGTTGGCAGCAGCGGGATTTTCCCTCCAGTTCCTGGGACACTCCAAACCACCACATTGAATGACCAGCTATGCAGCCTGCAGGAAAGTCACGCTGAAAGACCTACTTGAGAGCCGAGATGGACCAGAAGAAGGGTGATGCAGGACCCCGGTCAGTTGAAGATTTGTTTCAGCAACGAGTGCGACAGCGGTTGGCATTATATGGGGCCGAAGGTAAAGAAACTTTGCTCACACCACACAAACATCTGCGGTGGAGGCTTGGCATGGTGACCCCGCACTCTCTCCTCCAGGATACCCCTAGACAAGCAGCAAACAACCAGCAGCGGAGAGAGAGAGTGGAGGCCGCTACACACATCTCCCCCCATACTGCAATATACACATCTCCCCCCATACTGTAATTTACACATCTCCCCCCATACTGTAATATACACATCTCCCCCCATACTGTAATATCCACATCTCCCCCGTAATGTCCACATCTCCCCCGTACTGTAATGTCCACATCTCCCCACATACTGTAATATCCACATCTCCCCACATACTGTAATATCCACATCTCCCCCCATACTGTAATATACACATCTCCCCCCATACTGTAATAGCCACATCTCCCCCATACTGTAATATCCACATCTTTCCACATACTGTAATATCCACGTCTCCCCCGTAATGTCCACATCTCCCCCCATACTGTAATATCCACATCTCCCCCCATACTGTAATGTCCACATCTCCCCACATACTGTAAAATCCACATCTCCCCCGTAATGTCCACATCTCCCCCCATACTGTAATATCCACATCTCCCCCCATACTGTAATATCCACATCTCCCCCACTGTAATATCCACATCTCCCCCATACTGTAATATCCACATCTCCCCCACTGTAATATCCACATCTCCCCCACTGTAATATCCACATGTCCCCCCATACTGTAATGTCCACATCTCCCCACATACTGTAAAATCCACATCTCCCCCTGTGACAGGAGGGTCACGTTGGACACAGTTTGAGCCAAGAAACCATGGACATTAAGAATATGGCTTGGCTGGCTGGAAATTGAAATAGGAATATTAGTCCACAATATTGTTTTATTCTGAAACTTACCAGGTTAATTGAGAGATGTGTTACCTGCCAGTGTGATGTAAATCCCAGCTTCTAAGGGACCTGTTCATTGTTTGTGGTGATGTGGATTGGGGAAATTGAGTCTGTCCTTGTGTGTATTGTAAAGTGCCAGACAGTCTGGTGAATAAAGGTCATGCATAGTTATTTAAACATAAAGGGCTGGTGTGAATAGAGATAGTTAACACTATGCCTGTGTGTATTGTACTCTGCAGACGGAGCGTCTGCCAACCCTTTCATGAGAACATGTGTATTGAAGATCGTTACGTCTATTGTGTAAAGTCTGTTGTCTCCTAACAGATGTCAAAGTAATGTGTTGAGTCTTGTAATGTGTGGGTGGAGCTGGGCCATTGTTCATGTTAAACTAATGTGTATTGGATGTATATAAAAGTTACAATGTTTCTCAATAAAAGTCATTCGATCTTAGGAAGATACAGAGTGCGTCTCGTTCTTCCAGAAGGATTAATCTTATGGGAAGTGATCGCCTGGCTGTGGAAGATTGGTAGCGAGTGGATGTGTGTCCAGGAGAGGGAATATTTATACGGCATTAACCCCCTTCGTATTTGGGGTGCCGTTACATTGGTTGGCAGCAGCGGGATTTTCCCTCCAGTTCCTGGGACACTCCAAACCACCACATTGAATGACCAGCTATGCAGCCTGCAGGAAAGTCACGCTGAAAGACCTACTTGAGAGCCGAGATGGACCAGAAGAAGGGTGATGCAGGACCCCGGTCAGTTGAAGATTTGTTTCAGCAACGAGTGCGACAGCGGTTGGCATTTTATGGGGCTAACCCATCAGAGACCGCCATACAGGAAGCCATTAAAGGCATCCAGCTGCAGGATGCCCGACAAGAGAGAGAACGAGAGCGACAAAAGAGAGGACTAGAGCGGCAACATGAGCGGAGAATGGCGGAAATACGGCAATTGGAGACAACGCCTAAAGAACCAGCCGCCATGGAAGAGGAATTCGGAAGGAGGTTGCGAGAGATGCAGATACAGAATAGAGGACCAGTATCAGAGGAGGTCCTGCTGGGATGGTCAGATTTGATCCGCTGCGAACTCTGGAAGAAAGTGCTAGCTCTCGAGCAGCAACACCAGGGAAAGATTCTCCCCTCCATCTATATAAGGTACTGGTCGCAGTATGAAGTACGAATGCCGTTATTGCGGGAACAACCAAAGCAGGAGTGGACAGCTGAGTTAAGCAGGCTGATCCGGGCAGAGATGCGGTTGGACGAGAGCTACAGAGCCCTCCGGTGGTATGTAGCCCAAGAGTGCCCATGGTCAGCGGATGACAGCCCCACAGAAGGCTTTGACTATGATGGCCTGGGATTGTTGTATTGGGGGCTTTCCAGTGACCCTGACTTTGGGAGTGATCGGGAGTGGCGTTTGGAGGAAATAATGGAGCACAGAGAGCGAAAACTGAATGTCTCGGAAGGGCACTGGGCAGAGGAAGATTTGGAATTTCTGGCCGTTCTGGAATGGGAGCTGGAGATCGCCTACAGACAGCTGCTAGAATCTGCTCAGCAGCAGGGTGGTGCTACCTTTGCCTGGGACTATCAGGAAATACCAGTTGACAGCTATGAAATCCTGGCTGAAGAATCGGCAGTGGAAAATCTGGAGATTGCCATCCCTAAAGCCGAAGTGGATGAGGTGGAGTTCCAGGGAGCTAGGGCAGTTGGCTCATCCCCCCAGCCACAGATTATAGAAGGTATGGATTTAATGGGCTGTTCAGAAGATGTTATGGATTATGCATCGCCCCCTCAAGTACTGGCAGCAGGACAGGGTACTGCAGACCCCTGCTCTACACCCGTGGCAGTTTTGGAGGCCCGAGGTGAGAAGGTGATGGTTCCTCTTTCCCAGTGGATTTCAGAGATGCAGGGAGGAGAAGCAGGCCATTCCCCCCCAACAGTTAACCAGAGCAGATGGTGTGGAGTCCCCAGCAGAAGTGCTGGCAACAGGGCAGAGTGATGGTAACCTCTAGCCAGCACCGGAAACAACTGTGGAGTTTCAGGGAGCCGGGGCAGTTGGCCCCTTTCTCCAGCAACAAGCTGAGGTGGTAAAGCTTTTACCCCCAGCTAAATCACTGGCAGCAGGGCAGAATGCTACTGGCCTCTGCACACAACTGCAGCTTGAGTGGATATCGGTGGATGGGACTGCGGTCCCCACTCACAGCAACCCAGCAGAAGAGCTGGCAACAGAGCAGAATGCCACGGGCCTCTGCTCTCAACTAACAGAAGAGGGAGTTCCTGTGGTATTTGATGGGACTTCAGTCCTCACTGACACAACCCCAGAAAATGGTGTGACACTGAGACAGGAGGATGTCAGCCTTGCTTTGCAAGCACTGGGGGATTTTCACCTACCACAAGTGGATGGGACTTCAGTCTCCACTTGTATACCCCAGGGATGCCGGGCAGTCGACCCAGATCCCCAACAGCATGACGGACTGAGCCCAGTCACCCTGTCTTCTCTCCAGTGGCTGAAAGGACTCCAGGGAGAAGGGCCAGTCCAGGCCTCTCCCCAGCGGCGGGTATATTCTCTGAGAGAGGCAGAGGTTGGCTGGGTAAGTAATGCTCTGTTTGGAGCAATTTATTTGGGGTACTGTGTGGATACCGGCATTAGAGGAATGGACCTATGGACTAACTTCGGAGTCAACCCATCTGGGGTCGCCTACTCTGTTAGTCTCCTGCCGAAAGGGGAGATGTGTGACAGGAGGGTCACGTTGGACACAGGGTGAGCCAAGAAACCATGGACATTAAGAATATGGCTTGGCTGGCTGGAAATTGAAATAGGAATATTAGTCCACAATATTGTTTTATTCTGAAACTTACCAGGTTAATTGAGAGATGTGTTACCTGCCAGTGTGATGTAAATCCCAGCTTCTAAGGGACCTGTTCATTGTTTGTGGTGATGTGGGTTGGGGAAATTGAGTCTGTCCTTGTGTGTATTGTAAAGTGCCAGACAGTCTGGTGAATAAAGGTCATGCATAGTTATTTAAACATAAAGGGCTGGTGTGAATAGAGATAGTTAACACTATGCCTGTGTGTATTGTACTCTGCAGACGGAGCGTCTGCCAACCCTTTCATGAGAACATGTGTATTGAAGATCGTTACATCTATTGTGTAAAGTCTGTTGTCTCCTAACAGACGTCAAAGTAATGTGTTGAGTCTTGTAATGTGTGGGTGGAGCTGGGCCATTGTTCATGTTAAACTAATGTGTATTGGATGTATATAAAAGTTACAATGTTTCTCAATAAAAGTCATTTGATCTTAGGAAGATACAGAGTGCGTCTTGTTCTTCCAGAAGGATTAATCTTATGGGAAGTGATCGCCTGGCTGTGGAAGATTGGTAGCGAGTGGATGTGTGTCCAGGAGAGGGAATATTTATACGGCGTTAACCCCCTTCGTATTTGGGGTGCCGTTACACCCCCTATACTGTAATATCCACATCTCCCCCGTAATGTCCACATCTCCCCCATACTGTAATATCCACATCTCCCCCGTAATGTCCATGTAGCGCCCTCCCCAAAAGGTTGGGACGCTATTTAAAAATATAGAGGGATGTCTGAGCCAGTAGTTGGGCTCAGTCAGTTGAATTGCATTTAACATTACCTCTGCTCTAGCTGTGGTTTGCCCGATAGCATTTTCTTTTATTGCCTGTAGGTGGCGTTACCACCGCAAACCATGGTGCATTGAGTGGCCCTTCTCGGCAGCGGTACAGTGGGAGTGGTTGACCCGCTGTGCCTGCTGGGAGGGGATACTTAAGGGGCAGACGCCATTTATTGTCCCAGAAGGCAGTGGGGGGAAGGAGGGGGGCCTGGATCAAACTGCGAAAGTGACATACCTTGCCGCAGCAGAAGTCCCAAAGAAAATAAACAAAAAAGCTATGAAAAAATATATGCCCAAAAACAAGAGGGGGGGGGATGAGTACATATATTTTCAAAGGAGTTCAATTTGTGCCTGGAATTCCACTTTAAGGCCCGGTTCACACTGATGCCCTGTGAATTTGGTCCGTTTTTTTTGTCCATTTTGAGGTGCAAATTTTACAGCGAATTTAACGTGATTTTAACGCGAATTTCAGGAGTGGGACATAGTTGCGATTAATGTTCTAGCCAATAGAATCATAGTGTAAAAAAAAAAGGTGTTAACTTCCTGTGTACTTTCTGGTTTTTGGGGAGAATCACGTGGTGGAATTCGCACATATGTTAACCATCATTGCGATTCCAGAACAATTTACACTGATGTCTATGGAAACTAAATTCGCAACGCAAGGGGGCGTGTCTAAGATGGCGATGTGAGCGGTCGCATTCTCCACGAGCTCCGCTGGCTTCCTCCTAATTTCCAGATTCCACGGCTTATAGCCCCTTGATTTCTCACCTGGAGACAACTGGATGCGGCGGAGGACTCCCCGAGCAAAGTCCGGTGGAGGTAAGAGACTGAAATTCCCCCCGATTCTGGAGGAAACACCATTGCCTCCCGGCCCACACGTGGAGCTGCGCGTCAGGCCCACCCCGCACATGGCCTCTCAGACTTTTCCCGCGGAGCCCCCTGACTCCAGGCCGCCCTGGCTGGCTGAGGTGATGGCGGCTATTGCAACATGCCAGTCCACCCTCACGGCCAAGATAGAGACGGTACAGCTGGATGTAAGCCTAATCCGCCAGGACATTGACAAACTCCGCTCCAGGGTGAAGGAGACGGAGCAACGCATAGGGTTAATGGAGGACGAATCCCTGGAGCACTCAGCGTCCCTCAGCTCCCTCCATACTAAATTGAAGGCCCTGGAGTACAGGGCGGAGGATGCCGAAAATAGAAACCGGAAGAACAACCTCAGAATTATTGGCCTGCCGGAGGGGGTTGAGAGGGGGACCCGACAGCCTTTGCTGAAACCATGCTGCGCTCCCTCCTCCCTGGCGCACGCTTCTCTTCCCACTACACTGCTGAACGGGCGCACAGTGTCCCACCAAAGCCGGGCCCCTTGGGGGCCCCCCCCCGAGGACCTTCATCCTTCGCCTGCTTAATTTCCGGGACCGGGACGAAGTTCTCCGCGCTTCCAGACTGAAGGGAGACCTCCGCTATCAAAACGCCAAACTGATATTCCCGGACTACTCCGTCGAGACCCAGAGGCTTCGCAAGTCCTTCGACCATGTCAAGGGAGCACTGAGGGCCTGCAGCATCAAGTATAGCATGCTGTTTCCTGCCAGGCTCCGGGTCCAGGATGGGGAGACATCCCGGTTCTTCCACACCACTAAGGAGGCCTCTGCCTGGCTTGATACCTTGCCGCTGCATCGCTGATCGCACTAACAGTGAGTACTTACCCTCATATTTGCTTTTGGGTCACCCGACACGCGGCGATCCTAACTAGCTCTGTTGACCTGTTGTCTTTTCTGCTGCCTGCTGACCCCCCACTCTTTTTGCAGCAGTCTCCCCCCCTGGTTCTCTCCTCCCCAGACTGCTCTATATGCTAAACCTAACTTAGCTGATGAACTGCTGCACCCCTCTTGGAGCGAGTAGTCTGGGATGGTGCACAACAATACGGGGGAAAGCCTGCACTGATATCCCAGGGACTTGGGGTCTTGGCTTGGCTGGAGTTTTCCCCCCCTTTTTTGTTTTTTTTGTTTTGCTGCAACACAAGCAAGCTTTGTTCTGCATCCACCACCTATTGCACAGGGGTTATGCATACCTGTTGGATGTTACTACTCCTGCAGTGGGGCACATGGAGACTTTTGACCCCTTGACTTGCCCCTGTATTCTTCAAACAGCTCCACTAGCTCTCATGATCCGGCGGAGGAGACAGGAGTGGAGAGAAGACGGGCTCGCTTGGACACCCCCGGAAGAGATCCGGTGGGCTCCAGCTCGCCTCTTGCACAGATCCGCCCTTTGCAGCCAGTGTGCTGAGTTGGGACTGGGGAATGGAAGCTCTTCCCGGTTTTGGGGGAAAGAGCAGGGTGGGAGGGGGGGTTATCGCCCTTTTTGGCCTCTTGATTTTGTTGTTTTTTCTTTTGTTTAGAGTTTAGATGTTTTATTGATTATGCACTGTATAACTCACTGTATTTGTTTGACTTACTTGGGTGCAGGGATCCATCCTTGGCCCGCCCTGGGTCCTATCGCTAGGTCCTCTGAGTTTCTGCCTATCCCTTCCTATTTTTCCCACGCACTTTAGCCACCATGTCGGACCTTAATATTCTGTTCTGGAACACCAGGGGCCTCAACTCTCCGGTCAAGAGGTCACTGGTGTTTCAATTTATCAAGTCACATAATCCCCACATATGCATTCTTCAAGAAACCCACCTAGTGGGAAGCAGAACCCTAGCCCTCAAGAAACCATGGGTGGGCAGCCACTATCACGCTACCTACTCCACTTTTGGGGGTGAGCATCCTGGTGAATAAGCTGCTACCATTCAAGCTCCTGGACCTGGCGCTGAACACGGATGGCAGATATATCATTATTAATGCCAGAATCCTATCGCAGACTTGGTCTATTGTGGGCTTATACTTGCCTCACCCGGCATCGCTGACACTACTGAACAAGATAACGGCTATCTTGGCAGATTTTGCCACAGATCACATGATCCTGCTGGGGGATTTTAATATGGCCCCTGACCCGGGTGTTGACAGACTGGCAGGTGCGGGTCCGCTCTGTCCTGGGTTGTTAGCCTGGGCTGCAACGTATGGCTTGACGGATGTCTGGCGGTGGAGACACCCTCAGACGCGGGCCTACACCTGCCTTCACACGATTCCTTTTCCCGTATCGATCTAATTTTCACTGGACAATCAGTCCTGTCCAAGGTCAGGGACGTCAGGATATTGCCTAGGGGCATATCAGACCATGCTCCCCTGTTAGTGAGTGTGGGCAACCCGGGTTCCCCAAGTAGGCTCTGGAGGCTCTCAAGGTTTTGGATCTCGGATCAGGCTGTGGACTCCTAGTTTACCAGGGCGCTGGGGGATTTTTGGGCGGATAATCCGGACACGGCTTCACCCATGAAGGTGTGGGACACTTTCAAGGCATTTACACGGGGACAATACCAGGCCATTATAGCTAAGACTAGGAGGGACAGGCGGTCTGCATTGGATAAAGCGGAAACTGCAGCTAGTACGCAGGAGGCACTATTTATTAGAACACGTGACCCCCAACAATACATTAGACTCCAGTCTTTGACCAGGGAGGTTCTCTCCCTCCGCACGTCCCTGACTCAGAAAAAGCTACTTGCTCAATCCCACCGTATATTCGAGCAGGGGGAGAGATCCGGTAAGCTCCTTGCTTGGCTCTCCAGAGAGAACTCAGGAGGGATCAGCGTCTCCCACATCCTTTGACCTAACGGTGATCTCCTCTACACCTCAGAAGAGATCAATCAATGTTTCGCCACATACTACCAATCCCTTTACACTTCGAAGGTGACATTCAGGGATGACGAACTAGCAAACTACCTTGATGAGGCTGACTGACAAATATAGGAACGGCCTGGACAGCCCAAGCACTTAAATCTATGCAACCGGGCAAAACCCCTGGACCTGACGGGCTACCCGTAAAGCTTTACAAACAATACCCTGACGTCCTGGCCGCTAGACTACATACAATGCTGACGGCTGCTGAACGCTTGCACTCACTCTATGTGAGCGCTCTATGAGCGACGCAGTCATCATTGTTATCCCGAAGCCGGATAAGGTCCCTTCTTTGTGCCCCTCCTATAGACCAATCTCGCTGCTAAATGTTGATGCTAAATTACTGGCTAAGGTATTGGCGAATAGTAGACTTGTGCACAACGGAAAAATTTGTTTAGTTTCGGTTCGTTTCTTTTCGGTCCTGTTGATTCGTAATCGTTCGTAATTTTGCTAGACGGGATTTTTCGTGTTCGGACTAATTCCTATTTTCGCAAGCGACATTTTTCATTGAATCGGAATGATTCGTATTAATGTAAGCCTTATTTTTCGTTGATTTATAATTCGTACTTTCGGTAGAGTACATTGTTTTTCGTTGATTCTGGACACAACTCCTACTTTCGTAACTTTTTTTGGGTTTGTTGATTCGTAATTTTCCGTGTCTCTCTCACAACGACGCTGCCTATTATGCCTAATGTGCTTCGAATGGATTTGTACTTTTCTAAATACATAGCGGTTATTTGTAACGATTCGAAATCTCGTATTTTACTTTAGTTTTTTACATGCGGCTACAGCCTCCGCCCCTGTACACCATTTTGAGAGAAGTTCAGCACGGTGAGGGAGAAGCAGAGAGCAGAGCAGAGTGTTATTGTGCTTCGAATGGATTAGAAATCTCGTATTTTACTTTTGTTTTTTACATGCGGCTATAGCCTCCGCCCCGTACACCATTTTGAGAGGGAGTTCAGCATGGTGAGGGAGAAGCAGAGAGCAGAGCAGAGTGTTATTGTGCTTCGAATGGATTCGTACATTCGTAACTTTTTTCATAACGAATTATGCTGAAGACATTCGGGCATTTGCTATTTGCGATATGATTTATTTCGGATTCGGTTTTATTCGTAATTGCTTTGTTCGGAAATTCGAATGCTTCCGAATGTCCGAAAGTTGCTAAATTTGGACGAATTTCGATTCAATACGAAACGAATTGCACAAGCCTAGCGAATAGGTTAAACACGGTCATCACAACGTTAGTACACCCTGACCAGCCGGGATTCATGCCAGGCAGAGGCACTGACATAAATCTCAGGAGACTATTTACCCATATAGCTAGAGCGGACAAGGAAAGGCAGGGACTCGTGGCCTCCCTGCACGCCGAAAAGGCCTTCGACTCTATTGAGTGGAGGTACTTGTGGGCGGTCCTTGCTAAATTTGGTTTTGGTAGTAAATTTATCTCATGGGTGAAACTGCTCTTTGCGGCTCCCCAGGCTAGGGTGTACACCAATGCTTGTCTCTCTGAGCCGTTCCCACTGGGCCGTGGCACGAGACAGGGTTGTCCCCTGTCCCTGGGCCTGTTCGCCCTGGCCATAGAGCCTCTAGCCGCCCTTATTAGAGCGGATGGAGGGATACAGGACATACAGGTTGGGACTATTCATGAAAAGATCTCTCTCTTTATGCAGACGACGCCCTGCTATATCTAGCTGACTCCTCCACCTCCCTTCGTAGAGTGCTGGCCCAATTTGATCGCTTTAGCGGATTCTCGGGTGTACGCATCAATTGGGACAAATCTGAATTGTTCTAGCTCCATCTCTCCCCCATCATGTCTAACTCCCAGACGCAGCTTAAATGGGTGGCAGAAATTAAATATTTGGGGATAAAGATCACAGCGGATTTAGGTGACTACATGGCCCATAATCTCCACCCTCTGATGCATGAGGTCACCACCAAATGTGCAGCATGGCGCTCCCTCCCCCTGACACCCGTGGGGTGGGTTAACCTCCTGAAAATGGTGCTCATGCCCAAGTTCTTATATTTTTTCAGGAATACCCCCGTCCACATCCCCAAGGCTTTTTTCCAGAGACTGGAGGGGCAGCTGGGGATTTTTGTCTGGGCCGGAAAACCTCCCAGGGTGGTGAAGCAGATACTTCATCTTCCCCTTTCTGGCGGTGGATTGGCGCTTCCCAACTTTCAAATTTATTATTGGGCAGCCCTATTGGTCACTGTCCGTTGGTGGTTCTCCCAGCCCAGACAAAATCCGGCGGTCACACTGGAGGCAGCTGTACTACGGTCATATGCCGCTCTAAGCAACCTAGCATTTAGAGGTGAACGGGCCGCCCCCTCTGTTACTACCCCCATGAAGACCGCGATTAGAGCCTGGCACGAAGCTAGAGTAATATACGCGAAACCCTCTCATGTATCCCCTCATATGCCCCTCTGGGTCAACCCTACCCTGCCTCATTTCAACTCCTTGCCAGATCCCGCGGTGTGGGCAGGTAAAGGAATAACGACCCTGAAACACATAGTCAAGGAGGGCAAACTTATGACTTTTCAAGATATGAAGGCCCTGTATTCATTCCCAGTGAAGTGGGCATTCTGGTACTGGCAGCTGAGGCATGCCTTCGGGTCCCAATTCCCGGACAGACTGACAATGGAGTTGGACTCAGTCAGGTGGCTCTTGACTTCCAGTGCGATGGGACAACCTCTCTCCTTCCTATACCTCTACCTGGCGGTAGCTCACGACACCAAGCTGACCAGAACCTTCGAAAAGTGTCAGGCTGACATACCCGAACAGGACGATGAGAAATGGGAGGAGTGTGTATCCACATATATCCCATCACTAATAGCGGCTAGGGACAGGTTTATACAGATCAAATTCTTGCACAGGGCCTATTCACCCCACAAAGACTGGCCCGGATATTTCCAAGTAGGGACCCCCTCTGCCCCAGGTGTAGGCGGGAGATGGGCTCATTCTGGCACACAGTCTGGTCATGCTCGGAGATTCAGCCTTACTGGACGAAAATAGTAGACACCTTGAGCGCGGTCTCCGGACTTCGGGTCCCCTTGGACCCCCTGACCCTTCTTCTGAGTCACTTGGAGGAGATCCAGGGGGACAGATACACCAAATTATTCCTGACTTTCTCCCTGTTTTATGCCAGAAAATAAATTCTTCTCAAATGGAAGTCGGCGGACCCACCTAAACTGGAGTCCTGGACTACTACTATTAACGCAGTACTGCCCCTGTACAGACTTACTCATGAGAGAAGACAGTGCCCTGTGAAGTTCGATAAAATATGGTCGGGATGGATTGATGCTAATGGTTGAGAGGGGCCGCTAGTAGGTTCTCATGGCTACATACCCAAACACACTGCTTTTGCCTATCCCCCCCAAACGGGTCCAACCATCTGTTATCCAGTTTGGAAATCTGGACAGGGAATTTACAACTGACATACTGACTAATCACCCCGGTGGAAGATAGGGATTAGTTGCCCTTCCTACTGTAAGAAGATGCACGTTGTAATTATGGACTTAGAATAGTGCTTAACTTACTATGTTTGCTGTATCTGTCTGAATGTGATTCCTTATGTATGTGCTATTGTATTGCTGTTTTGTCTTTCAATAAAACATCTCTGTTAAAAAAAAAAATTGCAACGCAACGCAGTAAAGTCAGACAAGACCCTTTTTTTTTATGGCATCGCATTCGTAGAGGAATCGCAACGCATGTACAGGTCCTTCTCAAAAAATTAGCATATTGTGATAAAGTTCATTATTTTCTGTAATGTACTGATAAACATTAGACTTTCATATATTTTAGATTCATTACACACAACTGAAGTAGTTCAAGGCTTTTCTTGTTTTAATATTGATGATTTTGGCATACCGCTCATGACAACCCAAAAATCCTATCTCAAAAAATTAGCATATCATGAAAAGGTTCTCTAAACGAGCTATTAACCTAATCATCAGAATCAACTAATTAACTCTAAACACCTGCAAAAGATTCCTGAGGCTTTTAAAAACTCCCAGCCTGGTTCATTACTCAAAACCGCAATCATGGGTAAGACTGCCGACCTGACTGCTGTCCAGAAGGCCATCATTGACACCCTCAAGCAAGAGGGTAAGACACAGAAAGAAATTTCTGAACAAATAGGCTGTTCCCAGAGTGCTGTATCAAGGCACCTCAGTGGGAAGTCTGTGGGAAGGAAAAAGTGTGGCAGAAAACGCTGCACAACGAGAAGAGGTGACCGGACCCTGAAGAAGATTGTGGAGAAGGACCGATTCCAGACCTTGGAGGACCTGCGGAAGCAGTGGACTGAGTCTGGAGTAGAAATATCCAGAGCCACCGTGAACAGGCGTGTGCAGGAAATGGGCTACAGGTGCCGCATTCCCCAGGTCAAGCCACTTTTGAACCAGAAACAGCGGCAGAAGCGCCTGACCTGGGCTACAGAGAAGCAGCACTGGACTGTTGCTCAGTGGTCCAAAGTACTTTTTTCGGATGAAAGCAAATTTTGCATGTCATTCGGAAATCAAGGTGCCAGAGTCTGGAGGAAGACTGGGGAGAGGGAAATGCCAAAATGCCTGAAGTCCAGTGTCAAGTACCCACAGTCAGTGATGGTCTGGGGTGCCATGTCAGCTGCTGGTGTTGGTCCACTGTGTTTTATCAAGGGCAGGGTCAATGCAGCTAGCTATCAGGAGATTTTGGAGCACTTCATGCTTCCATCTGCTGAAAAGCTTTATGGAGATGAAGATTTCATTTTTCAGCACGACCTGGCACCTGCTCACAGTGCCAAAACCACTGGTAAATGGTTTACTGACCATGGTATTACTGTGCTCAATTGGCCTGCCAACTCTCCTGACCTGAACCCCATAGAGAATCTGTGGGATATTGGGAAGAGAAAGTTGAGAGACGCAAGACCCAACACTCTGGATGAGCTTAAGGCCGCTATCGAAGCATCCTGGGCCTCCATAACACCTCAGCAGTGCCACAGGCTGGTTGCCTCCATGCCACGCCGCATTGAAGCAGTCATTTCTGCAAAAGGATTCCCGACCAAGTATTGAGTGCATAACTGAACATAATTATTTGAAGGTTGACTTTTTTTGTATTAAAAACACTTTTCTTTTATTGGTCGGATGAAATATGCTAATTTTTTGAGATAGGATTTTTGGGTTGTCATGAGCTGTATGCCAAAATCATCAATATTAAAACAAGAAAAGCCTTGAACTACTTCAGTTGTGTGTAATGAATCTAAAATATATGAAAGTCTAATGTTTATCAGTACATTACAGAAAATAATGAACTTTATCACAATATGCTAATTTTTTGAGAAGGACCTGTATGTGAACGACCGTCATTGAAAACAATGACTTTAGGGATGACATGCGAATTCAAAGTGTTTTTGACGCATCGCATTCGTTATAAACTCGCACAAGTGTGAACTGGGCCTCAGTGTGGTAATTTCAGACAGGGATCTATATACAGTAAGTAGTGATGAGCCGAACACCCCCGGGTTCGGTTCGCACCAGAACCCGCGAACGGACCGAAAGTTCGAACGAACATTAGAACCCTATTAAATACAATGGATGCGAACGTTCGAATTCTAAAGTGCTAATTATAACAACTATTATGCATGTTATTGTCATAAATAGGGTTTGGGAACCCGGGTTGTGCACCAGGGGACATGTATCAATGCAAAAAGAAGTTTTAAAAACGGTCGTTTTTCAGGAGCAGTCATTTTAATGATGCATAAAGTGAAAAAAAAAAAGTCAAATATTCCTTTAAATATCGTACCTGGGGGGTGTCTAAAGTATGCCTGTGAAGTGCCACGTGTTTCCCGTGTTTAGAACTGTCCCTGCACAAAATGACACTTCTAAAGGAAAAAAAAGCCATTTAAAACTGCTTGCGGCTTTAATGTAATGTCTGGTCCCGGTAATATGGATGAAATTCTTTAAGAAAAATGGCATAGCTACCCCATGACCCCCCCCCTACCCCAGCCCATTACCAGCCC
Source organism: Rana muscosa (assembly GCA_029206835.1). Lineage (NCBI taxonomy): Eukaryota > Metazoa > Chordata > Amphibia > Anura > Ranidae > Rana > Rana muscosa. Next base: position 1,029,591,311 of record CM055117.1, read on the forward strand.
CTTTGGGTCTTGTATGGATATTAAGGGGAACCCCGCACATAAAATAAAAAAGGCCCTATATACTCTGAACAGCCGTATACAGGCGGTGCATACAAGACAGGGACTGTAGGTTTGTTCTTATGTAGAATCTGTTTGTAATTTTGAACAGGTACATTGTTGAAGTGTAGCTCCAGCCCAAAAATCTATTTTTAAACTTTTTGGGAAACATAGGTAAGGGTTATCACCCCTGTAACATTTGTTTTGCTGTCTGTGCCCCTGTTCAGAACATTTCACCTCACTTTCCGTCCCAATGACAACTGTTTTTGAAATGTGGTGTTTTTCTTGAAACAAGGATTGCTGATAAAGCATCAGTACAGATGAGACCCCTTTCTCCCATATTTATTCTTACAGGAGAGAATTTTCCTTTCTAGGGGTAGATTTCCTCTCACTTCCTGTTGTCTTCTTTCGTTTGCAAGTAGGAGTCGTTTGTAAGTTGGATGTTTGAAAGTAGGGACCTGCCGTATATACTCTGCAGAAATAGGCCCCTTAGTTGTTGGTGTTGGCACAACACTGTAAGCACTCAGTTACTCTTGGTTGGTGCTGGAACGCCCTGCTGTCAACTATTATATCAGGAATTTTAATTACATATAATTGTTGAACAGTGGTAGTAAAAATTGGGGCTTTGATGGTGGTGCTGGTGCCACAACACTGTAAGCCCTGACAGTTACTCTTGGTGGGTGCAGCAATGGGCCCTGCTGTGAATTATTAGATCAAGAATTGTAATTACATGCCCCTTTTGAACAGGGGCTGAAAAATTGGGCCTTTCGTGGTGGTGGTGGTGGTGGCGTTGCCACAAGACTGTAAGCCCTCAGAGTTACTCTTGGTGGGTGCAGCAATGGACCCTGCTGTGAATTATTAGATCAAGAATTGTAATTGCATGCCCCTGTTGAACAGGGGCTGAAAAATTGGGCCTTAGGCACTGGTGGCACAACACTACAACCCCTCACAGATACTGTACTTGGAGCACAGCAATGAGCCCTGTTGCAAAGTATTGCTTCAAAAATTGTAATGACACGCCCCTGTTAAACAGGGGCTGAAAAATTGGGCCTTAGGCACTGGTGCCACAACACTCCAACCCCTCACAGATACTGTACTTGGAGCACAGCAATGAGCCCTATGGCAAATTATTGCTAAAAAAATTGTAATTACACGCCCCTGTAAAACAGGGGCTGAAAAATTGGGCCTTAGCCACTGGTGGCGGCACCCATAAACAAAAATGATCTTCCAAGCTATCATCATCAATCGTATCATTGAGGACTCGGAGGAGGAGGATAGCCAGTCAACATAACAGCACAGGCACTCAGCATCAGCATCAGTCTTGAAGGGATGTGACATGTTAAAATCAATTAGTCTGTTATATCAGCATCAGGTGTGTGGTAGCTGGTGGTGATCCAAGACTGGTTCATCTTGATGAAAGTCAGTCGATCAACCGAGTCGGTGGACAGGCGCACCCTGTGATCCGTGACAAATCCTCCAGCAGCACTGAATGTGCGTTCCGAAAGAACGCTGGATGCAGGACAGGCCAGTAGCTCAATTGCATACTGTGCAAGCTCTGGCCAGTGATCCATCCTCAAGACCCAGTAAGCCAGAGGATTTTCGGTGGGGAAGGTGTCCAAGTCTGACCTTGCCCCTAGATATTCCTGCACCATGTTTATCAGACGCTGGCGATGGTTGCTGGAACCGATCATACTTTGGGGCTGCGGACTAAAGAATTGTCTGAACGCATCGGTCAGACGGCCACCTTCCCCGCCGCTCCTTCTTTGACTGGCCGAAGCCTCAGCAACTCGTTGTCCAGGACCAGGAGTTTGTAACCTCCCAGTCTCTGGGAACGCGTTGCACAGACCTTTCTGCAAGGCCTCCCGGAGTTGTCTCATCCTCTGCTCCCTCTGCGACGGTAACATAAGGTCCGCAACCTTACCCTTGTACTGTGGATCAAGGAGAGTGGCCAGCCAGTAATGGTCCCTCTCCTTGATCCGAAGAATATGAGGATCCTTCCGCAGACTTTGCAGGATCAGGGAGGCCATGCAGCGTAGGTTTGCTGAGGCATTCGCTCCGGAGTCCTCTGGGTCACTAAGGACGACATGATCCGCAGCCACCTCCTCCCAGCCACGTACAAGTCCACTGGTTTCTTGGGACTGTAAATCATCCCTAAAAGACTGCTGCTGATGATGCTGAGTGCCAGCCTCCACCTCCATGCTGACACAATCCTCCTCCTCCTCCTCCTCCTCCTCCTCTTCCTGTGCGATGGGTGGGACAGAAGGAACACTGTCTGGGTAAAGGGGGCCTTGAGAGGCAAGGAAGTCCTCCTCTTCCTGCCTCTGTTCTGCCTCAAGTGCCCTGTCCATTATTCCACGCAGCGTGTGCTCCAACAGGTGGACAAGAGGTACAGTGTCACTGATGCATGCACTGTCACTGCTCACCATCCTCGTGGCCTCCTCAAATGGTGCCAGGACAGTGCATGCATCCCTGATCATGCCCCACTGGCGTGGAGAAAAAAAACCAAGCTCCCCTGACCCTGTCCTGGTGCCGTAGTCGCACAGGTACTCATTGATGGCCCTCTGCTGCGTGTGCAGCCGCTGCAGCATGGCCAACGTTGAGTTCCACCTGGTGGGCATGTCACATATAAGGCGGTTCTTGGGCAGGTTCAACTCCTTTTGCAGCTCAGCCAGGCGAGCACTGGCATTATAAGATCTGCGGAAATGCACACAGACTTTCCTGGCCTGCCTCAGGACATCCTGTAAGCCCGGGTACCTGCCCAAGAACCGCTGCACCACCAGGTTAAGGACGTGAGCCACACAGGGCACATGGGTCAGTTGTCCCTGTCGGAGGGCGGAGAGGAGGTTGGTGCCATTGTCGCAAACCACCATTCCTGGCTTAAGCTGGCGTGGCGTCAACCACCTCTCGGCCTGGCCCTGCAGAGCAGACAGGACCTCTGCCCCAGTGTGGCTTCTGTCCCCCAAACACACCAGCGCAAGCACGGCATGGCATCTTTTTGCCTGCGTACTTGCGTAGCCCCGTGAACGGCTACGGAGCACCGCTGGTTCATAGGACAAACCACAGGAAGAGGCCATGGAGGAAGAAGAAGAGGAGGGGGTGGAGGAGAGAGGTGTGTCACAACCAGTAGTAGCATTTTGGAGGCGTGGCGGTGGGACAACCTCCAACACTACTGCACCTTGTCCTGCATCCTTCCCAGCTGCCAAAAGAGTGACCCAATGGGCCGTGAAAGAAAGGTAACGTCCCTGTCCATGCCTGCTGGACCATGAGTCAGCGGTAATATGCACCTTACCGCTGACCGCCCTGTCCAGCGAGGCCAAGACATTGCCTTCCACATGCCGGTAGAGAGCCGGAATAGCCTTCCGTGAGAAAAAGTGGCGTTTGGGAACCTGCCACTGAGGAACCGCACATTGCACAAACTCACGGAAGGGGGCCGAGTCTACCAACTGAAAAGGCAGCAGTTGAAGCGCTAGCAATTTAGCCAAGCTAGCATTCAACCGCTGGGCATGTGGATGGCTGGGAGTGAACTTCTTTTGACGGTCCAGCAGCTGGGGCAGGGAAATTTGCCTGCTAGAATCGGACGTCGGTGTACTGCTAGCAGAGTGGCCGCAAGTACTTGGCTGTCACACACCTAATTCTACACCTTCATTCCTCTCAGTGCATGTTTCAGAGAGGACTGAAGTTATAGTGGGGTTGGAGATCCCAGCTGATGCGGTGCAAGGAGAGGTCCGCTTTGTTCTTTGGTGTGGGTCTTTGAGGTAGGCTTGCCAACGAGCTGCATGGCAGGTCAACATATGTCTGGTCAGGCATGTGGTACCCAAGCGGCTGATGTTTTGGCCACGCGATATACGCTTGAGACATATGTTGCAAACAGCAGCTGTGCGATCTGATGCACTAGCCTCAAAAAAGGCCCACACCAAAGAACTTTTTGAATGACGGGCAGAGGCAGCGCCCTGCACAGGCGGAGCTCTGCGGTGTGATTCCGTCGGTGTACTGCCCTTACGCTGGCCACCAAAGGGCATCCTGCCTCGTTGGAGATGTGCCTCCTCCTCATCCTCCTCCTCCTCCTCTCTCCTATTAGGCACCCACGTGGAGTCAGTGACCTCATCATCACCTCCCTCCTCATCACTGGAGGCAATCTGGCAGTATGCTGCAGCTGCTGGAACATGACTGCCAGATTGGTGTCCTTCTTGAGCATCCCCTCTGTCTGCTCTCACGCTACTGCCTTCCTCTAGCTGGGTTTCATCATCAGACCCTTCGAAACGCTGGGCATCCTCCTGGAGCATGTACCCAACACTGTGCTGAAACAGTTCGGGGGACTCCTCAGGAGGAGGACATGGTGGGTCTAGGGAAGGAGTGACTGATGATGAGTCTGACATTGATACCAGGGAAGAGGACGCTTTGGCAGCTGCTTTTCCAGTACCCTGAGCCTGGGTGAGAGAGGATGAGGAGGAGGAGGAGGGCTTGGTCATCCACTCTACCAAGTCTTCGGCATGATGTGGCTCAACATGTCCAGCTGCCGAAAAGAAGGACAAGCGTGTCCCATGGCCATGTGCTGATGACAATGCACCGCGGCCAACGACCAGCACTGTTGCCCCCAGACACAGAGCCTGCTTGCCCTCTTTTATTGCCTCCTGACTGTCTGCCTCTCCTTGTTTGCCTTCCAGACATTCTAATAGATGGCCTGCAGGGAGATGGGAAAAAAGCAATAAGGGCTACCTTCAGGTGTCCTTCTCTGTCCCTTGAAACAAGGACTTTGACAGTGAAAGAAACTGACACACTCTCCCTACCTACAGTTTTCTGTCCCTAGAAAAAATGTTTTTTTTAAGCACAATTTAGCACAAGGAGAATTCACTCACTGTCCTTCCAGGTCCCTGGAAACAAGGACTTTGACAGTGAAAGAAACTGACACACTCTCCCTACCTACAGTTTTCTGTCCCTAGAAAAAATGTTTTTTTTAAGCACAATTTAGCACAAGGAGAATTACCTCACTGTCCTTCCAGGTCCCTGGAAACAAGGACTTTGACAGTGAAAGAAACTGACACACTCTCCCTACCTACAGTTTTCTGTCCCTAGAAAAAATGTTTTTTTTAAGCACAATTTAGCACAAGGAGAATTACCTCACTGTCCTTCCAGGTCCCTGGAAACAAGGACTTTGACAGTGAAAGAAACTGACACACTCTCCCTACCTACAGTTTTCTGTCCCTAGAAAAAATGTTTTTTTTAAGCACAATTTAGCACAAGGAGAATTACCTCACTGTCCTTCCAGGTCCCTGGAAACAAGGACTTTGACAGTGAAAGAAACTGACACACTCTCCCTACCTACAGTTTTCTGTCCCTAGAAAAAATGTTTTTTTTAAGCACAATTTAGCACAAGGAGAATTACCTCACTGTCCTTCCAGGTCCCTGGAAACAAGGACTTTGACAGTGAAAGAAACTGACACACTCTCCCTACCTACAGTTTTCTGTCCCTAGAAAAAATGTTTTTTTTAAGCACAATTTAGCACTAGGAGAATTCACTCACTGTCCTTCCAGGTCCCTGGAAACAAGGACTTTGACAGTGAAAGAAACTGACACACTCTCCCTACCTACAGTTTTCTGTCCCTAGAAAAAATGTTTTTTTTAAGCACAATTTAGCACAAGGAGAATTACCTCACTGTCCTTCCAGGTCCCTGGAAACAAGGACTTTGACAGTGAAAGAAACTGACACACTCTCCCTACCTACAGTTTTCTGTCCCTAGAAAAAATGTTTTTTTTAAGCACAATTTAGCACAAGGAGAATTACCTCACTGTCCTTCCAGGTCCCTGGAAACAAGGACTTTGACAGTGAAAGAAACTGACACACTCTCCCTACCTACAGTTTTCTGTCCCTAGAAAAAATGTTTTTTTTAAGCACAATTTAGCACAAGGAGAATTACCTCACTGTCCTTCCAGGTCCCTGGAAACAAGGACTTTGACAGTGAAAGAAACTGACACACTCTCCCTACCTACAGTTTTCTGTCCCTAGAAAAAATGTTTTTTATAAGCACAATTTAGCACAAGGAGAATTACCTCACTGTCCTTCCAGGTCCCTGGAAACAAGGACTTTGACAGTGAAAGAAACTGACACACTCTCCCTACCTACAGTTTTCTGTCCCTAGAAAAAATGTTTTTTTTAAGCACAATTTAGCACAAGGAGAATTACCTCACTGTCCTTCCAGGTCCCTGGAAACAAGGACTTTGACAGTGAAAGAAACTGACACACTCTCCCTACCTACAGTTTTCTGTCCCTAGAAAAAATGTTTTTTTTAAGCACAATTTAGCACAAGGAGAATTACCTCACTGTCCTTCCAGGTCCCTGGAAACAAGGACTTTGACAGTGAAAGAAACTGACACACTCTCCCTACCTACAGTTTTCTGTCCCTAGAAAAAATGTTTTTTTTTAAGCACAATTTAGCACAAGGAGAATTACCTCACTGTCCTTCCAGGTCCCTGGAAACAAGGACTTTGACAGTGAAAGAAACTGACACACTCTCCCTACCTACAGTTTTCTGTCCCTAGAAAAAATGTTTTTTTTAAGCACAATATAGCACAAGGAGAATTCACTCACTGTCCTTCCAGGTCCCTGGAAACAAGGACTTTGACAGTGAAAGAAACTGACACACTCTCCCTACCTACAGTTTTCTCTCCCTAGAAAAAATGTTTTTTTTAAGCACAATTTAGCACAAGGAGAATTACCTCACTGTCCTTCCAGGTCCCTGGAAACAAGGACTTTGACAGTGAAAGAAACTGACACACTCTCCCTACCTACAGTTTTCTGTCCCTAGAAAAAATGTTTTTTTTAAGCACAATTTAGCACAAGGAGAATTACCTCACTGTCCTTCCAGGTCCCTGGAAACAAGGACTTTGACAGTGAAAGAAACTGACACACTCTCCCTACCTACAGTTTTCTGTCCCTAGAAAAAATGTTTTTTTTAAGCACAATTTAGCACAAGGAGAATTACCTCACTGTCCTTCCAGGTCCCTGGAAACAAGGACTTTGACAGTGAAAGAAACTGACACACTCTCCCTACCTACAGTTTTCTGTCCCTAGAAAAAATGTTTTTTTTAAGCACAATATAGCACAAGGAGAATTCACTCACTGTCCTTCCAGGTCCCTGGAAACAAGGACTTTGACAGTGAAAGAAACTGACACACTCTCCCTACCTACAGTTTTCTGTCCCTAGAAAAAATGTTTTTTTTAAGCACAATTTAGCACAAGGAGAATTACCTCACTGTCCTTCCAGGTCCCTGGAAACAAGGACTTTGACAGTGAAAGAAACTGACACACTCTCCCTACCTACAGTTTTCTGTCCCTAGAAAAAATGTTTTTTTTAAGCACAATTTAGCACAAGGAGAATTACCTCACTGTCCTTCCAGGTCCCTGGAAACAAGGACTTTGACAGTGAAAGAAACTGACACACTCTCCCTACCTACAGTTTTCTGTCCCTAGAAAAAATGTTTTTTTTAAGCACAATTTAGCACAAGGAGAATTACCTCACTGTCCTTCCAGGTCCCTGGAAACAAGGACTTTGACAGTGAAAGAAACTGACACACTCTCCCTACCTACAGTTTTCTGTCCCTAGAAAAAATGTTTTTTTTAAGCACAATATAGCACAAGGAGAATGCACTCACTGTCCTTCCAGGTCCCTGGAAACAAGGACTTTGACAGTGAAAGAAACTGACACACTCTCCCTACCTACAGTTTTCTGTCCCTAGAAAAAATGTTTTTTTTAAGCACAATTTAGCACAAGGAGAATTACCTCACTGTCCTTCCAGGTCCCTGGAAACAAGGACTTTGACAGTGAAAGAAACTGACACACTCTCCCTACCTACAGTTTTCTGTCCCTAGAAAAAATGTTTTTTTTAAGCACAATATAGCACAAGCACAAAACACACTGACACTCTCCCTACCTATCCTTCTCTTTCCCTAAACTAAAGGAATCCAGGTTAAGCAAGAAAGAAATAAAAGTCATTGTCCCTGCCTATGCTGCTCTATCCCTGCTCCGGAACACACTACACTAGGCCGCCGTGCTGGCGGCCTTTTATAGTGTGGGGCGTGTACTAAACCCCCTCAGCAATAATTGGCCACAGGCATCCTGCCTGTGGCCAATCATTGCTCTCCTCGCTGCCGGCGCTGTGATTGGCCAAGCATGCGGGGTCACAGTGCATGCTTGGCCAATCACAGCGCCTGGATGACACTGCGATGGCGTAGTGCATTGTGGGCCGTTCGCGTCACTCGAATTTGGCGCGAACGGCCCAAATCGTTCGATCTTCGTCGAACGATCGAACAGCCGATGTTCGAGTCGAACGTATGTTCGACTCGAACACGAAGCTCATCCCTAACAGTAAGCATTGGGTTTGTATATAGATCTAGATGGCTCATAATTCCTGGATAATCAGGATAATCAGTATACAGTCTTATTCCCTCTGTTTAACAGCTGTGTTATCTCTATCTCTGTCAGTTAATCACCATTAAATTGATCATAGACATTAGAATGAGGTCTGATCACACACACAATCTGATTGCCCCCAGGCATCTGTACCGACCAATGGTCCCTAAGCACAAATAATCACAGAGGGTGACTGAGTTCAGGACTATAGACAGCATCAGACAATGCTCCCTGTAGACCCCTCCAGTGAATCAAAGGTTGGTTAAATTACCTGAAAATTGCCTTGTGCTTGGCATTTATTAGGACATCTGCCAGGTTTAAAATGCTGTGTTTCTTTTACAAAGATTTTCTGCAATTATCTGTCAAGTCGCCATTCTTGTAAGTTTTAAAAGTTCCTGATTTCCATTCTTTGAAGATTTCTTTACAAAAATGTTGAAAGCCCGTTGTTGTCTGCTTGTAAAATTCATTTTGTATCAACTACTAATGCTCTTCTTCATTTTTAAATGGGTAATTCATAAAAAATAAATAAAAATGTTTTCACTTACTGTATATGTGGACTCTGATTTTCGAAATCAGTGTTTCTCAACCTTTTTTCAGTCAAGGCACCCTTTATTCCCCAAAATAAGATGTCACGTGGACGAGTCCCAAGAACTGCCAATGATAGTTTGTCTGGCCCAGTGTTTTTTCCTCTGACTTCCAAAGCAGGTGGTGTCAGCCCTGCCTACTTCTTTCCTGATAGATTTCAACACAGGCCTCTTATCTCCCCAACTCCACCCCCAGGCACAGACAGTGAGCACGAGAAGTTATCAGCATTCAAGATTTTTGGTAAAATCCATGAATATTTTTAATTTACTGAACAAAAAAATAAACACATTTAACCACTTAAGCCCCGGACCATTTTTTTGCTAAAGGACCAGGCCCCTTTTTGCGATTCGGCACTGCATCGCTTTAACTGACAATTGCGCGGTCGTGCGACGTGGCTCCCAAACAAAATTGATGTCCTTTTTTTCTCACAAATAGAGCTTTCTTTTGGTGGTATTTGATCACCTCTGTGGTTTTTATTTTTTGCGCTATAAATAAAAATAGAGCGGCAATTTTGAAAAAAATTACATATTTTTAACTTTTTGCTATAATAAATATCCCCAAAAAATATATATAAAAAAAACATTTTTTTTCCTCAGTTTAGGCCGATACGTATTCTTCTACATATTTTTGGTAAAAAAAATCGCAATAAGCGTTTATTGATTGGTTTGCGCAAAAGTTATAGCATCTACAAAATAGGGGGTCGTTTTATGGCATTTTTATTAATAATTTTTTTTTTTACTAGTAATGGCGGCGATCAGCGATTTTTATCGTGACTGCGACATTATGGCGGACACATCGGGCAGTTTTTGACACATTTTTGGGACCATTGTAATTTTTACAGCGATCAGTGCTATAAAAATGCACTGATTACTGTGAAAATGACACTGGCAGTGAAGGGGTTAACCTCTAGGTGGTGCTGTAGGGGTTAAGTGTGCCCTAGTGAGTGATTCTTACTGTAGGTGGGCGTGGCTTTGCGTGTGACATCACTGATCGTCGTACCCTATGACAGGGAACAGACGATCACTGACATGCCACTAGGAAGAACGCGGAAAGGTTTGTTTACACTTACCTCTCCCCGTTCTTTAGCTCTGTGACCCGATCGTGGGACACCGGCGGCGATCGGGTCCACAGGCGTGGTCATGGAGTTTCGGACCGGGTTGCGAGCGCGCCGGCGGCGGCGCGCGAGCGACTCATGGCTGGGATCTTAAAGGGGAAGTAGCTGTACGCCCTTGTGCCCAGCCGTGCCATTCTGTCGACGTATATCGTCGTGCGGCGGTCCTTATGTGGTTAAAGGTATATTTAGCAGGCCTAAAGAAAGTGTATTGCATGACATGCATTTGTTCGCACATATACAGTATATAATGGGGGTGGGGTGTTGTTAAGTCCTACAGTAAGCAAATACCAGGTTTAGAATATTTGGCATTTGCCTAAAGCAACCCATAGACACCTACCCCATCCAGCCACCTTAGGCCTACAGTTGGCCCACTCAACAGAACTTTGCTTGGGTAGATCCCGATCACTGTTGTTCTTCCCCAAACACCCTACCTAAGCTTTACTCTGCCCAATGCCCTGCCCCTTAGTCTTCATAGAGTTTACATGGCTGTTTTAGTGCCACTACCTGCTGTCCAGGGGAGAACAGGGCAGGGGGAAGTGGGGAATCTGTCCCTGTGCCAGTATTAATATGGTATGTTAGACTGGTGGGTGGTGGCCATGAGTGAAACTACTTCACCGTTCAGATGTCTATCTGAGTGGAACCAACGCTGTATCCTGGCCTAGGCCAACAAGGCCCAAGCCTAGGGCAGCACTTTGCAGAGGGGCAGCACAGAAAGTCCCCGCCGGCTTGCGCTACACTGTTAGTGTAGCGGCAGTTATATGGGGCGGACTTGGCTGAGAGGCAAATTAGTCTAGCGCCCCTATAAAGCGGCCGCACTGCTTCTAGTATGCGGGCGGCCAGCATTCCGCAACTGTGTGTGTGTGTGTGGGGGGGGGGGGGGGGCGCTGCTTATAATTTTGACTGTCCTATCATCCTGGATCACAAAACTTCCTCACTGTTCTATATATTTTCTGCTGCACCATTGGCATGGTTATATCTTCTTAGTCCTCTCCATAAAATTATCAGAAATTTGTGCTTAAAAACAGAACTATACGCAACACTTTTTTTTTCCATTTTGGATAGAGTAAGGGAGGGTTATAGCCCCTATCAGTTTATTTTTTACCATCCCTGTCCCATTGCAGAGATTTCCCTTCACTTCCTGCCCCATAGCCAAACAGGAAGTAAGAGGAAATCTATGCAAATTAAGGGAATCCATCCCCCCCCCCAGGCCCTCAGAACTAGTGTCCCCACTGGAAAATTTCAGGGCGGGGGTCTTAAACAGAAAGGGGTGTGGCCTTGACAGGAAGGGGTGGGTCACATTTAAATTAGGGGTGCACGATTTTAGTCAGGCCTAGGGCAGCACAAAACCTAAATACACTACTGAGTGGAACCCTCAGTCAGTGACAAATGTTGGACATTATATAGCTATTTGCAGCCATCTGAGATCACAGCACCTGACAGAGGGAAGTCTTGCAGAACCAACTTCATTTAGAGCTCTGAGATATCTTGTGAGGGTATGATGATGGAAGATGTGAAAAGATGTGTAAAATAAAAGGTGTGTAAAAAAATATATTTTAGGAACATCCAACATTGACCATGTCCACCGATCAGTGCAGTACTATGGCACACTTTGCATTGTACACTTTATTTAGCTCACAGAAATCTGTCTGTAATATGTTTAGGCTATTTGACTGCGTTTGTCCTTCAGGCTAAAGGTTTCTAGTGTTCCCCTGCTGCTCTCACTTTAGACTGAAGGCAGTTGGATTTTGCATGTCCACCTGCTTTCTGAGGTTATTTGACAGCCTTAAGCTGCCTATACACTATATTAGGGCTGAAACAACTAATCGATTAATCGACAACTAATCGATTCTGAAATTCATCGATTACGATTTTTATAATCGATTAATCGGCCAGTAACATAATGGGGTTAAAAAAACTAAAATTAGCCCTTTATAGTGCAAAAAGAGCAAATAATCGCTACTGTGTAAATATTACTTTCACTGTTCCACAGTAAAAAAATGAACCCCTTACAGTAGCGATTATTTGCTCTTTTTGTACAATTTTTTTTTTTAACCCCATTATGTTACTAAAAGTCTTAGGCCTGGTTCACGCCTATGCGTTTTTGGAGAAACGTACTACAGTTCATTTACATGATTTCCTATGGGACACGTTCACATCTATGCTTTTTTCAGCTGCTGCGTTATTTGGAAAGGGTCAAGGATTTTTTTCAACGCAAAACAGTGCTTTTTTTGGTTTAATATACTTTAATGGAGAAGCTGCAGAAAAGCATGTAATGTGTTTTTGCAGTAATTTGTGTTTTTTAATCTGCCCAACAACAAATTGGCCCAAAAAAATCATCAAAAAATGCAAACGCGCAAATCGCAGCAAAATCACGCGCACAAAAATCAAAACGCACAGCAAAACACACTACAGAAGCAGATCAAAAGCAAACGGCATAGGTGTGTACCGAACCTTATGCTGGCCACATGGATCAATTTTCAGACGAGAATATTCATACGAAAAATCTTTGTACATTCGCTAAATGAAAGAATGTGGTTTGAAAATTTCACTTGCTTTTAAAATGAATGTAATTTCTGAACGAAAACCATACACTGTCTGAAAATTCCTTTGACCGAGAAGTTTTTTATTATTTCCAATAATGATATCTGAAATTTACCAGATTCACCCTCTAATAGTATATACAGTCAGTCAGTTATTCTCAGAGTGGATTAGAGATTTTTACTCCCTAACCATAGAATTGGTTATTTATTTTTTACCACTGCATAGATATATTTAAGAATAAATTGCCTTTTTTTAAACTTTACATATGTAGCGGGTATGTACTTTCCCGGGTGTAATTAAAACCTGGCAGAGACACCAGTGATGTGTAATTCCCTGCAGCCTAGCAGGTGGCGTTGTCGCCATGGGCTGGGGGTTGAGCCATTGCTGTGTGCCGGGCCTCCTTTTTGTCCTCTCTCGGCAACGGTATGGTGGGGCGGGGAACCCGCCGTGCTTGCTGGGGGAGGGTATAAAGGGGCCGGCCATCTTTGTCACGGGGTCGAGTCCCAGGCACCTTCAGCCTGTGGGCGGTGGTTCGTGTCGGTCCTCTAGGCGGCCTAGGCCTAGAGGACAGTCGGAGGTCGTGTTTCATCCCAGGCACCTTTGGCCTGGGGTGAGGTACTAGGATGGAGGTCTGGAGCTCAATGCCCAACACTGAGTTCCGCGAGGGAAGGAGGTCTTAGGGTACCCAGGGATTGGAAACCCGAATCCGGAAGGCATAATAGACCGGGGGGGAGCTCCTCACTTGAAGACCGGGTGCAGCAGATTGCCAGTGACAGATGAGCCTCCCACCGGAGACCGCCTGGAAGGAAATTCCCCCCTCGCTCGGAGATCGCAACCCACTTTCAGGGAGGAAAGTGGAGAACCAATTGTGTCTGGGCCTATTCGCATCCACACCTCCTTTTCTGTTCTGTTCTCCAAGGGAGTTCAACTGATTGTGTGTTTCAAGAAGAATAAAGGAGTGTTGGACTTTAATGGTGTGGGGCTTTTTCCTGACAGACATTGTTCAAGGTAATCTCAGTGGAGGCTCCAGGTGCACAGCACTGACCCGAAGGTAAAACAAGAACTTTGCTCACACCGCACTAACACCTGTGGTGAAGGCCAGGCGTGGTGTCCCCGCTCCCTCCCCTCTAAGGTACCCCTAGACAAGAGACAGACGAGCTGAAGTGAAGAGGGGAGTGAGGAGGGCGCCACACATATTAACTAAATTATACACCAAACTTTTTTTTAAGGTAATTAACCGATTAATCAATTAATCGAAACAATAATTGGCCAACTAATCGATTATGAAAAAAATTGTTTACTTGCAGCCCTACACTATATGATTTCTCTCGTCCAGCCGGGATCTTTCGCTTTTCAGAGTGAATCATGTCCGCTGGAAGGATGTCAACAGGGCAACTCACTGATTGAATTTTGGTCAGTTCATCAGTGTGCAGTCAGCTTTAGGTCCTTGGAGGTAACCAGAGGTGTGCTGGGGTGGTGAATACTCATTTCTAGCACTGGAGATTAATGTCTCTGCAACCTTAGTTCGTTGTGTTAAAGCAGCGTAATGTGTGTTTTAAATAGTTATTGATTAACAAAAACTTAGTAATAGTTTTAGGTTATCAATTATGTTAGTGTATAAATAACCACTTTTATTTATATACAACATGTCTAATGTATAATGAGAAATCTGGTGCAATTATTCTGCGGGAAGTTGGGAACCTCTGACCTTTCTATTCTATAGTGTGGCTTAAACCAGTTTTAACTAGTTTATTTGGCTGCTAAATACAGCATATGACTTGAAGACGATGGGCTAGTTGAGTTGGATTCAGAAGAGAAGTATGAATCAAGGTCAATCACTTCCAGGAACTTCAAATGCAGAAGTTGTGAACTCCCCTGGACTGAACATACTATATTTATCTATTTTTTCATCATCTGTATTACCTCCTTAACCACTTGTCCACCGCCCACCGTCAAATGACGGCGGGCGGAAAAGACTCTATTGTTCTGACTGGACGTCATATGACTTTTAAAAACCACTAGGGGGCGCACGCGCGACGCATCACTGGGCACCCACGATTGCCCAGTAACTGAGCAGGACTTTAGATCTGTGTGTGTAAACACACAGATCCACGTCCTGTCAGGGAGAGGAGACCGATGGTGTGTCCCTTGTACATAGGGACACAGATCGGTCACCTCCCCCAGTCAGTCCCCTCCTCCCACAGTAAGAATCACTTCCAGGGAATACATTTAACCCCTTCCTCGCCCCTAGTGTTAACCCCTTCCCTGCCAGTCATGTTTCTACAGTAATCAATACATTTTTATAGCACTGATCACGGTATAAATGTGAATAGTCCCAAAAATGTGTCCGGTGTTTCCGCCGCAATATTGCAGTCACGATAAAAATCCCTGATCGCCGCCATTACTAGTAAAAAAAAAAAAAAAAAAAAAATGCTATAAATCTATCCCCTATTTTGTATCTGCTATAACTTTTGAGCAAATCAATCAATATATGCTTATTGCGATTTTTTTTTACCAAAAATATGTAGAAGAATACATATCGACCTAAACTGAGTAAAAATTGTAATTTTTTTTTTTAAATTGGTATTTATTATAGCAAAAAGTTAAAAATATGTGTTTTTTTTTTTCAAACTTGACGCTCTTCTTTTGTTTATAGCGCAAAAAATAAAAACCACAGAGGTGATCAAATACCACCAAAAGAAAGCTCTATTTGTGAGAAAAAAAGGACGCAAATTTCATTTGGGTACAGCATCACACGACCGCGCAATTGTCATTCAAAGTGTGACAATGCTGAAAGCTGAAAAATGCCTTGGGCAGGAAGGGGGTGAAAGTGCCCAGTAGGCAGATGGTTAAAGAGGATGGGTTTACTTCCTCTTTGTTTCCCTGCAAAGGTAAAGCATAATGGGCTACTATGCATCGCATAGTAGCCCATTATGTGTCACTTACCTGCAGGAGAAGCCCGCGATGTCCCGTCTTCCTCGCTAGTAGCAAGCGCCCATCTTCACCCCTTGTCTTCCGGGGGGCTGCGAACTCCAGCTCTGTGACTGGCCGGAGTCGCGTGACAGTGTGTGATGTCACTCTTGCGTATGCGCGTGGGAGCCGCCACTAGCGGCATGACCCCATTCACAAAACGGCACGCTCAGTTGACATCGGTGTTGTCATTTTTGCAAATATCTCCTAAACCGTATAGGTTTAGGAGATGTTTGTTGCACCTACAGGTAAGCCTTAATCTAGGCTCACCTGTAGGCATAAGTGGTCTTTAAACCAAGCTAAGTAAATTCCTTTTATTATTATACTCTGAGGGTGACTGAAATTATTGTATGAAACCCACATATCTGAAGGGTTAAACATGGGAACTTTGAAGTAATTAAGCCTAACCCTTCATTACAAGCAGGTTACAGGTTTACTTTAAAATGTATCTATCTCTTGTTGCCTCAAAAAATGTTTTTGGGAAAACTAAAAAAGTATTGTTGCCTCAATAAAAAAATTGAAAGCTAAAATATATCTATCACGGATACGTAATAGTTTAAGTTTTTGGGTTTATTGAGTGATCACACAAATACTTACATTTAATTACGGTAAGTAATGTCAGATACAGATAACAAATAATAGAAAATATAACAAGAAATACTTAACTAAAAATACTGTTTGTGCCATGGGTCCCTCCCATTATATGGCATGGCACAGAGGATCAGAAACTGATGCATGCCTGATAGCAGCTCTGAGGTGGGACAGTTACTCTGAGCTTTTGATATAGTTTATATAGGACTCGAATGTAAGGAAAATCAGCTCAGGGGCGGATCCAGAGTCTTTTCTCGGGAGGGGCACTGCCCAAAAAAATTTTTTTTTGTGGGAAATTTATCGGGGAAATGGTTGGTGTCGGCGCTTCAATCATCCCGGCACCATGGTTGTTATGGTGTCAGGATGATTGAAGCGCATTGTTTCTATTATTACATTGTAATATGAAATTAAATAGTTCAATGCAGAATCAGTGGGAGCCCCGAGTGTGTCACTTGCCACCGTCGCCTGCAATTAGTGGGAGCCCTGAGCGTGTCACTTGCCACACGTTGCGGATTATCACTTGCCACGTCACCTGCCACATCTTGTGGATTGTCACTTGCCACACCTTGTGGATTGTCACTTGCCACATCACCTGCCACAGCTTGCAGATTGTCACTAGCCACACCTTGCGGATTGTCACTTGCCATGTCACCTGCCACACCTTGCTGATTGTCACTTGCCTGCCACCAGATGCAGATTGTCATTTGCCACATCACCTGCCACAATTTGCGGATTGTCACTTGCCACGTCGCCTGCCACACCTTGCGGATTGTCACTAACTTGCCTGCTAAGGTGTAGTTTTGGTTGTCTCTTGCGGTGTCCCAGACTCCCAGAGTCAGGCAGCAGAGAGATAATGTAATCTCTCTGCTGCCTGCATAGTGAGGGCGGAAGTCCTTGCAGGAATGCAGGGCAGGCACGGGCGGTGAGAGATGATCTCATCTCTCTGCCCCCCGCTCCCAGCTAGCTGATTGGCCAGCTGCCACACTGAGCCTGCTCTCTCACTCTCACCTGCGCTGCCAACACACTGAGCAGCGCGGTCTGCCCACGAACACCGCCGCCCCACGACAACAAACCGCGCCACAAGCGGAGCCGCCCACTTTCTTACCCGTCTGTTGAGCCGCACGCTATCGCACCTGCCCGCAGAGCGGCCTGACGTGACTCACTGACGTCACTCGTTGCTAGACGCCAAGCGGCCCTTGCGTTAGCAATGAGTGCAAGGAAGAGGCTCCACCCACCTCCTCCACCGCTCCTGGTATCGTGTCAGTGCACCACGTAACTACATTAGACAAGTCCCTCTCTCAGCGCCGCTGATCGGCTGATGTGAGAAACTGAGAGAGAGACTCAGAGAGGCAGCGGCAGCCGCAGAACAAGTACTGTATATACTCGAGTATAAGCCGACCTGAATATAAACCGAGGCACCTAATTTTACCCCAAAAAACTGGGAAAACTTATTGACTCAAGTATAAGCCTAGGGTGTCCATCTGCATGCCTCACTGTGCCTCACTGTGCCCATGCCTCACTGTGCCCATGACTAGACTGATGTTTAACATGGGAGTCTATGGAAGGAGTGCCCGGCTTTGAAAAATCGGTTCTCCCCGGCCGTAGGTCTCTCAGACACCAATCTTTTTAAACTTATAGAGGAGACATGGGGCTACATGTGTGCCAAGTTTGGGGTCCAGAGGACCTACGACCAGCCAGTACTGGGTCCGCAAAATCACTGGAGAAATGACCGTTTAACATTGGAGTCTATAGAAGGGGTGCCCGGGTTTAAAAAATCAGTGCTCCCCGGCCGTAGGATCCCCAGACACCAAACTTTTCACACTTATAGAGAAGACATGAGGCTACATGTGTGCCAAGTTTGAGGTCCAGGGGACCAAATACCGCCCGGTACCGGGTCCGCAAAATCACCGGAGAAATTACAGTTTAACATTGGAGTCTATGGAAGGGGTGCCCAGTTTTAAAAAATCAGTGCTCCCCGGCCGTAGGTCCCCTAGACACTAAACTTTGCACACTTGTAGAGGAGACATGGGGCTACATGTGTGCTAAGATTGGGAGATCAGGCGCAAAATAAAAAACAAAGCAAGCAAGTGAGTGTGACAGATGGTCTCGGGGGGGGGGCAATTGCCCTGTTGCCCCCCCTGGATCCGCCCCTGAATCAGCTCCTATTCTTTTGGCATGAGTCAGCTATGGTAACCAAGATAACCAGGATATTAGAGGTTTTCTTATATATTTTTGAGGCAACTAGACAACTTCATTAAAGGCAATATGAAATATGCAATTTCCCCATCAGTAGCTAAACCCAAAAATAAAAACCGTTAATAAGGCAAGGGCTAAGTCTTGTCAACTTTTTGTTTTTCATTGTCTATGAGGAGATTTCCCCTTATTTCCTATCTCAAAGATAAAAATGGGAAATAAAAGAAAATATCTCCAGTGATGGATATGTAATAGAAAAGTGATGTCAACTGTCAAATCTTGGAACTTTCCTCACTTTCTATCCTTCTGACAATGATTGCCAGAACAAACTGAGAGGCTAAATCTCCCCAGTGGGACTCACACAGCAACAACAACAAAAATTCTAATGAAAAAACAAATGCTTTGGCTTTAGAGATACTTTAACTTTTCAGCATCTATCAAAACAACACTTTCATTTAATATTTTAATCAGTATACTCTTAATGTTCATGTAGCGACCTCACCCGCTTTCTCCCTTCTTCTTTTACGGCTGGCTTACTCGTCTAGGGGAACCAGGGAGAAGGGTGAGGTGCACCACCAGCTCGCACCTAGTGTATGTGTCGAGGTTTGAGCTAAAATCTTTACCTTCGGGTCTGTGTCCCAGGCCGGAGCTTCCACTTCTCTGCTTGCAGGTGGATAGATGAATGTAGAAACTTTGCTCCCAGAAAAGTAAGCCCACACCAGGACAGTACAACTTCTATATTTATTTCCGCAGAGATAAATATGCCTCTTTGCATGCAGACAGGTTGATACAAACACAACTTGGTGGGGAGAGGGTTCAGGCACAATCCTTTCGGATTAGAGAAGATGTTAGGAGTTCACAACAACTTTTGGCGCGCGGTCGCTGCCACCGACTGTGAGGTTGGTCACTGCCACAGACCAGGTGAACGATGAGGTCCCTGCCACAGACCTTTGGATAGGTCTCTGTCACCGACCTGATTGTAGTTGGGTCTCTGCAAAGACCATAGAACGTGGACTACCTTCTAATGACTGCCCCTGTTAGGGAGATGATCCATCCGGACGGTCCCCAGAGGCCTGCACTGTCACCAGCCAATGCTGCGCTGGATCTTCAGGCCAGGTGACCGCCCTGGTTCTCCTCGCCCAAGACTCGGGTCCCCTCACTTGGTGGGCCCCTAGGTATCTTCTCCCATGCGGGACCCAGTCGAAGGTACTGGGCCCCAGGCCTTTGCTAGTACCTCACCCCAGGCTTCAGGTGCCTGGGATGGAACTCGAACTTCCCTGCGCCCAGGCCGAGGGCATCCGGGCGCAGACGAACAGGACAGCAGCCCCCAGGCTGAAGGTGCCTGGGGCTCGGACCTCGTGCGCAAGATGTCCGCCCCCTTTATACCCTCTCCCAGCAGGCACAGCGGGTTCCCCGCCCTGCTGTACTACTGCCGCGAGAGGACACAAAGGGCACGGCCCTACAATGATGGTTCAACCCCAGCCCAAGGCGACAGTGCCACCCAGGGGCCGCAGGGAACTGAACACCATTATTATCTTCCACGAACCAAAATGGCCATAAATCCCTAATAATTAGTGCATCTGGGCCATGCTACCGCCCAGATACTCCCCCTAAATGTTGACACCCGCTACACACACCCCCCGGCAGATAGACACTGGTCTCCAGTGTCTGGAACAAGCCATGCTCCAAAGGGAGCCAACATAGACCCGATCCAGAGACTAGCTTCTCAAAACACAAACAAAAATAATTTTGAAAAAACTTGGAAGTTGTGCCTGAACCCAACAGGGAAAGGGAAAGGTGAACATGAGGGAAACACACATTATAAATGCACATCACATTACACACAAATGGCATTCTCCCCTCCCACATCACTAACTAAGACCCGCCCATTCTCAGCAGTCTTGACCGATGTTCTCCTGCAGAGGGAAGAAAGAGGAAAACAACACACAATTCCTAACACATTGTGTGATTGTTGGAGTGCAAAAGGTCTCTCCGAAAAGAAACCTCTTTCCTTCCAAGAAGTGTGTGATGCAATGTGATAAACGGTGCACAACACTGCCACCTGGTGACAGCGCTGCGGTAAGAGCACTTGTAGAAATCCGGATTCTTCTCTGTACTGTGGCCCTGACTACACCCCAAAGTCCTGATTATCTTTGCGGTGGGAGGCAAAGGGAGACCAAAAAAAAAAACACAACTGCTCCCATGTCTCCAAAGAGTAGAACACCCCTAGACAGGGTACAGTTCCGGAATGTTCAGCAATGAAAAAACAAACAGGAGTCTTTCCTCCTACAAGTAAAACCTTGGATGCGGCAACACAAGAGGTTTTAAGTACCGATCAAAAGTCTCCATATGGTACTCCACATCTTCCCCATCTTTCCGACAGATAACGACCCGGTCAGCATGGATATGCCGACCCAATATCCACTCTGCCTTGCAGTCCTCAAACCGCTTTGAAGCTGTGGGTGAACATGCAAGGTAGCGACGGGCATGGGGCACCTTAATGTGTGTCCATACAAAGTCATTGTACCACCGCTGCCAGCAGGCCTCTACCTCGTACAACAACTCCTTGGACAAGTACGGGTATTCCCACCCATACTCATTGGCAACCTTTTGGCAGAAAAGTCTCTGTAGCCTGGACAAGGGTGGCATCGTTAAGCGGTCTCCCTCATCAGGCAGGACAATCGACTCTGGGTGCCGAGGTACCTTGACCACATCCAAACTGGGCGTAGGTGCCCGCAGCGGCACTCTCTTCGCCTTAGCAGATGGTGCAGGTAACTCTGGGGGCGGAAGGGCAAGCAGGGGACTGGATCCCTCCCTAAGCGCCGAGGCCTCCAACCGGGTTGTGCTATCCCCTGTAGACATGGGTGGGTCCCTAGGTGCACGGGACGAGGCCAGGGGTACTTTGTCCCAACCCTTCCGTTCAAATAGTTCATCTATTTGTCCATCATCTCCTGCATCAGAGATCGACTCTAGGTCGGAGTTGTCATACCCCTCTGCGGGTAGGTAATTCCCTGTAGATGTGGAATCACCCCCTCCCACGGCTCTGGTAACTGTGGATCCCCGACACCTCCAACAAAACACCAAGTCCTGTTCCCTGGCTTACCTCGGCCGACACTTGAACATAGAGGTCCGGGAATTTTCCCACTGGATCCATCCGGGCCAGGCAAGCGCAGGGGTTGTCCTCCATCTCGGCCGCTGGAAGCTTTAGTGAGACCGACCTTCCTTTTGGGCGCTGGGAGTAGGGAAGCTGTGGTGACCGAAGCAGGGTTGGTCCCTGCCACAGACCGGGTGAACGATGAGGTCCCTGCCACAGACCTTTGGATAGGTCTCTGCCACCGACCTGATTGTAGTTGGGTCTCTGCAAAGACCATAGAACGTGCACCAACTTCTAATGACTGCCCCTGTTAGGGAGATGATCCATCCGGACGGTCCCCAGAGGCCTGCACTGTCACCAGCCAATGCTGCGCTGGATCTTCAGACCAGGTCACCTCCCTGGTTCTCCTCACCCAAGACTCGGGTCCCCTCACTCGGTGGGCCCCTAGGTATCTTCTCCCATGCGGGACCCAGTCGAAGGTACTGGGCCCCAGGCCTTTGCTAGTACCTCACCCCAGGCTTAAGGTGCCTGGGATGGAACTCGAACTTCCCCGCGCCCAGGCCGAGGGCACCCGGGCACAGACGAACAGGACAGCAGCCCCCAGGCTGAAGGTGCCTGGGGTTTGGACCTCGTGCGCAAGATGTCCGCCCCCTTTATACCCTCTCCCAGCAGGCACAGCGGGTTCCCCGCCCCGCTGTACTACTGCCGCGAGAGGACACAAAGGGCACGGCCCTACAAGGATGGTTCAACCCCAGCCCAAGGCGACAGGTACACCCAGGGGCCGCAGGGAACTGAACACCATTATTATCTTCCACAAACCAAAATGGCCATAAATCCCTAATAATTAGTGCATCTGGGCCATGCTACCGCCCAGATACTCCCCCTAAATGTGGACACCCGCTACATTTATATAGTTCCCAGCATTCTTCTGACACAGTAGAATGCTTGACGAGCTAAGATTATCTTGCTCAACAACAGATTTTCCCTGTAAATTACAGTAAGATGTTCAAAACAGTCTCATAATGATCCATTAACCACTTAGGGCTGAACCTCTTTCTGAGATTTGGTGTTTACAAGTTAAAAACATTTATTTTTTTGCTAAAAAATTTACTTGGAACCCCCAAACATTATAGAGAATAAAACATTGCAATACTTTTTGTCACACCGTATTTGTGCAGCGGTCTTACAATCGCACTTTTTTTGAGAAAAAAAACACTTTTTTTTATTAAAAAAGAAGACAACAGTAAATTTAGCCCAATTTATGTTTTTATTGTGAAAGATAATGTTACGCTGAGTAAATTGATACCCAACATGTCACGCTTTAAAGTTGCGCCCGCTCGTTTAATGGCGACAAACTTTTACCCCTAAAAATCGCAATAGGCGAGGTTAAAAAAATTCTACAGGTTGCATGTTTTGAGTTACAGAGTAGGTCTAGGGCTGGAATTATCGTGGCGATACCTCACATGTGGGGTTTGAACACCGTTTTCATATGCGGGCACTGCTCACGTATGCGTTTGCTTCTGCACGTGAGCTCGGCGGGACGGGGCACGTTTAAATTATTTTATTTTTTTCTTATTTATTTTACCTTTTATTTTTAATTTTTACACTGTTCTTTTAAAAAAAAAAGTACGGTCACTTTTATTCCTATTAAAAGGAATATAAACATCCCTTGTAATAGAAAAAAGCATGAAAAGACCTCTTAAAGCGGTTGTATACCGCAAAACTTTTTTTTTTTTTTTGGCCAACCTGCAAGGCAAAGGTATAATGAGCTAGTATGACTAGCATACTAGCTCATTATCAATCACTTACCTTAGATCGAAGCCCCCGCAGCGGTCCTCGGACGCGTCCTCCGTCGAATCCATGATACCCGGAGTGACTTCCGGGTATCGCCGCTCCGGCGCTGTGATTGGCCGGAGCGGCGATGACGTCACTCCCGCACATGCGCGGGGAACGGCACGATCCCCGCGCATGCGCAAATTTCCAGCAGTGTCCGGCAGGCTCCCATTCAAGAGCCGCCGCGCTCAGTGCGCCTGCGCCGTTATCTATAGCGGTACAGTTTTTTTTGCAAATATCTCCGAGACTGTGTAGGTCTCGGAGATATTACAAGCACCTACAGGTAAGCCTTAATGTAGGCTTACCTGTAGGTGCTTGTACAAAATTTGGGTATACAACCACTTTAAATAAGAGATCAGGGGTCAAAAAGACCTCAGATCTCATATTTACACTAAAATCCAATAAAAATGCAATAAAAAATGTAATGTCATAAAAAAAGAAAGAAATGTCCCTTTAAGAGCATTGAGTGGAAGTGACGTTTTGACGTTGCTTCCGCCCTGCAATGATATGGAGACGGATGGGGGCCATCTTACCCTCACTCATCTCCATGTCAGGACAGGAGAAGGACCCGACCGCCTCCGCCGCTGCTGACGGCTCCGGTAAGCATTGGAGGGCACCAGAGAGCGGCAGGAGGGGGGGTGCCCCTCTCCCACCTCCAATATAAGTGATTTTGCAGTGAATTTGCCGCAGAGACCACTTTTATCTTGAAGCGGACCGCCCGCTTATGAAGAGGATACCAGGGTTATGGTAGCTAGCTGCTACCATAACAACGGTATTTCTCTTCAAAGTAGCGAAGTAAAACGACGGCGGTCGGTCCAGAAGTGGTTAAAGCCCAATTCCTGTTTTTCATTAAAAAAAAAAAAAAAATACAGCTTCTCATTGGCATTGTCCCCACAGACTTAACATTCTGAGATCCAGCACTGGTCCTCTTCCTCGCTGAATGATGACCAGAGTAATTTGAGCCATTTCCATTGAGCTTGGGGTGTTATGGACCCACCCCCCAGGGATCGATTATCATGGTGCTCATCATTACGTCAGGAATGCTTTCTGCATCATTGGGGGATTGCCCAGCACCAGAAAGGAGGAAAATAAACCGTAATAACATGTGACCAGCCAGAAGATATTTCCAGAGAAAATTCACACTCTCTTTTATGTTAGTTTTGTCTTTAACTCTTTCTTGCCTAGTTTGCTGGGATATCCTGAATTCAAATACTCACCTGCCCAGGGAATCCAGTGTTGTCCTGTTGATGTCCATGGTTCTGTGGCACCATACAGGTGATACTCGAAAAATTTAAATATCGTGCAAAAGTTAATTTTTTTCACTAATGCTACTGTAGCGGGTATGTACTTTTAAAACTGGTGAAGACACCAGCGATGCATAGTTTTCTGCGGCCCAGCAGGTGGCGCTGTCACTTTGGGCCAGGGTTGAACCATCGCTGCAATGCCGTACCCTTTGTGACCTCTCGCAGCGGTTGTACGGCGGGGCGGGAAACCCGCTGTGCTTGCTGGGAGAAGGTATAAAGGGGGCGGACATCACGAGGTTCGAGTCCCAGGCACCTTCAGCCTGAGGGCTGCTGTTCGCAGTCGGTGTCCAGGCGGCCTATGCCTGGACACCTGGAGTTCGTGTTCCATCCCAGACACCTTCAGTCTGGGGTGAGGTACTCAGCCGGAGGCCTGGGGCCCAGTACCTTCCGCTGGGTCCCGCAAGGGAGGGATTGTCCTAGGGGGCCCCGGGAGTGGGGCACCCGAATCCAGAGGCGTAAGAGACCTGGTGCAGCAGATTGCCAGTGCCGGGTGAACCTCTGGAGACCGCCCGGAGGGATATCTTTTCCGAACAGGGGCCAAGTGCAAGAGAGGAAGGTGGTTCATGTTCAATGACCGGTGGCAGCGGTCCAACTATTCAACTCAGGTCAGTGGCAGAGACCTGCTATTAGGCCTGTGGCAGGGGCCTCAACGGTTCATCCGGTCGGTGGCAGCGACCAAAACTCACGGTCGGTGGCAGAGACTGTGCGCCAGGCCTATTCGCTAGCAAAGGAATAGGAGAGTTCAGTTGTGCCTGGGCCTACTCGTACCCACACCCCTGTCTGTCTCTTACTGAAAGTTTAACTGATTGTGTTCACCCTGAAAGTAGAGAAATAAAGGAGTGTTGGACTTTCGATTGGTGTGGGGCTCTATGTTATTGGCAGACACATCTCCACGGAACAGCAGGAGGCTTTGTATGCAGTGAACAGACCCGGAGGTAATTCAAGCAACTCTGCTCAACCCTCATACACATACGAGGGGAGAGCTTGGCGTAGTGTTCCTGCACTCTCCTCTCCCAGGTACCCCTAGACACAAGCCAATCAAACGAGAAAACCCGAGAGGGAGAGTGAGGCTCGGCTACACTACTTAAAGTGGTTGTAAACCCACTTTTTTTTTTGGCCCACCTGCAAGAGAAAGGCATAATGAGCTATTATGACTAGCATAATAGCTCATTATGTTCCACTTACCTTAGATCGGGGCCCCCGAAGCCGTCCTCGTCCCTCTGTCCAGCCGCAGACATCACTGCGGCGATAGCCGGAATGTTACTTCCGGGTATCGCCGCACCAGCCAATCACAGCGCCGCTCCGGCGCTGTGATTGGCCGGAGCGGCGGAGACGTCACTCTGCGCATGCGCGCGGGAGGTGTCCCACTCGGCTACGCCCAGCGATTGCTGGGAAGTAGCCGAGTATGTGAATGGGATTAACCCCATAAATGCGCCGTTGTCTACGGTGCGCATGCGCCGTAGATAGCGGCGCTTGACATTTTAGTAAATATCTCCTAAACCGTATAGGTTTAGGAGATATTTCTTGCACCTACAGGTAAGCCTTAATCTAGGCTTACCTGTAGGTGCAAGTTGAAAAAGTGGGTTTACAACCACTTTAAACGGTGAAACTAATATACAGGCTGGACTGGGACAAAAATTTGGCCCTGGACTTCATCTAGACCGGCCCACTTTATTTTATTTTATTTAACCGAGCTATCGGCGGTGTTTGATCGCACGTTTCTCAGTGGAGAGGCGGGGGGACAGATGCAGCATCCATCTAGGTAAGTATAAAACAGCAAAAAACAAACAAAAAAAAACATACTTCTCTTTTATTGAATTAAAAACTTGGCTGATGGTTGGTGTCAGATTATATTACACAGAAACTAGCCTTTTACGCCAAGATGCAGGAAGCTCTAGAGAGTGGCAGCAACAGCAATGGTAGCAGTGGCAGCTTCTTCTCCAGCCATACCCCAGCTAATATTAAAAAGAGGACTGCAGCCCAGAGAAGGAGAGTCCTCCAGAAGTGTCCTGTTTACCTATTTCCAGGGAGATATCAGCTCAGTGGTGGATGAGCACTTCAGCAGAGCTCTCAGCCATTCCAGCAGTTATTCCCCAAGCAGTGCTGCTGCCAGTACTGCCACTGGTCACTGATGAATGAATGTACTGCCACTGGTCACTGATGAATGAATGTACTGCCACTGGTCACTGATGAATGAATGTACTGCCACTGGTCACTGATGAATGAATGTACTGCCACTGATGCATTATTGGCTGACCAGTGGTCAGCCATTAATGCATCAGTGACCAGTGGCAGTACATTGATTCATCATCAGTGACCATGACCAGCAGTGGCAGTACATTAATTCATTCATCAGTGACCGTGACCAGCAGTGGCAGTACATTAATTCATTCATCAGTAACCATGACCAGCAGTGACAGTACATTAATTCATTCATCAGTGACCGTGACCAGCAGTGGCAGTACATTCACTCATCAGTGACCGTGACCAGTAGTGGCAGTAGATTAATACATCAGTGGCAGTAAATTCATTCATCAGTGACCGTGATCAGTAAATTCATTCATCAGTGACCATGACTAGCAGTGGCAGTACATTCATTCATCATTGACCATGACCGGCAGTGGCAGTACATTCATTCATCAGTAACCATGACCAGCAGTGTCAGCACATTCATTCATAAGTGACCGTGACTAGTAAATTCATTCATCTGTGACCAGTAAATTCATTCATCAGTGACCATGACCAGTAAATTCATTCATCAGTGACCGTGACCAGTAAATTAATTCATCAGTGACCTGTAAATTCATTAATCAGTGACCGTGACCTGTAAATTCATTAATCAGTGACCGTGACCAGTAAATTCATTCATCAGTGACCGTGACCAATAAATTCATTCATCAGTGACCGTGACCAGTAAATTTATTCATCAGTGATCGTGACCTGTAAATTCATTCATCAGTGACCGTGACCTGTAAATTCATTCACCTGTGACCGTGACCAGTGCAGGACATTACATTACATCGGTCACTATGACCAGTGTGTGGCAGTACATTTATCCCCCTCCCCCGCCATGCTGCATATTAAAAAAATCAGACAGACAGTCACAGTTCATAATCTTCATACTGTAGTCAGATGGTTGCATTCCGTATGGCATCAGCCTAATTTAGCTTAGAGGTTTCTTACTTGTGAATGCAATACTAGGTAGTTACACACTGACTGTTGTGTTCTTCTGTCTGAATTTGTTGGCAATGGTGGTTCCTCCTCTGCGGCGCTGGCTCCTCTTGGTTGCACAGCAGCTCTCCTCGGCTCCTCCCATGATAATCCCCTCCGGCCGTGAGTGACGTCACGCCGCTGAAACGGGGCTGTAGACATAGGAGGAGGGAAGTGTCGTGCCGGAGCGATGATGGCTATTGGCTGGCGCCGCCGCCGGGTGCAGGAGCATTCATGTAAGTGACACATCCACACAGACAGACTCAGAGAGACTGTGAGTGACACTGACAGTAACAGCCGGCCCACTGAGCCGATCGGCCCACCGGGAAACTCCCGGTAGTCCCGATGGCCAGTCCATCCCTGCTAATATATGAGATAGACTCATTACATGCAAAGCCAGATAGTTCAAGCCATGATTTGTCATAATTGTGATGATTATGGCTTACAGCTCATGAAAACCCCAAATCCACAATCTCAGAAAATTAGAATATTACATACAATCAATAAAACAAGGATTGTACATAGAACAATATCAGGCCTCTGAAAAGTATAAGCATGCATATGTACTCACTACTCAGTACTTGGTTTGGGCCCCTCAATGCGGCGTGGCATGGAAGCTATCAGCCTGTGGCACTGCTGAGGTGTTATGGAAGACCAGGATGCTTCAATAGCAGCCTTCAGCTCTTCTGCATTGTTCGGTCTCATGTCTCATCTTTCTCTTGGCAATGCCCCATAGATTCTCTATGGGGTTCAGGTCAGGCGAGGAGGGAGGGGCTGCTGGTGATGAGGGTGGAGGGCAGAAACAGCTGCTAGCTCCAGGAAGCCCGTGAAACTCCCTGAACGCAACCATGCGTAACAGAAGGTGAATGGTTCCCTGGATCTCCCTGGACCTCTCCCAGGACCTCTCCCAGGAATTGCACCGAGGATTGCACCTAGCCGCGGACCTCGGACCCACGTTGACCGCTGACCGCTGAATCTCTCCTGGATCTCCCCCGGGTCATTCTCCCTGGAACAGCGAGCTTCACGGCTAACGGTTATAGGAACGTAAGATTTTTTCTCCCGATAGCCTCAGGCTCCAGGCTCCTGACGCTCCTGGCACCCGACATATGGTAACACATGATATAATGAATAATGGATACATGGATACAATAATGAATACATTGATATGGATACAATGATACAATGATATAGTGATAGGACAATATAAAGTGATTTAAACAAATGGTACTGTGGTATTGAGCTCTTAGCTAGATCAAACTTCATTTGTGAAGGGTATCAATAAAATCAATAGCACCAACTGTATTAAAGTTAATGGTTATGTGCGGTAATATGTGGTAACAGTGCTGCTGACTGCTAATTGTAATGTGAATGGTACTGCTAATTGCACTGCTAATTGCACTAAACCGCACCAAAAATCTAAGGTTGCTATTATTGCTATTATTCTGCTATTTAAATTTTAAACTGGGAAACTGGGAAACGGTCCTAGGAGGATATTTGTTTGCTTTTTCCTTTTTTCTGGTGTACTATATATTTTAGTATCGCATGACGGTGTTCCAAGACGGGAATAAACTGGTCTAATTGGTTTAACAGCAACTGTGGTGACTACAACGGTGACTACAACGGCGCCCGTCAGCCTATAATCGCCTATTGTGTTTCCGGTCATTAAGAGACAGTCCGCCCACAAACCCGTATAGCCCGCAAGCCTGCAAACCCGTAAACCCGCAAACTTGCAAGCCCACAAGCCGTGACCATCCATCCACCATCCACCCGCTCACCTGGGTCCGTCGCTCCGTCGCTCCATCGCTACATCTGACTGTTCCATCTGACTGCCCGACTGCCCAAATCTCCTGCACGCCGGAGGTTCGGAGGTGGAAGGTAGTGTGCGGTTGTTGGGGGTGGCGGGGAAGTGTGGTGCGAAGCTGGAGGGGGTATGTGATCGAACAGAGCGGAGTTAAGTCACGTCAGAAAGCAGCAGGCAGGCAGTGGCCAACGCTCCCCTCCACCGCCCCCCCCTTCAATCTTTCACCCGCAGAAGCGTGGTTTTTGTTTTGTATTATTCCCGTCTTTCACCTGAGGAGTAAGGATCAACAGAGCGGTGGGCAGTGGTGAAGTGGTCAGGAGGAGAAAGTCTGAGGACCGAGAGCAGCAGAGGAACAGGTAAATAGGGCTAGTGGAAGTACGGAAGCTGGAAGTACATAGGAATTAACTGCAATCTAAGACCTATGGAAAACACGATATACAAGAAGTAAAAAAAAAAAAAACTGGAAAAAAAAAATAAAAAATAAAATTGGCAAACTGGGAAAAATAAACACTAAGGAGAAGAGGGAGAAATAATAAGAAATAATCAGAAATTGGAAGAATCTAATGCAAATAACAAACAGACCTGGTAGTACCGGTATAATGGTACAATAATAGCGGTAATAGCAGAATTAATGTCAGCAAGGTCAAAAAGGAACTTACAGTTTTGGATCAATGCGACAGTAGGGAAATTTATAGATAAATAGTAGAAAACAAGAGAAGTGGAAAAAAAAAGGAAAATATATAAGAGCCTTCTTTTCTTGTTCGGAAACCCGGTTAACTTGCAGTTGCTGAACACCAGTTAAAAAGAACTACAGTTACAGACTGTCATAGAAATTGGCAGAAAAATATATAGAGTAAAACGTAACCAAAACTGAATAAAGAACTGCGACGAGAGGATCAGTAAAAACACAGAGGAAAGCACAACTATAACAATCATCTCCCTCAGAAATAACACTTATAGGATTCTAAATACAAGAGCATTAAACAAATGGGTAGTTAAATTGATCTTATACAGAGCCTAGAGAAGGAGCGATACCGGCCTACATCTATTAGACAAAGAGACTGGGAGGGAAGAAAAAAATAAAATAAAAATAAAATAAAAATAAAAAAAATGATGAGGGGAAGGCAGTTAAGGGGTGCAACAGCAAAAAATCCTAAATTGAGTGAAAGTCCGAGTTCTATTAAAAAATACATGACACAAGAAAAATCTAAAAACAGCCCAGAGAAATCAACCCCGTTAAACAAGAGGATGTCAGAGGGCTCACAGAAAAGAGCCACGAGAAGACACTCAGAATACACGGAGACTGAAAACCCTGTTGCAGTTGAAGAAGAAGAAGAAATCATGGAAGATAGACAAATGGACAAACTACCCACAAAGGGGGAAATAGAGGAGATGTTTACTAGAATGGAAACAGTCATGTACAGAATGGAGAAATCGATTAAAGGGGAAATATCGATAATACAGGAGGACATGAATCATCTTCTGAGGCGAGTGGAGGAAACGGAAGAAAAAATTGACACGCAAGCAGCGGAAGTCATGGAATTAAAAGGGCAACTGGAAGAGGTACAGAAAGAGCAATGGCATTTGAAATACAGACTTGAAGATCAAGAAAATCGAAACAGGAGAAAAAACTTGAGGATACGTGGGTTACCAGATCAACAAGTAGAAGATCTACAAGGAAAAATGGACAAAATCTTCGGCCAAATGCTAAGTAAAAACGCTACAGAGAAAATAAAATTTGAAAGAATCCATAGGATAAGGAAACCAACGTTTCTAAAGGAAGAAATTCCAAGAGATATAATTGCACGATTTCATAATTTTCAGGATAAAGAACAGATACAACAAAGTTTAAAAGCCAAAGTTCCTGCCAAGTACGAGGACACAACGTTGCAGATTTTCCCAGATCTAGCAGGAGAGACACTGAACAGAAGAAGAACTCTAAAACCACTCTTAGAACAACTTAAGAGCCAGGAGATTCAATACTCTTGGGGATTCCCCGCTTGTTTAGTAGGCAGAAAGGACGGACGCTCAGCTACTCTAAGATTTCCCGATGACACCCCTAATTTTTGTAAAAGATTGGATATTCCGGAAATTGACATTCCAGGATGGTGGGAAAGAGAGCATAGACAAAAGACTTCTGAAAATCAATTTCGGCTCTCAAAAGCAAGGAAAAAATAATTTCTAGTAAAAGGAGGAAAGGAGGAAGAAGGAGGGGGAAAAAAAAAAAAAAAGTTAAAGGGAGAAGAACTGAGGGGAGATTGAGAAGAGAGAGAGGGGAGAGGGGAGGAATGGAGGGGGGGTTCGGGGAGGTTCGGGGAGAAGACAATAAATGAAAAAGAACTGTCAGTAGGGGAGCAGAACGGGCTAAGGAGCTTTTCCCATGGCAGGGAGTAGCTGGCCTGGATCCCGTTCCCATTTCCAGGGCTCAACCTCAAGGGGAAGACATCCATAGGAGTAGAAGGAGTAGGAGGGCTATGGATGACGGGGCCTCAATGAGGCTCACACCCCAAACAGGGAGGGAGGTGGGATGGGGGGGAGGGAGGGGGGTGGCTGGGGGGAAGGGGGGGGTGGGAAGGTGGGGGAGGAAGGGTAGTGAGGGGAGGGAGGGAGGGGGGTGACCTCATGCTAAAAACCCTGAGAGAATTAGATTATGTTTGTTTAGCCCACCCTAAGAACACCAAATGCCTAAAATAAGTATAATTTCATATAACGTAAGAGGATTGAATGCGCCCACTAAGAGGGCAAACATAATTAGAGAATTAATCACACTGAAGGCGGATGTAGTTTTTTTTACAGGAGACACATTTTTGCGTCAGTTCTAACCGTCAAATTGTCTCTAAAGAATTCCCCCTGTGGTATTATGGAGACTCACCTATTAGCAGGGCTAAAGGCGTGGCTATAGGGTTTGCCAGAGGGACCAGGTTCACGTTAGAAATGAAGAAGGAGGATCCAGAGGGGAGATTTCTTTTCTTAAAAGGGGAATTAAATGGAACCAAGGTCTCACTGGCAAACGTATATGGACCAAATAAAAAATCAACCCAATTCCTAATGAAAATTATATCTGAATTTATGGAATTCAGGAAGGGGGGGGCCATAATAGCTGGAGATTTTAATATATGCCTCGAACCAATAATCGATAGTACGTCCCATGCTAGGGGGACAGGAAATAATCAGAAGAACAAATTTAAAAAAAAATGCACCAACACCAATTAATAGATGTGTGGAGGACACAACATCCAAAGCAACGGGAATTCACATTCCGCTCCCCCGTGCATGGGACGTACTCGAGAATAGATTACTTCTTAGTAGATCACAGGCTATTAGAGACAGTTGAAACGGAGATAGTTATAGCAACATTCTCTGATCATGCACCAATCACACTCCGATGGAATTCTGGAGAAGCACAAAAAAGTAATAATATATGGAAGCTGAATGAAGAACTATTAATGGATAAAAATATAAACCAGAGAATAAAAGTAGAACTGGAACAATTTTTTAAGGAGAATAGCACTGAGGGTATGTCAGAGGCCATAGTTTGGGAAACCCACAAAGTATATATTAGAGGGATCCTGATAAAGGAGGGTGCGGTTAAAAAGAGAAGGAGTTTTGAAAAAAAAACACTACTGACTAAAGAGCTCTCCGAACTAGAACAGCAACATCAAAAAACCAAGGGGAAAGGGACATTATTACGTCTCAATTCTAAAAGAGAGGAATTAAGAGAGATTTATGAACAAGAAAATCGGACACTTTATAATCAAATTAAGAAAGAGAGATATATGTGGGGTAATAAACCAGGGAAGTATTTGGCGAAAATTTTAAAAAAGAAAAAAAATACTAACTTTATAGAAAAAATCCAAAATAAAACAGGGGAAATTAGATACACCACCTCGGAAATATCTAACTCTTTTCAAGAATATCTCAGTCAATTATATGCACTTAATACCCAGGTAACAAAAGTAGAGAGTAAAAGAAGATTAGAAAAAAAGAAAACTTACATAGAGGAGATTGCTCCAGAAAAAATCCCTACGGATAAATTAGATTTTTTAGAAGCACCCATAAAAGAAGAGGAGATCAGAAAAAATATCCTAGAATTACCAAATGGGAAAAGCCCAGGACCTGATGGTCTGACGACACTTTATTATAAAAAATATTTAGATTTTCTAACCCCGAAATTGTGCTCTTATTTTAATGGGATAGGTGTAAAGTGGGACATGAGGAAGGAGGCACTAGAAGCTATAATAACTATAATCCCCAAGGAGGGCAAAGATTCTACACTATGCTCTAGCTACAGGCCAATCTCACTCCTAAATATAGACACTAAGATTTTTTCAAAGATTTTAGCAAATAGGCTGAAAACTATTATGATAGATGTCATACACTCAGATCAAGTGGGTTTTATCCCAGGTAGGGAGTGTAAAGATAACGGAATTAGATCGCTCCTAGCTATTAAAGAATTGAAAGAGAGTGGGGCCCCAGGACTACTCCTGTCAATTGACGCCGAGAAGGCTTTTGACAGGTTACACTGGGGCTTCATGTACTCCACACTGGAGGCAATTGGTCTGGGTCCCAGAATGAGAACGTGGATCCAATCCTTGTACAAATATCCAACGGCAAGAGTTAAAGTTAACGGGGTGCTAGACATCACTAAAACAGAAATAGCAGATGATCCGTGGGGTTGTTTACTGCACGGAATTCAGATGACGAATAAATTATACCGTAAAAGTTTGATCCCACATTTATTGGATGCAGCTAAGAGCCAAATTCCTAAATACTGGCAAGAACAGAACAGTCCTAACCTGAAGGGTTGGTGTAACAGAGTAGAGGAAATTTTTAATTTAGAATATTTAAGATTCGGTGACTTGAATTCAATGGAAGTATTCGAAGAAAAGTGGAAGGGGTGGGTGGAATTTAAAAACACTCTGGCATATGCAGAAATAATGGGCGAACAAATTTAATGTAACCTAAGAAGGTGAAGTAAGAAGTAGATAGGGTAATTAAGAGAGGTCAGGGGATTGGGGGGCGGGGGGGGAGGGGATAATGGGGGGAGGGGGGAGGAGGATCACAGGAAGGGAATGGTATTGATTCTGATGTTGAAATGGATTGTAATTAAGATAAATACTTATTCCTTTCGGAATTTTTTTTTTTGGAGAACCACATATGATGCGAATCCAAAGTAGAGACGATATTAAGGATTAATACCATGAGAAAGTCTCTCGCTGTGATAAAGTCTGAGTGGAAAAAAAAAGAAAAGAAAAAAAAAAAAAAAAAGGTCAGGCGAGTTTGCTGGCCAATCAAGCACAGTAATCCCACGTTCATTGAACCAGGTTTTGGTGCTTTTGGCAGTGTGGGCAAGTGCCAAGTCCTGCTGGAAAATGAAGTCAGCATCCCCATAGAGCTTGTCTGCGGAAGGAAGCATGAAGTGCTCCAAAATCTCCTGGTAGACGGTAGAGGTGCGCATCTTCACTGGCCTCACGATTCGATTCGATTACGATTATCAGGTCAACGATTCGATTCGATTTGATTCTGCGATGCATCACGATGCATCACGATTACAGCGCAAGTGCGCATGGTTTTCATCAAAAAAATTCAAGCAGTCAGGAGATCTCCATTTTGTTTATTATATCTGTTCTTTTTAAAAAAAGACAACACTCCCTGCATGTAGCAAAGTCTAAACAAAGCAGACAACAACTTGTACATAGTACAGGAGATGGTCGGTGACTGCGGACATGCTACAGGAGATGGTCGGTGACTGCGGACATGCTACAGGAGATGGTCAGTGACTGCGGACATGCTACAGGAGATGGTCAGAGAGACTGCGGACATGCTACAGGAGATGGTCAGAGAGACTGCGGACATGCTACAAGAGATGGTCAGAGAGACTGCGGACATGCTACAGGAGATGGTCAGAGAGACTGCGGACATGCTACAGGAGATGGTCAGAGAGACTGCGGACATGCTACAAGAGATGGTCAGAGAGACTGCAGACATGCTACAGGAGATGGTCAGAGAGACTGCAGACATGCTACAGGAGATGGTCAGAGAGACTGCGGACATGCTACAGGAGATGGTCAGAGAGACTGCGGACATGCTACAGGAGATGGTCAGTGACTGCGGACATGCTACAGGAGATAGTCGGTGACTGCGGACATGCTACAGGAGATTGTTGGTGACTGCGGACATGCTACAGGAGATGGTCGGTGACTGCGAACATGCTACAGGAGATGGTTGGTGACTGCGGACATGCTACAGGAGATAGTCGGTGACTGCGGACATGCTACAGGAGATGGTTGGTGACTGCGGACATGCTACAGGAGATAGTCGGTGACTGCGGACATGCTACAGGAGATGGTTGGTGACTGCGGACATGCTACAGAAGATCAGTAGGTAAGTATAATATCCGTTTAAAAAAAAATAATAAAAAAAAAAAAAAAATAATAATAATACTGGCACTTTAATGAACTTTTTTCACACTTCTTTACCCTATTCTAATCCCTAACCTAATTCCTAATTCCAAACTAACCTTTTCTGCAGTAGTGAGAAGAACTTTCCTGTTGTGCCGAGAATGGTTCCCCCCGCCGGATTCTGTTCCCCTGGCTCTCGGGTCCTATCGGAACTCCGCCCCCCCACTCCCAGCCCTGTACATTGCCGCTCCCTCCTCCTACGAATGCTAATGCTCCTAATACCGCCCCGCCCCGCCTCTCCAGCCCTCTGCTCATTAGCATTCGTTAAACAGTAGGAGCATTAGCATTCGTAGGAGGAGGGAGCGGCAATGTACAGGGCTGAGAGTGGGGGGGCGGAGTTCCGATAGGACCCGAGAGCCAGGGGAACAGAATCCGGCGGGGGGAACAGTGAGTGTATATGGCGCGCTCATGTGACTGCCCTTTCTCCCCTCTGCTTTCACGTCTCTCCTGGCGTACGTGAGACGTGAAAGCAGAGAGGCGGGCCGGGCAGTCACATGAGCGCGTCATAGGAAAAAAATAACAAATGAGGAAACGGCTCTTCCGGGAATGAAGGGGCGGGGCTAGACATCGGGGATAATCGATTAATAGGTTTCCCCGCATCGGTGCCGCATTGGGGACGCCCGAATCGCGATGCACCGATGCAACGATTAAATTCCGCACCCCTAGTAAACGGCTGCGTTGACCCTGGACTTAATGAAGCACAGTGGACCAACACCAGCAGATGACATGGCTCCCCAAATCAACACAGACTGTGGAAACTTCACACTGGACTTCAAGCATCTTGCAGTGTGTGCCTCTCCATTCTTCCTCCATACTCTATTTGACATATACGACATTTGAAGCCCATGTCCAGGATCCGTCTGTGTGTGGTGGCTCTTGATGCACTGACTCCAGCCTCAGTCCACTCCTTGTGAAAGTCCCCAACACTTTTGAATGGCCTTTTCCTGACAATCCTCTCCAGGCTGCGGTCATCCCTGCTGCTTGTGCACCTTTTTCTTCCACACTTTTCCCTTCCACATAACTTTCTATTAATGTGCTTTAATACAGCACTTTGGGAACATCCAACTTCTTTTGCAATTACCTTTTGAGGCTTTCCCTCCTTATGGAGGGTGTCAATGATGGTTTTCTGCACAACTGTCAGGTCAGCAGTCTTTCCCATAATTGTGATTCCTACTGAACCATGGAAAAGGTAACTGTTAGCGCAAACACAAAGTGCATAGGTAAATGGGGATATGGCAATGAGTCTGTTTAACCACTTAAGCCCCGGACCATTTGGTAGCTAAAGGACCAGAGGTGAATTCAGAATTTTGCACTGCGCTGCTTTAACTGTAAATTGTGCGGACATGCAATGTTGTACCCAAACAAAATTTGCGTCCTTTTCTTCCCACAAATAGAGCTTTCTTTTAATGGTATTTGATTGCCTCTGCGATTTTTATTTTTTGCGATATAAACGGAAAAAGACTGAAAATTTTGAAAAAAAATGATATTTTCTACTTTTTGTTATAAGAAAAATCGAATAAACTCAATTGTAGTCATACATTTAGGCCAAAATGTATTCAGCCACATGTCTTTAGTAAAAAAAATGTCAATAAGCGTATATTTATTGGTTTGCGCAAAAGTTATAGCGTTTACAAACTAGGGTACATTTTCTGGAATTTACACAGCTTTAAATTCATGACTGCCTATCTCATTTCTTGAGGTGTTAAAATGACAGGGCAGTACAAAACCCCCCCAAATGACCCCATTTTAGAAAGTAGACACCCCAAGGAAATTGCTGAGAGGCATGTTGAGCCCATTGAATATTTTTTTTTGTCCCAAGTGATTGAACAATGACAAAAAAAAAAAAAATACAAAAAGTTGTCACTAAATGATATATTGCTCACACATGCCATGGTTATATGTGGAATTGCACCCCAAAATACATTCTGCTGCTTCTCCTGAGTACGGGGATACCACATGTGTGGGACTTTTTAGGAGCCTAGCCACGTACGGGACCCCGGAAACCAAGCACCGCCTTCAGGATTTCTAAGGGCGCAAATTTTTGATTTCACTCCTCACTACCTATCACAGTTTTGAAGGCCATAAAATGCCAAAATAGCACAAACCCCCCCAAATGACCCCATTTTAGAAAGTAGACACCCCAAGGAAATTGCTGAGAGGCCTGTTGAGCCCATTAAATATTTTTTTTTTGTCCCAAGTGATTGAATAATGACAAAAAAAAAAAATTACAAAAAGTTGTCACTAAATGATATATTGCTCACACATGCCATGGTTATATGTGGAATTGCACCCCAAAATACATTCTGCTGCTTCTCCTGAGTACGGGGATACCACATGTGTGGGACTTTTTAGGAGCCTAGCCACGTACGGGACCCCGGAAACCAAGCACCGCCTCCAGGATTTCTAAGGGCGCAAATTTTTGATTTCACTCCTCACTACCTATCACAGTTTTGAAGGCCATAAAATGCCAAAATAGCACAAAACCCCCCCAAATGACCCCATTTTGGAAAGTAGACACCCCAAGCTGTTTGTTGAGAGGCATGGTGAGTATTTTACAGCTCTCATTTGTTTTTGAAAATGAAGAAAGAACATTTTTTTTTTCTTTTTTTTTTCAATTTTCAAAACTTTGTGACAAAAAGCGAGATCTGCAAAATACTCACAATACCTCTCAGCAAATAGCTTGGGGTGTCTACTTTCCAAAATGGGGTCATTTGGGGGGGTTTTGTGCCATCTGGGCATTCCATGGCCTCCGAAACTGTGATAGGCAGTGAGAAGTGAAATCAAAAATTGACACCCTTAGAAAGCCTGAAGGCGGTGATTGGATTTGGGGTCCCGTACGCGGCTAGGCTCCCAAAAAGTCTCACACATGTGGTATCCCCGTACTCAGGAGAAGCAACAGAATGTATTTTGGGGTGTAATTCCACATATGCTCATGGCATGTTTGAGCAATATATCATTTAGTGACAACTTTGTGCAAAAAAAAAAAAAAAAAAATTATTTTTTCCGCATCTTGTGTCAACATATAAAATATTCCATGGACTCGACATGCCTCTCAGTATATAGCTTGGGGTGTCTACTTTCCAAAATGGGGTCATTTGGGAGGGTTTTGAACTGTTCTGGCATTTTATACACAACATTAAGAAGCTTACATCCACTCTTCTAACCACTTGAAGACAGCCCTTTTTGACACTTTTTGTTTACATGAAAACATATTTTTTTTTGCAAGAAAATTATGTTGAACCCCCAAACATTATATATATTTTTAAAGCAAAGGCCCTACAGAATAAAATGGTGGGTGTTGCATTTTTTTTTCTACACAGTATTTGCGCAGCGATTTTTCAAACGCATTTTTTGGGGAAAAAATACACTTTTTTAAATTTTAATGCACTAAAACACACTATATTGCCCAAATGTTTGATGAAATAAAAAAGATGATCTTAGGCCAAGTACATAGATACCAAACACGACATGCTTTAAAATTTCGCACAAACGCGCATTGGCGACAAACTACATACATTTTTAAAAGCCTTTAAAAGCATTTACAGGTTACCCCGTTAGATTTACAGAGGAGGTCTACTGCTAAAATTACTGCCCTCGATCTGACCTTCGCGGTGATACCTCACATGCATGGTGCAATTGCTGTTTACATATGACGCCAGACCGACGCTTGCGTTCGCCATTGGGCAAGAGCAGGGCAGGACAGGGGTGCTTTTTTTTTTTTTTTTTTTATTATTAATTTTGCTTTTTTATTTTATTTTTAAACTGTTGCTTCCATATTTATTTATTTTTATCACTTTTATTGTTATCTCAGGGAATGTAAATATCACCTATGATAGCAATAGGTAATGACAGGTACTCTTTTTTGAAAAAACTGGGGTCTTTTGGACCCTAGATCTTTCCTCTGCCCTCAAAGCATCTGACCACACCAAGATCGGTGTGATAAAATGCTTTCCCAATTTCCCAATGGCGCTTTTTATATCCGGGGGGGGGGGGGGACATTCCCTCCCACTGCTTGTAAAAGCAGTCCAGAGGCTAATTAGCCACTAGGATTGCTTTTACATGAAAGCCGGCCGCTGGCTGAAAAGAATGATACCAAGATGATACCTAAACCCGCAGGCATCATTCTGGTATAAACATTCAAAGTCCAGCAACATACCAGTACGTTGCTGGTCCTTGTTGGACATGTATTGTAATCTTTTTTTTCATGCAGCCTGTTGGCTGAACGAAAAAAAAAAGATTGATGGGTGGGTATGCCCACCATTAGAATACCGCCCTTCATCCACCCACTTCTAATGATAGGCATACATGCACCATTTATATATGCCGAAGCATGGGGGCATCTTCTCGCAAAAGTTATGCCGCGTACACATGGTCAGACTTTTCCACGGGCAAGCCTCCGTCGGAATTTCGACCGTATGTACGCGGCATTAGGAGCAAAATCGCTCCTCTGCTCCTGCTGCCCCAATGCTTCGACATATATGCTTTTTTTTTTAACTGTGGTGGTGAAATCACCTCCTACAGCACTGGAGTCGCAGGGATCAGGCCTGTCTCTGCGAACGCTGCAGTTATGTGTGTTGTGTTTTGTAAGTGACAGTGATCGATCGATACTGCACTTGGGTGGCCTGGGCTGGACGGAGGGGCAAAACGCAGGTGCTAGCAGGTATCTGGGCTGATCCCGCTAACACTGCGTTTTTGGGAACCCTAAACTGCTGGGGACGCTAGTATAGATCTGATCAGATCAGATATTGAGCTGATCAGATTCTATACCACTAAGGGGGGTGTATGCTTCACGCGTGGGTGTTAGTGCTACTGGCACTAACCTGACGCTGCCTGGGGTGTGACGCAGACCCTCTCTGACGCTAAAACCTAATTGATATCACCCGCCGGGCGATCAGGGGGTTAAACCTTTATTGGGTTATATACGGCGGGTGCCCTGACACTATAAAAAGCAAACTAACTAACCAGCGTCACCCGTAACACTTATATGATGATCACTGGTGAAAGGGTTAACTAGGGGCAATTAGGGGGTTAAAACCTTTATTAGGTAATATATGGGGGTACCTGACGCTATATAAAAACCTGACGGCGAACCTAAAAAAAAATGACTGGCTACCTATCGGCATCACCGACACTAAGACAACGATCATAAAAACGATCGCTTAGCGACAGTGGTGATAGGGGGTGAAAGGGTTACCTGGGGGGCGATCAGGGGGTTAAACCTTTATTAGATAATATATGGGGGTACCTGGCGCTATAAAAACCTGCGGCGAACCTAAAAAAAATTACTGGCTACCGATCAGCATCACCGACGCTAAGACATCGATCAGAAAAATGATCGCATAGCGACGGCGGTGCTAGGGGGTGAAAGGGTTACCTGGGGGGTGATCAAGGGGGTTCAACCTTTATTAGGTAATATATGGGGGTACCCGACGCTATAAAAACCTGCGGCGAACCTAAAAAAAATTACTGGCTACCGATCAGCATCGCCGACGCTAAGACATTGATCAGAAAAATTATCGCTTAGTGACAGTGGTGATAGGGGGTGAAAGGGTTACCTGGGGGGAGATCAAGGGGGTTAAACCTTTATTAGGTAATATATGGGGGTACCCGACGCTATAAAAACCTGCGGCGAACCTAAAAAAAATTACTGGCTACCGATCAGCATCACCGACGCTAAGACATCGATCAGAAAAATGATCGCATAGCGACGGCGGTGCTAGGGGGTGAAAGGGTTACCTGGGGGGTGATCAAGGGGGTTAAACCTTTATTAGGTAATATATGGGGGTACCCGACGCTATAAAAACCTGCGGCGAACCTAAAAAAAATTACTGGCTACCGATCAGCATCGCCGACGCTAAGACATCGATCAGAAAAATTATCGCTTAGTGACAGTGGTGATAGGGGGTGAAAGGGTTACCTGGGGGGCGATCAAGGGGGTTAAACCTTTATTAGGTAATATATGGAGGTACCCGACGCTATAAAAACCTGCGGCGAACTTAAAAAAAATTACTGGCTACCGATCAGCATCACCGACGCTAAGACATCGATCAGAAAAATGATTGCTTAGCGACGGCGGTGCTAGGGGGTGAAAGGGTTATCTGGGGGGTGATCAGGGGGTTAGGGGGCTACATTATTAGGGGGGGTTAGGGGGCTACATTGGACCTAAAACTAAATGTAGTGACACTTTTACAGTCACAAATGTCACTGATTGCAGTGATCACTAAATAAATGGTCACTGCAATCAGTGACACTGTGACTGGGGGCTGGGGGGGGGGCTGGGGGGTGATCTGGGGGTGTCTGGGGGGGCCTGGGGGGGGCGATTTATGTGCCTATGTGTCCTGGTGTCAGTGTGCTGTTTTGTGTACTAACCTGCATCTTCTCCTGTACGGCGCTCGGTATATGTGAGCGCCGCAGGAGAGATGACATCACTTCCTCCTTCCTGGCAGGCAGGGGAAGCTCTCTCATTCGCCGTGAGCGATCGAGAGGGGGTGGCCGGAATCGAACGGCCGTCCCCTCATGCCGGATCGCTCCCGAAGGTAAAACGACCACCCACTGTAAAGAAGGGGGGTCCGATCGGACCCCCCAACTATACAAAGGCAATCACGTATATGTACGTGATTCTGCCTGTCGGTGCCATTCTGCTGACGTATATTTACAGTGGGCGGTCGTTAAGTGGTTAAAATAATAATGGTAACAGGCAGTTTAAGGGTTAAAAGGCAGATAATATGGCTGGTGGATGGCGGCTTCTGTCCTCAGAGAGCTGACTCCGTGGTAGACAAAAAAGGGTAGAGAAAAAGGAAGCGCCACCTAAGTGCAGTATTAAAGGATTATTTTAATGACACAAATATCAATCACACTTACAGGAAAGGAAGCAAAGGAAGGCTCATCTGTAAAGATCCTGTAGTCCTCGTCCCGGATCCATGGGCTGCACAGATGTAGACGCCTGGAGCAGATCCTGTGGCCATCAGGAAGAAGCTGTGGTCCTAAGCCACAGCTTCTTCCTGATGGCCACAGGATCTGCTCCAGGCTGAGCAGCAACAACGACTGCAGTTTACCATCTCTGCATAGAAAAACGGATCCGGATCTGAAGCTTTCCTACAGACCACTGACACACAGTTGAGCCTTTGTATTTCCTGTTTCCTACTCTGCATCTTCTACATCTGTGCAGCCCATGGATCCGGGACGAGGACTACAGGATCTTTACAGATGAGCCTTCCTTTGCTTCCTTTCCTGTAAGTGCGATTGATATTTGTGTCACTAAAATAATCTTTTAATACTGCACTTAGGTGGCGCTTCCTTTTTCTCTACCCTTTTTTATTCCTACTGAACCAGACTGAGAGACCATTTAAAGGCTTAGGAACCCTTTGCAGGTCTTATGGCTTAATTAGCTGATTAGAGTGGGACACTTTGAGCCTAGAATATTGCACCTTTTCACAATATTCTAATTTTCTGAGATTGTGGATTTGGGGTTTTCATGAGCTGTAAGCCATAATCATCACAATTATGACAAATCACGGCTTGAACTATCTTGCTTTGCATGTAATGAGTCTATCTCATATATTAGTTTCACCTTTTAAGTTGCATTAGTGAAATAAATGAACTTTTGTACGATATTCAAATTTTTCGAGTATCACCTGTATACTCTCTTGACTACATTAAGCGCTGGTTGTCTCATTTGGGTTTAGGCAGTTGGCCCCTTGATGGCATGCCGCCAGGTCCGCCTTCCTCCAGACACAGAGTATAAACCCAGGTACACACGGGCCAAATGTCAGAAGACATTGGCCGGTTCTAAAAAAAACTGGCTGACAATCGGCCAGTGTGTAAGTTGGCCTGTCCGACAGAAGCCGGCCGTTTGGCCGGCTTCCATTGTACGAGCATGTTGGAAAACCAGCAGCCGTCTAACTCCCAATCAGCGCTCTCAGCCAATTGTGGAGAGCACCGATCGGAGTGTTCTAGCAGGCGGCCGACCCCCTGTCAGAACACAAGAGCTCAGCGGGGAAGATCGCTGTACTTACTTTGCATATTGAGTACAGCGCCTCCGACCGGATCTAACAGTTTTTTTTCACTCAACCCGCATGGGAAAAAAACTATAGTGTGTACCAGGCTTAAGCCAATGTTTCCTGGGATATCTGATATTGATATCTCAGGAGCCTGCTAGAGAGGGGCTGACATAATTATTGCCTAGGCGAGAATGGGGGAAGGGGACAGATGAACTAACAACATAGAAAAAAAGATGTTACCAAAAAAAGGTTAAGGAGTGGATTACCTAAAATGCAGTCAAAGGTTTGGGACTGAAGGTTCCTGCCATCTGCCATGGACTTGTTTCATCGGAAATTCCGATGGTGTGTGGGCCCCATCGGACTTTTTTCCTTCGGT
This sequence comes from Rana muscosa, assembly GCA_029206835.1. Classification (NCBI taxonomy): domain Eukaryota; kingdom Metazoa; phylum Chordata; class Amphibia; order Anura; family Ranidae; genus Rana; species Rana muscosa. Next base: position 1,029,635,828 of record CM055117.1, read on the forward strand.
GTAAAAAAATAGAACATGTTTCCGATGGAAAAAAAACGATAGGAAATTCTGATCGTCTGTGTGGAACTCAGTCGGAGAAAAATCCACGCATGCTCAGTCTAAATTAGGAGACGGGAGCGCTCGTTCTGGTAAAACTAGCGTTCGTAATGGAGATAACACAATCGTCATTCTGCAAATTATTGCATGGTTAAATGTAGCAAATTATTTTCTTCATTCTAATGCTAGAACAAATTTTATTTTTCGCTGTGGATATTCACGAAGAGTTCTGACAAACTTATTTCTTTGTTTCTTGTGATCTCATGAATCTTCGTATTTTATTTTAAAGCCAGGTCTCCAAAATATTGTAATATTTATTTTAGGAGCAAATCGGCTAACACCAAACTTTTACTAACAGGCGGTAACACGAAATCAGCAAAAGCAGCCCAAAGGGTGGTGCCGTTGGATTTGAACTTCCCCTTTATAGTGACGTCGTACGTGTTGTACGTCACAGCGTTTTGGACGGTCGGAATTTGGTCTGATGGTGTGTATGCAAGACAACTTTGAACGAAATTCCAACGAAAAATTCCATCAGACTTTAGCCCATCAGAATTCCGATCGTGTGCACAGGGCATAACTGCATTCGTTTGTCATTTAAAGTTATTTTATCTACTGATTTAAAACTTTTTTTATGTTTGTTTTCTTAATTTATAATTTTCGTCATTAATTGTGATTTTTTTCTGTTCTTTTTCCTTTTTTAATCTTGATCCGTGCTTGATGAATAGTCCCCGCAGCACACATTTAAGTGTTTCCCATTGCATAGGAATTGAGGTATCATCCCTTTCATGGATTAACAAAAATTCTCTTACTGCTTGTCGAATATCTTTTTCACATTCTTTGTTTTTAATTAAATTATCATTCAGTCTCCACATTCCTGTTGTTTTTTTATATTTGATTATCCAGAGTTCCAAATATATTGGAGCATGATCTGACCAGGACAAATTACCTATTTCTGTTGAAGGAGTCATCATTAGACCTGATTGATTAATAAAAAAATAATCTATTCTATGATACAAATTGATTATATTTGAGTAATATGAATAGTTTTTTTCTGTCTGATGTTGAGCCCTCCATATGTCTATCATTTGGTATTTTTTCAATAGATATTCAAACTCTTTTAGCTGACTATTTTTCCTATGGGAGTGGGTTCCAGTAGTGCCTATTTTTGTGTCCATTATAAAATTAAAGTCTCCACCCATAATTATTGTTCCTTCCGCTTTCTCCATTGCATCCACCAAAGATTTTATTCCACTCTTGATTTGTTCATAGTTTGGTAAGTAAAAATGTATAATTGTAAAAAAAAATCCATATAGCATGACCTTTATAATTAAGGATCTGCCATCTTCACCTTTCCAGTTTTGCAATATTTGGTGGGATATGTCTTTGTGGAACGCAATAGACACTCCTCTTGCTTTAGAATAAGAAAATGTATCATGAATCCAAGTACTATAATTTCTATTATTTATTTTAGGAATGTGATCTGAACGAAAGTGTGTTTCTTGAAACAGAATAATTCCGATCTTTTGTTTATGAAATGAGAAAAAAAAAAAGAAAAAGAAAAGATTATACACTCACTTGCTTTCCACTAGGGATGGGCCCGGTGCTCGATTCGAACCCATGTTCGAATCGAGCATCGGGCGTTCGCTCGCTCGTCGAGCCCAGAACTATTTGGGCCGTTCGCATCACATTCGTGTGATGCGAGCGGCCCCGCAATGCATTGCGGCCGGCGCGGCCGGCGCAGTGCATTGCTGGCTGATGATTGGCCAAGCATGCACTGTGACCCCGCATGCTTGGCCAATCACAGCGCCCGAAACTCGGAGAGCAATAATTGGCTACAGGCAGGACGCCTGTAGCCAATTACAGCTCAGGGGCTTTAGTACACGCCCCACCATTTAAAAGGCCGCCACGCCATCGGCCCCGGTCACATGAGTTCCGGCTTTAGGAGAGATTAGTCTGCTGATTCAGTCTTTGCTTGATACTGAAAGATTTGCTCTTCTTTGCTAAACCATTGGCTATTTCTTTGCTAAACCATTGCTACCTAAGTCATTGATCGTTCATTGCTGCTGATTGCACAGTTAGTGTGTTATTAGCTGCTGCTGGGGATTAGTCTGGTGCGTGCTTACTGTTAGTACAGTATTGCAGTAGTACCAACCGCAGTGCTGTTAGCACAGCATTGCACCCCAACAGCACCCATAGGACTTCTAGTGTGTTAGTGGCAGCAAACAGAGCTCCTATATTTTCTTCTCAGCAGCACCCATAGGACTTCTAGTGTGTTAGTGGCAGCAAACAGAGCTCCTATATTTTCTTCTCAGCAGCACCCATAGGACTTCTAGTGTGTTAGTGGCATCACACAGAGCTCCTATATTTTCTTCTCAGCAGCACCCATAGGACTTCTAGTGTGTTAGTGGCAGCAAACAGAGCTCCTATATTTTCTTCTCAGCAGCACCCATAGGACTTCTAGTGTGTTAGTGGCAGCAAACAGAGCTCCTATATTTTCTTCTCAGCAGCACCCATAGGACTTCTAGTGTGTTAGTGGCATCACACAGAGCTCCTATATTTTCTTCTCAGCAGCACCCATAGGACTTCTAGTGTGTTAGTGGCAGCAAACAGAGCTCCTATATTTTCTTCTCAGCAGCACCCATAGGACTTCTAGTGTGTTAGTGGCAGCAAACAGAGCTCCTATATTTTCTTCTCAGCAGCACCCATAGGACTTCTAGTGTGTTAGTGGCAGCAAACAGAGCTCCTATATTTTCTTCTCAGCAGCACCCATAGGACTTCTAGTGTGTTAGTGGCAGCAAACAGAGCTCCTATATTTTCTTCTCAGCAGCACCCATAGGACTTCTAGTGTGTTAGTGGCAGCAAACAGAGCTCCTATATTTTCTTCTCAGCAGCACCCATAGGACTTCTAGTGTGTTAGTGGCAGCAAACAGAGCTCCTATATTTTCTTCTCAGCAGCACCCATAGGACTTCTAGTGTGTTAGTGGCAGCAAACAGAGCTCCTATATTTTCTTCTCAGCAGCACCCATAGGACTTCTAGTGTGTTAGTGGCAGCAAACAGAGCTCCTATATTTTCTTCTCAGCAGCACCCATAGGACTTCTAGTGTGTTAGTGGCAGCAAACAGAGCTCCTATATTTTCTTCTCAGCAGCACCCATAGGACTTCTAGTGTGTTAGTGGCAGCAAACAGAGCTCCTATATTTTCTTCTCAGCAGCACCCATAGGACTTCTAGTGTGTTAGTGGCAGCAAACAGAGCTCCTATATTTTCTTCTCAGCAGCACCCATAGGAATTCTAGTGTGTTAGTGGCATCACACAGAGCTCCTATATTTTCTTCTCAGCAGCACCCATAGGACTTCTAGTGTGTTAGTGGCAGCAAACAGAGCTCCTATATTTTCTTCTCAGCAGCACCCATAGGACTTCTAGTGTGTTAGTGGCAGCAAACAGAGCTCCTATATTTTCTTCTCAGCAGCACCCATAGGAATTCTAGTGTGTTAGTGGCATCACACAGAGCTCCTATATTTTCTTCTCAGCAGCACCCATAGGACTTCTAGTGTGTTAGTGGCAGCAAACAGAGCTCCTATATTTTCTTCTCAGCAGCACCCATAGGACTTCTAGTGTGTTAGTGGCAGCAAACAGAGCTCCTATATTTTCTTCTCAGCAGCACCCATAGGACTTCTAGTGTGTTAGTGGCAGCAAACAGAGCTCCTATATTTTCTTCTCAGCAGCACCCATAGGACTTCTAGTGTGTTAGTGGCAGCAAACAGAGCTCCTATATTTTCTTCTCAGCAGCACCCATAGGACTTCTAGTGTGTTAGTGGCAGCAAACAGAGCTCCTATATTTTCTTCTCAGCAGCACCCATAGGACTTCTAGTGTGTTAGTGGCAGCAAACAGAGCTCCTATATTTTCTTCTCAGCAGCACCCATAGGACTTCTAGTGTGTTAGTGGCAGCAAACAGAGCTCCTATATTTTCTTCTCAGCAGCACCCATAGGACTTCTAGTGTGTTAGTGGCAGCAAACAGAGCTCCTATATTTTCTTCTCAGCAGCACCCATAGGAATTCTAGTGTGTTAGTGGCATCACACAGAGCTCCTATATTTTCTTCTCAGCAGCACCCATAGGACTTCTAGTGTGTTAGTGGCAGCAAACAGAGCTCCTATATTTTCTTCTCAGCAGCACCCATAGGACTTCTAGTGTGTTAGTGGCAGCAAACAGAGCTCCTATATTTTCTTCTCAGCAGCACCCATAGGACTTCTAGTGTGTTAGTGGCAGCAAACAGAGCTCCTATATTTTCTTCTCAGCAGCACCCATAGGAATTCTAGTGTGTTAGTGGCATCACACAGAGCTCCTATATTTTCTTGTCAGCAGCACACATAGTACCTATAGTGTGTTAGTGTCAGCACCCATAGGACCTACAGTGTGTTGTGAGCACACATAGGAGTTCTATTTTTTATACTATATACACTACCGACTACAATGGCTGGAAGACCGCCAAGGAGAGGCAGAGCGTGCCGAGGCAAGAACACAGGGCAGGCAGGCTCTGTTTCTAGAGACAACAGTGCTGGCCGTGGACGTGGTCGTGCATCGTCATCAGCACGTGGCCATGGGACACGCTTGTCTTTGTTTTCGGCAGCTGGACATGTGGAGCCGCATCATGCCGAAGGCTTGGTAGAATGGATGACCAAGCCCTCCTCATCCTCCTCATCCTCTCTCACCCAGGCTCAGGGTACTGGCAGAGCAGCTGCCAACGCGTACTCAATGGCATCATCAGCCACCCCTTCCCTAGACCCACCATGTCCTCCTGAGGAGTCCCCCGAACTGTTTGAGCACAGTGTTGGGTACATGCTCCAGGAGGATGCCCAACGATTCGAAGGCTCGGATGATGATACCCAGCTTGAGGAAGTCAGTAGTGTGCGCGCAGAGAAAGGGGATGCTGAAGGACAGCAATCTGGCAGTAGTGTTCCACCAGCTGCAGCTTACTGCCAGGTTTGCTCTAGTGGTGAAGAGGGAGGGGATGATGAGGTCACTGACTCCACGTGGGTGCCTGAAGGGAGAGAGGAGGAGGAGGAGGAGGATGCAGCGTCACATGTCCAACGAGGCAGGATGCCCCCTGGAGGCCAGCTAGAGGCCAGCACAGCAACTGTACCACACCGCAGAGCTCCGCCTGTGCAGGGCGCTGCCTCTGCACGTTATCACAAAAGTTCTTTGGTGTGGGCCTTTTTTGAGACGAGTGCATCAGATCGCACCACTGCTATTTGCAATATTTGTCTCAAGCGTATCTCGCGTGGCCAAAACATCAGCCGCTTGGGCACCACAAGCATGAGCAGACATATGTCGACCTGCCATGCAGCTCGTTGGCAAGCACACATAAAAGACCCACACCAAAGAACAAAGCGGACCTCTCCTTGCTCCTCATCAGCTGGGATCTCCATCCCCACTATATCTTCAGTCCTCTCTGAAAGCTGCTCTGAGAGGACTGAAGGTGTAGAATTAGGTGTGTCACAACCAAGTACTTGCAGTACACCGACGTCCGATTGTAGCAGGCAAATTTCCCTGCCCCAGCTGCTGGACCGTCAAAAGAAGTATACTCCCAGCCATCCACATGCCCAGCGGTTGAATGCTAGCTTGGCTAAATTGCTAGCACTTCAACTGCTGCCTTTTCAGTTGATAGACTCGGCCCCCTTCCGTGAGTTTGTTCAATGTGCGGTTCCTCAGTGGCAGGTTCCCAAACGCCACTTTTTCTCACGGAAGGCAATTCCGTCTCTCTACTGGCATATGGAAGGCAATGTCCATGCCTCGCTGGACAGGGCGGTCAGCGGTAAGGTGCATATTACCGCTGACTCATGGTCCAGCAGGCATGGACAGGGACGTTATCTTTCTTTCACGGCCCATTGGGTCACTCTATTGGCAGCTGGGAGGGATGCAGGACAAGGTGCAGTAGTGTTGGAGGTTGTTCCGCCACCACGCCTCCAAAATGCTACTACTGGTTGTGACACACCTCTCTCCTCCACCCCCTCCTCTTCTTCTTCCTCCATGTCCTCTTCGAGTGCTCTGTCCTCGGAACCAGCGGTGCTCCGTAGGCGTACAAGGGGCTACGCGAGTACGCAGGCAAAAAGATGCCATGCCGTGCTTGCGCTGGTGTGTTTGGGGGACAGGAGCCACACTGGGCCAGAGGTTCTGGCAGCTCTGCAGGGGCAGGCCGAGAGGTGGTTGACGCCACGCCAGCTTAAGCCAGGAATGGTCGTTTCTGATAATGGCACCAACCTCCTCTCCGCCCTGCGACAGGGGCAGCTCACCCATGTGCCCTGTATGGCTCACGTCCTCAACCTGGTGGTGCAGCGGTTCTTGGGCAGGTTCCCAGGCTTACAGGATGTCCTGAGGCAGGCCAGGAAAGTCTGTGTGCATTTCCGCCGATCTTATAATGCCAGTGCTCGGCTGACTGAGCTGCAAAAGGAGCTGAACCTGCCCAAGAACCGCCTAATATGTGACATGCCCACCAGGTGGAACTCAACGTTGGCCATGCTGCAGCGACTGCACACGCAGCAGAGGGCCATCAATGAGTACCTTTGCGACTACGGCACCAGGACAGGGTCAGGGGAGCTTGGCTTTTTTTCCCCACGCCAGTGGAGCATGATCAGGGATGCATGCACTGTCCTCTCACCATTTGAGGAGGCCACGAGGATGGTGAGCAGTGACAGTGCATGCATCAGTGACACTGTACCTCTTGTCCACCTGTTGGAGCATACGCTGCGTGGGATAATGGACAGGGCACTTGAGGCAGAACAGAGGCAGGAAGAGGAGGACTTCCTTGTCTCTCAAGGCCCCCTTTATCCAGACAATGTTCCTTCTGTCCCACCCATCACACAGGAAGAGGAGGAGGAGGAGGAGGAGGAGGAGGATTGTGTGAGCATGGAGGTGGAGCCTGGCACTCAGCATCAGCAGCAGCAGTCTTTTAGGGATGATGTACAGTCCCAACAAACCAGTGGACTTGTACGTGGCTGGGAGGAGGTGGCTGGCGATCATGTCATCCTCAGTGACCCAGAAGACTCCAGACCGAATGCCTCAGCTAACCTACGCTGCATGGCCTCCCTGATCCTGCAAAGCCTGCGGAAGGATCCTCGTGTTCTTCGGATCAAGGAGAGTGACCATTACTGGCTGGCCACTCTCCTTGATCCACGGTACAAGGGTAAGGTTGCAGACCTTATCTTGCCGTCGCAGAGGGAGCAGAGGATGAGACATCTCAGGGAGGCCTTGCAGAAAGGTCTGTGCAACGCGTTCCCAGAAACTGGGAGGTTACAAACTCCTGGTCCTGGACGACGAGTTGCTGAGGCTTCGGTCAGTAGCAGAAGGAGCGGTGGGGAAGGTGGACGTCTGACCGATGCGTTCAGACAATTTTTTAGTCCGCAGCCCCAAGGTATGATCGGTTCCAGCAACCATCGCCAGCGTCTGATATACATGGTGCAGGAATACCTAGGGGCAAGGTCAGACTTGGACACCTTTCCCACCGAAAATCCTCTGGCTTACTGGGTCCTGAGGATGGATCACTGGCCAGAGCTTGCACAGTATGCAATTGAGCTACTGGCCTGTCCTGCATCCAGCGTTCTTTCCGAACGCACATTCAGTGCTGCTGGAGGATTTGTCACCGATCATAGGGTGCGCCTGTCCACCGACTCGGTTGATCGACTGACCTTCATAAAAATGAATCAGTCTTGGATCACCACCAGCTACCAGACACCTGAAGCGGATATAACGGAATAATTTATAATGTCACATCCCTTCAAGACTGCCTATGCTGATGCTGAGTGACTGTCCTGTTATGTTCACTGACTATCCTCTTCCTCCTCCTCAATGATCCATGCCACCACACCAGTGCCTAAGGCACAATTTTTCAGCCCCTGTATAACAGGGGCGTGTAATTACAATTTTTTAAAAAGATGCTTCGCAACAGGTGTGACTGCTGTGCTCAGAGTACAGTATCTGTGAGGGGTTGCAGTGTTGTGGCACCAGCACCAGTGCCTAAGGCACAATTTTTCAGCCCCTGTTGGGGCGTGTAATTACAATTTTTAGGCAATGCTTTGCAACAGGTCTCATTGCTGTGCTCAGAGTACAGTATCTGTGAGGGGTTGCAGTGTTGTGGCACCAGCACCAGTGCCTAAGGCACAATTTTTCAGCCCCTGTATAACAGGGGCGTGTAATTACAATTTTTTAAAAAGATGCTTCGCAACAGGTGTGACTGCTGTGCTCAGAGTACAGTATCTGTGAGGGGTTGCAGTGTTGTGGCACCAGCACCAGTGCCTAAGGCACAATTTTTCAGCCCCTGTTGGGGCGTGTAATTACAATTTTTAGGCAATGCTTTGCAACAGGTCTCATTGCTATGCTCAGAGTACAGTATCTGTGAGGGGTTGCAGTGTTGTGGCACCAGCACCAGTGCCTAAGGCACAATTTTTCAGCCCCTGTATAACAGGGGCGTGTAATTAAATTTTTTTAAAAAGATGCTTCGCAACAGGTGTGACTGCTGTGCTCCAAGTACAGTATCTGTGAGGGGTTGCAGTGTTGTGGCACCAGCACCAATGCCTAAGGCACAATTTTTCAGCCCCTGTTTAACAGGGGCGTGTAATTACAAATCTTGATCTAATAGTTCACAGCAGGGCCCATTCCTGCGCCCACCAAGAGTAACTATGAGGGCCTACAGTCTTGTGGCAACACCGTCCACCACCACCACCACCACCAAAGGCCCAATTTTTCTGCCCTGTTCAACAGGTGCATGCAATTACAAATCTTGATCTAATAACTCACAGCAGGGCCCATTCCTGCACCCACCAAGAGTAACTGTGAGGGCTTACAGTCTTGTGGCAACACCGTCCACCACCACCACCACCACCACCAAAGGCCCAATTTTTCTGCCCGGTTCAACAGGTGCATGCAAGTACAAATCTTGATCTATTAACTCACAGCAGGGCCCATTCCTGTGCCCACCAGTCTTGTGGCTACACCAATATCTAATAGGGCAAATTTCTGCAGAGTATATACGGCAGGCCCCTACTTTCAAACATCCAACTTACAAACGACTCCTACTTGCAAACGGCAAGAGAAAACAGGAAGTGAGAGGAAATCTACCCCTAGGAAGGAAAATTCTATCCTGTTAGATTTAATTTGGGAAAAAGGTATCTCCTCTCTACTGATGCTTTATCACCAATCCTTGTTTCAATTAAAACCCCACTTTTCCAAAAACATTTGTCATTGGGACGGAAAGTGAGGTGACATGTTCTGAACAGATGTGCAAAGACAGCAAATGTTACAGGGGTGATAACCCCCTCCATATGTTCTCCAAAAAGCTTAAAAATTGATTTTTTGGGGATGTAGCTACACTTCATAATGTACCTGTTCAGATTCTACTTAAGAACAAACCTACAGTCCATGTCTTGTTTGCACCACCTATATACTGCTGTTCAGAGTATATAGGGTTGTAGGTATAGGGTTTTATTTTGGGTGCGGGGTCCCCCTTAGTATCCATACAAGACCCAAAGGGGCTGGGGTGGGGGGGGGGGGTGATGGGGTAGCCATGCCATTTTTCTCAAGGATTTTCAGCCATATGGCGGCCAGGACAAGACATGACATTAAAGCCGCAAGTGGTTTTAAATGGCTTCTTTTTTTCCTTTACAAATGTCATTTTGTGCAAGGACAGTTCTAAACACGGGAAACACATGCCACTTCACAGGCATACTTTAGACACCCCCCAGGTACCGTATTTAAAGGAAAATTTCACTTTTTTTTTTTTCACTTTATGCATCATTAAAATGACTGCTCCCGAAAAAACTTTAGTTTTTAAAATTTCTTTTTGCATTGATATATGTCCCCTGGGGCAGGACCCGGGTCCCCAAACCTGTTTTATAACATTAACATGCATATTGGCCGTTGTAATTAGCAATTTTGATTTCGAACGTTCGCGTCCATTATAACGAATAGGGTTCGAAAATTCGCGCGAACTTTCGGTCCGTTCGAAGGTTCTGGTGCGAACCGAACCCGGGGGTGTTCGGCTCATCCCTACTTTCCACTCGAATCACTTAACTCAACACACACCACTCCTCACTCTCACTATTAAATCTATATTGGCTTCAAATAAGTCTTTCTTACTATAAGTAAGCTTTGAAACACTGGAAGCTTCCACTCTCCGCAGCTTTTTTGTCTCTACCCATTTGAGGAGTACCTAATTGCCATCTGCCATTGGCTCTCTATGTTGGACAACCGTGTGAGCTGAGGATTGGTCCCCGTCCCGCTGAATCCAAGGACCCACTGTGTGGAGACACTGGAATCGGATCGTACGTGCCCAATACCCCTGCAGGGGTTATAGGATCTGGTAAGTGGGGACACATGAGGGGATTACCGAAGTCACCCACCCACTTTAGAGGGACAGGCGATGCTTTAAAACACTGGAAGCTTCCACTCTCCACTGCTTTTTTGTCTCTACCCGTTTGAGGAGTACCTAATTGCCATCTGCCATTGGCTCTCTATGTTGGACAACCGTGTGGGCTGAGGATTGGTCCCCGTCCCGCTGAATCCAAGGACCCACTGTGTGGATCGTACGTGCCCAATACCCCTGGAGGGGTTATAGTATCTGGTAAGTAGGGACACATGAGGGGATCACCGAAGTCACCCATTTTCTGCTGAGAGCACCATCTCATCTGGAACCATTTGAAGATATACCTTGTTAAGTGTCTATATAAAAGATACAACTCCCTGGATGGAGACATAGACTGAACTTTAATTAAGGACAGTTGCAATCCACATTAATTATATGTGTGCGTGACTGCTGAAACATACCAGCCATTATTGCACTGGTCACTGTCACTGTCAGTTTTATTTTATTATAAGAAAAAAGGGGGGGGGGAGGTTGGGACTTTAGATGAGGTGCATATGTGGTGCACCTCCATCCCGGGTTCAGTATATGGAAGGGGGGAATTTGGGACTTTGAATGAGGCTGCAGGCATGGTGCGGGTAAAAAATACACATTTAATGATCATGAAAATGCATGACATATCACATTGCCAAATTGGTTATGTAAAAAAGAAAAACATTGTAATAAATGTATTTTCCTATAATCTGCCAGACACATAAATATATGTATGTACAGTTGGAGCAACAAGGAAACAACAGTGCATCACCAAGCGCCACATAAACATCTGGACTGTTGAATGAATACATAAAATGAACATACAAGTGTGCAAGTGTCCTAATAACAGCAGAAACGACAAAGAGTAAATTAGATATATGAAAATCCACGTATATATATATATATATATTAGAACCAGTGGTACAAAGAAAATCATATAGGGTCATATGGTGCATCCCTGGTGCCCGACGCGTTTCGTGTAGGTGGGACACTCTTCAGGGGCGGATGCTTGAATATCTATAAAGAATGTGATGGTATGAACTGGTTAGGTATAGTGGGTGGTTAAACAAAGTAAAAAATGTGAAAGATGGAGAAATATCCACCTGAAGTACTCACATTGAACCTTAAACAGGAAGACGCGGTGGATGCAGGACCACGGCCACACAAGTCTGCCACGGGAGCTGAGGTAACGTACCGTGCACATAGGCGGGGGGCATGGAGGACTTCACCCAGGGGAAAAGAGACCCAGGACCTGGTGTAGACTAGTGTGACATGCAGCAAGAAATGAACCAAATGGTGGTAACCATATGGAATCTGAAAAAACAATGTCCTAATGTCAATCTCTATATAGGCCAAGGGTAAAGCATAAACTGCCCCAACTAAACATGGGTACAAGCACCTGTCCTGGCATCTTAAAGTTCCTAGACGTCTAAGGGAGCAATGTTGTAAGGTCACATCTCCGATGGACCAGCATGGAGAGTGTAAAGAGGAAGGGAGCCTCAGATATATTTCCCCCAACCACAGTGCACGTGGGTACGCGACCAGCGTCACGCGGGCACGACGCACGCCCGGAGGAGTGCCGTCATGGGCGGGGTCCGCCAACTAAGAACACTCCCAGACCAGGCGACGCCGGCTGAGAAGGAGGGAAACTCACGTCCAGCACGACGACGCCATGCATGACATCACGCGCTGAACGGGATACGTGACGCCGATGCACTGTGTGCGCAGGCCCCACCACCGCACAGACAACCGCCCACATGGGGCGGGGGAAAGGGCGGCGGGGAGGTGGCACGCAGAGTGCGTCGCAGCTCCCGGAGTGGCAGGCAGGGAAAGCCATGGACAAACAATACACCACGTCCAAGGGTCAAAATTGTGAGATGTCGCATGTATGCTGTGGGGACTCAAGAGCATTAGATGATTATGTCTTGAGTGTGCTAAATCAGGACCTGGTACATTGCCTTGCCTGATTGTCGCAGCCCAGCACCTGGGTGGTAGGGGCACACTACCAACCCTGCCTGACAGACCTCCATCCCTATATGGCGAAAAAAAGGGGGAGGAGGTTGGGACTTTAGATGAGGTGCATATGTGGTGCACCTCCATCCCGGGTTCAGTATATGGAAGGGGGGAATTTGGGACTTTGAATGAGGCTGCAGGCATGGTGCGGGTAAAAAATACACATTTAATGATCATGAAAATGCATGACATATCACATTGCCAAATTGGTTATGTAAAAAAGAAAAACATTGTAATAAATGTATTTTCCTATAATCTGCCAGACACATAAATATGTGTATGTACAGTTGGAGCAACAAGGAAACAACAGTGCATCACCAAGCGCCACATAAACATCTGGACTGTTGAATGAATACATAAAATGAACATACAAGTGTGCAAGTGTCCTAATAACAGCAGAAACGACAAAGAGTAAATTAGATATATGAAAATCCACGTATATATATATATATATTAGAACCAGTGGTACAAAGAAAATCATATAGGGTCATATGGTGCATCCCTGGTGCCCGACGCGTTTCGTGTAGGTGGGACACTCTTCAGGGGCGGATGCTTGAATATCTATAAAGAATGTGATGGTATGAACTGGTTAGGTATAGTGGGTGGTTAAGCAAAGTAAAAAATGTGAAAGATGGAGAAATATCCACCTGAAGTACTCACATTGAACCTTAAACAGGAAGACGCGGTGGATGCAGGACCACGGCCACACAAGTCTGCCATGGGAGCTGAGGTAACGTACCGTGCACATAGGCGGGGGGCATGGAGGACTTCACCCAGGGGAAAAGAGACCCAGGACCTGGTGTAGACTAGTGTGACATGCAGCAAGAAATGAACCAAATGGTGGTAACCATATGGAATCTGAAAAAACAATGTCCTAATGTCAATCTCTATATAGGCCAAGGGTAAAGCATAAACTGCCCCAACTAAACATGGGTACAAGCACCTGTCCTGGCATCTTAAAGTTCCTAGACGTCTAAGGGAGCAATGTTGTAAGGTCACATCTCCGATGGACCAGCATGGAGAGTGTAAAGAGGAAGGGAGCCTCAGATATATTTCCCCCAACCACAGTGCACGTGGGTACGCGACCAGCGTCACGCGGGCACGACGCACGCCCGGAGGAGTGCCGTCATGGGCGGGGTCCGCCAACTAAGAACACTCCCAGACCAGGCGACGCCGGCTGAGAAGGAGGGAAACTCACGTCCAGCACGACGACGCCATGCATGACATCACGCGCTGAACGGGATACGTGACGCCGATGCACTGTGTGCGCAGGCCCCACCACCGCACAGACAACCGCCCACATGGGGCGGGGGAAAGGGCGGCGGGGAGGTGGCACGCAGAGTGCGTCACAGCTCCCGGAGTGGCAGGCAGGGAAAGCCATGGACAAACAATACACCACGTCCAAGGGTCAAAATTGTGAGATGTCGCATGTATGCTGTGGGGACTCAAGAGCATTAGATGATTATGTCTTGAGTGTGCTAAATCAGGACCTGGTACATTGCCTTGCCTGATTGTCGCAGCCCAGCACCTGGGTGGTAGGGGCACACTACCAACCCTGCCTGACAGACCTCCATCCCTATATGGCGAAAAAAAGGGGAGGAGGTTGGGACTTTAGATGAGGTGCATATGTGGTGCACCTCCATCCCGGGTTCAGTATATGGAAGGGGGGAATTTGGGACTTTGAATGAGGCTGCAGGCATGGTGCGGGTAAAAAATACACATTTAATGATCATGAAAATGCATGACATATCACATTGCCAAATTGGTTATGTAAAAAAGAAAAACATTGTAATAAATGTATTTTCCTATAATCTGCCAGACACATAAATATGTGTATGTACAGTTGGAGCAACAAGGAAACAACAGTGCATCACCAAGCGCCACATAAACATCTGGACTGTTGAATGAATACATAAAATGAACATACAAGTGTGCAAGTGTCCTAATAACAGCAGAAACGACAAAGAGTAAATTAGATATATGAAAATCCACGTATATATATATATATATATATATTAGAACCAGTGGTACAAAGAAAATCATATAGGGTCATATGGTGCATCCCTGGTGCCCGACGCGTTTCGTGTAGGTGGGACACTCTTCAGGGGTGGATGCTTGAATATCTATAAAGAATGTGATGGTATGAACTGGTTAGGTATAGTGGGTGGTTAAACAAAGTAAAAAATGTGAAAGATGGAGAAATATCCACCTGAAGTACTCACATTGAACCTTAAACAGGAAGACGCGGTGGATGCAGGACCACGGCCACACAAGTCTGCCACGGGAGCTGAGGTAACGTACCGTGCACATAGGCGGGGGGCATGGAGGACTTCACCCAGGGGAAAAGAGACCCAGGACCTGGTGTAGACTAGTGTGACATGCAGCAAGAAATGAACCAAATGGTGGTAACTAGACTTGTGCACAACGGAAAAATTCATTCCGTTTCGGTTCGTTTCTTTCCGGTCCTGTTGATTCGTAATCATTCGTAATTTTGCTAGACGGGATTTTTCGTGTTCGGACTCATTCGTATTTTTGCAAGCGACATTTTTCGTTGAATTTTTTGTTGCTTTATAATTCGTACTTTCGGTAGAGTACGTTGTTTTTCGTTGATTCTGGACACAACTCCTACTTTCGTAACTTTTTTTGGGTTCGTTGATTCGTAATTTTCCGTGTCTCTCTCACAACGACGCTGCCTATTATGCCTAATGTGCTTCGAATGGATTTGTACTTTTCTAAATACATAGCGGTTATTTGTAACGATTCGAAATCTCGTATTTTACTTTCGCTTTTTACATGCGGCTATAGGCTCCGCCCCTGTACACCATTTTGAGAGGGTTCAGCACGGTGAGGGAGAAGCAGAGAGCAGAGCAGAGTGATGCCCCATACACACGATCGTTTTTCATGCCGTTAAAAATGCCATTTTAAAAAATGGCCATTAAAAATGATCGTGTGTAGGCTCCAGAGCATTTTTAACGACGTGAAAAACGGCCATTAAAAATTCCGGACATGCTCTCTTTTTTCACGTCGTTTTTCATGTCGTTTTTTTAATGACATGAAAAACGATAGTGTGTATGCTTTCACGACGTGAAAAAAAACGCGCATGCTCAGAATCAAGTATGAGACGGGAGCGCTCGTTCTGGTAAAACTAGCGTTCGTAATGGAGATAGCACATTCATTACACAGTAAAGGACTGAAAAGCGCGAATCGTCGCTCAACAAACTTTACTAACATGAAGGGTGGCGCCATTCGAACGGAACTTCCCCTTTATAGTGCCGTCGTACGTGTTGAACGTCACTGCGCTTTGCTTGATCGTTTTTTTTAATGATGGTGTGTACGCAAGGCAGGCTTGAGAGGAAACATGAAAAAAAACGAGGAGAAAAACGTCGGTTTAAAGAATGACATTAAAAACGATCGTGTGTACGGGGCATGAGTGTTATTCTGCTTCGAATGGATTCGAAATCTCGTATTTTACTTTCGTTTTTTCATGCGGCTATAGCCTCCGCCCCCTGTACACCATTTTGAGAGGGATTTCAGCATGGTGAGGGAGAAGCAGAGAGCAGAGCAGAGTGAGTGTTATTGTGCTTCGAATGGATTCGTACATTCGTAACTTTTTTCATAACGAATTATGCCGAAGACCTTCGGGCATTCGCTATTTTGCGGTATAATTTATTTCGGATTCGGTTTTATTCGTAATTGCTCTGTTCGGAAATTCGAATGCTTCCGAATGTCCGAAAGTTGCTAAATTCGGACGAATTTCGATTCGTTACGAAACGAATTGCACAAGCCTAGTGGTAACCATATGGAATCTGAAAAAACAATGTCCTAATGTCAATCTCTATATAGGCCAAGGGTAAAGCATAAACTGCCCCAACTAAACATGGGTACAAGCACCTGTCCTGGCGTCTTAAAGTTCCTAGACGTCTAAGGAAGCAATGTTGTAAGGTCACATCTCCGATGGACCAGCATGGAGAGTGTAAAGAGGGAGGGAGCCTCAGATATATTTCCCCCAACCACAGTGCACGTGGGTACGCGACCAGCGTCAGGCGGGCACGACGCACGCCCGGAGGAGTGCCGTCATGGGCGGGGTCCGCCAACTAAGAACACTCCCAGACCAGGCGACGCCGGCTGAGAAGGAGGGAAACTCACGTCCAGCGCGACGACGCCATGCATGACGTCACGCGCTGAACGGGATACGTGACGCCGATGCACTGTGTGCGCAGGCCCCACCACCGCACAGACAACCGCCCACATGGGGCGGGGGAAAGGGCGGCGGGGAGGCGGCACGCAGAGTGCGTCGCAGCTCCCGGAGTGGCAGGCAGGGAAAGCCATGGACAAACAATACACCACGTCCAAGGGTCAAAATTGTGAGATGTCGCATGTATGCTGTGGGGACTCAAGAGCATTAGATGATTATGTCTTGAGTGTGCTAAATCAGGACCTGGTACATTGCCTTGCCTGATTGTCGCAGCCCAGCATCTAATGCTCTTGAGTCCCCACAGCATACATGCGACATCTCACAATTTTGACCCTTGGACGTGGTGTATTGTTTGTCCATGGCTTTCCCTGCCTGCCACTCCGGGAGCTGCGACGCACTCTGCATGCCGCCTCCCCACCGCCCTTTCCCCCGCCCCATGTGGGCGGTTGTCTGTGCGGTGGTGGGGCCTGCGCACACAGTGCATCGGCGTCACGTATCCCGTTCAGCGCGTGACGTCATGCATGGCGTCGTCGCGCTGGACGTGAGTTTCCCTCCTTCTCAGCCGGCGTCGCCTGGTCTGGGAGTGTTCTTAGTTGGCGGACCCCGCCCATGACGGCACTCCTCCGGGTGTGCGTCGTGCCCGCGTGACGCTGGTCGCGTACCCACGTGCACTGTGGTTGGGGGAAATATATCTGAGGCTCCCTTCCTCTTTACACTCTCCATGCTGGTCCATCGGAGATGTGACCTTACAACATTGCTCCCTTAGACGTCTAGGAACTTTAAGACGCCAGGACAGGTGCTTGTACCCATGTTTAGTTGGGGCAGTTTATGCTTTACCCTTGGCCTATATAGAGATTGACATTAGGACATTGTTTTTTCAGATTCCATATGGTTACCACCATTTGGTTCATTTCTTGCTGCATGTCACACTAGTCTACACCAGGTCCTGGGTCTCTTTTCCCCTGGGTGAAGTCCTCCATGCCCCCCGCCTATGTGCACGGTACGTTACCTCAGCTCCCGTGGCAGACTTGTGTGGCCGTGGTCCTGCATCCACCGCGTCTTCCTGTTTAAGGTTCAATGTGAGTACTTCAGGTGGATATTTCTCCATCTTTCACATTTTTTACTTTGTTTAACCACCCACTATACCTAACCAGTTCATACCATCACATTCTTTATAGATATTCAAGCATCCGCCCCTGAAGAGTGTCCCACCTACACGAAACGCGTCGGGCACCAGGGATGCACCATATGACCCTATATGATTTTCTTTGTACCACTGGTTCTAATATATATATATATATACGTGGATTTTCATATATCTAATTTACTCTTTGTCGTTTCTGCTGTTATTAGGACACTTGCACACTTGTATGTTCATTTTATGTATTCATTCAACAGTCCAGATGTTTATGTGGCGCTTGGTGATGCACTGTTGTTTCCTTGTTGCTCCAACTGTACATACATATATTTATGTGTCTGGCAGATTATAGGAAAATACATTTATTACAATGTTTTTCTTTTTTACATAACCAATTTGGCAATGTGATATGTCATGCATTTTCATGATCATTAAATGTGTATTTTTTACCCGCACCATGCCTGCAGCCTCATTCAAAGTCCCAAATTCCCCCCTTCCATATACTGAACCCGGGATGGAGGTGCACCACATATGCACCTCATCTAAAGTCCCAACCTCCCCCCCTTTTTTTCGCCATATAGGGATGGAGGTCTGTCAGGCAGGGTTGGTAGTGTGCCCCTACCACCCAGGTGCTGGGCTGCGACAATCAGGCAAGGCAATGTACCAGGACCTGATTTAGCACACTCAAGACATAATCATCTAATGCTCCTGAGTCCCCACAGCATACATGCGACATCTCACAATTTTGACCCTTGGACGTGGTGTATTGTTTGTCCATGGCTTTCCCTGCCTGCCACTCCGGGAGCTGCGACGCACTCTGCATGCCGCCTCCCCACCGCCCTTTCCCCCGCCCCATGTGGGCGGTTGTCTGTGCGGTGGTGGGGCCTGCGCACACAGTGCATCGGCGTCACGTATCCCGTTCAGCGCGTGACGTCATGCATGGCGTCGTCGCGCTGGACGTGAGTTTCCCTCCTTCTCAGCCGGCGTCGCCTGGTCTGGGAGTGTTCTTAGTTGGCGGACCCCGCCCATGACGGCACTCCTCCGGGTGTGCGTCGTGCCCGCGTGACGCTGGTCGCGTACCCACGTGCACTGTGGTTGGGGGAAATATATCTGAGGCTCCCTTCCTCTTTACACTCTCCATGCTGGTCCATCGGAGATGTGACCTTACAACATTGCTCCCTTAGACGTCTAGGAACTTTAAGACGCCAGGACAGGTGCTTGTACCCATGTTTAGTTGGGGCAGTTTATGCTTTACCCTTGGCCTATATAGAGATTGACATTAGGACATTGTTTTTTCAGATTCCATATGGTTACCACCATTTGGTTCATTTCTTGCTGCATGTCACACTAGTCTACACCAGGTCCTGGGTCTCTTTTCCCCTGGGTGAAGTCCTCCATGCCCCCCGCCTATGTGCACGGTACGTTACCTCAGCTCCCGTGGCAGACTTGTGTGGCCGTGGTCCTGCATCCACCGCGTCTTCCTGTTTAAGGTTCAATGTGAGTACTTCAGGTGGATATTTCTCCATCTTTCACATTTTTTACTTTGTTTAACCACCCACTATACCTAACCAGTTCATACCATCACATTCTTTATAGATATTCAAGCATCCGCCCCTGAAGAGTGTCCCACCTACACGAAACGCGTCGGGCACCAGGGATGCACCATATGACCCTATATGATTTTCTTTGTACCACTGGTTCTAATATATATATATATATACGTGGATTTTCATATATCTAATTTACTCTTTGTCGTTTCTGCTGTTATTAGGACACTTGCACACTTGTATGTTCATTTTATGTATTCATTCAACAGTCCAGATGTTTATGTGGCGCTTGGTGATGCACTGTTGTTTCCTTGTTGCTCCAACTGTACATACATATATTTATGTGTCTGGCAGATTATAGGAAAATACATTTATTACAATGTTTTTCTTTTTTACATAACCAATTTGGCAATGTGATATGTCATGCATTTTCATGATCATTAAATGTGTATTTTTTACCCGCACCATGCCTGCAGCCTCATTCAAAGTCCCAAATTCCCCCCTTCCATATACTGAACCCGGGATGGAGGTGCACCACATATGCACCTCATCTAAAGTCCCAACCTCCCCCCCTTTTTTTCGCCATATAGGGATGGAGGTCTGTCAGGCAGGGTTGGTAGTGTGCCCCTACCACCCAGGTGCTGGGCTGCGACAATCAGGCAAGGCAATGTACCAGGACCTGATTTAGCACACTCAAGACATAATCATCTAATGCTCCTGAGTCCCCACAGCATACATGCGACATCTCACAATTTTGACCCTTGGACGTGGTGTATTGTTTGTCCATGGCTTTCCCTGCCTGCCACTCCGGGAGCTGCGACGCACTCTGCGTGCCGCCTCCCCGCCGCCCTTTCCCCCGCCCCATGTGGGCGGTTGTCTGTGCGGTGGTGGGGCCTGCGCACACAGTGCATCGGCGTCACGTATCCCGTTCAGCGCGTGACGTCATGCATGGCGTCGTCGCGCTGGACATGAGTTTCCCTCCTTCTCAGCCGGCGTCGCCTGGTCTGGGAGTGTTCTTAGTTGGCGGACCCCGTCCATGACGGCACTCCTCCGGGCGTGCGTCGTGCCCGCGTGACGCTGGTCGCGTACCCACGTGCACTGTGGTTGGGGGAAATATATCTGAGGCTCCCTTCCTCTTTACACTCTCCATGCTGGTCCATCGGAGATGTGACCTTACAACATTGCTCCCTTAGACGTCTAGGAACTTTAAGACGCCAGGACAGGTGCTTGTACCCATGTTTAGTTGGGGCAGTTTATGCTTTACCCTTGGCCTATATAGAGATTGACATTAGGACATTGTTTTTTCAGATTCCATATGGTTACCACCATTTGGTTCATTTCTTGCTGCATGTCACACTAGTCTACACCAGGTCCTGGGTCTCTTTTCCCCTGGGTGAAGTCCTCCATGCCCCCCGCCTATGTGCACGGTACGTTACCTCAGCTCCCGTGGCAGACTTGTGTGGCCGTGGTCCTGCATCCACCGCGTCTTCCTGTTTAAGGTTCAATGTGAGTACTTCAGGTGGATATTTCTCCATCTTTCACATTTTTTACTTTGTTTAACCACCCACTATACCTAACCAGTTCATACCATCACATTCTTTATAGATATTCAAGCATCCGCCCCTGAAGAGTGTCCCACCTACACGAAACGCGTCGGGCACCAGGGATGCACCATATGACCCTATATGATTTTCTTTGTACCACTGGTTCTAATATATATATATACGTGGATTTTCATATATCTAATTTACTCTTTGTCGTTTCTGCTGTTATTAGGACACTTGCACACTTGTATGTTCATTTTATGTATTCATTCAACAGTCCAGATGTTTATGTGGCGCTTGGTGATGCACTGTTGTTTCCTTGTTGCTCCAACTGTACATACACATATTTATGTGTCTGGCAGATTATAGGAAAATACATTTATTACAATGTTTTTCTTTTTTACATAACCAATTTGGCAATGTGATATGTCATGCATTTTCATGATCATTAAATGTGTATTTTTTACCCGCACCATGCCTGCAGCCTCATTCAAAGTCCCAAATTCCCCCCTTCCATATACTGAACCCGGGATGGAGGTGCACCACATATGCACCTCATCTAAAGTCCCAACCTCCCCCCCCTTTTTTTCGCCATATAGGGATGGAGGTCTGTCAGGCAGGGTTGGTAGTGTGCCCCTACCACCCAGGTGCTGGGCTGCGACAATCAGGCAAGGCAATGTACCAGGACCTGATTTAGCACACTCAAGACATAATCATCTAATGCTCCTGAGTCCCCACAGCATAAATGCGACATCTCACAATTTTGATCCTTGGACGTGGTGTATTGTTTGTCCATGGCTTTCCCTGCCTGCCACTCCGGGAGCTGCGACGCACTCTGCGTGCCGCCTCCCCGCCGCCCTTTCCCCCGCCCCATGTGGGCGGTTGTCTGTGCGGTGGTGGGGCCTGCGCACACAGTGCATCGGCGTCACGTATCCCGTTCAGCGCGTGACGTCATGCATGGCGTCGTCGCGCTGGACGTGAGTTTCCCTCCTTCTCAGCCGGCGTTGCCTGGTCTGGGAGTGTTCTTAGTTGGCGGACCCCGTCCATGACGGCACTCCTCCGGGCGTGCGTCGTGCCCGCGTGACGCTGGTCGCGTACCCACGTGCACTGTGGTTGGGGGAAATATATCTGAGGCTCCCTTCCTCTTTACACTCTCCATGCTGGTCCATCGGAGATGTGACCTTACAACATTGCTCCCTTAGACGTCTAGGAACTTTAAGACGCCAGGACAGGTGCTTGTACCCATGTTTAGTTGGGGCAGTTTATGCTTTACCCTTGGCCTATATAGAGATTGACATTAGGACATTGTTTTTTCAGATTCCATATGGTTACCACCATTTGGTTCATTTCTTGCTGCATGTCACACTAGTCTACACCAGGTCCTGGGTCTCTTTTCCCCTGGGTGAAGTCCTCCATGCCCCCCGCCTATGTGCACGGTACGTTACCTCAGCTCCCGTGGCAGACTTGTGTGGCCGTGGTCCTGCATCCACCGCGTCTTCCTGTTTAAGGTTCAATGTGAGTACTTCAGGTGGATATTTCTCCATCTTTCACATTTTTCACTTTGTTTAACCACCCACTATACCTAACCAGTTCATACCATCACATTCTTTATAGATATTCAAGCATCCGCCCCTGAAGAGTGTCCCACCTACACGAAACGCGTCGGGCACCAGGGATGCACCATATGACCCTATATGATTTTCTTTGTACCACTGGTTCTAATATATATATATACGTGGATTTTCATATATCTAATTTACTCTTTGTCGTTTCTGCTGTTATTAGGACACTTGCACACTTGTATGTTCATTTTATGTATTCATTCAACAGTCCAGATGTTTATGTGGCGCTTGGTGATGCACTGTTGTTTCCTTGTTGCTCCAACTGTACATACACATATTTATGTGTCTGGCAGATTATAGGAAAATACATTTATTACAATGTTTTTCTTTTTTACATAACCAATTTGGCAATGTGATATGTCATGCATTTTCATGATCATTAAATGTGTATTTTTTACCCGCACCATGCCTGCAGCCTCATTCAAAGTCCCAAATTCCCCCCTTCCATATTTTATTATAAGCACCTGTTACGTTATTGGATCTATATGTATCTTTTTGGATCGTGTTTTTGTTTGTACCTATTGGCTTATTGCACATGATTCACTTCACCTGATTACAGGCTAATAAGCTACATACTCTTTGTTAGGCCGGGTTCACACTTGTGTGACACGACAGCAGTCCTACTTTGGATCCGACTTTGCCCTGCGACATGAAGCCGACATACGTCCGACTTTCAATGAACGGGGATCTGACTTGGATCCCCGCCAATACCAGGCACTGTGTTTCGTATGAATCTTGAGGAGGAACTCCACGCCAAATTTTAAATAAAAAAAACGGCATGGGTTCCCCCTCCAAGAGCATACCAGGCCCTTCGGTCTGGTATGGATTTTAAGGGGAACCCCCTAAGCCGAAAAATCGGCGTGGGGTCCCCCTCAAAATCCAAACCAGACCCTTATCCGAGCACGCAACCTGGCAGGCCGCAGGAAAAGAGGGGGGACAAGAGAGCGGCCCCCCTCCCTCCTGAACCGTACCAGGCCGCATGCCCTCAACATGGGGGGTTTGGTGCTTTGGGGCAGGGGGGCGACCTGCAGCCCCCCACCCCAAAGCACCCTGCCCCCGTGTTGATGAGGACAGGGCCTCTTCCCGACAACCCTGCCCATTGGTTGTAGGGGTATGCGGGCAGGGGGTTATCAGAATCCGGGAGACCCCTTTAATAAGGGGGCCCCCAGATCCTGGCCCCCCACCCTATGTGAATTAGTATGGGGTACATCGTACCCCTACCCATTCACCTGGTGGAAAAAAATGTCAATAAAAAACACTACACAGGTTTTTAAAGTAATTTATTACACAGCTCCAGGGGTCTTCTTCCGACTCCGGGGGGCTCTTCCGACTTCGGGGGTCTTCTCCCGACTCCAGGGGTCTCTTCCGACTTCGGGGGTCTTCTTCCGACTTCGGGGGTCTCCGGTGTCGTCTGCACGCTCTCCGGTTCTTCTCTCGCTCTCCGGTTCTTTCTTCCTTCTGCCGGGCCTCCGCTATCTTCTTCCAGTTCTTTTGCTAGCGGGCCCGGTCCTCTCCGTCGCCTTCTTCTCTCTTCTCCTCTTTGATGTTGACACGTCGCTTCCTCCCGCTGTAATTCCGTGTGTGCAGTGCGCAACGATTTATATAGGCCTCTCATGACGCTAGCAAAAGAGCTGGAAGAAGATAGCGGAAGCCCGGCAGAAGGAAGAAAGAACCGGAGAGCAAGAGAAGAACCGGAGAGTGTGGAGACGACACCGGAGACCCCCGAAGTTGGAAGAAGACCCCCGAAGTCGGAAGAGACCCCCGGAGTCGGAAGAAGACCCCCGGAGCTGTGTAATAAATTACTTTAAAAACCTGTGTAGTGTTTTTTTATTGTACCCCATACTAATTCACATAGGGTGGGGGGCCGGGATCTGGGGGCCCCCTTATTAAAGGGGTCTCCCGGATTCTGATAACCCCCTGCCCGCATACCCCTACAACCAATGGGCAGGGTTGTCGGGAAGAGGCCCTGTCCTCATCAACATGGGGGCAGGGTGCTTTGGGGTAGGGGGGCCGCAGGTCGTCCCCCTGACCCAAAGCACCAAACCCCCCATGTTGAGGGCATGCAGCCTGGTACGGTTCAGGAGGGAGGGGGGCCGCTCTCTCGCCCCCCTTTTTTCCTGCGGCCTGCTAGGTTGCGTGCTCGGATAAGGGTCTGGTTTGGATTTTGAGGGGGATACACCCAAACCGTTTTTTCGGCTTAGGGGGTTCCCCTTAAAATCCATACCAGACCGAAGGGTCTGGTATGCTCTTGAAGGGGGAACCCATGCCGGTTTTTTATTTAAAATTTGGCGTGGAGTTCCCCCTCAAGATCAGCAGAGCACAAGTCGCATGTCAAAGTCGGATCATACAAGACCGCGGTCCGACTTTGATCCGACTTTAATGATAGTCAATGGGCTGAAGTAGGATCAAAGTCGGACCAAAGTAGTACAGGGAGCATCTTCAAAGTCGGACCGACATGTGTCGGACCAGTTAAGACGGCTCCCATAGGGAAACATTCATTTTCACACGTCATGCGCGATGAGCTCCCGATGTCGGAGCGTTTGTCGGACAAGTGTGAACCCGGCCTTACACCATAGGGTTCATTAGATGTTCACACTTTACCTGTCACTCTTAATCATTGCTCACTCAGCCAATTCAGTGTCAATGTGGAGACAGTTCACTTTTTGAGCACATTATTTAATTTTAGAGTTTATGGTATGTTAATTTGATCTCAAGCCGTGTACACGCGATTGGTTTTACCGATGAAAACAGTCCGATGGACTTTTCTCATCGGACAAACCGATCGTGTATGGGCCCCATCGGTCTTTTTTCCATCGGTGAGAAAAAAAAAACATGTTTTAAATTTATCCGATGGGAAAAAAAACGATAGCAAATTCCGATCGTCTGTGTGGAACTCCATCGGACAAAAAACCCACGCATGCTCAGAATCAAGTCAAAGCGTGCTCAGAAGCATTGAAATTCATTTTTCTTGGCTTGTCGGAGTGTTTTACGTCACGGCGTTTGGGACGGTCGGATTTTTGACTGATGGTGTGTAGGCAAGACTGATGGAAGTCAGCTTCATCGGATTACCGATGAAAAATCCATCGGTTTAAAATCCATAGGAAATCCGATCGTGTGTACAGGGCTTTAGTCTGATATCCACCCAGACATTTGGTCTTTTTAGTGGGAGGTGGCGCCACCACTCCTTACTTTATTTTTAATACTTGCATTCTCCTTAGGGAGCATTCAGGGGGGCTGCAACCTTTGTGTAACTTACCTAAGTGCGGAATCCCATATATAATAATAGGTAATTGTGTTGCTTGCACTCCCTTTCCCTACATGGGAAGTAAGGATATAGACTAACTCTGTTTTACTCTGGTTTGTTTACTGTTCTTTAATAATGTGACAAACGGATTTTGGTGACTAAGGCCCCTTTCACACGATAAGCCCACACGGATCCGCCTGTCCGTTTTTGAGGTGGATCAGAGCGGGCCATCCATTGATTCCTATGGGCAGGTGGATTTCAACGGAGATGTGTCCGCTGACACCCATCTTCCATCAGATCCACTCAAGACTGATGTATGGCGATACATCTGCCATCCGTCTTGGTGGATCGGATCAGATGAGATCTGATGAAAATGGACATGCTTTCTGTTTTCGTCCACTCTCCCCATAGAGATCACCGGGGCCCTGACAGGTCCCTCCCTGCTTAGTGAGCAGAGACGGACCTGTCATCTGACGAATGTGCCTAAGAGGCATGTTTCAGTATGTTTTCTCTTTAAAATCCTGGTAAACTCGTATTCTGATGTATAATACTACATAGTGAATGGATTGCTGAGATGTATTCTTATGTTTTTGTACATAATCTGTATGCCTCTTCTGTTTCTTTCAATAAAACAAGTTTAAAAAAAAAGAAGACTTTCAATTTTCTTGTCTGTTTAGCGGGGTGCTAAATTTAGGGGAAGTGTTTGAGTGGTAGTTTGCTCAAACACCCTAATTTGTCAGTGTTTTTGCAACCATTTTATCCACAGGGAGAGTGTCGGTGTACAGTTCCCTGTGGCCTACAGGTGGCGCTGCCATAGTAGGTTAGGGTTGAACCGCTGATACAGTGCTGTGCCTTGTGTGTCCCCTCTCAGCAGCCATACGGTGGGCATAGTCTACCTGCTGGGCATGCTGGGAGAGGATATAAAAGGGGCAGACGCTGCCTGTTCGGTGGTTCGTTGTTGGGGGTCCTACTCCCAGGGAGTGTGTTCCTGTCCGCCCTGGGTACCTTAGGCCCAGGGATGGGTGTTCCTGTTCCATCCTGGGCACCTTTAGCCCAGGGTGAGGTACTACCATGCTGTTCCTGTTCGCCCTGGGTATGTAAGCCCAGGGGCCGCAGCGGAGGCCTGGGGCCCAGCACCTTCGGCTGGGGTCCACTAAGGATCGAGGACTCTCAGGGTGCCGCCTTGCGAGGGGACCCGTATCTAGGATGAGGAGGCCGGGAAAGGAACTCTCCGAAGACCCAGTGCAGTGTCATGGTGACGGTAGGGTCCCGGTAACTCTCCGGAGGGATGTCTTCTCCTAAAAAGGGGCCATAGCTAAAGAAGGGGATCGGTTTCATCAGGTCTGTGGCAGAGACCATCTTCACAGTCTGTGGCAGAGACTGTGCGTCTAGTTCAACTTGCTTGAGAATCTGAGCAAACATCTGTAACGTTTGTGCCTGGACCTCCTCCACACCTTGTGCTGTTCTGTTTCTTGCTCCAACCTTTTCCAATCAGAGACCGTGTTATTGGCTAAGAGAAAGTAAACTCTGAGTTGGAGTTTCAGCTTGTGTGAACATTCACTTTACTGGGAAGTCAAAGACTTGTTTCTACCTCAACATACAGGTGAGAATCAGGCTCTGGAGGTTTTCATGTTCTGACCGTGGAAGACCGAACAACAACACCGCTCAACCTCCTCGCACAGGAGGGTACGGGCTGTTAGTGCGGTGTGCCTCTCTCTTCCTGCGAGGAGCCAAAGTTAATGCAGGTAAAGAAAGGGGTCTGTGCGCTACATCTGCATTAGAAAAATGTTAGCTATAATCTGATTGGCCCTCTGTTCCTTCCTCCAGTATTATACATGCCATACCTACTGCTTGTGCTCCAGTTTACCTTCATGGGTAAATCACTTTAACTTGCTGCACAGATTAAATAGCGCATTACATTTTATTTAGAGACCCTGGTTTTATATATATATATATATATATATATATATATATATATATATATGGAGGCATCCAAGTTATATCACTTCTGGGAAGTGCGTCATTAATCTCCCAGCTCTAATGACAAGATCCTCACTTCTGTAGTCCATTAAAGTGGAAAGACTTTTCTGTGACAGCAAAGGTGAATCCTAATGATAAACAAGCTAGCAGTTGTCTGCTCTGTGCACTCATCTGAATAACTTTGCCTGTGCCAGGGAAAAAAGAGAAAACAAAAAAACTATGACTTCCCATAAGGTCCCGGCGCTTGCCATTACCACAATATAGCTGCCCTGTGGTGTACTTAATGAGCCTGAAATTCACCCCCACCCTCATCCCCAGCACCTCCCCTATGGCACTGTTCTGACTGTTCTTGTATTGTGGGTCAAATCTTCAATTATTCTGCTGAGGGTATTTAGAGTGCAGTTTTGGTTTGTATTGGCACATTATATACATTTTATGGCCAAATTTGTTTGTGGACACCCCTCCAAATGATTAAGTACGGATGTACAAACACAGGTCCATAAAAACATGGTTTCACAAGTTTGGTGTGGAGGAACTCGGGTGTACTGCACAACACGCAAGCTAGGTTTTCTCCTTCAACACCAGTACTTGACTTCACAAATGCTCTTTTGGCTGAATCAGCACAAATCCCCTTTAGGCATAGGGTTGCCACCTGTTGAGGATTCACCCGGACAGTTCGGGTTTGGAATCATGCGTCCAGGTTTCACACTGCCTGAAAACCCGGACACATTATTCAGACTGGACTATGGTTTCCCAGCAGGGTTGCTGGCTGTGGTTGTCTAAGCTGAGAGTGTCTGTTACACTGTCTTTCATGCTGCCCAAAGCCAGCACTAACAACCCCCCCCCCCAAACACACACACAGAAGGGAGAGGAGAGAGGGCTTGATCTGCACCTCTTTCTCCCGTCCCTACCTCCTGTGTCTGCTCACACTCCAATCCCCAGGGCTGTGCCTCAGAAAAGGATAGTGTGGGCTAGAAATTGGAAGTCCAGCAGCCTCAGATACATCTGGATGAGAGGTGATGACTACCAAGGGGTGAGTGAGCTCACCATCCATCTCTGTCTGTGACTGAAGTCTCCCACATTCTTCTCTTCTGCCTCTGAGTGAGTACACTAAGGTAAATTAGAGTTCTCAGAGCACCCCTTACATTAGAGGCCACAGTGTTCCCCCTTACATCAGAGTCCTCTTCGTACATCAGAGTTCTCAGTGTTCCTAGAGCATCCCTTATGTTAGAGTCCCCAGAGTTCTCCCTTACATCAGAGTCCACAGAGTCCCCCCTTACAGTGAAAAGGAACTCTGCAAGTTCAGATGTTAAAGGTGGAACTCTGTGGATGTAAATTTTATTTATTAGCAAGATATATGTATAAGAAAAATTGATGTGCGCCACTAAAGTGTTCGGGTTTGACTTGAAGAAATGGTGGCAACCCTATTTAGGCATGCTTCAAAATTTTTTGAAAATTCCATATTAATGCCCATGGGTTTAGAATAGGATGTCCTTCTGTTTCAAGTCCAGTCCCAAAAGCACAGATGAGTTTTGCAGTGCTATAACCCATTGCAACCAGTTACCGTATTTATCAGCGTATAACACACACTTTTTTCCCCTAAAATCAGGGGAAAATCGCGGGTGCGTGTTATACGCCGATACCCACCTATCCCCACCTATCCCCGTCGATCTCCGCTGACTGTGAGCGGAGCGATCGCCGCCGAGATACACATAGCCGAGTGTACTCGGCTTTTCTCAGCTCCGCTCACAGTCACGCCCAGTCCCGCCATTGGACCTGTGTTATGTCCATCATAGGGCGTGACTCGGCGTGACTGTCGAGCCGAGTAGAGCCGAGTACACTCGGCTATGTGTATCTCGGCTCCGCCCAGTCCTTGCGTTCCCTGCATTCTCGGCGGCGTTCGCCCTGCTCCGCCCTGTCTCGGCAGCGCTAAATTTAAAATCGGCCAAGGCTGCAATGGACACTGGGGGGCAAGGCTGCAATAAACACTGGGGGGCAAGGCTGCAATGAACACTGGGGGGCAAAGCTGCAATGGACACTGGGGGCAAGGCTGCACTGTGACAAGGCTGCAATGGACACTGACAAGGCTGCAATGAACACTGACAAGGCTGCAATGGACACTGACAAGGCTGCAATGGACACTGGGGCAAGGCTGCATTGTGACAAGGCTGCAAATGACACTGATAAGGCTGCATTTAATGTAAGTTTTTTTCCCTAAAATTCCCTCCTAAACTTGGTGTGCGTGTTATACGCCGGCGCGTGTTATACGCCGATAAATACGGTAATTTCACAACAGTAGGCCGCATCTACACAAGGCCTAACTTATATTTCCCTCTTCTCACCCCATAACTGGTTAGATGTCCTAGACACCCATAGCACACCAAGGCTGGGATAAGCTCAAAGACAGTGTGTCCATTCTGCTTCAGTACACCTAGATCCAAAAGTTAGGCCGGGTTCACACTGGTGCGACACGACACTTGTCCTACTTTGGATCCGACTTTGCCCTGCGACTTGAAGCCGACATACGTCCGACTTTCAATGAAGGGGGATCCGACTTGGATCCCCGCCAATACCAGGCACTGTGTTTGGTATGAATCTTGAGGGGGAACTCCACGCCAAATTTTAAATAAAAAACCGGCATGGGTTCCCCCTCCAAGAGCATACCAGGCCCTTTGGTCTGGTATGGATTTTAAGGGGACCCCCTACGCCCAAAAAACGGTGTGGGGGTCCCCCCAAAATCCATACCAGACCCTTATACGAGCATGCAGCCTAGCCGGTCAGGAAGGGGGGTGGGGACGAGCGAGCGCCCCCCCTCCTGAACCGTACCAGGCCGCATGTCCTCAACATGGGGGGGTGGGTGCTTTGGGGCAGGGGGGCGCCCTGCTGGCCCCCCCACCCCAAAGCACCCTGTCCCCATGTTGATGAGGACAAGGGCCTCTTCTTGACAACCCTGGCCGTTGGTTGTCGGGGTCTGCGGGTAGTGGGCTTATCGGAATCC
Source organism: Rana muscosa (assembly GCA_029206835.1). Classification (NCBI taxonomy): domain Eukaryota; kingdom Metazoa; phylum Chordata; class Amphibia; order Anura; family Ranidae; genus Rana; species Rana muscosa. The sequence goes on from CM055117.1 coordinate 1,029,666,530, forward strand.
GGGAGCCCCCTTAAATAAGGTGGCCCCCAGATCCCAGCCCCCCACCCTATGTGAATGAGTATGGGGTACATCATACCCCTACCCATTCACCTGGGGGAAAAAAAGTTGTCAATAAAAAAACACACTAGACAGGTTTTGAAAGTAATTTATTAGGCAGCTCCGGGGGTCTTCTTCCGACTTCTGGGGTCTTCTGACTTCGGGGGTCTATTCCGACTCTCCGGCCTCTTCTCCCGCTCTCTGGTGCCTTCTCCGCGCTCTCTGGTGCTTCCTGCTTTCTGCCTTCTGCCGGGCTTCTCCGCTATCTTCTGCTAGCTCTTTTTCTAGCGGTGGTCCGGTCTTCTTCAACGCCTTCTTCCCGCTTCTCTTCTTGAGATGTTGACATGACGAGGTCTCCCGCTGTAATTCTGTGTGCGCGGTGCGCAATGATTTATATAGGCATGGGGCGTGGTCACCGGGTGATGTCACCCGGTGACCCCGCCCCCTATGACATCACAGCCCGGGGCATTATAGGACTGTAACGTCATAAGGGGGTGGGGTCACATCACCCGGTGACCACGCCCCATGCCTATATAAGTCGTTGCGCGCCACGCACATGGCATTACAGAGGGAGAGAGCGGCGTGTCAACATCGAGACAAGAGAAGAGGGAAGAGGGCGATGGGGAAGACCGGGCCACCGCTAGCAAAAGGGCTGGTAGAAGATAGCGGAGGTGCAGAAGGCAGAAAGCACCGGAGAGCGGGAGAAGAACCGGAGAGTGCGGAGAAGGCACCGGAGAGCAGGAGAAGAGGCCGGAGAGTCGGAAGAGACCCCCAAAATCGGAAGAAGACCCCCGAAGTCAGAAGAACCCCGGAGCTGCCCAATAAATGACTTTAAAAACCTGTCTAGTGTGGGTTTTTTTCTTGACATTTTTTCCCCCAGGTGAATGGGTAGGGGTACGATGTACCCCATACTCATTCACATAGGGTGGGGGCTGGGATCCGGGGGCTCCCTTATTAAAGGGGGCTCCCGGATTCCGATAAGACCCCGCCCGCAGACCCCGACAACCAACGGCCAGGGTTGTTGGGAAGAGGCCCTTGTCCTCATCAACATGGGGACAGGGTGCTTTGCCCCAAAGCACCCATCCCCCCATGTTGAGGGCATGCAGCCTGGTACGGTTCAGGGGGGGGTGCTCGCTCGTCCCCACCCCCTTTCCTGACCGGCCGGGGCTGCGTGCTCGGATAAGGGTCTGGTATGGATTTTGGAGGAACCCCCACGTTGTTTTTTTCGGCGTAGGGCTTCCCCTTAAAATCAATACCAGACCCAAGGGCCTGGTATGCTCTTGGAGGGGGAACCCATGCCGTTTTTTTATTAAAATTTGGCGTAGAGTTCCCCCTCAAGATCAGCAGAGCACAAGTCGCATGCCAAAGTCGGATCATGCAAGACGGCGTTCCGACTTTGATCCGACTTTAATGATAGTCAATGGGCTGAAGTAGGATCAAAGTCGGACCAAAGTAGTACAGGGAGCATTTTCAAAGTCGGACCGACTTGTGTCAGACTAGTTGAGACGGCTCCCATAGGGAAACATTGATTTTCAAACGTCATGCGCCATGAGCTCCCAATGTCGGAACGTTTGTTGCACCAGTGTGAACCCGGCCTCAAGGAGAAATTGCCTCCTTATTCTGCTAAATGTTCGGTTCTAGCTATATGGAACCAGCCAGTAGCATGTTTTGGTAGCTCTGTGCTGTCCTGGTACAGTTGACTATGCAGAATCCTGGCCCTACATCTGCGCCAATAACAAATCTCAAACATGTGTACCATCTGGACCCTATACCCATACGGTATATGCCCACGAAAACTTTGTTAATTTGGGAGTCCCATTACAGTGTACGTTCAGTGAAGGGCTTAAATCATGTCTCTCTGTATATATTCTGCAGGTGTATAGTCAACTTTAAATGTTGGTACTAGTATTTTCTGTATATTTTTAGTTTTTATGTATTTATTTTTTGCGGGAAATTTGTTGTACTCATGGTGACAGGCCAAATATAAAATGTATTGTTCTTATTTTGATGCTAGAGGTTCCTTGAGAAGTAAGCAATTTCTATCCTTCAGATAGATAACCATGAGCAATTATATTTTTAGCTACCTTTAAAGGAGGATTCTTCTAACTGACCACAAATGTGAAGCCTCGTACACACGGCTGAGAATCTCGTCAAGAAAAAACACGGCGTTTTTCTTGACGAGATTCTTGGACAAGAAACTTGTCCCGGCTGAGTGTACACACGCTCCTTTCAAAGAACCCGCGGTTCTTTGAATGGAGCGAACGCGGTGACGTAATCGACTACGACGAGCGTGCGCTCGTCACATTCAATGCCGTCGCCGCCATCTTGCTACACCCTACCTATGCCTAGGAAGCTACCGCGCATGCGTCAAAGTCATTTCGAGCATGCGCGGGCTTCCCGGAGGACAGTTAAGTGTACACACGCACACTTTTCTCGTCGAGAAACATGCTGACAAGAATCTCGACGAGAAAATAGAGAGCAGGTTCTCTATTTCTTGTTCATACATCACGGGACACAGAGCAGCATAGTCATTACTATGTGGTTATATAGAATTACCTTCAGGTGCTGGCACAGGCAACTTCCAAAACAGGAAGTACCCTCCCCTATATAAGCCCCTCCCATCCGGGAGTACCTCAGTTTTTTGCCAGTGTCTAAGGTGTTGGCCAAGGTTAACATGTATTCATCTGGGCTTGTGTACAGGTTCTCTGGGCCTTAGCAAGCTATTCCGGATCCGACCAAAAAAGCTTCATAGCTAAACGGTCGGTACCCGGGCCTTGCAGAGAAGAGCAAGGTTTTGCCTGTAATGCCTCTCTTAGGAGGGCTGGACCCTGGGATCCAGAGCTCTGGTCATACCCAAAACCAAGAGGCTATCTGTGCAGGGTGCTATACAGGTCCAGGGGAGTGGAATCCTTGGGAACCCGGTCCCTGAAGGTCTAGTACAATGCCTGCCGTGAGAGGTGAAGTTTGGGCTTCTGTGGACCAAACAAAGTCCTGCGGCGGGGAAAAGGTAAGTGGGGGCCCCTCAGGAACTTGGTTCTATTGAGGGGACCCCCAAGCCTAATATGTCTTTCTGCCTGTTACCTAAAGGTATTCCCGCTAATAGCTGTATATGCCTAAGAAATCCTAGAAATGTCTTTTCATAAAGGGAGTTTTAAAAACTGTAAACCTAGAAATGTTTTTCATAAAGGAGGTTTTAAAAAAAAAAAAAAAGACAAAAGTGCGGTACCTGTGTTTGTCCACTAGAGGCCGCTGTGGAACGTCTTTTTTTCTTGGGACTATTCCTTCCATGGTGAAAGTCCAGGCAGATGAGTGAGCTCTCTATCAGGGAAGCTGCATTCCTCTGTCATGCTGCCAAGTAGTTTCCTTCCATCCCCGAGTCCTGGTGAAACAGGGACCCTGGCTCCTCTCCCTACATGGCGCCAAGAGCGCACACGTGCACGTGCACGCGCGCACACACACGCTTTCTTTTTATAAGATTTAGCTTCAAAAAAGGGGGCGGAGCCTGGCGGATGATGCGCTCTGTGCGCCCAGCGCTTCTGCGCATGTGCGGGCGTCCCAGCAAGATAAAAGGACTCAGTCCACGCTGCTTGCTATGGACACAGAGCATGAAAAGGAGCTGGTAGCATGGTATAGGGGCTTACAGCGGGCGGTTGATACAGGCATCCCCAGAAAGACGCATTAGTAGACACCCACTGATGTACATAGCAGCAAATTGCATTAGACTATTTCAGTAAAGGGGTGCATTGCGGCTGGAATACCTCAGCTTTGAACTAAGGAATATGCCGCCTAAAAAACTCCAAGATATACCTCTCAGGAAGTGTAGGGGGTCTCCATCGGGCTCTGAGGATCTGGAGCAGTCATCTGCACCCTCCTCCCCTGAGAAATCAGAGGTTAATACCCATAAGGAACCCCCGGGAGTGCCAGGTACTGCGGCTGTCCTCAGTCCACCTGCTCCTGCATATATAACAGAGGAGGTTTTTTCCTCAACTCTGGAGGGATTGGAGCAGAGATTGGCTGCATTGATCGCTTCTTCTCTACAGGAAAGAAAGCGCGCCAGATCTCCATCACCTCCATTAGAGTGCCTGTTGGCAGAGCAACAGTCCCAGGAAGGGACTGGCCTACCTGAAGGGGATCAGGAGGAGGTTAGCTCTGTTTTTGAGGAATCGACAGTAGATTAACCATTTTCAGCATCACAGACTGAAAGATTGTGGGTCCAGACCCTAACTGACATGGTTCGATCTGCATTTAAAATGCCTCTTGTTGAACCATCAACTACTGCTGTCTCCTCATTGGGGTCGCTAAAAGCTCCCCAGGTTAATTGCTCCTTTCCAATACATCCATTATTGGAAGGACTTATATACCAGGACTGGGAACATCCTGATAGACTATTTGTTCCGCCTAAAAGGTTTCCGGTGATCTATCCCATGGAGGAAAAGTTCACCCAGAGATGGAATGTTCCTACGGTGGATGCAGCCATCTCTTCTGTGAACAAATCACTGACATGTCCAGTAGATAATGTTCAAATGTTCAAAGATCCAGTGGATAAAAAATTGGAATCTTTATTAAAATCTGCTTTTTCCACAGCAGGGGCTGTTACACAGCCAGCAGTGGCAGCTATTGGAGTCTGCCAAGCTTTAAAGGATCAAATGAAAATGGTCCTGAGGGATTTGCCAGACCAACAGGCCCAGGCTCTGGCTGATCTGCCTAGAGCATTATGCTTTGCGGTTGACACCATCAAGGATTCTATCCATCAGGCCTCCCGCCTCACGCTGTCTTTGGTACATATGCGTAGGCTTCTGTGGCTCAAAAACTGGTCTGCTGAAGCTCCCTGTAAGAAGCTCTTAGTTAGCTTCCCATTTCATGGGGAACGCCTTTTTGGCGAAGACCTGGATAAGTATATCCAGAAGATTTCCAGTGGTAAAAGTACTCTCTTACCGAGTAAGAAGAGGTCTAGGGGTCCATCTTTTAAGAGGACTACCTCTCCTATCCCTGCGACGTCTGCTACTAAGCAGTTCCGACGGCCTCCTCGGTCAAACTCAGGAGGTAAAAATCAGGGACAGCCACAGGGTAATAAAAAGCCCTGGATCCGAAGAGGTACTAAACCAGCCTCCAAGTCAAGCCTATGAAGGGCTGCCCCCACTCAAACGGGTGGGGGGAAGACTTCAGTTGTTCGCAGAGACCTGGCGGGAGACGATCAAAGACAGATGGGTGCTCTCCGCAGTAACTCTGGGATACAAGTTGGAGTTAAAAGAGTCTCCTCCGTCCCATTTTATGTGGTCAGGCATGCCAAGAGACCCTCTGAAAGGACGGTCTCTCCTATTGGCGTTAGAACAACTATTGCTCCAAGGAGTAATTATGGAGGTTCCTATGGAAGAGTGGGGGTTGGGTTTCTACTCAAACCTTTTCACAGTCCCGAAGCCAAACGGGGACATAAGACCCATATTGGACCTAAAGAGTCTAAACAAATTTCTAAACGTCCGGTCTTTCCGGATGGAGTCGATCCGATCGGTCACCACTGCCCTACAAGGGGAGGAATGGTTAGCCTCGATCGACATCAAAGATGCTTACTTGCATGTTCCCATCTTTCCAGGTCATCAAAAATTCCTACGCTTTGCAGTAGAAGGGCGCCATTTTCAGTTCAGAGCCTTACCATTCGGTCTGGCCACAGCACCACGAGTGTTCACAAAAATTCTGGCCCCACTGTTGGCCGATCTAAGAACACGGGGTGTAACGATAATGGCATACCTAGACGACCTGTTGTTGATGGACCACTCAGTTGCCAAGCTAGAAGTGGTAATTGTCGATACAATCAAGTATCTAGAATCTCACGGTTGGGTCATCAACCTGGACAAGTCAGCCCTACAGCCAGTGAAAAACCTGGTATATCTAGGGCTACGGCTGGATTCAGACCAGAGGAAGATTTTCTTACCTCTAGACAAGGTATCCTCTTTGAGGGACTTGGTCCGTCTGCTTTGTGCAAAAAGACAGCCGTCCATACGCCTGTGCATGAGGCTGCTAGGGAAGATGGTAGCATCATTCGAAGCTGTGCCATACGCCCAATTCCACTCAAGGAATTTACAAAGGGCCATATTGTCAGCCTGGAACGGAAAAGTTCAGGCTCTAGACTTCCCGATGGCTTTGTCCCCTTCCGTTCGGAAGAGTCTCTGCTGGTGGTTGATCCCCCAGAATCTCCAGAAGGGAAAACCCTTCAGCCCGATATCTTGGAAGGTGGTCACTACAGATGCCAGCCTTACAGGCTGGGGGGCAGTACTGGAGCAATGGTCTCTCCAGGGCAGATGGTCAAATGTAGTAAAAACCCTGCCCATCAATCTCTTAGAGATACGAGCAGCCCGGTATGCCCTAGTAGCCTGGACATCCAGACTCCAAGGGTCCCCTGTCAGAATTCAATCAGACAATGCCACAGCAGTGGCATATATCAATCATCAGGGAGGCACCAGGAGTCGTGCAGCCCAGAGGGAAGTAAGTCACATCCTGGAATGGGCAGAAAAGCATGTCCCATGTATATCAGCTGTCTTCATTCCAGGGGTGGAGAATTGGAAGGCGGACTTTCTGAGTCGCCAACAGTTATGCCCAGGGGAATGGTCCCTTCATCCCGAGGTCTTCCGAGCAATATGTCAGCGGTGGGGAACACCGGATGTAGATCTGCTAGCATCCAGATTCAACGCAAAGGTGGACAGATTTGTCTCCCGGACAAGGGATCCCCTCGCTTGCGGCTCGGATGCTCTGGTGTTCCCTTGGGATCAGTTCAGACTGATATATGCATTCCCTCCGCTACAATTGTTGCCTCGACTCCTTCGCAGAGTCAGGTTGGAGAAGAAGCCGGTGATCCTGGTGGCTCCAGCGTGGCCCCGAAGGGCCTGGTACGTGGAGATCATCAAAATGTCTGTGGGGAGTCCTTGGACCCTTCCACGTCGTCCGGACCTGCTTTCGCAAGGACCGATATACCACCCTTCCTTACTAACTCTAAGTTTAACGGCCTGGCTATTGAGTCCCACATCCTAAAGAAGAGAGGTCTCTCTAACTCTGTGGTATCAACTATAATCAATGCCAGGAAGCCTGTATCCAGGCAGATCTACTATAGAGTTTGGAAGGCGTACATCACTTGGTGCGAGGCCAGAAAATGGCATCCATGTAAGTACGTTATAGGCAGAATTCTGGACTTCCTGCAGTGGGCTGTAGACAGGAAGTTTGCCTTAAGTACTATCAAGGGCCAGGTTTCGGCCTTGTCAATACTATTTCAAAGGCCCCTGGCTATGCATTCTCTTGTCAAATCCTTTATGCAAGGTGTGACTCGTATTATTCCACTGATTAAGGCTCCCATATGCCCATGGGATCTAAATTTGGTTCTGTCGGTTCTGCAAAAGCAGCCATTTGAACGTTTGCGGCACATTTCCTTGGTTCTACTCACCAGGAAATTGATATTTTTAGTAGCCATATGCTCGGCTAGAAGAGTGTCGGAATTAGCCGCCATGTCCTGTAACGAGCCATATCTGGTTATCCATAAGGACAGAATAGTATTACGTCCTCACCCAGCCTTTCTTCCTAAGGTGGTATCAAGGTTTCACTTGAACCAGGATGTGGTTCTTCCTTCTTTTTTCCCCAAACCAAGCTCGGTAGAGGAAAAGTTATTGCATTCTTTGGATGTAGTAAGAGCAGTTAAAGCTTATCTAAAAGCCACTGCTCAGATTCGTAGAACGGATTCTCTGTTTGTTCTGCCGGAAGGCCCCAGAAAGGGTCAGGCAGCATCAAAATCTACTTTAGCCAAGTGGATTCGACAGGTCATAATACAAGCCTATGGCTTGAAAAGTAGACCGCCTCCGTTCAAAGTTAGGGCGCACTCCACGAGAGCAGTTGGAACTTCATGGGCAGTGCATCACCAGGCCTCCCTGGCGCAAATTTGTAAGGCCGCAACATGGTCTTCAGTACACACGTTTACTAGGTTCTACCAGGTGGACGTGAGAAGTCAGGAGGATGTCGCCTTTGGGCGCAGTGTGTTGCAGGCCGCAAAAGATCCTCATGCCTGATGGCGCCCAGCTTATGTATGGTGTATCCCCCCCTCATGTGGCATTGCTTTGGGACGTCCCACATAGTAATGACTATGCTGCTCTGTGTCCCGTGATGTATGAACAAGAAAGTAGGATTTTTAAAACAGCTTACCTGTAAAATCCTTTTCTTGGAGTACATCACGGGACACAGAGCTCCCACCCCTCTTTTGGGGACACGTATTGCTTTGCTACAAAACTGAGGTACTCCCGGATGGGAGGGGCTTATATAGGGGAGGGTACTTCCTGTTTTGGAAGTTGCCAGTGCCAGCACCTGAAGGTAATTCTATATAACCACATAGTAATGACTATGCTGCTCTGTGTCCCGTGATGTACTCCAAGAAAAGGATTTTACAGGTAAGCTGTTTTAAAAATCCTACTTTTTCTTATCGAGATCCTTGTCGGTTTTCTTGACGAGAAACATTATAGCCGCGTACACACAACCGATTTACTCGGCAAGAAAGCTCTGCCAGCAAGTTTCTTGCTGGTTCTTGCCGAGAAACTCGGTCGTGTGTACGAGGCTTGAGTGTAGCACACAAACCCTTTTCCCTTGCTTTGGCTCACTTGCAGGAAAAAGGCACACTGTATTATATGCCTGTACCCTCCTGGATGAGGAGGTTAGGCGGTGTTATGCATTTGGGTCCCACAGCTAGGTTCTTCCGTCAGTTGGTTCTCGTCTCCTAGGATATAGGGACAAGTCTCTGTATTCCCCCCAGTAATTCCAATGTCCACACCACTTTAAACTCCAACGTTGAGTTTATTTTCTCAATGTTCAGCAGATAGGTAAAGGGTGGAAGAGAGACAGGACAGCAAGGTTTGGGAGGTTAGTCCAGGCACAAATGGATAGCACAATCTCTACTCTATCCCTGAGTAGGTTTAGCTCATCCGGATAGTCTCCTACAAAGTGGATCCTAGCAGCCGAAGTGATGCTCGGACGTTTGATCAAGTTCTTTTCCTAGATGCGATCGGGAGACTCTCTGCCACAGAATCTATCAGACCCCGAACCTCTTATCCTCTGGTACTTAAAGACAGGTGCCCACAGCAGCACATTACTAGGCCCTTGGTGGATAGAAGAATCCCTCCAGAGAGTTACAGGGCCCCTTCCTTCACCGTGAACTCTCACCGGTCCGTTAGAAAGGTCCTCCCCCGGCCTCCTCTTCTTAGAAGCGGGCTCCCTCGCGAGAGACACCCTGGGATTTCTCCTCCTCGTAGCGGACTCCAGCTAAAGGTGCTGGGCCCAGTGTTAAAGATGCAGCCCTAGGACTAAAGGTGCCTGGGACTGATGCACACGTGGCCCCATGGCCTGGAGGGCCATGCGCCACGCACCTGGACTCTGATTCTGGAACGAAGACCCCTCCCAGGGAGCATCTGCCCCTTATGTATCCTCTCCCGGCATGCACAGCAGGTCGACCACACCCACTGAGAGGACACCCAAGGCACAGCACTAATACCAGTGGTTCAACCCCGACCATTTATGGCATTGCCACCTATAGGCCACAGGGAACTGAACATCAGTATACCATCCTGGAAATAAACAGCACAAGCTATAAATTGAGAATGGTCTGAGCCTAACTATTATCTTAGACCAGCCCCTAAATTTGGGTATATAGCACCCCTAAATTAGGTAGGCACTACATAAGGAACATTCTTCTCATTGACCATCACACTAATGTCTTGTAAGCTGTAGACAACAGTAGTTTGTTAGCAATGGTTCCCCGAGGCCAGAAAGTTATTTTAAGGGTTCCTCGATGTTAAAATGGTTGAGACCACTTGCCACCCTACGAGAACGATATGGTAGCTTCCCCTTTGACTTCTGGAGACACCGCCTGTTAGAGACTTTCATAGCCAAATGCCACAAACAAGCACGGATCAGAACCGCTCTAACAGAATTTGAAAGCATGTGGGCATCTGCAGAACCCCTGCCCCATATGATCTCGGCACTATATGGGATGTTGGAGGAGGTGACACCTAGCCCCACACCCCTTTATATTAAAGAATGGGAAAGGGACCTCCAGTCTGAATTCACAGAGGATCAACTCCACCACCTATACCGCTTGACTCACTCGAGCTCTGTGGATTCTAAGACCCAAGAAAACAACTATAAACTCCTTTCGAGGTGGTAGAGGGTGCCTACTACCCTGGCTAGAATTTACCCCACTGCTTCCGATAGGTGCTGGAGGGGGTGTGGAATGAAAGGCACATTCCCCCATATTTGGTGGGATTGCCCTGTGCTACAGCCATTTTGGGTATGGTTGGCAAACACATATCAGATAGCCTGGGCATAGACATACCGGCTCTGCCAAAACATTTTCTGCTCCACATCCCCCCCATGCCCATGTCTCGCTACAAACAAAGTGCTCTCCCCCACCTCCTCAATGCAGCAAAACGCCTTATACCAATACACAGGAAGAGCTTGCATATTCCAAGCGAGCAGGATTGGTTGGGGAGGGTGGGGGAGATCATGGAGGCAGAGAGTTGGCTCGCTACTTGTAGAGATACTCGTGAGCGATTCGACCTTACATGGGCAGTCTAGAAAGCCCACGTACATGACACAACCAAGGCTTCATGTAGTTTAGATGTTGCACTACTTACTTTAGCGGATCCTTCCTTTGGGAGACTCGTCCAGGCGAACCATCCTTCAACTACTAAAGGCTCCACTTGAAAGTGGACATAACACATCAACGAATCCGGTGAGAGCTATTCCACATGCCTTCTTCTCCTTCCCTATCTCCTCCTTTTTTTTTTCCCTGCTATTTATTTATTTTTATTTTTTCTCTCTCCCTTTTCTTCTTTTGATCGATATGTATTTGTTTTGTTTTGCTGTGTTATATTCATGGGATACCTGAGTATACTTTTTTTTTTAACTACCTGGACGGTCTTCAGGTTTCTGACCGATCTAGGTACTTCAAGTTCCGTTATGATGTTTATAGTAAGGGAGCCATGCTTGCAACAACTCTAGATCTAAAGCATATGGCCACCCTACCCCCTTCCAGTTTGGAGGGGAGGCCTGTCCACATGGATGGAATGTCCACGACAGTAAGGGTGCCCCTTTGTTTGTTTATTACCAATAGTGATGAGCCTAACACCCCCGGGTTCGGTTCGCACCAGAACCCGCGAACGGACCGAAAGTTTGCACGAACATTAGAACCCTATTAAATACAATGGATGCGAACGTTCGAAATCTAAAGTGCTAATTATAACGACTATTATGCATGTTATTGTCCTAAAAAGGGTTTGGGAACCCGGGTTCTGCACCAGGGGACATGTATCAATGCAAAAAGAAGTTTTAAAAATGGCCGTTTTTCTGGAGCAGTCATTTTAATGATGCATAAAGTGAAAAAAAAAAAGTCAAATATTCCTTTAAATATCATACCTGGGGGGTGTCTAAAGTATGCCTGTGAAGTGCCACGTGTTTCCCGTGTTTAGAACTGTCCCTGCACAAAATTACATTTCTAAAGGAAAAAAAGCCATTTAACCACTTAACGACCGCTCACTGTATATATACGTCGGCAGAATGGCACCGACAGGCACAATCACGTACAGTGTACGTGATCGCCTTTGTACAGTTGGGGGGTCCGATCGGACCCCCCTCCTATACAGTGAGCAGCCGTTTATCATTGGGGAGCGATCAGAGATGAGGGGGTGACCATTCGATTTCGGACACTCCCTCGCGATCGCTCCCGGCCAATGAAAATGCTTCCTCCGCCATGTGATGTAAACACAGGCAGGAGGAAGTGATGTCATCTCCCTCGCGGCGGTCTTTTCGATTCCGGCGCCGAGGAGAGAAGAAGCAGGTTTGTGCACCAACAGTCCACTGACACTTAGGTACACATAGGCACACATTTCACCCCCCAGTCACCCCCAGATCACCCCCCAGGTCACCCCCCAGCCCCCAATCACAGTGTCACTGATTGCAGTGATCATTTATTTTACTGATCACTGCATTTAGTGTCATCTGTGATAGTAAAAAGTTGCAGGGCAGTTAGGTTTAGGCCCCTTTAGGTCCAGGGTAGCCCCCTAACCCCTCCTAATAAAGGTTTAACCCCTTGATCGCCCCCCAGGTAACCCTTTCACCCCCTAACGCCAGCGTCACTAAGCGATCGTATTTTCGATCGCTGTATTTAGTGCCGGTGGTGCCCTAGATAGCCAGTTATTTATTTTTAGTTTCGCCGCAGGTTTTTAGAGCGTCAGGTACCCCCATATATTATTTTAACCCCCTGATTGCCCCTAGAATTAACCCTTTCACCAGTGATCACCGTATAAGCGTCACTGGTGACACTGGTTACCCAGTTAGTTATTTAGTTATTTAGGTAACCCGTCAGGTTTTTATATAGCGTCGGGTACCCCCATATTTAACCTAATATAGGTTTTAACCCCCTGATTGCCCCTAGTTAACCCTTTCACCAGTGATCACCATATAAAGGTTACGGGTGACGCTGGTTGGTTAGTTTGCTTTTTATATCATCAGGGCACCCGCCGTATATAACCCAATAAAGGTTTAACCCCCTGATCGCCCGGCGGGTGAGATCAATTAGGTTTTAGCGCCAGAGAGGGTCTGCGTCGCCCCAGGCAGCGTTAGGTTAGTGCCAGTAACGCTAACACCCACGCGCAAAGCATACACCTCCCTTAGTGGTATAGTATCTGATCAGATCTATACTAGCGTCCCCAGCGGTTTAGGGTTCCCAAAAACGCAGTGTTAGCGGGATCAGCCCAGATACCTGCTAGCACCTGCGTTTAGCCCCTCCGCCCAGCCCAGCCCAGCCCACCCAAGTGCAGTATCGATCGATCACTGTCACTTACCAAACACAAAACACATAACTGCAGCGTTCGCAGAGACAGTCCTGATCCCTGTGACCGCTAACAGTTTTTTTTGTAGCGTTTGATACATTTGCTGACGATAGTCGGGTGCTTTTTTTCCTGTGAATCTTACTAGTGTACCCCTAAATTTAGAGCCCAAAATGGCAAGACGAAGGTACACTAGTAAAGAGGCCTACGAGATTCTGAGCATGACAGATAGTGAAGAGGAGGTCACGTATCTGTCAGATTCAGGTTCAGAATATCTTCCCGTAGAAGACAGTGACGTCAGCGGCCCCAGGTCAGATAGCTCTGACGACGAAGTTGAGGTCCCTGCTAAGGTCAGGCGTACCCGATCCCGATCTTCTGAGGTTGTTGAGGAGCAAGAACCGCAGGGCTCTCGTATCATGGAGCAGAGTAGTACTAGCGCCGCTATTCCTTCTGGTGAATTGGCAAGCACCAGCGGTCTAGTACAGCCTGGGCGCACATCCAGCACTGCAGTATCACTTGGTGACGTGGCGAGTCCCATAAGTGCAGTTCAAGCTGGCGAGGTGGCAAGCACAAGTAGTGTCCCGCTGCCACCAATAAGAAGACAAAGGCAGGCCCGTCGTACCCATAGTGCTCTTCCTGCAGAATTTGCCTATCCTGATTGGGTCCCCACCACTTCTGCAGAACCTGTACTTCCCCCATTCACTGCCCAACCCGGTATTCAGGTGGAAACAGCTGATTTTATGCCAATTGCCTATTATTCGCTGTTTTTCACGGAAGATCTCTATAGATCTATTGTGGACCAGAGTAATTTATATGCTGGTCAATTCATCGCCGCTAATCCCCAGTTGCCTTCCATTGCCAAAGATTGGAAACCAATTACGGTTTCCGAATTTAAGACCTTTCTGGGCCTTTCCCTCAACATGGGCACACATAAATTCCCGTCATTGCGTGCTTATTGGTCCACGCACCCAATTGACCACATGCCCGTGTTCTCTGCCTCCATGCCCAGGAAACGATACGAGCAGATTTTGCGGTTCATGCACTTCAACGACAATGAACTTTGTCGTCCACGTGGGGACCCTGAATACGACCGGCTCTATAAAATTCGACCCCTCATAAACCACTTCAACGAACGTGTTGCAGCCTTGTTTATTCCCGATCAAGCTGTCTGCGTTGATGAGTCCCTGATTAAATTTTCTGGCCGCTTGGCTTTCAAGCAGTACCTTCCCAGCAAGCGTGCCAGATACGGGGTCAAGCTCTATAAGTGCTGTGACAGGGCAACAGGCTATGTATGGAGCTTTATGGTTTATGAGGGAAAAGATAGTCAGGTTGAGCCGGTCAACTGCCCGGATTACATAGGGAGCGCTGGCAAGATAGTGTGGAAATTGGTGTCACCCTTATTCGGAAAGGGGTACCACTTGTATGTGGACAATTATTACACGAGCGTGCCACTGTTTAGTCACTTGTTTGATCATCAGATTGGAGCATGTAGCACCGTGCGACCTAATCGCCGGGGCTTTCCCCAGCGGCTTGTAGATGCCCGTCTTAGGCTGGGGGAGAGAGCCTGCGTAAAGTGTAATAACTTGCTCGCTATGAAGTGGAGGGACAATAAGAATGTTTTCCTTCTTACCTCCCTTCATGCAGACACGACAGTCCAAATTCGTACGGCGACTGGTTTGTGGAGAAACCCCTCTGTGTCCACGAATATAACAAAAATATGGGAGGGGTGGACCTCAATGACCAGTTGTTGGCGCCGTATCTAATTGACCGTAAGGCGAGACGCTGGTACAAAAAAGTGTCTCTATCCTTATTTCAATTGGCTTTGCTGAACGCTCATGTGCTATACAGAGCTTCAGGCGGGACGTTATCTCTTCTAAAATTCCAGAATGAGATTGTCACAGAACTCCTGTATCCAGGCGGTTCTGCACCTCACCATCCCCTACCAAATGCAGTAAGCCAGCTGCATAAGAGGCATTATACGCATGTCCTCCCGAGTACCCCTACCCAACGAGCCCCCCAAAAAAGATGTCGTGTCTGTAGCAAGCGCGGATTTAGGCGTGACACCCGTCATTATTGTCCACTCTGTCCAGACAAACCTGGTCTTTGCCTTGGTGAATGTTTTGAATGCTACCACTCAAAAGTGAAGTTTTAGCGTAGGGTACAGCATTTCACAGACTAGGACACACTTACACAGGGTCTCCCAAGATGCCATTACATTTTGAGAGACCCGAACCATTACAGTTGTTAAAGTTACAAAAAAAAAGTGTAAAAAAGAAAAAAAAACGTAAAAAACAAAAACACACAAAAAAATATAAAATAAAAAAACCAAAAATAGTTGTCGTTTTATTGTTCTCTCTCTCTCTCTATTTTCTCTCTATTGTTCTGCTCTTTTTTACTGTATTCCATTCTGCAATGTTTTATCATGCTTGCTTTTCAGGTATGTAATTTTTTGTTTTCAGGTGCGCCATTCAACTGCAGCGCGGAATTATTTATCTTGACAGCAACAGCGTTTGCTCCCACGATACATAAAGCCCTGACTCCAGTGCTGTAGGAGGTGATTTCACCACCACAGTTAAAAAAAAGAGCATATATGCCAAAGCATGGGGGCAGCAGGGGCGGAGGAGCGATTTTGCTCCTAATGCCGCGTACATACGGTCGAAATTCCGACGGAGGCTTGCTCGTGGAAAAGTTCGACCGTGTGTACGCGGCATAACCTTTTATGCCGCGTACATACGGTCGAAATTTCGACGAAGGCTTGCCTGTGGAAAAGTCCGACCGTGTGTACGCGGCATAACTTTTTTGCGGGAGGATGCCCCCATGCTTCGGCATATATATATTTTAGGCACAGGTTGCGTTTAAAAAATGTTTTATTTTTTACTAGGTTTTGTTTTGGTATTTGCTTTGCAGGTATGGTATGGTAAGGTCTTACTGTTGTACTGTAATGTTACTTTGTTTTAATGTTAACCATCATTTGCTTAGCAGGTAAGCCATTCAGTTGCATCGCGGATTTATTTATCTTGACAGCAACAGCGTTTGCTCCCACGATACATAAAGCCGTGACTCCAACGCTGTAGGAGGTGATTTCACCACCACAGTTAAAAAAAGAGCATATATGCCGAAGCATGGGGGCAGCAGGGGCGGAGGAGCGATTTTGCTCCTAATGCCGCATATATACGGTCGAAATTCCGACGGAGGCTTGCCCGTGGAAAAGTTCGACCGTGTGTAAGCGGCATAACCTTTTATGCCGCGTACATACGGTCAAAATTCCGACGAAGGCTTGCCCGTGGAAAAGTCCGACCGTGTGTACGCGGCATAACTTTTTTGCGGGAGGATGCCCCCATGCTTCGGCATATATGCCCATCATTAGAAGTGGGTGGATGAAGGGAGGTATTCTAATGGTGGGCATACCCACCGATCAATCTCTTTTTTTCGTTCAGCCAACAGGCTGCATGAAAAAAAAGATTACAATACATGTCCAACAAGGACCAGCAACGTACTGGTATGTTGCTGGACTTTGAATGTTTATACCAGAATGATGCCTGCAGGTTTAGGTATCATCTTGGTATCATTCTTTTCAGCCAGTGGCCGGCTTTCATGTAAAAGCAATTCTAGCAGATAATTAGCCTCTAGACTGCTTTTACAAGCAGTGGGAGGGAATGCCCCCCCCCGGATATAAACAGCGCCATTGGGAAATTGGGAAAGCATTTTATCACACCGATCTTGGTGTGGTCAGATGCTTTGAGGGCAGAGGAAAGATCTAGGGTCTAACCCCCCAATTTTTTTCAAAAAAAGAGTACCTGTCACTACTTATTGCTATCATAGGGGATATTTACATTCCCTGAGATAACAATAAAAATGATAAAAAAAAATAAATATGGAAGGAACAGTTTAAAAATAAAATAAAAAAGCAAAATAAATAATAAATAAAAAAAAGCACCGCTGTCCCCCCCTGCTCTTGCGCAAAGGCGAACGCAAGCGTTGGTCTAGCGTCATATGTAAACAGCAATTGCATCATGCATGTGAGGTATCACCGCGAAGGTCAGATCGAGGGCAGTAATTTTAGCAGTAGACCTCCTCTGTAAATCTAACGTGGTAACCTGTAAAGGCTTTTAAATGCTTTTAAAAATGAATGTAGTTTCTCGCCGCTGCGCGTTTGTGCAAAATTTTAAAGCATGTCGTGTTTGGTATCCATGTACTCGGCCTAAGATCATCTTTTTTATTTCATCAAACATTTGGGCAATATAGTGTTTTTTAGTGCATTAAAAATAAAAAAAGTGTGTTTTTCCCCCAAAAAATGCGTTTGAAAAATCGCTGCGCAAATACTGTGTGGAAAAAAAAAATGCAACACCCACTATTTTAATCTGTAGGGCCTTTGCTTTAAAAAAATATATAATGTTTGGGGGTTCAACATAATTTTCTTGCAAAAAAAAAAATGTTTTAATGTAAACAAAAAGTGTCAGAAAGGGATTTGTCTTCAAGTGGTTAGAAGAGTGGATGATGTGTGACATAAGCTTCCTAATGTTGTGCATAAAATGCCAGGACAGTTCAAAACCCTCCCAAATGACCCCATTTTGGAAAGTAGACACCTCAAGCTATTTGCTGAGAGGCATGTTGAGCCCATTGAATATTTTTTTTTTGTCCCAAGTGATTGAATAATGACAAAAAGAAAAAAAAAATGTACAAAAAGTTGTCACTAAATTATATATTGCTCAAACATGCCATGGTTATATGTGGAATTGCACCCCAAAATACATTCTGTTGCTTCTCCTGAGTACGGGGATACCACATGTGTGAGACATTTTGGGAGCCTAGCCGCGTACAGGACCCCGAAATCCAAGCACCGCCTTCAGGATTTCTATGGGTGTAAATTTTTGATTTCACTCCTCACTGCCTATCACAGTTTCGGAGGCCATGGAATGCCCAGATGGCACAAACCCCCCCAAATGACCCCATTTTGGAAAGTAGACACCCCAAGCTATTTGCTGAGAGGTATGTTGAGTATTTTGCAGATCTCACTTTTTGTCACAAAGTTTTAAAAATTGAAAAAAGAAAAAAAAAAAATATGTCTTTCTTCATTTTTAAAAACAAATGAGAGCTGTAAAATACTCACCATGCCTCTCGGCAAATAGCTTGGGGTGTCTACTTTCCAAAATGGGGTCATTTGTGGGGGTTTTGGGCTATCTTGGCATTTTATGGCCTTCAAAACTGTGATAGGTAGTGAGGAGTGAAATCAAAAATTTGTGCCCTTAGAAATCCTGAAGGCGGTGCTTGGTTTTCGGGGGCCTGTACGCGGCTAGGCTCTCAAAAAGTCCCACACATGTGGTATCCCCATACTCAGGAGAAGTAGCCAAATGTATTTTGGGGTGCAATTCCGCATATAACCATGGCATGTTTGAGCAATATATCATTTAGTGACAACTTTTTGTACATTTGTTTTTTCTTTTTGTCATTATTCAATCACTTGGGACAAAAAAAAATATTCAATGGGCTTAACATGCCTCTCAGCAATTTCCTTGGGGTGTCTACTTTCCAAAATGGGGTCATTTTGGGGGGTTTTGTGCTATCTTGGCATTTTATGGCCTTCAAAACTGTGATAGGTAGTGAGGAGTGAAATCAAAAATGTATGCCCTTAGAAACCTTGAAGGCGGTGCTTGGTTTTTGGGGTCCAGTACGGGGCTAGGCTCCCAAAAAGTCCCACACATGTGGTATCCCCGTACTCAGGAGAAGCAGCAGAATGTATTTTGGGGTGTAATTTCACATATGCCCATGGCATGTGTGAGCAATATATCATTTAGTGACAACTTTGTGCAAAAAAAACAAAGTTTGTCATATTCCCGCATCTTGTGGCAAAATATAAAATATTCCATGGACTGAACATGCCTCTCAGTAAATAGCTTGGGGTGTCTACTTTCCAAAATGGGGTCATTTGGGGGGGTTTTGTGCTATTTTGGCATTTTATGGCCTTCGAAACTGTGATAGGTAGTGAGGAGTGAAATCAAAAATTTACGCCCTTAGAAATCCTGAAAGCGGTGCTTGGTTTTTGGGGCCCCGTACCCGGCTAGGCTCCCAAAAAGTCCCACACATGTGGTATCTCCGTACTCAGGAGAAGCAGCAGAATGTATTTTGGGGTGCAATTCCACATATAACCATGGCATGTGTGAGCAATATATCATTTAGTGACAACTTTTTGTAATTTTTTTTTCTTTTTTGTCATTATTCAATCACTTGGGACAAAAAAAAATATTCAATGGGCTCAACATGCCTCTCAGCAATTTCCTTGGGGTGTCTACTTTCCAAAATGGGGTCATTTGTGGGGGTTTTGTACTGCCCTGCCATTTTAGCACCTCAAGAAATGAGATAGGCAGTCATAAATTAAAAGCTGTGTAAATTCCAGAAAATGTACCCTAGTTTGTAGACGCTATAACTTTTGCGCAAACCAATAAATATACGCTTATTGACATTTTTTTTACTAAAGACATGTGGCTGAATACATTTTGGCCTAAATGTATGACTACAATTGAGTTTATTCGATTTTTCTTATAACAAAAAGTAGAAAATATCATTTTTTTTCAAAATTTTCGGTCTTTTTCCGTTTATATTGCAAAAAATAGAAAATCGCAGAGGCAATCAAATACCATTAAAAGAAAGCTCTATTTGTGGGAAGAAAAGGACGCAAATTTTGTTTGGGTACAACATTGCATGTCCGCACAATTTACAGTTAAAGCAGCGCAGTGCAAAATTCTGAAATCACCTTTGGTCCTTTAGCTACCAAATGGTCCGGGGCTTAAGTGATTAAAACTGCTTGCGGCTTTAATGTAATGTCTGGTCCCGGTAATATGGATGAAAATCTTTAAGAAAAATGGCATAGCTACCCCATCACACACACCCCCCCCCCACCCCAGACCATTACCAGCCCCTTTGGGTCTTGTATGGATATTAAGGGGAACCCCGCACACAAAATAAAAAAGGCCCTATATACTCTGAACAGCCGTATACAGGCGGTGCATACAAGACAGGGACTGTAGGTTTGTTCTTATGTAGAATCTGTTTGTAATTTTGAACAGGTACATTGTTTAAGTGTAGCTCCAGCCAAAAAATCTATTTTTAAGCTTTTTGGAAAACATAGGGAAGGGTTATCACCCCTGTAACATTTGTTTTGCTGTCTGTGCAGTGTGCACCTGTTCAGAACAGTTCACCTCACTTTCCGTCCTAATGACAAATGTTTTTTGAAAATTTGGGGTTTTTATTGAAACAAGAATTGGTGATAAAGAATCAGTGTAGAGGAGACACTTTTTTTCCCATATTAACTCTTACAGGAGAGAATTTGCCTTCCTAGGGGTAGATTTCCTCTCACTTCCTGTTGTATCCTTCCGTTTGCAAGGAGGAGTCGTTTGTAAGTTGGATGTTTGAAAGTAGGGGCCTGCCGTATGTACTCAGCTGAAATTTGCCCCTTACATGTTGGTGTTGCCACAACACTGTGAGCCCTCACAGTTACTCTTGGTGGGTGCATGAATGGGCCCTGCTGTGAATTATTAGATCAAGAATTGTAATTACATGCCCCTGTTAAACAGGGGCAGAAAAATTGGGCCTTAGGCACAGGTGCCACAACACTGCAACCCCTCACAGATACTGTACTTGGAGCACAGCAATGAGCCCTGTTGCAAAGTATTGCATCAAAAATTGTAATTACACGCCCCTGTTAAACAGGGGCTGAAAAATTGGGCCTTTGGTGGTGGTGGTGGTGGTGGTGTTGACACAACACTGTAAGGCCTCACAGTTAGTCTTGGTGGGCGCAGGAATGGGCCCTGCTGTGAATTATTAGATCAAGAATTGTAATTACATGCCCCTGTTAAACAGGGGCAGAAAAATTGAGCCTTAGGCACTGGTGCCACAACACTGCAACCCCTCACAGATACTGTACTTGGAGCACAGCAATGAGCCCTGTTGCAAAGTATTGCATCAAAAATTGTAATTACACGCCCCTGTTAAACAGGGGCTGAAAAATTGGGCCTTAGCCACTGGTGCTGGTGCCACGACACTGCAACCACTCCCAGATACTCTAGTTGGAGTGCAGGAATGAGCCCTGCTGCAAAGCATTGCATAAAAAATTGTAATAACACACCCCTGTTAAACAGGGGCTGAAAAATTGGGCCTTAGCCACTGGTGGCGGCACCCAGAAACAAAAATGTTCTTCCAAGCTATCATCGTCAATCGGATCATTGAGGAGAAGGAGGATAGTCAGTCAACATAACAGGACAGTCTCTCAGCATCAGCATCAGTCTTGAAGGGATGTGACATTTGAAAATAAATTAGTCTGTTATATCAGCTTCAGGTGTTTGGTAGCTGGTGGTGATCCAAGACTGGTTCATCTTTATGAAGGTCAGTCGATCAACAGAGTCGGTGGACAGGCGCACCCTGTGATCCGTGACAAATCCTCCAGCAGCACTGAATGTGCGTTCTGAAAGAACGCTGGATGCAGGACAGGCCAGTAGCTCAATTGCATACTGTGCAAGCTCTGGCCAGTGATCCATCCTCAAGACCCAGTAAGCCAGAGGATTTTCGGTGGGGAAGGTGTCCAAGTCTGACCTTGCCCCTAGGTATTCCTGCACCATGTATATCAGACGCTGGCGATGGTTGCTGGAACCGATCATACCTTGGGGCTGCGGACTAAAGAATTGTCTGAACGCTTCGGTCAGACGGCCACCTTCCCCACCGCTCCTTCTTTGACTGACCGAAGCCTCAGCAACTTGTTGTCCAGGACCAGGAGTTTGTAACCTCCCAGTCTCTGGGAACGCGTTGCACAGACCTTTCTGCAAGGCCTCCCAGAGTTGTCTCATCCTCTGCTCCCTCTGCGACGGTAAGATAAGGTCCGCAACCTTACCCTTGTACCGTGGATCAAGGAGAGTGGCCAGCCAGTAATGGTCCCTCTCCTTGATCCGAAGAATACGAGGATCCTTCCGCAGACTTTGCAGGATCAGGGAGGCCATGCAGCGTAGGTTAGCTGAGGCATTCAGTCCGGAGTCCTCTGGGTCACTAAGGACGACATGATCCGCAGCCACCTCCTCCCAGCCACGTACAAGTCCACTGGTTTCTTGGGACTGTAAATCATCCCTAAAAGACTGCTGCTGATGATGCTGAGTGCCAGGCTCCACCTCCATGCTGACACAATCCTCCTTCTCCTCCTCCTCCTCCTCTTCTTCCTGTGCGATGGGTGGGACAGAAGGAACACTGTCTGGGTAAAGGGGGCCTTGAGAGGCAAGGAAGTCCTCCTCTTCCTGCCTCTGTTCTGCCTCAAGTGCCCTGTCCATTATTCCACGCAGCGTATGTTCCAACAGCTGGACAAGAGGTACAGTGTCACTGATGCATGCACTGTCACTGCTCACCATCCACGTGGCCTCCTCAAATGGTGCCAGGACAGTGCATGCATCCCTGATCATGCCCCACTGGCGTGGTGAAAAAAACCAGAGCTCCCCTGACCCTGTCCTGGTGCCGTAGTCGCACAGGTACTCATTGATGGCCCTCTGCTGCGTGTGCAGCTGCTGCAGCATGGCCAACGTTGAGTTCCACCTGGTGGGCATGTCACATATAAGGCGGTTCTTGGGCAGGTTCAACTCCTTTTGCAGCTCAGCCAGGCGAGCACTGGCATTATAAGATCTGCGGAAATGCACACAGACTTTCCTGGCCTGCCTCAGGACATCCTGTAAGCCCGGGTACCTGCCCAAGAACCGCTGCACCACCAGGTTAAGGACGTGAGCCACACAGGGCACATGGGTCAGTTGTCCCTGTCAGAGAGCGGAGAGGAGGTTGGTGCCATTGTCGCAAACTACCATTCCTGGCTTAAGCTGGCGTGGCGTCAACCACCTCTCGGCCTGCCCCTGCAGAGCAGACAGAACCTCTGCCCCAGTGTGGCTCCTGTCCCCCAAACACACCAGCGCAAGCACGGCATGGCATCTTTTTGCCTGCGTACTTGCGTAGCCCCTTGAACGCCTACGGAGCACCGCTGGTTCCGAGGACAAAGCACAGGAAGAGGCCACGGAGGAAGAAGAAGAGGAGGGGGTGGAGGACAGAGGTGTGTCACAACCAGTAGTAGCATTTTGGAGGCGTGGCGGTGGAACAACCTCCAACACTACTGCACCTTGTCCTGCATCCTTCCCAGCTGCCAAAAGAGTGACCCAATGGGCCGTGAAAGACATGTAACGTCCCTGTCCATGCCTGCTGGACCATGAGTCAGCGGTAATATGCACCTTACCGCTGACCGCCCTGTCCAGCGAGGCCAAGACATTGCCTTCCACATGCCGGTAGAGAGCCGGAATCGCCTTCCGTGAGAAAAAGTGGCGTTTGGGAACCTGCCACTGAGGAACCGCACATTGCACAAACTCACGGAAGGGGGCCGAGTCTACCAACTGAAAAGGCAGCAGTTGAAGCGCTAGCAATTTAGCCAAGCTAGCATTCAACCGCTGGGCATGTGGATGGCTGGGAGTGATTTTCTTTCGACGGTCCAGCAGCTGGGGCAGGGAATATTGCCTGCTAGAATCGGACGTTGGTGTACTGCTAGCAGAGTGCCCGCAAGTACTTGGCTGTGACACACCTAATTCTACACCTTCATTCCTCTCAGAGCAGGTTTCAGAGAGGACTGAAGGTATAGTGGGGTTGGAGATCCCAGCTGATGCGGTGCAAGAAGATGTCAGCTTTGTTCTTTGGAGTGGGTCTTTAAGGTAGGCTTGCCAACGAGCTGCATGGCAGGTCAACATATGTCTGGTCAAGCATGTGGTGCCCAAGCGGGTGATGTTTTGGCCACGCGATATACGCTTGAGACATATGTTGCAAACAGCAGCTGTGCGATCTGATGCACTCGACTCAAAAAAGGCCCACACCAAAGAACTTTTTGAATAACGGGCAGAGGCAGCGCCCTGCACAGGCGGAGCTCTGCGGTGTGATTCCGTCGGTGTGCTGCCCTTACGCTGGCCCCCCGAGGGCATCCTGCCTCGTTGGAGATGTGCCTCCTCCTCATCCTCCTCCTCCTCCTCCTCCTCCTCTCTCCTATTAGGCACCCACGTGGAGTCAGTGACCTCATCATCCCCTCCCTCCTCATCACTGGAGCCAATCTGGCAGTATGCTGCAGCTGCTGGAACATGACTGCCAGATTGGTGTCCTTCTTGAGCATCCCCTCTCTCTGCTCTCATGCTACTGCCTTCCTCTAGCTGGGTATCATCATCAGACCCTTCGAAACGCTGGGCATCCTCCTGGAGCATGTACCCAACACTGTGCTCAAACAGTTCGGGGGACTCCTCAGGAGGACATGGTTGGTCTAGGGAAGGAGTGACTGATGATGACATTGATACCAGGGAAGAGGACGCTTTGGCAGCTGCTTTGCCAGTACCCTGAGCCTGGGTGAGAGAGGATGAGGAGGATGAGGAGGGCTTGGTCATCCACTCTACCAAGTCTTCGGCATGATGCGGCTCAACACGTCCAGCTGCCGAAAAGAAGGACAAGCATGTCCCATGGCCACGTGCTGATGGCGATGCACCGCATCCACGACCAGCACTGTTGTCTCTAGACACAGAGCCTGCTTGCCCTCTTTTTTTGGCTCCTGACTGTCTGCCTCTCCTTGTTTGCCTTCCAGACATTCTAATGGCCTGCAGGGAAATGGGAAAAGCAGCAATACAGGCTAAGTTAAGGTGTAATATGGTCAGGAGGCACACTCCGCCCACTGTAAGTGCCGCAAAATCCTGTTGGTGTAACACACCAGGAAAAAGCAGCAATACAGGCTAAGTTAAGGTGTAATATGGTCAGGAGGCACACTCCGCCCGCTGTAAGTGCCGCAAAATCCTGTTGGTGTAACACATCAGGAAAAAGCAGCAATACAGGCTAAGTTAAGGTGTAATATGGTCAGGAGGTACACTCCGCCCGCTGTAAGTGCCACAAAATCCTGTTGGTGTAACACACCAGGAAAAAGCAGCAATACAGGCTAAGTTAAGGTGTAATATGGTCAGGAGCAGTGGCGGTGCGTCCATAGAGGGTGCCGGAGCGCCGCCCCCTCTCGCTCCCGCACCGCCACTGAAAGACAATACAAAGATTCATGCATTGCATGAATCTGTGTATTGTCACCGCTGCCGTGCTGCCCACTATACATATGGCCGGCCTCCTGGTGAGCGCCGGCCATATGAATTAGAGCGGCAGCCGGCGGTGGGTGTAACTTGGAAGTGCCTATCAGAGCCAGCGGCTCTGATAGGCTTTCCGAATACAGCTCTTACGCTGTATTCGGCTTCCAAAAACTCCTTCCAGGTACGCACGGGGGTGCGTTCCTGGAAGAAGACTGTGTGGAGGTTTCAGCCAATCAGGTTCACCGGATCTGGTTACCGGTAACCTGATTGGCTGAAGCGACATCGAGGGCGGGAGAACACATCGAGGACGGCGCGGACCGAGTAAGGTAAGTGCAGGGCTGGGGGGGGGGGGACAGGCTGCATTTGGGGGACAAACTGGCTGAATATGGGGCACAAACTGGCTGAATATGGGGGACAAACTGGCTGAATATGGGGCACAAACTGGCTGAATATGGGGGATAAACTGGCTGAATATGGGGGGAACTTGCTGAATATGGGGGACAAACTGGCTGAATATGGGGGGAACTGGCTGAATATGGGGGGGGGACTGGCTGAATATGGGGGGAACTGACTGAATATGGGGGACAAACTGGCTGCATTTGGGGGGAACTGGCTGTATATGGGGACAAACTGGCTGTATATGGGGGCACACTGGCTATATATATGGGGACACACTGGCTGTATATGGGGGCACACTGGCTATATATATGGGGACAAACTGGCTGTATATGGGGGCACACTGGCTATATATATATATATATATATGGGGGCACACTGGCTGTATATGGGGGCACACTGGCTGTATATGGGGGCACACTGGCTGTATATATGGGGGCACACTGGCTGTATATATATGGGGGCACACTGGCTGTATATGGAAACAAACTGGCTGTATTTGAGGGGGCAAACTGGTGGCGTTTGGGCACAGTGGCTGCGTTTAATGGGCACAGTGGCGGCAATTGATTTATTTATTTTTTTCAGTTTGTTTGCGCCCCCCCAAAAATTTTGAGCACCAGCCGCCACTGGTCAGGAGGCACACTCCGCCCGCTGTAAGTGCCGCAAAATCCTGTTTGTGTAACACACCAGGAAAAAGCAGCAATACAGGCTAAGTTAAGGTGTAATATGGTCAGGAGGTACACTCCGCCCGCTGTAAGTGCCGCAAAATCCTGTTGGTATAACACACCAGGAAAAAGCAGCAATACAGGCTAAGTTAAGGTGTAATATGGTCAGGAGGCACACTCCGCCCGCTGTAAGTGCCGCAAAATCCTGTTGGTATAACACACCAGGAAAAAGCAGCAATACAGGCTAAGTTAAGGTGTAATATGGTCAGGAGGTACACTCCGCCCGCTGTAAGTGCCGCAAAATCCTGTTGGTGTAACACACCAGGAAAAAGCAGCAACACAGGCTAAGTCAAGGTGTAATATGGTCAGGAGGTACACTCCGCCCGCTGTAAGTGCCGCAAAATCCTGTTGGTATAACACACCAGGAAAAAGCAGCAATACAGGCTAAGTTAAGGTGTAATATGGTCAGGAGGTACACTCCGCCCGCTGTAAGTGCCGCAAAATCCTGTTGGTATAACACACCAGGAAAAAGCAGCAATACAGGCTAAGTTAAGGTGTAATATGGTCAGGAGGCACACTCCGCCCGCTGTAAGTGCTGCAAAATCCTGTTGGTATAACACACCAGGAAAAAGCAGCAATACAGGCTAAGTTAAGGTGTAATATGGTCAGGAGGTACACTCCGCCCGCTGTAAGTGCCGCAAAATCCTGTTGGTGTAACACACCAGGAAAAAGCAGCAATACAGGCTAAGTCAAGGTGTAATATGGTCAGGAGGTACACTCCGCCCGCTGTAAGTGCCGCAAAATCCTGTTGGTGTAACACACCAGGAAAAAGCAGCAATACGGGCTAACTTCAGGTGTATAATGTGCAGGAGGCTTAGCAACAATGACACTGACACTGTCCCCTGCCCATACTTCTCTCTCCCTGCACACAAGGTTTATCAAAGTATATAACACTGACACTCTCCCTGCCTATCCTTCTCTCTCCCTGCACACAAGGTTTAGCAAAGAATGTAACACTGACACTGTCCCCTGCCTATCCTTCTCTCTCCCTGCACACAAGGTTTATCAAAGTATATGACACTGACACTCTCCCTGCCTATCCTTCTCTCTCCCTACACACAAGGTTTAGCAAAGAATATGACACTGACACTCTCCCTGCCTATCCTTCTCTGTCCCTACACACAAGGTTTAGCAAAGAATAGATTTGACAAGATTTGACACTGTCCCTGCCTATCCTTCACTTTCCCTGCTCCGGAACACACTACACAAGGCCGCCGCGCTGGCGGCCTTTTATAGTGTGGGGCGTGTACTAAACCCCCTCAGCTATAATTGGCCACAGGCATCCTGCCTGTGGCCAATCATTGCTCTCCTCGCTGCCGGCGCTGTGATTGGCCAAGCATGCAGGGTCACAGTGCATACTTGGCCAATCACAGCGCCGGGATTACACTGCGATGGCGCAGTGTATTGTGGGCCGTTCGCGTCACTCGAATTTGGCGCGAACGGCCCAAATCGTTTGTTGTTCGCCGAACGCGCGAACAGCCGATGTTCGAGTCGAACCTATGTTCGACTCGAACACCGAGCTCATCGCTAATTACCAATAGATATATCTCCCTGTTGATATGGTTGTCCGCACTCGGACCATGCTAAATGTACCCCCTTGTATCCCCAGTCCCCTTCCCCCCTTCTTTTTCCCCTTGTCCTTACCCCTACCCCCCCTTCCCACTTAGTGGGACCTTGTTGTGATGTCAAACCGTTTATACAATTTGAAAATTAAAATAATTTATTTAAAAAAAAAATGGTTGAGACAGTCTGCTTTAACCACTGGCATGTACTTCTCTAGAAACAGCAAACTGTACAAGTCCAACAAAGAGACTCTGAAATTGCAATAAATTCATTCCTATTGAATCTTTTTTATAAGATATAAGGAATTAAAAAGCAGGAAAAGTGCACCATCACTGAAACATTCAAAAGAGGAGATTCAAGGATTGGCAATTTAAGGATGTGTCATACAACAACCTTGCATTTAAATAGAACTTGCCAGATGCAAACCAGTCTGTCGCGTTTACAGTGTCTTTTTTCGTGCACTTTGCCCAAGACAGTGGAAGATGACACAAAACTCTCAGAATGTGTCAAATGTAAAACTGGTTATTTTACTAGAAAACTGTGACTGCACATTCATACAGCTTCAGACAGCCTGAAAGCACTGCTATGCAAATGTTGACACTTACTAGCTGATAAGAGTAGTTTACCATCCCCCTTCCTCACTTTCCAATTTCCATTACTGTGATGAGTGGCTTTGCTGCCCAATAGGAGAAAACAGGCCTACACTCAAAAAAAATCTTAGGATTAATTAATATATTAGACTCATCCTGGGAGTTAGAATCCTATAGCAGGGCTTGGTAAACACTTCTTTCTCACCTAGGCCAGCTACATTGTGCCATCCATTCTCCCCCCCCCCCCCCCCCCAACAACTGCTGTAACAGTATGTGTAATTGGCCTAATGATCAAACAGGAAGTAGCTGTAACTTGCAGTTTACTAAAAACAGCACCTCTCTCTGTGCACTCCAGGGTAGCTCTGATAACTAAGGTTGCCACCTCATCCCTTTACAACCAAACACAGATTAAGGTGATAATTAAACTCACTTGGTGCCTTAACCAAATTAAATTAGCCTCAGAACAGGTGTAATTCATATGTGTTCGGGTTTAAAGGGATGAGGTGGCAACCCTACTGGTAACACAGGTAAACAGCTGGAAGGATCCAAGACACAAACATCACCCCACCAAACCTGGAGTACTCTGGTATCAATCAGGAAGCTGCTGCCCACAGTAGCTGGGTCTTATGGAGAGGCTAAGTGCCATTAGGATCTGGCCCGCCTAGTTCTGTTAAAAGGGGCCCTCTCACCCAGGGGCGGATCCAAAGTCTTGTCTCGGGAGGGGCACTACCAGAAAATATTTTTTTGGGGGGGCAATTTATCAGGGAAATGACTGGTGTTAGTGCTTCAATGATCACAGCACCATGGTTGTTATGGTGTCAGGATGATTGAAGCGCATTATTTATATTATTACATTGTAATATAAAATGAAATAGTTCAACTCACCATAATGCAGAATCAGTGGGTGCCCTGAGTGTGTCACTTGCTACGTCACCTGCCACCAGATGCAGCTTGTCACTTGCCACGTCACCTGCCACGCGTTGCGGATTGTCACTTGCCACGTCGCCTGCCACACATTGCGGATTGTCACTTGCCACACGTTGCAGATTGTCACCTGTCACCTGCCACGTCACCTCTCACACGTTGCAGATTGTCACTTGCCACATCACCTGCCACATGTTGAGGAATGTCACTTGCCTGCCACCAGATGCAGATTGTCACTTGCCACGTCACCTGCCACATGTTGCGGAATGTCACTTGCCTGCCACCAGATGCAGATTGTCACTTGTCACGTCACCTGCCACATGTTGCGGATTGTCACTTGCCACGTCACCTGCCACAAGTTGCGGATTGTCACTTGCCACATGTTGCAGGTTGTCACTTGCCACAAGTTGCGGAATGTCACTTGCCTGCCACAAGATGCAGATTGTCACTTGCCACCTCACCTGCCACACGTTGCAGATTGTCACTTGCCACATCACCTGCCACATGTTGCAGAATGCCACTTGCCTGCCACCAGATACAGATTGTCACTTGCCACGTCACCTGCCACAAGTTGCGGATTGTCACTTGCCACAAGTTGCGGAATGTCACTTGTCTGCCACCAGATTGTCACTTGCCACCTCACCTGCCACACCTTGCGGATTGTCACTTGCTAAGTTGGTGTTTTGCTTGTCAGAGTCAGGCAGCAGAGAGATAATGTAATCTCTCTGCTGCCTGCACAGTGAGGGCGGAAGTTACTGCAGGGCGGGCGCGGGGCGGTGAGAGATGATGTCATCTCTCTGCTCCCCCGGCGGCCAGCTTGTTGATTGGCCAACCGCACGCTCACCCACAGAGCCGACCAGCTGACTGCCCACTCTCTGACTCTCACTCGCCGCCCGCCCACACACCGAGGCACCAGGAAGCCCACGCTGTCACCTGCCCGTGGAGCCGCCCGCTCTGTCACTCGCATGCAGAGCCGGCCACTCAGACTCTCAGGCGCCCGCAAGTTCTGCAACTACCGCCCGCTCAGACTCCCAGGTGCCCGCAAATTCCGCAACTAAAACTAATTTCTCGGGGGTGGCAATTGCCCCGTTGCCCCCCTGGATCCGCCCTTGAGTTAGTGTTTATTTTGATGAGAGCTCATCACCAGAAACACTGATCCCTGAAAGCTGTGAAGTAAATATGCCAAGCAAACCATAAGAAAGGGTGGACCAAAGCAAATCTGTGCAGGAGCCAGAACAAGAGGTGGATCTCACTTTGTCTAAATCAAGTTCTCTTCGAGATCCTGCTGAACTGCCTGAAGTCAGAAGTTCCAGTCGGACTACAAAGGGGATACCACCCCGCGAGCTGTCATACACTGTCAAAACACACAGCATATTTGAACCAACATCCTGAGAAGACATAGACAAACTGCCAAAACATGAAGCCAATAAATGAAGAAAAGCAGCAGAAGAAGAATTAAAGTCACTTCAAGGGGATATAGAAGGGGATATAGACAAATACAAAGCCAGACTCGTTGCCAAGGGTTACTCTCAGAAATTTGGTGAAGATTACGATGAAACATTCGCTCCCGTCGTTAAACACTCCACCATCAGAGCGCTTCTTAGCGTTGCAGCTGGGAAGGGCATGCAAGTCAAACACATAGACGTATATACCAGGGGCAGATCCAGGGGGGGCAACGGGGCAATTGCCCCCTCCGAGAATGCAGGTGAGAGCGGGCAGCTCCGTGGGTGAAAGCGCGGGCGGCTCTGCGATTCCCCGGGCGGGCGGTTCCGCGAGTGTGCGGCTCCGCGGGCGAGATAGCGGGCGCTCGGTCGGTGAGTGGGCGGGTAAAAGAGGGGGGGTAGCTGGGCGGCTCGGTGTGTGAGCGCTGCTGGCCAATCAGGGAGCCGGCAGGCACGAGAGCAGAGAGATGACATCATCTCCTGGCGCCCGCCCTGCATCCTTGCAGTTCCGCCCTCACTGTGCAGGCAGCCGTGGGCAGCAGAGAGATTACATCATCTCTCTGCCTGACTTTGGGACAGAGCACCTTAGCAGGAAAGTGACACAGCAGGTGACAATCTGCAAAATGTGGCAAGTGACTGGCAAGTGACATTCCGCATTTGGTGGCAGGTGACGTGGCAAGTGACAATCCGCATCTGGTGGCAGGTGACGTGGCAAGTGACAATCCGCAACGTGTGGCAGGTGACGTGGCAAATGACAATACGCATCTGGTGGCATGTGACGTGGCAAGTGACAATCCGCAATGTGTGGCAGGTGACGTGGCAAGTGACAATCCGCATCTAGCGGCAGGTGACGTAGCAAGTGACAATCTGCAACGTGTGGCAAGTGACAATCCGCAACGTGTGCCAGGTGACGTGGCAAGTGACAATCCGCAACGTGTGGCAGGCGACGTGGCAAGTGACAATCCGTGACGTGGCAAGTGACAATCCACAACGTGTGGCAGGTGACGTGGCAAGTCACAATCCGCATTTGGTGGCAGGCGACGTGGCAAGTGACAATCCGCATTTGGTGGCAGGCGACGTGGCAAGTGTCAATCTGCATTTGGTGGCAAGCGACGTGGCAAGTGACAATCCGCATTTGGTGGCAGGCTCTGGGCTCCCACTGATTCTGCATTATGGTCAGTTGAACTATTTCTTTTTATATTACAATGTAATAATAGAAATAATGCGCTTCAATCATCCTGAGACCATAATAACCATGGTGCCGTGATGATTGAAGCGCCAATACCAGACATTTCCCCGATAAATTGCCCCAAAAAAAGTATTTTCTGGCAGTGCCCCTCCCAAGACTAGACTCTGGATCCGCCCCTGGTATATACTGCTTTCCTATATGAAGAAATTAACCACTTCAGCCTCGGAAAAATTTGCCCCCTTCCTGACTGGGCCATTTTTTGCGATACGGCACTGCGTCATTTTAACTGACAATTGCGTGGTCATACGACACTGTACCCAAACAAAACTTATGTACTTTTTTTCCCACAAATAGAGCTTTCTTTTGGTGGTATTTGATCACCTTTGCGGTTTTAATTTTTTTGTGCTTTAAACAAAAAATGACCGACAATTTTTTAAAAAACACAATATTTTTTACTTTTTGCTATAATAAATATCCCAAATTCTTAAAACAAATTTCTTCCTCAGTTTAGGCTGATATATATTTTTCTACATATTTTTGGTAAACAAAATCGCAATAAGTGTATATTGGTTTGCACAAAAATAATAGCGTCTACAAAATAGGGGATAGATTTATGGCAACTTTATTTTTTTACTAGTAATGGCAGCGATCTGCGATTTTTATCGGCACTGCGACATTACGGCGGACAGATTGGGCGCTTTTGAGACTTTTTTGGGACCATTGACAGTTATACAGCGATCAGAGCTATAAATAGCCACTGATTACTGTATAAATATTACTGGCAGGGAAGGGGTTAACACTAGGGGGCGATCAAGGGGTTTAATGTGTTCCCTGATTGTGGTCTAACTGTAGGGGGGGATGGGACTGCCTGGGGAGGAGACTGATCATTGTTCCTATATACTAGGAACACACAATCTGTCTCCTCTCCCTTGTCAGAATATGGATTTGTGTATTTACACACACACATCCCCTTTCTGGCTCTGTCAGGAGCGATCATGGGTGCCCAGCGGAAATCAAGGCTGCCGGACATGCACATCGGCTCCTCGGTCACGCAGCCCCATACCCCCATACCCACTACGGCGATTCACGCAGGGGAGCCATTCTACTGCCGTCAAACGGCGGGCGGTCGGCAAGAGATTAAGGAAGATCTCTACATGGAGCAACCACCAGGGTTTGAGCAAGGAGACAACTTTGTGTGTAAACTTCAGAAGAGCATATACGGTCTTAAGCAATCTGCAAGGATTGGAATGAGATTTGGAATGAGAAAGTGAATGAAGTACTTACCAGAGAGGGATTCTCAAGAAGTAAAGCAGACCCCTGTCTCTATTCCAGGAATCAAGAAGACAGATGGATATCCTTATCTATGTCAATGACATTGTAGCCTGTTTTGAACAAGAAGGGGAGAACAATCAGATAGTTCACAAGCTGAAAGAAAATGTTGAAATCAAAGAGCTAGGGAACATTAGCTACTATCTGGGAATTCAAATAGAGTGAAAAGAAGATGGAAGTTATCTTCTCAACCAAATCTCTGAAATGCGATAATTGGAAGAAGTTTTGGACAGCTGCACTCCAAAAAAGGTTCCTTTATTAAAAAGTCAAATCACAACAATCCATGCCACAGCAAAATAAAGGCAGACAAACTGACGTGTTTCACACTGTAGTTCAGTGCTTACTCATGGCTAGCTATGAGTAAGCACTGAACTACAGTGTGAAACGCGTCAACTTGTCTGCCTTTATTTTGCTGTGGCATGTATTGTTGTGATTTGACTTTTTAATAAAGGAACCTTTTTTGGAGTGCAGCTGTCCAAAACTTCTTCCAATTATTGCATTACCATATGCATTGCTTGCACCCATGGCTTGGGATGGAGTGAAAGACCAAATCAAATACATCTGAGCGGTAAACTTTATCTCCAAATCTCTGAAATCTTGAAACAATTCCATATGCAAGATGCAAAGGAAGTGAAAACTCTGATGGAACCAGGCTATCTAAAGAGCAATGAAACAGAAAACGTGCTACCCAACAATGACACGTATTGCAGAGCAATCGGTAAGCTGCTATATGTTGCCACTGTGACAAGACCAGACAGAGCCGCAGCAGTAGGCATACTATGCAGGAAAGTATCAGCTCCCTGTCAGCGTGACCGGAACACAATAAAAAGAGTGATGCAGTACCTTAAAGGAACAATTCAGATGAAGTTACGGTTACCAGCAACATCCAATCCACACTGGTCGGATATGTGGATGTTGATTGGGCCGGGGACTGCACAGACTGCAACTCCACAAGTAGATTCATCTTCCAGTATGGAGAAGGAACCATAAGTTGGTCTAGTCGAAAGCAAGCAACTGTAGCTCTATCTTCAACTGAAGCCGAGTACATCGCAGCAGCTCATGCATGTCAAGAAGCGATATGAATTTGTCAACTTTTTATGGACATTGGGATAGACATGTCAAAGCCAATTCCCATTTTTGAATACAATCAGGGTTGTATGAAGCTTATGCAATCAGAAAGGGTCAATCCTAGGACCAAACACATCAACGTCAAGTATCTGAATCTAGGACAAATCCCAGATCACGGACCCGGGGGGCCACTTCCGGAGCAGGACCAAATGAGGGAGGCCAAGGTGGGATATCTGGAGGGGTGGCCAGATCGCTGAAGATGATTACCTCAGTTTTTCCCCCATTAAGTTTCAGGAAGTTGGCAGACATCCTTGTGTTGATGGCCTCCAAACAGCTGGCAGGGGTGGCATCAGCCGTCTGGTTCCTAGGAATCTTTAGGTAAACCTGGGTGTCGTCCACATAAACATGGTAATGGACGGCGTGGGACTTTAGCAGGTCGGCAAGGGGCCTCATATAGATATTAAACAGCAGGGGAGACAAGGCAGAGCCCTGTGGCACTCCGCAATCCAGGGCAGTGTACTTAGAGTAAAAGGGGGCAGTCTTGACTCCCTGAACTCTGCCCTCTAAGAAAGAGGCCACCCATGCCAAAGCCGACCCACTCATACCCAAAACAGATCTCATCCGCTCCAGTAAGATTCCATGATTAATGGTATCAAATGCGGCCGACAGATCCAAAAGAACCAGAGCTACTGAGTCACCCCTGTCCAAGCTGTAAAGGACATCATCATAGACACAGATGAGGCTCGTCTCTGTTCCATGTCCAGGTCAAAATCCGGACTGGAATTCGTCCAAGAGATGGAAAGACTCAAGGTAAGCCTGTAGCTGGATAACCACCAGGCGCTCCATCACCTTTGCCACAAAAGGCAAGATGGAAATCGGCCTGTAGTTGCCCAGTATGTCCGGGTCCAAGGTCGGTTTCTTCAGCAGGGCCAAGACCACGGCCCGCTTCAGAGCGCCTGGGACAGTACCTGTCATGAAGCAGCAGTTGATTGTCTCCCCAATAAAGGGGGCCAAAAGGGCAGCAGATTTTTTAACCAGCCCGGCAGGACATACATCTAATGGAGAGGAAGATGGTTTCAAAGAGGCAATTACCTCAACCACTTGTATAACCATAACCGGTTGGAAACCGGGCAATCCAGGGGCCATCACTGTGTGGCCGATGTCCTCTTGCACAGTCTCTGGCCTGGGAATGTTGTCTCTAATGGTCTTAACCCTAGAGACAAAGAAGTCAGCGAGCTCCTGACACCAGTCCTGTGACTTGGGAGCAGAGCTGGTAGCTTCGGGATGGGTTAACTCTGAGGAGATCTTGAAAAGTTCAGCCGTGCTGTTGGCTGCCTTCCTGATTCGCTCTCAGAAGTAGGTATTTTTAGCCTCTCTAATAGCCCTCTTATAAAGATAGAGGACCACCAGATGCAGCTTCTCCCTGGACCGAACCCGCTTTTTGAGGAGCCTAAGCTCCTCGGTAAACCATTGCGGACTCTTGCCCAGGGGACGGGGATTAGATCTCATCCTACGGGGTGCTAACACATCAAGGGCCACTTCAACCGACTCCTGAAAAATACTCAGTTTCTCCACCTGGGTCGCCCAGCTCAAAAAAGATTGGCTGGTTAATAACCGTAGCCACAAGGTTTCCAAATCTGTCTGGGCAAACTTTTGAAAGGTTTCTTGAGAAAACCTTGGGCCAGAGCGATCTGGGATATGTGGAGGTTTCCCTTCCGGTAGGGCCAGGCTAAAGGAAATAAACCAGTGATCTGACCAGGTCAACTCCCTAGACAGCGCACAGGTTGCCGACAATCCACTGAACAGGAGCCAATCCAACACATGACCAGCAGTGTGGGTGGCCGCTGTCACATGTTGCCTATACCCCAAAGTTTTAACGCAGGGGGGCGATAAATCAAAGCAAACCCGTAAGTGAGCTTGCTAGCTACTTGAAAAGAAAAAACTAAATTTTCAAAAGATTTGTAAATAGTGTTAAAATTCTCTGAAACTGATACTAAAAAATGTTTTTTAAAAATCATGGCTACCCCACCCCCCCCTGCCAGTTGGGCGGTTACATTGAAATATTTTATAATGGAGAGAGACCAGCTCGTCCAAGATAGGGGCTTTAAAATCTTGAAGCCAAGTCTCGGTGAGACAAAGAAAATCCAGATCCTCATCCATAATAAGGGCCGCGATATTAGCTGCATTAGCCACTGCCGACCTGCAATTTAGAAGACCCCCTGTTAAGGACGATGCAGGAAGGTTTCTTAATGGATGAGGAAGAGTATTAGAAGCTTTGGCCTGTGAGAACGATCTATGAGAAGACGAAGTGTGTGAATTAAAACCATTGGCCTCAAACTGAGGAGTCACATTAGTATGCGAGATACACTTAGTGTCCTCTGGTAATAAAAATAATGGGGACTGCGGGTTCTTAAAAATGGGGACTGAGTGTGAAATGGTCTTAACAGGAGGGCCAAGTCCACACCGAGCCATGTTGGCTATTGTTATATCTAAAAGAACACTCAGCTTTTTATTTGGTTATCTTACTATATAGCTGTATGTCATTCCCCTATAGATTTCGTGTGGACAGATGAAATCCTAGCCGGATGTAATGGTCGGATTTACCTGATGGTTGCCTCCCAACAGATAATGAGTGCCTAATACTAAGTTAATACAGTTTTCTTTCTGTTTGAGCTTTCAAACTTAAATAATTTTTTTATTATTTCTATATAAACTTTATGACTACCACCTTTGGGGATTACTGTTCTGGATTGACTCCTCTGGCCCACCGACGTTCCCCAGCACAATATCAGCCCCTGGCGTGATAATGTTGCCCTAGGCTGAATGCTCTTTTTGAGCATTGGGCTTTTTAGTGTTCGGGTTGATTTATTTACAAATTTTTTGCTTTTTACGCAAAAATTATTTACTATGATACTATTAACATCTCTTTTTCTAGAGTATGGATGATTGTCCATCTAAATATGAATTTTGGGGGTTTTCCGTGGCTGTTTATTTTTATTCGGCCATGTACCTCCTGTTCTGAATGTTCCCCTGGGGCCCCTGGGCGCTTGCCCTTAAAAGATGATGCGCGGGCGCCGGGGAGAACCTTCCTTCCCACGCACTTCCGCCTTTTCTTTGTGCTGGCGGTACGGTCGACGTCTGACGTCACCGCCTATTCACGTGGTGACGCCGGACACCGCTAAGACCGAGGGCGGCCTGTCTATGCAAGGGCTTCTCTCGCGTTTCTGTGGGCTAAGCACGGCGCTTCACAAGCTGCCCCGCCCCTTACTCCTCCCCCTTTTTTGCCGCAAATTTCTTGGCACGAATTTTCAACTAGACCGTGATTGGCTGTAACATTAACAACGGTCATATATAAAGCTCCATTTAAACTCACTTACATTGCTGCATAGCCAGGATCCAGATTTCCACTGTGCTCTTGTCCTTAAGGTAAAAGAATATAAAACCAAATCTAATGTATCTGACCCCTTCAAGTTAGTGCTAATGCACCGTTTTGGACTAGATTTATATTAGAGGATATATATATATATATATATATATATGTAGCGGGGTCTCCTTTAAGGCCCCAGGACTACGTTACCCATAACCCTGTTCGGCACCCAGGGTGCATTTGAGCCACCGCAGAGACTCATGGGTGGGACTATTTAAGAGGAGGGCGAGGATGAGCTCGGCCTCTTTGGACACCGTGCTGCTATCAACAGGTCTTCCCGTGCGGATCTGCGGCAGTACAAGACCTGAAGCCAGGGCCTTGCACAACTTCCAGAGAGCCTTCCACCCCACTGCGAGCCTGGGTGGCGTCTGACTTCTCCAAGTTGCGGACATCAGTTCGACCGGGGACCCGGCCGTTGCAGACGCTGTGTGCGGAGACACAGTCGGTGGAAGTCCAGGACTGGGATCGCGTCCTGAGTGGTGAGCGAGCACCTGCTCAATCAAAAAGAGAAATACTTTACTTTGATTAGGCCTAGAGACTGCCTTGGCCCACCAAGATTGTCTGTTGTTCCACCGGAGACTAGTAGCAGAACTGGGTCGTGTAGTCTCCGGTCAAGTGTTCTTCTTTTACCTATCGTGTGGATTACAAATACTGTTCTTTCTATATGTGCACCACCATTCAAGCTGCATGGGAAGAACTTGTTCCCCAAGAGACTAAGTTATATCTGAGTCAGGCCTGACCAGGAGTTAGAACTTTTTGTTGCTGTGCCATAAGGGCGCATAGATAGGGATAGCTGCACTTGGCGCGTAATCGCCAGCATCCTCAGTGTGTACTATACTTACAGTTGCAGGGCTCTGCAGACAATATATGTGTTATGTGTTAATCAATGCCTTTTACACAAAAGTAAACCAGTTATACTTTAACACTTTGCCCTCAGTGTGTTATCATTGTGCATATATTGCTAGATTGTGATAAGATAAAAAAAAAAAACCTTAGACTAACTGTGCCAGAGTGGGTCGAGTAGATTGCCGGGGGTTGGCGGTGCTGTATTTCAGGGCCCAAAACAAATTCAGCGGCTCTCTTAACTGGGGGTAGCGCTATATATATTTATATATATTCATTTATATTTTTCCTTTTAGTTATTATTTTTTTCTTCTTTATTTTTCTCATAGAAACAGCGATAGCCCTTGCTCCAATTGGGGTCTCCCTGTGAGTTTTGATGGGCTGGTTTTGAGTCTCTCTCCAGTATGTCTCCCCTGTTTTCATCATTGTTGCTTTGCACCTCATGCTAGAGCTGCATTGTGACTATCAATCTGGAATTCTGATTGCACTATTTCTGGTTGGGCTCTACACCATCGGGATCGTCCTTCCAAACCGGCTGGTTCCTCTGCCTTGAACCAAGACGGATGGTTTTGTATAGTGATGAGCCGAACACCCCCGGGTTCGGTTCGCACCAGAACCCGCGAACGGACCGAAAGTTCGTACGAACATTAGAACCCTATTAAATACAATGGATGCGAACGTTCGAATTCTAAAGTGCTAATTATAACAACTATTATGCATGTTATTGTCCTAAAAAGGGTTTGGGAACCCGGGTTGTGCACCAGGGGACATGTATCAATGCAAAAAGAAGTTTTAAAAACGGTCGTTTTTCGGGAGCAGTCATTTTAATGATGCATAAAGTGAAAAAAAAAAAGTCAAATATTCCTTTAAATATCGTACCTGGGGGGTGTCTAAAGTATGCCTGTGAAGTGCCACGTGTTTCCCGTGTTTAGAACTGTCCCTGCACAAAATGACACTTCTAAAGGAAAAAAAAGCCATTTAAAACTGCTTGCGGCTTTAATGTAATGTCTGGTCCCGGTAATATGGATGAAAATCTTTAAGAAAAATGGCATAGCTACCCCATGACCCCCCCCCCCCCCTACCCCAGCCCATTACCAGCCCCTTTGGGTCTTGTATTGATATTAAGGGGAACCCCGCACATAAAATAAAAAAGGCCCTATATACTCTGAACAGCCGTATACAGGCGGTGCATACAAGACAGGGACTGTAGGTTTGTTCTTATGTAGAATCTGTTTGTAATTTTGAACAGGTACATTGTTTAAGTGTAGCTCCAGCCCAAAAATCTATTTTTAAACTTTTTGGAAAACATAGGTAAGGGTTATCACCCCTGTAACATTTGTTTTGCTGTCTGTGCCCCTGTTCAGAACATTTCACCTCACTTTCCGTCCCAATGACAACTGTTTTTGAAATGTGGTGTTTTTCTTGAAACAAGGATTGCTGATAAAGCATCAGTACAGAGGAGACACCTTTCTCCCATATTAATTCTTACAGGAGAGAATTTTCCTTCCAAGGGGTAGATTTCCTCTCACTTCCTGTTGTCTTCTTGCGTTTGCAAGTAGGAGTCGTTTGTAAGTTGGATGTTTGAAAGTAGGGACCTGCCGTATATACTCTGCAGAAATAGGCCCCTTAGTTGTTGGTGTTGGCACAACACTGTAAGCACTCACAGTTACTCTTGGTTGGTGCTGGAACGCCCTGCTGTCAACTATTATATCAGGAATTTTAATTACATATAATTGTTGAACAGTGGTAGTAAAAATTGGGCCTTTGATGGTGGTGCTGGTGCCACAACACTGTAAGCCCTGACAGTTACTCTTGGTGGGTGCAGCAATGGGCCCTGCTGTGAATTATTAGATCAAGAATTGTAATTGCATGCCCCTGTTGAACAGGGGCTGAAAAATTGGGCCTTTCGTGGTGGTGGTGGTGGTGGTGGTGTTGCCACAACACTGTAAGCCCTCAGAGTTACTCTTGGTGGGTGCAGGAATGGGCCCTGCTGTGAATTATTAGATCAAGAATTGTAATTACATGCCCCTTTTGAACAGGGGCTGAAAAATTGGGCCTTTCGTGGTGGTGGTGGTGGTGGCGTTGCCACAACACTGTAAGCCCTCAGAGTTACTCTTGGTGGGTGCAGGAATGGGCCCTGCTGTGAATTATTAGATCAAGAATTGTAATTACGTGCCCCTTTTGAACAGGGGCTGAAAAATTGGGCCTTTCGTGGTGGTGGCGTTGCCACAACACTGTAAGCCCTCAGAGTTACTCTTGGTGGGTGCAGCAATGGGCCCTGCTGTGAATTATTAGATCAAGAATTGTAATTACATGCCCCTGTTGAACAGGGGCTGAAAAATTGGGCCTTAGGCACTGGTGGCACAACACTACAACCCCTCACAGATACTGTACTTGGAGCACAGCAATGAGCCCTGTTGCAAAGTATTGCTTCAAAAATTGTAATGACACGCCCCTGTTAAACAGGGGCTGAAAAATTGGGCCTTAGGCACTGGTGCCACAACACTCCAACCCCTCACAGATACTGTACTTGGAGCACAGCAATGAGCCCTATGGCAAATTATTGCTAAAAAAATTGTAATTACACGCCCCTGTAAAACAGGGGCTGAAAAATTGGGCCTTAGCCACTGGTGGCGGCACCCATAAACAAAAATGATCTTCCAAGCTATCATCATCAATCGTATCATTGAGGACTCGGAGGAGGAGGATAGCCAGTCAACATAACAGCACAGGCACTCAGCATCAGCATCAGTCTTGAAGGGATGTGACATGTTAAAATCAATTAGTCTGTTATATCAGCATCAGGTGTGTGGTAGCTGGTGGTGATCCAAGACTGGTTCATCTTGATGAAAGTCAGTCGATCAACCGAGTCGGTGGACAGGCGCACCCTGTGATCCGTGACAAATCCTCCAGCAGCACTGAATGTGCTTTCCGAAAGAACGCTGGATGCAGGACAGGCCAGTAGCTCAATTGCATACTGTGCAAGCTCTGGCCAGTGATCCATCCTCAAGACCCAGTAAGCCAGAGGATTTTCGGTGGGGAAGGTGTCCAAGTCTCACCTTGCCCCTAGATATTCCTGCACCATGTTTATCAAACGCTGGCGATGGTTGCTGGAACCGATCATACTTTGGGGCTGCGGACTAAAGAATTGTCTGAACGCATCGGTCAGACGGCCACCTTCCCCACCGCTCCTTCTTTGACTGGCCGAAGCCTCAGCAACTCGTTGTCCAGGACCAGGAGTTTGTAACCTCCCAGTCTCTGGGAACGCGTTGCACAGACCTTTCTGCAAGGCCTCCCGGAGTTGTCTCATCCTCTGCTCCCTCTGCGACGGTAACATAAGGTCCGCAACCTTACCCTTGTACCGTGGATCAAGGAGAGTGGCCAGCCAGTAATGGTCCCTCTCCTTGATCCGAAGAATACGAGGATCCTTCCGCAGACTTTGCAGGATCAGGGAGGCCATGCAGCGTAGGTTTGCTGAGGCATTCGCTCCGGAGTCCTCTGGGTCACTAAGGACGACATGATCCGCAGCCACCTCCTCCCAGCCACGTACAAGTCCACTGGTTTCTTGGGACTGTAAATCATCCCTAAAAGACTGCTGCTGATGATGCTGAGTGCCAGCCTCCACCTCCATGCTGACACAATCCTCCTCCTCCTCCTCCTCCTCTTCCTGTGCGATGGGTGGGACAGAAGGAACACTGTCTGGGTAAAGGGGGCCTTGAGAGGCAAGGAAGTCCTCCTCTTCCTGCCTCTGTTCTGCCTCAAGTGCCCTGTCCATTATTCCACGCAGCGTGTGCTCCAACAGGTGGACAAGAGGTACAGTGTCACTGATGCATGCACTGTCACTGCTCACCATCCTCGTGGCCTCCTCAAATGGTGCCAGGACAGTGCATGCATCCCTGATCATGCCCCACTGGCGTGGAGAAAAAAAACCAAGCTCCCCTGACCCTGTCCTGGTGCCGTAGTCGCACAGGTACTCATTGATGGCCCTCTGCTGCGTGTGCAGCCGCTGCAGCATGGCCAACGTTGAGTTCCACCTGGTGGGCATGTCACATATAAGGCGGTTCTTGGGCAGGTTCAACTCCTTTTGCAGCTCAGCCAGGCGAGCACTGGCATTATAAGATCTGCGGAAATGCACACAGACTTTCCTGGCCTGCCTCAGGACATCCTGTAAGCCCGGGTACCTGCCCAAGAACCGCTGCACCACCAGGTTAAGGACGTGAGCCACACAGAGCACATGGGTCAGTTGTCCCTGTCGGAGGGCGGAGAGGAGGTTGGTGCCATTGTCGCAAACCACCATTCCTGGCTTAAGCTGGCGTGGCGTCAACCACCTCTCGGCCTGGCCCTGCAGAGCAGACAGGACCTCTGCCCCAGTGTGGCTTCTGTCCCCCAAACACACCAGCGCAAGCACGGCATGGCATCTTTTTGCCTGCGTACTTGCGTAGCCCCTTGAACGGCTACGGAGCACCACTGGTTCAGAGGACAAACCACAGGAAGAGGCCATGGAGGAAGAAGAAGAGGAGGGGGTGGAGGAGAGAGGTGTGTCACAACCAGTAGTAGCATTTTGGAGGCGTGGCGGTGGAACAACCTCCAACACTACTGCACCTTGTCCAGTGTTGCCAACCTACCAGATTGAAATTTACTGGCACGACAGCTAAAATTTACTGGCACAGCCACGTTTTTACTGGCATTTCACAAAAGTTACAAAATTACATTTTTTGGTGCAAATTTCAGTATTTAGGCTACAAACAAGTACGCTAGGCAAATAGCAATGTGATTTAAGGTAGATATTAAAGGTAAAAAAACATACCGTATATACTCGAGTAT
Organism: Rana muscosa; assembly: GCA_029206835.1. Taxonomy (NCBI): domain Eukaryota; kingdom Metazoa; phylum Chordata; class Amphibia; order Anura; family Ranidae; genus Rana; species Rana muscosa. Next base: position 1,029,709,838 of record CM055117.1, read on the forward strand.
AAGCCGACTCGAGTATAAGCCGAGGTACCTAATGTTGCCCAAAAAAACTGGGAAACCTCACTGACCGGAGTATAAGCCGATGCCCCACTGTTCCCTAGCTCGCTGTTCCCTGTAAATATAAATTTTTACATTGTAATTATTACCTGTAAAGAAGTTGCGGCTGCGGCGTCCATCGTTCAAATTCCGCGGCATCCATCGTTCGAATTTCGCGGTCTCTTCCTGTTCCTTACTTGATAGGCGAGTCTCAGCAGACACTCTCCGCCTATCACGATCATTCTCTCATCCTTAGTTTTCCCAGCAGACACTGTGTTGGGTATTCCGCCAATCACAGACGTCTGCTGGAAAACTGAGGATGAGAGAACGTTCGTGATAGGCGGAGAGTGTCTGCTGAGACTCGCCTATCAAGGAAGGAACAGGAAGTGACCGCGGAATTTTGAACGATGGACGCCGCGGAATTCGAACGATGGACGCTGCAGCCGCAACTTCTTTACAGGTAATATTTACAATGTAAAAATTTATATGACTCGAGTATAAGCCGAGGGGGGGACTTTCAGCCCCAAAAAAAGGGCTGAAAATCTCGGCTTATACTCGAGTATATACGGTATTTGTTATTTTCGACATAATAAGGGCAAATTATTTAGTCCAATCACCTCCTGCCTCCATAACCCCCTGCCACCGCCACCATCACACCCTACCTCCATTACCCTTTGCCACCACCATCCCCCTCTGCCACCAATGCACCATCACCCCCTGCCACCAATGCACCATTCCCCCCTGCCACCAATTCACCATTCCCCCCTGCCACCAATTCACCATTCCCCCCTGCCACCAATGCACCACTTCTCTCTGCCACCAATGCACCATTCCCCTCTGCCACCAATGCACCATTCCCCTCTGCCCCCTTCACCCCCTGCCACCAATGCACCACTCCTCTCTGCCACCAATGCACCATTCCCCCCTGCCACCAATGCACCATTCCCCTCTGCCACCTTCACCCCCTGCCACCAATGCACCACTCCTCTCTGCCACCAATGCACCATTCCCCCCTGCCACCAATGCACCATTCCCCCCTGCCGCCTTCACCCCCTGCCACCAATGCACCACTCCTCTCTGCCACCAATGCACCATTCCCCCTGTCACCAATGCACCATTCCCATCTGCCACCTTCACCCCCTGCCACCAATGCACCACTCCTCTCTGCCACCAATGCACCATTCCCCCCTGCCACCAATGCACCATTCCCCTCTGCCACCTTCACCCCCTGCCACCAATGCACCACTCCTCTCTGCCACCAATGCACCATTCCCCTCTGCCACCAATGCACCATTCCCCTCTGCCCCCTTCACCCCCTGCCACCAATGCACCACTCCTCTCTGCCACCAATGTACCATTCCCCTCTGCCACCTTCACCCCCTGCCACCAATGCACCACTCCTCTCTGCCACCAATGCACCATTTCCCCCTGCCACCAATGCACCATTCCCCCCTGCCACCTTCACCCCCTGCCACCAATGCCCCACTCCTCTCTGCCACCAATGCACCATTCCCCCCTGCCACCAATGCACCATTCCCATCTGCCACCTTCACCCCCTGCCACCAATGCACCACTCCTCTCTGCCACCAATGCACCATTCCCCCCTGCCACCAATGCACCATTCCCCTCTGCCACCTTCACCCCCTGCCACCAATGCACCACTCCTCTCTGCCACCAATGCACAATTCCCCCCTGCCACCAATGCACCATTCCCCTCTGCCACCTTCACCCCCTGCCACCAATGCACCACTCCTCTCTGCCACCAATGCACCATTCCCCCCTGCCACCAATGCACCATTCCCCCCTGCCACCTTCACCCCCTGCCACCAATGCACCACTCCTCTCTGCCACCAATGCACCATTCCCCCTGCCACCAATGCACCATTCCCCTCTGCCATCTTCACCCCCTGCCACCAATGCACCACTCCTCTCTGCCACCAATGCACCATTCCCCTCTGCCACCAATGCACCATTCCCCTATTCCCCTCTGCCACCAATGCACCACTCCTCTCTGCCACCAATGCACCATTCCCCTCTGCCACCATCACCCACTGCCACCAATGCACCACTCCCCTCTGCCACCAATGCACCATTCCCCTCTGCCACCAATGCCTCTGCCACCAATGCACCCTGCCTTTATCCCCACCTGCTGTCATCGTCGGGCTGGCTCACACAGCTGGGCTGTCACTCCATCCATCCCCGACTCCCCCCGGGCCGGTCCCCGTGGACTCTGGATTGCCTGGCCCTGGATGCAAGGCTCCTCCATGCTCAGTCCCCTCCATGCGGTGACTGGAGTAGGCTCCATAGAGCTTGCACTGTCCTAGCAGAGCCCATAGCTATAACAAGCAGGTTCTCCCAGCCTGCACCCTGAGCTCTGCAGTGAGAATCCTGGGCCAGGTCTGTGTATTGGCCCCAGCCCGCAGTCAGGGGAAGGAGGCCGCTCTCCCGTCACAGTGAGGAGATTACATTCCGAATCCCGAGTAGTCCCTGTGTGTGGGAGGAGGGGCCGCGTCCTGTGTGTGTGAGGAGAGGGAAGAGAGAGTCGGAGCAGATGGATGCAGAGAGAAGTGTGAGTACCGACTCCGAGGCTGGCCTGCCCTGGAGACTCTGAGTGAACAGATTTTAAATGCTGGCGCGCCTGGCGGGATGTGCTAATCATGTGACTCGCCTCGCCAGTAAGGTGCACAGCCTGTGAGCTCCGCCCTCCCGCCGGCCGAATACAGGATCTGCTCGGCTCGGCATTCGGCAAGTTCCGGAACTGCACATGCGCAGTTCCAAGCCAGACCCGGTCACGGCTATTTTTACTGGCGCATTCCCGTTACTACGGGCAATTACGGACGGGCGGAAAAGTGCCCGTTTTTGCGGACTGTCCGTAAAAATACGGACGGTTGGCAACACTGACCTTGTCCTGCATCCTTCCCAGCTGCCAAAAGAGTGACCCAATGGGCCGTGAAAGAAAGGTAACGTCCCTGTCCATGCCTGCTGGACCATGAGTCAGCGGTAATATGCACCTTACCGCTGACCGCCCTGTCCAGCGAGGCCAAGACATTGCCTTCCACATGCCGGTAGAGAGCCGGAATAGCCTTCCGTGAGAAAAAGTGGCGTTTGGGAACCTGCCACTGAGGAACCGCACATTGCACAAACTCACGGAAGGGGGCCGAGTCTACCAACTGAAAAGGCAGCAGTTGAAGCGCTAGCAATTTAGCCAAGCTAGCATTCAACCGCTGGGCATGTGAATGGCTGGGAGTGAACTTCTTTCGACGGTCCAGCAGCTGGGGCAGGGAAATTTGCCTGCTAGAATCGGACGTCGGTGTACTGCTAGCAGAGTGGCCGCAAGTACTTGGCTGTGACACACCTAATTCTACACCTTCATTCCTCTCAGTGCATGTTTCAGAGAGGACTGAAGTTATAGTGGGGTTGGAGATCCCAGCTGATGCGGTGCAAGGAGAGGTCCGCTTTGTTCTTTGGTGTGGGTCTTTGAGGTAGGCTTGCCAACGAGCTGCATGGCAGGTCAACATATGTCTGGTCAGGCATGTGGTACCCAAGCGGCTGATGTTTTGGCCACGCGATATACGCTTGAGACATATGTTGCAAACAGCAGCTGTGCGATCTGATGCACTAGCCTCAAAAAAGGCCCACACCAAAGAACTTTTTGAATGACGGGCAGAGGCAGCGCCCTGCACAGGCGGAGCTCTGCGGTGTGATTCCGTCGGTGTACTGCCCTTACGCTGGCCACCAAAGGGCATCCTGCCTCGTTGGAGATGTGCCTCCTCCTCATCCTCCTCCTCCTCCTCTCTCCTATTAGGCACCCACGTGGAGTCAGTGACCTCATCATCCCCTCCCTCCTCATCACTGGAGCCAATCTGGCAGTATGCTGCAGCTGCTGGAACATGACTGCCAGATTGGTGTCCTTCTTGAGCATCCCCTCTGTCTGCTCTCACGCTACTGCCTTCCTGTAGCTGGGTTTCATCATCAGACCCTTCGAAACGCTGGGCATCCTCCTGGAGCATGTACCCAACACTGTGCTCAAACAGTTCGGGGGACTCCTCAGGAGGAGGACATGGTGGGTCTAGGGAAGGAGTGACTGATGATGAGTCTGACATTGATACCAGGGAAGAGGACGCTTTGGCAGCTGCTTTGCCAGTACCCTGAGCCTGGGTGAGAGAGGATGAGGAGGAGGAGGAGGGCTTGGTCATCCACTCTACCAAGTCTTCGGCATGATGTGGCTCAACATGTCCAGCTGCCGAAAAGAAGGACAAGCGTGTCCCATGGCCATGTGCTGATGACAATGCACCGCGTCCACGACCAGCACTGTTGCCCCCAGACACAGAGCCTGCTTGCCCTATTTTATTGCCTCCTGACTGTCTGCCTCTCCTTGTTTGCCTTCCAGACATTCTAATAGATGGCCTGCAGGGAGATGGGAAAAAAGCAATAAGGGCTACCTTCAGGTGTCCTTCTCTGTCCCTTTACTTAAGGATTTCTAAATATGGTTGAGGATGATTGCTTTTGCACAGAATAGCACAACGACAATTTCCCTGACTGTCCAAAAAACAAGGATTTCAAAGATGGTTGATGAGGAATGCTTTAGCACACTATAGCACAAGGAGAATTTCCCTCACTGTCCTTCCCTGTCCCTAGAAACAAGGATTATCACAGTGAAAGAAACTGACACTCTTCCTACCTATAGTTTTCTGTCCCTAGAAAAAATGTTTTTTTAAAGCACACTATAGCACAAGGAGAATTTCCCTCACTGTCCTTCCCTGTCCCTAGAAACAAGGATTATCACAGTGAAAGAAACTGACACTCTTCCTACCTATAGTTTTCTGTCCCTAGAAAAAATGTTTTTTTAAAGCTGATTGATGATCAATGCTTTAGCACACTATAGCACAAGTAGAATTTCCCTCACTGTCCTTCCCTGTCCCTAGAAACAAGGATTATCACAGTGAAAGAAACTGACACTCTTCCTACCTATAGTTTTCTGTCCCTAGAAAAAATGTTTTTTTAAAGCTGATTGATGATTAATGCTTTAGCACACTATAGCACAAGGAGAATTTCCCTCACTGTCCTTCCCTGTCCCTAGAAACAAGGATTATCACAGTGAAAGAAACTGACACTCTTCCTACCTATAGTTTTCTGTCCCTAGAAAAAATGTTTTTTTAAAGCACACTATAGCACAAGGAGAATTTCCCTCACTGTCCTTCCCTGTCCCTAGAAACAAGGATTATCACAGTGAAAGAAACTGACACTCTTCCTACCTATAGTTTTCTGTCCCTAGAAAAAATGTTTTTTTAAAGCACACTATAGCACAAGGAGAATTTCCCTCACTGTCCTTCCCTGTCCCTAGAAACAAGGATTATCACAGTGAAAGAAACTGACACTCTTCCTACCTATAGTTTTCTGTCCCTAGAAAAAATGTTTTTTTAAAGCTGATTGATGATCAATGCTTTAGCACACTATAGCACAAGTAGAATTTCCCTCACTGTCCTTCCCTGTCCCTAGAAACAAGGATTATCACAGTGAAAGAAACTGACACTCTTCCTACCTATAGTTTTCTGTCCCTAGAAAAAATGTTTTTTTAAAGCTAATTGATGATCAATGCTTTAGCACACTATAGCACAAGTAGAATTTCCCTCACTGTCCTTCCCTGTCCCTAGAAACAAGGATTATCACAGTGAAAGAAACTGACACTCTTCCTACCTATAGTTTTCTGTCCCTAGAAAAAATGTTTTTTTAAAGCACACTATAGCACAAGGAGAATTTCCCTCACTGTCCTTCCCTGTCCCTAGAAACAAGGATTATCACAGTGAAAGAAACTGACACTCTTCCTACCTATAGTTTTCTGTCCCTAGAAAAAATGTTTTTTTAAAGCTGATTGATGATCAATGCTTTAGCACACTATAGCACAAGGAGAATTTCCCTCACTGTCCTTCCCTGTCCCTAGAAACAAGGATTATCACAGTGAAAGAAACTGACACTCTTCCTACCTATAGTTTTCTGTCCCTAGAAAAAATGTTTTTTTAAAGCACACTATAGCACAAGGAGAATTTCCCTCACTGTCCTTCCCTGTCCCTAGAAACAAGGATTATCACAGTGAAAGAAACTGACACTCTTCCTACCTATAGTTTTCTGTCCCTAGAAAAAATGTTTTTTTAAAGCTGATTGATGATCAATGCTTTAGCACACTATAGCACAAGGAGAATTTCCCTCACTGTCCTTCCCTGTCCCTAGAAACAAGGATTATCACAGTGAAAGAAACTGACACTCTTCCTACCTATAGTTTTCTGTCCCTAGAAAAAATGTTTTTTTAAAGCACACTATAGCACAAGGAGAATTTCCCTCACTGTCCTTCCCTGTCCCTAGAAACAAGGATTATCACAGTGAAAGAAACTGACACTCTTCCTACTGTGACAGCAGGAAGGTAAAGTCACCTGGTTGCATCCAGGGGGGTAGATATATTTCGCCCAGATTCAGGCTTTACGCCGATTTATACAGCTAGGTGGAGAGTTGTATAAGCCCAGCTGAGACTAGTGGGCTCATTGATGACTCATACCTCTAGGGAGAGGGCTGGGCGTCGTGCAGACAGGGAGTTGATGAGTCCAGCTGAACCTTGTCAGCTCATTTAGGCCTCTATAAGAAAGCCCAGATTCATTAGATGTTGGCTCATGCCTGGAAGCAGACCTGTGTGGACTGTCTAGGGAGAGTGAACCCCTGTGCGGTGAGAGAAAGCCTGTGTGGCTATATTTTGCTTGGACATTTAAAACCAGGGACTAGGACAGCACTAGGCTGATCCCAGTCGTTAGTTAGGAAACCTGTAAGTTTAGTCAGAGGTCAAGTTGACCAGGATTTATTTTGTGTTTGTTTTTTTTGCCTTGCTGTGTTTTTGTCACTGTAAATAGAAAATAAACCGCACCTTTTTTGATTTTGAAAACCACAACCTCCGTCTGCTGGGCCTGTTTTTGGGTGGGGAGCCCATCCCGGGGGTCACACATACCCGCTGCCGAGCTAGCCCCCTCACAGTTGGTGGAGAACCAGTGGCAGTTTTTTTTTAAGCCAGCATGGAGGAGATACTGAAACAGCTGGCTCTAGCAAATGCCAATCAACAGCAGACAAATGCAGGTTTGCAAAGGAGCCTTGCAGCCCAGCAGCAAGCTCATCAACAGAGCCTTGCAACTTTACAACAGAGTCTGGAGGCTCAGCAACAAGCCCAACAGCAATCTGAGGCCCGCTTCATAGACCTGTTGCAGAAGCAAGAGCAGAGACTACAACAACAGATGGAAGCAGTAATGCAGCAACGTCCGCAGACCGGTGAGGAAAGCCGTCCCACTAATACCGCGTCCTTTGGGGTGAGTCGTTTATTGACAAAAATGACTGGAGAGGATGATCCAGAGGTATTTTTGACCACATTTGAAAGGACCGCTGAAAGAGAAAAGTGGCCTGAGGAGCAGTGGGCTGGACTGGTGGCTCCTCTGTTAACGGGTGAATCGCAGAAAGCTTACTATGACCTAGAGCCTGACCAAGCAAAAGACTATGTGATGCTAAAAGCTGAAATATTGGCAAGGCTGGGTGTCACCCTGGCTGTCCGGGCTCAGCGTGTGCATAACTGGACTTTCCAGCTTGGAAAACCCCCCAGGTCTCAAATGTATGATCTCATGCACCTGAGCAGAAAGTGGCTACAGCCAGAGACTTTGTCCGCACCAAAGATTGTGGAACGTGTTGTAATGGATCGGTTTTTGAGAGCTCTTCCTACTGCCATCCAAAAGTGGGTAAGCCATGGAGACCCAGAGACGGCCGATGGTCTTGTGGATCGTGTGGAGAAATACTTGGCTACAGAGAACCTGACGGCCTCTTCCAGAGACACTCGGACTTTCCACCCTAAGACCAGACCATCCCCAGGGGCGGATAAGATGATTCCAAGGGGTAAGGGTGGAGAGAGTGAGAGGGTGGGAGCTCTACCCCAAGTTTGGCGAGAACAGCCTGGGAAATCAGCGGCTCAAGAGGCGGCAAGAAGGATCATTTGCTACCGCTGCCGGCAAGCGGGACATATTGCAGCAAATTGCCCGGTTTTGGAGGAACCCATGCAGTGTGACTTTCTGACGGGCAGACGTCAGTCGCTGTGTGCGACAGTCGCATGCACTGCCATTCGGGGAACTGAGAAACATTTATGCAAAATGTGTATTAATGGTAGAAATGTTGTGGTATTGCTGGATTCAGGTAGCCTTGTGACCCTGATAAAGGCTGAGTTAGTTAAAACAGAGGTCTCTGGGAATAGCAAGGTAGCCGTTATTTGTGTGCATGGGGACACCCGAGAGTATCCAGTGACTACAGTGTGTTTCGAGACCCCCAAAGGTACCCTTTCTCATCCAGTGGGCTTAGTGTCTCAGTTACCGCATGACGCCATTGTGGGAAGGGATTTTCCGAAGTTCTGGGAACTGTGGGATGATCATGAGCCCCCCACTGGTGCCCCTATGTACCAGGAATATGATAGCCAGAACTCCTCTGAGAGTGGTGAGGACTCTCCCGAATTTCCCTTGTCAGTATTGGCAGGGGAGACTCAAGAAACTGGAGAGGAGCCCACCTCCTCAGACGAAAACCTACCGTCTGTGGAGTTTTCTGATCTTGAGGTTCACAGGGAAAACTTTGCCACAGAACAGTTGAAAGACCCCGCCCTAATAAAGGCACGGGAAAACGTAGTGAAAATAGATGGCGAGTTAGTGAACCCAGATAATACCTGCACTTACCCATACTTCAGCGTAGAGAAGGACCTACTGTATCGGGTGGCAAAAAGGGCAGAAGAAACCGTTGAGCAGCTGGTGGTGCCCAAACCTTACAGGAAGTTGGTGTTGGAGTTGGCCCATGGGCACATTCTTGGAGGTCATCTGGGGACAGAGAAAACCCGAGAGAGGGTATTACAGAGATTCTATTGGCCTGGGGTGATGAAGGACATAGAAAATTATTGTTCCTCCTGCCCTGTGTGTCAGAGGTCGGCCCCGATGCCACACTTCCGTAGCCCGCTGGTCCCTCTACCCATCATTGAGGTCCCGTTTGAGAGAATCGCAATGGATTTGGTAGGTCCTATAATCAAGTCCGCTAGGGGGCACCAGTACATATTGGTTATAATGGACTATGCCACCCGTTATCCAGAAGCGATCCCTCTCAGAAATACCTCGGCCAAAACCATAGCCAAAGAGCTATCTCTTGTTTTTAGCCGGGTGGGTATTTGTAAAGAACTGCTTACGGACCAAGGTACACCCTTTATGTCCCGGGTTATGAAGGAGCTGTGTAAATTGTTCAAAGTGACGCAATTACGTACATCTGTGTATCACCCCCAAACCGATGGGCTGGTTGAAAGATTCAACAAAACCCTAAAACAAATGTTGAAGAAAGTGGTGGATAGGGATGGAAAGGATTGGGACTGTCTACTTCCTTATTTGATGTTTGCTATTAGGGAGGTGCCCCAATCCTCTACGGGATTCTCCCCCTTTGAGTTACTGTATGGGAGACACCCAAGAGGGCTGTTGGATATTGCCAAGGAAACTTGGGAAAGTGAGAGTTCTCCCCACAGGAGTGTGATTGAGCATGTCGCCCTGATGCAAGATCGAATTGCACAGGTAATGCCCATCGTGAAGGAACATTTGGCCCAAGCGCAGTTGGCACAGCAGAGAGTGTACAACCGTGGAGCCAAGACCCGTACCTTTTCCCCGGGGGATAGGATATTGGTACTTGTCCCTACGGTTGAAAGTAAATTCCTTGCCAAATGGCAAGGCCCCTACGAGATAATGGAAAAAGTGAGCGAAGTGAATTACAAGGTCAGACAACCAGGAAGGCGAAAGCCCGAACAGATCTATCACGTTAATCTGTTGAAAGCCTGGAGGGATAGAGAGTCCCTAGTCGCAGACACTTGGTCACCAGCTCAAACTGGTTGCGTGATTCCTGAGGTTGGAATCGCAGCCACCTTGTCACAACCCCAACAACAGGAGGTTAAGGAGTTTGTGCTTCGCAACAAGGAGGTATTCTCTGAGCTGCCGGGACAAACATCTGGGGTAGAGCATGACATTATTACCCCGCCCGGTGAAAGGGTGAAGTTAAAACCCTATCGGATCCCAGAGGCCCGACGGGAGGCAATACGGGAGGAAGTACAGAAAATGCTGAACTTAGGGGTGATAGAGGAGTCCCAAAGTGATTGGTCTAGTCCCATTGTGTTGGTGCCTAAACCGGATGGGAGCTGGCGATTTTGTAACGATTTTCGTCAGTTGAACAAAGTTACAAAATTTGACACCTACCCCATGCCACGTATAGATGAGTTGATCGACCGGCTGGGAACAGCCCGATACATGACGACTCTTGACCTCACAAAAGGGTATTGGCAAATCCCCCTGGCCAAGTCAGCCAAAGAGAAAACCGCATTTGTAACCCCAGACGGGGCGTTCCAATATAAAAGAATGCCGTTCGGGTTACAGAATGCGCCGGCCACATTCCAGCGGAAAATGGACCAGATGCTGAGGCCCCATCGGAAGTATGCTGCGGCTTACCTGGATGACGTAATTGTCCATAGCACAGATTGGGCCTCACATCTGCCAAAAGTGCAAGCAGTCCTGGACTCTGTTCGGGAAGCAGGGTTTACGGCTAACCCCAAGAAGTGTACCATTGGGCAGGAGGAGGCCAAATATCTTGGGTACACCATTGGGAGGGGAGTAATAAAACCCCAACTCAACAAAGTCGAGGCCATCCAGAGTTGGCCACGTCCCAACAGCAAGAAGCAGGTACGAGCCTTTCTGGGAATCGCTGGGTATTATCGGCGATTCATTCCCCACTTTGCTTCTAAGGCTGTGCCCCTAACCAACCTGACGAAGGGGAAAGGGTCGGTCATGATTAAATGGACCCCCGAGGCTGAGGCAGCATTCCAATTCTTGAAACAAGCCTTATGTAGCCAGCCAGTGTTGTACTCACCCGACTTCTCTAAAGACTTTGTCGTACAAAGTGATGCGTCAGATGTGGGGTTAGGAGCAGTATTGTCCCAGGTCTGGAACGGGGAAGAGCACCCAGTCATTTACCTCAGCAGGAAGTTGAAGTCCCATGAGGTAAATTACGCCACCGTTGAAAAGGAGTGTTTAGCGGTGAAGTGGGCTCTAGATTCCCTTCGGTACTACCTGCTAGGTAGGCACTTTGACATGGTTACGGATCACGCTCCGTTAAAGTGGATGGCTCAAAACAAGGAAACAAATAGAAGAGTGAATAGGTGGTTCCTGGCCCTCCAGGAATTCAACTTCACAGTAAAGCATCGCCCTGGCGTTCAAATGGGGAATGTGGATGCTTTGTCTCGAGTACATGAATGCCTGATTGCTGGTGTTCCAACCCCGAGGTTAAAACAAGAGGGGGGGGTATGTGACAGCAGGAAGGTAAAGTCACCTGGTTGCATCCAGGGGGGTAGATATATTTCGCCCAGATTCAGGCTTTACGCCGATTTATACAGCTAGGTGGAGAGTTGTATAAGCCCAGCTGAGACTAGTGGGCTCATTGATGACTCATACCTCTAGGGAGAGGGCTGGGCGTCGTGCAGACAGGGAGTTGATGAGTCCAGCTGAACCTTGTCAGCTCATTTAGGCCTCTATAAGAAAGCCCAGATTCATTAGATGTTGGCTCATGCCTGGAAGCAGACCTGTGTGGACTGTCTAGGGAGAGTGAACCCCTGTGCGGTGAGAGAAAGCCTGTGTGGCTATATTTTGCTTGGACATTTAAAACCAGGGACTAGGACAGCACTAGGCTGATCCCAGTCGTTAGTTAGGAAACCTGTAAGTTTAGTCAGAGGTCAAGTTGACCAGGATTTATTTTGTGTTTGTTTTTTTTGCCTTGCTGTGTTTTTGTCACTGTAAATAGAAAATAAACCGCACCTTTTTTGATTTTGAAAACCACAACCTCCGTCTGCTGGGCCTGTTTTTGGGTGGGGAGCCCATCCCGGGGGTCACACATACCCGCTGCCGAGCTAGCCCCCTCACACTACCTATAGTTTTCTGTCCCTAGAAAAAATGATTTTTTAAAGCACACTATAGCACAAGGAGAATTTCCCTCACTGTCCTTCCCTGTCCCTACAAACAAGGATTCGCACAGTAAAACACACTGACACTCTCCCTACCTATCCTTCTCTTTCCCTAAACTAAAGGAATCCAGGTTAAGCAAGAAAAAATAAATGTCACTGTCCCTGCCTATGCTTCTCTTTCCCTGCTCCGGAACACACTACACTAGGCCGCCGTGCTGGCGGCCTTTTATAGTGTGGGGCGTGTACTAAACACCCTCAGCAATAATTGGCCACAGGCATCCTGCCTGTGGCCAATCATTGCTCTCCTCGCTGCCGGCGCTGTGATTGGCCAAGCATGCGGGGTCACAGTGCATGCTTGGCCAATCACAGCGCCTGGATGACACTGCGATGGCGTAGTGCATTGTGGGCCGTTCGCGTCACTCGAATTAGGCGCGAACGGCCCAAATCGTTCGATCTTCGTCGAACGATCGAACAGCCGATGTTCGAGTCGAACGTATGTTCGACTCGAACACCGAGCTCATCCCTAGTTTTGTATATATGACAAATTATCCATTGTGGGATGTAAGTATGCTGATACATGCTTACACAAACTTGATTATATATTCTATATCATGTATCCCGTATGTTCATTGAATACCTGTTTTTGATTTTTCACAAAGTTTCAAATTTTATTTCTGGATTAGTATTATCTTGTGTAGTTTGTTTTTTCATTTTTTTAATTTCTCATTTTTTTTTTTTCATATCAATGTCTTTATAACTATGTGTGTTTAAATCGCCCATGTATGGGAGATGTCTAGAATGAGAAGATGTGCAATGACTTTACATTGTAATACATTGTTACATATATTGTTTTTCTCTTCTTAGAAATACCACTGCCTGTATAACCAATACATTAACCCTGAAGAAGGAAATTTAATGGAGGCTGTTACGAATACAGCTACCAATATCCGAAACATGTTGGTTTTCTCTCGTTCTCATATGCAGTGACCTATTTTGTCATAATTATAGGGCGATTGTATGTATTTGGTTCTAACATAACCATATGTCAGTTCTTGTTTTAAATATCATTATTTTTGTCAATCTGTGTATTAAATTTGTGCAATAAATATATTTTTTTCTACTTTTATATATACTCTTTGGTGGCAATCCATGTTATTTTCCAATCCGCACTATCCCAGGGGCAACCTTTCTCCCAATTTTTCGTTATTTTTTCGAATTAATTGGGATGTGATTGGAAACAGTGGTATTTGCTTATTATCCACTGGTTTAACCACTACAGGCCCGTGCTATAGTCGAATGACAGCTACAGCGCGGACCTAGAATGCCGGGAGGACGTCAATTGACGTCCGCCCCTTTCCTCGCTCCCCGCGCGCGCTCCCGAGCTCGCAGCGGGGAACTTCTGTGCTGGCCGTGTCCCTTGGACACAGCCAATCACAGATCGTGGTAAATAGCCAATCACAGCGGCTAATTACAGCGCGATCGGCGTGGCCAATGAGAGATCATCTCAAATGTAAACATATGAGATCATCTCTCATTGCCGGCTCTCCCTCCTCACACAGAGACCGCGTGTGAGGAGGGAGAGAGATCTGTGAGTGTGATTACAGTGTGATTACAGTATCATTACAGTGCCCATACAGTGCCCCATTGGTACCACAGTGCCTGTTGGGGATCTGTGCCCACCTGTGCTGTGCCCATGTACCAATCTGACCACCTGTGCCATCAGTGATCAGTGCCCTTTTCCTTTATATTTTTACATGATCCACCCTGTATGAGCGAGTTTTTGGAGACCACTTATTGACTGAGGAGTTTTAAAGAAGGACCTCACGTGAAGACAACATCTTACCATTACCCTTAAGAAGGGACAGCTTGATTGACCTTCTGTTTGCTCAGAGGTCCATTCGTTCAGGTGAGCGGTTTGTGCTTCAGGGGGAGGAGACGCTTATGTTTGGGATGTATAGTGATTGACTACAGCACCCCAGTTTCCGTCTAAGAAGTCCACACCTCTATTGCCTTTTCAACATTCTCTGGCCTCAGCTTGCTACATATCGTTTTTGGACTGTTTTGTGATACTATCTTTAGTTTAATTTTTAGCGCTGCACTGCTTTTTTTTATATGTACTCTGCTTAAGGACTTTTATATTGACCTTTCAGTGTTCAGCTGCTTTCATTGGGGTTCTTTGGTTTGTGTTTTTGCGCTGTCTGATTTTTCTTTTATATCTTAGTGATCAGTGCCCACCTGTGCCATCAGTGCCCACCTGTGCCATCAGTGATCAGTGCCCACCTGTTCCTCCAGTGATCAGTGCCCACCTGTGCCACCTCATCAGTGCCCACCTGTGCCCATCAGTGCCCACCTGTGCTGCCTCATCAGTGCCCACCTGTGCCACCTCATCAGTGCCCACCTGTGCCGCTTCATCAGTGCCTACTGTTAGAGAAATTAGAAATTATACTTTAAATGTCAACTATGAATATGCATATTAATATGACTATATCTTCTAAAGTTAAAATGTTTGCTTTATATAACTCTATTAATACTTAAATATGCTGAATAAGCTCTAATAACCCTAATTACTGGAATAAGTCATATGACCATATTCTATTGTGCAAAGATGTGCTGACTCTTACATCTGTCAAATATGGGCTGCGAACCATGAGATAATTTATGTATCCATTGTATGAAATATCCTGTCATAAGGTGTTGGCTGAAAAAGGATATTTCCCTATTTCCTGCTGACGTCAGAATAAAGGTTGAAATTATACATGGTCAGGACGTTACGAGCAGGAAAAGGGAAGGTTTAAGGGTTATAAAAGCTGAATGTGAATCTATGACAGGCAGAAATGGATCTCTGAAGCAGAAGATATACATTTAACCATTTCTCTTGCATATGCAATAAAATATCTTGACTTGTAACGAGAGTCGGTCCAAAATTACTTGACATTTTGGTCCTTCGAAAACGGAAGTCCAAATTCCTGGAAAGCACTAGCCAACAACCCAGTGAACCGATGTCCGTACGGCAAAAAACTGTAAGTCCTCCGTCTTAAATTTGACGTTAACAGAGGCCGGCTCACTGAACTAGTGCCTCCCGGGCAGCGACTTACCGGATCAGCACAAGAGACCGCTCTCGGGGCAAGGTAAGATATTTTCATTTATTATATTATACTTTTAGGCCTAAATGTGATTAGGGATTTAATGAATTAAGGGATTTTGTTACATACATCTAATATAGAGATTAATTGAATGTTTATCTGTTGTGTATATGTTTTGCTTTATCCAAGTTGAGGGAATATAAGTAGATACGTCCGTAGTTTAAATCCCTTTGATATAGGAGTATGGTCCCATTCCAATACCCGGGTGCAGATAAAGGAAATTTGTCGACAAAGGACCTAGGTCCTGACAGCCTTGTAAACTGCAGGAATTCCCGTGGGGGACACATAAATATTCCTACATCAAAAACACGAACCCCTGTTGATACAAAGGTATGGCCTGATAGATTTCCAGGTAACAAATAGAGGTAATTTGACGAGCCCTTGCGCTCAGCCAGCCTCGTATGTTGTGTAAAAAACCTGTACAGGCATTTATAAATACCGTTGAATCAACAAATATTAATGTTTTGATAAAGTGTGGGAACAACAGTCGAGAGAAATGAAGTCTCTTTTGTAATTCTGTTCATGCTCCCTACAGTTTACTGAAATATTAATGTTTTGATCAGGGGGGGTTGACCAGTCAGGTGAATTTACGTTCGCCTTGTAATTCTGTTCATGCTCCCTATAAATGAATAAAACATTAAGTAAGAAGACAAGACACCAGTATTATAGCAGCACACAAGATCAATAATCTAGAAGTGATATGTCACGACTAGAAAGTTTGTGAGTAGCTGCAGAAGTGATAAGATACTGTGTGCAGGTATTGTGTCAGTGTGAGAAGACCTTACAAAAAAAAACTCAGTGTGCACGTTAAAATGAGTATGATCCATGGAAAGTCTGATGGTTTGAATGATGATGCAAAGTATATGTGTAGTCTAGACAAAGAGAATGTGAAACTCCTTAAGACATGAAAAACAAAGTATGATTTTGTTGCATTTTTAAATAAGGATTGTTGTGTAATACTGTGTTGTGTAGAAAGCTTAAAAAATAAATAAAAATTATGCCGGCATGTATGTATGTGTATATATATGTATGTATATATGTGTATATATATATATATATATATAAAAAAAAAGAAAAGAAAAGAAAAATAAGGAAACAGAATAAATTAGGTCTTCCCCAGGCAAAGAAATGGCTTGAGGAGGCTAACTGTAGGTTAAAATCATAAAAAAAATCATAAAAAGACTATGTTTTTAGACAAAGAGGAGGACAATAATATGACCGTACTCCGAAGTTTAGTGCAGCAAGTATTGACTGAACAAAATGCGACAAACCTAATGCACCCGACAGCCCCTACACACCCTTTAGAGGACTCTCCAATCCCACCGACAGACGCTGCTCCCCCTCTGACTTCACCACCCACTCCCAATTCCCTATTGCAGACCTGCAGTCCCCACCACCAGATGGGACAGAGGTATGCAACAAGTTACCCCGCTGACCCTCCTTACAGCAATCCCAAGGTCCACATAGCTCAATTCAGGGATGGTATCATGGGAATGGTTGCTAGCTATCATCTCAATGTGAGGGAAATAGAGCAGGTCACCAGACAGGTACTGGGACCTGACTGGCATCATGTAGTGGGAGATTGGAGTGGATTAAACAACCAGGGAGGGGTGTTGCCTCAGGATGATGCAGCACTCAAAAACAGAAGAAATGCTCTTATAGCAAAGATAGAGAGAGGATAGATGGATACGTCAAGTCGACTGGTCCATTATAAATCAGTGTATATGGGGAGAAGAGGAAACAGTGGATAATTTCATTGTTAGGATAAAGAAGAATTTTAAAAACCACTCTGGGATAGAAATCCCAGTAGATCAAGTGAACGATAGCCCATATGAACAACAGCTAAAGAATGCAATCCTGAAGGGGCTGCTAGTCCTTATATCAAGTTTTGTTAACGAACACATGATTAACCATAGGATCTGCAGACTCTAGGAGCTAATCAAGTATGTGAGGCATGCTGAGGGGCACTTCCAACCAAAAAAGAAAGTAAAGAAAAGGATGAGGGGGGAGTGTTTCCTGTATGGTAAAAGTGTGTCTGCAGAGAGAGAAGCAGAAGGATGGGAAAGAATCTGATATTTTGGATGTGTGTAATGTTGAAACTTGTTTGCATGCTGAAGCCAAGCCAGAAATAACCTGGGTTGCAAAGAGTAGTTGGGTAACATTTCTCTGTGACACTGGGGCTTGTAGGACCCTGATACACCTGCTGGATATGCCACCAGGGGTAAAGGGAAAAGGTTTAGTATATGTAAAATCTGCAAATGGGTTGATGCACCAGGAGGCCGTGTCTGAAGGCCTTACTGTGGAAAATCCACAGACAGGTAAAAAGGCTCAGTGTAAAATTGTAATGTCAACTAAATGTCCTGTTAATTCGTTGGGTAGAGACATGTTGCATGCTCTTGATATTTCTGTCGTACCAGTGGAGGGGGGCCTCAAAGCCCATCGGCTGTGTGAAAAACAAATCACAGCTGTGGATAATGAGCCCTGATACTGGTACAGCTTGGATTTACAAACTGAGGGATTAAAGATGCCCAAAACCCTGACAGAAATAATTGAAGAGCCTGTGAGGAAAGGTACAAGGTCCAGACGAACCTCTATTGCACTATCTACTACAAAAGGACCACTGGGCCTGATAGGTCTTATGAGAAACAGTTAATGAGTTGCACTAACACTGAAGTGCTCTTAAGATACCTGTACTGTGATAAGGAAGGAAATAACATGGCTACTTGTCTCCTACCACAGCCTATTCTGCAAATATACAGGCAGGATACTGTACCTCATGTTTCGGTCACGCGGAACTCCGAGGTATCATGGCATGAGCTGGGAGAACTTATCACAGACTGGGTCAAATTAACAGATGGGGAACTGAAATCCAGAGGGAATCAGAGGTACAGATTAGCATGGTTTGTTGAATGTACAACCAGAACTTGCGTGATTGAAGTTTTGACAAAAGACAGTGACTGACACTTTTTGACCAAAGGGGAAGGGGATGCCTTAAAAGACATCCCCGATTTCTTGTGATCAAAAGGAAAGACAGACGTAGGGCTAATTAAGACAGACAGTCAGTTCTGGTTTGCACTTATGTACAAAGGAAAACTCACAAGAAATGTTCAATGCTTTGTCTCGAGTTGTACCTCCCAGTGGGAGTCAAATTCTCTGGTATGTGGATGACATTCTGGTAGCGGCTCCTCTGGAGCGACAATGTAAAATTGACACCTTGGCTCTGATGCATTTCCTCGCAGAACAAGGTCACAAGGTTAGCAAAATAAAATACAACTTTTGAAAAACAAGGTGAAATACCAGGGTTACATTATATCTCAAAAAGGCAGACATCCAGATGAGATCCGAAAAGAGGCCATCCTTCAAGCCCCCAAACCACGTAAAAATAAAGAAATGATGTAATTTCTTGGCATGGCAAATTTTTGTAGAGCATGGATAGCTAATTATGCTACGGAGGTGGTGCCTCTTTCTGATCTCATCTATGGTACACAAATGTCTGCAAAAGGTTCCATCCAGTGGAATGTGCAAGCAGAGGATGCATTTACAAAGGTGAAGCACCTCATTGTGGGTTCTACTGTGCTTAGCCTACCCAATTACAGTAGAAACCCTTTAGCAGACTGTAGATTGTAAAGAGGGGTACATGACTTCTGCTCTCACTCAGGTTTATGAGAACGAACACAAACTAGTTGCATTTTACTTAACTAATTTGCCCCACTGTGTACAAGCTGTTGTAGCAGCCTCATTGGCCATACGGTCATCTGCATTGATAGTATTGTTCCACCCCTGGTACTTAAAGGTCTCACATGTTATTTAGGTGATCTTACTATAAGACAGAATCTCCTATTTATCTCCAGTCAGGCATTTATCATGTATGACTACACTTCTGGGACAACCACACGTTACAATCAAGAAGTGTACTACATTGAATCCTGCTACACTAATGCCAACACCTGGTGATGGGGATCCACATGATTGTGCAGCCCAAAATTGATGAACGGGTACTCCCTAGGAAGGATCTCACTGATGTTCCCTTTCTAGATGCTGACATTACAATCAAACGGCTTATGCTATAGTAACACATGACCAGGTCATTGAAGCTAGACCTTTTCCCAGTTCCTATTCTGCACAACAAGCTGACATTATAGCCCTGTCAAGGGCCTGCAGTCTAGGGGAAGGGAAAAATAAATAGATATTTATACTGACAGCCAATACGCTTTCTCTACACATATTTGCCCAGCAATGGAAAAAAGGGGTATGATTACGTTGCCATGGGAAACCGATCACACAGAGATCTCATTCTTGCCCTTCTAGAATATGTACAAAAACCAGCACAAGTGGCTATTTGTAAATGTGCGGCACATAGAAAGGGAACAGATCCAATTACCCTAGGGAATGCACTAGCAGACAAGACAGCAAAGGAAGCTTCTGAAGGACAGCAATGACAAACATATACAGTTCCCAAGTAAATGATGAGGTACAGAGAGCTATTGATGAAACATGGTTATCAGAAATGCAGAAAACATCACCGGCAGGTGAAAATCAAAGTGGTTATATACAGGGTCAACACTGGTCAATGGTATATACACATGTACAGAAGGTAAACCTAACTTATCTACATCACTATTCACGTATGCTGTGTTATTGAGTCATGGGTAGGCCCATACCTCAAAAGGAGGGATGGTACTGGGTGTACACAACATATGGGTTTACAAAACTACTCTGAAAATTTTGTCTCACATATCCGATTTGTAACAGATACCATGCACAAGGTGCCCTAAGAGCCTTAAGGGGTAATTTCCCACAACCCCCTTATCCCTTTCACACAATATGCATGGATTTTATTGAATTGAACAAATGTGAGAATAAGTACTGTCTGGTTATTGTGTACAGGTTTATAAAGTGGGTGGAAACTTTTCCTATGGCGCACACGGATGGACAGTCAGTAGCCAAAGTACTAATCAAAGAGGTGATTCCACGACAAGGGATCCCTGCGCTGATTTACAGTAACAATGGCTCCAATTTTGTAAACTAAACAATACAACTAATTGGTATATGGTACAATATCTGACCTACTAGGGAGAATCACTATTTAGGTTGTAACCCCTGGTCAGAACACCCCAGCCCCCGAGCCAACTCAGTTTCAACTTAATACCTCTTTGTTTAAAACAGATTTTACTTACAAGGAACAATTAAGTATAGAAACAGGATTTGGAGACAAAAATTAGTGGATAGAATGGGTCAGATACACAACTCAATCTAAGGGGTTAAGTGATTGTATTTCTTGTGCAAACCCAAGACCACAACTAGCTACCATTCCTCTCCCTGAAGAGGAAACAGATTTAGCTTGCATAATAAGACTGTTTTCAGAAAATATTACTGGGTCTGAATGTGCAAATGAGAAAAAGAGATACCCTAAAACTAAAATGCAAAGTACACCCCCTTCACTACAAGCATTACCAGGAAATTTTTCTAGTTTCTCTAACAAAGATAAGGATGGTACAAAGGTTGGCACTCTATCTCCTGAATACTGTGCGACCATAACATCAACTACAGACATTAAGTATCAACTAAAATGGTTTCAGGAACAGAAACGGCAACTAGCTGATGTTTGGTGGCTGTGTGGGGACAAGAAACTAAGGCTCAGACTGCCACCTAGATGGGAGGGTAGTTGTGCCCTCACCCGCCTGTTGCTTCCCTTTTATATTGTTCCTATGACTAATAAATTGATGAGACTACCAGGTAAACACTATTTTAAGAGACTTAAGTGTCCAGAATCATTTTGACAACCAGGTATATATAGACTCAATAGGTGTTCCACGAGGAGTTCCGGATGAATTTAAAGCACAGAATCAAGTAACAGCAGGACTCACCTCACTCTTCCTATGGGTACAGCCCAATAAGAATGTCGACTGGATAAACTACATTTACTACAACCAGCAGAGGTTTGTGAATTACACCGGAGATGCTATCAAAGGTATAGCAGCACAATTGGACGCCACCTCTTTGACAGCGTGGCAGAACCGTATAGCATTGGATATGTTGCTGGCAGAAAGGGGCGGGGTATGCGAAATGTTCGGCACCTTCTGCTGCACTTTTATTCCAAATAATACGGCACCTGATGGAAGTATCACCAAGGCTTTGCAAGGCCTACAAATGTTATCCCAGGAACTAACTGAGAACTCTGGTGTAGAGAACCCCTTAACAGGACTCTTTGAAAAATGGTTTGGTAAATGGGGTGATCTTGCAAAAGGTTTGCTCATCTCTGTTGTCATGGCAGCCACGGTCCTTACGCTGTGTGGATGTTGCTGCATTCCTTGTATTAGAGGAATTCTTCAAAGACTGATTGACACATCACTAACAAAGACTATGTTTTTTCAGAACAACACTGAACTATACCCGGAACCTGATGAAGATGAACTTACAGTCCTTTCAAAAGACTTATTTGTCTAAATGATAATACCTGGTAAAATAAAGAACCTGGATATTTGAATTATTGACATTATAAGTATAAAAGGGAGCAGCTGTTAGAGAAATTAGAAATTATACTTTAAATGTCAACTATGAATATGCATATTAATATGACTATATCTTCTAAAGTTAAAATGTTTGCTTTATATAACTCTATTAATACTTAAATATGCTGAATAAGCTCTAATAACCCTAATTACTGGAATAAGTCATATGACCATATTCTATTGTGCAAAGATGTGCTGACTCTTACATCTGTCAAATATGGGCTGCGAACCATGAGATAATTTATGTATCCATTGTATGAAATATCCTGTCATAAGGTGTTGGCTGAAAAAGGATATTTCCCTATTTCCTGCTGACGTCAGAATAAAGGTTGAAATTATACATGGTCAGGACGTTACGAGCAGGAAAAGGGAAGGTTTAAGGGTTATAAAAGCTGAATGTGAATCTATGACAGGCAGAAATGGATCTCTGAAGCAGAAGATATACATTTAACCATTTCTCTTGCATATGCAATAAAATATCTTGACTTGTAACGAGAGTCGGTCCAAAATTACTTGACACCTACCTGTGCCGCCTCATCAGTGCCCACCTGTGCCACCTCATCAGTGCCCACCTGTGCCATCTTATCAGTGCACATCTGTTCCACCAATCAGTGCACATCTGTTCCACCAATCAGTGCCCATCTGTTCAGCCTCATCTGTGCCACCTAATCCTGTGCAGATTCATCAGTGCCCATCTGTGCAGATTCATCAGTGCCCATCTGTGCAGATTCATCACTGCCCATCTGTGCCACCGCCTCAGTGCCCATCTGTGCCACCTCATCAGTGCATCACCAACAGCAACCATGTCCAAAAGATGCTATTCTGCCGAGGAGGCGTACCAAATCCTTTCCACGCCTGACGAGAATAACGGCGAACCATCTTTTTCGGATTCCCCTTCAAATTCTGAGTCGGACTCAGAATATGAGCCAGTCCTCACTAGTGCAACACTGACCGCCTCAGAGGAGGAAGATCTGCCCGCCAAACAAAGGCGTTCCACCAGCACCGCAGTGCCATCCACCAGCACCGCAGTGGCATCCACCAGCACCGCAGTGGCATCCACCAGCACCACAGTGCCATCCTCCAGCACCACAGTGCCATCCTCCAGCACCGCAGTGCCATCCTCCAGCACCGCAGTACCTCGGCAAGAAAGGCCAAGGACCCATGCTGGCCTTCCCTATGCCCTCCAGAACCCCTTGTGGCTTCCTCCTAATTCAGGAGAAGCCAACATTCCCACTTTCTCTGCCCAGCCAGGAGTCCAGGTAAACACGGACAATTTTTCCCCAATCAATTTTTTTGAACAAATTTTTACTGAGGACATGCTATCCAACATTGTGACCCAGTGCAACCTATATGCCCAGCAATTTATTGCAAATAACCCAACCTCATATTATGCCCGTTCCTTCGAGTGGAGAGACCTAATGGTGGAGGAGTTGAAGATTTTTTAGGCCTCACATTTTGTATGGGACTCAACCCAAAAAACACCTTGCGTTCCTTTTGGTCAAAACGCCCCATCTACCATATGCCAATCTTCTCCAAGGCAATGCCCAGAACCAGGTACCTCATGATCATGAGGTTCCTGCACTTCAATGATAACACCCAGTGCCTTCCCCGAAATCACCCAAATTATGACAGGCTTTTCAAAATTCGGCCCTTACTAAATTATTTTTCAGAAGTATTCCCCCAGTTATATACCCCGGACCAACACATATGTGTGGATGAGTCCCTTGTTAAGTTTAGTGGCAGGCTTAAAATAAAGCAATTTATCCCCAGGTAAAGGGCCCGCTATGGGGTGAAGGTATACAAGCTATGTGACCGAATCACAGGGTATCTGTATGCCTTCTTAGTGTACGAGGGGAAGGACACCCAGCTGCATCCCCCCAATTGCCCAGACTACTTGGGAACAAGCGGGAAAGTTGTTTGGGACCTCATATACCCCCTACTGGAAAAAGGCTACCATCTGTACGTTGACAACTTTTATACATCTCTTCCCCTGTTCCGCAACCCTCACCTGAAGAAGACGCCAGCATGTGGCACGGTAAGAACGAACCGGAAGGGCTTTCCTCAAAGTCTTGTCAATAAGAAGCTGAGAAAAGGAGAATCGGCAAGTCTGCAAAACCAGGAGGTTCTGGCAGTGAAGTGGAGGGACAGAAGGGATGTGTATATGTTGTCTTCCATCCACAATGATACCTTAGTGGAAATCCCCAGAAGGAACGGCCCCATCCGAAAGCCCACATGCATCCAGGACTACAATTTGTTTATGGGGGGAGTCGACTTCAATGACCAGATGCTGGAACCCTATCTTACCACAAGACGGACATACCATTGGTACAAAAAAGTCTCAATTAATTTTTTTCAATTGGCCATATATAACTGTTAGATAATTTCTTGTAATCAATCGAATTCCAGGTGTTTGAAAGTGAAGACAATTTATTCAAAATGCACCGGTACACTTTGTGTGAAGCTTACAAGATGAAAATCATAGCAAAAGTGAGTGAGAAGGAGGGAGCCCCCACCTTGTCATCCTTACACTGAGACCATAATAACACTTCTTATTGGCTAATTTGCTAAAGAAGATCTGCTCGTACCTAGTACAAGTTGACACCTTTTATTCCCAAGCAGAGCTTCCTGTACAATCTGTTGTATATTACGTATGGGGTTAGTAAGAACAAAAGAATACAACAAGGTTAGAACATGTGCTCAGGAGCCATCTTAAAGGAAAATCAGTAAAGCTGTTTAATAGACGCACAATACTAAACTTTTCTAACATTCCCTCCTCTTGTGGGTCTATTTTATCTCAACACATTTCGATGATAGTCCCTGTGTTATACACTTTCGGACTGTATGTCATTAAGTTGAGCTTCAATGTCCACATAGGTCTCCTCGGAGGTAGGAACGGCTTGATACATCGTTCTTGAGATTGCGGTTTCAATCAGTTTTTGTGAAAGTCCTCGAATACAGGGAATGCAGCAGCATCCGTAAGTGACAAAAACCGCAGCAATTGAGATCGAACATGATGTGATAAGTCCAGTCCACTTACCGAACCATCCTTCAAGCCAGTTTGTGAATGGATCGTTAATACCTGAATTTTCCGCTAATTAATTCGATAGAGCAGTCAATCCTTCCAGGGCTCTGGTCACGGTCTCTCCAGGAGCTGTATTAGGGATAAAGGTACAACACATGCTACCAAACATTTTGCATACCCCTCCTCTTTTAGCCATGATCATATCTTCCCTACCTAGTATGATACCAGAGGGTCCACAGTACTACTTCACGTCTAAGTGGAGCAAAGTTCTTCTTAGGGTGTATGTGGATACATATCTTTACTCATTCGTATCACCCATCTTGGCATCATATGAATCTGCTAATCTGACTATCTGGTAACACTTTATTTCTTCCCTGGGGTCATCTCCCTCAGTTCTAACTGCCATTGTAATAATTTTTTTTCCCCACATTTAGCACACCTGAAAAAACAAATTAGCAAGTAATCCAACAACTATGATTCCTATAAGAACAAAAAAACAGTTGAATCCTTGAAAATTTACCATTTCTGATATTTCTGACATACTAGTTTTTGGGCAGCCTTGCATTGCTTAAACTCAAAATGAAAGTGAATGAGTACTAGGTGTGTGCATTTTTTTTTTAAACGGTCTGGCCTATGTGAACCTATCTAGCCATTACTCAAATGACTCTTTTTACACCTGTTAGCATGTGTAATTTGTACAGGTAATCTTCCTCTATAGCCTTGACTGCTAAGATCAAGCAAAGGCATAACAGTAGTTTACTCATCTTTTGAAATCAGCTGTACTTTTCTTGCAATGGCTAGCATGTATCCATGTCACTTTACAGCTGTAGCAGTTGTCAGGGACACTTGGTAGGGTCCTTCAACTTTGGTCCTAAAGGTACTTTCACATGTTCTTTTACTAGGACCCAATCATCTGGCTGTAAATCATGTGTTCCAGTTACTTGATCTGGATCTGGAATTGGATCAAAAACAAACTTGTGCATCGCAGTTAGTTTCTTGTATTAGACAATTACATAACAAAATTATTATACATTATAACAGTCTGATGTGGAAAATGCAACCCTGTCTTAGGTGCCCCCCCCCCCCCAAACAAAATCTCATAAGGGCTCAAGTTCTCTGACTTATAAAGTAGGGGTAATCCTGATGCTGAAAAGAACCTGAGGAAACAGTTATGGCCATTGTTTCCTTACTAACCTATCTACCCTTTTCCTGCATAGATTTAGCTGGCCTGCCTTTAATGACTCCACTATACCTTTCTACCTACCCTGAACTCTGAGGATGATAGAAGCATGGAAGGCCTGCTCAATTGCAAAATCCTTGCATGTAATTTGCATGATCTGTTCAGTGGAATGTGTTCCTCTGTCATTCTCTATGATTTCAGGGACTCCAACCGGCATATTACCTCGGAAAGGATCGTCTTTTCTGTCGTCTTGGCATTTGCTTTAGCCACCAGTCAGGCTTCTATCCAGCTTGAAACATTTCTATGCACAACAAAACATATTGA
The DNA here is from genome assembly GCA_029206835.1 of Rana muscosa. Classification (NCBI taxonomy): domain Eukaryota; kingdom Metazoa; phylum Chordata; class Amphibia; order Anura; family Ranidae; genus Rana; species Rana muscosa. Next base: position 1,029,736,086 of record CM055117.1, read on the forward strand.
TATTGGCCTGATTTGAGCAATTGGATTTAAAAATCTGAAGTCTTTGGAAAAGGAATAGTGACTTGGCCAAATGTCTTTGTGTTACTCTGGTCTGTTTTCCTGAGTTATTTTTAGCACAGATTATGCATCCCTCAACAAAGTCTTGATATTCATTTCTGGAGTATCGAATAAACCATCCAGCCTTGCTTATGTTCCTTCCATTGCCTTAGGGCATACATGACTCAGTCCATGGGCTAATGGCATAATCATCTTTTCCATTTCAGATGGGACACATATTCAATTTTCCTTGCACAAGAGTCCATCTTGATCCTTCTTTACATAATCTTATACCAATCATCAGGTGCAGATTCTTGCAATTTCCTAATCAGCTCTTTTACTTTCAGTATTAGTTCCCTTATTTTGCTTCAATCTGTTACAGGTTTCTTCTTCTTCTTTTTTTTCCCCTTGCAAAATCTGTGATTAGTCATGATTGCTTCCATTGGTGTTTCAGCAGTCTTCCTGGCAGTATGATCAGGCAACTGGTTTCCTTTTTCTTCCATGGGTTGTCCTCCAGTATGTGCCTTGACTTTCAGGGTGGCTACTTCCTTTGGGAGGGTGACTGGTTCAAAAAGTTCTCAAACATATTTCCAAATATTTTAAATTGATTCTTCTTGCAGCAATTGTGAAACTTCTGTTCTTCCTTATGGGTCCATAATCATGGACTACTTCGACAGCATGCTTGCTATTAGTGTAGATGTTGGCTGTTTGATCCTTTGCGGTCTCACAGGCCCTCATGAGTGCTACCACTTTGGCAACCAGCGCTGAAAGTGATGAAGGGAGTAGTTGGGTCTCAATCACTTCCTCCAATGTTGTCACCGCATATGCCATTCTTGGGACTCCATCTTTGTACAGGCGTGAACCCTCTGCAAACAGGATCAGATCAGAATTTTCAAAAGGAGTGTCCTTTACTGGGGAGATTTGCTGCATTTCTTCTTCCATAAGTTTTAAGCAGATGTGGTCACCCTCCTCTTCGGGGTTTTCCTCTGTCTCTAGGAAAAAGCTGTCAGGCTTGATTGTAGTACATCTTTTCACTTCTTTTTCTCCTAATTCAAGCAGTATTGCTTCATAACATCCATTCCAAAGCATATCTTCTCTTCTGTACAGTACCACTGGCACAGGTTGCAGCTGCAGTTTTCTTTTTGCGTTCTTGCCACAACATGGGTTTTGGTGCATCCACCCACCGGATCTATTTTATACACGGCTTGAAAGGGTTCGCGGTCAACAGGTCAGAATGAAGAGGTTTCACACCATTTAAGAATGCAGGATATACAGAAAACATGACAACAATCTTCTGGAAAGCCAACCTTCAGGGAAAGATTGTTCAGACAAATTGGACACCTCTCAGTTGAACTTTAAGGCTAAAGTACTGGCACCAGTCCCATCTTTGCCTTCGTCACCATCCTTTTTTTCATGTAGCTGGTCTTTGGCATCGGGTAAACATAAATGTTTGCTCCTCATCCTCTCCACTAAACCTAATAATGTGATTTATCTCAGTAGGGTCAGAAACTAAAATGTTGCTAGTTACCCCTTGTATGAAGATTAAGTTCAAGGCCTTCCCCGTACTGGCCCATTCTAGAGATTCCTATTTCTATTTCCAGTTTCTGCCTCCCCGTATGGACGTCTCCCCTAGAGTCACCAGTAGACCCAAGACAATTACTATCCCTTTCATCCTGACCAGCTACAGAGCCCTGGGGGGGTAAGGTAAGGGAGTCTTCACCGGTTTGAGATAAACCCCACCTTGTGCAGAACCTCCCTTTGTAGCCAGACTTACCAGAGCTCTGCCACCAACTGACCCTGCTCTGCCTATAAAACCTTTTTGCAACGGGACTGGTGAGTCCAGGTAGACCTCTCTGCAAACCTTATTGCCGTGGGAGTTTATTTACAAAAATGGGATCCCTTATCACTGTAGATCTTTTCAGGTATTCCAAATGTAGGAATTATATCTTAGTAACAATTTGGCCACAGTCTATGCGTCCGCACTTCCTGTCGGGAATACCTCCACCCATTTGGTCAAGGCGTCTATGATAACCAAACAATATCTTTTCCTTTCCACACCTGTCCAATTCAATAAAATCCATACAAATGTGCTGGAATGGATATTGCGGTGTAGGGAACTTCCCTTTCCGTGGTCTTATGCCTCCCTGAGCATTGTCACTTGCACATATAATGCACTGAGAACAATTTTTTTTGTAGTTAGTAAAACCATAGGCTGTACATACCGTATTTAACATCTCAGTCATCCCCCTGTTTGACACATGAGTTACTCCATGTGTCAAAACTGCTGCATACCTAAATAGGGATCTTGGCAATACCGGTTTTCCTTCAGGTGATGTATAAATACTATCTATTATTGTGCAACCTTTTTGTTTTCCAATAATGTTTCTCCCCGGGATATGCATTCTACTGCATATCAGTAAGGACTGTATGATCTATCTCTATAATGTCCAGTTCTGTCATTATTTGATGTGTTTCTTGTGCTGCTATTTTAGCAGCTTCATCTGCCCTTTTATTTCTTTTCGAGATGGGGGTCTGTGTGTGAAATTGGCTTACCACTAGAGGTCACCATCCCCCTGTTTTTCCATTGTTGTGCAAAAAACATTATTGACTATCAGTATATATGGTTACAGATTTTCCGTTTGATAGTATGCATGTTCTTGTCAGTGCTACAAGCTCTGCTACTTGTGCTGAATAATGTTTTGGTAATGGCCTAGCCTCTAAGATTTCACCCCGTGTCACTACTGTATATCCAGTTGCATTTGTGCCATCTGGATTTTTTTTTTATACTGGAGCCATCTACAAAAAGTGTCATGTCACTTTGTGGCAGTACATTTTCAGTGTTGGCAGCATGTTTATGACCATCAGTATGAATTTGTAGCAGTGTGGATGGGTTTAATGTAGTACACCTCTTTATTGTTAAGTGAGGTTGTATCAAGAGTATTGTCATACAGGAAAGATGTCATGCTGGGCTCAAATGTGATATCTTTTGTAGCAAAAGAATAACAGATACTGCATGTGATACTTTGAGTGTCAGTGGGTGATATAGCACTATGGATGCTAAGGCCTTAACTGCTTCGGCTGCAGCTACCACTGCCTGTACACAGGGTAGAAGTGCTCTAGTTACCGTGTCTAGTTTTATAAAATAGTAAGCGATTGGCCTCTGGTGCTCGCCATGTAACTGTGTAAGTACCGATGTCATGTGACCGTCCCTTGAGTCCACTGTTTGTTTGAAAGGTCCAATCAGTCTGTTGTACCCATCTAAGCTGGCATCTATTCAGTAAGGCAGTCAACCTGTTAAGTCTAGGCTATCTGGAGGCAATGGATCCCCTTGCCCCTGTCCGCTTGTCCTCCCCTGGGGTATGGGACTTCTATCAAGGGGTACTCCTCTCCATCATCTACACCATACCTCATAGGAGGTTTATTTAATCTCTTGGACCCTGCTGGGGCCCCTAGTACATGGATTATGGCGTTAGTTAAAGATTCAAGGATCGATCTGTTCATCTCCGAAGCTGTGCTACTGTCTAAATAGATTGAGGAAGTAAGTTTGGGGTCTTGTTCAAAGGCGGTTCCTATAAGGGGTGGGTGTGACAGGGAGGGTGGTACTCTGGGCAGTGGCTTGCACCTGAGGGGGGGCTATTTTAAGGAGGGTGTCTTGTGGTTCAACAAATGAAATCCTCCTCTTTGTCCACCAGGGGCATTTGGGCTTGACATTTTTCTTTTGTTCTCCCGTCTGCTCTGATCCTAGCGTGTTGAAGCCTGTGAGGCCATTTTTTTTTTTTTTTTTAACCCATGTCTTTTGTCTTTTTTTTCTCTGGGTCATAACAATTTAAGCTTATCCACCAAATCCTGACACCCTTTTTCAGTTAATTTACCATTAAATCCAACTTTTGTTTCCCATTTAGCACAATACTGAACAGATTTTAGGTTGTTTGCTATGCATAAATTTCTTATCTCCTTCTAACAACACTACAATGAACACCTTTTAAAGTAGTCAAAAACATCCTCAGCTTTTCCTTGTCTCTTATTCAACAATCCTCATTAATAATCTTACAACAGTTTACCTTCTTTATACTGCAATTCACTTCCATGTTTTCCATCTACTACTTTTTAACTTAGACTTGCATAGTTCCTTTAATATGTTGGCACACTAAATCAATTCAGTCACATGTTATACTGCTAAAATCATATCAAGTGTTAACATTCTTAGAGACAGTTTTCCCACATAGAAATCTGAAGGGAGGGGGGGCCTCTCTCCTTTCTTAAGCATAGATACACAAATGCAAACTGAGGGAGGGAGGGAGGGAGGCTTTGAAATACAAGCAGGCTCTTCTCTGCATCTAAGAATCATCAGCATTGATTTTCTGCTTCTCAAATATTTCTTAAACGTTTAGATAATACTTGCATTGCCTGGTCTAATTCTCACCATCAGATAAAAATCAGCATTTGTGGGTCTTACATTAACTTATAGAACACCTCGGCTCAGTTCTGTCGTTGTTCAATGAAATTACAGCATCAATAAAACATAAGAAAGAAGACAATAAAACACACACAGAATAAAGTTAACTTTGTGGTCTTTTCAGATCACTCTGCTAATTAGCGCTTAAACCATCAAACATTCATACTCTGACAACGTCATGCAATCTACCTCTGACGTTTTGGTATACCACAAATCTTTTTTTTACCTGTCCGGACAGCGGGTTGCGTTTATTTTACCATAGGCCACGTACCCAAATGCCTCTGTCTTCGAAACATTGGATTACCGAGATTATTATACGATCAATGCCAATGTCGGTACCACAATTCACATACACAATTCACAATCACAATTCACATACACAATTCACACAGAACAAACGAGAATCAACCGAAAAGAAGAGAAAAGAAGAGAAGAGAGGAAAAGAGAAGAAAAGTAAATATAAATTATCTTACCTTCCAAAAACCAAAAGACTAAATATATTCAGGTTCAGAACCAGATTGTGGATTTGGGTCAAATCCGATGCCAAGCAGTCCCTGTTTAACACTAACGTGAGTGGGGGTTCTCAGTGAGCTTTTCAGGTCCAATACTCACTGGGTTCTGTCGGTTCCGGAAGACCCAATCTTCAACCATTGATTTCCGCTCGAAAGACCAAATGTTAGATAATTTCTTGTAATCAATCGAATTCCAGGTGTTTGAAAGTGAAGACAATTTATTCAAAATGCAACGGTACACTTTGTGTGAAGCTTACAAGATGAAAATCATAGCAAAAGTGAGTGAGAAGGAGGGAGCCCCCACCTTCTCATCCTTACACTGAGACCATAATAACACTTCTTATTGGCTAATTTGCTAAAGAAGATCTGCTCGTACCTAGTACAAGTTGACACCTTTTATTCCCAAGCAGAGCTTCCTGTACAATCTGTTGTATATTACGTATGGGGTTAGTAAGAACAAAAGAATACAACAAGGTTAGAACATGTGCTCAGGAGCCATCTTAAAGGAAAATCAGTAAAGCTGTTTAATAGACGCACAATACTAAACTTTTCTAACAATAACTCATATATCATATACCGCAACTCCACCCAAAACCCCAAACGCTTCCTTGGCTACCAGGAGGACCTTGTCACTGCCCTTATATTCCCGAACGGCCCACCCCAAAACATCCAATCTGATGTTCTTAGTCGAATCTCCGAACGCCACTTTTCCGATAAAATTCCTCCCACAGCAACAGGCCAACGACGTCGAAAAAGATGTAAGGTGTGTACCAGTGGAGGAGTCAGACGAGACACATCTTATTATTGTGCCGAGTGTCCTTCCCAACCAGGCCTCTGTGTAACTGACTGTTTTCGCCGTTACCATACTTCACTAAATTATTAGTGAAGTATGGTAAACGTAATCCTCAGTTCCTGCCTTCACACTCCTTATGCCACTGCCTGCTCTGTAACTGACCCTGGCTTGTTATTTGACCACGCTTCTGCCTAACGATTCTGTACTACCTCTGCCTGATCTGGAACTGACCCTGGACTGTTATTCGACCATGCTTCTGCCTAACGATTCTGTAATACCTCTGCCTGATCTGGAACTGACCTTGGACTGTTTGACCATGTTTTTGCCTGCCTCATGGACTGATCTTGTACCCTGCTACTGGACTAGTGGGATTCGACACAGGGGTCTCACATATGTGAGGGGCTCCAGAATTGTTTTTCTGGATGAAGAAAACTATTTTATTTTCTCATCCTAGATTAGGGTCTGGAGACTCGGAGGCTTCAAAGAGATTTGGGTGGGAGAAGCCTCTACCCCTGTCCCCATTCTGTCCTGAACAAGGCCCTACTTCTGCCTGCTGCCTGCAGGACTTACTGCCATTTTGTCTCTGCCTGTCGCACTGACCACACCACATGTTCCTGCCTACTACCAGGACCACTGCTGACAATATCTCTGCCTGCACTGACCCTGGACTGTATATGGACAGTATCCCTGCCTGCTGCCTGGACAATTGTGTATGCCGTTGCTGACCAAGTCCCTGCCTGCTGCCTGGACCAGTGCTATCCTGCTGTGTAGAACTGCGCTACTAAAACCACAGGTAATCTTTTGTTTAGGCTTTGCTCAGCATAATGTATTTTGGGGTGTAATTCTTGGTATGTGCATGCTATGTGTCCCTGGAACACCCAACGGTGTTCCTTGCACGTTGGATCTCTGTATGTGGCCAGGCTGTGTAGAAGTCTCACACATGTGGTATCGCCATACTCAGGAGGAGTAGCAGAATGTATTTTGGGGTGTCATTTTTGCTATGTAAATGCTATGTGTTGGAGATATCTTATAAACGGACAAATTTGTGTAAAAAAAAATGCGTTTTCCTTATTTTTTTCACATTTTCCAAAAACTTCTGGAAAAAAATTAATCCGTTCAAAAGACTCATTATGCCTCATAGATTATACGTTGGGGTGTTAGCTTTCCAAAATGGGGTCATTTTGTGGGTGTTTCCATTGTCCTGGTGCTCCAGGGCCTTCAAAATTGTAATAGGTGGTTGAGAAATTAAATGTGTAATTTATGCTCCTAGAACACCTGAAGGTGCTACTTTAATGTATGTCCTCTGTATGTGGACAGGCTGTGTAAAAGTCCCACACATTTGGTATTGCCATACTCAGGAGGAGTAGCAGAATGTATTTTGGGGTGTCATTTTTGCTATGTACATGCTATGTGTTGGAAATATCTTTTAAATGGACAACTTTGGGTAAAAAAAATGCGTTTTCATTTTTTTTCCACATTTTCCAGAGACTTCTGGAAAAAAATGAACCTTTCAAAAGACTCATTATGCCTCATAGATTATACGTTGGGGTGTTAGCTTTCCAAAATGGGGTCATTTTGTGGGTGTTTCCATTGTCCTGGTGCTCCAGGGCCTTCAAAAGTGTAATAGGTAGTCAACTAGTTAGATGTGTAATTTATGCTCCTAGAACATCTGATGGTGCTCCCTGCATGTTGGGCCTCTGTATGTGGCCAGGCAGTAAAAAAGTCCCACACGTGGTATCGTAATACTCAGGAGGAGTAGCAGAATGTATTTGAATGTATTTTGGGGTGTCATTTGTGGTATGCACAAGCCATGTGAGAGAAATAAGCTATTACAATGACAATTTTGAGAAAAAAAAAATCTTAATTTTGCAAAGAATCGTGGGAAAAAATTACAACTTCAAATAACTCACCATGCCTCTTATTAAATACCTTTGAATGTCTACTTTCCAAAAAGGGGGCATTTGGGGGGCATTTGTACTTTCCTGGCTTGTTAGGGTCTCAAGAAATGAGATAGGCCGCCAGTACATCAGATGTGATACATTTTTTATGATTTGCACTATAGCTTGTAGACTCTAAAACTTTCACACAGACCAAATAATTTCCAAAAATGTTAGCTTATTTTTATTAACGATATGTAGCAGTATAAATTGTGGCCAAAATTTATGAAGAAAAATTAATAATTTGCAAAATGTTATCACAGAAACTAAAAAAAAATCATTTTTTTTCAAAATTTTCGCTCTTTTTTCATTAATAGCGCAAAAAATAAAAAACCCAGAGGTGATCAAATACCACCAAAAGAAAGCCTATTTGTATGAAAAAAAGGACAAATAAATCATTTGGGTACATTGTTGCATGACTGAGTAATTGTCATTCAAAGTGTGAGAGCACTGAACGCTGAAAATTGGTCTGGGCAGGAGGGGTGTTTAAGTGCCCAATAAGCAAGTGGTTAAAAGCTTCATTTCTAAAAAAAAAAATATTACTGTTATATCTAAAAGAGGGCAATCAACACTATGCTAGCAGGAAGTCTCACAACTCCAATGGGAGAAGCACCAAAGCCTATAGTTAACTATACACCAAAAACTAAACCAACCCAGGAGTGCTCATAAGCATGGTAGGAGTGAACCCAGTCCCTTCAGATAGTAACAATACTAGAGGGCCAGGGGCCTAATACATAATACACAGTGTGGTGAGCTCTGCTTTAAGTGGTTAACTATACCTGTAAAGGGGCTAGCATGCAATGATCTTTTTCTTCCAACCAGCTTTATAAAATATATATGTGTATATACTGTGTGTATATATATATATATATATATATATATATATATATATATATATATAGTCAAATCCATAAATATTGGGACATCGACACAATTCTAATATTTTTGGCTCTATACACCACAACAATGGATTTGAAATTAAACGAACAAGATGTGCTTTAACTGCAGACTTTCAGCTTTAATTTGAGGGTATTTACATCCAAATCAGGTGAACAGTGTAGGAATTACAACAGTTTGTATATGTGCCTCCCACTTTTTAAGGAACCAAAAGTAATGGGACAATTGGCTGCTTAGCTGTTCCATGGCCAGGTGTGTGTTATTCCCTCATTATCCCATTTACAAGGAGCAGATAAAAGGTCCAGAGTTAATTTCAAGTGTGCTATTTGCATTTGGAATCTGTTGCTGTCAACTCTCAATATGAGATCCAAAGAGCTGTCACTATTAGTGAAGCAAGCCATCATTAGGCTGAAAAAACAAAACAAACCCATCAGAGAGATAGCAAAAACATTAGGTGTGGGCAAATCAACTGTTTGGAACATCCTTAAAAATAAAGAACGCACCGGTGAGCTCAGCAACACCAAAAGACCCGGAAGACCACGGAAAACAACTGTGGTAGATGACCGAAGAATTCTTTCCCTGGTGAAGAAAACACCCTTCACAACAGTTGGCCAGATCAAGAACACTCTCCAGGAGGTAGGTGTATGTGTGTCAAAGTCAACAATCAAGAGAAGACTTCACCAGAGTGAATACAGAGGGTTCACCGCAAGATGTAAACCATTGGTGAGCCTCAAAAATAGGAAGGCCAGATTAGAGTTTGCCAAACAACATCTAAAAAAGCCTTCACAGTTCTGGAACAACATCCTATGGATAGATGAGACCAAGATCAACTTGTACCAGAGTGATGGGAAGAGAAGAGTATGGAGAAGGAAAAGAACTGCTCATGATCAAAAGCATACCACCTCATCAGTGAAGCGTGGTGGTAGTGTCATGATGTGGGCATGTATGACTGCCAATGGAACTGGTTCTCTTGTATTTATTGATGATGTGACTGCTGACTAGTGATGAGCCGAACACCCCCGGGTTCGGTTCGCACCAGAACCCGCGAACGGACCGAAAGTTCGTACGAACTTTAGAACCCTATTAAATACAATGGATGCGAACGTTCGAATTCTAAAGTGCTAATTATAACAACTATTATGCATGTTATTGTCCTAAAAAGGGTTTGGGAACCCGGGTTGTGCACCAGGGGACATGTATCAATGCAAAAAGAAGTTTTAAAAACGGTCGTTTTTCGGGAGCAGTCATTTTAATGATGCATAAAGTGAAAAAAAAAAGTCAAATATTCCTTTAAATATCGTACCTGGGGGGTGTCTAAAGTATGCCTGTGAAGTGCCACGTGTTTCCCGTGTTTAGAACTGTCCCTGCACAAAATGACACTTCTAAAGGAAAAAAAAGCCATTTAAAACTGCTTGCGGCTTTAATGTAATGTCTGGTCCCGGTAATATGGATGAAAATCTTTAAGAAAAATGGCATAGCTACCCCATGACCCCCCCCTACCCCAGCCCATTACCAGCCCCTTTGGGTCTTGTATGGATATTAAGGGGAACCCCGCACATAAAATAAAAAAGGCCCTATATACTCTGAACAGCCGTATACAGGCGGTGCATACAAGACAGGGACTGTAGGTTTATTCTTATGTAGAATCTGTTTGTAATTTTGAACAGGTACATTGTTTAAGTGTAGCTCCAGCCCAAAAATCTATTTTTAAACTTTTTGGAAAACATAGGTAAGGGTTATCACCCCTGTAACATTTGTTTTGCTGTCTGTGCCCCTGTTCAGAACATTTCACCTCACTTTCCGTCCCAGTGACAACTGTTTTTGAAATGTGGTGTTTTTCTTGAAACAAGGATTGCTGATAAAGCATCAGTACAGAGGAGACACCTTTCTCCCATATTTATTCTTACAGGAGAGAATTTTCCTTCCTAGTGGTAGATTTCCTCTCACTTCCTGTTGTCTTCTTGCGTTTGCAAGTAGGAGTCGTTTGTAAGTTGGATGTTTGAAAGTAGGGACCTGCCGTATATACTCTGCAGAAATAGGCCCCTTAGTTGTTGGTGTTGGCACAACACTGTAAGCACTCACAGTTACTCTTGGTTGGTGCTGGAACGCCCTGCTGTCAACTATTATATCAGGAATTGTAATTACATATAATTGTTGAACAGTGGTAGTAAAAATTGGGCCTTTGATGGTGGTGCTGGTGCCACAACACTGTAAGCCCTGACAGTTACTCTTGGTGGGTGCAGCAATGGGCCCTGCTGTGAATTATTAGATCAAGAATTGTAATTGCATGCCCCTGTTGAACAGGGGCTGAAAAATTGGGCCTTTCGTGGTGGTGGTGGTGGTGGTGTTGCCACAACACTGTAAGCCCTCAGAGTTACTCTTGGTGGGTGCAGGAATGGGCCCTGCTGTGAATTATTAGATCAAGAATTGTAATTACATGCCCCTTTTGAACAGGGGCTGAAAAATTGGGCCTTTCGTGGTGGTGGTGGTGGTGGCGTTGCCACAACACTGTAAGCCCTCAGAGTTACTCTTGGTGGGTGCAGGAATGGGCCCTGCTGTGAATTATTAGATCAAGAATTGTAATTACATGCCCCTTTTGAACAGGGGCTGAAAAATTGGGCCTTTCGTGGTGGTGGTGGTGGTGGCGTTGCCACAACACTGTAAGCCCTCAGAGTTACTCTTGGTGGGTGTAGCAATGGGCCCTGCTGTGAATTATTAGATCAAGAATTGTAATTACATGCCCCTTTTGAACAGGGGCTGAAAAATTGGGCCTTTCGTGGTGGTGGTGGTGGTGGCGTTGCCACAACACTGTAAGCCCTCAGAGTTACTCTTGGTGGGTGCAGCAATGGGCCCTGCTGTGAATTATTAGATCAAGAATTGTAATTACATGCCCCTTTTGAACAGGGGCTGAAAAATTGGGCCTTTCGTGGTGGTGGTGGTGGTGGCGTTGCCACAACACTGTAAGCCCTCAGAGTTACTCTTGGTGGGTGCAGCAATGGGCCCTGCTGTGAATTATTAGATCAAGAATTGTAATTACATGCCCCTTTTGAACAGGGGCTGAAAAATTGGGCCTTTCGTGGTGGTGGTGGTGGTGGCGTTGCCACAACACTGTAAGCCCTCAGAGTTACTCTTGGTGGGTGCAGCAATGGGCCCTGCTGTGAATTATTAGATCAAGAATTGTAATTACATGCCCCTTTTGAACAGGGGCTGAAAAATTGGGCCTTTCGTGGTGGTGGTGGTGGTGGCGTTGCCACAACACTGTAAGCCCTCAGAGTTACTCTTGGTGGGTGCAGCAATGGGCCCTGCTGTGAATTATTAGATCAAGAATTGTAATTGCATGCCCCTGTTGAACAGGGGCTGAAAAATTGGGCCTTAGGCACTGGTGGCACAACACTACAACCCCTCACAGATACTGTACTTGGAGCACAGCAATGAGCCCTGTTGCAAAGTATTGCTTCAAAAATTGTAGTGACACGCCCCTGTTAAACAGGGGCTGAAAAATTGGGCCTTAGGCACTGGTGCCACAACACTCCAACCCCTCACAGATACTGTACTTGGAGCACAGCAATGAGCCCTATGGCAAATTATTGCTAAAAAAATTGTAATTACACGCCCCTGTAAAACAGGGGCTGAAAAATTGGACCTTAGCCACTGGTGGCGGCACCCATAAACAAAAATGATCTTCCAAGCTATCATCATCAATCGTATCATTGAGGACTCGGAGGAGGAGGATAGCCAGTCAACATAACAGCACAGGCACTCAGCATCAGCATGAGTCTTGAAGGGATGTGACATGTTAAAATCAATTAGTCTGTTATATCAGCATCAGGTGTGTGGTAGCTGGTGGTGATCCAAGACTGGTTCATCTTGATGAAAGTCAGTCGATCAACCGAGTCGGTGGACAGGCGCACCCTGTGATCCGTGACAAATCCTCCAGCAGCACTGAATGTGCGTTCCGAAAGAACGCTGGATGCAGGACAGGCCAGTAGCTCAATTGCATACTGTGCAAGCTCTGGCCAGTGATCCATCCTCAAGACCCAGTAAGCCAGAGGATTTTCGGTGGGGAAGGTGTCCAAGTCTGACCTTGCCCCTAGATATTCCTGCACCATGTTTATCAGACGCTGGCGATGGTTGCTGGAACCGATCATACTTTGGGGCTGCGGACTAAAGAATTGTCTGAACGCATCGGTCAGACGGCCACCTTCCCCACCGCTCCTTCTTTGACTGGCCGAAGCCTCAGCAACTCGTTGTCCAGGACCAGGAGTTTGTAACCTCCCAGTCTCTGGGAACGCGTTGCACAGACCCTTCTGCAAGGCCTCCCGGAGTTGTCTCATCCTCTGCTCCCTCTGCGACGGTAACATAAGGTCCGCAACCTTACCCTTGTACCGTGGATCAAGGAGAGTGGCCAGCCAGTAATGGTCCCTCTCCTTGATCCGAAGAATACGAGGATCCTTCCGCAGACTTTGCAGGATCAGGGAGGCCATGCAGCGTAGGTTTGCTGAGGCATTCGCTCCGGAGTCCTCTGGGTCACTAAGGACGACATGATCCGCAGCCACCTCCTCCCAGCCACGTACAAGTCCACTGGTTTCTTGGGACTGTAAATCATCCCTAAAAGACTGCTGCTGATGATGCTGAGTGCCAGCCTCCACCTCCATGCTGACACAATCCTCCTCCTCCTCCTCCTCCTCCTCCTCTTCCTGTGCGATGGGTGGGACAGAAGGAACACTGTCTGGGTAAAGGGGGCCTTGAGAGGCAAGGAAGTCCTCCTCTTCCTGCCTCTGTTCTGCCTCAAGTGCCCTGTCCATTATTCCACGCAGCGTGTGCTCCAACAGGTGGACAAGAGGTACAGTGTCACTGATGCATGCACTGTCACTGCTCACCATCCTCGTGGCCTCCTCAAATGGTGCCAGGACAGTGCATGCATCCCTGATCATGCCCCACTGGCGTGGAGAAAAAAAACCAAGCTCCCCTGACCTTGTCCTGGTGCCGTAGTCGCACAGGTACTCATTGATGGCCCTCTGCTGCGTGTGCAGCCGCTGCAGCATGGCCAACGTTGAGTTCCACCTGGTGGGCATGTCACATATAAGGCGGTTCTTGGGCAGGTTCAACTCCTTTTGCAGCTCAGCCAGGCGAGCACTGGCATTATAAGATCTGCGGAAATGCACACAGACTTTCCTGGCCTGCCTCAGGACATCCTGTAAGCCCGGGTACCTGCCCAAGAACCGCTGCACCACCAGGTTAAGGACGTGAGCCACACAGGGCACATGGGTCAGTTGTCCCTGTCGGAGGGCGGAGAGGAGGTTGGTGCCATTGTCGCAAACCACCATTCCTGGCTTAAGCTGGCGTGGCGTCAACCACCTCTCGGCCTGGCCCTGCAGAGCAGACAGGACCTCTGCCCCAGTGTGGCTTCTGTCCCCCAAACACACCAGCGCAAGCACGGCATGGCATCTTTTTGCCTGCGTACTTGCGCAGCCCCTTGAACGCCTACGGAGCACCGCTGGTTCCGAGGACAAACCACAGGAAGAGGCCATGGAGGAAGAAGAAGAGGAGGGGGTGGAGGAGAGAGGTGTGTCACAACCAGTAGTAGCATTTTGGAGGCGTGGCGGTGGAACAACCTCCAACACTACTGCACCTTGTCCTGCATCCTTCCCAGCTGCCAAAAGAGTGACCCAATGGGCCGTGAAAGAAAGGTAACGTCCCTGTCCATGCCTGCTGGACCATGAGTCAGCGGTAATATGCACCTTACCGCTGACCGCCCTGTCCAGCGAGGCCAAGACATTGCCTTCCACATGCCGGTAGAGAGCCGGAATCGCCTTCCGTGAGAAAAAGTGGCGTTTGGGAACCTGCCACTGAGGAACCGCACATTGCACAAACTCACGGAAGGGGGCCGAGTCTACCAACTGAAAAGGCAGCAGTTGAAGCGCTAGCAATTTAGCCAAGCTAGCATTCAACCGCTGGGCATGTGGATGGCTGGGAGTGAACTTCTTTCGACGGTCCAGCAGCTGGGGCAGGGAAATTTGCCTGCTAGAATCGGACGTCGGTGTACTGCTAGCAGAGTGGCCGCAAGTACTTGGCTGTGACACACCTAATTCTACACCTTCATTCCTCTCAGTGCATGTTTCAGAGAGGACTGAAGTTATAGTGGGGTTGGAGATCCCAGCTGATGCGGTGCAAGGAGAGGTCCGCTTTGTTCTTTGGTGTGGGTCTTTGAGGTAGGCTTGCCAACGAGCTGCATGGCAGGTCAACATATGTCTGGTCAGGCATGTGGTACCCAAGCGGCTGATGTTTTGGCCACGCGATATACGCTTGAGACATATGTTGCAAACAGCAGCTGTGCGATCTGATGCACTAGCCTCAAAAAAGGCCCACACCAAAGAACTTTTTGAATGACGGGCAGAGGCGGAGCTCTGCGGTGTGATTCCGTCGGTGTACTGCCCTTACGCTGGCCACCAAAGGGCATCCTGCCTCGTTGGAGATGTGCCTCCTCCTCATCCTCCTCCTCCTCCTCTCTCCTATTAGGCACCCACGTGGAGTCAGTGACCTCATCATCCCCTCCCTCCTCATCACTGGAGCCAATCTGGCAGTATGCTGCAGCTGCTGGAACATGACTGCCAGATTGGTGTCCTTCTTGAGCATCCCCTCTGTCTGCTCTCACGCTACTGCCTTCCTGTAGCTGGGTTTCATCATCAGACCCTTCGAAACGCTGGGCATCCTCCTGGAGCATGTACCCAACACTGTGCTGAAACAGTTCGGGGGACTCCTCAGGAGGAGGACATGGTGGGTCTAGGGAAGGAGTGACTGATGATGAGTCTGACATTGATACCAGGGAAGAGGACGCTTTGGCAGCTGCTTTTCCAGTACCCTGAGCCTGGGTGAGAGAGGATGAGGAGGAGGAGGAGGGCTTGGTCATCCACTCTACCAAGTCTTCGGCATGATGTGGCTCAACATGTCCAGCTGCCGAAAAGAAGGACAAGCGTGTCCCATGGCCATGTGCTGATGACAATGCACCGCGTCCACGACCAGCACTGTTGCCCCCAGACACAGAGCCTGCTTGCCCTCTTTTATTGCCTCCTGACTGTCTGCCTCTCCTTGTTTGCCTTCCAGACATTCTAATAGATGGCCTGCAGGGAGATGGGAAAAAGCAATAAGGGCTACCTTCAGGTGTCCTTCTCTGTCCCTTTACTTAAGGATTTCTAAATATGGTTGAGGATGATTGCTTTTGCACAGAATAGCACAACGACAATTTCCCTGACTGTCCAAAAAAACAAGGATTTCAAAGATGGTTGATGAGGAATGCTTTAGCACACTATAGCACAAGGAGAATTTCCCTCACTGTCCTTCCCTGTCCCTAGAAACAAGGATTATCACAGTGAAAGAAACTGACACTCTTCCTACCTATAGTTTTCTGTCCCTAGAAAAAATGTTTTTTTAAAGCACACTATAGCACAAGGAGAATTTCCCTCACTTTCCTTCTTTGTCCCTAGAAACAAGGATTATCACAGTGAAAGAAACTGACACTCTTCCTACCTATAGTTTTCTGTCCCTAGAAAAAATGTTTTTTTAAAGCACACTATAGCACAAGGAGAATTTCCCTCACTGTCCTTCCCTGTCCCTAGAAACAAGGATTATCACAGTGAAAGAAACTGACACTCTTCCTACCTATAGTTTTCTGTCCCTAGAAAAAATGTTTTTTTAAAGCACACTATAGCACAAGGAGAATTTCCCTCACTTTCCTTCATTGTCCCTAGAAACAAGGATTATCACAGTGAAAGAAGCTGACACTCTTCCTACCTATAGTTTTCTGTCCCTAGAAAAAATGTTTTTTTAAAGCACACTATAGCACAAGGAGAATTCCCTCACTGTCCTTCCCTGTCCCTAGAAACAAGGATTCGCACAGTAAAACACACTGACACTCTCCCTACCTATAGTTTTCTGTCCCTAGAAAAAATGTTTTTTTAAAGCACACTATAGCACAAGGAGAATTCCCTCACTGTCCTTCCCTGTCCCTAGAAACAAGGATTCGCACAGTAAAACACACTGACACTCTCCCTACCTATAGTTTTCTGTCCCTAGAAAAAATGTTTTTTTAAAGCACACTATAGCACAAGGAGAATTCCCTCACTGTCCTTCCCTGTCCCTAGAAACAAGGATTCGCACAGTAAAACACACTGACACTCTCCCTACCTATAGTTTTCTGTCCCTAGAAAAAATGTTTTTTTAAAGCACACTATAGCACAAGGAGAATTTCCCTCACTTTCCTTCTTTGTCCCTAGAAACAAGGATTATCACAGTGAAAGAAACTGACACTCTTCCTACCTATAGTTTTCTGTCCCTAGAAAAAATGTTTTTTTAAAGCACACTATAGCACAAGGAGAATTCCCTCACTGTCCTTCCCTGTCCCTAGAAACAAGGATTCGCACAGTAAAACACACTGACACTCTCCCTACCTATAGTTTTCTGTCCCTAGAAAAAATGTTTTTTTAAAGCACACTATAGCACAAGGAGAATTTCCCTCACTTTCCTTCCCTGTCCCTAGAAACAAGGATTATCACAGTGAAAGAAACTGACACTCTTCCTACCTATAGTTTTCTGTCCCTAGAAAAAATGTTTTTTTAAAGCACACTATAGCACAAGGAGAATTTCCCTCACTTTCCTTCTTTGTCCCTAGAAACAAGGATTATCACAGTGAAAGAAACTGACACTCTTCCTACCTATAGTTTTCTGTCCCTAGAAAAAATGTTTTTTTAAAGCACACTATAGCACAAGGAGAATTTCCCTCACTTTCCTTCCCTGTCCCTAGAAACAAGGATTATCACAGTGAAAGAAACTGACACTCTTCCTACCTATAGTTTTCTGTCCCTAGAAAAAATGTTTTTTTAAAGCACACTATAGCATAAGGAGAATTTCCCTCACTTTCCTTCTTTGTCCCTAGAAACAAGGATTATCACAGTGAAAGAAACTGACACTCTTCCTACCTATAGTTTTCTGTCCCTAGAAAAAATGTTTTTTTAAAGCACACTATAGCACAAGGAGAATTTTCCTCACTGTCCTTCCCTGTCCCTAGAAACAAGGATTATCACAGTGAAAGAAACTGACACTCTTCCTACCTATAGTTTTCTGTCCCTAGAAAAAATGTTTTTTTAAAGCACACTATAGCACAAGGAGAATTTCCCTCACTTTCCTTCCCTGTCCCTAGAAACAAGGATTATCACAGTGAAAGAAACTGACACTCTTCCTACCTATAGTTTTCTGTCCCTAGAAAAAATGTTTTTTTAAAGCACACTATAGCACAAGGAGAATTTCCCTCACTTTCCTTCTTTGTCCCTAGAAACAAGGATTATCACAGTGAAAGAAACTGACACTCTTCCTACCTATAGTTTTCTGTCCCTAGAAAAAATATTTTTTTTAAAGCACACTATAGCACAAGGAGAATTTCCCTCACTTTCCTTCCCTGTCCCTAGAAACAAGGATTATCACAGTGAAAGAAACTGACACTCTTCCTACCTATAGTTTTCTGTCCCTAGAAAAAATGTTTTTTTAAAGCACACTATAGCACAAGGAGAATTTTCCTCACTGTCCTTCCCTGTCCCTAGAAACAAGGATTATCACAGTGAAAGAAACTGACACTCTTCCTACCTATAGTTTTCTGTCCCTAGAAAAAATGTTTTTTTAAAGCACACTATAGCACAAGGAGAATTTCCCTCACTTTCCTTCCCTGTCCCTAGAAACAAGGATTATCACAGTGAAAGAAACTGACACTCTTCCTACCTATAGTTTTCTGTCCCTAGAAAAAATGTTTTTTTAAAGCACACTATAGCACAAGGAGAATTCCCTCACTGTCCTTCCCTGTCCCTAGAAACAAGGATTCGCACAGTAAAACACACTGACACTCTCCCTACCTATAGTTTTCTGTCCCTAGAAAAAATGTCTTTTTAAAGCACACTATAGCACAAGGAGAATTTCCCTCACTTTCCTTCTTTGTCCCTAGAAACAAGGATTATCACAGTGAAAGAAACTGACACTCTTCCTACCTATAGTTTTCTGTCCCTAGAAAAAATGTTTTTTTAAAGCACACTATAGCACAAGGAGAATTCCCTCACTGTCCTTCCCTGTCCCTACAAACAAGGATTCGCACAGTAAAACACACTGACACTCTCCCTACCTATAGTTTTCTGTCCCTAGAAAAAATGTTTTTTTAAAGCACACTATAGCACAAGGAGAATTCCCTCACTGTCCTTCCCTGTCCCTAGAAACAAGGATTCGCACAGTAAAACACACTGACACTCTCCCTACCTATAGTTTTCTGTCCCTAGAAAAAATGTTTTTTTAAAGCACACTATAGCACAAGGAGAATTCCCTCACTGTCCTTCCCTGTCCCTAGAAACAAGGATTCGCACAGTAAAACACACTGACACTCTCCCTACCTATAGTTTTCTGTCCCTAGAAAAAATGTTTTTTTAAAGCACACTATAGCACAAGGAGAATTTCCCTCACTTTCCTTCTTTGTCCCTAGAAACAAGGATTATCACAGTGAAAGAAACTGACACTCTTCCTACCTATAGTTTTCTGTCCCTAGAAATAATGTTTTTTAAAGCACACTATAGCACAAGGAGAATTCCCTCACTGTCTTTCCCTGTCCCTAGAAACAAGGATTCGCACAGTAAAACACACTGACACTCTCCCTACCTATAGTTTTCTGTCCCTAGAAAAAATGTTTTTTTAAAGCACATGTGAGGGGGTTAGCTCGGCAGCGGGTGTGTGTGACCCCCGAGATGGGCTCCCCACACAAAAACAGGCCCAGCAAACGGAGGTTGTGGTTTTCAAAATCAAAAAGGTGCGGTTTATTTTCTATTTACAGTGACAAAACACAGCAAAGCAAAAGAAACATAAACAAAATAAATCCTGGTCAACTTGACCTCTGACTAAACATACAGGTTTCCTAACTAACAACTGGGATCAGCCTAGTGCTGTCCTAGTCCCTAAGTCCCTGGTTTTAAATGTCCAAGCAAATAGCCACACAGGCTTTGTCTCACCGCACAGGGGTTCACTCTCCCTAGACAGTCCACACAGGTCTGGGTCCAGGCATGAGCAAACATCCAATGAAGCTGGGAGTTCTTATAGAGGCCTAAATGAGCTGACAAGCTTCAGCTGGTCTCATCAACTCCCTGTCTGCACGACGCCCCACACTCTCCCTAGAGGTATGAGTCATCCATGAGCCTACTAGCCTCAGCTGGGCTTATACAACTCTCCACCTAGTTGTATAAGCCGGCGTAAAGCCTGAATCTGGGCGAAATATATCTACCCCCCTGGATGCAACCAGGTGACTTTACCTTCCTGCTGTCACATACCCCCCCCTCTTGTTTTAACCTCAGGGTTGGAACACCAGCAATCAGGCATTCATGTACTCGAGACAAAGCATCCACATTCCCCATTTGAACGCCAGGGCGATGCTTTACTGTGAAGTTGAATTCCTGGAGGGCCAGGAACCACCTATTCACTCTTCTATTTGTTTCCTTGTTTTGAGCCATCCACTTTAACGGAGCGTGATCCGTAACCATGTCAAAGTGCCTACCTAGCAGGTAGTACCGAAGGGAATCTAGAGCCCACTTCACCGCTAAACACTCCTTTTCAACGGTGGCGTAATTTACCTCATGGGACTTCAACTTCCTGCTGAGGTAAATGACTGGGTGCTCTTCCCCGTTCCAGACCTGGGACAATACTGCTCCTAACCCCACATCTGACGCATCACTTTGTACGACAAAGTCTTTAGAGAAGTCGGGTGAGTACAACACTGGCTGGCTACATAAGGCTTGTTTCAAGAATTGGAATGCTGCCTCAGCCTCGGGGGTCCATTTGATCATGACCGACCCTTTCCCCTTCGTCAGGTTGGTTAGGGGCACAGCCTTAGAAGCAAAGTGGGGAATGAATCGCCGATAATACCCAGCGATTCCCAGAAAGGCTCGTACCTGCTTCTTGCTGTTGGGACGTGGCCAACTCTGGATGGCCTCGACTTTGTTGAGTTGGGGTTTTATTACTCCCCTCCCAATGGTGTACCCAAGATATTTGGCCTCCTCCTGCCCAATGGTACACTTCTTGGGGTTAGCCGTAAACCCCGCTTCCCGAACAGAGTCCAGGACTGCTTGCACTTTTGGCAGATGTGAGGCCCAATCTGTGCTATGGACAATTATGTCATCCAGGTAAGCCGCAGCATACTTCCGATGGGGCCTCAGCATCTGGTCCATTTTCCGCTGGAATGTGGCCGGCGCATTCTGTAACCCGAACGGCATTCTTTTATATTGGAACGCCCCGTCTGGGGTTACAAATGCGGTTTTCTCTTTGGCCGACTTGGCCAGGGGGATTTGCCAATACCCTTTTGTGAGGTCAAGAGTCGTCATGTATCGGGCTGTTCCCAGCCGGTCGATCAACTCATCTATACGTGGCATGGGGTAGGTGTCAAATTTTGTAACTTTGTTCAACTGACGAAAATCGTTACAAAATCGCCAGCTCCCATCCGGTTTAGGCACCAACACAATGGGACTAGACCAATCACTTTGGGACTCCTCTATCACCCCTAAGTTCAGCATTTTCTGTACTTCCTCCCGTATTGCCTCCCGTCGGGCCTCTGGGATCCGATAGGGTTTTAACTTCACCCTTTCACCGGGCGGGGTAATGATGTCATGCTCTACCCCAGATGTTTGTCCCGGCAGCTCAGAGAATACCTCCTTGTTGCGAAGCACAAACTCCTTAACCTCCTGTTGTTGGGGTTGTGACAAGGTGGCTGCTATTCCAACCTCAGGAATCACGCAACCAGTTTGAGCTGGTGACCAAGTGTCTGCGACTAGGGACTCTCTATCCCTCCAGGCTTTCAACAGATTAACGTGATAGATCTGTTCGGGCTTTCGCCTTCCTGGTTGTCTGACCTTGTAATTCACTTCGCTCACTTTTTCCATTATCTCGTAGGGGCCTTGCCATTTGGCAAGGAATTTACTCTCAACCGTAGGGACAAGTACCAGTATCCTATCCCCCGGGGAAAAGGTACGGGTCTTGGCTCCACGGTTGTACACTCTCTGCTGTGCTAACTGCGCTTGGGCCAAATGTTCCTTCACGATGGGCATTACCTGTGCAATTCGGTCTTGCATCAGGGCGACATGCTCAATCACACTCCTGTGGGGAGAACTCTCACTTTCCCAAGTTTCCTTGGCAATATCCAACAGCCCTCTTGGGTGTCTCCCATACAGTAACTCAAAGGGGGAGAATCCCGTAGAGGATTGGGGCACCTCCCTAATAGCAAACATCAGATAAGGAAGTAGACAGTCCCAATCCTTTCCATCTCTATCCACCACTTTCTTCAACATTTGTTTTAGGGTTTTGTTGAACCTTTCAACCAGCCCATCGGTTTGGGGGTGATACACAGATGTACGTAATTGCGTCACTTTGAACAATTTACACAGCTCCTTCATAACCCGGGACATAAAGGGTGTACCTTGGTCCGTAAGCAGTTCTTTACAAATACCCACCCGGCTAAACACAAGAGATAGCTCTTTGGCTATGGTTTTGGCCGAGGTATTTCGGAGAGGGATCGCTTCTGGATAACGGGTGGCATAGTCCATTATAACTAATATGTACTGGTGCCCCCTAGCGGACTTGATTATAGGACCTACCAAATCCATGGCGATCCTCTCAAACGGGACCTCAATGATGGGTAGAGGGACCAGCGGGCTACGGAAATGTGGCATCGGGGCCGACCTCTGACACACAGGGCAGGAGGAACAATAATTTTCTATGTCCTTCATCACCCCCGGCCAATAGAATCTCTGTAATACCCTCTCTCGGGTTTTCTCTGTCCCCAGATGACCTCCAAGAATGTGCCCATGGGCCAACTCCAACACCAACTTCCTGTAAGGTTTGGGCACCACAAGCTGCTCAACGGTTTCTTCTGCCCTTTTTGCCACCCGATACAGTAGGTCCTTCTCTACGCTGAAGTATGGGTAAGTGCAGGTATTATCTGGGTTCACTAACTCGCCATCTATTTTCACTACGTTTTCCCGTGCCTTTATTAGGGCGGGGTCTTTCAACTGTTCTGTGGCAAAGTTTTCCCTGTGAACCTCAAGATCAGAAAACTCCACAGACGGTAGGTTTTCGTCTGAGGAGGTGGGCTCCTCTCCAGTTTCTTGAGTCTCCCCTGCCAATACTGATAAGGGAAATTCCGGAGAGTCCTCACCACTCTCAGGGGAGTTCTGGCTATCACATTCCTGGTACATAGGGGCACCAGTGGGGGGCTCAGGATCATCCCACAGTTCCCAGAACTTCGGAAAATCCCTTCCCACAATGGCGTCATGCGGTAACTGAGATACTAAGCCCACTGGATGAGAGAGGGTACCTTTGGGGGTCTCGAAACACACTGTAGTCACTGGATACTCTCGGGTGTCCCCATGCACACAAATAACAGCTACCTTGCTATTCCCAGAGACCTCTGTTTTAACTAACTCAGCCTTTATCAGGGTCACAAGGCTACCTGAATCCAGCAATACCACAACATTTCTACCATTAACACACATTTTGCATAAATGTTTCTCAGTTCCTCGAATGGCAGTGCATGCGACTGTCGCACACAGCGACTGACGTCTGCCCGTCAGAAAGTCACACTGCATGGGTTCCTCCACAACCGGGCAATTGGCTGCAATATGTCCCGCTTGCCGGCAGCGGTAGCAAACGATCCTTCTTGCGGCCTCTTGAGCCGCTGATTTCCCAGGCTGTTCTCGCCAAACTTGGGGTAGAGCTCCCACCCTCTCACTCTCTACCCTCACCCCTTGGAATCCTCTTATCCGCCCCTGGGGATGGTCTGGTCTTAGGGTGGAAAGTCCGAGTGTCTCTGGAAGAGGCCGTCAGGTTCTCTGTAGCCAAGTATTTCTCCACACGATCCACAAGACCATCGGCCGTCTCTGGGTCTCCATGGCTTACCCACTTTTGGATGGCAGTAGGAAGAGCTCTCAAAAACCGATCCATTACAACACGTTCCACAATCTTTGGTGCGGACAAAGTCTCTGGCTGTAGCCACTTTCTGCTCAGGTGAATGAGATCATACATTTGAGACCTGGGGGGTTTTCCAAGCTGGAAAGTCCAGTTATGCACACGCTGAGCCCGGACAGCCTGGGTGACACCCAGCCTTGCCAATATTTCAGCTTTTAGCATCACATAGTCTTTTGCTTGGTTAGGCTCTAGGTCATAGTAAGCTTTCTGCGATTCACCAGTTAACAGAGGAGCCACCAGTCCAGCCCACTGCTCCTCAGGCCACTTTTCTCTTTCAGTGGTCCTTTCAAATGTGGTCAAAAATACCTCTGGATCATCCTCTCCAGTCATTTTTGTCAATAAACGACTCACCCCAAAGGACGCGGTATTAGTGGGACGGCTTTCCTCACTGGTCTGCGGACGTTGCTGCATTGCTGCTTCCATCTGTTGTTGTAGTCTCTGCTCTTGCTTCTGCAACAGGTCTATGAAGCGGGCCTCAGATTGCTGCTGGGCTTGTTGCTGAGCCTCCAGACTCTGTTGCAAAGTTGCGTTTGTCTTCTGCTGGGCTGCAAGGCTCTGTTGATGAGCTTGCTGCTGGGCTGCGAAGTTCTGTTGTTGAGCTGCAAGGCTCTTTTGCAAACCTGCATTTGTCTGCTGTTGATTGGCATTTGCTAGAGCCAGCTGCTTCAGTATCTCCTCCATGCTGGCTTAAAAAAAAACTGCCACTGGTTCTCCACCAACTGTGAGGGGGTTAGCTCGGCAGCGGGTGTGTGTGACCCCCGAGATGGGCTCCCCACACAAAAACAGGCCCAGCAAACGGAGGTTGTGGTTTTCAAAATCAAAAAGGTGCGGTTTATTTTCTATTTACAGTGACAAAACACAGCAAAGCAAAAGAAACATAAACAAAATAAATCCTGGTCAACTTGACCTCTGACTAAACATACAGGTTTCCTAACTAACAGCTGGGATCAGCCTAGTGCTGTCCTAGTCCCTAAGTCCCTGGTTTTAAATGTCCAAGCAAATAGCCACACAGGCTTTGTCTCACCGCACAGGGGTTCACTCTCCCTAGACAGTCCACACAGGTCTGGGTCCAGGCATGAGCAAACATCTAATGAAGCTGGGAGTTCTTATAGAGGCCTAAATGAGCTGACAAGCTTCAGCTGGTCTCATCAACTCCCTGTCTGCACGACGCCCCACACTCTCCCTAGAGGTATGAGTCATCCATGAGCCTACTAGCCTCAGCTGGGCTTATACAACTCTCCACCTAGTTGTATAAGTCGGCGTAAAGCCTGAATCTGGGCGAAATATATCTACCCCCCTGGATGCAACCAGGTGACTTTACCTTCCTGCTGTCACACACACTATAGCACAAGGAGAATTCCCTCACTGTCCTTCCCTGTCCCTAGAAACAAGGATTCGCACAGTAAAACACACTGACACTCTCCCTACCTATAGTTTTCTGTCCCTAGAAAAAATGTTTTTTTAAAGCACACTATAGCACAAGGAGAATTCCCTCACTGTCCTTCCCTGTCCCTAGAAACAAGGATTCGCACAGTAAAACACACTGACACTCTCCCTACCTATAGTTTTCTGTCCCTAGAAAAAATGTTTTTTTAAAGCACACTATAGCACAAGGAGAATTTCCCTCACTTTCCTTCTTTGTCCCTAGAAACAAGGATTATCACAGTGAAAGAAACTGACACTCTTCCTACCTATAGTTTTCTGTCCCTAGAAAAAATGTTTTTTTAAAGCACACTATAGCACAAGGAGAATTCCCTCACTGTCCTTCCCTGTCCCTAGAAACAAGGATTCGCACAGTAAAACACACTGACACTCTCCCTACCTATAGTTTTCTGTCCCTAGAAAAAATGTTTTTTTAAAGCACACTATAGCACAAGGAGAATTCCCTCACTGTCCTTCCCTGTCCCTAGAAACAAGGATTCGCACAGTAAAACACACTGACACTCTCCCTACCTATAGTTTTCTGTCCCTAGAAAAAATGATTTTTTAAAGCACACTATAGCACAAGGAGAATTCCCTCACTGTCCTTCCCTGTCCCTAGAAACAAGGATTCGCACAGTAAAACACACTGACACTCTCCCTACCTATAGTTTTCTGTCCCTAGAAAAAATGTTTTTTTAAAGCACACTATAGCACAAGGAGAATTCCCTCACTGTCCTTCCCTGTCCCTAGAAACAAGGATTCGCACAGTAAAACACACTGACACTCTCCCTACCTATCCTTCTCTTTCCCTAAACTAAAGGAATCCAGGTTAAGCAAGAAAAAATAAATGTCACTGTCCCTGCCTATGCTTCTCTTTCCCTGCTCCGGAACACACTACACTAGGCCGCCGTGCTGGCGGCCTTTTATAGTGTGGGGCGTGTACTAAACACCCTCAGCAATAATTGGCCACAGGCATCCTGCCTGTGGCCAATCATTGCTCTCCTCGCTGCCGGCGCTGTGATTGGCCAAGCATGCGGGGTCACAGTGCATGCTTGGCCAATCACAGCGCCTGGATGACACTGCGATGGCGTAGTGCATTGTGGGCCGTTCGCGTCACTCGAATTTGGCGCGAACGGCCCAAATCGTTCGATCTTCGTCGAACGATCGAACAGCCGATGTTCGAGTCGAACGTATGTTCGACTCGAACACGAAGCTCATCCCTACTGCTGACAAAAGCAGCAGGATGAATTCTGAAGAGTTTCGGGCAATATTATCTGGTCATATTCAGCCAAATGCTTCAGAACTCATTGGACGGCGCTTCCCAGTGCAGATGGACAATGACCCGAAGCATACTGCGAAAGCAACCAAAGAGTTTTTTAAGGGGAAGAAGTGGAATGTTATGCAATGGCCAAGTCAATCACCTGACCTGAATCCGATTGAGCATGCATTTCACTTGCTGAAGACAAAACTGAAGGGAAAATGCCCCAAGAACAAGCAGGAATTGAAGACAGTTGCAGTAGAGGCCTGGCAGAGCATCACCAGGGATGAAACCCAGCGTCTGGTGATGTCTATGCGTTCCAGACTGCAGGCTGTAATTGACTGCAAAGGATTTGCAACCAAGTATTAAAAAGTGAAAGTTTGATTTATGATTGTTAATCTGTCCCATTACTTTTGGTCCCTTAAAAAGTGGGAGGCACATATACAAACTGTTGTAATTCCTATACTGTTCACCTGATTTTAATGTAAATACTAGTGATGAGCCGAACACCCCCGGGTTCGGTTCGCACCAGAACCCGCGAACGGACCGAAAGTTCGAACGAACATTAGAACCCTATTAAATACAATGGATGCGAACGTTCGAATTCTAAAGTGCTAATTATAACAACTATTATGCATGTTATTGTCATAAATAGGGTTTGGGAACCCGGGTTGTGCACCAGGGGACATGTATCAATGCAAAAAGAAGTTTTAAAAACGGTCGTTTTTCGGGAGCAGTCATTTTAATGATGCATAAAGTGAAAAAAAAAAGTCAAATATTCCTTTAAATATCGTACCTGGGGGGTGTCTAAAGTATGCCTGTGAAGTGCCACGTGTTTCCCGTGTTTAGAACTGTCCCTGCACAAAATGACACTTCTAAAGGAAAAAAAAGCCATTTAAAACTGCTTGCGGCTTTAATGTAATGTCTGGTCCCGGTAATATGGATGAAATTCTTTAAGAAAAATGGCATAGCTACCCCATGACCCCCCCCTACCCCAGCCCATTACCAGCCCCTTTGGGTCTTGTATGGATATTAAGGGGAACCCCGCACATAAAATAAAAAAGGCCCTATATACTCTGAACAGCCGTATACAGGCGGTGCATACAAGACAGGGACTGTAGGTTTGTTCTTATGTAGAATGTGTTTGTAATTTTGAACAGGTACATTGTTGAAGTGTAGCTCCAGCCCAAAAATCTATTTTTAAACTTTTTGGGAAACATAGGTAAGGGTTATCACCCCTGTAACATTTGTTTTGCTGTCTGTGCCCCTGTTCAGAACATTTCACCTCACTTTCCGTCCCAATGACAACTGTTTTTGAAATGTGGTGTTTTTCTTGAAACAAGGATTGCTGATAAAGCATCAGTACAGATGAGACCCCTTTCTCCCATATTTATTCTTACAGGAGAGAATTTTCCTTTCTAGGGGTAGATTTCCTCTCACTTCCTGTTGTCTTCTTTCGTTTGCAAGTAGGAGTCGTTTGTAAGTTGGATGTTTGAAAGTAGGGACCTGCCGTATATACTCTGCAGAAATAGGCCCCTTAGTTGTTGGTGTTGGCACAACACTGTAAGCACTCAGTTACTCTTGGTTGGTGCTGGAACGCCCTGCTGTCAACTATTATATCAGGAATTTTAATTACATATAATTGTTGAACAGTGGTAGTAAAAATTGGGGCTTTGATGGTGGTGCTGGTGCCACAACACTGTAAGCCCTGACAGTTACTCTTGGTGGGTGCAGCAATGGGCCCTGCTGTGAATTATTAGATCAAGAATTGTAATTACATGCCCCTTTTGAACAGGGGCTGAAAAATTGGGCCTTTCGTGGTGGTGGTGGTGGTGGCGTTGCCACAAGACTGTAAGCCCTCAGAGTTACTCTTGGTGGGTGCAGCAATGGACCCTGCTGTGAATTATTAGATCAAGAATTGTAATTGCATGCCCCTGTTGAACAGGGG
Organism: Rana muscosa; assembly: GCA_029206835.1. Lineage (NCBI taxonomy): Eukaryota > Metazoa > Chordata > Amphibia > Anura > Ranidae > Rana > Rana muscosa. The sequence goes on from CM055117.1 coordinate 1,029,764,375, forward strand.
CTGAAAAATTGGGCCTTAGGCACTGGTGGCACAACACTACAACCCCTCACAGATACTGTACTTGGAGCACAGCAATGAGCCCTGTTGCAAAGTATTGCTTCAAAAATTGTAATGACACGCCCCTGTTAAACAGGGGCTGAAAAATTGGGCCTTAGGCACTGGTGCCACAACACTCCAACCCCTCACAGATACTGTACTTGGAGCACAGCAATGAGCCCTATGGCAAATTATTGCTAAAAAAATTGTAATTACACGCCCCTGTAAAACAGGGGCTGAAAAATTGGGCCTTAGCCACTGGTGGCGGCACCCATAAACAAAAATGATCTTCCAAGCTATCATCATCAATGGTATCATTGAGGACTCGGAGGAGGAGGATAGCCAGTCAACATAACAGCACAGACACTCAGCATCAGCATCAGTCTTGAAGGGATGTGACATGTTAAAATCAATTAGTCTGTTATATCAGCATCAGGTGTGTGGTAGCTGGTGGTGATCCAAGACTGGTTCATCTTGATGAAAGTCAGTCGATCAACCGAGTCGGTGGACAGGCGCACCCTGTGATCCGTGACAAATCCTCCAGCAGCACTGAATGTGCGTTCCGAAAGAACGCTGGATGCAGGACAGGCCAGTAGCTCAATTGCATACTGTGCAAGCTCTGGCCAGTGATCCATCCTCAAGACCCAGTAAGCCAGAGGATTTTCGGTGGGGAAGGTGTCCAAGTCTGACCTTGCCCCTAGATTAGGGATGAGCTTCGTGTTCGAGTCGAACATACGTTCGACTCGAACATTGGCTGTTCGATCGTTCGACGAAGATCGAACGATTTGGGCCGTTCGCGCCAAATTCGAGTGACGCGAACGGCCCACAATGCACTACGCCATCGCAGTGTCATCCAGGCGCTGTGATTGGCCAAGCATGCACTGTGACCCCGCATGCTTGGCCAATCACAGCGCCGGCAGCGAGGAGAGCAATGATTGGCCACAGGCAGGATGCCTGTGGCCAATTATTGCTGAGGGTGTTTAGTACACGCCCCACACTATAAAAGGCCGCCAGCACGGCGGCCTAGTGTAGTGTGTTCCGGAGCAGGGATAGAGTAGCATAGGCAGGGACAGTGACTGTTATTTCTTTCTTGCTTAACCTGGATTCCTTTAGTTTAGGGAAAGAGAAGGATAGGTAGGGAGAGTGTCAGTGTGTTTTGTGCTTCTGCTATAGTGTGCTTAAAAAAAACATTTATTCTAGGGACAGAAAACTCTAGGTAGGGACAGTGTCAGTTTCTTTCACTCTGCAAGTCCTTGTTTCCAGGGACCTGTAAGGACAGTGAGTTAATTGTCCTTGTGCTATATTGTGCTTAAAAAAAACATTTATTCTAGGGACAGAAAACTCTAGGTAGGGACAGTGTCAGTTTCTTTCACTCTGCAAGTCCTTGTTTCCAGGGACCTGTAAGGACAGTGAGTTAATTGTCCTTGTGCTATATTGTGATTAAAAAAAACATTTATTCTAGGGACAGAAAACTCTAGGTAGGGACAGTGTCAGTTTCTTTCACTCTGCAAGTCCTTGTTTCCAGGGACCTGTAAGGACAGTGAGTTAATTTTCCTTGTGCTATATTGTGATTAAAAAAAACATTTATTCTAGGGACAGAAAACTCTAGGTAGGGACAGTGTCAGTTTCTTTCACTCTGCAAGTCCTTGTTTCCAGGGACCTGTAAGGACAGTGAGTTAATTGTCCTTGTGCTATATTGTGCTTTAAAAAAACATTTATTCTAGGGACAGAAAACTCTAGGTAGGGACAGTGTCAGTTTCTTTCACTCTGCAAGTCCTTGTTTCCAGGGACCTGTAAGGACAGTGAGTTAATTGTCCTTGTGCTATATTGTGATTAAAAAAAACATTTATTCTAGGGACAGAAAACTCTAGGTAGGGACAGTGTCAGTTTCTTTCACTCTGCAAGTCCTTGTTTCCAGGGACCTGTAAGGACAGTGAGTTAATTGTCCTTGTGCTATATTGTGATTAAAAAAAACATTTATTCTAGGGACAGAAAACTCTAGGTAGGGACAGTGTCAGTTTCTTTCACTCTGCAAGTCCTTGTTTCCAGGGACCTGTAAGGACAGTGAGTTAATTTTCCTTGTGCTATATTGTGATTAAAAAAAACATTTATTCTAGGGACAGAAAACTCTAGGTAGGGACAGTGTCAGTTTCTTTCACTCTGCAAGTCCTTGTTTCCAGGGACCTGTAAGGACAGTGAGTTAATTGTCCTTGTGCTATATTGTGCTTTAAAAAAACATTTATTCTAGGGACAGAAAACTCTAGGTAGGGACAGTGTCAGTTTCTTTCACTCTGCAAGTCCTTGTTTCCAGGGACCTGTAAGGACAGTGAGTTAATTGTCCTTGTGCTATATTGTGATTAAAAAAAACATTTATTCTAGGGACAGAAAACTCTAGGTAGGGACAGTGTCAGTTTCTTTCACTCTGCAAGTCCTTGTTTCCAGGGACCTGTAAGGACAGTGAGTTAATTTTCCTTGTGCTATATTGTGATTAAAAAAAACATTTATTCTAGGGACAGAAAACTCTAGGTAGGGACAGTGTCAGTTTCTTTCACTCTGCAAGTCCTTGTTTCCAGGGACCTGTAAGGACAGTGAGTTAATTGTCCTTGTGCTATATTGTGCTTAAAAAAAACATTTATTCTAGGGACAGAAAACTCTAGGTAGGGACAGTGTCAGTTTCTTTCACTCTGCAAGTCCTTGTTTCCAGGGACCTGTAAGGACAGTGAGTTAATTTTCCTTGTGCTATATTGTGATTAAAAAAAACATTTATTCTAGGGACAGAAAACTCTAGGTAGGGACAGTGTCAGTTTCTTTCACTCTGCAAGTCCTTGTTTCCAGGGACCTGTAAGGACAGTGAGTTAATTTTCCTTGTGCTATATTGTGATTAAAAAAAACATTTTTTCTAGGGACAGAAAACTGTAGGTAGGGAGAGTGTTTTTTTTCTTTCACTCTGCAAGTCCTTGTTTCCAGGGACCTGTAAGGACAGTGAGTTAATTGTCCTTGTGCTATATTGTGCTTAAAAAAAACATTTATTCTAGGGACAGAAAACTCTAGGTAGGGACAGTGTCAGTTTCTTTCACTCTGCAAGTCCTTGTTTCCAGGGACCTGTAAGGACAGTGAGTTAATTTTCCTTGTGCTATATTGTGATTAAAAAAAACATTTATTCTAGGGACAGAAAACTCTAGGTAGGGACAGTGTCAGTTTCTTTCACTCTGCAAGTCCTTGTTTCCAGGGACCTGTAAGGACAGTGAGTTAATTTTCCTTGTGCTATATTGTGATTAAAAAAAACATTTTTTCTAGGGACAGAAAACTGTAGGTAGGGAGAGTGTTTTTTTTCTTTCACTCTGCAAGTCCTTGTTTCCAGGGACCTGTAAGGACAGTGAGTTAATTTTCCTTGTGCTATATTGTGATTAAAAAAAACATTTTTTCTAGGGACAGAAAACTGTAGGTAGGGAGAGTGTTTTTTTTCTTTCACTCTGCAAGTCCTTGTTTCCAGGGACCTGTAAGGACAGTGAGTTAATTGTCCTTGTGCTATATTGTGCTTAAAAAAAACATTTATTCTAGGGACAGAAAACTCTAGGTAGGGACAGTGTCAGTTTCTTTCACTCTGCAAGTCCTTGTTTCCAGGGACCTGGAGAGACATTGAGTGAATTGTCCTTGTGCTATATTGTGATTAAAAAAAACATTTATTCTAGGGACAGAAAACTCTAGGTAGGGACAGTGTCAGTTTCTTTCACTCTGCAAGTCCTTGTTTCCAGGGACCTGTAAGGACAGTGAGTTAATTTTCCTTGTGCTATATTGTGATTAAAAAAAACATTTTTTCTAGGGACAGAAAACTGTAGGTAGGGAGAGTGTTTTTTTTCTTTCACTCTGCAAGTCCTTGTTTCCAGGGACCTGTAAGGACAGTGAGTTAATTTTCCTTGTGCTATATTGTGATTAAAAAAAACATTTATTCTAGGGACAGAAAACTCTAGGTAGGGACAGTGTCAGTTTCTTTCACTCTGCAAGTCCTTGTTTCCAGGGACCTGTAAGGACAGTGAGTTAATTTTCCTTGTGCTATATTGTGATTAAAAAAAACATTTTTTCTAGGGACAGAAAACTGTAGGTAGGGAGAGTGTTTTTTTTCTTTCACTCTGCAAGTCCTTGTTTCCAGGGACCTGTAAGGACAGTGAGTTAATTGTCCTTGTGCTATATTGTGATTAAAAAAAACATTTTTTCTAGGGACAGAAAACTCTAGGTAGGGAGAGTTTTTTTTTTTTTCACTCTGCAAGTCCTTGTTTCCAGGGACCTGTAAGGACAGTGAGTTAATTGTCCTTGTGCTATATTGTGCTTAAAAAAAACATTTATTCTAGGGACAGAAAACTCTAGGTAGGGACAGTGTCAGTTTCTTTCACTCTGCAAGTCCTTGTTTCCAGGGACCTGGAGAGACATTGAGTGAATTGTCCTTGTGCTATATTGTGATTAAAAAAAACATTTATTCTAGGGACAGAAAACTCTAGGTAGGGACAGTGTCAGTTTCTTTCACTCTGCAAGTCCTTGTTTCCAGGGACCTGTAAGGACAGTGAGTTAATTTTCCTTGTGCTATATTGTGATTAAAAAAAACATTTTTTCTAGGGACAGAAAACTGTAGGTAGGGAGAGTGTTTTTTTTCTTTCACTCTGCAAGTCCTTGTTTCCAGGGACCTGTAAGGACAGTGAGTTAATTTTCCTTGTGCTATATTGTGATTAAAAAAAACATTTATTCTAGGGACAGAAAACTCTAGGTAGGGACAGTGTCAGTTTCTTTCACTCTGCAAGTCCTTGTTTCCAGGGACCTGTAAGGACAGTGAGTTAATTTTCCTTGTGCTATATTGTGATTAAAAAAAACATTTTTTCTAGGGACAGAAAACTGTAGGTAGGGAGAGTGTTTTTTTTCTTTCACTCTGCAAGTCCTTGTTTCCAGGGACCTGTAAGGACAGTGAGTTAATTGTCCTTGTGCTATATTGTGATTAAAAAAAACATTTTTTCTAGGGACAGAAAACTCTAGGTAGGGAGAGTTTTTTTTTTTTTTCACTCTGCAAGTCCTTGTTTCCAGGGACCTGTAAGGACAGTGAGTTAATTGTCCTTGTGCTATATTGTGCTTAAAAAAAACATTTATTCTAGGGACAGAAAACTCTAGGTAGGGACAGTGTCAGTTTCTTTCACTCTGCAAGTCCTTGTTTCCAGGGACCTGTAAGGACAGTGAGTTAATTTTCCTTGTGCTATATTGTGCTTAAAAAAAACATTTATTCTAGGGACAGAAAACTCTAGGTAGGGACAGTGTCAGTTTCTTTCACTCTGCAAGTCCTTGTTTCCAGGGACCTGGAGAGACATTGAGTGAATTGTCCTTGTGCTATATTGTGATTAAAAAAAACATTTATTCTAGGGATAGAAAACTCTAGGTAGGGACAGTGTCAGTTTCTTTCACTGTGAAAGTCCTTGTTTCAAGGGACAGAGAAGGACACCTGAAGTTAGCCCTTATTGCTTTTTTCCCATCTCCCTGCAGGCCATCTATTAGAATGTCTGGAAGGCAAACAAGGAGAGGCAGACAGTCAGGAGGCAATAAAAGAGGGCAAGCAGGCTCTGTGTCTGGGGGCAACAGTGCTGGTCGTGGACGCGGTGCATTGTCATCAGCACATGGCCATGGGACACGCTTGTCCTTCTTTTCGGCAGCTGGACATGTTGAGCCACATCATGCCGAAGACTTGGTAGAGTGGATGACCAAGCCCTCCTCCTCCTCCTCATCCTCTCTCACCCAGGCTCAGGGTACTGGAAAAGCAGCTGCCAAAGCGTCGTCTTCCCTGGTATCAATGTCAGACAAATCATCAGTCACTCCTTCCCTAGACCCACCATGTCCTCCTCCTGAGGAGTCCCCCGAACTGTTTCAGCACAGTGTTGGGTACATGCTCCAGGAGGATGCCCAGCGTTTCGAAGGGTCTGATGATGAAACCCAGCTAGAGGAAGGCAGTAGCGTGAGAGCAGACAGAGGGGATGCTCAAGAAGGACACCAATCTGGCAGTCATGTTCCAGCAGCTGCAGCATACTGCCAGATTGGCTCCAGTGATGAGGAGGGAGGGGATGATGAGGTCAATGACTCCACGTGGGTGCCTAATAGGAGAGAGGAGGAGGAGGAGGATGAGGAGGAGGCACATCTCCAACGAGGCAGGATGCCCTTTGGTGGCCAGCGTAAGGGCAGTACACCGACGGAATCACACCGCAGAGCTCCGCCTGTGCAGGGCGCTGCCTCTGCCCGTCATTCAAAAAGTTCTTTGGTGTGGGCCTTTTTTGAGGCTAGTGCATCAGATCGCACAGCTGCTGTTTGCAACATATGTCTCAAGCGTATATCGCGTGGCCAAAACATCAGCCGCTTGGGTACCACATGCCTGACCAGACATATGTTGACCTGCCATGCAGCTCGTTGGCAAGCCTACCTCAAAGACCCACACCAAAGAACAAAGCGGACCTCTCCTTGCACCGCATCAGCTGGGATCTCCAACCCCACTATAACTTCAGTCCTCTCTGAAACATGCACTGAGAGGAATGAAGGTGTAGAATTAGGTGTGTCACAGCCAAGTACTTGCGCCCACTCTGCTAGCAGTACACCGACGTCCGATTCTAGCAGGCAAATTTCCCTGCCCCAGCTGCTGGACCGTCGAAAGAAGTTCACTCCCAGCCATCCACATGCCCAGCGGTTGAATGCTAGCTTGGCTAAATTGCTAGCGCTTCAACTGCTGCCTTTTCAGTTGGTAGACTCGGCCCCCTTCCGTGAGTTTGTGCAATGTGCGGTTCCTCAGTGGCAGGTTCCCAAACGCCACTTTTTCTCACGGAAGGCTATTCCGGCTCTCTACCGGCATGTGGAAGGCAATGTCTTGGCCTCGCTGGACAGGGCGGTCAGCGGTAAGGTGCATATTACCGCTGACTCATGGTCCAGCAGGCATGGACAGGGACGTTACCTTTCTTTCACGGCCCATTGGGTCACTCTTTTGGCAGCTGGGAAGGATTCAGGACAAGGTGCAGTAGTGTTGGAGGTTGTCCCACCGCCACGCCTCCAAAATGCTACTACTGGTTGTGACACACCTCTCTCCTCCACCCCCTCCTCTTCTTCTTCCTCCATGGCCTCTTCCTGTGGTTTGTCCTATGAACCAGCGGTGCTCCGTAGCCGTTCACGGGGCTACGCAAGTACGCAGGCAAAAAGATGCCATGCCGTGCTTGCGCTGGTGTGTTTGGGGGACAGAAGCCACACTGGGGCAGAGGTCCTGTCTGCTCTGCAGGGCCAGGCCGAGAGGTGGTTGACGCCACGCCAGCTTAAGCCAGGAATGGTGGTTTGCGACAATGGCACCAACCTCCTCTCCGCCCTCCGACAGGGACAACTGACCCATGTGCCCTGTGTGGCTCACGTCCTTAACCTGGTGGTGCAGCGGTTCTTGGGCAGGTACCCGGGCTTACAGGATGTCCTGAGGCAGGCCAGGAAAGTCTGTGTGCATTTCCGCAGATCTTATAATGCCAGTGCTCGCCTGGCTGAGCTGCAAAAGGAGTTGAACCTGCCCAAGAACCGCCTTATATGTGACATGCCCACCAGGTGGAACTCAACGTTGGCCATGCTGCAGCGGCTGCACACGCAGCAGAGGGCCATCAATGAGTACCTGTGCGACTACGGCACCAGGACAGGGTCAGGGGAGCTTGGTTTTTTTTCTCCACGCCAGTGGGGCATGATCAGGGATGCATGCACTGTCCTGGCACCATTTGAGGAGGCCACGAGGATGGTGAGCAGTGACAGTGCATGCATCAGTGACACTGTACCTCTTGTCCACCTGTTGGAGCACACGCTGCGTGGAATAATGGACAGGGCACTTGAGGCAGAACAGAGGCAGGAAGAGGAGGACTTCCTTGCCTCTCAAGGCCCCCTTTACCCAGACAGTGTTCCTTCTGTCCCACCCATCGCACAGGAAGAGGAGGAGGAGGAGGAGGAGGAGGAGGAGGAGGATTGTGTCAGCATGGAGGTGGAGGCTGGCACTCAGCATCATCAGCAGCAGTCTTTTAGGGATGATTTACAGTCCCAAGAAACCAGTGGACTTGTACGTGGCTGGGAGGAGGTGGCTGCGGATCATGTCGTCCTTAGTGACCCAGAGGACTCCGGAGCGAATGCCTCAGCAAACCTACGCTGCATGGCCTCCCTGATCCTGCAAAGTCTGCGGAAGGATCCTCGTATTCTTCGGATCAAGGAGAGGGACCATTACTGGCTGGCCACTCTCCTTGATCCACGGTACAAGGGTAAGGTTGCGGACCTTATGTTACCGTCGCAGAGGGAGCAGAGGATGAGACAACTCCGGGAGGCCTTGCAGAAAGGTCTGTGCAACGCGTTCCCAGAGACTGGGAGGTTGCAAACTCCTGGTCCTGGACAACGAGTTGCTGAGGCTTCGGCCAGTCAAAGAAGGAGCGGTGGGGAAGGTGGCCGTCTGACCGATGCGTTCAGACAATTCTTTAGTCCGCAGCCCCAAAGTATGATCGGTTCCAGCAACCATCGCCAGCGTCTGATAAACATGGTGCAGGAATATCTAGGGGCAAGGTCAGACTTGGACACCTTCCCCACCGAAAATCCTCTGGCTTACTGGGTCTTGAGGATGGATCACTGGCCAGAGCTTGCACAGTATGCAATTGAGCTACTGGCCTGTCCTGCATCCAGCGTTCTTTCGGAACGCACATTCAGTGCTGCTGGAGGATTTGTCACGGATCACAGGGTGCGCCTGTCCACCGACTCGGTTGATCGACTGACTTTCATCAAGATGAACCAGTCTTGGATCACCACCAGCTACCACACACCTGATGCTGATATAACAGACTAATTGATTTTAAAATGTCACATCCCTTCAAGACTGATGCTGATGCTGAGTGCCTGTGCTGTTATGTTGACTGCCTATCCTCCTCCTCCGAGTCCTCAATGATACGATTGATGATGATAGCTTGGAAGATCATTTTTGTTTATGGGTGCCGCCACCAGTGCCTAACGCCCAATTTTTCAGCCCCTGTTTAACAGTGGCGTGTAATTACAATTTTTGAAGCAATACTTTGCAACAGGGCTCATTGCTGTGCTCCAAGTACAGTATCTGTGAGGAGTTGCAGTGTTGTGCCACCAGTGCCTAAGGCCCAATTTTTCAGCCCCTGTTTAACAGGGGCGTGTCATTACAATTTTTGAAGCAATACTTTGCAACAGGGCTCATTGCTGTGCTCCAAGTACAGTATCTGTGAAGGGTTGCAGTGTTGTGCCACCAGTGCCTAAGGCCCAATTTTTCAGCCCCTGTTCAACAGGGGCATGTAATTACAATTCTTGATCTAATAATTCACAGCAGGGCCCATTGCTGCACCCACCAAGAGTAACTGTCAGGGCTTACAGTGTTGTGGCACCAGCACCACCATCAAAGGCCCAATTTTTACTACCACTGTTCAACAATTATATGTAATTAAAATTCCTGATATAATAGTTGACAGCAGGGCGTTCCAGCACCAACCAAGAGTAACTGTGAGTGCTTACAGTGTTGTGCCAACACCAACAACTAAGGGGCCTATTTCTGCAGAGTATATACGGCAGGTCCCTACTTTCAAACATCCAACTTACAAACGACTCCTACTTGCAAACGCAAGAAGACAACAGGAAGTGAGAGGAAATCTACCACTAGGAAGGAAAATTCTCTCCTGTAAGAATAAATATGGGAGAAAGGTGTCTCCTCTGTACTGATGCTTTATCAGCAATCCTTGTTTCAAGAAAAACACCACATTTCAAAAACAGTTGTCATTAGGACGGAAAGTGAGGTGAAATGTTCTGAACAGGGGCACAGACAGCAAAACAAATGTTACAGGGGTGATAACCCTTACCTATGTTTTCCAAAAAGTTTAAAAATAGATTTTTGGTCTGGAGCTACACTTCAACAATGTACCTGTTCAAAATTACAAACAGATTCTACATAAGAACAAACCTACAGTCCCTGTCTTGTATGCACCGCCTGTATACGGCTGTTCAGAGTATATAGGGCCTTTTTTATTTTATGTGCGGGGTTCCCCTTAATATCCATACAAGACCCAAAGGGGCTGGTAATGGGCTGGGGTAGGGGGGGGGGTCATGGGGTAGCTATGCCATTTTTCTTAAAGATTTTCATCCATATTACCGGGACCAGACATTACATTAAAGCCGCAAGCAGTTTTAAATGGCTTTTTTTTCCTTTAGAAGTGTCATTTTGTGCAGGGACAGTTCTAAACACGGGAAACACGTGGCACTTCACAGGCATACTTTAGACACCCCCCAGGTACGATATTTAAAGGAATATTTGACTTTTTTTTTTTCACTTTATGCATCATTAAAATGACTGCTCCCGGAAAACGACCGTTTTTAAAACTTATTTTTGCATTGATACATGTCCCCTGGTGCAGAACCCGGGTTCCCAAACCCTTTTTAGGACAATAACATGCATAATAGTTGTTATAATTAGCACTTTAGAATTCGAACGTTCGCATCCATTGTATTTAATAGGGTTCTAATGTTCGTTCGAACTTTCGGTCCGTTCGCGGGTTCTGGTGCGAACCGAACCCGGGGGTGTTCGGCTCATCACTACCCTAGATATTCCTGCACCATGTTTATCAGACGCTGGCGATGGTTGCTGGAACCGATCATACTTTGGGGCTGCGGACTAAAGAATTGTCTGAACGCATCGGTCAGACGGCCACCTTCCCCACCGCTCCTTCTTTGACTGGCCGAAGCCTCAGCAACTCGTTGTCCAGGACCAGGAGTTTGTAACCTCCCAGTCTCTGGGAACGCGTTGCACAGACCTTTCTGCAAGGCCTCCCGGAGTTGTCTCATCCTCTGCTCCCTCTGCGAAGGTAACATAAGGTCCGCAACCTTACCCTTGTACCGTGGATCAAGGAGAGTGGCCAGCCAGTAATGGTCCCTCTCCTTGATCCGAAGAATACGAGGATCCTTCCGCAGACTTTGCAGGATCAGGGAGGCCATGCAGCGTAGGTTTGCTGAGGCATTCGCTCCGGAGTCCTCTGGGTCACTAAGGACGACATGATCCGCAGCCACCTCCTCCCAGCCACGTACAAGTCCACTGGTTTCTTGGGACTGTAAATCATCCCTAAAAGACTGCTGCTGATGATGCTGAGTGCCAGCCTCCACCTCCATGCTGACACAATCCTCCTCCTCCTCCTCCTCCTCCTCCTCCTCTTCCTCTTCCTGTGCGATGGGTGGGACAGAAAGAACACTGTCTGGGTAAAGGGGGCCTTGAGAGGCAAGGAAGTCCTCCTCTTCCTGCCTCTGTTCTGCCTCAAGTGCCCTGTCCAGTATTCCACGCAGCGTGTGCTCCAACAGGTGGACAAGAGGTACAGTGTCACTGATGCATGCACTGTCACTGCTCACCATCCTCGTGGCCTCCTCAAATGGTGCCAGGACAGTGCATGCATCCCTGATCATGCCCCACTGGCGTGGAGAAAAAAAACCAAGCTCCCCTGACCCTGTCCTGGTGCCGTAGTCGCACAGGTACTCATTGATGGCCCTCTGCTGCGTGTGCAGCCGCTGCAGCATGGCCAACGTTGAGTTCCACCTGGTGGGCATGTCACATATAAGGCGGTTCTTGGGCAGGTTCAACTCCTTTTGCAGCTCAGCCAGGCGAGCACTGGCATTATAAGATCTGCGGAAATGCACACAGACTTTCCTGGCCTGCCTCAGGACATCCTGTAAGCCCGGGTACCTGCCCAAGAACCGCTGCACCACCAGGTTAAGGACGTGAGCCACACAGGGCACATGGGTCAGTTGTCCCTGTCGGAGGGCGGAGAGGAGGTTGGTGCCATTGTCGCAAACCACCATTCCTGGCTTAAGCTGGCGTGGCGTCAACCACCTCTCGGCCTGGCCCTGCAGAGCAGACAGGACCTCTGCCCCAGTGTGGCTTCTGTCCCCCAAACACACCAGCGCAAGCACGGCATGGCATCTTTTTGCCTGCGTACTTGCGTAGCCCTGTGAACGGCTACGGAGCACCGCTGGTTCATAGGACAAACCACAGGAAGAGGCCATGGAGGAAGAAGAAGAGGAGGGGGTGGAGGAGAGAGGTGTGTCACAACCAGTAGTAGCATTTTGGAGGCGTGGCGGTGGGACAACCTCCAACACTACTGCACCTTGTCCTGCATCCTTCCCAGCTGCCAAAAGAGTGACCCAATGGGCCGTGAAAGAAAGGTAACGTCCCTGTCCATGCCTGCTGGACCATGAGTCAGCGGTAATATGCACCTTACCGCTGACCGCCCTGTCCAGCGAGGCCAAGACATTGCCTTCCACATGCCGGTAGAGAGCCGGAATAGCCTTCCGTGAGAAAAAGTGGCGTTTGGGAACCTGCCACTGAGGAACCACACATTGCACAAACTCACGGAAGGGGGCCGAGTCTACCAACTGAAAAGGCAGCAGTTGAAGCGCTAGCAATTTAGCCAAGCTAGCATTCAACCGCTGGGCATGTGGATGGCTGGGAGTGAACTTCTTTCGACGGTCCAGCAGCTGGGGCAGGGAAATTTGCCTGCTAGAATCGGACGTCGGTGTACTGCTAGCAGAGTGGCCGCAAGTACTTGGCTGTGACACACCTAATTCTACACCTTCATTCCTCTCAGTGCATGTTTCAGAGAGGACTGAAGTTATAGTGGGGTTGGAGATCCCAGCTGATGCGGTGCAAGGAGAGGTCCGCTTTGTTCTTTGGTGTGGGTCTTTGAGGTAGGCTTGCCAACGAGCTGCATGGCAGGTCAACATATGTCTGGTCAGGCATGTGGTACCCAAGCGGCTGATGTTTTGGCCACGCGATATACGCTTGAGACATATGTTGCAAACAGCAGCTGTGCGATCTGATGCACTAGCCTCAAAAAAGGCCCACACCAAAGAACTTTTTGAATGACGGGCAGAGGCAGCGCCCTGCACAGGCGGAGCTCTGCGGTGTGATTCCGTCGGTGTACTGCCCTTACGCTGGCCACCAAAGGGCATCCTGCCTCGTTGGAGATGTGCCTCCTCCTCATCCTCCTCCTCCTCCTCTCTCCTATTAGGCACCCACGTGGAGTCAGTGACCTCATCATCCCCTCCCTCCTCATCACTGGAGCCAATCTGGCAGTATGCTGCAGCTGCTGGAACATGACTGCCAGATTGGTGTCCTTCTTGAGCATCCCCTCTGTCTGCTCTCACGCTACTGCCTTCCTGTAGCTGGGTTTCATCATCAGACCCTTCGAAACGCTGGGCATCCTCCTGGAGCATGTACCCAACACTGTGCTGAAACAGTTCGGGGGACTCCTCAGGAGGAGGACATGGTGGGTCTAGGGAAGGAGTGACTGATGATTTGTCTGACATTGATACCAGGGAAGACGACGCTTTGGCAGCTGCTTTTCCAGTACCCTGAGCCTGGGTGAGAGAGGATGAGGAGGAGGAGGAGGGCTTGGTCATCCACTCTACCAAGTCTTCGGCATGATGTGGCTCAACATGTCCAGCTGCCGAAAAGAAGGACAAGCGTGTCCCATGGCCATGTGCTGATGACAATGCACCGCGTCCACGACCAGCACTGTTGCCCCCAGACACAGAGCCTGCTTGCCCTCTTTTATTGCCTCCTGACTGTCTGCCTCTCCTTGTTTGCCTTCCAGACATTCTAATAGATGGCCTGCAGGGAGATGGGAAAAAAGCAATAAGGGCTACCTTCAGGTGTCCTTCTCTGTCCCTTGAAACAAGGACTTTCACAGTGAAAGAAACTGACACTCTCCCTACCTACAGTTTTCTGTCCCTAGAATAAATGTTTTTTTTAAGCACAATATAGCACAAGGACAATTCACTCACTGTCCTTACAGGTCCCTGGAAACAAGGACTTGCAGAGTGAAAGAAAAAAAACACTCTCCCTACCTACAGTTTTCTGTCCCTAGAAAAAATGTTTTTTTTAATCACAATATAGCACAAGGACAATTCACTCACTGTCCTTACAGGTCCCTGGAAACAAGGACTTGCAGAGTGAAAGAAAAAAAACACTCTCCCTACCTACAGTTTTCTGTCCCTAGAAAAAAAGTTTTTTTTAATCACAATATAGCACAAGGACAATTCACTCACTGTCCTTACAGGTCCCTGGAAACAAGGACTTGCAGAGTGAAATAAACTGACACTCTCCCTACCTACAGTTTTCTGTCCCTAGAATAAATGTTTTTTTAAGCACAATATAGCACAAGGACAATTCACTCACTGTCCTTACAGGTCCCTGGAAACAAGGACTTGCAGAGTGAAAGAAAATAAACACTCTCCCTACCTACAGTTTTCTGTCCCTAGAATAAATGTTTTTTTTAATCACAATATAGCACAAGGACAATTCACTCACTGTCCTTACAGGTCCCTGGAAACAAGGACTTGCAGAGTGAAATAAACTGACACTCTCCCTACCTACAGTTTTCTGTCCCTAGAATAAATGTTTTTTTTAAGCACAATATAGCACAAGGACAATTCACTCACTGTCCTTCCAGGTCCCTGGAAACAAGGACTTGCAGAGTGAAAGAAAAAAAACACTCTCCCTACCTACAGTTTTCTGTCCCTAGAAAAAATGTTTTTTTTAATCACAATATAGCACAAGGACAATTCACTCACTGTCCTTACAGGTCCCTGGAAACAAGGACTTGCAGAGTGAAAGAAAAAAAACACTCTCCCTACCTACAGTTTTCTGTCCCTAGAAAAAATGTTTTTTTTAATCACAATATAGCACAAGGACAATTCACTCACTGTCCTTACAGGTCCCTGGAAACAAGGACTTGCAGAGTGAAAGAAAAAAAACACTCTCCCTACCTACAGTTTTCTGTCCCTAGAAAAAATGTTTTTTTTAATCACAATATAGCACAAGGACAATTCACTCACTGTCCTTACAGGTCCCTGGAAACAAGGACTTGCAGAGTGAAATAAACTGACACTCTCCCTACCTACAGTTTTCTGTCCCTAGAATAAATGTTTTTTTTAAGCACAATATAGCACAAGGACAATTCACTCACTGTCCTTACAGGTCCCTGGAAACAAGGACTTGCAGAGTGAAAGAAAAAAAACACTCTCCCTACCTACAGTTTTCTGTCCCTAGAAAAAATGTTTTTTTTAAGCACAATATAGCACAAGGACAATTCACTCACTGTCCTTACAGGTCCCTGGAAACAAGGACTTGCAGAGTGAAATAAACTGACACTCTCCCTACCTACAGTTTTCTGTCCCTAGAATAAATGTTTTTTTTAAGCACAATATAGCACAAGGACAATTCACTCACTGTCCTTACAGGTCCCTGGAAACAAGGACTTGCAGAGTGAAAGAAAAAAAACACTCTCCCTACCTACAGTTTTCTGTCCCTAGAAAAAATGTTTTTTTTAATCACAATATAGCACAAGGACAATTCACTCACTGTCCTTACAGGTCCCTGGAAACAAGGACTTGCAGAGTGAAATAAACTGACACTCTCCCTACCTACAGTTTTCTGTCCCTAGAATTAATGTTTTTTTTAAGCACAATATAGCACAAGGAGAATTCACTCACTGTCCTTCCAGGTCCCTGGAAACAAGGACTTGCAGAGTGAAAGAAAAAAAACACTCTCCCTACCTACAGTTTTCTGTCCCTAGAAAAAATGTTTTTTTTAATCACAATATAGCACAAGGACAATTCACTCACTGTCCTTACAGGTCCCTGGAAACAAGGACTTGCAGAGTGAAATAAACTGACACTCTCCCTACCTACAGTTTTCTGTCCCTAGAATAAATGTTTTTTTTAAGCACAATATAGCACAAGGACAATTCACTCACTGTCCTTCCAGGTCCCTGGAAACAAGGACTTGCAGAGTGAAAGAAAAAAAACACTCTCCCTACCTACAGTTTTCTGTCCCTAGAAAAAATGTTTTTTTTAATCACAATATAGCACAAGGACAATTCACTCACTGTCCTTACAGGTCCCTGGAAACAAGGACTTGCAGAGTGAAATAAACTGACACTCTCCCTACCTACAGTTTTCTGTCCCTAGAATAAATGTTTTTTTTAAGCACAATATAGCACAAGGACAATTCACTCACTGTCCTTCCAGGTCCCTGGAAACAAGGACTTGCAGAGTGAAAGAAAAAAAACACTCTCCCTACCTACAGTTTTCTGTCCCTAGAAAAAATGTTTTTTTTAATCACAATATAGCACAAGGACAATTCACTCACTGTCCTTACAGGTCCCTGGAAACAAGGACTTGCAGAGTGAAAGAAAAAAAACACTCTCCCTACCTACAGTTTTCTGTCCCTAGAAAAAATGTTTTTTTTAATCACAATATAGCACAAGGACAATTCACTCACTGTCCTTACAGGTCCCTGGAAACAAGGACTTGCAGAGTGAAATAAACTGACACTCTCCCTACCTACAGTTTTCTGTCCCTAGAATAAATGTTTTTTTTAAGCACAATATAGCACAAGGACAATTCACTCACTGTCCTTACAGGTCCCTGGAAACAAGGACTTGCAGAGTGAAAGAAAAAAAACACTCTCCCTACCTACAGTTTTCTGTCCCTAGAAAAAATGTTTTTTTTAATCACAATATAGCACAAGGACAATTCACTCACTGTCCTTACAGGTCCCTGGAAACAAGGACTTGCAGAGTGAAATAAACTGACACTCTCCCTACCTACAGTTTTCTGTCCCTAGAATAAATGTTTTTTTAAGCACAATATAGCACAAGGACAATTCACTCACTGTCCTTACAGGTCCCTGGAAACAAGGACTTGCAGAGTGAAAGAAAAAAAACACTCTCCCTACCTACAGTTTTCTGTCCCTAGAAAAAATGTTTTTTTTAATCACAATATAGCACAAGGACAATTCACTCACTGTCCTTACAGGTCCCTGGAAACAAGGACTTGCAGAGTGAAATAAACTGACACTCTCCCTACCTACAGTTTTCTGTCCCTAGAATAAATGTTTTTTTTAAGCACAATATAGCACAAGGACAATTCACTCACTGTCCTTACAGGTCCCTGGAAACAAGGACTTGCAGAGTGAAAAAAAAAAACACTCTCCCTACCTACAGTTTTCTGTCCCTAGAAAAAATGTTTTTTTTTAAGCACAATATAGCACAAGGACAATTCACTCACTGTCCTTCCAGGTCCCTGGAAACAAGGACTTGCAGAGTGAAAGAAAAAAAACACTCTCCCTACCTACAGTTTTCTGTCCCTAGAAAAAATGTTTTTTTTAATCACAATATAGCACAAGGACAATTCACTCACTGTCCTTACAGGTCCCTGGAAACAAGGACTTGCAGAGTGAAAGAAACTGACACTCTCCCTACCTACAGTTTTCTGTCCCTAGAATAAATGTTTTTTTAAGCACAATATAGCACAAGGACAATTCACTCACTGTCCTTCCAGGTCCCTGGAAACAAGGACTTGCAGAGTGAAAGAAACTGACACTGTCCCTACCTACAGTTTTCTGTCCCTAGAATAAATGTTTTTTTTAAGCACACTATAGCACAAGCACAAAACACACTGACACTCTCCCTACCTATCCTTCTCTTTCCCTAAACTAAAGGAATCCAGGTTAAGCAAGAAAGAAATAACAGTCACTGTCCCTGCCTATGCTGCTCTATCCCTGCTCCGGAACACACTACACTAGGCCGCCGTGCTGGCGGCCTTTTATAGTGTGGGGCGTGTACTAAACACCCTCAGCAATAATTGGCCACAGGCATCCTGCCTGTGGCCAATCATTGCTCTCCTCGCTGCCGGCGCTGTGATTGGCCAAGCATGCGGGGTCACAGTGCATGCTTGGCCAATCACAGCGCCTGGATGACACTGCGATGGCGTAGTGCATTGTGGGCCGTTCGCGTCACTCGAATTTGGCGCGAACGGCCCAAATCGTTCGATCTTCGTCGAACGATCGAACAGCCGATGTTCGAGTCGAACGTATGTTCGACTCGAACACGAAGCTCATCCCTAGTAAATACCCTCAAATTAAAGCTGAAAGTCTGCAGTTAAAGCACATCTTGTTGGTTTCATTTCAAATCCATTGTGGTGGTGTATAAAGCCAAAAAGATTAGAATTGTGTCGATGTCCCAATATTTATGGACCTGACTGTATATATATATGTGTAGTGGACCCCCCAATAATTGGGGGTCGCTATGCTTAAATTTAGGGGGTAGCCTGAGCCCCTAGTTAGACTCAGGCTGTTGAATTCTTCAAAAACTGGCTTCTGCTCTGAGGTAATGTTGCCTGGCAGTACAGTTCCCTGTGGCCCTGTGGGTGGCACTATCGCCCCAGGCTCAGGTCGAACCACAGGTAAGTGCCTGAACCTGCCCCGCTGTTCACTCCTCTTTATCTCCAACCTTTCCTGTCAAGTTCTCAACCAAAGCAAAATAAACCTTTTTATTGGGTTTGATACTGTCTGGACATTGGCCTTCCTTAAGAGAGAGAGAATAGACTTCTTCCTACACTCTAGGGTGAAGAACCAATGGAAAGAGGTAACTCGGTACAGGACCCAAAATAGATAACACAGCTCACCCTCTTCAACAAGGAGGATACTGGGCATGTGGCATGGTGTGTCCCACTTGCTACCGGAGGTAAGCAAGCAAGAGATCTGTGTGCTACATGTGGGGGCTCGAGTCCGGGATTTTGCAGCTACCCCTGGAAGTTGGACTATTTTTTTCTCTTGTCTGTGTGTTTTGTGGAAGTCGGCCATTAAGGAAAATTGGACCGCCTCACTACTTTAACGAGAAAAAAGGAGGTACAGGACTGTTCTTTTTACTAGCTGCGTAGTTCGTGGGCGTATCCTAAAAGAAGAAAAGCCCGCTGTCATGGATATGCATTAATGTCTGTCTGCCATCTTACCTTCCTCCTCATGTGTTCATCTAGAGACCAGACCTCCTTCACCTGGCTTCCTTTATAATCTCCTCCCAGCCTGACTCCACCCCAGGCCCTATCACTGAACACTATATTAACCTGTGCACTGCAAGCCTGCTTTGCTGATCAACGTGTTTGTTAGGCATTGTGTGTTTGGGTTCCTGCCTGCCGTGTGCTACGTCTGTCTCTCTGTTACGTTATTGGCTTGTCCCCGACTATCCCTGTCTGCTCGTGACCCTTGACCTTCGGCTCGTTCTTCGTTATCCTTGTCTGCTTGTGGCCTCTGACCTTCAGCTTGTTATTCGGTTCTCTCTTATCGTGTGCTGCTGCTTCCCCTCTTTTCCCCTTATCCTACGGGGCGTGAGCTAGGAAACTCCAGGAGCCGCGACCTGGTCCCAGCCTGCAGCTAACATCCTCACCACTAGAGGCCCTGGAGAAGACCAGCTGGGTCTTAGACTCCGCGCCCTGGGGAATCTTGGCTCTAGCTTCCGTTTGGATCCCGGTTGTGCTCCTCTGGTCCCGCTTTCCACAACCACCCAGTTCCCTATCCGCAGAAGCCAGCCATAGGGTTCACTACCTCGTGGTGCACTCCTGTCCCCCTACAGTGTGCATCTGTCACCTGGCCACAGGTGACCCTGACAGTTTGATCAGCCATGAACCCGGCTGACATCCCACTTCCCGCGGATGATCCATTGCAGGGCATAGTTCGCAGACTTGAGACCCAGGAATCAAATCAGACTCAGGTGATGCGATTCCTCCAGGATCTGGCTTCTCGATTCGAGCAGCTTCAGGTCTCCTTGGGAACCCCGAATCCGCAACCCCAAGTACAACCAGCGGCTGTACCTATCGCACCAGTCGCAGCCTCACACTCACTAAGATTGCCAGCTCCGTTCCGTTTCTCTGGGGACTCCAAGGCCTGCAGGGGGTTTCTCAGCCAATGCACAATTCATTTTGAGCTTCAGCCTCAAAGCTTCCTGTCTGACCGGGCTAAGGTAGCCTATATCATTTCCCTCCTCTCCGGTGAAGCTTTGGCCTGGGCTGCCCCCCTGTGGGAGAGGAACGATCCGGTGGTTTCCAGTCTGTCCGATTTCTTGAAGCTCTTTCGTAACATCTTCGAAGAGCCGGCTCGGGCTTCTTCAGCGGCTAGTGCTGTCTTACGTCTTCGCCAAGAATCTAGTTCAGTGGGGCAATATGCTCTTCAGTTTCGTATCCACACAGCTGAATTGAGCTGGAATAATGAGGCCCTGGTCGCTACCTTTTTACATGGCCTCTCTGACCGAGTGAAAGACGAATTAGCGGGAAGAGCCATTCCCGTCGGTCTGGACGATGTAATTTCATTATGCAACCAGATCGACATTCGTTTTCAAGAGAGGTCCTTAGAGAAAAAACGCCAGCACTCTCTGGGTCCTAGCCAGTCTGAGCTCCCCTCCCTTCATTCCGTGGAGCATCCTCTATCTGCTGAAGAACCTATGCAGCTGGCCCGGACCAGACTAACCCCCGAAGAACGTGCTAGGCGCAGAACTCTGGGCTTGTGCCTCTATTGTGGGGGCAAGGGTCATTTTCGTGACTCCTGCTCGCTTCGTCCGGGAAACGCTCGGGTCTAATACATTTGGAAGGTGGAGTATTGGACCCAGAAACATCACCTTCTCGCCTGCTCTTGCCGGTGTTCCTTCATGTGGGCACTTCTCCTCAGTCGACCCTTGCATACCTGGATTCCGGGGCTGCCGGCAATTTTATGGATTGGAGAACTGCTTCTTCTATGAAGCTTACCCTTTCACCTCTCACTACCCCATTGGTAGTCTCGGCAATTGATGGCACTGTTCTCCCAGGGGGCCCTATTCACTTCCAGACGCTACCCATTAGGATGTCGGTAGGGATTCTCCACCAGGAGTGGATATCCTTTCTTATTCTACCCAAGGCCTCTACCCCAGTTGTATTGGGCCTCCCTTGGCTACAGCTCCACTCTCCACATGTGGACTGGGTCTCTGGGCAGATCCTGGCCTGGGGTTCCTCATGTTTCTCGCCGTGTCTTCTCAAGGTGACCCCCAAGGAGAGTCTTCCGGTTGCTGCCACTTCTGTTTCTTCTGATCTTCCTGCTGCATACAGCGATTACCGGGATGTGTTCTGTAAGAAATCAGCTGAGGTGCTTCCTCCCCACAGGTCTTTTGACTGTGCTATTGATCTTGTCCCCGGAGCAACTCTACCCAGGGGTCGTACCTACCCTCTGTCCATCCCAGAGACCCAGGCCATGTCGGAGTATGTCGCAGAGAATCTGGAGAGAGGTTTCATCCGGAAATCCTCATCGCCTGCAGGGGCAGGGTTCTTTTTTGTTGCCAAAAAGGATGGTACCTTAAGACCCTGCATCGATTATCGGGGTTTAAATGCGGTTACTATTAAAAATCGATACCCCTTACCCTTAATATCTGAGCTATTCGATAGGTTGAAGGGTGCCTCCATTTTCACCAAGTTGGATCTCAGAGGCGCGTACAATCTCATTCGAATACGGGAGGGTGACGAATGGAAGACTGCATTCAACACTAGAGACGGGCATTACGAATATCTGGTGATGCCTTTTGGTCTGTGTAATGCTCCAGCCGTGTTTCAAAACTTTGTCAATGAAATCTTCAGAGATCTGCTGTACCAGTTTGTTGTCATCTATCTGGATGACATTCTGATCTTTTCTGAAAATCTGCTCGTCCACAGAAACCATGTCCGCACTGTACTTCAACGTCTTAGAGAGAACAATCTCTATGCCAAGCTAGAGAAATGTTCCTTTGAATGTTCTGAGGTCCTGTTTTTGGGGTGCTTCGTCTCATGTTCGGGTCTTCGTATGGACCCTGGGAAGGTCTTGGCTATCACCAACTGGCCTCTTCCTGCTAGCCTCAAGGCCACACAGCGCTTTCTTGGCTTCACTAATTATTATAGGCAGTTCATAAGGAATTACTCTTCCATTGCCGCGCCTATTATCGCTTTGACCAAGAAGGGTGTGAATGCCAGAGACTGGCCTCCCGAAGCTGTCTCTGCATTTCACAACCTGAAACAGGCCTTTGTTTCTGGCCCCCTCTTGAGGAGACCAAATCCTGGGAATGCATTTTTTATTGAAGTGGACGCTTCCTCAATGGGGGTGGGAGCTGTGCTTCTTCAAATCTTTGAGAAGAGACGCCAACCATGTGCGTTCTTCTCCAAAAAAAATTCTCAGGCAGAGAGGAATTATGCCATCGGTGATCGGGAACTTCTCGCAATTAAATTGGCGTTAGAGGAGTGGCGTCATCTCTTGGACGGTTCCCCTCACTCCATAACGATCTTTACCGATCACAAGAATTTACAGTATCTACAGAATGCTAAACGTCTGAATCCTAGACAGGCCAGGTGGAGTCTCTTCTTTGCCCGTTTTAATTTCACGATTACCTACAAACCTGGTTCCTGCAACGGTCGGGCTGATGCGCTCTCTAGGTCATTTGACACTTTGGACGAGGAGTCCGCCCCTGAACCTGAGCCGATCATTCCCACCTCATGCATTGTTGCCCACTCTACCACCCTGAAGTCAAAAATTCCGCCTGGTAAGACCTTTGTCCCCACTGAGCTAAGAGCTAAGATCCTTCGTTGGGGACATGATTCCAAGGTGGCAGGGCATTCTGGATTCCTCCGATCCTTCCTACTCATCAGTCGTCACTACTGGTGGCCTAATCTCCGCTCAGACGTCAAAGACTACGTTAAAGCTTGTCATGTCTGTGCTCAGTCCAAATCCTCCACACAAGCTCCTGCTGGTCTCCTCATGCCCTTGCCCATTCCTAAGGAACCCTGGGCCCATATTGCCATGGATTTTATCACCGATCTCCCACTGTCTGAGAATAATACAGTCATTTGGGTGGTAATCGATCGATTCTCCAAGATGGCTCATTTTGTTCCTCTTCCTGGTCTTCCTTCTGCCCCTGCCTTGGTTCCCATTTTCATTCGGGAAATTCTCCGCCTACATGGGGTCCCTTCTCATATTGTTTCCGACAGGGGAGTCCAATTCACGTCTCGTTTTTGGAGAGCCTTTTGCAAATCCCTCAATATTGTCTTGGATTTTTCTTCTTCTTACCATCCCCAATCCAATGGACAGACTGAGAGGGTTAATCAGGAGTTAGAGGTCTTTCTTCGCACCTTTGTGTCTTCTCACCATGACGATTGGTCCTCTCTACTCCCGTGGGCAGAATTCTCCCATAACAATCATGTGAATACCAGTTCGCAGAAGACACCCTTTTTCACAGTTTATGGAAAACACCCTCAACTTCCTCTTCCCATGATCTGTTCTCCAGACATTCCAGCTTTGGCTTCGGTTCAGGAGTCTCTCAATTCCGTTTGGGGTCACGTTCATGATTCCCTCCGGGCAGCTGCTGAAAAATTCAAAGGCTTTGCCGACCGCCGCAGGCGTAAACTGCCTTCTCTTCAGCCAGGGGACAAAGTCTGGCTCTCTACCAGGAACATCAAGCTCCGAGTTCCTTCGCTGAAGTTTGCTCCACGATTCATCGGTCCATACACGGTAACTGCTAAACTGAATCCGGTTTGTTTCAAACTCCAGATTCCTAAGAGCCTTAAAATCACTAACTCCTTTCATGTTGCTCTTCTAAAGCCTTTAGTCCTCAATAAATTCTCTCGTCCTCTCCCTACCGTGGCGCCTGTCTCTGAGGATAATCAGGAGTACGAGATCAGTCAAATTCTGGACTCCCGACTCTGTAAAGGCGTTCTTCAGTACCTCGTTCATTGGAAAGGGTTTGGTCCTGAGGAGAGGTCTTGGATCACTGCATCTGAGGTCTTTGCACCTCGTCTGTTAAAGGAGTTTCATCTGAAGTTTCCCTCTAAACCTGGGCCCAGGCGGGGAAGGGGGAGGCCTCGTAAGAGGGAGGGTACTGTCATGGATATGCATTAATGTCTGTCTGCCATCTTACCTTCCTCCTCATGTGTTCATCTAGAGACCAGACCTCCTTCACCTAGCTTCCTTTATAATCTCCTCCCAGCCTGACTCCACCCCAGGCCCTATCACTGAACACTATATTAACCTGTGCACTGCAAGCCTACTTTGCTGATCAACGTGTTTGTTAGGCATTGTGTGTTTGGGTTCCTGCCTGCCGTGTGCTACGTCTGTCTCTCTGTTACGTTATTGGCTTGTCCCCGACTATCCCTGTCTGCTCGTGACCCTTGACCTTCGGCTCGTTCTTCGTTATCCTTGTCTGCTTGTGGCCTCTGACCTTCAGCTTGTTATTCGGTTCTCTCTTATCGTGTGCTGCTGCTTCCCCTCTTTTCCCCTTATCCTACGGGGCGTGAGCTAGGAAACTCCAGGGGCCGCAACCTGGTCCCAGCCTGCAGCTAACATCCTCACCACTAGAGGCCCTGGAGAAGACCAGCTGGGTCTTAGACTCCGCGCCCTGGGGAATCTTGGCTCTAGCTTCCGTTTGGATCCCCGTTGTGCTCCTCTGGTCCCGCTTTCCACAACCACCCAGTTCCCTATCCGCAGAAGCCAGCCATAGGGTTCACTACCTCGCGGTGCACTCCTGTCCCCCTACGGTGTGCATCTGTTACCTGGCCACAGGTGACCCTGACACCCGCGAGCTGCGTGCAGAAGAGAAAAAGGGGGAGGAGCCCCCGCCATTTGTTAGTTACACGTGGTACATTT
The DNA here is from genome assembly GCA_029206835.1 of Rana muscosa. Taxonomy (NCBI): domain Eukaryota; kingdom Metazoa; phylum Chordata; class Amphibia; order Anura; family Ranidae; genus Rana; species Rana muscosa. Next base: position 1,029,788,940 of record CM055117.1, read on the forward strand.
GGCACCAAGTGACAGAGAGAGCCTGGACTAGTAAGAGAAGCAATATGTCTGCTACCCCATGGACTTCAATTTCATCGGGACCTCAGATGTTCCCAACTACCACTACCATGGACATTGCTCCCCTTACAGCCCCTCTCACGGATACGGGGATCCGGCTCAAGCCTCGGGACCGCTTCGCACTGTACACTTGCCGAGATGCGGAGGCCCTGGGCGTGCTCTGTCCCAGATGCGGTGGTCTGGCTGTGCAACTAAGGCCATTTGGAAGGTGTTTGACTTGTGGGGAATTCTTGTTTGAGGTGGACCAGCCCACGAGTCACCCCGAGCCTATAGGGTCAATTGTATTACAGGGGCTGTTACTTCCGAGGAAAACAACAACACCCTTACAGCCAAACCCACGCACATCACAGCGGATGCTGCCTCCGTCACCACAGAAACTTCCATCCCACCCGCCAAACGGAAAGTGGGAAACGTTAAGGCCTCCCGCGGCCGCGGTAGAAGCCTGCCCCAGCACCTGCCTAAACCGGATCTTCGAAGCGGAGGGATCTCCGGGAAATCCAAGCCAGGTGACGGTAAGGAGGCAATGCATTGTGATAAAGACAGACAGGCCGAAACCAAGGCCCAGGGACTGTTGAGTGATCAGTGTGCAGTTGCCACTCTTGTGTGTAGTTATGGAAAATTGATAGTCAAGGATCCCCCTCTAGGCGCGACCACACGGGTCAGGGCCCCGGGTGATATTATAGCAAAGAAAGAGACTTCCTACAAATCCGTTTGCAGCCAAACGATCACCCGACTCGTGTGTGTTGCCTGGGACGGGAGACCTGAGGACATTGCCAAGACTTGCCCAGTTACACAGAGTGTTGTTAGACCGTGTGAGAAGGAATTACGGTCTTGAGTTCCCTTATGTGCCTCGTGATGTGATGAAGGAGATTGAGGACAATAGGGAATCGTGGTACGACGAGACTATTTGGGATTATTTCGATACTCCTGAATCCCGCCGTGAAAAGTACAAATTTGACCAGAGAGAAGAATTATTTGCGCTCCGCAGAAACTGGAACTATGGTTGGCACATTTACAATAACCGAGTGGTCATTTGTACAGAATGGGGAGCAGATGTTGAACATTCGATCACCACCCGAGATGAGTTCAGAAGATCAGTGACTCTCCCGGATCCAGGGTTTTACCTTTAAAGGACCGAAGGACAGGAACTTGTTTTGTTTCTTTCTTTAACCTGTTTTTACACAAACTGCCCTGGATTCAAGTAACTCTGTCCTCTGCTACAGAGGAAGTCTGCTCCGTTGAGGATATTGGAGAGCTGTTGTTTTTTTTCTCTCCTCTGCTCTTTAAAAAAAAGAGAGACAGTTTTTTCCTTCTGAGTTGAACTTTGGGGGTAGATTAGTCAGGGCCAAAGCAACAGAGAAGTCGTGGTCAAGATAGGAAATGTTTGTGTGCCGTGATTCATTGCCATGCGCAACTGCTTTGGATGTACTGATTTTGTGCTAACACCAGGTGGCAGCGGTTTGCCGAACTCTACCAAAAAAAAAAAAAGGGAGAATAATATATATGATAATATAAAGTGATGCTAGGCTTAGCGTATTTTATTTACAGAAGGAAGTCATTTCTTTTTGGAGAGATGGCTCACTTCTTTGTACAGTTAGAAGATAGGATGTGTATTATGATGCTTGTTTTTTTTTTTTTTGTTGTCTCTCCCTCTGCAGGTGTGTGATCTACTATCAACTCCACTGGAGAATGGGGTGGGGTAGTTATTTAGGAGAGGGTGGGATGTGTGATATGTGTTTTGTGCATTACTAAATGTGACATTGAGAATGGGATGTCAATTTGTATGTTACTCTATGTCTTTCTTTTCTTCTTTTCCTCCCCACTTCCTAAAAGTTTGTTGGTTCAGACACCAATAAAAAAAAAAAAAGAAAAATTGTGTACATATTTTGTGAATAAATCAACACCTACTCAGGATTGAGGGGGTCTTTGATTTATTCTAGCCACTGGGACAGTGTCTTATTTAGTTTTAATTGGGGGTCGCTATGCTTAAATTTAGGAGGTAGCCTGAGCCCATAGTTGGACTCAGGCTGTTTAATTTTTCAAAAACTGGCTTCTGCTCTGAGGTAATGTTGCCTGGCAGTACAGTTCCCTGTGGCCTGTGGGTGACACTGTTGCCCCAGGCTCAGGTTGAACCAAGGGTAGCGTTGCAGCGCCATTGGGTGTCCTCTTTCGGCAGCCGTATAGTGGGCGTGGTCTACCCGCTGTGCATGCTGGGAGAGGATACATAAGGGGCAGACGCCATTATTCGGGGAGCAGTTTGCGCCTCCCGGCCCTCTAGGCCAGGGGTGCGTGTGTGTACCAGCCCCAGGCACCTTTAGCCTGAGGCTGCATCGCTGTAAGTAGGCCCAGCACCTCTGGCTGGGGTCTACACCCGAAGAGGAATCCCAGGGTACCCAAGTGAGGGGTGACCCGCTCTGAAGGAGAGGCAACCAGGGGAGGATCTACCAAAGGGGATCAGTGAGAGAAGTCACTGTCTCGGGAGAGGCCTGGTTACCTATCGGAGGGAAGGATTCCGTAGTCCGCCACAAGCCTAGTAACGTGCCCCATTGGCACCTAAGGATTCAAGTGTTACTAGACTGGGAAGTTCGGGATTTAGAGGTTATCTCCTGATCGTATCCCTAGGAAACCACAAGGAATTGTTCCGTGCTCCACACCGGCTGCTAGGACCGCTCTTAGGGGGACTATCACAGTGAGCAAAACCCACTCAGGCCTGAGTGGCGATGAGTGATAGTTAAGTGCCGCGTGCCTGAACCTGCCTCCCTGTTCACTCCGCTTTATCTACAACTTTTCCTGTAAAGTTCTCAACCAAAGCAAAATAAACCTTTTTATTGGGTTTTATACTGTCTGGACATTGACCTTCCTTAAGAGAGAGAGAGAGAATAGACTTCTTCCTACACTCTAGGGTGAAGAACCAACGGAAAGAGGTAACTCGCTACAGGACCCAAAATAGATAACACTGCTCACCCTCTTCAATAAGGAGGATACTGGGCATGTGGCATGGTGTGTCCCACTTGCTAGCGGAGGTAAGCAAGCAAGGGATCTGTGTGCTACATATATATATATATATATATATATTACTATTGTTTTATCATTGTATTAACATGCCATTTAAATATTTTTTTTCTGTTTAATAAATACATCCTGTTGACTTTCCCTGTGTTATCTTAAAGATCCTAATCAGCCCTTCCCGTTCTTATCTTGGATTACAGAACAATTGCTCTATATGCTTTGGAGATAAGGAGAGGGGGAGGACTTTAGTAGTTTAGCAAACTACAACCAAGCAGGGCTGAAACCATTGCTTGTGATTTCAGTCCACAAAATGCTGTGTGTTGTCAAGCCAGCAACATGAATCAGGAGCTGAGTGCATTTTTGGCAGATCAGTAGGTATTTATTTGTCCTTGCAAGTTCTAAGCGGTTTGAGAAATGTGCCTGTATGGCAGAGATATACTGCCTAACTTTTTTTTACACACTTTAGCCAGCTTCTTACCTTTGGCAGGTGAAAAATGGAAATAATATTAACACCCAAAATTAGCTCTTTTTACTTAGTAAAAAAAGCTGCGTGAACGGTGTGTTAAAAGCGCAGGGGAAAAATGTTATGCTTCAATATTGTATAAAACTTTTCACTCAGGCGTGAAAATGGCCTAAAACTTTTCTTTCTTTGATGATGCAAATGTTATTACATATGAAAATAATTATTGAAAGTAACTTTTAGAATACAGTATATTTCCGCTAGGCCCTGACTGAGCCACCACGGTGTAGAACACTATCCTAATATATTTTTACATTTTTCAAAGTGAGGGAGAATAATATATATGATAATATAAAGTGATGCTAGGCTTAGCATACTTTATTTACAGGAGGAAGTCATTTCTTTTTGGAGAGATGCCTCACTTCTTTGTACAGTTAGAAGATAGGATGTGTATTATGATGCTTGTTTTTTGTTTTTTTTCTTGTCTCTCCCTCTGCAGGTGTGTGATCTACTATCAACTCCACCGGAGAATGGGGTGGGGTAGTTATTTAGGAGAGGGTGGGATGTGTGATATGTGTTTTGTGCATTGCTAAATGTGACATTAAGAATGGGATGTCAATTTGTATGTTACTCTATGTCTTTCTTTTCTTCTTTCCCTCCCCACTTCCTAAAAGTTTGTTGGTTCAGGCACCAAGTAAAAAATAAATAAAATTGTGTATATAGTTTGTGAATAAATTAACACCTACTCAGGATTGAGGGGGTCTTTGATTTATTCTAGCCACTGGGACAGTGTCTTATTTAGGAGGGGGTGTGTGTAGCGGACCCCCCAATAATTGGGGGTCGCTATGCTTAAATTTAAGGGGTAGCCTGAGCCCATAGTTGGACTCAGGATGTTGAATTCTTCAAAAACTGGCTTCTGCTCTGAGTTAATGTTGCCTGGCAGTACAGTTCCCTGTGGGTGGCACTGTCGCCCCAGGCTCAGGTCGAACCACAGGTAGCGTTGCAGCGCCATTGGGTGTCCTCTTTCGGCAGCCGTACAGTGGGCGTGGTCTACCCGCTGTGCATGCTGGGAGAGGATACATAAGGGGCAGACGCCATTATTCGGGGAGCAGTTCGCGCCTCCCGGCCCTCCAGGCCAGGGGTGCATGTGTGTACCAGCCCCAGGCACCTTTAGCCTGAGGCTGCATCGCTGTAAGTAGGCCCAGCACCTTTGGCTGGGGTCTACACCCGAAGAGGAATCCCTTGGTACCCAAGTGAGGGGTGACCCACTCTGAAGGAGAGGCAACCATGGGAGGATCTACCCAAGGGGATCAGCGAGAGAAGTCACTGTCTCAGGAGAGGCCTGCTTACCTATCGAAGGGAAGGATTCCGTAGTCCGCCACAAGCCTAGTAACGTGCCCCATTGGCACCTAAGGACTCAAGTGTTACTAGACTGGGAAGTTTGGGATTTAGAGATTATCTCCTGATCGTATCCCTAGGAAACCACAAGGAAATGTTCTGTGCTCCACACCGGCTGCTAGGACCACTCTTAGGGGGACTATCCGGGTGAGCAAAACCCACTCAGGCCTGAGTGGCGACAAGCAGGGCTGGCCCAAGACATTGTGCTGCCTGGGCCCAAGAATGAAATGCTGCCCCCCCCCCCAAAAAAATCCTATGCCCATCCAGCAAAGAGACGTTTCCATAAAGCAAAGAGACAGCCCAATATATTCAGCAAGAGACATCCCATATATTCAGCAAAGAGACATGCCCCTTCTAGGGTGACCACGCATTTTGCAGGTCTGTCCCGGGCACATTCATTCCAGGACAATACAGTGTCCCGGAATGAAACTGACACAGCCACCCCCCGGGCCAATCTGATCCCCCCAAAAAAGGCCGCCACATCACCGCTTTACTCACTGACAGTACTTGTCCTGGCCAGGAATGCCTGGAGGAGCACAATCCCCGCTCCCTGCATGTGATTGGAGAAATCATAAATCCCACCTCTTGTGTCCAATCACTGTGCTGTGATTCGTTACAGAACAAGCTGATGTTTGGGAAGGGGGGGTGTCCGTGAATAGTAGTTTAAAAATGTGGCCACCCTAGCTCCTTCCTGCAAAGAGTATTGTGTAGCACCACGAAAGCTCCCCCCTTTCTCTCCACTGCCACCGACCAGCTACGCTCTGATCCCAGCTCAGTGATGCAACATGCTGCAACAACAGCGCTGCATTGACCACATTTCCAAACTGCCATTCAGGGATACCGCCCTTCCTTCCCAAAAAAAGATGAGGGGGGGGGGTGTAGTCTCGCTGACAGGGAATTTGGCAGCGGGTGATTTGTCGGGCGAATGGCTGGTGTTAGCACTTAAATCATCCTAACATTATGATTGATATGGTGTCAGGATGATCAAATCACATTATTTCTATTACTACATTGTAATATATAATGAAATAGTTTAACTCACCATAATGCGGAATCAGTGGGAACCCTGAGCTGGTCATTTGCCACCATTGCTTGCCACCAGATGTAGCTTATTGCTTGCCACCGTTACCTGCCACCAGATGCAGCTGTGCCACTTGCCACCCATAGCCTGCCACAACATGCAGCCTGTCACTTGTCACCAATGCCTGTCACCAGATGCAGCCTGTCACTTGTCACCAATGCCTGTCACCAGATGCAGCCTGTCACTTGTCACCAATGCCTGTCACCAGATGCAGCCAGTCACTTGTCACCAATGCCTGTCACCAGATGCAGCCTGTCACTTGTCACCAATGCCTGTCACCAGGTGCAGCCTGTCACTTGTCACCAATGCCTGTCACCAGATGCAGACTGTCACTTGTCACCAATGCCTGTCACCAGATGCAGCCTGTCACCAGATGCAGCCTGTCACTTGTCACTGATGCCTGTCAACAGATGCAGCCTGTCACTTGTCACCATTGCCTGTCACCAGATGCAGCCTGTCACTTGTCACCATTGCCTGTCACCAGATGCAGCCTGTCAATTGTCACTGATGCCTGTCAACAGATGCAGCCTGTCACTTGTCACCATTGCCTGTCACCAGATGCAGCCTGTCACTTGTCACCATTGCCTGTCACCAGATGCAGCCTGTCACTTGTCACTGATGCCTGTCAACAGATGCAGCCTGTCACTTGTCACCATTGCCTGTCACCAGATGCAGCCTGTCACTTGTTACCATTGCCTGTCACCAGATGCAGCCTGTCACTTGTCACCATTGCCTGTCACCAGATGCAGCCTGTCACTTGTCACCGATGCCTTTCACCAGATGCAGTCTGTCACTTGTCACCGATGCCTGTCACCAGATGCAGCCTGTCACTTGTCACCAATGTCTGTCACCAGATGCAGCGTGTCACTTGTCACCAATGCCTGTCACCAGATGCAGCCTGTCACTTGTCACCAATGTCTGTCACCAGATGCAGCGTGTCACTTGTCACCAATGCCTGTCACCAGATGCAGCCTGTCACTTGTCACCATTGACTGTCACCAGATGCAGCCTTTCACTTGTCACTATTGACTGTCACCAGATGCAGCCTGTCACTTGTCACCATTGCCTGTCACCAGATGCAGCCTGTCACTTGTCACCGATGTCTGTCACCAGATGCAGCCTGTCACTTGTCACCAATGTCTGTCACCAGATGCAGCATGTCACTTGTCACCAATGTCTGTCACCAGATGCAGCCTGTCACTTGTCACTGATGCCTGTCACCAGATGCAGCCTGTCACTTGTCACCAATGCTTGTCACCAGATGCAGCCTGTCACTTGTCACCAATGTCTGTCACCAGATGCAGCGTGTCACTTGTCACCAATGTCTGTCACCAGATGCAGCCTGTCACTTGTCACCAATGTCTGTCACCAGATGCAGCGTGCCACTTGTCACCAATGTCTGTCACCAGATGCAGCCTGTCACTTGTCACTGATGCCTGTCACCAGATGCAGCCTGTCACTCAGCCTGGCTCTCGCTCCCTCCCCTTCAGATGGGCATGCTGGGGGCAGCAGTTTCCCCCCTAGAATTGCAATGGGCCAGCCATTTGCACTACACATCCCATAATCCTCTTTTCTCCTTTTAGTTTTTTTCCCTGGCCAATGGGAGGAAAAGGGGGAAGAAACATAGCGGTGGCTGTCCTAGGAACAGCAGCATGAGGAGGAGAAGGAGGGGGGAGAAGAGCCCGCAGCTGCTCTCTCTCCACACACACACACACAGCCGCTCCGATCTCATGCTGTTACATACAGCGAGGAGGTGGGTGGAGCTAGCGGAGGAGGAGGAAGTGAAATACTCTCTGCAATGAATGATGGGCCTCTCTCTTCTTACGTCACTGGTTGCTAGACACAAAGCGGTCCGCGGCTAGCAACCAGTTTGGGCAGTGAAGCAGGGACCGCTGGAGAGACCATTGAAGTGGGTCTTGCCACTGCGGCCAGTGACAGCAGCGCCGGCGATGCAGTACAGTATGACACTGCACACTAGATGGAGGGAAATCCAGGTCCTCAGGCAGTGCGCCCCTGTTGCCGCCCCTCTTAAAGTGCCGCCTGGGACCATGGTCCCACCGGGTCCCATGGTAGGGCCGGCCCTGGCGACAAGTCATAGTTAAGTGCCGCGTGCCTGAACCTGCCTCCCTGTTCACTCCTCTTTATCTCCAACTTTTCCTGTCAAGTTCTCAACCAAAGCAAAACAAACCTTTTTATTGGGTTTGATACTGTCTGAACATTGGCCTTCCTTAAGAGAGAGAGAATAGACTTCTTCCTAAATTCTAGGGTGTAGAACCAACGGAAAGAGGTAACTCGCTTCAGGACCCAAAATAGATAAAACCGCTCACCCTCTTCAACAAGGAGGATATTGGGCATGTGGCATGGTGTGTCCCACTTGCTAGCGGAGGTAAGCAAGCAAGGGATCTGTGTGCTACATATATATATTTTTATATATATGTAGCGGCCTCCTCACTCCCCTCTTTGCATCAGCTTGTCTTTCTCTTGTCTAGGGGTACCTTAGAGGGGAGAGAGCGGGGTCACCACGCCAAGCCTTCACCACAGATGTCTGAGCGGTGTAAGCAAAGTTCTTTCTCTACCTTCGGGTCAGTGTTGTGCACCTGGAGTTACCTTGAACAATGTCCACCAGAAAAGAGCCCCACACCAACACTCCTTTATTCTTCTCGAGTGAACAGCACAATCAGTTAGACTCCCTTAAAGAACAGAACAAACAAGGAGGTGTGGATGCGAGTAGGCCCAGACACAATGAACTCTCCACTTTCCTCCCTGAAAGTGGGCTGAGGTCTCCGAGCGGAGGGGGGATTTCCTTCCAGGCGGTCTCCGATGGGAGGCTCACCTGTCACTGGCTATCTGCAGCACCCGGTCCATTACGCCTTCCGGATTCGGGTACCCAATCCCTGGGTTCCCTAGGACCTCCTTCCCTTGCGGAACTCAGTGTTGGCCACCTAGCTCCAGACCTCCATCCGAGTACCTCACCCCAGGCTGAAGGTGCCTGGGATGGAACACGACCTCCGGACGTCCTCTAGGCCTAGGCCGCCTAGAGGACCGACACGAACCACCGCCCTCAGGCTGAAGGTGCCTGGGACTCGACCCCGTGACAAAGATGGCCGGCCCCTTTATACCCTCTCCCAGCAAGCACGGCGGGTTCCCCGCCCCACCATACCGCTGCCGAGGGAGGACAAAAAGGAGGCACGGCACACAGCAATGGTTCAACCCCAGCCCAGGGCGACAGCGCCACCTGCTGGGCCGCAAGGAACTGCACACTGCTGGTGTCTCTGCCAGTTTTAAATAGAGAGAAAAGTGTATACCCGCTACATATATATATATATATATATATATATATATATATATATATATATATATTACTATTGTTTTATTATTGTATTAACATGCCATTTAATTTTTTTTTTTTTCTGTTAAATAAGTACACCCTGTTGACTTTCCCTGTGTTATCTTAAAGATCCTAATCAGCCCTTCCCGTTCTTATCTTGGATTACAGAACAATTGCTCTATATATGCTTTGGAGATAAGGAGAGGGGGAGGACTTTAGTAGTTTAGCAAACTACAACCAAGCAGGGCTGAAACCATTGCTTGTGATTTCAGTCCACAAAATGCTGTGTGTTGTCAAGCCGGCAACAAGAATCAGGAGCTGAGTGCATTTTTGGCAGATCGGTAGGTATTTATTTGTCCCTGCAGGTTCTTAGGGGTTTAAGAAATGTGCCTGTCTGGCAGAGATATACTGCCTAACTTTTTCTTACACACTTTAGCCAGCTTCTTACCTTCGGCAGGTGAAAAATGGAAGTAATATTAACACCCAAAATTAGCTCTTTTTACTTAGTAAAAAAAGCTGCGTGAACGATGTGTTAAAAACGCAGGGGAAAAATGTTATGCTTCAATATTGTATAAAACGTTTCATTTAGGCGTGAAAATGGCCTAAAACTTTTCTTTCTTTGATAATGCAAATGTTATTACATATGAAAATAATTCTTGAAAGTAACCTTTAGAATACAGTATATTTCTGCTAGGCCCTGACTGAGCCACCACGGTGTAGAACACTATCCTAATATATTTTTACATTTTTCAAAGTGATTATGAGAACTCATATAGACAGAGAGAAGTGCTAGCTTATGGAAAATTTTACAAGCAGTGGAATATATTACCATTACCATTGCCGGGAATAAACCTCTGAGCTGCGTGCGTAACAGAATATCATAGCTGGTTTTAAATCATGCCATTCCTTTAAACAATAGAGTTGAGATTGCCTATCCTCATGTTACATATAAAAGTTAAAAGTCTGGTTCTTTTACTTAGGCAACTATTATTTCCACTCTGATCAAAGTTTCAGTCATCTGAGATTCTTAGGTAGATGGTGAGATTACTGGAACATGGCAAACTACATGAATAAAAATATTCAGCTGGGAAACTTGAGCTCAGGTATAACATAGTAAGGTGTGGTATGAGGCTGAAGCACAGAGTACCTGATTGTGGCCACTTTCTGTAATTAGAATCCAAGTTACAATAACTCATGACCTTATGTACCAAAGGGGGAGATTTACTAAAACCTTGAGAGTGCTTAATCTGGTGTAGCTGTGCATGGTAGCCAATCAGTTTCTAACTTCAGCTTGTTCAATTAAAGGGGTTGTAAACTCTCAAGGTTTTGACCTTAAAGCGGAGGTCCACACAAAAAGTGAACCTCCGCTTTCCGAAGTATAATACAGGTATTTGCACCCACTTCCGGGAATAGACTCCCACGGGAGTCACTCCACTTCCCGTCCTGTCCCCCCGCTGTCTTCTGGGAAACACACTGGTCCCAGAAGACAGCGGGACCACTGAGAACGCGCCCCGCTACTCGCGCATGCGCAGTAGGGAACCGGGCAATGAAGCCGCAATGCTTCACTTCCTGATTCCCTCACCGAGGATGGCAGCGGGGTCAGCCGAGAGATAGTGATGAGCCGAACACCCCCGGGTTCGGTTCGCACCAGAACCCGCGAACGGACCGAACGTTCGTACGAACATTAGAACCCTATTAAATACAATGGATGCGAACGTTCGAATTCTAAAGTGCTAATTATAACGACTATTATGCATGTTATTGTCCTAAAAAGGGTTTGGGAACCCGGGTTCTGCACCAGGGGACATGTATCAATGCAAAAAGAAGTTTTAAAAACGGTCGTTTTTCGGGAGCAGTCATTTTAATGATGCATAAAGTGAAAAAAAAAAGTCAAATATTCCTTTAAATATCGTACCTGGGGGGTGTCTAAAGTATGCCTGTGAAGTGCCACGTGTTTCCCGTGTTTAGAACTGTCCCTGCACAAAATGACACTTCTAAAGGAAAAAAAAGCCATTTAAAACTGCTTGCGGCTTTAATGTAATGTCTGGTCCCGGTAATATGGATGAAAATCTTTAAGAAAAATGGCATAGCTACCCAATGACCCCCCCCCCCCCTACCCCAGCCCATTACCAGCCCCTTTGGGTCTTGTATGGATATTAAGGGGAACACCGCACACAAAATAAAAAAGGCCCTATATACTCTGAACAGCCGTATACAGGCGGTGCATACAAGACAGGGACTGTAGGTTTGTTCTTATGTAGAATGTGTTTGTAATTTTGAACAGGTACATTGTTTAAGTGTAGCTCCAGCCCAAAAATCTATTTTTAAACTTTTTGGAAAACATAGGTAAGGGTTATCACCCCTGTAACATTTGTTTTGCTGTCTGTGCCCCTGTTCAGAACATTTCACCTCACTTTCCGTCCCAATGACAACTGTTTTTGAAATGTGGTGTTTTTCTTGAAACAAGGATTGGTGATAAAGCATCAGTACAGAGGAGACACCTTTCTCCCATATTAATTCTTACAGGAGAGAATTTTCCTTCCTAGGGGTAGATTTCCTCTCACTTCCTGTTGTCTTCTTGCGTTTGCAAGTAGGAGTCGTTTGTAAGTTGGATGTTTGAAAGTAGGGACCTGCCGTATATACTCTGCAGAAATAGGCCCCTTAGTTGTTGGTGTTGGCACAACACTGTAAGCACTCACAGTTACTCTTGGTTGGTGCTGGAACGCCCTGCTGTCAACTATTATATCAGGAATTGTAATTACATATAATTGTTGAACAGTGGTAGTAAAAATTGGGCCTTTGATGGTGGTGCTGGTGCCACAACACTGTAAGCCCTGACAGTTACTCTTGGTGGGTGCAGCAATGGGCCCTGCTGTGAATTATTAGATCAAGAATTGTAATTGCATGCCCCTGTTGAACAGGGGCTGAAAAATTGGGCCTTTCGTGGTGGTGGTGGTGGTGGTGGTGTTGCCACAACACTGTAAGCCCTCAGAGTTACTCTTGGTGGGTGCAGGAATGGGCCCTGCTGTGAATTATTAGATCAAGAATTGTAATTACATGCCCCTTTTGAACAGGGGCTGAAAAATTAGGCCTTTCGTGGTGGTGGTGGTGGTGGCGTTGCCACAACACTGTAAGCCCTCAGAGTTACTCTTGGTGGGTGCAGCAATGGGCCCTGCTGTGAATTATTAGATCAAGAATTGTAATTACATGCCCCTGTTGAACAGGGGCTGAAAAATTGGGCCTTAGGCACTGGTGGCACAACACTGCAACCCCTCACAGATACTGTACTTGGAGCACAGCAATGAGCCCTGTTGCAAAGTATTGCTTCAAAAATTGTAATTACACGCCCCTGTTAAACAGGGGCTGAAAAATTGGGCCTTAGCCACTGGTGGCGGCACCCATAAACAAAAATGATCTTCCAAGCTATCATCATCAATCGTATCATTGAGGACTCGGAGGAGGAGGATAGCCAGTCAACATAACAGCACAGGCACTCAGCATCAGCATCAGTCTTGAAGGGATGTGACATGTTAAAATCAATTAGTCTGTTATATCAGCATCAGGTGTGTGGTAGCTGGTGGTGATCCAAGACTGGTTCATCTTGATGAAAGTCAGTCGATCAACCGAGTCGGTGGACAGGCGCACCCTGTGATCCGTGACAAATCCTCCACCAGCACTGAATGTGCGTTCCGAAAGAACGCTGGATGCAGGACAGGCCAGTAGCTCAATTGCATACTGTGCAAGCTCTGGCCAGTGATCCATCCTCAAGACCCAGTAAGCCAGAGGATTTTCGGTGGGGAAGGTGTCCAAGTCTGACCTTGCCCCTAGATATTCCTGCACCATGTTTATCAGACGCTGGCGATGGTTGCTGGAGCCGATCATACTTTGGGGCTGCGGACTAAAGAATTGTCTGAACGCATCGGTCAGACGGCCACCTTCCCCACCGCTCCTTCTTTGACTGGCCGAAGCCTCAGCAACTCGTTGTCCAGGACCAGGAGTTTGTAACCTCCCAGTCTCTGGGAACGCGTTGCACAGACCTTTCTGCAAGGCCTCCCGGAGTTGTCTCATCCTCTGCTCCCTCTGCGACGGTAACATAAGGTCCGCAACCTTACCCTTGTACCGTGGATCAAGGAGAGTGGCCAGCCAGTAATGGTCCCTCTCCTTGATCCGAAGAATACGAGGATCCTTCCGCAGACTTTGCAGGATCAGGGAGGCCATGCAGCGTAGGTTAGCTGAGGCATTCGGTCCGGAGTCCTCTGGGTCACTAAGGACGACATGATCCGCAGCCACCTCCTCCCAGCCACGTACAAGTCCACTGGTTTCTTGGGACTGTAAATCATCCCTAAAAGACTGCTGCTGATGATGCTGAGTGCCAGCCTCCACCTCCATGCTGACACAATCCTCCTCCTCCTCCTCCTCCTCCTCCTCCTCTTCCTGTGCGATGGGTGGGACAGAAGGAACACTGTCTGGGTAAAGGGGGCCTTGAGAGGCAAGGAAGTCCTCCTCTTCCTGCCTCTGCTCTGCCTCAAGTGCCCTGTCCATTATTCCATGCAGCGTGTGCTCCAACAGGTGGACAAGAGGTACAGTGTCACTGATGCATGCACTGTCACTGCTCACCATCCTCGTGGCCTCCTCAAATGGTGCCAGGACAGTGCATGCATCCCTGATCATGCCCCACTGGCGTGGAGAAAAAAAACCAAGCTCCCCTGACCCTGTCCTGGTGCCGTAGTCACACAGGTACTCATTGATGGCCCTCTGCTGCATGTGCAGCCGCTGCAGCATGGCCAACGTTGAGTTCCACCTGGTGGGCATGTCACATATAAGGCGGTTCTTGGGCAGGTTCAACTCCTTTTGCAGCTCAGCCAGGCGAGCACTGGCATTATAAGATCTGCGGAAATGCACACAGACTTTCCTGGCCTGCCTCAGGACATCCTGTAAGCCCGGGTACCTGCCCAAGAACCGCTGCACCACCAGGTTAAGGACGTGAGCCACACAGGGCACATGGGTCAGTTGTCCCTGTCGGAGGGCGGAGAGGAGGTTGGTGCCATTGTCGCAAACCACCATTCCTGGCTTAAGCTGGCGTGGCGTCAACCACCTCTCGGCCTGGCCCTGCAGAGCAGACAGGACCTCTGCCCCAGTGTGGCTTCTGTCCCCCAAACACACCAGCGCAAGCACGGCATGGCATCTTTTTGCCTGCGTACTTGCGTAGCCCCTTGAACGGCTACGGAGCACCGCTGGTTCAGAGGACAAAGCACAGGAAGAGGCCATGGAGGAAGAAGAAGAGGAGGGGGTGGAGGAGAGAGGTGTGTCACAACCAGTAGTAGCATTTTGGAGGCGTGGCGGTGGAACAACCTCCAACACTACTGCACCTTGTCCTGCATCCTTCCCAGCTGCCAAAAGAGTGACCCAATGGGCCGTGAAAGAAAGGTAACGTCCCTGTCCATGCCTGCTGGACCATGAGTCAGCGGTAATATGCACCTTACCGCTGACCGCCCTGTCCAGCGAGGCCAAGACATTGCCTTCCACATGCCGGTAGAGAGCCGGAATAGCCTTCCGTGAGAAAAAGTGGCGTTTGGGAACCTGCCACTGAGGAACCGCACATTGCACAAACTCACGGAAGGGGGCCGAGTCTACCAACTGAAAAGGCAGCAGTTGAAGCGCTAGCAATTTAGCCAAGCTAGCATTCAACCGCTGGGCATGTGGATGGCTGGGAGTGAACTTCTTTCGACGGTCCAGCAGCTGGGGCAGGGAAATTTGCCTGCTAGAATCGGACGTCGGTGTACTGCTAGCAGAGTGGCCGCAAGTACTTGGCTGTGACACACCTAATTCTACACCTTCATTCCTCTCAGTGCATGTTTCAGAGAGGACTGAAGTTATAGTGGGGTTGGAGATCCCAGCTGATGCGGTGCAAGGAGAGGTCCGCTTTGTTCTTTGGTGTGGGTCTTTGAGGTAGGCTTGCCAACGAGCTGCATGGCAGGTCAACATATGTCTGGTCAGGCATGTGGTACCCAAGCGGCTGATGTTTTGGCCACGCGATATACGCTTGAGACATATGTTGCAAACAGCAGCTGTGCGATCTGATGCACTAGCCTCAAAAAAGGCCCACACCAAAGAACTTTTTGAATGACGGGCAGAGGCAGCGCCCTGCACAGGCGGAGCTCTGCGGTGTGATTCCGTCGGTGTACTGCCCTTACGCTGGCCACCAAAGGGCATCCTGCCTCGTTGGAGATGTGCCTCCTCCTCATCCTCCTCCTCCTCCTCTCTCCTATTAGGCACCCACGTGGAGTCAGTGACCTCATCATCCCCTCCCTCCTCATCACTGGAGCCAATCTGGCAGTATGCTGCAGCTGCTGGAACATGACTGCCAGATTGGTGTCCTTCTTGAGCATCCCCTCTGTCTGCTCTCACGCTACTGCCTTCCTGTAGCTGGGTTTCATCATCAGACCCTTCGAAACGCTGGGCATCCTCCTGGAGCATGTACCCAACACTGTGCTCAAACAGTTCGGGGGACTCCTCAGGAGGAGGACATGGTGGGTCTAGGGAAGGAGTGACTGATGATGAGTCTGACATTGATACCAGGGAAGAGGACGCTTTGGCAGCTGCTTTGCCAGTACCCTGAGCCTGGGTGAGAGAGGATGAGGAGGAGGAGGAGGGCTTGGTCATCCACTCTACCAAGTCTTCGGCATGATGTGGCTCAACATGTCCAGCTGCCGAAAAGAAGGACAAGCATGTCCCATGGCCATGTGCTGATGACAATGCACCGCGTCCACGACCAGCACTGTTGCCCCCAGACACAGAGCCTGCTTTCCCTCTTTTATTGCCTCCTGACTGTCTGCCTCTCCTTGTTTGCCTTCCAGACATTCTAATGGATGGCCTGCAGGGAGATGGGAAAAAAGCAATAAGGGCTACCTTCAGGTGTCCTTCTCTGTCCCTTTACTTAAGGATTTCTAAATATGGTTGAGGATGATTGCTTTCGCACAGAATAGCACAATGACAATTTCCCTGACTGTCCAAAAAACAAGGATTTCAAAGATGGTTGATGAGGAATGCTTTAGCACAGTATAGCACGAGGAGAATTTCCCTCACTGTCCATCCCTGTCCCTAGAAACAAGGATTAGCACAGTAAAACACACTGACACTCTCCCTACCTATAGTTTCTGTCCGTAGAAAAAATGTTTTTTTAAAGATGGTTGATGATCAATGCTTTAGCACAGTATAGCACAAGGAGAATTTCCCTCATTGTCCTTCCCTGTCCCTAGAAACAAGGATTAGCACAGTAAAACACACTGACACTCTCCCTACCTATAGTTTTCTGTCCCTAGAAAAAATATATTTTTTAAAGATGGTTGATGATCAATGCTTTAGCACAGTATAGCACAAGGAGAATTTCCCTCACTGTCCTTCCCTGTCCCTAGAAACAAGGATTAGCACAGTAAAACACACTGACACTCTCCCTACCTATAGTTTTCTGTCCCTAGAAAAAATGTTTTTTTAAAGATGGTTGATGATCAATGCTTTAGCACAGTATAGCACAAGGAGAATTTCCCTCACTGTCCTTCCCTGTCCCTAGAAACAAGGATTAGCACAGTAAAACACACTGACACTCTCCCTACCTATAGTTTTCTGTCCCTGGAAAAAATGTTTTTTTAAAGATGGTTGATGATCAATGCTTTAGCACAGTATAGCACAAGGAGAATTTCCCTCACTGTCCTTCCCTGTCCCTAGAAACAAGGATTAGCACAGTGAAACACACTGACACTCTCCCTACCTATAGTTTTCTGTCCCTAGAAAAAATGTTTTTTTAAAGATGGTTGATGATCAATGCTTTAGCACAGTATAGCACAAGGAGAATTTCCCTCACTGTCCTTCCCTGTCCCTAGAAACAAGGATTAGCACAGTAAAACACACTGACACTCTCCCTACCTATAGTTTTCTGTCCCTAGAAAAAATGTTTTTTTAAAGATGGTTGATGATCAATGCTTTAGCACAGTATAGCACAAGGAGAATTTCCCTCACTGTCCTTCCCTGTCCCTAGAAACAAGGATTAGCACAGTAAAACACACTGACACTCTCCCTACCTATAGTTTTCTGTCCCTAGAAAAAATGTTTTTTTAAAGATGGTTGATGATCAATGCTTTAGCACAGTATAGCACAAGGAGAATTTCCCTCACTGTCCTTCCCTGTCCCTAGAAACAAGGATTAGCACAGTAAAACACACTGACACTCTCCCTACCTATAGTTTTCTGTCCCTATAAAAAATGTTTTTTTAAAGATGGTTGATGATCAATGCTTTAGTACAGTATAGCGCAAGGAGAATTTCCCTCACTGTCCTTCCCTGTCCCTAGAAACAAGGATTAGCACAGTAAAACACACTGACACTCTCCCTACCTATAGTTTTCTGTCCCTAGAAAAAATGTTTTTTTAAAGATGGTTGATGATCAATGCTTTAGCACAGTATAGCACAAGGAGAATTTCCCTCACTGTCCTTCCCTGTCCCTAGAAACAAGGATTAGCACGGTAAAACACACTGACACTCTCCCTACCTATTGTTTTCTGTCCCTAGAAAAAATGTTTTTTTAAAGATGGTTGATGATCAATGCTTTAGCACAGTATACACAAGGAGAATTTCCCTCACTGTCCTTCCCTGTCCCTAGAAACAAGGATTAGCACAGTAAAACACACTGACACTCTCCCTACCTATAGTTTTCTGTCCCTAGAAAAAATGTTTTTTTAAAGATGGTTGATGATCAATGCTTTAGCACAGTATAGCACAAGGAGAATTTCCCTCACTGTCCTTCCCTGTCCCTAGAAACAAGGATTAGCACAGTGAAACACACTGACACTCTCCCTACCTATAGTTTTCTGTCCCTAGAAAAAATGTTTTTTTAAAGATGGTTGATGATCAATGCTTTAGCACAGTATAGCACAAGGAGAATTTCCCTCATTGTCCTTCCCTGTCCCTACAAACAAGGATTAGCACAGTAAAACACACTGACACTCTCCCTACCTATAGTTTTCTGTCCCTAGAAAAAATGTTTTTTTAAAGATGGTTGATGATCAATGCTTTAGCACAGTATAGCACAAGGAGAATTTCCCTCACTGTCCTTCCCTGTCCCTAGAAACAAGGATTAGCACAGTAAAACACACTGACACTCTCCCTACCTATAGTTTTCTGTCCCTATAAAAAATGTTTTTTTAAAGATGGTTGATGATCAATGCTTTAGCACAGTATAGCACAAGGAGAATTTCCCTCACTGTCCTTCCCTGTCCCTAGAAACAAGGATTAGCACAGTAAAACACACTGACACTCTCCCTACCTATAGTTTTCTGTCCCTAGAAAAAATGTTTTTTTAAAGATGGTTGATGATCAATGCTTTAGCACAGTATAGCACAAGGAGAATTTCCCTCACTGTCCTTCCCTGTCCCTAGAAACAAGGATTAGCACAGTGAAACACACTGACACTCTCCCTACCTATAGTTTTCTGTCCCTAGAAAAAAAGTTTTTTTAAAGATGGTTGATGATCAATGCTTTAGCACAGTATAGCACAAGGAGAATTTCCCTCACTGTCCTTCCCTGTCCCTAGAAACAAGGATTAGCACAGTAAAACACACTGACACTCTCCCTACCTATAGTTTTCTGTCCCTAGAAAAAATGTTTTTTTAAAGATGGTTGATGATCAATGCTTTAGCACAGTATAACACAAGGAGAATTTCCCTCACTGTCCTTCCCTGTCCCTAGAAACAAGGATTAGCACAGTAAAACACACTGACACTCTCCCTACCTATAGTTTTCTGTCCCTAGAAAAAATGTTTTTTTAAAGATGGTTGATGATCAATGCTTTAGCACAGTATAGCACAAGGAGAATTTCCCTCACTGTCCTTCCCTGTCCCTAGAAACAAGGATTAGCACAATAAAAAACACTGACACTCTCCCTACCTATAGTTTTCTGTCCCTAGAAAAAATGTTTTTTTAAAGATGGTTGATGATCAATGCTTTAGCACAGTATAGCACAAGGAGAATTTCCCTCACTGTCCTTCCCTGTCGCTAGAAACAAGGATTAGCACAGTAAAACACACTGACACTCTCCCTACCTATAGTTTTCTGTCCCTATAAAAAATGTTTTTTTAAAGATGGTTGATGATCAATGCTTTAGCACAGTATAGCACAAGGAGAATTTCCCTCACTGTCCTTCCCTGTCCCTACAAACAAGGATTAGCACAGTAAAACACACTGACACTCTCCCTACCTATCCTTCTCTTTCCCTAAACTAAAGGAATCTAGGTTAAGCAAGAAAAAAAAATGTCACTGTCCCTGCCTATGCTTCTCTTTCCCTGCTCCGGAACACACTACACTAGGCCGCCGTGCTGGCGGCCTTTTATAGTGTGGGGCGTGTACTAAACACCCTCAGCAATAATTGGCCACAGGCATCCTGCCTGTGGCCAATCATTGCTCTCCTCGCTGCCGGCGCTGTGATTGGCCAAGCATGCGGGGTCACAGTGCATGCTTGGCCAATCACAGCGTCTGGATGACACTGCGATGGCGTAGTGCATTGTGGGCCGTTCGCGTCACTCGAATTAGGCGCGAACGGCCCAAATCGTTCGATCTTCATCGAACGATCGAACAGCCGATGTTCGAGTCGAACGTATGTTCGACTCGAACACCGAGCTCATCCCTACCGAGAGACGAGTGAATGCTCGGCTTCGACTGCCGACATTACGGGCACCATGGACAGGTAAGTGTCCATTTATTAAAAGTCAGCAGCTGCAGAATTTGTAGCTGCTGGCTTTTATTTTTTTCTTTTGGTATGTATATCCATTCAGGTACATTATAATAAATATATTTAATGTGAAATACCGCATGTTTGTAACTCCAAAGGAAAAAATAAATAAAACAAAACAACATAAAAAAAAAAAGGGGGGGGATGTTCAACTAGTAACAAACATTGAACAAACTGAAATAAAGTACTTCCAATACTTATATTTTGTAGATTGACAGGAGTTTCACACACTTTAAAAATATCCTGTTATGCCATTCACAGAAAAACAATGGGCCTACCTTATTGTTAGATAAATTTAAAATTATACTTTATCTGTCAACTATCAAGATGCATATTAATCTTCTAAAGTTTTCTCTGCATATGCAATAAAACATCTTGACTTGTAACGAGAGTCGGTCCGAAATTCCTTTGACAGTTTTGGTCCTTCGGACCGGAAGTCCAAATTCCTGGAAAGCACTAGCCAACAACCCAGTGAACCGATGTCCGTACGGCAAAAAACTGTAAGTCCTCCATCTTAAAATTGACGTTAACAGAGGCCGGCTCACTGAACTAGTGCCTCCCGGGCAGCGACTTACCGGATCAGCACAAGAGACCGCTCTCGGGGCAAGGTAAGATATTTTCATTTATTATATTATACCTTTAGGCCTAAATGTGATTAGGGATTTAATGAATTAAGGGATTTTTTGTTAAATACATATAATATAGAGATGAATTGAATGTTTATCTGTTGTGTATATGTTTTGCTTTATCCGAGTTGAGGGAATATAAGTAGATACGTCCGTAGTTTAAATCCCTTTGATATAGGAGTATGGTCCCATTCTAATACCCGGGTGCAGATAAAGGAAATTTGTCGACAAAGGACCTAGGTCCTGACAGCCTTGTAAACTGCAGGAATTCCCGTGGGGGACACATAAATATTCCTACATCAAAAACATGAACCCCTGTTAATACAAAGGTATGGCCTGATAGATTTCCAGGTAACAAATAGAGGTAATTTGACGAGCCCTTGCGCTCAGCCAGCCTCGTATGTTGTGTAAAAAACCTGTACAGGCATTTATAAATACCGTTGAATTAACAAATATTAATGTTTTGATAAAGTGTGGGAACAACAGTCGAGAGAAATTAAGTCTCTTTTGTAATTCTGTTCATGCTCCCTACAGTTTACTGAAATATTAATGTTTTGATCAGGGGGGGTTGACCAGTCAGGTGAATTTCTGTTCGCCTTGTAATTCTGTTCATTCTCCCTATAAATGAATAAAACATTAAGTAAGAAGACAAGACACCAGTATTATAGCAGCACACAAGATCAATAATCTAGAAGTGATATGTCTCGACTAGAAAGTTTGTGAGTAGCTGCAGAAGTGATAAGATACTGTGTGCAGGTATTGTGTCAGTGTGAGAAGACCTTACAAAAAAAAAACTCCGTGTGCACGTTAAAATGGATGTGATCCATGGAAAATCTGTTGGTTTGAATGAAGATGCTAAGTATATGTGTAGTCTAGACAAAGAGAATGTGAAATTTCTTAAGATGTGGGAAACAAAATATGATTTTGATACTTCCTTAAATAAGGATGGTTGTGTAATGCTGTGTAGAAAGCTTAAAAATAAGGCCGGCCCAAAAAAAAAAGGAAACAGAAGAAATTAGGTCTTCCCCAGGCAAAAAAAATGGCTTGAGGAGGCTAATCGTAGGTTAAATTCAGAAAACCATAAAAAAACTATGTTTTTAGACAAAGAGGAGGACAATAATATGACCGTCCTCCGAAGCTTAGTTCAGCAAGTATTGACTGAACAAAACTCAACAAATCAAATGCACCCAACAGCCCCCACACACCCTTTAGAAGATACCCCAAACCCACTGACAGTTGCCGCTCCCCCTTTAACCACAACTCCCACTCCCAAATCCATATACCCTATTGCAGACTTACATTCCCCACCACCATACGGGACAGAGGCATGCAATAGGCCACCTCGACTGACCCCCCCGACTATCGTCAAACAACCCTTTTTCCATGCAATGTGACCCCCCACTGTTTGCTGTCCCTTCGTGGTCACCTGGGTCACCCCCAGATGCAACCGTTTCTCCTACAGCTGCAGCAAAACCCTCTCTCAAAATGACCATTGCTGTCCAGAGAAGTCCACAAGGGACCCCCCTTACAGCAACGGTTACAAAACTCGTCGGCCACCTGCTCAATAAATTAATATCCCCCGCAGCTGGGGAACAAACAGAATTTGGGGAGGAAGAGTTCCCATTAATTGAAGTTCCCAACCCTAGGGCAGGACAAGATGTAGGAGGTGTACCAGCCCCCAACACTATGATGGTCTATCGCCCCTGGACCCCCGAGGATGTTAAGAAAGCTATTGAAGGGATACCACATCCCAAAGTTAACATAGCTCAATTCAGGGATGGTATCATGGGAATGATTGCTAGCTATCATCTCAATGGGAGGGAAATAGAGCAGGTCATCTGACAGGTACTGGGACCTGACTGGCATCATGTAGTGGGAGATTGGAGTGGATTAAACAACCAGGGAAGGGTGTTGCCTCATGATGATGCAGCACTCGAAGTCAGGAGAAATGCTCTTATAGCAAGGATAGAAAATAGATGGGTACGTCGGGCCGACTGGTCCATTATAAATCAGTGTATGCAAGGAGAAGAGGAAACAGTGGATAATTTCATTGTTAGGATGAGGGAGATTTTCAATAACCACTCTGGGATAGAAATCCCAGCAGACCAAGTGAACGATAGCCCATATGAGCAACAGCTAAAGAATGCAATCCTGAAGGGGCTGATAGCCCCTATATCAAGTTTTGTTACCAAACACATGATTAACCATAGGATTTGCAGACTTCAGGAGCTAATTGAGTATGCAAGGCATGCTGAAAGGCACTTCCAATCAAAAAAGAAAGTAAAAAAAAGGGAAGGTGTTTATGATGGGTGAAAGTAATGATGTGTATGTTGTTGAGAATCGGAACAAAAGATTGGGGAACACTCGAACAAGGCCCCGCATTCAGGATTATGAGGGGAAAAAGAAGAGGGGGAGTGTTTCCTGTGTGGTAAAAGAGGTCACTTAGCGAGAGCATGTGAGTCAAACAGAGAGGAAGAAGCATGACTAGAAAATGTTGGTATCTCTACAGAGAGAGATACAGAGGGAAATGAGGAGAAAGAGTCTGAGATCTTGGATGTGTGTAATGTTGAAGCTTGTTTGCATGCTGAAGTCAAGCCAGAAATAACATTGATTGTAAAGGGTAGTTGGGTAACATTTCTCTGTGACACCGGGGCTTGTAGGACCCTAATACACCCACTGGATATGCCACCAGGGGTAAAGAAAACAGGTGTAGTATATGTAAAGTCTGCAAATGGGTTAATGCACCAGGAGGCCGTGTCTGAAGGCCTTACTGTGGAAGATCCACAGACAGGTAAAAAGGCTCAGTGTAAAATTGTAATTTCAACTAAATGTCCTGTTAATTTGTTGGGTAGAGACATGTTGCATGCTCTCGATATTTCTGTCATACCAGTGGAGGGGGGCCTCAAAGCCCATCGGCTGTGTGAAAAACGAATCACAGCCGTGGATAATGAGCCCCGATACTGGTATAGCTTGGATTTGCAAACTGAGGGGTTAAAGATGCCCAAAACCCTGACAGAAATAGTTGAAGAAGAGCCTGTGAGGAGCGGCTACAAGGTCCAGACGAACCTCCATTGCACTATGTACTACAAAAAGACCTCAGGGCCTGATAAGTCTTATGAGAAACAGTTAATGAGTCTCACTAACACTGAAGTGCTCTTAAGATACCTGTACTGTGATAAGGAAGAAAATAGTGTGGCTACTTGTCTCCTACCACAACCAATTCTGCAAATATACAGGCAGGATACTGTACCTCATGTTTCGGTCACCCGGAACCCTGGGGTATCATGGTATGAGCTGGGAGAACTTATCACAGACTGGGTTCTACTAACAGATGAGGAACTAGAATCCAAAGGGATTCGGAGGTGCAGATTAGCATGGTTTGTTGAATGTACACCCAGAATCCACATGATTGAAGTTTGTGACAAAAGACAGTGACTGACACTTTTGACCCAAGAAGAAGAGGATGCCTTAAAAGACGTCCCCGATTTCTTGTGGTCAAAAGGAAAAACAGACGTTGGACTAATTAAAACAGCCAGTGAGGTCCAAATAACCCCTAAAAGTACAATGAGGCCTCATCAAAAACAATATCCACTAAGGAAAGATGCCGAAGAGGGAGCAGACCACTTGATAATGGAATTACTAAAAAATGGTGTCATCATTGAATGTCCGGATTCACCATATAACACGCCCCTGTTCCCAGTCAGGAAGCAGAAGGGAGGGGAAGATGGGTGGAGACTTGTACAGGATTTACAGGCGGTCAATAGGGCCATATTACCGAGGGCCCCGGTGGTCCCAGACCCGCATGTACTTCTGAACGACCTTCACCCAGATAACAAGGTATTTTCTGTCATTGATATCAGTAACGCTTTCTTTTCTATTGCCTTACACAAAGACAGTCAGTTCTGGTTCGCTTTTACACATAAAAAGAAAAAATACACATACACCAGGTTACCCCGGGGATATTGTGAAAGTCCAACTATTTTCTCACAAGAAATGTCCAATAATTTGTCTCGGTTTATACCTCCCTGTGGGAGTCAAATTCTCTTGTATGTGGATGACATTTTGGTAGCAGCTTCTTCGGAGCAACAATGCAAACTTGACACCTTGGCTCTGATGCATTTCCTCGCAGAACAAGGTCACAAGGTCAGCAAGCATAAACTACAACTATGGAAAGAAAAGGTGACATACTTGGGTTATATTTTGTCTCAAGAAGGCAGACATCTGGATGAGATCCGAAAAGAGGCCATCCTTCAAGTCCCCAAACCACGCACCAAAAAAGAAATGATGTCATTTCTTGGTATGGCAAATTTCGGTAGAGCATGGATAGCTAATTATGCTACGGAGGTGGCGCCTCTTTCTGATCTCATCTATGGTACACAAATGTCTGCGAAAGATTGCATCCAGTGGAATGTACAAGCAGAGGATGCATTTACAAAAGTGAAGCACCTCATTGTGGGTTCCGCTGTGCTCAGCTTACCCAATTACAGTAAAATATTTTATTAGACTGTAGACTGTAAAGAGGGGTACATGACTTCTGTTCTCACTCAGGTTTATGGGGACAAACACAAACCAATTGCATTTTACTCAACTAAATTAGATCCAGTGGCACGGAGTTTGCCCCACTGTGTACAAGCTGTAGTAGCAGCCTCATTGGCCATACGGTCCTCTGCATTGATAGTATTGTTCCATCCCCTGGTACTTAAGGTCCCACATGCCATCTCAGTGATCTTACTACAAGACAAGATCTCCTATTTATCTCCAGCCAGACATTTATCATGCATGACTACACTTCTGGGACAGCCACACCTTACAATTGAGAGGTGCACTACATTGAATCCCGCTACACTAATGCCAACACCTGGTGACGGGGATCCACATGATTGTATAGCTCAAATTGATGAACGGGTACTCCCTAGAAAGGATCTCACTGATGTTCCCTTTCTAGATGCTGACATTACCTTCTTTGTTGATGGGTCGTGTAGAAAAAACGATAAAGGGATAAATCAAACAGCTTATGCTATAGTGACACATGACCAGGTCATTGAAGCCAGATCCCTTCCCAATTCCTATTCTGCACAACAAGCTGAAATTATAGCCCTGTCTAGGGCTTGCAGTCTAGGGGAAGGGAAAAAAATAAATATTTATACTGACAGCCAATACGCTTTCTCCACTATACACATATTTGCCCAGCAATGGAAAAATAGGGGTATGATTACGTCCACAGGTAAACCGATCACACATAGAGATCTCATTCTTGCCCTTCTAGAAAATATACAAAAACCAGCACAAGTGGCTATTTGTAAATGTGCAGCACATAGAAAGGGAACAGATCCAATTACCCTAGGGAATGCACTAGCAGACAAGACAGCAAAAGCAGCTGCTGAAGGACAGCAAATAACGTACATATGTTATACAAATCTCCAAGTAAATGGTGAGGTACGGAAAGCTATTGATGAAACATGGTTATCAGAAATGCAGAAGGCATCACCGGAAGGTGAAAAACAAAAGTGGTTATCAAAAGGGGCAACACTGGTCAATGATGTATATACAAGTACAGACGGTAAACCCATCTTACCTACATCATTATTTAGGTATGCTGCATTATTGAGCCATGGGCAAGCCCATACCTCAAAAGGAGGGATGGTACAGGTGATCAACAAGGTATTCACAACATATGGATTTATGAACTACTCAAAAAAATTTTGTCTCACATGTCCGATTTGTAACAGATACCATGCACAAGGTGCCCTACGACCCTTACGAGGTCATTTCCCACAACCCCCTTATCCCTTTCACACAATATGCATGGATTTTATTGAATTGAACAAATGTGAGAATAAAAAGTACTGTCTGGTTATTGTTGATATGTTTACAAAGTGGGTGGAAGCTTTTCCTATGACACACCCGGATGGGCAGTCAGTAGCCAAAGTACTAATCAAAGAGGTGATTCCATGACAAGGGATCCCCTCGGTAATTTACAGTGACAATGGATCCCATTTTGTGAACCGAACAATACAACAGATTGGTAAATGGTATAATATTGACCTGAAAAACCACTGTGTCTACCACCCACAATCTGCAGGCACAGTGGAAAGACATTATGGTACCTTAAAGAGTAAACTAAGAAAATTGATGGAGGAAACAGGAAAAAACTGGGTTCAGTGTTTGTCAATGGCATTGTTAAGTACAAGAATTACCCCTACTGCTAAGGGCCTAACACCGTATGAAATGTTGTATGGTAAACCTTATTATATTCCTCTCCCTGAAGAGGAAACAGATTTAGCTTGCATAATAAGACTGTTTTCAGAAAATATTACTGGGTCTGAATGTGCAAATGAGAAAAAGAGATACCCTAAAACTAAAATGCGAAGTATACCCCCTTCAGTACAAGCATTACCAGGAAATTTTTCTTGTTTCTCTAACATAGACAAGGATGGTTCAAAGGTTGGCACCCTATCTCCTGAATACTGTGCGACCACAACATCAACTACAGACTTTAAGTACCAACTAAAATGGTTTCAGGAACAGAAATGGCAACTGGCTGATGTTTGGTGGCTGTGTGGGGACATGAAACTAAAACCTAGACTGCCACCTAGATGGGAGGGTAGTTGTGCCCTTACCCGCCTGTTGCTTCCCTTTTATATTGTTCCTATGACTAACAAATTGATAAAACTACCAGGTAAACACTATTTTAAACGGTTTAAGCGAGAAACACCCCAAGGATCCTTTGACAACCGGGTTTATATAGACTCAATAGGTGTTCCACGAGGAGTTCCGGATGAATTTAAAGCACAGAATCAAGTAACAGCAGGACTCACCTCACTCTTCCTATGGGTACAGCCCAATAAGAATGTCGACTGGATAAACTACATTTACTACAACCAGCAGAGGTTTGTGAATTACACCAGAGATGCTATCAAAGGTATAGCAGCACAATTGGACGCCACCTCTTTGACAGCGTGGCAGAACCGTATAGCATTGGATATGTTGCTGGCAGAAAGGGGCGGGGTATGCAAAATGTTCGGCACCTTCTGCTGCACTTTTATTCCAAATAATACGGCACCTGATGGAAGTATCACCAAGGCTTTGCAAGGCCTACAAATGTTATCCCAGGAACTAACTGAGAACTCTGGTGTAGAGAACCCCTTAACAGGACTCTTTGAAAAATGGTTTGGTAAATGGGGTGATCTTGCAAAAGGTTTGCTCATCTCTGTTGTCATGGCAGCCACGGTCCTTACGCTGTGTGGATGTTGCTGCATTCCTTGTATTAGAGGAATTCTTCAAAGACTGATTGACACATCACTAACAAAGACTATGTTTTTCCAGAACAACACTGAACTATACCCGGAACCTGATGAAGATGAACTTGCAGTCCTTTCAAAAGTCCTATTTGTCTAAATGATAATACCTGGTAAAATAAAGAACCTGGATATTTGAAGTATTGACATTATAAGTATAATGAGGAGGGAATGTTAGATAAATTTAAAATTATACTTTATCTGTCAACTATCAAGATGCATATTAATCTTCTAAAGTTAAAATGTTTGTTTTATAACTCTATTATACATAAATATGCTGAATAGCTCTAATAGTCCTAATTACTGGAATAAGTCATATGACCATATTCTATTTGTGCAAAAAATGTGCTGACTTATAGTAAAACTGTAATTTGCTTACACCTGCCAAACATGGGCTGTGAACCATGAAATAATTTATGTATCCATTGTATGAAATATCCTGTCATAAGGTGTAGGCTGAAAAAGGATATTTCCCTCTTTCCTGCTGACGTCAGAATAAAGGTTGAAATTATACATGGTCAGGACTTTACGAGCAGGAAAGGGGAAGGTTTAAGGGTCATAAAAGCAGAATGTGAATCTATGACAGGCAGAAAATGGATCTCTGAAGCCGCAAATATACTTTAACCATTTTCTCTGCATATGCAATAAAACATCTTGACTTGTAACGAGAGTCGGTCCGAAATTCCTTTGACACTTATTAGCAGGTTATTGAAATTATTATGCGCTAGAAGCTTGTTGTATGCAGCAGAACACCTTTACTTTCATGGAGGATATCTTTATCATGGAACAGGAAGCTGAACAATACAAGTACATAGTGAGGAAAGACAGACCATTTCCTCTCCTTACATTGCCTTAGAATACAAACCAGAAAACTACAGCACCACCTACTGGCATAGACCGGCATAATGCATATATATTATATAGTCAGTTTATCAAAGCAGCTCTGCTGTTCTTGTTCATGTCTTAGTAGGTTTGCAGTTGTGCCATACTCTTTCCATTTTCGGATGATGGATTGAACAGTGCTCCGTGATATGTTCAAAGCTTGGGATATTTTTTTTATAACCTAACCCTGCTTTAAACTTTATCCCTGCCCTGTCTGGTGTGTTCCTTGGCCTTCATGATGCTGTTTGTTCACTAAGGTTCTCCATCTAACAAACCTCTGAGGGCTTAACAGAACAGCTGTATTTATACTGAGATTAAATTACACACAGGTGGACTCTATTTACTAATTAGTTGACTTCTGAAGTCAATTGGTTCCACTATATTTAAGTTAGGGATATCAGAGTAAAGGGGGCTGAATACAAATGCACACCACACTTTTCAGATATTTATTTATATAAAAGAAAATTGAAAACCATTTAACATTTCCCTTCCACTTCACAATTATGTGCCACTTTGTGTTGGTCTATCACATAAAATCCCAATAAAATAAATTTAAGTTTTTGGTTGTAACAAGTGGTATGAATACTTTTCAAGGCACTGTACATTCCTGCCTAGCTTTAGGAATGAAGTCTGTTCAGTAGTAACATTCTAAACTTCGATAAGCAGCACTCTGGGTGTACTTTACATACGTACAACAGGAGCCATCCTCTTCGGGCGTCTCATCACTGTACTAAAACATCACTTTGGAACCCATTGGCACTTTTATGACCATTTGTTTTTAATGCAAAGGTCTTAAGAAGTATAAAGAGCAGTAAAAGCAAAGGGTAGGTGTGAATTTAGAAAATTAAAATAAAATTTTAACCAGAAGACAGGGCACTTTGAATAAAACATATATGCCAAAACACTATTTACAGCCCTGTAAGTACTGAGAAATATGGTAAAGTTAATAAGTTTAAGAACATTGCCGTAGACTCAGGATGGCTATAAATTCCAGATCGGGCACAGTAAGAGCAAACCTAGAACACATTAAAAGTGATATGTTAGAAGAACAAAACTGTCAGTTCCAGCTAAGAATTTATATATTGCAGGGTTTTAATGTTTAAATAACATTAACGGTTTTAAATCACAATGTCAGCCACCCTAGAAGAGCCCAGCAATAAAGTACACCTTACTGACTCCAAAACTTTATGAAACGTACTTTTGTTAAGAGAAAATTAATGTATTAATCATAACCGATGTGCGCTACCTTGCAGATTGCTGGTGTAGATTCAATTACTTTATTGTGTAATGGTAATGTTAGAGGGGATGTAGCCAGCATGCCCCTCTGATGACTTTTTAGTACAGGTCCGGTGATGTAAAAAAAGTCTCGACCTATGCAGGGTCTCGACCGCGTCACTTCAGGTGCAGCTACGTCAAAAACACAGCTGATGGCGGGCTCGACTGCGCATACGTGGTTTCACCGCACCTATACCGCGCATGCGCAGACGCTCGTTTTAGTCAGTGAAAATTCTAGACTCGAGCGGGCGGAGGCGTTGCTTAACATCATCGGCAGCACCGCCTCGAGCCCCGCCCCCAACACGCCCCTAGTTTGCTCTGGAGAAGGGGGCGGGCTCCGTGCATAGCACTGTGTACAGTATATTATTGGGACCGAGGTCGAGAGAAAATATAGAGCTGCACCGCCTCCAGCCCCGCCCCCGCCCCTAGCCTGCTCTACTGAAGGGGGGCGGGCCCCCGTGCATAGCACTGAGTCCAAGTACAGTACTGTACATTGTTCTGCCATCAAATACGCTGCCTCACTGTGCCCGTCAAACACAGCAACTGCACCCAGCAAATGCAACCACTGTGCCCGTCAAACACAGCCACTGTGCCCATTAAACAGCAAACGCAGCCACTGCACCCATCAAACGCAGCCACTGTGCCCGTCAAACGCAGCCACTGCACCCAGCAAACACAGCCACTGTGCCCATCAAACACAGCCACTGTGCCCGTCAAATGCAGCCACTGCACCCAGAAAACGCAACCACTGTGCCCATCAAACGCAGCCACTGCACCCAGCAAACGCAACCACTGTGCCCGTCAAACAGCAAACGCAGCCACTGCACCCAGCAAACGCAACCACTGTGCCCGTCAAACAGCAAACGCAGCCACTGTGCCCATCAAATGCAACCACTGTGCCCGTCAAACGCAACCACTGTGCCCGTCAAACGCAGCCACTGCACCCAGCAAACGCAGCCACTGTGCCCATCAACCGCTGCCACTGTGCCCATCAAACGCACCCACTATTGACGCCACTGTGCCATCAAACGCAGCTACTGTACCCATCAATTGCTGCTAGTGTGCCCCACCAATTGCCGCTACTGTGCCCCATCAAATGCTGCCAGTGTGCCCATCAATTGCCACTAATGTGCCCCATCAAATGCTGCCCGGCACTTACCTGTCTCGCAGCGGGTCAGCGGCGGTGTCCTGCACGTCCTCCATGTCTTCTTCCGTCCTCTCTCAGGCATCCAATCACAGCGCCTGACGTTTCAGCCAATCAGGGGACCGGTAACAGACTCAAGCACCTGATTGGCTAAGAGGCGGTTCAGTGTTAGCAAAGCGAATTCCTTTGGTTTGCTAACACAACGCTGAGTTCACCTTTTTGGGCGCCTATTAGAGCCTATGGCTCTAATCAGGTGCTTCCAAAGAACACCCCCGCCACTGTAATTCAGGTGCCCGGCGCCCGAAAAGGGGCCGGACACCTGAAAAGGGGGTGTCAGCAGTGACCATAGATAGATTCATGCAATGCATGATTCTATCTATGGTGATAGAGTGGTGCCAGGAGAGAGGGGGCGGCGCCCATGCACCCCTTATGGAAGCACCGCCACTGTGTACTCTTTGATCTTTTGAAAAGTGTGATGTTAAGCCGTAGCTGTGCTCCTTCGGGATATGCTGCTCGCGCATTCGTGCTGCTGGAGGGAGCCCAGACCACCATAAACGAGGGACCTGCAAACTTGGTCATGGTGAGTGAGATCATCCCATATCCCACTCCATCTTCCCTGAGGACAGGGACCCCCCAGAGGACAGGGACCCCCTCCCCCCCCCCGAGGACAGGAAAACCTTCTCCCCCTGAGAACAGGGACTCCCTTCTCTCCTGGGGACAGGGACTCCCTTCTCTCCTGGGGACAGGGACCCCCATCTTCCCTGGGGATCGGGACCCCCCCCTAAGAACAGGAACCTGATCACCCTGTGTGTGCCAACCTCACTGCTCTGCCTGCCATGTGTCCTGTGTGAGGGCCCTCCTGTGACAGCTCTTATCAGAACTTCATCCCACTTTGTGATCCCCCTACATGACTGATCCCTCTGTGTGCACCCCTTACACGGGGAACCCCTCTGTTTGCTACCCCTACATGTCTGCATACTCTGACCACCACCTGTACCATTTCCACATCCTCTGACTGCCTCCTATATACTGTGTGCCATCCTCTGACCACCTCCTCTATCCTGTACACATGTTCTAACCACCAACTGTATCCTGTCCGCAGCCTCTAACCATCTCTTGTATCCTGTCTGCCATCTCTGACTATCTCTTGTCTTTTATCATATCTGCAGTCTCTTAGGGAGAGTCTGGAGAGGAATCAAGAGTGAGAGCGTCGCCAGAATTGGGATTACAGGAGGAGTCAGACGTGTATGGACTGTGGAGAACAGACTATAGAATAAAACCAGAGCCACCAACCAGGAGCCATCTAACTGAGCCCTGCATGCTGCACCAGAGAGGAGGTCAGTGACAGCGCCGTCAGGCCAGTCTGAGGGGGGGGGGGGTCACTGATGTAAGAGGGGAGTGAATACAATTATGTAAATGGGCACTGATATAAAGGTTTCCCCTTATATCAGTAACACCCCCCCCTTACCTTAGTGTATTCACTCTGCTGAAGGTGGTCTCTGGTCACCAGAGTCCCCCCCCACATCACATTTCCCAGCATTCCCCTTTACATCAGAGTCGGCAGGCTTCCCCCTTACAGTGCAAGGGATCTCAGATGTAAAGGAAAATGCTGCAGAGCATAATCTAAGGAGGAACTCTGATGTAAGGGTTGCTCTGGTCACCAGAGACCACCTTATATCAGAGTCCACTGCATTCCCATTTACATCAGAGTTCCCACTTACATCAGGGTCTGCAGCATTGCCCTTTACATCAGTGTTCCCCTTCACATCAGGGTTGGCAGAGTTCCCCCTGTAAGATTAGAAGGGATGGAGGCACGGAGACATGTCCAGAGAACATGGAGGATACATGGGATAGATTAGAAGGGATGGAGGCCCAGAGACATGTCCAGAGTACACAGATGATACGTGGGATAGATTAGAAGGGATGGAGGCCCAGAGACATGTCCAGAGTACACAGATGATACATGGGATAAATTGGAAGGGATGTAGGCCCGGAGACATGTCCAGAGTACACAGAGGATACATGGGATAGATTAGAAAGGATGGAGGGCCAGAGACATGTCCAGAGTAAGGATGAGCTCAGGCGTGTTCGCATTGAACACGTGCAGAGCCCGCCAAGGAAGTCGGAAGCGCGCTGCGCTAATCACAGCCAGGGAGACATTTCCCGATCTATGCAGCCGAGCATCAGGACAATGTCTCCCTGCCTGTGATTAGCGCAGCGCAGTTCCGATGGTGCCGACTTTTTGGCGGGCTCTGCACGTGTTCAATGCGAACACGCCTGAGCTCATCCCTAGTCCAGAGAACACAGAGGATACATGGGATAGATTAAAAGGGATGGAGGCCCAGAGACATGTCCAGAGAACACAGAGGATACATGGGATAGATTAGAAGGGATGGAGGCCTCCTCTGTTTTCCCTGGACATTAGGGATGAGCTCGGTGTTCGAGTCGAACATACGTTCGACTCGAACATCGGCTGTTCGATCGTTCGATGAAGATCGAACGATTTGGGCCGTTCGCGCCTAATTCGAGTGACGCGAACGGCCCACAATGCACTACGCCATCGCAGTGTCATCCAGGCGCTGTGATTGGCCAAGCATGCACTGTGACCCCGCATGCTTGGCCAATCACAGCGCCGGCAGCGAGGAGAGCAATGATTGGCCACAGGCAGGATGCCTGTGGCCAATTATTGTTGAGGGTGTTTAGTACACGCCCCACACTATAAAAGGCCGCCAGCACGGCGGCCTAGTGTAGTGTGTTCCGGAGCAGGGAAAGAGAAGCATAGGCAGGGACAGTGACATTTTTTTTTCTTGCTTAACCTGGATTCCTTTAGTTTAGGGAAAGAGAAGGATAGGTAGGGAGAGTGTCAGTGTGTTTTACTGTGCTAATCCTTGTTTGTAGGGACAGGGAAGGACAGTGAGGGAAATTCTCCTTGTGCTATACTGTGCTAAAGCATTGATCATCAACCATCTTTAAGAAAACATTTTTTATAGGGACAGAAAACTATAGGTAGGGAGAGTGTCAGTGTGTTTTACTGTGTTAATCCTTGTTTGTAGGGACAGGGAAGGACAGTGAGGGAAATTCTCCTTGTGCTATACTGTGCTAAAGCATTGATCATCAACCATCTTTAAAAAAACATTTTTTATAGGGACAGAAAACTATAGGTAGGGAGAGTGTCAGTGTGTTTTACTGTGCTAATCCTTGTTTGTAGGGACAGGGAAGGACAGTGAGGGAAATTCTCCTTGTGCTATACTGTGCTAAAGCATTGATCATCAACCATCTTTAAAAAAACATTTTTTATAGGGACAGAAAACTATAGGTAGGGAGAGTGTCAGTGTGTTTTACTGTGCTAATCCTTGTTTGTAGGGACAGGGAAGGACAGTGAGGGAAATTCTCCTTGTGCTATACTGTGCTAAAGCATTGATCATCAACCATCTTTAAAAAAAACATTTTTTATAGGGACAGAAAACTATAGGTAGGGAGAGTGTCAGTGTGTTTTACTGTGCTAATCCTTGTTTGTAGGGACAGGGAAGGACAGTGAGGGAAATTCTCCTTGTGCTATACTGTGCTAAAGCATTGATCATCAACCATCTTTAAAAAAACATTTTTTATAGGGACAGAAAACTATAGGTAGGGAGAGTGTCAGTGTGTTTTACTGTGCTAATCCTTGTTTGTAGGGACAGGGAAGGACAGTGAGGGAAATTCTCCTTGTGCTATACTGTGCTAAAGCATTGATCATCAACCATCTTTAAAAAAACATTTTTTATAGGGACAGAAAACTATAGGTAGGGAGAGTGTCAGTGTGTTTTACTGTGCTAATCCTTGTTTGTAGGGACAGGGAAGGACAGTGAGGGAAATTCTCCTTGTGCTATACTGTGATAAAGCATTGATCATCAACCATCTTTAAAAAAACATTTTTTATAGGGACAGAAAACTATAGGTAGGGAGAGTGTCAGTGTGTTTTACTGTGCTAATCCTTGTTTGTAGGGACAGGGAAGGACAGTGAGGGAAATTCTCCTTGTGCTATACTGTGCTAAAGCATTGATCATCAACCATCTTTAAAAAAACATTTTTTATAGGGACAGAAAACTATAGGTAGGGAGAGTGTCAGTGTGATTTACTGTGCTAAACCTTGTTTGTAGGGACAGGGAAGGACAGTGAGGGAAATTCTCCTTGTGCTATACTGTGCTAAAGCATTGATCATCAACCATCTTTAAAAAAACATTTTTTATAGGGACAGAAAACTATAGGTAGGGAGAGTGTCAGTGTGTTTTACTGTGCTAATCCTTGTTTGTAGGGACAGGGAAGGACAGTGAGGGAAATTCTCCTTGTGCTATACTGTGCTAAAGCATTCCTCATCAACCATCTTTGAAATCCTTGTTTTTTGGACAGTCAGGGAAATTGTCATTGTGCTATTCTGTGCGAAAGCAATCATCCTCAACCATATTTAGAAATCCTTAAGTAAAGGGACAGAGAAGGACACCTGAAGGTAGCCCTTATTGCTTTTTTCCCATCTCCCTGCAGGCCATCCATTAGAATGTCTGGAAGGCAAACAAGGAGAGGCAGACAGTCAGGAGGCAATAAAAGAGGGCAAGCAGGCTCTGTGTCTGGGGGCAACAGTGCTGGTCGTGGACGCGGTGCATTGTCATCAGCACATGGCCATGGGACACGCTTGTCCTTCTTTTCGGCAGCTGGACATGTTGAGCCACATCATGCCGAAGACTTGGTAGAGTGGATGACCAAGCCCTCCTCCTCCTCCTCATCCTCTCTCACCCAGGCTCAGGGTACTGGCAAAGCAGCTGCCAAAGCGTCCTCTTCCCTGGTATCAATGTCAGACTCATCATCAGTCACTCCTTCCCTAGACCCACCATGTCCTCCTCCTGAGGAGTCCCCCGAACTGTTTGAGCACAGTGTTGGGTACATGCTCCAGGAGGATGCCCAGCGTTTCGAAGGGTCTGATGATGAAACCCAGCTACAGGAAGGCAGTAGCGTGAGAGCAGACAGAGGGGATGCTCAAGAAGGACACCAATCTGGCAGTCATGTTCCAGCAGCTGCAGCATACTGCCAGATTGGCTCCAGTGATGAGGAGGGAGGGGATGATGAGGTCACTGACTCCACGTGGGTGCCTAATAGGAGAGAGGAGGAGGAGGAGGATGAGGAGGAGGCACATCTCCAACGAGGCAGGATGCCCTTTGGTGGCCAGCGTAAGGGCAGTACACCGACGGAATCACACCGCAGAGCTCCGCCTGTGCAGGGCGCTGCCTCTGCCCGTCATTCAAAAAGTTCTTTGGTGTGGGCCTTTTTTGAGGCTAGTGCATCAGATCGCACAGCTGCTGTTTGCAACATATGTCTCAAGCGTATATCGCGTGGCCAAAACATCAGCCGCTTGGGTACCACATGCCTGACCAGACATATGTTGACCTGCCATGCAGCTCGTTGGCAAGCCTACCTCAAAGACCCACATCAAAGAACAAAGCGGACCTCTCCTTGCACCGCATCAGCTGGGATCTCCAACCCCACTATAACTTCAGTCCTCTCTGAAACATGCACTGAGAGGAATGAAGGTGTAGAATTAGGTGTGTCACAGCCAAGTACTTGCGGCCACTCTGCTAGCAGTACACCGACGTCCGATTCTAGCAGGCAAATTTCCCTGCCCCAGCTGCTGGACCGTCGAAAGAAGTTCACTCCCAGCCATCCACATGCCCAGCGGTTGAATGCTAGCTTGGCTAAATTGCTAGCGCTTCAACTGCTGCCTTTTCAGTTGGTAGACTCGGCCCCCTTCCGTGAGTTTGTGCAATGTGCGGTTCCTCAGTGGCAGGTTCCCAAACGCCACTTTTTCTCACGGAAGGCTATTCCGGCTCTCTACCGGCATGTGGAAGGCAATGTCTTGGCCTCGCTGGACAGGGCGGTCAGCGGTAAGGTGCATATTACCGCTGACTCATGGTCCAGCAGGCATGGACAGGGACGTTACCTTTCTTTCACGGCCCATTGGGTCACTCTTTTGGCAGCTGGGAAGGATGCAGGACAAGGTGCAGTAGTGTTGGAGGTTGTTCCACCGCCACGCCTCCAAAATGCTACTACTGGTTGTGACACACCTCTCTCCTCCACCCCCTCCTCTTCTTCTTCCTCCATGGCCTCTTCCTGTGCTTTGTCCTCTGAACCAGCGGTGCTCCGTAGCCGTTCAAGGGGCTACGCAAGTACGCAGGCAAAAAGATGCCATGCCGTGCTTGCGCTGGTGTGTTTGGGGGACAGAAGCCACACTGGGGCAGAGGTCCTGTCTGCTCTGCAGGGCCAGGCCGAGAGGTGGTTGACGCCACGCCAGCTTAAGCCAGGAATGGTGGTTTGCGACAATGGCACCAACCTCCTCTCCGCCCTCCGACAGGGACAACTGACCCATGTGCCCTGTGTGGCTCACGTCCTTAACCTGGTGGTGCAGCGGTTCTTGGGCAGGTACCCGGGCTTACAGGATGTCCTGAGGCAGGCCAGGAAAGTCTGTGTGCATTTCCGCAGATCTTATAATGCCAGTGCTCGCCTGGCTGAGCTGCAAAAGGAGTTGAACCTGCCCAAGAACCGCCTTATATGTGACATGCCCACCAGGTGGAACTCAACGTTGGCCATGCTGCAGCGGCTGCACATGCAGCAGAGGGCCATCAATGAGTACCTGTGCGACTACGGCACCAGGACAGGGTCAGGGGAGCTTGGTTTTTTTTCTCCACGCCAGTGGGGCATGATCAGGGATGCATGCACTGTCCTGGCACCATTTGAGGAGGCCACGAGGATGGTGAGCAGTGACAGTGCATGCATCAGTGACACTGTACCTCTTGTCCACCTGTTGGAGCACACGCTGCATGGAATAATGGACAGGGCACTTGAGGCAGAGCAGAGGCAGGAAGAGGAGGACTTCCTTGCCTCTCAAGGCCCCCTTTACCCAGACAGTGTTCCTTCTGTCCCACCCATCGCACAGGAAGAGGAGGAGGAGGAGGAGGAGGAGGAGGAGGATTGTGTCAGCATGGAGGTGGAGGCTGGCACTCAGCATCATCAGCAGCAGTCTTTTAGGGATGATTTACAGTCCCAAGAAACCAGTGGACTTGTACGTGGCTGGGAGGAGGTGGCTGCGGATCATGTCGTCCTTAGTGACCCAGAGGACTCCGGACCGAATGCCTCAGCTAACCTACGCTGCATGGCCTCCCTGATCCTGCAAAGTCTGCGGAAGGATCCTCGTATTCTTCGGATCAAGGAGAGGGACCATTACTGGCTGGCCACTCTCCTTGATCCACGGTACAAGGGTAAGGTTGCGGACCTTATGTTACCAGAGGGAGTAGAGGATGAGACAACTCCGGGAGGCCTTGCAGAAAGGTCTGTGCAACGCGTTCCCAGAGACTGGGAGGTTACAAACTCCTGGTCCTGGACAACGAGTTGCTGAGGCTTCGGCCAGTCAAAGAAGGAGCGGTGGGGAAGGTGGCCGTCTGACCGATGCGTTCAGACAATTCTTTAGTCCGCAGCCCCAAAGTATGATCGGTTCCAGCAACCATCGCCAGCGTCTGATAAACATGGTGCAGGAATATCTAGGGGCAAGGTCAGACTTGGACACCTTCCCCACCGAAAATCCTCTGGCTTACTGGGTCTTGAGGATGGATCACTGGCCAGAGCTTGCACAGTATGCAATTGAGCTACTGGCCTGTCCTGCATCCAGCGTTCTTTCGGAACGCACATTCAGTGCTGCTGGAGGATTTGTCACGGATCACAGGGTGCGCCTGTCCACCGACTCGGTTGATCAACTGACTTTCATCAAGATGAACCAGTCTTGGATCACCACCAGCTACCACACACCTGATGCTGATATAACAGACTAATTGATTTTAACATGTCACATCCCTTCAAGACTGATGCTGATGCTGAGTGCCTGTGCTGTTATGTTGACTGGCTATCCTCCTCCTCCGAGTCCTCAATGATACGATTGATGATGATAGCTTGGAAGATCATTTTTGTTTATGGGTGCCGCCACCAGTGGCTAAGGCCCAATTTTTCAGCCCCTGTTTAACAGGGGAGTGTAATTACAATTTTTGAAGCAATACTTTGCAACAGGGCTCATTGCTGTGCTCCAAGTACAGTATCTGTGAGGGGTTGCAGTGTTGTGCCACCAGTGCCTAAGGCCCAATTTTTCAGCCCCTGTTCAACAGGGGCATGTAATTACAATTCTTGATCTAATAATTCACAGCAGGGCCCATTGCTGCACCCACCAAGAGTAACTCTGAGGGCTTACAGTGTTGTGGCAACGCCACCACCACCACCACCACCACCACCACGAAAGGCCCAATTTTTCAGCCCCTGTTCAAAAGGGGCATGTAATTACAATTCTTGATCTAATAATTCACAGCAGGGCCCATTCCTGCACCCACCAAGAGTAACTCTGAGGGCTTACAGTGTTGTGGCAACACCACCACCACCACCACCACCACGAAAGGCCCAATTTTTCAGCCCCTGTTCAACAGGGGCATGCAATTACAATTCTTGATCTAATAATTCACAGCAGGGCCCATTGCTGCACCCACCAAGAGTAACTGTCAGGGCTTACAGTGTTGTGGCACCAGCACCACCATCAAAGGCCCAATTTTTACTACCACTGTTCAACAATTATATGTAATTACAATTCCTGATATAATAGTTGACAGCAGGGCGTTCCAGCACCAACCAAGAGTAACTGTGAGTGCTTACAGTGTTGTGCCAACACCAACAACTAAGGGGCCTATTTCTGCAGAGTATATACGGCAGGTCCCTACTTTCAAACATCCAACTTACAAACGACTCCTACTTGCAAACGCAAGAAGACAACAGGAAGTGAGAGGAAATCTACCCCTAGGAAGGAAAATTCTCTCCTGTAAGAATTAATATGGGAGAAAGGTGTCTCCTCTGTACTGATGCTTTATCACCAATCCTTGTTTCAAGAAAAACACCACATTTCAAAAACAGTTGTCATTGGGACGGAAAGTGAGGTGAAATGTTCTGAACAGGGGCACAGACAGCAAAACAAATGTTACAGGGGTGATAACCCTTACCTATGTTTTCCAAAAAGTTTAAAAATAGATTTTTGGGCTGGAGCTACACTTAAACAATGTACCTGTTCAAAATTACAAACACATTCTACATAAGAACAAACCTACAGTCCCTGTCTTGTATGCACCGCCTGTATACGGCTGTTCAGAGTATATAGGGCCTTTTTTATTTTGTGTGCGGTGTTCCCCTTAATATCCATACAAGACCCAAAGGGGCTGGTAATGGGCTGGGGTAGGGGGGGGGGGGGGGGTCATGGGGTAGCTATGCCATTTTTCTTAAAGATTTTCATCCATATTACCGGGACCAGACATTACATTAAAGCCGCAAGCAGTTTTAAATGGCTTTTTTTTCCTTTAGAAGTGTCATTTTGTGCAGGGACAGTTCTAAACACGGGAAACACGTGGCACTTCACAGGCATACTTTAGACACCCCCCAGGTACGATATTTAAAGGAATATTTGACTTTTTTTTTTTCACTTTATGCATCATTAAAATGACTGCTCCCGAAAAACGACCATTTTTAAAACTTCTTTTTGCATTGATACATGTCCCCTGGTGCAGAACCCGGGTTCCCAAACCCTTTTTAGGACAATAACATGCATAATAGTCGTTATAATTAGCACTTTAGAATTCGAACGTTCGCATCCATTGTATTTAATAGGGTTCTAATGTTCGCACGAACGTTCGGTCCGTTCGCGGGTTCTGGTGCGAACCGAACCCGGGGGTGTTCGGCTCATCACTACTGGACATCCATCCCTTCTAATCTATCCCATGTATCCTCTGTGTTCTCTGGACATGTCTCTGGGCCTCCATCCCTTCTAATCTATCCCATGTATCATCTGTGTACTCTGGACATGTATCCCTTCTAATCTATCCCATGTATCCTCTGTGTACTCTGGACATGTCTCTGGGCCTCCATCCCTTCTAATCTATCCCATGTATCATCTGTGTACTCTGGACATGTCTCTGGGCCTCCATCCCTTCTAATCTATCCCATGTATCCTCTGTGTTCTCTGGACATGTCTCTGGGCCTTCATCCCTTCCAATTTATCCCATGTATCCTCTGTGTACTCTGGACTAGGGAGGAGCTCGGTGTTCGAGTCGAACATAGGTTCGACTCGAACATCGGCTGTTCGCGCGTTCGGCGAACAACGAACTATTTGGGCCGCTCGCGCCAAATTTGAGTGGCGCGAACGGCCCACAATACACTGCGCCATCGCAGTGTAATCCCGGCGCTGTGATTGGCCAAGCATGCACTGTGACCCTGCATGCTTGGCCAATCACAGCGCCGGCAGCGAGGAGAGCAATGATTGGCCACAGGCAGAATGCCTGTGGCCAATTATAGCTGAGGGGGTTTAGTACACGCCCCACACTATAAAAGGCCGCCAGCGCAGTGGCCTCGTGTAGTGTGTTCCGGAGCAGGGAAAGTGAAGGATAGGCAGGG
The DNA here is from genome assembly GCA_029206835.1 of Rana muscosa. Taxonomy (NCBI): domain Eukaryota; kingdom Metazoa; phylum Chordata; class Amphibia; order Anura; family Ranidae; genus Rana; species Rana muscosa. The sequence continues at coordinate 1,029,830,770 of CM055117.1, forward strand.
ACAGTGTCAAATCCATTCTTTGCTAAACCTTGTGTGTAGGGACAGAAAAGGATAGGCAGGGAGAGTGTCAGTGTCATATTCTTTGCTAAACCTTGTGTGTAGGTAGAGAGAAGGATAGGCAGGGAGAGTGTCAGTGTCATATACTTTGATAAACCTTGTGTGCAGGGAGAGAGAAGGATAGGCAGGGGACAGTGTCAGTGTCATATTCTTTGCTAAACCTTGTGTGCAGGGAGAGAGAAGGATAGGCAGGGAGTGTGTCAGTGTCATATACTTTGATAAACCTTGTGTGCAGGGAGAGAGAAGGATAGGCAGGGGACAGTGTCAGTGTCATTGTTGCTAAGCCTCCTGCACATTATACACCTGAAGTTAGCCCGTATTGCTGCTTTTTCCTGGTGTGTTACACCAACAGGATTTTGCGGCACTTACAGCGGGCAGAGTGTGCCTCCTGACCATATTACACCTGAACTTAGCCTGTATTGCTGCTTTTTCCTGGTGTGTTACACCAACAGGATTTTGCGGCACTTACAGCGGGCGGAGTGTGCCTCCTGACCATATTACACCTGAACTTAGCCTGTATTGCTGCATTTTCCTGGTGTGTTACACCAACAGGATTTTGCGGCACTTACAGCGGGCGAAGTGTGCCTCCTGACCATATTACACCTGAACTTAGCCTGTATTGCTGCTTTTTCCTGGTGTGTTACACCAACAGGATTTTGCGGCACTTACAGCGGGCGGAGTGTGCCTCCTGACCATATTACACCTGAACTTAGCCTGTATTGCTGCTTTTTCCTAGTGTGTTACACCAACAGGATTTTGCGGCACTTACGGCGGGCGGAGTGTGCCTCCTGACCATATTACACCTGAACTTAGCCTGTATTGCTGGTTTTCCCATTTCCCTGCAGGCCATTAGAATGTCTGGAAGGCAAACAAGGAGAGGCAGACAGTCAGGAGGCAATAAAAGAGGCAACAGTGCTGGTTGTGGACGCGGTGCATCGCCATCAGCACGTGGCCATGGGACACGCTTGTCCTTCTTTTCGGCAGCTGAACGTGTTGAGCCGCATCATGCCGAAGACTTGGTAGAGTGGATGACCAAGCCCTCCTCATCCTCCTCATCCTCTCTCACCCAGGCTCAGGGTACTGGCAAAGCAGCTGCCAAAGCGTCCTCTTCCCTGGTATCAATGTCATCATCAGTCACTCCTTCCCTAGACCAACCATGTCCTCCTGAGGAGTCCCCCGAACTGTTTGAGCACAGTGTTGGGTACATGCTCCAGGAGGATGCCCAGCGTTTCGAAGGGTCTGATGATGATACCCAGCTAGAGGAAGGCAGTAGCGTGAGAGCAGAGAGAGGGGATGCTCAAGAAGGACACCAATCTGGCAGTCATGTTCCAGCAGCTGCAGCATACTGCCAGATTGGCTCCAGTGATGAGGAGGGAGGGGATGATGAGGTCACTGACTCCACGTGGGTGCCTAATAGGAGAGAGGAGGAGGAGGAGGAGGAGGATGAGGAGGAGGCACATCTCCAACGAGGCAGGATGCCCTCGGGGGGCCAGCGTAAGGGCAGCACACCGACAGAATCACACCGCAGAGCTCCGCCTGTGCAGGGCGCTGCCTCTGCCCGTTATTCAAAAAGTTCTTTGGTGTGGGCCTTTTTTGAGTCGAGTGCATCAGATCGCACAGCTGCTGTTTGCAACATATGTCTCAAGCGTATATCGCGTGGCCAAAACATCACCCGCTTGGGCACCACATGCTTGACCAGACATATGTTGACCTGCCATGCAGCTCGTTGGCAAGCCTACCTTAAAGACCCACACCAAAGAACAAAGCTGACCTCTTCTTGCACCGCATCAGCTGGGATCTCCAACCCCACTATACCTTCAGTCCTCTCTGAAACCTGCTCTGAGAGGAATGAAGGTGTAGAATTAGGTGTGTCACAGCCAAGTACTTGCGGGCACTCTGCTAGCAGTACACCGACGTCCGATTCTAGCAGGCAAATTTCCCTGCCCCAGCTGCTGGACCGTCGAAAGAAGTTCACTCCCAGCCATCCACATGCCCAGTGGTTGAATGCTAGCTTGGCTAAATTGCTAGCGCTTCAACTGCTGCCTTTTCAGTTGGTAGGCTCGGCCCCCTTCCGTGAGTTTGTGCAATGTGCGGTTCCTCAGTGGCAGGTTCCCAAACGCCACTTTTTTTCACGGAAGGCGATTCCGGCTCTCTACCGGCATGTGGAAGGCAATGTCTTGGCCTCGCTGCACAGGGCGGTCAGCGGTAAGGTGCATATTACCGCTGACTCATGGTCCAGCAGGCATGGACAGGGACGTTACCTTTCTTTCACGGCCCATTGGGTCACTCTTTTGGCAGCTGGGAAGGATGCAGGACAAGGTTCAGTAGTGTTGGAGGTTGTTCCACCGCCACGCCTCCAAAATGCTACTACTGGTTGTGACACACCTCTGTCCTCCACCCCTCCTCTTCTTCTTCCTCCGTGGCCTCTTCCTGTGCTTTGTCCTCGGAACCAGCGGTGCTCCGTAGGCGTTCAAGGGGCTACGCAAGTACGCAGGCAAAAAGTTGCCATGCCGTGCTTGCGCTGGTGTGTTTGGGGGACAGGAGCCACACTGGGGCAGAGGTTCTGTCTGCTCTGCAGGGGCAGGCCGAGAGGTGGTTGACGCCACGCCAGCTTAAGCCAGGAATGGTAGTTTGCGACAATGGCACCAACCTCCTCTCCGCTCTCCGACAGGGACAACTGACCCATGTGCCCTGTGTGGCTCACGTCCTTAACCTGGTGGTGCAGCGGTTCTTGGGCAGGTACCCGGGCTTACAGGATGTCCTGAGGCAGGCCAGGAAAGTCTGTGTGCATTTCCGCAGATCTTATAATGCCAGTGCTCGCCTGGCTGAGCTGCAAAAGGAGTTGAACCTGCCCAAGAACCGCCTTATATGTGACATGCCCACCAGGTGGAACTCAACGTTGGCCATGCTGCAGCGGCTGCACACGCAGCAGAGGGCCATCAATGAGTACCTGTGCGACTACGGCACCAGGACAGGGTCAGGGGAGCTTGGGTTTTTTTCACCACGCCAGTGGGGCATGATCAGGGATGCATGCACTGTCCTGGCACCATTTGAGGAGGCCACGAGGATGGTGAGCAGTGACAGTGCATGCATCAGTGACACTGTACCTCTTGCCCACCTGTTGGAACATACGCTGCGTGGAATAATGGACAGGGCACTTGAGGCAGAACAGAGGCAGGAAGAGGAGGACTTCCTTGCCTCTCAAGGCCCCCTTTACCCAGACAGTGTTCCTTCTGTCCCACCCATCTCACAGGAAGAAGAGGAGGTGGAGGAGGAGGAGGAGGATTGTGTCAGCATGGAGGTGGAGCCTGGCACTCAGCATCATCAGCAGCAGTCTTTTAGGGATGATTTACAGTCCCAAGAAACCAGTGGACTTGTACGTGGCTGGGAGGAGGTGGCTGCGGATCATGTCGTCCTTAGTGACCCAGAGGACTCCGGACCGAATGCCTCAGCTAACCTACGCTGCATGGCCTCCCTTATCCTGCAAAGTCTGCGGAAGGATCCTCGTATTCTTCGGATCAAGGAGAGGGACCATTACTGGCTGGCCACTCTCCTTGATCCACGGTACAAGGGTAAGGTTGCGGACCTTATCTTACCATCGCAGAGGGAGCAGAGGATGAGACAACTCCGGGAGGCCTTGCAGAAAGGTCTGTGCAATGCGTTCCCAGAGACTGGGAGGTTACAAACTCCTGGTCCTGGACAACGAGTTGCTGAGGCTTTGGTCAGTCAAAGAAGGAGCGGTGGGGAAGGTGGCCGTCTGACCGATGCGTTCAGACAATTCTTTAGTCCGCAGCCCCAAGGTACGATCGGTTCCAGCAACCATTGCCAGCGTCTGATATACATGGTGCAGGAATACCTAGGGGCAAGGTCAGACTTGGACACCTTCCCCACCGAAAATCCTCTGGCTTACTGGGTCTTGAGGATGGATCACTGGCCAGAGCTTGCACAGTATGCAATTGAGCTACTGGCCTGTCCTGCATCCAGCGTTCTTTCAGAACGCACATTCAGTGCTGCTGGAGGATTTGTCACGGATCACAGGGTGCGCTTGTCCACTGACTCTGTTGATCGACTGACCTTCATAAAGATGAACCAGTCTTGGATCACCACCAGCTACCAAAAACCTGAAGCTGATATAACAGACTAATTTATTTTCAAATGTCACATCCCTTCAAGACTGATGCTGATGCTGAGAGACTGTCCTGTTATGTTGACTGACTATCCTCCTCCTCCTCAATGATCCGATTGATGATGATAGCTTGGAAGAACATTTTTGTTTCTGGGTGCCGCCACCAGTGGCTAAGGCCCAATTTTTCAGCCCCTGTTTAACAGGGGCGTGTTATTACAATTTTTTATGCAATGCTTTGCAGCGGGGCTGATTCCTGCACTCCAACTAGAGTATCTGGGAGTGGTTGCAGTGTCGTGGCACCAGCACCAGTGGCTAAGGCCCAATTTTTCAGCCCCTGTTTAACAGGGGCGTGTAATTAAAAATTTTGATGCAATACTTTGCAACAGGGCTCATTGCTGTGCTCCAAGTACAGTATCTGTGAGGGGTTGCAGTGTTGTGGCACCAGTGCCTAAGGCCCAATTTTTCTGCCCCTGTTTAACAGGGGCATGTAATTACGATTCTTGATCTAATAATTCACAGCAGGGCCCATTCCTGCGCCCACCAAGACTAACTGTGAGGCCTTACAGTGTTGTGTCAACACCACCACCACCACCACCACCAAAGGCCCAATTTTTCAGCCCCTGTTCAACAGGGGCATGCAATTACAATTTTTGATCTAATAATTCACAGCAGGGCCCATTCATGCGCCCACCAAGAGTAACTGTGAGGGCTCACAGTGTTGTGGCAACACCAACATGTAAGGGGCAAATTTCAGCTGAGTATATACGGCAGGCCCCTACTTTCAAACATCCAACTTACAAACGACTCCTCCTTGCAAACGGAAGGATACAACAGGAAGTGAGAAGAAATCTACCCCTAGGAAGGCAAATTCTCTCCTGTAAGAGTTAATATGGGAAAAAAAGGGTCTCCTCTCCACTGATGCTTTATCACCAATTCTTGTTTCAATAAAAACCCCAAATTTTCAAAAAACATTTGTCATTAGGACGGAAAGTGAGGTGAACTGTTCTGAACAGGTGCACACTGCACAGACAGCAAAACAAATGTTACAGGGGTGATAACCCTTCCCTATGTTTTCCAAAAAGCTTAAAAATATATTTTTGGGCTGGAACTACACTTAAACAATGTACCTGTTCAAAATTACAAACAGATTCTACATAAGAACAAACCTACAGTCCCTGTCTTGTATGCACCGCCTGTATACGGCTGTTCAGAGTATATAGGGCCTTTTTTATTTTGTGTGCAGGGTTCCCCTTAATATCCATACAAGACCCAAAGGGGCTGGTAATGGGCTGGGGTGGGGGGGGGGGGGTGTGTGATGGGGTAGCTATGCCATTTTTCTTAAAGATTTTCATCCATATTACCGGGACCAGACATTACATTAAAGCCGCAAGCAGTTTTAAATGGCTTTTTTTCCTTTAGAAATTTAATTTTGTGCAGGGACAGTTCTAAACACGGGAAACACGTGGCACTTCACAGGCATACTTTAGACACCCCCCAGGTACGATATTTAAAGGAATATTTGACTTTTTTTTTTCACTTTATGCATCATTAAAATGACTGCTCCAGAAAAACGTCCGTTTTTAAAACTTCTTTTTGCATTGATACATGTCCCCTGGTGCAGAACCCGGGTTCCCAAACCCTTTTTAGGACAATAACATGCATAATAGTCGTTATAATTAGCACTTTAGATTTCGAACGTTCGCATCCATTGTATTTAATAGGGTTCTAAAGTTCGTGCAAACTTTCGGTCCGTTCGTGGGTTCTGGTGCGAACCGAACCCGGGGGTGTTCGGCTCATCACTACTCTAGACATGTCTCCGGGCCTCCATCCCTTTTAATCTATCCCATGTATCATCTGTGTACTCTGGACATGTCTCTGGGCCTCCATCCCTTCTAATCTATCCCATGTATCCTCTGTGTACTCTGGACATGTCTCCGGGCCTCCATCCCTTCTAATCTTACAGGGGGAACTCTGCAAACCCTGATGTAAAAGGGAACACTGATGTAAAGGGCAATGCTGCAGACCCTGATGTAAGTGGGAACTCTGATGTAAATGGGAATGCAGTGGACTCTGATATAAGGTGGTCTCTGGTGACCAGAGCACCCCTTACATCAGAGTTCCTCCTTAGATTATGCTCTGCAGCATTTTCCTTTACATCTGAGTTCCCTTGCACTGTAAGGGGGAATCCTGCTGACTCTGATGTAAAGGGGAATGCCGGGAAATATGATGTGGGGGGGGACTCTGGTGACCAGAGACCACCTTCCGCAGAGTGAATACACTAAGGTAAGGGGGGGGGGTGTTACTGATATAAGGGAAAACCTTTATATCAGTGCCCCCTTACTTACTTACATGAGTGACCCCCCCTCCCCCTCAGACTGACCTGATGGCGCTGTCACTGACCTCCTCTCCGGTGCAGCGTGCAGGTCTCAGTTAGATGGCTGGTTGGTGGCTCTGGTTTTATTTCTATAGTCTGTTCTCCACAGTCCAAACACGTCTGACTCCTCCCGTAATCCCAATCCCGGCGACGCTCTCACTCTTAATTCCTCTCCAGACTCTCCCTAAGAGACTGCAGACATGATAAAAGACAAGAGATAGTCAGAGATTGCAGACAGGTTAGAGGCTGCGGACAGAATACAGGAGGTGGTTAGAGGCTGCAGTCAATAGGTGGTCAGAACATGTGCACAGGATAGAGGAGGTGGTCAGAGGATGGCGGATAGGATACAGGAGGCAGTCCGAGGATGTGGAAATGGTACAGGTGGTGGTCAGAGTATGCAGACATTTAGGGGTAGCAAACAGAGGGGTTCCCCATGTAAGGGGTGCACACAGAGGGGTCAGTCATGTAGGGGGATCACACAGTGGGATGAAGTCCTGATAAGAGCTATCACAGAAGGGCCCTCACACAGGACACATGGCAGGCAGGGCAGTGAGGTTGGCACACACAGGGTGATCAGGTTCCTGTTCTTAGGGAAGTTGGGGTCCTGATCCCCAGGGAAGATGGGGTCCCTAGGTGAGATTCCCCGTTGCCAGGGGAGATGGAGTTCCTGCCCCCAGGTGAGATAGGATCCCTGTCCCAGAGTGAGAAGGGGGTCCCTGTCCCCAGGAGAGGAGGAGTTCCTGTCCCCAGGTGAGTGGCCCAGAGAGGGTCCCTGTTTCCAGGGGAGAAGGGGGTCCCTGTCCAAAGGAGAGAAGGGAGTCCCTGTCCCCAGGAGAGAAGGGGTCCCTGTCCTCAGGGGAGGAGAAGGGGGTCTCTGTCTTGGGGGAGGGGGTCCCTGTCCTCGGGGGGGGGGGGTCCCTGTCCTTGGGGGAAGATGGAGTGGGATATGGGATAGTCTCACTTACCATGACCAAGTCTGCAGGTCCCTCATTTATGGTCGTCTGGGCTCCCTCCAGCAGCACGGATGGGCGATCAGCTTATCCCCAGGGAGCACAGTTACGGCTTGACAATCTGGCAGAAATTGATGGGCACAGTGGCTGCGTTTGATGGGCACAGTAGCTGCGTTTGATGGGCACATTGGTTGCGTTTGACGGGCGCAGTGGCTGCGTTTGACGGGCACAGTGGCTGCGTTTGACGGGCACAGTGGCTGCATTTGATGGGCACAATGGCTGCGTTTGACGGGCATAGTGGTTGCGTTTGCTGTTTGACGGGCACAATGGTTGCGTTTGCTGGGTGCAGTGGCTGCGTTTGACGGGAACAGTGGCTGCGTTTTACGGGAAGAGTGGCTGCGTTTGACGGACACAGTGGCTGCGTTTGACGGACACAGTGGCTGCGTTTGACGGACACAGTGGCTGCGTTTGACGGACACAGTGGTTGCGCTTGATGCACACAGTGGCTGCGTTTGATGGGCACAGTGGCTGCGTTTGATGGACACAGTGGTTGCGTTTGCTGGGTGCAGTGGCTGCGTTTGACGGGCACAGTGGCTGTGTTTGCTGGGTTCAGTGGCTGTCTTTGACGGACACAGTGGTTGCGTTTGCTGGGTGCAGTGGCTGCGTTTGACAGGCACAGTGGCTGCGTTTGCTGGGTTCAGTGGCTGTGTTTGACGGACACAGGTAAATATACGTCACTTTGCCCAGCCGTGCCATTCTGCCGATGTATATCGGCGTGAGCCGGTCTTTAAGTGGTTAAAGTGACACTAAAGGTTCAAATATATTTTTTTATAAATAACAAACATATGATACTTACCTCCACTGTGCAGCTAGTTTTGCACAGAGTGGCCCCGATCCTCGTCTTCTGGGGTCCCTCGGCGGCTGTCTCGGCTCCTCCCCGCTTCTGATAACCCCGTCAGGGAAGCGCTCTCCCAAGAGGGTTACCTTGCGGGCACGCTCCCGAGTCCTGTATTCGGTGTCCATAGCCGCCGACTAAAGGACTCAGCCCCGCCCCCGCGTCATTGGAGTTAATTGATAGCAGCGCGAGCCAATGGCTGCGCTGCTATCAATCTATCCAATAAAGAGCCGAGAAGACCGAGCAAAGGAAAAGCGCGTTCACGACGCGGGACTTTCCAGGGCTCAGGTAAGTAAAACAGGGGGGCTGGGGGGCCAGTGATCGTAAGATGTTTTTTCACCTTAATGCATAGGATGCATTAAGGTGAAAAAACATGAACCTTTACAACCCCTTTAATTAGGAGACTGGAGGACCTCAAATACGAGGAGCTTGAGAGGGGACATGATAGTGATTTACAAATACCTCAATGGTGATCACAGCATAGGAAAAAAAAATATTCAGTCTCAGGGAGTGTAAGAGGACACGGGGCCACACAATGAGATTGGAGTAGAATTGGTTTAACCTTAAAGTGTTACTAAACCCACAACAGTAAAATCTGTGTGTATATGCAGAATAGCATGCTTGTTATACTCACTGTATAACTTAGGGCGTTAATCCTCTGCATTGTGTAAAAAGGCTGTTTGATCCCTCAATGCACACATCCTCCCCCTCCTGCAGGGTCATTCTTGGCAAGGCCAGATAAGACACAGTGAGGGTGGTAAAGCTGCACATGCTCAGTTTGGTCTCTATTGCTGGAGAGAACAGTTCTTTGTTGAGCTAAGCTTTTCAGGTCACATGATATTGACATCACACATTTGGGCGTGTATACCAGTGGCAGTGCGTCCATAAGGGAGCACGGGTGCTGCCCCCTCTCTCCAGCCACCCCCTTTATCACCAATAGATAGATTCATCTATGGCTGCTGCTGCCACCCCCTATTCAGGCGCCCGACCCCTTTTCGGGCACCGGGCACCTGAATTACAGCGGCAGGGGGGTGTTTTTGAAGCACCTGATTAGAGCCATATGCTCTAATAGGCGTCAAAAAAGGTAAACAGCGAGCACCATACTTGGCACTCGCAGGTCACCCAGCTGTGTTAGAAAAGCGAATGGTTATTCACTTTCCTAACACTGAACCGCCTCTCCGCCAATCAGGTGCTCGGGTCTGTTACCCATCACCTGATTGGCTGAAACAACAGGCGCTGTAATTGGATGCCTATCAGGCGTCCAATTATAGCAGAGGATGGGAGAAGACATTGGGGAGCATGGAAGACACCGCTCGCTGCCCACCGCCCACCGCCGTCACCCGATGCCCCATCGAGACAGGGTAAGTACCGGGCAGATGGCGGGCGGGTGGGGGGGCACACTGGCAGCATTTGTTGGGCACAGTGGGAGCATTTGATGGGGCACAGTGGGAGCATTTGATGGGGCACAGTGGGAGCATTTGATGGGGCACAGTGGGAGCATTTGATATGGCACAGTGGCTGCATTTGATGGCACAGTGGCTGCGTTTGATGGGCACAGTGGTGGAAATTGTTGGGCACAGTGGCTGCGTTTGATGGGCACAGTGGTGGCAATTGATGGGCACAGTGGCTGCGTTTGATGGGCACAGTGGCTGCGTTTGATGGGCACAGTGGCGGCAATTGATGGGCACAGTGGCTGCGTTTGATGGAACAGTGGTTGCGTTTGATGGCACAGTGCCGGCAATTGATGGGCACAGTGGCTGCCCTTGATGGTACAGTGGCTGCATTTGATGGCACAGTGGCTGCGTTTAATGGCACAGTGGTGGCAATTTATGGGCATGGTGGCTGCATTTGATGGCACAGTGGCTGCATTTGAGGGTACAGTGGCTACATTTGATGGCACAGTGAGGCTGCAATTGATGTGTTTTTTTCAGAATTTTTCAGTTTGTTTGTCACCCCCCCCAAACATTTTGAGGCCCAGTCGCCACTGGTGTATACAGATCCCAAATGACAGCCCAGTCCCTCCCTCCTCCTCCATGCCCAGTAACTACAAAAGAACACAGTGGGTAGGATGTCACATCTTGAATAATGGATGATCCACCTTTCATAACAGCATGAGGGCACAGGCTGTAGTAGAAATCTTCTCCTACCTGAACACTCAGCACTTGGGAAAACCCTGCAGATTATCACGTGACCATGGTATACAGATCAGCAAAAAAGGTATATGGGGCAGTATTTTAATGTAAAAAGAAGATTTATAAGCTGTGGGCACTGCGGGGGGTGGAAGGTGGTGGGCACTTGAACTATTTTCATATTAATGGGTTTAGTAACACTTTAATCTGCGCAGGGTTTTTTTCACTGTCAGGGACGTGGATCACTTCCACAATTGGTGGTGACAGCGGGGAGTATTGATATTTATAAAAGACTCTTGGACGTGCATCTTAAAGAACACAACATACAGGGACATGGGAAATATTTATTGACTCTGACTAATGTACACCAACACAGGTTCAACTGGATAGACTATTGTCTTTATTCAACCTTACCTATTCTGTAACTATGTAAATTTATTCCAAGCTAATTCTATGTATTTTCAAGGAACAGTCCTTGCTCAACTTTTAAAAAGTATTTCTTACACTGATTCTGAACAACTGCATAATGCTTTGGGAATAACATGTACTGATGGATGGAGTCGATGATGGCTACTTTGGCAAGGAAAATAAATAAATAAATAAAAGTAAGCTGGCTAGTTCCAGGTCCTCTCCAATCCAGTGCCCTCTGATTTACAGGAAGGCAGCCGCTATAGCATCCCTTACAGCAGCAAGTCCTTGGTCCTGTCAGTTTCTCCACAACAATATGACAGAAGCCTTGGACTTCCATTCTCTAAGGATCCAATTATTTGTCTCAACTCATCCTACTAAATATGCTGACCTGTGTATGAACTCTCCGTGCGTGACACAGACTGTTTCAGCTTCAGTTAGGTGAGAGGGAAGTGGAACTCCAGCACAAAACTTTTTTTACTTTGGACTGTGTGGCGAAGGCTTAAAGAGATTGTAAAGGTAAAATAAAATAAAAATAAAAACATGTCTATATTTACCTGCTTTGTGCAATGGAATTGCAGATCGGCCTTGAACTTCCTCTTCTTGGGTCCCCCCGCCGGCGCTCCTGGCCCCTCCTCACTAGCCGCTTCCCATGGGAGCACTCCCAAGCCCTGTATTCGACTCAGCCCCGCCCCCTGCTTCCTCCTTACTGGCTTTGATTGACAGAAACAGGAGCCAATGGCTCCCGGTGCCCCAGCAAATCCAGCGAGATCTGGAAGTGAGGGGAGAGAAGAGCTGCAGATGTGCACAGCACTGGACTGAATGAGGGCTCAGGTCAGTAAAAGAGGGGTGAGGGGGAATGCTAATGCCTAAACATTTTGTACCTTAACTGCTTACCGACCAGCCGCCGCAGTCATACTGCGGCAGAATGTCTCGGCTGCGAAAATAGCCGTACTGGTACAACGGTCCCTTTAAAGGCTATAGCAGGCGCGCGCACGTGCCCACAGCACGTGGCCGGAGCCGATGCGCATGGCCAGCGGTCACAATGTCCACCAGCCACCCGCGATTGCTCTTCGGAGAGCCAGAATGGGGATCTGTCAATATAAACAATCAGATCCCCATTCTGTCAGGAAAGTTGAGAGATATCTGCTGTTCCTAATAATCAGGAACAGCGATCTCTCTCTACTCCCAGTCAGTCCACTCCCCCCACAGTTAGAAACACCTCCCTAGGGAACACTTAACCCCTTGATCGCCCCCTAGTGTTAATCCCTTCCCTGCCAGTGAAATGTATAAATAATCAGTGGCTATGTTTAGCACTGATCGCTGTATAAATATCACTGGTCTCAAAAATTTGTCAACAGTGTCGGATCCGTCTGTCACAGTCCCGCTAAAAATCGACCTAAACTGATGAAGAATTTTTTTTTTTTCTGGGGGATATTTTTTGTAAAAAATATTGGGTTTTTTTTCTAAATTTACAGTCTTTTTTTGTTTATGGCACAAACAATAAAAACCGCAGAGGTGATTAAATACCACCAAAAGAAAGCTCTATTTGCGGGGGGAAAAAGAACATTAATTTTGTTTGGGTACAGCGCTGCATTACCGCGCAATTGTCAGTTAAAGCGACGCAGTGCCGTATTGCAAAAAATGGCCTGGTCATTAAGGGGGTAAAACCTTCCGGAGCTGAACGGGTTAATGCAAGGAATGCATTAAAGCGGTAGTAAACCCCATAAAAAAAATTAAAATAGGCACCGGGCAGTTTATGTCATAATGTGCTAGTATGCATGTGCGCGTGAGTCACTGTTTGGGGCACAGCTCCTAAGGAATGGCACGGGTATGCTGTTCCTTCAGAGCGCATGCGCTGGCTGCATCTAAAGTAAATATCTCCTAAACGGTGCACGTTTAGGAGATACTTACTGTACCTATAGGGAAGGCTTTAAATTAGGCTTAATTGTCATTCAAACATTCGCAGAAAAATCATTCATAAGAACATTCTTTCTTGCCATCATTGAGTCAACTAATTTAGTTCTAAAGCCATTAAAGTTATAATGTTCTGGGTCGCGCTAGTGACTGTTTGGATGCCACCCCGGCTCCGCACACGGTTTATCTTTCTATGGTGCCTTCTTATTGTGCCTTCCTCATTGTGTACTGCCGGGGTCTCAGATATATTTGATACATTTGATATGTTTGATTCATTTTATGTTTGATATATTTGATATGCTTGATACATTCGATTTGTTTGATATATCTGATACTTGATACTTGATGTTTGATTTTTTATATCTGATCTGCCTATTACTTTATAAGACCCTTTCTGTTCCTTATGTTAGTGCTATTCACTTGTATCTCTGCCGTCCATTTTTGACTGTTAAATGCACTTTCTTTGAAAATAAAAGAATTACAAAAAAAAGCCCCTAAAGCGGAGTACCCAGATCCAACTTCTGTTACGAGTGGTTTTTGTAGCTTCTGACTTTTATTTTTTCCACAGGTGACTGGACAAAATTTTCACCCTGCTTCTTCAAATGTTTTTATTACTATGGTTGAAAACAAATATCAGTTTGACCAGTGGCGGCTGGTGGAAGTTTTTTTGGGGGGGGCAAACAGTATGCCACCCCCCCCATCGGTCGTAGCACTTAACGCATCACCGGCGACTTCCCCCTGCTCGGCGGCGGCCTCCCAGTCTCCTGCTCTCTATTACCAGCGGCATCCAATTCTCCTGCTTTCTATCACTGGCGGCATCACGATCTCTTGCTCTCCACAGCAGCAAGTTCCCCTGCTCGGCGGCCTCCCGTTCTCCTGCTCTCCATCACTGGCAGCCTCCCGTTCTCCATCACCGGCAGCCTCCTAATCTCCTGCTTTTCGCAGCAGAGGCTTCCCCTGCTCGGCGTTCTCTTGCTCTCTATGGCGACGGCTTTCCGTTTTCCTCCCTCCTCCTCAGAGGCCAATCGGGAGTCTTCTCTGTTCGGCCAATTGGAAAACGGATCTCACATTCGCTTCTGATTGGCCGGATTGAGGCTCAGCGTTTCAACAGCAAATATTCATTTGCTATTGTAACACACCTGGGTGGGCTCCGGTCGCATGCTCTGCGACCCCAGCCCACTCATTTTTGAAGCCTCTGGCTCTAATCAAGTGCTTCAAAAAAATCACCTGCCGCTGTAATTCCTGCGCCCAGTGTCCTGAAAGGGGCCGGATGCATGAATAGGGGGTGGCCGCGGCAGCCATGGATAGATTCATGCTATGCATGAATCTATCCATTATGCATATAGGTGTGGGGTGGAGAGAGGGGGCGGTGCCCGGGCGCCCCTAATGGACGGACCACCACTGGCTTTGACTCCACTAACCATTAGAAAATGTAATCTTCTGAAAAAAACAAAACTTTACTGGTGTATGGCTAGCTTTAGGCCCCTTATACATGTTCCCATCAGGTCTGTCTGTCAGTTTTTCAGGTGGACCTAATCAGAACCTCAATTCTTCTCTATGGAGGGGCGGAATGTCAGTGGGAACCCGTCAGTATTCGCTCCGATCCTGTCTGCTAAAAACAGACATATGGAGATCCGTTCCCCATCCGTACAGCAAGTGGGATCGGATGACGTTCCATAGTTTCCATCCAACCGCCCCATAGTGAACAGTGGGCTGCGTCCGTTTCCGCTCTGCATCAGCATAGCGGACATTAACCTGTCACCCGCCTGCGCAGCAGGGGCCAGCGGAGAGATCCCCTACTTACCAGGCGGATCCGCAGCCGGTGCCTGCCCGTGTAAAAGGGGCCTTAGAATGGTTGTCGGCTTTCTATTACTAGAATTCATCAACACTTCTCCAAGCCCTTACTGACTTAGGAATCTTTCACACTAACAACAGCCCTAGTTGCTGTGGGGGTTGCATTGCACATGGTTACAGGGTGGTTGCTTCACAGCCCTATTCACTTGTTTTGGTCGTGAAATACGGCATGGGGTATAATTTTTGCCGCTGCCACAAAGCAAAACATTGCAGTAGCAGCACATGTACAACCCATTCTGGCCACTGTGTTGGGTTGGGGTGGTAAAAACACACCTCAACCACCTATTCTTACTCCCACCCTGGTCGCAAGTGTGAATAAGTCCTAAAGCTTACAGATGCTGGTAAGCAAGATTCACAAAAAAAGCTTTAATCATCATTCTTGAGGTTTCTATTACTGTCTGAGTTCCTGTTTTGGAAATCGTTGTCACTTTCTGTTTTTGTCACTGGGATGGGAAATGACCCGGACAGTAAAGGGCAGTGGAGAAAAGTTCATCTGTCTGGTTTTTTATTGCTGTCTGGGTCCACACTGCTGTCTTGCATACTGCTGTTGCTGATACTATAAGTGAGGGGGGGACACAGACAGCCACAATAACCAGACATAGTTTTACATTCTTCAAGGTGGTGTTAAACCTTAACCGCTTAAGGACCGCCGCCTGTACATATACGTCCACAGAGCGGCACGGACAGGCATAGCCACGTACCTGTACGTCCCCTTTAAGATGCCGCCGTGTGGTCGCTCGCAACCCTGCCGCCTTCTCCGTGAGCCCGACCGTGGGTCCCGCAGACTCAATCGCCACCGGGACACCCGCGATCGTCTCACTGAGAGATACAGCGGGGAGATGCTTATGTAAACAAGCATCTCCCCACTCTGCCTAGTGACAATGACACTGATCTCCGCTTCGCGTAGTCGGAGCGGAGATCAGTGTCATGTCACACACAGCCCATCCCCCCTACAGTTAGAAATACTCATCAGGGCACACTTAACCCCTACAGCGCCACCTACTGGATAACCCCTTCACTGCCAGTGTCATTTTCCCAGTAATCAGTGCATTTTTATAGCACTGATTACTGTAAAAATTACAATGGTTCCAAAAATCTGTCAAAAGTGTCTGATGTGTCCGCCATAATGTCGCAGTCATGATAAAAATCGCTGATCGCCCCAATAACTAGTAAAAAAAAAAAATATTAATAAAAATGCCTTAAAACAGTCCCCTATATTGTATAAGCTATAACTTTTGCGCAAACCGATCAATAAATGCTTATTGTAATTTTTTTAACCAAAAATATGTAAAAGAATACGTATTGGCCTAAACTGTGGAAAATAAAATGATTTTTTATATATTTTTTGGGATATTTATTATAGCAAAAAGTAAAAAATATTGAATTTTTTTCAAAATTGTCGCTCTATTTCTGTTTATAGCGCAAAAAATTAAAACCGCAGAGGTGATCAAATACCACCAAAAGAAAGCTCTATTTGTGGGAAAAAAAGGACACAAATTTTGTTTGGGTACAACATTGCATGACCACGCAATTACCAGTTAAAGCAGCGCAGTGCGAAATTGTAAAAAGACCTCTGGTCCTTAGGCTGACAAATGGTCCGGGCTAAAGTGGTTAAACTAAATGTAATATGTTGCAGCTTACAAATCATTAGATGTGGTGGCTGCATTCGTTTTCTTTTTTAAGACTTTTCCCCTCTGTTTTTCACCTGGTTATCTGTCCAGTAACACACCTCCTATATTAGAGTGCCCCCCCCCCCCCCACTTTGGATTAAGAAGCACAGAAAGCAACTTTGGACAGCAGCATTGTCAGTCTGGGGGGAGGGGAGTGTCATATGAACTAGCAGATCTAAATACGCTAAATTGAAGCTGAACTCCAGCTAATAACTGATCATTATAAGCACCCCTGTCAGTGGTAAATGGCTTGTTTCGTCTCTGTAACTGATACATCTGCAGGAGAGCTTGTTCTTTTGAAAAACAACAGGCTTACTGGCTGGATCCCCAGATAAAAATTGAAAAAAGAAAGCCTAAAAAAAAAAAAAAAAAACAAATGCAGCCATCACATCTAAGAATTGGTAAGCTGCAAGATAATAAACGTTTGCTTTGGGTTTAATACTGCTTTAAGATTCTATGCAGAACTGAAATAAAAAATTAACAGTTTTGGCTGGAGTTCCATTTTAAATGTATGCACAATGTTCTTTTCCATTGCAACAGCCAGTACAGAAACTTCCACTGCCAGCATAATTTAAAATTCAGATGGTGTGTAGGGCTTGCCTGGACTGTATTTATATGTACGCTATATTGCCAAAAGTATTGGGATGCCTGCCTTTACACGCACATGCACTTTACCCCTTTCGCTGTCAGGGCCGTTTTTGCGTTTTTTTTTGCACACATGTTTAAAAAATCTTTTTATGCCGCGTACACATGATCGGAAATTCTGACAAGAAAAGTCTGATGTGAGCTTTTGGTCGGAAATTCCGACTGTGTAGGCTCCATCAGACTTTTCCTGTCGGAATTTCCGGTAGCAAAAATTTGAGAGCCGGTTCTCAAATTTTCCGACGGAAAAAATTCCGATCGTCTGCAGCAATTCCGATGCGCAAAATTCCGACTCGGAAACAATTTGACGCATGCTCGGAAGCATTGAACTTCATTTTCTCGGCTTGTCGTAGTGTTGTACGTCACCGTGTTCTTGACGGATGAAAGTTCAGAGAACTTTTGTGTGACCGTGTGTATGCAAGCCAAGCGGAATTCCGTCGGAAAAACCATCCAAGGTTTTTCCGACGGAAAATCCGATCGCGTGTACGCGGCATTAGGCCTAAAGATTACACAAAACCCACAAATAATATATATTTTCTGAAAGCAGACACCTTAGAGAATAAAATAGTGGCAGTTGCAATTTTTTATGTCACACGATTTTACAGCAAAGGTCTAGGAGACGCAAAATTTCAGTAACAAACAAACGCAATAAATTACCCACATTTTTGCTAAAATATAAAAGATGAGGTTGCAACGAGTAAATAGATACCCAACATGCCAAACCTTAAATGTATGTGTTCCCGTGAAATGACGACAAACTTCAGTACCCTATATTTTCTATAGGTGACGCTTCAAAAGCCCCCTATAGGTATCAGTTTAGTGTTACGGAGGAGGTCTTGTGTTAGAATTATTGCTCTCCCTCCGGCTTACTCCCCTTGATCACCACTAGTGTTAACCCCTTCCCTGCCATTGACATTTATACAGTAATCAGTGCATATTTATAAACTGAGAATTTTTTTTTATTTTTTTTTTAAATTGGGATATTTATTATAGCAAAAAGTAAATAATATGTTTTTTTTCAAAAATGTCTCTCTTTTTTTGTTTAAAGCGCAAAAAATAATAACCACAGAGGTGATCAAATACCACCAAAACAAAGCTCTATTTATGAAGAAAGAAAAATAAATGTTTTATATGGGTACTGTGTAGCATAACTGTGCAATTGTCATTCAAAATGTTACAGCGCTGAAAACTGAAAATTGGCCTGGGCAGGAAGGGGGTGAAAATGCCCGGTATTGAAGTGGTTAAAAAAAGTATTGTTACTTATACTTGGTCTTAAAAAAGTGGTATCGGTGCAACCCTAATATCTATATAGGATTATGGATATGTATCACAGTGTACATAGAAACTTAACCTATTTTCAGCAAATATACATGTAGCGCCCTGCTCCTATTGAGTAGGCGCTAGATGAAAATTTAGGTTTATCTGAGCTGTAGTTTAGCTCAGAGCATTATTTTAAATTGAAAAAAGGGCGGAGCGGAGCGGCGCATCGACATCACCACCCACCATACTCACCATCCAGCAAGGACGGGTTTGCCTGTGAATGTCCGGCTGGCACCGCAGGCTTCAAGGGGTTGTAAAGGTTAGTTTTTTATTTTCTAAATAGGTTCCTTTAAGCTAGTGCATTGTTGGTTCACTTACCTTTTCCTTTGATTTACCTTCTAAATGTTTTTTTTCTTTGTCTGAATTTCTCACTTCCTGTTTCTCCTCAGTAAACTTCACACCATCATCCGAGTGGTGTGGAGTCATCCAGAACAGCTTACTGAACAGCTTACTGAGGAGGAACAGGAAGCGAGAAATTCAGACAAAGAAAACAAAGAAAAAAAAATATTTAGAAGGGAAATCTAATGAAAAGGTAAGTGAACCAACAATGCACTAGCTTAAAGGAACCTATTTAGAAAATAAAAAACGAACCTTTACAACCCCTTTAAGGCTGATTTTACGCTGCATTATTGTAAGTGTGATATCTTTTATATTTAATAAAATCGAAACTGTTTTACACTATGGAAGCTAGCTATATGTCTTTTACATGGTCTGGCATATGAGTCTGGGATCCATTGAATTGTCGTGGTACACGCTGATTGGGACTGCATCTATATTGGTTTCATCTGGAGCAGATTGTGCCTTTCATTCAAAGCTTCTCCTGATCCTCTGTAGTGGGGGGTCATGGAGCTCTGATAAGCAGGCATTACCTTCATTTGGTGGTGGATTTCACTGTTTTCCCTCAATGAGAAGATTTCTTCACAGAAGATTTTTATTATAGACTTTTCCTTTTACACGGGTGTACACATTTTCACTTATGTGTTATAGTTATCAATTTATGGTTTAATTATCTAATGAACTTCAACCCTTTGATGAGGGTCAACACACCATCTATATTTTTGGACTAATTCTATGAGGCACAATTTAAAAAACACTTTTGGAGAATTTCTTTGTGTCACTCCCTTTTTGTCATAATTGGGTGTATATTAATTTATTTAGGATACTTCCAATCACAATTGTTCATTACTGTGCTTATATTCATTCACATTATGTTGATGTTCACAATGTTTTTGTATTAATTTGCAGCCAGTTGTGATACTGTCAGGAAAGGTTCCACTCGCTGGTAATACCATCTGATATTTGGCGTACAGTACTGATGTCCACCAGCAGGTGTCTCCTGGCAGTTTGGAACTGTCAGGAGAACCTTTCCCTGCTGGTATTATGTGATCCTTGGGCCGCAGTACTGGCGTCAACCAGTGGTAGGATCCTGGCAGGATGGAGCAGGTATCTCCTCCTGCAATTAGGAATCACCTGAGCAGTGTTGCCAACCGTCCGTTAATTTACGGACAGTCCGAAATTTCACCCCATTTTCGGGGTGTCCGTTAATGTCCGTTGCGGGCAGCCGGGTGCCAGTAAGAAAGATGGCTGCGGGCCAGCCATGCACCTGCGCATGTGCCGTTCCGAAGCCTGCAGGACTCGGGAAAGATCGTACAGGCTCGGCTGGGCGGCGCATGCGCAGTAACGTAATGTCGCCGCCTGGCAGCATTTTTAAACGGAAGCCGCCACTCGTTCTCGGTGGTTCTGTGGGGAGAGTGCGCAAGGTGGAGAGGAGTGACGTGACGGGTCATGTTGATGACCTCCCCCTCTCGTACCGTGCTCTGTGAGCACAGAAGACAGTCTCCATGGAAACTGTAGACACGTCCAGTTCGTACACTTCCTGTGTTTTTGTCCAGAAGCGCCTCAGCTTGTACTCGCCTTTGATTGGCCAGCTTAGATGTCAGTCACACAGAACAGCTGCCAGCCTGCCAGTGTACATTATCCAGGCTGCCGTCTTACTCAGCCAATCAGCGAAAGTTCAGCCGCCCTGTCCCGCCCACCTTGTGACAATTTTGCTGTCTCAGGCAAACCACACAGGTACTACTATCTACTTTGCTAGTGGTCTCCAGCTTATCCAATAGCGTAATTCGGAGAGAAGATAGCCATGTTACGAACCAATGGGCTGACGACATCGTGGTGTGGGCGACGCTTGTGAAATGTCCTCTGTAAAGTGGAAGACTGAAGGGGTCAGGACTGGCAGGTGATGGTGTCTGGTACACATTGGCTTTGTGGTGGGCACAGGGATATCGCTCAGGCTATAGCAACCTGACATGTCTGGAGGACTGTGAGTCCCAGTGTGCTCTCATCGTCATAGGCTGGCAGACTCTGGTGGCGGGGGGATGGTGGCAGGGGGGGGATGGTGGCAGAAAGGGGTGGAGTCAGGGTGTGATATGGCAGAGAGAGGGTGATGGTGGCAGAGAGAGGGTGATGGTGGCAGAGAGAGGGTGATGGTGGCAGAGGGGGTGATGGTGGCAGAGAGAGGGTGATGGTGGCAGAGAAAGGGTGATGGTGGCAGAGAGGGGGTGATGATGGCAGAGTGAGGGTGATGGTGGCAGAGATTGGGTGATGGTAGCAGGGGGTGTTGGAGGCAGGGGCGATTATGGCAGAGGAGGATGGTGGCAGGGGGTGTTAGTGGTAGGGGGCGATTGGAGATAAGGGGCGATGGTGACAGGTGATTGGACTAAATAATTTGCCCTAATTATGTCGAAAATAACAAAAATTATGTTTTTTTACCTTAATATCTACCCTAAATCACATTGCTATTTGCCTTGCGTACTTGTTTGTAGCCTAAATACTGAAATTTGCAACTAAAAGTGTAATTCTGTAACTTTTGTGAAATGCCAGTAAAAACTTGGTGGTGCCAGTAAATGTTGGGTTTCGTGCCAGTAAATTTCAATCTGGTAGGTTGGCAATACTGCACCTGAGCCTTGTAGCAGGTAGGGATGAGCTTCGTGTTCGAGTCGAACATACGTTCGACTCGAACATCGGCTGTTCGATCGTTCGACAAAGATCGAACGATTTGGGCCGTTCGCGCCAAATTCGAGTGACGCGAACGGCCCACAATGCACTACGCCATCGCAGTGTCATCCAGGCGCTGTGATTGGCCAAGCATGCACTGTGACCCCGCATGCTTGGCCAATCACAGCGCCGGCAGCGAGGAGAGCAATGATTGGCCACAGGCAGGATGCCTGTGGCCAATTATTGCTGAGGGTGTTTAGTACACGCCCCACACTATAAAAGGCCGCCAGCACGGCGGCCTAGTGTAGTGTGTTCCGGAGCAGGGATAGAGCAGCATAGGCAGGGACAGTGACTGTTATTTCTTTCTTGCTTAACCTGGATTCCTTTAGTTTAGGGAAAGAGAAGGATAGGTAGGGAGAGTGTCAGTGTGTTTTGTGCTTGTGCTATAGTGTGCTTAAAAAAAACATTTATTCTAGGGACAGAAAACTGTAGGTAGGGACAGTGTCAGTTTCTTTCACTCTGCAAGTCCTTGTTTCCAGGGACCTGGAAGGACAGTGAGTGAATTGTCCTTGTGCTTGTGCTTAAAAAAACATTTATTCTAGGGACAGAAAACTGTAGGTAGGGAGAGTGTCAGTTTCTTTCACTCTGCAAGTCCTTGTTTCCAGGGACCTGTAAGGACAGTGAGTGAATTGTCCTTGTGCTATATTGTGATTAAAAAAAACATTTTTTCTAGGGACAGAAAACTGTAGGTAGGGAGAGTGTTTTTTTTCTTTCACTCTGCAAGACCTTGTTTCCAGGGACCTGGAAGGACAGTGAGTGAATTGTCCTTGTGCTATATTGTGCTTAAAAAAAAACATTTTTTCTAGGGACAGAAAACTGTAGGTAGGGAGAGTGTTTTTTTTTTTTTCACTCTGCAAGTCCTTGTTTCCAGGGACCTGTAAGGACAGTGAGTGAATTGTCCTTGTGCTATATTGTGCTTAAAAAAAACATTTATTCTAGGGACAGAAAACTGTAGGTAGGGAGAGTGTCAGTTTATTTCACTCTGCAAGTCCTTGTTTCCAGGGACCTGTAAGGACAGTGAGTGAATTGTCCTTGTGCTATATTGTGATTAAAAAAAACATTTTTTCTAGGGACAGAAAACTGTAGGTAGGGAGAGTGTTTTTTTTCTTTCACTCTGCAAGTCCTTGTTTCCAGGGACCTGGAAGGACAGTGAGTGAATTGTCCTTGTGCTATATTGTGCTTAAAAAAAAACATTTTTTCTAGGGACAGAAAACTGTAGGTAGGGAGAGTGTTTTTTTTTTTTCACTCTGCAAGTCCTTGTTTCCAGGGACCTGTAAGGACAGTGAGTGAATTGTCCTTGTGCTATATTGTGCTTAAAAAAAACATTTATTCTAGGGACAGAAAACTGTAGGTAGGGAGAGTGTCAGTTTATTTCACTCTGCAAGTCCTTGTTTCCAGGGATCTGTAAGGACAGTGAGTGAATTGTCCTTGTGCTATATTGTGATTAAAAAAAACATTTTTTCTAGGGACAGAAAACTGTAGGTAGGGAGAGTGTTTTTTTTCTTTCACTCTGCAAGTCCTTGTTTCCAGGGACCTGTAAGGACAGTGAGTGAATTGTCCTTGTGCTATATTGTGATTAAAAAAAACATATTTTCTAGGGACAGAAAACTGTAGGTAGGGAGAGTGTTTTTTTTCTTTCACTCTGCAAGTCCTTGTTTCCAGGGACCTGGAAGGACAGTGAGTGAATTGTCCTTGTGCTATATTGTGCTTAAAAAAAACATTTATTCTAGGGACAGAAAACTGTAGGTAGGGAGAGTGTTTTTTTTCTTTCACTCTGCAAGTCCTTGTTTCCAGGGACCTGTAAGGACAGTGAGTGAATTGTCCTTGTGCTATATTGTGCTTAAAAAAAACATTTATTCTAGGGACAGAAAACTGTAGGTAGGGAGAGTGTCAGTTTATTTCACTCTGCAAGTCCTTGTTTCCAGGGACCTGTAAGGACAGTGAGTGAATTGTCCTTGTGCTATATTGTGCTTAAAAAAAACATTTATTCTAGGGACAGAAAACTGTAGGTAGGGAGAGTGTCAGTTTATTTCACTCTGCAAGTCCTTGTTTCCAGGGACCTGTAAGGACAGTGAGTGAATTGTCCTTGTGCTATATTGTGATTAAAAAAAACATTTTTTCTAGGGACAGAAAACTGTAGGTAGGGAGAGTGTTTTTTTTCTTTCACTCTGCAAGTCCTTGTTTCCAGGGACCTGGAAGGACAGTGAGTGAATTGTCCTTGTGCTATATTGTGCTTAAAAAAAACATTTATTCTAGGGACAGAAAACTGTAGGTAGGGAGAGTGTCAGTTTATTTCACTCTGCAAGTCCTTGTTTCCAGGGACCTGTAAGGACAGTGAGTGAATTGTCCTTGTGCTATATTGTGATTAAAAAAAACATTTTTTCTAGGGACAGAAAACTGTAGGTAGGGAGAGTGTCAGTTTATTTCACTCTGCAAGTCCTTGTTTCCAGGGACCTGTAAGGACAGTGAGTGAATTGTCCTTGTGCTATATTGTGATTAAAAAAAACATTTTTTCTAGGGACAGAAAACTGTAGGTAGGGAGAGTGTTTTTTTTCTTTCACTCTGCAAGTCCTTGTTTCCAGGGACCTGGAAGGACAGTGAGTGAATTGTCCTTGTGCTATATTGTGATTAAAAAAAACATTTTTTCTAGGGACAGAAAACTGTAGGTAGGGAGAGTGTTTTTTTTCTTTCACTCTGCAAGTCCTTGTTTCCAGGGACCTGGAAGGACAGTGAGTGAATTGTCCTTGTGCTATATTGTGCTTAAAAAAAACATTTATTCTAGGGACAGAAAACTGTAGGTAGGGAGAGTGTCAGTTTATTTCACTCTGCAAGTCCTTGTTTCCAGGGACCTGTAAGGACAGTGAGTGAATTGTCCTTGTGCTATATTGTGATTAAAAAAAACATTTTTTCTAGGGACAGAAAACTGTAGGTAGGGAGAGTGTTTTTTTTCTTTCACTCTGCAAGTCCTTGTTTCCAGGGACCTGGAAGGACAGTGAGTGAATTGTCCTTGTGCTATATTGTGCTTAAAAAAAACATTTATTCTAGGGACAGAAAACTGTAGGTAGGGAGAGTGTCAGTTTATTTCACTCTGCAAGTCCTTGTTTCCAGGGACCTGTAAGGACAGTGAGTGAATTGTCCTTGTGCTATATTGTGCTTAAAAAAAACATTTATTCTACGGACAGAAAACTGTAGGTAGGGAGAGTGTTTATTTTCTTTCACTCTGCAAGTCCTTGTTTCCAGGGACCTGTAAGGACAGTGAGTGAATTGTCCTTGTGCTATATTGTGATTAAAAAAAAAACATTTTTTCTAGGGACAGAAAACTGTAGGTAGGGAGAGTGTTTTTTTTCTTTCACTCTGCAAGTCCTTGTTTCCAGGGACCTGTAAGGACAGTGAGTGAATTGTCCTTGTGCTATATTGTGCTTAAAAAAAACATTTATTCTAGGGACAGAAAACTGTAGGTAGGGAGAGTGTCAGTTTATTTCACTCTGCAAGTCCTTGTTTCCAGGGACCTGTAAGGACAGTGAGTGAATTGTCCTTGTGCTATATTGTGATTAAAAAAAACATTTTTTCTAGGGACAGAAAACTGTAGGTAGGGAGAGTGTTTTTTTTCTTTCACTCTGCAAGTCCTTGTTTCCAGGGACCTGGAAGGACAGTGAGTGAATTGTCCTTGTGCTATATTGTGCTTAAAAAAAAACATTTTTTCTAGGGACAGAAAACTGTAGGTAGGGAGAGTGTTTTTTTTCTTTCACTCTGCAAGTCCTTGTTTCCAGGGACCTGGAAGGACAGTGAGTGAATTCTCCTTGTGCTATATTGTGCTTAAAAAAAACATTAATTCTAGGGACAGAAAACTGTAGGTAGGGAGAGTGTCAGTTTATTTCACTCTGCAAGTCCTTGTTTCCAGGGACCTGTAAGGACAGTGAGTGAATTGTCCTTGTGCTATATTGTGATTAAAAAAAACATTTTTTCTAGGGACAGAAAACTGTAGGTAGGGAGAGTGTTTATTTTCTTTCACTCTGCAAGTCCTTGTTTCCAGGGACCTGTAAGGACAGTGAGTGAATTGTCCTTGTGCTATATTGTGATTAAAAAAAACATTTATTCTAGGGACAGAAAACTGTAGGTAGGGAGAGTGTCAGTTTATTTCACTCTGCAAGTCCTTGTTTCCAGGGACCTGTAAGGACAGTGAGTGAATTGTCCTTGTGCTATATTGTGATTAAAAAAAACATTTTTTCTAGGGACAGAAAACTGTAGGTAGGGAGAGTGTTTTTTTTCTTTCACTCTGCAAGTCCTTGTTTCCAGGGACCTGTAAGGACAGTGAGTGAATTGTCCTTGTGCTATATTGTGATTAAAAAAAACATTTTTTCTAGGGACAGAAAACTGTAGGTAGGGAGAGTGTTTTTTTTCTTTCACTCTGCAAGTCCTTGTTTCCAGGGACCTGTAAGGACAGTGAGTGAATTGTCCTTGTGCTATATTGTGCTTAAAAAAAACATTTATTCTAGGGACAGAAAACTGTAGGTAGGGAGAGTGTCAGTTTCTTTCACTGTGAAAGTCCTTGTTTCAAGGGACAGAGAAGGACACCTGAAGGTAGCCCTTATTGCTTTTTTCCCATCTCCCTGCAGGCCATCTATTAGAATGTCTGGAAGGCAAACAAGGAGAGGCAGACAGTCAGGAGGCAATAAAAGAGGGCAAGCAGGCTCTGTGTCTGGGGGCAACAGTGCTGGTCGTGGACGCGGTGCATTGTCATCAGCACATGGCCATGGGACACGCTTGTCCTTCTTTTCGGCAGCTGGACATGTTGAGCCACATCATGCCGAAGACTTGGTAGAGTGGATGACCAAGCCCTCCTCCTCCTCCTCATCCTCTCTCACCCAGGCTCAGGGTACTGGAAAAGCAGCTGCCAAAGCGTCGTCTTCCCTGGTATCAATGTCAGACAAATCATCAGTCACTCCTTCCCTAGACCCACCATGTCCTCCTCCTGAGGAGTCCCCCGAACTGTTTCAGCACAGTGTTGGGTACATGCTCCAGGAGGATGCCCAGCGTTTCGAAGGGTCTGATGATGAAACCCAGCTAGAGGAAGGCAGTAGCGTGAGAGCAGACAGAGGGGATGCTCAAGAAGGACACCAATCTGGCAGTCATGTTCCAGCAGCTGCAGCATACTGCCAGATTGGCTCCAGTGATGAGGAGGGAGGGGATGATGAGGTCACTGACTCCACGTGGGTGCCTAATAGGAGAGAGGAGGAGGAGGAGGATGAGGAGGAGGCACATCTCCAACGAGGCAGGATGCCCTTTGGTGGCCAGCGTAAGGGCAGTACACCGACGGAATCACACCGCAGAGCTCCGCCTGTGCAGGGCGCTGCCTCTGCCCGTCATTCAAAAAGTTCTTTGGTGTGGGCCTTTTTTGAGGCTAGTGCATCAGATCGCACAGCTGCTGTTTGCAACATATGTCTCAAGCGTATATCGCGTGGCCAAAACATCAGCCGCTTGGGTACCACATGCCTGACCAGACATATGTTGACCTGCCATGCAGCTCGTTGGCAAGCCTACCTCAAAGACCCACACCAAAGAACAAAGCGGACCTCTCCTTGCACCGCATCAGCTGGGATCTCCAACCCCACTATAACTTCAGTCCTCTCTGAAACATGCACTGAGAGGAATGAAGGTGTAGAATTAGGTGTGTCACAGCCAAGTACTTGCGGCCACTCTGCTAGCAGTACACCGACGTCCGATTCTAGCAGGCAAATTTCCCTGCCCCAGCTGCTGGACCGTCGAAAGAAGTTCACTCCCAGCCATCCACATGCCCAGCGGTTGAATGCTAGCTTGGCTAAATTGCTAGCGCTTCAACTGCTGCCTTTTCAGTTGGTAGACTCGGCCCCCTTCCGTGAGTTTGTGCAATGTGCGGTTCCTCAGTGGCAGGTTCCCAAACGCCACTTTTTCTCACGGAAGGCTATTCCGGCTCTCTACCGGCATGTGGAAGGCAATGTCTTGGCCTCGCTGGACAGGGCGGTCAGCGGTAAGGTGCATATTACCGCTGACTCATGGTCCAGCAGGCATGGACAGGGACGTTACCTTTCTTTCACGGCCCATTGGGTCACTCTTTTGGCAGCTGGGAAGGATGCAGGACAAGGTGCAGTAGTGTTGGAGGTTGTTCCACCGCCACGCCTCCAAAATGCTACTACTGGTTGTGACACACCTCTCTCCTCCACCCCCTCCTCTTCTTCTTCCTCCATGGCCTCTTCCTGTGGTTTGTCCTATGAACCAGCGGTGCTCCGTAGCCGTTCACGGGGCTACGCAAGTACGCAGGCAAAAAGATGCCATGCCGTGCTTGCGCTGGTGTGTTTGGGGGACAGAAGCCACACTGGGGCAGAGGTCCTGTCTGCTCTGCAGGGCCAGGCCGAGAGGTGGTTGACGCCACGCCAGCTTAAGCCAGGAATGGTGGTTTGCGACAATGGCACCAACCTCCTCTCCGCCCTCCGACAGGGACAACTGACCCATGTGCCCTGTGTGGCTCACGTCCTTAACCTGGTGGTGCAGCGGTTCTTGGGCAGGTACCCGGGCTTACAGGATGTCCTGAGGCAGGCCAGGAAAGTCTGTGTGCATTTCCGCAGATCTTATAATGCCAGTGCTCGCCTGGCTGAGCTGCAAAAGGAGTTGAACCTGCCCAAGAACCGCCTTATATGTGACATGCCCACCAGGTGGAACTCAACGTTGGCCATGCTGCAGCGGCTGCACACGCAGCAGAGGGCCATCAATGAGTACCTGTGCGACTACGGCACCAGGACAGGGTCAGGGGAGCTTGGTTTTTTTTCTCCACGCCAGTGGGGCATGATCAGGGATGCATGCACTGTCCTGGCACCATTTGAGGAGGCCACGAGGATGGTGAGCAGTGACAGTGCATGCATCAGTGACACTGTACCTCTTGTCCACCTGTTGGAGCACACGCTGCGTGGAATAATGGACAGGGCACTTGAGGCAGAACAGAGGCAGGAAGAGGAGGACTTCCTTGCCTCTCAAGGCCCCCTTTACCCAGACAGTGTTCCTTCTGTCCCACCCATCGCACAGGAAGAGGAGGAGGAGGAGGAGGAGGAGGATTGTGTCAGCATGGAGGTGGAGGCTGGCACTCAGCATCATCAGCAGCAGTCTTTTAGGGATGATTTACAGTCCCAAGAAACCAGTGGACTTGTACGTGGCTGGGAGGAGGTGGCTGCGGATCATGTCGTCCTTAGTGACCCAGAGGACTCCGGAGCGAATGCCTCAGCAAACCTACGCTGCATGGCCTCCCTGATCCTGCAAAGTCTGCGGAAGGATCCTCGTATTCTTCGGATCAAGGAGAGGGACCATTACTGGCTGGCCACTCTCCTTGATCCACGGTACAAGGGTAAGGTTGCGGACCTTATGTTACCGTCGCAGAGGGAGCAGAGGATGAGACAACTCCGGGAGGCCTTGCAGAAAGGTCTGTGCAACGCGTTCCCAGAGACTGGGAGGTTACAAACTCCTGGTCCTGGACAACGAGTTGCTGAGGCTTCGGCCAGTCAAAGAAGGAGCGGTGGGGAAGGTGGCCGTCTGACCGATGCGTTCAGACAATTCTTTAGTCCGCAGCCCCAAAGTATGATCGGTTCCAGCAACCATCGCCAGCGTCTGATAAACATGGTGCAGGAATATCTAGGGGCAAGGTCAGACTTGGACACCTTTCCCACCGAAAATCCTCTGGCTTACTGGGTCTTGAGGATGGATCACTGGCCAGAGCTTGCACAGTATGCAATTGAGCTACTGGCCTGTCCTGCATCCAGCGTTCTTTCGGAACGCACATTCAGTGCTGCTGGAGGATTTGTCACGGATCACAGGGTGCGCCTGTCCACCGACTCGGTTGATCGACTGACTTTCATCAAGATGAACCAGTCTTGGATCACCACCAGCTACCACACACCTGATGCTGATATAACAGACTAATTGATTTTAACATGTCACATCCCTTCAAGACTGATGCTGATGCTGAGTGCCTGTGCTGTTATGTTGACTGGCTATCCTCCTCCTCCGAGTCCTCAATGATACGATTGATGATGATAGCTTGGAAGATCATTTTTGTTTATGGGTGCCGCCACCAGTGGCTAAGGCCCAATTTTTCAGCCCCTGTTTTACAGGGGCGTGTAATTACAATTTTTTTAGCAATAATTTGCCATAGGGCTCATTGCTGTGCTCCAAGTACAGTATCTGTGAGGGGTTGGAGTGTTGTGGCACCAGTGCCTAAGGCCCAATTTTTCAGCCCCTGTTTAACAGGGGCGTGTCATTACAATTTTTGAAGCAATACTTTGCAACAGGGCTCATTGCTGTGCTCCAAGTACAGTATCTGTGAGGGGTTGTAGTGTTGTGCCACCAGTGCCTAAGGCCCAATTTTTCAGCCCCTGTTCAACAGGGGCATGCAATTACAATTCTTGATCTAATAATTCACAGCAGGGTCCATTGCTGCACCCACCAAGAGTAACTCTGAGGGCTTACAGTCTTGTGGCAACGCCACCACCACCACCACCACGAAAGGCCCAATTTTTCAGCCCCTGTTCAAAAGGGGCATGTAATTACAATTCTTGATCTAATAATTCACAGCAGGGCCCATTGCTGCACCCACCAAGAGTAACTGTCAGGGCTTACAGTGTTGTGGCACCAGCACCACCATCAAAGCCCCAATTTTTACTACCACTGTTCAACAATTATATGTAATTAAAATTCCTGATATAATAGTTGACAGCAGGGCGTTCCAGCACCAACCAAGAGTAACTGAGTGCTTACAGTGTTGTGCCAACACCAACAACTAAGGGGCCTATTTCTGCAGAGTATATACGGCAGGTCCCTACTTTCAAACATCCAACTTACAAACGACTCCTACTTGCAAACGAAAGAAGACAACAGGAAGTGAGAGGAAATCTACCCCTAGAAAGGAAAATTCTCTCCTGTAAGAATAAATATGGGAGAAAGGGGTCTCATCTGTACTGATGCTTTATCAGCAATCCTTGTTTCAAGAAAAACACCACATTTCAAAAACAGTTGTCATTGGGACGGAAAGTGAGGTGAAATGTTCTGAACAGGGGCACAGACAGCAAAACAAATGTTACAGGGGTGATAACCCTTACCTATGTTTCCCAAAAAGTTTAAAAATAGATTTTTGGGCTGGAGCTACACTTCAACAATGTACCTGTTCAAAATTACAAACAGATTCTACATAAGAACAAACCTACAGTCCCTGTCTTGTATGCACCGCCTGTATACGGCTGTTCAGAGTATATAGGGCCTTTTTTATTTTATGTGCGGGGTTCCCCTTAATATCCATACAAGACCCAAAGGGGCTGGTAATGGGCTGGGGTAGGGGGGGGGTCATGGGGTAGCTATGCCATTTTTCTTAAAGAATTTCATCCATATTACCGGGACCAGACATTACATTAAAGCCGCAAGCAGTTTTAAATGGCTTTTTTTTCCTTTAGAAGTGTCATTTTGTGCAGGGACAGTTCTAAACACGGGAAACACGTGGCACTTCACAGGCATACTTTAGACACCCCCCAGGTACGATATTTAAAGGAATATTTGACTTTTTTTTTTCACTTTATGCATCATTAAAATGACTGCTCCCGAAAAACGACCGTTTTTAAAACTTCTTTTTGCATTGATACATGTCCCCTGGTGCACAACCCGGGTTCCCAAACCCTATTTATGACAATAACATGCATAATAGTTGTTATAATTAGCACTTTAGAATTCGAACGTTCGCATCCATTGTATTTAATAGGGTTCTAATGTTCGTTCGAACTTTCGGTCCGTTCGCGGGTTCTGGTGCGAACCGAACCCGGGGGTGTTCGGCTCATCACTAGTAGCAGGTATAAATACCCGGCAGGTGCATACACACACCGCCCTGGTATTGTCCTCATGCCCTAAGCTGATCCCTGATCCTGTTGTTCTGCTCCTTATCCTTGGATCCTTGCTCTGCTCCCTGCTTGTCCCTATCTGTCCACTCCTGGCCCCCATCTGCTGACCTCCCGTTAATGATTCTGGCCTGGCTTGACTATGATTCTGGTTCCCCCATTACTACTTATGCTGGTGGGTTATCATCACTAATTGATTGTTTAGTTGTTCACTTGTACTGGTGGTGTGTTCACATTTCTATTTACTTAATAAACTATTTTACTTCACCTATTTCTGTTTGCGGTTTCCTCTGTTGCAGTCCACACAGTTCTGATCATATCTGATTCCTGACAGAATTCCAGGGCCATCCCTGATCAGAAGTGGCTGCACAGGGGAACCATTTGATCATTTGCAAACATGAATGCTGATATAATTGTTTATTTATCTCGGCTGGCATCTGAAAGCAATGATCATTGTTGCCAAGCTTTGAAAGAGTGGTCTAGTGACCAGTTGTTTACAGCCATCCGATCGGCTCACTTCCTGGTCGATCAGGGTTATATGCTGTTTGGGAAGGTGCAACCTTTAATTAAAATTTGTACTGAGCTGGCCCTGCCCTGTATTCCAGAGGGCCATGATGATTTCACTCCTCCTTTTAATGTGAATCAGGTTGTTTCCTTATGAAGACGATCCTGCCGATTTTTGTGAGCACTACTCAGCCTGCTCCCCACAGGTGATTGCTGAGTGCATTGAGTCTGCTCAGTCTTGGGTTAAACAGGGAGATTTAAAGTTACAGTTTGTAGAGCCTATACTCTCAGCATGGTCTGGCATGGTGCAATCAGCCCCGGCCAGACAAACCGCCTCTTCCGACAG
This sequence comes from Rana muscosa, assembly GCA_029206835.1. NCBI lineage: Eukaryota > Metazoa > Chordata > Amphibia > Anura > Ranidae > Rana > Rana muscosa. The sequence continues at coordinate 1,029,862,918 of CM055117.1, forward strand.
ACACCAGTCGACCCAAAAGCATGTTTCTCCATCACCCATGGCAACCCCAGTCGCAGTTCAGTACACACACACTGTTTCCCCCCAGATACCAACATCCAGTCTCTTCTCCCTGTACCTATCCTGCATTTAACTCACCTGTCTCTTCTCTGCTACCTACAGCTTCCCCACAAGATTTTCCTCTGGCCACTGTTTCCTCTTCCTTGTCATATCCCAGCCCTTCTCTTCAGTATGTCTCACCTCCTACCTATAGCCCTGCAGTCAACTACAGATCTCCAGCAGTTAAGCCAAAGAAGAAACGGAAATTCTTTCCAACCCACACGATCCTGCCAGTAACCCAACCTGCCTTCACACCAACCAACCTGCCCCAGCCTACTTTCATGCCAGCTGAACCTGACAACCCACCTGACTTTACCAAACCTCTGCCTGCTATCCAGCCAGTATCTCCGCCTGAAGTTCCTGTGCCAGCCTGCCAGCCTGAAGTTCCTGTGCCAGCCTGAAGTTCCTGTGCCAGCCTGCCAGCCTGAAGTTCCTATGCCAGCTTGCCAGCCTGAAGTTCCTGTACCAGCTTGCCAGCCTTAAGTTCCTGTACCAGCCTGTCAGCCTGAAGTTCCTGTGCCAGCCTGAAGTTCCTGTGCCAGCCTGCCAGCCTGAAGTTCCTGTGCCGGCCTGCCAGCCTGAAGTTCCTGTGCCGGCCTGCCAGCCTGAAGTTCCTGTGCCGGCCTGCCAGCCTGAAGTTCCTGTGCCGGCCTTCCAGCCTGAAGTGCCAGAGCCGGTCTTCCAGCCTGAAGTGCCAGAGCCGGTCTTCCAGCCTGAAGTGCCAGAGCCGGTCTTCCAGCCTGAAGTGCCAGAGCCGGTCTTCCAGCCTGATGTTCCGGTGCCTGCCTTCCAACCAGAAGTCCTGATGCCGGTGTCCCAGTCTGAAGATCCGGTGTCCCAGTCTGAAGATCCGGTGTGCCAGTCTGAAGATCCGGTGTCCCAATCTGAAGATTCGGTGCCTGTGACCCCGTCTGAAGATTCGGTGCCTGCTTGAGGTTGTGGTGCCCGTTTCCCGGCCTGAGGATGTGGTGCCCGTTTCACCGGCCTGAGGATGTGGTGCCGTTTCCCGGCTTGAGGTTGTGGTGCCCGTTTCCCGGCCTGAGGAGCCCGCTGCCCAGCCTAAGGTGTTCCGGTCTGCTGCCCAGCCTAAGGTGTTCCGTCTGCTGCCCAGCCTGATGTGTTCCTGTCCGCTGCCCAGCCTGAGATGTTCTTGTCGGCTGCCCAACCTGATGTGCCTGTGCCCGCTGCCCAGCTTGATGTGCCTGTGCCCACTGCCCAGCTTGATGTGCCTGTTCCTGCTGCCCAGTTTGATGTGTCTGCTGCCCAGCTTGATGTACCCATACTTGCCGCCCAGTTTGATTTACCTGTTGAAACTGAGGTTCCTGTACCTGCTACCCAGCCTGACGTACTTTTTACCCTGCCTGATGTGTCTGTACCCGCTGCTCAGCTCGAGCTGCACCTTGCCCGGCTTGGAGCCATGGACCTTCCTCATGTTACTTTGTCTGCTGCTCGGCTTGATATCATGGACTTGCCCCAGCAAAGGCTAGTTGGAGCGTCTGGAGGTCGCTCCTTTGAGGGGGGGTACTGTCAGGAAAGGTTCCACTCGCTGGTAATACCATCTGATATTTGGCGTGCAGCACTGATGTCCACCAGCAGGTGTCTCCTGGCAGTTAGGAACTGTCAGGAGAGCCTTTCCCTGCTGATGTTATGTGATCTTTGGGCCGCAGTACTGGCGTCCACCAGCGGGTGGATCCTGGCAGTATGGAGCAGGTATCTCCTCCTGCAATTAGGAATCACCTGAGTCTGTTAGCAGGTATAAATACCCGGCAGGTGCATACACACACCGCCCTGGTATTGTCCTCCTGCCCTAACCTGATACCTGTGTAGCGGGGTGTTCTATTTAAGGGGAGTCTGAGTGGTAATTAGGCTCAGACACACTGATTGTTAGGGTTAATGGACCATTTTTGTTGATGGGAGATAGTGTTGGTGTACAGTTCCCTGTGGCCTACAGGTGGCGCTGTCGCCATGGGCCAGGGTTGAACCACCAATGCAGGGCTGCGCCTTTTGTGTCCCCTCTCGGCAGTAGTATGGCGGGGCGGGGAACCTGCTGTACCTGTCGGGAGAGGGTATAAAAGGGGCGGACATCTTCCGTTCGGGGTCCACGCCCAGGCACCTTCAGCCTGGGTGTGTGTGGTTCGTCCACGCCCAGGCAACTTCAGCCTGGGTGTGTGTGGTTCGTCCACGCCTGGGCACCTTCAGCCTGGGCGTGAGGAGGGTCATCTCCGTGTGCCTTAGGCCCGGAGGTGGAGTTCCTGTTCCATCCCAGACACCTTCAGTCTGGGGTGAGATACTATTTTGAAGGCCCGGGGCCCAGCAACCTTCGGCTGGGGTCCGCTAGGGATCGAGGACTCCCAGGGTGCCGCCTTGCGAGGGGACCCGTATCTGGGATGAGGAGGCCAGGGAGGTAACCCTTTCCGAAGAACCAGCGCAGAGTCGTTGTGACGGTGAGGGCCTCTGGTAACTCTCCGGAGGGATGTTTTCTCCTTGACATGGGCCAAATACTTCAAGAAGGAAGCTCACGTTCAGGTCAGTGGCAGTGACCCTACTCTCCAAGTCAGTGGCAGTGACTTCATAGGGCAAGGCCTTGCGAGGGGACCCGTATCTGGGATGAGGAGGCCAGGGAGGTAACCCTTTCCGAAGAACCAGCGCAGAGTCGTTGTGACGGTGAGGGCCTCTGGTAACTCTCCGGAGGGATGTTTTCTCCTTGACATGGGCCAAATACTTCAAGAAGGAAGCTCACGTTCAGGTCAGTGGCAGTGACCCTACTCTCCAAGTCAGTGGCAGTGACTTCATAGGGCAAGGCCCTATTCACCCGGTCAGTGGCAGTGACCCTACTCTCCAAGTCAGTGGCAGTGACTTTATTCACCTGGTCTGTGGCAGAGACCAACCTCACGGTCTGTGACAGAGATCGTGTGCCAAAGCTGTTTGAGAAACCTAAACAGTCTAAAGAGTTAAGCTACGTTTGTGCCTGGACCTCCTCCACACCTAAGCTGTCCTGTATCTTCGCTCCAACTTGTCTGCTCTCAAAGAGGCTGTTTATTATCCTGTGTGAAATAAATGTTGAGTTGGACTTTCAGCTAGTGTGGACATTCACATTCCTGGGGAAAACGAGGACTTGCATCTATCTAAGGTAGAGGTGAGATCATTCTTGGGAGGACTTTGACTCTGGCCGCAGACAAGGCCCAAAACTAACACCGCTCAACCTCTTTACACAGGAGGGTACGGGCTTGTGGTGCGGTGTGCCTCTCTCTGCCTGCGAGGAGCCTAATTTAATGCAGGCTAGGGAGAGGTGGGTGCGCTACACGTGGCGGCTTGAATCCTGGGATTTGTTTGCGGTTGAGAAGTGTTGAAGAACCCCCCAGAGTTTGAACTTTATTCCCCAGTGAAGTTCCGTGGAGGTCCATTATGTTAAATTGCTGGTTTCTGCTCCAGTTCAGTCGTGTTGTACATTTTCCACTTGGCCGTGGGTGTCGCTGTCACCCCCGGTTGGTGTTGGAAATACAGCAGGCTGGATGCATTGAGTGCCCCTTTACCCAGAAATAGCCCAGAGGAAGTGGTTCACCCGCTGTGCATTCTGGGAGAGGGTACTTAAGGGAGAGACACCGTTTTCGCGGTCTCTCTGACCTGATGGCCCTCCTGGCCTAAGGTGTGCCGTAGCAGTCCTTCTGCCTCGGGGCCTGCTGGCCCGAGGCCTCATTGCTGAAAGTAGGCCCAGGAGTTTCTGGGGTTTACTGGTCCAAGGGTGGTCCTGTGCTGTCTTGCCTGTGGGAAGAAGCTGAGCAATTGGAGACTCAATTGGAAGACGCATCTACCTCACAGTATCGCCGGATGGCTGAAAGATACTGGTACTGTGAGATTGTACTTTGACTTTGCAAAGGTTCTTGGTTATACAATCCTGTGGCAGAGGATTGTACAACGACTCAAGTTATATTCAACAAGTCTGTGGCAGAGACTATGACCGAGCACCGCACCGGCTGCTAGGTCAATGAGAGAGGCCTATCCGGTGGTTGCTATATCCAGTTGTGGAGCTGTTTGTCCTCTGGATCAAAGAAGTACCCGTGATCCGCAAATACAAGGTACCTGAATCTCCCCTAACCTTCCATCCCTCTATCTGACGTTAGTTTTTTTTCCCAATGCTTTATTAACAAAGTGTTTGGTGCATATGTAGCAATACCCCCAGTTAAGAGGGCTGCTGGTATTATTTTCGGGCCTGCATCACTCTGCCGTCAACCCGCAGTAACTGGCTCTACCCTCCCTTGGCACAGCTAGTGAGACTTAAGAATTGTGAGACCCGTAGGCTATGGGTATCACAATACTGCGGATAACATGTACAGTAATCACACCACACAGAATGTCTGCTTAATCATTAATGCGTTTACTGAGTAAAATAAAAGATTAGATTAAGCAGTGGTACATCTATTAATGCAGAGCCCTGCAATAAGATTTAGTCAGCATACAAAACAGGTAGACAATCCCCGCAATCCTATGCGCATCAATTAATAAACCCCGCTTGCAAGCTTCCCCCTTGTGGGCAAGATGGCGCCCAGAAATGTCTCTACTCTAGACAGTCAGGCCTGACTACTTAGTTCACAATGTTTCTGTAGAGAAGGATCTTCGCTAGCAATGGTGGTGCACTTTGTAGGTTATTTGTAATCCACAGGGTGTAAAAGAATTAGCTGCTGAATATGCGGCAAAGGATTCAACTAAGGCTGCACGGCACACTGTCCCTCTGATGAGCATCTCAAACTTGATAACGATGGGCCCTAAGCAAAAGACACCGGACCCAAAGAGTAACTTAAGAAATCTTCGAGCAAGTGCTCTCTCACCCAACCGAACCAGTCCGTGCGGCCGACTTCCACCTCTGTGTGTCCCACACACAGTTTTACAATGCCCGTGGTCTCCGATTCTTCCGCCGAGTCTTGGAAGGTAGATACTTGAGACGTCTCAGGGATTCTTCCGTGAGGAGTAGAAGGCTCTTTGGATCCACAGGGCCCGGCTCTCGGGCCTAGTCCGGAACAGCAGACACAGCACAGAGTTCCACTTGCTAGGCGGGCGATGTACAGAGAGACCCCCGTCCTGCTCCGCCCCTCCTTATATAGTCCAACCCCAGCAGACCTTGCGCCGGGCCCAAAGGAACTGTGGGTATCCCATTGCATACTGGGTATGGTAGTCTCTGAGGCTAGTTAAAGCAACACCCCGCTACACATATATCTGTGAACAACTCTCCAATGGGACCCCTATGGCGGATACGGTGAACAGTAAGGTAACGGCAGACCCAAAATGAAACCAGCAGCTCCTACGGGGGCAGTGCTACATACACCTGGCCTAACCAGGGATTTTTATCTTTGTCTGGAGTTCCTCTTTAGCTCTGTGGTGTCTGAGCCATAATGCATGTCGGAATAATGTAAATTTCTTTGAAGTCAGTAACTTATAACATGTCACATGACTGTATGTGAAACAGAGACAAACTCAGGGAAACAGCAGCAAACCACAGTTTCCTTGTATCACAGTAGATTCCGTTCAGACCGAAACTTTATGTATAGTGGTCAATCTGCACGGAATTTACTAACAATTATGTTGTTCATTTATTTTTTGGTGTCTGACTCTGCAGATCTTCTTTTTACATTGACTATAAATACTGCACATACCAGAATAAATTATGCAAATTGGAAACAATCACATATACGCAGTTTGTTAGAATTTCCTTTTTCACGTTTTTATTATGTTTTACTGAATACTCTGACATATAACTCCGGCATAAAGTATTTTACAAAATGAAGTGGTGCCTTTTTATTAGTGGCTTAGAAACATTGGGTCTGCATGTAAGATCATGAGTTGGGCCCCTTCCCGTGCCCAGGCTCATTTCAGTTAATAATTAAACAGTATGAACAATATGTAAATCTTAATAATACCCATAAGGGTAATCTGCCTGGCTTTAGAGCAAAAACATCAAAACAAAATGTGAGCATGACTAGGATAATAAAAGTCTTGGAGCACCTTGGGATAGAAAATAGAAATAAATTCTGCGCCATGTGTAGTGCGGCCTAGGCACGGCAATTGGTGGGTATAGCAAGATTGTGTGTTGCAGTGAGAATGACTTAAAGGGGCATAATTAAACAGAACCTGTGCATTTTTGTTCTGAGCAGAGGCACTGATCGGATATAACCATTCTTGGAAAGCTTTACACCAGAGTCCTCAGTTCCCCCTTCAGAATCCCACTTTACATTACAGTCCCTCCTTTATATCACGGTCCCCCCCCCCCTTTTACATTAACCACTTCCCTACCGCTGGATGTCATATGACGTCCTGGACTTTAGGGTAGGGTGACCACGTGTCCCAGATTGCCCGGGACAGTCCCGCATTTTGCAGGTCTGTCCCGGGCACCTTCATTCCAGGACAATACAGTACAGTGTCCCGGAATGAAACTGACACAGCCACCCGCCGGGCAAATCTGATGCCCCCAAAAAATGCCGCCACATCACCGCTTTACTCACTGACAGTACTTGTCCTGGCCGGGAATGCCTGGAGGAGCACAATCCCCGCCCCCTGCTTGTGATTGGAGAAATCATAAATCCCGCCTCTTCTGTCTTATCACTGTGCTGTGATTTGTTACAGCACAAGCTGATTTTTGGGAAGGGAGGGTGTCCCTGAATGGTAGTTTGGAAATGTGGTCACCCTACTTTAGGGGGGATATCTGAATGATGCCTGCAGCTACAGGCATCATTCAGATATACTTTTTTTCAGCCGGCGATTCTGCGCACCATAAGAACGATCATAGCGGCAGTTCCGCCGCTTGATCGTTCTTATAGGCGACGGAAGGGGACGTCCCCCCTCCCGCCGCCATCTGCTGCTTCTCCGGGCTCTCCCGTGCCATCGGGGCCCGGAGAACGAATCGGCCGGATGACGAGGATAGAGATCTCTATGACCGTCGGAGGCCCGTGCGCGGTACCCTGAAGCAAACAAAGCCGTGATCGCGGTTGTCAGCATGAGATTGGTGAATTTTTTTTCCCGATCTCATGCTTTCCAGCCTGGAGGAGAGATGTGGGGTCTTATTGACCCTGCATCGCTCCATAAAGAGGGCCTGTAACAATAGATTCCTATTACAAGGGATGTTTACATTCCTTGTAATAGGAATAAAAGTGATAAAAAAAGAAAGAAAAAAAAGTGTAAAAAAAAAAAAAAAATAAGTAAAAAAAAAAAATTCTAAATTAAAACACTCAGAAGCGAACACACATGTAAGTCCCGCCCACATATGTAAACACCGTTCAAACCACACATGTGAGGTATTTCCGCGTGCGTTAGAGCGCGTGCAACAATTCTAGCACTAGGCCTCCTCTGTAACGCTAAACTTGTAACCTGTAAACAAAATTAAAGCGTTGCCTATGGAGGTTTTTAAGTACCGAAGTTTGGCGCCATTCCATGAGTGTACGCAATTTTAAAGCGTGACAAGTTAGTTATCTATTTACTCGGCGTAACATCATTTTTTACACTATACAAAAAAATTGGGCTAACTTTACTGTTTTGTTATTTTTTAATTCATGAAACCGTTTTTTTTTCCCCAAAAAAAAGGCGTTTGAAAAATTATTGCGCAAATACCGTGCGAGAAAAAAAGTTGCAATGACCACCACTTTTTTTCCTAGGGTGTCTGCTAAAAATATGTATATAATGTTTGGGGGTTCTGAGTAATTTTCTAGCAAAAAAATGATGATTTTTACATGAAAGAGAGAAGTGCCAGAATAGGCCCGGTAGGGAAGTGGTTAAAAAAATATGTAAAAAAACAGACAATTCATATTTCTGATTTGTTCCTGCTATACTTGTTTGAAAAAGTATCCTGTCCTCCTTGTATTGTTTCCTTTGTGTGAAATCCCTGTCAGTTCTTCTGCTTTACTATTTAAAAGCTGACCACACTAGGCATGAGAGCATAGCATGATCAGTTTTCTAGCTTTGCTGAGAACTCTGCCTGCTCTCCTCCAAAGATCAGGCTTGTGCTGACACTCTTTCCACCCTGCACAGACACTCACCTAGAAGATTAGTGTGCTGCTGTTTCTCCACTCCCAGCTCTCTGGGCTCCTTATGCAGCCAAGAACAGATGGTATGTGATCACTTATAAAAAAAGGGAAAAAGGTATTTATAACGTTTTTTATATCTACACACATATGTTTTGGCTTTCAATTCTATTTAAAACTAAATAGGTTGTTTTACAAGGGGTTCACATATATGATAATGTCCCTCCTTTGTATCAGGAGAATCCAGGAGACATGCCAGTCACATCCATGAGCAGTGGTGGCCAGTAGTAATTTTGCAGCCCCCCCCCCGCAAAAAGGATCGGACGCCATGATTTGGGGGTGGCCGCAGCGGCCATGGATAGATTCATGCTGTGCATGAATCTATTCATTATTCATATAGGGGGTGGCATGGAGAGAGGGGGCGGCACCAGGGCGCCCCTAGCAGCATGTTAGGCTAGTAAAATTATATCTGCCCAACTGGCCTGGGATTGGAATTCCTTCCTTTTCTTCAGTGAGCATTCTTTATCACAGTGCGGCAGATTGGCAGAGGGCGGGAGGCAGAGCAGGGCTGGACAGAGGCAGACTCAAAATGAGTTCCTTCTGTTCCTTTTCTGAATGCTGGGGGAAGCACTGGACTAGGCTGTGGTGCTCATAAGTGGGCCTTGCAGTATCATTGGTTGCTAAGATGCAGGCAGCTGGGTGGCAGCCAGCATCCTAGCAACCAATGATGAGTGGGTCTTGCCCTGGGGGGGGGGGGCAGGGGAAGAATGCAGAGACCACAGGCAATCCCTGCTGTCCAGGATCCCAATGTGTGCAGTAAGTGAGTGCACAGTAGGCCCCATGTTCCTTTGGGTCGATATGCACCAAAAGCAATGCACATATCGATGATACACATCTGTGCAACTATGTTCAGCCTGCGCTCTAGCCTGCATGCTCACAGTTTTATATGTAGTGGGGTCTCTAAATTTAGGTAGGACACTCAGGTGTGTAAGTATGGGAATAGTGGACCATTTGTGTTCGTGGAGGATTGGATGGTGTAATAATCTCCTTGGCCTCTGGGTGGCGGGGTACCCGTAGGCTCAAGGTAGATTGGCCGTCACAGTGCTACCCTTTTTGTCCCTTTCCGGAGATGGTACAGTGAGGGCGGGGAACCTGCCGTGGTGTCGATGGGAGGAGATAAAAGGGGGAGACGCCCTAACCACGAGGTCTTCAGGAGGATCTTCTTCACGCGCCCAGGCACCTTAGGCTTGGGTGTGGGCGGTTCCGGATTCCGGCCCAGGCGCCCTAGGCCTGACCGGAATGGAGTTGGAGTCCATCCCAGGCACCTTCAGCCTGGGGTGAGGTACTAAACCAGGGGAGGCCTGGGGCCCAGTGACTTCGACTGGGTCCCGCGAGGGTGGAGAAGTCCGAGGGTCCCTGAAGTGGATGGGGCCCATGTCTGAGGTGAGGAGGCTGGGGAGGTTACCCATTCGGAGAGTCTGGAGCAGCATCAACCCAGTGATGGATGGGCCTCTGGTAACTCCCTTGGAGGGACATCTTCCCCTGACAGGGGCCGCAGCGCAGCAAAGGTACTCCTATCTACGTTCTCTTGAGTCGCTGGCAGAGACTCTGAAGTTCTACAGTAAGTCCTTTCTAGCTAAGGCTATAGTAACCGCTGGCGAGATCGCAGTGGTTTAGCTGACAACCAGGATAGTGCCTCGACCTGCTCATCCCCCGTATCAAAATGTTATCAAGTCGCAACCAGTTGGCTACTGAAGCACTGTTTATTGTGAGATATACAATAAAACAAGAGTTGGACTGTGATCGGTGTGTGGAACTCTGGTTAATGGGAGCAAAGGGAAGTGTTGGCACAGCAGGACTTGGTTCTAGACAAAAGCACATGGGCCTGAGGAAATATCTGGTACTGGCCTTCACCTCACCCACAGCTATGGGGAGGACATGGGTCGTAGCGCATCTCACCCTGTCGTGTGACATACCCCTAGACAAAAGAGATGGGGTGAGGCCGCTACATATATTTAACCCTTTGCTTCCTGATTCCCCTACCAACCCAATCATTCCAGCCTGACGTTCATTCTTGAACTTTTATCCAGGCCTGCAACAAAAGCTCAAACGCATAGGACAGTTTTAGCAATAAATGCGCCAAAAAGAAGAAGGAGCATCAGAGGGCCATTGCAGGGGCCCTTTAGACAGCCTCTGACCTCAGCAAAGAAGGACAAGTATCTCACCCCAACCTTCAAACCTGCCAATTTACCGTTATTATGGGAGCTTGGCTCGTGGGCATAATTCCTCATGGGAACGTGTCCTCATCCACATAATTCAGCAGAGATGAGCGGCAAAGTAAAAGTAATTAGCTTCTATACAAAATTGATGGCCTCTTTTACTACCTAATTTATAACCTTTTCATCAGGAATAGGAGGATTTCCTTTTGCTGTTGTTTATAGCGGGTTGTAAAACTTCTCATGAAGATGTGGAAAAGGACGGGGCCGGGTGTGATCTCAGTCTCTGTAATGTTTTCATTAGCAGCCTGTGTGCCCCTTGGAGAATTGCCTTAATAACCATCTTCTTATATCTTAATATATCACATGAACATGTCAAGGGAATGATTCAGGGACGGATTTTCCTCTTACTATCATTTTAGTGCTAGATGTGAATCACAGATGTGTCACAGAACCTGACTATTCCCTGTTAGCAGTAAGGCAACTGTGATCTGCAGGATCTCGATTGCCAGGGACAAACAAAAAACATGACACAGCTCTTATTAAAACATTTGTTTTATTATAAAAACATGACACAGCTCTTATTAAAACATTTGTTTTATTATAAAATCATGACACAGCTCTTTTATTAAAAAAAATATTCTAAAATCATGACACAGCTCTTTTATTAAAAAAAATATTCTAAAATCATGACACAGCTCTTTAAAAAAAATATTCTAAAATCATGACACAGCTCTTTCATTATAAACATAAAGGTATAAAATTATGACACAGCTCTTATATTAAAAACATGTTATAAAATCATGACACAGCTCTTTTATTATAAACATAAAAGTATAAAATTATATTTAAAAAAAAATATATAAAATCATGACACAGCTCTTTTATTATAAAAATACAATTATAAAATTATGACACAGCTCTTACATTAAAAAAATATTATACAATTATGACACAGCTCTTATATTTAAAACATGTTATAAAATCATGGCACAGCTCTTTTATTATAAACATAAAAGTATAAAATTATGACACAGCTCTTACATTAAAAAAATATTATAAAATCATGACACAGCTCTTTTAAATTATAAAAATACAATTATAAAATCATGACACAGCTCTTTTATTAAAAAAAAAAAAATATTCTAAAATCATGACACAGCTCTTTCATTATAAACATAAAAGTATAAAATTATAACACAGCTCTTATATTAAAAAATATATATATAAAATCATGACACAGCTCTTTTATTATAAAAATACAATTATAAAATTATGACACAGCTCTTATATTTAAAACATATTATAAAATCATGGCACGGCTCTTTTATTATAAAAATACAATTATAAAATTATGACACAGCTCTTATATTTAAAACATATTATAAAATCATGGCACAGCTCTTTTATTATAAACATAAAAGTATAAAATTATGACACAGCTCTTATATGAAAAAAATATTATAAAATCATGACAGCTCTTTTAATTATAAAAATACAATTATAAAATTATGACACAGCTCTTATATTTAAAACATGTTCTAAAATCATGGCACGGCTCTTTTATTATAAAAATACAATTATAAAATTATGACACAGCTCTTATATTTAAAACATATTATAAAATCATGGCACAGCTCTTTTATTATAAACATAAAAATATAAAATTATGACACAGCTGTTATATTAAAAAAATTTATAAAATCACGACACAGCTCTTTTATTATAAAAATACAATTATAAAATTATGACACAGCTCTTACATTAAAAAAAATATGATAAAATCATGACACAGCTTGTTTAATTATAAAAATACAATTATAAAATTATGACACAGCTCTTATATTCAAAACATATTATAAAATCATGGCACAGCTCTTTTATTATAAACATAAAAGTATAAAATTATGACACAGCTCTTATATTAAAAACAATTATAAAATCACGACACAGCTCTTTTATTATAAAAATACAATTATAAAATTATGACACAACTCTTACATTAAAAAAATATTATAAAATCATGACACAGCTCTTTTATTATAAAAATACAATTATAAAATTATGACACAGCTCTTATATTAAAAAAAAAATATTATAAAATCATGGCACAGATTGTTTATTATAAAACATATTTTAAAATTATGGCACAGCTCTTATATTTAAAGCATATTATAAAATTGTGGCACAGCTCTTTTATTATAATATTTTTTTATTATCTTTTTTTTAATTATAAAAGTATGGCACAGCTTTTTTATTATTATTTTTTCTTATAAAAGCATGGCACAACTTTTTTTTTAACAGACTTATATAAGCTTCAAAAAGTTTTATATCTCTCACCCACTGAGAAGGTTGCACCTGTGAACTATGTACAGTATATTATTACAGAGTATCAACCATAGATCTCAATCCAAAGTTCCAAATAAGAACAGAGATTTTCAAAAACAGATCTTAAATCCCAGGCTTACAAATCGATAATTAGTAATATAAACGCCATATGTTTTTTGCAAATAAATAAATAAATAAATGTTATTGTTCCATATTCAATACAAAAATGAACCTAAAACTAGGAGGGCCCTGCACTCAGAGTAGATTAGTACTCAATCATCCAGCTAATTAGCAATATGTGGACCTTCCAGAGCTATAATATGCATTAAATATGCATTAGTACACAACAATCGACCAAATAAAGCAATATATACATACATACATGTTTTATTCTGTAGGGTCTCTGCGAAAAAAATATATATAAAGTTTGGGGTGTTGGAAAAGAACAATAGCATGTAATGTAAAGTCACTTATTTAAACTGACAATTAGGGATGAGCTCGGTGTTCGAGTCGAGCATACGTTCGACTCGAACATCGGCTGTTCGATCGTTCGACGAAGATCGAACAATTTGGGCCGTTCACGCCTAATTCGAGTGACGCGAACGGCCCACAATGCACTACGCCATCGCAGTGTCATCCAGGCGCTGTGATGCGGGGTCACAGTGCATGCTTGGCCAATCACAGCGCCGGCAGCGAGGAGAGCAATGATTGGCCACAGGCAGGATGCCTGTGGCCAATTATTGCTGAGGGTGTTTAGTACACGCCCCACACTATAAAAGGCCACCAGCACGGTGGCCTAGTGTAGTGTGTTCCGGAGCAGGGAAAGAGAAGCATAGGCAGGGACAGTGACATTTTTTTTTCTTGCTTAACCTGGATTCCTTTAGTTTAGGGAAAGAGAAGGATAGGTAGGGAGAGTGTCAGTGTGTTTTACTGTGCTAATCCTTGTTTGTAGGGACAGGGAAGGACAGTGAGGGAAATTCTCCTTGTGCTATACTTCGCTAAAGCATTGATCATCAACCATCTTTAAAAAAACATTTTTTATAGGGACAGAAAACTATAGGTAGGGAGAGTGTCAGTGTGTTTTACTGTGCTAATCCTTGTTTGTAGGGACAGGGAAGGACAGTGAGGGAAATTCTCCTTGTGCTATAGTGTGCTAAAGCATTGATCATCAACCATCTTTAAAAAAAAAAAATTATAGGGACAGAAAACTATAGGTAGGGAGAGTGTCAGTGTGTTTTACTGTGCTAATCCTTGTTTGTAGGGACAGGGAAGGACAGTGAGGGAAATTCTCCTTGTGCTATAGTGTGCTAAAGCATTGATCATTAACCATCTTTAAAAAAACATTTTTTATAGGGACAGAAAACTATAGGTAGGGAGAGTGTCAGTGTGTTTTACTGTGCTAATCCTTGTTTGTAGGGACAGGGAAGGACAGTGAGGGAAATTCTCCTTGTGCTATACTGTGCTAAAGCATTCATCATCAACCATCTTTAGAAAAAAAAATTTATAGGGACAGAAAACTATAGGTAGGGAGAGTGTCAGTGTGTTTTACTGTGCTAATCCTTGTTTGTAGGGACAGGGAAGGACAGTGAGGGAAATTCTCCTTGTGCTATAGTGTGCTAAAGCATTGATCATCAACCATCTTTAAAAAAACATTTTTTATAGGGACAGAAAACTATAGGTAGGGAGAGTGTCAGTGTGTTTTACTGTGCTAATCCTTGTTTGTAGGGACAGGGAAGGACAGTGAGGGAAATTCTCCTTGTGCTATACTGTGCTAAAGCATTGATCATCAACCATCTTTAAAAAAACATTTTTTATAGGGACAGAAAACTATAGGTAGGGAGAGTGTCAGTGTGTTTTACTGTGCTAATCCTTGTTTGTAGGGACAGGGAAGGACAGTGAGGGAAATTCTCCTTGTGCTATACTGTGCTAAAGCATTGATCATCAACCATCTTTAAAAAAACATTTTTTATAGGGACAGAAAACTATAGGTAGGGAGAGTGTCAGTGTGTTTTACTGTGCTAATCCTTGTTTGTAGGGACAGGGAAGGACAGTGAGGGAAATTCTCCTTGTGCTATACTGTGCTAAAGCATTGATCATCAACCATCTTTAAAAAAACATTTTTTATAGGGACAGAAAACTATAGGTAGGGAGAGTGTCAGTGTGTTTTACTGTGCTAATCCTTGTTTGTAGGGACAGGGAAGGACAGTGAGGGAAATTCTCCTTGTGCTATACTGTGCTAAAGCATTCCTCATCAACCATCTTTGAAATCCTTGTTTTTTGGACAGTCAGGGAAATTGTCGTTGTGCTATTCTGTGCGAAAGCAATCATCCTCAGCCATATTTAGAAATCCTTAAGTAAAGGGACAGAGAAGGACACCTGAAGGTAGCCCTTATTGCTTTTTTCCCATCTCCCTGCAGGCCATCCATTAGAATGTCTGTCTGGAAGGCAAACAAGGAGAGGCAGACAGTCAGGAGGCAATAAAAGAGGGCAAGCAGGCTCTGTGTCCGGGGGCAACAGTGCTGGTCGTGGACGCGGTGCATTGTCATCAGCACATGGCCATGGGACACGCTTGTCCTTCTTTTCGGCAGCTGGACATGTTGAGCCACATCATGCCGAAGACTTGGTAGAGTGGATGACCAAGCCCTCCTCCTCTTCCTCATCCTCTCTCACCCAGGCTCAGGGTACTGGCAAAGCAGCTGCCAAAGCGTCCTCTTCCCTGGTATCAATGTCAGACTCATCATCAGTCACTCCTTCCCTAGACCCACCATGTCCTCCTCCTGAGGAGTCCCCCGAAATGTTTGAGCACAGTGTTGGGTACATGCTCCAGGAGGATGCCCAGCGTTTCGAAGGGTCTGATGATGAAACCCAGCTAGAGGAAGGCAGTAGCGTGAGAGCAGACAGAGGGGATGCTCAAGAAGGACACCAATCTGGCAGTCATGTTCCAGCAGCTGCAGCATACTGCCAGATTGGCTCCAGTGATGAGGAGGGAGGGGATGATGAGGTCACTGACTCCACGTGGGTGCCTAATAGGAGAGAGGAGGAGGAGGAGGATGAGGAGGAGGCACATCTCCAACGAGGCAGGATGCCCTTTGGTGGCCAGCGTAAGGGCAGTACACCGACGGAATCACACCGCAGAGCTCCGCCTGTGCAGGGCGCTGCCTCTGCCCGTCATTCAAAAAGTTCTTTGGTGTGGGCCTTTTTTGAGGCTAGTGCATCAGATCGCACAGCTGCTGTTTGCAACATATGTCTCAAGCGTATATCGCGTGGCCAAAACATCAGCCGCTTGGGTACCACATGCCTGACCAGACATATGTTGACCTGCCATGCAGCTCGTTGGCAAGCCTACCTCAAAGACCCACACCAAAGAACAAAGCGGACCTCTCCTTGCACCGCATCAGCTGGGATCTCCAACCCCACTATAACTTCAGTCCTCTCTGAAACATGCACTGAGAGGAATGAAGGTGTAGAATTAGGTGTGTCACAGCCAAGTACTTGCGGCCACTCTGCTAGCAGTACACCGACGTCCGATTCTAGCAGGCAAATTTCCCTGCCCCAGCTGCTGGACCGTCGAAAGAAGTTCACTCCCAGCCATCCACATGCCCAGCGGTTGAATGCTAGCTTGGCTAAATTGCTAGCGCTTCAACTGCTGCCTTTTCAGTTGGAAGACTCGGCCCCCTTCCGTGAGTTTGTGCAATGTGCGGTTCCTCAGTGGCAGGTTCCCAAACGCCACTTTTTCTCACGGAAGGCTATTCCGGCTCTCTACCGGCATGTGGAAGGCAATGTCTTGGCCTCGCTGGACAGGGCGGTCAGCGGTAAGGTGCATATTACCGCTGACTCATGGTCCAGCAGGCATGGACAGGGACGTTACCTTTCTTTCACGGCCCATTGGGTCACTCTTTTGGCAGCTGGGAAGGATGCAGGACAAGGTGCAGTAGTGTTGGAGGTTGTTCCACCGCCACGCCTCCAAAATGCTACTACTGGTTGTGACACACCTCTCTCCTTCACCCCCTCCTCTTCTTCTTCCTCCATGGCCTCTTCCTGTGCTTTGTCCTCTGAACCAGCGGTGCTCCGTAGCCGTTCAAGGGGCTACGCAAGTACGCAGGCAAAAAGATGCCATGCCGTGCTTGCGCTGGTGTGTTTGGGGGACAGAAGCCACACTGGGGCAGAGGTCCTGTCTGCTCTGCAGGGCCAGGCCGAGAGGTGGTTGACGCCACGCCAGCTTAAGCCAGGAATGGTGGTTTGCGACAATGGCACCAACCTCCTCTCCGCCCTCCGACAGGGACAACTGACCCATGTGCCCTGTGTGGCTCACGTCCTTAACCTGGTGGTGCAGCGGTTCTTGGGCAGGTACCCGGGCTTACAGGATGTCCTGAGGCAGGCCAGGAAAGTCTGTGTGCATTTCCGCAGATCTTATAATGCCAGTGCTCGCCTGGCTGAGCTGCAAAAGGAGTTGAACCTGCCCAAGAACCGCCTTATATGTGACATGCCCACCAGGTGGAACTCAACGTTGGCCATGCTGCAGCGGCTGCACACGCAGCAGAGGGCCATCAATGAGTACCTGTGCGACTACGGCACCAGGACAGGGTCAGGGGAGCTTGTTTTTTTTTCTCCACGCCAGTGGGGCATGATCAGGGATGCATGCACTGTCCTGGCACCATTTGAGGAGGCCATGAGGATGGTGAGCAGTGACAGTGCATGCATCAGTGACACTGTACCTCTTGTCCACCTGTTGGAGCACACGCTGCGTGGAATAATGGACAGGGCACTTGAGGCAGAACAGAGGCAGGAAGAGGAGGACTTCCTTGCCTCTCAAGGCCCCCTTTACCCAGACAGTGTTCCTTCTGTCCCACCCATCGCACAGGAAGAGGAGGAGGAGGAGGAGGAGGAGGAGGATTGTGTCAGCATGGAGGTGGAGGCTGGCACTCAGCATCATCAGCAGCAGTCTTTTAGGGATGATTTACAGTCCCAAGAAACCAGTGGACTTGTACGTGGCTGGGAGGAGGTGGCTGCGGATCATGTCGTCCTTAGTGACCCAGAGGACTCCGGACCGAATGCCTCAGCTAACCTACGCTGCATGGCCTCCCTGATCCTGCAAAGTCTGCGGAAGGATCCTCGTATTCTTCGGATCAAGGAGAGGGACCATTACTGGCTGGCCACTCTCCTTGATCCACGGTACAAGGGTAAGGTTGCGGACCTTATGTTACCGTCGCAGAGGGAGCAGAGGATGAGACAACTCCGGGAGGCCTTGCAGAAAGGTCTGTGCAACGCGTTCCCAGAGACTGGGAGGTTACAAACTCCTGGTCCTGGACAACGAGTTGCTGAGGCTTCGGCCAGTCAAAGAAGGAGCGGTGGGGAAGGTGGCCGTCTGACCGATGCGTTCAGACAATTCTTTAGTCCGCAGCCCCAAAGTATGATCGGTTCCAGCAACCATCGCCAGCGTCTGATAAACATGGTGCAGGAATATCTAGGGGCAAGGTCAGACTTGGACACCTTCCCCACCGAAAATCCTCTGGCTTACTGGGTCTTGAGGATGGATCACTGGCCAGAGCTTGCACAGTATGCAATTGAGCTACTGGCCTGTCCTGCATCCAGCGTTCTTTCGGAACGCACATTCAGTGCTGCTGGAGGATTTGTCACGGATCACAGGGTGCGCCTGTCCACCGACTCGGTTGATCGACTGACTTTCATCAAGATGAACCAGTCTTGGATCACCACCAGCTACCACACACCTGATGCTGATATAACAGACTAATTGATTTTAACATGTCACATCCCTTCAAGACTGATGCTGATGCTGAGTGCCTGTGCTGTTATGTTGACTGGCTATCCTCCTCCTCCGAGTCCTCAATGATACGATTGATGATGATAGCTTGGAAGATCATTTTTGTTTATGGGTGCCGCCACCAGTGGCTAAGGCCCAATTTTTCAGCCCCTGTTTAACAGGGGCGTGTAATTACAATTTTTGAAGCAATACTTTGCAACAGGGCTCATTGCTGTGCTCCAAGTACAGTATCTGTGAGGGGTTGGAGTGTTGTGCCACCAGTGCCTAAGGCCCAATTTTTCAGCCCCTGTTTAACAGGGGCGTGTCATTACAATTTTTGAAGCAATACTTTGCAACAGGGCTCATTGCTGTGCTCCAAGTACAGTATCTGTGAGGGGTTGCAGTGTTGTGCCACCAGTGCCTAAGGCCCAATTTTTCAGCCCCCGTTCAACAGGGGCATGTAATTACAATTCTTGATCTAATAATTCACAGCAGGGCCCATTGCTGCACCCACCAAGAGTAACTCTGAGGGCTTACAGTGTTGTGGCAACGCCACCACCACCACCACCACGAAAGGCCCAATTTTTCAGCCCCTGTTCAAAAGGGGCATGTAATTACAATTCTTGATCTAATAATTCACAGCAGGGCCCATTCCTGCACCCACCAAGAGTAACTCTGAGGGCTTACAGTGTTGTGGCAACACCACCACCACCACGAAAGGCCCAATTTTTCAGCCCCTGTTCAACAGGGGCATGCAATTACAATTCTTGATCTAATAAATCACAGCAGGGCCCATTGCTGCACCCACCAAGAGTAACTGTCAGGGCGTACAGTGTTGTGGCACCAGCACCACCATCAAAGGCCCAATTTTTACTACCACTGTTCAACAATTATATGTAATTACAATTCCTGATATAATAGTTGACAGCAGGGCGTTCCAGCACCAACCAAGAGTAACTGTGAGTGCTTACAGTGTTGTGCCAACACCAACAACTAAGGGGCCTATTTCTGCAGAGTATATACGGCAGGTCCCTACTTTCAAACATCCAACTTACAAACGACTCCTACTTGCAAACGCAAGAAGACAACAGGAAGTGAGAGGAAATCTACCCCTAGGAAGGAAAATTCTCTCCTGTAAGAATTAATATGGGAGAAAGGTGTCTCCTCTGTACTGATGCTTTATCACCAATCCTTGTTTCAAGAAAAACACCACATTTCAAAAACAGTTGTCATTGGGACGGAAAGTGAGGTGAAATGTTCTGAACAGGGGCACAGACAGCAAAACAAATGTTACAGGGGTGATAACCCTTACCTATGTTTTCCAAAAAGTTTAAAAATAGATTTTTGGGCTGGAGCTACACTTAAACAATGTACCTGTTCAAAATTACAAACACATTCTACATAAGAACAAACCTACAGTCCCTGTCTTGTATGCACCGCCTGTATACGGCTGTTCAGAGTATATAGGGCCTTTTTTATTTTGTGTGCGGTGTTCCCCTTAATATCCATACAAGACCCAAAGGGGCTGGTAATGGGCTGGGGTAGGGGGGGGGGGGGGGTCATGGGGTAGCTATGCCATTTTTCTTAAAGATTTTCATCCATATTACCGGGACCAGACATTACATTAAAGCCGCAAGCAGTTTTAAATGTTTTTTTTTTCCTTTAGAAGTGTCATTTTGTGCAGGGACAGTTCTAAACACGGGAAACATGTGGCACTTCACAGGCATACTTTAGACACCCCCCAGGTACGATATTTAAAGGAATATTTGACTTTTTTTTTTTCACTTTATGCATCATTAAAATGACTGCTCCCGAAAAACGACCGTTTTAAAACTTCTTTTTGCATTGATACATGTCCCCTGGTGCAGAACCCGGGTTCCCAAACCCTTTTTAGGACAATAACATGCATAATAGTCGTTATAATTAGCACTTTAGAATTCGAACGTTCGCATCCATTGTATTTAATAGGGTTCTAATGTTCGTACGAACGTTCGGTCCGTTCGCGGGTTCTGGTGCGAACCGAACCCGGGGGTGTTCGGCTCATCACTACTGACAATATAATATGCATTATACCTTTCTACCCAGCAGGTGACACTGCAGTGTTATAGTGTGTTATTTTATGGTAAAGTAATAACAGGATGTTCTGTCTATGTTAAGTGCATGTACTTGTATATTCTTTTTTCCTGTGTCATGTTTCCTAATGCTGTAAGACATGCATTGCTAATCCTCCATGAAAGTAAAGTATTCACTGCATTCAATAAGCTTCCAAGCGCATGAATTAATAACCTACTAATAGGTTATGGGCCCAGGCACCCAGCAAACCCAGCAGCACCTAGAGGCACTGGAAAGAATTCTACAGTGAGTCTGTGATTACTGTACACAAACTGCTGAAGGATGGTAAGTGGTTCAGATGTGAAGTTTGCAATTGCAAAGCTGAACGATGCAAATTACCAGCTATGGAAGTTTAAACTAGAAATGCTTTTGAACAAGGATGACTTGTGGCAAGTGCTGAATACAGACAGACCCACAAACGGAGCGGCGGAGGGATGGGACAGGAAAAATAGGCAGGCAAAAGCAACCATAAGATTACTAGTGGAAGATGACCAGCTTATCCACATAAGAACAGAGAAAACAGCCAAAGGTATGTGGACTTCATTACAGAAGCTGCATGGGCGTTCAAGCCTCAACAGCAAGTTATTTTTACTAGGAAAGCTGTACAAGATTAGACTACAAGAAGGCCAGCAAATGTGTGACCATATGAATGCTATGCTAGAGATCATAGAGCAGCTGCGTGCCATCAGAGAGCACATCAAAGATAACCATATTGTTGCCCTGCTCCTCTATAGCCTTTCAGAGACATATACTGCTCTTATTAACGCTTTAGAAACCATACCCAAGCAGGAGCTGACACTGCAATATGTGAAAGGCAAATTAAGCGATGAAAATGACGGAAGGAAAGAAATCCGCACCATGATGACAAAGCTCTTAAGATGTACAAAGGCACAAAGCACAACAACGAAAGCAGAGCCTGTTTTTACTGTAAGAAGACCGGTCACTTAAAAAAGGACTGTTCTATCTGGAAAGCCGAGCAGTGAAAGCTAGAGCTATCCACAAAAGAAAGAGTCAAAGCAATCACAAAGGAAACTGAAGACACATAGAGAATGGCACCTTTAACCACTTCAGCCCCGGAAGATTTGGCTGCTCAATGACCAGGCCATTTTTTGCGATACGGCACTGCATCGCTTTAACTGACAATTGCGGGGTCATGCGACACTGTACCCAAACGAAATTGACGTCCTTTTTTCCCACAAGTAGAGCTTTCTTTTAGTGGTATTTGATCACCTCTGCGATTTTTATATTTTGCGCTATCAACAAAAGAAGAGCAACAATTTTGAAAAAAACTATCTTTTACTTTTTGCTATAATAAATATCCCAATTTAAAAAAAACAAACAAACACATTTTTTCCTCAGTTTAGGCCGATATATATTCTTCTACATATTCTTGGTTAAAAAAAATCGCAATAAGCGTATATTGATTGGTTTGCGCAAAAGTTATAGCGTCTACAAAACAGGGGAAAGATTTATGGCATTTTTTTTATTATATTTTTTTTACTAGTAATGGTAGTGATGAGCGATTTTTTTTCCAGACTGCGATATTGCGGCGGACAGATCGGACACTTTTGACACCGAGGGGAGTCAACAGGCCGCAGTAAAACTGCGGCGGTTGGTTGGGAAGGGGGTTAAAGTGATGAAGAGTGGCAAGCCACATGACTAGCGATGAGACAAACATTGATTACACTGCAAAAGACAACGTTTTCCTAGCAAACGGGAAAAGCATCACATCCGAAGGTAAAGGCCAAGGCTTCCTGAACTGCATTACACCACAAGGAGGCAAGAAGAGTATCCTTGTAAAGAAAGTGCTGTATGTTCCAGAACTATAAGGCAGCCTTCTATCAGTGAAAAGTCTTGCAAACAACAGTCTTAAGCCCCATACACACGGTCAGACTTTTGGCCAACAAACTTCATTTTGAGCAAGTTGGACCAACAATCCGACCGTGTGTACGCTCCATCGGACAAACTTTTTTTGCTTTTTTCTTGTTTTCATCGGACAAAAGTTGGGTCTGCAAACGGACAAACTTTTGCCCAACAAAAGTCTGATGCTATGAGTAAGCGTCAATTCGTGACGTGAAACGCGTTAGCCACCCTTCCCTGCATGCACACTATCTGCATTTGTTGTTTTGGATTTATGGATTTATTTTGAATTTGGATTTTTTACCTGAAATTTTGGAATAAATAACTGTCTATACAGAGTGCGGCAGTCCAGGGTTTCTTTTTCTCCCATGCAAAAGTCTGATGGAGCAAAGTCCGACCGTGTGTACAGAAAACCATCGGACTTTTGTCCGATGGACAAAACAACTAATGTTAAAATCAACCAACAATAGCAGAAGTTGACCTAAGGGTGGCGGTAAAGAGCAGAAAAGAGCAGAAAAATCACGTGATGTTGCAAAAAGTTTTGGGAAAGTTTGCAGAAAAGTCTGAGCGTGTGTATGCTATGGGTGTTCCCGACCAACACCGTTCAGACAAAAAACCATGGAAAAGTCAGATAGAAGTCCGACCGTGTGTATGGGGCTTTACAGTTAAGTTCCAGGGTGATGAATGCACAATTCACAATAATAAGCGATTCCTCGCAAAAAAGTAAAACTGGATGATCACTTATACAGGCTCATTACCACAGACGAGCAAGCCAATATAGTCTCTAATGACTTACAAATGTATTCATTTTTGGCACAGGCGGCTGGGACACAGGAGTCCAGAAGATATACAGGACATTATAAAGAGAGGCTTATCAGAAAATTTGACAATAGCGCCTTGCAAAGTGCTCATCAAATGCAAATGCTGTATTGAAGCAAAAGCCACACATGCTCCCCTTCCACAGGCATCTCAAAGAAAAACTACCCACCAACTACTTATCTGATGAAACACAAGAATGAAACATCAGAGAAACTTCAAGAGTTTTTATACAATGTCTAGCAACAAATTCCAATGCAAACCAGGAATAATACGCATCGACAATGGAGGAGAATACATAAGCAAAGAAGCTGCCTCATACCTGAAGAGACAAGCAATAGTACACCAGACAACCGCACCATACACTCCTGAACAAAATGGTGTAGCAGAAAGGAAAAATTTAACTCTTATAAAAATGGCATGTTGTCGGATGCCAACCTACCTCACAAATACTGGGAGGAAGCCGTTATGACTGCAACCTACCTACAGAACAGACTACCCTCAAAAGCTATTAAAATTACTCCATTCAAAATGTGGCATGGATCAAAGCCTAGCATAGGGCACATCACAGTGTTTGGATGTAAAGCATATGCCCATATTCCAAGTGAAAAGTGACACAAGTTGGAGAACAGAGCCATAGAGCCATTCTAGTAGGCTAGATCAGTGAGACCAGACATAGCCGCAGCAGTGGGCATACTATGCAGGAAAGTCTCATCTCCCTGTCAGCTAGACTGGAACGCAGTAAAATGAGTGATACAATACCTGAAAGGATCAATTCAGATGAAGTTACGGTTATCACCAACATCAAATCCAAAACTCGTCAGACATGTGGATGATGATTGGGTCGGGGACTGCACAGACCGCAAATCCACAAGTGGATTCATCTTCCAGTATGGGGAAGGAACCATAAGTTGGTCTAGTCCAAAGCATACAACTGTCGCTCTATCTTCAACTGAAGCAGAGTACATTGCAGAAGCATATGCATGTCAAGAAGCAATATGGATTTTCCAACTTTTTGTGGACATTGGGATAGACATGTTGAAACCAATTCCCATTCGTGAAGATAACCAGGGTTGTATAAAACGTAAGTAATCAGAAATTGTCAATCCTAGGACCAAACACATCACCATCAAGTATCACCTGCTGAGGGACAATCAAGAGCAAGGTGTTATTGACATTCAATACTGCCCATCAGAAGAGATGACTGCTGATGCACTCAACCAAGCCTTTGTTGAAGAAACGACATAGCTATTCCCAGAAGAAGCTGAATATAATTTGACAAAGCACATGCTGTTGAGAAGGGATGTTGGAAAAGAACAACAGCATGTAATGTAAGGTTGCATATGTAAACTGAAAATATATATATATATATGCATTATACCTTTCTACCCATCAGGTGGCACTGCAGTGTTATAGTGTGTTATTCTATGGTAAATTAATAACAGGATGTTCTGTCTATGCTAAGTGCATGTACTTGTGTATTCCTTTTTCCTGTGTCATGTTTCCTATAGCTATAACACATGCATTGCTAATCCTCCATGAAAATAAAGTATTCACTGCATTCAACAAGCTTCCAAGCGCATGATTCAATAACCTGCTAATATGGGGGTTCTAAGTAATTTTCTAGCTAAAATTACTGATTTAAACAAAAAAAGTTCAAGAAAAAGCCTGGTCTTCAAGTGGTTCAGGGGTCAAACATAATATTGCTTTATTAAGTGGAATTTTACATCTTTATATATTTTTCATGTATATTAGGGATCTGGAAGGTCCACATATTCCTAATAGACTGGTTGAATGAGTACTAATCTATGCTAATCCCCACTATATCTATGGAGGAGCAAAGTAGCCTTGTTAATTGGTGTAAAGGGTAGTGTAATCCAGCCCATAAATTACGCAAGAAGCATAATCCAGCTCAATTCCCCCATCAATTCCCCCATCATCGTTGATGGGGGAATCCCTCCCTCAATGCTGTTGTGTTCTGCCGGCGGCATTCTTCCTTGCTGGCAGAACACAATGATAAGCGCTTCTGGCTATAGTCGGCTGCACTAATCGTTAAGGAAAAAAAAAATCGAAGGAAAGGAAAAATGCTTGGTGTACACAAGTTGATTAAGAGATCAACCAGGGTGCCCATACATGGATCAAAAATGTATTCGTTCCTGCTAAACTGGCTTAATTTCCATCCATGTATGTTTGCCTTTAGATGGACTAGTAGATTTAGATGGACTTTTTACATAAGTGACTAACAATTTAGAGCCAAACTCCAGCTAACACTTTTTAAGCCATTACAACAATATAAAAACTATATTGTCAAAAGTATTGGGACCCCTGCCTTTACATGCACATGAACTTTAATGGCATCCCAGTCTTAGTCCGTAGGGTTCAATATTGAGTTGGCCCACCCTTTGCAGCTGTAGCGATACCCCCAGCTAAGAGGGCCGCTGAAATGTTTTTTTGGGCCTGTAATGCACTGCTGTCAACCCCCAGCAATTGGCTCTAACCTCCCCTGGCACAGTCAGTAGGGGATGATAGGATTGTGTAACCTGTAACTCTCGGAGGCACAATCCTGCAATAAACACAGCAATATGGTATAGCTATCAATAACCGTCTCTTCTGCACAGTAAATGAGACAAACACAGGTGTACTTAACCCTGGCACTTTTACTGAGAATATTGGTTAAGCATAGAAACAGTATACATGAACACATGCAGAGCCCTGCAATGAAAGGGGTACTTTGGCAAACAGACAAATATAACAAAAGAAACGAACGGTCCCCGCTGCAGCTATTCTACCTCGTGGGCAAAAATGGCGCCCAGAAATGTCTACGCTACTAAGTCAGGCCTGAATGTACTATGTAGAAGTTCTGCAGAGAAAGATCTTCGCTAGCAAACGGTGGTGCACTTTTTGAAGGAAACAAAATATAATCCACAAAGAGGAAAAAGGTCTTGAACTTGGTGAACACAGGATAAGTCTTAGAGACTCCTAGATACTCAAGGCACTGTCCCGAGTGCGACTACAAGCACTAAAGTTAGTTCCGAACAACAGGTATCTGGCCTAAGAGATCCTGTGTTTGTCTCTGAGCAGGTGCTCTCTCAACTAACTGGACCAGTCCGTGTCCGTATCTTCCGTTGCTGTGTCTCGACACACAGATTCCACGACACCCGGGTCTTCGGTCCTCCTGGCAACGGTACAGCAGCAGTCGGATGACGTCCCGCAAGCTCCTCGGTGAAAACGGAAGGCTCTTTGGAGAAAAGCCCCGGCTTCAGGCCTTGTAACACAGCAGACTCGACACAGAGTTCCACTTGCTGGGCGGGCGGTGTCCAAAGAGGCAGACCTCAGTCCCGCCCCCCCCAGTTAAATAGCCCACCCCAGGAGTCTTTGCCCGGGGCAATGCACCTTGGGTGTCTCGTGGCATTCTGGGTACGGTAGTCTCTGAGGCCTTAAAGCAATACCCCGCTACACAGCTATAACAGCTTTAACTCTTCTGGAAAGGCTGTCCACAAGGTTTAGGAGTTTGTTTATGAGAATGTTTGACCATTCTTCCAGAAGCACAGTTGTGAGGTCGGCACTGATGTTGGATGAGAACTGGTGCTCAGTCATGTTGGAACAGGAAGGGGCCTTGAGGCGATTTAGTTCGCAATTGCAGCGCTATACAAGTTACTCACTCACTCACTCACTCCTCAAACTGTTCCCACAAAGTCAGGAGAATGAAATTGTCCAAAATGTCTTGGTATGCTGACAACTTCAGATTTCCCTTCACTGGAATGAAGGGGCCAAGCCCAACCCCTGAAAAACAACCCCACACCATAATCCCCCCTCCACCAAATGATTTGGACCAGTGCACAAAGCAAGGACCATAAAGGCATGGATAAGCGAGTCTAGGATGGAGGAACTTGACTGGCCTGCACAGAGTCCTGATCTCAACTTGATAGAACACCTTTAGCATGAATTGGAGTGGCGACTGCGAGCCATGCTTTCTCGTCCACATCAGTGCCTGACCTCACAAATGCGCTTCTGGAAGAATGGTTAAACATTCTCATAGACACACTCCTAAACTCTGTGGACAGCCTTCCCAGAAGAGTTGGAACTGTTATAGCTGCAAAGGGTGGGCAAATTCAATGTTGAATCCTACGGACTAAGACTCGGATGCCATTAAAGTTCATGTGTGTGTGAGGTAGGCATCACAAAACTTTTGACAATATATTGTATATATATATATATACCTATATTTTTTCTATTGCTATTAAGGTTTTACATGAATAAATTTATCTAACCATTGCAAGCACCCTTGTCAGTGTTAAATGGTTTGTCCCAACCCTCTGACTGCCACCTTTATTGGACAGCTTGGTCTATTAAAGTGGTTGTAAACCCTCCCCCGGAAGTTACACCTACAGGTAAGCCTAGATTAAGGCTTACCTGTAGGTGTTTGCAATATCTCCTAAACCTACACGGTTTAGGAGATATTTGCTGAAAGGTATACACCGTTGTCTACGGCGCATGCACGCCGTAGACAACGGCGCAGGTGCAGTGAAAAGCCCATTCATAAAACCGCCAATGCCGGTTTTGACGGCTCCCGCGCGCATGCGTGGTGTGACGTCTTCGCCGCTCCGGCCAATCACAGCTCTGGAGCGGCGATACCCGGAAGTAACCTTCCGGCGAGATGACTTCAGCCGGAGGGGAAGATGTGGATGGCTTTGGGGGCTTCGATCTAAGGTAAGTACTGCATAATGAGCTAGTATGCTAGTCATACTAGCTCATTATGGCTTTGTCTTGCAGGTGGTTAGTTTAAAAAAAAAAATTGTTTATGGGTTTACAACCACTTTAAAGCAGAGCTAAACTCTGCAATACTTACCTCTCCATTAAAGTCCCTAAGTCCCTCTTCAACCCAGCTTCTTCTGGGTGCTGGGTTGTGGCCATCTCCTTCGTCCAGTGCAAGATGACTTCCCCGGGCATGCGCAAGAGTTCTGTCATCCCAGCACATTGGTGCTCTGCCGGATCGTAAATTGACTTGTGCAGCTCAGTGAACATTCCAATGAAGAAAGAAAGCAGGCAGGTAGGGTTATTTTACATAGTTACATAGTTAGTCAGGTTGAAAAAAGACACAAGTCCATCTAGTTCAACCATAAAAAAAAAAAAAAAATATATATATATCGTACAATCCCATATACCCAATTCTATACCCACAGTTGATCCAGAGGAAGGCAAAAAACCCCAGCAGAGCACGATCCAATTTGCTACAGTAGGGGAAAAAATTCCTTCCTGATCCCCCGAGAGGCAATCAGATTTTCCCTGGATCCACTTTACCTAGAAATGTTAGTACCCAGTTGTATTATGTACATTTAGGAAAATATCCAGGCCTTTCGCAAAGCAATCTACTGAGCTAGCCAGAACCACCTCTGGAGGGAGTCTATTTCACATTTTCACAGCTCTTACTGTGAAGAAACCTTTCCGTATTTGGAGATGAAATCTCTTTAGCCTCGTACACACGACCGAGAATCTCGTCAGGAAAAAACACGTTGTTTTTCTTGACGAGATTCTTGGACAAGAAACTTGTCCCGGCCGAGTGTACAGACGCTCCATTCAAAGAACCCGCGGTTCTTTGAATGGAGCGAACGCGGTGACGTCATCAACTACGACGAGCGTTCGCTCGTCACATTCGATGCCGTCGCCGCCATCTTACTACACCCTAACTATGCCTAGGAAGCTACCGCGCATGCGTCGTAGTCATTTCGAGCATGCGCGGGCTTCCCGGAGGACAGGTAAGTGTACACACACACACTTTTCTCGTCGAGAAACAGGCTGCCAAGAATCTCGACGAGAAAATAGAGACCAGGTTCTCTATATTTCTCGTCGAGATTCTTGCCGGTTTCTTGACGAGAAACCATACACACGAACGATTTTCTCGGCAAGAAAGCTATCTCGGCAGTTTTCTTTTCGTTTCTTGCCGAGAAACTCGTTCGTGTGTACGAGGCTTCATCCTCTAGATCAGTGGTTCTCAACCTTTCTAGTGCCGTGACCCCTTGATGAAATTTCCCAAGTTGTGGGGACCCCCAACAGTAAAATAATTTTCCCTGAACGAGGGCGCCCGAACTTCCCTGCTACCAGCCGCTGATGACCTCACACACAGCCCTAATGCTATGATGTCACGGTGTCACCTACTGTCTCCTGTCATCATCATGCTCCTCGTCACCCCCCTGTTCCTGGCATCCCACCACCCTACCTCTGAGGCCTGTCATACATTTTATCACCCCGTGTCATCTCCATCCCCCTGTCAGCTTCCTACCACCCACCCGTGTCATCTCCATCCTCCCTGTCCGCTTCCTACCACCCACCCGTGTCATCTCCATCCTCCCTGTCCGCTTCCTACCACCCACCCGTGTCATCTCCATCCCCCCTGTCCGCTTCCTACCACCCACCCGTGTCATCTCCATCCCCCCTGTCCGCTTCCTACCACCCACCCATGTCATCTCCATCCCGCCTGTCCGCTTCCTACCACCCACCCGTGTCATCTCCATCCCCCCTGTCCGCTTCCTACCACCCACCCGTGTCATCTCCATCCCCCCTGTCCGCTTCCTACCACCCACCCGTGTCATCTCCATCCCCCCTGTCCGCTTCCTACCACCCACCCGTGTCATCTCCATCCTCCCTGTCCGCTTCCTACCACCCACCCGTGTCATCTCCATCCTCCCTGTCCGCTTCCTACCACCCACCCGTGTCATCTCCATCCCCCCTGTCCGCTTCCTACCACCCACCATGTCATCTCCATCCCCCCTGTCCGCTTCCTACCACCCACCCGTGTCATCTCCATCCCCCCTGTCCGCTTCCTACCACCCACCCGTGTCATCTCCATCCTCCCTGTCCGCTTCCTACCACCCACCCGTGTCATCTCCATCCTCCCTGTCCGCTTCCTACCACCCACCCGTGTCATCTCCATCCTCCCTGTCCGCTTCCTACCACCCACCCGTGTCATCTCCATCCTCCCTGTCAGCTTCCTACCACCCACCCGTGTCATCTCCATCCTCCCTGTCCGCTTCCTACCACCCACCCGTGTCATCTCCATCCTCCCTGTCAGCTTCCTACCACCCACCCGTGTCATCTCCATCCTCCCTGTCAGCTTCCTACCACCCACCCGTGTCATCTCCATCCTCCCTGTCCGCTTCCTACCACCCACCCGTGTCATCTCCATCCTCCCTGTCAGCTTCCTACCACCCACCCGTGTCATTTCCATCCTCCCTGTCCGCTTCCTACCACCCACCCGTGTCATCTCCATCCTCCCTGTCCGCTTCCTACCACCCTCCTGTGTCATCTCCATCCCCCCTGTCAGCTTCCTACCACCCACCCGTGTCATCTCCATCCTCCCTGTCCGCTTCCTACCACCCACCCGTGTCATCTCCATCCCCCCTGCCCGCTTCCTACCACCCACCCGTGTCATCTCCATCCCCCCTGTCCGCTTCCTACCACCCACCCGTGTCATCTCCATCCTCCCTGTCCGCTTCCTACCACCCACCCGTGTCATCTCCATCCTCCCTGTCCGCTTCCTACCACCCACCCGTGTCATCTCCATCCTCCCTGTCCGCTTCCTACCACCCACCCGTGTCATCTCCATCCCCCCTGTCCGCTTCCTACCACCCACCCGTGTCATCTCCATCCCCCCTGTCCGCTTCCTACCACCCACCCGTGTCATCTCCATCCTCCCTGTCCGCTTCCTACCACCCACCCGTGTCATCTCCATCCTCCGTGTCCGCTTCCTACCACCCACCCGTGTCATCTCCATCCTCCCTGTCAGCTTCCTACCACCCACCCGTGTCATCTCCATCCTCCCTGTCCGCTTCCTACCACCCACCCGTGTCATCTCCATCCTCCCTGTCCGCTTCCTACCACCCACCCGTGTCATCTCCATCCTCCCTGTCAGCTTCCTACCACCCACCCGTGTCATCTCCATCCTCCCTGTCCGCTTCCTACCACCCACCCGTGTCATCTCCATCCCCCCTGTCAGCTTCCTACCACCCTCCTGTGTCATCTCCATCCCCCCTGTCAGCTTCCTACCACCCACCGCAGACGAGAAGAGGAACATTAGAGGCAGATTAGGGGACTTCCGCATAGCAACAGGCATTTAGGGTGAGTATAATTTTATTTATTTTTTTCTATTAATTTTTTTTTTTTTTTAGGATTTTTAATAGAAATATTTTTTCAGGGTGGACTTCCGCTTTAAGTCCAACATGACGTGTCTATGCAAGAAAAAAAATATTATGGAACAATACATATCATTTATATATATAAACATCCCAGTTGGTTCCTCAAAAGTGGTTATTCCGTGCCAGTGCTAGATATACAAAGTGTATAGCACCCAAACATGTATCTAGCACTGGCACGGAATAACCATTTTTGAGGAACCAACTGGGACGTTTATATATAAATGATATGTATTGTCCACAATTTATTTTTTGCACAGTCATGTCGGACTTATGTAATCATGATCTATGTATTGATTGCACCGCTTTGATTGTGACAAACAGTGACAAACAGTACAAAAATGCCTTAATTACCGTTTTTTAGTGCCTGACTAGCCGAAGTCCCTCAGGTGTTCTGTCAGCATCAGCAACCCGTCTATTGTGTTAACCGGAAGTGACTTCGCCGCCATCTTGGTACTCTCGTGTGCAGTAAGGCTACAGTTAGAAGTCGGCAAGTGGACATCTTTTTACACCCACCAAAGTCTTTTATTTTACACTTATTTTTACCAGTAAACTGAGCTTACATACTATATAAGGTTTATATAGTATATATTCTCAGTTTCCTGGTAAAAATACGTGTACACTGCAAGACTTTGGTGGGTGTATAAAGATGTCCGCTTGCCAACTTCTAACTGTAGCCTTACTGTGGACGAGAGTACCAAGATGGCGGCGCCGGAACGTAATTTCCGCACGGGTTCTCCTCTCCCGGAAGTGACGTCTTGCTGGCCGAGACGGACAGACTCCGGCGTACACAGTAATTTCGGGTCCGTCTCGGCCAGCTTTCGCGACCCCCGGCGAATCGGCAATCGACCCCCGGGGGGTCGCGACCCCCGGGTTGAGAACCGCTGCTCTAGATGTAAAGAGTGCCCCCGTGTCCTCTGTGTTGACCGTAAAGTGAATAACTCAACACCAAGTTCACTAAATGGACCCCTTATATATTTTTACATGTTGATCATATCCCCCCTTATTCTCCTCTTCTCAAGAGTGAATAAATTCAGTTGCTCTAATCTTTCCTCATAACTGAGTTCCTCCGTGCCTCCTATCAGCTTGGTTGCCCTTCTCTGCACTTTCTCCAGTTCCCTGATATCCTTTTTGAGAACTGGTGCCCAAAACTGAACTGCATATTCCAGATGAGGTCTTACTAATGATTTGAACAGGGGCAAAATGATATCTCTCTCTCTCTGGAGTCCATACCTTTCTTAATACAAGAAAGGACTTTGCTCGCTTTGGAAACTGCAGCTTGGCATTGCATGCTATTATTGAGCTTAGAATCTACCAAAACCCCCAGATCCTTCTCCACTACGGATTCCCCCAGTTGTACTCCCCCTGGTATGTATGAAGCATGCATATTCTTAGCCGCCAAGTGCATAACTTTACATTCATCAACATTAAACCTCATCTATCCCTTCTGCAATGAAGAGACTGCCTGCTCCCAGATTTTAAAAGTGGGACTTTAGTTCCACTTTAAAGGAAGGATTTTTGATTTTGGCCATTGTTGCACTTTAACCACTTGCCGACCACCCCATATACATGTACTGCGGGGCGGTGGCTCTTCTGCACATAATCAGGTACCTGTACATCATTTTGTGCTTCCATGTCTGTGGCGCGGGTCCCACCGATCATTCGTGAGACAGGCAGAACCTTTTGATCGCCCCTGATTAAAAGGTTAAATTTCTTATCAATGTATGATGGTGTTTTATAAAATAAGTGTTCCTGTGTAAAGTTTATAATTATTGATGTAGCACCCTGATGTTTAGGCAGGGTTGCTATTAAATTTAGTTGCCTTGGCCAATTGTTAGAAGATCAATTGATTTCCCCCTAATTCTGTAATTGCTGTACTTCTCTCTTCTCTCACTAGGCGGACTGGTAGCTGGTGACATTGGATAAGAAAAGGGCATTGCAAGGACAGATTATGGCTGAATGGGGTGTCTCAGCCAATGGGCAGGGATTTTCTTGGGTCCCTTGGCCTGCTGGGAGAGCCTATTTATTTGGGTGGAGTAAGGTGATCGGGGTTCTGTGCCACCAGGAGGGCTGTCTGGGTGGACGTGTGTCGTATTGCCCCAGGCTGCTAGGCACAAAACCTAAAGCCTATCCCGGAGACATCTGGCTGCTAAGCTGTCTGAGGACCTATCCAGAAGCAGGAAAAGCAGCGTAGGGTTGGGACTGGGGGCTTGTATTCCAACCAGATGTAACTGTTCCACAAGCCGGGGGGAACCCGTTGTGGTCGGAGGTAGAGGGGAAGCTGTCGCCACTAAGGGACCATCCACCTTGTTACCGGAGACTACTGTGAGTAAGCTGAGGTCAGTACCACAGCAGACTTCCCGCCAGCCGGGGATGGTGAAGAAGTAGGAAAACTTCAGCAAGTGCCAAGTCAGGGATTCAGCGGGATAGCAGAGATGACGCTTGTGGAGCATCAGTGAGTGCCAAGCCAGGGACCTAGTGTGTCTGCAGTGGTGAAGCTTGAAGAGTATCTGTGAGTGCCAAGCCAGGGACCCAGCAGGACAGCAGGGGTGACGCTTGAGGAAGATACTGAGTGCTACCAGTGGAATAGCTCAGGGGATCCAGTGGCTAGTGGATCTGAAGTCTAGTGAGAGAGACTGGGAGCTCGTCAAGTGAAGACCCACAATAAGTGATGGTGGGGTAAACTAAGAACTGCTCGTATTGCAAATAGTTGACTTCAATTGCCGTTAGTACCTACTACAAGCTTGTTGCCATAGGAGACAGAGGTCCTACCTATACAGAAGTGTTGTCTGGCTGGAGGCCTTTGCCGCTATAGCTGTCTACCTATAGAAGTCTCAGAGTCTGCCAATTAACCTTGCATCTACTTAAGGGTGTCCTGGCCCTAACCCTCTCTCCTACCGTTCTGTTTAAGAGACCATAAATCTCTTTTTGCAAAAAGTGTCTGGCGTCCACCCTTTCATCTTGCATTACACCCACGCCCACCATGCCTTGCAACCCACTCTACACGGAAGGATGTCAGCTGTCCCTAACTCTGGAGATCACCATTAGGCCTCCAGGGGCCCAGGACTTTTCTACATTATTATTATTCTTATATAACAAAACATATTTAGGATTTGCTTCCTGCTTAGTTCCTAAAAGAAGATTTACTTAAAGAGGAGGTGTCACCTTGCCTATTCAGACAGTGATAGCGTCTTTGTAAAGGGACCACTCCCTAATATACTAAAGGTCCTTTCACACAGGCTTGTCCATGTACGGACTCTGTTTTGCTCAGCAGGGATCGATCCACTAATCCCCGCTGAGCAGGCGCATGAAAGGTCCGTCTCCACTCGCTGTGCGGAGATGGACCTGTGAAAGCCACACTGTCCTCTATGGAGATTGGATGAAAATGGACCACCTGTCCGTTCTCATCCAATCCAATCCCATCCGATTCTCCAGACGGATGGAAAATGAGGTTTCCATCCATCTGGATTTCACGGCCCATTGCGACAGGTTCATTCATACAGCCCAATTGAGAAATAATGTATCAATCATTACTATTACATTGGAAATAATTATTTAAAATACTCCAGCGCTAACAAGTATGTGCTCAGTGAAAGTATATAACCATAAGATACTGCTGCTGGCACAAAACATAGGATTCACACCTTACCTATATATTACAGCGTAAGAATAACAAACTGCCTGCACAATAAACTATTTACTATAATCCTCAAAGTGTAAAATCAATAAAGTGCAATTACTGTAGAATACCAACAATTTTCAAACGCTCAATAAAGTGCTTTCTGTGCCATAAATACAGTATGTGCAATTCATAATAAATGTGTGTAGCGCCCTACTCCTGTTGGGTAGACGCTATATGTCAAATTTAGTTATCTGACTGTAGTTCAGCTCAGAAAGAATTATGTAAATTGTTGGCTCTGTTTCAGTCTAGCTTGGCTGCGCGTTTTCCACCTGACAGTAGGTGTCACTGTCACCACGGGTCGGGGTTAGAAATGCAGCAGTCTGGGTGTGTTGGGGGTTCCTTTCCCAGAAGTGGCACAGGGTGTGTGGTCAACCCGCTGTGCATTCTGGGAGGGGGTACTTAAGAGGCAGAGGCCACTCTGTCGGGGTTCGTTGCCGGGGGTTGTTGCCAGATCCTGACCTGAGGGCCCTCCTGGCCTCAGGGATGTGCGAGCTATTTTCGGCCTCGGGGCCTGCTGGCCCGAGGCTCTGCAACTGAGAAGTAGGCCCAGGAGTTGCTGGGGCCTACTAGTCCAGGGATGGTCTTACGCGTTCTTGCCTGCGGGAAGAAGCGGAACAATTGGGTACTCAATTGAAGGACGCATCCTGGCCAGTTTACCTCACAGTGCTGCCAGACTGGCTGAAAGATTCTGGCACCGTGAGCTGTGTACTTCTAAAGGAACTTTTTGCAAAGTGTCAGTGTGGTTACACGATCTTGTGGCGGAAGGTTGTGGAACGATGCGACGGCACTCATCAAGTCTGTGGCAGAGACTTTGCGCGAGCTACGCACCGGCTGCTAGGTCAGTGAGAGTAGGCCTATCCGGTGGTTGCTGAATTCAGCGTGGAACTGTTTGTCCTCTGGATCTGAGATTGTGCCCGTGATCCGCAAAGTAAAGTACCTGAAATGCCCCTATCCCTCTACCCCTCTGTTGGAACTGGTAAAATAAAGCTCTTGAAGAAAACGTATCCAAGTGTTGGTGTGAACATTTATGAAAGCTCTTCAAGGAGGGATCCCTGACACGAGTGCGGTGAACAGAAAAAGGTAACGGTAGGCCCAAAACTTTAAACCAGCAGCTCTTACGGGGGTAGTGCTACATGTGTAATACATAAAAAATAATATAATTGAAATTAAAAATATAAACAGCCCATTCAAAAAAATATATATCATTTTCCTGTGTCCATTTTTATTATTATGCTATACTTTAGCAGCAGAAAATAATAGAAGAATACAAAAATTGTACATATATAAAATTTTCTCCACCAGTGCGTAATATGGGCTTGCTTGTATTTGTAGTGTGCTTATCCCTCCACCATGATAATACTGCTCTCACCTCACAAGATGGACCTAATATAGATCAGGTCAAACGCGCTTTTACCCCTTTATATAGGGTTATTATTAGAGGTGCGCATCTTCACTGGCCTCACGATTCAATTCAATTACGATTATCAGGTCAACGATTCGATTTGATTCCGCGATGCATCATGATTACAGCGCAAGTGCGCATGGTTTTCATCAAAAAAATTCAAGCAGTCAGGAGAAAGACAACACTCCCTGCATGTAGCAAAGTCTAAACAAAGCAGACAACAACTTGTACATAGTACAGGAGATGATCAGAGACTGCAGACATAGTACAGGAGATGATCAGAGGCTGCAGACATAGTACAGGAGATGGTCAGAGACTGCAGACATAGTACAGGAGATGGTCAGAGACTGCAGACATAGTACAGGAGATGGTCAGAGACTGCAGACATAGTACAGGAGATGACCAGAGACTGCAGACATAGTACAGGAGATGATCAGAGACTGCAGACATAGTACAGGAGATGATCAGAGACTGCGGAAATGCTACTGGAGATGATCAGAGACTGCAAAAATGCTACAGGAGATGGCCAGAGACTGCGGACATGCTACAGGAGTTGGCCAGAGACTGCGGACATGCTACAGGAGATGGCCAGAGACTGCGGACATGCTACAGGAGATGGCCAGAGACTGCGGACATAGTACAGGAGATGACCAGAGACTGCAGACATAGTACAGGAGATGATCAGAGACTGCAGACATAGTACAGGAGATGATCAGAGACTGCGGAAATGCTACTGGAGATGATCAGAGACTGCAAAAATGCTACAGGAGATGGCCAGAGACTGCGGACATGCTACAGGAGTTGGCCAGAGACTGCGGACATGCTACAGGAGATGGCCAGAGACTGCGGACATGCTACAGGAGATGGCCAGAGACTGCGGACATGCTACGGGAGATGGCCAGAGACTGCGGACATGCTACAGGAGATGGTCAGAGAGACTGTGGACATGCTATAGGAGATGGTCAGAGAGACTGCGGACATGCTACAGGAGATGGTCAGAGACTGCGGACATGCTACAGGAAATGGCCAGAGACTGCGGACATGCTACAGGAGATGGTCAGAGAGACTGCGGACATGCTACAGGAGATGGTCAGAGACTGCGGACATGCTACAGGAGATGGTCAAAGACTGCAGACATGCTATAGGAGATGGTCAGAGACTGCAGAAATGATACAGAAGATGTTCAGACTGCGGACATGATACAGAAGATCAGCAGGTAAGTATAATATCTTTTTTACTTTAATGAAAAAATAATACCCTTTAGTATCACTTTAACAAATCATTGAGTCTTTTGGCAGCAACTTGGATAGTAGCCAGGCAGGTGCACACTACTCGGGCGATAGAGGATGATTGGAGGGAACTTACTTGTGTCATTGCTGTCTCTCTGACCATGGCAGCCTTGTAATGAGAAGGGCGATCTGCCTGCTCACCATCCCCCGATCTCCATTCCAGCCGCAGGTGTTGTGCCGAGAATGGTTCCCTGCCGGATTCTGTTCCCCCTAGCTCTTGGCTCCTATCGGAACTCTGCCCCCCCCAGCCCTGTACATTGCCGCTCCCTCCTACCATCCCTCATGAATGCAAATGCTTGCTCCTAATACCGCCCACCTCTCCAGCCCTCTGCTCATTAGCATTCCTGAAAAAAACAGTAGGTGTGTGCGGCAAAGCAGAGGGCTGGAGAGGCTGGGCAGTATTAGGAGCATTTGCATTCATGAGGAACAGTAGGAGGGAGCAGCAATGTACAGGGCTGGGGGGGCGGAGTTCCGATAGGAGCCAAGAGCTAGGGGGAACAGAATCCGGCGGGGGTACCATTCTCGGCACAACACCTGTAATTAGCACTGTGTATATGCCGCGCTCATGTGACTGCCCTCTCTCCTCTCTGCTTTCACGTCTCACGTCTCTCCTGGCGTCAGCCCCGCCCGCCTGTCTTCTGATCTGATACCTACAGTCAGTGGGCGGGGCTGATGCCAGGAGAGACGTGAGAGCAGAGAGGAGAGAGGCGGGCCGGGCAGTCACATGAGCGCGGCATATACAAACACTAACAAATGAGGTAACAGCTCTCCTGGGAGGGGAGGGGCGGGGCTAGACATCGATTATTAGGGTCGCATGCATCGGTGCCGCATCAGGGACACCCGAATCGCGATGCACCAATGCAGCGATTAAATTCCGCACCCCTAGTTATTATGGTCTTTAATATGTGTCCTTCCAGGTAAGTATAGATCTCTCATTACTGGTGCATAGGATTCTTCATCCATCTAACCTTAGCTACTATTTATTTTACAGATTTTTGTTAAGTTCTATTTTTTTATCCATGAATTTTTCTCTTTGTTTTTTTATGATTTTGTTCTTTTAATAATCTTGTGTTGAATCGAAAAAAAAAATGCATGAAAATTGAATAAAAAAAAATTTACCTTTATTAAATTTGTAAAGAACTTGACTATGCTTTGTATCAGAATCGTAACTGTACCATCATTTTAAATGGCAAAAAAAAAATTTGAATAAGATTTTGGTTGAATTCACACTATATGTCGTGACAGAAGTTTTACCGTCTGCAGGGACAAACAGGAAACAATTGTTTCCTATGTGTCCCATTCACACTGCAACACAACCCGGGGTACATTGCCGTATTGTTGTACATTGCCGTGAATGAAGTGTACATCTTCTACACTTCAAATAAACTTCATAGAAAGCAAAAAAAAAAAAAAGAAAAGAAAAGGGAGCTATGTGATGCTCTCAATGGCGCACCACACTACCCCCTACCAAAGCCAGCAACGAAGGGTTGTAGCAAAGGTAAAGCACTGCGGCTCCGTGAATTTACACTTATATTTTTTTTCTGCAACAACACTATTTTTTTTAACTAACGTTAAAGTATAAAAAGGTGCATTTTATAAAGTTTTTTTTTTTTGTCTAGATTGCATTGAAAATAAAATAATGTTTGCAAGACAGTATCACTAGGAGAAAGCCTTGCTTGTCATCAAAAAAAAAAAAAAAAGATTATCTATATATATATATATATATATATATATATATATATATATATAAAATAAAAATATATATATTTATTTATTTATTCATGTTTTTACTTTTTTTTGTAAGCACTGACAACTTTCTCACCAAATAAAAAGCCTCATAGCAGAAATGTAAAAATTGCACTGATCCATAATAGGTATATAAGGATGAGCCCCCGTTCACACCGGTGCAACTTGTCTTGCAATTTGACAGTTTCAAATTGCATGAAAAGTCGCACCCCATTGCTGGTAATGGAATTGTTCATATCGCCACGACTCATGTCACAGCAATCATGAAAAAGGTTCCTGCAAGATCCCAATCAAATGCTACCAAAAAAATATCATTGGTACGCCACTTATTAAACGCAGCAAAGGCGTGTATACCCCTTTACTGGAAGCAGCAGTGCCCACCGACTGTTGGGTGCTGGCTTAGAATAGTAGAAGAAACAAACAAAATGGAAGACCTGATCCTCACACAAACAAGAGAAATACAAAAAGACCTGGAGTCTTTGGAAAATTGTAATCGACTCTGATGAAGGGACATCCCCACTAGGGACATAACACTTCCTTGGTCTGGAGTGGTGTTGTCCACTCCCCGCCCTCGCCCTGTCTCTGCCCCCTCTCCCCCTTTTACCTCCCCATTATCTCCCCCCCCCCCCTCTTTTCTCTCACTAGTCCACTTTCTATTATTTTATTGTTTTCAAAAAAAAAAAAATGAACACAGAGAGGAACTTGCCACTTTCTGAAATTTTAAACAAACTACCTGATATGAATGTGCAGTACATGACTTATTGACTCTCTCTACAAAGTATAATTTTGTACAGATGTATATCATAACGACAGCTGCAATGTACCCAAACCTTCTGTACTTAATTCTCGATGGCATGTACATCTATGTTGTGATGTTGGAATCTCTCCATATGTGTTTTCTTAATAAAAATTTATATTTGAAAAAGGTTACTGCAGTTTTTACCGATTTCATTGGGACTTGCATAGACTTCTGTTAAATGAAGTCGCAAACGGCAATGAAATCGGCAGTGCAAATTGCACTGATGTGCGGCTTTGAAATAGTGCTGAAGTAGCGCGATTTCAAAGCCGCACCATGGTGAAAGGGGGCTGAGAGATGAAGTGGTTTGTATGTGTAGCTTTTTATCTTTTTTTTTATTAATTTGTTTTTGAAAATAAGGAAGGGTTAAAACTTTCCCTGTTGTGCTTATCAAGGGACAGTTTGCCCACACAATATTAATTATTGAGTAATTTTTAACGAAAGATATTATTAAATACAAATCAATCTATATTATGTGAAACTTATTCACGGAGACGTGTGATCATACAAAATAGCTACATTTATTGGTTGACAAAAAGCAAATATTTACATGACCTTAAAATACCAATTGCGTTACATGAACGACTTGAAAATCAATAACAGTACCCGCAAAATGGGCATGCAGTCCCTTTGACATAATGCTGTCATGATAAATTCTCAATAGGTTCAACAACCTTGTATAATTGACAATCAAACAGAACGTCTGTATTTCCCACATCTGACCGTTACTATACTGCAGGTAAGTAAGTGGTTAACAATGTGAAATAAATTAGACGTTTGTTTTGTCACTAAGATTAGAACTATGCAAAAAGAAACTATAATGAAAAATTGAATCTTTACAAAAAAAAAAATCTACCAGTTGTTGGTTAATGAGAATAAATCATAATTGCAGAATATTCAATACTTCAATATTTTTGAGAACAACAATGAATTCAAGATAAAATCAAAAATGACATAATTACCCATTCCACAATGGCCATTTCCTACTGGCAAGTGACCAGAGTTAAGATGGCTGCCATGGCTTTCAGGTATCGGGTGTCTAGGAATCTTCATGATTGTAAAAATATGTCTTCATGCATGGTGCATGGGTGTCAGTCTGTCTGAGAGTGTGGATCTCCCAATGCGCCCCTCAGGGTGGGTCCCTGAGTGTGTCTCCCCATCCTGTGGGAGTGAGACCTTTCTACATCTAATTTTTCTTCCCTTAAGTATTGTCTCTGGACAATAAGATTATAAAAAATTATCCTAAGTTCTTCCCAAGGGACGTGTGTCTTCAACTCATTGGTGGCTGCAGATATGGGAGTTACTGTCCAAAAGTGTCTGGTTTCTATAGGTTGACAACTTAATGATTAACTGTTCTCTGGACTGTGGGATCCGCAAGTAATATCACTTTCAACCACCGGGGCATCAACTCTTTAAGTTGATATATTCTATTTTCAGGATGTGTATAGTTTATAATGTTGGGAAGATTATATATGTATATATTGAATTCTTCTGGTAATCGGTATATATAAACTAAGATTAATAGACTTTTTGATTCATTCACATAACATAATTTGTTCCATATTTCTGTCTAAAAATATATCTATAAGCTGGTTTTTCTAAACAGGGTACAGATTATATATCAATCAATCTAACACAAAAATATTTATCTATATATTTTGATTGCGTGTTAATCTCTAAACGTAGGTTCCTTTATATTCTTATAATCACAATTTGACGTTTTTCATCCTGCTAATTAACTCTTTAAAACACTTCTATTTATAAAATCACATTGGTATCTATATATTTTTTTCTAACAAAATTCCTTGGTCAACATATACTAAGATCATACTTTTCCCTATGACCTAAGATGTCATTTGATAATCTAAACATACCTTTTCATTTATTCCATACCTATATCTATATATGCAGGTATATAAGAAAAATGATACATGATTTGATTTGTGTATGGTTTGTAAAAATGTATCCCGATTGGCAAAACTTCAACTATGTTACTACTATGTGTTAGGATGCACTATTAAGCAGCTCACAAAATGTATAGCAACATTATAATATAACATTTTATATATGTATATTATATAAATCGTAATGTTATTTTTAGTTCCAGTTTCAGTGGCTGTTAGTAATGGACTGGATTTTCCTTAAGACAAGATACCAGTCCAGCTGTATAAACAAATTCTCCTTATGGGCCCTTCTTGGTCAACATCATCCATTGTTTTAAAGACAGCTAGAATCAACATGGGTATTTACTACGAGTCTCCCTGACAATGGGCTTATTTCAGATAGGGACTTCTTCCAGGGGATAAATGCTTAGTTAGTTATCTGTGGAAAATGTCCTCTATGGCAGTGGTCCCCAACCTTTTTGGCACCGAGGACCGGCGTTGTGTAATAGAATCGTGCCAAGGCTCGGGGGGGGGGGGGGGGTTGGGTTGTTATGTAGCTTTTCGCGGGCAGTTTGTCGGGGAAATGGCTAGTGTTAGCGCCTCAATCATCACAGAACAATGGCTGATATGGTGTTGGGATGATTGAAGCGCATTATTTCTGTCATTGCATTGTAATATAAAATGAAATAGTTCAAACTCACCATAATGCAGAATCTGCCACCAGATGCGATTTGTCACTTGCCACGTCGCCTTCCACCAGGTGTGGATTGTTGCTTGCAACGTCACCTGCCACCAGGTGTGGATTGTTGCTTGCCACGTCACCTGCCACCAGGTGTGGATTGCCACGTCGCCTGCCACCAGATGTGGATTGCCACGTCGCCTGCCACCAGATGTGGATTGTCGCTTGCCACCTCGCCTGCCACCAGATGTGGATTGTCGCTTGCCACAACACCTGCCACCAGGTGTGGATTGCCATGTCGCCTGCCACCAGACGTGGATTGTCGCTTGCCACCTCGCCTGCCACCAGATGTGGATTGTCGCTTGCCACAACACCTGCCACCAGATGTGGATTGCCACGTCGCCTGCCACCAGATGTGGATTGTCGCTTGCCACCTCACCTGCCACCAGATGTGGATTGTCGCTTGCCACAACACCTGCCACCAGGTGTGGATTGCCATGTCGCCTGCCACCAGGTGCGGATTGCCACGTCGCCTGCCACCAGGTGCGGATTGCCACGTCGCCTGCCACGTCACCTGCCACCAGGTGTGGATTGCCACGTCACCTGCCACCAGGTGTGGATTGCCATGTCACCTGCCACCAGGTGTGGATTGCCACGTCACCTGCCACCGGGTGTGGATTGCCACGTCACCTGCCACCGGGTGTGGATTGCCACATCACCTGCCACCTGCCACCAGGTGTGGATTGCCACCTGCCACCAGAGGTGGTTTGCCACCTGCCAGTAGATTTTTTTGTCACCTGCCGTGGTGGCAGCACAGGCAGGTGAGGGAGAACAGCGGTAATGCCGGGCGGGCGGTGAGAGATTCTCTCTCTGCTCCCGCGCCTCGCTGCAGTATAGCAGCCCCGCTGTGTGGGCGGAAGTGCCGCGTTATGGGCGGGCGCCGAGAGATGATCTCATCTCTCTGCTCCCGCGCCTCACCGCAGTATAGGAGCCCCGCTGTGTGGGCGGAAGTGCCGCGTTCCAGGCGGGCGGCGAGAGATGATCTCATCTCTCTGCTCCCGCGCCTCACCGCAGTAGGAGCCCCGCTGTGTGGGCGGAAGTGCCGTGATCCGGGCGGGCGGTGAGAGATGTCATCTCTCTGCTTGCCCGCTGCCGCACCTCACACAGTGCAGCCTTCGCGGCCCATCTGCAAATAGGCCACGGCCCGGCAGTGGGCCGCGGACCGGGGGTTGGGGAACCCTGCTCTATGGCAAGTTTTCTACCCAACCAATATATTAAACATTTCTTGTTTGTCTATTAAAACTGGGACAACATCCCTTTGTCTTGTGACGAAAGTCACCATTGTTTCTGAAGTCTCAAAACAGGCTTGTAAATGTTAGAGATGACTCATCCATTGACCATTGGAAAAACATGTGTTTTGCTCTGTAAGGTTCACAAGTACAATAGTTCACTTCACCCTTGAGGCCTACTGGACTTTAAAATTTCTGCCAGTAAATTTTTAAATGTATTATTATTATTAAGGAAACCCACAACATCCCTTAAAGGAGAAGTACAGCCAAAGCTTGTTTGGCTGTACTTCTCCTATGGATCACAGGTGTGCAGTCCGTTCTGACCCATTTTCAGCCGACAGCCGGCCGAAGCCCACTGTCTGCTGAGGTCAGAAAGCCGGTCCAAGCTTGGGCAAGATTGCAACAATGGAGTCAGTATCCACCCACATGCCTGGACGGGTTCCCGGCACAGCCTCTCAGCAAGCCGC
This sequence comes from Rana muscosa, assembly GCA_029206835.1. NCBI lineage: Eukaryota > Metazoa > Chordata > Amphibia > Anura > Ranidae > Rana > Rana muscosa. The sequence continues at coordinate 1,029,907,535 of CM055117.1, forward strand.
TGAGAGCCTGAGCCGGGTGCTCTTGCCCCCTCCACAGGGGGGCAGAGAGCGGTGAGTGACAGTCATCATTTCTCTGCTCACAGAGCTCTGATAACTGAGTGATTGGCGGTGTTAGATCGCTCGGTTCTCAGTGTTAGAGCCGGCGAGGGACCAATGCTGACTTCACCTAGATAAGTATGAATCTTAAAAAAAAAAAACAATACATCTCTTTTAATTCCCTGTCCCAGAGATGTATCAAGAGGAATTTCACCTGAACTAAGGAAAATTTCCATCTTTTAAAGTTATTTCCTGAAACAGGTATCCAAAATCAAGGAATTTCCCTTACCTCTTGTTCTGGTGACAACTTTGAGTTTCCCCTAATTTTCTGTTTTGATGACCTATGGGGACTAGGAAAAACAGAGAGTCTGAATCTACGTAGCAGGAACATAGACAGCAATAAAATGCTAAACCGTCCAACCGTTCCACAATTCAAAACGATAAAAAAAAGGAACGTGTAGCCTTACATGCACTTTAACGTTTCCTTTATTCTCCTGTCCCGATACAGTGCCAATCCCCATTCAATGACAACTCGTTAAAGTGGAACTTCACTCTCTCAATCAGCACTGACTATTTTTAATCCTTATGCTGCTAGCATTAGTAAATTGATAGAAAATTATATATATATTTATAAAAAAAAATGGAAGCCGATTAGTTTCTATGCAGAGCTGCTCCAGATTTTGCACTCTCCAGATTTAGTAAATCAACTCCCATAAGTCTTGTTAAAAATTCCTTTCCACTAACTAGAACAAGAATAGTCTAATACTTTCCATTATGGCTCCCCTTCTATAACATTTCAGTCTGTTTGTCTGTTTTCTATGTCCAAAAGACACACAAACTGGCACATAACATTCCTTCTGAAATGTCACCATTCATAGCAGGACAAAGGCATGTGACATAAATGAACGAGAGTGCTGACAATGAATAAGCTAGAAGGGAGTAGAAAGACGACAGAGACATAGATACAAAAACTCTCTTCAGAAGGCTATGACCTCTCAAAAAAGATATCAAAAGAATACATTGGTATTTTAATCTGATGTAACAACAATCCTGAATTTTGGTCAGGACACTATCTGCTTGGAGTTTGCATGTTCTCCCTGTGCTTGCATTGGATTGCTCCAGGTACTCCAGTTTTCCCAATAGGGAAAGTGACACTTATCCTCCTCCTCACCCCCAACACTTTTAAATGGTATTTTTATTTATTTTTTTACTGGAAGAGGGTACCTTTTTTGACAGGCTCCCCCTTCCTCATTTTTTGCCTAGGTGAGAATTATGTCACTTGCCCCGCTTGCAGCTTCCTGGGACAAGTCACATATCTCAGGAGGCTTGGAGGACCAGTTTTCCTGCACCATGCAATCCCACACATGTGCAGTCGGGAGTTACATAGTTGGCAAGGGTGAATAAAGAGACAGATCCATCCAATTTAACCTATGTGTGTGTGACAAATAAAACCAAAGAATTTCAAAGCTCAACTTACCAACCAGCCTGCGACCAACCAAATTAACCTGTCTAACAGTATGCGTTAAAAACAGGGGTTTAGTTGCACACATTTGCAAATACATGCATAAGCTGCAGGTCCCGCCAAGGCACCCTGTATCCTGTAGACCCTAACTCTGAATTTGGAGAGTCTCCACAGTGGGAGCACATGTATTCTGATGGATAGATGAAGGGCAGATGACTGGATGGAGCCCAACCCTCCTTAAAGGCGCAGGAACACACTAGACACCCAGCACATTGCACAATGGTAGCAAAGGTATCAGTGCATTGCCTGACCAATATGTCAACAATTCTAGTGTGTTCCTGCGGTAGTGACCTACATACACTGACCTACCTGCACTGACCTACCTACACTGACCTACCTGCACTGACCTACCTGCACTGACCTACCTGACATACACTGACCTACCTGACATACACTGACCTACCTACACTGACCTACCTACACTGACGGTAGTGACATATATACACTGACACTTACATACACATTACACTGTCTGACCTACCTCAGCTCAGCGGTGTCACAGCAGGCGAGGAGCCTGGATGGGAGGAGAACAGAGGAGCCTGGAGAGGAGAGCCGAGGAGGAGAGGAGAGCCACCCGCCCGAGTGTCGAGCGGGAATGTGGCGTGGCGGCCGCATTGTAATTCCCGCCTTCTGGAGCCTTCAGCGCCTATGATGAACGTCACACGTCGCGGCATTGGACCAGTGGGACGTCCATCATAGGCGTTGCGCAGGCTTCAGAAGGCGGGACCTGCTATGGCACTCAGCAGGACTCGGCCACACTCGGCCATATTCGGCGGCACTCGGGATCAGATCGGTCCCGGCGCTCGCTGCTTACTCGGGGCTAACAATGGAGACCTGCCATCATGAGACTCAAAACTTTTTGGGGTCACATTCAGGGCTTCAGCCTCCCCTAGCCACTCCCTCCCGACACCCCTGCTGGGCCCTATTTTTTACAGCCAAATGTATGCAATATAAATGATTTTTTATTTCTAGCTTTTTTTTCTCCTTTCATACTCACCTGGTGATTCTACCAGTAACAGATTTTCTGTCCTAGAACAGGGCTACAGATCACCTCTCATTTTCTCCATAAAATAAAGGGGGTAGGTGCTTTGTAGTCCATCAAAAAAGCTGAAAGCAAAGCTGACTGATAACAGGGGAACACAGGCAGAGAGAAAAGGAAGTAATCAGCTTGCTAAACTTTTGACAGGATCAATATGTTTTTCTTTTTTTACACTTATCAAACAAATGCTTTTAATAGTATATTTACCAGGTGTGACAGCAGGAAGGTAAAGTCACCTGGTTGCATCCAGGGGGGTAGATATATTTCGCCCAGATTCAGGCTTTACGCCGATTTATACAGCTAGGTGGAGAGTTGTATAAGCCCAGCTGAGACTAGTGGGCTCATTGATGACTCATACCTCTAGGGAGAGGGCTGGGCGTCGTGCAGGCAGGGAGTTGATGAGGCCAGCTGAAGCCTGTCAGTTCGTTTAAGGCCTCTATAAAAACTCCCAGATTCATTAGATGTTAGCTCATGCCTGGAAGCAGACCTGTGTGGACTGTCTAGGGAGAGTGAACCCCTGTGCGGTGAGAGAAAGCCTGTGTGGCTATATTTTGCTTGGACATTTAAAACCAGGGACTAGGACAGCACTAGGCTGATCCCAGTTGTTAGTTAGGAAACCTGTATGTTTAGTCAGAGGTCAAGTTGACCAGGATTTATTTTGTTTGTTTCTTTTGCTTTGCTGTGTTTTTGTCACTGTAAATAGAAAATAAACGGCACCTTTTTGATTTTGAAAACCACAACCTCCGTCTGCTGGGCCTGTTTTTGTGTGGGGAGCCCATCCCGGGGGTCACACACACCCGCTGCCGAGCTAACCCCCTCACAGTTGGTGGAGAACCAGTGGCAGTTTTTTTTTAAGCCAGCATGGAGGAGATACTGAAACAGCTGGCTCTAGCAAATGCCAATCAACAGCAGACAAATGCAGGTTTGCAAAAGAGCCTTGCAGCTCAACAACAGAACTTCGCAGCCCAGCAGCAAGCTCATCAACAGAGCCTTGCAGCCCAGCAGCAAGCTCACCAACAGAGTCTGGAAGCTCAGCAACAAGCCCAGCAACGATCTGAGGCCCGCTTCATAGACCTATTACAGAAGCAAGAGCAGAGACTACAACAAATGGAAGCAGTAATGCAGCAACGTCCGCAGACCAGTGAGGAAAGCCGTCCCACTAATACCGCGTCCTTTGGGGTGAGTCGTTTATTGACAAAAATGACTGGAGAGGATGATCCAGAGGTATTTTTGACCACGTTTGAAAGGACTGCTGAAAGAGAAAAGTGGCCTGAGGAGCAGTGGGCTGGACTGGTGGCTCCTCTGTTAACGGGTGAATCGCAGAAAGCTTACTATGACCTAGAGCCTGACCAAGCAAAAGACTATGTGATGCTAAAAGCTGAAATATTGGCAAGGCTGGGTGTCACCCTGGCTGTCCGGGCTCAGCGTGTGCATAACTGGACTTTCCAGCTTGGAAAACCCCCCAGGTCTCAAATGTATGATCTCATTCACCTGAGCAGAAAGTGGCTACAGCCAGAGACTTTGTCCGCACCAAAGATTGTGGAACGTGTTGTAATGGATCGGTTTTTGAGAGCTCTTCCTACTGCCATCCAAAAGTGGGTAAGCCATGGAGACCCAGAGACGGCCGATGGTCTTGTGGATCGTGTGGAGAAATACTTGGCTACAGAGAACCTGACGGCCTCTTCCAGAGACACTCGGACTTTCCACCCTAAGACCAGACCATCCCCAGGGGCGGATAAGAGGATTCCAAGGGGTAAGGGTGGAGAGAGTGAGAGGGTGGGAGCTCTACCCCAAGTTTGGCGAGAACAGCCTGGGAAATCAGCGGCTCAAGAGGCGGCAAGAAGGATCATTTGCTACCGCTGCCGGCAAGCGGGACATATTGCAGCAAATTGCCCGGTTTTGGAGGAACCCATGCAGTGTGACTTTCTGACGGGCAGACGTCAGTCGCTGTGTGCGACAGTCGCATGCACTGCCATTCGGGGAACTGAGAAACATTTATGCAAAATGTGTATTAATGGTAGAAATGTTGTGGTATTGCTGGATTCAGGTAGCCTTGTGACCCTGATAAAGGCTGAATTAGTTAAAACAGAGGTCTCTGGGAATAGCAAGGTAGCTGTTATTTGTGTGCATGGGGACACCCGAGAGTATCCAGTGACTACAGTGTGTTTCGAGACCCCCAAAGGTACCCTTTCTCATCCAGTGGGCTTAGTGTCTCAGTTACCGCATGACGCCATTGTGGGAAGGGATTTTCCGAAGTTCTGGGAACTGTGGGATGATCCTGAGCCCCCCACTGGTGCCCCTATGTACCAGGAATATGATAGCCAGAACTCCTCTGAGAGTGGTGAGGACTCTCCCGAATTTCCCTTGTCAGTATTGGCAGGGGAGACTCAAGAAACTGGAGAGGAGCCCACCTCCTCAGACGAAAACCTACCGTCTGTGGAGTTTTCTGATCTTGAGGTTCACAGGGAAAACTTTGCCACAGAACAGTTGAAAGACCCCGCCCTAATAAAGGCACGGGAAAACGTAGTGAAAATAGATGGCGAGTTAGTGAACCCAGATAATACCTGCACTTACCCATACTTCAGCGTAGAGAAGGACCTACTGTATCGGGTGGCAAAAAGGGCAGAAGAAACCGTTGAGCAGCTTGTGGTGCCCAAACCTTACAGGAAGTTGGTGTTGGAGTTGGCCCATGGGCACATTCTTGGAGGTCATCTGGGGACAGAGAAAACCCGAGAGAGGGTATTACAGAGATTCTATTGGCCTGGGGTGATGAAGGACATAGAAAATTATTGTTCCTCCTGCCCTGTGTGTCAGAGGTCGGCCCCGATGCCACACTTCCGTAGCCCGCTGGTCCCTCTACCCATCATTGAGGTCTCGTTTGAGAGAATCGCAATGGATTTGGTAGGTCCTATAATCAAGTCCGCTAGGGGGCACCAGTACATATTGGTTATAATGGACTATGCCACCCGTTATCCAGAAGCGATCCCTCTCAGAAATACCTCGGCCAAAACCATAGCCAAAGAGCTATCTCTTGTTTTTAGCCGGGTGGGTATTTGTAAAGAACTGCTTACGGACCAAGGTACACCCTTTATGTCCCGGGTTATGAAGGAGCTGTGTAAATTGTTCAAAGTGACGCAATTACGTACATCTGTGTATCACCCCCAAACCGATGGGCTGGTTGAAAGATTCAACAAAACCCTAAAACAAATGTTGAAGAAAGTGGTGGATAGGGATGGAAAGGATTGGGACTGTCTACTTCCTTATTTGATGTTTGCTATTAGGGAGGTGCCCCAATCCTCTACGGGATTCTCCCCCTTTGAGTTACTGTATGGGAGACACCCAAGAGGGCTGTTGGATATTGCCAAGGAAACTTGGGAAAGTGAGAGTTCTCCCCACAGGAGTGTGATTGAGCATGTCGCCCTGATGCAAGATCGAATTGCACAGGTAATGCCCATCGTGAAGGAACATTTGGCCCAAGCGCAGTTGGCACAGCAGAGAGTGTACAACCGTGGAGCCAAGACCCGTACCTTTTCCCCGGGGGATAGGATATTGGTACTTGTCCCTACGGTTGAAAGTAAATTCCTTGCCAAATGGCAAGGCCCCTACGAGATAATGGAAAAAGTGAGCGAAGTGAATTACAAGGTCAGACAACCAGGAAGGCGAAAGCCCGAACAGATCTATCACGTTAATCTGTTGAAAGCCTGGAGGGATAGAGAGTCCCTAGTCGCAGACACTTGGTCACCAGCTCAAACTGGTTGCGTGATTCCTGAGGTTGGAATCGCAGCCACCTTGTCACAACCCCAACAACAGGAGGTTAAGGAGTTTGTGCTTCGCAACAAGGAGGTATTCTCTGAGCTGCCGGGACAAACATCTGGGGTAGAGCATGACATTATTACCCCGCCCGGTGAAAGGGTGAAGTTAAAACCCTATCGGATCCCAGAGGCCCGACGGGAGGCAATACGGGAGGAAGTACAGAAAATGCTGAACTTAGGGGTGATAGAGGAGTCCCAAAGTGATTGGTCTAGTCCCATTGTGTTGGTGCCTAAACCGGATGGGAGCTGGCGATTTTGTAACGATTTTCGTCAGTTGAACAAAGTTACAAAATTTGACACCTACCCCATGCCACGTATAGATGAGTTGATCGACCGGCTGGGAACAGCCCGATACATGACGACTCTTGACCTCACAAAAGGGTATTGGCAAATCCCCCTGGCCAAGTCAGCCAAAGAGAAAACCGCATTTGTAACCCCAGACGGGGCGTTCCAATATAAAAGAATGCCGTTCGGGTTACAGAATGCGCCGGCCACATTCCAGCGGAAAATGGACCAGATGCTGAGGCCCCATCGGAAGTATGCTGCGGCTTACCTGGATGACGTAATTGTCCATAGCACAGATTGGGCCTCACATCTGCCAAAAGTGCAAGCAGTCCTGGACTCCGTTCGGGAAGCAGGGTTTACGGCTAACCCCAAGAAGTGTACCATTGGGCAGGAGGAGGCCAAATATCTTGGGTACACCATTGGGAGGGGAGTAATAAAACCCCAACTCAACAAAGTCGAGGCCATCCAGAGTTGGCCACGTCCCAACAGCAAGAAGCAGGTACGAGCCTTTCTGGGAATCGCTGGGTATTATCGGCGATTCATTCCCCACTTTGCTTCTAAGGCTGTGCCCCTAACCAACCTGACGAAGGGGAAAGGGTCGGTCATGATTAAATGGACCCCCGAGGCTGAGGCAGCATTCCAATTCTTGAAACAAGCCTTATGTAGCCAGCCAGTGTTGTACTCACCCGACTTCTCTAAAGACTTTGTCGTACAAAGTGATGCGTCAGATGTGGGGTTAGAAGCAGTATTGTCCCAGGTCTGGAACGGGGAAGAGCACCCAGTCATTTACCTCAGCAGGAAGTTGAAGTCCCATGAGGTAAATTACGCCACCGTTGAAAAGGAGTGTTTAGCGGTGAAGTGGGCTCTAGATTCCCTTCGGTACTACCTGCTAGGTAGGCACTTTGACATGGTTACGGATCACGCTCCGTTAAAGTGGATGGCTCAAAACAAGGAAACAAATAGAAGAGTGAATAGGTGGTTCCTGGCCCTCCAGGAATTCAACTTCACAGTAAAGCATCGCCCTGGCGTTCAAATGGGGAATGTGGATGCTTTGTCTCGAGTACATGAATGCCTGATTGCTGGTGTTCCAACCCCGAGGTTAAAACAAGAGGGGGGGGTATGTGACAGCAGGAAGGTAAAGTCACCTGGTTGCATCCAGGGGGGTAGATATATTTCGCCCAGATTCAGGCTTTACGCCGATTTATACAGCTAGGTGGAGAGTTGTATAAGCCCAGCTGAGACTAGTGGGCTCATTGATGACTCATACCTCTAGGGAGAGGGCTGGGCGTCGTGCAGGCAGGGAGTTGATGAGGCCAGCTGAAGCCTGTCAGTTCGTTTAAGGCCTCTATAAAAACTCCCAGATTCATTAGATGTTAGCTCATGCCTGGAAGCAGACCTGTGTGGACTGTCTAGGGAGAGTGAACCCCTGTGCGGTGAGAGAAAGCCTGTGTGGCTATATTTTGCTTGGACATTTAAAACCAGGGACTAGGACAGCACTAGGCTGATCCCAGTTGTTAGTTAGGAAACCTGTATGTTTAGTCAGAGGTCAAGTTGACCAGGATTTATTTTGTTTGTTTCTTTTGCTTTGCTGTGTTTTTGTCACTGTAAATAGAAAATAAACGGCACCTTTTTGATTTTGAAAACCACAACCTCCGTCTGCTGGGCCTGTTTTTGTGTGGGGAGCCCATCCCGGGGGTCACACACACCCGCTGCCGAGCTAACCCCCTCACACAGGCCAAAATAAAACTCCTTAATGAGGTATTAAAGTCCTGTTTTTTTTAATTTGTATATATAAGAAATATACTTACCTGCTCTGTGTAATGATTTTGGACAGAGCAGCCCCGATCCTCCTCTTCTCAGGTCCTTCGCCGGTGCTCCTGGCCCTCCCTCCTTCCAGGTGTCCCCACAGCAGACAGCTTGTTCTGGGGGCACCAAAACAGGGGCACTTCAGAGACGTGGCTCTGTGTGTCCATTCGTCCACCTCTCCGTCTCCTGATTGGCTCACTGGCCAATGGCTCCCACTGCTGCCAAAAGCCAATCAGGAGTGCGAGTCTCTAGAGAGCCATGGCTTTCGTGGACATCCCTGGTTCAAGCGGGGGCTCATGTAAGTATTAGAGGGGCAGGGGGGGGGCTGCTGCTTGGAGAAGGTTTTTTACCTTAATGCATAGAATGCATAAGGATAAAAAACCTTGTGCCTTTACAGCCACTTTGAAGCAAATTTCAGTTCAACTCTGGCTGGTATACTCATTCTATCTCTGGAGCTGTCTCCTGTAGACTGTACGATCCAATGATGCATGGCTGCCCTTTTTCTGGATTAAACCCAGCCCAACGCCTGTGAGCCCAGGGTGTCAATACCCCACCCCGCCCATCCTGGACTCACTGGTGGGATGTTGCAGAGATTGGCACCACATAATGCATTGTTCTTTCAATATTAATTATCCACCCAAAGTTAGAGGAAGGTGAAAATTACCTATGGTGTCAATATACCTGGACAAGGATGCTTGGCAAAACATATGTGTGACAGACCTAGCCGGGACAGAGGCTTTTGGAGGGGACTGAATTCTAGCCTCTTGCCTACCGATCATGGGACCTGGGATTTGGGGGAACGGTGCTCTTTGTGAGCTGTATGCCTGGGGAACCCTGAGGTGGGGATTCAGGTCCATGTCCCCCCAAGACACACAGACTCTGGGAACCCTGTATATGTGATATTAGAAATAGTGACTGATTCATAATGTTGGGACACATAGGGGTTGATTTACTAAAGGCAAAATAGACTGTGCACTTTTGAAAGTGCAGTTGAACTCTGCAAGTTCAGTTGCTCTAGAGCTTAGTAAATTAGGTAAAGGTTCACTTTGCAAAGAACAACCAATCACATGCAAGCAAAAAAAATAAAAAATTACTTTTGCTTGCACATGATTGGATGATGGAAGTCAGCAGAGCTTTTCCTCATTTACTAATTTCTGGAGCGCTGCACTTGCAGAGTGCAACTGCACTTTCAAAAGTCCACAGTTTATTTGCCTTTAGTAAATCAACCCATACTGTTAGAAGATGCTGATGTCTCCAGCCACCTGTCTGTCTGTTGTCTTCTATAATGTAAACAAGTCTAGTATAACTTTTAAGAGTCCTTCACCCATTGTTGGTTGTGCTAATAAACCCTGCAATTGTATGAAGGAGTTCTGTGTTGATATGTATGATAATGTGTATTGTAGTTAGGGAGTCACATTGGCTGCTTTAAGGGATTAGTTAATTAGCTCATGGTAATATATGTTTCTGGTTACAGGTATATTGTTAGAGTAATATGAGCAGGAGGGGGGAACGTCCTCTTTAACTGTATATAAGACTTGTATTCTGGTTCTAATAAATTGTCTGATGTTTTACCCTACACTGAGCTACGACTAGTGAATGGGGAGGCTAAGGGGTCTTGGATTGTGTGGTACCGGACAGAAAAAACATTTACGGCGGACAGACTCATCTTGAGTACGGGGGTCCATCACAATATGTATGTGTGATTTTCTCTTAAAGGTGTCAGGAATTCTCCAATGGTGTTGGGATGCAGAAGGGGTGAACGATCTAAGCTTTAAAATAAACTTTTAATTTAGATTTATTTTAAAATGGAAGGTAAACTCCAATGTGTTATTAGTATTTGTGAGTATGGTTCAGCTTTTCCCTTAATTTTTTTATTTGCAAATGTTTATTGGCTCAGACACTAATGAGCTTTTAGTTCAGGAGATAATTACTGCAGCAATACCACTTAGTGTACCAGTGCTTTTATCCACCAAGCCCACAATGTATTAGGCCTCTTGCACATGATACTCCTGTTTGAGCATCTACTTTTTCAGACTTTTTTTTTTTTTTTATGTATTTGCGTGTATTTACGTACATTTTCACGTATATGCTTTCGTGCATTTTCATGCAAATGTGCGAAAACTTGTTCTTTCTGCACAATATGTAAATGGGAATTTTTGCGTGCATTTGTACACACTCGCGTGCAGTTGTGCACATTAGGCGTCAATTTTACTGACCAAAAAAGCAGATCTTTCTATTTTTTTTATGAAAAATGCACAGCGCTTGATTACACGCCTGTGTTCATAGGCACATTGCAATGAATGGGCCGTATTTTAGCTCAGTAAAAAAAAAAGCTGTACTGAGCTTTTTTAAGCTGCAGTGTGCAAGAGTCCTTACAGATGTTTCCACCTTTGCCTTCCCTAGGAGGCCTGTTAGGGCATTAGTACATCCATAAATGACAGTACTTTTTACAATGCATCTCTTCCACATGGTGCCCTGGTTACGCAATCCTTAAGAACATTACATAAAATAGTAAGATACTATTTTAATCTTCCGTGCTGATTGTAGTGATGGGACCTGGGTATGTTTGATGTGTTTCTTGAGTCAGATGCCCTATATCAAGAGGAACTCTTAAAAAGGCTCATTGACTAATTATGTATTGCTTAGCTCCAATTTCCCTATATCCCACAAGAAGAAGACAAAAAACAGGGGGTTCTTGACTGCCATCAAGACCTGACACAGATGAGTGGGTTCTCTAATCAGTATATAGATCTTGAGGTGTGACACCCAAGACATCATCTCTGTGCTGAGGAGATTGTGTACCCACCTCTCCAGCAACCCATGACTCCTAAAGCTAGCCATACCCTAGTAGCATTTTGTTCAAACTTTTTCTTTTTTTTTTTTTTTAATCATTAGTGGGGTCAAACCAATGTTCATGTTAAGCTGCAGTAATGAGAAGATTCATAGAAGGATGGAAATTGTTTCTTGAATGGAAACATTTTTAACAGTGTATGTGGTATGCATTTGGGAACGTTTATTCATTCCCAAATCACATGGTAAAAAGGAAACAAAATTTAAATGTACTTTCGAACGACATTTATCAAGTCATCAAATGTACTGAGAACAAATGTTAATACACATTTTTGTACAGTCATGAAAATCTACTACTGTATGGCCAATTCAATTCAGCACTGCTGTCTACATCAATCTCTTCTATCACTTGCTATCCTGGTGACAATGGTTACCAGGTCAAAAACAAAGGCTAAATCTTACTAATGGACAACAATAAAAATCTGCCAGGGGTTTTAACTCCTTATCATTTTATCTGAAACAACAAAATATATTAGGCCTCTAGAAAGACCTAATAAATTACATAAACTCCCAAAAATTTTGATTTTTATGGGCACAGAAGGAAAAATGTGAATTGTATCAGACATGGTAGGAAAGGACAAAAATTATGAAAACTATTACATTGGTGAATAGTATAGTAAATGTTTTTATCTTTGACAACTCATTGAAAGTTACACTTTTATGTTTGAGGTTCTGTTAGTAACATGAAAGGCACTGGTCTTCTGTGGTTACAAAACTTCCCAGAGACTACAACACGAATAGGGAACAGATTTTGTTTTTTTTCCAGAGACTGACTCAGTCAGTACTTTTTACTTAGCTTTTTGTCAGTTCATATATTGAAAAGCTAACACTACACAACTCTCCAGCCACTGCAAGTATTCTACACTTCCGAGTCTCGCTCTCTCAGTAAATAGTAGACCATTTTCCACTGTCAGTTATTTGTGCCATATCTGTAAACCTAGTTCCTTTTGTATAATAAATGAGTTGTCTCCACTTGTTTTTTTTTTTATCCAGTACATTCTCATCCTGTCACCTCTTGTCTGTCTCTCTTTATCCAGTGTTTCTCAACCTTTTCTCACACTTTAAAGGTATGCAAAATCTCGAGGCACCCCTGTTTAAAATGTAAAAAACAACGCAGACAACTGCCTTGATGAAATTAACTTCAGAAGCTCCCCTTCACATTAGTGGCTTCCCCATTACAGAGTCCCACCTTCACATCAAAGTCCCCCTGTCATATCAGAGGCCCCTATCACATCAGAGGTCCTCCATCGTGTCAGAGGTTTCCCCCATTACATTAAAATCCCACCTTTATGTCAGGATAACCTCTTCACATCAGAGGCCCCCATCACATCAGAGGCCCCCTTTACAAGAGTGCCCCCAATCACACAACCCCCCAAGTAAAGCAGGCCTCTCATCACATAGTCCTCCAAAAACAATGTTACCATCATAGAGCTCCCCAGTAACTTTATAGTCTTATTACAAAGTCCCCAATCACACCCCTACCCTAGTCACAAGGTCATTCAAACACACAGTTCCTCCATCACACAGCTCCCCAGTCACACAGCCTCTTTTTCACATTCAAGCCCTACCTTTTGGCTCCAGCAGTGAAACAGAGAGCAAAAGAAGGAGAAGGTCTAGAGTAGTTTGACTTCTTTTTTCTCCTAAATGCTGGGGACAGCCTTGCCGGCCATCCATCCTGGATCAGAGTCATGCGTTGCCAGAGTGCAGCCGATCTGGCAACCATAGCAACGAATGATGTCATGCTTCCTGACCCTAGAGCATCATTGGTTGCTATTGTGCTCACTGCTGGTCCACCTGGACCATGGAAACTTGTGATGCTGATCCAGGGCAAGCTGTGTCCCATGCTCATGGCATCCTGGGGGAACCCAAATGGCACAATGGTTAAGAAATACTACTCTAGACCTTCTCCTTCTTTTGCTCTCTGTTTCACTGCTGGAGCCAAAAGGTAGGGCTTGAATATGAAAAAGAGGCTGTGTGACTGGGGAGCTGTGTGATGGAGGAACTGTGTGTTTGAATGACCTTGTGACTAGGGTAGGGGTGTGATTGGGGACTTTGTAATAAGACTATAAAGTTACTGGGGAGCTCTATGATGGTAAGATTGTTTTTGGAGGACTATGTGATGAGAGGCCTGCTTTACTTGGAGGGTTGTGTGATTGGGGGCACTCTTGTAAAGGGGGCCTCTGATGTGATGGGGGCCTCTGATGTGAAGAGGTTATCCTGACATAAAGGTGGGATTTTAATGTGATGGGGGAAACCTCTGACACGATGGAGGACCTCTGATGTGATAGGGGCCTCTGATATGACAGGGAGACTTTGATGTGGAGGTGGGACTCTGTAATGGGGAAGCCACTAATGTGAAGGGGAGCTTCTGAAGTTAATTTTGCAAGTAGTCAGTATGAGGGCCTCATATTTACAATCTGCATTATTTTATACTGACCCTGGCACTAAGTGTTACTACTTACCGCTGCACTGTATGTTACTTACTATTGACCTCTGCATTCTGCATTTCTTACTCCTGATACCTGCACTCTGCATTACTTACTACTGCCCCCAGCACTGCATGTTACTTACTACTGACCTCTGCACTATATGTTGCCTACTCCTCACCACTGAACTTCACATTGTGTAGAGCTCATTCCTGCCCTCTGTGTTACTGTAATCCTTGCACTCTGTACTTACTTATTACTGACCTCTGAACTCTGCATTTCATACTACAGACCCCTGCACTCTGTGTTGTTTACTGTTTATCCCTGCACTGTGTGTTACTTACTACTGATCTCTGTGTTACATAATACTGACCCTTGTACTCTGTACTACTTACAACTGACCTCTGTACTTTGGGTTACCTACTCCTGCTCCTTCACTGTGTGTTACCTATACCGACCTCTGCATTACTTACAATTGCAGCATAAGTGACATACAGAAGAAGAAATGTGGGTGGTCGTAGTGTCGGGACCCAGGAAACACACCAGCAGTTGCAACACATTGCCAAGGTTTGCAAGTACAATTCAGGGAGGGAAGTGGGAATTTGTGGAGGGGGTGTTTTTTTATGGGGGGTGGGGGAAGGTCCCATTGACCTATGCACTCTGTGAGGTAGTTGAAGGTGAAGAGAACTCTTGGATATATTTAGGTACCAGCAATCCAAGCTCTGTTCTACTAAGGCTAGCCATAGACGCATAGAAATACTACTCTGTGTGTCTGTCCTTATTTTATTACTCTTCATGTTTCTTTCCAAACGACCTCTTCCCCCCCAAGCCTCTTGATTTGTGTGAGTTAGGGTCATATAGCCCAAGGCTGCTGCCTTGTTTGGGTATAATAAAACTTGATTGATTGCTGCAATCCTATTGTTGTGGCGCTATACGTTGTGGGCTAAAAGCTGGCCATACACAGCTCGAACTTTGATTGATTCCTGCTGAATCACAAATTCAAGCCATGGGTAGCCTTATTGGCACCACCCGACTCAACAAACGTCATTTTAAAAATGTACTTAGTCAGGCAAAAAATTATGGGCTGACCAGTGACTGCATTCTACACAGGTGTCATGGCTGTCTGAATACAATAACAAGCAGGTGAGATTCCTTCATCTATCTATTAGTGATGAGCCGAACACCCCCGGGTTCGGTTCGCACCAGAACCCGCGAACGGACCGAAAGTTCGTACGAACATTAGAACCCTATTAAATACAATGGATGCGAACGTTCGAATTCTAAAGTGCTAATTATAACAACTATTATGCATGTTATTGTCCTAAAAAGGGTTTGGGAACCCGGGTTCTGCACCAGGGGACATGTATCAATGCAAAAAGAAGTTTTAAAAACGGTCGTTTTTTGGGAGCAGTCATTTTAATGATGCATAAAGTGTAAAAAAAAAAGTCAAATATTCCTTTAAATATCGTACCTGGGGGGTGTCTAAAGTATGCCTGTGAAGTGCCACGTGTTTCCCGTGTTTAGAACTGTCCCTGCACAAAATGACACTTCTAAAGGAAAAAAAAGCCATTTAAAACTGCTTGCGGCTTTAATGTAATGTCTGGTCCCGGTAATATGGATGAAAATCTTTAAGAAAAATGGCATAGCTACCCCATGACCCCCCCCCCACCCCAGCCCATTACCAGCCCCTTTGGGTCTTGTATGGATATTAAGGGGAACCCCGAACATAAAATAAAAAAGGCCCTATATACTCTGAACAGCCGTATACAGGCGGTGCATACAAGACAGGGACTGTAGGTTTGTTCTTATGTAGAATGTGTTTGTAATTTTGAACAGGTACATTGTTGAAGTGTAGCTCCAGCCCAAAAATCTATTTTTAAACTTTTTGGAAAACATAGGTAAGGGTTATCACCCCTGTAACATTTGTTTTGCTGTCTGTGCCCCTGTTCAGAACATTTCACCTCACTTTCCGTCCCAATGACAACTGTTTTTGAAATGTGGTGTTTTTCTTGAAACAAGGATTGCTGATAAAGCATCAGTACAGAGGAGACACCTTTCTCCCATATTTATTCTTACAGGAGAGAATTTTCCTTCCTAGTGGTAGATTTCCTCTCACTTCTTGTTGTCTTCTTGCGTTTGCAAGTAGGAGTCGTTTGTAAGTTGGATGTTTGAAAGTAGGGACCTGCCGTATATACTCTGCAGAAATAGGCCCCTTAGTTGTTGGTGTTGGCACAACACTGTAAGCACTTACAGTTACTCTTGGTTGGTGCTGGAACGCCCTGCTGTCAACTATTATATCAGGAATTTTAATTACAAATAATTGTTGAACAGTGGTAGTAAAAATTGGGCCTTTGATGGTGGTGCTGGTGCCACAACACTGTAAGCCCTGACAGTTACTCTTGGTGGGTGCAGCAATGGGCCCTGCTGTGAATTATTAGATCAAGAATTGTAATTGCATGCCCCTGTTGAACAGGGGCTGAAAAATTGGGCCTTTCGTGGTGGTGGTGGTGGTGGTGGTGTTGCCACAACACTGTAAGCCCTCAGAGTTACTCTTGGTGGGTGCAGGAATGGGCCCTGCTGTGAATTATTAGATCAAGAATTGTAATTACATGCCCCTTTTGAACAGGGGCTGAAAAATTGGGCCTTTCGTGGTGGTGGTGGTGGTGGCGTTGCCACAACACTGTAAGCCCTCAGAGTTACTCTTGGTGGGTGCAGCAATGGGCCCTGCTGTGAATTATTAGATCAAGAATTGTAATTGCATGCCCCTGTTGAACAGGGGCTGAAAAATTGGGCCTTAGGCACTGGTGGCACAACACTACAACCCCTCACAGATACTGTACTTGGAGCACAGCAATGAGCCCTGTTGCAAAGTATTGCTTCAAAAATTGTAATGACACGCCCCTGTTAAACAGGGGCTGAAAAATTGGGCCTTAGGCACTGGTGGCACAACACTACAACCCTTCACAGATACTGTACTTGGAGCACAGCAATGAGCCCTGTTGCAAAGTATTGCTTCAAAAATTGTAATGACACGCCCCTGTTAAACAGGGGCTGAAAAATTGGGCCTTAGGCACTGGTGGCACAACACTACAACCCCTCACAGATACTGTACTTGGAGCACAGCAATGAGCCCTGTTGCAAAGTATTGCTTCAAAAATTGTAATGACACGCCCCTGTTAAACAGGGGCTGAAAAATTGGGCCTTAGGCACTGGTGGCACAACACTACAACCCCTCACAGATACTGTACTTGGAGCACAGCAATGAGCCCTGTTGCAAAGTATTGCTTCAAAAATTGTAATGACACGCCCCTTTTAAACAGGGGCTGAAAAATTGGGCCTTAGGCACTGGTGCCACAACACTCCAACCCCTCACAGATACTGTACTTGGAGCACAGCAATAAGCCCTATGGCAAATTATTGCTAAAAAAATTGTAATTACACGCCCCTGTAAAACAGGGGCTGAAAAATTGGGCCTTAGCCACTGGTGGCGGCACCCATAAACAAAAATGATCTTCCAAGCTATCATCATCAATCGTATCATTGAGGACTCGGAGGAGGAGGATAGCCAGTCAACATAACAGCACAGGCACTCAGCATCAGCATCAGTCTTGAAGGGATGTGACATGTTAAAATCAATTAGTCTGTTATATCAGCATCAGGTGTGTGGTAGCTGGTGGTGATCCAAGACTGGTTCATCTTGATGAAAGTCAGTCGATCAACCGAGTCGGTGGACAGGCGCACCCTGTGATCCGTGACAAATCCTCCAGCAGCACTGAATGTGCGTTCCGAAAGAACGCTGGATGCAGGACAGGCCAGTAGCTCAATTGCATACTGTGCAAGCTCTGGCCAGTGATCCATCCTCAAGACCCAGTAAGCCAGAGGATTTTCGGTGGGGAAGGTGTCCAAGTCTGACCTTGCCCCTAGATATTCCTGCACCATGTTTATCAGACGCTGGCGATGGTTGCTGGAACCGATCATACTTTGGGGCTGCGGACTAAAGAATTGTCTGAACGCATCGGTCAGACGGCCACCTTCCCCACCGCTCCTTCTTTGACTGGCCGAAGCCTCAGCAACTCGTTGTCCAGGACCAGGAGTTTGTAACCTCCCAGTCTCTGGGAACGCGTTGCACAGACCTTTCTGCAAGGCCTCCCGGACTTGTCTCATCCTCTGCTCCCTCTGCGAAGGTAACATAAGGTCCGCAACCTTACCCTTGTACCGTGGATCAAGGAGAGTGGCCAGCCAGTAATGGTCCCTCTCCTTGATCCGAAGAATACGAGGATCCTTCCGCAGACTTTGCAGGATCAGGGAGGCCATGCAGCGTAGGTTTGCTGAGGCATTCGCTCCGGAGTCCTCTGGGTCACTAAGGACGACGTGATCCGCAGCCACCTCCTCCCAGCCACGTACAAGTCCACTGGTTTCTTGGGACTGTAAATCATCCCTAAAAGACTGCTGCTGATGATGCTGAGTGCCAGCCTCCACCTCCATGCTGACACAATCCTCCTCCTCCTCCTCCTCCTCCTCCTCCTCTTCCTGTGCGATGGGTGGGACAGAAGGAACACTGTCTGGGTAAAGGGGGCCTTGAGAGGCAAGGAAGTCCTCCTCTTCCTGCCTCTGTTCTGCCTCAAGTGCCCTGTCCATTATTCCACGCAGCGTGTGCTCCAACAGGTGGACAAGAGGTACAGTGTCACTGATGCATGCACTGTCACTGCTCACCATCCTCGTGGCCTCCTCAAATGGTGCCAGGACAGTGCATGCATCCCTGATCATGCCCCACTGGCGTGGAGAAAAAAAACCAAGCTCCCCTGACCCTGTCCTGATGCCGTAGTCGCACAGGTACTCATTGATGGCCCTCTGCTGTGTGTGCAGCCGCTGCAGCATGGCCAACGTTGAGTTCCACCTGGTGGGCATGTCACATATAAGGCGGTTCTTGGGCAGGTTCAACTCCTTTTGCAGCTCAGCCAGGCGAGCACTGGCATTATAAGATCAGAGAGTCCTGGAGCAATGACAAAGAGAGAAATGAGCGGAGGGACGGCATGACATGTGGGACAGGCAGTAGCCTAGCAGGGGCTGTGGTTCCCTTTAAGAAAAGGGGGGTGGCTGTGGGGAAGAAGGGGAGGGGGAGTGCAGTTAGTCAGGGAGGAAGTGACGTTTTCTCACTTCCTCCATTTCACTCACGAGGTAGAAAGCTTCACAGCCGGTGCTATGGCTGATGTGGCTGAGCTATTAGCGCAATTGCGGGCCGCGGTGGCCGCGCAGGGGGTAGAGTGGCTGCAGAAACAGGTGTCTGCAGTGTTAGATGAGCGGGCGGCAGCGCCCGCCTGGGGGGGGGGGGGTCGCTACGGGGCGCGCTAGGCGGTTCAGGCCGCCTGAGCGGTACAGTCCGGAGGCATCCCCGAGTGGATCTACTTCCTTCCGGAGACCCGTTGGGGGCCCTCCGGCCGCATCCCCTGACCGCACGCAGCCGGTGTCGGCGGGGGGGGCCGGGAGGAATCCGCGCCGTGGACGGAGTTCGGCGGTGGGGGAGACGAGTGGCCCTCTTGCCCCTCCCCCTCCCGCACGTCGGAGATGCGGTGACATCGCGGTCGAGGCTGCGGGTGATGCCCGGAACAGCCGTGCGGCCCAGCGTGGAGAATCCAGTTCGCGGGCCAGTGGCCTGGAGGCGGTGGCGGTCAGGGGTCCGGCGGAGCCAGCAGGACGAGCGGTGAGGGGTTTGGCGCCAAGACTGACGGATGGGAGTAGAGCGGATGACACCCATGCCAGGGGGCGGACCCGGAATCCGTCGGTGGAGGTGGCGAGTGGGTCGGGTGTGCCAGGATCGAGAGGGCGTGATGCTCAGCCACGACAGCCCTTGCCACGTGGGTCGCGTCCGCACGGGGTGCAGCCAGCGTTTGTGTCGGCAGAATCGGATGACAACAGGTCTGGGGGGGGAGCTGTCCGGGTCAGACGGTGGCGAGGACTCGGGACAACTGGCTTCGCTGGAGAACAGTTCGGCGGCTGGTGGACCCAGTTTCAGGCAGCCCGGTAAGTCCCACTCTTATGTGGTTATTTGTTCCTTATTACAAGATTTATTGGGTCAAGGGGGTGTTGGGGGGGGCTTAGGCGCGACACCTGGGTCGCGTTCTTCCCCACCGGGGAGGAAAGTGGCAGGGGAGACGCAGGACTTGTGGTCTGGGTTGGAGGATTTGGTCAGGCGTTTTAAGCCGGGCGGGGGCGACATGGTGTCGCCCGCGGCGGCTTGGGGGAAAACAGGGGGTTCATCGCAGGTGGCGGGGCCTTCGGATGTACCCGTGGCCCCAGGCGTGCAAGCGGTAGAGGTGTCAGAGGAGGGGCAGGCCCCATTGGAAGGGGGGGGCGGCCACGGCAGGTGGGCAAGTTGCTGCGGGAGAGAAAAACAAGGAGGTGATCAGGCTGGCGGATGCCGCTAAGAATGAGATGTACATTTGTTTTGAGGCACCGTTAGGAACTCACCTCAAGCCGGAGGTCAGAGAAAAGCTGTGAAAAGGTGAGTATGTGGAGATCTTCACGTTGCTCCCCTTGGACAAATTCAACCTGGATAGGGTGAAGCCGGAAGAGAGCAGGAAGGAGGATGAGGAAAAGAGGCGTTATCGTCTTATACCCCCTACTTTCACAAATTGGTTGCAAGCGTTTGCGATCATGGCTTGCGTGATAGGGCAGAAGGCCCCGGAACATTGTTCTGGGCTGTTCATTTATTTGGAGGCGGTTAGCGAAGCGTTCAGGACGTATGGTGGCGTAGCATGGTTGAGGTATGACAAACAGTTCCGGCAGAGGATGGCCATGAGACCAGGACTGCGATGGGATCACAAGGACATCAACTTGTGGATGCGGCTGATGACAGCGTCGCGGGCCACCAATCAGTTTCAGGGGGGGGGTCAGAGGTGCTGCAGCCTCGGGACAACCGACCGAGAAACGGTGGGGCTACTGCTGGCAGTTCAACGAGGGCACGTGCAAGTCCGGAGCAAGCTGTCGCTTCAAGCATGTGTGTTCAGGATGTGGGGGCAGTCATGCCTTGTCCAAATGCTTTACGCGAGGCAGGGGTCGCCCTGGGGATTCTGGGGGAAAAGGGAACAACGCCAATCCGGGTGGAAAGGATGCTTCCCTTTCTCAATAGGTATCCCGACAGGCGTGCAGCCAAGTTGTTAGAGGAGGGTTTCGCCGGTGGTTTCAGAATTCCTTGCGCGCCTTTTGCAGTCCCCCCGGCAGCCAAGAACATCCGGTCTGCCTCTCTCCGTCCCTTGGTGGTTTCGGTGAAGCTAGATAGGGAGGTACAGTTGGGGCGTATGGCCGGACCGTTCACGGATGCGCCCATACCTGAGTTAGTGGTTTCTCCCTTGGGGTGGTCCCCAAGAGGGAACCTCAAAAATTTCGATTGATTCATCACCTGTCCTTTCCCAGGGGTGGGTCGGTGAATGATGCTCTTGCGCCGGAGGACTGCACGGTATCGTGCACCTCCTTCGATGCGGCTGTGGCATGGGTGCGCAGGTGGACGGGGAGCGTTGTTGGCAAAAGCCGATGTTCAATCGGCTTTTCGGTTGCTACCAGTACACCCGAACAGCTTTCGTTTCTTGGGTTGCATGTGGGAGGGGGCTTGCTACGTGGACCGTTGTTTGCCCATGGGTTGCTCCATCTCTTGCGCGCTCTTTGAGACTTTTAGTTCGTTCCTAGAATGGGTGGTCCGGGACGTGTCGAGGATCAGTTCGATCATCCATTATCTGGATGACTTTCTGTGCGTGGGCCCTCTGGGGTCTAACGTTTGCAGGGTCCTGCTGGGGACGCTGCAATTCGTGGCCGATCGTTTTGGGGTCCCTTTGGCCCCCGAGAAGACGGTGGGCCCCATGTCATCCTTAGTTTTTCTGGGCATAGAGCTGGATTCTGAGAAGATGGAATGCCGACTGCCAGAGGATAAGCTGGAAGCGTTGAAGGAGGAAGTGCGCGGTGTTATCGGCCGTCGTAAGATTCAGCTGCGACAGATGCAGTCACTATTGGGTAAGTTGTGTTTCGCTTGCAGGATAATGCCCATGGGCAGGGTATTTAGCCGCAGGTTGTCGGCTGCGACAGCCGGGGTGCAGGTTCCTACTCATTTTGTATGCCTAACCAGAGAGCTTCGTGAGGATTTGGAAGTGTGGCACGGTTTTCTGGAATCTTTCAACGGGCGGGCGTTGTGGATGGCCGGGCCCGTTGGCAATTTCGATCTGGACTTGTTTACGGATGAGGCTGGCTCCACGGGGTATGGGGCGTTCTGTCAGGGAAAATGGAGTGCGGCTCCATGGCCAAAGGAGTGGGAGGAAGCGGGGGTTCTTTAAGAACCTGGTACTATTGGAACTTTTCCCAATTGTGGGGCGTTTGTACTATGGGGGGATTCATTCCGGAATAGCAAGGTGCGCCTAAACGGTGATAACATGGGAGTGGTTCAGGTAGTGAATAGGTTGTCAGCCACGTCACAGCCAGTGGTGCGTTTGTTGAGACATTTGGTTTGCGCTGCTTGCAGTTCAAGGTATTTGTGTACGCAGTGCATCTTCCTGGGGTGGATAACACCCTGGCTGACGCTTTGTCTCGTTTTCAGTGGGACAGGTTCCGGGAGTTGGCGCCAGCAGCGGATCAACGCAGGGTTACCTGCCCGACTGGATGTGGGACATTGCCTTGACAGCGCAGCGCAGTGGATAAAAACGGTCGGTGGTGAACCCAGACTAGTTTGGATTTTTGGGTCACTCGTACGTGTTCTGGGGGGCAAGTCGGGCCGATGTTCGGCCCAATGGAAGACAGTTAGGAATTCCCTTACAAGAGGCCCGGGTCCGTTGGATCGGGGTGCCGGGTATGACGTGGAGTGGGGTTATGCCGGAGATACAGAGGTTCGCAGGTCGGGAAAGGGCACCGGAGGTATTGGTGCTGCATGCGGGAGGTAACGACATGGGGGCCAGATCAATGCACCAACTGATACGGGACATTAAATATGATTTTAAGGTTGTGCACTACATTCCCGGGTATTGGGGTTATTTGGTCGGACATGGTAGGCAGGACATCCTGGCGGTGGGCATGGTCGGTGGAAAAAGTTAATAGGGCCCGGATAAAAGTCAATAAGGAAGTGGGGAGAATTTTTGTGAGGAATGGTGGCCTGGTGGTGCGCCACCGTGAGTTGGACGTCGATACGTGGAGGTACCTAAGGGGAGATGGGGTCCACCTGAATGCAGTGGGCATTGACCTGTGGAACTGGGTTTGCAGGAGGGAATTCAGCAGGCCCTGAGGGTGTGGGGTTGCTCGCAAGAGTAAGGCGTTACCCCTTGCGAGCTGTGGCGGGGTTTGGTTCCTGGAAGAGGAGGTAAAAGGGGAAGTCTGGAGAAAAAGGTGGTACCCATAGGTGGTATGGGGTTATTGAGTACCTTCTGGTCAACAAGGGTTAACCAGGAAGGGGGGTAAATGGTAGGGCACTGCGGCCAGGTGTACTGTCTCCGAGTCGGTGTCTTGCGACTGGAGGCCTAAGGGATATGTTAGTCCCAGTGCCCAAGTTGGAGTTGGTGGTCTATAAGACCACCAGGGGTATTTTAAGTGTTAAGAAAAATGTTATTTAAACGGTTATTTAAGTGGTTATTTATTTCATATAAAAGTTGTTAAAATAAATAGGCCGGAAGGCCAATTTTACTCCACAACCTTGTCAGTCGTTATTTATTAGAATTGTACAAGGGGGTGGGTAAGTTGGATAGAGGGTAAGTCAAAGCGAAGGATCGGTCCTTAACATGTCAAGAGAGTCCTGGAGCAATGACAAAGAGAGAAATGAGCGGAGGGACGGCATGACATGTGGGACAGGCAGTAGCCTAGCAGGGGCTGTGGTTCCCTTTAAGAAAAGGGGGGTGGCTGTGGGGAAGAAGGGGAGGGGGAGTGCAGTTAGTCAGGGAGGAAGTGACGTTTTCTCACTTCCTCCATTTCACTCACGAGGTAGAAAGCTTCCCACCCACCCTCCCTGTGTGAGGGGTAAGACAAGGGTGAGGGTTATGGGCGGTGTTTAGTTGGAAGTGGCGGGGTTTGGTTCCTGGAAGAGGAGGTAAAATGGGAAGTCTGGAGAAAAAGGTGGTACCCATAGGTGGTATGGGGTTATTGAGTACCTTCTGGTCAACAAGGGTTAACCAGGAAGGGGGGTAAATGGTAGGGCACTGCGGCCAGGTGTACCGCCTCCGAGTCGGTGTCTTGCGACTGGAGGCCTAAGGGATATGTTAGTCCCAGTGCCCAAGTTGGGAGTTGGTGGTCTATAAGATCACCAGGGGTATTTTAAGTGTTAAAAACAAAATGTTATTTCAACTGTTATTTAAGTCGTTATTTATTTCAAATAAAGTTGTTAAACGGTGGGGTTTGGTTCCTGGAAGAGGAGGTAAAAGGGGAAGTCTGGAGAAAAAGGTGGTACCCATAGGTGGTATGGGGTTCTTGAGTACCTTCTGGTCAACAAGGGTTAACCAGGAAGGGGGGTAAATGGTAGGGCACTGCGGCCAGGTGTACCGTCTCCGAGTCGGTGTCTTGCGACTGGAGGCCTAAGGGATATGTTAGTCCCAGTGCCCAAGTTGGAGTTGGTGGTCTATAAGATCACCAGGGGTATTTTAAGTGTTAAGGAAAATGTTATTTAAACGGTTATTTAAGTGGTTAGTTATTTCATATAAAAGTTGTTAGAAGGCGGGGTTTGGTTCCTGGAAGAGGAGGTAAAAGGGGAAGTCTGGAGAAAAAGGTGGTACCCATAGGTGGTATGGGGTTATTGAGTACCTTCTGGTCAACAAGGGTTAACCAGGAAGGGGGGTAAATGGTAGGGCACTGCGGCCAGGTGTACTGTCTCCGAGTCGGTGTCTTGCGACTGGAGGCCTAAGGGATATGTTAGTCCCAGTGCCCAAGTTGGAGTTGGTGGTCTATAAGACCACCAGGGGTATTTTAAGTGTTAAGAAAAATGTTATTTAAACGGTTATTTAAGTGGTTATTTATTTCATATAAAAGTTGTTAAAATAAATAGGCCGGAAGGCCAATTTTACTCCACAACCTTGTCAGTCGTTATTTATTAGAATTGTACAAGGGGGTGGGTAAGTTGGATAGAGGGTAAGTCAAAGCGAAGGATCGGTCCTTAACATGTCATGCGGAAATGCACACAGACTTTCCTGGCCTGCCTCAGGACATCCTGTAAGCCCGGGTACCTGCCCAAGAACCGCTGCACCACCAGGTTAAGGACGTGAGCCACACAGGGCACATGGGTCAGTTGTCCCTGTCGGAGGGCGGAGAGGAGGTTGGTGCCATTGTCGCAAACCACCATTCCTGGCTTAAGCTGGCGTGGCGTCAACCACCTCTCGGCCTGGCCCTGCAGAGCAGACAGGACCTCTGCCCCAGTGTGGCTTCTGTCCCCCAAACACACCAGCGCAAGCACGGCATGGCATCTTTTTGCCTGCGTACTTGCGTAGCCCCGTGAACGGCTACGGAGCACCGCTGGTTCATAGGACAAACCACAGGAAGAGGCCATGGAGGAAGAAGAAGAGGAGGGGGTGGAGGAGAGAGGTGTGTCACAACCAGTAGTAGCATTTTGGAGGCGTGGCGGTGGAACAACCTCCAACACTACTGCACCTTGTCCTGCATCCTTCCCAGCTGCCAAAAGAGTGACCCAATGGGCCGTGAAAGAAAGGTAACGTCCCTGTCCATGCCTGCTGGACCATGAGTCAGCGGTAATATGCACCTTACCGCTGACCGCCCTGTCCAGCGAGGCCAAGACATTGCCTTCCACATGCCGGTAGAGAGCCGGAATAGCCTTCCGTGAGAAAAAGTGGCGTTTGGGAACCTGCCACTGAGGAACCGCACATTGCACAAACTCACGGAAGGGGGCCGAGTCTACCAACTGAAAAGGCAGCAGTTGAAGCGCTAGCAATTTAGCCAAGCTAGCATTCAACCGCTGGGCATGTGGATGGCTGGGAGTGAACTTCTTTCGACGGTCCAGCAGCTGGGGCAGGGAAATTTGCCTGCTAGAATCGGACGTCGGTGTACTGCTAGCAGAGTGGCCGCAAGTACTTGGCTGTGACACACCTAATTCTACACCTTCATTCCTCTCAGTGCATGTTTGAGAGAGGACTGAAGTTATAGTGGGGTTGGAGATCCCAGCTGATGCGGTGCAAGGAGAGGTCCGCTTTGTTCTTTGGTGTGGGTCTTTGAGGTAGGCTTGCCAACGAGCTGCATGGCAGGTCAACATATGTCTGGTCAGGCATGTGGTACCCAATCGGCTGATGTTTTGGCCACGCGATATACGCTTGAGACATATGTTGCAAACAGCAGCTGTGCGATCTGATGCACTAGCCTCAAAAAAGGCCCACACCAAGGAACTTTTTGAATGACGGGCAGAGGCAGCGCCCTGCACAGGCGGAGCTCTGCGGTGTGATTCCGTCGGTGTACTGCCCTTACGCTGGCCACCAAAGGGCATCCTGCCTCGTTGGAGATGTGCCTCCTCCTCATCCTCCTCCTCCTCCTCTCTCCTATTAGGCACCCACGTGGAGTCAGTGACCTCATCATCCCCTCCCTCCTCATCACTGGAGCCAATCTGGCAGTATGCTGCAGCTGCTGGAACATGACTGCCAGATTGGTGTCCTTCTTGAGCATCCCCTCTGTCTGCTCTCACGCTACTGCCTTCCTGTAGCTGGGTTTCATCATCAGACCCTTCGAAACGCTGGGCATCCTCCTGGAGCATGTACCCAACACTGTGCTGAAACAGTTCGGGGGACTCCTCAGGAGGAGGACATGGTGGGTCTAGGGAAGGAGTGACTGATGATGAGTCTGACATTGATACCAGGGAAGAGGACGCTTTGGCAGCTGCTTTGCCAGTACCCTGAGCCTGGGTGAGAGAGGATGAGGAGGAGGAGGAGGGCTTGGTCATCCACTCTACCAAGTCTTCGGCATGATGTGGCTCAACATGTCCAGCTGCCGAAAAGAAGGACAAGCGTGTCCCATGGCCATGTGCTGATGACAATGCACCGCGTCCACGACCAGCACTGTTGCCCCCAGACACAGAGCCTGCTTGCCCTCTTTTATTGCCTCCTGACTGTCTGCCTCTCCTTGTTTGCCTTCCAGACATTCTAATAGATGGCCTGCAGGGAGATGGGAAAAAAGCAATAAGGGCTACCTTCAGGTGTCCTTCTCTGTCCCTTTACTTAAGGATTTCTAAATATGGTTGAGGATGATTGCTTTTGCACAGAATAGCACAACGACAATTTCCCTGACTGTCCAAAAAACAAGGATTTCAAAGATGGTTGATGAGGAATGCTTTAGCACACTATAGCACAAGGAGAATTCCCCTCACTTTCCTTCTTTGTCCCTAGAAACAAGGACTCGCACAGTGAAAGAAACTGACACTCTCCCTACCTAGAGTTTTCTGTCCCTAGAAAAAATGTTTTTTTTAAAGCACACTATAGCACAAGGAGAATTCCCCTCACTTTCCTTCTTTGTCCCTAGAAACAAGGACTCGCACAGTGAAAGAAACTGACACTCTCCCTACCTAGAGTTTTCTGTCCCTAGAAAAAATGTTTTTTTAAAGCACACTATAGCACAAGGAGAATTCCCCTCACTTTCCTTCTTTGTCCCTAGAAACAAGGACTCGCACAGTGAAAGAAACTGACACTCTCCCTACCTAGAGTTTTCTGTCCCTAGAAAAAATGTTTTTTTAAAGCACACTATAGCACAAGGAGAATTCCCCTCACTTTCCTTCTTTGTCCCTAGAAACAAGGACTCGCACAGTGAAAGAAACTGACACTCTCCCTACCTAGAGTTTTCTGTCCCTAGAAAAAATGGTTTTTTAAAGCACACTATAGCACAAGGAGAATTCCCCTCACTTTCCTTCTTTGTCCCTAGAAACAAGGACTCGCACAGTGAAAGAAACTGACACTCTCCCTACCTAGAGTTTTCTGTCCCTAGAAAAAATGTTTTTTTAAAGCACACTATAGCACAAGGAGAATTCCCCTCACTTTCCTTCTTTGTCCCTAGAAACAAGGACTCGCACAGTGAAAGAAACTGACACTCTCCCTACCTAGAGTTTTCTGTCCCTAGAAAAAATGTTTTTTTAAAGCACACTATAGCACAAGGAGAATTCCCCTCACTTTCCTTCTTTGTCCCTAGAAACAAGGACTCGCACAGTGAAAGAAACTGACACTCTCCCTACCTAGAGTTTTCTGTCCCTAGAAAAAATGGTTTTTTAAAGCACACTATAGCACAAGGAGAATTCCCCTCACTTTCCTTCTTTGTCCCTAGAAACAAGGACTCGCACAGTGAAAGAAACTGACACTCTCCCTACCTAGAGTTTTCTGTCCCTAGAAAAAATGTTTTTTTAAAGCACACTATAGCACAAGGAGAATTCCCCTCACTTTCCTTCTTTGTCCCTAGAAACAAGGACTCGCACAGTGAAAGAAACTGACACTCTCCCTACCTAGAGTTTTCTGTCCCTAGAAAAAATGTTTTTTTAAAGCACACTATAGCACAAGGAGAATTCCCCTCACTTTCCTTCTTTGTCCCTAGAAACAAGGACTCGCACAGTGAAAGAAACTGACACTCTCCCTACCTAGAGTTTTCTGTCCCTAGAAAAAATGTTTTTTTAAAGCACACTATAGCACAAGGAGAATTCCCCTCACTTTCCTTCTTTGTCCCTAGAAACAAGGACTCGCACAGTGAAAGAAACTGACACTCTCCCTACCTAGAGTTTTCTGTCCCTAGAAAAAATGTTTTTTTTAAAGCACACTATAGCACAAGGAGAATTCCCCTCACTTTCCTTCTTTGTCCCCAGAAACAAGGACTCGCACAGTGAAAGAAACTGACACTCTCCCTACCTAGAGTTTTCTGTCCCTAGAAAAAATGTTTTTTTAAAGCACACTATAGCACAAGGAGAATTCCCCTCACTTTCCTTCTTTGTCCCTAGAAACAAGGACTCGC
Organism: Rana muscosa; assembly: GCA_029206835.1. Lineage (NCBI taxonomy): Eukaryota > Metazoa > Chordata > Amphibia > Anura > Ranidae > Rana > Rana muscosa. Next base: position 1,029,936,248 of record CM055117.1, read on the forward strand.
ACAGTGAAAGAAACTGACACTCTCCCTACCTAGAGTTTTCTGTCCCTAGAAAAAATGTTTTTTTAAAGCACACTATAGCACAAGGAGAATTCCCCTCACTTTCCTTCTTTGTTCCTAGAAACAAGGACTCGCACAGTAAAACACACTGACACTCTCCCTACCTATCCTTCTCTTTCCCTAAACTAAAGGAATCCAGGTTAAGCAAGAAAGAAATAAATGTCACTGTCCCTGCCTATGCTTGTCTTTCCCTGCTCCGGAACACACTACACTAGGCCGCCGTGCTGGCGGCCTTTTATAGTGTGGGGCGTGTACTAAACACCCTCAGCAATAATTGGCCACAGGCATCCTGCCTGTGGCCAATCATTGCTCTCCTCGCTGCCGGCGCTGTGATTGGCCAAGCATGCGGGGTCACAGTGCATGCTTGGCCAATCACAGCGCCTGGATGACACTGCGATGGCGTAGTGCATCGTGGGCCGTTCGCGTCACTCGAATTTGGCGCGAACGGCCCAAATCGTTCGATCTTCGTCGAACGATCGAACAGCCGATGTTCGAGTCGAACGTATGTTCGACTCGAACACGAAGCTCATCCCTACTATCTATGCGTCTATGGCTAGCCTTAGTAGAACAGAGCTTGGATTGCTGGTACCTAAATATATCCAAGAGTTCTCTTCACCTTCAACTACCTCACAGAGTGCATAGGTCAATGGGGCCTTCCCCCACCCCCCATAAAAAAAACACCCCCTCCACAAATTCCCACTTCCCTCCCTGAATTGTACTTGCAACCTTGGCAATGTGTTGCAACTGCTGGTGAATTTCCTGGGTCCCGACACTACGACCACCCATATTTATTTTTCTGTATGTCACTTATGCTGCAATTGTAAGTAATGCAGAGGTTGGTATAGGTAACACACAGTGAAGGAGCAGGAGTAGGTAACCCAAAGTACAGAGGTCAGTTGTAAGTAGTACAGAGTACAAGGGTCAGTATTATGTAACACAGAGATCAGTAGTAAGTAACACACAGTGCAGGGATAAACAGTAAACAACACAGAGTGTAGGGGTCTGTAGTATGAAATGCAGAGTTCAGAGGTCAGTAATAAGTAAGTACAGAGTGCAAGGATTACAGTAACACAGAGTGCAGGAATGAGCTCTACACAATGTGAAGTTCAGTGGTGAGGAGTAGGCAACATATAGTGCAGAGGTCAGTAGTAAGTAACATGCAGTGCTGGGGGCAGTAGTAAGTAATGCAGAGTGCAGGTATCAGGAGTAAGAAATGCAGAATGCAGAGGTCAATAGTAAGTAACATACAGTGCAGCGGTAAGTAGTAACACTTAGTGCCAGGGTCAGTATAAAATAATGCAGATTGTAAATATGAGGCCCTCATACTGACTACTTGCAAAAGAATGTCCAAAAAACACACAGATGAATCTCCTACGCTGTGCAGTGGGCCTCAATACAATTTACTCACTAGAGGCATAGGCTAACACGTTTCGAGAAGTTCCTCTTCCTCAAAACCTACTGTCACGTACCTGACGGTGACGAGCCCGGTTAGCAGAGGGAGGCCTCCCTTACGGCTCCCACCGGCGGCCCCTGGTGGTATAACAGGAAGCACGGAAGGGAAGGGGTACGAGTGCCTGGCAGGATCAAGAACTACCGCAGGTGATCAGGAACCAGCAGGTGAGGAGGCAGGAACCAGGAACTACAGTAGGTGAGTGGACAGGAACCAGGAACTACAGCAGGTGAGTAGACAGGAACCAGGAACTCAGAAGATGACCCGGACCGGGAGGCACAGCAGGTAGACTGGAACCACTGGGCAGCAGCAGGTGAACAGGAACCAGCAGATGAGCAGACAGGAACCAGCAGATGAGCAGACAGGAACCAGCAGATGAGCAGACAGGAACCAGCAGATGAGCAGACAGGAACCAGGAACTCAGCAGATGACCCGGACCGGGAGGCACAGCAGGTAAACTGGAACCACTAGGCAGCAGCAGGTGAACAGGAACCAGCAGATGAGCAGACAGGAACCAGCAGATGAGCAGACAGGAACCAGCAGATGAGCAGAAAGGAACCAGGAACTCAGCAGATGACCCGGACCGGGAGGCACAGCAGGTAAACTGGAACCACTAGGCAGCAGCAGGTGAACAAGAGCCAAGGTCAGGCAGGATCGTCAGACAAGCCGGGGTCGGGTAAACTGGCAGGCAGCGAGGCACAAAAGGATCAGGCAATACCGAAGTCAGAAAACAGGCCGATGGTCAGGTGCAGGCAGATAGCAGGAGGGTCACAGGAAGCCGGGTCAGATACAGGTAAACAAGGCAGATCAGGTCACTTGGGATAAACGCTGTAGAGCAGACAGCAGGGACTGTCTGCAAGTGAGGAGTTTAAATAGCCCTTCGGGCGTCACCTGCGGGGGCGGGAACCAGGAAGTCCAGGGCGTCTGTTCCTGACAGGGTTTCCATGACATTGCCCCCCCCCAAGGGGCAGCCTCCGGATGCCCCTAGGAGCAAACTTCTCGGGGTGAGACCTCCTGAAGGCTTGTATCAGGTCTTTGGCGTGAATGTTCTCTTCGGGTTCCCAGGAGTTCTCCTCTGGTCCGTAACCCTTCCATTTTATTAAAAATTGACTCTGGCTATTTCTTCTTCGTGCGTCTAAAATAGCTTCTACCTCGAATTCCTGTTCCCCGTCTATGATGACGGGATCAGGGCGAGTCGGGGTCCGACCTGGGAATGGGTTGGAGACTGACGGTTTCAATAGAGAAACATGAAAAACAGGGTGGACCCTCAGGGAGTCGGGGAGCTCCAGCTCGTAGGCCACCTCGTTGATTTTCCTTTTGATAGGAAAAGGCCCTAGAAACTTGGGGCCCAATTTCTTGGACGGGCAAGCCAATCTTAGATTGATGGTGGAAAGCCATACTTGGTCGCCCGGTGCCAGCGCTAATTCACCCCGTCTCCTCCTGTCGTAGACCGTCTTGTTATACTCCTGAGTTCTTGCCATGGGTTCGTGTAGAAGCTGGTTGTTAGAGGAGAAGAAATTCACTTTTTCCAGAACTGCGGGCACTGAGCACTCAGGGAGAGAGTTGGGCAGAAATGTGGGGTGAAACCCGAAGTTCGCAAAAAATGGGGTCTGGTTAGTTGCGGAGTGGATGGAGTTATTGTAGGAGAACTCCGCTAGCGGAAGCAGGGAGAGCCAGTCATTCTGAGCAAAGGAGGAGAAACAACGCAAATATTGCTCGAGGGTCTGATTTGTTCTCTCAGTCTGTCCGTTGGTTTGAGGGTGGTAAGCCGAAGAGAATGATAGCTCTATTCCCAGAGTCTTGCAGAGGGACCTCCAGAACCGGGAGGTAAATTGTACCCCCCGATCGGAGACTATATTAGCAGGTACCCCGTGGAGCCTGACGACTTCTTTAATGAACATTTGTGCAGTTTCCGGGGCCGAGGGGGTCCCTCTCATAGGAACAAAATGTGCCATCTTGGACAGACGGTCCACAATCACAAAGATGGTGGTGTGATTCTCAGCCGGGGGGAGTTCAACTATGAAGTCGATAGAAAGCATTTTCCACGGTCTCTCTGGAACGGGTAAGGGCTTCAGTAGTCCCCAGGCTTTGGATCTGGACACTTTATTCCGGGTACATGTAGTACAGGACTCCACGAACCTCCTGCAATCCTCGCGTAGTCGAGGCCACCAGAAGGTACGTTGTACCAACTCAGTGGTCTTAGCCACGCCAAAGTGCCCAGCAAGGGCATGATCGTGGCAGAGCTCTAGCATGGTTATCTTTAATTCTTCTGGTATGAATATCCTGTCTTGGTGCCAGAGTAATCCATCCTTGGTTTGCAGATCCAGTTCAGGAGAGGGTTCCTGTCTAGTGGTGGCTTGTCTAATCCGGGAGAGTAGGTCCTCCTGAAGTAGGAGAAGACAGTGACAGGTAGGGGAGCCGTCTCTTCAACCACGGGCCCCGACTTGATAAGGGACCCATCAGCCAGGTGAACCCGTAGTCCATGGGTCTTGGGAAGTAGAGGGATAAGTTGAGTACGGGCAAAAGTTGAGTCCATGAAGCAACTACAAGCCCCAGAGTCAATAATTGTGACGACTTGCAGGGTCCTTCCTGGGAGCTGCAGGGAGATAGAAAGAGCGAAGTGAGAGGGGGATTTAGTCTGAGGGTTGATCACAGCAGGGAATACTGACAAGCACTTACGGAACTTCAGGGGACAGTTCCTAACGAAGTGACCGGGCTCCCCGCAGTACAGGCACAGGTTGTGCGCGCGTCGGCGTTGGCGTTCCTCCGGAGTAAGGGAAGGGCGGAGGACCCCAAGCTGCATGGGTTCAGGAGCATCGTACGAGGGGGTCAAGGGTGCTGCAGAAGCTGGGTGCGGATGACTGGGGACCCGGGGAAGCATCCAGGTCGGCCGGGTGAAGCCCGTGGCCCTCTCAACCCTCCGTTCCCTCAGGCGTCGGTCGATCTGAATTGTCAGATCGATCAGTAGGTTCAAATTTTCTGGTATTCCTACCCTAGCCAGTTCGTCCTTCAATGGGTCAGAAAGGCCTATGCGAAACTGGTGACGGAGGGCAGCGTCATTCCAGCTGGTGTCTGCGCTCCAGCGCCTGAATTCAGCTACATAATCTTCCGCTGCTCTGCGTCCCTGCTGAAGGGTCCGCAGGGCGTTCTCTGCAGTGACCGAGAGCTGAGGGTCCTCGTACAATTGGGCAATGGCGTCAAAAAAAAGTGTAAGGCTGTCCAAGGACGCATCTTTGCGTTCTAGCAGGCGGTGGGCCCAGTTCTGTGGGTCTCCGGAAAGCAGCGAAATTACAAAGCCCACCTTGGTAGCTTCTAAGGAAAAGTTGCGGGGCTGTAAGGCAAAGTACAACTCACAAGAGTTCCGGAAAGCCCTGAACTTGCTCCGGTCCCCGGAGAATCTTTCGGGTGTAGGGACCCTGGGTTCAGGGGGAAGCATGACCACCGTGGGCGCAGCTCCTGCCCCGGCGGAAGAAGTGGAGGCACGTGGACCCCCTTGAGCTCCATCGGGGTTGGTGAGGGCCTGCACTTGTCCTTCCAGGTGAGTGTAGCCTTGCTGGAGGCTCTTAACGGCCTCGGTCAGTCCCGCCAGGTGTCGGCATAATTCCTCCATAGGTGAGGCTCCCTGCTCGGGCTCAGACATGGCTGTCTGCTACTGTCACGTACCTGACGGTGACGAGCCCGGTTAGCAGAGGGAGGCCTCCCTTACGGCTCCCACCGGCGGCCCCTGGTGGTATAACAGGAAGCACGGAGGTGGAAGGGGTACGAGTGCCTGGCAGGATCAAGAACTACCGCAGGTGATCAGGAACCAGCAGGTGAGGAGGCAGGAACCAGGAACTACAGCAGGTGAGTGGACAGGAACCAGGAACTACATCAGGTGAGTAGACAGGAACCAGGAACTCAGAAGATGACCCGGACCGGGAGGCACAGCAGGTAGACTGGAACCACTGGGCAGCAGCAGGTGAACAGGAACCAGCAGATGAGCAGACAGGAACCAGCAGATGAGCAGACAGGAACCAGCAGATGAGCAGACAGGAACCAGGAACTCAGCAGATGACCCGGACTGGGAGGCACAGCAGGTAAACTGGAACCACTAGGCAGCAGCAGGTGAACAGGAACCAGCAGATGAGCAGACAGGAACCAGCAGATGAGCAGACAGGAACCAGCAGATGAGCAGACAGGAACCAGGAACTCAGCAGATGATGACCCGGACCGGGAGGCACAGCAGGTAAACTGGAACCACTAGGCAGCAGCAGGTGAACAAGAGCCAAGGTCAGGCAGGATCGTCAGTCAAGCCGGGGTCGGGTAAACTGGCAGGCAGCGAGGCACAAAAGGATCAGGCAATACCGAAGTCAGAAAACAGGCCGATGGTCAGGTACAGGCAGATAGCAGGAGGGTCACAGGAAGCCGGGTCAGATACAGGTAAACAAGGCAGATCAGGTCACTTGGGATAAACGCTGTAGAGCAGACAGCAGGGACTGTCTGCAAGTGAGGAGTTTAAATAGCCCTTCGGGCGTCACCTGCGGGGGCGGGAACCAGGAAGTCCAGGGCGTCTGTTCCTGACAGGGTTTCCATGACACCTACCCTCTCTGAGGAAGAGGAACTAGTCGAAACGTGTTAGCCTATGCCTCTACGGGACAGTCCCATGTGATGTGGACAGTTTTATGGAACCATGTGGAGGAATATTATGATATGCTTTTATTCAAGTCTTTATTGTGAGTATACTACCTATCTTTGTATATCAGTAAAGCCTTTGTTTGGGATAATGCACTAGGCCTACGCGCCTTGTCTTTTTCATGTTCCATTGCAAAGGAATGTAAAGTAAGTAAAACCACTGTCTATTATTGCCATAGTCACCAAGTGTAATTGTCTTACCCGCACAAATACTGTAATTGCCCGGGTGTACTGTACACTGAGCAAGTAACAGGGCAATATCAGCTTCTCCTGCTCCACACCTCCTGCTTGTAAGACTGCACAAGTCAAGAGGTTGGATCATGTGACATCATCAAGAGAAACAGCCAGGAGCTATTGCAGGCCCATCCCTCCTCTCCTTCCTCTTCCAGGTGCAGGCAGCCAATAAGCTAAATAAGCCACAGTCAGGTAGATTACTGTGCAGCCCATGGGCTGAGGACACCATTGGAGAAATGGGGGGAATCCGGGACACTTTTTCCAGGGACAGCCAACTACAGTTGGGTACTGTCCCTGGAAACTGAGGACAACTTGTCACCTTATTGTAGATCACTGTCTAAACAGGAAGTAGATCATGACATCAGACTGATACCTGTTGCATAAATCCTTTGTAGGATAAAAATGGGGTATATACAGAAAGCTACAAACCTCTAACATGTTTCATTACTCATACTCATTACTCTGAGTAAACACTGTTCGTGTGAAACACATTTTATAGCTTTCCGTATATATACCCTGTTTTAGTGCAATAAAGGATGTACTATATGCAATAAACAACAGTCTAATGCTGTCTTCCAGTCTCTGTTTGGATTATGAAAAAAGTAATCATTTGGGGTTATTATATGTAGCGCCCCTCTACTTTGAGGGGTGCTGTGTGCCTAAATTTACAGGTTGGTCTGAGCTAGTAGCGCTTTTATTGATAGGTTTGGTTATTTGTTCTTCAGGTGTTGTACTGGTGTGCAGTTCCCTGTGGCCTGTAGGTGGCACTGCCATGACAGGTCAGGGTTGAACCACTGGTAACAGTGCTGTTCCTTGGGGTATCCTCTCTCGGCAGTAGTGCAGTGGGCGTGGTCAACCTGCTGTGCATGCCGGGGGAGGATACATAAGGGGCAGACGCCGCCTGGAGAGGGGTTTGTGTGACCTGGCCCTCCAGGCCAGGGGTGCGCGTATGTATCGGTCCCAGGCACCTTTAGCCTGGGGCTGCAACTTCGCCATTGGGCCCAGCACCTTTAGCTGGGGCTCAGCTCTAAGAGGAGGAATCCCAGGGTGCCCCGGGAGAGGGGACCCGCTCTAAGAAGAAGAGACTGGGGGAGGACCTTTCTGAGGGACCGGTGAGAGTTTCAGGGTGAAAGAGAGGCCCGGTAAACTTCTGGAGGGATTCCACAAATCATCTGAGGCCTTGTAATGTGCAGCAACTTGCACCTGTTCTTTAATTACAAGCGCTGAGAGGTTCGAGGCTCAGAGATTCTGTGGCAGAGAATCTCCCGATCTTATCTCTAAAGAGAGGGACTTAAGTGAAGTAAAGGTCGTGCATCACTCCGGCTGCTAGGCCCGTGAGAGGGGACTATCCGGGTGAGCAGAGTCCACTCGGGATTGAGTGGTGATACCAAGTGCCTGAACCTGCCTCCCCGTTTCCTTTTATTCTTCAACTCCAACTTTCCTATCCAGTTATCAGCATAAGAAAATAAACCTTCCTTCATTAAGGTTTAACCTGTCTGGACAATGGCCTTATTGGTGCACCTACAACAGACTCTTCCCTACACTCTAGGGGTGAGAACTAACCGAGGGAAGGTAATTCGCTGCGGGACCCAACAATTTCTGAACACCGCTCACCCTCTTACTCAAGAAGGAACCTGGGCATTGTGGTACGGTGTGTCCCACCTTGAGGAGGTAAGGCCAGGGATCTGTGTGCTACATATATATTATAATGTACAGTATATACCACAAGCACATATAGTAAATCTTATACATGAACACCACAAAATAGTCTACATCTGCTGCTGTATGTCAAATAATTAATTCTCAAATGCCATGATTAGCTGAATTAAAGCTAAAATCAATTCATTATTCAGTAAAGCTCATAACTCTTAGCTGTCAAGACTAATCCTTCGCTGCATGAATTGAGTTATAATGTAACATATGCTGAATATGAACTAAATTCAAGGGACACTGTCTTATACAATCTTCTCTGTTCATGAATGTGACATTAATTGAATTCTACTTGATGGACCACTTTACCCTACAAGTGGCAGTAGGTGTCTCTTATATGCCCACAGGGAGTGTGTGCATGACAGCCTGGGCTCACAGAAAGTGGAATAAATGATACTAGACATCATTAAACCCGTAAAAGCAGCAACAACTTATTTAAAAATCTTTTTCTCTTACCGTCCTTGGACTGACACAGCATCTTCAATCTTGACAAAGTGGGTTATGTTCCTGCTCATAGGAGAAGACTAGGCAGAATGTTAGATGTGTAGCGCCCTCCTCACTCCCCTCTTTCTCTTCAGCTCGTCTGTCTCTTGTCTAGGGGTATTTTTCAGAGGGGAAGGGAGCGGGGACACCACGCCTGGCCTTCACCACAGGTGTCAGTGTGATATAAGCAACGTTCTTTTACCTTCGGGTCTGTGCTGTGCACCTGGAGCCTCCACCGAGAGTTACCTTGAACAATGTCTGTCAGGAAACAAATGAGCCCCACACCATTAAAGTTCAACACTCCTTTATTCTTCTTGAATGAACACAATCAGTTGAACTCCCTTGTAGGGATGAGCTTCGTGTTCGAGTCGAACATACGTTCGACTCGAACATTGGCTGTTCGATCGTTCGACGAAGATCGAACGATTTGGGCCGTTCGCGCCAAATTCGAGTGACGCGAACGGCCCACAATGCACTACGCCATCGCAGTGTCATCCAGGCGCTGTGATTGGCCAAGCATGCACTGTGACCCCGCATGCTTGGCCAATCACAGCGCCGGCAGCGAGGAGAGCAATGATTGGCCACAGGCAGGATGCCTGTGGCCAATTATTGCTGAGGGTGTTTAGTACACGCCCCACACTATAAAAGGCCGCCAGCACGGCGGCCTAGTGTAGTGTGTTCCGGAGCAGGGATAGAGTAGCATAGGCAGGGACAGTGACTGTTATTTCTTTCTTGCTTAACCTGGATTCCTTTAGTTTAGGGAAAGAGAAGGATAGGTAGGGAGAGTGTCAGTGTGTTTTGTGCTTCTGCTATAGTGTGCTTAAAAAAAACATTTATTCTAGGGACAGAAAACTCTAGGTAGGGACAGTGTCAGTTTCTTTCACTCTGCAAGTCCTTGTTTCCAGGGACCTGTAAGGACAGTGAGTTAATTTTCCTTGTGCTATATTGTGCTTAAAAAAAACATTTATTCTAGGGACAGAAAACTCTAGGTAGGGACAGTGTCAGTTTCTTTCACTCTGCAAGTCCTTGTTTCCAGGGACCTGTAAGGACAGTGAGTTAATTGTCCTTGTGCTATATTGTGCTTAAAAAAAACATTTATTCTAGGGACAGAAAACTCTAGGTAGGGACAGTGTCAGTTTCTTTCACTCTGCAAGTCCTTGTTTCCAGGGACCTGTAAGGACAGTGAGTTAATTTTCCTTGTGCTATATTGTGATTAAAAAAAACATTTATTCTAGGGACAGAAAACTCTAGGTAGGGACAGTGTCAGTTTCTTTCACTCTGCAAGTCCTTGTTTCCAGGGACCTGTAAGGACAGTGAGTTAATTTTCCTTGTGCTATATTGTGATTAAAAAAAACATTTTTTCTAGGGACAGAAAACTGTAGGTAGGGAGAGTGTTTTTTTTCATTCACTCTGCAAGTCCTTGTTTCCAGGGACCTGTAAGGACAGTGAGTTAATTTTCCTTGTGCTATATTGTGCTTAAAAAAAACATTTTTTCTAGGGACAGAAAACTGTAGGTAGGGAGAGTGTTTTTTTTCTTTCACTCTGCAAGTCCTTGTTTCCAGGGACCTGTAAGGACAGTGAGTTAATTGTCCTTGTGCTATATTGTGCTTAAAAAAAACATTTATTCTAGGGACAGAAAACTCTAGGTAGGGACAGTGTCAGTTTCTTTCACTCTGCAAGTCCTTGTTTCCAGGGACCTGTAAGGACAGTGAGTTAATTTTCCTTGTGCTATATTGTGATTAAAAAAAACATTTTTTCTAGGGACAGAAAACTGTAGGTAGGGAGAGTGTTTTTTTTCTTTCACTCTGCAAGTCCTTGTTTCCAGGGACCTGTAAGGACAGTGAGTTAATTTTCCTTGTGCTATATTGTGCTTAAAAAAAACATTTATTCTAGGGACAGAAAACTCTAGGTAGGGACAGTGTCAGTTTCTTTCACTCTGCAAGTCCTTGTTTCCAGGGACCTGTAAGGACAGTGAGTTAATTTTCCTTGTGCTATATTGTGCTTAAAAAAAACATTTATTCTAGGGACAGAAAACTCTAGGTAGGGACAGTGTCAGTTTCTTTCACTCTGCAAGTCCTTGTTTCCAGGGACCTGTAAGGACAGTGAGTTAATTGTCCTTGTGCTATATTGTGCTTAAAAAAAACATTTATTCTAGGGACAGAAAACTCTAGGTAGGGACAGTGTCAGTTTCTTTCACTCTGCAAGTCCTTGTTTCCAGGGACCTGTAAGGACAGTGAGTTAATTTTCCTTGTGCTATATTGTGCTTAAAAAAAACATTTATTCTAGGGACAGAAAACTCTAGGTAGGGACAGTGTCAGTTTCTTTCACTCTGCAAGTCCTTGTTTCCAGGGACCTGTAAGGACAGTGAGTTAATTGTCCTTGTGCTATATTGTGCTTTAAAAAAACATTTATTCTAGGGACAGAAAACTCTAGGTAGGGACAGTGTCAGTTTCTTTCACTCTGCAAGTCCTTGTTTCCAGGGACCTGTAAGGACAGTGAGTTAATTTTCCTTGTGCTATATTGTGATTAAAAAAAACATTTATTCTAGGGACAGAAAACTCTAGGTAGGGACAGTGTCAGTTTCTTTCACTCTGCAAGTCCTTGTTTCCAGGGACCTGTAAGGACAGTGAGTTAATTTTCCTTGTGCTATATTGTGATTAAAAAAAACATTTTTTCTAGGGACAGAAAACTGTAGGTAGGGAGAGTGTTTTTTTTCTTTCACTCTGCAAGTCCTTGTTTCCAGGGACCTGTAAGGACAGTGAGTTAATTTTCCTTGTGCTATATTGTGCTTAAAAAAAACATTTTTTCTAGGGACAGAAAACTGTAGGTAGGGAGAGTGTTTTTTTTCTTTCACTCTGCAAGTCCTTGTTTCCAGGGACCTGTAAGGACAGTGAGTTAATTGTCCTTGTGCTATATTGTGCTTAAAAAAAACATTTATTCTAGGGACAGAAAACTCTAGGTAGGGACAGTGTCAGTTTCTTTCACTCTGCAAGTCCTTGTTTCCAGGGACCTGTAAGGACAGTGAGTTAATTTTCCTTGTGCTATATTGTGATTAAAAAAAACATTTTTTCTAGGGACAGAAAACTGTAGGTAGGGAGAGTGTTTTTTTTCTTTCACTCTGCAAGTCCTTGTTTCCAGGGACCTGTAAGGACAGTGAGTTAATTTTCCTTGTGCTATATTGTGATTAAAAAAAACATTTTTTCTAGGGACAGAAAACTGTAGGTAGGGAGAGTGTTTTTTTTCTTTCACTCTGCAAGTCCTTGTTTCCAGGGACCTGTAAGGACAGTGAGTTAATTGTCCTTGTGCTATATTGTGCTTAAAAAAAACATTTATTCTAGGGACAGAAAACTCTAGGTAGGGACAGTGTCAGTTTCTTTCACTCTGCAAGTCCTTGTTTCCAGGGACCTGTAAGGACAGTGAGTTAATTTTCCTTGTGCTATATTGTGATTAAAAAAAACATTTTTTCTAGGGACAGAAAACTGTAGGTAGGGAGAGTGTTTTTTTTCTTTCACTCTGCAAGTCCTTGTTTCCAGGGACCTGTAAGGACAGTGAGTTAATTTTCCTTGTGCTATATTGTGCTTAAAAAAAACATTTATTCTAGGGACAGAAAACTCTAGGTAGGGACAGTGTCAGTTTCTTTCACTCTGCAAGTCCTTGTTTCCAGGGACCTGTAAGGACAGTGAGTTAATTGTCCTTGTGCTATATTGTGCTTAAAAAAAACATTTATTCTAGGGACAGAAAACTCTAGGTAGGGACAGTGTCAGTTTCTTTCACTCTGCAAGTCCTTGTTTCCAGGGACCTGTAAGGACAGTGAGTTAATTTTCCTTGTGCTATATTGTGATTAAAAAAAACATTTATTCTAGGGACAGAAAACTCTAGGTAGGGACAGTGTCAGTTTCTTTCACTCTGCAAGTCCTTGTTTCCAGGGACCTGTAAGGACAGTGAGTTAATTTTCCTTGTGCTATATTGTGATTAAAAAAAACATTTTTTCTAGGGACAGAAAACTGTAGGTAGGGAGAGTGTTTTTTTTCTTTCACTCTGCAAGTCCTTGTTTCCAGGGACCTGTAAGGACAGTGAGTTAATTTTCCTTGTGCTATATTGTGCTTAAAAAAAACATTTTTTCTAGGGACAGAAAACTGTAGGTAGGGAGAGTGTTTTTTTTCTTTCACTCTGCAAGTCCTTGTTTCCAGGGACCTGTAAGGACAGTGAGTTAATTGTCCTTGTGCTATATTGTGCTTAAAAAAAACATTTATTCTAGGGACAGAAAACTCTAGGTAGGGACAGTGTCAGTTTCTTTCACTCTGCAAGTCCTTGTTTCCAGGGACCTGTAAGGACAGTGAGTTAATTTTCCTTGTGCTATATTGTGATTAAAAAAAACATTTTTTCTAGGGACAGAAAACTGTAGGTAGGGAGAGTGTTTTTTTTCTTTCACTCTGCAAGTCCTTGTTTCCAGGGACCTGTAAGGACAGTGAGTTAATTGTCCTTGTGCTATATTGTGCTTAAAAAAAACATTTTTTCTAGGGACAGAAAACTGTAGGTAGGGAGAGTGTTTTTTTTTTTTCACTCTGCAAGTCCTTGTTTCCAGGGACCTGTAAGGACAGTGAGTTAATTTTCCTTGTGCTATATTGTGCTTAAAAAAAACATTTATTCTAGGGACAGAAAACTCTAGGTAGGGACAGTGTCAGTTTCTTTCACTCTGCAAGTCCTTGTTTCCAGGGACCTGGAGAGACATTGAGTGAATTGTCCTTGTGCTATATTGTGATTAAAAAAAACATTTATTCTAGGGACAGAAAACTCTAGGTAGGGACAGTGTCAGTTTCTTTCACTGTGAAAGTCCTTGTTTCAAGGGACAGAGAAGGACACCTGAAGGTAGCCCTTATTGCTTTTTTCCCATCTCCCTGCAGGCCATCTATTAGAATGTCTGGAAGGCAAACAAGGAGAGGCAGACAGTCAGGAGGCAATAAAAGAGGGCAAGCAGGCTCTGTGTCTGGGGGCAACAGTGCTGGTCGTGGACGCGGTGCATTGTCATCAGCACATGGCCATGGGACACGCTTGTCCTTCTTTTCGGCAGCTGGACATGTTGAGCCACATCATGCCGAAGACTTGGTAGAGTGGATGACCAAGCCCTCCTCCTCCTCCTCATCCTCTCTCACCCAGGCTCAGGGTACTGGAAAAGCAGCTGCCAAAGCGTCGTCTTCCCTGGTATCAATGTCAGACAAATCATCAGTCACTCCTTCCCTAGACCCACCATGTCCTCCTCCTGAGGAGTCCCCCGAACTGTTTCAGCACAGTGTTGGGTACATGCTCCAGGAGGATGCCCAGCGTTTCGAAGGGTCTGATGATGAAACCCAGCTAGAGGAAGGCAGTAGCGTGAGAGCAGACAGAGGGGATGCTCAAGAAGGACACCAATCTGGCAGTCATGTTCCAGCAGCTGCAGCATACTGCCAGATTGGCTCCAGTGATGAGGAGGGAGGGGATGATGAGGTCAATGACTCCACGTGGGTGCCTAATAGGAGAGAGGAGGAGGAGGAGGATGAGGAGGAGGCACATCTCCAACGAGGCAGGATGCCCTTTGGTGGCCAGCGTAAGGGCAGTACACCGACGGAATCACACCGCAGAGCTCCGCCTGTGCAGGGCGCTGCCTCTGCCCGTCATTCAAAAAGTTCTTTGGTGTGGGCCTTTTTTGAGGCTAGTGCATCAGATCGCACAGCTGCTGTTTGCAACATATGTCTCAAGCGTATATCGCGTGGCCAAAACATCAGCCGCTTGGGTACCACATGCCTGACCAGACATATGTTGACCTGCCATGCAGCTCGTTGGCAAGCCTACCTCAAAGACCCACACCAAAGAACAAAGCGGACCTCTCCTTGCACCGCATCAGCTGGGATCTCCAACCCCACTATAACTTCAGTCCTCTCTGAAACATGCACTGAGAGGAATGAAGGTGTAGAATTAGGTGTGTCACAGCCAAGTACTTGCGCCCACTCTGCTAGCAGTACACCGACGTCCGATTCTAGCAGGCAAATTTCCCTGCCCCAGCTGCTGGACCGTCGAAAGAAGTTCACTCCCAGCCATCCACATGCCCAGCGGTTGAATGCTAGCTTGGCTAAATTGCTAGCGCTTCAACTGCTGCCTTTTCAGTTGGTAGACTCGGCCCCCTTCCGTGAGTTTGTGCAATGTGCGGTTCCTCAGTGGCAGGTTCCCAAACGCCACTTTTTCTCACGGAAGGCTATTCCGGCTCTCTACCGGCATGTGGAAGGCAATGTCTTGGCCTCGCTGGACAGGGCGGTCAGCGGTAAGGTGCATATTACCGCTGACTCATGGTCCAGCAGGCATGGACAGGGACGTTACCTTTCTTTCACGGCCCATTGGGTCACTCTTTTGGCAGCTGGGAAGGATTCAGGACAAGGTGCAGTAGTGTTGGAGGTTGTCCCACCGCCACGCCTCCAAAATGCTACTACTGGTTGTGACACACCTCTCTCCTCCACCCCCTCCTCTTCTTCTTCCTCCATGGCCTCTTCCTGTGGTTTGTCCTATGAACCAGCGGTGCTCCGTAGCCGTTCACGGGGCTACGCAAGTACGCAGGCAAAAAGATGCCATGCCGTGCTTGCGCTGGTGTGTTTGGGGGACAGAAGCCACACTGGGGCAGAGGTCCTGTCTGCTCTGCAGGGCCAGGCCGAGAGGTGGTTGACGCCACGCCAGCTTAAGCCAGGAATGGTGGTTTGCGACAATGGCACCAACCTCCTCTCCGCCCTCCGACAGGGACAACTGACCCATGTGCCCTGTGTGGCTCACGTCCTTAACCTGGTGGTGCAGCGCTTCTTGGGCAGGTACCCGGGCTTACAGGATGTCCTGAGGCAGGCCAGGAAAGTCTGTGTGCATTTCCGCAGATCTTATAATGCCAGTGCTCGCCTGGCTGAGCTGCAAAAGGAGTTGAACCTGCCCAAGAACCGCCTTATATGTGACATGCCCACCAGGTGGAACTCAACGTTGGCCATGCTGCAGCGGCTGCACACGCAGCAGAGGGCCATCAATGAGTACCTGTGCGACTACGGCACCAGGACAGGGTCAGGGGAGCTTGGTTTTTTTTCTCCACGCCAGTGGGGCATGATCAGGGATGCATGCACTGTCCTGGCACCATTTGAGGAGGCCACGAGGATGGTGAGCAGTGACAGTGCATGCATCAGTGACACTGTACCTCTTGTCCACCTGTTGGAGCACACGCTGCGTGGAATAATGGACAGGGCACTTGAGGCAGAACAGAGGCAGGAAGAGGAGGACTTCCTTGCCTCTCAAGGCCCCCTTTACCCAGACAGTGTTCCTTCTGTCCCACCCATCGCACAGGAAGAGGAGGAGGAGGAGGAGGAGGAGGAGGAGGAGGAGGATTGTGTCAGCATGGAGGTGGAGGCTGGCACTCAGCATCATCAGCAGCAGTCTTTTAGGGATGATTTACAGTCCCAAGAAACCAGTGGACTTGTACGTGGCTGGGAGGAGGTGGCTGCGGATCATGTCGTCCTTAGTGACCCAGAGGACTCCGGAGCGAATGCCTCAGCAAACCTACGCTGCATGGCCTCCCTGATCCTGCAAAGTCTGCGGAAGGATCCTCGTATTCTTCGGATCAAGGAGAGGGACCATTACTGGCTGGCCACTCTCCTTGATCCACGGTACAAGGGTAAGGTTGCGGACCTTATGTTACCGTCGCAGAGGGAGCAGAGGATGAGACAACTCCGGGAGGCCTTGCAGAAAGGTCTGTGCAACGCGTTCCCAGAGACTGGGAGGTTGCAAACTCCTGGTCCTGGACAACGAGTTGCTGAGGCTTCGGCCAGTCAAAGAAGGAGCGGTGGGGAAGGTGGCCGTCTGACCGATGCGTTCAGACAATTCTTTAGTCCGCAGCCCCAAAGTATGATCGGTTCCAGCAACCATCGCCAGCGTCTGATAAACATGGTGCAGGAATATCTAGGGGCAAGGTCAGACTTGGACACCTTCCCCACCGAAAATCCTCTGGCTTACTGGGTCTTGAGGATGGATCACTGGCCAGAGCTTGCACAGTATGCAATTGAGCTACTGGCCTGTCCTGCATCCAGCGTTCTTTCGGAACGCACATTCAGTGCTGCTGGAGGATTTGTCACGGATCACAGGGTGCGCCTGTCCACCGACTCGGTTGATCGACTGACTTTCATCAAGATGAACCAGTCTTGGATCACCACCAGCTACCACACACCTGATGCTGATATAACAGACTAATTGATTTTAAAATGTCACATCCCTTCAAGACTGATGCTGATGCTGAGTGCCTGTGCTGTTATGTTGACTGGCTATCCTCCTCCGAGTCCTCAATGATACGATTGATGATGATAGCTTGGAAGATCATTTTTGTTTATGGGTGCCGCCACCAGTGCCTAACGCCCAATTTTTCAGCCCCTGTTTAACAGGGGCGTGTAATTACAATTTTTGAAGCAATACTTTGCAACAGGGCTCATTGCTGTGCTCCAAGTACAGTATCTGTGAGGAGTTGCAGTGTTGTGCCACCAGTGCCTAAGGCCCAATTTTTCAGCCCCTGTTTAACAGGGGCGTGTCATTACAATTTTTGAAGCAATACTTTGCAACAGGGCTCATTGCTGTGCTCCAAGTACAGTATCTGTGAAGGGTTGCAGTGTTGTGCCACCAGTGCCTAAGGCCCAATTTTTCAGCCCCTGTTCAACAGGGGCATGTAATTACAATTCTTGATCTAATAATTCACAGCAGGGCCCATTGCTGCACCCACCAAGAGTAACTGTCAGGGCTTACAGTGTTGTGGCACCAGCACCACCATCAAAGGCCCAATTTTTACTACCACTGTTCAACAATTATATGTAATTAAAATTCCTGATATAATAGTTGACAGCAGGGCGTTCCAGCACCAACCAAGAGTAACTGTGAGTGCTTACAGTGTTGTGCCAACACCAACAACTAAGGGGCCTATTTCTGCAGAGTATATACGGCAGGTCCCTACTTTCAAACATCCAACTTACAAACGACTCCTACTTGCAAACGCAAGAAGACAACAGGAAGTGAGAGGAAATCTACCACTAGGAAGGAAAATTCTCTCCTGTAAGAATAAATATGGGAGAAAGGTGTCTCCTCTGTACTGATGCTTTATCAGCAATCCTTGTTTCAAGAAAAACACCACATTTCAAAAACAGTTGTCATTAGGACGGAAAGTGAGGTGAAATGTTCTGAACAGGGGCACAGACAGCAAAACAAATGTTACAGGGGTGATAACCCTTACCTATGTTTTCCAAAAAGTATAAAAATAGATTTTTGGTCTGGAGCTACACTTCAACAATGTACCTGTTCAAAATTACAAACAGATTCTACATAAGAACAAACCTACAGTCCCTGTCTTGTATGCACCGCCTGTATACGGCTGTTCAGAGTATATAGGGCCTTTTTTATTTTATGTGCGGGGTTCCCCTTAATATCCATACAAGACCCAAAGGGGCTGGTAATGGGCTGGGGTAGGGGGGGGGTCATGGGGTAGCTATGCCATTTTTCTTAAAGATTTTCATCCATATTACCGGGACCAGACATTACATTAAAGCCGCAAGCAGTTTTAAATGGCTTTTTTTTCCTTTAGAAGTGTCATTTTGTGCAGGGACAGTTCTAAACACGGGAAACACGTGGCACTTCACAGGCATACTTTAGACACCCCCCAGGTACGATATTTAAAGGAATATTTGACTTTTTTTTTTTCACTTTATGCATCATTAAAATGACTGCTCCCGGAAAACGACCGTTTTTAAAACTTATTTTTGCATTGATACATGTCCCCTGGTGCAGAACCCGGGTTCCCAAACCCTTTTTAGGACAATAACATGCATAATAGTTGTTATAATTAGCACTTTAGAATTCGAACGTTCGCATCCATTGTATTTAATAGGGTTCTAATGTTCGTTCGAACTTTCGGTCCGTTCGCGGGTTCTGGTGCGAACCGAACCCGGGGGTGTTCGGCTCATCACTACTCCCTTGGTAGAAACAGAACAGAAAAGGAGGTGTGGATGCGAGTAGGCCCAGACACAATGTGTTCTCCACTTTCCTCCCTGAAAGTGGGTTGCGGTCTCCGAGCGAGGGGGAATTTCCTTCCAGACGGTCTCCGATGAGAGACTCACCCGTCACTGGCAATATGCTGCACCAGGTCTTCGAGTGAGGAGCACCCCCCGGTCCATTACGCCTTCCGGATTCGGGTACCCACTCCCGGGATTCCCTAGGATCTCCTTCCCTCGCGGAACCCAGTGTTGGGCACTGAGCTCCGGACCTCCATCCGAGTACCTCACCCCAGGCCAAAGGTGCCTGGGATGGAACACGACCTCCGGCTGTCCTCTAGGCCTAGGCCCGCATAGAGCACCGACACGAACCATCGTCCACAGGCTGAAGGTGCCTGGGAATCGACCCCGTGACAAAGATGGCCGGCCCCTTTATACCCTCTCCCAGCAAGCAGGGCGGGTTCCCTGCCCCACCATACCGCTGCCGAGGGAGGACAAAAAGGAGGCGCGACACACAGCAATGATTCAACCCCAGCCCAGAGCGACAGCGCCACCTGCTGGGCTGCAGGGAATTACACATCACTAATGTCTCTGCCAAGTTCAAATTTACACCCGGGAAAGTACATACCCGCTACACTCTCCCCCTGGTGGTTTGACACTGGTCCCCAGTGTCTGGAGTAAATCATGCCCTCAACAGGTGACATAATCCAGTCCAGATACCGACTAACAATCGTACAAAAATAAAACTTTTAGAAAAACTACCCAACTAAAGCATTGTGTCTGAGCCCTGTAATAAAAAGGGAATACAGAAAGATTAAAACAACAGCATTAAACCATACTTCGAATCACATATTCACATTTTACTTTTCCCACCCATCCTGACTAAGAACCACCCCATACTCAGTGGTCTTGATGGGATGCTCTCCTGCAGAGGGAAAAGAAAAGGGATTAACACATATAACCCTGACACATGTGTTCGTGTGAGAGAAAATAAACTTCTCCTGGAAGAAATCCCTTTTCTCCAAAGAGTGAGTGCGTGAAAAGTGTTTAACGTTGTGCAACACTGCCACCTGGTGACAGCACCGCGGTAACTGCACTCGTGGAACTTTCCTCTCTTCTTTGGCCCTATCTACCCAGAGTCCATGATCTCTTGCAAGAAAGTGAAGAACAACAGGAACAGTCCTTCATTCCTCTGGGTAGAAAAGCAACGGGCCCCAGAAAGTTCAGCAGCATAACAAGAACGGAGTCTCTTCTCTCCTACAGGTAAAAGCGGGGATGCGGCAGAACAAGTGGCTTCAAGTGTTGATCCATGGTCTCCAGATGATACTCCACATCTTTTCCTTCCTTGCGCCGGATCAACACCTTGTCTGCATGGATGTGCCGTCCCAACATCCACTCTGCCTTGCAGTCTTTAAAGTGTTGAGAAGCCTTTGGAGAGCATGCCAGGTACCTGCGGGCGTGGGGAACCTGAAGGTGGGTCCACACAAAGTCATTGTACCAGCGCTCCCGGCACACTTCCACCTCATAGAGCAGTTCCTTCGACAAGTATGGATACTCCCATCCGTACTCTGCAGCAACCTTCTGGCCAAATAGGTGCTGTAGTCTCGCCAAAGGAGGCATGGTAGCTTTGTCCCTTTCGCCAGGCAAAACTATCGAGTCCGGGTGGCGAGGGACCTTGATCACATCTGATCTGGGCATGGGTGCCCGCAGTAACAGTCTCTTTTCTCCGGTCTTCGGTACAGATGGCACCGGAGATGCAGAGGCAGGCTGGGGATGGGACCCCTCTTCAGGTGCTGGCGCCTCCACCCGGGGTGTACTTTCCCCTGTAGACATGGGTGGATCCCTGGTTCTCCAGAATGAAGCGAGAGGTACTTTGTCCCAGCCCTTTTCTGCAAACAGTTCATCTAAACGTCGTTTCCCATGTCCGAGAGCGACTCTAGGTCAGAGGTGTCACACTCCTCCGCAGGCAGGTACCCTGTAGTGGAGACCGAGCTTTCACCTCTTCCCACACACCAAATCTCTCCGCCAGGCTTACCTCGGCCTTTTCTTGAACCGGGACGTCCGGAACTCTTGTCGACGGATCCATCCGGGCCAGGCGTAAGCGGGCGAGATGGTCCACCACAACCGCTGGTGGGGGCTACCATGCCGGTCTTTCTTTTCGGTGGTGGACGCTGCGAGATCGTGGTGACCGAGTCAGCATCCTCGGATTTCTCCCGTTGAGTTTTTGCGACCTCCTCCGCGGTCGCTGCAGTGTGCGCAGGGATGGCTGTCACAGCAGTGATTTCTCCTCTCTGAGAGGTGTTGCCCGTAGCACGGCCAGGGTAGATGGTTCTCGGCTTCTCAATCGCCGGATCCACTTCGAACAGGAACTCCCCACAGGCCTCACATCGCCCGAATGGCTTCAGCTGGCACACCAGTCCCGAACAGCCGGGACAAATCACACCCAGGGCCTCAACGTCCATGCACGAGTACAGGGCGAATCGACCCCTTGGCCTTAGCCGGATCCCCGTATCTGTTACCGGAGCAGCAGCAGTCAATGTCGTGGTGGAAGGGTGAACTGGAATCCACGATGTATGTCCAAACATGGCGACCTGTTGCTGATCCATCGCACACTGCAAAGTTTTTGCGCCAACGTCCCACGTGTAGTCCTTCACACGTATTGGACTCCTCCCCTTTGCTCCAGTTCGCGGGCTTTTCTTCTTTTCTGTTTCTGAGTCACGCCCACGAACTAAGCGGTGGGGGTGTGCCTGGTGGCGCAGTGCAATAGAAGCCCCCACGTGTAGTACTTCACACGGCTGAACTTCCCCCTTTTTCCACTCTTCTGCGCGGGCCTTTCCCTTCATTGGGTCATGTCCACGACTTCGAGCAGGGATGCACTTTGGTCAATGAAGGCCTGCCTACTCGTAACTCTTCCAGCAGACACGTTCAATACTGTGGTGCACAAACACTATACCGGACCCGAGCCCCCACATGTAGCGCCCTCCTCACCCCCCTCTTTCTCTTCAGCTCGTCTGTCTCTTGTCTAGGGGTATTTTTCAGAGGGGAAGGGAGCGGGGACACCACGCCTGGCCTTCACCACAGGTGTCAGTGTGATATAAGCAACGTTCTTTTACCTTCGGGTCAGTGTTGTGCACCTGGAGCCTCCACCAAGAGTTACCTTGAACAATGTCTGTCAGGAAATGAGCCCCACACCATTAAAGTTCAACACTCCTTTATTCTTCTTGAATGAACACAATCAGTTGAACTCCCTTGGTAGAAACAGAACAGAAAAGGAGGTGTGGATGCGAGTAGGCCCAGACACAATGTGTTCTCCACTTTCCTCCCTGAAAGTGGGTTGCGGTCTCCGATGAGAGACTCACCCGTCACTGGCAATATGCTGCACCAGGTCTTCGAGTGAGGAGCTCCCCCCGGTCCATTACGCCTTCCGGATTCAGGTACCCACTCCCGGGGTTCCCTAGGATCTCCTTCCCTCGCGGAACTCAGTGTTGGGCACTGAGCTCCGGACCTCCATCCGAGTACCTCACCCCAGGCCAAAGGTGCCTGGGATGGAACACGACCTCCGGCTGTCCTCTAGGCCTAGGCCCGCCTAGAGCACCGACACGAACCACCGTCCACAGGCTGAAGGTGCCTGGGACTCGACCCCGTGACAAGGATGGCCGGCCCCTTTATACCCTCTCCCAGCAAGCACGGCGGGTTCCCCGCCCCACCATACCGCTGCCGAGGGAGGACAAAAAGGAGGCTCGACACACAGCAATGATTCAACCCGAGCCCAGAGCGACAGCGCCACCTGCTGGGCTGCAGGGAATTACACATCACTAATGTCTCTGCCAAGTTCAAATTTACACCCGGGAAAGTACATACCCGCTACAGATGTTTTAACATACATTCCATTACCAGAGCTGAACAGCCCCACCCAGGGGGCGGTGCCTCCGGACATAACCCTCCTACCTGCAGCCAGCAGCCTCAGTTTTTTTTTTGCCTAGCAGAGGAGAGGATATGGCTCTCTTCGGAGCCAGTCTCTTGAAGAAATATTTTATTATTTTTTGAACTTTTATTATTTTATTTTTGTGATTCTTCTATCAACTGTCGGCTGGGCAACAGGTTGGGTAGTTGCTATCCTTGTAGTCTTCCCAGTCCGACCATCGAGCGCGCTGATCCTCGCTCTGCGTGAGATCAGTCCACGACATTCCCCATGGCTCCAGGGGTGGCCGGTGAGCTTTTTGCTCCATGGTCCACATACGACTGAACAGTTTTGCTGCACTGTGATAGACCTGTCAGGAACACACCAGTGGGTCCTAGCTGGATGGGTACGTACTGTTCCCCTGCCTCAGCAGGTGAGTACATGCTGTGTGTTCCTATGGTAAGGGGGTTTTCCCTGTCTCCCCCTTGTTTTTTGCTACTCTCTGTCACCTACTGTCGATGCGCAGACTGGGGGTGCCTGGGGGTCACTCTGTCCCGGTGGGGGTCCATAGGGGTCTGCATTAAGGTTAGGGTTGCCACCTGTACGGTTTTCTTCCGGACAGTCTGGTTTTTGAATGATGTTTACAGGTTTTTTTCTGCTCTAGACCCGGACACATCATTCACACTGGACTGCACCGGGAGTGACATGTCTGCACGATCATCAGATGCACGTCTCCCGTTTCTGCAACCTGTCTCACTCACACACAGCAGAAAGAAGCTGTCTTCTCCCCCTCTTTCTTCAGCTCTGTATACACACAAGAGGAGGGGGAGCAGGAACATGCGCTGACTTCAGGTCTGTACAAACTTTTCAATGCTTCATAGATAGACAGGGAGGAGGGGGAGAGAGTGGCTGGGATTGGGAAGAAGGAAACAAAAACGATGTACACTTGGTGGAGTGATTGGGGGTTAGTGTGCTTTGGTATGAGAAAGGACATATGCCAGAAGTCAGTGTGGGATTAATTTGAAACCTGACAGCCCCTTCCAGCACTAGCCCCCCTCTCCCCCCAGCACATTTCCAACCCCCCCTTCCAGCACTAGCCCCCCTCTCCCCCCAGCACATTTCCAATCCCCCCTTCCAGCACTAGCCCCCCTCTGCCCCCAGCACATTTTCAACCCCCCTCTAGCACTAGCCCTTCTCCCCCCAGCACATTTCCAACCCCTCCTTCCAGCACTAGCCCCCCTCTCCCCCCAGCACATTTCCAACCCCCCTTCCAGCACTAGCCCCCCTCTCCCCCAGCACATTTCCAACCCCCCCTTCCAGCACTAGCCCCCCTCTCCCCCAGCACATTTCCAACCCCCCTTTCGGCACTAGCCCCCCTCTCCCCCCAGCACATTTCCAACCCCCCTTCCAGCACTAGCCCCCCTCTCCCCCAGCACATTTCCAACCCCCCTTCCGGCACTAGCCCCCCTCTCCCCCCAGCACATTTCCAACCCCCCTTCCAGCACTAGCCCCCCTCTCCCCCAGCACATTTCCAACCCCCCTTCCAGCACTAGCCCCCCTCTCCCCCAGCACATTTCCAACCCCCTCTTCCAGCACTAGCCTCTCTCCCCCCCAGCACATTTCCAACCCCCCCTTCCAGCACTAGCCCCCCTCTCCCCCAGCACATTTCCAACCCCCCCCTTTCAGCACTAGCCCCCCTCTCCCCCAGCACATTTCCAACCCCCCTTTCCTCCAAGCACATTTCCAACCCCCCCTTCCTTCCAGCACTAGCCCCCCTCTCCCCCCAGCACATTTCCAACCACCCCTCCCTTCCAGCACTAGCCCCCCTCTCCCCCAGAACATTTCCAACCCCCCTTCCAGCACTAGCCCCCTCTCCCCCCAGCACATTTCCAACCCCCCATCCAGCACTAGCCCCCCTCTTCCCCCAGCACATTTCCAACCCCTCCTTCCAGCACTAGCCCCTCTCTCCCCCCAGCACATTTCCAACCCCTCATTTTTAAGCACTAGCCCCCCTCTCTCCCAGCACATTTCAACCCCCCCTTTCAGCACTAGCCCCCCTCTCCCCCAGCACATTTCCAGCCCCCCTTTCCTCCAAGCACATTTCCAACCCCCCTCCCCTCCCCCTCTTTCTTCAGCTCTGTATACACACAAGAGGAGGGGGAGCAGGAACATGCGCTGACTTCAGGTCTGTACAAACTTTTCAATGCTTCATAGATAGACAGGGAGGAGGGGGAGAGAGTGGCTGGGATTGGGAAGAAGGAAACGAAAACGATGTACACTTGGTGGAGTGATTGGGGGTTAGTGTGCTTTGGTATGAGAAAGGACATATGCCAGAAGTCAGTGTGGGATTAATTTGAAACCTGACAGCCCCTTCCAGCACTAGCCCCCCTCTCCCCCCAGCACATTTCCAACCCCCCCTTCCAGCACTAGCCCCCCTCTCCCCCCAGCACATTTCCAATCCCCCCCTTCCAGCACTAGCCCCCCTCTGCCCCCAGCACATTTTCAACCCCCCCTCTAGCACTAGCCCTTCTCCCCCCAGCACATTTCCAACCCCTCCTTCCAGCACTAGCCCCCCTCTCCCCCCAGCACATTTCCAACCCCCCTTCCAGCACTAGCCCCCCTCTCCCCCAGCACATTTCCAACCCCCCTTTCAGCACTAGCCCCCCTCTCCCCCCAGCACATTTCCAACCCCCCTTCCAGCACTAGCCCCCCTCTCCCCCAGAACATTTCCAACCCCCCTTCCAGCACTAGCCCCCCTCTCCCCCAGCACATTTCCAACCCCCTCTTCCAGCACTAGCCTCTCTCCCCCCCAGCACATTTCCAACCCCCCCTTCCAGCACTAGCCCCCCTCTCCCCCAGCACATTTCCAACCCCCCCTTTCAGCACTAGCCCCCCTCTCCCCCAGCACATTTCCAACCCCCCCTTCCCCCCTTCCTCCAAGCACATTTCCAACCCCCCCTTCCTTCCAGCACTAGCCCCCCTCTCCCCCCAGCACATTTCCAACCACCCCTCCCTTCCAGCACTAGCCCCCCTCTCCCCCAGCACATTTCCAACCCCCCTTCCAGCACTAGCCCCCTCTCCCCCCAGCACATTTCCAACCCCCCATCCAGCACTAGCCCCCCTCTTCCCCCAGCACATTTCCAACCCCTCCTTCCAGCACTAGCCCCTCTCTCCCCCCAGCACATTTCCAACCCCTCATTTTTAAGCACTAGCCCCCCTCTCCCCCCAGCACATTTCCAACTCCCCTTCCAGCACTAGCCCCCCTCTCCCCCAGCACATTTCAACCCCCCTTTCAGCACTAGCCCCCCTCTCCCCCAGCACATTTCCAGCCCCCCTTTCCTCCAAGCACATTTCCAACCCCCCTCCCCTCCAGCACTAGCCCCCCTCTCCCCCCAGCACATTTCCAACCCCCCTTCCAGCACTAGCCCTCCTCTCCCTCAGCACATTTCCAACCCCCCTTCCAGCGCTAGCCCCCCTCTCCCCCAGCACATTTCCAACCCCCCATCCAGCGCTAGCCCCCTCTCCCCCAGCACATTTCCAACCCCCCCATCCAGCACTAGCCCCCTTCTCCCCCAGCACATTTCCAACCCCCCCTTCCAGCACTAGCCCACTCTCCCCCAGCACATTTCCAACCCCCCCTTCCAGCACTAGCCCACTCTCCCCCCAGCACATTTCCAACCCCCCCTTCCAGCAGTAGCCCTCCCCCTTCCAGTACTAGCCTCCCCCCTCTTTCAGCACTAGCCCTCTCCCTCCCAGATATTCTCCTTCTCACAGAGGGCATGATCATGGCATCTGGGACCTCGAGAGATGGAGGACATGCTCTGGATGCCCACACTAGCTCCTGCTTGGCAAGTTAGTGAAGCCTAGTGCCAGAACTTGTTCCAGCACTAGGGCTCCAGGACTCAGCCCGGATTCATGGAACGCTGGGATTTTGTTTAAATCTCAGGAAAGGCCCAATAAAACTGGGACAGTATGGAGGTTTGAATTTGGATTAGAAGGGGGGAAAAGTTTGTACTGGCAGGGGGGATTTAGGTGGGAAGATATGTGATGGAACTGGAGAGAGTACTTGTGTAGGAGGGGCTTGGAGGAAAAAGGATTTGCGCTGGAGAGGACAAGGGGAGAGGAATTGTTCCATGATGGGGAGCATGTTGTGCTGCAAGGGGGATTTGGGGGAGAGAATTTGTACTGGAAGGAGGATTTATGCTTGGGGGATGTTGGGGTGGGGTATTTTTGCTGGGATGAGGAGCTGTGCTGGGATAGGGATTTGTGGGGTGGAAGGAGATTTGTGCTGGGAAGGGGGATTTTTTTAGGGAGAGGTTTGTGCTAGAAGTGGGATTTCTTTATTTACATTTTTTGGTGGCGGAGTGGGAGGAGGAGAAAGATTTATACTACAAGAGATTTTTTTTCTTGGGGTGGGGGGGGTGGGGTTGGGGAGGGTGTTCTACTGGAATGGGAGGCTGTGCTCTGAGGTAGGATTTGGTGGTGGCAGAGGATTTATTCTGAGTGCGGTATTGGGGGAAGGAGGGTTTGTACTGGTTGGGAAAGAGGATTTCTATTAGGGGGAAGTGAGGGGGGCAGGGATAAGTGCTGGGATGGGGAAGAAGGGGGGCTAGGACTGGGGATTTTGGGGATAGTGGAGGAGGACTTGTGCTGAGGAAGGGGAACAGGATTTGTTTTGAGGAGGGAATTATTTTTGTTGGTGGGGTGGAGAGTGAGCATAAAGATTAGTGCTGGCTTTTTTTTTTTGCAGGAGAGGGAGTTGGGATATTTGATAAAAGGGTAACATGGAGGAGAGTATTGCTTACGGGGGGAATTTTGCGCTCTTCTTACCCCTACACTGTGTGTTACACACCCCTGACTGCTGTACACTTTTTGTTTTGTACTCACGACTCCTACTATGCATTGCACACTCCTGTCCCCTGCATTTTGCACAGTGAATATTCCTGACCCCTGTATTCCATGCATAACACTCACAATTTGGCCACATCCACTGCGCTACGCATTACTGTTCTCCTTGAGGCAACCAAGTGTCCCAGATCTGGTCTTTTACAATCTTATAGCATAGAAAACAAAAAAGATGTTGTGCGCCACTAAAGTGTTCGGGTTTGGCTTGAAGAAAAGGTGGCAACCCTAATTAAGCTGTGGGGTGCTTTCTGTGTCAGCCTGGGCCTTGCGCGCCTTTCGACGCCATGTTTTTACTGTGCTTCAATTTGCATTGTAGACCGCATTGGCGGCCATCTTGCCGTGGCCGCGCTGTGGCACACTTGTAATTGTGGCGGCCATTTTCTTGAAGCCGCGCGCTCTTTTGTGCTGGTTTGGCCACTGTTCACTCGTGCTGAGGAGCAGGACACAGGCAGCGGAACCGAGCGGTCCTAGCTGGGTTGGTGAGTCCCCTGGGTAACCCCCCACAGTCAGTGCACCCGGAGGGTGGACTTTTTCTCTCATTTATTGACAAAGTCTCAGAGGGTGGTGGTATCATGGAGTCAGTGTCACCCGCTTCCCCATTCATGTCAGAAGCAACTGGCAGTGCTACTGCACCTGCGGTCCCTATGGACCAGTTGTCGGCAGTCCTGGAAACATTTGTTGCCAGGATAGAGCTCAAGGGGGCTATAAAGCGCCCTCTCCCCCCACCATCTCCAGGGGAGTGCTCTGATTCAGATATGGGCATTGCTGTGGCACAGGACCCTAGCTCTGAATTTTTGGATATTTTTGACCAGGACATTCCTTGTGAGGAAGACTCCTTCTCTGGGTCAGTACATGACAGGACACTTGTTAGTGAACTCATTGATGCTGTGAGGGACACTCTCAAGCTGGATGCTGCAGCTGAGGACCCCGTGGTGGAGTCTCCCTTTGGTTCTTTAAAAGCTAATCCTTCTAAAAAGGTTTTTCCCTATACACCTTTTTTTGACAGATTCATAGACCAGGTTTGGGACAAACCGCAGAAGACCTTTGCGGTCTCGCAGCGTCTGGCGGTTAGGTACCCCTTTAAGGACAGCCTGATTAAAAAATTGGCCTCTCCTCCGGTGGTCGACCCCCCCCGGTCACCCGGTTGAATAAAGCCACAACTCTCCCGGTTGCGGGGACCCCTGCTTTTAAGGACCCTACTGATAGGAGGCCGGAAGTGGTGAGCAGAGCAATGTTCACCATGCTGGGATCTGCGCTACGTCCTCTTGTAACGGCGACCCTGGTGTCTCAGACACTTTCGGAATGGGCGAAGATTATGCACCAGACTGTGCAGGAGCATAATCTTCCTCCAGAATGCATTACACTGGCAGACCAAATGGTACAGGGCCTGGTGTATGTGAGCGATGCCACTATGAATGTTGCCCCCCTAATTTCTAGGGCCTCAGTGTCTGCAGTGGTTTTGCGTCGCCTAATCTGGTTAAAATGATGGTCTGCTGACCCAGCCACTAAGAAGCTCCTGATGGATTTTCCTTTCAAGGGCGGAAGGTGTGGTGGAGATTTAATGATAAATGTAAGAGTGACAGTTTTTTTCCACCACAGTACAAGTTGCTAAATTTTGTCTCACCATGGTGAATAATTTTTGTGGGGGAAACAAAAATCCATATGGTATTAATGTGTATTATGTAATACATATTAATTAAAAGTTGAGCTCAACAATTTTTGGTATTTTAAAAAAAGTGCACGGGTTATGTAATGTAAAGTAATGTAATGTATATTTGTGTTTCATATGCTAATGTCTTGTTACTGTAATAGTTTTTTGTGAAAGTGCTTTTACTAAAATGTGTTTGTGTTACAGAAGACGATTCAGCAAGGGATTTTGTGGTGAAGTATTATGATTGGTTGATAAATGGTACCGTTAAAAAAGTTCAGGACATTTCGTTCCAATTTTGTGAAGTTTTGTACTCTAATACAGTTTTGGGTAGAGAGCAAACAGGAGGCATCACCATTATTGTAACATCTAGATGCAGGTAGAAAGAAGCCATAATATTGTTTTGAATAGTGGAGGATTTCATGGTGCTTTGCAGCTCGTCTGACAAACACGTTTATCGCGAGACAGGTCGGGCCGTGTAGAATAATCGGAATTCCTGTGATTAACATAAACGTGAGGAGTAGTACGCTAACAGCCCCGGTCAGGCCGTGTAAAATAACCGGGATTCCGGGGGTCGATTATGGTAATAAAGCCGCAAACCATAATCGCTCCGAAAATAAAGCGCAAGGGTGTCCTGGACGCGGGACACTTCATAAGCGATTCAAATCGTCATGGGTAATGTGCCGTCCATGCTTGGGAGGAAAAAAATTAGGCTCCCCACCAGTCAGACAGCTGCACCGCACATGAGATCTGGGTTTGGGGCTCCGGACATGAGACCCCTTAAAGGATGACATATCTGGTCAGAGGGTACAGTAAGGTGTACTCCTTTGGAAGGTACTTTTGATGTCTGGAGGACGAGACCTCAGAATAAAGGTACCTTGGATGTAGTTCAGCTGTGGCTTCAGAAATCTGTAATGATGAGTGTTGATGGAGGTGTAGTACAAGCTTTCGTGATTCTCAGAGGCGGAACGGTGGTTAGATTCTCATGCCCATTTGTTTGAACTTTGTATGGCTGGTCCAGGCCAGGTTCTCGAGCTGCTCTCATGTTTTTCCCATTGTATTTTTTTTTTTTTTCTCCTGTTGCGGAAAGAGTGAAGGGAGAATTCTGGCTGTTTTTGTTTTTTCATTTGTGGTTTTGGAAACTATGAAGTATCTCCCCCACGTTTGTATCTGAATGTTTGTATGTAGTAACGTGAATATGTTCGAACTTACCGCGGCGATCCTCCGATGTGTCGCGGCTGTTGTATGTTTGTAGGAACGGGAAAAGTAAGGGTTACAGAGGGTTTTGTTTGAATCGGTTTTGAAAGAATGTCATTGACAAATTGCCAATGTACAGGAATGTCATTATTGTTTACCATTCTTTGCAGGTTAAATATGAAGGATAGAGTAATGATTTTGCTTATAAGTATTTTTCAGGTCCAAGGAGTTTGTACTCAGAGAACAGGTGGATGTAGACAGCGGTACATATGGATAAATACGAGTCTAAGGCGGTAAAAGTATCATAGGCTATTTCATTGTTTCTTTTTTTTCCTGCACCACACATTTCTTCCGTCAGTCTGTAATGAGGAAGAAAATGGGAGGAGAATGATAAATGTAAGAGTGACAGTTTTTTTCCACCACAGTACAATTTGCTAAATTTTGTCTCACCATGGTGAATAATTTTTTTGGGGGAAACAAAAATCCACGTGGTATTAATGTGTATTATGTAATACATATTAATTAAAAGTTGAGCTCAACAATTTTTGGTATTTTAAAAAAAGTGCACGGGTTATGTAATGTAAAGTAATGTAATGTATATTTGTGTTTCATATGCTAATGTCTTGTTACTGGAATTGTTTTTTTGTAAATTGCGAAAAATGGAATGTTTATCACTAACTGTTATTGGAATTTTATCCCTCAGAGTCGATAATTGGGTTTTCTGGCTTTCAGAACAAGAGGAAATCGTAGCCTCCAGAGAACAACGTGATAAAAAAGTGTTTTTTCCTGGTTGGTCGGGGTTCACGTGTAAATGTTTTAGGTTGTCGCCACCATTATCTAGTTGGAATGTCTAGCTGTCAGTCCATTCGGGTGTGTTTTGGACCACCCAGTGTGTGTTGTATGTTCTGATCTACTGAGTAGCAGAACCAATTAACTGAAGTCTGCATATTAGTTGTTATAAAGTAAAAGTATTGGCAGTCTTACTCATATGTGAGGCTAAGGAGCATTATAAATCTCTGCCAGGGGTACTGCACTTCGTGGTAAAAGGGGAATGGTCTGATGTTACTTTGGGCGAACTTGTGTTCAGGAGTAGGACTGCTTACACCCCCCCTCGCTGTCATTGTAATTAGGTACACGCCCAACCATACCTGGCTGTACGAGTTTGGCTCATTGCCTGAAGCTAAGGTATGCTAATGTCCCTAGCTATCTGTGTGTCCCCAAATGTAGTTCAAACCTGTTTTCCTACCGTGTCACCAAGCAATCCCATCTCTCTGAAATAGGGGAAACCAACACTTCTCATAGTTTCCTGCTGGGACTGTTTATGTGGCTATTTGTTACCAATTGCCTAATAAATATCTGTGTGTTTCAAGGCACACCGGTCGGCTCGGGTACCTCCTACTGTTCAGTGGTCTCAGTGCTGCAAGGGATTTGTCTTAGTCTGCTGGTCAGGTGTGTCTGGTAGCAGCAGTTTCTCAAGCTGGATACACATTATGCAATTTTGTTTTCCCATTTATTTTAGATTTACCTGCAGATGTGTGGTATGAGGGCCTGCCTGCTTGCATACAAGTTGAGAGGGTATAGGTCTGGCCTCATATTGTATAGTTTTGGTTGAGTCTGGGAAAAAAAAAAAAAAAATTGTGCAGGAAGGTTGTATGGGGTGTTACCAGCGATTGGCTGTTCCAAGAGCCCTCACGTCCGAGGTATGTGTGGGCATGCCGTATTCTCCTCAGTTTACACCCATAGGTGTCCTTCCTGTCCTAGAGTCCTTGGGTACCATAACTAGTTGTCTGTGTCTTGCAGGCCAAGAAGACCAGTGCCCCAGTGTGGCACTAGGCTCCTGTCATTCATGTGAGTCCTGTCTGAATAGTGTAGGCAGCTTGTGTTGTAGGGGTAAAGTATAACATTGTCTGAACACCGAATTGAAAGAGGAGGGAGAAGGTGTGCAGTCTATATGAGGGATTGGGTGTACCTGGTGGCAGGTGGTTTTCAATCCGGGTATCCAGACCATATCCCATAACTTAGAAAAAAAAAAAAAGAGGCTTGATGGCGACTGTCTTCGGAACGGGAGGCGGGTCACTGGGTACCATAAACACCATGGAGCTGGAGATAATCAGGAACACATTGGGGAGGTCCTGGGCTACATATCAGGGAAAGGGTAGGACATTCAACTTGCACTGGCCAGAATTAAAAACCTCGGAGAGTTGACTGACTCTTACTCAGTGTGACAAGTTCCACCTTATAAAGACAAGCAGGTGGGTAGTATCTGAATTGACTATGAGTCCTATGGAGTGGTGGATGACTCAGTTCAGGGTTGTCAAAATGTAACTAGTACTAGTCTCATCCCTAATGGCAGGGACGGAACATTGTGCCTATATTACGGTCAATTTGGGTACTATCCTATCACTCTACTGGGTTACACACTGGAGTCCATCTGGTTCTGAGGGGTTTGAGTCCGGACAGGATGGAAAGGAGGAAATGTTTTTTTTTTTGTTTTTTTTTTGGGGGACAGGTGGGACACTGAATATGGTGCAGGTATCTACAGTATTCCATCACCACATGGTGCTCCAGCATCTTATAATGGTTGATGAAAACCTATTATCCTATATGTACTGAATACACACTGAATCAAGCGCGGTCATGGTACCAGTGGCTTGCTCCCAGAGATGTGCGGGACACAGAGTACAGGACGCTTATCTCGGAGGAATAACCAGGAGAGGAGGGATGTGTTCAGCACTATATGGGGGGAAAGAGAACCACAGTGTAAAGTGTCTCAAGATTTCATCAACCATGGTGAGAGGTTGGTAGAGAGTGTGAGATGGTACAGGGCAGATATATGTCATTGGCTCTGGTGTGCACACCTGGGCAGGTAGAGTTGTCAACCAGCATCAAGCTGATTGTACAAATCTCTCTATGAGGGGCAGTGGCCTGATGAGTTAGCATCACCACTCAGTGAGACTGTGCCAAAACACGTCGCCTACACTAATCCAAAGTGGTAGTCGAATGCCTGGATGGGCTGTACTGGTTTGGATTGTGAAAGGTGTTACAGAAATGCAGACTCGGTCTGTAGAGTTGAGGGCACCAGTGGCTTACTGACTGGGGATTCTATCTTGTTGCATTTGTGGCTAAGGAACCCACATGTGATCAGAGGGTACGGAAGCTGGGGGCAGGTTGATATTTCCCTCTGTCAGAGGTGTGAACACAATGTCCCTTGCACGGCCAATACACAGTGGTGAATGTATTTCACGCTGTGTTCTGGATGGGGAGATCATTGCTGGGAAGGAAGCACCTGGGTATTATTTGGGATATAGGCGAGTTTGGTTATTTGACCTAGAGGATACTGATGTGGCGTTAGGCATGGAACAAGGGTGTTTCTTGAACCTAACAGTAGGTAGAGGTGCATGATATACCCTGGGCATGGTCACTGGGATAGAATTTTGTGGGTTTTTTGTCATTGCTTCGATGGTGTAGGTGTTAGACTCAATACCGGATGCTGGGGTACTGATGCTGGACATCACATGGCTAATGATACACTGTTTTCCAGCATCAGGTTGAATTGTACTCAGCAGGGTACACTACCTCGGGGAGTCTATTGTACCTACACTCTTGTCCTTGGGAGGGATATAGAAGGAACCCCGGGTTTCACCCCTATAGCCCCGAAAGAAAGTTTTTTTTATAAAACCTGACATCCCCTTACACTTAGTGAAACTTCCGTTGGGATTCGGGGAGGACTTAAAAGATGGGTAGTTTAAACTTTGGGCAACAGGATTTAATTGGTGCCAACAGTTAGGGCAAGGCGTGAATAAAAAGGCCCTTCTCTAGGGGTTGATAATCTAAGAGGAGGGGGTGGAACAAAAATAATAGCCGCTGGGAATTATCTGATATGGAGCGGGCTGGGGTAACATTTTAGGTGGAGGCGGGTAGGCTTCCTGGAATAAAAGAGTATTTAGGTGTGGAAAGGGGAGCGCCTGGCTGGGCGTATAGTTTTAAAGGTGGGAGGTCCAGAGGTTCTGGAGCAGTCCTGAGGTGGAGCATGGGAGGAGATAACAAGGGAGATGGAAATCAGGATGTTCTGGGGCCAAAAACTTTAGTAAACTCCACCCTGTTGCGGTCCCAATGCGGGTCACTATTAAGAGACCCATTTAGAGTAGCTTGCGCATTTAAAGAGAGGACCCTAGAACTATATTTTCTTGTTTTTGTTCTAGGGATAAGCCTGTTCAATCTGTAATATTAAAGGACAGTCGGGGTGACTAAATTCTAAAAAAGTTTTTTTGGCAACCATGGTTTAGCCTCTCCTTTTTAAAATATTTTTATTTTTTTGTTTTTCTACCCGACTTGTAAATGGTTAGTGACAGTGATCCTGTTCACCTGTTGATCACTAATAGGATAGAAGAGTTATCTATTTTAATTTTTTTCCCTCCTTTATTTTATTTTTATTTTTAGTTATTTTTTATTTTTTTCAGCCAAGCTGCTGCTGCAACAGCCACAATATATTATTTTTCGAGGCACTGTTTCAGGACAGTTATATATTGTTTGTTTGTTTTTTTTGAATGCAGAGTCAGTGCTCTTTGACATAAAGGGAAATGGGTGACAAACGGTCTGGTCGAAGCAGCATTGAACCTGTATGTTTTGTTGCTTATTGTATTCTTTTTCTCATTTCTCTTTCCTACTTTCTTTGGTTCATATTCTGCTTTATCTTGGAAAATAAATGTATTCATCTTCTGGAACTTTTGTTTGAATATCAGAGATGAGTTGTGAATTGTAAGGGTTTACCGTCTCTGCCTGACTCAATTTTTTTTAAGAGTCCAGTGGGTTCCATAGAATGGGTTCCTGAAACATACAAATACCATATTTCACAAAGTATCCCTGGACATCCAGGTCCCATGTCTTAATGTAATTTTACCTCCCCTAATCTGCCCACTGCTTAACCTGAGCCCCGTGAGCAGGTGTGGTGAACCCAGGGACCTAACAATAGCAGGCAGTGTTGACTATCCCTACCATCAAGGGCAATGGATGATACTGGCCGTGGCTCGGTCTCGGTACCCTGTGGGGATCCCACCTTACTCGTCCACATTGCACCCCTCATAAGATATTCAGTCTTAGTGGCCACGCCACTACTCTTGTCTGACATTCCGCCAATAACTCCTGTCTGACATTCTCCTTTTTGTTCTTTTTTTTTTTTTTTTGTATTCATGCACGACTGTCCGGAGGCCCGCCCAACCACCACCTGAAGAAGCAACGCATCTCTTAAGAAAAAAGTGCCACGAATAAGACTCTTCTGAAACTTTCCTTCACCATGCTGAAAAGTGCTGTCTCGCGGTCCGATCCAATCGTGACAATCATAACACCATATTTCCAAGCTACAGGACTAAATATGCAAGGATCCCGCCCAGTAGACTTGTGCACAACGGAAAAATTTGTTCCGTTTCGGTTCGTTTCTTTCCGGTCCTGTTGATTCGTAATCATTCGTAATTTTGCTAGACGGGATTTTTCGTGTTCGGACTCATTCGTATTTTTGCAAGCGACATTTTTTCGTTGAATTTTTTGTTGCTTTTATAATTCGTACTTTCGGTAGAGTACGTTGTTTTTCGTTGATTCTGGACACAACTCCTACTTTCGTAACTTTTTTTGGGTTCGTACTTTTCGGTAGAGTACGTTGTTTTTCGTTGATTCTGGACACAACTCCTACTTTCGTAACTTTTTTTGGGTTCGTTGATTCGTAATTTTCCGTGTCTCTCTCACAACGACGCTGCCTATTATGCTAATGTGCTTCGAATGGATTTGTACTTTTCTAAATACATTGCGGTTATTTGTAACGATTCGAAATCTCGTATTTTACTTTCGTTTTTTACATGCGGCTATAGCCTCCGCCCCTGTACACCATTTTGAGAGGGTTCAGCACGGTGAGGGAGAAGCAGAGAGCAGAGCAGAGTGTTATTGTGCTTCGAATGGATTCAAAATCTCGTATTTTACTTTCGTTTTTTACATGCGGCTATAGCCTCCGCCCCTGTACCACCATTTTGAGAGGGAGTTCAGCACGGTGTGGGAGAAGCAGAGAGCAGAGCAGAGTGAGTGTTATTGTGCTTCGTATGGATTCGTACATTCGTAACTTTTTCATAACGAATTATGCCGAAGACATTCGGGCATTCGCTATTTGCGGTATAATTTATTTCGGATTCGGTCTTATTCGTAATTGCTTTGTTCGGAAATTCGAATGCTTCCGAATGTCCGAAAGTTGCTAAATTCGGACGAATTTCAATTCGTTACGAAACGAATTGCACAAGCCTACCCGCCAGTAATGTTTGAATTCCGCTCCTTCAATGCAGCGGGGCGATGAAGCATTGCAGTACAGACTCTCATGGGTCGGATGTGAAGTCTCAAAGGCACCAGAACTGTCTCAAGTCTACCTTGATGGGTTACGGCGGGTTCAAGAAAGGAGAGGCCGCAGTGGTGGTGGGGGAAGGGTCAGGGCTTCTGGGCCCGTTGTGGGGTGGGTACAAAATCATTAAGGGACTTCATAAGTTCAAGAATGAACTTCAGGGGGGACTGTGGTGGAGATTTTTCAAATCCATATTTATAACAAGAAGCTACGTGTATATATGGTTGTATATGTTTTTACGATACTTTATTATTAAGGTGACTTAATTTATCTTAGCATGCTTGCTAATGTGAGAAACTTGTTGAACTGAGCATCAAAGGAACACACCTATCTGATAAAAGCAGCAAGTATTTCTGGTTTAGATTTGGAAGGCTAAGTAGAGAGGTTTGAGATTTCAACCAAACAGGTGGTCAGCTTTAAACCAATGAGACCACAGGATTTTGGGTTCTGGTTGGCATAGGGGGTATAAAAGTCAGATACACTCATGGCTAGAGCCCTTGCGAATGAAGATCTGACGCAGACGACATGGTGACGTAATAAGCTCTCTCTCTCTCTCTCTCCCTCTCATCCCTCTGCCTCTCCCTCTGCCTCTCCCTCTGTCTCTCTATCTGTCTCTCTCCCTCTCTCTCCCTCTCTCTCTCTCTCTCTCTCCCCTCTCGTTCGGCCTCTCTGCTAGGGATGAGCCGAACACACCCCCGGGTTCGGTTCGCACCAGAACCTTCGAACGGACCGAAAGTTCGCGCAAATTTTCGAACCCTATTCGTTATAATGGACGCGAACGTTCGAAATCAAAATTGCTAATTACAACGGCCAATATGCATGTTAATGTCATAAAACAGGTTTGGGGACCCGGGTCCTGCCCCAGGGGACATATATCAATGCAAAAAGAAATTTTAAAAACTAAAGTTTTTTCGGGAGCAGTCATTTTAATGATGCATAAAGTGAAAAAAAAAAAAGTGAAATTTTCCTTTAAATATGGTACCTGGGGGGTGTCTAAAGTATGCCTGTGAAGTGGCATGTGTTTCCCGTGTTTAGAACTGTCCCTTGCACAAAATGACATTTGTAAAGGAAAAAAAGAAGCCATTTAAAACCACTTGCGGCTTTAATGTCATGTCTTGTCCTGGCCGCCATATGGCTGAAAATCCTTGAGAAAAATGGCATGCTACCCCATCACCCCCCCCCCCCCCACCCCCAGCCCCTTTGGGTCTTGTATGGATACTAAGGGGGACCCCGCACCCAAAATAAAACCTATACCTACAACCCTATATACTACTGAACAGCAGTATATAGGTGGTGCAAACAAGACATGGACTGTAGGTTTGTTCTTAACTAGTAGAATCTGAACAGGTACATTATGAAGTGTAGCTACATCCCAAAAAAATCAATTTTTAAGCTTTTTGGAGAACATAGGGAGGGGTTATCACCCCTGTAACATTTGCTGTCTTTGCACATCTGTTCAGAACATGTCACCTCACTTTCCGTCCCAATGACAAATGTTTTGGAAAAGTGGGGTTTTAATTGAAACAAGGATTGGTGATAAAGCATCAGTAGAGAGGAGATACCTTTTTCCCAAATTAAATCTAACAGGATAGAATTTTCCTTCCTAGGGGTAGATTTCCTCTCACCTTCCTGTTTTCTCTTGCCGTTTGCAAGTAGGAGTCGTTTGTAAGTTGGATGTTTGAAAGTAGGGGCCTGCCGTATATACTCTGCAGAAATTTGCCCTATTAGATGTTGGTGTAGCCACAAGACTGGTGGGCACAGGAATGGGCCCTGCTGTGAGTTAATAGATCAAGATTTGTACTTGCATGCACCTGTTGAACCGGCAGAAAAATTGGGCCTTTGGTGGTGGTGGTGGTGGTGGTGGACGGTGTTGCCACAAGACTGTAAGCCCTCACAGTTACTCTTGGTGGGTGCAGGAATGGGCCCTGCTGTGAGTTATTAGATCAAGATTTGTAATTGCATGCACCTGTTGAACAGGGCAGAAAAATTGGGCCTTTGGTGGTGGTGGTGGTGGTGGACGGTGTTGCCACAAGACTGTAGGCCCTCATAGTTACTCTTGGTGGGCGCAGGAATGGGCCCTGCTGTGAACTATTAGATCAAGATTGTAATTACACGCCCCTGTTAAACAGGGGCTGAAAAATTGTGCCTTAGGCATTGGTGCTGGTGCCACAACACTGCAACCCCTCACAGATACTGTACTTGGAGCACAGCAGTCACACCTGTTGCGAAGCATCTTTTTAAAAAATTGTAATTACACGCCCCTGTTATACAGGGGCTGAAAAATTGTGCCTTAGGCACTGGTGCTGGTGCCACAACACTGCAACCCCTCACAGATAACTGTACTCTGAGCACAGCAATGAGACCTGTTGCAAAGCATTGCCTAAAAATTGTAATTACACGCCCCAACAGGGGCTGAAAAATTGTGCCTTAGGCACTGGTGCTGGTGCCACAACACTGCAACCCCTCACAGATACTGTACTCTGAGCACCAGCAGTCACACCTGTTGCGAAGCATCTTTTTAAAAAAATTGTAATTACACGCCCCTGTTATACAGGGGCTGAAAAATTGTGCCTTAGGCACTGGTGTGGTGGCATGGATCATTGAGGAGGAGGAAGAGGATAGTCAGTGAACATAACAGGACAGTCACTCAGCATCAGCATAGGCAGTCTTGAAGGGATGTGACATTATAAATTATTCCGTTATATCCGCTTCAGGTGTCTGGTAGCTGGTGGTGATCCAAGACTTGATTCATTTTTATGAAGGTCAGTCGATCAACCGAGTCGGTGGACAGGCGCACCCTATG
Source organism: Rana muscosa (assembly GCA_029206835.1). Lineage (NCBI taxonomy): Eukaryota > Metazoa > Chordata > Amphibia > Anura > Ranidae > Rana > Rana muscosa. The sequence goes on from CM055117.1 coordinate 1,029,975,705, forward strand.
ATCGGTGACAAATCCTCCAGCAGCACTGAATGTGCGTTCGGAAAGAACGCTGGATGCAGGGACAGGCCAGTAGCTCAATTGCATACTGTGCAAGCTCTGGCCAGTGATCCATCCTCAGGACCCAGTAAGCCAGAGGATTTTCGGTGGGAAAGGTGTCCAAGTCTGACCTTGCCCCTAGGTATTCCTGCACCATGTATATCAGGACGCTGGCGATGGTTGCTGGAACCGATCATACCTTGGGGCTGCGGACTAAAAAATTGTCTGAACGCATCGGTCAGACGTCCACCTTCCCCACCGCTCCTTCTGCTACTGACCGAAGCCTCAGCAACTCGTCGTCCAGGACCAGGAGTTTGTAACCTCCCAGTTTCTGGGAACGCGTTGCACAGACCTTTCTGCAAGGCTCCCTGAGATGTCTCATCCTCTGCTCCCTCTGCGACGGCAAGATAAGGTCCGCAACCTTACCCTTGTACCGTGGATCAAGGAGAGTGGCCAGCCAGTAATGGTCACTCTCCTTGATCCGAAGAACACGAGGATCCTTCCGCAGGCTTTGCAGGATCAGGGAGGCCATGCAGCGTAGGTTAGCTGAGGCATTCGGTCCGGAGTCTTCTGGGTCACTGAGGATGACATGATCGCCAGCCACCTCCTCCCAGCCACGTACAAGTCCACTGGTTTGTTGGGACTGTACATCATCCCTAAAAGACTGCTGCTGCTGCTGATGCTGAGTGCCAGGCTCCACCTCCATGCTCACACAATCCTCCTCCTCCTCCTCCTCCTCCTCCTCTTCCTGTGTGATGGGTGGGACAGAAGGAACATTGTCTGGATAAAGGGGGCCTTGAGAGACAAGGAAGTCCTCCTCTTCCTGCCTCTGTTCTGCCTCAAGTGCCCTGTCCATTATCCACGCAGCGTATGCTCCAACAGGTGGACAAGAGGTACAGTGTCACTGATGCATGCACTGTCACTGCTCAACCATCCTCGTGGCCTCCTCAAATGGTGAGAGGACAGTGCATGCATCCCTGATCATGCTCCACTGGCGTGGGGGAAAAAAGCCAAGCTCCCCCTGACCCTGTCCTGGTGCCGTAGTCGCAAAGGTACTCATTGATGGCCCTCTGCTGCGTGTGCAGTCGCTGCAGCATGGCCAACGTTGAGTTCCACCTGGTGGGCATGTCACATATTAGGCGGTTCTTGGGCAGGTTCAGCTCCTTTTGCAGCTCAATCAGCCGAGCACTGGCATTATAAGATCGGCGGAAATGCACACAGACTTTCCTGGCCTGCCTCAGGACATCCTGTAAGCCTGGGAACCTGCCCAAGAACCGCTGCACCACCAGGTTGAGGACGTGAGCCATACAGGGCACATGGGTGAGCTGCCCCTGTCGCAGGGCGGAGAGGAGGTTGGTGCCATTATCAGAAACGACCATTCCTGGCTTAAGCTGGCGTGGCGTCAACCACCTCTCGGCCTGCCCCTGCAGAGCTGCCAGAACCTCTGGCCCAGTGTGGCACCTGTCCCCCAAAACACACCAGCGCAAGCACGGCATGGCATCTTTTTGCCTGCGTACTCGCGTAGCCCCTTGTACGCCTACGGAGCACCGCTGGTTCCGAGGACAGAGCACTCGAAGAGGACATGGAGGAAGAAGAAGAGGAGGGGGTGGAGGAGAGAGGTGTGTCACAACCAGTAGTAGCATTTTGGAGGCGTGGTGGCGGAACAACCTCCAACACTACTGCACCTTGTCCTGCATCCCTCTCCAGCTGCCAATAGAGTGACCCAATGGGCCGTGAAAGAAAGATAACGTCCCTGTCCATGCCTGCTGGACCATGAGTCAGCGGTAATATGCACCTTACCGCTGACCGCCCTGTCCAGCGAGGCATGGACATTGCCTTCCACATGCCAGTAGAGAGACGGAATCGCCTTCCGTGAGAAAAAGTGGCGTTTGGGAACCTGCCACTGAGGAACCGCACATTGAACAAACTCACGGAAGGGGCCGAGTCTATCAACTGAAAAGGCAGCAGTTGAAGTGCTAGCAATTTAGCCAAGCTAGCATTCAACCGCTGGGCATGTGGATGGCTGGGAGTATACTTCTTTCGACGGTCCAGCAGCTGGGGCAGGGAAATTTGCCTGCTACAATCGGACCGTCGGTGTACTGCAAGTACTTGGTTGTGACACACCTAATTCTACACCTTCAGTCCTCTCAGAGCAAGCTTTCAGAGAGGACTGAAGATATAGTGGGGATGGAGATCCCAGCTGATGAGGAGCAAGGAGAGGTCCGCTTTGTTCTTTGGTGTGGGTCTTTTATGTGTGCTTGCCAACGAGCTGCATGGCAGGTCGACATATGTCTGCTCATGCTTGTGGTGCCCAAGCGGCTGATGTTTTGGCCACGCGAGATACGCTTGAGACAAATATTGCAAATAGCAGTGGTGCGATCTGATGCACTCGTCTCAAAAAAGGCCCACACCAAAGAACTTTTGTGATAATGTGCAGAGGCAGCGCCCTGCACAGGCGGAGCTCTGCGGTGTGGTACAGTTGCTGTGCTGGCCTCTAGCTGGGCCTCCAGGGGGCATCCTGCCTCGTTGGACATGTGACGCTGCATCCTCCTCCTCCTCCTCCTCTCTCCCTTCAGGCACCCACGTGGAGTCAGTGACCTCATCATCCCCCTCCCTCTTCACCACTAGAGCAAAACCTGGCAGTAAGCTGCAGCTGGTGGAACACTACTGCCAGATTGCTGTCCTTCAGCATCCCCTCTCTCTGCGCGCACACTACTGACTTCCATCAAGCTGGGTATCATCATCCGAGCCTTCGAATCGTTGGGCATCCTCCTGGAGCATGTACCCAACACTGTGCTCAAACAGTTCGGGGGACTCCTCAGAGGACATGGTGGGTCTAGGGAAGGGGTGGCTGATGATGCCATTGAGTACGCGTTGGCAGCTGCTCTGCCAGTACCCTGAGCCTGGGTGAGAGAGGATGAGGAGGAGAGGAGGGCTTGGTCATCCATTCTACCAAGCCTTCGGCATGATGCGGCCACATGTCCAGCTGCCGAAAACAAAGACAAGCGTGTCCCATGGCCACGTGCTGATGACGATGCACGACCACGTCCACGGCCAGCACTGTTGTCTCTAGAAACAGAGCCTGCCTGCCCTGTGTTCTTGCCTCGGCACGCTCTGCCTCTCCTTGGCGGTCTTCCAGCCATTGTAGTCGGTAGTGTATATAGTATAAAAAATAGAACTCCTATGTGTGCTCACAACACACTGTAGGTCCTATGGGTGCTGACACTAACACACTATAGGTACTATGTGTGCTGCTGACAAGAAAATATAGGAGCTCTGTTTGCTGCCACTAACACACTAGAAGTCCTATGGGTGCTGCTGAGAAGAAAATATAGGAGCTCTGTTTGCTGCCACTAACACACTAGAAGTCCTATGGGTGCTGCTGAGAAGAAAATATAGGAGCTCTGTGTGATGCCACTAACACACTAGAAGTCCTATGGGTGCTGCTGAGAAGAAAATATAGGAGCTCTGTTTGCTGCCACTAACACACACTAGAAGTCCTATGGGTGCTGCTGAGAAGAAAATATAGGAGCTCTGTTTGCTGCCACTAACACACTAGAAGTCCTATGGGTGCTGCTGAGAAGAAAATATAGGAGCTCTGTGTGATGCCACTAACACACTAGAAGTCCTATGGGTGCTGCTGAGAAGAAAATATAGGAGCTCTGTTTGCTGCCACTAACACACTAGAAGTCCTATGGGTGCTGCTGAGAAGAAAATATAGGAGCTCTGTGTGATGCCACTAACACACTAGAAGTCCTATGGGTGCTGCTGAGAAGAAAATATAGGAGCTCTGTTTGCTGCCACTAACACACTAGAAGTCCTATGGGTGCTGCTGAGAAGAAAATATAGGAGCTCTGTTTGCTGCCACTAACACACTAGAAGTCCTATGGGTGCTGCTGAGAAGAAATATAGGAGCTCTGTTTGCTGCCACTAACACACTAGAAGTCCTATGGGTGCTGCTGAGAAGCCACTAACACACTAGAAGTCCTATGGGTGCTGTTGGGGTGCAATGCTGTGCTAACAGCACTGCGGTTGGTACTACTGCAATACTGTACTAACAGTAAGCACGCACCAGACTAATCCCCAGCAGCAGCTAATAACACACTAACTGTGCAATCAGCAGCAATGAACGATCAATGACTTAGGTAGCAATGGTTTAGCAAAGAAATAGCCAATGGTTTAGCAAAGAAGAGCAAATCTTTCAGTATCAAGCAAAGACAGAATCAGCAGACTAATCTCTCCTAAAGCCGGAACTCATGTGACCGGGGCCGATGGCGTGGCGGCCTTTTAAATGGTGGGGCGTGTACTAAAGCCCCTGAGCTGTAATTGGCTACAGGCGTCCTGCCTGTAGCCAATTATTGCTCTCCGAGTTTCGGGCGCTGTGATTGGCCAAGCATGCGGGGTCACAGTGCATGCTTGGCCAATCATGAGCCAGCAATGCACTGCGCCGGCCGCGCCGGCCGCAATGCATTGCGGGGCCGCTCGCATCACACGAATGTGATGCGAACGGCCCAAATAGTTCTGGGCTCGACGAGCGAGCGAACGCCCGATGCTCGATTCGAACATGGGTTCGAATCGAGCACCGGGCCCATCCCTACTCTCTGCCTCTCTCCCTCTCTCTCTCTCTCTCTCTCCCATGTTTAAGATTAATATTACGTCGCGTTTGCTCTCTTGTTCCTATTATCATGTAACATTGGTATCATGTTTGTCATAGCAATATTCCTATTATGTATCGTGTAACATTGGTATCACCTTGCTATTAGGGGGTACCAGTTCTGTATAAATAAATGTCATTGTTTTCTCTTTTCCCGACGCTATCGTTTGATTTCATTTTATATAGACAAAAGTTTTTTTTAATCACTTATAGTATGCATTTAAGCGAGGTTATGACTATCTCCGTAACAAAGGCTATTTGGTGCTTCCCTGGATGACATTATTAAAAATGTCACAGGGGTTAAGAGCACCCTTCTTCCTCAGCCTACTAAGGCGAAAGAGCCGCGCCGTAAGCCGGGTCCTTCCTTTCACACTCAGAAGAGGTTTTTTTCATCAGTCAGATCCTGCAGGAAAATTCTTCTGGACTGACAAGGGTGCATCTGGGGGAGAGAAGCATCCCTGGGTGCGTAAGCCAAACCAGCCGGCAAGCAAGCCCGCCACCGCATGAAGTCTTTCCCCCGCACTACTCTGGGGTGGGGGGGCGACTTCGCAGGTTCATGGATCGGTGGACCTCCCGGATCTCTGACCGGTGGGTATGCGAGGTGGTCACCTTGGGGTACAGGATAGAGTTCCTTTCCTGGCCACCAGACAGATTCTTTCCCTCAAATCTCTCTCTCCTTCCGGCGCGTCAGGCTGCCCTATTAGGGACAGTGCAGGACTTTCTGAGGTGCGGAGTAATTGTGCCGGTACCGTCAAAGGAGAGGTTTCCGGGATTTTATTCGAATCTGTTTGTGGTCCCAAAGAAGAATGGAGTCTGTCCAATTCTTGACCTCAAGGCCCTAAAGGCCTTTGTGAAGGTTCGGAAATTCCACATGGAATCCATTTGCTCTGTGATTGCTGCGCTCCACCCGGGGGATTTTCTGGCATCCTTGGACATCAAGGACACCTACTTGCATGTCCCAATCTGCGTGGGTCACCAGAAGTTTCTGCGCTTCGCGATAGGCGTAGACCACTATCAGTTTGTGGCTCTTCCCTTCGGTTTGGCGTCAGCACCGCGGGTTTTCACCAAGGTGCTTGCCCCGATTCTAGCTTTGCTGAGACAGCGAGGCATTGCTATCATGGGCTATCTGGACGATCTTCTTCTGAGAGCAGACTCTGGCTCAGAATTAGAGGAAAATGTGTTGATAGCCAGTCAGGCCCTCCGAGAATTCGGCTGGCTGCTGAACATTCAGAAGTCGGTCCTGGTTCCGACTCAGCGTCTGGAGTACCTAGGATTGATCCTGGACTCCTCGGAGGCGAGGGTATTTCTACCCTTAGACAAGTTACAGACTCTTCAATCTGCGGTTCGGGTACTGACGTCCCGCAAATGGTCGTCACTCCATTTTTGCATGAGGGTCCTGGGACTCATGGTGGCTTCCTTCGAGGCGGTGCCATATGCCCAATTCCACACTCGAATCTTACAAAAGGAGATCCTATCTTGCTGGAACAAGTCTCCATTATCACTGGATCATCAGATCCAGGTGAGTCACCTGGTCAGGGCATCCCTGACGTGGTGGCTGAGATCCCCGGCGGGGAAGTCGTTCCTTCCTGTCCAGTGGACTGTGATCACAATGGACGCCAGTCTTTCGGGCTGGGGCGGAGTCTGGGAGTGCTGTCAGCTCCAGGGTCTGGACTCCGGATGAGTCCCGTCTGCCGATTAATGTCCTGGAACTACGGGCAATCAGGCTGTGCCTCTCCTCTTGGTCAAGGAGACTGCAGGGACGCTCGGTCAGGATACAATCGGACAACGCCACGGCGGTGGCTTATATCAGCCATCAGGGGGGAACTCAGAGCTCAGCTGCGGCGTCCGAAGTCGCTCACATCCTAAGGTGGGCGGAAAGAAGCGTGCCGGCTCTGTTGGCCGTTTACATTCCAGGAGTAGACAACTGGCAGGCGGACTATCTGAGCCTCCAGATGTTGGACCAGGGGGAATGGTCCTTGCATCCGGAGGTGTTTCATCTCCTTTGCCGGAGGTGGGGCACGCCGGATGTGGACCTATTGGCCTCTCGACTCAATCGCAAGGTGTCGAGGTTTGTGGCCAGGTCCAGGGATCCCTGGGCGGACGCGTCAGATGCGTTGGTGGCCCCGCGGCGTCGGTATCAGCTGATTTATGCCTATCCTCCACTGAAGTTGCATCCTCGACTGCTTCGCAGGGTGGAAGCCGAGTGGATTCCGGTAATCCTCATCGCTCCAGATTGGCCTCGGCGTTCCTTGGTATGCCGATCGTGTGTGCCTAGTGGTGGACGTTCCATGGTGACTGCCTGTGCGGGAGGACCTTCTGTCTCAAGGTCCCATACTTCATCCTGCTTTACAGTCGCTGGCTTTAACGGCATGGCTATTGAAAGCCAGGTGCTGAGAGACCGGGGTCTCTCGGATTCGGTCACCTCGACCATGCTGAGGGCTGGAAGATATACCACCGTACCTGGAGGGCCTACATCACTATGCGCGAGGAGCCGGATTGGCGTCCACGGACGTATTCCGTTCCCAGGATCTTGCTGTTTTTACAGCGTGCTGTGACCCAAAAGCTTGCCTTAAGCACCATTATGGGTCAGATTTCGGCTTTGGCAATTTCTTTTCAGCGGCTGCTAATGGGCAATTCTTTGATTAGTACCTTCGTACAGGAGGTCCGACATGTGCTCCCCCCTATTAAACCACCTCTTCCTCCTTGGGATTTGAATTTGGTGCTCTCGGTTCTTCAGGAACCTCCTTTTGAAAACATCACAGAGATTCCTCTCTTAACTTTATCTCAGAAGGTGGCTTTTCTAGTAGCCCTTACTTCTGTCAGAAGGGTTTCTGAATTGGCGGCCTTGTCTTGCAAACCGCCATACTTGGTCCTCCATAAGGATAAGGCGGTACTACGCCCACAGCCTTCTTTTTTCCCGAAGGTGGTTTCAGCCTTCCACCTTAATGAGGACAATGTACTTCTGTCTTTAAGTCCTCGTCCATCGCATCCCAGAGAGTTTGCGCTTCACACGTTATACGTGGTACGTGCTTTACGGGTGAACCTGTCTGCTACGGCTTCGCTTTGGAAGTCTGACTCGCTGTTTGTGTCTGTGTCAGGTCCAAAACAGGGCCAAGCGGTTTCATCTGCCACCATTTCTCGGTGGATCAGGCAAACCGTCATACAGGCCTATGCCCTTAAGGGGCGGGCGCCTCCCTTTACGGTTACGGCGCATTCTACCAGGGCAATTGGTGCTTCCTGGGCTTTCCGACATCAAGCGTCTGTCGCACAAGTGTGCAAGGCGGCGACCTGGTCGTCCGCACATACCTTTTCAAAGTTCTATAAGGTTGATCTGGCTGCATCTTCTGATGCTACCTTTGGCCGCAAGGTTTTGCAGGCGGCTGTTTCATGTTGCACCTCCTCCGTTGAGGAGCTCTGCTTGTTTGGGGTGAAGTTTGTTTTTTTCCTTGATACTGTTCCCACCCCTCGTTCTTTGACACTGCTTTGGGACATTCTACTTTGTCAAGATTGAAGATGCTGTGTCAGTCCGTGGACGGTAAGAGAAAATAGGATTTTTTTGTAATCACCGTAAAATCCTTTTCTCTGACGTCCATGGACTGACACAGCACCCACCCCTCCTTTGTTGAGTTTGTACTGCTTTAATACGAATTGAGGCTGCTGGCTGCAGGTAGGAGGGTTATGTCCGGAGGGACCGCCCCCTGGGCGGGGCTGTTCAGCTCTGGTAATGGAATGTATGTTAAAACATCTAACATTCTGCCTAGACTTCTCCTATGAGCAGGAACATAACCCACTTTGTCAAGCTTTAACATGCTATGTCAGTACATGGACGTCAGAGAAAAGGATTTTACGAGTACAAAAAAATCCTATTTTCTCTTACGTTCATTGACAAACGCATTGCTAATTTTGACCATAGGGTTATAGCATCACCTACAGGAGTAGGACACTAGGCAGAAAAACAACACAGCACTGCCTATGGGCAGTCCTAGCTGGTATAAACCTCCTCTCTGCTAAAGACAAGCCAGAAAGTATTCGGGATGTTCCTCTACTTATGCTTTCTCTGGAAGTTACCTTCTTTTTTGGGTCACCTTCATTTCCACATGGTAGGTGTTTGTGCCGGAGGCCCTATCCTGTACATTTTTTTTCCACTTGGTCTTACACAGGTTGAGGGGTTCTCCATCTGTGCCCCTTCTCTCTTCCAAAGATTGGGTTGGATTTTCACCAGGTGCATTGTTCTGCATTGTGTCCCCTACCTTCGCACTCTCAGGAGGATGTGCTGCGCTCTTATTATCTGAACCATTTGCGTATGCCTGGCTGCTACAGATTCCTTCCGGAGGCCGGATTCCCTCTGTTTTTATTGTGATCATGGAGAGGTACCTAAATGGCCTGGTGACCTCCTATGCCATTATTTCCTGAGGGATTTGGCAGATGATTGTTCAGGTTTCTACCTTTTATGGGTTGGTCTTTGCTCTTCCTTGTCACACCACACGCCTTCAAAGCGATTGGAGCCTCCTGGACATTCCCACATCTGGTGTTTGTGTCTGTTTGGGTTTGCACAGTGGTTGCCTAGTCGTCTGTGCATATTTTTACTAAGTTACTGGGTTGGTATTTGCTTGTTTGGGCTGTGTCAGGGTTGTACGTACCTGATCAGCGAGTCCGTTAGAGCAGAGGAAGGTCCCCCGTACGGATCCGACTCGCGGGCCCCTGGTAGTGCAGACAGGAGGCACGGGAGTGCGGAAGGGTAAGAGAGCCTGAGAGTGGTTACTGGAAGGCAGCTCTGGATCCTGGGTTCAGGAGAGCAGCTGAGCCGAGCTGGCTGCAGGCAGGCAGGTAGGCAGGCAGGTGTATAGAGCAGCGCAGCTGGGCAGGTGCAGAGAGATTGGTCAAGACAAGCAGGGTTTGGCAACGTTCAGGCAGTATGGTACAGCGGGGTAGGCAAGTTCAGGGTCAAAGACAGGCTGAGGTCGGGTGCAGGCGGATAGCAGGAAAAGTCCAGTAACAAGCCGGGTGGTCAGAAGATCAGGTTTCAGGCAATTAACAGGAGCAGGATACACAGGGGACTGTAGATCAGACAGCACCGGTCTGAAGTGTTCCAGGAGTTTAAATGGGCAAACCGGCGTGCATCGGCGCGCGCAATGGCGCACGCGCGCACATGCACCCGCGCGCACAGGCACACCATCGCGCACAGGCGCGCGTGCCCGCAGTCTGGGAAGTGCACCAGCGCGGACAGGAACATGCCGAACATCAGCGTGCATCGGCGCGCGCGAACGCACACCAAAGCGACCACCAACACGCCCGGCAAGGTAGTTCTCTGACAGTGCTCCCCCCTTAAGGGCAGCCTCCGGATGCCCAATTGAGCGATCTTCGCGGCATGAGACCTTCTGAAAGCTTGCATGAGTTCCTCCGCATGTATGCCGCTTTCGGGTTCCCAGGAATTATCTTCTGGGCCGTAACCCCTCCACTTAATTAGATATTGAATCTGGTTGTGTCTTTTCCTACAGTCCAGGATTGCCTCCACCTCAAATTCCTCCTCCTTGTCGATCAAAACAGGTTTTGGTGGGCCAGTGTTACGGCCAGCGAAGGGGTTAGGGACAACCGGCTTTAATAGTGTCACATGAAAGACTGGGTGGACCTTCAGGGTGTTGGGTAAGTCGAGCTCATATGCCACATTGTTGATTCTCCTCTTTACCGAGAAAGGTCCCATGAACTTAGGGCCCAACTTCCTTGACGGACAGGCCATCTTTAGGTTGATTGTGGATAACCACACCTGGTTGCCAGGCTCCAGAATGAGTTCCCCTCTCCTTTTCCTATCAAACATCCTCTTGTTGTACTCCTGGGTCTTGGATATGGTCTCCTGTAGAAGTTTGTTATTGGAGATGAAGAAGTCCATTGTTTCGGACACTGCAGGGATGGTGCATTCGGGTATGGTACTGGGTAAAAAGGAAGGATGGAAACCATAGTTTGCAAAGAATGGGGTTTGCTTAGTGGCAGAGTGCAGGGAGTTATTGTAAGCAAATTCAGCGATGGGGAGCAGAGAGACCCAATCATCCTGGGAAAAGGAGGAAAAGCAACGGAGGTACTGTTCTAGGGTTTGGTTGGTTCTCTCTGTTTGACCACTCGTCTGAGGGTGATAAGCCGAAGAGAATGCCAACTCAATTTCCAGAGAACCACAAAGAGCCTTCCAAAATCTGGAGGTGAACTGGACACCTCGGTCCGAGACAATACTTGCCGGGACTCCATGGAGCCTCACTATCTCCCTGATAAAAACCTTTGCCGTCTCCATGGCGGAAGGTGTGCCTTTCATGGGCAAAAAATGAGCCATTTTGGACAGCCTGTCGACGACAACAAAGACCGTGGAGAATCCTTCGGACAGAGGGAGCTCCACTATGAAGTCCATCGACACCATCTTCCAGGGTCTTTCAGGGACAGGTAAAGGTTTTAATAGACCCCAGGCCCTCATCCGGCTATTCTTGTTCCAGGAGCAGGTGTTGCATTAGTCCACGTAGCTTTTGCAGTCGCTACCCAGCTGCGGCCACCAGAACGTGCGCTTGATTAGTTCGGCCGTTTTCAAGGTACCGAAATGTCCGGCCAACTTGTGGTCATGGCAAAGTTCCAGAACAGCTATCCGAAGACCCTCTGGGACCAGAATTTTGCCCTCGTGCCTGATCCGACCATCTTGTGCCCTGACACAGTTCTCCGGAAGAGAGGTCAAGCCAGCAGACGCCAGCTTAATACGGGACATGAGGTCTTCTTGAAGCAGCAGGAAGTTCCCGGCAGGGAGGATGGTGTCAACAGGTAAGTTCTCTTCAGGAATGCTGAACATTCGGGACAGTGCGTCCGGTTTAATGTTTTTTGAGCCAGTCCTGTAGCTGATGTGGAACAGAAACCTCGAGAAAAAAAGTGCCCACCTTGCCTGCGTTGGTTTCAACCTCTTAGCTATTCTCAGGTACTTGAGGTTCTTGTGGTCCATGTAGAGCAAAATGGGGTGTGCAGCCCCCTCGAGCAGGTAACGCCACTCTTCTAACGCGGCCTTGATAGCCAGGAGTTCCCGATCTCCCACGTCGTAGTTCCGTTCCGCAGTGGAAAGCTTGCGCGAGAAGAAGGCCACTGGAAAGAGTAAGGTTTTGGACCCCTGACGCTGGGATAGCACAGCCCCCACTGCATTTTCGGAAGCGTCCACTTCCAGGACGAAGGGTAGTGCAGGGTCAGGGTGCTTCAGGATGGAGGCAGAGACAAATAATTCCTTCAGTTTGTCAAAGGCAGCTTGGGCTCTAGGGGACCAATAGAATCGGTTTCCTTGTTTGGTTAATTCAGTAAGAGGGGCGACAATTGCAGAGAAACTTCTGATGAACTTCCGGTAAAAGTTGGAAAATCCGATGAAGCGCTGGACCCCTTTTTTATCCGTGGGAGCAGGCCAGTCCAGGATAGCCGACACCTTCTGAGGGTCCATTTTAATGCCCTCAATCGAAATTATCAACCCGTGAAACTGGATGCTTTGCCGCTCGAACTCACATTTCTCCGGTTTGGCGTAAAGTCCATGTTGTCTGAGCCGAACAAGGACATTCCGGACATGCCTGCGATGGTCGTCTACTGAGGAGGAGAATATCAAGATGTCGTCCAGGTATACTATGACGTACAAGTCCAGGTAATCAGGGAAAATGTCGTTGACAAAGTGTTGGAAGGTAGCCGGAGCATTACACAGTCCGAACGGCATAACTAGGTACTCGTAGTGCCCGAATCGCGTGCGGAAGGCCGTTTTCCACTCGTCCCCCTCTCGAATGCGGATCAGGTTGTACGCCCCTCGGAGGTCAAGCTTGGTGAATATGACCGCCGTTCCCAGCCTCTGGAAAAGTTCCGGCACGAGAGGTAATGGGTAACGGTTTTTAATGGTAATTTTGTTCAACTTCCGATAATCAATACAGGGGCGTAGGGAATGGTCCTTTTTTTCAACAAAAAAGATGCCCGCACCTGCAGGCGAGGTGGACGGGCGGATGAACCCTTTTTTTAGGTTGTCATCGATGTAGACCTTCAGGGTGCCCAATTCCTGCTCGGTCAACGGGAAGATCCTGCCAAAAGGTACTTCAGTCCCAGGCAAAAGTTCTATAGGGCAATCATATGGTCTGTGAGGAGGAAGGGTTTCTGCTCCCTTCTTACTGAACACGTCCAGAAAGTCGTGATAGGGCTCAGGGATGGTTTTCTGAAGGTCAGGGTCTGTGTCCAGACAGAGCAGATGAGGACGGTCAGTAGAGGCTTGTTGCAGGCAGTGTTCCTGGCAATAATCTGAGAGGAATTTGACCCTCCCTGTAGTCCAGTCAATATTGAGGTTATGGGCTTGCAGCCAGGGCATCCCCAAAATGACGGGGAATAACGGAGAGTAGATGGCATCCAGACTTAGGAACTCCTGATGGTGGGTTGCTAAGGAGGCCAACAAGGGAACGGTTTCCTGAGTGACAGGGCCGGATTTAATAATGGAACCATCAGCGAGGTGTAATGCAAGTCCCCGGGATTTTGGCTGCAGGGGAATGTGATGATTGGCAGCAAATGTCAAATCGATAAAGCAGCTGCATGCCCCCGAATCAATTATGGCGGATACTGGGATTGCGGTAGTCCTTCCGGGGGGCTGTAAAGAAATGGAGAGAGCCAAGTGAGATGTTGGGTTAGGCAACAAAGAGGCACAAGTAGAAGAAACAGGCAGGCACTTACGTATCTTGGCCGGGCAGGATCTCACATAGTGTCCTGGTTCACCACAGTACATGCACAGATTGTTGCTACGCCTGTGCTGGCGTTCTTCGGGAGAGAGAGAAGGGCGAAGTAGGCCCAGTTGCATGGGTTCCGGGTCATCTAAGGCCGGCGACGGGGAAGCCGGTGGTGCCAGACGGACTGGGTTTGGAACCTTGGGAAGCAACCAGGTGGGTCGGAATTGACTGGAGGTCCTCTCGGAGCGGCGCTCTCTCAGGCGCCGGTCGATCTGAATTGACAGATCTATTAGCTTGTCCAGGGTTTGGGGAACTCCGACACGTGCTAGCTCGTCCTTGAGCTGATCCGACAAGCCCATCCGGAATTGATAGCGCAAAGCAGCGTCATTCCATTCCGTGTCGGAACTCCATCGTTTGAACTCGGCCGCATAGTCCTCGGCCGCTCTGCGGCCTTGCAGGAGAGAGTGAAGAACGGATTCTGCGGTAGCAGCTTGTTGCGGATCCTCGTAAAGTTGGGACATAACGGCAAAGAACGTGGCAAGGGTCTCCAAGGAGGCATCCTTCTGCTCTAGGAGGCGGTGAGCCCAGGCCTGCGGCTCGTCAGTCAGCAGGGAGATGACGAAGCCCACCTTGGTTACCTCCAGAGAAAAGGTGCGGGGTTGCAAGGCGAAGAAAAGTTTGCAGGCGTTGCGGAACGCACAATATTTACTGCGGTCGCCCGCAAACTTCTCGGGTGTAGGGACCCTGTGTTCTGGAGGAAGCATGACGACAGAAGGTGTAGCTGAGTATCCCGTGGATGTGGCGCCTTGAGAGCTGGCAGGTGAGGACAGGACTTGTACTCTCTCCTCCAATCTGGTATAGCCGGCTTGGAGGTCTTTCACGGCTTGCGTCAGCCCATTCAGGTGTCTGCACAATTCCTCCATGGGATCCCTTCCCTGCTCGGACTCGGATATGGCTGTCTGATACTGTCAGGGTTGTACGTACCTGATCAGCGAGTCCGTTAGAGCAGAGGAAGGTCCCCCGTACGGATCCGACTCGCGGGCCCCTGGTAGTGCAGACAGGAGGCACGGGAGTGCGGAAGGGTAAGAGAGCCTGAGAGTGGTTACTGGAAGGCAGCTCCGGATCCTGGGTTCAGGAGAGTAGCTGAGCCGAGCTGGCTGCAGGCAGGCAGGTAGGCAGGCAGGTGTGTAGAGCAGCGCAGCTGGGCAGGTGCAGAGAGAGTGGTCAAGACAAGCAGGGTTCGGCAACGTTCAGGCAGTATGGTACAGCGGGGTAGGCAAGTTCAGGGTCAAAGACAGGCTGAGGTCGGGTGCAGGCGGATAGCAGGAAAAGTCCAGTAACAAGCCGGGTGGTCAGAAGATCAGATTTCAGGCAATTAACAGGAGCAGGATACACAGGGGACTGTAGATCAGACAGCACCGGTCTGAAGTGTTCCAGGAGTTTAAATGGGCAAACCGGCGTGTATCGGCGCGCGCAATGGCGCATCGGCGCATCAGCACACCATTGCGCACAGGCGCGCGTGCCCGCAGTCTGGGAAGTGCACCAGCGCGGACAGGAACATGCCCAACATCAGCGCGCATCGGCGCGTGCGAACGCACACCAAAGCGACCACCAACACGCCCGGAAAGGTACGTTCTCTGACAGGCTGCAAGATTTTGCAGGCTGCTGATAAGGTTCCTCATTCCCCCCAAGAGAGGGGGTTTGTGTGGGTAGTTGGCATGTTTTCCTAAGTCCCCCAGTCTATTTTGGCTTTCCCACTGCTCATTGTGGCACTGCTTTGGGACATCCCTATGGTCAAGAACAGAAGAGCTGTGCTTTCTCTGAGTTAATTGATGGACAGAGCACCCACCCCTCTTTTTGCGTTTTTTCTGTCTCCTCACACTGCTTTGTGACTATGTAGGTTGCCTATAGCAGAGAGGAGGTTTATACCAACTAGGATTGCCCATAGGTGGTGCTGTGTTCTTTTTCTGCCTAGTGTCCTACTCCTGTAGGTGGCGCTATAAACCCATGGTCAAGAATTGAAGAGCTGTGTCTGTCAATGAACTCAGCGAAAGGGATTTCACAGTGAGTAACAAAAAAATCCCTTTTTTATATGTACCCATGTTTTTTTTCCAGCGGGAACCCAGGGGAATGCAGTTCCGGCACCTCCAGCACTGAATGTATGCAGTGGCAAGGAGGGTAGTGGGGTGTGCTGAGGGGTCCAATGATGCCAGCTCCTGCGGGATTTATTGTTGCTGGGGGGGGTATGATGTTGCCAGGGGTCAATTGTTGCTGGGAGGGATCTACTGTTAATTATATATCGACAATGGGTGGGTGAAGAGTGATAAATAGAAATAAATATACCCAAAATAAACATCGTAAATAGGTGCCAATAATACGTGAATGAGCACTAATAGACAATGACATAAGTTAATATGCCCAATGTAGATACATGTCAATTAAATGTTAACACAAAAATGTATGTGAGAAAAATATAGTGTTAAATAAATTCTGTTGACCACAAAAACAAAGTGCAATCATGAACACAAATCCGCCAACATCCGCGTTGGAATGAACTCACAACACACTATGTAAGTGTCACGGAGTGGGGAAGAAGTCTGTGATGCAAACGATGACAGACACCTGTCTAGAGAAGAAACACCAGGGATTGTGCATCCACCACCAAAAAAAGGGGTAAGTACTCTTAGCAGAAAATGTGGGCCCACTCGCCAGCAGTGATGAGTGACATGAGCATAGAATGGAAACAGGATCACGAACCACGGTCTGTGGAAATCTGACTTGTGCTCACAGAACTCTCGTCCGTCAGATTGTAGGAAATGGGATCATAAAAAAGAGAAAGGCTTCCACATGGAGTAGGTCAAAAATATATAGATTTATTTAAAATAGTACAATTAAAATCGATGTGATCACAAAGAATATTCAAATAGGCGCAATGTGCAGAGCTGGCTAGCAGTAGCCAGTTTGTTTGCCACCCCCCCTTCCCCCCCAAAAAATGAAGCACCAGCTGCCACTGATAAGGGGGTGTTTGGATAATCATAGTGCATAGTTGCCAACAGTCCTGAATTTCCCGGGATAAGCACGATTTTTGGACCATTGTCCCGAATTGGGCTTGTCCCGATTCGGGACAAGCCCAATTCTTTTTGTCCCGTTTTGTCCCGGTAAATTCGGGAATGTTTAGGGCTTAAAACGGCGGCGGCTACACCAAAATGGCCGCCGCCGCCGCCACAAGTGCTATTTTCTCTGACCTCTAGTGTGAGGAGAGGGGCAGCCAATTGCGGCTCTATCTCTTTCGGCGGCCCCTCCCTTCCTTCACACAGAGACCAGATTGTGATCCTCATCCGGCCGCTCAGCTGCCGCCGATGCCGCTCTTCCCCTCCCTCTTAATATGCTGCCTTTACCTTGCCGCCTGCAGTGTCGGATGTCCTCAGAGTGGAATGAGCTCAGGTTAGGAGAGGAGGATCCCACTACAAGCACAGCACCACCAGCCTCGTCCACAAAGTAAGTCCAGCAGCAGCTCATCGCACACCAACTAAGTGCTTCTGTGTCCTCCGCACACACACAACATGCGGGAGGCAATGGCTGCAGATCGCTCACTCCAGAGTCCTGCAATGTATGCTGCCTGGGCTCATCTGAAAGGGGGTGGGTGCTGGGAGGCTTTACTTTGCACTCAATCCTATGGCAGGCTCATCATGCTGGAAGGCTGTGGGGTGGTCCTCTGATCTCCAGGTAGGGAGGGGGTGTAACCCATGGAAGTCCCTTCACATGGAGGGGGTCCTTCGCTCCTGCTGGCCCTGGGACCCAGATCAGGTAGATTTTGCAATGTCCCCCCCACCTCCCTCTTCCAGACTTTTTTTTAGCAGTGCCCTATGGGGCCAACCCTCCCCATCCTCGGCGATCGTCCATCTTCTGTCACAAAAATCTGTAATATAAGAATAAATAGAAACATCCCATTCAATTTGTATTTAACTACTTGCCCTCTGACTTCTGTGTCCCCATGATGAGCCCCCACCACACTTCTGTCAGAAGTGTGGTGGGGGCTCATCATGGGGACACAGAAGTGTGGTGGGGGCTCATCATGGGGACACAGAAGTGTGGTGGGGGCCCTGATGGGGTCACAGAAGTGTGGTGGGGGCCCTGATGGGGTCACAGAAGTGTGGTGGGGGCTCTGATGGGGTCCCAGAAGTGTGGAGGGGGCTCTGCTGGGGGCACCTGATGTAAGGAGGGACTCTGCTGGGGAGGCCATCTGGTGGCAGGTGACACGCTTCCACTGATTCGGCATTATATTATGGTGTGTTGAATGATTTCATTTTATATTACAATGTAATAATAGGAATAATGCGCTTCAATCATCCTGACGCCATAACAACCATGGTGCCGGGATGATTGAAGCGTCAACATCAGGTGTTTTGAAGTATCTTTATCTGCCGATTTTGTTAAACTTTCTGGAAGACACACATTTCTATTGTGGTGTAGGATCTGGCTTCTTCCTTTCTTCCTTCCTTTCTTCCTTTCTTCCTTTCTTTCTTCCTCTCGGGCTCAAACCACACCCCTTCTGAGCCACTCCCATTTATGCCACGCCCACTATCACACGTAAACCACGCCCATTTTTCGCCACGACGCACTGCGCGCGCAGCATTTTATGATTCGGGTGTGACACGCCTACAGACGGATGCCCCGCCTCCTAATTATGACAAGGCTCCGCCTCCATGCAAAAAAAAGTGTCCCTGATTTTTTTTTTTGCAATGTTGGCAACTATGATAGTGATAGGAAAAGAGAGTAGAGTAACATACAGTAGATGAGTTCATCAGTCTGCTGCTTCTCCTTCCCTATCCAATTTCACTATCCCTGGGGGTGGAACAAGACCTGTAAGACTGCATTCACACCTGAGCGTAGCGTTTCAAGTGTTTTTACCGACGTTTTGTCGCGCGAATTTGCGCCCGTAGAAACGCTCGTTGTCGCGCTAGACGCTTGAGTCGAGCGTTTCCATTAGATTCTATGACTCCTAAAATGCCCAAATCTGCCCGATTCGCGCGACAAAAAAGGGTCCGGAACTTGTTTGAGCTTCAGGCGTTCGGCTTCAGGCGTTTTGGAGTGGAGATGTGAACCATCTCCATAGAGAATGGATTTTTTCCCCTATAGCGTTTTGTAGCTTCAGGCTACAAAACGCTCAGGTGTGAATGCAGCCTAATGCCCCATACACACGATCATTTTTAATGTCATTTTTAAAACTGACGTTTTTCTTGTCATTTTTTTTCTTGTTTCCTCTCAAGCCTGTCTTGCGTACACACCATCATTTTAAAAAATGTTCAAGAAAAGCGCAGTGACGTACACCACGTACGACGGCACTATAAAGGGGAAGTTCCGTTCGAATGGCGCCACCCTTCATGTTAGTAAAGTTTGTTGAGAGACGATTCGCTCTTTTCAGTCTAGTGCTTTTCAGTCCGTTACAACATGACGAATGTGCTATCTCCATTACGAACGCTAGTTTTACCAGAACGAGCGCTCCCGTCTCATACTTGATTCTGAGCATGCGCATTTTTTTTCACGTCGTTAAAGCATACACACTATCGTTTTTCACGTCGTTAAAAAAAACGACATGAAAAACGACGTGAAAAAAGAGAGCATGTTCGAAATTTTTAATGCTCGTTTTTCACGTCGTTAAAAATGCTCTGGAGCATACACACGATCATTTTTAATGGCCATTTTTTTTAATGGCATTTTTTTTTTTTTTTTTTACAATCAGGTTGTGTTTATTGAGCAGACATGTATACATGAACATAAAAACAGATCTCGGCCAACATCGCCGAGAGCATGACAAAACATCTAGTGACATATGACTCATTACATATCGCAGGTACCAATACAGTAAGGAATAATACTGCTGGGGGGGGGGGGGGGGGCCACGGACTCAGACATTAATTCAAAACAGGTCCAGGTGTCTAACCTGTCAGAGAAATGAGGAGGGGGAAAGGCAGCAGGTACACTCCATCCATCGCCAGACTCCCCCAAACCCGCACAGACCATCCCAGGAGTCCCCCCCCTCCGAGGCCACAGGGCCCCAACCGAGGGCAAGGACCCAGGAGAGGCCGCATGGAGTGATCAGGGAGTTATCCACGGCAGCCACACCTTGTCGAACTTCCAAGGGCAACCTCTGCTAATATACGTTAACCTGTACATTGGAATAGCAGCATCCACCATGGCCAACCAGGAGGACACAGTCGGAGGGCCCGGGGATATCCACTTGCAAACAATAGATTTTTTAGCATAAAATAACAAATACGCAATCAACAGGTTTCTATGGCGTGGCCTCTGCTCATCGTCCGGGACCCCCAACAGGGCCAGCTCCGGTGTTTTAATGGCATTTTTAACGGCATGAAAAATGATCGTGTGTATGGGGCATAAGTGTTACTTAATTGTAATTGTAATTGTAATTGTAAGGACGGCGAACCCCATTGATATCTATGTGAGCCGCACAGGAAAAATCAAAAGTGCCCATTTTGAAGGCTTATATGCAAGTAATTGCCCACAAAAGAGGTATGGGGGTCTGGGTACTGCCCTGGAGGACATATATCAATAAAACATTTTTTTTTTAAGAGGATCGCTTTTGCAGGAGCAGTGATTTTATTTATGCTTAAAGTGCAACAATAAAAATGAAAAATTCCTTTAAATAAAATGCCTGGCGGGTGCCCTTAATGTGCCTTTTAAGTGGCGCATATGTAGCATGCATAAATCATGCTGCAGCGAAAATGACATTTCAAGAAAAAGTCAAATCCTATTTAAAATGACTCGCGGTTGCAATTGCCAGCACCCGGGACTGGTATGGATTAGAAAGAAAACCCCACAGCAAAAAAAAAAAGCATGCCCCCCAAAATCCATACCAGATGCGGTGGCCCCGCCCCCCACGTGACGTCACATGCCCAGCATGCACCAGTCCATGATGTCAGAAGGGGACGTGCCACCGGGTGACGTAGGTGGGTGGCCCCACCCCTTACCTATATAAAAAATGTCAAAGCGCAGAGGAAGCATTCTGCGGGAGGCCTCTCAGGAAAAAAAATTTGGGTCGGCGAGCAGCGTGATTTGGCAAAAACCGTCTCTTCTGTTTATTACTTTTTGGTGAATGGGTAGGGGTACTATGTACCCGATACTCCTTCACATAGGGGGTGGGATCTAGAGACCCCACAGCCCAGGGTTGTTGGAAAGTGGCCCTTGTCCCCGTCAACATGGGGACAAGGTGCTTTGGGGTGGGGGGGCAGAGCCCCCCTGTCCCAAAGCACCACCCCCCATGTTTAGGTCATGTGGTCTGGTATGGTTTAGGAGGGTGACGCTCGCTCGTCCCCCCCTTTTCCTGAGCTGCCAGGCTGCATGCCCGGATAAGGGTCTGGTATGGATTTTGGGGGGACCCCACACCATTTTTCTTTTACAATTTTGGCGTGGGGATTCCCTCCTAATCTATACCAGGCCCAAAGGGGGGGGGCATTTTTTTTACCCGCCACTTTTTTTTCATTGTTCAGCAGGGAACCCCATTGACATTGTCTCCTCTCTTCTCAAACTTTCTGCCCAGGCTCCTCCCCATTTCTATACAGCATTTTATATATAGCTTTGGGGGGCACCAACTAGTGGAGAAACAAAAACCTGCCCTAACACCTCCTTGCACTCAGATGAGAGAAAATTCTGGACAGCCGCACTCCAAAAAATTTGCATTTTATTTGTAGAAAAATGTATCAAAAATACATGCCCCAGCAGAACACAGGACAAAAAGAACTGACGCGTTTCACACTATCAAACAGTGCTTAATCGTGAGCTATGATTAAGCACTGTTTGATAGCGTGAAACGTGTCAGCTCTTTTTGTCCTGTGTTCTGCTGTGGCATGTATTTTTTATACATTTTTCTACAAATAAAAGGCTAATTTTTTGGAGTGCGGCTGTCCAGAATTTTCTCTCATCCAATTGCTATATGCATTGCCAGCACCTGTGGCTTCAATTTTGAGGAGAGATTTATATCCACTGATCTACCTTGAGTGGTAATTCCCTGTCACCTCCTTGCACTCAGATGAACCTGAAGCATACCCATGGTTTTTATCACATGTAAAATATTATCTAAGTAGGGGACAAATGGAATAGCCTTTCCCTCAAGACAGGTAATAATCTTTAATGGTTTTAAAGTATGCATATGCTGCAGCAAAACCAAAAGGCAAAGCTGTAGATTAGGATGGGCAGTGGTCCATGTTTGAGAACTCCAGTTCTAAAATGACTCCACAGGTGAAGATGAGCCCAACCTACTCCAGACGGAAACAAAACAAACCCTCGTGTCTAGTACCAGGATGCATCTGAAGCCTCATTTCCAGTTTAACCAGTTCGCATCTGGGCCTTTGTAATTTGACGGCCACAAGGTGGCTCTACAATGCCGGGAGGTCGTCTATTGACGGGCTCGGGCCGCGCGCCGCTAGGGAGTGCGCGCACGCTGCCGGTGGCCCGCCGCGTCACTCAGGTGCCGATGCGCGTGCCTGGCGGCCACGATGTCCGCCAAGCACCCGCGATCGGCAGTTACAGAGCCAGGACGTGGATCTGTGTGTCACACAGATCCACATCCTGTCAGGGAGAGGAGACTGATGGTGTGTCCCTTGTACATAGGGACAACCATCGGTCACCTCCCCCAGTCAGTCCCCCCCCCCCACAGTAAGAATCACTCCCAGGGAACACATTTAACCCCTTGATCGCCCCCTAGTGTTAACCTCTTCCCTGCCTGTCACATTTATACAGTAATTAGTGCATATTTTATAGCACTGTTCGCTGTATAAATGTGAATGGTCCCAAAAATCTGTCCAAAGTGTTCCGCCGTAATATCGTAGTCCTGACGAAAATCGCAAATAACCGACATTACTAGTAAAATAAAAAAATAGAAAAAAATGTCATAATTCTATCCCCAATTTTGTAGACGCTATAACTTTTGCGCAAACCAATCACTATACGCTTATTACGATTTTTTTTTACCAAAAATATGTAGAAGAATACGTATCGGCCTAAACTGAGAAAAAATATATTAAAAAAAAATAAAAAAATGGGATATTTATTATAGCAAAAAGTAAAAAATATTGTGTTTTTTTCAAAATTGATGGTCTTTTTTTGTTTATAGCGCAAAAAATAAAAAACGCAGAGATGATCAAATACCTCCAAAAGAAAGCTCTATTTGTGGGAAAAAAAAGGACTTCAATTTTGTTTGGGAACCACGTCGCACGACCGCGCAATTTTCATTCAAAGCGTGACAGTGCTGAAAGCTGAAATTTTGCCTGGGCAGGACCAGGGGGTATATGTGCCCAGTAAGCAAGTGGTTAAAACTGCTGCAGGAATAATTATAACTCTAAATCAGTGTTAAAGCAGTTCTGCTCTGCTTCGGATAATTTTTCAGTTATATCAGCTCTGTGGGTGCAAAAAAAAAAAAAAAAAAACGACAAAAGAAAATACATAATTTTTCTTGATTCTTTTAGTTTATTATAGATATAGCAGTCTTTTTATTTCTCAAAGAGAGAATATGATCCATTAAGATCATTCAGGATAACGAATCCACATAAAACAAAAATTTACCATCTTTCACCTTTTCAGGTATTGCATGCATAAAATTGATATAAGTACAATGATAAAATCTAGAAATGGAATTTCTTCACATTGAGCTGTTTCACAAGACAAGCACTACGATTATATAACTAACCTTTTATTCAAAATGGAAATGTATTGGACTATTACGGTATTCCAACCACTCAGACATGTAAGGTACCATTGAGAGGATCAGTTGAAGAATGTGAGCTCCAAGCTCTAGTAATTCAGTTCCACTCAGCTTCGGAGCAAACCTATGAAAGCTGGCAAGTTCTGTCCGGGAGCCAGCTGCTAACTATGGAACTACAGACTTGTCAATCCCTTTGTAGATGAAACATTTCTTTTTTAAAAGCAATGCTGTTCCATGGTAATATACACTACTGTGTAAAAGTTTTAGGCAGGTGTGAAAAAATTCTGTAAATTAGGAATGCTTTCAGAAATAGAAGTGTAAATTGCTTATTTTTAATAACTAATGTAGCGATACCTCCAACTAAGGAGGCCGCAGAATTAGATTTGGGCCCTGAGTGCAGCTCCGCCAACCCCCGGCAATAGGCTCTACCCCCTTCTGGCACAGCTAGTACTAACAATCAATGATATGTCCTATGCAATAGAATAACTAAGCAAGGACACAGTAATGGATTGTAATAGGTAAAGTGTTTTACTCGTCAATTCTCAATATGAATAAAAGGGGTAACAATAATCACAGTTCTAGACAATCACTCCTAAGGGCAGCGTCCTGCCACTCTAACACACTATATAGTAACACACGCTACAAGTGCGCCATACGGGCGACCGTTAACTAAGTGCCCTATGGCGCAGCAATCAAACACGCTAGAATCCCCACCAGGCCTGGTTCTAATATTTAGCTTAGTCCTTCTTTCTTCACCGGCAGGTCTGTAATGGTGGTGCACTTAAACAGAGTATAACTTTGTAATCCAAGGGGTATGAAAATAACTTGTAGGCCACGGCAGTCTATAGGCCTATACACAGCAACAGTATCTAAGCTGGGCTTATGCCCTCTCACCCGCCGGACTACGGATCCAGTCCGGGAAAAACCTCCACCGGCCGTGTCACACACTCTCGATCTCTCCAACGATCGGGTCCCCGATCCGACAAGGCGGTAGCTCACAAAGTCAGATGCCACCCAGGCTCGCAGAGGGGAGGATGGAAGGCTCTTTGGTGCAGAGCAAGGCCTCAGGCTTCAGGCCTTGCCCCTCCGACACATCCGCACAGGAGGATCCGTCCGTGAAGTCTCGTGTCGCCCAAAGAGGCCGAGCCCGGCCCCGCCTCTTCCTTTTATAACCCCTCCCATGAGTCTCTGCGGTGGAACGTCACAACAAGAATGGGGTTATGGGTAATGTAGTTTCTTCCCAATATAGGGGAACACCCCGCTACACACTCCCCCCACTTAAACTCTTTGGTCCCCAAAGATAAATTTTAGCAACAACTATATACAACATTGGACAATTCTGAAAACGATGTTGGGATAGGGGATTCCCACCATAACTGAGGGGTTGAATTCCCTTGCCCACAGGTCACATTATCTTGGGTGGCCTGCCTAACTGTGCCAGAGAGTGAGCTGGGGTTGCCCTCCACCAAATGGACAGTGGAGGGATCCGGAATCTCAGCATTTCTCCTAGCAGTGACCACAGAGTCTTCCGAACTGTTCCCCATCTGGGGGTAGGTCAGCTTCTTAGGAGGTTGAATGACTCTTCGAGCTCTTTGCTCTCTTGGAATCTCTGGCTCTGGCGCCTCAGGCTCCTCTTCCTCGGAGTAACTATCATGGGCATCTTCCCAGTAATCTGTTGAAGGACTGAAAGGGATGAATTCTGTAGCCTCTGGGTTCAGCGTTTCATCTGTGGTATCTTGGGTGACTGGAAGATCTATGATAGAAGTTCCTGGAGTTGAGGAAGACCACAGCCAATCAAGCTCTCCTTCTTCATCTCCACTAAGTTGGGAGGCTTCTCCATTTCCAGCTCGGGAGGTCTGTGACCGAGTGTGCGGTCTAGGAGTATCCAAGATAGAGGCCGGTGCAGGGGAGTCTCCCACGGAAGGTATTCTAACTGCCTCCGTCAGTGGGAGCAGGTGGTTTCGATGCCATGTCTTCAGTGGGCCTACCTTTCCCTCTGGCTTCACCTTGTAGACAGGTAGGCCCGGCAACTTCCTGCAGATGACATAAGGTTCAGATCTCCATCTGTCTGCAAGCTTGTGCTTTCCGGGGACTCCCAGATTGCGCAACAGTACTCGATCCCCGGGCTGTAGGTCTTGTACCCGGACCTTCAGGTCGTAATTTTTTTTATTCCGAGCTCCCCTTTGATCTGAGGCCGCTTGAGCTTGTTCATAGGCTACTTTCAGGCTGTGTCTGAGCCTATCCACATATCCTCTGTGAGAGGTGACGGAGGAATGGTCCAGTGAGGTGCCAAAAGCCAGGTCCACCGGTAGTCTCGCTTCTCTCCCAAACATGAGTCGATATGGGGAATAGCCTGTAGCATCACTGATGGTGCAGTTGTAAGCATGTACCATGGCTGCTATGTGTTTGCTCCAATGTTGCTTTTTCTCGCTTTCCAGAGTCCCCAACATGTTGAGCAGGGTTCGGTTGAACCTTTCCGGCTGAGCATCTCCCTGAGGATGGTAAGGTGTAGTTCGAGTCTTCCTGATTCCCAACGAATCCAAGAGCTTCCGGATCAGCTTACTCTCGAAGTCCCTCCCTTGATCTGAATGGAGTCTCTGTGGCAGCCCATAATGGACAAAATACTTCTCCATAAGTACCTTGGCCACGGTGGAGGCCTTCTGATCTTTGGTGGGGAAGGCCTGGGCATACCGGGTGAAATGGTCGGTTATCACCAGAACATTTTCTAGTCCACTCAGGTCGGGTTCGAGGCAGAGAAAGTCAATGCACACCAGGTCCATAGGCCCTTGGCTCTGTAGATGGCCCATTGGGGCAGCTTGATGGGGCAAAGTCTTCCTCTGGATGCATCGCGCACATGAGTGGCAGTACTCCTCTACCTCTGCCCTCATGCAGGGCCAATAGAACCGACTTCTGACAAGTTGAAAAGTCCTTTCAGCCCCTAGGTGGCCATGATTGTCATGCAAGGCCATCAAAACAGTCTCCCGATGTTTCTCTGGGAGGAACATCTGCCACTTATCTTCTGAATCATCAGAGGGGCCCCTTCGGTAGACCACTCCCTGATGCAACTGCAACCTATCCCACTCCTTCCTCAGTAGGCGAGCTTCTTTGGAGGGTTGACGCATGAGTATGTTTGGATCCTGATTTTTCAAGGCCTCCAGGACCAATCTCCCCATGGGGTCTTCCAATTGGTCACACCTTAATTCCTTTTTAGACAATCTTGGTAGGTTGCCCTCTTCCAATTGAGCTACTCCACAGTAGTGTTTAGGGACTCCCACCGTGGTAACTCCTATTTCCTCTGCTCTGGAGCATCCTCGGGCTTGGAATGCAGCTCCTTGACAAAGGGCCTGCACCCCGTCCGGTGCCACTTGGGTCCAATCTTCTATTTCAATGGTCGGGGAATGAGATCTTCTGGACAAGGCGTCTGCGTCTCGATTCCCCACTCCTGGTCTATACTTAAGGCTGAAGTTGAATCCAGACAGTGCGGCTAGCCACCTGTGTCCAGTGGCATCCAGCTTGGCCGTGGTGAACAGGTAGGTAAGGGGGTTGTTGTCGGTCTTCACAGTGAACTCTGCTCCGTACAGGTAGTCCTTGAGCTTGTCTACTACTGCCCACTTGAGGGCCAGGAACTCCAGCTTGTGAGTGGGGTAGTTCTTCTCAGAGGGGGTCAGGCTTCTACTCACATAGGCAACAGGCCGCAATTGCCCCTCATGTTCTTGGTAAAGTACTCCTCCCAGACCGTCGTGACTAGCATCCACGTGCAGTTCATAGGGTTTGGTTGGGTCTGCATAGGCCAAGACTGGTGCAGTGGTCAGGCTCCTCTTCAATTCCTGGAAAGCCTCTTCACACCTCTGATTCCACTGATCTCTGATGGACTCTCCTGGCCTCCTGGGCCCCGATCCATCCTCCTCTCCTTCAGTCTTGAGCAACTCATTCAATGGTCTAGCAATTCGGGCAAATCCCTCCACAAACCTTCTATAGTAGGAGCAGAAGCCCAAGAAGGATCTGAGTTCTGTTACTGTGGTGGGCTGTGGCCAGGAGGTAACTGCCTCCAATTTCTCAGGGTCTGTGGCCACCCCTTCTTCAGATACTATGTGCCCCAGATAGTTCACAGAAGACTGGTAGAACCGACACTTCTCAGGCGAAAGCTTAAGTCCCTCCTCACTGAGTCTTCTCAACACTTTCTCCAGCCTCTCTTCATGTTCCTCCAAGGTTCTCCCAAAGACAATGACATCGTCTAGGTATACAAGGACTTCGATCAAGTTCATGTCCCCTACTGTCTTCTCCATGAGGCGTTGGAAAGTAGCTGGGGCTCCAGACAGACCTTGGGGCATCCGGTCAAATTCGAAGAACCCCACTGGGGTTATGAAAGCTGTCTTCTCCTTGTCTGCTGGGTGCATCGGAATCTGATAGTACCCACTCTTGAGATCCATAACGCTGAACCATTTGGCTCCAGACAAGCTCTGTAGGGCATCCTCTATCCTCGGAGTGGTGTATTGGTCAGGTATGGTTCTCCTGTTGAGAGTCCTGTAGTCTATACAGAGCCTCAATGATCCATTCTTCTTTCGGACCACTACTATGGGAGAGGCATAGGGGCTTCTGGACTCCCGTATCACACCAGTCCTCTTGAGTTCTGCAAGTTGTTCCCTCAGATCCTCCAGATCTGCTAGCGGGACCCGCCTGACTCTCTCTCGGAAGGGCTTATCTTCTTGGAGGCGGATCCGATGGGTGGCACTTCTTGCACACCCCACATCAAATTCATCCCTAGAGAAGATCTTCTCCCATCTATTCAACTGGGCCTTGGCTCTCTCTTTCCAAGCCCTGGACAGATTCGGGTTTTCCATGGTCAGCTTCTCCCAAACATCCGCTTCTTCACCTGTCCTCTTCACTTCTGACAGGGTAACAGGGGCCGCCGGGCTCACCTGGCCTAGCAACATTCTGGCTGGGATGTCCATGGGGTCTTTGGTAGTATTCCTAACACTCACTGGAACTCTATAATGGGCCTTCTTCAGGACCTTCAGCGGAATCACTTCCGGTATCACTTCCAGGCCTGAGGATTCACCCCTTGGGTCTGACTCCAGCATGACAAAGGGACCAGGCTGTTCCCAAGTAAGCTTCACAGTGGCCCTGAGACAGGTTACTTCACCGGGCTGCAACACTACCCCTTCTCTTCCAAGTCTCCACAACTTCCCTATCTCCTCTCCAGGGGTCTCCCGCTCTTGGACCAGCCGTTGGTAGGCTGTCTTCAGCATGGGATGGATCTTGGTAGCAGCTTGTCTCTCTTCCGTCACGAGAGGGGTCAGGAGTCTTCGGACCAGGTCCGTGTTCGTCCCTATTATAAGGGAATTCTTGTTGGCTCCAGGCGGCCTAGGACACACAACTGCCAGGGTGTCAAACACTTCGGCCTTCCCAGCCACGGATGGGTCAAAGGTTATTTGGATGGGAAGGTAGCCGTCGTAAGGGAAACTCTGGGTTCCAATTCCCCATATTTCCAGCTCCTCTATCTTCTGGATAGGCAGATGACTCAGGTGCCTGTCGTAGAAGTCCCGGTATAGTAGGGTCACTTGTGCCCCGGTATCCAGGAGGCCCCTGGTGTAGATTCCCTCCACTTGAATGGGCACTATAGGGGATGGGCCTACCAGCTTCTCTGGATATGGTCCGGCAGGAGCTGCCTTCTTCAGACCTTTTCCCTTTGGACTCTCTCTTGTCCTATTCCCTTTGGACTTGAACCTTTCTTGAGCCTGGTATGCATTGACTTCCCTCCTTTTAATGGGTGTAGGAACCCGCTGAGGTGTACTATTATTTTTCTTGGGTGGGCACCTCCTTTGGGGGGTGCCGTGCCTCTCCTGAGGGGTCTCCCCCCTTCTTCTTGGAGTATAGCTTTGTTGAGGGGTATTACGTTTCCCCTTTGGTGTTCTATCTCTCTTTTTGTTTTTCTTTGCATTCAGCTTGGAGTTTACTGAAGATGGTGGGCACCCGGTTGACTCCTTCACCGGGGCCCTCTGAAGTTTCCCGCCGGCTTGCGGTTGTCTGTTCTCTTCTTCTTTGGACTAGAACATGTGGCTGCAATGTGGCCAACTCCCCCACAGTTGAAGCAGACTACATCTCCCCATTCTTGTAAAGGTTCGGGTGCTGAGGCAATCGGGAACAATTCCTTCCTTGGACTTTCCTTCTTCTTGGGACACTCTGTGTCTTTTGCTATCAGAGAGGTCAATATCTCTAACACCTTGGACATCTGAGTTTTTAGGGTGTCTATCTCCGCCTCTTTTTCAGGGGTCATTACTGGATTGACCAGCACCTGTGCGGGTACAACACTTGTCTTATCCTTCTGCTGGTCCTGTTGCAGCGCCTCCTCATCTCTGATAATTTTTATTAAATCAGCATAAGTCAGCAACATTCCTCCTCCCGAGGTTTTCAGGTGCAGCCAGACTGGATCGGAGCGTAGCGCTCCCTTTAAGACTTGCTTCATTCTTGCCGCATCGGCATCTTGGGGCTTCATCCCTTTCTTTAACACAATCTTGCACAGCAGCCTGTTTAGCCTTCTGACATACTCGGAAAGTTTCTCCTCCGGTTTTTGGAAAGTGTGTTCAAACTGGTAGACCGTCTCTGTCACCTTGTCTAATTGACCAAACTCTTCCTGCAGCATAGCTAGACAATCCTGCGCCGTGCACCCTGCATTCCCAAACCGGAAACTTTTCACTGCTTCTGCTGCTGCACCTTTAAGGCTTTCTAACACTCGCTGCCTCTTCTGTGCCTCCGGCACCTCCCATGCCTCCACTGCCTGTAATGCCTGTTCCACCCAAGTATCAAAATCTTCTTCCCCTGCCGGGACAGGGAGCTTCCCTGAGAATATTTTTAGTCTCCGGTAGCTAGTTTCCACATGCACCGTACTTGTCTTCTGACATTTGGCTAGCAAATCCCCTATTGCATTTATCAGTTCTGGTGATATAGCAGTGGCCGATGCAGGTGCCACCGGAGGTGGCGCCCTGTCTTCTCTTTCAGGTGTAGTTCGGGTCGCAGCCTGTGGCGATCCCGTAGGGGATGGTTCCCTTTCTACAGTTATTGCGTGCGCCAGCCTAAATGTTCTGTTGTCTGGTGTCCGCAGACACTTGTGCTTACAGGCCTCTGGCATCCCGTCCCAATATTCCACTAATGCGTATTGATATGAGATGTTTGGGTCTGCCTTCATGTCTATCACCCACGGTGTGTGATCTGGGGACACTGAACTCAGCAGTTCCTCTACCGTCTCACTTGACCATTTCTCGCCAGGAAGGCTAATGGCTATCGACTGTTTTGGCTCTGTATTAGCGGCTTTGCACCACTCTTCTACCGCTCTTGGATCCATGGGGTCCATGCCGGCACTTCTGGCGTTCGCTTGCTGCATCAGGATCCCGGACGAGAACCCCCACGTGTAGCGATACCTCCAACTAAGGAGGCCGCAGAATTAGATTTGGGCCCTGAGTGCAGCTCCGCCAACCCCCGGCAATAGGCTCTACCCCCTTCTGGCACAGCTAGTACTAACAATCAATGATATGTCCTATGCAATAGAATAACTAAGCAAGGACACAGTAATGGATTGTAATAGGTAAAGTGTTTTACTCGTCAATTCTCAATATGAATAAAAGGGGTAACAATAATCACAGTTCTAGACAATCACTCCTAAGGGCAGCGTCCTGCCACTCTAACACACTATATAGTAACACACGCTACAAGTGCGCCATACGGGCGACCGTTAACTAAGTGCCCTATGGCGCAGCAATCAAACACGCTAGAATCCCCACCAGGCCTGGTTCTAATATTTAGCTTAGTCCTTCTTTCTTCACCGGCAGGTCTGTAATGGTGGTGCACTTAAACAGAGTATAACTTTGTAATCCAAGGGGTATGAAAATAACTTGTAGGCCACGGCAGTCTATAGGCCTATACACAGCAACAGTATCTAAGCTGGGCTTATGCCCTCTCACCCGCCGGACTACGGATCCAGTCCGGGAAAAACCTCCACCGGCCGTGTCACACACTCTCGATCTCTCCAACGATCGGGTCCCCGATCCGACAAGGCGGTAGCTCACAAAGTCAGATGCCACCCAGGCTCGCAGAGGGGAGGATGGAAGGCTCTTCGGTGCAGAGCAAGGCCTCAGGCTTCAGGCCTTGCCCCTCCGACACATCCGCACAGGAGGATCCGTCCGTGAAGTCTCGTGTCGCCCAAAGAGGCCGAGCCCGGCCCCGCCTCTTCCTTTTATAACCCCTCCCATGAGTCTCTGCGGTGGAACGTCACAACAAGAATGGGGTTATGGGTAATGTAGTTTCTTCCCAATATAGGGGAACACCCCGCTACACTAACAAAATGGAAAGTGAATGAGCAGAAGAGAAATCCAAATCAAATAAATATTTGGAGTGACAACTCTTTGCCTTCGATACAGCATCAGCTCTTCTAGGCATATTTGCACTCATTTTTTGAAGGAACTCGGCAGGTAGGCTGTTTCAAACATCTTGGAGTACTAACCACAGATCTTCTGTGGATGTAGGCTGCCTCAAATCCTTTTTTGGGTTGATTTACTAAAACTGGAGAGTGCAAAATCTGGTGCAGCTCTGCATAGAAATCAATCAGGTTTATTTTTTTATTTTTTTTTACTAGAATAATAGCATTTCCATGTTCTGTGTACTGTGGGAGACCAGATATAGTGAATGCAGGGGTTTAGTAACACTTTAAACGAACAAGCTGAAGTTAGAAGTTAGAATCTGATTGACTAACATACACAGCTGCACCATATCTTGCACTCTCCAGTTTTAGTAAATTTACCCCTGTCTCTGCATGTAATCCCAGACAGACTCAATAATGTTGAGATCAGGGCTCTATGGGGGTCGAATCATCACTTCCAGGACACCTTTAGACTGAAGATAGTTCTTAAAGACATTGA
Organism: Rana muscosa; assembly: GCA_029206835.1. Taxonomy (NCBI): domain Eukaryota; kingdom Metazoa; phylum Chordata; class Amphibia; order Anura; family Ranidae; genus Rana; species Rana muscosa. Next base: position 1,030,007,721 of record CM055117.1, read on the forward strand.
CTATATGTTTGGGGAACGTTGTCCTGCTAAAGAATACATTTGGGGCCAATCGCATGACTCCCTGATGATATGGCATGATTGATAAATATCTGCCTGTATTTCTCAGCATTGAGGACACCATTGGTCTTGACCAAATCTCCAAATCCATTTTCAGAAATGCAATCCCAAACTTGAAAGGAACCTCCGCCATGCTTTATTGTTGTCTGCAGACACTCATTATGTATCGCTCTAACAGCCCTTCATTTCAAATTTTGACTGATCAGACCAGAGCACCTGCTGCCATGTTTCTGCACCCCAGTTTCCCAGCGTTATGCATAGTTGAGTCGCTTATCCTTGTTTCCACGTCAGAGGTATAGGTTTTTGGATGCAATTCCATGAAGAGCACTTCTGGGCAGATTTCAATGACCTGGGTCCCACTGGTTTTCGCCAGTTCTGTCCTGATGGCACTGCTGGACATCTTCCGATGTTGAAGGGAAGTAGACATGATGTGTCTTTCATCTGTTGCATTCCTTGGCTGACCACTGAGTCTACGGTCCTCAACATTGCCTATTTCTTTGTGCTTCTTTATAAAAGCTTGAACAGCACATCTTGAAAACCAAGTCTGCTTTGAAATCTTTGCCTGGGAGAGGCCTTGCTTATGCAAGATAATGCTACCTTATGTCTTGTTGCTGTGCTCAGTCTTCCTAAGGTGTAAGGCCTGTGACATGAAACTGTCTTCCACAACCTCACCCTATTGCAGAGTTTGGCTGTTCCTCACCCAGTTTTAGGCTGTTTCTTTTTCAGTTAATGACTGTGTTTCAACCTACATATGAAGTTGATGATCACAAGAACCTGCTTGGTATAATTGGTTAATCATACACCTGACTTTAATCCTAAAAAAATCTCTGACATTGTTCAAGTGTAAGAATTGCTGGTTAAAAGCCAAGTGCTCAGTTGGTGGCTGGGATGCTGTTAAATAGTCTGAAGCCCTGAGAAGATTGTCTGCACTAGTACAGCTTAAGCTTCTAGACGTCCATGGGTGCGCAGGTGCAGATGTACAGGTGCCGTTCGCCTGTGCATAACCGTGCGTGAATGCGTATTTGTGAACCCGCACGCCCATTGCTAATGTTGGCGCCAATGACATTATTTGAACTGCAGCAGTGCTTTCAGACACTGTTGTCGGATCTGAAGCTATTACCCGTGTTCCTGCATCTGTTCCTGTATTGACTCCTGTTATTGACCTGGCTTACCCTGACCTTGCTTGAACACGTCCTGCCCTGACCTTGGCCTGTCTTTGGATTTGCTCTGTCTCCCGTTCATCTGCCTGATTCCAACGTTGCCAACCTCTGCTTGTACCCTGACGATTCTCTGCCTGCTGTCTATGCCTGTATCTGACCGTCTGTTGCCGATCTGGCTTTTCTGACCTTGCATCCAGTTATTCCCAGCTCTGCTCTGCATGCTACCTGGTCCCTGTTGGTTCTTTATCTGCTGAGTGTTACCAATCCTGCCACACCAGCCATCTGCTTACTGCCCATCAAGCATCTGCCGTCTGCTGTCTGCCTAGCCCGGGATCTGCTGCTATCCACTGTTCCAGTGATCTGACCTGCTCCTGGCGACGCACCTGCTGCGGCTGACAGAGCATTGTACAGGCACTCATACCTCACTGCGCTCTCACAGCCACTGTCGCAACATCAGTGGTCTCAGAGCCGGGGCTGTATGAGAGGCCGCCCTCTACATGTCAGGCTCTGCCACAATGTATGTGACACCTTTAGACTAGATGCTGAGTTAGTGTACAGGAGGCTACACCTATACCTATGGACTAACTTTGTCCCAGGATTGTGTGAGTGGAGCCTCTCTTTTGTGCTGCACCTGAAGGCTACTTCATGGTCCCCAGACATAAACCTATAGACTGTGCAAGTCTACCTGTACTTGTGCTAAAGCTACTTCATGGTCCCCAGTCATAAACCTATACTGTAGACCAGGGGTAGGCAACCTGGGGCCCTCCAGTTTTTGTAGAACTACAACCCATGAGGCATTGCAAGGCTGGCAGTTACAATTACTCCCAGAGGCATGATGGGACTTGTAGTTCTGCAACAGCTGGAGGGCCCCAGGTTGCCTACCCCTGCTGTAGACTGTGCCAGTCTAGCTGTACGTGTTCTGCAAACATTTCTGCAAATCTCATGTTCCCCAGCTGTGAGTGAATGACTATGTTACTGCTGTAAAGAGGAAAGGATTACCGCTACTCCTGACCATCCCAGGTGAATAAACATTTAGGAGTGACCTCAGCCTACATGTTTCCACCACACCTGTAGGTAAGCTTATAATAAGGCTTACCTATAGGCAGTGGCGTCGCTAGGGGGTGACTTCTGAGTCTGAGCCCTGAGTCTCTTACCGGGGGCAGCGGTGCAAGGCTGTCTACCCTGGGGCTTCTCTGAGGGCAGCAGCGCCTGTAAAAAAATATGGCTGAGGGCCCGGACTGGCATGTCACCTACGCATATGCCGTCGCTGCTCGGGCAAGCCTGTACACATTCGGTCATTTTCGGACTGGTGGGCGCATGCGTAGTGATGTAATGGCTCCGGGGCAGCACCATTTTTAAATGTAAGGCAGCAGTGGCACTCTGTGAGGTCTCGTGGTGACGCGTGCCTCTCATTGTGGCCCGATAAGACTCCTCCACAGCCTCTGACATTTGTACCATGTCTCCAGCCTCTGTCCTGTACCATGTCCCCAGCCTCTGTCCTGTACCATGTCCCCAGCCTCAGTCCTGTACCATGTCCCCAGCCTCTGTCCTGTACCATGTCTAAAGCCTCTATCCTGTACCATGTCTACAGCCTCTGTCCTATACCATGTCCACAACCGCTGTCCTGTGCCATGTCCACAGCCTCTGTCCTGTAACATGTCCACAGCCTCAGTCCTGTACCGTGTCCACAGCCTCAGTCCTGTACCATGTCCACAGCCTCTGTCCTATACCAAGTCAAACACACCCCCAACTGAGTCAAAACTAGAGCTTTCCAATTAGTAGGGAACATCTGCTTTGCTAATTGCAGAGCTCTAGGTTTGATTCAGGAGAGATTGTGTACCAGACCCCTGCAGAGAGACCATTGCTTCTGTAAGTAAATGATCTGTAAGACATTAAACACCTTTTGTTTTGATGCAGCTGAAATGTATTTAGCTGATTTAAACTGAGGGTTCAATTGGCCTTTAAAATACTTTCTCTTTGACCTGGAAGAAGTATGCAAGCCAAAAGTTCTAATCTAGCTTCACCCTGACTTCACTTTCTGCATACTTGTTTCTGGTCACTAGGACAAAATGACTGCCATGCCACTAGCATTCCCATTTGGAGTTACGTTATGACGATATTCATATTTCTCAGTACAGGTTTCCTTTAACATCCCATTTTCACTTTCACTGCCCTGCCTTTATGTATTCATCAGCCCATATCACCTATTCAGAGTAAGCTGCTAATTTTAGTAGCAGAATGCACCCAGAATTCAGAGAGCAGGAAAATAATGAGAACATCAGGCCTCTAGAGTGATACAAGAGAATTTATAATCAGCAGCTTACAAGTACTCAGTCTAGAAAAATTACCAGCCACAAGGTCCTAAATTGCATTGTACAGAGACGCCGTCTCCTCCACACATGTCCAGTTTTACGAAGCAAATACAGACTTCTTGATGGATATAAATTTTAATTACACATAACCAGTAGCTGATGGTGGCACAATATGCATTGTCTATTTTTATTATCAGCAAGTGAAGCATTGCAGAATGTGTCTCGTGCCTACCAAATTTCCATTAGGGACAGAAAATGCGTGCCCACCAAACAGCGCTGATGTTATGGTGGGTGTTCAGAGCTCACAGGCAGATTTATTGGACCATGAATTATTTAAACGTTCGTATTCACAGATCAGCAATATATAAAATGTACAACACAGTGCTATTCAGGCCTTAAAGTCATATTTTTAGGCATGAAAATATAAACATCTTAAGCTGATACTCATATCAATGCTTGTGAAAAAAAAATACTTCTATGTATAGTTTGGACATATATGTATATGGGGCAGTCATTTGCTAAATACAACTGTAGACTGTGCTTCCTGCTTAGTTAGTAATGCTGAACAGTGATTGTCTTTTGCCATTCCTAGCTCTCTTTTGGTAAGTCTGCCAACCAATTCTGCCTGAACGCATTGCACTAGGGCTGCAACGATTAATCGATATTATCGATAATAATCGATAATGAAAATCGTTGTCAACGATTTTCATTATCGATTAGTTGGTCCCGCACCTTGCGCCTGTCCGTCCGTTGGAAAAAATCCTTCCTTTCCTGTCTCCTTCCTGTGTCCTCGGCACTGCTGTGCGCCGCTGTGACCAGGCACGTCCTCGCTGCTGTGACCAGGCACGTCCTCGCCGCTGCACGTCCGCGGCGCGCCTCTCCTGACGTCATTCCGACAGATCTTCTCAGCCCCGCCTGCTGCTGCCTCGATGGAACAGAGAGGCGAGGGCGAGAAGCTGTAAGGAGAGTGAGACTGTGCACTGCAGTCAGTGTGAAAAAAGGTAGCACAGTCACACAAATACATACATTACATTCATTGGCCCTTATGTATTCCTGGGGGGGGGGTGCCCCATCATTGGTTTTCCTGGGAGGGAGGGGGGAGAATAGTCATAGCCCCATTGGTGTTTCCGGGGGGGGGGGGATAGTGCCCCATTGGTGTTTATGGGGGGGGGGATAGTGCCCCATTGGTGTTTCTGGGGGGGGATAGTGCCCCATTGGTGTTTCTGGGGGGGATAGTGCCCTATTGGTGTTTCTGGGGGGGATAGTGCCCCATCATTGGTGTCCCCGGGAGGAATAACGCCCCGCCATTGGTGTCCCCGGGAGTAATAACGCCCCGCCATTGGTGTCCCCGGGAGGAATAACGCCCCGTCACTGGTGTCCCCGGGAGGAATAACGCCCCGTCACTGGTGTCCCCGGGAGGAATAACGCCCCGTCACTGGTGTCCCGGGAGGAATAACGCCCCGTCACTGGTGTCCCCGGGAGGAATAACGCCCCGTCACTTGTGTCCCCGGGAGGAATAACGCCCCGTCACTGGTGTCCCGGGAGGAATAATGCCCCATCACTGGTGTCCCCGGGAGGAATAACGCCCCGTCACTGGTGTCCCCGGGAGGAATAACGCCCCGTCACTGGTGTCCCCGGGAGGAATAACGCCCCGTCACTGGTGTCCCCGGGAGGAATAGCAGTGCATATAAATATTAAAGAATCATTTATTTTTATAAAACAAAACTTTACAATACTACATAATATTATTTATTGCACTGCATCTCCGCACTTTTTTTTTTTTTTTTTTTACTTCTAGCTGCAAAATTTTTTTAGAAAAATGGCAGAGGGTCCTGCTGACACAGAAAAGGGCGTGCGACCCAAATCTTCTAAGACCTGGGAGAATTTTTATTTAAATGCTGCAAAGAAGGTGGTCACCTGCAAACTTTGTAAAACGGAACTTGCATGGCACGGAAGCACAACAACAATGAATGAGCACATGAAACGGAAACACGTGGGGTTCACAGTGGAAGGCGAAACATCAGGACGGTAAGTTAAACCCAAAATGATATATAGAGTTACACAGAAATAGCTTTTCCTGCATACTAATTGTAGCGCTACCCCCAGTTAAGAGAGCCGCTGATATTGATTTGGGCCCTGTAGTGCACTGCTGTCAACCCCTGGCAATCGGCTCTAACCTCCCGTGGCACAGCTGGTGATAGAGGGATAGGACCGCGTGACCGCAACTGTTGGTGACGCAGTCCTATAACAAACATACACAGAATATACTTTAAAACTCCTATTAAAGTAAGCGGAACTGACACCAAATGTACTTTACCCAGATATTTTACTGAGGCTAATGGGCAAGTAATAAACAACAGTATAACAAGTTGCAGATCCCTGCAATAAACAGTAATAAAGATAAACAGAGTAATCAGAATAATAAAGTATTGCTATGCAACTCTAGCGCTGCCCTTTTACAGCTACTTCCCCTCATGGGTAGACTAACACCCAGCAATGTCTACCTATGCAGTCAGGCCTGACTGATCTAAATGGAAGTTCAGTGAAACAATATTCGCTAGCAATCTTTTCGGTGGTGCACTTGAAGAACAACTTTGTAATCCCAACGAATAGTAAAGATAAAGGATCTGTCTTTAAACAGCTCTCACCACCCGGACAAGTCCAAATCCGTTTCCTCCATCGATTCGTCTGGGAACAGGAATCCACCGACATCCAAGTCTTCAATCCTTCTGGTGTACTGCAGCAAGGAGGATTAGATGTCTCTAAGGCTCTGCTAGGCTGGCAGAGGGCTCTTTGGAAAGGAGCACACGGCCCAGGCTTCAGGCCTTGTGCACACAGCAGTTCAGCACAGAGATCCTCTTGCTAGGAGAGGGGTGTCCAAAGAGGCCGACCAAAACTCCGCCTCCCCTTTATAAAGTCTGCCCCAGCAGTCTCTGTTCTGGAGCAATGCACCCTGGGTGCTGCAAGATGTACTGGGAGATGTAGTCTCTCTCTCCTCTGCTTTCACTTCCATAATGTCTCTTTACTTCCTCCAGACTCACCTCTCACCTGGAACTTCTTGTCTCTCTGCATTAAAGGGGAACACCCCGCTACACACTCCCCCCACTTGAACTCTTTGGTCCCCAAAGATAAACTTCAACAAATACTGTTTACCATTTTGGACAATGTCGAGCATGATGTTGGCATAGGGAATTCCCACCAAAACTTTGGGATGGAACTCTCTTGCCCACAGGTCACACTACCATGAGTGGCCTGCCTAACTGTGCCAGAGAGTGAGCTGGGGTTGCCCTCCACCAAATGGACGGTGGAAGGATCAGGTTGTTCAACACTTCTCCTAGCCATTACAACAGAGTCCTCTGAGCTCGTCCCCATTTGGGGGTAAGTTAGTTTCTTGGGAGGCCTGATGACTCTGCGAGCCCTCTGCTCTCTTGGTGCTTCTGACTCTGGCACCACAGGCTCTTCTTCAGGAGTAAGTTCAGTTAACATTGCTGGTTCTGGAACCTCTGATTCAGAAGTCGACTGACGTATGGAATCTCTAGAGTCCTCCTCTGCGCAAGTGTCAGGAACATCTTCCCAGTAATCAGCTGAGGGACTGAAGGGTATGAATTCAGTAGCCTCCGGATTCAGCGTTGCATCTGGGGTATCCCCTCCATTTGGGAGATCTATGGCGGACGTTCCCAGAGGCGAGGGAGGCCACAGCCAGTCCAGTTCTCCACCTTCTTCTGTACTCAATTGGGAGGCCTCCCCATCTTTGGCTCGAGAGGTCTGGGACCGAGTGTTCGGCCTAGGAATATCCAGGATAGAGGCCGGTTCAGGGGAGTCTCTCACGGGAGGTATTCTGACTGCCTCAGCAAGTGGGAGCAGGTGGTTCCGATGCCACGTCTTCAGTGGACCCACCTTTCCTTCTGGCTTTAGTTTGTAGACAGGCAAACCGGGCAACTTCCTACAGACAACATAGGGCTCAGATCTCCACCTGTCGGCAAGCTTGTGTTTTCCAGGGACCCCCAGATTGCGTAGCAGTACTCGGTCCCCGGGCTGCAGATCTTGCACTCGAACCTTCAGATCAAAATTTCTCTTGTTGCGGGCCCCCCTTTGATCCGAAGCCGCCTGGGCTTGTTCATAGGCCACCTGCAAGCTACGTCTAAGTCTGTCCACGTATCCCTTGTGGGATGTAGCTGAGGTATTGTCTATAGAAGTGCCAAAGGCCAGGTCCACAGGTAGCCTTGCTTCTCTCCCAAACATAAGTCGATAAGGGGAGTAGCCAGTGGCGTCACTTGTGGTACAGTCATAGGCATGTACTAGGGCTGATATGTGCTGACTCCAGTGTTGCTTCTTCTCTGTTTCTAAGGTTCCCAACATGTTGAGCAGGGTCCGGTTAAATCTCTCCGGCTGAGCATCTCCTTGTGGGTGGTAAGGCGTGGTTCTGGTCTTCTTTATTCCTAATGAATCCAAAAGTCTTCGGATCAACCGACTCTCAAAGTCCCTTCCTTGATCTGAGTGGAGTCTCTGTGGTAGTCCGTAATGGACAAAATACTTCTCCATAAGTATCTTGGCCACGGTGGATGCCTTCTGGTCTTTGGTTGGGAAAGCTTGAGCATAGCGGGTGAAATGGTCGGTTATTACCAGAACATTCCCCAATCCACTCAGGTCGGGTTCGAGGCAGAGAAAGTCAATGCATACCAGATCCATTGGGCCTTGACTCTGTAAGTGGCCCATTGGGGCAGCTTGATGGGGTAGGGTCTTTCTCTGAATGCATCGTGCACAGGAATGGCAATACTCCTCTACTTCTGCCCTCATGCAGGGCCAATAGAACCGATTTCTGACAAGCTGGAAGGTCCTTTCTGCCCCTAGGTGACCATGATGGTCATGCAGGGCAATTAGTACAGTCTCTCGGTGCTTCTCTGGAAGAAATAACTGCCACTTATCTTCTGAGTCATCAGAGGGGCCCCTTCGGTAGACCACTCCCTGATGTACCTGTAGCCTGTCCAATTCCTTCCTCAACAGGCGAGCCTCCTTTGAGGGGTGATGTAGGAATTTGTTGGGATCCTGATTCTCCAGGGCTTCGAGGACCAATCTCCCCATGGGGTCTTCCAATTGGTCACACCTCAACTCCTTCTTGGACAGTCTCGGTAGGTTGTCTTCCTCCAGTTGAGTTACCCCACAATAGTGTTTGGGGACTCCTACCATGGTAACCCCTATTTCTTCTGCTCTGGAGCCTCCTCTGGCTTGGAATTCAGCCCCTTGACAAAGGGCCCGCACCCCGTCCGGTGCCACTTGGGTCCAATCTTCCCAGTCATTTGTCGTGGCATGAGACCTCCGGGACAGGGCATCTGCATCCCTATTTCCGGCTCCTGGTCTGTACTTCAGACTGAAGTTGAATCCAGACAATGCGGCCAACCACCTGTGTCCGGTGGCATCTAGTTTTGCGGTGGTGAAGAGGTAGGTCAGGGGGTTGTTGTCTGTCTTCACAGTAAACTCTGCCCCATACAAGTAGTCTTTTAGCTTGTCTACTACCGCCCATTTGAGGGACAGGAATTCCAGCTTATGAGTGGGGTAATTCTTTTCTGAGGGGGTCAGGCTCCTGCTCACATAGGCCACTGGTCGCAGTTGTCCTTCATGTTCTTGGTAGAGTACACCACCTAGACCCTCATGGCTGGCATCCACATGTAATTCATAAGGTCTGGTAGGGTCGGCGTAGGCCAGGACTGGGGCAGTGGTTAAGCTCCTCTTCAGAGCATGAAAGGCCTCTTCACACCTTGGGTTCCACTGATCTTGAACTGACTCACCAGGCCTCCTGGGCCCTGAGTCATCCTCTTCCCCTTCTGCCTTTAGCAATTCATTCAACGGGCGGGCAATCCGAGCAAACCCCTCCACAAACCTCCTATAATAGGAGCAGAACCCCAGGAAGGATCTGAGCTCTGTTACTGTGGTGGGTCGTGGCCAGGAAGTGACTGCTTCCAACTTCTCAGGATCTGTGGCCACCCCTTCTTCAGACACTATGTGCCCCAGATAATTCACAGAAGACTGGTAGAACCGACACTTCTCGGGGGAAAGCTTAAGTCCCTCTTCGCTGAGTCTTCTCAATACTTTCTCCAACCTGGCTTCATGTTCTTCCAAGGTTCTTCCAAAGACAATGACATCGTCCAAGTACACAAGGACTTCTATAAGATTCATGTCTCCAACAGTCTTCTCCATAAGGCGTTGAAAGGTAGCAGGAGCTCCAGACAGACCCTGAGGCATCCTATTGAATTCGAAGAATCCCACCGGGGTTATGAAGGCTGTCTTCTCCCTGTCTTCTGGGTGCATAGGGATTTGATAGTACCCACTCTTGAGGTCCATCACACTGAACCATTTGGCTCCAGACAAACTTTGTAGGGCATCTTCTATCCTTGGCGTGGTGTATTGGTCAGGGATGGTTCTCCTGTTGAGAGTCCTGTAATCGATACAAAGCCTCAACGACCCATTCTTCTTTCTGACCACCACGATTGGGGAGGCATAGGGACTTCTAGACTCCCGGATCACACCAGTCTTCTTTAGTTCTACAAGTTGTTCCCTCAGATCCTCCAGATCTGCCAGGGGGACCCGCCTGACCCTTTCTCGGAAGGGCTTATCTTCTTGGAGGCGGATCCGATGGGTGGCACTTCTTGCACACCCCACATCGAATTCATCTTCGGAAAAGATCTTCTCCCACCTGGTCAGCTGGGCCTTGGCTCTTTCTTTCCAAGCCCTGGGTAGGTTCGGGTTTTCCACGGACAGTTTCTCCCAAACATCTCCTCCGTCACCCGTCCCCTTGACTTCGGACCAAGTGACCGGGGCAGCGGGGCTCACCTAACCAAGCAACACTCTGGCAGGGATCTCCATGGGTCCTCCCGTAGTGTTCCTAACACTCACCGGAACTCTGCCATGGGCCTTCTTCAGGGCCTTGAACGGAATCACTTCTGGTATCACTTCCAGGCCTGAGGACTCTTCCCTTGGGTCTGATTCCAGCATGACAAAGGGGCCAGGTTGTTCCCACGAAAGCTTCACAGTGGCCCTAAGACAGGTTACTTCTCCGGGCTGTAGCACTACTCTTTCTCTGCCAAGTCTCCACACCTTCCCTATCCCCTCTCCCGGGGTCTTCTGCTCTAAGACCAGTCGTTGGTAGGCCGTCTTTAGCATGGGATGGATTTTGGTGGCTGAATGGTTTCTCTCTTTCACTAGAGGGGTCAGGAGTCTCCTGACTAGATCCGTGTTTGTCCCAATGATCAGGGAAATCTTGCTGGCTCCAGGCGGCCGGGGACACACAACTGCCAGGGTGTCAAACACTTCAGCCTTCCCAGCCACGGATGGGTCGAAAGTCATCTTTATGGGCAGGTACCCATCATAAGGGAAACTCTGGGTTCCAAGTCCCCATATCTCCAGCTCTTCTATCTTCTGGATAGGCAGATGACTCAAGTGCCTATCATAGAAGTCCCGGTATAGTAAAGTCACCTGTGCTCCGGTGTCCAAAAGAGCTTTAGTATAGACTCCTTCCACTTGAATGGGCACAGTAGGAGACGGGCCCACCAGTTCCTTTGGGTATGGCCGGACTGGGGTCACCTCTTTTTTTTGGCTTCCGACCCTTGCCCTGCTCCTTTTGGACTTTAATTTTTCCTGAGCCTGGCATGCATTGACTTTCTCCCTCTCAATGGGGGCACAAACCCGCTGAGGGATGTTATTGTTCCTTTTAGGTGGATGTTCCTTCTTTGGGGTGCTGTACTTCCACTGAGGGGTCTTGCCCCCTCCCTCTGGGGTACATCTTGGTGGGGGTGTACTATACCTCCTCCTAGGAGTTTTGTCTCCTCCATTCTTGGCCTTTTTTTTTAGTTTGGAGCGCACTGAAGATGATGGGCACCCGGTTGACTCCTTCACCGGGGCCCTTTGGAGTTTCCCGCCGGCTTGCAATTATCTGTTCTCTTCTTCTTTGGGCTGGAGCATACGTTAGCAAAGTGGCCACTCCCTCCGCAGTTATAGCAAATCACCTCTTCTCGGTCCTGTAGGGAGGCCGGTGCTGAGGTGTTCGGGAACAACTCCTTTCTTGGGCTTGGTTTCTCTCGTCTTCTCTGATCTTTCTCCATCAAAGAGGTCAGCATCTCCAACACTTGGGCCATTTGCGATTTCAGAGTGTCAACCTCCGCATCTCTTTCTGGGCTCTTGACCGAATGGACCAACACTGGTACAGGTGTGACATTCGCCTTGGCCACCTGCTGATCTTCCTGCAGCGCCTCTTCGTCCCTAATAATTTTTATTAGATCAGAGTAGGTTAGTGACATTCCTCCTCCTGAGGTTTTCAGGTGCAGCCAGACCGGGTCTGAGCGCCGCGCTCCCCTCATGATCTGCTTCATGCGTGCTTCATCTGCATCTTTGGGCAGCATTCCCTTCTTCAGTACAATCTTGCATAACTGCCTGTTCAGCCTTCTAACATATTCTGACAGTTTCTCATTCGGCTGCTGGAGAGTGTGTTCAATTTGATAAATCATCTCTGACACCTTCTCCAGCTGACCAAACTCTTCCTGCAGCATGGCCAGGCAATCTTGAGCTGTACAGTTTTCATTTCCAAACCGGAAGCTCTTCATCGCTTCTGCCGCGGCACCTTTCAGACTTTCTAAGACTCGCTGTCTCTTCTGTGCCTCAGGCACCTCCCATGCTTCTACTGCCTGCAATGCCTGTTCCACCCAAGTGTCAAAATCTTCCTCCCCCTCAGGGACGGGGAGCTTCCCTGAGAAGGTGCTAAGCTTCCGGTAACCGGCCTCCACATGCACCGTACTGCTTTTCTGGCACTTAATTACAAGGTCTCCTAGAGCATTCAACAATTCAGGCCCTATAGCGGCCAGCGGTGATCCCGGGCTTAATAGTTCCTTAAGCTTTTCTGCTTTAGGGGATAGTGGTGGAGATAATTGTGGGAGTGATGGCTTTGGTGTCTGAAACCATTCTTCCTTCACTGGCAGCGTATGTATCAAGTGATAGATCTGATTATCTATGGCTTGTATACTCTGACTTTTAAAATGCTCTGGGATTTCGTTTTTCCATTCTACCAGTGCGTATGTAAACGAGATCACTGGATCTGGCCTAAAATCCATCACCCATGCTTTGTGGCTCGGAGACAGTAACAATACGAGCTGTTTTATCTCCTCTTCCTTCCATCTTTCCCCCGGGAGTACAATGACTACCGCCGCGGTTGGATCGGCGCCAATCGCTGCGCACCACTGTGACATTGCCAGCGGGTCCATGCTGGTACTTCTGACTGGCTTGATTGCAGCGTGCAACGTACAAGGATCCCGGACGAGCCCCCACGTGTAGCGCTACCCCCAGTTAAGAGAGCCGCTGATATTGATTTGGGCCCTGTAGTGCACTTCTGTCAACCCCTGGCAATCAGCTCTAACCTCCCGTGGCACAGCTGGTGATAGAGGGATAGGACCGCGTGACCGCAACTGTTGGTGACGCAGTCCTATAACAAACATACACAGAATATACTTTAAAACTCCTATTAAAGTAAGCGGAACTGACACCAAATGTACTTTACCCAGATATTTTACTGAGGCTAATGGGCAAGTAATAAACAACAGTATAACAAGTTGCAGATCCCTGCAATAAACAGTAATAAAGATAAACAGAGTAATCAGAATAATAAAGCATTGCTATGCAACTCTAGCGCTGCCCTTTTACAGCTACTTCCCCTCATGGGTAGACTAACACCCAGCAATGTCTACCTATGCAGTCAGGCCTGACTGATCTAAATGGAAGTTCAGTGAAACAATATTCGCTAGCAATCTTTTCGGTGGTGCACTTGAAGAACAACTTTGTAATCCCAACGAATAGTAAAGATAAAGGATCTGTCTTTAAACAGCTCTCACCACCCGGACAAGTCCAAATCCGTTTCCTCCATCGATTCGTCTGGGAACAGGAATCCACCGACATCCAAGTCTTCAATCCTTCTGGTGTACTGCAGCAAGGAGGATTAGATGTCTCTAAGGCTCTGCTAGGCTGGCAGAGGGCTCTTTGGAAAGGAGCACACGGCCCAGGCTTCAGGCCTTGTGCGCACAGCAGTTCAGCACAGAGATCCTCTTGCTAGGAGAGGGGTGTCCAAAGAGGCCGACCAAAACTCCGCCTCCCCTTTATAAAGTCTGCCCCAGCAGTCTCTGTTCTGGAGCAATGCACCCTGGGTGCTGCAAGATGTACTGGGAGATGTAGTCTCTCTCTCCTCTGCTTTCACTTCCATAATGTCTCTTTACTTCCTCCAGACTCACCTCTCACCTGGAACTTCTTGTCTCTCTGCATTAAAGGGGAACACCCCGCTACATAATCATACATATTATCTTTTTCATTGCAGAAAGAAACAGCGCACCATGACAGAGTTTGTGCAGCAAAATCGTCCGTGCACTCCCCAACAATCAGCAGTTATAACAGATTCTGTCATAAAAATGCTAATCACCGACATGCGGCCACTGTCCATGGTTGAAGACCGAGGATTTAAAAGCATGATCAGTGTACTGAACCCTGGATATACTTTACCATCAAGAACCCATTTTACCAAACTAGTGGAGAGAAAGTACCAGGAGGCATTTCAGAATGTGAAGGATTCCATCAGCGCTAATGAAAGCAGAATTGCCATTACTGCAGACATATGGACAAGTATAGCAACCGAGGCTTTCCTTGGCATTACATGCTACTACATAGCGGAGGATTGGAAGATGATTTCTATCTGCCTCACTACCATGCCTCTGGAAGACAGACATACAGCAGCAAATATTGCAGAATGGTTGGAGGAGGTCACTGAAAAATTTGAAATTCCGGCTCAGAAAATAATTGCCATTGTGCATGACAATGGAGCAAATATTGTGGCTGCTGCGAAAATCCTGGCGGACACGCATGGCTGGGCCAGTATCCGCTGCACTGGCCACACCTTGCAGCTGGTGATCAGTGCTGCGTTAAAGAATTCTAGAATTGAGAGAGCCGTTAGTGCTGCAAGAGGACTAGTTGAACATTTTAAAAAAAGTGAGCTAGCCAGCAGCAAATTGAAGGAGAAACAAAAGCAAATGGGTACACCTGAGCACAAGCTTCTTCAAGATGTAAGCACAAGATGGAATAGCACTTACTATATGGTTGAACGACTCATTGAACAAAGGTGGCCGGTAACTGCAACTCTGTCTGACCCATCAGTTACACAAAGAGGCAAACATTATCGGGACTTAAAACCAGACCAGTGGAGTATTCTTGAAGAACTTTCCACTGCTCTTAAGCCCTTTGAATGCTGCACTGTATTCATGAGTGGCCAAGAATATGTTACCCTATCATCCGTGCCGGCACTGGTAAAGGGGCTGTTGCGGTCCAATGAAGGTGCTTCTTTTGAGTCATCTCCGCTAAAGAGCTTCCAAGCTACTGCAACAGACCAACTTCAAAGCAGATGGAAGGGGATCCTTGAACACGTCCCAAACACTGTAATCCTTTCCTCTGCCCTGGACCCACGATTTAGAAGACAAAAATTTTTATCAACAGAACAGATCATAAACGTGCAGGCAAAAGTACAGACAGAGGCACTTGCTTTAAGAAGGGAGATGCTGGTGCAGCAGCCAATGACCACCACGTCGCCTGTAACTAGAGATGCTGAGCCTTCATCTACAGCATCTCATTCTCTACTTGACATACTCCTTGAGTCTGGGGGCAGCAGTGAAGAGGAAGAGGGGCAAGTGCAACTTGAGGTGGATATTCACACACAAGTCCGAAATGAAGTTCAGGCTTATTTCGCTGAGAAGCCACTTCCGAAGGAGGGGAACCCTTTGAATTGGTGGAAGGGTAACCAAGATAAATATCCTACTTTGGCAAAACTTGCGAAATCCTTCTTGTGCATCCCAGGCACCTCCACTCCATCGGAGCGCCTCTTTTCTGCTGCAGGCAACATAGTTTGTAAAAAGAGAGCCAGCCTTAGCCCCGAGCATGTTAACACGTTAACTTTTTTACATTCAAATGCGAAGTTTCTTGAACAGTTATAGTTCACCTCTTTTCAGAATGTTTTTGTACTGCTGCAAAGTTGTGTAATGTTAAACGTTTTTTATTCTGCAGTTTGAGTGTAACATTTAGTTTTTTCATTATTACTTTTAAATAAACGAATAAATTGCACATTACGTTTTTTTAATGATTTTATCCGATTAATCGAAAAAATAATCGGCCGATTAATCGATTATGAAAATAATCGTTAGTTGCAGCCCTACATTGCACATAAACAATAATGTGTAGCTAAAGGCAGAACCTTTAATTTTGGAGTAGGGAAGGCTGTCAGGTA
Source organism: Rana muscosa (assembly GCA_029206835.1). NCBI lineage: Eukaryota > Metazoa > Chordata > Amphibia > Anura > Ranidae > Rana > Rana muscosa. Next base: position 1,030,023,548 of record CM055117.1, read on the forward strand.
TTGATTGTTGTCTGTGTCCTGCAGTGAGCATTAAAACTAGCTTAAATTAGCTACCGTAATTAAATTTTAGGTGCAACAAAAATGTGTGCAAAGTCTCAGGCCTCGTACACACGACCGATTTTCTCGGCAAGAACCAGCAAGAAACTTGCTGGCAGAGATGTCTTGCCGAGTAAATCGGTCGTGTGTATGCGGCTATCGGGTTTCTCGTCGAGAAAACCGACAAGTAACCTCGACGAGAAAATAGAGAACCTGCTCTCTATTTTCTCGTCGAGATTCTCGTCAGCCTGTTTCTCGACGAGAAAAGTGAGTGTGTGTACACTTACCTGTCCGCCGGGAAGCCCGCGCATGTTCGAAATGAATTTGACGCATGCGCGGTAGCTTCCTAGGCATACATAGGGTATACCAAGATGGCGGCGACGGCATCGAATGTGACGAGCGCATGCTCGTCGTAGTCGATGACGTCACCGCGTACGCTCCATTCAAAGAACCGCGGGTTCTTTGAAACGAGCGTGTGTACACTCGGCCGGGACAATTTTCTTGTCCAGGAATCTCGTCGAAAAAAACGACATGTTTTTTTCGACGAGAATCTCGGCCGTGTGTACGAGGCCTCACAGTTGTTTTTCTTTAGAAAGCAGCCACAGCCAAGGAAGAAAAGCCTGTGTCCTTCCAGCATGCTGTAGAATCTCTCTGGGGAAGGTGATCTCATTGAAGAGGTCTGACATACTCCCTGTGGAGTCAGAGCCAGTGCTCTATACAGTGGGAATAAGCTTCCATCTCTGACTTTTACCTATAGGTAAGCTTATATTAAGGTAGTGGCGTCGCTAGGGGGTGGCTTCTGGGGCTATATCCCCGAATCTGGTGCCCATAGCCCCGAGTCTCTTACCCGGTGCAGCGGTGCAAGGCCATCTGCCCTGGAGCTGCTCTGAGGGCAGCGGCGCCTGTAAAAAATATGTCTGAGGGCCTGGGCCGGCATGTCAACTGCGCATATGCTGTCGCTGCTCGGGCAAGCCGTACACATTCAGTCATTTTCGGACAGGCGGGCGCATGCGCAGTGACGTAATGGCTCCGGGCAGCGCCATTTTTAAATGCAAGGCAGCAGTGGCACTCTGTGAGGTCTCAGCGGTGGCGTGTGCTTCTCATTGTGGCCCGATAAGACTCCTCCACAGCCTCTGACATCTGTACCATGTCCCCAGCCTCTGTCCTGTACCACGTCCCCAGCCTATGTCCTGTACCATGTCCACAGATATAAGATGAGATATATTGTGTAAATAATGTTTATTGTTTATACCGCATGTGGCCAGAGGTGGAGGGCGCTGGAGAGCCTTGGAAATACCAGAGAGCCTCAGGAATACTCAGGACAGCTCGGGTGCACTCGAAAACCCTTGGAAAGGCTCAGGAACGGAGTGTTTCCAAGTATTTCTGAATGGCTCCAATCGGCTCCGGTGCCCCCACACCTCTGGCCAAATGCGGTACTGCACACCGCAGAGGCATGAATCCTGCTCATTTCACGAGACAACACTTGCAAACCGAGTCAGGATTTTAGAAAAAAAATGCTCGTATTGCGAAGCGCTCGTTAACCGCGTTACTGGCAATCCGAGGTTTCACTGTATTTATATATATATATATATATATATATATACACATACACACACATGTATATTATATATACATGTGTATGCCTGCCCAAGCATATGAGTTTCTTTACTTCACTCAGGGCCGTTTGAAGGAATTTGGGGGCCCCAAGCAACAATCTTAAAGTTCAGAAGTGGGGGGGGGGTGCTGCCGCGGGATGGGGAGGCCATCGCGGGCTGGGGGGGCCATCGAGAGGTATTACAGTGGATATGCGGGGGGGGGGGAATGTCTCACCTCCTCCACCCGTGCTGTCTCCTTGAGTCCTCTGGCTGTGCTGCCCTCTGCTGTCCTGGCGCCCCAAGCAGCTGCTTGGTTTGCCTGTCCTGTTCCGATGGCCCTGACTTCACTGCTATGGGCTCTAGCCCCCAGATCTTTTGTAGACCTAGCAACGCCCCTGCCTATAAGTAGTTTAAATATCTCCTAAACGTGCACCATTTAGGAGATATTTACTTTAGATGCAGCCAGGGACATCACCGGCGCATGTGCTCTGAAGGATCGGCCACCCGGGCTGTTCCCTCAGCGTCATATGCCTTAAGCGGCGGCTCACACGTGCATGTGCTGGAGTGACGCCATTGCGGCTCTAGCCACTCACACAGCCGTAGTCCGCAAACTTGGACGATGATGGCAGTATCTCAGAACTAGTTTTCTGCTGAGTGAGATGCAGACAACTGGTGAGGCCAGAAGCATCGATGGAGGTAAGTAGAGACCTGTGGAGGTGTTCTTCTCTTGGGTCATGTTTTTAATACCTGTATTGTCTGGAGTTTGTAATATTAACGCTTTTCTCACTCTTTATCACAATGGGTTGTACTATGTTACCACCTTTTATATTTCAATATTTTTTATTGAAAAGATCTGGTATCAACAGAAATATCATTTGAACAAAGCCAATTCTCAAGCTGTCATCATAGCAAGACAGCAAATAGCAGAAAATATGGAAAATCCAACATCAGAAAAAAGGACATACATTAGTCATAAAATGGTCTCAGGTTGATATTCAAAAGTTAGTTGTACTATCCATCACTGTCAAAAAATACAAAAGGACGTAAACCTGATCTACGAGGGATTAGGGATTAAATATTTCCTATCAGTTACCAGGAATGCAGCTATATATAATGGAAGACAGGAGCAAAGACATGGTACAGGGGAATAGGGGGAGGGATAAGTAGGAGGAAAATAATGGGTATAGAGAAGCGGGGAGACCCCTGAAACTAATCCCTGAGACTATCATTGAACACAGAACTGTATAAGGCCCTAAAGACAACCGAATATATGTTAAATGTAGATAACAAGGGAAAGGGAAAAAGTAAACAAAGAAAAAAATTAAGCGGAGAAGAAAGAAGACCGGGTGAAGATGGAAGCCCTCTCAGTGGTGACAGCACAGAGCTGGGTGGCTTCTTTTTCAGGTAAGTTTCACATAATGTGCTAGTATGCAAATCATACTAGCACATTAAGGCCTTACCTTGCAGGTTGCAAATAAAAAAACAAAAAACACACACAGCGGTTTACTACCACTTTAATCAGTATCATAACCTTTAAGGATGACTGTGTCAGACCTCTGCAATGAAATTACTGCCTCCAGAGTGCAAGGGTTCTTCTCTGCAGTTGCCGGAGGGGGGACAGACTTTTATAGGGAAAAAAACTGTATGACATATTTTATTCTGATGCACTTGTACAATATATGTACAATATTTAATTGATTTAAACAAGCTCCAGCCATGGATATTTTTATACATAGTTACACTAGCCCAGCTTGTACCAATGTACAGTAAAACCTTGGATTGCAAGCATAATTCTTTCCAGAAACATGCTTGTAATCCAAAGCACTTGTATATCAAAGCAAATTTCCCCATAAGAAATAATGGAAAGTCAAATGATTCGTTCCACAACCATTTATTCATAAGTCCTTCAGTTTATAGTCCATATAAAAAGATTATAGCAATGTGATAGAACTATAAAATGCCCACCCACAAATGAAAGTCTCCACAAGGGGATTAGAAGCAAAATTCATCAGGAGCTACAGAGTATAAAAGAGAACAGAGGCATCTCTAAGTGTAGCAATATGTTGCTAAATGTTGTACTTTCATTAAATGTAACCATATTGCTATACTTAGGGGCGCCTCTCTTCTCTTTAATACTCAGTTGTGACATGACGCTAGTATTTAAAAGTCAAAATTTGTTTAAAAATTTTCCTTGTCCTGCAAAACGCTCTCAAACCAAGTTACTCTCAAACCACGGTTTTACTGTACTGAAATATAGAGGAGAGTGCCGTGCTGTTATAATCTAAAATTGTGATACCTTATTAAATAATAGATGCTCTTATTGCAAATCATACAACTATTGCTTTATCCATTATTTAAAGTGTCCACGTGAAAAAAAGTGCTAAAGTGCAAAAATATATTACAATGTGTATATTTGTAAACAAAGTCTTTAAAAAATGCTTCAATGATATCACAAAAAATGTGTTCCAGTGCACTAAAGTGCTGCGTGCGATTTTCTTCATGCGATACCATGCGTTAATGTACATATAAAGTCCATTTCAGTTCCATCAAATCCATAAATTCAGGTGATAAAAATCAAACTTGCATATGTGTTCGCTTGCGGCTATGCTTGGTCAAAACACGCTTCTGAACCACCTCTGGGTTCAATGTGTATACCGGGATCCTGGGTTGGTTTATGATACATTTTCCACATGTGAGTATGTAGCGGGGTATCGTTATTCACCCAAAGACTACAGTTCCCAGCACGCTTTGAGGCACCCAAGGTGCATTGCCCCGCGCAAGGACTGCTGGGGTGGACTTTAAAAGGGAGAGGCGGAGCTCTCTCTCTCTCTCTTTGGACACCGCCCTCCCAGCAAGAGGATCCCTGCTGACCTGCTGTGCGTGCAAGGCCTGAAGCCTGGGCCTTGTACTTTTCTTCCAAAGAGCCTTCCGCTCCACCTAGGAGCCTGCAGAGTGTCTGACCCTGCTGTGAAGTTGTCATCAGGAGGACCGAAGACCCAGGCATCGTGGACACTGTGAAGCGAGGTACCGGACAAGGACTGGTCCGGTCGGATTTGAGAGCGCCTGCCCAGAACCACATACTATTAACTTTGTGCCTATTTAACTTTGTCCAGGCCCATCAGTGGTTACAGTTACACTCTGGGGAGACTGCTTTCTGAACTGAGTTTATTAGTCTCTCCAGCTTTACAAAGTTAGCGATCATCGCTACCCTATTGGATTACAATTTGTTCTTTAAGTGCACCACCGTGTTTTGCTAGCGAAGATTCCTTCATCAAACTTTACTCCAAGTTATAGTCAGGCCTGACTGGGTAGTATAGGACATTGCTGGGTCGCCATCTTGCTCACGAGGGAGGATAGCTGCAGCGGGGTCTGTTAAACTGTCGTTTCATTGCTGAATGTTTTACCTTTGATAAGTATACTTGTATTGCAGGGATCTGCATGCGACATTGCATACTGTTTTACCCTTTTAACCTTTTACTAATAGTAAAGAACCTATAGTTAAGTATTTTGGTTGTCAGTCTCAATTACTGTGCTATATTACAAAGGGGATTGTGTCATATAGAATACCAGAGAGAGAGTGTAATTCTATCATCCCTTTTCTTAACTGTGTCACGAGAGGTGAGAGCCAATTGCCTGGGGTTGACAGAGGTGCACTACAAGGCCCAAAAACAAACAAGGCAGCCCTCTTAACTGGGGGTATCGCTACAAGTATAATAAAAGAAATTCGATAGTGTATTATCGTTTAAAAATATTTATTAATATGCAGCAACGATCCCTATATTAGGGTACTCACATTTATTGGGTGCTATAGTTACATAGTTACATAGTTAGTCAGGTTGAAAAAAGACACAAGTCCATCCAGTTCAACCAAAAATATATATATATATATATATATATATATAAATAATATCATACAATCCCATATACCTAATTCTATACCCACAGTTGATCCAGAGGAAGGCGAAAAACCCCAGCAGAGCATGATCCAATTTGCTACAGCAGGGGAAAAAATTCCTTCCTGATCCCCCGAGAGGCAATCGGATTTTCCCTGGATCAACTTTACCTATAAATGTTAGTAGCCACTGCCAGTTATATTATGTACATTTAGGAAAGAATCCAGGCCTTTCTTAAAGCAATCTACTGAGCTGGCCAGAACCACCTCTGCAGGGAGTCTATTCCACATTTTCACAGCTCTTACTGTGAAGAAACCTTTCTGTATTTGGAGATGAAATCTCTTTTCCTCTAGACATAAAGAGTGCCCCCTTGTCCTCTGTGTTGACCGTAAAGTGAATAACTCAACACCAAGTTCACTATATGGACCCCTTATATATTTGTACATGTTTATCTTATCCCCCCTTAATCTCCTCTTCTCAAGAGTGAATAAATTCAGTTCCTCTAATCTTTCCTCATAGCTGAGCTCCTCCATGCCCCTTATCAGTTTGGTTGCCCTTCTCTGCACTTTCTCCAGTTCCCCAATATCCTTTTTGAGAACTGGTGCCCAAAACCGAACTGCATATTCCAGATGAGGTCTTACTAATGATTTGTACAGGGGCAAAATTATATCTCTCTCTCTGGAGTCCATACCTCTCTTAATACAAGAAAGGACTTTGCTCGCTTTGGAAACCGCAGCTTGGCATTGCATGCCATTATTGAACTTATTATCTACCAAAACCCCCAGATCCTTCTCCACTACGGATCCCCCCAGTTGTACTCCCCGTAGTATGTATGATGCATTCATATTCTTAGCCCCCAAGTGCATAACTTTACATTTATCAACATTAAACCTCATCTGCCACATAGTCGCCCAATTTGACAGAGCATTGAGGTTGGCTTGTAATTTGGAGACATCCTGTAAGGACGTTATTCCACTGCATAGCTTGGTGTCATCTGCAAAGACCGAAATTTTACTTTTGATCTCAGACCCAATATCATATATAAAGATATTAAAAAGTAAGGGTCCCAACACTGAACATTGGGGTACACCACTGATAACCTTGGAACATTCATAGTAAGAATCATTAACCACGACTCTCTGAATTCTGTCTTTTAGCCAGTTTTCTATCCATTTACAAACTGATATTTCCAATCCTGTAGACTTTACCTTGCACATGAGCCGTGTGTGGGGAACTCTATCGAACGCTTTTGCAAAATCCAAGTATACCACGTCCACAGCCACCCCTCTGTCCAAGGTTTTACTTACCTCTTCATAAAAAGAAATCGGGTTTGTCTGACAACTTCTATCTTTCATGAATCCATGCTGTCTGTTGCTTAAAATATTTTTTTCCAGCAAGAACTCATCTATGTGGTCTTTTATTAATCTCTCCAGTATCTTCCCAACTATAGAAGTTAAACTAACAGGTCTATAGTTACTTGGTAAAGACTTTGTTCCCTTTTTAAATATAGGCACAACATTGGCCCTGCGCCAATCCAGTGGTACTATTCCCGTCATTAATGAGTCCCTAAAAATTTGATACAATGGCTTTGAAATTACAGAGCTCAATTCTTTTAGGATCCATGGTTGGATGCCATCTGGTCCAGGTGCTTTATCCATCTTTATTCTGTCTAAATGTTTCTGGACCATATCACTTTTGAGCCATTGCGGATTTGGGGCTGTGCACCAATCTATACAGGTAACAAAAGCCGTTTGTAGCCGCTGAGGTCGTGTGTCCTCTCCACGCTGAGAACACTCTGCTGCCTCCTACACCGTCCTGTCCCCTCCCTTACATGTGTCAATACCGGGACTTTTGTCGTATCTTCCTCAGGGGGAATGCGCATTTTAGCACTTTTTTTCAAGTGGACACTTTAAATAATGGATAAGGCAAAATGCCTTGTACACACGATCGGTTTTCCTGGCGGTAAAGAGTCCGGCGGGAAAACCGAGGGGAAAACCGAGAACCTGCTCAGTAGCTTTTCCCCCTATGCACGGCCGGGTTTCGCGACAGGAAAACTGCCATGAGAGCTTTGGTCGGGAAACCCGGGCGTGTGTATGCTCCACTGCAGCTTTTCCCCAAAACTGCCTGCTTAAAAACCGCCGGGAATCCCGGTGGGAAAAAAGAGAACATGGTCAGGGGTGGGTAGTGGGGTCCCCCAGGGTTCTGTGCTGGGACCAATCCTGTTTACTTTGTTCATAAATGACCTGGAGGATGGGGTAAACAGCTCAATCTCTGTATTTGCGGATGCAACTAAGCTAAGCAGGGCTTCTCCGCAGGATGTGGAAACCTTGCAAAAAGATCTGAACAAATTAATGGGGTGGGCAACTACATGGCAAATGAGGTTTAATGTAGAAAAATGTAAAATAATGCATTTGGGTGGCAAAAATATGAATGCAATCTACTCACTGGGGGGAGAACCTCTGGGGGAATCTAGGGTGGAAAAGGACCTGGGGGTCCTAGTAGATGATAGGTTCAGCAATGGCATGCAAAGCCAAGCTGCTGCTAACAAAGAAAACAGAATATTGGCATGCATTAAAAAAGGGGATTAACTCCAGAGATAAAACGACAATTCTCCCAATCTACAAGACTCTGGTCCGGCCGCACCTAGAATATGCTGTCCAGTTCTGTTTTCAATTTATTTTTATTTATCTTTTTTTCAAATACAAAAAAACTTTTACATTTATACAAGATTCACTTACAAATACATTGTTCCCATTAATTATTCGATATACCGAATCTTGATATAAAGGGATTTTTATAACAGCTTACCTGTAAAATCCTTTTCTTGGAGTACATCACGGGACACAGAGCGACTTAGTCATTACTAATGGGTTATATAGATACCTTCAGGTGCTGGCACTGGCAACTTCCAAAACCGGAAGTACCCTCCCCTATATAAGCCCCTCCCATCCGGGAGCACCTCAGTTTTGTAGCAAAGCAATAAGTGTCCCAAAAAGAGGGGTGGGAGCTCTGTGTCCCGTGATGTACTCCAAGAAAAGGATTTTACAGGTAAGCTGTTATAAAAATCCCTTTTTCTTTTTCGTACATCACGGGACACAGAGCGACTTAGTCATTACTAATGGGACGTCCCAAAGCAATGCCAAATGAGGGGAGGGATACACTATACATAAGCTGGGCGCCATCAGGCATGAGGATCTTTTGCGGCCTGCAACACACTGCGCCCAAAGGCGACATCCTCCTGATTTCTAACGTCTACCTGGTAGAATCTAGTAAACGTGTGTACTGAAGACCATGTTGCGGCCTTACAGACTTGAGCCAGGGAGGCCTGGTGATGCACTGCCCATGAAGTTCCAACTGCTCTTGTGGAGTGCGCCCTAACTTTGAACGGAGGCGGTCTCCTTCTCAAGCCATAGGCTTGTATTATGACCTGTCGAATCCACTTGGCTAAAGTAGATTTTGATGCTGCCTGACCCTTTCTGGGGCCTACCGGCAGAACAAACAAAGTATCCGTTCTACGAATCTGAGCAGTGGCTTTTAGATAAGCTTTAACTGCTCTTACTACATCCAAAGAATGCAATAACTTTTCCTCTACCGAACTAGGTTTGGGGAAAAAGGAAGGAAGAACCACATCTTGGTTCAAATGAAACCTCGATACCACCTTAGGAAGAAAGGCTGGATGAGGACGTAATACTACTCTGTCCTTATGGACAACCAGATATGGCTCCTTACAGGACAAGGCGGCTAATTCCGATACTCTTTTAGCCGAACAAATGGCTACTAAGAAAATCAATTTCCTGGTGAGAAGAACCAAGGAAATGTGCTGCAATGGTTCAAATGGTTGTTTCTGTAGAACCGACAGAACCAGGTTTAAGTCCCATGGACATATGGGAATACTAACCGGAGGGCTAATACGCATCACTCCTTGTATGAAAGCTTTGACTAGTGAATGCGAAGCCAAGGGCCTTTGAAAAAATATTGACAAGGCCGAAATCTGACCCTTGATAGTACTCAAGGCAAGCTTCCTATCCACAGCCCACTGTAGGAAGTCCAGAATCCTACCTATTACGTACTTACGTGGATGCCATTTCTTGGCCTCACACCACGCGATGTACGCCTTCCAGATCCTATAATAGATCTGCCTGGATACCGGCTTCCTGGCATTGATCATGGTAGATACCACAGGATTAGAGAGACCTCTCTTTTTTAGAATGTGGGCTTCAATAGTCAGGCCGTCAAACCTAGGGCTGGTAAGGAAGGGTGGTATATCGGTCCTTGCGAAAGCAGGTCCGGACGATGTGGGAGGGTCCAAGGACTCCCCACTGACATTTTTACAATCTCTGCGTACCATGCCCTTCTGGGCCACGCTGGAGCCACCAGAATCACCGGTTTCTTTTCTACCCGGATTCTGCGGATTAATCGCGGTAACAATTGTGGCGGTGGGAATGCATATATCAGCTTGAACTGATCCCAAGGGAACACTAGGGCATCCGAGCCGCAAGCTAGGGGATCCCTTGTGCGAGACACAAATCTGTCCACCTTTGCGTTGAATCTGGATGCTAGCAGATCTACATCCGGTGTTCCCCACCGCTGGCATATTGCCTGGAAAACCTCGGGGTGAAGAGACCATTCCCCCGGGCATAATTGCTGGCGACTTAGAAAGTCCGCTCTCCAATTTTCTACTCCTGGGATGAAAACCGCGGATATGGCTGGGACATATCTTTCTGCCCATTCCAGGATGCAATTCGCTTCCCTCTGGGCTGCACGACTCCTGGTGCCACCCTGGTGATTGATATATGCCACTGCTGTGGCATTGTCTGATTGAATTCTGACAGGGGACCCTTGGAGTTTGGATGTCCATGCTACTAGGGCATACCGGGCTGCTCGTATCTCTAAGAGATTGATGGGCAGGGCCTTCTCTGCTTCTGACCACTTGCCCTGGAGAGACCATTGCTCCAGTACTGCCCCCCAGCCTATGAGGCTGGCATCTGTATGACCACCTTCCAAGAAACCGGACTGAAGGGTTTCCCTTTTTCCAGATTCTGGGGCACCAACCACCAATGGAGGCTCTTGCGAACGGAAGGGGACAGGGACATTGGTAAGTCTAAAGCCTGAACTTTTTTGTTCCAGGCTGACAGTATGGCCCTCTGCAAGTTCCTTGAATGGAATTGACCGTAGGGTACTGCTTTGAATGAAGCCACCATTTTTCCTAGCAGCCTCATGCACAGGCGTATGGATGGTTTTCTTTTTGTACCCACTAAGTGGGTCAAATCTTTCAAAGACGACACCTTCTCTGGAGGTAAGAAAATCTTTCTCTGATTTGAATCCAGCCTTAGCCCCAAGTATTCCAGACTTTTGACTGGTCTTAGAGCTGACTTGTCTCGGTTGATAATCCAACCGTGATATTCCAGATACTTGATTGTCTCGTGAATAGCTACTTCCAGTTTTTCCACTGAGTGGTCTATTAGTAGCAGGTCGTCTAAATATGCCATTATCGTTACACCCCGTGTTCTTAGATTGGCCAATAGTGGGGCCAGAATTTTTGTGAACACTCGTGGTGCTGTGGCCAGACCGAAAGGTAAGGCTCTGAACTGAAAATGGCGCCCTTCTACTACAAAGCGTAGAAATTTCTGGTGGGCCGGAAAGATGGGAATATGCAGATAAGCATCCTTTATGTCGATCGAGGCTAACCATTCCTGCCCTTGTAGGGCGGTGGCCACCGATCGGATCGACTCCATCCGAAAAGTCCTGATATGTAGGAACTTGTTTAGCCCTTTTAGATTTAATATGGGCCTCACGTCCCCATTTGGTTTGGGGACTGTGAAAAGGTTCGAGTAAAACCCGAACCCGCTTTCTTCCAAGGGAACCTTCATGATTACACCTTGGAGCAATAGTTGTTCTAGTGCCAGAAGGAGGGATCCTCTCTTCTGGGGATCGCTTGGCACGTTTGACCTCATAAAATGGGCAGGAGGAGTGTCTTTTAACTCCAGCTTGTATCCCAGACTTACTGCGGAGATCACCCATCTGTCTCTGATGGTGTCCCGCCAGGTCTCTGTGAACAACTGAAGTCTTCCCCCCACCCGATTGAGTGGGGGCAACCCTTCATGACTTGGGGGGAGGTTTTGTACCTCTCTTGACCCAGGGTTTCTTGTTACCCTGTGATTGTCCCTGATTTCTGCCCCCTGGATTTGACCGCGGAGGCCGTCGGAACTGTTTCACAGCCGATGTGCCAGGGACTGGAGAAGTAGGCCTCTTAAAAGAAGGACTTCTACCCTTGTTCTTAACCGGCAAGAGTGTACTTTTACCGGCAGAAATTTTCTGGATATACTTGTCCAGATCTTCTCCAAATAAGCGTTCTCCATGAAATGGGAAGCTAATCAGCAATTTCTTACAGGGAGCTTCAGCAGACCAGTTTTTGAGCCATAGAAGCCTACGCATATGTACTACAGACAGCGTAAAGCGGGAGGCCTGTTGGATTGTATCCTTTATGGCGTCCACCGCAAAACACAAGGCTCTAGGTAGGTCAGCTAGGGCAAGAGCCTGCTGATCTGGTAAGTCCCTTAAGACTTGTTTCAACTGATCTTTCACTGCTTGGCAGACTCCAATCGCTGCTACTGCAGGTTGTGTCACCATGCTTGCTGTAGAGAAAGCAGATTTTAGTAAAGACTCCAATTTTTTATCTATTGGGTCTTTGAACATTGGAACATTATCTACTGGACATGTCAGTGATTTATTCACACAAGAGATGGCTGTGTCCACTGTAGGGACCCTCCATTTTTTTATGAACTTATCCTCCATGGGATAGATCACTGGAAATCTCTTGGGGGGAGTAAATATTTTATCAGGATGCTCCCAATCCTGGTAAATAAGCCCTTCCAATAAAGGGTGGATTGGGAAGGAACAGACAGTCTGGGGAGCTTTCAGCGACCCCAGCGAGGAAACAGTAGTGGTTGATGGTTCCGCCAGAGGCATTTTAAATGCTGATCGGACCATGTTAGTCAGAGACTGAACCCATAATCTTTCAGCCTGAGATGCTGAGAAAGGTTCTTCCACTGTTGATTCCTCTATAACCGAATCAACCTCATCCTGATCCCCTTCAGGTAGGTCGATCTCTGTGTGGGACTGTTCCTCCACTAACAGGCACTCTGAAGGAGGAGACGGAGATCGGACGCGCTTTCCCTGTGACAGGGAAGCAGCAATCAATGCTGTTAATCTCTCTTCCAATCCTCCCAGAGTTGAGGAAAAAACCTCCTCTGTTATATATACAGGAGCAGGTGGACTGGGGACAGCCGCAGCACCAGGTACTCCTGCGGGGTTCCTACGGCTACTGACCTCTGAATTTTCAGGAGAGATTGGTGCAATACAAGCATGCCCAAAATCCTCAGAGCCCGATGGAGACCCCTTTGGCTTCCTGGAAGACTTATTTCCGGAGCGTCTGGACGACATATCCTTTAAGCACAAAGCTGAGGTATTCCCGTCGTCATACACCAATTTTGCTGGTAATAGTCTAACACAGTTGCTGCTATATACCAGCTGGTGTCCACTAAAGTGTCTTTCTATGGGGATGCCTGCATCAACCGCCTCTGTGTGCCACCGTTTGTTGCTAGCTCTGCTTGCATCCAGCTGACACTTGTACTGTGTCTTTTATCCATGCTGGGACGCCTGCACATGCGCAGAAGCGCCGCGGCGCGCATCGAGCGTCATCCACCCGCCCCGCCCCTTTCCTTTCATAGGAGGTGCGTGCACGCGCCCGCGCGCGCGCCCGTGCGCCTTCGGCGCCTTTTTTGAAAACAAGCAGGGACTAGGAGCCAGGGCCCTTTTTGCCGGAGGGCCTGTGCGGTGGATGAGCGCAGCAACAGGGCAGAGGAAGTGGATTCCCACAGAGAAACTTACCAACTGCCTGGATCTTTTGACTTGAAAAAGCCAAAGATCCACATGACAAGAAAAATGGACCACAGCGGCCTCTAGTGGTTTAACACAGGTACCGCGGTCTCCTTTTTTTTTTCTTGACTACTATTAAAATTTTACATTTTCCAGTAGTTACAGGCATACACAGATATCAGCGGGAATACCGTTAGGTAACAGACAGAAAGACAAATTAGGCTTGGGGGTCCCCCAATAGAACCAAGTTCCTGGGGGCCCCCACTTACCTGTTCCCCGACGCAGGACTTTGTTTGGTCCACAGAAGCCCAAACTTCACCTATCACGGCAGGCATTGTATTTAAACCTTCAGGGACCGGGTTCCCAAGGATTCCACTCCCCTGGACCTGTATAGCACCCTGCACAGACAACATCTTGGTCATGGGTATGACCAGAGCTCTGGATCCCAGGGTCCAGCCCTCCTAAGAGAGGCATTACAGGCAAAACCTTGCTCTTCTGTTGCAAGGCCCGGGTACCGACCGTTTAGCTATGAAGCTTTTTTGGTCGGATCCGGAACAGCTTACTAAGGCCCGTAAAAGAACCTGTACGCAAGCCCAGTGAAAACACATGTTACTCTTTGGCCAACACCTTAGACACTGGCAAAAAACTGAGGTGCTCCCGGATGGGAGGGGCTTATATAGGGAAGGGTACTTCCGGTTTTGGAAGTTGCCAGTGCCAGCACCTGAAGGTATCTATATAACCCATTAGTAATGACTAAGTCGCTCTGTGTCCCGTGATGTACGAAAAAGAAATATAAGTTACTTATCATTTAAAAACAATATACCTTCCATCAATCAACTACATTGATCCTTTTATCTTCCATATCCATTTGTCCTATCATTCATTCACACCAGAAATAATAATAAAAAATAAAATAAAAACATTTAAATTAAATGCTGTCCAGTTCTGGGCACCAGTCCTCAGGAAGGATGTACTGGAAATGGAGCGAGTACAAAGAAGGGCAACAAAGCGAATAAAGGGTCTGGGGGATATTAGTTATGAAGAAAGGTTGCGAGCACTGAACTTATTCTCTCTGGAGAAGAGACGCTTGAGAGGGGATATGATTTCAATTTACAAATACCGTACAGGTGACCCCACAATAGGGATAAACCTTTTTTGCGGAAGGTAGTTTAATAAGACACGTGGCCACTCATTAAAATTAGAAGAAAAGAGGTTTAACCTTAAACTACGTAGAGGGTTCTTTACTGTAAGAGCGGCAAGGATGTGGAATTCCCTTCCACAGGCGATCTTAGCGGGGGGCATCGATAAAAAACTCTTAGATAAGCACCTGAACGACCACAACATACAGGGATATACAATGTAATACTGACATATAATCACACACACAGGTTGGACTTGATGGACTTGTGTCATTATTGAACCTCACCTATTATGTAACATTTATTATCAATCAACTGTGTTTACTCTTTTTAAATCATAATCACAACAGAAACTACCCAAATGACCCTGATCAAAAGTTTACATACCCTGGTGATTTTGGCCTGATAACAGGCACACAAGTTGACGCAAAGGGGTTTGAACGGCTATTAAAGGGAACCATCCAGATAGCTGCCATAACCCCAGCCTTTTTTTGCAACGGTGGGCGGTCCACTTTCAGGAAAAAGTGGTCTCCCTGGCGGATTCGCAGCAAGATCACTTTTATCGGTGGCGGGAGAGGAGTAAATATTTTCTAGCAGTTACCAGGAATGCACCTCTAAATAATGGAAGACAGGGAAATACATGGTATGGGGGGTATGAGGAGCATGGGGGTTCTAGTAGGAGGAAAATAATGGGTAAGGAGAAGCGGGGAGACCCCTGACACTAATCCCTGAGATTATCATTGAACATAGAACTGTAGATAACAAAGGAAAGGGAATAAGTAATGGGAGAAACAAAACGGGAGAGAAGAAAGAACTAAAGAGAGAAGAAGAATGTCAGGCCGGAGCTCATTGGGGAACCGAAATTGTTATCACCTTTTAAATAAAGAATGACAACCTTTGTTGGGGAACTGGAGAAAGTGCAGAGAAGGGCAACCAAACTGATAAGAGGCATGGAGGAGCTCAGCTATGAGGAAAGATTAGAGGAACTGAATTTATTCACTCTTGAGAAGAGGAGATTAAGGGGGGATATGATCAACATGTACAAACATATAAGGGGTCCATATAGTGAACTTTGTGTTGAGTTATTCACTTTACGGTCAACACAAAGGACAAGGGGGCACGCTTTACGTCTAGAGGAAAAAAGATTTCATCTCCAAATATGGAAAGGTTTCTTCACAGTAAGTGCTGTGAAAATGTGGAATAGACTCCCTCCAGAGGTGGTTCTGGCCAGCACAGTAGATTGCGTTAAAAAAGGCCTGGATACTTTCCTAAATGTACATAATATAACTGGCAGTGGCTACTAACATTTATAGGTAAAGTTGATCCGGAGAAAATCCGATTGCCTCTCTGGGATCAGGAAGGAATTTTTGAGCTGTGAAAATGTGGAATAGACTCCCTGCAGAGGTGGCTCTGGCCAGCTTAGTAGCTTGCTTTAAAAAGGCCTGGATTCTTTCCTAAATACACATGTAGCGGGGTTCCTAAATTTAGGGATTGCTATGCTAAATTTAGGGGTGATTCGAGTGGTAGTTTGGCTTGAATCTTTCAATTTGCTGGACTCTGCCTTGCTGCTGTTTTACCTGGTGTGCAGTTCCCCTAAGAAGTATGGGTGGCGCTGTCACTTGTACTCGGGGTTGAACCACAGGTGATGGAGTAGCGATTTGGTGTCCTCTCTCGGCAGCCGTGCGGTGGGTGTGGTCTACCTGCTGTGCATGCCGGGAGAGGATACATAAGGGGCAGATGCCGCCTGGGAGGGGTTCTTCTTCTTTGTTCCAGAGTCAGAGTCCTGGTGCGTGGCGCATGGCCCTCCAGGTCATGGGGCCACGTGTGCTTCAGTCCCAGGCACCTTTAGTCCTGGGACTGCAACTTCAACCCAGGGCCCAGCACCTTTAGCTGGAACCCACTTCGGGAGTAGGAATCCCAGGGTGCCGCCTTGCGAGGGGACCCGTTTCTAGAAGAGGAGGCTGGGGGAGGACCGTTCCAAAGGACTGGTGAGAGATCACAGTGAAGGAAGGGGCCCAGTAACTCTTCGGAGGGATGTCCTCCATCCAAAAAAAAGGGATCTAAACAACGGGACCATTAGGAGGTTCAGGACACTGTAGATTCTGTGGCAGAGGATCTCCTGAACGCATCCATTAGGGAATCTGATTGACTGTTCGAGCTACATGCCGGCTGCTAGTGCCTTTGGGTGACTATCCGGGTGAGGTATAACCACTCGGGATCGAGTGGCGAAGAAGCCAGGAGTGCCTGAATTGATCTGTCTTTCTAACACCTTTCTCTCTTCTCAACTTTGTGGATGTTCATGCATAAGGAAAAATAAAACTCTACGTTGGAGTTGACACTGGTGTGGACTTTGGCGTTACTTGGGGTATAGAGACATTATCCTTACATTCTATGGACAGAAACCAGTTTTGAGAAGAACTTTGCTGCAAAGACCCGTAAGTTAAAACAAGTGTGCTTAACCTCTGCAAACCAGGGGGTACGGGCATGGTGGTCATGGTGTGCCTTTTTCTCCTGTGAGCGAGCCAAGGGTAGAAGAGGAGAAAGAGGGAGCCATGTCACTACACACATAATATAACTGGGTACTCACATTTATAGGTAAAGTTGATCCGGGGAATATCCGATTGCCTCTCTGGGGATCAGGAAGGAATTTTTTCCCGTTCTGTAGCAAATTGGATCGTGCTCTGCTGGGGTTTTTCGCCTTTCTCTGGATCAACTGTGGGTATAGAATTAGGTATATGGGATTGTATGATATTATTATTATTTTTATTTATTTTTATGGTTGAACTGGATGGACTTGTGTCTTTTTTCAACCTGGCTAACTATATTTGTTCAGGAACTAAAGTTTTTTTTTTTTATAATTGTCCTCCTTCCTTTAATTCTGAACCTGTTGCCAGTTCTACTTCACATAGTTAGTTAGATTTTTAACAATGAGCCTCCCTGACCGTTCCTCTCACCCTCCAGATTAGACTCAAGAGTGGAATCGATTTCAGAGATAGTCAGTGTCTTTTATGACTAGTTGAACAGGCTTGTTTTATAGCTGAAGGTCTTCATCGTACTTTCACAGAGCTTGGCCTATTCATGGCGGATAGATGTGTGCATTTGATTTCAATATCTCTAAACGGCACCTACATCTCTTCTCTTGTGTTACATTAAAAACAGTTTGCTTTGCTAAAAGGAGCAAGGAAGAATTCATTGTGTATTGTGTCAGCACAGCAGCGAGTGACCTGGATGTGCGGAGCAGAGAACTGTTCATTAATAATACATGCCGCTGGTAATTGTGCTGTGGCAGGTAAAACACTTTCATACAGACGAAATGTTGTGACTGCGATACAGGAGAACTTTTTAAATGAGCTGCTGCCCGACAGCAATGGGGGCTCCAGGGATTCTGAGCCTTCGGGTTAAGAGGAACGGCGGACAGCTGCTGGCAGCTTTTGGCTGATACGCTCAATTGTTACAAGAGAACGATTGATTAAACTAAAGCAATGAGATAAGACAAAGTATTTGTTGTGTTAGCAAGTAAAACACGGCAAAGGTATTTCTTTATGTATGTAAGGCTCCGGGTTGGGAAAGTGGAACACATGGTGGGATAGAAAGTACTTCTATGGTTCAGTGGGTGATTTTAAAAGGGTATGACTAAAGCTGGCCATTGACTGATTGAAATGTAGATGGTTCAGCAGGAACCGGAGGAATTTTGATCGATGTATGGCCTTCCCTGTTCAACAGAAGTCAAAAGTTTGATGAACAGGCAAGTTGGAAAACTTTTCTCAATCAGTCAGAGACAGCAGCTGAACTACTGTCAGAATACAATGTAAGGGCAGAGGGAACTCCTCTTATCCATATCCTTTGTGTGGATATACACTATATTGCCAAAAGTATTGAGACACCTGCCTTTACACACACATGAACTTTAATGGCATCCCAGTCTAAAGCCTGGTACACACGATCGGATTTTCCGCGGATCAAAGCGTAGGACTTTCGTCCCGAAGGGCGTTGGCCATGAACTTGTCTTGCATACAAACGGCATTGAATTGTTGGCCAACAAAAACGGAACTATGTTTTTTTTCAGCTCTTTAGCGCCACCCTTTGGGCAACTTCTGCTAATGTTGTGTGTAGCGGCCTCACTCTCTCTCTAGCTTTATCGGTTATACGGCTGTTGTCTAGGGGTACCTGGGAGAGAGAGTGCAGGAACACTACGCCAAGCTCTCACCTCATATGTGTATGAGGGTTGAGCAAAGTCACTTAAATTACCTTCGGGTCTGTTCTCTGCATACGGAGCCTCTGTTTCTTCCGTGGAGATGTGTCTACCAGTAATAGAGCCTCACACCATTAAAAGTCCAACACTCTTTTATTTTTCCATTTGCCAGGATTAGGGATGAGCTCGGTGTTCGAGTCGAACATAGGTTCGACTCGAACATCGGCTGTTCGCGTGTTCGGCGAACAACGAGTGATTTGGGCCGTTCGCGCCAAATTCGAGTGACGCGAATGGCCCACAATACACTGCGCCATCGCAGTATAATCCCGGCGCTGTGATTGGCCAAGCATGCACTGTGACCCTGCATGCTTGGCCAATCACAGCGCCGGCAGCGAGGAGAGCAATGATTGGCCACAGGCAGGATGCCTGTGGCCAATTATAGCTGAGGGGGTTTAGTACACGCCCCACACTATAAAAGGCCGCCAGCGCGGCGGCCTCGTGTAGTGTGTTCCGGAGCAGGGAAAGTGAAGGATAGGCAGGGAGAGTGTCAAATCTATTCTTTGCTAAACCTTGTGTGTAGGGAGAGAGAAGGATAGGCAGGGAGAGTGTCAGTGTCATATACTTTGATAAACCTTGTGTGTAGGGAGAGAGAAGGATAGGCAGGGAGAGTGTCAGTGTCATATACTTTGATAAACCTTGTGTGCAGGGAGAAAGAAGGATAGGCAGGGGACAGTGTCAGTGTCATATTCTTTGCTAAACCTTGTGTGCAGGGAGAGAGAAGGATAGGCAGGGAGAGTGTCAGTGTCATATACTTTGATAAACCTTGTGTGCAGGGAGAGAGAAGGATAGGCAGGGGACAGTGTCAGTGTCATTGTTGCTAAGCCTCCTGCACATTATACACCTGAAGTTAGCCCGTATTGCTGCTTTTTCCTGGTGTGTTACACCAGCAGGATTTTGCGGCACAGCGGGCGGAGTGTGCCTCCTGATCATATTACACCTGAACTTAGCCTGTATTGCTGCTTTTTCCTGGTGTGTTACACCAACAGGATTTTGCGGCACTTACAGCGGGCGGAGTGTGCCTCCTGACCATATTACACCTGAACTTAGCCTGTATTGCTGCTTTTTCCTGGTGTGTTACACCAACAGGATTTTGCGGCACTTACAGCGGGCGGAGTGTGCCTCCTGATCATATTACACCTGAACTTAGCCTGTATTGCTGCTTTTTCCTGGTGTGTTACACCAACAGACATTTGCGGCACTTACAGCGGGCGGAGTGTGTCTCCTGATCATATTACACCTGAACTTAGCCTGTATTGCTGCTTTTTCCTGGTGTGTTACACCAACAGGATTTTGCGGCACTTACAGTGGGCAGAGTGTGCCTCCTGATCATATTACACCTGAACTTAGCCTGTATTGCTGCTTTTTCCTGGTGTGTTACACCAACAGGCATTTGCAGCACCTACAGCAGGCGTAGTGTGATTCCTGCAAAATATACTCCTGAAGCTAGGCCTTATTGCTGGTTTTCCCATTTCCCTGCAGGCCATTAGAATGTCTGGAAGGCAAACAAGGAGAGGCAGACAGTCAGGAGCCAATAAAAGAGGGCAAGCAGGCTCTGTGTCTAGAGACAACAGTGCTGGTCGTGGACGCGGTGCATCGCCATCAGCACGTGGCCATGGGACACGCTTGTCCTTCTTTTCGGCAGCTGGACGTGTTGAGCCGCATCATGCCAAAGACTTGGTAGAGTGGATGACCAAGCCCTCCTCATCCTCCTCATCCTCTCTCACCCAGGCTCAGGGTACTGGCAAAGCAGCTGCCAAAGCGTCCTCTTCCCTGGTATCAATGTCATCATCAGTCACTCCTTCCCTAGACCAACCATGTCCTCCTGAGGAGTCCCCCGAACTGTTTGAGCACAGTGTTGGGTACATGCTCCAGGAGGATGCCCAGTGTTTCCAAGGGTCTGATGATGATACCCAGCTAGAGGAAGGCAGTAGCGTGAGAGCAGAGAGAGGGGATGCTCAAGAAGTACACCAATCTGGCAGTCATGTTCCAGCAGCTGCAGCATACTGCCAGATTGGCTCCAGTGATGAGGAGGGAGGGGATGATGAGGTCACTGACTCCACGTGGGTGCCTAATAGGAGAGAGGAGGAGGAGGAGGATGAGGAGGAGGCACATCTCCAACGAGGCAGGATGCCCTCGGGGGACCAGCGTATGGCAGCACACCGACGGAATCACACCGCAGAGCTCCGCCTGTGCAGGGCGCTGCCTTTGCCCGTTTTTCCAAAACTTCTTTGGTGTGGGCCTTTTTTCAGGCGTGTGCAGCAGATCGCACAGCTGCTGTTTGCAACATATGTCTCAAGCGTATATCGCGTGGCCAAAACATCACCCGCTTGGGCACCACATGCTTGACCAGACATATGTTGACCTGCCATGCAGCTCGTTGGCAAGCCTACTTTAAAGACCCACACCAAAGAACAAAGCGGGCCTCTTCTTGCACCACATCAGCTGGGATCTCCAACCCCACTATACCTTCAGTCCTCTCTGAAACCTGCTCTGAGAGGAATGAAGGTGTAGAATTAGGTGTTTCACAGCCAAGTACTTGCGGGCACTCTGCTAGCAGTACACCGACGTCCGATTCTAGCAGGCAAATTTCCCTGCCCCAGCTGCTGGACCGTCGAAAGAAGTTCACTCCCAGCCATCCACATGCCCAGCGGTTGAATGCTAGCTTGGCTAAATTGCTAGCGCTTCAACTGCTGCCTTTTCAGTTGGTAGACTCGGCCCCCTTCCGTGAGTTTGTGCAATGTGCGGTTCCTCAGTGGCAGGTTCCCAAACGCCACTTTTTCTCACGGAAGGCGATTCCGACTCTCTACCGGCATGTGGAAGGCAATGTCTTGGCCTCGCTGGACAGGGCGGTCAGCGGTAAGGTGCATATTACCGCTGACTCATGGTCCAGCAGGCATGGACAGGGACGTTACCTTTCTTTCAAGGCCCATTGGGTCGATCTTTTGGCAGCTTGGAAGGTTGCAGGACAAGGTGCAGTAGTGTTGGAGGTTGTTCCACCGCCACGCCTCCAAAATGCTACTAGTGGTGATTTTGACACACCTCTTTCCTCCACCCCCTTCTCTTCTTCTTCCTCCATGGCCTCTTCCTGTGCTTTGTCCTCGGAACCAGCGGTGCTCCGTAGGCGTTCAAGGGGCTACGCAAGTAGGCAGGCAAAAAGATGCCATGTGGTGCTTGAGCTGGTGTGCTTGGGGGACAGGAGCCACACTGGGGCAGAGATTCTGTCAGCTCTGAAGGGGCAGGCCGAGAGGTGGTTGACGCCACACCAGCTTAAGCCAGGAATGGTAGTTTGCGACAATGGCACCAACCTCCTCTCCGCTCTCCGACAGGGACAACTGACCCATGTGCCCTGTGTGGCTCACGTCCTTAACCTGGTGGTGCAGTGGTTCTTGGGCAGGTACCCAGGCTTACAGGATGTCCTGAGGCAGGCCAGGAAAGTCTGTGTGCATTTCCGCAGATCTTATAATGCCAGTGCTCACCTGGCTGAGCTGAACCTGCCCAAGAACCGCCTTATATGTGACATGCCCACCAGGTGGAACTCAACGTTGGCCATGCTGCAGCGGCTGCACACGCAGCAGAGGGCCATCAATGAGTACCTGTGCGACTACGGCACCAGGACAGGGTCAGGGGAGCTCGGGTTTTTTCACCACGCCAGTGGGGCATGATCAGGGATGCATGCATTGTCCTGGCACCATTTGAGGAGGCCACGAGGATGGTGAGCAGTGACAGTGCATGCATCAGTGACACTGTACCTCTTGTCCACCTGTTGGAACATACGCTGCGTGGAATAATGGACAGGGCACTTGAGGCAGAACAGAGGCAGGAAGAGGAGGACTTCCTTACCTCTCAAGGCTCCCTTTACCCAGACAGTGTTCCTTCTGTCCCACCCATCGCACAGGAAGAAGAGGAGGAGGAGGAGGAGGATTGTGTCAGCATGGAGGTGGAGCCTGGCACTCAGCATCATCAGCAGCAGTCTTTTAGGGATTATTTACAGTCCCAAGAAACCAGTGGACTTGTACGTGGCTGGGAGGAGGTGGCTGCGGATCATGTCGTCCTTAGTGACCCAGAGGACTCCGGACCGAATGCCTCAGCTAACCTACGCTGCATGGCCTCCCTGATCCTGCAAAGTCTGCGGAAGGATCCTCGTATTCTTCGGATCAAGGAGAGGGACCATTACTGGCTGGCCACTCTCCTTGATCCACGGTACAAGGGTAAGGTTGCGGACCTTATCTTACCGTCGCAGAGGGAGCAGGGGATGAGACAACTCCAGGAGGCCTTGCAGAAAGGTCTGTGCAACGCGTTCCCAGAGACTGGGAGGTTACAAACTCCTGGTCCTGGACAACGAGTTGCTGAGGCTTCGGCCAGTCAAAGAAGGAGCGGTGGGGAAGGTGGCCGTCTGACCGATGCGTTCAGACAATTCTTTAGTCTGCAGCCCCAAGGTATGATCGGTTCCAGCAACCATCGCCAGCGTCTGATATACATGGTGCAGGAATACCTAGGGGCAAGGTCAAACTTGGACACCTTCCCCACCGAAAATCCTCTGGCTTACTGGGTCTTGAGGATGGATCACTGGCCAGAGCTTGCACAGTATGCAATTGAGCTACTGGCCTGTCCTGCATCCAGCGTTCTTTCAGAACGCACATTCAGTGCTGCTGGAGGATTTGTCACGGATCACAGGGTGCGCCTGTCCACCGACTCTGTTGATAGACTGACCTTCATAAAGATGAACCAGTCTTGGATCACCACCAGCTACCAAACACCTGAAGCTGATATAACAGACTAATTTATTTTCAAATGTCACATCCCTTCAAGACTGATGCTGATGCTGAGAGACTGTCCTGTTATGTTGACTGACTATCCTCCTCCTCCTCAATGATCCGATTGATGATGATAGCTTGTAAGAACATTTTTGTTTCTGGGTGCCGCCACCAGTGGCTAAGGCCCAATTTTTCAGCCCCTGTTTAACAGGGGCGTGTTATTACAATTTTTTATGCAATGCTTTGCAGCAGGGCTCATTCCTGCACTCCAACTAGAGTATCTGGGAGAGGTTGCATTGTCGTGGCACCAGCACCAGTGGCTAAGGCCCAATTTTTCAGCCCCTGTTTAACAGGGGCGTGTAATTACAATTTTTGATGCAATACTTTGCAACAGGGCTCATTGCTGTGCTCCAAGTACAGTATCTGTGAGGGGTTGCAGTGTTGTGGCACCAGTGCCTAAGGCCCACTTTTTCTGCCCCTGTTTAACAGGGGCATGTAATTACAATTCTTGATCTAATAATTCACAGCAGGGCCCATTCCTGCGCCCACCAAGACTAACTGTGAGCCCTTACAGTGTTGTGTCAACACCACCACCACCACCAAAGGCCCAATTTTTCAGCCCCTGTTCAACAGGGGCATGCAATTACAATTCTTGATCTAATAATTCACAGCAGGGCCCATTCATGCGCCCACCAAGAGTAACTGTGAGGGCTCAGTGTTGTGGCAACACCAACATGTAAGGAGCAAATTTCAGCTGAGTATATACGGCAGGCCCCTACTTTCAAACATCCAACTTACAAACGACTCCTCCTTGCAAACGGAAGGATACAACAGGAAGTGAGAGGAAATCTACCCCTAGGAAGGGAAATTCTCTCCTGTAAGAGTTAATATGGGAAAAAAAGTGTCTCCTCTCCACTGATGCTTTATCACCAATTCTTGTTTCAATAAAAACCCCAAATTTTCAAAACACATTTGTCATTAGGACGGAAAGTGAGGTGAACTGTTCTGAACAGGTGCACACTGCACAGACAGCAAAACAAATGTTACAGGGGTGATAACCCTTCCCTATATTTTCCAAAAAGCTTATGTAGCGATACCTCCAACTAAGAAGGCCGCTGATTTAGTTTGGGCCCTGAATACAGCTCCGCCAACCCCCCGGCAATATGCTCTACCCCCTACTGGCACAGCTAGTACTGACAGTAAATTGTATGTCTTATACTGTATGAATAACTGAGCCTTGAAACCATACTGAATTTGAATAAATGTAAGATTTTACTTAAGCTCTTGGTAAAGGAAAAGAAGGTAACATCAATAACAGTTTACAGAATAATCATTTGTAATGTAAATTCAGCCACACTAACACACTATAGGGTTAACACATAACAAGTGCGCCACGCGGGCGACCGTTAGCTAAGTGCCCTGTGGCGCAGTAACCAAACCACCCTAGAAACCCCACCAGGCCTGGTTTTAGTATCTACAACTTAGTTCTTTTTTTTCTTCACCGGCAGGTCTTTAACGGTGGTGCACATTAATAGAGTACAAACTTTGTAATCCAATGGGGTAGGTAAAGATGGAGTAGAACTTGACTATGCGAACGGTAGATTTAGTTCTAACAAGGGGAATCTTCAATAAGAGCACTAAGAACAACTCATAGGCCACGGCAGTCTATAAGCCTAGATGCAGTAACAGTATATCGGTTGGGCATATGCCCTCTCACCCGCCCGGACTACGGTCCCAGTCCGGGAACTTCCACCTGCTGTGTCCTCACACACACACTCCGTCTCTTCAGCGATCGGGTCCCCGATCCAACAAGGCTGTAGTCGAGCGAAGTCAGATGCCACCCAGGCTCGCAGAGGGGTGGAAGGCTCTTTGGTGCTGCGCAAGGCCTCAGGCTTCAGGCCCTGCACTCCGACACGTCCGCACAGGAGGATCAGTCTCTGAAGTCTCGTGTCCCAAAGAGGCCGAGCCCAGCCTCGCCTCCTCCTTTTATAACCCGTCCCATGAGTCTCTGCGGCGGAACATTGCCGAATGGGGTTCTGGGTAATGTAGTCTCTTTTGCATTAAAGGGGAACACCCCGCTACACACTCCCCCCACTTGAACTCTTTGGTCCCCAAAGATAAACCTTAACAAAGACTATGTACAACTCTAGACAATTCTACAAATGATGTTGGCATAGGGAATTCCCACCAAAACTGAGGAGTAGAATTCCCTTGCCCACAGGTCACATTATCATGGGTGGCCTGCCTAGCTATGCCAGAGAGTGGGCTGGGGTTGCCCTCCACTAAATGGACAGTGGAGGGATCCGGATTTTCAGCACTCCTCCTAGCAGTAACTACAGAATCCTCTGAGCTATTCCCCATTTGTGGGTAGGTCAGCTTCTTAGGAGGCCGGATGACTCTTCGAGCCCTTTGCTCTCTTGGGATTTCTGGCTCTGGTGCCACAGGCTCCTCTTCCTCTGAGTAACCATCATGGGCATCTTCCCAGTAATCTGCTGAAGGACTAGAGGGGATGAACTCTGTGGCTTCTGGGTTCAGTGTTTCATCTGTGGTGTCCTCAGTGGTTGGAAGGTCTATGGTAGAAGTTCCTGGAGTTGGGGAAGGCCACAGTCAATTAAGTTCTCCATCCTCATTTTCACTAAGTTGAGAGGCCTCTCCATCTTCATCTCAGGAAGCCTGCGACCGAGTGTTCGGCCTAGGAGTATCCAGGATAGAGGCCGGTTCAGGGGAGTCTCCCACGGGAGGTATTCTAACTGCCTCAGCAAGAGGGAGCAGGTGGTTTCGATGCCACGTCTTCAGAGGGCCCACCTTTCCTTCCGGCTTAAACTTGTAGACAGGCAGGCCCGACAACTTCCTACAGATGACATAAGGTTCAGATCTCCATCTATCTGCAAGTTTGTGCTTCCCAGGGACCCCCAGATTGCGTAACAGTACTCGATCCCCGGGCTGTAGGTCTTGTACCCGGACCTTCAAGTCGAAGTTTCTTTTGTTTCGAGCTCCCCTTTGATCTGAGGCCGCTTAAGCTTGTTCATAGGCTACTTTCAGGCTGTGTCTGAGCCTGTCCACATATCCTTTGTGGGATGTGGCTGAGGAATGGTCCAGAGAGGTGCCAAAGGCCAAGTCCACAGGTAGTCTCGCTTCTCTCCCAAACATGAGTCGATATGGGGAGTAGCCTGTAGCATCACTGATGGTGCAGTTGTAAGCATGTACTAGAGCTGCTATATGTTTGCTCCAATGTTGCTTTTTCTCACTTTCCAGAGTCCCCAACATGTTGAGCAAGGTTCGGTTAAACCTTTCCGGCTGAGCATCTCCTTGTGGGTGGTAAGGTGTAGTTCGAGTCTTCTTGATTCCCAACGAATCCAGGAGTTTCCGGATCAGTTTACTCTCAAAGTCCCTTCCTTGATCTGAATGAAGTCGCTGTGGCAGCCCATAATGTACAAAGTACTTCTCCATAAGCACCTTGGCTACGGTGGAGGCCTTCTGATCTTTGGTTGGGAAAGCTTGGGCATACCGGGTGAAATGGTCTGTTATCACCAGAACATTTCCTAGTCCACTCAGGTCAGGTTCAAGGCAGAGAAAGTCAATGCACACCAGATCCATTGGGCCTTGACTTTGTAGATGGCCCATTGGCGCAGCTTGATGGGGTAAAGTCTTCCTCTGGATGCATCGTGCACAGGAGTGGCAGTACTCTTCTACCTCTGCCCTCATGCAGGGCCAATAGAACCGACTTCTGACAAGTTGAAAGGTGCTTTCAGCCCCTAGATGGCCATGATTGTCATGCAGGGCAATCAGAACAGTCTCTCGATGTTTCTCTGGGAGGAACAGTTGCCACTTATCTTCTGAGTCATCAGAGGGGCCCCTTCGGTAGACCACTCCCTGATGTACCTGCAACTTGTCCCATTCTTTCCTCAACAGGCGAGCCTCCTTTGAGGGATGACACAGGAGTTTGTTTGGATCCTGATTCTCCAGGGCCTCCAGGACCAATCTCCCCATGGGGTCTTCCAATTGGTCACTCCTCAAATCCTTCTTGGACAATCTCGGCAGGTTGTCTTCGTCCAATTGAGTCACTCCACAGTAGTGTTTTGGGACTCCCACCATGGTAACTCCTATTTCTTCTGCTATGGAGCCTCCTCTGGCCTGGAATTCAGCTCCTTGACAAAGGGCCCGCACCCCGTCCGGTGCCACTTGGGTCCAATCTTCTATATCACTGGTGGGGGCATGAGATCTACTGGACAGAGCGTCTGCGTCCCTATTCCCAGCCCCTGGCCTATACTTTAGGCTGAAGTTGAATCCAGACAGTGCGGCCAGCCACCTGTGTCCAGTGGCGTCCAGCTTGGCCGTGGTGAAAAGATAGGTAAGGGGGTTGTTGTCGGTCTTCACAGTGAACTCCGCCCCATACAGGTAGTCTTTGAGCTTGTCTACTACCGCCCACTTGAGGGCCAGGAACTCCAGCTTGTGAGTGGGGTAGTTCTTCTCAGAGGGGGTCAGGCTCCTGCTCACATAGGCAATAGCCCGTTGTTGCCCTTCGTGTTCTTGATAAAGTACTCCTCCCAGACCGTCATGACTAGCATCTACGTGTAGTTCATAGGGCTTGGTTGGGTCTGCGTAGGCCAAGACTGGGGCAGTGGTTAGGCTCTCCTTTAATGCCTGGAAGGCCTCTTCACACTTCTGGTTCCACTGATTTCTGACTGACTCTCCCGGCTTCCTGGGCCCTGAGTTGTCCTCTTCCCCCTCAGTCTTGAGCAGTTCATTCAATGGTCTAGCAATTCGGGCGAATCCCTCCACAAACCTCCTATAGTAGGAGCAGAAACCCAAGAAGGATCTGAGTTCTGTTACTGTGGTGGGTCGTGGCCAGGAGGTAACTGCCTCCAATTTCTCGGGGTCTGTGGCCACCCCTTCTTCGGACACTATGTGCCCCAGATAGTTCACAGAAGACTGGTAGAACCGACACTTTTCAGGTGAAAGTTTGAGTCCCTCCTCACTCAGTCTCCTCAATACTTTTTCCAGCCTCTCCTCATGTTCCTCCAGGGTTCTTCCAAAGACTATGACATCGTCCAGGTACACAAGGACTTCAATAAGGTTCATGTCTCCTACAGTCTTCTCCATAAGACGCTGGAAAGTAGCTGGGGCTCCAGACAGACCTTGAGGCATCCGGTCGAATTCAAAGAACCCTACTGGGGTTATGAAAGCTGTCTTCTCCTTGTCTTCTGGGTGCATGGGGATCTGATAGTACCCACTCTTGAGATCCATAACACTGAACCACTTGGCTCCAGACAAACTCTGTAGGGCATCCTCTATCCTTGGAGTAGTATACTGGTCGGGTATGGTTCTCCTGTTGAGAGTCCTGTAGTCGATACAGAGCCTCAATGACCCATTCTTCTTCCTGACCACCACTATCGGGGATGCATAGGGGCTTCTAGATTCCCGTATCACTCCAGTCCTTTTGAGTTCTGAGAGTTGTTCCCTTAGATCCTCCAGATCTGCTAGGGGGACCCGCCTGACTCTCTCTCTGAAGGGCTTATCTTCCTGGAGGCGGATCCGATGGGTGGCACTCCTTGCACACCCCACATCGAACTCATCTTTAGAGAAGATCTTCTCCCATCTGTTCAACTGGGCCTTGGCTCTCTCTTTCCAAGCCCTGGGCAGATTCGGGTTTTCCATGGATATCTTCTCCCAAGCATCTCCTCCTTCGCCCACCTCTGACAGGTTGACAGGGGCAGCAGGGCTCACCTGGCCTAGCAGCATCCTGGCTGGGACCTCCATGGGGCCATCCGTATTGTTCCTAACACTCACTGGGACTCTACAATGGGCCTTCTTTAGGGCCTTCAGCGGAATCACTTCTGGTATCACTTCCAGACCGTGGGACCCTTCTCTTGGATCAGATTCCAACATGACAAAGGGTCCAGGCTGCTCCCAAGTAAGCTTCACAGTGGCTCTGAGACAGGTTACTTCACCGGGCTGCAGCACTATCCCTCCTCTTCCAAGTCTCCACACCTTCCCTATCCCCTCTCCTGGGGTCTTCTGCTCTAAGACCAGCCTTTGGTAAGCTGTCTTCAGCATGGGGTGGATCTTGGTGACCGCTGCCCCTTTCTCTTTCACTAGAGGGGTCAGAAGTCTTCGGACCAGGTCCGTGTTTGTCCCTATTATCAGGGAGCTCTTGTTGGCTCCTGGTGGCCGAGGGCACACAACTGCCAGAGTGTCAAACACTTCGGTTTTTCCAGCCACAGATGGGTCAAAGGTCATCCTGACAGGCAGATAGCCATCGTAGGGGAAGTTCTGGGTTCCAATCCCACATATCTCTAGTCCCTCTATTTTCTGGATGGGTAGGTGACTCAAGTACTTATCGTAAAAGTCTCTGTATAGCAGGGTTACTTGCGCCCCAGTATCCAAGATTGCTCTGGTGTAGACTCCCTCCACTTGAATGGACACTATAGGAGATGGGCCTACCAGCTTCTCCGGGTAAGGCCCGGCAGGGGTCGCTTCCTTCAGACTTTTTTTCTTTGAACCTCCTCTCGTCCAATCCCCTTTGGACTTCAGTCTTTCTTGAGCCTGGTATGCATTGACTCCCCCCCCTTTACTGGGTGTAAGGACCCGCTGAGGGATACTATTGTTTTTCTTAGGTGTGCACCCCCTCTGGGGAGTGCTGTGCCTCTTCTGAGGGGTCTTACCCCCTTTCTCTGGGGTGTATCTCTGTTTAGGAATGTTGTGTTTCCCCCAAGGCGTTTTATCTCCTGTTATTTTCTGCTTTGCTTTCAGTTTAGAGCTCACTGAAGGTGATGGGCACCCGGTTGACTCCTTCACCGGGGCCCTCTGAAGTTTCCCGCCGGCTTGCAGTTGTCTATTTTCTTCTTTTTGGGACTGGAGCATGTAGCCGCAATATGTCCAATTCCTCCACAGTTAAAGCAGACGATATCTCCCCATTCTTGTAAAGATGCGGGTGCTGAGGCAACTGGGAATAATTCCTTCCTTGGTACTTCTCTCTTGGGACCCTCTGTGTTTTTTTCCATCAGAGAGGTCAACATCTCTAACACCTTGGACATTTGAGCTTTCAGGGTGTCTATCTCCGAATCTCTTTCAGGGGTCATTACTGGATTGACTAGCACCTGTGTGGGTACAACACTTGTCCTAATCAACTGCTGGTCCTGTTGCAGTGCCTCCTCATCTCTGATGATTTTTATCAAGTCAGCATAAGTCAGCAATGTTCCTCCTCCTGAGGTTTTCAGGTGCAACCAGACTGGATCCGAGCGCAGCGCTCCCTTTAAGACTTGCTTCATTCTTGCTGCATCTGTGTCTTGGGGCCTCATCCCCTTCTTCAACACAATCTTACACAACAACCTGTTCAGTCTTCTAACATACTCGGAAAGTTTCTCCTCCGGTTGTTGGAAAGTGTGTTCAAACTGGTAGACCATCTCAGTCACCTTTTCCAATTGACCAAACTCTTCTTGCAGCATGGCTAGACAGTCTTGAGCCGTGCAATCTGCGTTCCCAAACCGAAAGCTTTTCACTGCTTCTGCTGCTGCGCCTTTAAGGCTTTCCATCACTCGTTGCCTCTTCTGCGCTTCAGGCACCTCCCATGCCTCTACTGCCTGCAATGCCTGCTCCACCCAGGTGTCAAAATCTTCTTCCCCTGCGGGGACAGGGAGCTTCCCTGAGAATGTCTTTAGTCTCCGGTAGCTAGTCTCTACATGCACCGTGTTTGCCTTCTGACACTTGGTTAGCAGATCCCCTATCACACCTATCAGTTCTGGTGATATAACAGTGGCAGGTGCAGGCGCCACCGGGGGCGTCGCCCTGTCCCTTTCTCCCGGTGGGGTACGGGCCGCAGCCTGCGGTGATCCCGTTGGTGATGGTTCCTTTCTTTCAGTTACTGCGTGCGCCAACCTATAAGTTCTGTTGTCTGGCGTCCGCACACACTTGCGCTTACAGGCCTCTGGCATCCCGTTCCAGTACTCCACTAATGCATACTGATATGAGGTGTCTGGGTCTGACTTTATCTCCGTCACCCACGGTGTGTGATTTGGGGACACTGACTTCATCAATTCCTCTACCGTTTCAGTCAACCATGTCTCCCCAGGGAGGCTGATGACTATCGACTGGTTTGGCTCTGCGTTAGAGGCTTTGCACCATTCTTCTACCGCTCGTGGATCCATGGGGTCCATGCCGGCACCTCTGGCGTTCACTTGCTGCATCAGGATCCCGGACGAGAACCCCCACGTGTAGCGATACCTCCAACTAAGAAGGCCGCTGATTTAGTTTGGGCCCTGAATACAGCTCCGCCAACCCTCCGGCAATATGCTCTACCCCCTACTGGCACAGCTAGTACTGACAGTAAATTGTATGTCTTATACTGTATGAATAACTGAGCCTTGAAACCATACTGAATTTGAATAAATGTAAGATTTTACTTAAGCTCTTGGTAAAGGAAAAGAAGGTAACATCAATAACAGTTTACAGAATAATCATTTGTAATGTAAATTCAGCCACACTAACACACTATAGGGTTAACACATAACAAGTGCGCCACGCGGGCGACCGTTAGCTAAGTGCCCTGTGGCGCAGTAACCAAACCACCCTAGAAACCCCACCAGGCCTGGTTTTAGTATCTACAACTTAGTTCTTTTTTTTCTTCACCGGCAGGTCTTTAACGGTGGTGCACATTAATAGAGTACAAACTTTGTAATCCAATGGGGTAGGTAAAGATGGAGTAGAACTTGACTATGCGAACGGTAGATTTAGTTCTAACAAGGGGAATCTTCAATAAGAGCACTAAGAACAACTCATAGGCCACGGCAGTCTATAAGCCTAGATGCAGTAACAGTATATCGGTTGGGCATATGCCCTCTCACCCGCCCGGACTACGGTCCCAGTCCGGGAACTTCCACCTGCTGTGTCCTCACACACACACTCCGTCTCTTCAGCGATCGGGTCCCCGATCCAACAAGGCTGTAGTCGAGCGAAGTCAGATGCCACCCAGGCTCGCAGAGGGGTGGAAGGCTCTTTGGTGCTGCGCAAGGCCTCAGGCTTCAGGCCCTGCACTCCGACACGTCCGCACAGGAGGATCAGTCTCTGAAGTCTCGTGTCCCAAAGAGGCCGAGCCCAGCCTCGCCTCCTCCTTTTATAACCCCTCCCATGAGTCTCTGCGGCGGAACATTGCCGAATAGGGTTCTGGGTAATGTAGTCTCTTTTGCATTAGAGGGGAACACCCCGCTACACTTAAAAATAGATTTTTTGGCTGGAGCTACACTTAAACAATGTACCTATTCAAAATTACAAACAGATTCTACATAAGAACAAACCTACAGTCCCTGTCTTGTATGCACCGCCTTTATACGGCTGTTCAGAGTATATAGGGCCTTTTTTATTTTGTGTGCGGGGTTCCCCTTAATATCCATACAAGACCCAAAGGGGCTGGTAATGGGCTGGGGTGGGGGGGGGGCTGTGATGGGGTAGCTATGCCATTTTTCTTAAAGATTTTCATCCATATTACCGGGACCAGACATTACATTAAAGCCGCAAGCAGTTTTAAATGGCTTTTTTTCCTTTAGAAATGTAATTTTGTGCAGGGACAGTTCTAAACACGGGAAACACGTGGCACTTCACAGGCATACTTTAGACACCCCCCAGGTACGATATTTAAAGGAATATTTGACTTTTTTTTCACTTTATGCATCATTAAAATGACTGCTCCCGAAAAACGTCCGTTTTTAAAACTTTTTTTTGGATTGATACATGTCCCCTGGTGCAGAACCCGGGTTCCCAAACCCTTTTTAGGACAATAACTTGCATATTAGTCGTTATAAATAGCACTTTAGATTTCGAACGTTCGCATCCATTGTATTTAATAGGGTTCTAAAGTTCTGGTGCGAACCGAACCCGGGTGTGTTCGGCTCATCACTAGCCAGGATGAACATAATCAGTTGAACTCTTGTAACAGACAGACAGGGGTGTGGATACGAGTAGGCCCAGGCACAAATGAACTCTCCTTTTCCTTTTGCATGCGAATAGGCTTGGCGCACGGTCTCTGCCACCGACCGTGAAGTTGGTAGCTGCCACCTACCGAGTGAACTGTTGAGGCCCCTGTCACAGGCCTTAATGGAACGGTCTCTGCCACAGACCTTAGAACATGGACCATCTTCTGTGTGAATACAGCCCCTGTTTGGAAAGGACATCCATCCCGACGGTCTCCGGAGGCCCTGTCCCGGCACTGGCAATATGCTGCACCAGATCTACGGGAAGGTCACCTGCACGATCCTTTACGCCTGGATTCAGGTACCCGATACTGTGGGCACCTTAGGACGATTCCTCCCGGGCGGGACCCAGTGGAAGAAGCTGGGCCCCAGGCCTGAAGCGATGTACCTCACCTCAGACTGAGGGTGTCTGGGGTGACTCCCGAACTCCAGGTGTCCAGGCCTAGGCTGCCTGGACACCGACCGCAGACAGCAGCCCTCAGGCTGAAGGTGCCTGGGGCTCGGGCCCCGTGGCGAAGATGTCTGCCCCTTTATACCCTCTCCCAGCAAGCACGGCGGGTTCCCCGCCCCGCCGTACAACTGCTGCGAGAGGTCACAAAGGGTACGGCACTGCAGTGATGGTTCAACCCCGGCCCAAAGTGACAGCGCATCCTGCTGGGTCGCAGGGAACAAGACATCACTGATGTCTTCACCCGAATTAAACATTCACAAAAGTACATACCCGCTACATGTGTTATGGTGAGTATTGCATCTGAGCATGCGTGTTTGTACTTTGGAGTTTTGTTCGATGGACTTCTGTACACACGATCGGATAATCCCACAACACACAACACACATTTGTTGTTGGAAAATTTTAAAGCATGCTATCCAACATTTGTTGGCGGAAAATCCGACAACAAATGTCCGATGGAGCATACAAACGACAACAGCCTGTCATCACACAATTTAGGCCTGGTTCACACATATTCATTTTTTTGTGCGTTTTCAGTTTTGCAGAAACACACTTTAGTCCATTTAACATGGTTTTCTATGGGTCACGTTCACATTTCTGCATTTTAAAAGGGCAGGGACTTTTTCTGGTTTTTGGTTCTATAGATTTCAATGGTTAAAAAACGTGTATAGAAAAATGTTAAATGCACCCAGAATATGCAAACTGCAACCCGCATAGATGTGAACCAGGCCTTAGTCTGTAGGGTTCAATATTGAGTTGGCCCACCCTTTGCAGCTATAACACCTTCAACTCTTCTGGGAAGTCTGTCCACAAGGTTTAGGAGTGTGTCTATGGGGATGTTTGACCATTCTTCCAAAAGCGCATTTGTGAGGTCAGGCACTGATGTTGGACGAGAAGGCCTGGCTCGCAGTCTCTGCCCTAATTCATCTCAAAGGTGTTCTATCGGGTTGAGGTGAGAACTCTGTGCAGGCCAGTCAAGTTCCTCCACCCCAAACTCGCTCATCCGTGTCTTTATGGACCTTGCTTTGTGCACGGGTGCGCAGTCATGTTGGAACAGGAAGGGGCCGTCCCCAAACTGTTCCTACAAAGTTGGGAGCATGAAATTGTCCAAAATGTCTTAGTATGCTGACGCTTTAAGAGTTTCCTTCAGTGGAACTAAGGGGCCAAGCCCAACCCCTGAAAAACAACCCCACACCATAATCCCCCCTCCATCAAATGATTTGGACCAGTTCACAAAGCAAGGTCCATTAAAACATAGATGAGCGAGTTTGGGGTGGAGGAACTTGACTGGCCTGCACAACCCGATAGAACATCTTTGGGATGAATTAGAGTGGAGACTGCGAGCCAGGCCTTCTCGTCCAACATCAATGCCTGATCTCATGAATCTCTTCTGGAAGAATGGTCAAACATTCCCATAGGCACACTCCTAAACCTTGTGGACAGCCTTCCCAGAAGAGTTGAAGCTGTTATAGCTGCAAAAGGTGGGCCAACTCAATATTGAACCCTACGGACTAAGACTGAGATGCCATTAAAGTTCATGTGCGGGTAAAGGCAGGTGTCCCAATACTTTTGGCAATATCGTGTAGGAATCCTTTCGTTTTTTGTTCAGTCCACTGGCTAGTAGTATGTATATGGCCACCATAAATCACAGTTGAGATTACAAGATACACTGTACATGTTTTCCCCTATACAGAGCTCACCTCAATATCTGTGACCGAATTGTTCCCAGAGAAACCAGCTGGTGTAATTTTCCTACTCCTTATAGAGTCTCCTCTATAAAAGTGCTTTGTACATATTCATCCCAATGCATTTGCCCCCTCGTGTAAGCCAGGGGTCTCAAACTGGTGTCCCTCCAGCTGTTGTGAAACTACATGTCCCATGAGGCATTGCAAAACTGACAGTTACAAGCATGACTTCCACAGGCAGAGGCATGATGGGACTTGTTGTTTCGCAACAGCTGGAGGGCCGCCAGTTTGAGACCCCTGGTGTACACCAATCAGCCATAACGTTATGACCACCCACCTAATATTGAGCAGGTCCCCCTTTTGCTACCAAAAAGACTCGAACACATTGAGGCATAGACACCACTAGACCTCTGAAGGTATGCTGTGGTATCTGGCACCAAACTGTCAGCAGCAGATCCTTTAAGACCACTTTCACACTGAGGCACTTTTCAGGCGCTTTCACGCTAAAAAAAGCGCCTGAAAAGCTTACGAAAACGTATTTCCATTAAAATCAATGAATGCTTTCACACTGGGGCAGTGCGCTGAAAAAATGCCCCTCACCATTGAAATGAATTGAAAGTGCTTCAAAAGCGCCTGAAAAGCACTTCAAAAGTGCTCAGTGTTTTATTGGCAGATTTTTAAAGCGCCTCAGTGTGAAAGAGGCCTAAATCCTATAAGTTGTGAGGAAAGGCCTCCATGGATCAGGCTTGTTTTTCCAGCACATCCCTCAGATGCTCAATCTGGAGAATTTGGAGGCCAAGTCAACAGGTCAAACTCATTGTTGTGTTCCTCAAACCATTCTTGAACCATTTTTGTAGTGTGGCAGGGAGCATTATCCTACTGAAACAAATCACTGCCATCAGGGAATATCGTTTCCATGAAGAGGTGTACTTGGTCAGCAACAATGTTTAGGTAGGTGGTATGTGTCAAGTAACATCCAGATGAATGGCAGGACAAAAGGTTTCCCAGCAGAACATTGCCCAAAGCATCACACTGTCTCTGCTGGTTTGCCTTCTTCCCATAGTACATCCTGGTGCCATCTCTTCTCTAGGTAAGTGATGCACAGGCACCCGGCCATCAACATGATGCAAAATAAAAGTGATTAAGACCTGGTCACCTCCTTCCATTGCTCTGTGGCCCAGTGCTGATGCCCATGTGCACATTGTAGATGCTTTTGTCTGTGGACACGGGTCAGTATGGGTACCATGACCAGTCTGCAGCTATGCAGCCTCATACACAACAAACTGCAATGCCCATTATTTCAGCTTTAAAAACATCAACTTCGGAGACAACATGTTTACTTGCTGCCTAATATATCCCTTCAATTTTCAGATGCCATTGTAAAGAGATTTTAAAGTGGTTGTAAACTTAGTTACACCACTTTTACCTACAGGAAAGCCTATAATAAGGCTCACCTGTAGGTACTGGAAATATCTCCTAAACGGTTTAGGAGATATTTACCATATATGCTTGCGCCGACATCATCTGCGCATGCGCACAGAAGAAATTGTACGATCATGAAGTTTCTAAAGGGCCCGTGCCATCACCGGCGGCTCCCACGCACATGCCCGGGAGTGACGTCATGTGACTCCGGCCAGTCACAGAGCCGGAGTCTGCGGCCCTGGAAGGAAGAGGGGTGAAGATGGATGCGGGCACCAGCGGGGACAACGGGGATATTGCGGGCTTTTGTTGCATGTAAGTGCAACATAATGGGCTAGTATGGGATGCATACTATACCATTATGCTTTTACTTTGCAGGGGAAAAAAAACATCAAATCAGGGTTTACTTCCTCTTTAACCACTTCAGCCCCGGCCCATTTTGCTGGTCAAAGACCAAGCCACTTTTTGCGATTCGACACTGCATCGCTTTGACTGACAATTGCGCGGTCGTGTGACGTGGCTCCCAAACAAAATTCACGTCCTTTTTTCCCACAAATAGAGCTTTCTTTTGGTGGTATTTGATCACCTCTGCGGTTTTTATTTTTTGCGCTATAAACAAAAATAGAGCGACAATTTTGAAAAAAATGCAATATGTTTTACTTTTTGCTATAATAAATATCCCCAAAAAATATATAAAAAACCTTTTTTTTCCCTCAGTTTAGGCCGATACGTTTTCTTCTACATATTTTTGGTAAAAAAATCGCAATAAGCATTTATGGATTTTTTGCGCAAAAGTTATAGCTTCTACAAAATAGGGGACTGTTTGATGGCATTTTTATTAATAATTATTTTTTTACTAGTTATGGCGGCGATCGGTGATTTTTATCATGACTGCGACATTATGGCGGACACATCGGAAACTTTTGACACATTTTTTTGGGACCATTGTCATTTTTACAGCGATCAGTGCTATAAAAATGCACTGATTACTGTGAAAATGAAACTGGCAGTGAATGGGTTAGCCAGTAGGTGGCGCTGTAGGGGTTAAGTGTTTCCTAGGGAGTGCTTCTTACTGTAGGGGGGTGGGCTGTGTGTGACATAACACTGATCTCCGCTCCGACTACACGGAGCGGAGATGAGTGTCATTGTCACTAGGCAGAGCTGGGAGATGCTTGTTTACATTAGCATCTCCCCGCTCTATCTCTCCGCGAGACCTAGGGTCGGGGTCATGGAGAAAGCGGCAGGTGCGCGACCACACGGCGGCATCTTAAAGGGGACTACAGGTACGTGCTTATGCCTGTCCGTGCCGCTCTGCCAACGTAAATGTACAGGCGGTGGTCCTTAAGTGGTTAAAGGCTATTCAACCTGTCAGTGGTCATATAGTTATGGCTGATCAGATTATGTTCCCCCAGGGAGAGCCTACTTATGGGGATGATTTACTAAAGGCAAATAAGCTGTTACCTTTTCAAGGGAATTATCCCTGAATGAGATGAAACCCTGCTGACTTCCATCATCCAATCATGTGCAAGCAAAAATATATTTTTTCTCCTTTTCCTATGATTGGGTATTGTTTGCAAAGTGAAAACTTCAGTACAAAGTGAACAGATTATTTGCCTTTAGTAAATTAACCCCAATATACAGTATCTCACAAAAGTGAGTACACCCCTCACATTTTTGTAAATATTTTATTATATCTTTTCATATGACAACACTGAAGAAATTACACTTTGCTACAATGTAATGTAGCGGCCTCACCCCCTTTTCATTATCTAGGGGTATTTCATATGTGAGGGTGAGATGCGCTACGGCCCATGTCCTCCCCGAATACAAATGGTCCAAATCCTCTCATGATTTACACACCTGGGTCATACTATTACCCAGGTGTATCCCACCTAAATTTAGAGACCCCGCTACACACTCCCCCCTGTGATTTGACGCTGGTCCCCAGCGTCTGGTGCAAACCCATGTCTCCCATGGAGTGGTGACATAAGCCTGACCCCATAGGCTATCCCTCAAAATTTGAATCGTAATTGTGCCAAGACCTGCTCAAGGGAAGGAGAACATAAAACAATAAACTTTTTCATAAAACCCTCTAAGCATGTACACATATACAATCCCTCCCATCACTGTCTAAGAACCACCCCATACTCAGCAGTCTTGACAGATGGATCTCCTGCAGAAGGGAAACAAAAAAAGAACACAACATCCTAACATATTTGTGTTAGTTTGGAATGAATAGGTCTATCAGCCGAGAGACCCATTCGCTCCAACGAGTAAAGTGATGCAAGTGTAAAAAACAAACAAACAGCCGTTGCGCAACACTGCCACCTGGTGACAGTGCCGCGGTAATGACACTTGGTGAAATCTTCCTTCTTCCTGCGTCCCTACTCTGATTCTACCCCCAAAGTCTCTGTCTTTGAATTGTGAAAGAAGAGAGAACAAAACAAAACAGCTCTCATTCCTCCAAAGAGTAAAAAAAACGCACAGGAAAGTCTCCTCTTACAAGTAAAACTTCGGGTCAGGCAAGAACAGGGGCTTCAGATGCTTATCGAAAACCTCAATCGAATAGTCAATGTCCTCTCCATCTTTCCGGCAGATAAGCACCTTGTCCGCATGAATATGACGCCCCAACATCCAGTCTGCTCTGCAGTCTCTGAACTTTTTCGACACGGGTGGCGAACAGGACAAGTATCGCCGAGCATGAGGCACTTTAAGTTTCTCCCAACCAAACTCATCATACCACCGCTGCCGCAGAACTTCAACCTCAAACAGTAAGTCCCGGGGCAAGTAAGGATATTCCCATCCGTACTCACTGGCGACCCTCTGGCAGAAGAGTCGTTGCAGTTGGGCCAAAGGAGGCATTGTGGCCCGCTCACCTTCTCCTGGTTGAACGATGGCCTCCGGATGCCGAGGTACTTTCACTACCTCTGATGGCTTTGCTCTTGGTGCCCGTAATGATGCGCGCTGTGTCCCCGCCAACAAAACGGGTGATGCTGTGGATTGTGGAAGAACAATTGGGGGACTAGGCTTCCTCGTAGACTCCGGAGCTTCCGCCCGGGGCGTGCTATCTCCTATAGACATAGGCAAATCTTGTGGTGCACGTAACACAGGTAATGGGCGTTTGTCCCAGCCCTTATGATGAAAAAGTTTGTCTATTTCACCGTCATCTCCACAGTCTGACAGCGATTCTAGGTTGGAGGTGTCATACATCTCTGCGGGAAGGTAGTCTCTAGTAGACGTGGAACTACCCTCCCTAGCGGGCTCCACCGACTGTGGACTCCCGACACCTCCAACCACCACCACAGTCCCAGCCCCTGGCTCACCTTGACCTTTTGAAGCACAGGGATGTCCAGGACTCTTCCAACCGGATCCATCCAGGCCCGGCAAGCGACGGGGTGAAGCTCGACCACGACCACAAGACGCCTGTACCAGGCCGACTCTCCTCTTCGGAGGTGGGAGCAGGGAATCTGTGGTGACCGAAGCAGCATCCTCTGATTTTTCTTTCTCAGTCTCTGGTTGGGCAGTCACATCGCCCTGATCAGTGCGTACGGGAACCTCCGCAAAGGCCTGGATCTCCCCTTCCGGAGTAG
Source organism: Rana muscosa (assembly GCA_029206835.1). Lineage (NCBI taxonomy): Eukaryota > Metazoa > Chordata > Amphibia > Anura > Ranidae > Rana > Rana muscosa. Next base: position 1,030,064,205 of record CM055117.1, read on the forward strand.
CGGTACCTGTGAGGCAGTTGAGGCGAAGGGCCCGGGGCCTTACTGTGGATGGCTCCACCTCGAATAGGAATTCTCTGCATGCCTCACAACGCCCGAATGGCTTCAGGTGGACCACCAGTCCCGAACATCCGGGACAGATCACGCCGAGGGCCTCCGTGTCTCTGCAGGTGTACAGAGCCAACTGCCCCCGGGGCCTGAGTCTTATCCCCGTGTCTGTAAGGGGAGCAGCAAACGTAGTGATCTTCGTGGGGTAGGGAACTGGAATCCATGGGGAGCTTGAGGCCATCCCGACTATCTGCTGCTCCATCACGCACTGACCACGCGCCAAAGTCTCCACGTGAGTCCCTTCACATGGCCAGACTCCTCCCACGACTTGCACGTTTTCGCGGGCTTCCATCAAACTCCGCCCACGAACTGTGTAGTCACGGGGTGCCTCATGGCGCAGTTCAGTAAAAGCCCCCACATGTAGTACGTCACACGGCTGGACTTCTCCCTCTTCTCGCTCTTCCGCATGGGCCTTTCCCGTTTTAGGGTCATTTCCACGACTTTGAGCAGGGATGCACTTTGGCCGATCATATGGCCGACCTGCTCGGAACTCCTCCAGGCAGAAAAGTTCAGACACAGCCGTTCTTAATTCCAAGGTCAAAACACACATCATCCCGGACTCACGAGCCCCCACGTGTAGCGGCCTCACCCCCTTTTCATTATCTAGGGGTATTTCATATGTGAGGGTGAGATGCGCTACGGCCCATGTCCTCCCCGAATACAAATGGTCCAAATCCTCTCATGATTTACACACCTGGGTCATACTATGACCCAGGTGTATTCCACCTAAATTTAGAGACCCCGCTACAGTAAAGTAGTGAGTGTACAGCTTGTTTAGTGGACCCCCACATTTGGGGTCGCTATGCTTGAAATTTAGGGGATAGCATGAGCAATAGTTTGGCTCAGGCTGTTTGATTTACTTAACCACTTGCCGCCCGCCCTATAGCGGATTGACGTCGGCAAAGTGGTTGCAAAATCCTGACAGGACGTCATATGACGTCCTCAGGATTTTGAGCCACTGCGCGCCCCTGGGGGCGCGCATCGCGGCGATCGTTGCTGCGGGGTGTCAGTCTGACACCCCGCAACACCGATCTAGGTAAAGAGTCTCCGACGGAGACTCTTTACCACGTGATCAGCCGTGTCCAATCACGGCTGATCACAGTGTAAACAGGAAAAGCCGGTAATCGGCTTTTCCTCACTCGCGTCTGTCAGACGTGAGTAGAGGAGAGCCGATCGGCTGCTCCTCTGACAGGGGGGGGGGTTTGTGCTGATCGATTATCAGCACAGCCCCCCCGAGGATGCCCACTGGACCACCAGGGATGCCACTAGACCACCAGGGATGCCACTAGACCACCAGGGAACCACACCATAAAGATATATAAGGTATGCCACCCTAGACCACCAGGGATAATGGATGCCAATCAGTGCCCACAATGGGCACCACTGATTGGCAGGCATTATTGTTTGGCACTGATTGGCATCCATTAGTACAGTACAGTGCCACCTATCAGTGCCCACCCATGCCACCTATCAGTGCCCACCCATGCCACCTATCAGTGCCCATCCATGCCGCCTATCCGTGCCCATCAGTGCCCACCCATGCCGCCTATCTGTGCCCACCCGTGACGCCTATCTGTGCCCACCCGTGCCGCCGATCGTTGCCCATCCGTGCCGCCGATCGTTGCCCATCCGTGCCGCCGATCGTTGCCCATCCGTGCCACCTCATCGGTGCCCATCCGTGCCGCCTTATCCGTGCCCGTCAGTGCAGCCCCATCAGTGCCCATCAGTGAAGGAGAAAACTAACTTATTTACAAAGTTTTGTAACTGAAACCAAAAAAAAAACTATTTTTTTTCAAAATTTTCGGTCTTTTTTTTATTTTTTAGCAGAAAATAAAAATCGCAGAGGTGATCAAATACCACCAAAAGAAAGCTCTATTTGTGGGAACAAAATGATAAAAATTTAGTTTGGGTACAGTGTACCATGACCGCGCAATTGTCATTCAAAGTGCAACAGCGCAGAAAGCTGAAAATTGGTCTGGGCAGGAAGGTTTTTAAGTGCCCAGTATGGAAGTGGTTAAATTGGACTCTGCTCTGCTGAGGTGTTGCCTGGTTGTACAGTTCCCTTTGACCTGTGGGTGGCACTGTTGCCCAGGTCTCGGGTCGAACCACAGGTTGCACTGGGTGTCCTCTCTCTCGGCAGCTGTGCGGTGGGCGTGGTCTACCTGCTGTGCATGCCGGGAGCGGGTACATAAGGGGCAGACGCCATGACCTAGGGAGTCCGGTTCACGCCCTTTGGCCCTCCAGGCCGGGGGTGCGTGTGTGTGTTCGGTCCTGGGTAGGGATGAGCTTCGTGTTCGAGTCGAACATACGTTCGACTCGAACATCGGCTGTTCGATCGTTCGACGAAGATCGAACGATTTGGGCCGTTCGCGCCAAATTCGAGTGACGCGAACGGCCCACAATGCACTACGCCATCGCAGTGTCATCCAGGCGCTGTGATTGGCCAAGCATGCACTGTGACCCCGCATGCTTGGCCAATCACAGCGCCGGCAGCGAGGAGAGCAATGATTGGCCACAGGCAGGATGCCTGTGGCCAATTATTGCTGAGGGGGTTTAGTACACGCCCCACACTATAAAAGGCCGCCAGCACGGCGGCCTAGTGTAGTGTGTTCCGGAGCAGGGATAGAGCAGCATAGGCAGGGACAGTGACTTTTATTTCTTTCTTGCTTAACCTGGATTCCTTTAGTTTAGGGAAAGAGAAGGATAGGTAGGGAGAGTGTCAGTGTGTTTTGTGCTTGTGCTATATTGTGCTTAAAAAAAACATTTTTTCTAGGGACAGAAAACTGTAGGTAGGGAGAGTGTGTCAGTTTCTTTCACTGTCAAAGTCCTTGTTTCCAGGGACCTGGAAGGACAGTGAGGTAATTCTCCTTGTGCTAAATTGTGCTTAAAAAAAACATTTTTTCTAGGGACAGAAAACTGTAGGTAGGGAGAGTGTGTCAGTTTCTTTCACTGTCAAAGTCCTTGTTTCCAGGGACCTGGAAGGACAGTGAGGTAATTCTCCTTGTGCTAAATTGTGCTTAAAAAAAACATTTTTTCTAGGGACAGAAAACTGTAGGTAGGGAGAGTGTGTCAGTTTCTTTCACTGTCAAAGTCCTTGTTTCCAGGGACCTGGAAGGACAGTGAGGTAATTCTCCTTGTGCTAAATTGTGCTTAAAAAAAACATTTTTTCTAGGGACAGAAAACTGTAGGTAGGGAGAGTGTGTCAGTTTCTTTCACTGTCAAAGTCCTTGTTTCCAGGGACCTGGAAGGACAGTGAGGTAATTCTCCTTGTGCTAAATTGTGCTTAAAAAAAACATTTTTTCTAGGGACAGAAAACTGTAGGTAGGGAGAGTGTGTCAGTTTCTTTCACTGTCAAAGTCCTTGTTTCCAGGGACCTGGAAGGACAGTGAGGTAATTCTCCTTGTGCTAAATTGTGCTTAAAAAAAACATTTTTTCTAGGGACAGAAAACTGTAGGTAGGGAGAGTGTGTCAGTTTCTTTCACTGCCAAAGTCCTTGTTTCCAGGGACCTGGAAGGACAGTGAGGTAATTCTCCTTGTGCTAAATTGTGCTTAAAAAAAACATTTTTTCTAGGGACAGAAAACTGTAGGTAGGGAGAGTGTGTCAGTTTCTTTCACTGTCAAAGTCCTTGTTTCCAGGGACCTGGAAGGACAGTGAGGTAATTCTCCTTGTGCTAAATTGTGCTTAAAAAAAACATTTTTTCTAGGGACAGAAAACTGTAGGTAGGGAGAGTGTGTCAGTTTCTTTCACTGTCAAAGTCCTTGTTTCCAGGGACCTGGAAGGACAGTGAGGTAATTCTCCTTGTGCTAAATTGTGCTTAAAAAAAACATTTTTTCTAGGGACAGAAAACTGTAGGTAGGGAGAGTGTGTCAGTTTCTTTCACTGCCAAAGTCCTTGTTTCCAGGGACCTGGAAGGACAGTGAGGTAATTCTCCTTGTGCTAAATTGTGCTTAAAAAAAACATTTTTTCTAGGGACAGAAAACTGTAGGTAGGGAGAGTGTGTCAGTTTCTTTCACTGTCAAAGTCCTTGTTTCCAGGGACCTGGAAGGACAGTGAGGTAATTCTCCTTGTGCTAAATTGTGCTTAAAAAAAACATTTTTTCTAGGGACAGAAAACTGTAGGTAGGGAGAGTGTGTCAGTTTCTTTCACTGTCAAAGTCCTTGTTTCCAGGGACCTGGAAGGACAGTGAGTGAATTCTCCTTGTGCTATATTGTGCTTAAAAAAAACATTTTTTCTAGGGACAGAAAACTGTAGGTAGGGAGAGTGTGTCAGTTTCTTTCACTGTCAAAGTCCTTGTTTCCAGGGACCTGGAAGGACAGTGAGGTAATTCTCCTTGTGCTAAATTGTGCTTAAAAAAAACATTTTTTCTAGGGACAGAAAACTGTAGGTAGGGAGAGTGTGTCAGTTTCTTTCACTGTCAAAGTCCTTGTTTCCAGGGACCTGGAAGGACAGTGAGGTAATTCTCCTTGTGCTAAATTGTGCTTAAAAAAAACATTTTTTCTAGGGACAGAAAACTGTAGGTAGGGAGAGTGTGTCAGTTTCTTTCACTGTCAAAGTCCTTGTTTCCAGGGACCTGGAAGGACAGTGAGGTAATTCTCCTTGTGCTAAATTGTGCTTAAAAAAAACATTTTTTCTAGGGACAGAAAACTGTAGGTAGGGAGAGTGTGTCAGTTTCTTTCACTGTCAAAGTCCTTGTTTCCAGGGACCTGGAAGGACAGTGAGGTAATTCTCCTTGTGCTAAATTGTGCTTAAAAAAAACATTTTTTCTAGGGACAGAAAACTGTAGGTAGGGAGAGTGTGTCAGTTTCTTTCACTGTCAAAGTCCTTGTTTCCAGGGACCTGGAAGGACAGTGAGGTAATTCTCCTTGTGCTAAATTGTGCTTAAAAAAAACATTTTTTCTAGGGACAGAAAACTGTAGGTAGGGAGAGTGTGTCAGTTTCTTTCACTGCCAAAGTCCTTGTTTCCAGGGACCTGGAAGGACAGTGAGGTAATTCTCCTTGTGCTAAATTGTGCTTAAAAAAAACATTTTTTCTAGGGACAGAAAACTGTAGGTAGGGAGAGTGTGTCAGTTTCTTTCACTGTCAAAGTCCTTGTTTCCAGGGACCTGGAAGGACAGTGAGGTAATTCTCCTTGTGCTAAATTGTGCTTAAAAAAAAATTTTTTTCTAGGGACAGAAAACTGTAGGTAGGGAGAGTGTGTCAGTTTCTTTCACTGTCAAAGTCCTTGTTTCCAGGGACCTGGAAGGACAGTGAGGTAATTCTCCTTGTGCTAAATTGTGCTTAAAAAAAACATTTTTTCTAGGGACAGAAAACTGTAGGTAGGGAGAGTGTGTCAGTTTCTTTCACTGCCAAAGTCCTTGTTTCCAGGGACCTGGAAGGACAGTGAGGTAATTCTCCTTGTGCTAAATTGTGCTTAAAAAAAACATTTTTTCTAGGGACAGAAAACTGTAGGTAGGGAGAGTGTGTCAGTTTCTTTCACTGTCAAAGTCCTTGTTTCCAGGGACCTGGAAGGACAGTGAGGTAATTCTCCTTGTGCTAAATTGTGCTTAAAAAAAACATTTTTTCTAGGGACAGAAAACTGTAGGTAGGGAGAGTGTGTCAGTTTCTTTCACTGTCAAAGTCCTTGTTTCCAGGGACCTGGAAGGACAGTGAGGTAATTCTCCTTGTGCTAAATTGTGCTTAAAAAAAACATTTTTTCTAGGGACAGAAAACTGTAGGTAGGGAGAGTGTGTCAGTTTCTTTCACTGCCAAAGTCCTTGTTTCCAGGGACCTGGAAGGACAGTGAGGTAATTCTCCTTGTGCTAAATTGTGCTTAAAAAAAACATTTTTTCTAGGGACAGAAAACTGTAGGTAGGGAGAGTGTGTCAGTTTCTTTCACTGTCAAAGTCCTTGTTTCCAGGGACCTGGAAGGACAGTGAGGTAATTCTCCTTGTGCTAAATTGTGCTTAAAAAAAACATTTTTTCTAGGGACAGAAAACTGTAGGTAGGGAGAGTGTGTCAGTTTCTTTCACTGTCAAAGTCCTTGTTTCCAGGGACCTGGAAGGACAGTGAGTGAATTCTCCTTGTGCTATATTGTGCTTAAAAAAAAACATTTTTTCTAGGGACAGAAAACTGTAGGTAGGGAGAGTGTGTCAGTTTCTTTCACTGTCAAAGTCCTTGTTTCCAGGGACCTGGAAGGACAGTGAGGTAATTCTCCTTGTGCTAAATTGTGCTTAAAAAAACATTTTTTCTAGGGACAGAAAACTGTAGGTAGGGAGAGTGTGTCAGTTTCTTTCACTGTCAAAGTCCTTGTTTCCAGGGACCTGGAAGGACAGTGAGTGAATTCTCCTTGTGCTATATTGTGCTTAAAAAAAACATTTTTTCTAGGGACAGAAAACTGTAGGTAGGGAGAGTGTGTCAGTTTCTTTCACTGTCAAAGTCCTTGTTTCCAGGGACCTGGAAGGACAGTGAGGTAATTCTCCTTGTGCTAAATTGTGCTTAAAAAAACATTTTTTCTAGGGACAGAAAACTGTAGGTAGGGAGAGTGTGTCAGTTTCTTTCACTGTCAAAGTCCTTGTTTCCAGGGACCTGGAAGGACAGTGAGTGAATTCTCCTTGTGCTATATTGTGCTTAAAAAAAAACATTTTTTCTAGGGACAGAAAACTGTAGGTAGGGAGAGTGTGTCAGTTTCTTTCACTGTCAAAGTCCTTGTTTCCAGGGACCTGGAAGGACAGTGAGGTAATTCTCCTTGTGCTAAATTGTGCTTAAAAAAACATTTTTTCTAGGGACAGAAAACTGTAGGTAGGGAGAGTGTGTCAGTTTCTTTCACTGTCAAAGTCCTTGTTTCCAGGGACCTGGAAGGACAGTGAGTGAATTCTCCTTGTGCTATATTGTGCTTAAAAAAAACATTTTTTCTAGGGACAGAAAACTGTAGGTAGGGAGAGTGTGTCAGTTTCTTTCACTGTCAAAGTCCTTGTTTCCAGGGACCTGGAAGGACAGTGAGGTAATTCTCCTTGTGCTAAATTGTGCTTAAAAAAAACATTTTTTCTAGGGACAGAAAACTGTAGGTAGGGAGAGTGTGTCAGTTTCTTTCACTGTCAAAGTCCTTGTTTCCAGGGACCTGGAAGGACAGTGAGTGAATTCTCCTTGTGCTATATTGTGCTTAAAAAAAACATTTTTTCTAGGGACAGAAAACTGTAGGTAGGGAGAGTGTGTCAGTTTCTTTCACTGTCAAAGTCCTTGTTTCCAGGGACCTGGAAGGACAGTGAGGTAATTCTCCTTGTGCTAAATTGTGCTTAAAAAAAACATTTTTTCTAGGGACAGAAAACTGTAGGTAGGGAGAGTGTGTCAGTTTCTTTCACTGTCAAAGTCCTTGTTTCCAGGGACCTGGAAGGACAGTGAGTGAATTCTCCTTGTGCTATATTGTGCTTAAAAAAAACATTTTTTCTAGGGACAGAAAACTGTAGGTAGGGAGAGTGTGTCAGTTTCTTTCACTGTCAAAGTCCTTGTTTCCAGGGACCTGGAAGGACAGTGAGTGAATTCTCCTTGTGCTATATTGTGCTTAAAAAAAACATTTTTTCTAGGGACAGAAAACTGTAGGTAGGGAGAGTGTGTCAGTTTCTTTCACTGTCAAAGTCCTTGTTTCCAGGGACCTGGAAGGACAGTGAGGTAATTCTCCTTGTGCTAAATTGTGCTTAAAAAAAACATTTTTTCTAGGGACAGAAAACTGTAGGTAGGGAGAGTGTGTCAGTTTCTTTCACTGTCAAAGTCCTTGTTTCCAGGGACCTGGAAGGACAGTGAGTGAATTCTCCTTGTGCTATATTGTGCTTAAAAAAAACATTTTTTCTAGGGACAGAAAACTGTAGGTAGGGAGAGTGTGTCAGTTTCTTTCACTGTCAAAGTCCTTGTTTCCAGGGACCTGGAAGGACAGTGAGGTAATTCTCCTTGTGCTAAATTGTGCTTAAAAAAAACATTTTTTCTAGGGACAGAAAACTGTAGGTAGGGAGAGTGTGTCAGTTTCTTTCACTGTCAAAGTCCTTGTTTCCAGGGACCTGGAAGGACAGTGAGTGAATTCTCCTTGTGCTATATTGTGCTTAAAAAAAACATTTTTTCTAGGGACAGAAAACTGTAGGTAGGGAGAGTGTGTCAGTTTCTTTCACTGTCAAAGTCCTTGTTTCCAGGGACCTGGAAGGACAGTGAGGTAATTCTCCTTGTGCTAAATTGTGCTTAAAAAAAACATTTTTTCTAGGGACAGAAAACTGTAGGTAGGGAGAGTGTGTCAGTTTCTTTCACTGTCAAAGTCCTTGTTTCCAGGGACCTGGAAGGACAGTGAGTGAATTCTCCTTGTGCTATATTGTGCTTAAAAAAAAAACATTTTTTTCTAGGGACAGAAAACTGTAGGTAGGGAGAGTGTGTCAGTTTCTTTCACTGTCAAAGTCCTTGTTTCCAGGGACCTGGAAGGACAGTGAGTGAATTCTCCTTGTGCTATATTGTGCTTAAAAAAAACATTTTTTCTAGGGACAGAAAACTGTAGGTAGGGAGAGTGTGTCAGTTTCTTTCACTGTCAAAGTCCTTGTTTCCAGGGACCTGGAAGGACAGTGAGGTAATTCTCCTTGTGCTAAATTGTGCTTAAAAAAAACATTTTTTCTAGGGACAGAAAACTGTAGGTAGGGAGAGTGTGTCAGTTTCTTTCACTGTCAAAGTCCTTGTTTCCAGGGACCTGGAAGGACAGTGAGTGAATTCTCCTTGTGCTATATTGTGCTTAAAAAAAACATTTTTTCTAGGGACAGAAAACTGTAGGTAGGGAGAGTGTGTCAGTTTCTTTCACTGTCAAAGTCCTTGTTTCCAGGGACCTGGAAGGACAGTGAGGTAATTCTCCTTGTGCTAAATTGTGCTTAAAAAAAACATTTTTTCTAGGGACAGAAAACTGTAGGTAGGGAGAGTGTGTCAGTTTCTTTCACTGTCAAAGTCCTTGTTTCCAGGGACCTGGAAGGACAGTGAGTGAATTCTCCTTGTGCTATATTGTGCTTAAAAAAAACATTTTTTCTAGGGACAGAAAACTGTAGGTAGGGAGAGTGTGTCAGTTTCTTTCACTGTCAAAGTCCTTGTTTCCAGGGACCTGGAAGGACAGTGAGGTAATTCTCCTTGTGCTAAATTGTGCTTAAAAAAAACATTTTTTCTAGGGACAGAAAACTGTAGGTAGGGAGAGTGTGTCAGTTTCTTTCACTGTCAAAGTCCTTGTTTCCAGGGACCTGGAAGGACAGTGAGTGAATTCTCCTTGTGCTATATTGTGCTTAAAAAAAACATTTTTTCTAGGGACAGAAAACTGTAGGTAGGGAGAGTGTGTCAGTTTCTTTCACTGTCAAAGTCCTTGTTTCCAGGGACCTGGAAGGACAGTGAGGTAATTCTCCTTGTGCTAAATTGTGCTTAAAAAAAACATTTTTTCTAGGGACAGAAAACTGTAGGTAGGGAGAGTGTGTCAGTTTCTTTCACTGTCAAAGTCCTTGTTTCCAGGGACCTGGAAGGACAGTGAGTGAATTCTCCTTGTGCTATATTGTGCTTAAAAAAAACATTTTTTCTAGGGACAGAAAACTGTAGGTAGGGAGAGTGTGTCAGTTTCTTTCACTGTCAAAGTCCTTGTTTCCAGGGACCTGGAAGGACAGTGAGGTAATTCTCCTTGTGCTAAATTGTGCTTAAAAAAAACATTTTTTCTAGGGACAGAAAACTGTAGGTAGGGAGAGTGTGTCAGTTTCTTTCACTGTCAAAGTCCTTGTTTCCAGGGACCTGGAAGGACAGTGAGTGAATTCTCCTTGTGCTATATTGTGCTTAAAAAAAACATTTTTTCTAGGGACAGAAAACTGTAGGTAGGGAGAGTGTGTCAGTTTCTTTCACTGTCAAAGTCCTTGTTTCCAGGGACCTGGAAGGACAGTGAGGTAATTCTCCTTGTGCTAAATTGTGCTTAAAAAAAACATTTTTTCTAGGGACAGAAAACTGTAGGTAGGGAGAGTGTGTCAGTTTCTTTCACTGTCAAAGTCCTTGTTTCCAGGGACCTGGAAGGACAGTGAGTGAATTCTCCTTGTGCTATATTGTGCTTAAAAAAAACATTTTTTCTAGGGACAGAAAACTGTAGGTAGGGAGAGTGTGTCAGTTTCTTTCACTGTCAAAGTCCTTGTTTCCAGGGACCTGGAAGGACAGTGAGGTAATTCTCCTTGTGCTAAATTGTGCTTAAAAAAAACATTTTTTCTAGGGACAGAAAACTGTAGGTAGGGAGAGTGTGTCAGTTTCTTTCACTGTCAAAGTCCTTGTTTCCAGGGACCTGGAAGGACAGTGAGTGAATTCTCCTTGTGCTATATTGTGCTTAAAAAAAACATTTTTTCTAGGGACAGAAAACTGTAGGTAGGGAGAGTGTGTCAGTTTCTTTCACTGTCAAAGTCCTTGTTTCCAGGGACCTGGAAGGACAGTGAGGTAATTCTCCTTGTGCTAAATTGTGCTTAAAAAAAACATTTTTTCTAGGGACAGAAAACTGTAGGTAGGGAGAGTGTGTCAGTTTCTTTCACTGTCAAAGTCCTTGTTTCCAGGGACCTGGAAGGACAGTGAGTGAATTCTCCTTGTGCTATATTGTGCTTAAAAAAAACATTTTTTCTAGGGACAGAAAACTGTAGGTAGGGAGAGTGTGTCAGTTTCTTTCACTGTCAAAGTCCTTGTTTCCAGGGACCTGGAAGGACAGTGAGGTAATTCTCCTTGTGCTAAATTGTGCTTAAAAAAAACATTTTTTCTAGGGACAGAAAACTGTAGGTAGGGAGAGTGTGTCAGTTTCTTTCACTGTCAAAGTCCTAGTTTCCAGGGACCTGGAAGGACAGTGAGGTAATTCTCCTTGTGCTAAATTGTGCTTAAAAAAAACATTTTTTCTAGGGACAGAAAACTGTAGGTAGGGAGAGTGTGTCAGTTTCTTTCACTGTCAAAGTCCTTGTTTCAAGGGACAGAGAAGGACACCTGAAGGTAGCCCTTATTGCTTTTTTCCCATCTCCCTGCAGGCCATCTATTAGAATGTCTGGAAGGCAAACAAGGAGAGGCAGACAGTCAGGAGGCAATAAAAGAGGGCAAGCAGGCTCTGTGTCTGGGGGCAACAGTGCTGGTCGTGGACGCGGTGCATTGTCATCAGCACATGGCCATGGGACACGCTTGTCCTTCTTTTCGGCAGCTGGACATGTTGAGCCACATCATGCCGAAGACTTGGTAGAGTGGATGACCAAGCCCTCCTCCTCCTCCTCATCCTCTCTCACCCAGGCTCAGGGTACTGGAAAAGCAGCTGCCAAAGCGTCCTCTTCCCTGGTATCAATGTCAGACTCATCATCAGTCACTCCTTCCCTAGACCCACCATGTCCTCCTCCTGAGGAGTCCCCCGAACTGTTTCAGCACAGTGTTGGGTACATGCTCCAGGAGGATGCCCAGCGTTTCGAAGGGTCTGATGATGAAACCCAGCTAGAGGAAGGCAGTAGCGTGAGAGCAGACAGAGGGGATGCTCAAGAAGGACACCAATCTGGCAGTCATGTTCCAGCAGCTGCAGCATACTGCCAGATTGCCTCCAGTGATGAGGAGGGAGGTGATGATGAGGTCACTGACTCCACGTGGGTGCCTAATAGGAGAGAGGAGGAGGAGGAGGATGAGGAGGAGGCACATCTCCAACGAGGCAGGATGCCCTTTGGTGGCCAGCGTAAGGGCAGTACACCGACGGAATCACACCGCAGAGCTCCGCCTGTGCAGGGCGCTGCCTCTGCCCGTCATTCAAAAAGTTCTTTGGTGTGGGCCTTTTTTGAGGCTAGTGCATCAGATCGCACAGCTGCTGTTTGCAACATATGTCTCAAGCGTATATCGCGTGGCCAAAACATCAGCCGCTTGGGTACCACATGCCTGACCAGACATATGTTGACCTGCCATGCAGCTCGTTGGCAAGCCTACCTCAAAGACCCACACCAAAGAACAAAGCGGACCTCTCCTTGCACCGCATCAGCTGGGATCTCCAACCCCACTATAACTTCAGTCCTCTCTGAAACATGCACTGAGAGGAATGAAGGTGTAGAATTAGGTGTGTCACAGCCAAGTACTTGCGGCCACTCTGCTAGCAGTACACCGACGTCCGATTCTAGCAGGCAAATTTCCCTGCCCCAGCTGCTGGACCGTCGAAAGAAGTTCACTCCCAGCCATCCACATGCCCAGCGGTTGAATGCTAGCTTGGCTAAATTGCTAGCGCTTCAACTGCTGCCTTTTCAGTTGGTAGACTCGGCCCCCTTCCGTGAGTTTGTGCAATGTGCGGTTCCTCAGTGGCAGGTTCCCAAACGCCACTTTTTCTCACGGAAGGCTATTCCGGCTCTCTACCGGCATGTGGAAGGCAATGTCTTGGCCTCGCTGGACAGGGCGGTCAGCGGTAAGGTGCATATTACCGCTGACTCATGGTCCAGCAGGCATGGACAGGGACGTTACCTTTCTTTCACGGCCCATTGGGTCACTCTTTTGGCAGCTGGGAAGGATGCAGGACAAGGTGCAGTAGTGTTGGAGGTTGTCCCACCGCCACGCCTCCAAAATGCTACTACTGGTTGTGACACACCTCTCTCCTCCACCCCCTCCTCTTCTTCTTCCTCCATGGCCTCTTCCTGTGGTTTGTCCTATGAACCAGCGGTGCTCCGTAGCCGTTCACGGGGCTACGCAAGTACGCAGGCAAAAAGATGCCATGCCGTGCTTGCGCTGGTGTGTTTGGGGGACAGAAGCCACACTGGGGCAGAGGTCCTGTCTGCTCTGCAGGGCCAGGCCGAGAGGTGGTTGACGCCACGCCAGCTTAAGCCAGGAATGGTGGTTTGCGACAATGGCACCAACCTCCTCTCCGCCCTCCGACAGGGACAACTGACCCATGTGCCCTGTGTGGCTCACGTCCTTAACCTGGTGGTGCAGCGGTTCTTGGGCAGGTACCCGGGCTTACAGGATGTCCTGAGGCAGGCCAGGAAAGTCTGTGTGCATTTCCGCAGATCTTATAATGCCAGTGCTCGCCTGGCTGAGCTGCAAAAGGAGTTGAACCTGCCCAAGAACCGCCTTATATGTGACATGCCCACCAGGTGGAACTCAACGTTGGCCATGCTGCAGCGGCTGCACACGCAGCAGAGGGCCATCAATGAGTACCTGTGCGACTACGGCACCAGGACAGGGTCAGGGGAGCTTGTTTTTTTTTCTCCACGCCAGTGGGGCATGATCAGGGATGCATGCACTGTCCTGGCACCATTTGAGGAGGCCACGAGGATGGTGAGCAGTGACAGTGCATGCATCAGTGACACTGTACCTCTTGTCCACCTGTTGGAGCACACGCTGCATGGAATAATGGACAGGGCACTTGAGGCAGAACAGAGGCAGGAAGAGGAGGACTTCCTTGCCTCTCAAGGCCCCCTTTACCCAGACAGTGTTCCTTCTGTCCCACCCATCGCACAGGAAGAGGAAGAGGAGGAGGAGGAGGAGGAGGAGGAGGATTGTGTCAGCATGGAGGTGGAGGCTGGCACTCAGCATCATCAGCAGCAGTCTTTTAGGGATGATTTACAGTCCCAAGAAACCAGTGGACTTGTACGTGGCTGGGAGGAGGTGACTGCGGATCATGTCGTCCTTAGTGACCCAGAGGACTCCGGAGCGAATGCCTCAGCAAACCTACGCTGCATGGCCTCCCTGATCCTGCAAAGTCTGCGGAAGGATCCTCGTATTCTTCGGATCAAGGAGAGGGACCATTACTGGCTGGCCACTCTCCTTGATCCACGGTACAAGGGTAAGGTTGCGGACCTTATGTTACCGTCGCAGAGGGAGCAGAGGATGAGACAACTCCGGGAGGCCTTGCAGAAAGGTCTGTGCAACGCGTTCCCAGAGACTGGGAGGTTACAAACTCCTGGTCCTGGACAACGAGTTGCTGAGGCTTCGGCCAGTCAAAGAAGGAGCGGTGGGGAAGGTGGCCGTCTGACCGATGCGTTCAGACAATTCTTTAGTCCGCAGCCCCAAAGTATGATCGGTTCCAGCAACCATCGCCAGCGTCTGATAAACATGGTGCAGGAATATCTAGGGGCAAGGTCAGACTTGGACACCTTCCCCACCGAAAATCCTCTGGCTTACTGGGTCTTGAGGATGGATCACTGGCCAGAGCTTGCACAGTATGCAATTGAGCTACTGGCCTGTCCTGCATCCAGCGTTCTTTCGGAACGCACATTCAGTGCTGCTGGAGGATTTGTCACGGATAACAGGGTGCGCCTGTCCACCGACTCGGTTGATCGACTGACTTTCATCAAGATGAACCAGTCTTGGATCACCACCAGCTACCACACACCTGATGCTTATATAACAGACTAATTGATTTTAACATGTCACATCCCTTCAAGACTGATGCTGATGCTGAGTGCCTGTGCTGTTATGTTGACTGGCTATCCTCCTCCTCCGAGTCCTCAATGATACGATTGATGATGATAGCTTGGAAGATCATTTTTGTTTATGGGTGCCGCCACCAGTGGCTAAGGCCCAATTTTTCAGCCCCTGTTTTACAGGGGCGTGTACTTACAATTTTTTTAGCAATAATTTGCCATAGGGCTCATTGCTGTGCTCCAAGTACAGTATCTGTGAGGGGTTGGAGTGTTGTGGCACCAGTGCCTAAGGCCCAATTTTTCAGCCCCTGTTTAACAGGGGCGTGTCATTACAATTTTTGAAGCAATACTTTGCAACAGGGCTCATTGCTGTGCTCCAAGTACAGTATCTGTGAGGGGTTGTAGTGTTGTGCCACCAGTGCCTAAGGCCCAATTTTTCAGCCCCTGTTTAACAGGGGCGTGTCATTACAATTTTTGAAGCAATACTTTGCAACAGGGCTCATTGCTGTGCTCCAAGTACAGTATCTGTGAGGGGTTGTAGTGTTGTGCCACCAGTGCCTAAGGCCCAATTTTTCAGCCCCTGTTCAACAGGGGCATGCAATTACAATTCTTGATGTAATAATTCACAGCAGGGCCCATTCCTGCACCCACCAAGAGTAAGTCTGAGGGCTTACAGTGTTGTGGCAACGCCACCACCACCACCACCACGAAAGGCCCAATTTTTCAGCCCCTGTTCAAAAGGGGCATGTAATTACAATTCTTGATCTAATAATTCACAGCAGGGCCCATTCCTGCACCCACCAAGAGTAAGTCTGAGGGCTTACAGTGTTGTGGCAACGCCACCACCACCACCACCACGAAAGGCCCAATTTTTCAGCCCCTGTTCAAAAGGGGCATGTAATTACAATTCTTGATCTAATAATTCACAGCAGGGCCCATTGCTGCACCCACCAAGATTAACTGTCAGGGCTTACAGTGTTGTGGCACCAGCACCACCATCAAAGCCCCAATTTTTACTACCACTGTTCAACAATTATATGTAATTAAAATTCCTGATATAATAGTTGACAGCAGGGCGTTCCAGCACCAACCAAGAGTAACTGTGAGTGCTTACAGTGTTGTGCCAACACCAACAACTAAGGGGCCTATTTCTGCAGAGTATATACGGCAGGTCCCTACTTTCAAACATCCAACTTACAAACGACTCCTACTTGCAAACGCAAGAAGACAACAGGAAGTGAGAGGAAATCTACCCCTAGGAAGGAAAATTCTCTCCTGTAAGAATAAATATGGGAGAAAGGTGTCTCCTCTGTACTGATGCTTTATCAGCAATCCTTGTTTCAAGAAAAACACCACATTTCAAAAACAGTTGTCATTGGGACGGAAAGTGAGGTGAAATGTTCTGAACAGGGGCACAGACAGCAAAACAAATGTTACAGGGGTGATAACCCTTACCTATGTTTCCCAAAAAGTTTAAAAATAGATTTTTGGGCTGGAGCTACACTTCAACAATGTACCTGTTCAAAATTACAAACACATTCTACATAAGAACAAACCTACAGTCCCTGTCTTGTATGCACCGCCTGTATACGGCTGTTCAGAGTATATAGGGCCTTTTTTATTTTATGTGCGGGGTTCCCCTTAATATCCATACAAGACCCAAAGGGGCTGGTAATGGGCTGGGGTAGGGGGGGGGGGGTCATGGGGTAGCTATGCCATTTTTCTTAAAGATTTTCATCCATATTACCGGGACCAGACATTACATTAAAGCCGCAAGCAGTTTTAAATGGCTTTTTTTTCCTTTAGAAGTGTCATTTTGTGCAGGGACAGTTCTAAACACGGGAAACACGTGGCACTTCACAGGCATACTTTAGACACCCCCCAGGTACGATATTTAAAGGAATATTTGACTTTTTTTTTTTCACTTTATGCATCATTAAAATGACTGCTCCCGAAAAACGACCGTTTTTAAAACTTCTTTTTGCATTGATACATGTCCCCTGGTGCAGAACCCGGGTTCCCAAACCCTTTTTAGGACAATAACATGCATAATAGTTGTTATAATTAGCACTTTAGAATTCGAACGTTCGCATCCATTGTATTTAATAGGGTTCTAATGTTCGTACGAACTTTCGGTCCGTTCGCGGGTTCTGGTGCGAACCGAACCCGGGGGTGTTCGGCTCATCACTAACTGGGCACAATGTTCAGGTAAAGCTGACTGCAGGCCATTCCTGTTCTCTTCCTTATGATACAGGCAGGCAGTTGATTGAGCTAAGCTGCAGTATATTAAGTCTGTGTACTATATACTGGGCACAGTGTGCAGGTAAAGCTGACTGCAGACCATCCCTGTTCTCTTCCTAATAATACAGGCAGGCAGTTGATTGAGCTAAGCTGCAGTATATTAAGTCAGTATACTGTATACTGGGCACAGTGTGCAGGTAAAGCTGACTGCAGACCATTCCTGTTCTCTTCCTAAGGCCTCATGCCCACTGGCGTTTTTACAGCTGCGTTTTTTGCAGCTTAAAAACGCCTGTCCATGTTATTGTAAATATTTTTTTTTATTTTTTAATTTTTTTTGAAAAAAAAAAAAAAAACGTCGGAGCTAAAAACGCGACCGCGCGTTAGTGCGCGTTTTTTGCGCGTTAGTGCGCGTTTTTGCGCGTTTTTTGACGCTCGCGTTTTTTCCTGCCTAATTCTGACGCTGAGGAACGCACTGGCCCTGGGTTTTTTTTACAGCTTACAAACGCCTATGCTCTTTACAGCTCAAAAACGCCTAGGTGGACATGAAGCTATAGACTAACATGGACAGGCGTTTTTAAGCTGTAAAAAACGCTCAAAAACGCGGCTGAAAAAACGCCCGTGGGCATGAGGCCTAATAATACAGGCAGGCAGTTGATTGAGCTAAGCTACAGTGTATTAAGTCAGTGTACTGTATACTGGGCACAGTATGCAGGTAAAGCTAACTGCAGACTATCCCTGTTCTCATCCTAATAATATAGCCAGGCAGTTGATTGAGCGAAGCTGCAGTATATTAAGTCAGTGTACTGTATACTGGGCACAGTGTGCAGGTAAAGCTGACTGCAGACCATCCCTGTTCTCTTCCTAATAATACAGGCAGGCAGTTGATTGAGCTAAGCTGCAGTGAATTAAGTCAGTGTACTGTATACTGGGCACAGTGTGCAGGTAAAGCTGACTGCAGACCATCCCTGTTCTCATCCTAATAATATAGTCAGGCAGTTGATTGAGCTAAGCTGCAGTATATTAAGTCAGTGTACAGAGAGTCCTGGAGCAATGACAAAAGGGGAAATAAGCGGAGGGACGGCATGACAGGTGAGACAGGCTGTAGCCAGCAGAGGTTGTGGTTCCTTTAAGAAAAGGGGGGTGGCTGTGGGGAAGAAGGGGAGGGGGAGTGCAGTTAGTCAGGGAGGAAGTGACGTTTTCTCACTTCCTCCTTTTCACTCATGAGGTAGAAAGCTTCACAGCCGGTGCCATGGCTGATGTGGCTGGACTATTAGCGCAATTGCGGGCCGCGGTGGCCGCGCAGGGGGCAGATTGGCTGCAGGAACAGGTTGCTGCAGTGGTGGACGAGCAGGCGGCGGCGCCCGCCGGTGGGGGGGTCGCTCCGGGGCGCGCTAGGCGGTCCAGGCCGCCTGAGCGGTACAGTCCGGAGGCATCCCTGAGTGGTTTAACTTCCGTCCGGAGACCCGTTGGGGGCCCTCCGGCCGCATCCCCTGGCCGCACGCAGCCTGTGTCGGCGGGGGGGGGCCGGGAGGAATCCGCGCCGTGGACGGAGTTTTGCGGTGGGGGAGACGAGTGGCCCTCTTGCCCCTCCCCCTCCCGCGCATCGGAGATGCGGGGACATCGCGGTCGAGGCTGCAGGGGTTGCCCAGAACAGCCGTGCGGCCCAGCGTGGAGGATCTATTTCGCGGGCCAGTGGCCGGGAGGCGGTGGCGGTCAGGGGTCCGGCGGTGCCAGCAGGACGAGCGGTGTGGGGTTTGGCGCCTGGAGGGACAGATGGGAGTCGAGCGGATGGCACCCGGGCCAGGGGGCGGACCCGCAGTTCGTCGGTGGAGGTTGCGAGTGGGTCGGGTGTGCCGGGATCGAGAGGACGTGAGGCCCAGCCGCAAAAACCCTTGCCACGTGGGTCGCGTCCGCAGGGTGTGCAGCCAGCGCTTGTGTCAGCGGGATCGGATGACAACAGGTCTGAAGGGGAGCTGTCCGGGTCAGACGGTGGCGAGGACTCGGGACAACTGGCTTCGAGGGAGAACAGTTCGGCGGCTGGTGGACCCAGTCTCAGGCAGCCCGGTGAGTCCCACTCTTCGGTGGTTATTTGTTCCTTATTACAAGATTTATTGGGTCAAGGGGGTGTTGGGGGGGGCTTAGGTGCAACACCTGGGTCGCGTTCTTCCCCACTGGGGAAAAAAGCGGCAGGGGAGACGCAGGACTTGTGGTCGGGGTTGGAGGATTTGGTCAGGCGTTTTAAGCCGGGCGGGGGCGACATGGGGTCGCCCGCGGCGGCTTGGGGGACAACTGGGGGTTCATCGCAGGGGGCGGGGCTTTCGGACACAGCCGGGGCCCTAGGCGTGCAAACGGTAGAGGTGTCAGAGGAGGTGCAGGCCCCATTGGAAGGGGGGGCAGCCACAGCAGGGGGGCAAGTGGCTACCGGTGAGAAAAACAAGGAGGTGGTCAGGCTGGCGGACGCCGCTAGAAATGAGATGTACATTTGTTTTGAGGCACCGTTAGGAACTCACCTCAAGACGGAGGTTAGAGAAAAGCTGTGGAAAGGTGAGTATGTGGAGATCTTCACGTTGCTCCCCTTGGACAAATTCAACCTGGATAGGGTGAAGCCGGAAGAGAGCAGGAAGGAGGACGAAGAAAAGAGGCGTTATCGTCTTATACCCTGTACTTTCACCAATTGGTTGCAAGCGTTTGCGATCATGGCTTGTGTGATAGGGCAGAAGGCCCCAGAACATTGTTCTGGGCTGTTCATTTATTTGGAGGCGGTTAGCGAAGCGTACAGGACGTATGGTGGCGTAGCCTGGTTGAGGTATGACGAACAGTTCCGGCAGAGGATGGCCATGAGACCGGGACTGCGATGGGATCACAAGGACATCAACTTGTGGATGCGACTGATGACAGCGTCGCGGGCATCCAATCAGTTTTTTCAGGGGGGGGTCGGAGGTGCTGCGGCCTCAGGACAACCGACCGAGAAAAGGTGGGGCTACTGCTGGCAGTTCAACGAGGGCACCTGCAAGTACGGAGCAAGCTGTCGCTTCAAGCATGTGTGTTCAGGATGTGGGGGCAGTCATGCCTTGTCCAAATGCTTTAAGCGAGGCAGGGGTCGCCCCGGGGATTCTGGGGGAAAAGGGAACGACGCCAATCCGGGTGGAAAGGATGCTTCCCTTTCTCAATAGGTATCCCGACAGGTGTGCAGCTAAGTTGTTGGAGGAGGGTTTCGCCGGTGGTTTCAGAATTCCGTGCGCGCCGTTTGCAGTCCCCCCGGCAGCCAAGAACCTCCGGTCTGCGTTGCTACATCCTTTGGTGGTTTCGGAGAAGCTGGAGAAGGAGGTGCAGTTAGGGCGTATGGCCGGACCGTTCACAGATGCGCCCATACCTGATTTAGTGGTGTCTCCCTTGGGGGTTGTCCCCAAGAGGGAACCTCAAAAATTTCGCTTGATTCATCACCTGTCCTTTCCCAGGGGTGGGTCGGTGAATGATGCTCTTGCGCCGGAGGACTGCACGGTATCATACACCTCTTTCGATGCGGCTGTGACATGGGTGCGTAGGTGTGGACGGGGAGCGCTGTTGGCAAAAGCCGATGTTCAATCTGCTTTTCGGTTGCTACCAGTACACCCGGACAGCTTTCGTTTCTTGGGCTGCATGTGGGACGGGGCTTACTACGTGGACCGCTGTTTGCCCATGGGTTGCTCCATCTCTTGCGCGCTCTTTGAGACTTTTAGTTCGTTCCTAGAATGGGTGGTCCGGGACGTGTCGGGGATCAGTTCGATCATCCACTATCTGGATGATTTTCTGTGTGTGGGCCCGCCGGGGTCTACCGTTTGCAGGGTCCTGCTGGGTACGCTGCAATACGTGGCCGACCGTTTTGGGGTCCCTTTGGCCCCTGAGAAGACAGAGGGCCCTACGTCGTCCTTAGTTTTTCTGGGCATAGAGCTAGATTCTGAGAAGATGGAATGCCAACTGCCGGAGGATAAGCTGGAAGCATTGAAGGGGGAGGTGCGAGGTGTTATCGGCCGTCGTAAGATCCAGTTGCGACAGATGCAGTCACTATTGGGTAAGTTGTGTTTCGCTTGCAGGATCATGCCCATGGGCAGGGTATTTAGCCGCAGGTTGTCGGCTGCGACAGCCGGGGTGCGGGTTCCTACTCATTTTGTGAGCCTAACAAGAGAGCTTCGTGAGGATTTGGAAGTGTGGCATGGATTCCTTGAATCCTTCAACGGGCGGGCGTTGTGGATGAAGGGGCCCGTTAGCAATTTCGATCTGGACTTGTTTACAGATGCGGCTGGCTCCACGGGGTATGGGGCGTTCTGTCAGGGAAAATGGAGTGCGGCTCCATGGCCAAAGGAGTGGGAAGAAGCGGGGTTCTTGAAGAACCTGGTACTATTGGAACTTTTCCCAATTGTGGTGGCGTTTGAGTTATGGGGGGATTCATTCCGGAATAGCAAGGTGCGCCTGAACTGTGATAACATGGGAGTGGTTCAGGTAGTGAATAAAGTGTCAGCCACATCACAGCCAGTGGTGCGTTTGCTGAGGCATCTGGTTTTGCGCTGCTTGCAGTTCAATGTGTTTGTGTACGCGGTACATCTTCCTGGGGTGGATAACACCCTGGCTGACGCTTTGTCTCGTTTGCAGTGGGACAGGTTCCGGGAGTTGGCACCAGCAGCGGAGCAGCGAGGGGTTACCTGTCCCGACTGGATGTGGGACATTGCCTTGACAGCGCAGCACAGTGGATTAAACGGTCGGTGAGTGGGGCCACGTGGAATGCCTATGCTAAGGTGTGGCAGGAGTGGGGGTCATTTGTTCGGGGGCTGGGAGTTTCCCCGGGGGGTAGAGAAGAGGGAGCGGCTCTGATTTATTTTCTCACATTGAAAATGGAGCAAGGCGTTTCTGTGTCCGCGGTGGACCGTACACTAGCGGGTTTGGCGTTTCTGTTCAAATGGCAGGGCTGCAAGGACCATACTAAAGAATTTTGGGTGAAGCAGGCAGTGAAGGGGTACAGAAAAGGTCGGAAGGCGGCTGATAGCCGCAGGCCGGTCTCGTTCAGAATGTTGGAAAAATTGTTTCTGCAGCTACGCTCCGTGTGCAGTTCGGAATATGAGTGTCAGTTGTTCCGGGCAGCATTCGCGCTTGCCTTTTTTGGGGCCCTGAGGGTAGGAGAGCTGGTCAGTTCTTCCAAAATGGCTCCGGGGGGGTTGTTGGCGCAGGATGTGCAATGTTCGGGTGATTCGGTGGGCATATGGGTAAGCAGGTCCAAAACGGACCAAGTAGGAAAAGGTATGCGGCTCCAGTTGTTTCGCATCCCAGAGGCGTCGATCTGTCCTGTACGGGCGGTGGAATCCTTTTGTTCCATGCGTCCGGGACTAGAGGGTTCTTTTCTTATGCATCGGATGGGGCAGCGTTGTCAAGGTTTCAATTCATAGCGGTGTTCAAAAAATGTTTGGTGGCAGCGGGGTATGACCCGAAGGGTTATGCCTCTCACTCCTTCCGCATTGGGGCAGCTACAGAGGCGGCTAGGGCAGGACTGCAGGCGGACGCGGTGAGGAAGATTGGGAGGTGGGAGTCTGATAGGTTTCGCCTTTATGTTCGCCCTCAGCTGTTACAGGAGTAGAGGGCATTTGGGTTGGTGTTGTATGGGGTCTGTGTGATGGCAGGTTAGAATGTGCCAATAATTCGTTGTCCTAATGTTATTTTCATGTTTTTCAGGTGGTGAACCCAGACTAGTTTGGATTTTGGGTCACTCTTACGTGTTCTGGGGGGGCAAAACGGGCCGATGTTCGGCCCAATGGACGGCAGTTGGGAATTCCCTTACGAGAAGCTCGGGTCCGTTGGATCGGGGTGCCGGGGATGGCGTGGAGTGGGGTTATGCCGGAAATACAGAGGTTCGCTGGTCGGGAGAGGGCACCGGATGTATTGGTGCTACATGCGGGAGGTAACGACATGGGGGCCAGATCAATGCACCAACTGATACGGGACGTTAAGTCTGATTTTTTAAGGTTGCGCACTACATTCCCGGGTATGGTGGTTATTTGGTCGGACATGGTAGGCAGGACATCCTGGCGGTGGGCATGGTCGGTGGACAAAGTCAATAAGGCCCGGATAAAAGTCAATAAGGAAGTGGGGAGATTTTTTGTGAGGAATGGGGGCCTGGTGGTGCGCCACCGCGAATTGGAGGTGGATACGTGGAGGTACCTAAGGGGAGATGGGGTCCACCTGAATGCAGTGGGCATCGACCTGTGGAACATGGGTTTGCAGGAAGGAATTCAGCAGGCCCTTAGGGTGTGGGGTTGCTCGCAAGGGTAAGGTTTTACCCCTTGCGAGCTGTGGCGGAGTTTGGTTCCTGGAAAAGGAGGTAAAAGGGGAAGGTCTGGAGAAAAAGGTGGTACCCATACGTGGTATGGGGTTTTTTGAGTACCTTCTGGTCAACAAGGGTTAACCAGGAAGGGGGGTAAATGGTAGGGCACTGTGGACAGGTGTACCGTCTCCGAGTCGGTGTCTTGCGACTGGAGGCCTAAGGGATATGTTAGTCCCAGTGCCCAAGTTGGGAGTTGGTGGTCTATAAGCCCACCAGTGGTATTGGAAGTGTTATAAATGTTATTTAAACGGTTATTTATGTGGTTATTTATTTCATATAAAAGTTGTTAAAATAAATAGGCCGGAAGGCCAATTTTACTCCACAACCTTGTCAGTCGTTATTTATTAGAATGGTACAAGGGGGTGGGTAAGGTGGTAGAGTTTAAGTCAAAGTGAAGGATCGGTCTTTAACATGTCAAGAGAGTCCTGGAGCAATGACAAAAGGGGAAATAAGCGGAGGGACGGCATGACAGGTGAGACAGGCTGTAGCCAGCAGAGGTTGTGGTTCCTTTAAGAAAAGGGGGGTGGCTGTGGGGAAGAAGGGGAGGGGGAGTGCAGTTAGTCAGGGAGGAAGTGACGTTTTCTCACTTCCTCCTTTTCACTCACGAGGTAGAAAGCTTCCCACCCACCCTCCCTGTGTGAGGGGTAAGACAAGGGCGAGGGTCATGGGCGGTGTTTATTTGGATGTGGCGGAGTTTGGTTCCTGGAAAAGGAGGTAAAAGGGGAAGGTCTGGAGAAAAAGGTGGTACCCATACGTGGTATGGGGTTTTTTGAGTACCTTCTGGTCAACAAGGGTTAACCAGGAAGGGGGGTAAATGGTAGGGCACTGTGGACAGGTGTACCGTCTCCGAGTCGGTGTCTTGCGACTGGAGGCCTAAGGGATATGTTAGTCCCAGTGCCCAAGTTGGGAGTTGGTGGTCTATAAGCCCACCAGTGGTATTGGAAGTGTTATAAATGTTATTTAAACGGTTATTTAAGTGGTTATTTATTTCATATAAAAGTTGTTAAAATAAATAGGCCGGAAGGCCAATTTTACTCCACAACCTTGTCAGTCGTTATTTATTAGAATGGTA
Organism: Rana muscosa; assembly: GCA_029206835.1. Lineage (NCBI taxonomy): Eukaryota > Metazoa > Chordata > Amphibia > Anura > Ranidae > Rana > Rana muscosa. Next base: position 1,030,088,327 of record CM055117.1, read on the forward strand.
CAAGGGGGTGGGTAAGGTGGTAGAGTTTAAGTCAAAGTGAAGGATCGGTCTTTAACATGTCATGTATACTGGGCACAGTGTGCAGGTAAAGCTGACTGCAGACCATCCCTGTTCTCTTCCTAATAATACAGGCAGGCAGTTGATTGAGCTAAGCTGCAGTATATTAAATCAGTGTACTGTATACTGGGCACTGTGTACAGCTACATCTCACTGCAGGCCATTCCTTGTGTACCTATTCCAATACATCAAATACAGTACATCTGGAAGGCCAACAAGGAGAGGCAGACACTCACAGGCCAATAAAAAAGGGCAAGCAGGCTCTGTGTCTAGAGGCAACAGTGCCGGTCGTGGACACGGTGCATCCTCATTAGTACGTTGCCGTGGGGCACGCTTGTCCTTTTTTTCGGCAGCTGGCCGCGTTGAGCCGCAACATGCAGAAGAGTTGGTAGAGTGGATGACCAAGCCGTCCTCATCCTCCTCATCCTCTGTCACCCAGGCTACCTTGGCTGTCAATGCAGGTACCAAAGCGGCCTATACCATCGACTCGAGGTAATCAGTTACTCCTTCCCTAGCCCCACCATCATGCACGGAGGAGTCCCCCGAACTGTTCAACCACAGTGTTGGGCACATGCTGCAGGAGGATGCGCAGTGTTTTTAAGGCTCTGATGATGGTACCCTGCTTGAGGAAGGTAGTAACGTGAGCCCAGACAGAGGGGGTGCCCAAGAAGGACAACAAACTGGCAGTCATGTGCCTCCAGCTACAGCATACTTCCAGGTTTGCTCCAGTGATGAGGAGGGAGGGGATGATGAGGTCACTGACTCTACGTGGGTGCTTGATAGGAGAGAGGAGGAGGAGGCACATCTCCAACGAGGCAGGATGCCCTCCAGGGGCCAGCTTAAGGGCAGCCAACCGACTGCATCACACCGCAGAGCTCCGCATGTGCAGGGCGCTGCTGACTCTGCACGTTTTTCCAAAAGTTCTTTGGTGTGGGCCTTTTTTCAGGCGTGTGCAGCAGATCGCACCATTGCTATTTGCAACATATGTCTGAAGCGTATCAAGCGTGGCCAAAACAGCAGCCGCTTGGGCACCACATGCTTGACCAGACATATGTCGACCTGCCATGCAGTCCATTGGCAAGCGTACATAAAAGACCCACACCAAAGAACAAAGCGGACCTCTCCTTGCTCCTCATCAGCTGGGATCTGAAACCCCACTATACCTTCAGTCCTCTCAGAAACCTGCACTGAGAGGCATGAAGGTGTAGAATTAGGTGTGCCACTGCCAAGTACTTGCGGGCAATCTGCTATCGGTAGACCAACGTCCGATTGTACCAGGCAAATTTCCCTGCCCCAGTTGCTACACTGGCAAAAGAAATTCGCTCCCAGCCATCCACATGCCCAGCGGTTGAATGCTAGCACTTCAACTGCTGCCTTTTCAGTTGGTAGACTCTGCCCCCTTCCGTGAGTTTGTGGAATGTGCGGTACCTCAGTGGCATGTTCCCAAATGCCACTTTTTTCCACGGAAGGCGATTCCGGCTCTCTACCGGCATGTGGAAGGCAATGTCTTGGCCTCGCTGGACAAGGCGGTCAGCGGCAATGTGCATATTACCGCTGACTCATGGTCCAGCAGGCATGGACAGGGACGTTACCTATCTTTCACGAAGCACTGGGTGACTCTGCTGGCAGCTGGGAAGGATGCAGGACAGGGTGCAGTAGTGTTGGAGGTTGTTCTGCCACCATGCCTCCAAAATGCTACTAGTGGTGATTCTGACACACCTCTCTCCTCCACCCCCTCCTCTTCTTCTTCCTCCATGTCCTCTTCCTCAGCTGATTTATTCTCGGAACCAGCGGTGCTCCGTAGGCGTTCAAGGGGCTACGCAAGTACGCAGGCAAAAAGATGCCATGTGGTGCTTGAGCTGGTGTGCTTGGGGGACAGGAGCCACACTGGGGCAGAGATTCTGTCAGCTCTGCAGGGGCAGGCTCAGAGGTGGTTGACGCCACGCCAGCTTAAGCCAGGAATGGTGGTTTGCGACAATGGCACCAACCTCCTCTCCGCCCTCCGACAGGGACAGCTGACCCATGTGCCCTGTTTGGCTCACGTCCTTAACTTGGTGGTGCAGCGGTTCTTGGGCAGGTACCCGGGCTTACAGGATGTCCTGAGGCAGGCCAGGAAAGTATGTGTGCATTTCCGCCGGTCATATAATGCCAGTGCTCGGCTGGCTGACCTCCAAAAGGATTTTAACCTGCCCAAGAACCATCTAATCTGTGACATGCCCACCAGGTGGAACTCAATGTTGGCCATGCTGCAGCGGCTGCACATGCAGCAGAGGGCCATCAATGAGTACCTGTGCGACTATGGCACCAGGACAGGGTCAGGGGAGCTTGTTTTTTTTTTCCACGCCAGTGGATCATGATCAGGGATGCATGCACTGTCCTGTCACCATTTTGAGGAGGCCATCAGGATGGTGAACAGTGACAGTGCATGCATCAGTGATACTGTCCCTCTTGTCCACCTGTTGGAGCACACGCTGCGTGGAATAATGGACAGGGCACTTGAGGCAGAACAGAGGGAGGAAGAGGAGGACTTCTTTACCTCTCAAGGCCCCCTTTATCCAGACAGTGTTCCTGCGGGCCCGCCGATCACACAGGAAGAGGACGAGGAGGAGGATTGTGTCAGCATGGAGGTGGACCATAGCACTCAGCATCAGCAGCAGTCTTCAAGGGATCATTTACAGTCCCCAGAAACCCATGGACTTGTACGTGGCTGGGAGGAGATGGCTGCAGATCATGTCTTCCTTAGTGACCGAGAGGACTCCGGACCGAATGCCTCAGCAAACCTACGCTGCATGGCCTCCCTGATCCTGCAAAGCCTGCAAAAGGATCCTCGTATTCGTGGTATCAAGGAGAGGGATCATTACTGGCTGGCAACCCTCCTTGATCCACGTTACAAGGGTAAGGTTGCGGACCTTATTCAGCCGTTGCAGAGGGAGCAGAGGATGAAACATCTTCGGGAGGCCTTGCAGAAAGGTTTGTGCAACGCGTTTCCAGAGCCTGGGAGGTTACAATTTCCTGGTCCTGGACAACGTGTTGCTGAGGCTTTGGCCAGTCACAGAAGGAGCGGTGGAGAAGGTGGTCGTCTGACCGATGCGTTCAGACAATTTTCTAGTCCGCAGCCCCAAGGTATAATCGGTTCCAACAACCATCGCCAGCGTCTGATTCACATGGTGCAGGAATACCTAGGGGCAAGATCAGACTTGGACACCTTTCCCACTGAAAATCCTCTGGGTTACTGGGTCTTGAGGATGGATCACTGGCCAGAGCTTGCACAGTATGCAATTGAGCTACTGGCCTGTCCTGCATCCAGCGTTCTTTCGGAACGCACATTCAGTGCAGCTGGAGGCTTTGTAACCGATCACAGGGTGCGCCTGTCCACCGACTCGGTCGATCGGCTGTCCTTCATAAAAATGAATCAGTCTTGGATCACCAGCTACCAACCACCTGATGCTGATGTAACTGAATAATTTTTTTTAATGTGAGATCCCTTCAAGACTGCCTATGCTGATGCTGAGTGACTATCCTGTTATGCTGAGTGACTATCCTCTTCCTCCTCAATGTTCATGTTGATAGCTTGTAAGAACATTTTTGGTTCTGGGCACCGCCACCCATGACTAAGACCCAATTTTTCTGCCCCTGTTTAACAGGGGCGTGTAATTACAATTTTTGCTGCAATACCTTGCTGCAGGGCTCATTCCTGAGCTCCAACTACAGTATCTGTGAGGGGTTGCAGTGTTGTGGCACCAGCACCAGTGCCTAAGGCCCAATTTTTCTGCCCCTGTTTGACAGGGGCGTGTAATTACAATTTTTGCTGTAATACTTTTCAGCAGAGCTCATTCCTGCGCTCCAACTATAGTATCTGTGAGGGGTTGCAGTGTTGTGGCACCAGTGCCTAAAGCCCATTTTTTCTGCCCCTGTTTAACAGGGGCATGTAATTTCAATTTTTGCTGCAATACTTTGCAGCAGGGTTCATTCCTGCGCTCCAACTAGAGTATATGTGAGGGATTGCAGTGTTGTGGCACCAGCACCAGTGCCTAAGGCCCAATTTTTCTGCCCCTGTTTAACTGGGCGTGTAATTACAATTTTTGCTGTAATACTTTGCAGCAGGACTCATTCCTGCACTCCAACTATAGTATCTGTGAGGGGTTGCAGTGTTGTGGCACCAGCACCAGTGCCTAAGGCCCAATTTTTTTGCCCCTGTTCAACAGGGGCATGTAATTACAATTCTTGATCTAATATTTCACAGCAGGGCCCGTTCCTGCGCCCACCAAGAGTAACTGTGAGGGCTTACAGTGTTGTGGCAACACCAACACCTAAGGCCCAAATTTCTGCAGAGTACATAGGGCAGGCCCCTACTTTCAAACATCCAACTTTCAAACGACTCCTACTTACAAACAGAGGGAGACAACAGGAAGTGAGAGGAAATCTACCCCTAGGAAGGGAAATTCTCTCCTGTAAGAGTTAATATGGGAACAAGGTGTATCCTCTCCACTGATGCTTTATCACCAATCCTTGTTGCCCTAAAAAACCCAAATTTTCTAAATCCTCTTGCCCATGGGACAGAAAGTGAGGTGAAATCTTCTGAACAGGTGCACAGACAAAAAAACAAATGTTACAGGGGTGATAACCCTTCCCTATGTTTTCCAAAAAGCTTAAAAATGTATTTTTTGGCTGGAGCTACACTTTAAAAAGGTACCAGTTCAAAATTACAAACAGATTCTACTTAAGAACAAACCTATAGTCCCTGTCTTGTTTGCACCGCCTTTATACAGCTGTTCAGAGTATATAGGGCCTGGGGGCCCCACGCCTTTCCTTTTTTTAATTTGGGTGCGGGGTTCCCCTTAATATCCATACAAGACCCAAATGGGCTGGTAATGGGCTGGGGGGGGGGGGGGGGGTTGCATGCCGTTTTTCTCAATGATTTTCATCCATATTGCTGGGACCACACATTACATTAAAGCCGCAAGGAGCTTTAAATTACTTTTATTCCTTTAGAAATGTAATTTTGTGCAGGGACAGTTCTAAACATGGGAAACACGCACCACTTTACAGGCATACTATAGACACCCCCCCCAGGCATGATATTTAATGGAATATTTCACTTTTATTTTTTCACTTTAAGCATCATTAAAATCACTGCTCCTGAAAAAACGGCAGTTTTTAAAACTTTTTTTTGCATTGATACAAGACCCGGGTCCTCACACCCTTTTTAGGACAATATCTTGCATATTAGCCTTTAAAATTTGCACTTTTGATTTCTCACGTTCGAGTCCCATAGACTTTAACGGTGTTCGAAAGTTCGCCCAAACTTTCGGTCCGTTCGCATGTTCTGGATGCGAACTGAACCGGGGGGGTGTTCGGCTTAGACATGTGCAAAAGGAAAAAATTTGTTTTGTTTCGTTTCGTTTTAATTCGTTATATGGACAAATCCACCCGACTAGTTTCGACTAAAAAGTCATCATCTGGGGGCAGATGATGACTTTTTAGTCGAAACTAGTCGGGTGGATTTGTCCATATACATCGCTCTTGTACCTGCATCCATGCTTTTAGACCATCCTAAAATGTGAGTGTTACATTGTATGATTTTTTTATTAAATTCTTTCCAAACGGAATTATGCTATGTGAGTAGGGATGAGCTTCGTGTTCGAGTCGAACATACGTTCGACTCGAACATCGGCTGTTCGATCGTTCGACGAAGATCGAACGATTTGGGCCGTTCGCGCCAAATTCGAGTGACGCGAACGGCCCACAATGCACTACGCCATCGCAGTGTCATCCAGGCGCTGTGATTGGCCAAGCATGCACTGTGACCCCGCATGCTTGGCCAATCACAGCGCCGGCAGCGAGGAGAGCAATGATTGGCCACAGGCAGGATGCCTGTGGCCAATTATTGCTGAGGGTGTTTAGTACACGCCCCACACTATAAAAGGCCGCCAGCACGGCGGCCTAGTGTAGTGTGTTCCGGAGCAGGGATAGAGCAGCATAGGCAGGGACAGTGACTTTTATTTCTTTCTTGCTTAACCTGGATTCCTTTAGTTTAGGGAAAGAGAAGGATAGGTAGGGAGAGTGTCAGTGTGTTTTGTGCTTGTGCTATATTGTGCTTAAAAAAAACATTTTTTCTAGGGACAGAAAACTGTAGGTAGGGAGAGTGTGTCAGTTTCTTTCACTGTCAAAGTCCTTGTTTCCAGGGACCTGGAAGGACAGTGAGTGAATTCTCCTTGTGCTAAATTGTGCTTAAAAAAAACATTTTTTCTAGGGACAGAAAACTGTAGGTAGGGAGAGTGTGTCAGTTTCTTTCACTGTCAAAGTCCTTGTTTCCAGGGACCTGGAAGGACAGTGAGTGAATTCTCCTTGTGCTAAATTGTGCTTAAAAAAAACATTTTTTCTAGGGACAGAAAACTGTAGGTAGGGAGAGTGTGTCAGTTTCTTTCACTGTCAAAGTCCTTGTTTCCAGGGACCTGGAAGGACAGTGAGTGAATTCTCCTTGTGCTAAATTGTGCTTAAAAAAAACATTTTTTCTAGGGACAGAAAACTGTAGGTAGGGAGAGTGTGTCAGTTTCTTTCACTGTCAAAGTCCTTGTTTCCAGGGACCTGGAAGGACAGTGAGTGAATTCTCCTTGTGCTAAATTGTGCTTAAAAAAAACATTTTTTCTAGGGACAGAAAACTGTAGGTAGGGAGAGTGTGTCAGTTTCTTTCACTGTCAAAGTCCTTGTTTCCAGGGACCTGGAAGGACAGTGAGTGAATTCTCCTTGTGCTAAATTGTGCTTAAAAAAAACATTTTTTCAAGGACAGAAAACTGTAGGTAGGGAGAGTGTGTCAGTTTCTTTCACTGTCAAAGTCCTTGTTTCCAGGGACCTGGAAGGACAGTGAGTGAATTCTCCTTGTGCTAAATTGTGCTTAAAAAAAACATTTTTTCTAGGGACAGAAAACTGTAGGTAGGGAGAGTGTGTCAGTTTCTTTCACTGTCAAAGTCCTTGTTTCCAGGGACCTGGAAGGACAGTGAGTGAATTCTCCTTGTGCTAAATTGTGCTTAAAAAAAACATTTTTTCTAGGGACAGAAAACTGTAGGTAGGGAGAGTGTGTCAGTTTCTTTCACTGTCAAAGTCCTTGTTTCCAGGGACCTGGAAGGACAGTGAGTGAATTCTCCTTGTGCTAAATTGTGCTTAAAAAAAAACATTTTTTCTAGGGACAGAAAACTGTAGGTAGGGAGAGTGTGTCAGTTTCTTTCACTGTCAAAGTCCTTGTTTCCAGGGACCTGGAAGGACAGTGAGTGAATTCTCCTTGTGCTAAATTGTGCTTAAAAAAAACATTTTTTCTAGGGACAGAAAACTGTAGGTAGGGAGAGTGTGTCAGTTTCTTTCACTGTCAAAGTCCTTGTTTCCAGGGACCTGGAAGGACAGTGAGTGAATTCTCCTTGTGCTAAATTGTGCTTAAAAAAAACATTTTTTCTAGGGACAGAAAACTGTAGGTAGGGAGAGTGTGTCAGTTTCTTTCACTGTCAAAGTCCTTGTTTCCAGGGACCTGGAAGGACAGTGAGTGAATTCTCCTTGTGCTAAATTGTGCTTAAAAAAAACATTTTTTTCTAGGGACAGAAAACTGTAGGTAGGGAGAGTGTGTCAGTTTCTTTCACTGTCAAAGTTCTTGTTTCCAGGGACCTGGAAGGACAGTGAGTGAATTCTCCTTGTGCTAAATTGTGCTTAAAAAAAACATTTTTTCTAGGGACAGAAAACTGTAGGTAGGGAGAGTGTGTCAGTTTCTTTCACTGTCAAAGTCCTTGTTTCCAGGGACCTGGAAGGACAGTGAGTGAATTCTCCTTGTGCTAAATTGTGCTTAAAAAAAACATTTTTTCTAGGGACAGAAAACTGTAGGTAGGGAGAGTGTGTCAGTTTCTTTCACTGTCAAAGTCCTTGTTTCCAGGGACCTGGAAGGACAGTGAGTGAATTCTCCTTGTGCTAAATTGTGCTTAAAAAAAACATTTTTTCTAGGGACAGAAAACTGTAGGTAGGGAGAGTGTGTCAGTTTCTTTCACTGTCAAAGTCCTTGTTTCCAGGGACCTGGAAGGACAGTGAGTGAATTCTCCTTGTGCTAAATTGTGCTTAAAAAAAACATTTTTTCTAGGGACAGAAAACTGTAGGTAGGGAGAGTGTGTCAGTTTCTTTCACTGTCAAAGTCCTTGTTTCAAGGGACAGAGAAGGACACCTGAAGGTAGCCCTTATTACTTTTTTCCCATCTCCCTGCAGGCCATCTATTAGAATGTCTGGAAGGCAAACAAGGAGAGGCAGACAGTCAGGAGGCAATAAAAGAGGGCAAGCAGGCTCTGTGTCTGGGGGCAACAGTGCTGGTCGTGGACGCGGTGCATTGTCATCAGCACATGGCCATGGGACACGCTTGTCCTTCTTTTCGGCAGCTGGACATGTTGAGCCACATCATGCCGAAGACTTGGTAGAGTGGATGACCAAGCCCTCCTCCTCCTCCTCATCCTCTCTCACCCAGGCTCAGGGTACTGGAAAAGCAGCTGCCAAAGCGTCCTCTTCCCTGGTATCAATGTCAGACTCATCATCAGTCACTCCTTCCCTAGACCCACCATGTCCTCCTCCTGAGGAGTCCCCCGAACTGTTTCAGCACAGTGTTGGGTACATGCTCCAGGAGGATGCCCAGCGTTTCGAAGGGTCTGATGATGAAACCCAGCTAGAGGAAGGCAGTAGCGTGAGAGCAGACAGAGGGGATGCTCAAGAAGGACACCAATCTGGCAGTCATGTTCCAGCAGCTGCAGCATACTGCCAGATTGGCTCCAGTGATGAGGAGGGAGGTGATGATGAGGTCACTGACTCCACGTGGGTGCCTAATAGGAGAGAGGAGGAGGAGGAGGATGAGGAGGAGGCACATCTCCAACGAGGCAGGATGCCCTTTGGTGGCCAGCGTAAGGGCAGTACACCGACGGAATCACACCGCAGAGCTCCGCCTGTGCAGGGCGCTGCCTCTGCCCGTCATTCAAAAAGTTCTTTGGTGTGGGCCTTTTTTGAGGCTAGTGCATCAGATCGCACAGCTGCTGTTTGCAACATATGTCTCAAGCGTATATCGCGTGGCCAAAACATCAGCCGCTTGGGTACCACATGCCTGACCAGACATATGTTGACCTGCCATGCAGCTCGTTGGCAAGCCTACCTGAAAGACCCACACCAAAGAACAAAGCGGACCTCTCCTTGCACCGCATCAGCTGGGATCTCCAACCCCACTATAACTTCAGTCCTCTCTGAAACATGCACTGAGAGGAATGAAGGTGTAGAATTAGGTGTGTCACAGCCAAGTACTTGCGGCCACTCTGCTAGCAGTACACCGACGTCCGATTCTAGCAGGCAAATTTCCCTGCCCCAGCTGCTGGACCGTCGAAAGAAGTTCACTCCCAGCCATCCACATGCCCAGCGGTTGAATGCTAGCTTGGCTAAATTGCTAGCGCTTCAACTGCTGCCTTTTCAGTTGGTAGACTCGGCCCCCTTCCGTGAGTTTGTGCAATGTGCGGTTCCTCAGTGGCAGGTTCCCAAACGCCACTTTTTCTCACGGAAGGCTATTCCGGCTCTCTACCGGCATGTGGAAGGCAATGTCTTGGCCTCGCTGGACAGGGCGGTCAGCGGTAAGGTGCATATTACCGCTGACTCATGGTCCAGCAGGCATGGACAGGGACGTTACCTTTCTTTCACGGCCCATTGGGTCACTCTTTTGGCAGCTGGGAAGGATGCAGGACAAGGTGCAGTAGTGTTGGAGGTTGTCCCACCGCCACGCCTCCAAAATGCTACTACTGGTTGTGACACACCTCTCTCCTCCACCCCCTCCTCTTCTTCTTCCTCCATGGCCTCTTCCTGTGGTTTGTCCTATGAACCAGCGGTGCTCCGTAGCCGTTCACGGGGCTACGCAAGTACGCAGGCAAAAAGATGCCATGCCGTGCTTGCGCTGGTGTGTTTGGGGGACAGAAGCCACACTGGGGCAGAGGTCCTGTCTGCTCTGCAGGGCCAGGCCGAGAGGTGGTTGACGCCACGCCAGCTTAAGCCAGGAATGGTGGTTTGCGACAATGGCACCAACCTCCTCTCCGCCCTCCGACAGGGACAACTGACCCATGTGCCCTGTGTGGCTCACGTCCTTAACCTGGTGGTGCAGCGGTTCTTGGGCAGGTACCCGGGCTTACAGGATGTCCTGAGGCAGGCCAGGAAAGTCTGTGTGCATTTCCGCAGATCTTATAATGCCAGTGCTCGCCTGGCTGAGCTGCAAAAGGAGTTGAACCTGCCCAAGAACCGCCTTATATGTGACATGCCCACCAGGTGGAACTCAACGTTGGCCATGCTGCAGCGGCTGCACACGCAGCAGAGGGCCATCAATGAGTACCTGTGCGACTACGGCACCAGGACAGGGTCAGGGGAGCTTGGTTTTTTTTCTCCACGCCAGTGGGGCATGATCAGGGATGCATGCACTGTCCTGGCACCATTTGAGGAGGCCACGAGGATGGTGAGCAGTGACAGTGCATGCATCAGTGACACTGTACCTCTTGTCCACCTGTTGGAGCACACGCTGCGTGGAATAATGGACAGGGCACTTGAGGCAGAACAGAGGCAGGAAGAGGAGGACTTCCTTGCCTCTCAAGGCCCCCTTTACCCAGACAGTGTTCCTTCTGTCCCACCCATCGCACAGGAAGAGGAGGAGGAGGAGGAGGAGGAGGAGGAGGAGGATTGTGTCAGCATGGAGGTGGAGGCTGGCACTCAGCATCATCAGCAGCAGTCTTTTAGGGATGATTTACAGTCCCAAGAAACCAGTGGACTTGTACGTGGCTGGGAGGAGGTGGCTGCGGATCATGTCGTCCTTAGTGACCCAGAGGACTCCGGAGCGAATGCCTCAGCAAACCTACGCTGCATGGCCTCCCTGATCCTGCAAAGTCTGCGGAAGGATCCTCGTATTCTTCGGATCAAGGAGAGGGACCATTACTGGCTGGCCACTCTCCTTGATCCACGGTACAAGGGTAAGGTTGCGGACCTTATGTTACCGTCGCAGAGGGAGCAGAGGATGAGACAACTCCGGGAGGCCTTGCAGAAAGGTCTGTGCAACGCGTTCCCAGAGACTGGGAGGTTACAAACTCCTGGTCCTGGACAACGAGTTGCTGAGGCTTCGGCCAGTCAAAGAAGGAGCGGTGGGGAAGGTGGCCGTCTGACCGATGCGTTCAGACAATTCTTTAGTCCGCAGCCCCAAAGTATGATCGGTTCCAGCAACCATCGCCAGCGTCTGATAAACATGGTGCAGGAATATCTAGGGGCAAGGTCAGACTTGGACACCTTCCCCACCGAAAATCCTCTGGCTTACTGGGTCTTGAGGATGGATCACTGGCCAGAGCTTGCACAGTATGCAATTGAGCTACTGGCCTGTCCTGCATCCAGCGTTCTTTCGGAACGCACGTTCAGTGCTGCTGGAGGATTTGTCACGGATCACAGGGTGCGCCTGTCCACCGACTCGGTTGATCGACTGACTTTCATCAAGATGAACCAGTCTTGGATCACCACCAGCTACCACACACCTGATGCTGATATAACATACTAATTGATTTTAACATGTCACATCCCTTCAAGACTGATGCTGATGCTGAGTGCCTGTGCTGTTATGTTGACTGGCTATCCTCCTCCTCCGAGTCCTCAATGATACGATTGATGATGATAGCTTGGAAGATCATTTTTGTTTATGGGTGCCGCCACCAGTGGCTAAGGCCCAATTTTTCAGCCCCTGTTTTACAGGGGCGTGTAATTACAATTTTTTTAGCAATAATTTGCCATAGGGCTCATTGCTGTGCTCCAAGTACAGTATCTGTGAGGGGTTGGAGTGTTGTGGCACCAGTGCCTAAGGCCCAATTTTTCAGCCCCTGTTTAACAGGGGCGTGTCATTACAATTTTTGAAGCAATACTTTGCAACAGGGCTCATTGCTGTGCTCCAAGTACAGTATCTGTGAGGGGTTGTAGTGTTGTGCCACCAGTGCCTAAGGCCCAATTTTTCAGCCCCTGTTCAACAGGGGCATGCAATTACAATTCTTGATCTAATAATTCACAGCAGGGTCCATTGCTGCACCCACCAAGAGTAACTCTGAGGGCTTACAGTCTTGTGGCAACGCCACCACCACCACCACCACGAAAGGCCCAATTTTTCAGCCCCTGTTCAAAAGGGGCATGTAATTACAATTCTTGATCTAATAATTCACAGCAGGGCCCATTGCTGCACCCACCAAGAGTAACTGTCAGGGCTTACAGTGTTGTGGCACCAGCACCACCATCAAAGCCCCAATTTTTACTACCACTGTTCAACAATTATATGTAATTAAAATTCCTGATATAATAGTTGACAGCAGGGCGTTCCAGCACCAACCAAGAGTAACTGAGTGCTTACAGTGTTGTGCCAACACCAACAACTAAGGGGCCTATTTCTGCAGAGTATATACGGCAGGTCCCTACTTTCAAACATCCAACTTACAAACGACTCCTACTTGCAAACGAAAGAAGACAACAGGAAGTGAGAGGAAATCTACCCCTAGAAAGGAAAATTCTCTCCTGTAAGAATAAATATGGGAGAAAGGGGTCTCATCTGTACTGATGCTTTATCAGCAATCCTTGTTTCAAGAAAAACACCACATTTCAAAAACAGTTGTCATTGGGACGGAAAGTGAGGTGAAATGTTCTGAACAGGGGCACAGACAGCAAAACAAATGTTACAGGGGTGATAACCCTTACCTATGTTTCCCAAAAAGTTTAAAAATAGATTTTTGGGCTGGAGCTACACTTCAACAATGTACCTGTTCAAAATTACAAACAGATTCTACATAAGAACAAACCTACAGTCCCTGTCTTGTATGCACCGCCTGTATACGGCTGTTCAGAGTATATAGGGCCTTTTTTATTTTATGTGCGGGGTTCCCCTTAATATCCATACAAGACCCAAAGGGGCTGGTAATGGGCTGGGGTAGGGGGGGGGGTCATGGGGTAGCTATGCCATTTTTCTTAAAGAATTTCATCCATATTACCGGGACCAGACATTACATTAAAGCCGCAAGCAGTTTTAAATGGCTTTTTTTTCCTTTAGAAGTGTCATTTTGTGCAGGGACAGTTCTAAACACGGGAAACACGTGGCACTTCACAGGCATACTTTAGACACCCCCCAGGTACGATATTTAAAGGAATATTTGACTTTTTTTTTTTCACTTTATGCATCATTAAAATGACTGCTCCCGAAAAACCACTGTTTTTAAAACTTCTTTTTGCATTGATACATGTCCCCTGGTGCAGAACCCGGGTTCCCAAACCTTATTTATGACAATAACATGCATAATAGTTGTTATAATTAGCACTTTAGAATTCGAACGTTCGCATCCATTGTATTTAATAGGGTTCTAATGTTCGTTCGAACTTTCGGTCCGTTCGCGGGTTCTGGTGCGAACCGAACCCGGGGGTGTTCGGCTCATCACTATATGTGAGCTTTTCTATCTCTACACATATGCATTGGATACCGAGTCCCTACATGAATTGGTGTTTTGTGTTATTGGATGTCCCGTCTGATTGAAGTGCTAAACCCCTTTGACTCCAGACTACCCCTCCACTCAAGACCATCTCTATTGGCGTCCATTAACCCCTAAAGCAATCTCAGATTTGGGCGGCGTATGCCTCTCCAAATCCGAGACCTCTGGTAAGCCTCCTCAACATATACTTGGTGGCGGATCTCACATCACATCTGTATATAATTAGTGTTTGAGTGTTCACACTCTTCAAGTTTATTTGATTTGGGTGGCTTATGCCCCGCCAAATCCATAACTTCTGGTAAGCCTTCCTCTATTCACTTTGGTGGTGGTTACTTTCTCCCACATACAGAAGACTGTGGATTACAATTTCACGTTTTGATTCATCACGTTCTCTCTGAACTGATCTTCATCACCTTTTTTTGTTTTATGGATTACATTTCTAATGGACATTCATTTGCATTTATTTGCATAATTGTGTTAATATAATTTGAGGACTTTATCACTGGAGTCACCTAGCACGTTATTTTGGGTGATACACGTGTTTATCACTATATTATCATATCCAGTTTTTTGTGTATATTTTCACATTTATACATATTTATTTAGATAGCGCTACACTTTTATTTTTCGATGAAATAGAAAATAGACTAGAAAAACAATAGAAGAGAATAGAATATATTATATTTTATTCTATTCTGTTCTATTGTTTTTCTAGTCTATTCTTTTATATTCTATTAAAATCTTTTCTATTAAAATCGAAATCATTATATACTAAATTCGAATTTCGGAAGATGGTTATATATATTTTTTTTCCGACATTCGAATTTCGTATAGAATGAATTCAAATTCTAATTGAAAAGATTATAATAGAATAGAAAATATTGGAAAGAATCAAATAGAAAAACAATAGAACAGAATAGAATAAAATACATATATATATATATATATATATATATATATATATATATTATATTTTATTCTATTCTGTTCTATTGTTTTTCTAGTCTATATTATATTTATATTCTAATCTTTTCTTATTGGAATTCGAATTCATTCTATACAAAATTCGAGTGTTGGAACATGGTTTTATATATATATATATATATATATATTGTGACAGCAGGAAGGTAAAGTCACCTGGTTGCATCCAGGGGGGTAGATATATTTCTCCCAGATTCAGGCTTTATGCTGACTTATACAACTAGGGTGGAGAGTTGTATAAGCCCAGCTGAGGCTAGTAGGCTCATGGATGACTCATACCTCTAGGGAGAGTGTGGGGCGTCGTGCAGACAGAGATGAGACCAGCTGAACCTTGTCAGCTCATTTAGGCCTCTATAAGGAACTCCCAGCTTCATTAGATGTTAGCTCATGCCTGGAACCAGACCTGTGTGGACTGTCTAGGGAGAGTGAACCCCTGTGCGGTGAGGCAAAGCCTGTGTGGCTATTTGTTTGGACTTTTACTAAACCAGGGACTTAGGGACTAGGACAGCACCAGGCTGATCCCAGTTGTTAGTTTAGGAAACCTGCATGTTTAGTCAGAGGTCAAACTGACCAGGATTTATTTTGTTTGTTTCTTTTTTGGCTTTGCTGTGTTTTTGTCACTGTACATAGAGAAATAAACCGCACCTTTTGATTTTGAAAACCACAACCTCCGTCTGCTGGCCCTGTTTTTGTGTGGGGAGCCCAACCAGGGGGTCACACACACCCGCTACCGAGTTAACCCCCTCACAGTTGGTGGAGAATGCGGGCAGTTTTTTTTAAGCCAGCATGGAGGAGATACTGAAACAGCTGGCTCTAGCAAATGCCAATCAACAGCAGACAAATGCAGGTTTGCAAAGGAGCCTTGCAGCCCAGCAGCAAGCTCATCAACAAGCCCAGCAGCAATCTGAGGCCCGCTTCATAGACCTGTTACAGAAGCAAGAGCAGAGACTACAACAAATGGAAGCAGTAATGCAGCAACGTCCGCAGACCAGTGAGGAAAGCCGTCCCACTAATACCGCGTCCTTTGGGGTGAGTCGTTTATTGACAAAAATGACTGGAGAGGATGATCCAGAGGTATTTTTGACCACATTTGAAAGGACTGCTGAAAGAGAAAAGTGGCCTGAGGAGCAGTGGGCTGGACTGGTGGCTCCTCTGTTAACTGGTGAATCGCAGAAGGCTTACTATGACCTAGAGCCTGACCAAGCAAAAGACTATGTGATGCTAAAAGCTGAAATATTGGCAAGGCTGGGTGTCACCCTGGCTGTCCGGGCTCAGCGTGTGCATAACTGGACTTTCCAGCTTGGAAAACCCCCCAGGTCTCAAATGTATGATCTCATTCACCTGAGCAGGAAGTGGCTACAGCCAGAGACTTTGTCCGCACCAGAGATTGTGGAACGTGTTGTAATGGATCGGTTTTTGAGAGCTCTTCCTACTGCCATCCAAAAGTGGGTAAGCCATGGAGACCCAGAGACGGCCGGTGGTCTTGTGGATCGTGTAGAGAAATACTTGGCTACAGAGAACCTGACGGCCTCTTCCAGAGACACTCGGACTTTCCACCCTAAGACCAGACCATCCCCAGGGGCGGATAAGAGGATTCCAAGGGGTGAGGGTGGAGAGAGTGAGAGGGTGGGAGCTCTACCCCAAGTTTGGCGAGAACAGCCTGGGAAATCAGCGGCTCAAGAGGCCGCAAGAAGGATCGTTTGCTACCGCTGCCGGCAAGCGGGACATATTGCAGCCAATTGCCCGGTTGTGGAGGAACCCATGCAGTGTGACTTTCTGACGGACAGACATCAGTCGCTGTGTGCGACAGTCGCATGCACTGCCATTCGGGGAACTGAGAAACATTTATGCAAAATGTGTATTAATGGTAGAAATGTTGTGGTATTGCTGGATTCAGGTAGCCTTGTGACCCTGATAAAGGCTGAATTAGTTAAAACAGAGGTCTCTGGGAATAGCAAGGTAGCTGTTATTTGTGTGCATGGGGACACCCGAGAGTATCCAGTGACTACAGTGTGTTTCGAGACCCCCAAAGGTACCCTCTCTCATCCAGTGGGGTTAGTATCTCAATTACCGCATGATGCCATTGTGGGAAGGGATTTTCCGAAGTTCTGGGAACTGTGGGATGATCCTGAGCCCCCCACTGGTGCCCCTATGTACCAGGAATGTGATAGCCAGAACTCCTCTGAGAGTGGGGAGGACTCTCCAGAATTTCCCTTGTCAGTATTGGCAGGGGAGACTCAAGAAACTGGAGAGGAGCCCACCTCCTCAGACGAAAACCTACCGTCTGTGGAGTTTTCTGATCTGGAGGTTCACAGGGAAAATTTTGCCACAGAACAGTTAAAAGACCCCGCCCTAATAAAGGCACGGGAAAACGTAGTGGAAATAGATGGCGAGTTAGTGAACCCAGATAATACCTGCACTTACCCATACTTCAGCGTAGAGAAGGACCTACTGTATCGGGTGGCAAAAAGGGCAGAAGAAACCGTTGAGCAGCTGGTGGTGCCCAAACCTTACAGGAAGTTGGTGTTGGAGTTGGCCCATGGGCACATTCTTGGAGGTCATCTGGGGACAGAGAAAACCCGAGAGAGGGTATTACAGAGATTCTATTGGCCTGGGGTGATGAAGGACATAGAAAATTATTGTTCCTCCTGCCCTGTGTGTCAGAGGTCGGCCCCGATGCCACATTTCCGTAGCCCGCTGGTCCCTCTACCCATCATTGAGGTCCCGTTTGAGAGAATCGCAATGGATTTGGTAGGTCCTATAATCAAGTCCGCTAGGGGGCACCAGTACATATTGGTTATAATGGACTATGCCACCCGTTATCCAGAAGCGATCCCTCTCAGAAATACCTCGGCCAAAACCATAGCCAAAGAGCTATCTCTTGTTTTTAGCCGGGTGGGTATTTGTAAAGAACTGCTTACGGACCAAGGTACACCCTTTATGTCCCGGGTTATGAAAGAGCTGTGTAAATTGTTCAAAGTGACGCAATTGCGTACATCTGTGTATCACCCCCAAACCGATGGGCTGGTTGAAAGATTCAACAAAACCCTAAAACAAATGTTGAAGAAAGTGGTGGATAGAGATGGAAAGGATTGGGACTGTCTACTTCCTTATTTGATGTTTGCTATTAGGGAGGTGCCCCAATCCTCTACGGGATTCTCCCCCTTTGAGTTACTGTATGGGAGACACCCAAGAGGGCTGTTGGATATTGCCAAGGAAACTTGGGAAAGTGAGAGTTCTCCCCACAGGAGTGTGATTGAGCATGTCGCCCTGATGCAAGATCGAATTGCACAGGTAATGCCCATCGTGAAGGAACATTTGGCCCAAGCGCAGTTGGCACAGCAGAGAGTGTACAACCGTGGAGCAAAGACCCGTACCTTTTCCCCGGGGGATAGGATATTGGTACTTGTCCCTACGGTTGAAAGTAAATTCCTTGCCAAATGGCAAGGCCCCTACGAGATAATGGAAAAAGTGAGCGAAGTGAATTACAAGGTCAGACAACCAGGAAGGCGAAAGCCCGAACAGATATATCACGTTAATCTGTTGAAAGCCTGGAGGGATAGAGAGTCCCTAGTCGCAGAAACTTGGTCACCAGCTCAAACTGGTTGCGTGATTCCGGAGGTTGGAATAGCAGCCACCTTGTCACAACCCCAACAACAGGAGGTTAAGGAGTTTGTGCTTCGCAACAAGGAGGTGTTCTCTGAGCTGCCGGGACAAACATCTGGGGTAGAGCATGATATTATTACCCCGCCCGGTGAAAGGGTGAAGTTAAAACCCTATCGGATCCCAGAGGCCCGACGGGAGGCAATACGGGAGGAAGTACAGAAAATGCTGAACTTAGGGGTGATAGAGGAGTCCCAAAGTGATTGGTCTAGTCCCATTGTGTTGGTGCCTAAACCGGATGGGAGCTGGCGATTTTGTAACGATTTTCGTCAGTTGAACAAAGTTACAAAATTTGACACCTACCCCATGCCACGTATAGATGAGTTGATCGACCGGCTGGGAACAGCCCGATACATGACGACTCTTGACCTCACAAAAGGGTATTGGCAAATTCCCCTGGCCAAGTCGGCCAAAGAGAAAACCGCATTTGTAACCCCAGACGGGGCGTTCCAATATAAGAGAATGCCGTTCGGGTTACAGAATGCGCCGGCCACATTCCAGCGGAAAATGGACCAGATACTGAGGCCCCATCGGAAGTATGCTGCGGCTTACCTGGATGACGTAATTGTCCATAGCACAGATTGGGCCTCACATCTGCCAAAAGTGCAAGCAGTCCTAGACTCTATCCGGGAAGCGGGGTTTACGGCTAACCCCAAGAAGTGTACCATTGGGCAGGAGGAGGCCAAATATCTTGGGTACACCATTGGCAGGGGAGTGATAAAACCCCAACTCAACAAAGTCGAGGCCATCCAGAGTTGGCCACGTCCCAACAGCAAGAAGCAGGTACGGGCCTTTCTGGGAATCGCGGGTTATTATCGGCGCTTCATTCCCCACTTTGCTTCTAAGGCTGTGCCCCTAACCAACCTGACGAAAGGGAAAGGGTCGGTCATGATTAAATGGACCCCCGAGGCTGAGGCAGCATTCCAATTCTTGAAACAAGCCTTATGTAGCCAGCCAGTGTTGTACTCACCCGACTTCTCTAAAGACTTTGTCGTACAAAGTGATGCGTCAGATGTGGGGTTAGGAGCAGTATTGTCCCAGGTCTGGAACGGGGAAGAGCACCCAGTCATTTACCTCAGCAGGAAGTTGAAGTCCCATGAGGTAAATTACGCCACGGTTGAAAAGGAGTGTTTAGCGGTGAAGTGGGCTCTAGATTCCCTTCGGTACTATCTGCTAGGTAGGCACTTTGACATGGTTACGGATCACGCTCCGTTAAAGTGGATGGCTCAAAACAAGGAGACAAATAGAAGAGTGAATAGGTGGTTCCTGGCCCTACAGGAATTCAACTTCACAGTAAAGCATCGCCCTGGCGTTCAAATGGGGAATGTGGATGCTTTGTCTCGAGTACATGAATGCCTGATTGCTGGTGTTCCAACCCCAAGGTTAAAACAAGAGGGGGGGGTATGTGACAGCAGGAAGGTAAAGTCACCTGGTTGCATCCGGGGGGTAGATATATTTCTCCCAGATTCAGGCTTTATGCTGACTTATACAACTAGGGTGGAGAGTTGTATAAGCCCAGCTGAGGCTAGTAGGCTCATGGATGACTCATACCTCTAGGGAGAGTGTGGGGCGTCGTGCAGACAGAGATGAGACCAGCTGAACCTTGTCAGCTCATTTAGGCCTCTATAAGGAACTCCCAGCTTCATTAGATGTTAGCTCATGCCTGGAACCAGACCTGTGTGGACTGTCTAGGGAGAGTGAACCCCTGTGCGGTGAGGCAAAGCCTGTGTGGCTATTTGTTTGGACTTTTACTAAACCAGGGACTTAGGGACTAGGACAGCACCAGGCTGATCCCAGTTGTTAGTTTAGGAAACCTGCATGTTTAGTCAGAGGTCAAACTGACCAGGATTTATTTTGTTTGTTTCTTTTTTGGCTTTGCTGTGTTTTTGTCACTGTACATAGAGAAATAAACCGCACCTTTTGATTTTGAAAACCACAACCTCCGTCTGCTGGCCCTGTTTTTGTGTGGGGAGCCCAACCAGGGGGTCACACACACCCGCTACCGAGTTAACCCCCTCACAATATATATATATATATATATATATTTTTTTTTTTTTATTGTTCTATTGTTTTTTTATGATATTTTTTTCTATTATTTTAGAATATTTTCTATTCAAATTCGATTTTATTCTATATGAAATTCGAATTTTGGAAAATGGTTATTTATATGTATGTATATATATGTATATATATAACCATCTTCCGAAATTCGAATTTAGTATAGAATAAATTCAAATTCGAATAGAAAAGATTAGAATAGAAAAACAATAGAATATAATATAATATATATATATATTGTACAGGACGCCAAGGTTGGGTCCTGGACGGGTGCTATATAGCACCAATATTTGGGTTATGGTCCCTTTAATGAGTAGTAATGGTGCTCAGGAGGTCGCCCAGAATGGGTGAGGAGTTCCGGGCAAAATAAATAGCCCAGAGAGGACTGGCTCGCAGTCCTCTTTGTATTAATAGAGAGGTATTTGGGGCCCGGAATTTCGGAGGCTCTAAAGTGACATTCGGGTGGGATAGAGCCTCCACTCCTGACCACTGAGAGTCAGCACACAGGGGGTTAAGGGCTTCCAGGAAAACAGCTCATATAACAGGAAGTAGTGCTAGAGGTGGGAGAGAGGAGTATGAGGATTGCACCTGAGATGAGCTGTGTGTCTGCTAGGAGCTGGTAAAGTTCAGCAAGAGCCCTGGAAGTTCCCCTACAAACTGTATGTGCCTTTTTCTTTGATTTATACTTGTGCTGAAGACAAGCCGGACTTTGTTTTGATATTTTTCTGTGTGCTGAATCAAGCTTGTTTCTTTTGGTTTGTTCACGAATAAAAGCCTTTCTGCTCAAAGTACAACGGTTTATGCACTTAGTCCCGTGGAGCTATAACCCCCAAAGTTTACAACTGGTGCCTTGGATGCGTGCAAAGTGCATTTGCAGCTGCAAAAACCGTTTAAAACAAACTGACATTTAAAGAGACAGGGTGCTTATGGCATGTCTTGGGTGAAGTCAGCTCAGACATTGCAGACAGCAGACAAAGGCATGGAGGAGGTCATCAAGGCTTTGGCACAAGCCACTGTGACCCAACAGCAAGCCACTGCGGCCCAACAACAAGCTCTAGCAGAGGCAAACCGTCGCCATGAGGAAGCGATGGCTCAGCAGCAGGAAAGTACACGGCTGCTAGCCGCCCAGTTTACGGCCCAGCAGGGGTCCACTCAAGCACAGGTGGCCGCATTGCAGGAGGCAGTACAGCGGCTGGCTCAGGGACGAGAGCAAGTGGTCGTTGCCGCTGGCAACCAAGTGTCCGTGAGAGCCACTCATTTTTTACAAAAGCTAATCCCCCAGTGATGACGTAGAAGCTTTTCTCACTACCTTTGAAAGGATAGCAGAGAGAGAGGGGTGGCCCCGTGACCAATGGGCTGGTATTATCTCCCCTTTTCTCACCGGTGACCCGCAAAAGGCTTATTTTGACCTCCCATCTGAGCACATCAGCGGCTATGAGCGGCTGAAAGCAGAGATCCTGGCCCGCCTGGGAGTGACCACAGCCGTCCGGGCTCAGAGGGTGCATCGCTGGCGGTACAAACCTGACCGACCACCTAGGTCCCAAATGCACGAACTAGTGCAGCTGGTGAAAAAATGGCTGCAGCCAGAAAAATTGTCGGGCCCACAAATGGTAGAACGGGTGGTGATGGATTGGTACCTGCGGTCCCTCCCAGGTGACCTACAGCGCTGGGTAAGCCATGGAGACCCTGCAACTGCTGACCAGCTGGTTGAGTTGGTCGAAAGGTACACAGTGGTAGAGGATCTGCTTGGGCCTGCCAAGCGTCGGGAACCCACACCGAGGGCAACCAGACCAGCCACAGCACCTAGGAGAGAAGCCCTGCCTGACATTGGAACCCGCAAACCTGCATCATCTTCCGCAGAACCACGAAGGTTGGTTCCCGTCCCACGGATGGGGGACCTACAGTGTTGGCGATGTCGGTCCTGGGGGCATACCCGGGCACAGTGCCCACTGCAGGAGGAGCCTATGGACTGTGGGACCAGTCGGAGAAGCTCCTTCTATGTTCAAAGAGTGTGTGCCACTCATCTTGATCTGGCTGAAGGACGGTTTCGAGTGTGAAGTGTGGGTGAACCACCTTCCTGCTAAAGCGCTACTGGACTCCGGTAGCATGATAACACTGGTACATGCCAGGGTGCTCGGGAGACTCGGCCCAGTGAATAAGACTCTACGGGTAGTGTGTATCCATCGGGACACCAGGGAGTACCCCCTGGTCCCGGTAACGGTTTCCTATGGCCATATTTCAGTTACACAAGAGGTTGGGGTGGTAAAGAGTTTAATACATGACATCATAGTGGGGCGGGACTGTCCTGTATTCCTTGAACTATGGAACCAGGTACAGATAGGGCTGCCCAGAGAACTGGGGACACTGGGCCGGGAAGGGACAGAGTCTGAGGGATGCGGGCCGGAAACCCCCACAAATATGGAGCTACCTGTCACTGACAATGAAGTTACAGAAAATACTAATTTGGATGATAATGTTTCTGTTCCAGGTCTTAAAACCGAGTGGATCTCTGAGGGGGGGAAGTTTTCCCATTACAAGTCATGCTGGAAGAGGAAGATGAGGAGCTCTCTCCGGCTGAGGAGGAGGAGGGGGAAACATCCTCAAGGCCAGTGCATCCAGACCTGGATGTATCCAGGGGTGCATTTGGCACCGCCCAATTACAGGATCCTACCTTGATTAATGCTCGAGAGCAGGTTTCTGTCATTGATGGGGTCTCACAAGTGCCAGGGGCAGATCAGAGGTTTCCTCATTTTGCATTGAAGGGGGACTTGGTATATCGGGTAGCTGAGAGCCGAGGGGAAACTGTAGAGCAGTTGCTAGTTCCCCAACTATATAGGCGGATGCTCCTTGATCTAGCCCACAACGACGCACTGGGAGGACACCTGGGGGCAGAGAAAACAGAGGCCAGGATAACCGACCGGTTCTACTGGCCAGGAGTGAAGGTCGAGGTTAAAAGTGCATCTTGTCCCATTTGCCAGTTAACTGCCCCAGTGCCCCACTATAGAAACCCTCTAGTACCCTTGCCAATTATTGAGGTCCCATTCGAGCGGATCGCTATGGATCTGGTGGGACCCCTGGTAAAGTCGGCAAGGGGGCACCAATACATATTAGTCATCCTAGATTACGCAATTAGGTATCCAGAAGCAATCCCTTTGAGGAAAGCTTCCTCTAAGGCCATTGCCCGGGAGTTGTTTCAAATGTTCTCACGAACGGGGTTCCCCAAAGAGATGCTGACGGACCAGGGCACCCCTTTTATGTCAAAAGTGATGGCGGACTTGTGTAAACTGTTTCAGATTAAGCAGTTGCGGACGTCCGTTTATCACCCGCAGACCGATGGCCTAGTCGAGAGGTTTAATAAAACCCTAAAGTCCATGTTGAAAAGAGTGGTCCAAAAAGACAGGAAGGATTGGGATATGTTACTCCCTGCCTTGTTGTTTGCCATCCGGGAGGTTCCACAAGCATCCACGGGCTTCTCACCGTTTGAGCTAGTGTATGGACGAAGGCCCCGGGAGTTGCTCGACCTAGTAAAAGAAACGTGGGAAAGTGAGTCCTAACCACATAAAACCGTGGTAGAGCATATCTCTCAAATGCGAGAGAGGGTGGCTAAGGTGATGCCGCTGGTGAGGGAGCACATGCAGAAGGCTCAGGATGCCCAAAGAAGAGTGTACAACCGGTCGGCTAAAATTAGACAATTTCAAGTAGGA
Organism: Rana muscosa; assembly: GCA_029206835.1. Lineage (NCBI taxonomy): Eukaryota > Metazoa > Chordata > Amphibia > Anura > Ranidae > Rana > Rana muscosa. The sequence goes on from CM055117.1 coordinate 1,030,112,322, forward strand.
GAACGGGTTGCTGTTCTAATACCCACGGTGGAGAGCAAATTCTTAGCCAAGTGGCAAGGTCCGTTTGAGGTAGTAGAGAAAGTAAGTGAGGTGAACTACAAAGTCCACCAGCCAGGGAAAAGAAAACCCTACCAGATCTATCACGTGAATATATTGAAACCCTGGAGAGACAGAGAACAGGTATCTGCGGTGGTAGGGGTACAGTCAGGGGACCATGCAGGGATCGACCTGGTGCAGGTTGCTGCCACCCTGACTAGACCCCAAACCCAGCAAGCAAAAGAGTTTCTGCAAAGAAATAGGGTCATGTTTTCAGAATTGCCCGGGCTCACCAACGTCATCAGACATGACATCGTAACTGAACCCAATGTAAAAATCCGGTTAAAGCCTTACCGTATCCCAGAAGCTCATAGGGTGGCGGTATCTGATGAAGTTAAAAGAATGCTCGAACTTGAAATCATTGAAGAGTCACAGAGCGAGTGGTCGAGTCCAATTGTGTTGGTACCCAAACCCAACGGCACCCTCCGCTTCTGTAACGACTTTAGAAAACTTAATGAAGTCTCCAAATTTGATGCGTATCCCATGCCACGGTTAGATGAGCTAATTGAGAGGATAGGTCCTGCCAGGTACATCACCACGCTGGACCTCACGAAAGGGTACTGGCAGATCCCCCTGACCAAGGAAGCCAGGGAGAAAACAGCCTTCTCCACCCCGGAAGGCCACTTCCAATACAAAAGGATGCCATTTGGTCTACACTCTGCCCCTGCCACGTTCCAAAGGGCCATGGACAAAACGTTGCGCCCACATCAACAGTACGCTTCTGTCTACTTAGATGACATAGTCATCTTCAGCACTGATTGGGAGTCCCATCTTCCCCGGGTTCAGGCAGTGGTAGACTCATTGAGAAGAGCAGGGTTCACCATCAATCCGGAGAAGTGTGCCATTGGAATGGAGGAAGCCAAGTACCTAGGGTATATTGTGGGTAGGGGGTTGGTGAAGCCCCAAATGAGTAAGGTGGAAGCCATACAGGACTGGCCCCGACCCCTAACCAAGAAGCAGGTCAGAGCGTTTTTGGGCATAGTTGGCTATTACAGGAGGTTTGTCCCCAACTTCGCCACCATTGCTGCACCGCTGACTGACTTGACCAAGGGCAGAAAGTCAGTGATGATAAAGTGGAATCCCGAAGCCGAGAAAGCTTTTCAAAAGCTTAAGACGGCATTATGCCAGGATCCGGTGCTGGTAGCTCCGGACTTCGCAAAAGATTTTGTAGTGCAGACAGACGCTTCAAGTGAGGGATTGGGAGCAGTCTTGTCGCAGGAAAGCAATGGGGAAGAGCATCCGTAGTTTTTCTTAGCAGAAAGCTGATGGCAGCTGAGAAAAACTACGCTGTGGTAGAGCGGGAGTGTCTGGCCATCAAGTGGGCTTTGGACTCCCTACGATATTTCCTCCTAGGTAGGAGGTTTCGCTTGATGTCAGACCACGCTCCTCTTACCTGGATGAGACAAAACAAGCACACCAATGCCAGGGTGACAAGGTGGTTTCTTTCTCTCCAGGAGTTCAATTTTGTGGTAGAACACAGACCCGGGAGACAACATCAGAATGCCGATGCCCTCTCCCGAGTCCATTGTATGATATCGAGTGGTGCCTCCAACACCTCCGCGTTGAGGCAGAGGGGGGGGGATATGTACAGGACGCCAAGGTTGGGTCCTGGACGGGTGCTATATAGCACCAATATTTGGGTTATGGTCCCTTTAACCACTTAACGACCGCTCACTGTATATATACGTCGGCAGAATGGCACCGACAGGCACAATCACGTAGAGCATACGTGATCGCCTTTGTATAGTTGGGGGGTCCGATCGGACCCCCCTCCTATACAGTGAGCGGCCGTTTATCGTTGGGGAGCGATCAGAGATGAGGGGGTGACCATTCGATTTCGGCCACCCCCTCGCGATCGCTCCCGGCGAATGAAAATGCTCCCTCCGCCATGTGATGTAAACACAGGCAGGAGGAAGTGATGTCATCTCCCTCGCGGCGGTCTTTTCGATTCCGGCGCCGAGGAGAGAGGAAGCAGGTTAGTGCACCAACAGTCCACTGACACTTAGGTACACATAGGCACACATTTCACCCCCAGATCACCCCCCAGGTCACCCCCAGCCCCCAATCACAGTGTCACTGATTGCAGTGATCATTTATTTTACTGATCACTGCATTTAGTGTCATCTGTGATAGTAAAAAGTTGCAGGGCAGTTAGGTTTAGGCCCCTTTAGGTCCAGGGTAGCCCCCTAACCCCCCCTAATAAAGGTTTAACCCCTTGATTGCCCCCCAGGTAACCCTTTCACCCCCTAACGCCAGCGTCACTAAGCGATCGTATTTTCGATCGCTGTATTTAGTGCCGCTGGTGCCCTAGATAGCCAGTTATTTATTTTTAGTTTCGCCGCAGGTTTTTAGAGCGTCAGGTACCCCCATATATTATTTTAACCCCCTGATTGCCCCTAGAGTTAACCCTTTCACCAGTGATCACCGTATAAGCGTCACTGGTGACACTGGTTACCCACTGGTTACCCAGTTAGTTATTTAGTTATTTAGGTAACCCGGTTTTTATATAGCGTCGGGTACCCCCATATTTAACATAATAAAGGTTTTAACCCCCTGATTGCCCCTAGTTAACCCTTTCACCAGTGATCACCATATAAAGGTTACGGGTGACGCTGGTTGGTTAGTTTGCTTTTTATAGCATCAGGGCACCCGCCGTATATAACCCAATAAAGGTTTAACCCCCTGATCGCCCGGCGGGTGAGATCAATTAGGTTTTAGCGCCAGAGAGGGTCTGCGTCACCCCAGGCAGCTTTAGGTTAGTGCCAGTAACGCTAACACCCACGCGCAAAGCATACACCTCCCTTAGTGGTATAGTATCTGATCAGATCTATACTAGCGTCCCCAGCGGTTTAGGGTTCCCAAAAACGCAGTGTTAGCGGGATCAGCCCAGATACCTGCTAGCACCTGCGTTTAGCCCCTCCGCCAAGCCCAGCCCAGCCCACCTAAGTGCAGTATCGATCGATCACTGTCACTTACCAAACACAAAACACATAACTGCAGCGTTCGCAGAGACAGTCCTGATCCCTGCGACCGCTAACAGTTTTTTTTGTAGCGTTTGATATATTTGCTGACGACAGTCAGGTGCTTTTTTTCCTGTGAATCTTACTAGTGTACCCCTAAATTTAGAGCCCAAAATGGCTAGTCGAAGGTACACTAGTAAAGAGGCCTACGAGATTCTGAGCATGACAGATAGTGAAGAGGAGGTCACGTATCTGTCAGATTCAGGCTCAGAATATCTTCCCGTAGAAGACAGTGATGTCAGCGGCCCCACGTCAGATAGCTCTGACGACGAAGTTGAGGTCCCTGCTAAGGTCAGGCGTACCCGATCCCGATCTTCTGAGGTTGTTGAGGAGCAAGAACCGCAGGGCTCTCGTATCATGGAGCAGAGTAGTACTAGCGCCGCTATTCCTTCTGGTGAATTGGCAAGCACCAGCGGCCTAGTACAGCCTGGGCGTACATCCAGCACTGCAGTATCACGTGGTGACGTGGCGAGTCCCATAAGTGCGGTTCAAGCTGGCGAGGTGGCAAGCACAAGTAGTGTCCCGCTGCCACCAAGTAGACAAAGGCAGGCCCGTCGTGCCCATAGTGCCCTTCCTGCAGAATTCGCCTATCCTGATTGGGTCCCCACCACTTCTGCAGAACCCGTACTTCCCCCATTCACTGCCCAACCCGGTATTCAGGTGGAAACAGCTGATTTTATGCCAATCGATTTTTTTTCGCTGTTTTTCACGGAAGATCTCTATAGATCTATTGTGGACCAGAGTAATTTATATGCTGGTCAATTCATCGCCGCTAATCCCCAGTTGCCTTCCATTGCCAAAGATTGGAAACCAATTACGGTTTCCGAATTTAAGACCTTTCTGGGCCTTTCCCTCAACATGGGCACACATAAATTCCCGTCATTGCGTGCTTATTGGTCCACGCACCCAATTGACCACATGCCCGTGTTCTCTGCCTCCATGCCCAGGAAACGATACGAGCAGATTTTGCGGTTCATGCATTTCAACGACAATGAACTTTGTCGTCCACGTGGGGACCCTGAATACGACCGGCTCTATAAAATTCGGCCCCTCATAAACCACTTCAACGAACGTTTTGCAGCCTTGTTTATTCCCGATCAAGCTGTCTGCGTTGATGAGTCCCTGATTAAATTTTCTGCCCGCTTGGCTTTCAAGCAGTACCTTCCCAGCAAGCGTGCCAGATACGGGGTCAAGCTCTATAAGTGCTGTGACAGGGCAACAGGCTATGTATGGAGCTTTATGGTTTATGAGGGAAAAGATAGTCAGGTTGAGCCGGTCAACTGCCCGGATTACATAGGGAGCGCTGGCAAGATAGTGTGGAACTTGGTGTCACCCTTATTCGGAAAGGGGTACCACTTGTATGTGGACAATTATTACACGAGCGTGCCACTGTTTAGTCACTTGTTTGATCATCAGATTGGAGCATGTGGCACCGTGCGACCTAATCGCCGGGGCTTTCCCCAGCGGCTTGTAGATGCCCGTCTTAGGCTGGGGGAGAGAGCCTGCGTAAAGTGTAATAACTTGCTCGCTATGAAGTGGAGGGACAATAATAATGTTTTCCTTCTTACCTCCCTTCATGCAGACACGACAGTCCAAATTCGTACGGCGACTGGTGTTGTGGAGAAACCCCTCTGTTTCCACGAATATAACAAAAATATGGGAGGGGTGGACCTCAACGACCAGTTGATGGCGCCGTATCTAATTGACCGTAAGACGAGACGCTGGTACAAAAAAGTGTCTCTATCCTTATTCCAATTGGCTTTGCTGAACGCTCATGTGCTATACAGAGCTTCAGGCGGGACTTTATCTCTTCTAAAATTCCAGAATGAGATAGTCACAGAACTCCTGTATCCAGGCGGTTCTGCACCTCACCATCCCCTACCAAATGCAGTAAGCCGGCTGCATGAGAGGCATTATACGCATCTCCTCCCGAGTACCCCTACCCAACAAACCCCCCAAAAAAGATGTCGTGTCTGTAGCAAGCGCGGATTTAGGCGTGACACCCGTTATTATTGTCCACTCTGTCCTGACAAACCTGGTCTTTGCCTTGGTGAATGTTTTGAACGCTACCACTCAAAAGTGAAGTTTTAGCGTAGGGTACAGCATTTCACAGACTAGGACACACTTACACAGGGTCTCCCAAGATGCCATTACATTTTGAGAGACCCGAACCATTACAGTTGTTAAAGTTTAAAAAAAAAAGTGTAAACAAGAAAAAAAAAACGTAAAAAACAAAAACACAAAAAAATATAAAATAAAAAAACCAAAAATAGTTGTCGTTTTATTGTTCTCTCTCTCTCTCTATATTTTCTCTCTATTGTTCTGCTCTTTTTTACTGTATTCCATTCTGCAATGTTTTATCATGCTTGCTTTTCAGGTATGTAATTTTTTGTTTTCAGGTGCGCCATTCAGCTGCAGCGCGGAATTATTTATCTTGACAGCAACAGCGTTTGCTCCCACGATACATAAAGCCGTGACTCCAGTGCTGTAGGAGGTGATTTCACCACCACAGTTAAAAAAAAAGAGCATATATGCCGAAGCATGGGGGCAGCAGGGCGGAGGAGCGATTTTGCTCCTAATGCCGCGTATATACGGTCGAAATTCCGACGGAGGCTTGCCCGTGGAAAAGTCCGACCGTGTGTACGCGGCATAACTTTTTTGCGGGAGGATGCCCCCATGCTTCGGCATATATATATTTTAGGCACAGGTTGCGTTAAAAAATTTTTTTATTTTTTACTAGGTTTTGTTTTGGTATTTGCTTTGCAGGTATGGTATGGTAAGGTCTTACTGTTGTACTGTAATGTTACTTTGTTTTAATGTTAACCATCATTTGCTTAGCAGGTACGCCATTCAGTTGCATCGCGGATTTATTTATCTTGATAGCAACAGCGTTTGCTCCCACGATACATAAAGCCGTGACTCCAACGCTGTAGGAGGTGATTTCACCACCACAGTTAAAAAAAGAGCATATATGCCGAAGCATGGGGGCAGCAGGGGCGGAGGAGCGATTTTGCTCCTAATGCCGCGTATATACGGTCGAAATTCCGACGGAGGATTGCCCGTGGAAAAGTTCGACCGTGTGTACACGGCATAACCTTTTATGCCGCGTACATACGGTCGAAATTTCGACAAAGGCTTGCCCGTGGAAAAGTCAGACCGTGTGTACGCGGCATAACTTTTTTGCGGGAGGATGCCCCCATGCTTCGGCATATATATATTTTAGGCACAGGTTGCGTTAAAAAAATGTTTTATTTTTTACTAGGTTTTGTTTTGGTATTTGCTTTGCAGGTATGGTATGGTAAGGTCTTACTGTTGTACTGTAATGTTACTTTGTTTTAATGTTAACCATCATTTGCTTAGCAGGTACGCCATTCAGTTGCATCGCGGATTTATTTATCTTGACAGCAACAGCGTTTGCTCCCACGATACATAAAGCCGTGACTCCAACGCTGTAGGAGGTGATTTCACCACCACAGTTAAAAAAAGAGCATATATGCCGAAGCATTGGGGGAGCAGGGGCGGAGGAGCGATTTTGCTCCTAATGCCGCGTATATACGGTCGAAATTCCGACGGAGGCTTGACCATGGAAAAGTTTGACCGTGTGTACGCGGCATAACTTTTTTGCGGGAGGATGCCCCCATGCTTCGGCATATATGCCCATCATTAGAAGTGGGTGGATGAAGGGAGGTATTCTAATGGTGGGCATACCCACCGATCAATCTCTTTTTTTTGTTCAGCCAACAGGCTGCATGAAAAAAAAGATTACAATACATGTCCAACAAGGACCAGCAACGTACTGGTATGTTGCTGGACTTTGAATGTTTATACCAGAATGATGCCTGCAGGTTTAGGTATCATCTTGGTATCATTCTTTTCAGCCAGTGGCCGGCTTTCATGTAAAAGCAATTCTAGCAGATAATTAGCCTCTAGACTGCTTTTACAAGCAGTGGGAGGGAATGCCCCCCCGGATATAAACAGCGCCATTGGGAAATTGGGAAAGCATTTTATCACACCGATCTTGGTGTGGTCAGATGCTTTGAGGGCAGAGGAAAGATCTAGGGTCTAACCCCCCATTTTTTTTCAAAAAAGAGTACCTATCACTACTTATTGCTATCATAGGGGATATTTACATTCCCTGAGATAACAATAAAAATGATAAAAAAAAAATATGGAAAGAACAGTTTAAAAATAAAATAAAAAAGCAAAATAAATAAAAAAAAAAAAAAAAAAAAAGCACCGCTGTCCCCCCCTGCTCTTGCGCAAAGGCGAACGCAAGCGTCGGTCTAGCGTCATATGTAAACAGCAATTGCATCATGCATGTGAGGTATCACCGCGAAGGTCAGATCGAGGGCAGTAATTTTAGCAGTAGACCTCCTCTGTAAATCTAACGTGGTAACCTGTAAAGGCTTTTAAATGCTTTTAAAAATGAATGTAGTTTCTCGCCGCTGCGCGTTTGTGCGCAATTTTAAAGCATGTCGTGTTTGGTATCCATGTACTCGGCCTAAGATCATCTTTTTTATTTCATCAATATAGTGTTTTTTAGTGCATTAAAAATAAAAAAAGTGTGTTTTTCCCCCAAAAAATGCGTTTGAAAAATCGCTGCGCAAATACTGTGTGGAAAAAAAATGCAACACCCACTATTTTAATCTGTAGGGCCTTTGCTTTAAAAATATATATAATGTTTGGGGGTTAAACATAATTTTCTTGCAAAAAAATTTTTTTTTTCATGTAAACAAAAAGTGTCAGAAAGGGCTTTGTCTTCAAATGGTTAGAAGAGTGGATGATGTGTGACATAAGCTTCCTAATGTTGTGCATAAAATGCCAGGACAGTTCAAAACCCCCCCAAATGACCCCATTTTGGAAAGTAGACACCTCAAGCTATTTGCTGAGAGGCATGTTGAGCCCATTGAATATTTTTTTTTTTGTCCCAAGTGATTGAATAATGACAAAAAGAAAAAAAAAAATGTACAAAAAGTTGTCACTAAATTATATATTGCTCAAACATGCCATGGTTATATGTGGAATTGCACCCCAAAATACATTCTGTTGCTTCTCCTGAGTACGGGGATACCACATGTGTGAGACATTTTGGGAGCCTAGCCGCGTACAGGACCCCGAAAACCAAGCACCGCCTTCAGGATTTCTATGGGTGTAAATTTTTGATTTCACTCCTCACTGCCTATCACAGTTTCGGAGGCAATGGAATGCCCAGATGGCACAAACCCCCCCAAATGACCCCATTTTGGAAAGTAGACACCCCAAGCTATTTGCTGAGAGGTATGTTGAGTATTTTGCAGATCTCGCTTTTTGTCACAAAGTTTTAAAAATTGAAAAAAGAAAAAAAAAATATGTCTTTCTTCATTTTCAAAAACAAATGAGAGCTGTAAAATACTCACCATACCTCTCGGCAAATAGCTTGGGGTGTCTACTTTCCAAAATCGGGTCATTTGTGGGGGTTTTTGGCTATCTTGGCATTTTATGGCCTTCAAAACTGTGATAGGTAGTAAGGAGTGAAATCAAAAATTTGTGCCCTTAGAAATCCTGAAGGCGGTGCTTGGTTTTCGGGGGCCCGTACGCGGCTAGGCTCTCAAAAAGTCCCACACATGTGGTATCCCCGTACTCAGGAGAAGCAGCCAAATGTATTTTGGGGTGCAATTCCGCATATAACCATGGCATGTTTGCGCAATATATCATTTAGTGACAACTTTTTGTACATTTTTTTTTCTTTTTGTCATTATTCAATCACTTGGGACAAAAAAAAATATTCAATGGGCTCAACATGCCTCTCAGCAATTTCCTTGGGGTGTCTACTTTCCAAAATGGGGTCATTTTGGGGGGTTTTGTGCTATCTTGGCATTTTATGGCCTTCAAAACTGTGATAGGTAGTGAGGAGTGAAATCAAAAATTTATGCCCTTAGAAACCTTGAAGGCGGTGCTTGGTTTTTGGGGTCCCATACGCGGCTAGGCTCCCAAAAAGTCCCACACATGTGGTATCCCCGTACTCAGGAGAAGCAGCAGAATGTATTTTGGGGTGTAATTTCACATATGCCCATGGCATGTGTGAGCAATATATCATTTAGTGACAACTTTGTGCAAAAAAAACAAAGTTTGTCATATTCCCGCAACTTGTGGCAAAATATAAAATATTCCATGGACTGAACATGCCTCTCAGTAAATAGCTTGGGGTGTCTACTTTCCAAAATGGGGTCATTTGGGGGGGTTTTGTGCTATTTTGGCATTTTATGGCCTTCGAAACTGTGATAGGTAGTGAGGAGTGAAATCAAAAATTTGTGCCCTTAGAAATCCTGAAGGCGGTGCTTGGTTTTCGGGGGCCCGTACGCGGCTAGGCTCTCAAAAAGTCCCACACATGTGGTATCCCCGTACTCAGGAGAAGCAGCCAAATGTATTTTGGGGTGCAATTCCGCATATAATCATGGCATGTTTGCGCAATATATCATTTAGTGACAACTTTTTGTACATTTTTTTTTTCTTTTTGTCATTATTCAATCACTTGGGACAAAAAAAAATATTCAATGGGCTCAACATGCCTCTCAGCAATTTCCTTGGGGTGTCTACTTTCCAAAATGGGGTCATTTTGGGGGGTTTTGTGCTATCTTGGCATTTTATGGCCTTCAAAACTGTGATAGGTAGTGAGGAGTGAAATCAAAAATTTATGCCCTTAGAAACCTTGAAGGCGGTGCTTGGTTTTTGGGGTCCCATACGCGGCTAGGCTCCCAAAAAGTCCCACACATGTGGTATCCCCGTACTCAGGAGAAGCAGCAGAATGTATTTTGGGGTGTAATTTCACATATGCCCATGGCATGTGTGAGCAATATATCATTTAGTGACAACATTGTGCAAAAAAAACAAAGTTTGTCATATTCCCGCAACTTGTGGCAAAATATAAAATATTCCATGGACTGAACATTCCTCTCAGTAAATAGCTTGGGGTGTCTACTTTCCAAAATGGGGTCATTTGGGGGGGTTTTGTGCTATTTTGGCATTTTATGGCCTTCGAAACTGTGATAGGTAGTGAGGAGTGAAATCAAAAATTTGTGCCCTTAGAAATCCTGAAGGCGGTGCTTGGTTTTCGGGGGCCCGTACGCGGCTAGGCTCTCAAAAAGTCCCACACATGTGGTATCCCCGTACTCAGAAGAAGCAGCAGAATGTATTTTGGGGAGCAATTCCACATATAACCATGGCATGTGTGAGCAATATATCATTTAGTGACAACTTTTTGTACATTTTTTCTTTTTTTTTTTTTTCATTATTCAATCATTTGGGACCAAAAAAAAATATTCAATGGGCTCAACATGCCTCTCAGCAAATAGCTTGGGGTGTCTACTTTCCAAAATGGGGTCATTTGGGGGGTTTTGTGCCATCTTGGCATTTTTTGGCCTTCAAAACTGTGATAGGTAGTGAGGAGTGAAATCAAAAATTTATGCCCTTAGAAACCTTGAAGGCGGTGCTTGGTTTTTGGGGTCCCGTACGCGACTAGGCTCCCAAAAAGTCCCACACATGTGGTATCCCCGTACTCAGGAGAAGCAGCAGAATGTATTTTGGGGTGTAATTTCACATATGCCCATGGCATGTGTGAGCAATATATCATTTAGTGACAACTTTGTGCAAAAAAAATAAAGTTTGTCATATTCCCGCAACTTGTGGCAAAATATAAAATATTCCATGGACTAATCATGCCTCTCAGTAAATAGCTTGGGGTGTCTACTTTCCAAAATGGGGTCATTTGGGGGGGTTTGTGCTATTTTGGCATTTTATGGCCTTCGAAACTGTGATAGGTAGTGAGGAATGAAATCAAAAATTTGCGCCCTTAGAAATCCTGAAGGCGGTGCTTGGATTCCGGGGTCCCGTACGTGGCTAGGCTCCTAAAAAGTCCCACACATGTGGTATCCCCGTACTCAGGAGAAGCAGCAGAATGTATTTTGGGGTGCAATTCCACATATAACCATGGCATGTGTGAGCAATATATCATTTAGTGACAACTTTTTGTAATTTTTTTTTTTGTCATTATTCAATCACTTGAGACAAAAAAAAAAAAATATTCAATGGGCTCAACATGCCTCTCAGCAATTTCCTTGGGGTGTCTACTTTCCAAAATGGGGTCATTTGGGGGGGGTTTTGTACTGCCCTGCCATTTTAGCACCTCAAGAAATGAGATAGGCAGTCATAAATTTAAAGCTGTGTAAATTCCAGAAAATGTACCCTAGTTTGTAGACGCTATAACTTTTGCGCAAACCAATAAATATACGCTTATTGACATTTTTTTTTTACTAAAGACATGTGGCTGAATACATTTTGGCCTAAATGTATGACTACAATTGAGTTTATTCGATTTTTCTTATAACAAAAATTAGAAAATATCATTTTTTTTTCAAAATTTTTGGTCTTTTTCCGTTTATATCGCAAAAAATAAAAATCGCAGAGGCAATCAAATACCATTAAAAGAAAGCTCTATTTGTGGGAAGAAAAGGACGCAAATTTCGTTTGGGTACAACATTGCATGTCCGCACAATTTACAGTTAAAGCAGCGCAGTGCAAAATTCTGAATTCACCTCTGGTCCTTTAGCTACCAAATGGTCCGGGGCTTAAGTGGTTAATGAGTAGTAATGGTGCTCAGGAGGTCGCCCAGAATGGGTGAGGAGTTCCGGGCAAAATAAATAGCCCAGAGAGGACTGGCTCGCAGTCCTCTTTGTATTAATAGAGAGGTATTTGGGGCCCGGAATTTCGGAGGCTCTAAAGTGACATTCGGGTGGGATAGAGCCTCCACTCCTGACCACTGAGAGTCAGCACACAGGGGGTTAAGGGCTTCCAGGAAAACAGCTCATATAACAGGAAGTAGTGCTAGAGGTGGGAGAGAGGAGTATGAGGATTGCACCTGAGATGAGCTGTGTGTCTGCTAGGAGCTGGTAAAGTTCAGCAAGAGCCCTGGAAGTTCCCCTACAAACTGTATGTGCCTTTTTCTTTGATTTATACTTGTGCTGAAGACAAGCCGGACTTTGTTTTGATATTTTTCTGTGTGCTGAATCAAGCTTGTTTCTTTTGGTTTGTTCACGAATAAAAGCCTTTCTGCTCAAAGTACAACGGTTTATGCACTTAGTCCCGTGGAGCTATAACCCCCAAAGTTTACAACTGGTGCCTTGGATGCGTGCAAAGTGCATTTGCAGCTGCAAAAACCGTTTAAAACAAACTGACATTTAAAGAGACAGGGTGCTTATGGCATGTCTTGGGTGAAGTCAGCTCAGACATTGCAGACAGCAGACAAAGGCATGGAGGAGGTCATCAAGGCTTTGGCACAAGCCACTGTGACCCAACAGCAAGCCACTGCGGCCCAACAACAAGCTCTAGCAGAGGCAAACCGTCGCCATGAGGAAGCGATGGCTCAGCAGCAGGAAAGTACACGGCTGCTAGCCGCCCAGTTTACGGCCCAGCAGGGGTCCACTCAAGCACAGGTGGCCGCATTGCAGGAGGCAGTACAGCGGCTGGCTCAGGGACGAGAGCAAGTGGTCGTTGCCGCTGGCAACCAAGTGTCCGTGAGAGCCACTCATTTTTTACAAAAGCTAACCCCCAGTGATGACGTAGAAGCTTTTCTCACTACCTTTGAAAGGATAGCAGAGAGAGAGGGGTGGCCCCGTGACCAATGGGCTGGTATTATCTCCCCTTTTCTCACCGGTGACCCGCAAAAGGCTTATTTTGACCTCCCATCTGAGCACATCAGCGGCTATGAGCGGCTGAAAGCAAAGATCCTGGCCCGCCTGGGAGTGACCACAGCCGTCCGGGCTCAGAGGGTGCATCGCTGGCGGTACAAACCTGACCGACCACCTAGGACCCAAATGCACGAACTAGTGCAGCTGGTGAAAAAATGGCTGCAGCCAGAAAAATTGTCGGGCCCACAAATGGTAGAACGGGTGGTGATAGATTGGTACCTGCGGTCCCTCCCAGATGACCTACAGCGCTGGGTAAGCCATGGAGACCCTGCAACTGCTGACCAGCTGGTTGAGTTGGTCGAAAGGTACACAGTGGTAGAGGACCTGCTTGGGCCTGCCAAGCGTCGGGAACCCACACCAAGGGCAACCAGACCAGCCACAGCACCTAGGAGAGAAGCCCTGCCTGACATTGGAACCCGCAAACCTGCATCATCTTCCGCAGAACCACGAAGGTTGGTTCCCGTCCCACGGATGGGGGACCTACAGTGTTGGCGATGTCGGTCCTGGGGGCATACCCGGGCACAGTGCCCACTGCAGGAGGAGCCTATGGACTGTGGGACCAGTCGGAGAAGCTCCTTCTATGTTCAAAGAGTGTGTGCCACTCATCTTGATCTGGCTGAAGGACGGTTTCGAGTGTGAAGTGTGGGTGAACCACCTTCCTGCTAAAGCGCTACTGGACTCCGGTAGCATGATAACACTGGTACATGCCAGGGTGCTCGGGAGACTCGGCCCAGTGAATAAGACTCTACGGGTAGTGTGTATCCATGGGGACACCAGGGAGTACCCCCTGGTCCCGGTAACGGTTTCCTATGGCCATATTTCAGTTACACAAGAGGTTGGGGTGGTAAAGAGTTTAATACATGACATCATAGTGGGGCGGGACTGTCCAGTATTCCTTGAACTATGGAACCAGGTACAGATAGGGCTGCCCAGAGAACTGGGGACACTGGGCCGGGAAGGGACAGAGTCTGAGGGATGCGGGCCGGAAACCCCCACAAATATGGAGCTACCTGTCACTGACAATGAAGTTACAGAAAATACTAATTTGGATGATAATGTTTCTGTTCCAGGTCTTAAAACCGAGTGGATCTCTGAGGGGGGGGGGGGAAGTTTTCCCATTACAAGTCATGCTGGAAGAGGAAGATGAGGAGCTCTCTCCGGCTGAGGAGGAGGAGGGGGAAACATCCTCAAGGCCAGTGCATCCAGACCTGGATGTATCCAGGGGTGCATTTGGCACCGCCCAATTACAGGATCCTACCTTGATTAATGCTCGAGAGCAGGTTTCTGTCATTGATGGGGTCTCACAAGTGCCAGGGGCAGATCAGAGGTTTCCTCATTTTGCATTGAAGGGGGACTTGGTATATCGGGTAGCTGAGAGCCGAGGGGAAACTGTAGAGCAGTTGCTAGTTCCCCAACTATATAGGCGGATGCTCCTTGATCTAGCCCACAACGACGCACTGGGAGGACACCTGGGGGCAGAGAAAACAGAGGCCAGGATAACCGACCGGTTCTACTGGCCAGGAGTGAAGGTCGAGGTTAAAAGATATTGTGCATCTTGTCCCATTTGCCAGTTAACTGCCCCAGTGCCCCACTATAGAAACCCTCTAGTACCCTTGCCAATTATTGAGGTCCCATTCGAGCGGATCGCTATGGATCTGGTGGGACCCCTGGTAAAGTCGGCAAGGGGGCACCAATACATATTAGTCATCCTAGATTACGCAATTAGGTATCCAGAAGCAATCCCTTTGAGGAAAGCTTCCTCTAAGGCCATTGCCCGGGAGTTGTTTCAAATGTTCTCACGAACGGGGTTCCCCAAAGAGATACTGACGGACCAGGGCACCCCTTTTATGTCAAAAGTGATGGCGGACTTGTGTAAACTGTTTCAGATTAAGCAGTTGCGGACGTCCGTTTATCACCCGCAGACCGATGGCCTAGTCGAGAGGTTTAATAAAACCCTAAAGTCCATGTTGAAAAGAGTGGTCCAAAAAGACAGGAAGGATTGGGATATGTTACTCCCTGCCTTGTTGTTTGCCATCCGGGAGGTTCCACAAGCATCCACGGGCTTCTCACCGTTTGAGCTAGTGTATGGACGAAGGCCCCGGGGGTTGCTCGACCTAGTAAAAGAAACGTGGGAAAGTGAGTCCTAACCACATAAAACCGTGGTAGAGCATATCTCTCAAATGCGAGAGAGGGTGGCTAAGGTGATGCCGCTGGTGAGGGAGCACATGCAGAAGGCTCAGGATGCCCAAAGAAGAGTGTACAACCGGTCGGCTAAAATTAGACAATTTCAAGTAGGAGAACGGGTTGCTGTTCTAATACCCACGGTGGAGAGCAAATTCTTAGCCAAGTGGCAAGGTCCGTTTGAGGTAGTAGAGAAAGTAAGTGAGGTGAACTACAAAGTCCACCAGCCAGGGAAAAGTAAACCCTACCAGATCTATCACGTGAATTTATTGAAACCCTGGAGAGACAGAGAACAGGTATCTGCGGTGGTAGGGGTACAGTCAGGGGACCATGCAGGGATCGACCTGGTGCAGGTTGCTGCCACCCTGACTAGACCCCAAACCCAGCAAGCAAAAGAGTTTCTGCAAAGAAATAGGGTCATGTTTTCAGAATTGCCCGGGCTCACCAACGTCATCAGACATGACATCGTAACTGAACCCAATGTAAAAATCCGGTTAAAGCCTTACCGTATCCCAGAAGCTCATAGGGTGGCGGTATCTGATGAAGTTAAAAGAATGCTCGAACTTGAAATCATTGAAGAGTCACAGAGCGAGTGGTCGAGTCCAATTGTGTTGGTACCCAAACCCAACGGCACCCTCCGCTTCTGTAACGACTTTAGAAAACTTAATGAAGTCTCCAAATTTGATGCGTATCCCATGCCACGGTTAGATGAGCTAATTGAGAGGATAGGTCCTGCCAGGTACATCACCACGCTGGACCTCACGAAAGGGTACTGGCAGATCCCCCTGACCAAGGAAGCCAGGGAGAAAACAGCCTTCTCCACCCCGGAAGGCCACTTCCAATACAAAAGGATGCCATTTGGTCTACACTCTGCCCCTGCCACGTTCCAAAGGGCCATGGACAAAACGTTGCGCCCACATCAACAGTACGCTTCTGTCTACTTAGATGACATAGTCATCTTCAGCACTGATTGGGAGTCCCATCTTCCCCGGGTTCAGGCAGTGGTAGACTCATTGAGAAGAGCAGGGTTCACCATCAATCCGGAGAAGTGTGCCATTGGAATGGAGGAAGCCAAGTACCTAGGGTATATTGTGGGTAGGGGGTTGGTGAAGCCCCAAATGAGTAAGGTGGAAGCCATACAGGACTGGCCCCGACCCCTAACCAAGAAGCAGGTCAGAGCGTTTTTGGGCATAGTTGGCTATTACAGGAGGTTTGTCCCCAACTTCGCCACCATTGCTGCACCGCTGACTGACTTGACCAAGGGCAGAAAGTCAGTGATGATAAAGTGGAATCCCGAAGCCGAGAAAGCTTTTCAAAAGCTTAAGATGGCATTATGCCAGGATCCGGTGCTGGTAGCTCCGGACTTCGCAAAAGATTTTGTAGTGCAGACAGACGCTTCAAGTGAGGGATTGGGAGCAGTCTTGTCGCAGGAAAGCAATGGGGAAGAGCATCCCGTAGTTTTTCTTAGCAGAAAGCTGATGGCAGCTGAGAAAAACTACGCTGTGGTAGAGCGGGAGTGTCTGGCCATCAAGTGGGCTTTGGACTCCCTACGATATTTCCTCCTAGGTAGGAGGTTTCGCTTGATGTCAGACCACGCTCCTCTTACCTGGATGAGACAAAACAAGCACACCAATGCCAGGGTGACAAGGTGGTTTCTTTCTCTCCAGGAGTTCAATTTTGTGGTAGAACACAGACCCGGGAGACAACATCAGAATGCCGATGCCCTCTCCCGAGTCCATTGTATGATATCGAGTGGTGCCTCCAACACCTCCGCGTTGAGGCAGAGGGGGGGGATATGTACAGGACGCCAAGGTTGGGTCCTGGACGGGTGCTATATAGCACCAATATTTGGGTTATGGTCCCTTTAACCACTTAACGACCGCTCACTGTATATATACGTCGGCAGAATGGCACCGACAGGCACAATCACGTAGAGCATACGTGATCGCCTTTGTATAGTTGGGGGGTCCGATCGGACCCCCCTCCTATACAGTGAGCGGCCGTTTATCGTTGGGGAGCGATCAGAGATGAGGGGGTGACCATTCGATTTCGGCCACCCCCTCGCGATCGCTCCCGGCGAATGAAAATGCTCCCTCCGCCATGTGATGTAAACACAGGCAGGAGGAAGTGATGTCATCTCCCTCGCGGCGGTCTTTTCGATTCCGGCGCCGAGGAGAGAGGAAGCAGGTTAGTGCACCAACAGTCCACTGACACTTAGGTACACATAGGCACACATTTCACCCCCCAGTCACCCCCAGATCACCCCCCAGGTCACCCCCCAGCCCCCAATCACAGTGTCACTGATTGCAGTGATCATTTATTTTACTGATCACTGCATTTAGTGTCATCTGTGATAGTAAAAAGTTGCAGGGCAGTTAGGTTTAGGCCCCTTTAGGCCCAGGGTAGCCCCCTAACCCCCCCTAATAAAGGTTTAACCCCTTGATTGCCCCCCAGGTAACCCTTTCACCCCCTAACGCCAGCGTCACTAAGCGATCGTATTTTTGATCGCTGTATTTAGTGCCGGTGGTGCCCTAGATAGCCAGTTATTTATTTTTAGTTTCGCCGCAGGTTTTTAGAGCGTCAGGTACCCCCATATATTATTTTAACCCCCTGATTGCCCCTAGAGTTAACCCTTTCACCAGTGATCACCGTATAAGCGTCACTGGTGACACTGGTTACCCACTGGTTACCCAGTTAGTTATTTAGTTATTTAGGTAACCCGGTTTTTATATAGCGTCGGGTACCCCCATATTTAACATAATAAAGGTTTTAACCCCCTGATTGCCCCTAGTTAACCCTTTCACCAGTGATCACCATATAAAGGTTACGGGTGACGCTGGTTGGTTAGTTTGCTTTTTATAGCATCAGGGCACCCGCCGTATATAACCCAATAAAGGTTTAACCCCCTGATCGCCCGGCGGGTGAGATCAATTAGGTTTTAGCGCCAGAGAGGGTCTGCGTCGCCCCAGGCAGCTTTAGGTTAGTGCCAGTAACGCTAACACCCACGCGCAAAGCATACACCTCCCTTAGTGGTATAGTATCTGATCAGATCTATACTAGCGTCCCCAGCGGTTTAGGGTTCCCAAAAACGCAGTGTTAGCGGGATCAGCCCAGATACCTGCTAGCACCTGCGTTTAGCCCCTCCGCCAAGCCCAGCCCAGCCCACCTAAGTGCAGTATCGATCGATCACTGTCACTTACCAAACACAAAACACATAACTGCAGCGTTCGCAGAGACAGTCCTGATCCCTGCGACCGCTAACAGTTTTTTTTGTAGCGTTTGATATATTTGCTGATGACAGTCAGGTGCTTTTTTTCCTGTGAATCTTACTAGTGTACCCCTAAATTTAGAGCCCAAAATGGCAAGTCGAAGGTACACTAGTAAAGAGGCCTACGAGATTCTGAGCATGACAGATAGTGAAGAGGAGGTCACGTATCTGTCAGATTCAGGCTCAGAATATCTTCCCGTAGAAGACAGTGACGTCAGCGGCCCCACGTCAGATAGCTCTGACGACGAAGTTGAGGTCCCTGCTAAGGTCAGGCGTACCCGATCCCGATCTTCTGAGGTTGTTGAGGAGCAAGAACCGCAGGGCTCTCGTATCATGGAGCAGAGTAGTACTAGCGCCGCTATTCCTTCTGGTGAATTGGCAAGCACCAGCGGCCTAGTACAGCCTGGGCGTACATCCAGCACTGCAGTATCACGTGGTGACGTGGCGAGTCCCATAAGTGCAGTTCAAGCTGGCGAGGTGGCAAGCACAAGTAGTGTCCCGCTGCCACCAAGTAGACAAAGGCAGGCCCGTCGTGCCCATAGTGCCCTTCCTGCAGAATTCGCCTATCCTGATTGGGTCCCCACCACTTCTGCAGAACCTGTACTTCCCCCATTCACTGCCCAACCCGGTATTCAGGTGGAAACAGCTGATTTTATGCCAATCGATTTTTTTTCGCTGTTTTTCACGGAAGATCTCTATAGATCTATTGTGGACCAGAGTAATTTATATGCTGGTCAATTCATCGCCGCTAATCCCCAGTTGCCTTCCATTGCCAAAGATTGGAAACCAATTACGGTTTCCGAATTTAAGACCTTTCTGGGCCTTTCCCTCAACATGGGCACACATAAATTCCCGTCATTGCGTGCTTATTGGTCCACGCACCCAATTGACCACATGCCCGTGTTCTCTGCCTCCATGCCCAGGAAACGGTTCATGCATTTCAACGACAATGAACTTTGTCGTCCACGTGGGGACCCTGAATACGACCGGCTCTATAAAATTCGGCCCCTCATAAACCACTTCAACGAACGTTTTGCAGCCTTGTTTATTCCCGATCAAGCTGTCTGCGTTGATGAGTCCCTGATTAAATTTTCTGCCCGCTTGGCTTTCAAGCAGTACCTTCCCAGCAAGCGTGCCAGATACGGGGTCAAGCTCTATAAGTGCTGTGACAGGGCAACAGGCTATGTATGGAGCTTTATGGTTTATGAGGGAAAAGATAGTCAGGTTGAGCCGGTCAACTGCCCGGATTACATAGGGAGCGCTGGCAAGATAGTGTGGAACTTGGTGTCACCCTTATTCGGAAAGGGGTACCACTTGTATGTGGACAATTATTACACGAGCGTGCCACTGTTTAGTCACTTGTTTGATCATCAGATTGGAGCATGTGGCACCGTGCGACCTAATCGCCGGGGCTTTCCCCAGCGGCTTGTAGATGCCCGTCTTAGGCTGGGGGAGAGAGCCTGCGTAAAGTATAATAACTTGCTCGCTATGAAGTGGAGGGACAATAATAATGTTTTCCTTCTTACCTCCCTTCATGCAGACACGACAGTCCAAATTCGTACGGCGACTGGTGTTGTGGAGAAACCCCTCTGTTTCCACGAATATAACAAAAATATGGGAGGGGTGGACCTCAACGACCAGTTGATGGCGCCGTATCTAATTGACCGTAAGACGAGACGCTGGTACAAAAAAGTGTCTCTATCCTATTCCAATTGGCTTTGCTGAACGCTCATGTGCTATACAGAGCTTCAGGCGGGACTTTATCTCTTCTAAAATTCCAGAATGAGATAGTCACAGAACTCCTGTATCCAGGCGGTTCTGCACCTCACCATCCCCTACCAAATGCAGTAAGCCGGCTGCATGATAGGCATTATACGCATCTCCTCCCGAGTACCCCTACCCAACAAACCCCCCAAAAAAGATGTCGTGTCTGTAGCAAGCGCGGATTTAGGCGTGACACACGTTATTATTGTCCACTCTGTCCTGACAAACCTGGTCTTTGCCTTGGTGAATGTTTTGAACGCTACCACTCAAAAGTGAAGTTTTAGCGTAGGGTACAGCATTTCACAGACTAGGACACACTTACACAGGGTCTCCCAAGATGCCATTACATTTTGAGAGACCCGAACCATTACAGTTGTTAAAGTTTAAAAAAAAAAGTGTAAAAAAGAAAAAAAAAACGTAAAAAACAAAAACACAAAAAAATATAAAATAAAAAAACCAAAAATAGTTGTCGTTTTATTGTTCTCTCTCTCTCTCTATATTTTCTCTCTATTGTTCTGCTCTTTTTTACTGTATTCCATTCTGCAATGTTTTATCATGCTTGCTTTTCAGGTATGTAATTTTTTGTTTTCAGGTGCGCCATTCAGCTGCAGCGCGGAATTATTTATCTTGACAGCAACAGCGTTTGCTCCCACGATACATAAAGCCGTGACTCCAGTGCTGTAGGAGGTGATTTCACCACCACAGTTAAAAAAAAAGAGCATATATGCCGAAGCATGGGGGCAGCAGGGGCGGAGGAGCGATTTTGCTCCTAATGCCGCGTATATACGGTCGAAATTCCGACGGAGGCTTGCCCGTGGAAAAGTCCGACCGTGTGTACGCGGCATAACTTTTTTGCGGGAGGATGCCCCCATGCTTCGGCATATATATATTTTAGGCACAGGTTGCGTTAAAAAAATGTTTTATTTTTTACTAGGTTTTGTTTTGGTATTTGCTTTGCAGGTATGGTATGGTAAGGTCTTACTGTTGTACTGTAATGTTACTTTGTTTTAATGTTAACCATCATTTGCTTAGCAGGTACGCCATTCAGTTGCATCGCGGATTTATTTATCTTGACAGCAACAGCGTTTGCTCCCACGATACATAAAGCTGTGACTCCAACGCTGTAGGAGGTAATTTCACCACCACAGTTAAAAAAAGAGCATATATGCCGAAGCATGGGGGCAGCAGGGGCGGAGGAGCGATTTTGCTCCTAATGCCGCGTATATACGGTCGAAATTCCGACGGAGGATTGCCCGTGGAAAAGTTTGACCGTGTGTACACGGCATAACCTTTTATGCCGCGTACATACGGTCGAAATTTCGACAAAGGCTTGCCCGTGGAAAAGTCCGACCGTGTGTACGCGGCATAACTTTTTTGCGGGAGGATGCCCCCATGCTTCGGCATATATATATTTTAGGCACAGGTTGCGTTAAAAAAAGTTTTATTTTTTACTAGGTTTTGTTTTGGTATTTGCTTTGCAGGTATGGTATGGTAAGGTCTTACTGTTGTACTGTAATGTTACTTTGTTTTAATGTTAACCATCATTTGCTTAGCAGGTACGCCATTCAGTTGCATCGCGGATTTATTTATCTTGACAGCAACAGCGTTTGCTCCCACGATACATAAAGCCGTGACTCCAACGCTGTAGGAGGTGATTTCACCACCACAGTTAAAAAAAGAGCATATATGCCGAAGCATGGGGGCAGCAGGGGCGGAGGAGCGATTTTGCTCCTAATGCCGCGTATATACGGTCGAAATTCCGACGGAGGATTGCCCGTGGAAAAGTTCGACCGTGTGTACACGGCATAACCTTTTATGCCGCGTACATACGGTCGAAATTTCGACAAAGGCTTGCCCGTGGAAAAGTCCGACCGTGTGTACGCGGCATAACTTTTTTGCGGGAGGATGCCCCCATGCTTCGGCATATATATATTTTAGGCACAGGTTGCGTTAAAAAAATGTTTTATTTTTTACTAGGTTTTGTTTTGGTATTTGCTTTGCAGGTATGGTATTGTAAGGTCTTACTGTTGTACTGTAATGTTACTTTGTTTTAATGTTAACCATCATTTGCTTAGCAGGTACGCCATTCAGTTGCATCGCGGATTTATTTATCTTGACAGCAACAGCGTTTGCTCCCACGATACATAAAGCCGTGACTCCAACGCTGTAGGAGGTGATTTCACCACCACAGTTAAAAAAAGAGCATATATGCCGAAGCATGGGGGCAGCAGGGGCGGAGGAGCGATTTTGCTCCTAATGCCGCGTATATACGGTCGAAATTCCGACGGAGGCTTGACCATGGAAAAGTTTGACCGTGTGTACGCGGCATAACTTTTTTGCGGGAGGATGCCCCCATGCTTCGGCATATATGCCCATCATTAGAAGTGGGTGGATGAAGGGAGGTATTCTAATGGTGGGCATACCCACCGATCAATCTCTTTTTTTCGTTCAGCCAACAGGCTGCATGAAAAAAAAGATTACAATACATGTCCAACAAGGACCAGCAACGTACTGGTATGTTGCTGGACTTTGAATGTTTATACCAGAATGATGCCTGCAGGTTTAGGTATCATCTTGGTATCATTCTTTTCAGCCAGTGGCCGGCTTTCATGTAAAAGCAATTCTAGCAGATAATTAGCCTCTAGACTGCTTTTACAAGCAGTGGGAGGGAATGCCCCCCCCCGGATATAAACAGCGCCATTGGGAAATTGGGAAAGCATTTTATCACACCGATCTTGGTGTGGTCAGATGCTTTGAGGGCAGAGGAAAGATCTAGGGTCTAACCCTTTTCAAAAAAGAGTACCTGTCACTACTTATTGCTATCATAGGGGATATTTACATTCCCTGAGATAACAATAAAAATGATAAAAAAAAAAAAATATGGAAAGAACAGTTTAAAAATAAAATAAAAAAGCAAAATAAATAATAATAAAAAAAAAAAAGCACCGCTGTCCCCCCCTGCTCTTGCGCAAAGGCGAACGCAAGCGTTGGTCTAGCGTCATATGTAAACAGCAATTGCATCATGCATGTGAGGTATCACCGCGAAGGTCAGATCGAGGGCAGTAATTTTAGCAGTAGACCTCCTCTGTAAATCTAACGTGGTAACCTGTAAAGGCTTTTAAATGCTTTTAAAAATGAATGTAGTTTCTCGCCGCTGCGCGTTTGTGCGCAATTTTAAAGCATGTCGTGTTTGGTATCCATGTACTCGGCCTAAGATCATCTTTTTTATTTCATCAATATAGTGTTTTTTAGTGCATTAAAAATAAAAAAAGTGTGTTTTTCCCCCAAAAAATGCGTTTGAAAAATCGCTGCGCAAATACTGTGTGGAAAAAAAATGCAACACCCACTATTTTAATCTGTAGGGCCTTTGCTTTAAAAATATATATAATGTTTGGGGGTTAAACATAATTTTCTTGCAAAAAAAAAAATGTTTTCATGTAAACAAAAAGTGTCAGAAAGGGCTTTGTCTTCAAGTGGTTAGAAGAGTGGATGATGTGTGACATAAGCTTCCTAATGTTGTGCATAAAATGCCAGGACAGTTCAAAACCCCCCCAAATGACCCCATTTTGGAAAGTAGACACCTCAAGCTATTTGCTGAGAGGCATGTTGAGCCCATTGAATATTTTTTTTTTTTTTGTCCCAAGTGATTGAATAATGACAAAAAGAAAAAAAAAATGTACAAAAAGTTGTCACTAAATTATATATTGCTCAAACATGCCATGGTTATATGTGGAATTGCACCCCAAAATACATTCTGTTGCTTCTCCTGAGTACGGGGATACCACATGTGTGAGACATTTTGGGAGCCTAGCCGCGTACAGGACCCCGAAAACCAAGCACCGCCTTCAGGATTTCTATGGGTGTAAATTTTTGATTTCACTCCTCACTGCCTATCACAGTTTCGGAGGCCATGGAATGCCCAGATGGCACAAACCCCCCCAAATGACCCCATTTTGGAAAGTAGACACCCCAAGCTATTTGCTGAGAGGTATGTTGAGTATTTTGCAGATCTCGCTTTTTGTCACAAAGTTTTAAAAATTGAAAAAAGAAAAAAAAATATGTCTTTCTTCATTTTCAAAAACAAATGAGAGCTGTAAAATACTCACCATACCTCTCGGCAAATAGCTTGGGGTGTCTACTTTCCAAAATCGGGTCATTTGTGGGGGTTTTTGGCTATCTTGGCATTTTATGGCCTTCAAAACTGTGATAGGTAGTAAGGAGTGAAATCAAAAATTTGTGCCCTTAGAAATCCTGAAGGCGGTGCTTGGTTTTCGGAGGCCCGTACGCGGCTAGGCTCTCAAAAAGTCCCACACATGTGGTATCCCCGTACTCAGGAGAAGCAGCCAAATGTATTTTGGGGTGCAATTCCGCATATAACCATGGCATGTTTGCGCAATATATCATTTAGTGACAACTTTTTGTACATTTTTTTTTTCTTTTTGTCATTATTCAATCACTTGGGACAAAAAAAAATATTCAATGGGCTCAACATGCCTCTCAGCAATTTCCTTGGGGTGTCTACTTTCCAAAATGGGGTCATTTTGGGGGGTTTTGTGCTATCTTGGCATTTTATGGCCTTCAAAACTGTGATAGGTAGTGAGGAGTGAAATCAAAAATTTATGCCCTTAGAAACCTTGAAGGGGGTGCTTGGTTTTTGGGGTCCCATACGCGGCTAGGCTCCCAAAAAGTCCCACACATGTGGTATCCCCGTACTCAGGAGAAGCAGCAGAATGTATTTTGGGGTGTAATTTCACATATGCCCATGGCATGTGTGAGCAATATATCATTTAGTGACAACTTTGTGCAAAAAAAATAAAGTTTGTCATATTCCCGCAACTTGTGGCAAAATATAAAATATTCCATGGACTAATCATGCCTCTCAGTAAATAGCTTGGGGTGTCTACTTTCCAAAATGGGGTCATTTGGGGGGGGGTTTTGTGCTATTTTGGCATTTTATGGCCTTCGAAACTGTGATAGGTAGTGAGGAATGAAATCAAAAATTTGCGCCCTTAGAAATCCTGAAGGCGGTGCTTGGTTTCCGGGGTCCCGTACGTGGCTAGGCTCCTAAAAAGTCCCACACATGTGGTATCCCCGTACTCAGGAGAAGCAGCAGAATGTATTTTGGGGTGCAATTCCACATATAACCATGGCATGTGTGAGCAATATATCATTTAGTGACAACTTTTTGTAATTTTTTTTTTGTCATTATTCAATCACTTGAGACAAAAAAAAAAAATATTCAATGGGCTCAACATGCCTCTCAGCAATTTCCTTGGGGTGTCTACTTTCCAAAATGGGGTCATTTGGGGGGGTTTTGTACTGCCCTGCCATTTTAGCACCTCAAGAAATGAGATAGGCAGTCATAAATTTAAAGCTGTGTAAATTCCAGAAAATGTACCCTAGTTTGTAGACGCTATAACTTTTGCGCAAACCAATAAATATACGCTTATTGACATTTTTTTTACTAAAGACATGTGGCTGAATACATTTTGGCCTAAATGTATGACTACAATTGAGTTTATTCGATTTTTCTTATAACGAAAATTAGAAAATATCATTTTTTTTCAAAATTTTTGGTCTTTTTCCGTTTATATCGCAAAAAATAAAAATCGCAGAGGCAATCAAATACCATTAAAAGAAAGCTCTATTTGTGGGAAGAAAAGGACGCAAATTTCGTTTGGGTACAACATTGCATGTCCGCACAATTTACAGTTAAAGCAGCGCAGTGCAAAATTCTGAATTCACCTCTGGTCCTTTAGCTACCAAATGGTCCGGGGCTTAAGTGGTTAATGAGTAGTAATGGTGCTCAGGAGGTCGCCCAGAATGGGTGAGGAGTTCCGGGCAAAATAAATAGCCCAGAGAGGACTGGCTCGCAGTCCTCTTTGTATTAATAGAGAGGTATTTGGGACCCGGAATTTCGGAGGCTCTAAAGTGACATTCGGGTGGGATAGAGCCTCCACTCCTGACCACTGAGAGTCAGCACACAGGGGGTTAAGGGCTTCCAGGAAAACAGCTCATATAACAGGAAGTAGTGCTAGAGGTGGGAGAGAGGAGTATGAGGATTGCACCTGAGATGAGCTGTGTGTCTGCTAGGAGCTGGTAAAGTTCAGCAAGAGCCCTGGAAGTTCCCCTACAAACCGTATGTGCCTTTTTCTTTGATTTATACTTGTGCTGAAGACAAGCCGGACTTTGTTTTGATATTTTTCTGTGTGCTGAATCAAGCTTGTTCCTTTTGGTTTGTTCACGAATAAAAGCCTTTCTGCTCAAAGTACAACGGTTTATGCACTTAGTCCCGTGGAGCTATAACCCCCAAAGTTTACAATATATATATTATATTTTATTCTATTGTTTTTCTAGTCTTTTTTCTATTTCTATTCTAATCTTTTCTATTCGAATTCATTCTATACGAAATATTTATACATATAACTATCTTCTGAAATTCGAAATTCATACAGAATGAATTCAAATTCGAATAGAAAAGATTAGAATATAATAACTATAGAAAATAATAGAATAAAAAAAAATATAGACGGTCATATTCTATTGTATTTGATTACATTCTATTCAATTCTATTCTATTCTCTACTATTCTTTTATTTCTATTCTATTGTTTTTTATTTTTATATTCTATTTTATTGTATTCTTTTTAAAAAAATGATTTATATTCTTTCTAATTTGATTCAAATTTATTTTCGAATTCGAGTCGAAAATATTTCGAATTCGATTCGAAAATATTTCGAATTTGATTCGAATTTCGTCCGCGATTTTTCGATTCGAAAAAATTCAGATTCGGTTAAATTCGTTAGTATTGTAATTCGGATGCATCCGAATGTCCGAATAATGAAAAATTCGTCCGAATTTCGATTCGGAACGAAACGAAATGCACATGTCTAGTTCGGCTTATCCCTACTTGTGGACAGGCGAAGCCCACAAGCATAATCTTCCGGGATACGGTGCTGCTGAATAACCAGCATGCACTGCCCGATCTCACACATGTGCATTATGCAAACTTCTCTGGTTGCCATCAGAACATTTTGTAATCTCGCAATGATGAAAATCGACCATGTCCACTGACTCCTGGGAATTATGACAAACATCTCCCAGGAGCCAGTGCGCAGCCGGATATTGTGCACATAGCCCCAGATGGAAGATACAGGAAGTGCTGCAAGGTAAACAAGGTAAAGACAGTGATGGAAAAAAATGCCCATTGCAATGTTTATAGCAAGGTCTGAAGCGGGTTTGATAAAGAGTTCAAAAAGTGGGTGGAACTCCACTTTAAGGGGGTGTGGCAGGGGTGTGTGTCCTATGCATACATACTTTTCCTAATAGGTGTCCCTCGTTTCCAACTCAAAAAGTTGGGAGGTATGGATGGTGTATGCATGTGGCAGAGCTCCAATGGTCAGTGTGATCTGCACTCCATTAGCTTCAAAGAAAGACAGGTGAGACATTAGGGGTATAAAAGACCCCTGATGTCTCATTAAGAAGAACCCGTCCCCTATGTGATATAAATAAGATTGTAGTGAAAGTAATAAAATAGGTATACACAAGCACTTAAACCCCCCCCTCAAAAAAAAGAAAATGTAGTGCCCACTCTGTCCACATCTGCACGCCCACATAAACATAAATGTGCCTACATACAAAAACATTGCTTGCAATACACGTTACATATCACTGCGCACACCAGAAGGAGAGCAATAATTCTAGGGCCATTATTCATGGTTTCCTTTAAGCCGATGACCCGTAAGGACTTTTAAAGATTTGTCTATGGAAAATATTGGGTACCAAAGCTTGTCCTCATTTTGTGGTTGCCCGCTTGACAAAGCCTTGCGCAAATACCACATGACATAAAAAAAAAAATTAAGTACTGTCATCTTATTCTCCAGGGTCTGTTTCAGAAGATATATAATATTTGGAGGTTTTAACTAATCTTCAGGCCGAAAAAGGATTTTTTTGAACATGAGTCCAAAAAAAGCAAAAAAACAGCTCTGTGATGTAGAAGGATTTTCAAAGGGAGGGAGAACTGCTACATTTTGTCACTTTTCAAGGGTGTAACTTTATCTATAGCGAGCCATGTCACTAATATGGGGTACAACACTGCCTAGTTACATAGAAATTTAGGCTAATTTAAAGTGGTTCTTCAGTCAGTTCTGCAAAATGTAAAAGTCAGCAGCTACAAAAGTGTAGCTGCTTTTTTTTTAATGAACACACACTCACCTGTCTAATCCAGCGCTCCCTGGGAGGGGGCGAGGAGAACTTCTGCTCGGACCGCCTAGGTGATCAAAGTGGAAGTGGGAACGGATTCTTGTCAAAAATAAAAAAAAATAAAAAATATGTTCCAAATATGGCAGAGGGGGCAATATATACCAATTATGTGTCCAATCGAGTAACTGCAATTGTGGTAAATATATCAAAATAAATGTGAAAAATTAGAAAAATATGTGAAAAAAAGCTGCTTGCAAACCATGAGATATTTATCACAGCCAAATATAGTACATCATGGTCTGCGCTTATTTGTATAAGACCCCATTCACACAGGGGCGACTCGTTAGGCGACTCAGCCGCCTGACAAGTCACGTCCCGTTCTGTACAATGGAACCATGGGCGTCCGCTCCATAGGGCAAGGGGGGTCAATTGCCCCCCCCCCTGGACGTCAGAGTGAAGACACACTTGCCCCCTGTGTTGCAATGGCCTCCACGGCAGCCGTGGACTTTTTTTTCTAAGTCTGCAGACTGCTGCTGGCCCCGGGGCTGGGGCTGCTCTCAGTCTTTTCCGACTATCCGTCCCTCCCTCCTCATCCCCGGCCCGAGCATCGGATTTGCTCTGCCGCTCGGGCCTCTGCTTAACATCACCGTGACCCTGACCCAGCTGTTCCATGATTGGCTGCTGCCTCAGCCTGCCTGTGTAAGTGTGCCTATGCCGATCCAGCCAGCGCGGCGCCGGCTCCACCCACAGGTACGTGGCGTGCAGTGGCTAAGACAAGAGACTGAATACGCTGCCAGTGCCTGCTCTATCACTGAAGAACTACAGGTAACAGCAGTGCCTGTGCCACGACACCACTGTGTACATCTTTTTGCATTGCAATACATCTGTCGTGTGGGAGGCCATATTTTGATCTTGATGAAAACAACCTATACAGTATAGGCTGTTTTCATCAAGATCAAAATATGGCCACAGATGTATTGCAATACATTGCAATATAGAAAGATGTACATTCTCTAGGCTATATTTATATGGGCATTGAGTGAAGCTGAATTATCCTCAAGAATGATGCCCCCCCCCCCTGAAAAAAGTTCAGCGAACGCCCATGAATGGAACCATTCTAATAGGAGCGACTCAAGTCCCTCCGACTTAGAAAAAGGTTCCTGTACTACTTCGAGACAACTTCTGGGCGACTTCCATTGACTTCAATACAGAAGTCATTTTGCAAGTCACCTTTGAAGTCGTGTGAAGATCGCCCGGCAGAGTCACGGGACAAGTTGTGCCACCCCTGTGTGAATGGGCTCTAATGAATAAACAGTAAAGGAAACAATACAGAGTAGAGAAAAAAAGTTCCAGATAGACAAACAAAACTTGTGAGTTTCCCATAACTCAATAAGAGTCAACTTGCACAATTAAACATACCATATATACTCGAGTATAAGCCGAGATTTTCAGCCCTTTTTTTGGGGCTGAAAGTCCCCCCCCCCCCCTCGGCTTATACTCGAGTCAGCGAAATTTTTCCATTGTAAATAGTACCTGTAAAGAAATTGCGGCTGCAGCGTCCATCGTTCAAATTCTGCGGCGTCCATCGTTCAAATTCCGCGGTCTCTTCCTGTTCCTTCCGTGATAGGCGAGTCTCATCAGACACTCTCCGCCTATCACGAACGTTCTCTCATCCTCAGTTTTCCAGCAGACGTCTGTGATTGGCGGAACACCCAACACAGTGTCTGCTGGGAAAACTGAGGATGAGAGAATGATCGTGATAGGCGGAGAGTGTCTGCTGAGAATCGCCTATCAAGGAAGGAACAGGAAGAGACCGCGGAATTTGAACGATGGACGCCGCGGAATTTGAACGATGGACGCCGCAGCTGCAACTTCTTTACAGGTACTATTTACAATGTAAAATAGGGAACAGCGAGCTAGGGAACAGTGGACAGTGAGGCATCGGCTTATACTCGAGTCAGTAAGGTTTCCCAATTTTTTTGCAACATTAGGTACCTCGGCTTATACTCGAGTCGGCTTATACTCGAGTATATACGGTAATCCATACAGTGGGAAAAATAACAATTTGATCCCTGCAAAGTTTGTAAGTTTGCCCACTTACAAAGAAATTAAGGGTCTATAATTTTTTATCATGGGTGTATTTTAAAGGGGTTGTAAACCCTCAAGGTTTTTCACCTTAATGCATTCCATGCATTACAGTGAAAACCTCATGTGATGCAGCAGCCCCCCTTTTACTTACCTGACAGGGACGATCACACCAGCTGCAGCCGCTGTCTCGGGTCCTGAATAGATTGATAGCAGCGCAGCCATTGGCTACGGCTGCTGTCAATCAAATCCAATGACGCAGGAGCCGGGGGCGGGGCCGAGTCCTGCTGTTTGTGTCAATAGACGCAGCAGCAGGACATGGGAGCGCGCCCGCATTATTTCCAGAAAAAAACACATAAAACAAATGCTATAAATGAAGTTGCAATTCAGTGAGTAAAATAAGTATTTGATCCCCGAGCAAAACATGACTTGGTACTTGGTTGCGAAACCCTTGTTGGCAAGCACAGAGGTAAGACGTTTCTTGTAGTTGGTTACCAGGTTTGCACACATCTCAGGAGGGATTTTGGTCCACTCTTCTTTACAGATCTTCTCTAAATCCTTAAGATTTCTTTGCTGTTGCTTGGCAACTCAAAGTTTCAGCTCCCTCCATAGTTTTTATATAGGACTAAGGTCTGGAGACTGGCTAGGCCACTCAATGACCTTAATGTGCTTCTTCTAGAACAGTGGTTCTTAACCTGGGGGTCGGGACCCCGGTCGAATGACGATTTGCCAGGGGTCACCGAATCCTGGGCTTTTCCTGAAGCCCGCACCGCTCTCCCAGCCTTTTTAAGACCCCCCAGCAGGGCTGTCCCTGTGGCCTGGGGCCACCCAGATGGGCTGTTCCTGTTGCCCGCGACCATCCACTCAGCCTCTTCGCAGCCACCCAGAGACTAGAGGTCAGAGGACTGGTGAGGTATGTGAACTGGGAGGGGCTGAAGAAGACCCTATCTCCTGATTTTGGCATAGGTGTCACTGCAGAGCTGGAGACACAGTGAGTAACACTACCTGTGTTTAGAGTTGCCATTAAAAGTCCCCACTACAGTTCTCAGATCAACAGATGATCTTGATTAAGAGCACCTAAGTTGGCTGATCAGAACTCCCCCCAGCACTGCAACTCATCCCATTCCCCCCACCAAGGAGTAAGAGAAGGAATAAAAATAGAGAATACATGGAAGGGAGAGGAAAAGAGGGGGAGAAGCCAAGAAATGGGGAGAGAAAGAACAAGAAAGACGGCAGTTGAGAGAAATGGGGGGTGGGGTGAGTGGAACAAGACATTAGGATAGAGAGAGATAAAAGGGAAAGAAAGGAGAACAAAGACAGAGTAGTACATCCTAAAATGTACCATAAAGTGTTTTTTTTACTGTACGAGTGGAAGGGACTCAGGGAGTGCTAAATGTCTGTGGGTTAGGGTCGCAAATTACTTGTCTTGCCTTGGGTGCTGACAACCCACGCTACGAAAATTCTACTGTTAGGGGTCCCCACAACTTGGGAAATTTTATCAAGGGGTCACGGCACTAGAAGGTTGAGAACCCCTGTTCTAGAACCACTCCTTTGTTACCTTGGCGGTATGTTTTGGGTCATTGTCATGCTGGAAGACCCATCCATGACTTATCTACAGTGTCCTGGCTGAGGGAAGAAGGTTCTCATCCAAGATTTTAAAATACATAGCCCCATCCATTGACTCCTCAATGCGGCAAAGTCATGTACCTTTAGCAGAGAAACAGCCCCAAAGCATAATGTTTCCACCTCTGTGGTTGACTGTAGGGATAGTGTGCTTAGGGTCATACAACGCTGTATCCTGGCCTAGGCCAACAAGGCCCAGGCCTAGGGCAGCACTTTGCAGGGGGGCAGCACGGAAAGAGTCCCCGCCGGCTTGCGCTACACTGTTAGTGTAGCACCAGTTTTATTGGGCGGACTGGGCTGAGAGGCAAATTAGTCTAGCACCCCCATAAAGCGGCCGCAATTGTGGGGGGGGCGCTGCTTCTTATTTTGTCTGTCCTATCATCCTGGACCACAAACCTTCCCCACTGTGCTATATGTTTTCTGCTGCATCATTGGCATGGTTATATCTTCTTAGTCCTCTCCATAAAATTATCAGAAATTAAAGTAGAACTATAGGCAACATTTTTTTTTTTCATTTTGGATAGAGTAAGGGAGGGTTATAGCCTCTGTCAGTTTATTTTTTACCATCCCTGTCCCATTGCAGAGATTTCCCTTCACTTCCTGCCCCATAGCCAAACAGGAAGTGAGAGGAGATCTATGCAAATTAAGGGGAATCCATTGCCCCCCTCCATGCCCTCAGAACTAGGGTCCCCGCTTGAAATTTTCAGGGTGGGTCTTAAACAGAAAGGGGTGTGGCCATGACAGGAAGGGGTGGGTCATATTTAAAATTAGGGGGTGCATGAGTTTAGTCAGGCCTAGGGCAGCACAAAACCTAAATACACTACTGGGGTCATAGTCAACATTTTTCTTCCTCCAAACATGGCGAGTTGA
The DNA here is from genome assembly GCA_029206835.1 of Rana muscosa. Taxonomy (NCBI): domain Eukaryota; kingdom Metazoa; phylum Chordata; class Amphibia; order Anura; family Ranidae; genus Rana; species Rana muscosa. The sequence continues at coordinate 1,030,145,153 of CM055117.1, forward strand.
GTTAATTCCAAAGAGCTCAATTTTGGTCTCATCTGACCACAGCACTTTCTCCCAATCCTTCTCTGAATCATTTAGATGTTCATTGGCAAACTTCAGACGGGCCTGTGCATGTGTCTTCTTGGGGAGGGGGACCTTGCAGGCGCTGGAGGATTAAAATCCACGGCGGTGTATTGTGTTACCAATGGTTTGTTTGGTGACTGTGGTCCCAACTGCGTTAAGATCATTCACAAGCTCCTCAATCACAAGCTCTTATGGAAAGTTACAATTGTCCTTTAATCATAATGTAGTGCCCTGCTCCTGATGACCAGGCGCTATGTTCAAATTTAGTGGAAGTCTGAGCTGGTAGTTAGCTCAGACTTGTAAAACTAAGGCTAAATCAGCCTCTATTCCAGCTATGGCTGTGTTTGGGAGGATTTCCCACTGTTTGCCTGTAGGTGGCATTGCCACCCCAGGCCAATGTTGGAACACAAACAGGCCAGAGTGCATTGGGTGTTTTTCCCCGGGAACAGCTCAGTGGGCAGTGGTCTCCTCTCTGAGCATGCTGGGGAAGGATACTTAAGGGGCAGACGCCATTTCTTAGGGCTCTTCTGCGCCTCGTGGCCCTCCTGGCTTGAGGCATGTGTTACTGGAATTTCAGCCGCGGAGCCATGTTGGCCCGAGGCTGCATCTATGCCAGGTAGGTCCAGTTGTCCTGATTGGGGCTTACACTTGAAGGTGATCCTGTGCTGTCTGTCATGCGGGAGGAAGCCACTCAATGGAGGAAACCAGGGGAGGACCTGTCCTGAAGAGGAGAGTGGAAGGCCGGTATCTCGGGAGAGGCCTGGTAACTTTATTGGAGGATGCACCACAGCCTATGTTATCTTACAATCTACCGGGATTGGCTTAAAGGCTCTAAGACTGTAAGGCTGGATATTCGAGTACTGAATCCTGTGGCAGAGGATCATTGAACAAGTTTATCTTTAATTCAGGGAATCTGTTGCAGAGACTGTTAACCTGTTTTTGACCGTGCATCATTCCGGCTGCTTGGCCAGGTGAGAGGGGCCTATCCTGGTGAGCAATACCCACTAGAAGTAAAGTGGTGAGTGTGACTTTGAAACTTAGAAACTCCCCAGTGATCTGCATTGTGTGGCTGAACCTTCCCCTAATCCTCCGTCCCTCCGCTTATGCAAGTTGTTGTGGAATAAAGCCTAAAAAGAAAGGATTATAACTTATGTGGACATTGAAGTTTCTATAGACTCTCATCTCATCCCCCAGACAACGAAAGGTGAGGTAACGTGCAAGGCCCAAACTTAAACCAGCAGCTCCTACGGGGGTACCGCTACAATAATATTAAAAAACAATTTATTTTTTGTTCATTAGAGTGGGTCAAACTCAACCTGAATTTGAGTTCATTTCACACAAACACATAGTTGCCAACATTTCCCAAGACATTTTAGGGACACTTTTTTCCAGAAAGCCAGTGTAGGCGGATTAGTATGGTAATTAGGGGCAGGGCAATAGTTTTGTGGGTGTGACCGAATGGGTACGTTTTTGTAGTGCATCGCTGCAGAAAAATGGGCGTGGTTAAAATTGCACTAAATAGTGGGTGTGGGTTAAAGGGGATGGGGTTAAATAGAGTCTAAGATTTTCTTGGGCCCCCCATGCAATTTTGCTCTCTACCCCAACATCCCAAAAAAAACCAAATAAGCACACACATAGACTTATCTCAAACAATTTAATAATGTAAACATGAAGAACAAGTACACACTCATTGATTGGTTGCTAGAGGTTACAGCACATCATTACTGTTCACTGATTGGTTGCTAGAGATTACTGCAGTTAGTACAAGAGACGGTCAGAGACTGCAGATGTAGCACAGAGTCTGCAGGCTGCGGCATACTACAGGAGAGGGTCAGAGACTGCAAGCCGTACTACAAGACTGGGTCAGAGACTGCAGGGCGTAGTACAAAAGAGGGTCAGAGACTGCGGGTGTAGTACAGGAAATGGTAAGAGACTGCGGGCATACTACAGAAGAGGGTCAGAGACTGCAGGTGTACTACAGGAGAGGGTTAGAGACTGTAAGTATAGTACAGAAGAGGGTCAAAGACTACTGGCAGAGTACAGAAGAGGGCCAGAAACTGCTGGCGTAGTACAGGAGAGGGTCAGAGAGGGCAAGTGTAGTAAAGAAGAGGGTCAGAGACTGCTGGCGTAGTACAGGCGAGGGTCAGAGACTTCTAGCGTAGCCCAGGAGAGGGTCAGAGACTGCTGGTGTAGTACAGGAGTGGATCAGAGACTGTAAGTGTAGTACAGGAGAGGGTCAGAGACTGCAAGTGTAGTACAGGAGAGGGTCAGAGACTGCTGGCATAATACAGGAGAGGGTCAGAAACTGCTGGAGTACTACAGGACAGGGTTAGAGAATGCAATTCTACAGGAGGGGTCAGAGACTGCAAGTGTAGTACTAGAGAGAGTAAAAGATTGATGGCATAGTACAGGAGAGGGTCAGACACTGCTGGCGTAGAACAGGAGAAGGTCAGAGACTGCTGACATTCTACAGGAGAGGGTCAGAGAGTGCTGGCGTACTTCAGGAGAGGGTCAGACACTACAGGCATAGTACAGGAGTGTATGGCGGTAGGTAGTATATGCAGGATAGGGGTGGGTGGTATGCGCAGACCTGAACACTCATGTGAAAGGGGCCTCAAGGTAACAATCATAAATCATTACAATAAAGTATGTGATGGGGGTGGTGGCGCTACCTAGGTTAAATATACCCTTAAATCAAAGTTGCCAACTTAAAGCGGTTGTATAGTCTTTTTTTTTACTTTTACCTACAGGTAAGCCTATACTAAGGCTTACCTGTAGGTAAAAGAAATATCTCCTAAACCTAAACGGTTTAGGAGATATTTGCAAAAAAATACATGCACCGATGTCTACGGCGCATGCGCGCCGTAGACAACGGTGCATTCACAGGGTTAATCCCATTCAGAATTCCGGCGCTGCCAGAATAGAAAGCTCCAGCGCGCATGCGCGGAGTGACGTCTTCGCTGCTCCGGCCAATCACAGCGCCGGAGCGGCGCTGTGATTGGCTGGAGCGGCGATACCCGGAAGTAACGTTCCGGGTATCTGAGGAGCGATGGCTGCGGTCGGAGCGGGGGACGAGGATGGCTTCGGGGGTCCCGATCTAAGGTAAGTGATTCATAATGAGCTAGTATGCTAGTCATACTAGCTCATTATGGCTTTTTCTTGCAGGTGATTTGAAAAAAAAATAATTTTTGTCTGGGTTTACAACCGCTTTAACGTGCAAGCTGTATTAGTCAGTGAATAAATAATAGTGCATTATACAATGAATATATATGTAGCGCTACCCCCAGTTAAGAGAGCCGCTGGATTTTGTTTCGGGCCCTGTCTACAGCACCGCCAACCCCCGGCAATTTACTCGACCCACTCTGGCACAGTTAGTCTAGGGAGTATTCTAGTATCACAATCTAACAGTATGCACACAATCTATCGGTATTGTAAGGGTAACCTCTTTGCATGAAGACAACACACTGATAGCAAGAGATAAAATATAACGTTTCTTTACTTTGGGTAAAAGGCATAAGGTTAACACATAACACATACTGTATATACTCGAGTATAAGCCGACCTGAGTATAAGCCGAGGTACCTAATGTTGCCTCAAAAAACTGGGAAAACTTACTGACTCGAGTATAAGCCGAGGGTCAACAATGCCTTACTGTTCCCATCCTTACTGTTCCTTTCCTCACTGTTTCCTTTCCTCACTGTTTCCTATCCTCACTGTTTCCTATCCTCACTGTTTCCTATCCTCACTGTTGCCTAGCTCACTGTTTCCTATCCTCACTGTTCCTATGCTCACTGTTTAAATTTTACATTGGAAATAGTACCTGAAAAAAAGTTGGGGCTGCGGAGTCCATCGTTCAAATCCTGCGGTCTCTTCCTGGTTCCTTCCGTGATAGGCGATTCTCATCAGACACTCTCCGCCTATCACGAACGTTCTCTCATCCTCAGTTTCCCAGCAGACACTGTGTTGGGTGTTCCGCCAATCACAGACGTCTGCTGGAAAACTGAGGATGAGAGAACGTTCGTGATAGGCGGAGAGTGTCTGATGAGAATCGCCTATCACGGAAGGGACCAGGAAGAGACCGCGGGATTTGAACGATGGACGCTGCAGCCGCAACTTTTTTTCAGATACTATTTCCAATGTAAAATTTCGCTGACTCGAGTATAGGCCGAGGGGGGGACTTTCAGCCCAAAAAAAAGGGCTGAAAATCTTGGCTTATACTCGAGTATATACGGTATATGTCTGCAGAGCCCTGCAGCAGAAAGTATAATACAGGCGATTGTCCGCCAAGCGCAGCTATCTCTATCTATGCGCCCTTATGGCGCAGCAACAAATTCTACCCACGGATTAAGCCTGATCCAGATTTTAAACTCAGTCTCTAGAAGAACAGTTTCTTTGCATGCAACTTGACTGGTGGTGCACAACAGGAACAGTTATTTGTAATCCAAAGGGTAGGAAAATAAAAAGGACAGAATGAACCACTCACAGGAGACTACTCACTCAGTTCCGCCACTAGTCTCCTGTGGGACAGAAAAAATTGAACCAGGAGGGCCAGGGCAGTCTCTAGGCCTAGTCAAAGTACTGTTTATATGAATGAGCAGGTGCTCGCTCATCACTCTGGACGCGATCCCAGTCCGGGACTTCCACCTACTGTGTCTCCGCACACAGTGTCTGCAACGGCCAGGTCTCTGGTCCAACTGATGTCCAAACTCGATAAAGTCAGGTGCCACCCAGGCTCCGCAGTGGGGTGGAAGGCTCTCTGGAAGTTGTGCAAGGCCCTGGCTTCAGGCCCTGCACTGCAGCAGATCCGCACAGGAAGACCTGTTGATTGCAGCGCGGTGTCTAAAGAGGCCGAGCTCAGCCTCGCCCTTTCCTTATATAGCCCCTCCCATGAGTCTCTGCGGTGGCTAAATGCACCCTGGGTGCCGAACGAGGTTCTGGGTAACGTAGTCCCGGGGGCCTTAAAGGAGACCCCGCTACACACTCCCCCCACTTAAACTCCTTGGTCCCCAAAGATAACATCAAATTATAGCACGCACAACATCAACCAAAGTTGCATATGATGTTGGCAGAGGAAATTCCCACCAGAAACGAGGCGTGAACGCCCCTGCCCACGGGTAACATTATCATTAGTGTCCTGCCTAACTGTGCCAGAGAGTGAGTTGGGGTTGCCCCCCACTAAATGAACAGTGGAGGGATTAGGGTCTTCCACACTCCTCCTGGCAGTAACCACAGTGTCTTATGAGCTCCTCCCCATCTGTGGGTAAGTCAATCTTCTGGGAGGCTTTATGGCCCTTCGCGTCCGCTGTCCTCTGGGGCTTTCTTTTTCCGCTAAAACAGGTTCCCCTTCTGGAGCGATTTGGGAGTTTCCATTGGTTCAGGAACACTGGACCCCGGAGCAGGGAGGTACATGGCATCTCTTGGATCCTCTTCTGGGAGTATGTCACAGGCATTTTCCCAAACATCCGACAAAGGTCTGGACGGGATGAACTCAGTAGCTTCTGCATTTAGTGTTCCGTCTATGGTGTCTTCTTCAGGTGGAAGATCAATAGCAGAAGCTTCCGGGGCCTGGGAAGGCCAACGCCAATCAAGTTCTTCTCCCTCATCTTCACTTAGCTCCGAGGTCTCTGTATCCCCAATCTGAGGGGTCTGGGACCGAGTGTTCGGTCTGGGAGTATCCAGTAGGGAAATTGGCTCGGGTGAACCCATCGCAGGGGGAATCTGAACTGCTTCAGCTAGTGGGAGTAGGTGGTTTCGATGCCAGGTCTTTAAGGGCCCCACCCTTCCCTCTGGCTTAAGTCTGTAAACGGGTAGGCCCGGTAGTCTCTTGCAAATAACATAGGGTTCAGATCTCCATCTGTCTGTAAGCTTGTGTTTTCCAGGGACCCCCAAGTTCCGTAGCAACACTCTGTCTCCAGGTTGTAAATCTTAAATCCGAACTTTCAGATCAAAGTTCTTCTTGTTGCGGGCCCCCCTTTGTTCTGAGGCCACCTGGGCCTGTTCATAGGCCAATTTCAAAGTGTGTCAAATTGTGTCAAATTGTGTCTGAGTCTATCAACATATCCTTTGTGAGAAGTGGCAGAACAATGATCTATGGAGGTGCCAAAGGCCAGATCTACCGGTAGTCTTGCCTCTCTTCCGAACATAAGTCTATAGGGCGAGTACCCTGTAGCGTCACTGGTGGTGCTGTTGTATGCATGCACAACTGCCGCTATGTGGTTGCTTCAATGCTGCTTAAGGTCCCCAGCATGTTGAGCAGGGTTCGGTTGAACCTCTTCGGCTGAGCATCACCTTGTGGATGATAGGGGGTAGTTCTTGTCTTATTAATCCCCAAGGAATCCAGGAGCTTCCGGATCAACCGACTTTCAAAATCCCTTCCCTGATCTGAATGAAGCCGTTGTGGTAGCCCATAATGTACAAAGTATATTTCCATAAGTACTTTGGCTACCGTTGAAGCCTTCTGGTCTTTGGTTGGGAAGGCCTGGGCATACCGGGTGAAATGGTCGGTTACTACCAGAACATTTCCTAGTCCACTCAGGTCGGGTTTGAGGCAGAGAAAATCAATGCATACCAGATCAAGTGGGCCTTGACTTTGCAAATGGCCCATTGGGGCAGCTTGATGGGGTAAAGTCTTTCTCTGGATGCATCGTGCACATGAGTGGCAGTATTCTTCAACTTCAGCCCTCATGCAGGGCCAATAGAAACGGTCCCTAATGAGTTGGAAGGTCCTTTAAGCCCCCAGGTGGCCATGGTTGTCGTGCAGAGCAATCATGACAGTCTCTCTGTGCTTCTCGGGCAGGAACAATTGCCATTTGTCTTCCAGGTCATCAGAGGGACCCCTTCGGTAGACCACTCCCTGATGCACCTGCAACCTGTCCCACTCCTTCCTCAACCGGCGAGCTTCCTTTGAAGGGTGACGTAAGAGTCTATTCGGATCCTGATTCTCCAGGGCCTCTAGAACCAATCTCCCATGGGGTCTTCCAATTGGTCAGATCTCAACTCTTTTTTTGACAATTTTGGCAAGTTATCTTCCCCCAGTTGGTTTACCCCACAGTACTGCTTGGGAACTCCTACTATGGTAACCCCTATCTCTTCTGCTCTTGAGCCGCCACTGGCTTGGAGTTCAGCCCCTTGACAGAGGGCCCGCACCCCGTCGGGTGCCACTTGGGTCCAATCTTCTGTACTACAGGTGGGGACATTAGATCTTCTAGACAAGGCGTCTGCATCTCGATTTCCAGCCCCAGGCCTGTATTTTAGGCTGAAATTGAAGGCAGACAGTGCCGCCAGCCATCTATGTCCTGTGGCATCCAACTTTGCTGTGGTGAAAAAATAGGTGAGGGGGTTGTTGTCGGTTTTCACGGTGAATTCTGCCCCATACAAATAGTCTCTGAGTTTGTCAACTACCGCCCACTTAAGGGCCAGGAACTCCAACTTATGGGTGGGGTAGTCCTTTTCAGAGGGAGTCAGACTTCTGCTCACATACGCAACGGGTCTCAGTTGCTCTTCATGCTCCTGGTAGAGCACTCCTCCCAGACCATCATGACTGGCATCTACGTGAAGTTCATAAGGCTTCTTAGGGTCTGCGTAGGCCAGGACAGGGGCAGTGGTTAAGTTCTTCTTCAACATCTGGAAGACATCTTCACACTTCTCATTCCACTGGTCCTTGACTGACTCCCCTGGCTTCCTGGGGCCCGAGTCATCCTCTTCCCCCTCCGTCTTGAGCAGCTCATTCAGAGGCCTGGCTATCCAAGCAAACCCCTCCATGAACCTCCTGTAATAGGAACAGAACCCCAAGAAGGATCTGAGCTCTGTCACTGTGGTGGGCCTTGGCCAGGAGGTGACTGCCTCCAACTTTTCGGGGGCTGTGGCTACCCCATCCTCGGACACTATGTGTCCCAGGTAGTTGACTGATGACTGATAAAACTGGCATTTTTCAGGTGAGAGCTTGAGTCCTTCCTCACTCAGTCTTCTCAAAACTTTCTCCAGCCTCTCCTCATGTTCTTCCAAGGTTCTTCCGAAGACAATGATGTCATCTAATTATACAAGGACTTCGATGAGGTTCATATCTCCTACAATCTTCTCCATGAGACGTTGGAAGGTGGCTGGGGCTCCAGACAGACCTTGAGGCATCCGGTCAAATTCAAGGAACCCCACTGGGGTTATGAAAGCCGTCTTCTCTTTGTCTTCTGGATACATAGGTATTTGATAGTACCCGCTCTTGAGGTCCATAACACTGAACCACTTGGCTCCAGACAAGCTCTGTAGGGCATCCTCTATCCTCGGAGTGGTGTACTGGTCGGGTATGGTTCTCCTGTTGAGGGTCCTGTAGTCTATGCACAGCCTCAACGACCCATTCTTCTTTCTGACCACCACTATCAGGGAGGCATAGGGGCTTTTAGATTCTCGAATCACACCGGTTCGCTTGAGCTCGGCGAGCTGTTCCCTCAAGTCCTCTCGGTCTGCTAACAGAACTCGCCTGACTCTTTCCCTGAAGGGCTTATCTTCTTGGAGGCGGATTCGATGGGTGGCACTCCTTGCACACCCCACATCGAACTCATCTTGGGAGAAGATCTTTTTCCACCTGGTCAACTGGGCTTTGGCTCTCTCTTTCCAAGCCCTGGGCAGGTTTTGGTTTTCCATGGAAAGTTTCTCCCACACAGTGCTTTCTCCATCTGTCTTCTCCACATCCGACAAAGCAACTGGGGTGGCAGGGCTCACCTGGCCCAGCAACATCCTGGCTGGGATCTCCATGGGGCCATCCATAGTATTCCTGACACTCACAGGTACCTTACAGTGGACCTTCTTCAGGGCCCTCAACGGGACCACTTCTGGGACTACTTCTAGGCCCGAATGTTCTCCCCTTGGGTTCGGGTTCCAACATAACAAAGGGCCCAGGCTGCTCCCAAGTGAGTTTCACAGTGGCTTTTAAACAGGCTACTTCACCGGGCTGCAGCACTATTCCTCTTCTTCCCAGCCTCCAGACCTTCCCTACCCCCTCTTCTGGGGCCTTCTGTTCTAAGATCAGTCGTTGGTAGGCTGTCTTCAACATTGGGTGGATCTCAGTGCCTGTGGGGTCTTTTCCTTTTGTAAGAGGAGCCAAGAGTCTTCGGACCAGATCCGTGTTGGTCCCTATTATTAGGGAACTCTTGTTAGCTCGAGGCGGTCGAGGGCATACCACAGCTAAGGTATCGAACACTTCGGCCTTCCCGGCTATGGACGGGTCGAAAGTCAGTTTTATAGGCAGATAGCCATCATAAGGGAAACTCTCTGTCCCAATCCCCCATATCTCCAGCTCTTCAATCTTCTGGATGGGTAGGTGACTTAGATGCTTGTCATAAAAGTCCCGGTACAACAGGGTCACTTGCGCCCCAGTATCCAATATGGCTCTTGTGTAGACTAACTCCACTTGGACAGGTACTATCGGGGAGGGGCCTACCAGCTTCTCTGGATATCGCTTCGAAGGGGTCTCTTTCCTTGGATCTTTGCGTTTCCCATTTTGACTTTCTTTCTTCCGTTTCTCTTTGGACTTAAGTCTCTCTTGGGCCTGGTATGCATTGATCTCCCTCCTTTTAATGGGTGTAACTACCCATTGAGGGACATTACTCTCTTTCTTTGGGGTACGTTCCCACTGAGGAACCTTGTGTTTCTTCTGAGGGGTCTTCTCCACTCTTTTTATGTGCTTCTCATTCAGTTTGGAGTTCACTGGAGATGATGGGCAGCCGGTTGACTCCTTCAACGGGACCCGCTGAAATTTTCCGGCGGCTCGCGGTTATTCATCTTTTTTTTCATTAGACTGGAACACACTTTGGCCGCATGGCCAACACCTCCGCAGTTGAAACAAGTCATGTCCCCACAATCTTGTAGGGATGCGGGCACTGAGGTATCTGGAAACAGCTCCTTCCTCAGACTTTCCCTCTCTGGTACCCTTGACTCCTTTTCCATCAGGGAGGTCAGTATCCCCAATACTTGGGACATCTGTGACTTCAAGGTATCCACCTCTGAGTCTCTTTCCAGGGTCATGGCCGTCCTGACCATCACCGGAGGAGGATTAACTGACTCAACTAGTTGGTTCCTCTTCTTCTCCTCCAGCATCGCTTCTTCCTCTCTGACCACTCGGATCAAATCAGGGTACTCCAGACTCTTCCCGCCCTGTCTTGTACGTAGCGCCAATGCGATGGGGTCCAGGGGCTGAGATCCTCTCATCACCTGTTGAACACGGGCCTCATCCACCTTCCGTGGGTCGATCCCCTTCTTCATGATCATCTTATGCAGGATCTTATCCAGGCGCCTTATGAACTCTGACAGTTTCTCTCCTGTCTTTTGGTAGCAGTGCTCCAGCTGGTAAGTGAGCTCAGTGATTTTCTCTGTTCCACCGAACACATTCTGTAGAATGTCCAGATAATCCTGTGCATCACAGTCTGTTTTGCTCATCTTGAGGTTGCGTATGGCCTCTAGAGCAGGCCCCTTCAAACTTTCAGCAATTCTCTGCTTCTTTCTGTGTTCTGGGATTTCACATTCTTCTAAGGCCTGAGTAGCACCGTCTAACCACTCCTCAAACCCCTCTTTACCCGAAGGTACAGGTTTCCTCCCAGAGAATATTCTGAGTTTTCTGTATCCCGACATTTGATAGTCTGTAGGTTCCTTCTTACACTGGGCTACAATCTCCCCCAGGACCGCGCATAATTCTGCGCTGAGGGTGGCAGGCGGTGACCCGGAGCTCTCTTTAGCCTTCCAGTTTTCTGCTTTTGGGAACTGCGGTGGAGATACCTGTGGAGAAGATGGATTAGGTGTCTGAACCCATCCTCCTGGTATGAGTGGCAGCGCATGTATTAAGCTATAGGTCTGATCATCCATTGCTTTTATACTTGGACCCTTAAAATGTTCTGGGATCTCCTTCATCCAAGCTATCAGTGCGTGGGTCAGTGTGGAATTCATCCTGATATCCATCACCCATACCTTCTGTTGCGGGGACAGTGAGGTTACTAACCGCTTCACCGCTTCTACTTGCCAGGTCCCTGGGAGTTCTATGACTACTGCCGCGGCTGAATCTGTGTAGGCCGCCTTGCACCACTGTTCTACTTCCAGTGGATCCATGCTGGTACTTTTGGTGCATTACTTGCTGCAACAGGATCCCGGACTTGAGAGCCCTCACGTGTAGCGCTACCCCCAGTTAAGAGAGCCACTGGATTTTGTTTCGGGCCCTGTCTACAGCACCGCTAACCCCTGGCAATTTACTCGACCCACTCTGGCACAGTTAGTCTAGGGAGTATTCAAGTATCACAATATAACAGTATGCACACAATCTATCGGTATTGTAAGGGTAACCTCTTTGCATGAAGACAACACACTGATAGCAAGAGATAAAATATAACGTTTCTTTACTTTAGGTAAAAGGCATAAGGTTAACACATAACACATATATGTCTGCAGAGCCCTGCAGCAGAAAGTATAATACAGGCGATTGTCCGCCCAGCTCAGCTATCTCTATCAATGCGCCCTTATGGCGCAGCAACAAATTCTACCTACGGATCAGGCCTGATCCAGATTTTAAACTCAGTCTCTAGAAGAACAGTTTCTTCGCATGCAACTTGACTGGTGGTGCACATCAGGAACAGTTATTTGTAATCCAAAGGGTAGGAAAATAAAAAGGACAGAATGAACCACTCACAGGAGACTACTCACTCAGTTCTGCTACTAGTCTCCTGTGGGACAGAAAAAATGGAACCAGGAGGGCCAAGGCAGTCTCTAAGCCTAGTCAAAGTACTGTTTATATGAATGAGCAGGTGCTCGCTCACCACTCCGGACGTGATCCCAGTCCGGGACTTCCACCTACTGTGTCTCCGCACACAGTGTCTGCAACGCCGGGGTCTCCGGTCCAACTGATGTCCAAACTCGATAAAGTCAGGTGCCACCCAGGCTCCGCAGTGGGGTGGAAGGCTCTCTGGAAGTTGTGCAAGGCTCTGGCTTCATGCCCTGCACTGCAGCAGATCCGCACAGGAAGACCTGTTGATTGCAGCGCGGTGTCCAAAGAGGCCGAGCTCAGCCTCAGCCTTACCTTATATAGCCCCTCCCATGAGTCTCTGCGGTGGCTAAATGCACCCTGGGTGCCGAACGAGGTTCTGGGTAACATAGTCCCGGGGCCTTAAAGTAGACCCTGATACATATATATGGGTAAAAAATAATAATAATGAAACAGCGGTCAGTAGGTCCCTGACAAGAGTAGAACTAGTGAGCCTGAGTGGCAGGTTACTAACAGTGACAAATGTAACAGACCAATCCGTTACTCAGAGCAAAGTGATATTAAATGTGATCACCTAATCACAAATATAAAAAATAATAAGTGCATAAAAAAATTATCAAATGTACTGTAGCGGGGTCTCCTTTAAGACTCTCAGGACTACCTTACCCAGAACCCCATTCGGCACCCAGGATGCAATGTTTCCACCCCAGAGACTCATGGGTGGGGTTATATAAGGAGGAGGCGAGGCTGCGCTCGGCCTCTTTGGGACACGAGACTTCAGTGGAGAGATCTTCCTGTGCGGATCCGCTGTGGTGCAAGGCCTGAAGCCTGGGGCCTTGCGCTGTTACCCAAAAGAGCCTTCCACCCCCATTGCGAGCCTGGGTGGCATCTGACTCGGTCATCCTCAACCGCTGCTGAGCCGGAAACCAGACCGCTGCAGAGGCTGTGTGTGGAGACAAAGCCGGTGGAAGTTCCCGGACTGGGATCGCGTCCGGAGGGGTGAGCGAGCACATGCTCAATCCATATACTGTATACTATTGTTAGGCCTACAGACTGCCGTGGCCCACCTGTTCATATTTAAGTCCCCACTGGAGATCCATAGCAGAACTGAGTCAAACGGATCTCTAGTGGAGTGTTCTGTGTTGGCATTTTTTACCCTTTGGATTACAAATGTGTTCCTGAAATGTGCACCACCGTTTAAAGACGTGCATGCGAAGAATTCATCCCCTAGAGACTGAGTTATATGGTCAGGCCTGGCCATCCAGATAGTTTATTTAGTTGCTGCGCCATAGGGCGCATAGTGAAGTACTGTTACATGTGGCGCGTGTGCGCCATATCTTACTAGTTGTAGTGTGTCTATTGCTGCAGGGCTCTGCAGATAGATTCATGTGATCTGTTACAACTGTTGATTTTATTGCCAGTAGAAAGTAAACTCGTTATTCTTCTATCACTGCATTGGTGTCTGAATTTAACCATAGAGCATAAGATATATATATTACCCTAGACTAACTGTGCCAGGGGGGGGGTCGAGTAAATTGCCGGGGGTTGGCGGAGCTGTCTTCAGGGCCCAAACTAAATCTGTGGCCCTCTTAGCTGAAGGTATCGCTACACGTGGATGTTCTCGTCCGGGATCCTGATACAGCAGGTGAACGCCAGAAGTGCCGGCATGGACTCCATGGACCCACAAGCAGTAGAAACGTGGTGCAAAGCCTCTAGGGCAGACCCAAACCGCTCAATAGTCATCAGCCTCCCTGGGGAGGAATGGTCGACTGAAATGGTAGAGGAGTTAATGAAGTCAGTGTCCCCAGATCACACACCGTGGGTGACGGACATAAAGTCAGACCCAGACATCTCATATCAGTATGCACTAGTGGAGTACTGGGACGGGATGCCGGAGGCTTGCAAGCGCAAGTGTGTGCGGACGCCAGACAACAGAACCTATAGGTTGGCGCACGCAGTAACTGTGAAGAAGGAGCCATCACCAACGGGATCACCGCAGGCTGCGGCCCGTACCTCACCAGAAAGAGGAGACAAGGTGACGCCCCCGGTGGCACCTGCACCTGCCACTGCTATATCACCAGAATTGATAAAGGCAATAGGGGATCTGCTAACCAAATGTCAGAAGACAAGCACGGTTCATGTAGAGACTAGCTACCGGAGACTAAAGACATTCTCAGGGAAGCTCCCTGTCCCTGCAGCCGAGGAAGACTTCGATACTTGGGTGGATCAGGCATTACAAGCAGTGGAGGCATGGGAGGTGCCTGAAGCGCAGAAGAGGCAACGAGTGATAGAAAGCCTTAAAGGTGCAGCAGCAGAAGCGGTAAAAAGTTTCCGGTTTGGAAATACAGACTGCACGGCTCAAGACTGTCTAGCTATGCTACAGGAAGAGTTTGGTCAGCTAGAAAAGGTGACAGAGATGGTCTACCAATTTGAACATACTTTCCAACAGCCGAATGAAAAGCTTTCAGAGTATGTCAGAAGACTGAACAGGTTGCTGTGTAAGATTGTATTGAAGAAGGGAATGATGCCCCAAGATACAGATGCGGCAAGAATGAAGCAAGTCTTAAAGGGAGCATTACGCTCGGATCCAGTTTGGTTGCACTTGAAAACCTCAGGAGGAGGAACGTCACTGACTTACTCTGATTTGATAAAAATCATCAGAGATGAGGAGGCACTGCAGAAGGATCAGGCAATGATAAAGACAAGTCATGCTCCTACACCAGTGATAGTCAACTCGCTCATGACTCCAGAAAGGGACTCAGAAGTGGACACTTTGAAATCACAAATGTCTCAGGTGTTAGAGATGCTAACCTCTCTGATGGCAAAAGACACTCAGGGTCCAGAGAAAGAGGTAGCGAGAAAAGAACTGTTCCCAGCTGTTTCGGCACCCGCATCCCTACAAGACTGGGGGGACATAATCTGTTTTAACTGTGGGGGAGTTGGCCACATTGCAGCTACATGTTCCAGTCCCAAGAAGAAGAAAACAGATAACCGCAAGCCGGCGGGAAACTCCAGAGGGCCCCGGTGAAGGAGTCAACCGGGTGCCCATCATCTTCAGTGAGCTCCAAGCTGAATGCGAAGCAGAAGAAAAGAGGAGACAAAACCCCTCAGAGGAAACACAACATTCCTCAACAGAGATACACCCCAGAGAAAGGGGGCAAGACCCCTCAGAAGAGGCACAGCATTCCCCAGAGGGGATGCACACCTAAGAAAAACAATAACATCCCTCAGCGGGTCTGTACACCCATTGAAAGGAGAGAAATCAATGCATACCAGGCTCAAGAAAGACTAAAGTCCAAAGGGAGTTGGACGAGAGAGAGTCCGAAGGGAAAGGACCAGAAGAAGGCGACCCCTGCCAGGCCATATCCGGAGAAGCTGGTAGGCCCATCTCCTATAGTGCCCATTCAAGTGGAGGGAGTCTACACCAGAGCCATCTTGGATACTGGGGCACAAGTGACCCTATTATACCGGGATTTCTACGATAAGCACTTGAGTCATCTGCCCATCCAGAAGATAGAGGAACTGGAAATATGGGGGAATGGAACCCAGAGCTTCCCCTACGATGGCTATCTGCCCATCAAGATGACCTTTGACCCATCTGTGGCTGGGAAGGCCGAAGTGTTTGATACCCTGGCAGTTGTGTGCCCTCGACCGCCAGGAGCCAACAAGAGTTCCCTTATAGTAGGGACAAACACGGACCTGGTCCGAAGACTCCTTTCCCCTCTAGTGAAAGAGAAGGGGCAAGCGGCCACCAAGATCCACCCCATGCTGAAGACGGCCTACCAACGGCTGGTCCTAGAGCAGAAGACCCCTGGAGAGGGGATAGGGAAGGTGTGGAGACTTGGAAGAGAAGGGGTAGTGTTGCAGCCCGGCGAAGTAACCTGTCTCAGAGCCACTGTGAAGCTTACTTGGGAGCAGCCTGGACCCTTTGTCGTGCTGAAGTCCGACCCAAGGGGAGAGTTCTCAGGTCTGGAAGTGATACCAGAAGTGATTCCGCTGAAGGCCCTGAAGAAGGCCCATTGTAGAGTTCCGGTGAGTGTTAGGAACACTACAGGTGGCCCCATGGAGATCCCCGCCAGAATGCTGCTGGGCCAGGTGAGCCCTGCTGCCCCGGTTACCCTGTCAGAAGTCAAGGGGACGGGTGAAGGAGGAGATGTTTGGGAGAAGCTGTCCATGGAAAACCCGAATCTGCCCAGGGCTTGGAAAGAGAGAGCCAAGGCCCAGTTGACCAGATGGGAGAAGATCTTCTCCAAAGATGAGTTCGATGTGGGGTGTGCAAGGAGTGCCACCCATCGAATCCGCCTCCAAGAAGACAAGCCCTTCAGAGAGAGGGTCAGGCGGGTCCCACTAGCAGATCTGGAGGATCTAAGGGAACAACTCGCAGAACTCAAGAGGACTGGTGTGATCCGGGAGTCTAGAAGCCCCTATGCCTCTCCGATAGTGGTGGTCAGGAAGAAGAATGGGTCGTTGAGGCTCTGTATAGACTACAGGACTCTCAACAGGAGAACCATCCCCGACCAGTACACCACTCCGAGGATAGAGGACGCTTTACAGAGTTTGTCTGGAGCCAAGTGGTTCAGCGTTATGGATCTCAAGAGTGGATACTACCAGATCCCTATGCATTCGGAAGACAAGGAGAAGACAGCCTTAATAACCCCAGTGGGGTTCTTCGAGTTTGATCGAATGCCTCCAGGACTGTCTGGAGCTCCTGCTACCTTCCAACGTCTCATGGAGAAGACTGTAGGAGACATGAACCTTATTGAAGTCCTTGTATACCTGGACGATGTTATTGTCTTTGGGAGAACCTTGGAGGAACACGTAGGTAGGCTGAAAAAAGTGTTGAGAAGACTCAGTGAGGAGGGACTCAAGCTTTCGCCTGAGAAGTGTCGGTTCTACCAGTCTTCTGTGAACTATCTGGGGCACATAGTGTCTGAAGAAGGGGTGGCCACAGACCCTGAGAAATTGGAGGCAGTTACCTCCTGGCCAGGACCCACCACAGTAACAGAACTCAGATCCTTCTTAGGGTTCTGCTCCTATTACAGGAGGTTTGTGGAAGGATTCGCCCGAATTGCCAGACCATTGAATGAACTACTCAAGACTGAGGGGGGAGAGGACGACTCAGGGCCCAGGAAGCCGGGAGAGTCAGTCAGAGATCAGTGGAACCAAAAGTGTGAGGAGGCCTTCCAGGCGTTGAAGAAGAGCCTAACCACTGCCCCAGTCTTGGCCTACGCAGACCCAACCAAACCCTATGAACTACATGTAGATGCTAGTCATGACGGTCTGGGAGGAGTACTTTATCAAGAACACGAAGGACAACTGCGGCCTGTTGCATACGTGAGCAGGAGCCTGACCCCCTCTGAGAAGAACTACCCCACTCACAAGCTGGAGTTCCTGGCCCTTAAGTGGGCGGTAGTAGACAAGCTCAAAGACTACCTGTATGGGGCGGAGTTCACTGTGAAGACTGACAACAACCCCCTTACCTACCTTTTCACCACAGCAAAGCTGGACGCCACTGGACACAGGTGGCTGGCCGCACTGTCTGGATTCAATTTCAGCCTAAAGTACAGGCCAGGGGCTGGAAATCGAGATGCAGACGCTCTGTCTCATGCCCCCACCAGTGACACAGAAGACTGGACTCAAGTGGCACCTGAAGGGGCGCGGGCCCTTTGTCAAGGGGCTGAAATACAAGCCAGAGGAGGCTCGAGGGCAGAAGAGATAGGAGTTACCATGGTGGGAGTCCCCAAACAATACTGTGGAGTAACCCAACTGGAGGAAGACAATCTGCCGAAACTGTCCAAGAAGGAGCTGAGGTGCGACCAATTAGAAGATCCCATGGGGAAATTGGTTCTGGAAGCCCTGGAGAATCAGGAACCAAATAGACTCCTGCGTCACTCCTCAAAGGAAGCTCGCCTGTTGAGAAAAGAGTGGGACAGGTTGCAGGTGCATCAGGGAGTGGTCTACCGAAGGGGCCCCTCTGATGACCTGGAAGATAAATGGCAATTGTTCCTTCCGGAAAAACATAGAGAGACTGTTCTGATTGCCCTACATGACAATCACGGCCACCTAGGGGCGGAAAGGACCTTTCAACTCGTCAGAAGTTGGTTCTATTGGCCCTGCATGAGGGCAGAAGTAGAAGAGTACTGCCATTCATGTGCACGCTGCATCCAGAGGAAGACTTTACCCCATCAAGCTGCCCCAATGGGCCATCTACAAAGTCAAGGCCCAATGGATCTGGTATGCATTGATTTTCTCTGCCTCGAACCCGACCTGAGTGGACTAGGAAATGTTCTGGTGATAACCGATCATTTCACCCGGTATGCCCAAGCTTTCCCAACCAAAGACCAGAAGGCTTCCACAGTGGCCAAGGTACTTATGGAGAAGTATTTTGTCCATTATGGGCTGCCACAGCGACTCCATTCAGACCAAGGAAGGGACTTTAAGAGTCGGCTGATCCGGAAACTCCTGGATTCATTAGGAATCAAGAAAACCCGAACCACACCTTACCACTGTTGTGGAAATTTTATTATATAAGATTTATGTGGACATTTTATTCTAGGATGTGCATTTTATAGATTGTCATCTGTCTCCCTGTGTCTGATGTTTAATCGAGGAGCGCTCTAGCAGAGCGCACTTGGGTTGAATCGAGACCAGCGGTAAAAACGGTCAGTATGAAAACCTTCTTATGGGATTGAAACGTGTTCTCTGCGTGTGTGGGCGTTTGTTGGTTTGTAGATATCAAGCGCAATGCGCTGGACTGCATGCTTTCCAATGGCTATACACTTTAGAGAAGCGAAGTCCGCATAATGAGAGAAACCTATTAATTCTCTCTTGCGGACTTCGTTATCCGCTTTATGGATACATATCTGTATTTATAAGAGGACATTGATATCTGCCTTGTCGGTGTACTTGTACCGTATATTGACAACAGCAGTAGCAATGTCCCCGCAGATTGTCCCAAAACTATAAGAACAAGTAGAATGATCTCACTAGATACTGTTTACTTTGAACAGTATTGTGTGGGCTCCATGCTGATTAAGATGGGGGGTGTGCACTTCCTCCCCTTTCCCTCCTTTGAGTGCCCTCCCCTTTACTGTTTGTCATTTCCTGTGATGTCATTTTGTATTAAGGGAAGTGATTGGCTGTTGGGGCCATCACTTCCTGTTTTGTTATCCTTTTGTTTCCAATGAATAAAAGAATCCGGGTGGCTGAGCTCTGCCCAGACGCTTGAGACTCCAGCTTGAAGCAGCATTGTTTCTGATTCTACCTGGTGCCATTGAAGTACTTCATATTCCTTGTACCAAAGAGCTTGATACAAACGTGCTTTTAAGCACGAAGGAATTGTTTTGTGCTTTGTGTGCATTTAGACTCTGGAAGTCCACATTTAGGCGCGGTGTGGATTTGCGTACAAAGCCCAAGGGAATTCTTCCACGACATTTCGGCGAGCCAGCTTGGAGCCAACGTAGTTCCAGCACAGCGATCCGAGAGGAGAGATTGGGTCCGCGGTTCTGGGACAGGAAAAGGCCGGCAAAGTTTGGTAAGACAGACTCCATTTCAACTTTTGAAATTTTTGTTGTTCTAGAACCGGAATCTGGTCTCTCTGCTCGCTGTTGCAGGTAACTCCGCTTAGCAAAAGAACACATTTTTGCGGTTTCACTCTTTGTGTACAAGGACGGGGATTTATATTTGTACTGGGAGGGATAGCTGTATTGGCTTGGGATAGAAGTCTATATTACTGTCCTCTGTGTAGACCCCATAGTCAATACAGCCTAGAGGGTCTTTGTATGGGGTTTATGTTAAATGTAAAACCATTTCCTGTGTACAACGTGACGGTATGCATGGAGTGTGCTAGTTGATGTTTTAAATGTGCGGCAGAGATTGAATGACAAAACATTGTGTGGCTGAGTTATTTCATAGTGCTGGTCACCGTGTGAAATAACTTTTGTAAAGTGTGTAGCCATTATAGTTCGTCTAACGTTTAGTATGAGTTAAGTAGCACAGTCTGTTTTGTGTTAAAACAGTGATTTTTGTTTGTAAGAGGCACGGTTTGGTCTTGTTTTGAAGACACCATTTTGTTTTCCTTTGTGTTTGTTCAGCCATGTGGCCTGAGGACACCATCTTGTTTTGAAGACACCATTTTGTTTTCCTTTGTGTTTGTTCAGCCATGTGGCCTGAGGACACCATCTTGTTTTGAAGACACCATTTTGTTTTCCTTTGTGTTTGTTCAGCCATGTGGTCTGAGTCACCATTTTTGTTTTTCTTTGTATGAATCCAATCTTCAGGTTTGGTTATTTTTGCATATTTTTTGTAAAACGATTGTGTTTTCTTTTGGTTTTAATTTCAGTTTAAAGTGAAAATTTTGCTTTACACTGAATTTCAATAGATAGTAAAACTAACTTTAACTGAGTTTTTGTACTCTTAACGGGGTGTGTGTTTTAATTTTTTTATTTTAATTTTTAATTGTTTGGGCATTTTCTTTGAGTTTCTCAGAAGGCAATTCATGCCCCTCCCCCATTGTTTTTGGTTTTAGAGCTGCATCTTTTATTGTATAGCTTGCGGTAGGAAAGAAAGGCTTTGGTTTTAAAACTCGCTTTATATTCACTTTTATTGTTAGTTGAGTTACTTTTGCGCAGCAAGTAGTCAATTTTTTGTTCACGCTCAGACTGTTTATTAGTTTGATCGTGTAACTACTGAGACATCGTACAACTGCTGAAATAGACAACAGAAAGCTATCCCCATTTAATTTTTTTTTATTTTATTTTTGTGATTATTTAGAGAAGCCACATTGCTCTGTAGCGAAAATAAACGGAAGTGTGCTGTGCAGTTTAATCTGACGACGCAGTGTACAGTCGTACAGAGGTATGTATGCATACACTGTAAGGGGTAGAGACATAATTCGGGGGGTGGTCTGTGGTTGTTGACTAATCATTGGGCATAGTTATTACGAGTATTGCGGTGTAAAAGAGTAGTACTCTGTAGTTCTGTGCCAAAAGTGTTGGGGCAACAAGCCATAGAGTTAATAACACCTCGGTTAGGTTTTCTAGTTGGGGGACTGGACCAGATATAGTGGTTGCAGTTCGTCAATCCACCGTAGAAGAAGGCACCTGACGGTGCTCTCCTAAATAGGTGCAGGGGTTTTTCCTGGACGCAGGAATAAGACTATAAGCCGATTCGAATCGCCATGGGCAATTTGAAGTCCATGCAAGGGAAGGAATGTGAGGCTTCCCAGAGTCAGACGGCTGCACAGTACATGAAATCTAGCTTTGGGGCAAAGGTCATGAAACCTCTAAAGGAATGGCATAGTTGGTCCAAGGATACTACTTAGGCTATTCCTCTAGAGGGGACATTTGATGCCTGGAGGTGGGAGAAATTCATAACTGAGTTTAAACCCAGGCTCTGGGCAGCAAAAACCTTAGATGTAGCTGAGCTGTGGCTTCAGAAGTCTATTATGGTAAGCAGGCAGGGTATACAGAAGGCAGTTTCAGTCCGGAAGAACCGCATTATGTACACCTGGCCTGAGGGGATAGCAGTGACTGGTGATCCAATGCTGGAAGCGGAAGAGGGTCTTTCTGGGCTAACTCTGCTGAGGCAGGCTGGATCCACCAACACTAGATCTGTTGTAGTTTCCTCTGATGCTTCTGCCATCACCAATCTAACCAACCCTACTCTGCACTCTCCAACTAACATCTCTCTCTCTCCCACGTCTCCATCTAACCATGTCACCTCTGACGCTAAACCTCAAGCTAACCCTCTCTATCAGTCGCCTTTCCCCATATCTGGGGCATTTTCTCCGCCGATTGCGGCTGATTATGAATCATTTTCAACTGGTGATCTACAGATGCTATGTGAGTCTAAGGGAATTGAGACCAGACTAAGGAACCGTGGGGATTGCATAACTGCGCTGAGAGCTTTTGACTCAGTCATACCTACCATCTACCCTTCATTGGTTGGCTTCCAGACAGGGAACGTTGTGGGCAAGGTAGCACACATTAGCCAACCAATGAAGCCACAACCTCCAAAGTACACACCTAGCCCCACTTATGTCACTGAACCTGGTACTTACCCAGTCCGGGTGCAACAATATGAGGGTGTTCCAAATACCAATGGTGAAAGGACTTTGGGGGAAAGGGTGGTATGGCATGTCCCTTTTGCTTCCTCAGAAATCAGGACCATACTGGCCGAACTGCCTGACTATAGAACAAATCCACGAGGGTTCGCGAGAATGTTTTGTCAAAATCAATTTAGCTACGGCATGAGTGGAACAGATTGTGCCCAGGTTCTGAGGGCGAAAGTAGGAGAAGAACTGGCAGGGGTTATAATCTCCCGTTGCGGCATTGTCACCCACGAACAAGCCACTTCTGGAGGTAAGCAATTCTGTGTAGCCCTGCTAGCCAAACTTCCAGAGTTGTATGGTGCATCTTCTACCACAGATGTGATGAAACTCAGTCAAAACCCAGGCGAGGAATGTGCTTGTTTCTGGCGTCGCCTGCAACAAGCTGCATTGGATGCAGATCTGGAGGTTGGTCCGGATGTGCCAACCGACGGAGGTAAGTTATCCGCCATTCACCTTTTGCTAAGAGCCAAATTTTTAGAAGGCATCCATATGAAAATTCGAGACCGGCTATTATTAGCCAGACCCGAATTTAATGAAATGACAATACCTGCCATTCTATCCACTCTCTCCTCTATAGAGAGAGAGATGGATAGGAAGAAACAGGACAAAGCATCCAAAATCCTTGTGTCTCAAGCCCCTTCTGCAGGACAAACGGGCCAGGATGGTGGGAAAAAGACACAACGCTGGAAAGCCCGAACTTGTTACATCTGTGGAAAGGAAGGACATCTAAGGCGCGACTGCCCTAACAGACCCAAGGGTAAGTGGCAGTTCATCCCAGACGATCCGGTACCAGGCTCACGCGATCCAACAACTTCAGTTGTAGCGATGGCCAGCCACGACTATGATTCTTCATAGGACGTTGGCAAAGCGGTGTCAGGACATATCAACCTGTTTATCGAGGAATTAAAATATCCCCTCCCTTGCCTCATTGACACCGGTGGCGTTCGAACTGTTCTGAGATTCAAAGATCTCAGAGGCAAGGTTCCCCTTTCTGGGGAGACTATACCCACTGTGGGTCTAACAGGTCAGACAGTGTCTCTACATACCACCAAACCACTCCATTGTAGGTTGGGCCAACACACAGAAGCCATTAAGTCGGTACTGGTATCGGATGATGTTCCCATCAACCTATTGGGAGCTGATATTTTACCTGAGATACAAGCGGTCATTGAGTACACTCCAACAGGTGTTGTGGTTAGCAGTGCATTGACGGATGAGCGCCTATGTGCAATGGTGGCTCTACCGTATATGATAGAACCTGGTTGTTTTCTGGGGTTGGATGTGCTAGCAGAAGTGGATCCCAAACTTTGGGCGTTTGATAAGTATGATGTGGGTCTTCTGCCGGTCCCGCCAACCACAGTAAACATCAGACCAGGGAGTATTTTGCCCCAATTACCACAATACCCTTTGAGTGTGGCTCAGATGGATAGCCTTAAAATCCAAATAGACCGGTACCTGCTGATAAAAGTTCTTACGCCAACCAAATCCCCCTGTAACACCCCTTTGTTTCCAGTGGCTAAAAAGTCTGTCAAGGGTCAGGAAACAACTTTCCGTTTAGTACATGATTTAAGGGCTATCAATAAAATCATTATCAGCGATGCCCCTTTGGTACCCAACCCACACACCTTGTTGGCCTCTATACCACCTAACGCAATTTTCTTCAGTGTTATTGATCTGACTAATGCATTTTTTTCGGTACCACTGGACCCCCAGTGCCAGTACCTTTTTGCTTTTTCATTCCAGGGTCGACAACTGACTTGGACACGTCTCGTTCAGGGGTCTGTGACTAGTCCCTCGGAGTACAGTTGCAAACTTAAAATAGTGTTGGATCAATGGACCCCAACGAATCCAGAGGTGGTGCTGATCCAGTATGTTGATGACTTGCTGCTTTGTTGCCCTGCAAGGGATGTCTGTTATCAGCATACTGTCTCATTGCTTAACCATCTGGCGTCCACGGGGTATAAACCTAGCAAGGAGAAATTGCAGTTTTGTAGGGAGAAGGTCACCTTTTTAGGACATTGTATATCTCAGGGTACTCGACACCTGACAACCCAGAGAATTCAGACACTGAAAGACTTCCCGAAACCCCGAAACGCACGACAAACGAGAGCCATTCTCGGTCTTATCAACTACTGTAGAGACTGGTTCAACTGACTGATGATAACTGGTCAACCCTACAGGACTTGATCCAAGAACTCTCCAAAGCACCTGCTTTAGGTTTGCCCAGCTATGACCTCCCCTTCTACCTTTTCTGCTATGAAAGCAAAGGCCACGCCACTGGAGTACTGACCCAACTACATGGGTCCAGGTACCGACCCATCATGTATCTATCAACTGCCCTAGATCCAGTCATTCGAGGTTCACCAGGTTGTGTACGAGCCGTAGCCGCCTGCGCTGTATTGTTACAGAAGGTAGGTGACATAGTCTTGGACTCCCCACTGACCCTCTATACTCCCCATTCAGTGCAGGAAATCCTAATTCAAGTTCAGACAAAACACCTCTCTGCTGCCAGATTGACTAAGTACGAAGTGGCTCTCCTAACCCCTACTAACCTGACTTTAAGACGATGCACCATTTTAAACCCAGCCTCTCTTCTTCCTACTGAGGAGGAAGAGAAGGGGGGAGATAATGGTGTTAAAAATGATACTCAAACCTTCCAGACTAACAATACCAACCTCTCTACCTCTAACCAACTTGTTAATTTAGAAGGACAACATGCTGATGATCACCACGACTGTGTTTCTCTGATGGAACTCGAGTCAACAACCATCAGCCCGGTGAAGGAGACCCCCATCCCAAACGCTAAAAACCTTTTTGTCGATGGTTCCAGGTATTACACCCCAGATGGTAAGCCACACACAGGTTATGCAGTGACTACAGTCAGTGAAATTGTGGAAAAGGGTTCATTGAGTTCCAACATGTCTGCACAGGAAGCTGAGCTGTGGGCACTGGCAAGAGCCTGTGAGACCCAAGAGGGTCAAAGGATCAATATCTACACGGATTCTAGGTATGCTTTTGGGATAGCCCATGATATTGGTCCTATCTGGAAAGCAAGAGGCTTTCTGACTAGTTCAGGGAAGCCCGTGAAACATGCGCAGTTAATCAACAGGTTATTCGTTGCTTTCAACCTGCCGCGTGAGATAGCCATTCTAAAAGTTAAGGCCCACACGACTAATAGGACTTTGGAGGCCGATGGCAATGCCTTGGCAGATAGAGCTGCCAAAGAAGGTGCTCTGCACCCTCCTGTGAAAACCCTGATGCTAGCCATCCCCTCTGATGTGTCTCTGGAAGAGTTTAAGAGACTACAGTCACAAGCGGAATTACATGAAAAGAGGAGATGGACAGCACTAGGGGCCATGAGAGGTCCAGATGACATCTGGGGTCTTGGTGAAAAATGGTGTCTGCCAAGATCACTTTTTCCAATGATGGCCCATTCGGCTCATTATCCAGGGCATCAGTCAAAGATGGTTATGTGTGCGCAGGTGGATGAGCATTGGATCGCCCCTGGATTTACTACTGCAGCTGCTAATTTTGCAGCAGCCTGCCTGGTTTGCGCATTGCACAATCCAGGTAGGACGGTACCAGTACCCAAACGACATTCCCCCCGACCAGAATATCCATTTCAGCGCATCCAGATAGACTACATTACATTGCCAAGGAGTGGGCCGTACGAACACGTCTTAGTCTGTGTAGATATGTTTTCAGGTTGGCCGGAGGCATGGCCGGTTCAGAAAGCAAACGCCACAACCACAGCCAAAAAGATCCTGTCCGAAATAGTGTGTCGCTGGGGTCTACCTGAAACGATCGAGTCGGATCGAGGCTCCCACTTCACTGGTCAAATATTTGCAGAAGTGTGTAAAGCCCTCCATATCAATCAGGGATTACACACTCCTTATCACCCCCAAAGTAGTGGTAAGGTTGAAAGGTTAAACGGAACCCTTAAAAACAAAATCTCCAAAATAATAGCTGATACTGGGAAACCTTGGCCTGAATGTCTCCCCATAGCTCTCCACTCCATCAGAAATGCACCTAGACGACCTCACGGGTTATCTCCATATGAGGTTTTGTTCGGATGTCAACCAAAAACAGGGTTGTACTTTCCCCAGCAGCTGTCGTCTTTACATTCTCAGCTGACGGGGTATGTGCAGTCACTGCAACGTGAGCTAAAAAAAATCCACCACAGGGTTCATGAGTCCCTTCCAGACCCTGACTCAATAACCGGTTTACATTCTATCCAACCAGGTGACTGGGTCGTTGTAAAGAAATACCAGAGGACGGGACTAGAATCGAGATACGTCGGACCATTCCAGGTTCAGCTGACCACGCCGACCTCACTAAAGCTTGAAGAACGGGACAACTGGATCCACACCAGCCACTGCAAGAAGCTGCTCAACTACATCAAAGAATGAGGAGTATCTTCTTTATTTATAGTTTTAGTTTAGTGTATTTTAGCAAGGGTAATGATGAAAAGCATCCCAATTTATTGTTTAAAATGCATCTCCAGCTGGCAAAAATGGCGAACAGGACCAACTGCTGGGTATGCTCCAAACCTCCACCAAGCCTTGATGCCCCGGCAATGGCAGCAGTACATGCGATATATGATGTCCGTATCGGTATGAGGAAACTAAAGACTCCAAACAGACACTTGTCAATAGAACTTAATGATACATTCCTAGAGGGTAAAATTAGTTATAGTTTTAACATTAGCTCTGGCTTTTGCCCCTCCCTCACAAAACCAGTATGGGTATCGGGACAACTAGGTAGCCCACAAGTGTGCTTCAACTTTAGTTTCGGTAGAGGGGATAACTTTGTTGGGTCCACCACCTGTAAAGAAGGTATAACAGTTAATCTAACCAACGAAACCCCCATCTTCTTTAATAACACTAATAGACCAGATTACATCTGTTGGAAGGAAGGGTGTGACGTTCAGACCGAGGGAGCAATCCCCCAGTCTATCCTGTTACTACTCAATGCACGTAACTGTCAGAGTGGTTCCCCCTGTGCGACTCTGACTGGCCCCTACTACTTCTTATGCGGTACCTCAGCTTATAAGGTAATCCCCCCTAATGCAAGAGGTTCATGTGTCCTGGTTAAACTAGTCCCAGCATCTTACATTGCGGATGATCGAGAGGATCTGATGGCACGAGAGAAGGTAAGAACGTCAGGAAAAGCTAGAAGGGAATTGTTCACCAACTCTGACCAGGCCTGGGCATGGTTTCCTGCTTGGACGGGTTGGGGGATTGAACTTATGAAACGATTGAATAATTTCTCATCCATTGTGGATGGGATATTCAATGAAACCGTAGAGGCTGTAAGGGAAATCTCACAGGAACAACGGCAGATCAGGACCCTTCTTTTACAGGAAAAGATGGCCCTTGATTATCTGTTAGCATCCAAGGGGGGTTTCTGTGAATTCATAGGTGAAAATTGTTGTACCTGGATTGAGGATACCAATGACAAAGTTCAGGCCCATATGGATAAGGCTAGATCCCTGCAAGGCAAAGCCAGAGCTATAGCTAGTGAGGGTTGGAATCCTTTTAAGGGTTTGGGAAACTTTGGGGATTTTTTATTTTCCATTGGATCGTGGTTGAAGGAAGTAGGGGTGTATATACTCATGTCATTTTTGTTTCTGTTCCTTCTATATGTCGTGATGAGGTGCTCCTGTTGCCTGATTGGACGCGTGACCAGAGCCCGAGCAGATGACCACATTTTCCTCAATGAGATAAGACGCCCCGAAGCCCAACCAACGTATCAGATGCAGAGGATTCCAGACCGATCGGCGATTACTACAGCTCACCATTTCGTACCCTCCTTATAAGTCATATCTCCTGAAGAACAGAGTCTACATGTCAAGCCGCGTTTCCCTTTTTATGGATTGTAAGGACTGATTCATTTCCTGGTGTAAGAAGATTACGTTTTGAGAGACACATGGGAGCATATGACAAAAAGGAAGGACTGTTGTGGAAATTTTATTATATAAGATTTATGTGGACATTTTATTCTAGGATGTGCATTTTATAGATTGTCATCTGTCTCCCTGTGTCTGATGTTTAATCGAGGAGCGCTCTAGCAGAGCGCACTTGGGTTGAATCGAGACCAGCGGTAAAAACGGTCAGTATGAAAACCTTCTTATGGGATTGAAACGTGTTCTCTGCGTGTGTGGGCGTTTGTTGGTTTGTAGATATCAAGCGCAATGCGCTGGACTGCATGCTTTCCAATGGCTATACACTTTAGAGAAGCGAAGTCCGCATAATGAGAGAAACCTATTAATTCTCTCTTGCGGACTTCGTTATCCGCTTTATGGATACATATCTGTATTTATAAGAGGACATTGATATCTGCCTTGTCGGTGTACTTGTACCGTATATTGACAACAGCAGTAGCAATGTCCCCGCAGATTGTCCCAAAACTATAAGAACAAGTAGAATGATCTCACTAGATACTGTTTACTTTGAACAGTATTGTGTGGGCTCCATGCTGATTAAGATGGGGGGTGTGCACTTCCTCCCCTTTCCCTCCTTTGAGTGCCCTCCCCTTTACTGTTTGTCATTTCCTGTGATGTCATTTTGTATTAAGGGAAGTGATTGGCTGTTGGGGCCATCACTTCCTGTTTTGTTATCCTTTTGTTTCCAATGAATAAAAGAATCCGGGTGGCTGAGCTCTGCCCAGACGCTTGAGACTCCAGCTTGAAGCAGCATTGTTTCTGATTCTACCTGGTGCCATTGAAGTACTTCATATTCCTTGTACCAAAGAGCTTGATACAAACGTGCTTTTAAGCACGAAGGAATTGTTTTGTGCTTTGTGTGCATTTAGACGCTGGAAGTCCACATTTAGGCGCGGTGTGGATTTGCGTACAAAGCCCAAGGGAATTCTTCCACGACACCACCCACAGGGAGATGCTCAGCCGGAGAGGTTTAACCGAACCCTGCTCAACATGTTGGGAACTCTGGATAGTGAGAAGAAACAACATTGGAGCAAACACATAGCAGCTATAGTACACGCTTACAACTGCACCACAAGTGACGCTACAGGCTACTCCCCCTATCGACTCATGTTTGGGAGAGAGGCAAGGTTACCTGTGGACCTGGCCTTTGGCAACTCCTTAGACCATTCCTCAGCCACCTGCGACAAAGGATATGTGGACAGGCTCAGACACAGCCTGAAAGTAGCCTATGAACAAGCTCAAGCGGCCTCAGATCAAAGGGGAGCTCGAAACAAAAGAAACTTCGACTTGAAGGTCCGGGTGCAAGACCTTCAGCCCGGGGACCGAGTACTGTTACGCAATCTGGGGGTCCCTGGAAAACACAAACTTGCAGACAGATGGAGATCTGAACCCTATGTCATCTGTAGGAAGCTGCCAGGCCTACCTGTCTACAAGTTGAAGCCAGAAGGGAAGGTAGGACCACTGAAGACGTGGCATCGAAACCACCTGCTCCCACTTGCTGAAGCAGTCAGGATACCTCCAGTGAGGGAATCCCCTGAACCAGTCTCTATTCTGGATACTCCCAGGCCAAACACTCGGTCCCAGACCTCTCGGGCTGAAGATGGAGAGGCCTCTGAAGTTAGTGGAGATGAAGGAAGAGAACTTGACTGGCTGTGGCCTTCCCCAACTACAGGGACTTCTGCTATAGACCTTCCAACCACTGAAGACACTATAGATGGACAACTGAATGCAGAAGCCACTGAGTTCATCCCATCTAGTCCTTCATCAGATTGTGGGAAGATGCCTGTGATACTTACTCTAAAAAGGACCCTAGAGACTCTATGTATCCCTCGGCTCCTGAAGCAGATGTTCCAGAGCCCGCCGTGTTGCCCGAGCCTGCTACGGAAGAAGAGCCTGTGGCGCCAGAGCCAGAAACCCCAAGAGAGCAAAGGGCTCGAAGAGTCATAAGGCCTCCCAAAAAGTTGACCTACCCACAAATGGGGAAGAGCTCAGAAGATTCTGTGGTCACTGCCAGGAGGAGTGCAGAGAATCCGGATCCCTCCACTGTTCATTTGGTGGAGGGCAACCCCCACTCACTCTCTGGCACAGTTAGGCAGGCCACTCATGATAGTGTGACCTGTGGGGAGAGGGAATTCAACCCCTCGGTTTTGGTGGGAATTCCCTATGCCAACATCATACACAACGTTGTCTAGGGTTGTACACAGTGTATGTTAGGAATATCTTTGGGGACCAAAGAGTTTAAGTGGGGGGAGTGTGTAGCGGGGTCTCCTTTAAGACTCTCAGGACTACCTTACCCAGAACTCCATTTGGCACCCAGGATGCAATGTTTCCACCCCAGAGACTCATGGGAGGGGTTATATAAGGAGGAAGCGAGGCTGCGCTCGGCTTCTTTGGGACACGAGACTTCAGTGGAGAGATCTTCCTGTGCGGATCCGCTGTGGTGCAAGGCCTGAAGCCTGGGGCCTTACGCTGTTACCCAAAAGAGCCTTCCACCCCCATTGCGAGCCTGGGTGGCATCTGACTCGGTCATCCTCAACCGCTGCTGAGCCGGAGACCAGACCGCTGCAGAGGCTGTGTGTGGAGACACATCCGGTGGAAGTTCCCGGACTGGGATTGCGTCCGGAGGGGTGAGCGAGCACATGCTCAATCCATATACCGTATACTATTGTTAGGCCTACAGACTGCCGTGGCCCACCTGTTCATATTTAAGTCCCCACTGGAGATCCATAGCAGAACTGAGTCAAACGGATCTCTAGTGGAGTGCTCCGTGTTGGCATTTTTTACCCTTTGGATTACAAATGTGTTCCTGAAATGTGCACCACCGTTTAAAGACTTGCATGCAAAGAATTCATCCCCTAGAGACTGAGTTATATGGTCAGGCCTGGCCATCCAGATAGTTTATTTAGTTGCTGCGCCATAGGGCGCATAGTGAAGTACTGTTACATGTGGCGCGTGTGCGCCATATCTTACTAGTTGTAGTGTGTCTATTGCTGCAGGGCTCTGCAGATAGATTCATGTGATCTGTTACAACTGTTGATTTTATTGCCAGTAGAAAGTAAACTCGTTATTCTTCTATCACTGCATTGGTGTCTGAATTTAACCATAGAGCATAAGATATATATATTACCCTAGACTAACTGTGCTGGGGGGGGGGGGGGGGTCGAGTAAATTGCCGGGGGTTGGCGGAGCTGTCTTCAGGGCCCAAACTAAATCTGCGGCCCTCTTAGCTGAAGGTATCGCTACAGTACCATAAAGTAAAGTGAGCAGTATTATAAATATAACAAAAAACTTATACACATGTGCATGTCCCCACCGGGGTGAAATGTAACATATATTAACTGTAAAGTTCCAATATCCAAGCACATATGAGTTAGGTGTGCTTAATAGATTCAATTATAAAAGCAATATTCAGACTATTTGATTTATTTACTAAAGGCAAATTCTCTTTGCACTACAAGTGCACTTGGAAGTCAGTCGCTGTAGATCTGTGGGGAACATGCAAGGAAAATAAAAAAACAGCATTTTTGCTTCAACATGCTTGGATGATAAAATCAGTAGAGCTTCCCCTCATTTCAGATCTTCCCCTCAGATCTACAGCAACTGCACTTCCAAGTGCACTTGCAGTGCAAAGTGGACTTGCCTTTAGTAAATCAACCCCAGTGTCTCCAAACAGTTCCAGAGTGAAGTAGTGCTTATTTACATGTCGCGCCCACCCCATTTAGGGGTGCTATATACCCAAATTTAGGGGCTGATCTGAGGTAGTAGTTGGGCTCAGACCGTTCTCATTTATAGGTTGTGTTACTTTATTTCTCTAGGTGGTATACTGGTGTGCAGTTCCCTATGGCTTGTAGGTGGTACTGCCATGACAGGTCAGGGTTGAACCATCAGTACTAGTGCTGTGCCTTGGGGTGTCCTCTCTCGGCAGCAGTACAGTGGGCGTGGTTGGCCTGCTGTGCATGCTGGGAGGGGATACATAAGGGGCAGACGCCGCCTGGGAGGGGTCTTCGGAGGAGAAGAGGAGTCAGAGTCCAAGTGCCATGGGGCCACGTGTGCATCAGTCCAAGGCTCCTTTAGCCCTGGGGCTGCATCTTCAACACTGGGCCCAGCACCTTTAGCTGGAGCCCTCTTCTGGGAAGAATAATCCCAGGATGTCCCTTGCGAGGGAGCCCGCATCTAAGAAGAGGAGGCCGGGGGAGGACCTTTCTGACGGACCGGTGAGAGTTCACGGTGAAGGAAGGGGCCCGGTAACTTTCTGGAGGGATTCATCTATCCACCAAGGGCCTACTAATGTGCTGCTGCTGGCACCTGTCCTTATTGCAAAAGCTGAGAAGTTCGGGACCTGATAGATTCTGTGGCAGAGAGTCTCCGGATCGTATCTAGGAAAATAACCTTATTAAGCGTCCGAGCATCACTTCGCCTGCTAGGATCCACTTTGCAGGAGACTATCCGAGTGAGCTGAACCTACTCTGGGATAGAGTGGTTATTGTAATATCTACTTGTGCCTGGACCTACCTCCCAAAACCTTGCTGTCCTGTCTCTTATCCACCCTTTCCTATCTGCTGAACATTGAGAAAATAAACTCAACTTTGGAGTTTAGAGTGGTGTGGACATTGGAATTACTTGGGGGGAAAACAGAGACTTGTCCCTATATCCTAGGAGATGAGAACCAACTGACGGGAGAACCTGGCTGTGGGACCCAAATACATGACACCGCTTAACCTCCTCAACCAGGAGGGTATGGGCATATAGTACGGTGTGCCCTTTTCCTGCAAGTGAGCCAAAGGTAGAAAAAAGGGTCCATGTGCTACATACAGCATAGCAGTGGGTGATCTCCGTGCTCCCCCTCATGTGTACCCACTCACCAGATCCTGTCACCCCTGCAGGTCTGAATGTAGTCGCCGTGCGAGGAACATCTAATGGCATCAACTACTTTCTGTTGTTATTGGATACCAAGCGGGGAGTGGAGTGACGGTTGGCTTTCTGGATACAAGGACCCACGGCTGAAGGATCATACATGCGTGATACCCCTGCAGGGGTGACAGGATCTGGTGAGTGGGGACTAGGGATGAGCTTCGTGTTCGAGTCGAACATACGTTCGACTCGAACATCGGCTGTTCGATCGTTCGACGAAGATCGAACGATTTGGGCCGTTCGCGCCAAATTCGAGTGACGCGAACGGTCCACAATGCACTACGCCATCGCAGTGTCATCCAGGCGCTGTGATTGGCCAAGCATGCACTGTGACCCCGCATGCTTGGCCAATCACAGCGCCGGCAGCGAGGAGAGCAATGATTGGCCACAGGCAGGATGCCTGTGGCCAATTATTGCTGAGGGGGTTTAGTACACGCCCCACACTATAAAAGGCCGCCAGCGCGGCGGCCTTGTGTAGTGTGTTCCGGAGCAGGGAAAGAGAAGCATAGGCAGGGACAGTGTCATTATTTTTCCTTTACTAATCCTGGATTCCTTGTGTTTAGGGACAAATAAGGATAGGTAGGGAGAGTGTCAGTGACAGTGTGCTATTCTGTGCTAATCCTTGTTTGTAGGGACAGAGAGGTACAGTGAGGGAAAGTGTCAGTGTGCTATTCTGTTCTAAACCAATCTTGCTGAACCATATTTTCAATCCTTGAGTTTAGGGACAGAGAGGTACAGTGAGGGAAAGTGTCAGTGTGCAATTCTGTTCTAAAACTATTTTGCTGAACCATATTTTCAATCCTTGAGTTGAGGGACAGAGAGGTACAGTGAGTGAAACTGACAGTGTGCTATTCTGTTCTAAACCAATTTTGCTGTTCCATATTTTCAATCATTGAGTTTAGGGACAGAGAAGGAGACTCGTAGAAATTATCAGTGTGCTATTCTGTGCTAAATCTTGTTTGTAGGGAGGGACAGAGTAGGACAGTGAGGGAAAGTGTCAGTGTGCTATTCTGTTCTAAAACTATTTTGCTGAACCATATTTTCAATCCTTGAGTTGAGGGACAGAGAGGTACAGTGAGTGAAACTGACAGTGTGCTATTCTGTTCTAAACCAATTTTGCTATTCCATATTTTCAATCCTTGAGTTTAGGGACAGAGAAGGACACTCGTAGAAATTATCAGTGTGCTATTCTGTGCTAAATCTTGTTTGTAGGGAGGGACAGAGTAGGACAGTGAGGGAAAGTGTCAGTGTGCTATTCTGTTCTAAAACTATTTTGCTGAACCATATTTTGTTCTAAACCAATTTTGCTGTTCCATATTTTCAATCCTTGAGTTTAGGGACAGAGAAGGACACTCGTAGAAATTATCAGTGTGCTATTCTGTGCTAAATCTTGTTTGTAGGGAGGGACAGAGTAGGACAGTGAGGGAAAGTGTCAGTGTGCTATTCTGTTCTAAAACTATTTTGCTGAACCATATTTTCAATCCTTGAGTTGAGGGACAGAGAGGTACAGTGAGTGAAACTGACAGTGTGCTATTCTGTTCTAAACCAATTTTGCTGTTCCATATTTTCAATCATTGAGTTTAGGGACAGAGAAGGAGACTCGTAGAAATTATCAGTGTGCTATTCTGTGCTAAATCTTGTTTGTAGGGAGGGACAGAGTAGGACAGTGAGGGAAAGTGTCAGTGTGCTATTCTGTTCTAAAACTATTTTGCTGAACCATATTTTCAATCCTTGAGTTGAGGGACAGAGAGGTACAGTGAGTGAAACTGACAGTGTGCTATTCTGTTCTAAACCAATTTTGCTATTCCATATTTTCAATCCTTGAGTTTAGGGACAGAGAAGGACACTCGTAGAAATTATCAGTGTGCTATTCTGTGCTAAATCTTGTTTGTAGGGAGGGACAGAGTAGGACAGTGAGGGAAAGTGTCAGTGTGCTATTCTGTTCTAAAACTATTTTGCTGAACCATATTTTGTTCTAAACCAATTTTGCTGTTCCATATTTTCAATCCTTGAGTTTAGGGACAGAGAAGGACACTCGTAGAAATTATCAGTGTGCTATTCTGTGCTAAATCTTGTTTGTAGGGAGAGACAGAGTAGGACAGTGAGGGAAAGTGTCAGTGTGCTATTCTGTTCTAAAACTATTTTGCTGAACCATATTTTCAATCCTTGAGTTGAGGGACAGAGAGGTACAGTGAGTGAAACTGACAGTGTGCTATTCTGTTCTAAACCAATTTTGCTGTTCCATATTTTCAATCCTTGAGTTTAGGGACAGAGAAGGACACTCGTAGAAATTATCAGTGTGCTATTCTGTGCTAAATCTTGTTTGTAGGGAGGGACAGAGTAGGACAGTGAGGGAAAGTGTCAGTGTGCTATTCTGTTCTAAAACTATTTTGCTGAACCATATTTTCAATCCTTGAGTTGAGGGACAGAGAGGTACAGTGAGTGAAACTGACAGTGTGCTATTCTGTTCTAAACCAATTTTGCTGTTCCATATTTTCAATCCTTGAGTTTAGGGACAGAGAAGGACACTCGTAGAAATTATCAGTGTGCTATTCTGTGCTAAATCTTGTTTGTAGGGAGGGACAGAGTAGGACAGTGAGGGAAAGTGTCAGTGTGCTATTCTGTTCTAAAACTATTTTGCTGAACCATATTTTCAATCCTTGAGTTGAGGGACAGAGAGGTACAGTGAGTGAAACTGACAGTGTGCTATTCTGTTCTAAACCAATTTTGCTGTTCCATATTTTCAATCCTTGAGTTTAGGGACAGAGAAGGACACTCGTAGAAATTATCAGTGTGCTATTCTGTTCTAAAACTATTTTGCTGAACCATATTTTCAATCCTTGTGTTTAGGGACAGAGAAGGATAGGCAGGGGACAGTGTCAGTGTCATTGTTGCTAAGCCTCCTGCACAGTATACACCTGAAGGTAGCCCTTATTGCTCTTTTTCCCATCTCCCTGCAGGCCATCCATTAAAATGTCTGGAAGGCAACCAAGGAGAGGCAGACAGTCAGGAGGCAAAAAAAGAGGGAAGCAGGCTCTGTGTCTGGGGGCAACAGTGCTGGTCGTGGACGCGGTGCATTGTCATCAGCACATGGCCATGGGACACGCTTGTCCTTGTTTTCGGCAGCTGGACATGTTGAGTCACATCATGCCGAAGACTTGGTAGAGTGGATGACCAAGCCCACCTCATCCTCCTCATCCTCTCTCACCCAGGCTCAGGGTACTGGCAAAGCAGCTGCCAAAGCGTCCTCTTCTCTGGTATCATTATCTTCATTAGTCAATCCTTCCCTAGACCCACCATGTCCTCCTCCTGAGGAGTCCCCCGAACTGTTTGAGCACAGTGTTGGGTACATGCTCCAGGAGGATGCCCAGCATTTGGAAGGATCTGATGATGATACCCAGCTAGAGGAAGGCAGCAGCGTGAGAGCAGAGAGAGGGGATGCTCAAGAAGGACACCAATCTGGCAGTCATGCTCCAGCAGCTGCAGCATACTGCCAGATTGGCTCCAGTGATGAGGAGGGAGGGGATGATGAGGTCACTGACTCCACGTGGGTGCCTAATAGGAGAGAGGAGGAGGAGGAGGATGAGGAGGAGGCACATCTCCAACGAGGCAGGATGCCCTTGAGTGGCCAGCGTATGGGCAGCACACCGATGGAATCACACCGCAGAGCTCCGCCTGTGCAGGGCGCTGCCTCTGCCCGTCATTCAAAAAGTTCTTTGGTGTGGGCCTTTTTTGAGGCGAGTGCATCAGATCGCACAGCTGCTGTTTGCAACATATGTCTCAAGCGTATATCGCGTGGCCAAAACATCAGCCGCTTGGGCACCACATGCTTGATCAGACATATGTTGACCTGCCATGCAGCTCGTTGGCAAGCCTACCTTAAAGACCCACACCAAAGAACAAAGCTGACCTCTTCTTGCACCGCATCAGCTGGGATCTCCAACCCCACTATACATTCACTCCTCTCTGAAACCTGCTCTGAGAGGAATGAAGGTGTAGAATTAGGTGTGTCACAGGCAAGTACTTGCGGGCACTCTGCTAGCAGTACACCAACGTCCGATTCTAGCAGGCAAATTTCCCTGCCCCAGCTGCTGGACCGTCGAAAGAAGTTCACTCCCAGCCATCCACATGCCCAGCGGTTGAATGCTAGCTTGGCTAAATTGCTAGCGCTTCAACTGCTGCCTTTTCAGTTGGTAGACTCGGCCCCCTTCCGTGAGTTTGTGCAATGTGCGGTTCCTCAGTGGCAGGTTCCCAAACGCCACTTTTTCGCACGGAAGGCGATTCCGGCTCTCTACAGGCATGTGGAAGGCAATGTCTTGGCCTCGCTGGACAGGGCGGTCAGCGGTAAGGTGCATATTACCGCTGACTCATGGTCCAGCAGGCATGGACAGGGACGTTACCTTTCTTTCACGGCCCATTGGGTCACTCTTTTGGCAGCTGGGAAGGATGCAGGACAAGGTGCAGTAGTGTTGGAGGTTGTTCCACCGCCACGCCTCCAAAATGCTACTACTGGTTGTGACACACCTCTCTCCTCCACCCCCTCCTCTTCTTCTTCCTCCATGGCCTCTTCCTGTGGTTTGTCCTCGGAACCAGCGGTGCTCCGTAGGCGTTCAAGGGGCTACACAAGTACGCAGGCAAAAAGATGCCATGCCGTGCTTGCGCTGGTGTGTTTGGGGGACAGGAGCCACACTGGGGCAGAGGTCCTGTCTGCTCTGCAGGGGCAGGCCGAGAGGTGGTTGATGCCATGCCAGCTTAAGCCAGGAATGGTGGTTTGCGACAATGGCACCAACCTCCTCTCCGACAGGGACAATTGACCCATGTGCCCTGTATGGCTCACGTCCTTAACCTGGTGGTGCAGCGGTTCTTGGGCAGGTACCCGGGCTTACAGGATGTCCTGAGGCAGGCCAGGAAAGTCTGTGTGCATTTCCGCAGATCTTATAATGCCAGTGCTCGCCTGGCTGAGCTTCAAAAGGAGTTGAACCTGCCCAAGAACCGCCTTATATGTGACATGCCCACCAGGTGGAACTCAACGTTGGCCATGCTGCAGCGGCTGCACACGCAGCAGAGGGCCATCAATGAGTACCTGTGCGACTACAGCACCAGGACAGGGTCAGGGGAGCTCGGGTTTTTTTCACCACGCCAGTGGGGCATGATCAGGGATGCATGCACTGTCCTGGCACCATTTGAGGAGGCCATGAGGATGGTGAGCAGTGACAGTGCATGCATCAGTGACACTGTACCTCTTGTCCACCTGTTGGAGCACACGCTGCGTGGAATAATGGACAGGGCACTTGAGGCAGAACAGAGGCAGGAAGAGGAGGACTTCCTTGCCTCTCAAGGCCCCCTTTACCCAGACAGTGTTCCTTCTGTCCCACCCATCGCACAGGAAGAGGAGGAGGAGGAGGAGGAGGATTGTGTCAGCATGGAGGTGGAGGCTGGCACTCAGCATCATCAGCAGCAGTCTTTTAGGGATGATTTACAGTCCCAAGAAACCAGTGGACTTGTACGTGGCTGGGAGGAGGTGGCTGCGGATCATGTCGTCCTTAGTGACCCAGAGGACTCCGGACTGAATGCCTCAGCTAACCTACGCTGCATGGCCTCCCTGATCCTGCAAAGTCTGCGGAAGGATCCTCGTATTCTTCGGATCAAGGAGAGGGACCATTACTGGCTGGCCACTCTCCTTGATCCACGGTACAAGGGTAAGGTTGCGGACCTTATCGTACCGTTGCAGAGGGAGCAGAGGATGAGACAACTCCGGGAGGCCTTGCAGAAAGGTCTGTGCAACGCGTTCCCAGAGACTGGGAGGTTACAAACTCCTGGTCCTGGACAACGAGTTGCTGAGGCTTCGGGCAGTCAAAGAAGGAGCGGTGGGGAAGGTGGCCGTCTGACCGATGCGTTCAGACAATTCTTTAGTCCGCAGCCCCAAAGTATGATCGGTTCCAGCAACCATCGCCAGCGTCTGATATACATGGTGCAGGAATACCTAGGGGCAAGGTCAGACTTGGACACCTTCCCCACCGAAAATCCTCTGGCTTACTGGGTCTTGAGGATGGATCACTGGCCAGAGCTTGCACAGTATGCAATTGAGCTACTGGCCTGTCCTGCATCCAGCGTTCTTTCAGAACGCACATTCAGTGCTGCTGGAGGATTTGTCACGGATCACAGGGTGCGCCTGTCCACCGACTCGGTTGATCGACTGACTTTCATCAAGATGAACCAGTCTTGGATCACCACCAGCTACCACACACCAGATGCTGATATAACAGACTAATTGATTTTAAAATGTCACATCCCTTCAAGACTGATGCTGATGCTGAGTGCCTGTGCTGTTATGTTGACTGGCTATCCTCCTCCTCCTCCTCAATGATACGATTAACGATGATAGCTTGGAAGATCATTTTGGTTTATGGGTGACGCCACCAGTGGCTAAGGCCCAATTTTTCAGCCCCTGTTTAACAGGGGCGTGTAATTAAAGTTTTTGATGCAATACTTTGCAACAGGCCTCATTGCTGTGCTCCAAGTACAGTATCTGTGAGGGGTTGCAGTGTTGTGCCACCAGTGCCTAAGGCCCAATTTTTCAGCCCCTGTTCAACAGGGGCATGCAATTATAATTATTGATCTAATAATTCACAGCAGGGCCCATTGCTGCGCCCACCAAGAGTAACTGTCAGGCCTTACAGTGTTGTGGCACCAGCACCACCATCACCACCACCACCACCACCAAAGGCCCAATTTTTAAGCCCCTGTTCAACAGGGGCATGCAATTATAATTATTGACCTAATAATTCACAGCAGGGCCCATTGCTGCGCCCACCAAGAGTAACTGTCAGGCCTTACAGTGTTGTGGCACCAGCACCACCATCACCACCACCACCACCACCAAAGGCCCAATTTTTCAGCCCCTGTTCAACAGGGGCATGCAATTATAATTATTGATCGAATAATTCACAGCAGGGAGCATTGCTGCGCCCACCAAGAGTAACTGTCAGGCCTTACAGTGTTGTGGCACCAGCACCACCATCACCACCACCACCACCACCAAAGGCCCAATTTTTCAGCCCCTGTTCAACAGGGGCATGCAATTATAATTATTGATCTAATAATTCACAGCAGGGACCATTGCTGCACCCACCAAGAGTAACTGTCAGGCCTTACAGTGTTGTGGCACCAGCACCACCATCAAAGGCCCAATTTTTACTACCACTGATCAACAATTATATGTTATTACAATTCCTGATATTATACTTGACAGCAGGGCGTTCCAGCACCCACCAAGAATAACTGTGAGTGCTTTCAGTGTTGTGCCAACACCAACACCTAAGGGGCCAATTTCTGCAGAGTATATACGGAAGGTCCCTACTTTCAAACATCCAACTTACAAACTACTACTACTTGCAAACGGAAGAAGACAACAGGAAGTGAGAGGAAATCTACCCCTTGGAAGGAAAATTCTCTCCTGTAAGAATTAATATGGGAGAAAGGTGTCTCCTCTCTACTGATGCTTTATCACCAATCCTTGTTTCAATAAAAACACCACATTTCAAAAACAGTTGTCATTGGGACGCAAAGTGAGGTGAAATGTTCTGAACAGGGGCACAGACAGCAAAAAAAATGTGACAGGGGTGATAACCGTTCCCTATGTTTTACAAAAAGCTAAAAAAAAAAGAATTTGCCATGGAGCTCCACTTAAACAATGCAGCTGTTCAAAATTACAAACAGATTCTACATAAGAACAAACCTACAGTCCCTGTCTTGTATGCACCGCCTGTATACGGCTGTTCAGAGTATATAGGTCCTTTTTTATTTTGTGTGCGGGGTTCCCCTTAATATCCATACAAGACCCAAAGGGGCTGGTAATGGGCTGGGGTAGGGGGGGGGGGGTTGATGGGGTAGCTATGCCATTTTTCCTAAAGATTTTCATCCATATTACCAGACATTGCATTAAAGCCGCAAGCAGTTTTAAATGGCTTTTTTCCCTTTAGAAATGTTATTTTGTGCAGGGACAGTTCTAAACACGGGAAACACGTGGCTTTTCACAGGCATACTTTAGACACCCCCCAGGTACAAAAATTAAAGGAATATTTGACTTTTTTTTTTCACTTTATGCATCATTAAAATGACTGCTCCCGGAAAACGTCCGTTTTTAAAACTTCTTTTTGCATTGATACATGTCCCCTGGTGCAGAAGCCGGGTTCCCAAACTCTGTTTCGGACAATAACATGGATAATAGTCGTTATAATTAGCACTTTAGAATCCGAACGTTCGCATCCATTGTATTTAATAGGGTTCTAATGTTCGTGCGAACTTTCGGTCCGTTCGCGGGTTCTGGTGCGAACCGAACCCGGGGGTGTTCGGCTCATCACTAGTGGGGACACTTGAGGGGGAGCACAGAGATCACCCACTGCTATGCTGTAAATAAGCACTACTTCACTCTGGAACTGTTTGGAGACATGAATATTGCTTTTATAATTGAATCTATTTCCTGAATGGGGTTATTGCCTCTAACCCACCCTATGGACAGTTGTTAAGCACCCCTATCTCATATGTGCTTGGATATTTGAACTTTACAGTTAATATTTGTTACATTTCACCCCGGTGGGGACATACACATGTGTATAAGTTTTTTGTTATTGTAGCGGAGCCTCACTCTCCTATTCCCCTATTATTAATGGCTTGTGTCTAGGGGTACATGGGAGAAGAGAGTACAGGAACACTACGCCAAGCTCTCCCCTCGTGTGTATAGGAGGGTTGAGCAAAGTTAGTTGATTTACCTCCGGGTCTGTCCACTGCATACGAAGCCTCAGTTGTTCCATGGAGACGTGTCTGCCAATAATAGAGCTCAACACTAATCGAAAGTCCAACACTCCTTTATTTCTTGTACAATAGGGTGAACACAATCAGTTGAACTTCCA
Organism: Rana muscosa; assembly: GCA_029206835.1. NCBI lineage: Eukaryota > Metazoa > Chordata > Amphibia > Anura > Ranidae > Rana > Rana muscosa. Next base: position 1,030,186,828 of record CM055117.1, read on the forward strand.
ATAACAGACGAACATGGGGGTGTGGGAACGAGTAGGCCCAGGCACAACTGAACTCTCCTATCCCTTTGCTAGCGAATAGGCCTGGCGCACGGTCTCTGCCACCGACCGTGAGTTTTGGTCGCTGCCACCGACCGGATGAACTGTTGAGGCCCCTGCCACAGGCCTAATAGCAGGTCTCTGCCACCGACCTGATTGGAATAGTTGGACCGCTGCCACCGGTCATTGAATGTGGACTGAACTTCCTCTCTAAACTTGGCCCCTGTTCGGGAAAGATATCCCTCCGGGGCGGTCTCCAGAGGTTCACCCGGCACTGGCAATCTGCTGCATCAGTTCTTAGGGTGAGTCCCTCCTCCGGTCCCTTACGCCTCTGGATTCGGGTGCCCCACTCCCGGGGCCCCCTAGGATGATCCCTCCCTCGCGGGACCCAGCGGAAGGTACTGGGCCCCAGGCCTCCGGCTGAGTACCTCACCCCAGACTGAAGGTGTCTGGGATGGAACACGAACTCCAAGTGTCCAGGCCTAGGCCGCCTGGACACCGACCGCAACAACAGCCCTCAGGCTGAAGGTGCCTGGGACTCGAACCTCGTGGCGAAGATGTCCGCCCCCTTTATACCCTCTCCCAGCAAGCACGGCGGGTTCCCCGCCCCGCCGTACAACCGCTGCGAGAGGTCACAAAGGGTACAGCACTGGCAGCGATGTTTCAACCCCGGCCCAAACTGACAGCGCCACCTGCTGGGAACTATGCATCACTGGTGTCCTCACCGCTACATTATATTTATAATACTGCTCACTTTACTTTATGGTACATTTGATCATTTTTTATGCACTTATTATTTTTTATATTTGTGATTAGGTGATCACATTTAATATCACTTTGCTCTGAGTAACGGATTGGTCTGTTACATTTGTCACTGTTAGTAACCTGCCACTCAGGCTCACTAGTTCTACTCTTGTCAGAGACCTACTGACCGCTGTTTCATTATTATTATTTTTTACCCATATATATATTCATTGTATAATGCACTATTATTTATTCACTGACTAATACAGCTTGCACGTTAAGTTGGCAACTTTGATTTAAGGTTATTTTTAACCTAGGTAGCGCCACCACCCCCATCACATACTTTATTGTAATGATTTATGGTTGTTACCTTGAGGCCCCTTTCACATGAGTGTTCAGGTCTGCGCATACCACCCACCCCTACTTTATTTTATCTTTACCTACCTAGGGAGTGTTTTATGGGGGGGCTGCAACCTCATTTCTAATTTCCTAAGCGCGGAGTACCCATTTATTAATTTAGCACTACCCCCGTAGGAGCTGCTGGTAAGTTTTGGGCCTGTACTCTGCCTGCCAACCCCCTGTAAGTTTGGCTCAATCCCCCTTGGCACAACTGGACAATGCACTGATTGTGGAACCCACTGGCAGTTGGGAACCACAATGACACCATGTAATAATGCAAATACAATTAAGCTTTATTACCTTGTATTAGCCGCCTTTCCTTTTACCCCAGACAAGACTCCACACCAAATGCAGTTTAACCAAGAAGTGAGTATTTACTTGGTAAATGAGAAAAATAGGTACAGTTAAACATCAACAGTTGACTTCAAACAGGGCGCTGTGAGAGTCAATGATATATTCCGTAACAATCGGGTTGAAAGATGCAAGAAATGAGACCTGACCTGGGTAAGTACACAGCGGATGGATTCCCCCAATGCAATGCGTTAACACTGGAGCACCTCTCCACCAGGTCTCACTCAGCTCTAGAAATATAATAACTGCACAATCAAGTTTTATTATGGTATGAGTCTATATGCTCTTTGGTTCCCCCTAGCGAGTAATTCCCATACACGTGTCCTGCTATACTATTTCAGATAGACAAACTGGATCATGTGAATGTTCCTTCCGATCAGCAGTAATCTTCTCTAGCCTGGGTTGGTGCACATTAATAATTTGTAATCCAAAGGGAAATGGAAGAAGATTGAACAGTTAAAGCATATGATAAGAAGGAACAGATGAATGCTGATCCTTATCCAGGCGCTAACTTAATTCTGGATGCAACGTGACTTGGCTTGCGGTACTGCAGCTACCAGCAAGACTAAGCAAACAAGTAAAGTTGTGGGAGTCACCTTACTGCAACACAGTTAGTTGGGTTTGAGGGAGGGTGCCCTCTCACCACATGAGGCCTTGTCTCGCTGGGATCTTCGGACAGGGCCCTCTTGATACGTGGCCTCCGGACGAGTCGTCCCCGGTCCTCCGCTTAGCCAGTCGCAAGGCGTTGGTGGATAGGTGACTCTGGATGTTTAGGGGTGCCGAGTTGTCCCTCTCCCCGATCCTATCAGCAGGGATGTAGATGGGATCCCTCCGACAGGCAGGCCGTCTTCCGTCACTCTAGGCACCCTCGCTGCAGGCCTCCTGCTGCTTGCAAGATGACGGCCCAAGAGGCAGAACACAAGCCCGCCTCCCCTTTTAAAAGGTACTCCCAGCAGGCAGTGCGTGGCGCCAAGCTCCTTCCCAGCAAGTGGCGTTGTGGGCCTTGTAGTCCATTCCTGGTCCGTAAGAATAGAGTCTGTGTCTCTCCGCACCACAAGATCCGTCATGCATTGTCCTACCATAGCTGAACCCAACAACTTGCAGAAATATGGGGCAACGGATAATGGAAAGAGCTCAGTTCTTATAGGCACAAACTGTAGTCCATGAGCTACGTGCCAAAGTAACACCTTGCTACACTAATGCCGCGTACACACGACCGTTTTTCTCAAAGTGATTCTTCTCAAGCCTGCCTTGCCTACACACGATCATGAAAAAAAAATCCTCGAGCAAAGCGCGGTGACGTACGAAATGTACGACGGCACTATAAAGGGGAAGTTCCATTTGGATGGCGCCACCCTTTGGGCTGCTTTTGCTGATCCTTGTGTTAGTAAAGTTTGGTGAGAGACGATTCGCGCTTCTCAGCCTCGTGCTCTTCAGTCTGTTACAGCGTGACGAATGTGCTATCTCTATTACGAACGCTAGTTTTACCAGAACGAGCGCTCCCATCTCATTACTTGCTTCTGAGCATGCACGTTTTTTTTCACGTCGTTAAAGCCTACACACGCCCGTTTTTCATGACGAGAAAATCGACGACGTGAAAAACGACGAGAAAAATTAGAGCATGTTTCAAATTTTAATGCCCATTTTTCACGTCGTGAAAAATGCTCTGGAGCCCACACACAATCGTTTTTAACCTCCCTGGCGGTATGATTCTTTCTGGAATTATGTACCAAAAGCGGTACAATTATTTTGCATGGAAATTTGGTGTTATGTATTATAGGCCTGCAATTCTTAATAATTACTTACTTAAACCTGAGCAAACAAGAGTCTAGTAGACATCCCGGGTATGATAAAGTTTGAAACACAAAATTATAAATTATAATATAATAAGTAACTATAAATAATTATAAAAAATAGTAATCTAATTATAATAAAAAAATATTCAATAATGTAATCAAATCAAAAACACTGAAATTTGCTCAGTTGCAGAATTGTCGCTGTCATTAGATTTAGTGTTTGATGACGAATTTCCCCACAAATCGCTATCGCTCAATTCTAATTTATTATCGCTGTTTTCTAGCTGGTCTACAACCACTTTTGACATAAAGGGACACTTTTTGGTTGCTATGGACAATCTCCAGTTTCCAGGCAGAAAGAATAGTTTTTATTATATAAAAGTGCATGCAGGACACTGGACAGACCACTAGGGACAAAGGGGGTGTGTAATTATTACATACAGTACTGTAATCAGTAAGATTACAGTATACTGTATGTATACTATGTGTTTCACTTTTTGAATTTGCCGCCCAGTTCCGCTCCCATGCGCCGCTGTGGCTCGCAGGGAACGGAACTAGGAAGTCAGATGGGGTCGGAAAGTGCCGACACTCGCCGGAGATCTCGCTAGGGATCACAGCAGAGGACATCATCGCTGGATCGCCAGGAGAAGGTAAGGAAACTCCGCTGCAGGCTCTGCAATGTCTACCCCGAGCGTGACTCGGGGTTACCGATCCTAGCATAAAAAAAACCCCCGAGTCACGCTCGGGATTACCGCCAGGGAGGTTAATGACCAAATAAAAAAATGCAATTTTTCTCGTCATAAAAAATGGTTGTGTGTACGCGGCATAATAATAAATCATTACAATGAATAAAGTATTTCTAAGGCCCCTTTCACACGGAGTGGACTCTGTAAAGCAGGTCTGCCTGCTCAGCAGGGGATCTGTCCACTGATCCCTGTTGAGCAAGCGGATGACAGGTCCGGGTCCGCTCAGCTATGCGGAGCGGACACGGACACAGCCCGCTGCTCTCTATGGGGTGGTCAGATGGAAACAGACTGAATGTCTGTTTCCTTCCGATCTGTCTTTTCCGATCCACTAAACGAATGGGGAACGAATCTGCGTTCCCCATAGAGAACAATGGGCGGTCTGATTGGGTCCGCTTTAAAAACGGACAGATGAACCCAATCGGTCCACTGGTGTGAAAGGGGCCTAAATCACAGCTCCACCCCCCAGATAAGAGCCACTGAACAGTGCTTCCATCAGATCACATGACAATTAAAAAAATGTTTATAAAAAAAAATAATTGAAGGGTCTCATCTGGCTGACATTTCCCCACCAAAGTACATTGATGTAGCAGTAGTAGCGCAGCCAAACACACCATCCTCTTGATTCAGTGCCCGGTCACTGGGGCTGGCTGTGCCCCCCCCCCCCCCCGCTCTCTGGGTCCAGCCAGGTGCTGCAGGAGCTGAAGGAACCACTTTGAGAATGGAAGAAAGAAAGCTGCAGGGAAGGTGGGTGAGCCAGGGTCTCCCTGAGCAGGGTGAGTATTGGGCAGGAATATACTTTAGCCAGTGTGAATATGGGCTGGTGTGCACATGAGTCACTCCTGGAAGCCCGCTAAATCACCTCCCCATACGTCCTCCCTGTGTGCAGTACCCAGGTCCACCAGGTAAGGGGGCGCTGTGCCATCACTGGATCCACCACTATTGGAGAAGACCAGGGAGCACCACAGGAGGCTGTGTCCATCCCAGAGCTGTGATCTCCTTTTCTCTGTTATACATTGCCAGAGAGTGACAGGCGCGGCCACCCACTTTTGGGATTCTGCCCAGGACATGCTCAGACCAGGACATTTGTCTGATTTCCGCAAATGTCCCGGGCAATCCACAACTGTTGGCAACCATGCCAACAGTTGTCTTGTCAAACTATACTGGTGTAGCACACAGACCCCCTTTTACCTGCCTGCTTTGGCTCCTCGCAGGAAGAAGGGGCACACCACGCCACAAGCCCGTACCCTCCTGTAATAAGAGGTTGAGCAGTGTTGTTGATGGGTCTTCCACAGTCAGATAACCAAAAAATGTCTCTAACCTCTGTGAACAACAGAGATAAGTCCTTATTTCCCCCAGTAACTGAAATGTCCACACTCACTATAACTCCAACACAGAGTTTATTTTCTCTTTTAGTAGAACAACAGTCTCTGATAGGAAAGAGGTTGAAGTAAAGACAGGACAGCATAAGATATGGGAGATTTCCAGGCACAATCTCAATCACTTCACTGTTCGGCTTCTCGAACAGACTCAGCCTCAAATGGATAGTCTACTTAAGACAAGACTAGCAGACAAATGACACTCCAACTCTATCCAAGGCCTCTGCCACAGACCTAGTGAACTCGGTCTCTGCCACAGACCTGGTGAACTCGGCCTCCGTTTAGGGAGAAGACGTCCCTCCGGAGAGTTACCGGGACCCTTCCTTCACTGTGACTTCCGCACCAGTCCCTCGGAACGGTTCCTCCCCCGGCCTCCTCCTCCAAGATACAGGTCCCCTCGCAAGGCGTTACCCTGAGACTCCTCGATCCCCGGTGGGCTCCAGATGAAGGTGCTGGGCCCAGGCCTCTGTTGCAGCCCCAGGACTAAAGGTGCCTGGGACTGATCCACCAACCACAAACTACAGACCCGCCCCTGGGCTAAAGTTGCCCAGGGCGGACAGGAACAAGAACCCTGGGGTAGGACCCCCGACAACGAACCCTCAACAGGCAGCGTCTGCCCCTTTTATATCCTCTCCCAGAATGCCCAGCAGGTAGACCACACCCACTGTATGGCTGCCGAGAGGGGACACACAAGGCACAGCACTGTATCAGCGGTTCAACCCTGGCCTACTATGTCAGCGCCATCTGCAGGCCACAGGGAACTGTACACCAATACTCCACCTGTGGACCAAAATGGTTTCAAGAACTCTAACAATTAGGGTGTTTGGGCATAACTACCACCCAAACACTTCCCCTAAATTTAGCACCCCGCTACACTGGCTTTTAGTTATACTTTAACTGCAAACAGGAAACAGGAAATGTATTATACAGAGAAAAGACATAGAGCGTACCATAGATGCAGCTACAAACTTATAAACACTGCCATCTACTGGCTGATGTAGTTGTTGCACAAAAATATATGAACAATGTATTCCAACACTTTGTTTTCATGCTTTGATTAAAAACCCTGTTAAAGCTGGCCACGTTTGCCTTGTCAGTCCTTATAGACTTGTATCAGCCCATCTCCCTGATACCTCCAGTCTCAACATATGGCCCTTTTCTGGCAGGGCTGACAGCATAAAGTCAGCATTGAAAAAGATTTTGTCAAACTTCGTGAGGTAAGTAAGTAACTAGTATAGTTTAGCTCAGAAAGATTAGGAAGGGTGGAATAGTGTATGGTAAAGGTGTATTAAACCCAAAAGCTAAAAGTTTGGTGCATGGTATCAGAAAACAATCAAAACAGAAGATACAAACAAATTACCTTTATTGTCCTTAAAATAATTGTCATCCTTTACAACACACTTTTGGCAATGTTCAGAAAGCTTCTATTACCTTACTCCCAGTAACAGAATGGAGTCCCACCATGCACCTAGCGCAGACTTCATGCGTACACTAATTAACTCTTCCATTTTATGTACCTTGTGACCAGGCCATAGGTCTCTGTAATGTGGGTTCGGAACTGGTTGCTTTGGGATACTGACCGATAGGTAGGGAGCCTGAACATCGACCCCCTCGCTACAGGAAGACCTGTCACCTTACTAGGTACGCTCAATGACTGATTACATAGGGGGTGATTTACTATGAACAGTGCGCTGCGCCAGTTCATACCTTAATTGGTGCGCCGGATAAATCCTTCATTGAGCGCAGGAACCGGCGGCGCACTGCTATACTAAATAAAAATTTGAGCGGCGCTCTATTCAAAATGAATGGTTCCCTATGGGAGCCCATTGATTTGAATAGAGGTTGCCCGGGAAGTCGGATGAAGCCGATCTGATTCGCGGGGCGACTCGTGTGCCGGCTGACACAGGGACAGCGCGACTTTGGGAGGCAACTTGGACACGACTTGAGTGTCAAGTCGTGTCCTAGAGGCGACTACCTGGCCGAGAATGTCTCCAGCGCGATGCCATCGCGCTGGTTCTCGGCAGCCTCGCGCTCGCTGTCCCGTGTTTGGTATGAATCATGAAGGGGAACTCCACACCAAATTTTAATTAAAAAACAGGCATGGGTTCCCCTCCAGGAGCATACCAGGCTCTTAGGTCTGGTATGGATTTTAAGGGAAACCCCCTACGCCGAAAAACGACGTGGGGGTCCCCCCCAAAATCCATACCAGACCCTTATCCGAGCACGCAGCCCGGCAGGTCAGGAAAGGGGGGGCGAGCGTGCCCCCCCTTCTGAACCGTACCAGGCCGCATGCCCTCAATATGGGGGGGTTGGGTGCTTTGGGGCAGGGGGCGCCCTGCGCCCCTGCCACCCAAAAGCACCCTGCCCCCATGTTGATGGGGACAAGGGCCTCTTGGGGACAAGGACCCCGGTAGCAAAAGAGCTGGAAGAAGATAGCGGGGCGCCCAGCAGAAAGACCCCCAAAGTCGGAAGAAGACCCCCGGAGCTGCCTAATAAATTACTTTAAAAACCTGTGTTGTGTTTTTTATTGACTTTTTTGCCACCAGGTGAATGGGTAGGGGTACGATGTACCCCATACTCATTCACATAGGGTGGGGGCCGGTATCTCGGGTCCCCCCTTTTTAAAGGAGGCTCCCGGATTCCGATAAGCCCCCCGCCCACAGACCCCAAAACCAATGGCCAGGGTTGTCGGGAAGAGGCCCTTGTCCCCATCAACATGGGGACATCCTCCCCATGTTGAGGGCATGTGGCCTGGTACGGTTCAGGAGGGGGGGCGCTCTCTCGCTCTCTCGTCCCCCCTCTTTTCCTGCAGCCTGCCAGGTTGCGTGCTCGGATAAAGGGTCTGGTGTGGATTTTTAGGGGGACCCCCATGCCATTTTTTTTTTCATTTTGGTGGTGGGGGGGGGGGTCCCCTTTGAATCCATACTAGACCCAAGGGCCTGGTATGGACCTGGGGGGGACTCCACGCTGTTTTTTTTCAAGATTTTTTTTTTTTAGAGCCGGCAATGTTTATTTTATTTACATTTCCTTTAACAACCAGCTATAAACAGGTTAAAAAATAAATTTAAAAAATTGCCGCAAAATCGCGGTACTTGCGTTTTGGATGCGGGTCCATTGAATTCTATTACATACAAAACACTGTTTTTGGCCTGGAAAAAAAGATTTCCATGTTTCAGACGCGGTACCGGCGTTTAGCCGCATTTTAGTTTAGAAGCGTTTTTAAAGGTGACCTATTTTTTTACATTGATAAACTCAAAAATTATGGCAAATGAGGAAAAACCATAAAAAAAAATAATAAAAAAAAAAATATATATATATATATATATATATATATATATATATATATATATAAAAATAAATTGCTTCCATTGCATTGTGGACAATCCACAACTTGGGGCAGGTGACGTGGCAAGTGGACAATCCACAACTTGGGGCAGGTGACGTGGCAAGTGGACAATCCACAACTTGGGGCAGCTGACGTGGCAAGTGGACAATCCACAACTTGTGGCAAGTGATGTGGCAAGTGACACGCTAAATACAACTACACTGCTGCTCTCTCAGCTGCTGATACTCACTCTGGCCTCACAAAATAGCTGAAATGGTTAATAATACTGTTTTTGGAGCTTAGGGCGGCTCCTTATGATGTTTCCTAACTAAACGCATATAGACGCAATTGTGGTAAAATGCGGCATTCAAACGCCACAAAGCGCGCCCTTCTAAACGTCACTTTCAACCTTAGTTCTGAACACTTTGCACCAGCGTCCCGTGTACATGGGGCCTAAAAACGCCTATGCCATTTACAGCTCAAAAACGCCATGGTGGCCATGAGGCCATAGGCTAACATGGAGAGACGTTTTTAAGCTGCAAAAAACGCTCAAACAAGCGGCTGGAAAAACGTCCGTGTGCATGTAGCCTTATATTAACCACTTGCGCACTGGCCACTTAAACCCCCTTCCCGCCCAGACCAATTTTCAAATTTCAGCGCTGATGCACTTTGAATGACAATTGCGCGCTCATACAACACTGTAACCCAATGAAAATGTATTATTTTTTGGCCCACAAATAGAGCTTTCTTTTGGTGCTATTTGATCACCTCTGCGTTTTTTTTTTTTATATAAATACAAAAGACCGACTTAAAAAAAAATATGGATATTTTAACCACTTCAGCACTGGGCCTATTCTGGCACTTCTCTCCTTCATGTAAAAATCATAAATTTATGGCTATAAAATTACTTCAAAACCCCAAACATTATATATGTTTTTTTAGCAGACACCCTAGGGAATAAAATGGCGGTCATTGCAAATTTTTATCTCGCTCGGTATTTGCGCAATAAATTTGCAAACGCCTTTCTTTTTGAAAAAAAAAAATGGTTTCATGAATTTAAAAAAATTACAAAACAGTAAAGTTAGCCCAATTTTTGGGGATAATGTGAAAGATATTGTTATGCTGAGTAAATAGATACCTAACATGTCATGCTTTAAAATTGCACACACTCATGGAATGACACCAAACTTCAGTACTCTCCCTAGGCGATGTTTTAAATTTGTTTACACGTTACCATTTTCGCATTACAGAGGAGGTCTAGTGCTGGAATTGTTGCACTCGTTCTAACGCACGCAGCAATACCTCACGTGTGGTTTGAACGGAGTTTACATATGTCGGTGGGACTTACGTGTGTGTTCGCTTCTGAGCGCGAGCTACTGGGGACATAGGCGTTTTTTTTTTTTTTTATATTATTATTATTTTTTTTTTACTTTTTTGTATTTCTTACTCTTTTTTTAACTTTTTTGTTTTTTTGATCACTTTTATTCCTATTTCAAGTGTAGCGGGCATGCACTTTCCTTGTGTATTTGGAACTGGCAGAGACACCAGTAATGTGCAGTTCCCTGCAGCCCAGCAGGTGGCGCTGTCGCCTTGGGCTGGGGTTGAACCATTGCTGTGTGCCGTACCCCTTTTTGTCCTCCCTCGGCAGTGGTATGGTGGGGCGGGGAACCCGCCGTGCTTGCTGGGAGAGGGTATAAAGGGGCCGGCCATCTTTGTCACAGGGTCGGAGTCCCAGGCACCTTCAGCCTGAAGGGGGGTGGTTCGTGTCGGTCCCCTAGGCGGCCTAGGCCTAGAGGACGTTCAGAGATCGTGTTCCATCCCAGGCACCTTTAGCCTGCGGTGAGGTACTCAGATGGAGGTCTGGAGCTCAGTGCCCACCACTGAGTTCCGCGAGGGAAGGAATTCCTAGGGAACCCCGGGAGTGGGTACCCGAATCCAGAGGCGTAATGGACCGGGAGGGGGTACTTGCCTGAAGACCTGGTGCAGCATATTGCCGGTGACAGGTGAGCCTCCACTGGAGACCGCCTGGAAGGATATTTCCCCTCGATCGGAGACCGCAACCCACTTTCAGGAAGGAAAGTGGAGAGTTCATTGTGTCTGGGCCTACTCGCATCCACACCCCCTGTCTGTTCCGTTCTTTGAGGGAGTTCAACTGATTGTGTTCACTTCTGCATTGAGAAGAATAAAGGAGTGTTGGACTTTAATGGTGTGGGGCTCATTTTCTGGCAGACATTGTTTCAGAGGAGGAGGAGGCTCCAGATGCAGAACACCGACCCGAAGGTAAAAGAGGATTGTCTCTCACTGCACATACATCTGCAGAGGGAACTTGGCGTGGTGACCCCGCTCTCCCTTCTCTAAGGTACCCCTAGACAAGAGACAGACAAGCTGATATTAGAGTGAGAGAGGGGAGGCCGCTACATGTGGGGGCTCGGGTCCGGTATGGTGTTCGTGCTACTACGAAGTTTGAACGTGTCTGCCCGGAGGAGTTCCGAGTAGGTCAGCCATATCATTGGCCAAAGTGCATCCCTGCTCGAAGTCGTGGACATGACCCAGTGAAGGGAAAGGCCCGCGCAGAAGAGCGAGAAGAGGGGGGAGCTCAGCCGTGTGAGGGATTACACGTGGGGGCTTCTATTTGCACTGCGCCATCAGGCACACCCTCACTGCTTAGTTCGTCGGCGTGACTCAAAAAAGAAGAAAAGCCCGCAAACTAGAGTGCAGAGGGGAGGAGTCCAATACGTGTGAAGGACTACACGTGGGACATTGGCGCAAAAACTTGCAGAGCGCAATGGACCAGCAGCAAGTCACCATGTTCGGACATACATCATGGATTCCGGTTCACCCTTCTACCATGACCCTGACCGCTGCTGCTCCGGTGACCGATACAGGGATCCGGCTAAAGCCAAGAGGTCGATTCGCCCTGTATTCATGCATGGACGTTGAGGCCCTGGGTGTGATTTGTCCCGGCTGTTCGGGACTGGTGTGCCAACTGAAGCCGTTCGGGCGATGCGAGGCCTGCGGGGAGTTCCTATTTGAAGTGGATCCAGCGGTTGAGAAGCCCAGAACCATTTACCCCGGCCGTGCTGCAGGCAACACCACTCAGAGAGGAGGAATCACTGCTTTGACAGCCATCCCTGTGCGCACTGCAGCGACCACGGAAGAGGTCGTGAGTACTCAACGGGAGAAATCCGAGGATGCTGACTCGGTCACCACTGTCTCACAGCATCCACCACAGAAGAGAAAGACCGGCATTGTAGCCCCGACCAGCGGTTGTGGTGGACCATCCCGCCCGCCTACGCCCGGCCCGGAGGGATCTGTCGGCAGGAGTTCCGGACGTCCCGCCTCAAGTAAAGGCAGAGGTAAGCCAGGCGGAGAGATTTGGTGTGTGGGAGGAGGTGGTAATTCAGTCTCCACTGCAGGCTACCTGCCCGCGGAGGAGTGTGACACCTCCGACCTAGAATCACTCTCGGATGTGGGAGACGATGTCGCCATTGATGAACTGTTTGCTCAAAAGGGCTGGGACAAAGTACCTCTCGCCTCGTCCCGCAAAACCAGGGACCCACCCATGTCTACAGGGGATAGTACACCCCGGGTGGAGGCACCAGCGCCTGAGAAGGGGTCCTGTCCCCAGCCTACTCTTGCCTTCCCGGTGCCGCCTGCACCTAATGCTGGGGATAAGAGACTGTCACTGCGGGCACCTATGCCCAGAACGGAGGTGATCAGAGCACCTCACCACCCGGATTCAATAGTTTGCCTGGCGAAGGGGACAGAGCCACCATGCCCCCTCTGGCGAGACTACAATGCCTATTTGGCCAGAAGGTTGCTGCTGAGTATGGATGGGAGTACCCATACTTGTCCAAGGAGTTATTGTATGAAGTGGAAGTTTGCCGGGAGCGGTGGTACAATGAATTTGTGTGGACCCACCTTCAGGTTCCACACGCCCGCAGGTACCTTGCATGCTCTCCCAAGGCCTCTCAGCGCTTTAAAGACTGCAAAGCAGAATGGATGTTGCACATCCACGCAGACAAGGTGCTGATCCGGCGTAAAGAAGGGGAAGATGTCGAGTACCATCTGGAGACCATGGATCAGCACTTGAAGCCACTTGTCCTGCCGCACCCTCGCTTCTATCTGTAGGAGAAAAGAGACTCCGTTCTTGTAGTCTTGCTGAACTTTCCGGGGTTCGTTGTTCTTGTTACCCAGAGGAATGGAAGGACTGTTCCTGTTTGTACTTCAGTTTTCCAGCAAGTAATCATGGACTCTGGGGTAGATAGGGCCCAAGGAAGAAGGAAAGTTCCACGAGTGCAGTTAACGCGATGCTGTCACCAGGTGGCAGTGTTGTGCATCGATAACACTTTTCACACACTCACTCTATGAAGGAAGGGATTTCTCTACGGAGAAGTTTCTTCATTCTCACACGAATACATGTGTCAGGGTTTATGTGTGTTAACTTTCTTTTCCCCTTTGCAGGAGAGCATCCCATCAAGACCACCGAGTATGGGGTGGGTCTTAGTCAGGATGGGTGGGGAAAAGTGTAATGTGAAAATGTGATTTTCAGTGTTATGGTTAAGTGTTGTTGTTTCCCTTCCCTTCCCTTTCATGTAAGGCTCAGACACAACTGCTCTAGCTAGTTTTAGTTTCCTAAAGTTTTTATTTTTGTACAATTTATAGTTGGTTTCTGGACTGGGCTATGTCAGTCGTTGAGGGCATAGTTTATTCCAGACACTGGGGACCAGTGTCAAACCACCAGGGGGAGAGTGTAGCGGGCATGCACTTTCCTTGTGTATTTGGAACTGGCAGAGACACCAGTAATGTGCAGTTCCCTGCAGCCCAGTGGGTGGCGCTGTCGCCTTGGGCTGGGGTTGAACCATTGCTGTGTGCCGTACCCCTTTTTGTCCTCCCTCGGCAGTGGTATGGTGGGGCGGGGAACCCGCCGTGCTTGCTGGGAGAGGGTATAAAGGGGCTTCACTCTGATCAGAGACATCCATTTCTCCAGACTGAGATACCTGAGACCGAGTGTTTGGCCTAGGTGTCTCCAAGCTTGAGGATGGTTCATGGGAATCTTCTACAGGAGGTATCCGAACCGCTTCTGAAAGTGGAAGTAAGTGGTTTCTGTGCCATGTCTTCAGCGGCCCTATCTTCCCATCTGGTTTTAGCTGATATACCGGCAGGTCTGGTAACTTCTTACAGATCACATATGGTTCCGGTCTCCATCTGTCTGCTAATTTATGCTTCCCTGGAACTCCTAGGTTTCGCAGCAGCACTCTGTCTCCTGGCTGTAGGTCCTGGATTCAAACTTTGAGGTCAAAGTTCCTCTTGTTCCGAGCTCCTCTTTGCTCTGAGGCCACTTGGGCCTGTTCAAAAGCTAGCTTCAAACTCTTCCTCAGTCTGTCTACATATCCCTTATGTGAGGTGGCTGAAGTGCGATCCGTTGATATGCCGAATGCCAGATCCACAGGCAGTCTTGCTTCCCTGCCAAACATAAGGCGATTAGGAGAGTACCCTGTGGCATCGCTAGTGGTACTGTTGTAAGCGTGCACGATGGCTGCTATGTGCTTGCTCGAATGCTGCTTCTGCTCGCTACTCATAGTCCCCAACATATTTAACAGAGTCCTGTTGAACCTCTCCGGCTGAGCATCACCCTGGGGGTGATAAGGGGTAGTGCGGGTTTTCTTGATACCCAAAGAGTCCAGCAATTTCTTGATTAATCGACTCTCAAAGTCTCTCCCTTGGTCTGAGTGCAGACGTTGTGGCAGCCCATAATGCACAAAGTATTTCTCCACTAGGATTTTAGCTACAGTGGATGCCTTCTGGTCTTTGGCTGGAAAAGCCTGAGCATAACGGGTGAAATGGTCGGTTATCACCAGAACATTTCCTTGTCCACTTAAGTCAGGTTCTAGACAGAGAAAGTCAATGCACACCAAGTCCAAGGTTCCTTGACTCTGCAGATGGCCCATTGGAGCAGCTTGACGTGGCAATGTCTTCCTCTGGATACAGCGAGGACAGGAGTGGCAGTACTCCTCCACTTCAGCCCGCATACAAGGCCAATAGAACCTATCCCTTACAAGCTGGAATGTTCGTTCGGCCCCCAAGTGGCCATGATTATCATGTAAGGCAGCCAAAACAGTTCTTCTGTATTTCTCCGGCAGAAACAGCTGCCTCTTCTCTTCTAGGTCATCAGAGGGGCCCCTTTGGTAGACCACCCCTTGATGCACCTGCAACTTGTCCCATTCTTTGTGGACCAACCGGGCCACCTTTGAGGGGTCCTTCAGAAGTCTGCTGGGATCCTGGTCCTCCAATGTCTCCAATGCTAATCTTCCCCAAGGATCTTCCAACTGGTCTCTCCTTAGGTCCTTTTTGGATAGTTTTGGCAGGTCATCCTCTCCAACTTGGGTCACATTGCAGTAAGGCACCCCCACCGCAGGAACACCGATCTTTTCAGCCCTTGACCCACCACTAGCTTGAAGTTGTACTCCTTGACACAAGGCCCGTACTCCATCTGGGGTTACCTGGGTCCAATCTTCTGGATGGTGGGTGGATGCGTGGGCTCTTCTGGACAATGCGTCTGCATCACGGTTTCCAGCTCCGGGCCTATACTTCAGTCTGAAGTTGAATCCGGCTAGGGCTGCTAACCAACGGTGACCAGTGGCATCCAGCTTGGCCGTGGTGAAGAGATAGGTGAGTGGATTATTGTCAGTCTTTACTGTGAAGTCAGCTCCATACAGTTTATCCACGACTGCCCACTTTAGGGCCAAGAACTCCAACTTGTGGGTGGGGTAGTTCTTTTCTGCAGGTGCCAGACTTCTACTAACGTAGGCAACTCGGCGCAACAGTCCTTCATATTTTTGATATAGCACCCCTCCTAGACCATCATGGCTGGCATCTACATGCAGTTCATATGGCTTTTTGGGATCAGCATAGGCCAGAACTGGTGCAGTGGTAAGACTCTTCTTTAACATCTGGAAGGCTTCTTCGCACTCCCCTGTCCACTGGTCTTCCACGGACTCTCCAGGCTTCCTGGGGCCAGCATCATCTTCCTCCCCTTCCATCTTCAGTAGCTCATTCAGGGGTTTGGCAATTTTTGCAAATCCTTCCACGAATCTACGGTAGTAGGAACAGAAGCCTAAGAAGGATCTGAGCTCAGTCACTGTAGTTGGTCTGGGCAAGGAGGTGACTGCATCCAGTTTATCAGGGTCTGTAGACACTCCTTCTGCAGACACTATGTGTCCCAGATAGTGGACCGAGGACTGGTAGAACTGGCATTTTTCTCTGGAGAGTTTTAATCCCTCTTCACTGAGTCTCTTCAGGACTTTCTCCAATCTTTCTTTGTGCTTCTCCAGAGTCTTCCCGAAGACAATGATGTCGTCTAGGTACACCAGGACTTCGATCAGATTCATGTCCCCAACGGTCTTCTCCCTCAACCTCTGTAAAGTAGAGGGGGCTCCCGACAGGCCTTGGGGCATCCTATTGAATTCATATAATCCCTGTCACGTACCTGGTGGTGACGAGCCCGGTTAGCAGAGGGAGGCCTCCCTTACGGCTCCCACCAGCGGCCCCTGATGGTAAAACAGGAGGCACGGAGGTGGAAGGGGTACGAGTGCCTGGCAGGATCAAGGAGAACCGCAGGTGATCAGGAACCAGCAGGTGAGAAGACAGGAACCAGGAACCACAGCAGATGACCCGGACCGGGAGGCACAGCAGGTAGACTGGAACTACTGAGCAGCAGCAGGTGAGCAGGAACCAGCAGAGGAGTAGGCAGGAACCAGGAACTACAGCAGATGAGCAGACAGGAACCAGGAACTACAGCAGATGAGCAGACAGGAACCAGGAACCACAGCAGATGACCCGGACCGGAAGGCACAGCAGGTAGACTGGAACCACTGAGCAGCAGCAGGTGAGCAGGAACCAGCAGATGAGCAGACGGGAACCAGGAACCACAGCAGGTGAGTAAACAGGAACCAGGAACTACGGCAGGTGGCCCGGACCGGGAGGCACAGCAGGTGGACTGGAACCACTGAACAGCAGCGGGTGAACAGAGCCTGGATCAGGCAGGATCAACAGACAAGCCGGGGTCGGGTAAACTGGCGGGCAGCGAGGTACAGAAGGATCAGGCAATACCGAAGTCAGAAACAGGCCGATGGTCAGGTACAGGTAGATAGCAGGAAGGTCTCAGGAAGCCGGGTCAGATACAGGTGATTTGAGCAGATCAGGTCACTTGGGGTGAACGCTGTAGAGCAGACAGCAGGGACTGTCTGCAAGTGAGGAGTTTAAATAGCCCTTCCGGCGTCACCTGCGGGGGGCGCGCGCACGCAAACGGGAACCAGGAAGTCCAGGGCGTCTGTTCCTGGCAGGGTCTCCATGACAATCCCACTGCGGTGATGAAGGCCGTCTTCTCCTTATCTTCAGGGTGCATTGGGATTTGGTAATATCCACTCTTCAGGTCCATGACACTGAACCACTTGGCCCCATACAGACTCTGCAAAGCATATTCTATCCTGGGGGTAGTGTACTGGTCGGGTATGGTCCTCCGGTTGAGAGTCCTGTAGTCTATGCAGAGTCTCAGCGACCCGTTTTTCTTCCTTACCACCACGATAGGGGAGGCATATGGACTTCTGGACTCTCGGATGACCCCTGTCCTCTTTAGCTCTGCCAACTGCTCACGTAAATCTTCCAAGTCAGCCAGTGGAACTCTTCGGACCCTCTCCCGAAAGGGTTTGTCTTCTTGAAGACAGATTTTATGGGTGGCACTCCTCACACACCCAACGTCAAACTCATCTTCTGAGAATATTCTTCTCCACCTAGTCAGCTGGGCCCTGGCTCTTTCCTTCCATTTCAGTGGCAAGGCGGTATCTTCAAGGCAGAGCTCCTCCAGGGTGGCTCCTCCTCCCTTGGACTTTAATTCAGACAGGGCCACTGTGGTAGCAGGATTCACTTTGCCCAGTAGTACCCGGGCTGGGATCTTCACAGGAGAATTAATGACATTTCTGACACTCACCGGAATCTGGCCCTTGGCTTTCTTCAGTACCCTCAACTGGACCACTTCAGTTAGTACTTCCAATCCTTGGTGAGTGTTGAAGGGGTCTGGCTCCACGACTACAAAGGGACCCGGCTGCTCCCAGGAGAGTTTTACCGTAGCCTGAAGACAGGTCACCTCACCAGGCTGCAGTATCTTCTCTCTTCTAGACAGTCTCCAGACTCCTCCCACCCCCTCTTCCCGGGGCCTTTTGCTCCAGGATCAACTTCTGGTAGACCTGTTGCAGCATGGGGTGAATCTTCTGTTTGGGAGAACTCCGCTCTTGCACTAACGGGGTCAGCAGTCTCCGGACCAAGTCAGTGTTGGTCCCTATCAACATGGACATCATGTTGGCTCCTGGTGGGCGAGGGCAAACCACCGCCAGGGTGTCAAAAGCTTCGGCCATCCCAGTTACAGAGGGGTCAAAGGCCAGCCTGATTGAAACATAACCGTCGTAGGGGAAACTGCGAGTGCCAATCCCCCCTATCTTCAGGTCTTCCAGCTTCTGCAAGGGCACTTGACTCAAATGCTTCTGATAAAAGTCTCTGTATAAGAGAGTCACTTGGGCTCCTGTGTCTAGGAGTGTCTTTATGTAATCTCCCTCCACTTGAACGGAGACTAGAGGGGAGGGTCCAACTAATTTATCCGGGAACTTCTTAGGAGGTAATTTCTCTTTTGGACTCCTTGATTTTTCCAATGGTATTTTCTTTTTTTTCCATTTCTCTCTGGACCTCAACCCTTTTTGGACCTGGTACGCATTGATCTTTTTCCGGTTGTCAAATTTCAACTCCCGACAGGCGGTATGGGAGGTTTTGGGAGGGGCATTGTTTCCCTTCTTTTTTTGCATTGCTTGTTTTTGGATCTTCTTTGAGCTTTCTGTAGGTAGCGGGCGCCCGCCTGACTCCTTCACCGGGGCCCTCTGAAGTTTTTCGCCGGCTGGCACTGAGTGCCTCTGTTCTTCCTTGGGCTGGTACACACTCTTTCAGGGTGACCAATTCCTCCACAACATAGACAGATAATCCATTGCTGTACACACAGTATTGCTGCACCTAAGATTTTTCACAGCCTCAGCAGCAGGACCCTTCAAGCTTTCACTGATGCGCTGCTTCTTCTGCGCTTCTGGAACTTCCCAGCCTTCTACTGCCTGCATTGCCTGCTCAATCCAGGTATCCAAATCTTCCTCCCCGGGTGGCACAGGTTGTGTTCCTGAAAACCCCCGGAGTTTCCGGTACCCGGCTTCCACATGCACCGTGTTGTTTTTCTGGCACTTAACAACAAAGTCCCCCAAAGCAGTCAGCAGATCCGGACCTATGGCGGTCAGGGGTGACTTTGGGGCTTTCGTCTCTTGACTGCCTCCCATTTTGGAGAACAGTGACGGAGACAATAGTGGGGAGGTCAGTGGGGACTCTTTCTTCACAGCCCCAGTATGCACTAAGCGATACGTTCTGTCATCTATGTCTTTTACACTCTGCCCTTTGAACTCTTCTGGGATTCCTCTTGTCCATTCTATTAGTGCATATTCCCCCGAGGTATCTGTCTTTACATCCACCGCCCATGCTTTCCAGTTTGGGGATATTGACATTATTAGCTGCTTTACCTCTTCTTTCTCCTGGATCCCTCCCGGGAGTTCAATAGCTACCGCCCGGACTGGATCCACAGCCTCCTCTGCACACCATTGTGTCACTGCCTGCGAGTCCACGCTGGTACTTCAGACCGCCTTGATTGCAGCGTGCAATATACAAGGATCCCGGAACCGAGCCCCCACGTATAGCGATACCCTTAGTTTAAGAGGGCTGCTTGTTTGTTTTGGGCCTTGTAATGCACCGCTATCAACCCCTGGCAATCAGCTCTAACTTCTCGTGGCACAGTTAGGAAAGGGGAAAGGATGGTATAACTGTTATGTGGTACAACCCCTTTGTATCCCAGCACAGTAATTGACACTGACAACCAAATTACTTAACTATAACTTTTTACTATTGGTAAAAGTATAAAATTTAATTTGTATACAATATCTCATGCAGATCCCTGCAATATAGGTGTACACATTAAAAGGGTATAATATTCAGTAATGCAATGACCATAAAATAACCCGGCTGCAGCTATCCTCCCTCGTGAGCAAAATGGCGCCCAGCAATGTCCTTTACTACCCTGTCAGGCCTGACTATAACTTGGGGTATAGTTTGTAGAAGAATCTTCGCTAGCAACTCTCGGTGGTGCACATAAAGGAACAAACTGTAATCCAAAGGGGGTAGCAAATGATCGCTAACTTGGTAAAGCTGGAGAGACTGATAAACTCAGTTCAGCCGACAGTCTCACCAAAGTATAATGCCCCGTACACACGATCGTTTTTAATGTCATTTTTTAAACCGACGTTTTTCTCCTCGTTTATTTTCATGTTTCCTCTCAAGCCTGCCTTGCGTACACACTATCATTAAAAAAAACGATCAAGCAAAGCGCAGTGACGTTCAACACGTACGACGGCACTATAAAGGGGAAGTTCCGTTCGAATGGCGCCACCCTTCATGTTAGTAAAGTTTGTTGAGCGACGATTCGCGCTTTTCAGTCCGTTACTGTGTAATGAATGTGCTATCTCCATTACGAACGCTAGTTTTACCAGAACGAGCGCTCCCGTCTCATACTTGATTCTGAGCATGCGCGTTTTTTTTCACGTCGTGAAAGCATACACACTATCGTTTTTCACGTCGTTAAAAAAAACGACATGAAAAACGACGTGAAAAAAGAGAGCATGTCCGGAATTTTTAATGGCCGTTTTTCACGTCGTTAAAAATGCTCTGGAGCCTACACACGATCATTTTTAATGGCCATTTTTTAAAATGGCATTTTTAACGGCATGAAAAACGATCGTGTGTATGGGGCATAACTGTAGTCAATGATGGGCCTAGGCAAAGTTAATAGGCAACAAAGTTACTTAGATGTGGTTCTGAGCTGGCGCTCTCTCACCCAGACCGGACCGACTCCTGTCCGGTACCTCCGCTACTGTGAGTTGCTTCACAGTGCCCACGATGCGCCGTGTCTTCGGTCCTCCAGAAGATGGTGGCACTTCAGGTGGATCGGATGCTCCGCAGGCTCCTCGGTGGAGCGGAAGGTTCTCTGGAACAAAGTACGAGGCCCAGGCTTCAGGCCTTGCACGCGTAGCAGGTGAGTGCAGGGATCCTCTCGCAGGGAGGGCGGCGTCCAAAGAGAAAGAGAGAGGCTCCTCCTCTCCCTTTTAAAGTCCACCCCAGCAGTCCTTGCGCGGGGAAATGCACCCTGAGTGCCTCAAAGCGTGCGGGGAACTGTAGTCTTGTGGGTGAAAACGATACCCCGCTACACTTGGTTACCCTTAGCAACGGCTTTACGCTTCCTTGTCCTGCTGAGTTAACCTCTTGTTACGGACCTGATTCATATTCTATATGTGCTTTACTGACCCAGTGTAGTGTAGAGTATCTGCCTTACACTCATACACCTCTTTGTTAACTTCAGACCAGGCTGAGAAAACAGTTAACAAACTTTACCGAATGTTCTGCAGCATAAAAGGTTGAGTGCAAGCACAACTCAATGCATCCATCCCTAACTGGCTAGTCTAGAGTGTGACTGCCCAGGCATACCTTGCAAAGGTAAGAGTCCATTACTTGGTACAAGTCCATGCTCTGGCAAGAGAGCCCCAGGGAGCTCCTGGGTGGCTTCTGGCTGTAAAGGGTCACATCTTCTGTGAGCCTCCTGCTTCTGTTCCCATGTGTCTGGAGCTGGAGCAGAGCCCTCTCTGTAAAGCAGCTGGAGATTACAGCTTTATGGCTTGTCTCTCTCTTCTTCCCATGCAGACTACTCACTGTGCAGTGCCCTTCCCACCTTTTTAACTAGCATCAACCTTTCCCTACCATGGGCAGACTAGCAAGTTTACTTATGTAGCGCTTGGTTGCTACTAGTAACTAACATCCACCATATCACCCTGCTGCCAGACCCCCATCTATCACCTCAGAGACAATGAACAGTCATTTGCATTGTTTTGTTTTTGTTTATTGGGGGATATAACTTGGTTGGGGTAAGGGGTATTTGGGATGCCCATAGAACATGTTGCTTTACTATCATATTTAGTGAATATTGATGAATTGACATTAGCCTTGAAGAACTGATGTACTTCTAACATTTACAGTCTATTCCCCTGCATATCACCATGCAGACTATTGCTTCTCCTCTTCTGCACTAGCTCCTGCAGACTGTTGCTCCCAGGACTTCTCTCCTCCTGCACAAATCTTCCACTGTAGAACTACTATATCACTGTAAAACTATTAGATCCAGTCCCATCATCTTCATTGTGACAAAAAGGAATAACTCTAAATAATCCCAACTTGCTGGCTGTATATGCTGCGTGGTCACTAGGCCAGAGATGCCTAGTGATTTAACAGATTGTAAAGACTGGTGGACTACTGATCCCCGCTAGCCCAATTTGCAAATCCTACGCCCCCAGGCCGCATCGATTTGACACACCGTGTCAAATCGACACACTGTGACACACCGTGTAAAGATGAAGACTTCACCCATGACCGCGTAAGGCTGAAGTTCCCTCACAGCTCTCCCGAGCTTCTCCGCACTCAGCGCACCCCCCTAGATGGGGGCCGCCTCCTGCCACTGTCTAGTACTCCATTCTCCAAGTCTCCCGGCCGACAACTCCCCCTAGTGGCATGTCACTGCTTATATTGGAGGCCTGCCCCCTGCCAATACCGAGTGGGGATTTGTCAGGGCTCCTCACATGAGCTGCCTGCCACTCCAGTCCTAGGCCCTGTCCCTCTCCCAGAACAATCTCCCTGGAAGCAGGGGAGGCGCCTCAGAACTAGAGCACAGGTGGCCACACCCACTGCTACACTAACCACTCCCTGCCCCCAGATCAAAACAAGCAGGCCTAGTCTAAAACATAGGCTTGCCTAAATTTACCTGCGCTGACAGTTTTCCTAGAAAAATCCTATTCTAGCACCTACCTATGGTAGAGGGTGCTACACTTACATTCCCAGTGTAGGGGTTAGGAGAGTGTAAAATCCCCCCCAGTAGTAACCTATGGCTGTGAAAGTTGGACCATAACCACAACGAAGGCTGAACGTTGAAGAATTTATGCTTTTGAACTATGGTGTTGGAGAAGACTCTTGAAAGTCCCTTGGAGGGCAAGAAGATCAAACCAGTCAATCTTGAAAGAAATCAACCCTGTATATTTACTGAAAGGCCAGATCCTGAAGCTGAAACTCAAATACTTTAGCCACCTAATGCGAAGAGAGGACTCCATGGAAGGAAAAAGGAGAAGAGGATGATAGAAAACAAGATGGATAGATAGCATCATCGAAACAAGGAACACGAAGTTAAGCAAGCTCTGGGAGGTAGTGGAGGACAGAAAAGCCTTGTGTGCTATGGTCCATGAGGTCATCAAGAGTCGGACACGACTAAACGACTGAACAACAACAACACATTCCCTTTGTTGGCAGCTGCCTGCACCCTGCTTACATTATGATTATCTTTCTGTGCCACTGTCCAGATGGGTGACTAAATTGGTATGTTTCAGCTATTAGTTCAGTAAATGATTGGAAAAGAGATTATCTCTGTGGTCAGCTTGCTTATTCTACACACAAGGGAACTTCTCTCGGAAAAGACCATTAGGGTCACTGTTGTATTTGTTACTGGCAACGCAGAAGTTGATTGGAAGAAGGCCCTGGGTCCTGGTTAGGACAAGCAAGGTCACTTTTACTGTGTCCCCTTGCTGAGAAATGTTGGGAAACCTGAGGAGCCCCATGTTAGAAGACTACAGTAGTCCATATGCTCTGCAGTTACACAACACTAGCAGTGTAACTCAACGGACACTTACAATATAAAAATGTTAATTGTTTTTTATCACCTAGATCAGGGATATGCAATTAGCGGACCTCCAGCTGTTGCAAAACTACAAGTCCCATCATGCCTCTGCCTCTGGGTGTCATGCTTGCTGCTGTCAGAGTCTCGCTATGCCTCATGGGACTTTTAGTTTGGCAACAGCTGGAGGTCCGCTAATTGCATATCCCTGACCTAGATCACTGGTTCCCAAACATTTTTTTTACTTGGGTACAACTTGGCAGGCTATTTGCATATACTGTACCTACTCAATTGGGATGGGAAAAGGGCGAAGTAGGAGGTGAGGCTAATAGCAGAGCATGTAGTGTGTGTCACCAAATGGTGGGTGTGGTCTAATTGCAAGTGAGAGAAAATAATGCTGCAGTTCCAATAGGAAGAAAAACTGCTGGTTTTGGGGCCACTGTGGGTTGGAGGGCTAGACAAGCCTCCATGATGGGTGTCTGGATGATGGAGTATGTAGATGGAGTAAGGTTACAATCTAGTGGCTCACCTGTATGTTGCAGTTCAGAGAATTCCATTTTCACCGGTCCATGGAGAGTGTAGTTTAGGGATTGATGCTGCAGAGTGGAGCAGATCTCATCTTAGGGAGGTACCTCAAAGCTGAACTCCTAGTTAGACAAAATGTACCCTTGCAGTGCCCCCTTCCCAACCAACCGCTATCCAGCAAGGGTAAACTGCTCATTAAAGCCTAAGGTTACCTCTTTAGGTTAAAATTTCACTTTTCCTAATAAGTAGAAGCCTTTTCTAATGTATTTTCTGCCCAATCCATCCAAATGTGCTTATCTCTCACTCACTTAGTCCATGGCAGCACTGAATTTGCACTGCCATTTCAGAATTTCAAAAGATGAATCTTAGCCCTGACTTCCCGAAACATCATGTGATCATCCAGGAAACAATATCCCATAATGCACTGCCTTACTGCATCACAGAATAGGGTGTGTTTTACCTCTCTGGACCCCACCTCCCTCATTTTTGTGCCACCTCTTTTTTTATTTTTCTTATTCATGCAAGCACATGGGAGGCAGTGGGCAGAGACACCCAGCTGTCATTGTTCTTCTAATCGAGCTCAGGGATGTGAACACATTGATTTCATCATTAATGTAATCCATCCACGTCAGAGTACTGTGTGGTTTTAGGCTGGTCATACACTATACAATCTGATGGGCACTCTGATAGATTTACCATCAACAATGTAATGCAAGGGCCTGCCTAATGTGGTATTCATTGAATCCAGTGTTTAGGCTTGTCCTCATATGAAAGTCAATTGTACAGAGATGGTAGTTGTCCCTAATAACAAATCACAAACTTAGGGCAAATGCACAAGTCTTGGATAATTTCCCCATTTTACTGGGTGGCCTTAGGCCCACCAAACAGGTACAAGCTGTGTACAATTACATTTCTATGTACCAAAACTATGTAATATGAAAACAATCAATTTGTATTCAACCAGGCAGGACCTTACATTACATAGTTGTTGGTTGATTTAATGATTATACAATCAGATTGGAATGTGTGGGGAGCTTTTAGAGTCATCGTGTGAAGTTGGTAACAGTGTCAATAATATGAGCATTTGTTCTCATATTTTGTTCTCCTTGCATTCTTGTCTGTATCACTAAGAAATACATTTTCATCGCTGACAATTGGAGTTCTACTCAAATCAATAAATGTTTTTGTATGTTTGGCAACAAATTCCACTGTGCATCCAGAGGGAGAGAGAGATGTAAACCGAGGACTGATTCACAACACGATGTCTGGATGCAATTTTGCATGTATACATGTTATTGATGCGTTTACAATTAATTCCAGTGTTTTTTCCTTTTTTATTTATATTTTGACACTTGAAAAATCTCAGGACAATGTGCATTCCAGTGCGTTTTGCTGCATTCCATACAGAAAAAAAGGCAGCACATTCTACTTTTGTTGACTTCACTGGAATGCATTTCACTGGTGTGATCTAAATTTCTAAATTCAAAGGAATACATAGCAAACACTGTGCATACGTTTTTGATGCAGATGGAAAATGCTTTGGACTGCCTCCGGTATAAAGAGCCTTGAGAGGAGAACAGGACCACAAGGCAATACAAATGGAACAAATGGACTGCAGCAGAGATCAGGGTTAACACAACTTGTCAGTTCTGGCAGAATTTATGAGGACAGGAGCGGTGGATGGGAACAGACGCTGTATGAAAGACATCAGGCTAGGGCCATGTTATGAAGCAGTAGGAGAGACAAATACCCTTCAGCAGTGCTGGGATTCTACACACACTGACAGTGGTGGGCGGGGTTGCCACCTTTTCTTCAAACCAAACCTGAACACTTTTTTTTTTGAGCATACGCTATAAGATTGTTAAAGACCTGGGACACTTTTGGTGGCCCCAAGGCTAGGAGTAATGCAGCGCGCCACGGTGAACAGTGGGTGTGGCTGAATTGTGAGTGTTATGCATGGCATGCAGGAGTCAGAAATATTTAATGTACAAAATGTAGGGGACAGGATTGTGTAATGCATAGTGTAGGGGTAAGGAGAGTGCAAAATCGCCCCCCGCAAGCAATACTCTCCCCCCACTTTACCCTTTCATCAAAAATTTGGGGGGGATGGTAAGAAGATATGTGCTAGGGGGTGATTTGTGAGAGTAGAGTATTTGCGCTAGTAGGGGGGTGAGAGGTCGGATATGCGCTGTGGGGTGCTCTAGGAGGGGAGAGTGCTAGCATGAGGGTGGAGTTGGTGCTGTGCTGGGGGGGCGGTTTGGGAGGATAGAGGGCTAGTGCCAATGGGGGGGAGGTAAGATATGTGCTGGGGGGCACTTTGGGAGGGAAGAGGGCTAATGCTTTGGGGAAGTCAGATATGTGCTTGGTGGTGTTTTGGGAGGGGAGAGGGCTAGTGCCTGCTGGGGAGGGGTTGAATGTGTGCTGGGGGGAAGCTTTAGGAGGGGAAAGGGCTAATGCTGATGGGGGGGGGGTCAGATATGTGCTGTGTGGTGCATTGGGAGGATAGGGGGCTAGAGCTAGAGCTAGCAAGGGGGGTCAGCTATGTGCTGGGGGCGCTTTGGGAGGGTAGAGAGCTAGTGGGGGGATTGGATATGTGCTGGGGGGTGCTTTGGGAGGGGAGAGGACTTGTGCTAGCAGGAGGGGGGTCAGATATGTGCTGGAAGGTGCATTGGGAGGGGAGAGGGCGCTTTGGGAGGAGAGAGGGCTTGTGCTAGCGGGGGAGTGAAATCAAAGTATAAAAGAGGCGGCATTTCTGGAAATGAAGTCTTGATACTCTTTATATCAATATGACCATGTAAAACATCGGTGAAGGCAGAAGCCTTGTTCACACCACAGCAGGGGTTCAGATATATGCTGGGGGGCGCATATGTTCTGGGAGGGGAGAGAGCTAGTGCAAGATGGGGGTGGGGGGTTGGCTATGTGCTGGGGGGGCGCTTTGGGAAGGAAGAGGACTCCCCCTCCCCTCCCATTGTGAGGGGCGGGGCGGGTATTCGCTGCGGGTTGACGCCTCCATGTTCAGCGGATGACGTCATTCGTGACGCCGTGCCGCTGACATGGCTGTCCATCTACGCTCACGGGGAGGGTTTTGGCGCCAACGCCGAGCGCGCGTTGCGGCTCGGGCGCTGGCCCCGCCCCCCTCTTTATGATGCTGCGTGGCGTTAACGGTTGCTATTGGTTCACGGCTACTATTTCTTACACCCTCCTTCTACTGCTAATTTTCACTTCATGTTCCACTTCCTTTATATGAGTGCACTTGGACAATCCCTCTTATACACTCTGGCAGGTACTTTTAATTTAATTTAATTTCACTTTCTTCACATTTTATATTTATATTTTTACCATGGCTTGTGTTCAGGCCTCTTTTGTTATGGTACCTACCCTCGTATCTATAACACCCTATTTTTACCCACAACACTTAGGCTTTGCCCCCCAGTCCATCAGCTGTTAATTAACCTACTGTTAACTTATTAATTTCCACAGATACCTCTGGGATCTGAATTGTTCAATGAAATAAACTTACAATCCAACTATACATACTCCAGCTGATGATCGGTCACCCCACCTTGCACTTTTACCATTTTTTGCTTTTATTGCCGTGCCTCTGGTCATACCGTTTCAGCTCTCGGGGAGATGTTTCAGATAGCCCACCTCCTACCATTGCTACCATCTTATATCCTTACCAATATGCTACCAATAGGTGACAGTGTTTGGGATCTTTTTTGCTCCCCCTCTTTCTTCTATGCATTATGTTTTCTACTATTATCATCTTACCTTGGCATTTTTTCATTCTATTATAGATACCCCTGTACTGTGTATCTGCTCCTGACGAGTGGTTATGTATACCACAAAACGCGTAGAGCTTCATCATGATGATATGTCACAGTACATGTTTTTATACCTGTTATACAATACCTTTTATGGACCAACGATCATTGTTACTTTGTTTATATGCTACTGTTGCAAACTCGGTTTTCATGCCCAAGGCCTATTACTATGTATGTTATCTTGGAGCCAACATGTTATAACCATGTATTGTCTAGATTTTATTTAGTGAGACCTATTATTACCATACCATGTTACGTTGAGACAATTAGGTACTATCTTGCATTGTCTAGACTTTACTTTACCTTATGTGACCTATGATTATCATATTCAATCCTTGTTTATTATGTGTATGTCATGCCTTGTTTGCAATCAATAAATAATGTTTACCATAGTTGGCTCTTTAGGTAGCAGTGTGCTTCATAAAAAAGTCCCAAAATTTAGTTTCCATTGTTATGTATAGCAACAGATCATCTGCATATACAGACATTTTGTATTTCATTCCTTTAACTTTTATCTTTTGTACGTCTGGATTTTTAGGAATGGCTGTAGTCAAATGCTCCATCACTAATACATATAGCAAAGGGGATAATGGGCATCCCTGTCGCGTTCCGTTTGATATTATCATAGGTTCCGAAAGGTTTCCGTTTGTTTGAATTCTTGCTGTTGGATTTTGATAGAGTGCCATTATTTTCCCTTTACGTATTGGGCCCATTCCCTACTGCTCTAGGGTTTCCTCCATAAAACTCCATCCCACCCTGTCAAATGAGTTCTCAGCATCCACCGCCAATAGACAGATTGGGATGGAGTTCCGCTGGGCATATTCCACCAATGTCAAGGTTTTCAATGTATTGCCTCTTGCCTCCCTCCCCTTAACGAACCCTACTTGATCCAAACGAACGTATGTTGGCAAAATTGGCGTTAATCTGTTAGCTATAATCTTAGAATATAGTCGGAGGTCTATATTGGTTAGGGAAATCGGGCAATAATTCCCGCATACCGTGTGATCTTTTTATGGTTTTGGAATAATCGATATATATGCTTCCATCCCTTGTGGAGTAAAGGTTTGGGAGACTGAGACCGCATTAAAAGTCCTGATCATAATTGGGGTCAGTAGCTCCTTGAATGTTCTGTAAAACCGTGGTGTGAAGCCATCTGGGCCTGGGCTTTTACCGGGTATCAATGAATCCATTGCGTCTTGCAACTCTATTGTTGCGAATTCCTTCTCTAGTTCCTCTCTTTCAGTTCTGGACACTGATGAAATAGTCGTTTCTTGTATATACTGTCGTATTTCCTGGCGGAGAGCTTCGGGGTCTCTTTGTTTAGGTATATTATAAAGTTTAGAGTAGAATAAGTGGAAAGATTTAGAGATTTCTTCAGGATCGTGTGTCATTTCTCCTGTTGTGGTTTTAATTTTTATTATTGGGATCATAGATGTTCTTTGGGTTAATGCCCTAGCTAATAGCCAACCTGGTTTATTACCGTGTTGATAAAAAAGTGCGTGGTTCTTATATCTAAGGCGTAAAGTTTGTTTGTGTAGCGGGGTCTCCTTTAAGACTCCTGGGACTACGTTACCCGTGGCGGCCCGTCCATAGGGGGCGCCTGGGCGCGGCCCCCCCCTCCTGTGGTCACCAAAAAAATAAATAAATAAAAAACGGGCCCTTTAAGAGTTTTTTTTTAATGTCTTTTTTTTACACATGGCGGCGCGACCATAGTGGGCGCAGAAGCGCCGCTACCGCTCGCTTCTGCGCCCGGCCGTCACTCACCACAACAATACATAGGTTCATGCATTGCATGAACCTATGTATTGCTGCCGCCCACTATTCAGATGGCCGGCCCCTTGAGCGCCGGCCATCTGAGTCACAGCGTCTGATTGGCCTTTAGAAGTGCCTATCAGAGCCAGCAGGCTCTGATAGGCTTCCCGACTACAGCCTGAGGGCTGTAATCGGCTTCTAAATACCTAATAAGAGGACGCACGGGGGGTGCGTTCCCTGGCCAATCAGGTTCACCGGGTCTGGTTACCGGTAACCTGATTGGCTGAAGTGACATCGAGGGCGGGAGAAGATATCGAGGACGGAAGAAGGACGGCGCTGACCCGAGGAAGGTAAGTGCAGGGCTGGGGGGACAAACTGGCTGTATTATGAGGACAAACTGGCTGCATTATGGGGGACAAACTGGCTGCATTATGGGGGAGAAACTGGCTGCATTATGGGGGAGAAACTGGCTGTATATTGGGGGAGAAACTGGCTGCATTATGGGGGAGAAACTGGCTGCATTATGGGGGAGAAACTGGCTGTATATTGGGGGAGAAACTGGCTGCATTATGGGGGAGAAACTGGCTGCATTATGGGGGAGAAACTGGCTGCATATGGGGGAGAAACTGGCTGTATTATGGGGGAGAAACTGGCTGCATATAGGGGACAAACTGGCTGCATTATGGGGGAGAAACTGGCTGCATTATGGGGGAGAAACTGGCTGCATATAGGGGAGAAACTGGCTGTATTATGGGGGAGAAACTGGCTGCATTATGGGGGAGAAACTGGCTGTATTATGGGGGAGAAACTGGCTGTATATAGGGGAGAAACTGGCTGCATTATGGGGGACAAACTGGCTGCATTATGGGGGACAAACTGGCTGCATTATGGGGGAGAAACTGGCTGCATTATGGGGGAGAAACTGGCTGTATTATGGGGGAGAAACTGGCTGCATATAGGGGACAAACTGGCTGCATTATGGGGGAGAAACTGGCTGCATATGGGGGAGAAACTGGCTGCATTATGGGGGAGAAACTGGCTATATTATGGGGGAGAAACTGGCTGTATTATGGGGGAGAAACTGGCTGTATTATGGGGGAGAAACTGGCTGCATATAGGGGAGAAACTGGCTGCATATAGGGGAGAAACTGGCTGCATTATGGGGGAGAAACTGGCTGCATATAGGGGAGAAACTGGCTGCATTATGGGGGAGAAACTGGCTGCATTATGGGGGAGAAACTGGCTGCAAATAGGGGAGAAACTGGCTGCATATGGGGGAGAAACTGGCTGCATTATGGGGGAGAAACTGGCTGTATATTGGGGGAGAAACTGGCTGCATTATGAGGGAGAAACTGGCTGCATATAGGGGAGAAACTGGCTGCATTATGGGGGAGAAACTGGCTGTATATTGGGGGAGAAACTGGCTGCATATAATGGAGAAACTGGCTGCATTATGGGGGAGAAACTGGCTGTATATTGGGGGAGAAACTGGCTGTATATTGGGGGACAAACTGGCTGCATATAGGGGAGAAACTGGCTGCATTTGGGGGAGAAACTGGCTGCATATAGGGGACAAACTGGCTGTATTATGAGGACAAACTGGCTGCATTATGGGGGAGAAACTGGCTGCATTATGGGGGAGAAACTGGCTGCATTATGGGGGAGAAACTGGCTGCATTATGGGGGGAAACTGGCTGCATTATGGGGGGAAACTGGCTGCATTATGGGGGAGAAACTGGCTGCATTATGGGGGATTAACTGGCTGCATTATGGGGGATTAACTGGCTGCATTATGGGGGAGAAACTGGCTGCATTATGGGGGAGAAACTGACTGCATATGGGGGGGAAACTGGCTGCATTTGGGGACAAACTAGTGGCGTTTGGGCACAGTGGCTGCGTTTAATGGGCACAGTGGCGGCAATTGATGATTTTTTTTTTCAGTTTGTTTGCACCCCCCCAAAAAATTTGAGCACCAGCCGCCACTGCCCATAACCCCGTTCGGCACCCAGGGTGCAATTTTGCCACCGCAGAGACTCATGGGTGGAACTATTTAAGAGGAGGGCGAGGCTGAGCTTGGCCTCTTTGGACACCGCGCTGCTATCAACAGGTCTTCCCGAGCGGACCTGCTGCAGTACAGGGCCTGGAGCCAGGGCCTTGTACAACTTCCAGAGAGCCTTCCACCCCACTATGAGCCTGGGTGGCATCCGACTTCTCCAAGTAGCGGACATCAGTTGGATCGGGGACTCGGCTGTTACAGACGCTGTGTGTGGAGACACAGTTGGTGGAAGTCCCGGACTGGGATCGCGTCCGGAGTGGTGAGCGAGAACCTGCTCAATCCATCATATACTTTATGCTGATTAGGCCTAGAGACTGCCTTGGCCCATCAAGTTTATCTGTTGTTCCACCGGAGACTAGTGGCGGAGCTGGGTCGTGTAGTCTCCGGTGAAGTGTTTTTTCTATTACCTACCATGTGGATTACAAATACTGTTTTTTTCTATATGTGCACCACCGTTCAAGCTGCATGCAAAGAAATTGTTCCCTCAAGAGACTAAGTTGTAGCTGAGTCAGGCCTGACCAGGAGTTAGAACTTTTTGTTGCTGCGCCATAAGGGCGCATAGATAGGAATAGTTGCCTTTGGCGCGTACTTGCCAACATCCGTATTGTGTATTATGTTCACAGTTGCAGGGCTCTGCAGATAAAATATATGTGCTATATGTTAACCTTTGCCTTTTTTTTACAAAGTAAACTAGTTATACTTTAACACTTTGCCCTCAGTGTGTTATCATTGTGCATATATTGTTAGACTGTGATAGGATAGCAATCCCTAGACTAACTGTGCCAGTGTGAGTTGAGTGCATTGCCGGGGGTTGGCGGTGCTGTATTCAGGGCCCGAAACAAATCCAGCGGCTCTCTTAACTGGGGGTAGCGCTACATTTGTTTAACAGTCTCTTTAGTTCTATCCGTTTATTGGATAGTTCTACTAAATTCATTGGGATCAGATTTTGTTTATGTCTATTTTCAAGCTTGGGGATCTCTTTTAACAGTGAAGTTAGGTTACTTTCTCTTTCTTTTTTCAGCCTGGCACCGTGCTTTATAAAGAGACCTCGCAGAACACATTTTAATGCCTCCCATTGGACCTGTAATGGAGTAGTGTCTTTTATATGGTCTGATACAAAATTATTAATTGTTAGTTTAATTTCTGCTGTGCATGTTTCATCTTTTAACAAGTTGTCATTTAGTCTCCATGACCATCTAGCTGTGGCCCCTCTTGGTATGGCCATCTCCAAAAATATTGGAGCGTGGTCCAACCAGATAAAGCTCCCGATATCCGCTGAAGATATAGCTGTCATTCTTATTTGATTTATGAGAAAGAAATCTAATCTATGATAGGTACCATGTACCTTGGAATGGAATGAGTAATCCCTGTCTAGTGGGTGGAGTACCCTCCATATATCTATCAGATGAAATGTATTTAGTGTAGCTTTAAATCTGTTCATTTGGTTTGTCGCCTGAAATATTCGAGGAGCGGTGGTATCCAGGTCCCGGTTAAGTACAAAATTAACCACTTAAGCCCCGGACCAATACGCAGCATAAAGACCAGGCCCCTTTTTTGCGATTCGGCACTGCGTCGCTTTAACTGACAATTGCGCGGTCGTGCGACGTGGCTCCCAAACAAAAAATAGAGCGACAATTTTGAAAAAAATTCAATATTTTTTACTTTTTGCTATAATAAATATCCCCCAAAAATATATAAAAAAACATTTTTTTTTCCTCAGTTTAGGCCGATACGTATTCTTCTACATATTTTTGGTAAAAAAAAAAAATCGCAATCGCGGTTTATTGATTGGTTTGCGCAAAAGTTATAGCGTTTACAAAATAGGGGGTAGTTTTATAAATTTTTATTTTTTTACTAGTAATGGCGGGGATCAGCGATTTTTTTCGTGACTGAGACATTATGGCGGACACATCGGACACTTTTGACACATTTTTGGGACCATTGTTATTTTTACAGCGATCAGTGCAATAAAAATGCACTGGTTACTGTAAAAATGACACTGGCACTGAAGGAGTTAACCACTAGGGGCGCTGAAGGGGTTAAGTGTGCCTAAGGGAGTGATTCTCACTGTCAGGGGCGTGGCTACGAGTGACACGTCACCGATCTCTGCTCTGATTACACAGAGCTGAGATCGGTGACAGTGTCAGTAGGCGAGCGGGGAGATGTTGTGTTTACACTAACATCTAACCGCTCCATCCCTCCATGAGACGATCGCAGGGATCCCCGCGGCGATCGAGTCCGCGGGACACGTGGTCCGACTCACGGGGATGACTGCAGGGTCGCAAGCGCACTGCCGGCGGCGCAAGCACGACCACATGGCAGGCAGTTAAAGGGCCACGTACAGGTACGTGATTGTGCCTGTATGAGCCATTCTGCCGACGTATATATGCCGTGAGCCGCCGTTAAGGGGTTAAAGTCCCCTCCTACCAGAGTCACCCCCTCTGCTCTTTCCATGAGGTCTGTCAGCTTTTGGGCACCTATCTTAATCTGATCTTGATTTGGTAAGTATAGGTTGATAATAGTATATTTTTTTCCATAAATGGTTAGCTTTAAGAGCAAAGATCTACCATCTCTACTTCTCCAGCTATCTATTATTTGATGTGGTGAGGATTTATGTATTCCTATAGAGACTCCTCTGGACTTGGAGTAAGCAAAGGAATCATGACACCAAGTAGAATAATATCTATTCTGTATATTAGGAATGCAGTCTGAGCGAAAATGCTTCTCCTGGAAAAGGACAATGCTTACTTTTTGTAAATCAGAAGCTCTTAATATCGCACTATTAAGCAAGTGTAGCACCCTTCCCTGCTACTCGGGATTCACATTTTGTTATTAAATGGGAATCTACTGGTTTCGTTACTTTGGGTCTGCAGTAGAGTTGAGCGGACACCTGGATGTTCGGGTTCGACGGGTTCGGCCGAACTTCGGAAAAAAGTTCGGGTTCGGGACCGAACTTTAACCCGAACCCGAACCCCATTGAAATCAATGGGGACCCGGACTTCTAAGGACTAAAAAGGCTCTACAAAGGTAATGGAAAGGGCTAGAGGGCTGCAAATGGCAGCAAAATGTTGTTAAGAGTAGGGATGAGCTCGGTGTTCGAGTCGAACATACGTTCGACTCGAACATCGGCTGTTCGATCGTTCGCCGAACAACGAACGATTTGGGCCGTTCGCGCCTAATTCGCGGCCCACAATGCACTACGCCATCGCAGTGTCATCCAGGCGCTGTGATTGGCCAAGCATGTGACCCCGCATGCTTGGCCAATCACAGCGCCGGCAGCGAGGAGAGCAATGATTGGCCACAGGCAGGATGCCTGTGGCCAATTATTGCTGAGGGTGTTTAGTACACGCCCCACACTATAAAAGGCCGCCAGCACGGCGGCCTAGTGTAGTGTGTTCCGGAGCAGGGAAAGAGAAGCATAGGCAGGGACAGTGACATTTTTTTTCTTGCTTAACCTGGATTCCTTTAGTTTAGGGAAAGAGAAGGATAGGTAGGGAGAGTGTCAGTCTGTTTTACTGTGCTAAACCTTGTTTGTAGGGACAGGGAAGGACAGTGAGGGAAATTCTCATTGTGCTATACTGTGCTAAAGCATTCCTCATCAACCATCTTTAAAAAAAAAAAAATATAGGGACAGAAAACTATAGGTAGGGAGAGTGTCAGTGTGTTTTACTGTGCTAAACCTTGTTTGTAGGGACAGGGAAGGACAGTGAGGGAAATTCTCATTGTGCTATACTGTGCTAAAGCATTCCTCATCAACCATCTTTAAAAAAAAATTTTTTATAGGGACAGAAAACTATAGGTAGGGAGAGTGTCAGTGTGTTTTACTGTGCTAAACCTTGTTTGTAGGGACAGGAAAGGACAGTGAGGGAAATTCTCATTGTGTTATACTGTGCTAAAGCATTCCTCATCAACCATCTTTAAAAAAAAATATTTTTATAGGGACAGAAAACTATAGGTAGGGAGAGTGTCAGTGTGTTTTACTGTGCTAAACCTTGTTTGTAGGGACAGGGAAGGACATCAACCATTCCTCATCAACCATCTTTAAAAAAAAAAATTTATAGGGACAGAAAACTATAGGTAGGGAGAGTGTCAGTGTGTTTTACTGTGCTAAACCTTGTTTGTAGGGACAGGGAAGGACAGTGAGGGAAATTCTCATTGTGCTATACTGTGCTAAAGCATTCCTCATCAACCATCTTTAAAAAAAAAAAATTTATAGGGACAGAAAACTATAGGTAGGGAGAGTGTCAGTGAGTTTTACTGTGCTAAACCTTGTTTGTAGGGACAGGGAAGGACAGTGAGGGAAATTCTCATTGTGCTATACTGTGCTAAAGCATTCCTCATCAACCATCTTTAAAAAAAAAAAATTATAGGGACAGAAAACTATAGGTAGGGAGAGTGTCAGTGTGTTTTACTGTGCTAAACCTTGTTTGTAGGGACAGGGAAGGACAGTGAGGGAAATTCTCATTGTGCTATACTGTGCTAAAGCATTCCTCATCAACCATGTTTAAAAAAAAAATTTTTATAGGGACAGAAAACTATAGGTAGGGAGAGTGTCAGTGTGTTTTACTGTGCTAAACCTTGTTTGTAGGGACAGGGAAGGACAGTGAGGGAAATTCTCATTGCGCTATACTGTGCTAAAGCATTCCTCATCAAGCATCTTTAAAAAAAATAATTTTTATAGGGACAGAAAACTATAGGTAGGGAGAGTGTCAGTGTGTTTTACTGTGCTAAACCTTGTTTGTAGGGACAGGGAAGGACAGTGAGGGAAATTCTCATTGTGCTATACTGTGCTAAAGCATTCCTCATCAACCATCTTTAAAAAAACATTTTTTATAGGGACAGAAAACTATAGGTAGGGAGAGTGTCAGTGTGTTTTACTGTGCTAAACCTTGTTTGTAGGGACAGGGAAGGACAGTGAGGGAAATTCTCATTGTGCTATACTGTGCTAAAGCATTCCTCATCAACCATCTTTAAAAAAAAAAAATTTTATAGGGACAGAAAACTATAGGTAGGGAGAGTGTCAGTGTGTTTTACTGTGCTAAACCTTGTTTGTAGGGACAGGCAAGGACAGTGAGGGAAATTCTCATTGTGCTATACTGTGCTAAAGCATTCCTCATCAACCATCTTTAAAAAAAAAAATTTTTATAGGGACAGAAAACTATAGGTAGGGAGAGTGTCAGTGTGTTTTACTGTGCTAAACCTTGTTTGTAGGGACAGGGAAGGACAGTGAGGGAAATTCTCATTGTGCTATACTGTGCTAAAGCATTCCTCATCAACCATCTTTGAAATCCTTGTTTTTTGGACAGTCAGGGAAATTGTCATTGTGCTATTCTGTGCGAAAGCAATCATCCTCAACCATATTTAGAAATCTTTAAGTAAAGGGACAGAGAAGGACACCTGAAGGTAGCCCTTATTGCTTTTTTTCCCATCTCCCTGCAGGCCATCCATTAGAATGTCTGGAAGGCAAACAAGGAGAGGCAGACAGTCAGGAGGCAATAAAAGAGGGCAAGCAGGCTCTGTGTCTGGGGGCAACAGTGCTGGTCGTGGACGTGGTGCATTGTCATCAGCACATGGCCATAGGACACGCTTGTCCTTCTTTTCGGCAGCTGGACATGTTGAGCCACATCATGCCGAAGACTTGGTAGAGTGGATGACCAAGCCCTCCTCCTCCTCCTCATCCTCTCTCACCCAGGCTCAGGGTACTGGCAAAGCAGCTGCCAAAGCGTCCTCTTCCCTGGTATCAATGTCAGACTCATCATCAGTCACTCCTTCCCTAGACCCACCATGTCCTCCTCCTGAGGAGTCCCCCGAACTGTTTGAGCACAGTGTTGGGTACATGCTCCAGGAGGATGCCCAGCATTTCGAAGGGTCTGATGATGAAACCCAGCTAGAGGAAGGCAGTAGCGTGAGAGCAGACAGAGGGGATGCTCAAGAAGGACACCAATCTGGCAGTCATGTTCCAGCAGCTGCAGCATACTGCCAGATTGGCTCCAGTGATGAGGAGGGAGGGGATGATGAGGTCACTGACTCCACGTGATTGCCTAATAGGAGAGAGGAGGAGGAGGAGGATGAGGAGGAGGAACATCTCCAACGAGGCAGGATGCCCTTTGGTGGCCAGCGTAAGGGCAGTACACCGACGGAATCACACCGCAGAGCTCCGCCTGTGCAGGGCGCTGCCTCTGCCCGTCATTCAAAAAGTTCTTTGGTGTGGGCCTTTTTTGAGGCTAGTGCATCAGATCGCACAGCTGCTGTTTGCAACATATGTCTCAAGCGTATATCGCGTGGCCAAAACATCAGCCGCTTGGGTACCACATGCCTGACCAGACATATGTTGACCTGCCATGCAGCTCGTTGGCAAGCCTACCTCAAAGACCCACACCAAAGAACAAAGCGGACCTCTCCTTGCACCGCATCAGCTGGGATCTCCAACCCCACTATAACTTCAGTCCTATCTGAAACATGCACTGAGAGGAATGAAGGTGTAGAATTAGGTGTGTCACAGCCAAGTACTTGCGGCCACTCTGCTAGCAGTACACCGACGTCCGATTCTAGCAGGCAAATTTCCCTGCCCCAGCTGCTGGACCGTCGAAAGAAGTTCACTCCCAGCCATCCACATGCCCAGCGGTTGAATGCTAGCTTGGCTAAATTGCTAGCGCTTCAACTGCTGCCTTTTCAGTTGGTAGACTCGGCCCCCTTCCGTGAGTTTGTGCAATGTGCGGTTCCTCAGTGGCAGGTTCCCAAACGCCACTTTTTCTCACGGAAGGCTATTCCGGCTCTCTACCGGCATGTGGAAGGCAATGTCTTGGCCTCGCTGGACAGGGCGGTCAGCGGTAAGGTGCATATTACCGCTGACTCATGGTCCAGCAGGCATGGACAGGGACGTTACCTTTCTTTCACGGCCCATTGGGTCACTCTTTTGGCAGCTGGGAAGGATGCAGGACAAGGTGCAGTAGTGTTGGAGGTTGTTCCACCGCCACGCCTCCAAAATGCTACTACTGGTTGTGACACACCTCTCTCCTCCACCCCCTCCTCTTCTTCTTCCTCCATGGCCTCTTCCTGTGCTTTGTCCTCTGAACCAGCGGTGCTCCGTAGGCGTTCAAGGGGCTACGCAAGTACGCAGGCAAAAAGATGCCATGCTGTGCTTGCGCTGGTGTGTTTGGGGGACAGAAGCCACACTGGGGCAGAGGTCCTGTCTGCTCTGCAGGGCCAGGCCGAGAGGTGGTTGACGCCACGCCAGCTTAAGCCAGGAATGGTGGTTTGCGACAATGGCACCAACCTCCTCTCCGCCCTCCGACAGGGACAACTGACCCATGTGCCCTGTGTGGCTCACGTCCTTAACCTGGTGGTGCAGCGGTTCTTGGGCAGGTACCCGGGCTTACAGGATGTCCTGAGTCAGGCCAGGAAAGTCTGTGTGCATTTCCGCAGATCTTATAATGCCAGTGCTCGCCTGGCTGAGCTGCAAAAGGAGTTGAACCTGCCCAAGAACCGCCTTATATGTGACATGCCCACCAGGTGGAACTCAACGTTGGCCATGCTGCAGCGGCTGCACACGCAGCAGAGGGCCATCAATGAGTACCTGTGCGACTACGGCACCAGGACAGGGTCAGGGGAGCTTGTTTTTTTTTCTCCACGCCAGTGGGGCATGATCAGGGATGCATGCACTGTCCTGGCACCATTTGAGGAGGCCACGAGGATGGTGAGCAGTGACAGTGCATGCATCAGTGACACTGTACCTCTTGTCCACCTGTTGGAGCACACGCTGCGTGGAATAATGGACAGGGCACTTGAGGCAGAACAGAGGCAGGAAGAGGAGGACTTCCTTGCCTCTCAAGGCCCCCTTTACCCAGACAGTGTTCCTTCTGTCCCACCCATCGCACAGGAAGAGGACGAGGAGGAGGAGGAGGAGGAGGAGGAGGATTGTGTCAGCATGGAGGTGGAGCCTGGCACTCAGCAGCATCAACAGCAGCAGTCTTTTAGGGATGATTTACAGTCCCAAGAAACCCGTGGACTTGTACGTGGCTGGGAGGAGGTGGCTGTGGATCATGTCGTCCTTAGTGACCCAGAGGACTCCGGACCGAATGCCTCAGCTAACCTACGCTGCATGGCCTCCCTGATCCTGCAAAGTCTGCGGAAGGATCCTCGTATTCTTCGGATCAAGGAGAGGGACCATTACTGGCTGGCCACTCTCCTTGATCCACGGTACAAGGGTAAGGTTGCGGACCTTATGTTACCGTCGCAGAGGGAGCAGAGGATGAGACAACTCCGGGAGGCCTTGCAGAAAGGTCTGTGCAACACGTTCCCAGAGACTGGGAGGTTACAAACTCCTGGTCCTGGACAACGAGTTGCTGAGGCTTCAGCCAGTCAAAGAAGGAGCGGTGGGGAAGGTGGCCGTCTGACCGATGCGTTCAGACAATTCTTTAGTCCGCAGCCCCAAAGTATGATCGGTTCCAGCAACCATCGCCAGCGTCTGATAAACATGGTGCAGGAATATCTAGGGGCAAGGTCAGACTTGGACACCTTCCCCACCGAAAATCCTCTGGCTTACTGGGTCTTGAGGATGGATCACTGGCCAGAGCTTGCACAGTATGCAATTGAGCTACTGGCCTGTCCTGCATCCAGCGTTCTTTCGGAACGCACATTCAGTGCTGCTGGAGGATTTGTCACGGATCACAGGGTGCGCCTGTCCACCGACTCGGTTGATCGACTGACTTTCATCAAGATGAACCAGTCTTGGATCACCACCAGCTACCACACACCTGATGCTGATATAACAGACTAATTGATTTTAACATGTCACATCCCTTCAAGACTGATGCCGATGCTGAGTGCCTGTGCTGTTATGTTGACTGGCTATCCTCCTCCTCCGAGTCCTCAATGATACGATTGATGATGATAGCTTGGAAGATCATTTTTGTTTATGGGTACCGCCACCAGTGCCTAACGCCCAATTTTTCAGCCCCTGTTTAACAGGAGCGTGTAATTACAATTTTTGAAGCAATACTTTGCAACAGGGCTCATTGCTGTGCTCCAAGTACAGTATCTGTGAGGGGTTGCAGTGTTGTGCCACCAGTGCCTAAGGCCCAATTTTTCAGCCCCTGTTTAACAGGGGCGTGTAATTACAATTTTTGAAGCAATACTTTGCAACAGGGCTCATTGCTGTGCTCCAAGTACAGTATCTGTGAGGGGTTGCAGTGTTGTGCCACCAGTGCCTAAGGCCCAATTTTTCAGCCCCTGTTTAACAGGGGCGTGTAATTACAATTTTTGAAGCAATACTTTGCAACAGGGCTCATTGCTGTGCTCCAAGTACAGTATCTGTGAGGGGTTGCAGTGTTGTGCCACCAGTGCCTAAGGCCCAATTTTTCAGCCCCTGTTCAACAGGGGCATGTAATTACAATTCTTGATCTAATAATTCAGAGCAGGGCCCATTGCTGCACCCACCAAGAGTAACTCTGAGGGCTTACAGTGTTGTGGCAACGCCACCACCACCACCACCACGAAAGGCCCAATTTTTCAGCCCCTGTTCAAAAGGGGCATGTAATTACAATTCTTGATCTAATAATTCACAGCAGGGCCCATTCCTGCACCCACCAAGAGTAACTCTGAGGGCTTACAGTGTTGTGGCAACACCACCACCACCACCACCACCACGAAAGGCCCAATTTTTCAGCCCCTGTTCAACAGGGGCATGCAATTACAATTCTTGATCTAATAATTCACAGCAGGGCCCATTGCTGCACCCACCAAGAGTAACTGTCAGGGCTTACAGTGTTGTGGCACCAGAACCACCATCAAAGGCCCAATTTTTACTACCACTGTTCAACAATTATATGTAATTACAATTCCTGATATAATAGTTGACAGCAGGGCGTTCCAGCACCAACCAAGAGTAACTGTGAGTGCTTACAGTGTTGTGCCAACACCAACAACTAAGGGGCCTATTTCTGCAGAGTATATACGGCAGGTCCCTACTTTCAAACATCCAACTTACAAACGACTCCTACTTGCAAACGCAAGAAGACAACAGGAAGTGAGAGGAAATCTACCCCTAGGAAGGAAAATTCTCTCCTGTAAGAATTAATATGGGAGAAAGGTGTCTCCTCTGTACTGATGCTTTATCACCAATCCTTGTTTCAAGAAAAACACCACATTTCAAAAACAGTTGTCATTGGGACGGAAAGTGAGGTGAAATGTTCTGAACAGGGGCACAGACAGCAATACAAATGTTACAGGGGTGATAACCCTTACCTATGTTTTCCAAAAAGTTTAAAAACAGATTTTTGGGCTGGAGCTACACTTAAACAATGTACCTGTTCAAAATTACAAACAGATTCTACATAAGAACAAACCTACAGTCCCTGTCTTGTATGCACCGCCTGTATACGGCTGTTCAGAGTATATAGGGCCTTTTTTATTTTATGTGCGGGGTTCCCCTTAATATCCATACAAGACCCAAAGGGGCTGGTAATGGGCTGGGGTAGGGGGGGGGGGGGGGGGTCATGGGGTAGCTATGCCATTTTTCTTAAAGATTTTCATCCATATTACCGGGACCAGACATTACATTAAAGCCGCAAGCAGTTTTAAATGGCTTTTTTTTCCTTTAGAAGTGTCATTTTGTGCAGGGACAGTTCTAAACACGGGAAACACGTGGCACTTCACAGGCATACTTTAGACACCCCCCAGGTACGATATTTAAAGGAATATTTGACTTTTTTTTTTCACTTTATGCATCATTAAAATGACTGCTCCCGAAAAACGACCGTTTTTAAAACTTCTTTTTGCATTGATACATGTCCCCTGGTGCAGAACCCGGGTTCCCAAACCCTTTTTAGGACAATAACATGCATAATAGTCGTTATAATTAGCACTTTAGAATTCGAACGTTCGCATCCATTGTATTTAATAGGGTTCTAATGTTCGTACGAACTTTCGGTCCGTTCGCGGGTTCTGGTGCGAACCGAACCCGGGGGTGTTCGGCTCATCACTAGTTAAGAGCATGGCAAGTGCTCTGCAAACAAATGTGGATAGGGAAATAACTTAAAATAACATAAAAAAAATAAAAAAATATGCTGGAGGCCCCCTTTTCAGCAGAAGAGGTACGGGAAGTCATTAAGAACCTCAGAAACTCAACGGCACGATGCCACACATATGGTGGGAATGCCCTAGAATACGCCCTTTCTGGAATAAATTATTCAATTTAATGGATAAGCTAGTGGGAAAATAAAATACTTTGAAATAAATGTAGCGGCCTCACCCTCTCTCCATCTTTATCGGTTACACACCAACTCATGTCTAGGGGTTCCTGGGTTGTGAGAGTGAGATGCGCCACGGCCCATGTCCTCCCCATTGTAGTAGGGAGGTGAAGGCCACTTCCTGATGTTTCCTCGGGCCGGTGTGTTCTGTGAATGCACTGAGTCTGTAATTGCAAGCTCACCAGCCTCCCCTTTGCTTCCAGTAACTGGAGTTCACACACCGGAGAAAGGTCCAACACTTGTTTATTTGGCACTCCAATAGCAAAGCACGATAAACAGTTCT
The DNA here is from genome assembly GCA_029206835.1 of Rana muscosa. NCBI lineage: Eukaryota > Metazoa > Chordata > Amphibia > Anura > Ranidae > Rana > Rana muscosa. The sequence goes on from CM055117.1 coordinate 1,030,230,129, forward strand.
TTTGCAGCAAACTGGTTGGGACCTATAACCTTGCCAACGGTGGGGCGAGCAGATCAAGGCACTTCCTAACGTTTCAATTCTATGCCACTGTACTATGATCAGCGGCGCCTAAGCCAATCCGGCTGTTGCAGAACAGGAAAGATGGGGTCTCTTCCAGCAACCCCTATGAACAGCAATGGAGCCCTCTTCGATACGCTGTGGCCCCTATCAGGGGGATGTGTCCTCCCAAGAGAGTTCCCAGAGGCCCACTGTCACCGGGTTGGTGCTGCTCCGGGTCTCCAGTGGGTAACCTCCCCGGCCTCCTCACCTCAGGTACGAGTCCCTCCGCTCAGGGACCCTCGGACAGTCCACCCTAGCGGGACCCAGTCGAAGGTACTGGGCCCCAGGCCTCCTCGATAGTACCTCACCCCAGGCTAAAGGTGCCTGGGATGGACGCCAACATGACTCCGGACCAGGCCATGGGCACCTGGACCAGACTCCTGGATCTCCCGCACCCAGGCCTAAGGGCCCTGGGTGCGGACCGCAACCCTCCTCCTCCGAGGACCTCCTTCTCCGCAACACGACGACGACCACGACCTCGTGGTAAGGGCGTCTCCCCCTTTTATCTCCTCCCATCAACGGCCCGGCGGGTTCCCCGCCCCAGCCATACCATCTCCGGGAAGGGACAAAACAGGGAGCACTGCGAAGATGATTCTACCTGAAGCCTGTGGGTACCCCGCCACCCACAGGCAAAGGAGAATATTACATCCTCCAATCCTCCACGAAACAAAAAGGGGTCTGAATCCTAACACAATTATACACCTGGGTCACACTATTGCCCAGGTGTATCCCATCAATTTGAGGACCCCGCTACACACTCCCCCCTGTAATTGGACGCTGGTCCCCAGCGTCAGGTGCACACCCATGCCTCCCATAAAGTGGTGACATGGAGTGAAACCCCTGAGGCAGTTCCTCTAAATTTCCCAAGTGCCAAGACCTGCTCAGGGAATGGGGAACATATAAAACAACTTATGTCATAAAACACTTTAAACATCTGCATAGTCACAACCCCTCTCCCACACTGTCTAAGAGCCACCCACTCTCAATGGTCTTGATTGACGATTCTCCTGCAGGGGAAAGAAAAAAAACAACATCCTAACATAATTTCGTGTCATTTGGGATGAGTGGGCCCGTCAGCCGAGAGACCCACTCACTCCAACAAGCAAGGTGATGTGTGTGTGAAACATTTTCAAACATTTGTTGCGCAACACTGCCACCTGGTGACAACGCCGCGGTCATGACACTCAACGAATCTTCGTTCTTCCAGCTTTTTCCTACTCTGCCACTATTCCCAAATGTCCTTGCCTTTGGCACATGAAGAAAAGGGGAAACACGAAAACACAACAGTCCCCAAGTCTCCAACGAGAAAAAGAAAAGCCCAAACAAAAACAAAAACAGGGCACAGTCCTGGGTGTCTGGGAATGGCTCTTCCAGAAAGTTCAAGGGCACAAAGGAAATAAACAGGAGTTCTTTTCTCCTATAAGTAAAACTTTGGATCCGGCAGGTACAGGGGTTTCAGGTGTTTGTCAAATGCCTCTATCGAATACTCGACATCTTCTCCTTCTCTTCTGCAAATGACTATCTTGTCAGCATGGATATGGCGCCCCAATTTCCATTCAGCTTTGCAGTCCTCAAACCTCTTAGACACTGCTGGCACACATTCCAGGTACCTGCGAGCATGGGGCACCTTCAACTTGTCCCACACAAACTCGTCATACCATCTTGCTCTCCAGACTTCCACCTCAAACAGCAAGTCCCGGGGCAGATACGGGTACTCCCACCCATATTCCCGAGCTACTTTGTGGCAAAACAGTCTCTGCAAGCGGGCCAAAGGTGGCATAGTGGCTTTCTCTCCAGTTCCAGGCAGAACAATAGCTTCCGGATGCCGAGGTGCCTTTACCAGCTCCCTGAAACTGACTTTCGGCGCTCTCAGAGAAGCGCGGGGTGTCCCCACAACCAAAGTAGGTGAGGTAACAGTAGATGAGGACACAGGTGGAGGGGTAGGTTCCCTCGTAAGCTGCGGGTCTTCCACCCGAGGCGTGCTGTCTCCTGTGTACATAGGTGAATCCCGTACCGCACGGGAAGCAAGAAGTGGCACTCTATCCCAGCCCTTGTGGCTGAACAGTTCGTCTATCTCGCCATCATCTCCGCAATCAGACAGCGACTCTAGGTCGGAGGTGTCATACATCTCCGCAGGCAGATATCTTCCGGTGGACACAGAATCAACCTCCCTGGAGGGCTCCACCTCCAATGGGCCCCCGACACCTCCAACCACCACCACAGTCCCAGCCCCTGGCTCACCTGACCCTTGTAGAGGACTGGGATGTCCGGGACTTCCTTCTCGACCGGCGCCATCCAGGCCAGGCAAGCAGCGGGGTGAAGCTCGACCACGTCCATAGGATGCCTGTACTAGGCCAACTTTCCTCTTCGGTGGTGGGAGCAGAGAACTTGTGGCGACCGAGGCAGCATCCTCGGATTTTTCTCTGTTGGGCAGTCCATCGCCCTGGTCAGCGCGCACGGGAACCTCGACAAAGGCCTTGATCTCCCCCCTTTCGGAGTAGCAGTACCCGTGAGGTGGTTGAGGCGAAGGGCCCGGGGCCTTGCTGTGGACGACTCAACCTCAAAAAGGAATTCTCTGCACTCCTCACATCGCCCGAATGGCTTCAGGGTGACCACCAGTCCCGAGCAGCCGGGACAGATCACACCGAGGGCCTCCGTGTCTCTGCAAGTGTACAGAGCCAACCGCCCTCGGGGCCTAAGTCTTATCCCCGTGTCTGTGATGGGGGCAGCAAAGGAAGTCATTCTCGTGGGGTGAGGAACCATAATCCACGGGGCACTTGAGGTCATCCCGACTATCTGCTGCTCCATCATGCACTGACCCCGCGCCAGAGTCTCCACGTGTATCCCCACACTTGGCCAGACTCCTCCCATGAGCTGTACATTTTCGCGGGCTTCCTCTTGACTCCGCCCACGAACGATGTCGCCATGGGGTGCCTCGTGGCGCAGTGCGTTAACAGTCCCCACGTGCAGTACGTCACACGGCTGGACCTCTCCCTTTTTCCACTCCACCGCATGGGCCTTTCCCGTGTTAGGGTCATTTCCACAACTCCGAGCAGGGACGCACTTTGGCCAGTAATATGGCCGATCTGCTCGGAACTCCTCTGGGCAGCAAAGTTCAAATGTAGACATTCTCAAGTCCATCTTTAAAACACACTCTATCCCGGACGGACGAGCCCCCACGTGTAGCGGCCTCACCCTCTCTCCATCTTTATCGGTTACACACCAACTCATGTCTAGGGGTTCCTGGGTTGTGAGAGTGAGATGCGCCACGGCCCATGTCCTCCCCATTGTAGTAGGGAGGTGAAGGCCACTTCCTGATGTTTCCTCGGGCCGGTGTGTTCTGTGAATGCACTGAGTCTGTAATTGCAAGCTCACCAGCCTCCCCTTTGCTTCCAGTAACTGGAGTTCACACACCGGAGAAAGGTCCAACACTTGTTTATTTGGCACTCCAATAGCAAAGCACGATAAACAGTTCTTTTGCAGCAAACTGGTTGGGACCTATAACCTTGCCAACGGTGGGGCGAGCAGATCAAGGCACTTCCTAACGTTTCAATTCTATGCCACTGTACTATGATCAGCGGCGCCTAAGCCAATCCGGCTGTTGCAGAACAGGAAAGATGGGGTCTCTTCCAGCAACCCCTATGAACAGCAATGGAGCCCTCTTCGATACGCTGTGGCCCCTATCAGGGGGATGTGTCCTCCCAAGAGAGTTCCCAGAGGCCCACTGTCACCGGGTTGGTGCTGCTCCGGGTCTCCAGTGGGTAACCTCCCTGGCCTCCTCACCTCAGGTACGAGTCCCTCCGCTCAGGGACCCTCGGACAGTCCACCCTAGCGGGACCCAGTCGAAGGTACTGGGCCCCAGGCCTCCTCGATAGTACCTCACCCCAGGCTAAAGGTGCCTGGGATGGACGCCAACATGACTCCGGACCAGGCCATGGGCACCTGGACCAGACTCCTGGATCTCCCGCACCCAGGCCTAAGGGCCCTGGGTGCGGACCGCAACCCTCCTCCTCCCAGGACCTCCTTCTCCGCAACACGACGACGACCACGACCTCGTGGTAAGGGCGTCTCCCCCTTTTATCTCCTCCCATCAACGGCCCGGCGGGTTCCCCGCCCCAGCCATACCATCTCCGGGAAGGGACAAAACAGGGAGCACTGCGAAGATGATTCTACCTGAAGCCTGTGGGTACCCCGCCACCCACAGGCAAAGGAGAATATTACATCCTCCAATCCTCCACGAAACAAAAAGGGGTCTGAATCCTAACACAATTATACACCTGGGTCACACTATTGCCCAGGTGTATCCCATCAATTTGAGGGACACCGCTACATAAAAATGTAGCGGGGTGCTAAATTTAAGGGAAGTGTTTGAGTGGTAAATAGGCTCAAACACCCTAATTCTGTAGGATTCATGGACCATTTTGTCCTCGGGGGACAGTATTGGTGTGCAGTTCCCTGCGGCCTACAGGTGGCACTGCCATGGTAGGCTAGGGTTGAACCGCCGATACAGTGCTGTGCCTTTTGTGTCCCCTCTTGGCAGTAGTACAGCGGGGCGGGGAACCTGCTGTGCATGCCGGGAGAGCATATAAAAGGGGCAGACCTTTGGCCTGGGGGCTGATGTCCAGTGGGGTCCACGCCCAGGTGCCTTCGGCCTGGGTGCATGTGTTCCTGTTCCATCTCGGGTACCTTTAGCCCGGGGTGAGGTACTATCCTGGAGTTCCTGCTGCCCTGGGTATGGAGGCCTAGGTGCGGGAGTAAAGCCTGGAGTCCAGAGCCTTCGTCTGGAGTCCGCTAAGGGTCGAGGAGTCTTAGGGTGCCACCTCGTGTAGGGGACCATGTTCCAGAGAAGGGAGGATCATTCTGATGGACCGATGTGGGAGTCACGGTGAAGGAAGGGTCTGTTGACTCCTTGGAGATATGTCTTCCCCTTGATATGGGCTAGGTTCGTAGAAGGAGAAGCTCAAGGTCATCTTGACTGTATCAGAGGCCTCATTCACCCGGCCCGTGGCAGGGGCCTTATACACCCTGGTCTGTGGCAGAGACCAAAGTTCTCCAGGTCCGTGGCAGGGGCCTTGTACACCCGGTCTGTGGCAGAGACCAACCTCAAGGTCTGTGGCAGAGACCGTGCACCTAAAACTGTTTGAGAAACCTAAGCAGTGAAGTGAATGTGCTACGTTTGTGCCTGGACCTCCTTCACACCTTAAGCTGTCCTGTTTCTTTGCTCTAACCTTTTCTATCCGAGTAGAGTTTATTTTGCCATGAGAGAATAAGAGTTGTAATGTCAGCTGGTGTGGACATTGACTTTACTGGGAATTAAAGGACTTGCCTCTACCTACAGTAGAGGTGAGAATCATCCTCTGGAGGAGTTTTGACTCCGGCTGTGGACACGGCCCGTCAAGTACACCGCTCAACCTCTTTATATAGGAGGGTACGGGCTGGTAGTGCGGTGTGCCTTTCTCCCTCCTGCGAGGAGCCAACAACATAAAGGCAGGTAAGGGGGAAAGGATCTGTGCACTACAAAAAAGTAAAATAAAAATTATAATCTTGACCTAGGAGGACGAGGTCCATATGGAGTAGGAGGTTGAGGTGGCGGTGGATGTGGCTGTGTAGGTGGAAGCGGCGGTGGAGGAGGACGAGGTAGCCAACACTGGTTCAAAAATACAACAATGGCTGGGTAAGGCCGGTGATGTGTCGAATTCTGTCCCCCGTCAAATAGTGTCCACCCTGTACTGCGCTTGCTCAGTATGTAGGACAAGGGGATTTCGAAAATCTCCCAAGACGAACGGCGCCTGCGTGGTGAGTTCAGGTGAAGGCCACACCATCCGTGGTTCAAGCCGAGCCAAGTGAGGCCGTGCCCGAAGCGTGGCAATCGAACTGAGCCCGTGAGGGGTCCTGTTACTATGTGCTACCGTATGTCCACTTGGATGGTGGGGCTTGAACCTGCACTCACTGCGCAGGCGCCGTTCATCTTCGGAGATTTTGTGAATCTCCTTGTCCTCTGTACTGCGCAAGCGCTGCGCCTTCGCAGTATGGGCTGGGCAAAATCCGATGGCCGGACAGTTTTTGTCACAACACCGGTATACATGTCTAATCTGCAGAAGGTACGGACAAGTCCTGTGGGATCCATGCCTGGTTCATTTTAATGAACGTGAGCTTGTCCACATTGGCTCTGGACAGGCGGCTGCGCTTGTCTGTGATAACGCCCCCCTGCCGTGCTAAATACACGTTCAGATAATACACTGGCTGCAGGGCAGGCCAGCACCTCCAAGGCATAAAGGGCAAGCTCAGGCCATGTGCCCAATTTGGAGACCCAGAAGTTAAAGGGGGCAGACCCGTCATCCAGTACGTGTAGGCCTGTGGACACATACTGCTCAACCATGTTGGTGAAATGCTGCCTCCTGCTAAGACGTTCCATCTCAGCTGGTGGTGCTGGTTGTTGTGGCGTGCTGACAAAGCAAACTATTTTTTGTGCCCCTAAATGGCGTTTTTTGGAAGAGCAGAACACACCCACAGTACGTAACCGCTGAATCGCACAGCTACAGAACTGCAGAAAATGCTATTAAAAAAAATGTTGTTTTTTTTTGTATAGCACAGTAGGAGAAAACTATATAGAAATTGTTTATTTCACACACCTCCACATATGTATAACACACTGCAAACTATTTTTTGTGCCCCTAAATAGCGTTTTTTGGAAGAGCAGAACACACCCACAGTACGTAACCGCTGAATCGCACAGCTACAGAACTGCAGAAAATGCTATTCAAAAAAAATTTTGTTTTTTTAGTATAGCACAGTAGGAGAAAACTATATAGAAATTGTTTATTTCACACACCTCCACATATGTATAACACACTGCAAACTATTTTTTGTGCCCCTAAATGGCGTTTTTTGGAAGAGCAGAACACACCCACAGTACGTAACCGCTGAATCGCACAGCTACAGAACTGCAGAAAATGCTATTCAAAAAAAATGTTGTTTTTTTAGTATAGCACAGTAGGAGAAAACTATATAGAAATTGTTTATTTCACACACCTCCACATATGTATAACACACTGCAAACTATTTTTTGTGGCCCTGAATGGCTCTTTTTGCAACCGTACATTAAAGTGCAAATTTTTTTTTGTTGCCCTAAACGGGTCTTTTTTTGCACGAGCAAAATAAAATGCAAGACCCTATGGGTCTTTTGGAAAAGAGCACAATAAAGTGCCTTTTTGTTTTTCCCCTAAATGGATCTTTTTCAAAGAGCAGAATACACCCACAGTATGGAAACGGTGTATCTCTCAACGTAATATATGCAGTGCTGGTGCACTGAGCTTGCAGATAAAAGTTAGATTTTCTCTGACACTGGGCTCATGGCAGTGTAAAAAGACTGTGCACTGCAACACAAACAGGTAAACCTATGCAGATCGCTGATTTTAATCTCTGAATCTGGACTCCTATATAATAAATCTCTCTCCCTGAAAGCACCAACAGGAACCTGGCCCTACACTACACTATCTCTCTATCTTTTCCCTCAGATTGCAGAATCAGGACTACCTCATGTATTTTACAATCTCTCCCTATTAGCAACAGCAGCAGCCAAGATCCTCTCCCTATCTATTCTGAAGCAGAGTGACGTGTGTGCTGTGTGCCTCTAGCTTATATAGAAGCTGGGTCACATGTTGCACTGACCAATCACAGCCATGCCATTAGTAGGCATGGCTATGATGGCTTCTAAGGGCACACCAGCTAATCAAAAGGTGATTGGCTGGCCCCTGAAGCATTTCTAACTGCGTAATTAGATTGCCGAACCCGAACCCGAACCCGGACTTTTGCGCAAAGTCCGGGTTCAGGTTCAGGTTCGGGAAAAAGCTAAAGTTCGGTACGGACCCGAACTTTACAGTTCGGGTTCGCTCAACACTAGTCTGCAGCAATTACCTCCCACGAGTGGATCCTTCAGCTCCGTTGTCTAGGTACACCAATATCTTCCAGGAATAAGGCCAATGTCCACATGTTCTGTCTCAACTACAAAGCGATAAAGTTCATCTCCAGGTTGAAGTAGGCCTTACACAAGCTGGTTTGCTATTATCCCTTGCATCGATACAGGCAGTTTAACTCAATGAATAAACTCACAGTTAGGACGACAGACGATGAATCCTTTTGAATGTTCCGTTTAATGATGGATATTCATAGGTAGAAAAACGTTGCAGTTGTAAGCCACATGTAAGATGTTTAGCATGGAAGATATACAGGAGTAATGACCAAAATCAGGAAGTGGAGGAGATATATAAAGAACTACGGTGAGAGAGAGAGTTCAGCTAGAAAGAAGGGGACAGATCTTAAAGACACAGAGCAAGAATAATCACATAGTGTAACACAACACTCCCCGTCTGAAATCTTTAGATTTCATAACCTTAAACTAATATATATATTTTCATTAAGTCCAATACTGATAAATGTCCTGGAACCTGTAATGAAAAACATGCAACAAGCAAATAATAAACGTAAGTTCAACAGGATGAAGAACATAAAGTCACAGTATGATGTCTTCAAATAATTCCAAAGTTCTGAGTAGAACCTGTAGATGGCAGCAATGTACTCCCCGCCGTGCCGACAGCATGGCTAGTCCTTGCACAAGTCACTCACCTGGCAAAAGGAGTACTAACTCTGTAATTGGTCGACTAAAGGTTCGTGTCGATCCTCCCTTGGTTACCTTGACTTCTACCTTCCGGACTTTGTTATCGTCGCTGGGCATAACTTTAGTAATAAGACCCATAGGCCACTCATTCCGACAAACTTCCTTGTCTTTTAGAAGGATGAGGTCTCCAACCTTAAGATTCGGCTTAGATGCTTGCCATTTGTTACGACCTTGAAGGTGATGAAGATACTTTTTCTTCCAGCGATGCCAGAACACATTGGCTAGATGCTGCACCTGCTTCCATTGATGCCCGTAACGGTGTGACCGCAGCTTCTGTTTTGTACTTACAGAAGTGTGTAGTGAGATGTTCACAGTTCTTATTTCCTTATCATCTTCAGGGTTTACTAGCCCATAGGTGGTGTCAATAGGGAGTAAGTAAGAGTCCTCACAGAGAAACCTTGGAGGTGACAGCCATAAGCTGTCCTGAAGAGCAGCAGGTGACACGGCTCTGGTCCCACAGTCAGCTGGGTTGAGTTCAGTGGGAACGTGATGCCATTGACTTGGTAGAGAGAATCTCTTGATACGTTCAACCCTGTTGCTGACGTACACATAAAATTGTTTTGTTTGGTTGTTTATGTAACCAAGTACTACCTTACTGTCTGTATAGAAGGTGAAAGAATCAATTCTAGTGTCCATTTCACTTCGTATGACCTCGGCAATTTCTACTGCTAGCACGGCTGCACAAAGTTCAAGTCTTGGTATGGTATGTGCAGGCTTGGGTGTGAGTTTTGCCTTGCCTAGGACAAAACTACAGTGTGATTTTCCATTCAGTTCAGAGGTCTTCAAATAGGCTACTGCAGCAATAGCTTCAACTGATGCATCAGAGAAAATATGAATCTCTCTCCGGTTAGCAGTTGAAGTGGATCCTGGAACATAGCAACGGGGAATCTGAAGTTTTTCTAGTGACTTCAAAGAATATCTCCACCTTTCCCACTTGTGTTGATTCTCACTAGGCAAGGGAGTATCCCAGTCTATGTTCTCAGTAGACAACTGTCTTAGTAAAATCTTACCTTGAATGGTAACTGGAGCAAGGAAACCCAGTGGGTCATAGATGCTATTCACCACGGACAGGACTCCTCTCTTAGTGAAGGGTTTGTCACAAATTGACACTTGGAAGGTGAATTTGTCTTGCTTGATGTTCCACAACAAACCCAGACTTCGCTGTACAGGAGGCACATCTGTACCTAAGTCAAGGTTTTTTAGACTAGTGGCATAGTCCTCAGAGTGAAAGGCATTCATAAGTTCCTGGCTGTTGGATATAATCTTGTGCAGTCTAAGGTTTGCTACAGACTAGGCTTGTGCAATTCGTTTCGTAACGAATTGAAATTCGTCCGAATTTAGCAACTTTCGGACATTCGGAAGCATTCGAATTTCCGAACAAAGCAATTACGAATAAGACCGAATCCGAAATAAATTATACCGCAAATAGCGAATGCCCGAATGTCTTCGGCATAATTCGTTATGAAAAAGTTACGAATGTACGAATCCATACGAAGCACAATAACACTCACTCTGCTCTGCTCTCTGCTTCTCCCACACCGTGCTGAACTCCCTCTCAAAATGGTGTACAGGGGCGGAGGTTATAGCCGCATGTAAAAAACGAAAGTAAAATACGAGATTTCGAATCCATTCGAAGCACAATAACACTCACTCTGCTCTGCTCTCTGCTTCTCCCTCACCGTGCTGAACCCTCTCAAAATGGTGTACAGGGGCGGAGCCTATAGCCGCATGTAAAAAACGAAAGTAAAATACGAGATTTCGAATCGTTACAAATAACCGCTATGTATTTAGAAAAGTACAAATCCATTCGAAGCACATTAGGCATAATAGGCAGCGTCGTTGTGAGAGAGACACGGAAAATTACGAATCAACGAACCCAAAAAAAGTTACGAAAGTAGGAGTTGTGTCCAGAATCAACGAAAAACAACGTACTCTACCGAAAGTACGAATTATAAAGCAACAAAAAATTCAACGAAAAATGTCGCTTGCAAAAATACGAATGAGTCCGAACACGAAAAATCCCGTCTAGCAAAATTACGAATGATTACGAATCAACAGGACCGGAAAGAAACGAACCGAAACGGAACGAATTTTTCCGTTGTGCACAAGTCTACTACAGACAGCATCTCCTTTGTTCTGGTGAAAAGATCAATTGCTTCTTTAGCATTTGGAAAGGACTTAAGTGTGTCGTCAACGTAGAAGTTTCTTTCAACAAATTGACGGGCATCAGATCCATATTCAACTTCTCCAGTCTGAGCTGTTTTCCTTAGCCCATAAGTTGCCACTGCTGGGGACTGTTACCGAAGACATGTACCTTCATGCGATAATCTATAACTTCCTTGTTGAGGTCATTGTCCTTGTGCCATAGAAACCTGAGGTAGTTTCTGTTGTCTTCTCTGACGATGAAGCAGTGAAACATCTGTTGAATGTCGGCCATTACTGCTACAGGCTCTTGTCTGAAACGAATCAAGACTCCTATTAGACTGTTGTTCAAGTTGGGTCCCGTAAGGAGCATGTTGTTAAGAGAAACACCTTCGTGCTGAGCACTGGAATCGAAGACAACTCTGATTTGGTCTGGTTTGCGTGGGTGTTACACGCCAAAGGATGGAAGGTACCAGCATTCTTCTCCCTCCTTTAGTGGGGGAGCAGGCTCTGCATGATCTCTGTCAAATACATTTTGCATAAAGTCCACAAAGTGCTTTTGCATCTCTGGTTTCCTGCTTAAGTTTCGCTTTAAGGAGGAGAATCTACTGATGGCCTGCTGTAAGTTGTTGGGCAATCTCTCTCTTGGGAGATGAAAGGGTAGGGGTGCTACCCAGTTATTGGAGTCATCTTGAAAGAACTCATTGTCCATTACCTTGATGAATTCTTTGTCTTCCATTGAAGGAGCCAGTATGTCATCTTCACTGGTTGCATTAAACACTGTAGAGCCGAAGTCGCCATCATGGCAGGAGAAAGGGCCTGTGTCACCTGAGATACCATGTTGCCATTCGTGGCTGGCTATCTTCTCTTTCACCCAGTAGTGATGTGGGCATGGCTCAAAGTAAGTGTTTCGGCCATTTGGCAGAACATTTGTCTTGAATGACGAAATGTTGGTAGGTCTTTTCATTTTGCCTATGCAGACATTGCCTATGATGACCCACCCTAGATCCGTGCGCTGGGCAAATGGGGCATCTGGGGGTCCACTGACTTGTCTGTGTACCTTGTGAACTCTTAGAATGTCTCTTCCTAACAGAAGAAGGATCTGAGCATCTTTGTCAAGCGGCGGTATCTCATTTGCTATTACCTTGAGGTGAGGGTGATGGAAAGCAGCAGCTGGAGTAGGGATTTCTTCCCTGTTAGCAGGTATCTGATTGCACTCAACAAGTGTAGGTAAGGGTAATTGCAAGTTACCTTTGAGAGAAGATACCATGAGTCCATGAGCCCTTCTTCCAGAAACCTCTATAGTTCCACTACAGGTACCCAAGGTGTAAGGATGAGCTTCGCCTTTTATTTCAAATAGATTGAACAATTCCGATTTTGCAAGTGATTGATTGCTCTGATCGTCTAAGATAGCATATGCCTTTAGAGACTTTTCTGGTTGATCCTTGTGGTATATGTTCACCAGGCATATCTTAGCACAGGACTTACCACAGCGGTCTTCTCCACAAACTTCTGTGCAGGATGAAGAAATGATGGTAGAATTAGGCACTTGGTCTGTATTCTCCCCGCCGTGCGTTAACCTGGGAGGAGCGTTGGCAGGTTGTGCAGAGCTGGGCTCAAGAGGATGGAGGGCTTGCACATGTTCTTCAGAGCCACACTCTATGCACTTGATGGACACATTACAGTCCCTTGCAAAATGTTCTGTAGAAGCACAGCACCTGAAACATACCCTAAATGTCTTTAAAAGCTCCTTGCGCTCTTCCAGAGGCTTTTTCCTAAAGCCGATACATTTATTGAGGGGGTGTGGCTTCTTGTGTATGGGACACTCTCTGTTAGGGTTTTCAATCTTCCTACTCTGTTTGTTCGTGGCCAGAACTGTGGTAGGAGTGGGAAGGATGTCAGTCTTTTTCACGGACACTGGGCCTCTATGGTTTCTGTAGTTGCCCTGAAGACTGGTACTCTTAGGAAAGGGTGAGAAGAGACTGTACTCACCGTAGGAAAAACTTGGATCGTTCTTGGTCTCTGCAATTTCCCTGATGGATTCACAGAAGAAAGAGAATGGAGGGAAGGAAACCTTGTTCTCTCTTTTGTATGATGACCCTAGTGCAGTCCATTTCTCTTGCAAACCATACGGGAGCTTGGAGACAATTGGGTTTACCCCTCTTGGAGTGTCAAGGTAACTGAGTCCAGGTAGTTTTGGGTCTGTCTTGACTAGCTGAAGCTCAAGAAGAAGGTCACTCAGTCTCTGGAACTCCTTGTTGTCCTTACCGGATATCTTTGGGAAAGTTTCCAGACGCATGAACAAAGCATTTTCTATAGCTTCTGGACTACCATAACTTTGCTCTAGTCGCTCCCATGCAGCTGTGAGGCCTGCAGTAGGATTGTCCATGAAAACCGATCTTAATGGCTTAACACGTGCAGCAGATAGAGGACCAAGCCATTTGATCAGCAGATTCAATTCTTGATCAGCTGTAATGCCAATATTGCTGATTGTAGTTCTGAAGGCACATTTCCAACTTCTGTAGTTCTCAGGTTGGTCATCAAAACTTGTAAGACCAGTCTTTGTGAGCTCTTTGCGAAGCATGTACCTCACAAACTCTTCTGTCTTAGTTGTCTCCGCCTTTATGTGAGATGCTGTTGGCTGTATGGTGCTGATTGCGTTATCTTTGACATTGTTGTTAAAGGACACAGGGAAATATGGTGCAGCAGATGTATCCAGGTGAGTTGCTTGCTTGAATTCAGTTGTTCCAATGGTACGTTGATTCAAGGCTGTACCAATGACTGGAGATTGATGACTTGCTTGAAGCTTGCGCTGATGCTCTGTGACGTATGAAGGCAGGCAAGGTAGGCAGGTAGGAAATGCAGTGGAGTGATTTTGAGTGCAGGAAGTTGCTGGAACCTCTTTAACTTGAAGCTGTGAAGGAGTCTCTATGTAGTCGGGAGCATTGGAGACAATGGAGTGTGCACTGCAGTGGCTTAGGACATAGTCTTTAGTGCGTTTGAGGGGGTCTTCCATATCTGCTATGTTTAGGTTAATGCTGTCTTTCTCACTTGCACCTTCGTCTGCACTGATAGCTTGCTGTAGGACCCTTAGCTTTGCCATAGCTGCGTCATGTTTACACTGTTCATTTAAGGTTTCCATTGTTGCTCTTTGACGTGCTGACTGCGCTTCCAACTCTGCCCTTTGAGCTTCCAACTCTGCTCTTTTTTCTGCATATGCCACCTGCACTTTGCTGGCTTCCACTTCAGCACGGGCATTAATAAGTCACTCACTGAGTGTTGAGTATCTTGAACTATGGGATCTTGACGAGTTTTTAGAACGTCTGGTGGAAACAGATCTGTGAGATGCAGTGTCCTGTAACAGCTTTATTTTTGCTTCTGCCTTTAATCTGGTTTGCTGGATAAAACTGTCTCTTTCAATATTAAGAATGTTGACACGCTTTAATTGTGTCATCGCACTTTCTGTATTCATGTTTTGTAAGACATTAGTGAATTTGATGCTGGTAAGCTGATAAAGCTCATATGAGGCAGAAAGTTGTTTAATGGCGCCCTCTAGTGTCAGTAGTTCACATTCAACAGACACTGTATTGGCTTCAGCAAGGATTTTCTCCCAGACTAATTCCAAGCTATTTGACAATTCAGTCCTTGAAGCTTCATAATTCTCCATTACTTTCCAAGTGGGTTTAACTGAGCGTTTGGGTAACTCAGTTTCTTCAGGAACTTGTGGGGAGGTAGATGTGAGTTCACATGCAGAAACTTGGTCACTCATGATAGCAGACTGACTGTGAAAGCAGGCAGGATCTGTGTGCTGAAATATGACACCGTGCAGATTGTCTCAGGCTATAAGGCTGCCATGTGCTGCTCTGTCCCTTCTGTCTTGCTATGAGGGCAGTAAATCTTGTCTGTTTCAGTACTGACATGCAGAAATCTTGTAATTAGGCTGTGAAACTCAGTTTTTCTACTGTTCTGTCTCAACTACAAAGCGATAAAGTTCATCTCCAGGTTGAAGTAGGCCTTACACAAGCTGGTTTGCTATTATCCCTTGCATCGATACAGGCAGTTTAACTCAATGAATAAACTCACAGTTATGACGACAGACGATGAATCCTTTCGAATGTTCCGTTTAATGATGGATATTCATAGGTAGAAAAACGTTGCAGTTGTAAGCCACATGTAAGATGTTTAGCATGGAAGATATACAGGAGTAATGACCAAAATCAGGAAGTGGAGGAGATATATAAAGAACTACGGTGAGAGAGAGAGTTCAGCTAGAAAGAAGGGGACAGATCTTAAAGACACAGAGCAAGAATAATCACATAGTGTAACACAACACCACACATGAGTAAAACCTAATCAGCAAGGCTTTATTTTTTTTTCCACTTTGAGTTAACTTGAAGAAAGCAAGAGCAGAAAAGTTGAAAGACGTAGGGGAAGGTTCAGGCACGCAACACTTACATCCAGTATCTACACTCGATGCCACTCAAGCCTGAGTGGGTATTGCTCACCCGGATAGTCCCTATGAGAGCAGTCCTAGCAGCCGGGATGGAGCACGGATGTCAGAGATGATGAATGCCCCTCTAGGCAGGTCTCCAGGCCTCTCCCTGAGACAGCAGTACCGTTACTAGTCTCCGCCGGGACTGTTCTTCTCCTGGAACTCCTTTCCTAAAGATGGGCCCCCTACAAACGGGCAGCCTGGGATCCTTCTCTGAAGCGTAGGCCCTAGTCAGTGGAGAATGGCCTACAATGCAGCAACAGGGCCTCGGGCTGAAGGTGCCCTAGGCCTAAGCACACTAGCGCACCTCGTGCCATGCAGGCCACGAGGCACACTCACTGGACCAGAGGTCCCCCTGAACGCCTTGGAGTCCCCCTGGAATCGCCTCACGCTAAATGGCGTCTGCCCCTTTTGTACCCTCTCCCAGCATGCACAGCGGGTAGACCACGCCCACTGCACGGCTGCCGAGATAGGACACCCAAGGTGCTGTGATATCCCCGTAGTCCAGCCCGTGCCGGCAGTGACAGTGCCACCTGCAGGCAAAGGAGAACAACACTGCAGTATCACACCCAGAGCAGAACAACAACTGAATCATAATTGGTCTGAGCCCAATTACTGGCTCAGACCGCCCTTAAATTTCCACATAACGCCTCCAAATATTGGGGGGGGCGCTACACACACCCCTCTCTTGAAAATACACCGTCCCCAGTGGCTAGGGAAATCAAAACCCTTCAGTTCTGAAGGCCGTTGATTTCTCTAGCTACAAAAAAAAAAATTAAACAGCTGCCTGAACCAATATTTTTTGGGAAGGGAGAAGAAAAAGAAAGAAGCACACAGATAACATTACATCCAGATAATGACATTTCTTCAAAAGGAAAATATAATATACATTCCACCCATCACTAGCTATCTATCCCACCCCATTCTCCGATGGTGTTGATAGCCGTTCTCATACCCGCAAGAAATCACAACATGCAAATAAAATATAAACATCCTATTCCTAATATTCTATACATATCTAGAATTTAACTGCCTCCCCTAGAGGAAGCAATTCCCTTCTCTAAAGTCTATTACGCTAAGCCTAGCATAAAACAGCATAAAGGAAAAATAAAAAAAATCTAAACCTAAATGCTTTCTCATTAGTGCAGTTTTTTTTCTGCAGACCACTGCCACCTAGCGCTGGCATAACTTCAACACTCCACAATAGCTGCGCATGGGACTGTAACGCAGCACACTTGAACATTTCACATCTTCACCACGGCGTCCCTTCCACCACGACCTACTGACTAATCTACCCCAAAGTTTAATTTAGAGGAACTGTCCCTTGTTCGGAGCAGGAGGGAGAGAGGAAAAAAGAACAAGCTCTCCACTTTTCTTCCTCTTTAAGAGTAGACATCCCCTTTTCAGCGGGGTAAAATCACTTGAATCCATAAAAAAAGCAAGCACAAGTTCCAGTCTCAAAGTGTCTCAAAGATAATAGTGGGGATCTGGAAGAATAATGGACTTCCACTGTTTGTCCAGGGTCTCTATAAAATAAACAGCATCCTCTTTCCCTGGACAACAGATCACCACACGATCAGCGTGAATATGCTGACCATAGCTCCACTCCTTACAACAACCCTTGAAGCGGTCGGTCATGGCCGCTGAGCAAGCAAAGTACCTGTATGACTTGGGCACCTCGAGATAGTCCCATATGGCCTCCGCGTACCACCTTTCTCGATAGGCCTCTATCTCAAACAGCAGTTCCCTGGGTACGTAGGGGTGCTCCCAGCCATACTCACTAGCCACTCTCTTGTTAATAATCCGCTGCAAGCGAGCAAGATGGGGATGAGTGGTGCGATTCCCTCTTCCAGCGTGCTCAATAGCATCCGGCGATCCCCGGACTGTAGCCGTATCAGGCCCTGGTAGGGGTTTTTCACTTGGGGCAGATACAGCTTTCTCCTCTATGGCCGGGACCTCCATACAGGGTGTAGTGCTCCCCAAACTCATAGGCGATCCCACTCTAAGGCGGGTCAGGGCAACAGTCTTTATATTGTTCCATCCCTTTTTAATGAAAATGTCATCTATTTCGGCATCATCCCCCACATCGGACGAAGAGTCCAGGTCTAAGGTGTCATACTCCTCAGCAGGCAAGTAATTTCGGATGGATGTGGACACATATCTCCCAGCCTCCTTACCGTCCCCTGTCGTGGACTTCTCGGGCTTCTTCCCGCTCTCGATGTCCGGTTCTGGTAGGCGTTGGGGCAGGCTTCGACCGCGGCCGTGGGAGGCCTTAACATATCCCACCTTTCGCTTTGCTGGCGGGACATGAACTTCCATAGTGGCAGAGGCAGCGTCCGCTGCGGTGTCCGCCAAAAGTTCCGTAGGCTCAGGGGCATCCTTCCCCGCGGCACTGGCAGTAGGGAAGGTGATGCATGTGGGCTCGGCTGTAGGAGTGTAGTCATCTTCCTGCAAAGTTACGATGCCTGTGATGCAATTCACCTGGTAGGCTCGGGGTGATTCAGTGGGCTGCTCCACCTCGAAGAGGAACTCTCCACAAGCCGAACATCTCCCGAAGGGGCGCAGTTGCACGGCCAGTCCGTGGCATTTGGGACAGAGCATGCCCAGGGCCTCCGCATCTCTGCAGGTGTACAAGGCGAAGCGGCCCCGGGGCTTGAGTCGGATTCCCGTATCCGTAAGTGGGGCGGTGAGTGGAGCAATGTCCATAGAAGAAGGCATCGGGAACATCCGGGGTCCCAACAGGGCTGAAGTACCTGGAAAGGCAGACATATTTCTCACGCGATCCAACTCTCTCTGTCTCTTGGCGCCAATTCACCCATGTGTAGCTCGCGGGGGGCGGGAACTCCTCCCCTTTTTCTCTTTCTGCATGTAGCTCGCGGGCTTTTCTTTTTCTGGACACGCCCACGAACTACGCAGTTGGAAAACAGTTCTGTGCCCCTTAACCCCTTCTTCTTCGCTCAAAGTTCATAACACAGTCCAATGGCCGACTTTCCAATCACATACGTTTCACTCCACTCGTACAAGAGGTAGCCACAAATCCCAGACTCGAGCCCCCACGTGTAGCACTACCCCCAGTTAAGAGAGCTGCTGGTTTTGTTTTGGGCCTGTACCCTAGCTATCAACCCCAAGAAACTTGTCTCGAACCCTCCCTTGGCACAACTGGTCTGTACTGTAATTGTGAACCCACTGAGGGTTGGGAACACAATAATACCACACAACAGTAAAATGGGACCTAAATTTGTTACCTGGTATAACCACTCGTCCAGTAGGATAACAGAGAACTTCACACAGTGTTCTGCTTAATCAAAGATCAAGTTTACTCAATAATAAAAATGGATAGCAGAGTTAAACAGTATTGCAGTTGACTAATGCAGGGCCCTGCAAGGTCAAAAATATATCTAGGGCAATAGTAAAACACAGTGTTAATAAACACTTTCTACATAAGTAACAGCCTTATGCTCGCAAGCTCCCCCTAATGGGCAATACTATACCCGTGTCCCATCACTAACAGTTCTAGTCAGGCCTGACTAAATTCAGTGTATAGTTCCTTTAGTAGGAGAAGTCTTCGCTAGCAAACGTTGGTTCACATAACATTTGTAATCCAAAGGGTTAAGAAAGCAACTAACTTCCACAATGTTCAGGAATGTGAAAACTGTCCGGCGGTGCAAACGCCAAACTTTTAAACCACACGGCCACCGCGAGATGCTCTATGTCCTGGCGTGGTGCACTGCTCTAATGATGGTGAGCCTTCAACAGTCACAGGCCTACACAACAGTTAATGAGTTCCGGGCAGGTGCCCTCTCACCAAAGTTGGGCTCTCCCCCTTAGGCATGTCCTGCTGGCGGTATCTTGACCCGCAGTCTCCGGTTTCCTCACACAGCCGCACTGGATGTAGGTAGGTGGACGACTCCGGTCTCTGAGAAGCGAGGGCTGAACACACGGGAGAGGATCCCTCTTTAGGCTGAGTGATCCCACCGGATGGTTGTAGGCCCAGGCTTCAGGCCTAGACACGCTGGCAGCAGGCCCCAACGCAGGCTTCCTGCTTGATCGAGGGCGAGGTCCAGAGAGAGAAAGCTGTGCGAAGATGCAATGCACTTTGGGAGTACCGCTGCACTGTGGGTACCATAGTCTATTTGATACCCATGGCAATGAAGTTCATTTCTAACTGTACCATAAGTTCCACAATGCATTATTCCATGTAGTTAAACCACAGTTACTGTAATATCATGAGTGGACTACGGAGGGAGCTGGGGTCAATTCTCAAGTTAACAACAGTCTTTAACACGCTATAAAGTGACACCCCGCTACACAAGGATATACAGTCAGGTCCATAAATATTGGGACATCGACACAATTCTAATCTTTTTAGCTCTATACACAACCACAATGGATTTGAAATGAAACAAACACGATGTGCTTTAACTGCAGACTTTCAGCTTTAATTTGAGGGTATTTACATCCAAATCAGGTGAACGGTGTAGGAATTACAACAGTTTGTATATGTGCCTCCCACTTTTTAAGGGACCAAAAGTAATGGGACAATTGGCTGCTCAGCTGTTCTATGGCCAGGTGTTTGTTATTCCCTCATTATCCCATTTACAAGAAGCAGATAAAAGGTCCAGAGTTCATTTCAAGTGTGCTATTTGCATTTGGAAGGTAGGTGTACAGTATGTGTGTCAAAGTCAACAATCAAGAGAAGACTTCACCAGAGTGAATACAGAGGGTTCACCACAAGATGTAAACCATTGGTGAGCCTCAAACAGGAAGGCCAGATTAGAGTTTGCCAAAAAACATCTAAAAAAGCCTTCACAGTTCTGGAACAACATCCTATGGACAGGTGAGACCAAGATCAACTTGTACCAGAGTGATGGTAAGAGAAGAGTAGTATGGAGAAGGAAAGGAACTGCTCATGATCCAAAGCATACCACCTCATCAGTGAAGCATGGTGGTGGTAGTGTCATAGCGTGGGCATGTATGGCTGCCAATGAAACTGGTTCTCTTGTATTTATTGATGTGACTGCTGACAAAAGCAGCAGGATGAATTCTGAAGTGTTTTGGGCAATATTATCTGCTTATATTCAGCCAAATGCTTCAGAACATTGGACGGCGCTTCACAGTGCAGATGGACAATGACCCGAAGCATACGGCGAAAGCAACCAAAGAGGTTTTTTAAGGGAAAGAATTGGAATGTTATGCAATGGCCAAGTCAATCATCTGTCCTGAATCTGATTGAGCATGCATTTCACTTGCTGAATACAAAACTAAAGGGAAAATGCCCCAAGAACAAGAAGGAACTGAAGACAGTTGCAGTAGAGGCCTGGCAGAGCATCACCAGGGATGAAACCCAGCGTCTGGTGATGTCTATGCTTTCCAGACTTCAGGCTGTAAGTGACTGCAAAGGATTTGCAACCAAGTAAAAAGTAAAAGTTTGATTTATGATTGTTAACCTGTCCCATTACTTTTGGTCCCTTAAAAAGTGGGAGGCACATATACAAACTGTTGCAACTCCTACACCGTTCACCTGATTTGGATGTAAATACCCTCAAATTAAAGCTGAAAGTCTGCAGTTAAAGCACATCTTGTTCGTTTCATTTCAAATCCATTGTGGTGGTGTATAGAGCCAAAAAGATTAGAATTGTGTCGATGTCCCAATATTTATGGACCTGACTGTAGATCTATTGCAAAAAATTTTTTATTTCAAATGGCAGATGGTAGCAATTAAATATCTGGGAACATACAGTATATTCCCAGAGATTTAATGAAACTCCAAAAATTGAATTATTTACCAATGATACAAAAAATTATTAAAACGCTCCATAAATACGATAGAACGGTTTTCTCCTGGATGGGAAGGATTAACATCATAAAAATGGATATACTTCTGAAACTTTTATATAGATTTCAAGCAATTCCAATAATTTTTCCAACTAACCTGCTACACCAACTTCGGAGAGAGGTAGAGACATTCATAAGACACCTTGAATCAAAAGAGACACAATGTTGAGGGCCCAAAAAAACGGGGGCCTGGCACTACCAGTCTTTTCACTATATCTTCGTTCGGTATTTCTGTTGAGAATTGCGGACTGGTTCCATAGTGCTAATAGTAAGCAATGGGTAAAATTAGAAGATGTCACCGACATAAAACTTAAATCATTACCATGGATAAACCGTAACTTACGCCCCTCTAAGAAAGAATTGCAGATGTTGGTATCATCTACATTAAAGGCATGGGACGCAGTATTAAAAAACGAGAAATGGTCCACTCAGATTGGGCCAATGACACCCCTGTTTGGAAATCAAGAGTTTCCACCAGCAATGAAGGCCCTGACTTTTTTAAAATGGCATAGAAATGAGGATACACGAGTGGTCCAGACCCTGGTGAAAGGCAAAATCCCCCATTAGACTCCTTGGGGTTAGAAAACAGAAATAAATGGATACAATACCAACAACTTCGAACATATATCCTAATCAATAGCAACAAAGGGGGTACTGGATAAACCGCTTATGGAATTTGAGCAATTATTAGTACAGGAACAAAGACCCGCCCATATACTATCTATAATATATCAATATTTTCTTCCAAAAAGTATTCGACGGTCCAGGAACTTAGGCCCCACCTTAAACTGTGCAGAAAAAAATAGGATTTTTTGTACTCACCGGAAAATCCTTTTCTCTGACATCCATGGACTGACACGGTGTCTCTTTACACTTTACACGTGGGTTATGTCCCTGCTTGCAGGAGAAGACCTAGGCAGAATGTGAGATGTTATACATACATTCTAAAAGCCAGAGCTGAACAGCCCCACCCAGGGGGCGGTCCCTCCGGGCATAACCCTCCCACTACAGTCAGCAGACTTCAGTTCGTAACAAAGCAGTACAAACTTAAAAAGGAAGGGTGGGTGCCGTGTCAGTCCATGGATGTCAGAGAAAAGGATTTTACGGTGAGTACAAAAAATCCTATTTTCTCTTATCATCCATGGACTGACACGGTGTCTCTTTACACGTGGGATGTCCCAAAGCAGTGTCAAGAGGGATGGGAGCAGTATAAATGGAAAAACCAAAAACTTTCACTCCAAGAAGGCAGATCTCCTCAACGGAGGAGTCGCAACTTTAAACAGCGGCCTGCAGCACCCTGCGGCCGAAGGAAGCATCCGAAGATGCAGCCACATCAACCTTATAAAAAACTTAAAAGGTATGAACAGACGACCAGGTCGCCGCCTTGCACACTTGTGCAACCGACGCTTGATGTCGGAAAACCCAGGAAGCACCAATTGCCCTGGTGGAATGCGCCGTAACCGGAAAGGGAGGCGCCCGCCCTTTGAGAGCATAGGCTTGAATGACGGTTTGTCTGATTCCCCTAAAAATGATGGCAGACGAAACCGCTTGGCCCTGTTATGGACCAGGGGCAGTCACAAACAGTGAGTCGGACTTCCGAATAGAAGCAGTAGCAGACAGGTACACCCGTAAGGCTCGTACCACATCCAATATGTGCAGCGCAAACTCTCTGGGATGCGATGGGTGAGGACACAAGGACGGGAGGACAATGTCCTCATGTAGGTGAAAGGTAGACACCACCTTTGGCAAAAGGGAAGGTCGCGGATGCAACACCACCTTATCCTTATAGATGACCAAATATGGCGACTTGCAGGACAAAGCCGCCAACTCAGACACTCGTCAAACAGAAGTGATTGCCACTAAAAGGCCACCTTCTGAGACAAGACAAGAGAGGAATATCCCAGATATTCCCAAAAAGGAGGTTCCTGGAGGACCGAGAGCACCAAATTCAGATCCCACGGTGGGAGAGAAGGCTTGACAGGAGAGAGCACATGGCGAACCCCCAACACAAGGTGCTAACCAAGAAATGACCCGCTAGAGGTCGCTGAAAGAAGACGGCCAAGGCCGAAATCTGATCCTTGATGGTACTCAAAGCAAGCTTTTGGGTCACTCCACACTGTAGAGGACGCAGGATTCTGGGGACGGAACACGTCCGAGGACGCCAGTCCAGCGCTTTGCATATGGCGATATAAGCTTTCCAGGCACGGTGATAGATCTGCCTGGAGGAAGACTTCCGTGTCCTTAACATGGTCAAAATGACAGATTCCGAGAGACCTCGGTCCCTCAACACCTGGCTTTTAACAGCTCTGCCGTTAAAGCCAGAGACTGTAAGCCGGATGAAACATAGGACCTTGAGACTGAAGGTCCTCCCTCATCGGCAACCGCCAGGGAACGTCCGCAACGAGACGTACCAGATCAGCGTACCAGTGACGCTGAGGCCAATCCGGAACAATTAGGATCACCAGAGTTTATATCAGGCGATAAGGACCCTATGGGGGCACCAACGCATCCGAGTCATCGCCCAAGGATCCCTGGATCTGGCCACAACCTCGACCCTTGCGACTGAGTCGAGAGGCCATCAGGTCCACATCCGACGTGCCCTACCGTCGGCAAAGGAGTTGATATATGCAAGGACCACTCTTCCTGGTCCGGCGTCTGGCGATTGGCGACTCAGATAGTCCGCCCCTACAGAGCCGGCACGTTTCTTCCGGCCCACTTCAGGATACGGATTACCTCGGAAGCCGCAGCTGAGCTCCGAGTCCCTCCGTGATGGTTTACATACGCCACCGCCGTGGCGTTGTCCGACTGGCTCCTGATGGAGCGACCCCGTACTCTCTCCGACCTGAGGAGAGACACAGTCTGATGGCCCGTATTTCCAGAACAGTGATTGGTAAACAGGCTCGTCCGGAGTCCAAGGCCTTGAGCCGACAGGACTCCCCAGACTCCACCCCAGCCCGTCAGGCTGGTGTCCGTCGTGAGTACCGTCCATTGGATGGGAGGGGAACGACTTTCCGGACCGAAGAGCCGAGGGTCCCAACCACCCTGTCAGGGACGCCCTGACCAGGTGAATCACCTGGATCCGAAGATCCAAGGACAACGGGGATTTGTCCCAGGTGGACAAGATCTCCTTCTGCAATGCCCTGGTGTGTGATTGGGCATACGGAATGGCCGCGAAGGAGGCCACCAGGAGTCCCGGGACTCTCATGCAAACAACGGATTGACAACCATGTTCGGGATGTCAGCACCCGCACCGCAGACTGAACTGTCAGCAACTTCTCCAGAGGTAGGATACCTTTGCCTCCAAGGAGTCCAGAACCAGAACTAGAGACTCCAGACACTGAGTCGGGACCAGGACTGACTCCCGAATGTTCAGGAACCACCCGAAGTCCCTGAGGGTCTAATTGACGATAGTCACCTTTCCTCTAAGTCTGAGCCACTTTCTGCTCATAGCAGAAGACCGTCCAGATAGCCCACGACAGCAATACCTCGCTGTAACAGAAGGCTAGAACCGGAGCAAGCACCTTGGTGAACACCCTTGGTGCCGAGGCAAGGCCGAAAGGAAGAGCCACAATCGATAGTGGACTTCGTTGATCGCAAGGCGCAGAAACTTCTGGTGACTTGCGCAGATCGGAACATGCAAGTAGGCGTCCTTGAAGTCCAAGGACGCCAGAAGAAAATCCCTTTGGTGGAGTGTAGCGATCACCGTGTGAATGGATCCCATGCGGAATTTCTGCACCTTCTCGAAGGCATTCAGGGCCTTGAGGTCCAGGATAGGTCGAACCATGTCCTATTTTTGGGACGACAAACAGATTCGAGCAGAATCCCTGAAAACTCTCCTGTGACGGAACCGGCACAATCACTCCGGACCTGATCAAATCCTGTACAGCCCCCAAGAGGGCTGCCCGACAGGTAGGAAGGAGAGGAAGATTAAAGGGAAAGAATCTGTGTGGGGGCCAGGATCGGAATACTATCCTATAACCTGAGGTGACCACCTCGCACACCCACCAGTCAGAGATTCGGGAGGTCCACCGATCCATGAACCTGCGAAGTCGTCCCCCCACCCCAGAGTCGGGCGGAGGCAAGACTTCACGCGGAGGCGGGCTTGGGAGCCGCTTGTTTGGCTTACGCACCCAGGGGCACTAGTGCCCACCAGCCGCACTGCCGTCAGTCTGAGAGGGCCTACCTGTGGACTCTGACTGACGAAAAAAAAAACGTTTTGCTGGAAAGGAAGGCCCCTGTTTGCGGCGGGCCTCCTCACCCTTGATAGTCTAAGAAAGAAGAGTGCGTTTACCTCCCGTGACATCCATGACGATGTCATCCAGAGCAGCACCGAAAGGTCTACCGCCTTTAAAATAGTAGATCCGTCAGGAGCTTCCTAAGGCTAGGTCAGCAGACCAGCATTTCAACCAGATAAGACGACGCAATACCACCGCCGAGACAGAGGCCCTGGATATTAAAGGGGCCGCGTTCAGCGTGGCGTCGCACACAGAAACCAGGCCCTGAACCAGTTGGTGGGCCAGAGCAACTGTGTCTGGAGGAAGAATATGCTCCTGTACAGCTAGGTGCAATATTTTTGCCCAACCTGTAAGTGTTTTAGACACAAGGGTCGCCGCTACCCCAGGTCGTAGGGCGGATCCCAACAAGGCAAACATGGTTCTGCTCACCACTTCTGACCTCCTGTCAGTGGGGTCCTCAAATGCAGGAGTCCCCTCCATCGGGAGAGTGATGGCCTTGTTCAACCGGGCGACTGGAGGGTCGACCACTGGGGGAGAAGCCCACTTTTTAAGTAGGGCATCTTCAAGGGGTATCTGATAGACAAACGCCGCAGGACCATAAAAAAATTCTTCTGCGGCTTTTCCCAGACCTTATCAATGAGCTGGTCAAAGAAAGTACAATGGAAAAAACCCCTTTAGAAGGCCTGGCCTTAAAAGAACCAAAGGAGACAGTATCCGCCTGAGGTTCTGCATCCGCAGCATTTGAGCTTGAGAGTGTCCCTCACCGCAGTCATGAGCACACTAACAAGCGCCCTGTCATTTACAGACTCAGAACTGGAGTTTCCCTCATAAGGAATGTCCTGTTCAAAACCATCCATACATTCAGAACTAGGGTCCTGAGCGATAGTGGCTAGGCCCATATCTGAATCAGCGCACTGCCCTCGAGTAGATAAAGTGGGGAGAGGGCGCCTTTTTGCACCTTGCGCTTGCACACAGCTCCCATCCTGGTCAGAAATTGATTCCAGGGCTGCCCACAACAGGTCCATAGGGACCGCAGTGCTGAAGCACTGCCTGTTGCCACTGACATTTTTAGGGGAAGCTGGTGACACAGACTCCATATTGTCCCTCTCTGAGACTCTCTCAGATAAAAAGTCCACCCACAGGCTGTGCTGACTGAGGAGGGGGTGCCCAGGGGACTCACCAAACCGGACCAGGGACTGCTTAGTTCCGCTGTCTGTACCGCGCTGTGTCAGCGCTGGTAAGCTGTGAGGAGACTTGTGAGGAGATTCGCGCTGCTATAGCAGCGCTAGAGGCCAAACTAGTGCTGAAAAGCGCACGGGCTACAAGAAAATGGCCGCCGCACTTCACTGAGGCGATCCGTGGCAAGATGGCCGCCATGACGCAGTTAAAATGAAACAGCACACACGCACAGCGCCACTCAGTGCTCAGGCCCCAAAAAAAAAAAAAAAACACACAAAAAAGCCCCAAGGCATACATTGCAGACCAGCATGAGCCCCCCAAGAACAGTGTGACTTCCAAGCACCCCACACAGTAGGGATGAGCTTCGTGTTCGAGTCGAACATACGTTCGACTCGAACATCGGCTGTTCGATCGTTCGACGAAGATCGAACGATTTGGGCCGTTCGCGCCAAATTCGAGTGACGCGAACGGCCCACAATGCACTACGCCATCGCAGTGTCATCCAGGCGCTGTGATTGGCCAAGCATGCACTGTGACCCCGCATGCTTGGCCAATCACAGCGCCGGCAGCGAGGAGAGCAATGATTGGCCACAGGCAGGATGCCTGTGGCCAATTATTGCTGAGGGTGTTTAGTACACGCCCCACACTATAAAAGGCCGCCAGCACGGCGGCCTAGTGTAGTGTGTTCCGGAGCAGGGATAGAGCAGCATAGGCAGGGACAGTGACTGTTATTTCTTTCTTGCTTAACCTGGATTCCTTTAGTTTAGGGAAAGAGAAGGATAGGTAGGGAGAGTGTCAGTGTGTTTTGTGCTTGTGCTATAGTGTGCTTAAAAAAAACATTTATTCTAGGGACAGAAAACTGTAGGTAGGGACAGTGTCAGTTTCTTTCACTCTGCAAGTCCTTGTTTCCAGGGACCTGGAAGGACAGTGAGTGAATTGTCCTTGTGCTATATTGTGCTTAAAAAAACATTTATTCTAGGGACAGAAAACTGTAGGTAGGGAGAGTGTCAGTTTCTTTCACTCTGCAAGTCCTTGTTTCCAGGGACCTGTAAGGACAGTGAGTGAATTGTCCTTGTGCTATATTGTGATTAAAAAAAACATTTTTTCTAGGGACAGAAAACTGTAGGTAGGGAGAGTGTTTTTTTTCTTTCACTCTGCAAGTCCTTGTTTCCAGGGACCTGGAAGGACAGTGAGTGAATTCTCCTTGTGCTATATTGTGCTTAAAAAAACATTAATTCTAGGGACAGAAAACTGTAGGTAGGGAGAGTGTCAGTTTATTTCACTCTGCAAGTCCTTGTTTCCAGGGACCTGTAAGGACAGTGAGTGAATTGTCCTTGTGCTATATTGTGCTTAAAAAAACATTTATTCTAGGGACAGAAAACTGTAGGTAGGGAGAGTGTCAGTTTATTTCACTCTGCAAGTCCTTGTTTCCAGGGACCTGTAAGGACAGTGAGTGAATTGTCCTTGTGCTATATTGTGATTAAAAAAAACATTTTTTCTAGGGACAGAAAACTGTAGGTAGGGAGAGTGTTTTTTTTCTTTCACTCTGCAAGTCCTTGTTTCCAGGGACCTGTAAGGACAGTGAGTGAATTGTCCTTGTGCTATATTGTGATAAAAAAAAACATTTTTTCTAGGGACAGAAAACTGTAGGTAGGGAGAGTGTTTTTTTTCTTTCACTCTGCAAGTCCTTGTTTCCAGGGACCTGGAAGGACAGTGAGTGAATTGTCCTTGTGCTATATTGTGCTTAAAAAAAACATTTATTCTAGGGACAGAAAACTGTAGGTAGGGAGAGTGTCAGTTTATTTCACTCTGCAAGTCCTTGTTTCCAGGGACCTGTAAGGACAGTGAGTGAATTGTCCTTGTGCTATATTGTGATTAAAAAAAACATTTTTTCTAGGGACAGAAAACTGTAGGTAGGGAGAGTGTTTTTTTTCTTTCACTCTGCAAGTCCTTGTTTCCAGGGACCTGGAAGGACAGTGAGTGAATTGTCCTTGTGCTATATTGTGCTTAAAAAAAACATTTATTCTAGGGACAGAAAACTGTAGGTAGGGAGAGTGTCAGTTTATTTCACTCTGCAAGTCCTTGTTTCCAGGGACCTGTAAGGACAGTGAGTGAATTGTCCTTGTGCTATATTGTGATTAAAAAAAACATTTTTTCTAGGGACAGAAAACTGTAGGTAGGGAGAGTGTTTTTTTTCTTTCACTCTGCAAGTCCTTGTTTCCAGGGACCTGGAAGGACAGTGAGTGAATTGTCCTTGTGCTATATTGTGATTAAAAAAAACATTTTTTCTAGGGACAGAAAACTGTAGGTAGGGAGAGTGTCAGTTTATTTCACTCTGCAAGTCCTTGTTTCCAGGGACCTGTAAGGACAGTGAGTGAATTGTTCTTGTGCTATATTGTGATTAAAAAAAACATTTTTTCTAGGGACAGAAAACTGTAGGTAGGGAGAGTGTTTTTTTTCTTTCACTCTGCAAGTCCTTGTTTCCAGGGACCTGTAAGGACAGTGAGTGAATTGTCCTTGTGCTATATTGTGCTTAAAAAAAACATTTATTCTAGGGACAGAAAACTGTAGGTAGGGAGAGTGTCAGTTTATTTCACTCTGCAAGTCCTTGTTTCCAGGGACCTGTAAGGACAGTGAGTGAATTGTCCTTGTGCTATATTGTGATTAAAAAAAACATTTTTTCTAGGGACAGAAAACTGTAGGTAGGGAGAGTGTTTTTTTTCTTTCACTCTGCAAGTCCTTGTTTCCAGGGACCTGGAAGGACAGTGAGTGAATTGTCCTTGTGCTATATTGTGCTTAAAAAAAACATTTATTCTAGGGACAGAAAACTGTAGGTAGGGAGAGTGTCAGTTTATTTCACTCTGCAAGTCCTTGTTTCCAGGGACCTGTAAGGACAGTGAGTGAATTGTCCTTGTGCTATATTGTGATTAAAAAAAACATTTATTCTAGGGACAGAAAACTGTAGGTAGGGAGAGTGTCAGTTTATTTCATTCTGCAAGTCCTTGTTTCCAGGGACCTGTAAGGACAGTGAGTGAATTGTCCTTGTGCTATATTGTGATTAAAAAAAACATTTTTTCTAGGGACAGAAAACTGTAGGTAGGGAGAGTGTTTTTTTTCTTTCACTCTGCAAGTCCTTGTTTCCAGGGACCTGTAAGGACAGTGAGTGAATTGTCCTTGTGCTATATTGTGATAAAAAAAAACATTTTTTCTAGGGACAGAAAACTGTAGGTAGGGAGAGTGTTTTTTTTCTTTCACTCTGCAAGTCCTTGTTTCCAGGGACCTGGAAGGACAGTGAGTGAATTGTCCTTGTGCTATATTGTGCTTAAAAAAAACATTTATTCTAGGGACAGAAAACTGTAGGTAGGGAGAGTGTCAGTTTATTTCACTTTGCAAGTCCTTGTTTCCAGGGACCTGTAAGGACAGTGAGTGAATTGTCCTTGTGCTATATTGTGATTAAAAAAAACATTTATTCTAGGGACAGAAAACTGTAGGTAGGGAGAGTGTCAGTTTATTTCACTCTGCAAGTCCTTGTTTCCAGGGACCTGTAAGGACAGTGAGTGAATTGTCCTTGTGCTATATTGTGATTAAAAAAAACATTTTTTCTAGGGACAGAAAACTGTAGGTAGGGAGAGTGTTTTTTTTCTTTCACTCTGCAAGTCCTTGTTTCCAGGGACCTGTAAGGACAGTGAGTGAATTGTCCTTGTGCTATATTGTGATAAAAAAAACATTTTTTCTAGGGACAGAAAACTGTAGGTAGGGAGAGTGTTTTTTTTCTTTCACTCTGCAAGTCCTTGTTTCCAGGGACCTGGAAGGACAGTGAGTGAATTGTCCTTGTGCTATATTGTGCTTAAAAAAAACATTTATTCTAGGGACAGAAAACTGTAGGTAGGGAGAGTGTCAGTTTATTTCACTCTGCAAGTCCTTGTTTCCAGGGACCTGTAAGGACAGTGAGTGAATTGTCCTTGTGCTATATTGTGATTAAAAAAAACATTTTTTCTACGGACAGAAAACTGTAGGTAGGGAGAGTGTTTTTTTTCTTTCACTCTGCAAGTCCTTGTTTCCAGGGACCTGGAAGGACAGTGAGTGAATTGTCCTTGTGCTATATTGTGCTTAAAAAAAACATTTATTCTAGGGACAGAAAACTGTAGGTAGGGAGAGTGTCAGTTTATTTCACTCTGCAAGTCCTTGTTTCAAGGGACAGAGAAGGACACCTGAAGGTAGCCCTTATTGCTTTTTTCCCATCTCCCTGCAGGCCATCTATTAGAATGTCTGGAAGGCAAACAAGGAGAGGCAGACAGTCAGGAGGCAATAAAAGAGGGCAAGCAGGCTCTGTGTCTGGGGGCAACAGTGCTGGTCGTGGACGCGGTGCATTGTCATCAGCACATGGCCATGGGACACGCTTGTCCTTCTTTTCGGCAGCTGGACATGTTGAGCCACATCATGCCGAAGACTTGGTAGAGTGGATGACCAAGCCCTCCTCCTCCTCCTCATCCTCTCTCACCCAGGCTCAGGGTACTGGAAAAGCAGCTGCCAAAGCGTCGTCTTCCCTGGTATCAATGTCAGACAAATCATCAGTCACTCCTTCCCTAGACCCACCATGTCCTCCTCCTGAGGAGTCCCCTGAACTGTTTCAGCACAGTGTTGGGTACATGCTCCAGGAGGAAGGCAGTAGCGTGAGAGCAGACAGAGGGGATGCTCAAGAAGGACACCAATCTGGCAGTCATGTTCCAGCAGCTGCAGCATACTGCCAGATTGGCTCCAGTGATGAGGAGGGAGGGGATGATGAGGTCACTGACTCCACGTGGGTGCCTAATAGGAGAGAGGAGGAGGAGGAGGATGAGGAGGAGGCACATCTCCAACGAGGCAGGATGCCCTTTGGTGGCCAGCGTAAGGGCAGTACACCGACGGAATCACACCGCAGAGCTCCGCCTGTGCAGGGCGCTGCCTCTGCCCGTCATTCAAAAAGTTCTTTGGTGTGGGCCTTTTTTGAGGCTAGTGCATCAGATCGCACAGCTGCTGTTTGCAACATATGTCTCAAGCGTATATCGCGTGGCCAAAACATCAGCCGCTTGGGTACCACATGCCTGACCAGACATATGTTGACCTGCCATGCAGCTCGTTGGCAAGCCTACCTCAAAGACCCACACCAAAGAACAAAGCGGACCTCTCCTTGCACCGCATCAGCTGGGATCTCCAACCCCACTATAACTTCAGTCCTCTCTGAAACATGCACTGAGAGGAATGAAGGTGTAGAATTAGGTGTGTCACAGCCAAGTACTTGCGGCCACTCTGCTAGCAGTACACCGACGTCCGATTCTAGCAGGCAAATTTCCCTGCCCCAGCTGCTGGACCGTCGAAAGAAGTTCACTCCCAGCCATCCACATGCCCAGCGGTTGAATGCTAGCTTGGCTAAATTGCTAGCGCTTCAACTGCTGCCTTTTCAGTTGGTAGACTCGGCCCCCTTCCGTGAGTTTGTGCAATGTGCGGTTCCTCAGTGGCAGGTTCCCAAACGCCACTTTTTCTCACGGAAGGCTATTCCGGCTCTCTACCGGCATGTGGAAGGCAATGTCTTGGCCTCGCTGGACAGGGCGGTCAGCGGTAAGGTGCATATTACCGCTGACTCATGGTCCAGCAGGCATGGACAGGGACGTTACCTTTCTTTCACGGCCCATTGGGTCACTCTTTTGGCAGCTGGGAAGGATGCAGGACAAGGTGCAGTAGTGTTGGAGGTTGTCCCACCGCCACGCCTCCAAAATGCTACTACTGGTTGTGACACACCTCTCTCCTCCACCCCCTCCTCTTCTTCTTCCTCCATGGCCTCTTCCTGTGGTTTGTCCTATGAACCAGCGGTGCTCCGTAGCCGTTCACGGGGCTACGCAAGTACGCAGGCAAAAAGATGCCATGCCGTGCTTGCGCTGGTGTGTTTGGGGGACAGAAGCCACACTGGGGCAGAGGTCCTGTCTGCTCTGCAGGGCCAGGCCGAGAGGTGGTTGACGCCACGCCAGCTTAAGCCAGGAATGGTGGTTTGCGACAATGGCACCAACCTCCTCTCCGCCCTCCGACAGGGACAACTGACCCATGTGCCCTGTGTGGCTCACGTCCTTAACCTGGTGGTGCAGCGGTTCTTGGGCAGGTACCCGGGCTTACAGGATGTCCTGAGGCAGGCCAGGAAAGTCTGTGTGCATTTCCGCAGATCTTATAATGCCAGTGCTCGCCTGGCTGAGCTGCAAAAGGAGTTGAACCTGCCCAAGAACCGCCTTATATGTGACATGCCCACCAGGTGGAACTCAACGTTGGCCATGCTGCAGCGGCTGCACACGCAGCAGAGGGCCATCAATGAGTACCTGTGCGACTACGGCACCAGGACAGGGTCAGGGGAGCTTGGTTTTTTTTCTCCACGCCAGTGGGGCATGATCAGGGATGCATGCACTGTCCTGGCACCATTTGAGGAGGCCACGAGGATGGTGAGCAGTGACAGTGCATGCATCAGTGACACTGTACCTCTTGTCCACCTGTTGGAGCACACGCTGCGTGGAATAATGGACAGGGCACTTGAGGCAGAACAGAGGCAGGAAGAGGAGGACTTCCTTGCCTCTCAAGGCCCCCTTTACCCAGACAGTGTTCCTTCTGTCCCACCCATCGCACAGGAAGAGGAGGAGGAGGAGGAGGAGGAGGAGGAGGATTGTGTCAGCATGGAGGTGGAGGCTGGCACTCAGCATCATCAGCAGCAGTCTTTTAGGGATGATTTACAGTCCCAAGAAACCAGTGGACTTGTACGTGGCTGGGAGGAGGTGGCTGCGGATCATGTCGTCCTTAGTGACCCAGAGGACTCCGGAGCGAATGCCTCAGCAAACCTACGCTGCATGGCCTCCCTGATCCTGCAAAGTCTGCGGAAGGATCCTCGTATTCTTCGGATCAAGGAGAGGGACCATTACTGGCTGGCCACTCTCCTTGATCCACGGTACAAGGGTAAGGTTGCGGACCTTATGTTACCGTCGCAGAGGGAGCAGAGGATGAGACAACTCCGGGAGGCCTTGCAGAAAGGTCTGTGCAACGCGTTCCCAGAGACTGGGAGGTTACAAACTCCTGGTCCTGGACAACGAGTTGCTGAGGCTTCGGCCAGTCAAAGAAGGAGCGGTGGGGAAGGTGGCCGTCTGACCGATGCGTTCAGACAATTCTTTAGTCCGCAGCCCCAAAGTATGATCGGTTCCAGCAACCATCGCCAGCGTCTGATAAACATGGTGCAGGAATATCTAGGGGCAAGGTCAGACTTGGACACCTTCCCCACCGAAAATCCTCTGGCTTACTGGGTCTTGAGGATGGATCACTGGCCAGAGCTTGCACAGTATGCAATTGAGCTACTGGCCTGTCCTGCATCCAGCGTTCTTTCGGAACGCACATTCAGTGCTGCTGGAGGATTTGTCACGGATCACAGGGTGCGCCTGTCCACCGACTCGGTTGATCGACTGACTTTCATCAAGATGAACCAGTCTTGGATCACCACCAGCTACCACACACCTGATGCTGATATAACAGACTAATTGATTTTAACATGTCACATCCCTTCAAGACTGATGCTGATGCTGAGTGCCTGTGCTGTTATGTTGACTGGCTATCCTCCTCCTCCGAGTCCTCAATGATACGATTGATGATGATAGCTTGGAAGATCATTTTTGTTTATGGGTGCCGCCACCAGTGGCTAAGGCCCAATTTTTCAGCCCCTGTTTTACAGGGGCGTGTAATTACAATTTTTTTAGCAATAATTTGCCATAGGGCTCATTGCTGTGCTCCAAGTACAGTATCTGTGAGGGGTTGGAGTGTTGTGGCACCAGTGCCTAAGGCCCAATTTTTCAGCCCCTGTTTAACAGGGGCGTGTCATTACAATTTTTGAAGCAATACTTTGCAACAGGGCTCATTGCTGTGCTCCAAGTACAGTATCTGTGAGGGGTTGTAGTGTTGTGCCACCAGTGCCTAAGGCCCAATTTTTCAGCCCCTGTTCAACAGGGGCATGCAATTACAATTCTTGATCTAATAATTCACAGCAGGGTCCATTGCTGCACCCACCAAGAGTAACTCTGAGGGCTTACAGTCTTGTGGCAACGCCACCACCACCACCACCACGAAAGGCCCAATTTTTCAGCCCCTGTTCAAAAGGGGCATGTAATTACAATTCTTGATCTAATAATTCACAGCAGGGCCCATTGCTGCACCCACCAAGAGTAACTGTGAGGGCTTACAGTGTTGTGGCACCAGCACCACCATCAAAGCCCCAATTTTTACTACCACTGTTCAACAATTATATGTAATTAAAATTCCTGATATAATAGTTGACAGCAGGGCGTTCCAGCACCAACCAAGAGTAACTGAGTGCTTACAGTGTTGTGCCAACACCAACAACTAAGGGGCCTATTTCTGCAGAGTATATACGGCAGGTCCCTACTTTCAAACATCCAACTTACAAACGACTCCTACTTGCAAACGAAAGAAGACAACAGGAAGTGAGAGGAAATCTACCCCTAGAAAGGAAAATTCTCTCCTGTAAGAATAAATATGGGAGAAAGGGGTCTCATCTGTACTGATGCTTTATCAGCAATCCTTGTTTCAAGAAAAACACCACATTTCAAAAACAGTTGTCATTGGGACGGAAAGTGAGGTGAAATGTTCGGAACAGGGGCACAGACAGCAAAACAAATGTTACAGGGGTGATAACCCTTACCTATGTTTCCCAAAAAGTTTAAAAATAGATTTTTGGGCTGGAGCTACACTTCAACAATGTACCTGTTCAAAATTACAAACAGATTCTACATAAGAACAAACCTACAGTCCCTGTCTTGTATGCACCGCCTGTATACGGCTGTTCAGAGTATATAGGGCCTTTTTTATTTTATGTGCGGGCTTCCCCTTAATATCCATACAAGACCCAAAGGGGCTGGTAATGGGCTGGGGTAGGGGGGGGGGTCATGGGGTAGCTATGCCATTTTTCTTAAAGAATTTCATCCATATTACCGGGACCAGACATTACATTAAAGCCGCAAGCAGTTTTAAATGGCTTTTTTTTCCTTTAGAAGTGTCATTTTGTGCAGGGACAGTTCTAAACACGGGAAACACGTGGCACTTCACAGGCATACTTTAGACACCCCCCAGGTACGATATTTAAAGGAATATTTGACTTTTTTTTTTTCACTTTATGCATCATTAAAATGACTGCTCCCGAAAAACGACCGTTTTTAAAACTTCTTTTTGCATTGATACATGTCCCCTGGTGCACAACCCGGGTTCCCAAACCCTATTTATGACAATAACATGCATAATAGTTGTTATAATTAGCACTTTAGAATTCGAACGTTCGCATCCATTGTATTTAATAGGGTTCTAATGTTCGTTCGAACTTTCGGTCCGTTCGCGGGTTCTGGTGCGAACCGAACCCGGGGGTGTTCGGCTCATCACTACCACACAGTCAGTGCCAGTAATGGTGACAGAGAGCGACAATAAAATACAGGGGGAGACAGGGAAAATCCCCCACAGAGAAACACACAGCCCTTTGTACTCACCTGCAGGCAGGAGAGACTACTTACCCGTCCCCTGAGGGACACACTGGTGTTTCTGACAGGACTATCACAGTGCAGTACTGAGTAGCTGTCGGCCCGGTCCACCGCGAAAGATACAGTCAGTCAGGAGCTGTTCAGTCTTGAGAGGACCGTGGGAGCATGAAAGCAAACCCGGCCACCCCTGGAGTCATGGGGCCTGTCCTGAACTGAGTCTCACGCACAGAAGGCGAGGATCAGCACGCTCGATGGTCGGACAGGGAAGACTACGAGGATATCTTGTACCCAACCTGTTGCCCAGCCGACAGTTGATAGAAGATTCTCAAAAATAAAATAAAAAAGAATTCCAAAAAGGAATAAAATAGGTCAGGAGACTGGCTCCTGAGGGAGCCACGTCTTCTCCTTCTGCTAGGCAGAAAAAAACTGAAGTCTGCTGACTGTAGTGGGAGGGTTATGCCCGGAGGGACCGCCCCCTGGGTGGGGCTGTTCAGCTCTGGCTTTTAGAATGTATGTATAACATCTCACATTCTGCCTAGGTCTTCTCCTGCAAGCAGGGACATAACCCACGTGTAAAGTGTAAAGGGACACCGTGTCAGTCCATGGATGATAAGAGAAAAGCTAACATTTATAACCAGATGGGAGGAAGAAATGGGTAGGATGATTCCTAGATTAGAATGGGAAAGAGCCTTTCACATAACACACAAGTTATCAATATCTACTAGACACCAGGAAAGGAACTACAGAATCCTAACAAGATGGTATAGATGCCCAGTAGACATGCATAGAATGAATAGCGAAAATTACGAGACCTGTTGGAGATGCCATAATGCAAAAGGTACAATGTCTGACATATGGTACTATTGTCCAGAAGTACTGATACTTTGGACCAAGATGTATAAAATACATCAAAAAATTACAGGGCTTAATGTTTAACCAGAGGTGCTGGTCTCTCTCCTGCCTATGATTCCAGGATCCATGAAAACTCTAAAAAGGGGCATCCTAAGACATATGCTGACAGCAGCGTGTACAGTTATAGCCAGAAACT
The DNA here is from genome assembly GCA_029206835.1 of Rana muscosa. Lineage (NCBI taxonomy): Eukaryota > Metazoa > Chordata > Amphibia > Anura > Ranidae > Rana > Rana muscosa. The sequence goes on from CM055117.1 coordinate 1,030,267,378, forward strand.
GGAAGAAAACAGGGGCTCTCTCAATAGGAGAATGGATATGCGAAATGAGCGAGATGCAGACCCTGGAAATGACGATAGAAACAGAAGCAGGCTTCAAAGAACAAACATTAAAGACATGGCAACAATGGGTGGAGTTTAAAGACTCCACAGAGATAATAACATATATGTAGCGTTTTATGTCAGGAAATTCCCCCGTCCTTCCCTTCCCCTCCCCCTTTTTTGTTGTTTTGTTTAGTTTTGTTATTGTTGTGTTATAGTTAGTTTGTTAGTTTGGCCTAAGGGTAATGCGTGGGAACGATAGGAATTGGTATAATCATAAAGCACAATGGGACGCCCCGCAAATATATATTGGTTATGTAATAGGAGAGGACCAAGGATTTATATGATTATATGTAATGACGAATGGTTAGGTAATGGGTTAGATATTAATAGGCTTGTGCAATTCGTTTCGTAACGAATCAAAATTCGTCCGAATTTAGCAACTTTCGGACATTCGGAAGCATTCGAATTTCCGAACAGAGCAATTACGAATAAAACCGAATCCGAAATAAATTATACCGCAAAATAGCGAATGCCCGAAGGTCTTCGGCATAATTCGTTATGAAAAAAGTTACGAATGTACGAATCCATTCGAAGCACAATAACACTCACTCTGCTCTCTGCTTCTCCCTCACCATGCTGAACTCCCTCTCAAAATGGTGTACAGGGGCGGAGGCTATAGCCGCATGAAAAAACGAAAGTAAAATACGAGATTTCAAATCCATTTGAAGCACAATAACACTCACTCTGCTCTGCTCTCTGCTTCTCCCTCACCGTGCTGAACCCTCTCAAAATGGTGTACAGGGGCGGAGCCTATAGCCGCATGTAAAAAACGAAAGTAAAATACGAGATTTCGAATCGTTACAAATAACCGCTATGTATTTAGAAAAGTACAAATCCATTCAAAGCACATTAGGCATAATAGGCAGCGTCGTTGTGAGAGAGACACGGAAAATTACGAATCAACGAACCCAAAAAAAGTTACGAAAGTAGGAGTTGTGTCCAGAATCAACGAAAAACAACGTACTCTACCGAAAGTACGAATTATAAAGCAACAAAAAATTCAACGAAAAATGTCGCTTGCAAAAATACGAATGAGTCCGAACACGAAAAATCCCGTCTAGCAAAATTCCGAATGATTACGAATCAACAGGACCGGAAAGAAACGAACCGAAACGGAACGAATTTTTCCGTTGTGCACAAGTCTAGATATTAAGATATTGTATTATTTGTAGTGTTTTGTGTAAAATGGAAAATGTATAAAATAAAGATTATAAACAGAGCAGACTTGTCACTTCTGGTGCAGTCCAGTCTGAATAATGTGTCCGGGTCTCAGGTAGATGGAATCCCAAACACATCATTCAAAGACCGGGCTGGACAGGTGGCAACCCTAGGTTTCAGGCAGTCAGGAGCAAAGGGTAAAATACATTAGCACTGGAGCAGTGGGCGGAGATTAGGGAGGAGTTTTCTCCTGGAGTGGTGAGTGGGTTTTCTGGCGCAGGAGAGCAGTGGGCGGGAGGTGGGTGTGTTTGAACACAGGTGCTGAGGATGCAGAGAACATCCACGCCCTACTAACAGTTTTCCTGTCATGCATGATGGATACCAGACAGTCATGGAGGGCTTTACTGTAGAAGAAACTGGAGGCTGAGGCGAGTCTGCCCTAGAACATAGAAAACGCTTTTCCATTTGTGCTAGGCAGTACATTATTAATATATTGGTACGTAACAAAAAAAAATAAGATAAACTTAGCCTCTAGGGGTGCTGGAATGCTTACCTTATTGCCTGCTCTGGCAGGCTTGCTCAATATGTGCAACCGGTCCTGCGCTGCCTCCTCTCTAAGGTGCACCAGGCCCCAATCACACTCCTGTGTCCTACACTGCAGGGTTAACAGCCCTGCATTAGCTCCCAGGACTATTGTATGACGGTTGGAAAACAAAACCCCAGGATTACTGTGCAGACCTTCCACACTTTCCCCTGCCATGGCATATTACTCCATGGACCAAACAAATAGAATTAAGTCCCTAACTCCCCTCTGCCACCATTAAAAAATATATATTTTCAAGTACCCCAGTTTGGGAACGGCGGAGCTACATGAAAATCAGCAGACATTTATATAAGCTACTGATTGTGAAATCCGACCATTTCATAGCCCTGTAGATATACTGTATATTTACACATACAGTATGTTAGAGACTTAGCAATTGTTTTCAGGTAGCCAGAGACTACTTCTAAATCACTGTAGGACTCGGAGCCAGCTGTGCTCCATAAAGCAATGAATTCAGCCACAAAATGTCCCATTAGGTGCTCTTATCACAAACTCTGAACACATAAAAGCTTCTTTTTTTTTAAAGAAAAGAAGCAGAAATATCCATGAATATATTTCTTGATTAAATTGGTTTCCAAGGTGCAAAATTTTACCATTTAAAATCCTTCTAAATTGCCAAGTAGCTGTAAAGAACTTTGTCCTAGTGTATCATTATACTAAGTCGGGGCAGGCTAACCTAGGTGGGTGGGGAGTGAGATTTAATGATAGGAGACACAGTGGGATGTCACTTGTTAACCATGGGGGTTGTTGGGATAAATGTGGGTCATGGAGCTGTTGGCGTATATAAAGTATAGCACACAAAGCTCTCGTGCTGATGTCTCTCCGCTGCTTAGGACACGTAATAACATATAGGTGACTACAGTGTGCTATATAGGATAGCTTACCCGTGGCATTGTCTAACTAAAGGAAAATTCCTCCTTTTCACCCCAACATCATTCACACTTATCATGCTTGTTATATATATTTCAAGTGGATATATGCCATAATATAATATAATATACCGCAGACTTATCAGTGTAAACAGGAACATCACTCCTGCTTTAAAAATTCAACAGTCAGCAGCTACAATACTGTAGTTACTGACTTTTAACAAACAGACACCAGCCCAGGAGTCCAGCGCTGTCTTCGCTGCAGCCGATCCTTCACTGGTCTTTGGGTCTCTGGCACTGCCTAATTGCTGGCCAAATGTAACCTTTAAGCGGCATTAAACCCAAAACAAATAATTTAATATATTGCAGCTTACTAATCCTTAGATGTGGTGGCTGCATTTGTTTTCTTGTTTTAGGCTATTTCCTCTCTGTTTCCACCTGCTGATCTGACCAGTAACACACCTCCTATATTAGAGTGCCTCCACTCTGGATGAAGGAGCACAGGGGACCCTTTGGATAGCAACCATAGGTGTGTGCAGGAGGTGTGCTGGGTGTGCCTGGGCACACCCTAATCACCCTGGGCACCAGGGCTGATGATCAGGCAGTACAGCCTACCTTCCTATACCAGGCCCAGAACTGTACCAGTTCTAAAGGGGGTCCAGGCACCTGCCGAGCAGGAGGACTGGCTGTACTGCCTCATTGCAGATATCGAGCCTCTTGTTCCTCCCATTGCACGACTTCCGGCTTCTCCTCCTCTTCCTCTCTTTGGCTGCGCTGTAGGGGGATCGATTCTAGCATCTGCGCCTCCATCCTGTCCTCTGTCTCTTTTTCAGTCTTAAATGTAGGACATCAGGGGTCCGTTTAGAACCCTGATATTTTACCAAAGCCCCCCAAAAGGACAGTTAAAAAAAATGTAAACAATAAATAAATACAAATCTAAAAAAAAAAAAATTTTTAGAAAATAATAATAATCATTTTTAAAAAAATCGCTCACATGTGCTTTCCACTCACCGCTGCCTAGCTACTGCCTCTGTTACTCTGTGTTTGGGCTTTGGGGCACACACCCTAATGCAATAGGCTGTGCACACCTATGACAGCAGCATTGTCAGTCTGGGGGAATGAGAGGGTTAGATGTACTAGAAGATTTAGATATACTAAGCGAAATTCCACCTAACATTATAATCAGTTACAGCAACACTTTTTTTCCCTTTTGGAATAAAGGTTTTACATAAATGCATAAGAGTTGATCATCGTAAGCATCCCTGTCACCCCTGTAACTGCTACATTTGCAAGACAACATGTTCTGTTGAAAAACATCACCAGGTAAAAAGCAAAAAACAAATGCAGCCATCCCATCTAAGAATTGGTAAATTGCAATATAATAAATATATGTTTTTGGGTTTAATACCACTTTAATTTGGCCATAGATGGATATAATTTCAAAGGAAAAGTCTAATGCCTTGTACACACAATCGGATTTCCGATGGAATAAAATCCGATTGAAGTTTCCGTCGGAATTCTGATGAAGCTGACTTCCATCAGTCTTGCATACACACTGTCAGACTAAATTCCGACCGTCCAAAACGCGGTGACATAAAACACTCAGACGAGCCGAGAAAAATTAAGTTCAATGCTTCCGAGCATGCGTCGACTTGATTCTGAGCATGCATGGATTTTTCTCCGATGGAATTCCACACAGACGATCAGAATTTCTCATCGGAAAAATTTAAAACATGTTCTATTTTTTTTACTCCGATGGAAAAAAGTCCGATGGGGCCCACACACGATCGGAATTTCCGATGAAACAAGTCCATCGGATTTTATTCCATCGGAAATCCGATCGTGTGTACAAGGCATTAGAAAATAGGATTTTTATAACAGCTTACCTGTAAAATCCTTTTCTTGGAGTACATCACGGGACACAGAGCGACATAGTCATTACTAATGGGTTATATAGATACCGTCAGGTGCTGGCACTGGCAACTTCCAAAACCGGAAGTACCCTCCCCTATATAAGCCCCTCCCATCCGGGAGCACCTCAGTTTTGTAGCAAAGCAATAAGTGTCCCTAAAGAGGGGCGGGAGCTCTGTGTCCCGTGATGTACTCCAAGAAAAGGATTTTACAGGTAAGCTGTTATAAAAATCCTATTTTCTTTCTCGTACATCACGGGACACAGAGCGACATAGTCATTACTAATGGGATGTCCTAAAGCAATGCCAAATGAGGGGGGGGATACACCATATATAAGCTGAGCGCTATCAGACATGAGGATCTTTTGCGGCCTGCAACACACTGCGCCCAAAGGCGACATCCTCCTGACTTCTAACGTCCACCTGGTAGAACCTAGTAAACGTGTGTACCGAAGACCATGTTGCGGCCTTACAGATTTGAGCCAGGGAGGCCTGGTGATGCACTGCCCATGAAGTCCCAACTGCTCTCGTGGAGTGCGCTCTAACTTTGAACGGAGGCGGTCTACTTCTCAAGCCATAGGCTTGTATTATGACCTGTCGAATCCACTTGGCTAAAGTAGATTTTGACGCTGCCTGACCCTTTCTGGGGCCTTCCGGCAGAATAAACAAAGTATCCGTTCTGCGAATCTGAGCAGTGGCTTTTAGATAAGCTTTAACTGCTCTTACTACATCCAAAGAATGCAATAACTTTTCCTCTACCGAAGTAGGTTTGGGGAAAAAAGAAGGAAGAACCACATCTTGGTTCAAATGAAAACTCAATACCACCTTAGGAAGAAAGGCTGGATGAGGACGTAACACTACTCTGTCCTTATGGATAACCAGATATGGCTCCTTACAGGACATAGCTGCTAATTCCGATACTCTTTTAGCTGAACAAATGGCTACTAGAAAAATCAATTTCCTGGTGAGAAGCACCAAGGAAATATGCTGTAGTGGTTCAAATGGTTGTTTCTGTAGAACTGACAAAACCAAGTTTAGATCCCATGGACATATGGGAATATTAACCGGAGGACTAATACGCATCACTCCTTGTATAAAGGCTTTGACTAGTGAATGCGAAGCCAAGGGCCTTTGAAAAAATATTGACAAGGCCGAAATCTGACCCTTGATAGTACTCAAGGCAAGCTTCCTATCTACAGCCCATTGTAGGAAGTCCAGAATCCTACCTATTACGTACTTATGTGAATGCCATTTCCTGGCCTCACACCAGGCGATGTACGCCTTCCAGATTCTATAGTAGATCTGCCTGGATACCGGTTTCCTGGCATTGATCATGGTAGACACCACAGCATTAGAGAGCCCTCTCTTTTTTAGAATGTGGGCTTCAATAGCCAGGCCGTCAAACCTAGGGCTGGTAAGGAAGGGTGGTATATCGGTCCCTGCGAAAGCAGGTCCGGACGATGTGGGAGGGTCCAAGGACTCCCCACAGACATTTTTACAATCTCCGCGTACCATGCTCTTCGGGGCCACGCTGGAGCCACCAGAATGTGGCGGTGGGAATGCATATATCAGCTTGAACTGATCCCAAGGGAACACTAGGGCATCCGAGCCGCAAGCTAGGGGATCCCTTGTCCAAGAGACAAACCTGTCCACCTTTGCGTTGAATCTGGATGCTAGCAGATCTACATCCGGTGTTCCCCACCGCTGACATATTGTCCGGAAAACCTCGGGATGAAGGGACCATTCCCCTGGGCATAATTGTTGGCGACTTAGAAAGTCCGCCTTCCAATTCTCCACCCCTGGAATGAATACCGCAGATATGGCTGGGACATATCTTTCTGCCCATCTCAGGATGTAATTTACTTCCCTTTGGGCTGCACGACTCCTGGTGCCCCCCTGACGATTGATATATGCCACTGCTGTGGCATTGTCTGATTGAACTCTGACAGGGGACCCTTGGAGTTTGGATGTCCATGCTACTAGGGCATACCGGGCTGCTCGTATCTCTAAGAGATTGATGGGCAGGGCCTTTTCTGCTTCTGACCACTTGCCCTGGAGAGACCATTGCTCCAGTACTGCTCCCCAGCCTATAAGGCTGGCATCTGTAGTGACCACCTTCCAGGAAATCGGACTGAAGGATTTCCCTCTTTCCAGATTCTGGGGAACCAACCACCAGCGGAGGCTCTTGCGAACGGAAGGGGACAAGGACATTGGTAAGTCCAGAGCCTGAACTTTTTTGTTCCAGGCTGACAGTATGGCCCTTTGCAATTTCCTTGAATGGAATTGACCGTAGGGTACTGCTTCGAATGATGCCACCATTTTTCCCAGCAGCCTCATGCACAGGCGTATGGATGGCTGTCTTTTTGAGCCCACTAAGTGGATCAAATCTCTCAAAGACGACCCCTTTTCTTGAGGCAAGAAAATTTTTCTCTGGTCTGAATCCAGCCTTAGCCCCAAGTATTCCAGACTTTTGACTGGTTTTAGGGCTGACTTGTCTCGGTTGATAATCCAACCGTGATATTCCAGATACTTGATTGTCTCGTGAACAACCACTTCTAGTTTTTCCACTGAGTGGTCTATCAGCAACAAGTCGTCTAGATATGCCATTATCGTTACACCTCGTGTTCTTAGATTGGCCAATAATGGGGCCAAAATTTTTGTGAACACTCTTGGTGCTGTGGCCAGACCGAAGGGTAAGGCTCTGAACTGAAAATGGCGGCCTTCTACCGCAAAGCGTAGAAATTTTTGGTGGGCTGGAAAGATGGGAATGTGCAAATAAGCATCCTTGATGTCGATCGAGGCTAACCATTCCTCCCCTTGTAGGGCAGTGGCTACCGATCGGATCGACTCCATCCGGAAAGTCCTGATATGCAGGAATTTGTTTAGCCCTTTTAGATTTAGTATGGGCCTCACGTCCCCGTTTGGCTTCGGAACTGTAAAGAGGTTTGAGTAAAACCCGAACCCCCACTCTTCCAGGGGAACCTCTATAATTACTGCTTGAAGCAATAATTGTTCTAGTGCCAACAGGAGGGATCCTCTCTTCTGGGGATCCCTTGGCACGTTTGACCTTATAAAGCGGGAAGAAGGGGAGTTTTTTAACTCCAATTTGTATCCCAGATTTACTGCGGAGAGCACCCATCTGTCTCGGATTGTGTCCCGCCAGGTCTCTGTGAACAACTGAAGTCTTCCCCCCACCCGATTGGGTGGGGGCAACCCTTCATGCATTTGACTTTGGGGGAGGTTTTGTACCTCTCCTGCTCCAGGGCTTTTTGTTACCCTGCAACTGTCCCTGATTTCTACCTCCGGGATTTGACCGAGGAGGCCGTCGGAACTGTTTCACAGCCGATGTCCTAGGGACTGGAGAGGCCGGCCTTTTAAAAGAGGGACCTCTAACTCTATTTTTAACCGGCAAAAGTGTACTTTTACCGCTGGAAATTCTCTGGATATACTTGTCCAGGTCTTCCCCGAATAAGCGCTCCCCATGAAATGGGAAGCTGACCAGCAATTTTTTACAGGGAGCTTCAGCAGACCAGTTCTTGAGCCATAGAAGCCTGCGCATATGTACTACAGACAGCGTAAGGCGGGAGGCCTGATGGATTGAATCCTTTATAGCGTCCACCGCAAAGCATAAGGCTCTAGGTAGATCAGCTAGGGCAAGAGCCTGCTGATCCGGCAAGTCCCTTAAGACCTGTTTCAACTGATCCTTCACTGCTTGGCAGACCCCAATAGCTGCCACTGCTGGTTGTGTCACCAATCCTGCTGTAGAAAAAGCAGATTTTAATAAGGACTCCAATTTTTTATCTCTTGGGTCCTTGAACATTTGGACATTTTCCACCGGACATGTCAGTGATTTATTCACACAAGAGATGGCTGCGTCCACTGTAGGGACCCTCCATTTTCTGATGAACTTATCCTCCATGGGATAGACCACCGGAAATCTCTTGGGGGGAGTAAATATTTTGTCAGGGTGCTCCCAATCCTGGTAAATGAGCCCCTCCAGTAAAGGATGGATCGGAAAGGAACAAACAGTCTGGGGAGCTTTTAGCGACCCCAACGAGGAGACAGAAGTGGAGGATGGCTCCGCAAGTGGCATTTTAAATGCTGATCGGACCATATTAGTCAGGGACTGAACCCATAACCTTTCAGCATGTGATGCTGAGAACGGCTCTTCCACTGTTGATTCCTCTGCAACCAAATCGACCTCATCCTGATCCCCCTCAGGTAGGTCGACCTCTGTATGGGACTGTTGCTCTGTTAACAGGCACTCTGAGGGGGGAGACGGAGATCGAGCGCTTTTCTCCTGTGACAGGGAAGCAGTGATCAATGCTGACAATCTCTCTTCCAGCCCTCCCAGAGCTGAGGAAAAAACCTTCTCTGTTACATACACAGGAGCAGGTGAACTGAGGACAGCCACAGTACCAGGTACTCCTGAGGGTGCTCTACGGTCACTAACCTCTGATTCTTCAGGGGAGACTGGTGCAGCCAAAGCATGCCCAAGATCCTCAGAGCCCGATGGAGACCCCCTATTCCTCCTGGAATTTCTAGTCCCGGAGTTTTTAGACGGCATATTCCTAAGCCACAAAGCTGAGGTATTCCAGCCGAAATACACCAGTTACTGATAATAGTCTAGCATAAATGCTGCTATAAGAAACAGTTGGTGTCTACTAATGTGCCTTTCTAGGGGATGCCTGTATCAACCGCTTGCTGTATGCCTTTAAATGTTGCCAGCTCTGTCTCTGTACTTCATAGCCAGCTTACTACAATATTGTGGTTTTTTTAAACTGCTGGGACGCCCGCACATGCGCAGAAGCGCTGCGGCGCGCACAGAGCGTCATCCCCCAGGCTCCGCCCCCTTTCCCGGCTCACCTCTATATATAGAGGCGCGTGCACGCGCACGCGCGTGGCCACGTGCGCCTTCGGCGCTAATTTAAAAAAATGGAAACAAGGGACAGGAGCCAGGGCCCCTCTTTGCCGCAGGCCGGGGGATGGACGAGCACTGCAACATGGCAGAGGAAGCAGTTTCCTATAAGAGAACTCACCATCTGCCTGGACTTTGCTCTGCTGAGAAGAAACTAGTCCACATGACAAGAAAACATTCCACAGCGGCCTCTAGTGGACAAACACAGGTACCGCAGTCTAATATATTAAATATATATATAAAAAAAAATTTATTTATTTTTTTTCTTGACCACCATTAAAAATTATTACATTTTTTTAGTAGTTACAGGCATGCACAGAATTTTGCGGGAATACCATTAGGTAACAGACAGAAAGACAAATTAGGCTTGGGGGTCCCCCAATAGAACCAAGTTCCTGGGGGCCCCCACTTACCTGTTCCCCGCCGCAGGACTTTGTTTGGTCCACAAAAGCCCAAACTTCACCTATCACGGCAGGCATTGTAATCAAACCTTCAGGGACCGGGTTCCCAAGGATTCCACTCCCCTGGACCTGTATAGCACCCTGCACAGAAAACATCTTGGTCGTGGGTATGACCAGAGCTCTGGATCCCAGGGTCCAGCTCTCCTAAGAGAAGCATTACAGGCAAAACCTTGCTCTTCTCTGCAAGGCCCGGGTACCGACCGTTTAGCTATGAAGCTTTTTTGGTCGGATCCGGAATAGCTTACTGAGGCCCAAAAGAACCTGTACGCAAGCTCAGTGAAAAACACATGTTTCTTCTTGGCCAACACCTTAGACACTGGCAAAAAAACTGAGGTGCTCCCGGATGGGAGGGGCTTATATAGGGGAGGGTACTTCCGGTTTTGGAAGTTGCCAGTGCCAGCACCTGACGGTATCTATATAACCCATTAGTAATGACTATGTCGCTCTGTGTCCCGTGATGTACGAGAAAGAAAAATTCATTCTCAGACTAATTTGTTGTTCGAAAGATTTTGTTTGCTTTTAACATTTCATTTTGTAATGAATGGATAACTGAACGAAAACCATATACACTGTTTGAAATGTATTTGTTCAAGAAAAACTTTCCATCTTGCTCTTTTGAATTTTCTTGTAACTGTGGTTGAAAACAAACATTTGAGTTGATCCACTAATGATTAGAAAAACAAACAAACTTTCTTAGAAACTTCTTTTCCCAAGACTTTTGATTCAAAATTCTACCCATCTATGACCAGCTTTAAGCTTTTTTCGCCTGGTGATCCTGGCAAAAACATACTTCCTATTCAAACATGACAAATCTCACTGTACTGTATCAATGGAGGAACAGTGTTGCCGCCCTGTTGATTTGGGCTACAACCACCTCCAACCTCTTATCATCACCATTATGTAGAGGAAAGGTGTTCTGTAGCTCACAAATTAAAGTTGGGAATGTTGATATTGTTGTTGATGCATTGTTTGAGATATGATTTCGGTACACTGGAAGTTACAAGTGTAACACTGTGCATTGTTACTGTGAATGCAGATTTGTATTTATCCACAAGATGGCAGTGTTCAGCACTTCTGTTTGTCACAGCCTTAAAGTGGTTGTAAACCCTTATGCCGCGTACACACGATCGTGATTCACGGCGGTGAAAACACCGCCGTGAATCACGGCATGAATAAAAATGAAAAACGAGGGAACGGCATGTTCCCCCACACACGACCGTTTTTCCCGTCATTTTTTTCTTTGACGAGAAAAACGACCGTCTGTGGGCTCCGCGGCAGTGTCTCCCTATGGGAAAACTGCCGCGGAAAAAAATGATGGAAAAAACGATGAGAAAATTTAGAACATGTTCTAATTTTTCTCGTCGTTTTTTATGCCGTTTTTCTCGACGAGAAAAACGACATAAAGCCCACAGACGATCGTTTTTCTCGGCGAAAAAAAAATGCAGTTTTTCTCGTCGAGAAAAGCGGTCGTGTGTACGCGGCATTAGGCCGCGTACACACAACCGGTTTTCTCTGCAAAAAACGACAAGAAAACTGCCGGGAGAGCTTTCTTGCCGAGAAAACCGACTGTGTGTACGCGAGTTTAAGTTTTCTCGTCAAGAAAACTGCCCAGATTCCCAGACGAGAAAAAAGACGACCTGCGGTCTTTTTTCTCGTCGAGAATCTCGTCGGCCTGTTTCTCGACGAGAAACCCGAGCGTGTGTACACTTACCTGTCGCCGTGGAAACCCGCGCATGCTCAAAATGACTTTGACGCATGCGCGGTAGCTTCCTAGGCAGAGGCATAGGGTGTAGCAAGATGGCAGCGACGGCATCGAATGTGACGAGCGCGCGCTCGTCGTAGTCGATGACGTAATCGCGTTCGTGCCATTCAAAAGAACGGCGGTTCTTTTGAATCATACGTGTGTACACTCGGCCGGGACAAGTTTCTTGTCGGTTTTTTCCTGACGAGAATCTCGGCCGTGTGTACAGGGCTTAACAGACCACGTTTTACTACAGGTAAGCCTATAATACCTGTAGCTACCCTGGCTATCTCGTAAACCTGCACGGTTTAGAAGTTATCCCCTGTATCAGCATATGCCAACGTCATCGGCACATGCGCACTGAAGCAATGGTTCGTGCCGTTGCTTCAGCTAGTGTGCCATTACTGGCGGCTCCCGGGAGTGACATAATCGTGGCTCCGGCTAATCACAGTGCCAGAGCCTGCGATACCCAGAAGTAACTCTGGCTGCAATGTTGCCGGAGCTGTGTACTGGGACTGATGCGGGGGCTTCGATCTAAGGTGAGTATTTCATAATGAGCTAGTATGGTATGCATACTAGCCCGTTATGCCTTTGTCTTGCAGGTTTTTTTTTGTAGGTTTAAAACCACTTACACACCACTTACACAAAAACCCTTACACACGACTTTTACTGACAGGTAAGCCTATATTAAGACTTACCTGTAGGTACTGGAAATATCTCCTAAACCTGCATGATTTAGGAGATATTTACCATATACGCTTGCGCCAACATCATCGGTGCATGCGCACAGAAGAAAGGACACGATCGTGACATTTCTAAAGGGCCCGTGCCATGACCGTCGGCTCCCGCACGTCACGCGACTCCAGCCAGTCACAGAGCCGGAGTCCGCGGCCCCGGAAGGAAGAGTGGTGAAGATGGACGTGGCCCCCAGCGGGTACATCGGGGACCTCGCAGGCTTCGTTTGAAGGTAAGTGGCACATAATGGGCTAGTATGCGGTGCATACTAGCCCATTATGCTTTTACTTTGCAGGGAACAAAAGAGGAAGTAAGACCCATCAGGGTTTACTTCCTCTTTAATACAGGTGTTCAGAGACTGCTGGGAATTGTAGGCTGAAAGCAGAACTGAAATACATCACAGGTGATATAATTTGCTGATCAGTGATTGCAGTATTCTAGTCTGCATCTCCCAAAGGTAATACTTAATATCTGGCCTGTTAGTGGGTCCTGAGGAGTTGAGAACCACTGGGCTAGAGAGTACTGACTAATTGAAAGCGCTGAGTAAGTGTCTGTTTAGCAAAACACCACACTTAGGAAGCTGCTCCGGGGAGACCTTTTCAGCTGCAGCAGTGCAAGAGTTGCATGCACCAACGCAGAATTTCGAGTTAAAGGGGTCCCCCCACCACAGAACAACCACCGCCTCTCTGGACTGTTGCAAAAAAACTGATGAGAAGATTGCAGACCCACATTGTTGCTACTGCTTACAACCAGTTCTTGTCACTGGTTAGGCCTGTTAGGGGTACAAACATTCTTCAAAATTGGCCCATATTAGAGACAAGTACACTGCTGCCCTTTATTGCTGCAAACTGCCGTCCCTTGTTTGCCATGGAGATTACTGCCTGCAGGTTGCTAAACCCTTTGCTTCCTAAAAAGGCAGAATCCTGTGCCTGCAGCTGCACCCAGGTTTGCTCAGGCCATGAAGGAGGTTTTGCTGCCCAAGTTCAAACTCAACTTTTGAAGTGAACCACACCTACCATTTCACACCTTCTTTTAAAGTGACTTCTGTCAACAACATCAAATCTTAAAGAAACCCTGTACCAACAGCCCTTTCCCTTAAAGTGAACTGGATCAATAATCTTATATCTTAAAGTGACCTGTGCCTGCCTACAACCTTGCTTTCAACGGGAACTATTCTGTTTATTACACATGTTAAAGAGATAGCATCTTGTATTGCACGTCGGCTTAGTGGCCCCAACCAAGCCGGAAGAATAACCAACCTTCAGACTGTTTATACGCAGAGTCTTTCTTTTTAGAAATACTGGTGTACAGGAGATCTAATAGATTTTTCAGGTTTAAACCTAGGCTCTCCTGACTGAGGGCCTACTAGTGAGCTACCTAGTTTCATTCCTTGATATGTATTCACGTCTCACTTGGGGAGTGATCTCCCATATGGAGGGCTATTGTTTGTACCTTCAGTCCTGCAGAACAGATGGCCAGACTTTAAAGGGTATTTGACTGTACTGTATTGTTCTCATGTTGAATAACATTGCCTACTGTTTAACCTCTGTGAACGGTTTTACCATTTGCCCTTTATTGCTACCAATATAACCTGGCTATTTCTTTTATCCAGGGATTTTTTTTTTCAGAGAATAGGTGCAGGAACTCCCCCTTTCCGAGCCACCCCCTTTCCCCACATTATCCACCTCCGAGCACCATTCCTTGGTTCCATAACCCTACCTAACTCCCAGTACTGCCCTTTTAGACAATACAAAACCAAGTATCATTTGGTGGTGCTACGTACTTTGTATGGAAATTGGTAGTGATAACAGACAAAGCAGTAGAATAGATCCCCTGCAGCCAGCAACAATAGATCCCCCTAACAACAGTAGATCTCTCCCAGCATCATAAGACCCACCCCCAGCAACAATAGGTCCCCCACCAGCAACAATAGACCTCCTCAGCAACAATTGATCCCCCTGAAAACATAGATTCCCTGCAGCTAGAATAGATCCCCCAGCAGCGAGCATCAATGGACTCTGCAGCACACCCCAACACCCCTTGCCATTACATACAGTCAACCCTGTCGGTGCTGGAACTACATTCCCCTGCGTTCCCGCTGAAAAAAAAAGCCCTGCTTTTATTATAGTTAGTGTGTATCTTTTTGTGTAACTGTCAGGAGACTACCCAGTCAAGGTATTTTGGCAGTGTCAGCAGGAGTGGGGCTCCGTTTAGGGCCAAGAGAAGAGCAGAGGACCCAAAGATACAAGCGGCTCCTTCAGGGGTAGCACTACTAGAATAAAGGATTTATATCAGGATAAACATATATTTTTGTACTGTGCAGAACAAGTACTTAGCCCAAAAATATAATACAAATGCAGCCACCACATCTAAAAACCAATAATCTGCAAAAGAATAAAACATATTTTTTTGAGGGTTTAGATATCCTCAGTCTTGTACAGTTGAACATGCTCCTCTCCTGTACTGAAAATGCTTTCTCTGATTGCAATGCACACCATGAGCTTCTCAAAGTGTGCATTAGAAGCTGTGACATGTTAGATAGAGGCTGCCTTTTTTACTTTATCATCTTTACCTTTCCTCCCCAGACTAATTGTCTCTGGCCTGCACCCTTTCATTCTTAAAGTGTTACTAAACCCACAACAGTAAAATCAGTCTAAAAATAAACAACACTAAAACAACATTTAAAAGTTCCAAATATTAAATGTGTCAGACAGTCCGGTTGTGACAAGCTTTCATATATTTTCTATATATATAAGGATGATGCGATGAAAGCAGATTTTTCTCAAGTGGTGCGACTCGTACTGTGGTTAGCCTAATTGATGTCACTCGAGTACCATCCACCAAAATGTCCACCACGTGCGGGAGATCTCCCCTGCTGGAGTGCACTTACCAGATATAAGGATCTTATGTTCCATTTATCAAAACTTTTTCACCACCTCATTAGATAAACTTCCACCAACTCTACTCAAAATGTACGAGGCTCCAATTTGATCATGTGAAAAAAATTAATTGTCCACATAATGTAATCCTGCTTATAAATTGTTTAATCTAGCCAAAACCCCCTTACAAGTAGTGATGAGCCGAACACCCCCCGGGTTCGGTTCGCACCAGAACCCGCGAACGGACCGAAAGTTCGCACGAACTTTAGAACCCTATTAAATACAATGGATGCGAACGTTCGAAATCTAAAGTGCTAATTATAACGACTATTATGCATGTTATTGTCCTAAAAAGGGTTTGGGAACCCGGGTTCTGCACCAGGGGACATGTATCAATACAAAAAGAAGTTTTAAAAACGGCCGTTTTTCGGGAGCAGTCATTTTAATGATGCATAAAGTGAAAAAAGAAAAGTCAAATATTCCTTTAAATATTGTACCTGGGGGGTGTCTAAAGTATGCCTGTGAAGTGCCACGTGTTTCCCGTGTTTAGAACTGTCCCTGCACAAAATTACATTTCTAAAGGAAAAAAAGCCATTTAAAACTGCTTGCGGCTTTAATGTAATGTCTGGTCCCGGTAATATGGATGAAAATCTTTAAGAAAAATGGCATAGCTACCCCATCACACACCCCCCCCCCCCACCCCAGCCCATTACCAGCCCCTTTGGGTCTTGTATGGATATTAAGGGGAACCCCGCACACAAAATAAAAAAGGCCCTATATACTCTGAACAGCCGTATACAGGCGTTGCATACAAGACAGGGACTGTAGGTTTGTTCTTATGTAGAATCTGTTTGTAATTTTGAACAGGTACATTGTTTAAGTGTAGCTCCAGCCAAAAAATCTATTTTTAAGCTTTTTGGAAAACATAGGGAAGGGTTATCACCCCAGTAACATTTGTTTTGCTGTCTGTGCAGTGTGCACCTGTTCAGAACAGTTCACCTCACTTTCCGTCCTAATGACAAATGTTTTTTGAAAATTTGGGGTTTTTATTGAAACAAGAATTGGTGATAAAGCATCAGTGGAGAGGAGACACTTTTTTTCCCATATTAACTCTTACAGGAGAGAATTTGCCTTCCTAGGGGTAGATTTCCTCTCACTTCCTGTTGTATCCTTCCGTTTGCAAGGAGGAGTCGTTTGTAAGTTGGATGTTTGAAAGTAGGGGCCTGCCGTATATACTCAGCTGAAATTTGCCCCTTACATGTTGGTGTTGCCACAACACTGTGAGCCCTCACAGTTACTCTTGGTGGGCGCATGAATGGGCCCTGCTGTGAATTATTAGATCAAGAATTGTAATTGCATGCCCCTGTTGAACAGGGGCTGAAAAATTGGGCCTTTGGTGGTGGTGGTGGTGGTGGTGTTGACACAACACTGTAAGGCCTCACAGTTAGTCTTGGTGGGCGCAGGAATGGGCCCTGCTGTGAATTATTAGATCAAGAATTGTAATTACATGCCCCTGTTAAACAGGGGCAGAAAAATTGGGCCTTAGGCACTGGTGCCACAACACTGCAACCCCTCACAGATACTGTACTTGGATCACAGCAATGAGCCCTGTTGCAAATTATTGCATCAAAAATTGTAATTACACGCCCCTGTTAAACAGGGGCTGAAAAATTGGGCCTTAGCCACTGGTGCTGGTGCCACGACACTGCAACCTCTCCCAGATACTCTAGTTGGAGTGCAGGAATGAGCCCTGCTGCAAAGCATTGCATAAAAAATTGTTATTACATGCCCCTGTTAAACAGGGGCATAAAAATTGGGCCTTAGGCACTGGTGCCACAACACTGCGACCCCTCACAGATACGGTACTTGGAGCACAGCAATGAGCCCTGTTGCAAAGTATTGCATCAAAAATTGTAATTACACGCCCCTGTTAAACAGGGGCTGAAAAATTGGGCCTTAGCCACTGGTGCTGGTGCCACGACACTGCAACCACTCTCAGATACTCTAGTTGGAGTGCAGGAATGAGCCCTGCTGCAAAGCATTGCATAAAAAATTGTAATAACACGCCCCTGTTAAACAGGGGCTGAAAAATTGGGCCTTAGCCACTGGTGGCGGCACCCAGAAACAAAAATGTTCTTCCAAGCTATCATCATCAATCGGATCATTGAGGAGGAGGAGGATAGTCAGTCAACATAACAGGACAGTCTCTCAGCATCAGCATCAGTCTTGAAGGGATGTGACATTTGAAAATAAATTAGTCTGTTATATCAGCTTCAGGTGTTTGGTAGCTGGTGGTGATCCAAGACTGGTTCATCTTTATGAAGGTCAGTCGATCAACAGAGTCGGTGGACAGGCGCACCCTGTGATCTGTGACAAATCCTCCAGCAGCACTGAATGTGCGTTCTGAAAGAACGCTGGATGCAGGACAGGCCAGTAGCTCAATTGCATACTGTGCAAGCTCTGGCCAGTGATCCATCCTCAAGACCCAGTAAGCCAGAGGATTTTCGGTGGGGAAGGTGTCCAAGTCTGACCTTGCCCCTAGGTATTCCTGCACCATGTATATCAGACGCTGGCGATGGTTGCCGGAACCGATCATACCTTGGGGCTGCGGACTAAAGAATTGTCTGAAGCCTCAGCAACTCGTTGTCCAGGACCAGGAGTTTGTAACCTCCCAGTCTATAGGAACGCGTTGCACAGACCTTTCTGCAAGGCCTCCCGGAGTTGTCTCATCCTCTGCTCCCTCTGCAACGGCAAGATAAGGTCCGCAACCTTACCCTTGTACCGTGGATCAAGGAGAGTGGCCAGCCAGTAATGGTCCCTCTCCTTGATCCGAAGAATACGAGGATCCTTCCGCAGACTTTGCAGGATCAGGGAGGCCATGCAGCGTAGGTTAGCTGAGGCATTCGGTCCGGAGTCCTCTGGGTCACTAAGGACGACATGATCCGCAGCCACCTCCTCCCAGCCACGTACAAGTCCACTGGTTTCTTGGGACTGTAAATCATCCCTAAAAGACTGCTGCTGATGATGCTGAGTGCCAGGCTCCACCTCCATGCTGACACAATCCTCCTCCTCCTCCTTCTCCTCCTCCTCCTCTTCTTCCTGTGCGATGGGTGGGACAGAAGGAACACTGTCTGGGTAAAGGGGGCCTTGAGAGGCAAGGAAGTCCTCCTCTTCCTGCCTCTGTTCTGCCTCAAGTGCCCTGTCCATTATTCCACGCAGCGTATGTTCCAACAGGTGGACAAGAGGTACAGTGTCACTGATGCATGCACTGTCACTGCTCACCATCCTCGTGGCCTCCTCAAATGGTGCCAGGACAGTGCATGCATCCCTGATCATGCCCCACTGGCGTGGTGAAAAAAAACCGAGCTCCCCTGACCCTGTCCTGGTGCCGTAGTCGCACAGGTACTCATTGATGGTCCTCTGCTGCGTGTGCAGCCGCTGCAGCATGGCCAACGTTGAGTTCCACCTGGTGGGCATGTCACATATAAGGCGGTTCTTGGGCAGGTTCAACTCCTTTTGCAGCTCAGCCAGGCGAGCACTGGCATTATAAGATCTGCGGAAATGCACACAGACTTTCCTGGCCTGCCTCAGGACATCCTGTAAGCCCGGGTACCTGCCCAAGAACCGCTGCACCACCAAGTTAAGGACGTGAGCCACACAGGGCACATGGGTCAGTTGTCCCTGTCGGAGAGCGGAGAGGAGGTTGGTGCCATTGTCGCAAACTACCATTCCTGGCTTAAGCTGGTGTGGCGTCAACCACCTCTCGGCCTGCCCCTGCAGAGCAGACAGAACCTCTGCCTCAGTGTGGCTCCTGTCCCCCAAACACACCAGCGCAAGCACGGCATGGCATCTTTTTGCCTGCGTACTTGCGTAGCCCCTTGAACGGAGCACCTCTGGTTCCGAGGACAAAGCACAGGAAGAGGCCGTGGAGGAAGAAGAAGAGGAGGGGGTGGAGGACAGAGGTGTGTCACAACCAGTAGCAGCATTTTGGAGGCGTGGCGGTGGTACAACCTCCAACACTACTGCACCTTGTCCTGCATCCTTCCCAGCTGCCAAAAGAGTGACCCAATGGGCCGTGAAAGAAAGGTAACGTCCCTGTCCATGCCTGCTGGACCATGAGTCAGCGGTAATATGCACCTTACCGCTGACCGCCCTGTCCAGCGAGGCCAAGACATTGCCTTCCACATGCCGGTAGAGAGCCGGAATCGCCTTCCGTGAGAAAAAGTGGCGTTTGGGAACCTGCCACTGTGAGAAAGTCATAGGAGATGTGAGCAGACGTCTGTCACAGGAGCTCCTGCCTTCTGCCTTCCAAGGCACATCTAGCGTTCCTATCCCCATACAGGGGCTGCCTAACAGGCTACAGCCCCCGGGACCAGGCCCTATCCCTTACAGCTGTACCTAAAGCGGAGCACAGCCGCCATCAGGTACCATCACCGCCGCCATCCAGGCCGCCACTCACTCACCAGTGACCGGTAACGGCCGGCAGGACAGTCCGTGGCTGAGGCCTAGTTCCGGGCTCCTCCACCTCAGCATCGGCCCCCCCTCACTTCCTTCCTTTGCGGGCACGCCTATCTCCCCCGCATCGGAAATCCTCTAGTCGGCAGTAGACTCGTAGGCGCAACTACCACCGCCTGTCCTTGTCAGGACAGCGCGCGGCCCAGCATAACTTGTCAGCCGCGGCGGCCATCTTGGTACACCCGCCCAGCCTCAGCACTCTCCTTACCGAGCCTAGGCACCAGGCGCCATCTTGGTACACCTGGACCTATATCTACAGGACTTTAACAGTACTACAGAAATACAAGCAGCAAGAACTGCTAATACAATTACTATCATCTTGTCCTCATTCTCAGCAACATCATCACCCTCCTCATCTACATCTTCAACTAGGTAAGTATACCGGGTTCCTCCATTAGCTAGCTGATCCAGGGCAACCCGATCGCCTCTAGAGGGATCAGGAAGGAATTTTTTCCCCCGCTGTAGCACTATTGGCTCGTGCTTGGCTGGGGTTTTTCGCCTTCCTCTGGATCAACGGAGGGGGGGGGGGTTAGATAGGGTAGATCATCACCGTCTTCACCAGGACCACCAGCGGCATCACCATCATCACTCATCTTTACCCAGGTAAGTATATCAGGTTCCTGCCATTAGCGGGAAGGCTCAGGGTAGCTTCAACAGCCTCCAGGGAGCAGCAAGGAATCATCATCATTGGGATCATCATCATTATCATCAGCTGGATCATTCTCAACATGGGCAATATTAAATACTCAGCTGACACCATCCGAAGCCTAAAGAACTTTACCACTATACTACCAACACCCATCCAAAAAAAACTACAAAAAGAACGAATCCTAAGAATTAGTCAACTATCAACAGGAAAAAACATTAGAGCCCCACGGATACTACAACATCTATCAAGTGCCCTAATCAACACCAGATCGGCAGTCAAACACAGACAGGAAATCCATGATTTCATCACTCAACACAACATAGATTGCCTCTTCATCACTGAAAGCTGGCTAACACCCGACTGCAATACCATCCTAGCAGAACTTGTGCCGGAGAACTACCGCATCCTAACGGAGCATAGAACAGGACAAAGAGGAGGAGGCCTAGCAGTAATTTACAAGGACCACCTCACGTTCATCAAACCAACTCTACAGAACTCATTACCTTTTATGGAAACGCTCACTTTGCAACTTCAAACTACACCCCAGGATACCGTCCACATACTGCTCTGCTACAGACCACCGGGACCAAAGACACAACTCCTCACACATTTCGATGAATTTTTCTTGACATACACCATGAAAACCAAAAACCTCCTGCTACTCGGAGACTTCAACCTCTGGGCCAATGCCCCCGAAGACCCTATCGCCACCGCCTGCATCGACCAACTAGAAAAACTAGGCTTGCAACAACTGATAAATACTCCTACACATGTATCAGGTCACACTCTTGACCTAATCTTCAAACAAAATATGGACATCAACACACTGGACAACCAGCCTCTACCATGGACAGACCACCATGCCATCAAATTTACCATAACGACCAACACCACCCGACAAAAATCAATACAATCAGCAATAACATACTGGACAAGATCACAGAAGAAACTATACTCGGAACTTTTCAAAACCACACTACAGAACAATATGGAAATGCTAAACCAAAACCACTCAACAGAAGAAACACTCAACTCCCTGAACAAAGCTTTGCTACAGACAGCAGACACGGTTGCTTCAAGACGCAGAGCGCGCATCCGCAAAAACAACGCGGGCTGGTTCAATGACGCTCTGACTTTACTGAAACAAGAACGCAGAAGAGCAGAAGGAGCATGGAGAAGAAATTCAACAAAGGAGAACTACACAATCTACAAAGCACTCACTAGGAAATATCATAAAGCAATCTTCAAAGCAAAAAAAGACCATTTCGCCAACACCATCGCAAAAGCCCTAAACCGCCCCCATGAACTCTTTAAACTAGTGGCCCAGACCATGAATCCCATCTGCTTGGAGTCTTCAGCAAACGAAACACAGGAATTCTGCAATGAACTGTCAAATTTTTTTATCAACAAAATCGATAACATTAGGAAAATAATTCAGCAGGAAAAATCAAACAACCCCACACGGCCAAAGGATGAAAAGAACCAGATAAATAATCTGCAATCAAAGAAATTTACTCTGGTCCCAATTACAATCGACACTACTAAAAACATCATCAGAAGCCTCCGAGATAGTACTTCACCGAACGACATCATTCCGGCAAAACTACTGAAAGAATGTACCGACATCTTAGCACCGCTCATAACACACTTCATCAACCAATCGTTCAAAGAAGGTATTGTGCCGACTTCCCTTAAACAAGGAATAATCAAACCCCTCCTAAAGAAACCTAACCTTGACCCGAATGACCCAAATTTTAGAAGACCGGTAACAAGCCTGACCACCATCTCCAAGATCATCGAGAAAGTTGTAACACAACAGCTACAACTTCATTTGGATACCCACAAACTCCTGGATCCACTTCAATCGGGGTTCCGCCCAGGCCATGGGACGGAAACGGCACTTCTTAAAATATGGGACGACGCACTAGAAGCAGCAGATGACGGAGAATCGTGCCTCTTGGTGCTGCTGGACCTTAGTGCAGCCTTTGATACAGTAGATCACAAAATTCTACCTACGCGCCTCACAGAAGTGGCAAGAGTCGCGGACGAGGACCTACCATGGTTCACATCCTTTTTGGAAAACAGATCCCAGACAGTGAAACTGGGAGCCTTCACCTCGGCACCACACATAAATACATGCGGAGTCCCTCAAGGATCACCCCTGTCACCGGTACTCTTCAACATCTACCTCCGACCACTCCTCAAAATCATCAGTGAACAGGATCTACGTTATCACTCCTATGCAGACGACACCCAACTTTACTTTCGCATCAACAACAAAACAGAACAATATTACGGGCTGGAAAAATGCCTTACATTAATCAACAATTGGATGACAGAGAGCTCCCTCAAGCTTAATGCATCCAAAACAGAACTGTTCATTTTCCACGCTAACCGAAAGAAAAACGCCAGGACCACATGGACTCCATCCACCATCCTTGGACAAAACATAACCCCAAGCACCAAAGTAAAAAGCCTGGGAGTCATCTTTGACTCAGACATGACTATGGATGCACAAATAGGATCAGTAGTCAGCGGATCTCACCACCTTCTCCGCCTGCTACGAAGACTTATCCCTTTCATCCCAGAAAAAGACAGAGCAGTAGTAGTCGGAACCATCATCAATTCCCGGCTTGACTACGCTAACTCCCTTTATCTAGGACTTCCCAAATACCAGATTGCACGTCTACAAGTCATCCAAAACACAGCAGCCAGACTGGTAACAGGGAAAAAACCCTGGGAATCAATCACACCATCCCTGAGAAGCCTCCACTGGCTATCCGTAAAGGATCGGGTCACATTCAAGACCCTCTGCCTCACCCACAAATGTGCACAAGGAAAGGCACCACAATATCTATGCGAAAAAATAAAACACTACACCACTACTCGTGACCTTCGATCAACCAACCAAAACCTCCTCCATATCCCCAAGACTCGCTACAAAGCCAAGGGAGAACGAAGGTTTGCTGTCCAAGGACCAAGACTATGGAATGCGCTACCCATGAACATCCGCATGGAAGAAAACCATCGAGCCTTCCGGAAAAAACTAAAGACCCATCTCTTCTAAAGGATCTCAACGACACTGGATGCCAAGCGCCTTGAGGCGATTTAGTTCGCAATTGTAGCGCTATACAAGTTCTCACTCACTCACGCCACTGAGGAACCACACTTTGCACAAACTCACGGAAGGGGGTCAAGTCTACCAACTGAAAAGGCAGCAGTTGAAGCGCTAGCATCTTAGCCAAGCTAGCATTCAACCGCTGGGCATGTGTATGGCTGGGAGTGAACTTCTTTCGACGGTCCAGCAGCTGGGGCAGGGAAATTTGCCTGCTAGAATTGGACGTCGGTGTACTGCTAGCAGAGTGCCCACAAGTACTTGGCTGTGACACACCTAATTCTACACCTTCATTCCTCTCAGAGCAGGTTTCAGAGAGGACTGAAGGTATAGTGGGGTTGGAGATCCCAGCTGATGCGGTGCAAGAAGAGGTCAGCTTTGTTCTTTGGTGTGGGTCTTTAAGGTAGGCTTGCCAACGAGCTGCATGGCAGGTCAACATATGTCTGGTCAAGCATGTGGTGCCTAAGCGGGTGATGTTTTGGCCACGCGATATACGCTTGAGATATATGTTGCAAACAGCAGCTGTGCGATCTGATGCACTCGACTCAAAAAAGGCCCACATCAAAGAACTTTTTGAATAACGGGCAGAGGCAGCGCCCTGCACAGGCGGAGCTCTGCGGTGTGATTCCGTTGGTGTGCTGCCCTTACGCTGGCCCCCCGAGGGCATCCTGCCTCGTTGGAGATGTGCCTCCTCTCCATCCTCCTCCTCCTCCTCCCTCCTATTAGGCACCCACGTGGAGTCAGTGACCTCATCATCCCCTCCCTCCTCATCACTGGAGCCAATCTGGCAGTATGCTGCAGCTGCTGGAACATGACTGCCAGATTGGTGTCATTCTTGAGCATCCCCTCTCTCTGCTCTCACGCTACTGCCTTCCTCTAGCTGGGTATCATCATCAGACCCTTCGAAATGCTAGGCATCCTCCTGGAGCATGTACCCAACACTGTGCTCAAACAGTTCGGGGGACTCCTCAGGAGGACATGGTTGGTCTAGGGAAGGAGTGACTGATGATGACATTGATACCAGGGAAGAGGACGCTTTGGCAGCTGCTTTGCCAGTACCCTAAGCCTGGGTGAGAGAGGATGAGGAGGATGAGGAGGGCTTGGTCATCCACTCTACCAAGTCTTCGGCATGATGCGGCTCAACACGTCCAGCTGCCGAAAAGAAGGACAAGCGTGTCCTATGGCCACGTGCTGATGGCAATGCACCGCGTCCACGACCAGCACTGTTGTCTCTAGACACAGAGCCTGCTTGCCCTCTTTTATTGGCTCCTGACTGTCTGCCTCTCCTTGTTTGCCTTCCAGACATTCTAATGGCCTGCAGGGAAATGGGAAAAGCAGCAATACAGGCTAAGTTCAGGTGTAATATGGTCAGGAGGCACACTCCGCCCGCTGTAAGTGCCGCAAAATCCTGTTGGTGTAACACACCAGGAAAAAGCAGCAATACAGGCTAAGTTCAGATGTAATATGGTCAGGAGGCACACTCCGCCCGCTGTAAGTGCCGCAAAATCCTGTTGGTGTAACACACCAGGAAAAAGCAGCAATACAGGCTAAGTTAAGGTGTAATATGGTCAGGAGGCACACTCCGCCCGCTGTAAGTGCCGCAAAATCCTGTTGGTGTAACACACCAGGAAAAAGCAGCAATACAGGCTAAGTTAAGGTGTAATATGGTCAGGAGGCACACTCCGCCCGCTGTAAGTGCCGCAAAATCCTGTTGGTGTAACAAACCAGGAAAAAGCAGCAATACAGGCTAAGTTAAGGTGTAATATGGTCAGGAGGCACACTCCGCCCGCTGTAAGTGCCGCAAAATCCTGTTGGTGTAACACACCAGGAAAAAGCAGCAATACAGGCTAAGTTCAGGTGTAATATGGTCAGGAGGCACACTCCGCCCGCTGTAAGTGCCGCAAAATCCTGTTGGTGTAACACACCAGGAAAAAGCAGCAATACAGGCTAAGTTAAGGTGTAATATGGTCAGGAGGCACACTCCGCCCGCTGTAAGTGCCGCAAAATCCTGTTGGTGTAACACACCAGGAAAAAGCAGCAATACAGGCTAAGTTCAGGTGTAATATGGTCAGGAGGCACACTCCGCCCGCTGTAAGTGCCGCAAAATCCTGTTGGTGTAACACACCAGGAAAAAGCAGCAATACAGGCTAAGTTCAGGTGTAATATGGTCAGGAGGCACACTCCGCCCGCTGTAAGTGCCGCAAAATCCTGTTGGTGTAACACACCAGGAAAAAGCAGCAATACAGGCTAAGTTCAGGTGTAATATGGTCAGGAGGCACACTCTACCTGCTGTAAGTGCCGCAAAATCCTGTTGGTGTAACACACCAGGAAAAAGCAGCAATACAGGCTAAGTTAAGGTGTAATATGGTCAGGAGGCACACTCCGCCTGCTGTAAGTGCCGCAAAATCCTGTTGGTGTAACACACCAGGAAAAAGCAGCAATACGGGCTAACTTCAGATGTATAATGTGCAGGAGGCTTAGCAACAATGACACTGACACTGTCCCCTGCCCATACTTCTCTCTCCCTGCACACAAGGTTTATCAAAGTATATGACACTGACACTCTCCCTGCCTATCCTTCTCTCTCCCTGCACACAAGGTTTAGCAAAGAATATGACACTGACACTGTCCCCTGCCTATCCTTCTCTCTCCCTGCACACAAGGTTTATTAAAGTATATGACACTGACACTCTCCCTGCCTATCCTTCTCTCTCCCTACACACAAGGTTTAGCAAAGAATATGACACTGACACTGTCCTTGCCTATCCTTCTCTGTCCCTACACACAAAGTTTAGCAAAGAATAGATTTGACAAGATTTGACACTGTCCCTGCCTATCCTTCACTTTCCCTGCTCCGGAACACACTACACGAGGCCGCCGCGCTGGCGGCCTTTTATAGTGTGGGGCGTGTACTAAACCCCCTCAGCTATAATTGGCCACAGGCATCCTGCCTGTGGCCAATCATTGCTCTCCTCGCTGCCGGCGCTGTGATTGGCCAAGCATGCAGAGTCACAGTGTATGCTTGGCCAATCACAGCGCCAGGATTACACTGCGATGGCGCAGTGTATTGTGGGCCGTTCGCGTCACTCGAATTTGGCGCGAACGGCCCAAATCGTTCGTTGTTCGCCGAACGCGCGAACAGCCGATGTTCGAGACGAACCTATGTTCGACTCGAACACCGAGCTCATCCCTACTTACAAGTTATACGTACTAGATGTTCAGTTAATAAAGAGCAATAAAAAGTGCAAATAGCGTAGTCACCCGGTCGCCAGTCATATGCCAGGGAGAAACGTCTGTACAAAACAGTCGTTGTATCTTCTTCCTGGAATTCCAGCTGCCCGTGACACGCAAACGTCACTTCCGGTTTGTCACAGAGATCACGCACTGACGCGTTTTGTCACTTCTGACTTCAACTGAGAGCGTGCTCTCTCAACATGACAACCAAACTTAAATGGGGCAAAGTACCGCCCTCCGGCCTGTTAACCATTTATGTGCCGAACGTCGCATCTCCCCGCAAGCAACATACTCAATGTACTCGCAGCAGAAAAGAGCCATCCAGCACAACCCCTTTAATATCGAAGCATTTATTGTTTGCAATAGACCTAAAATTTTCCAGGCCTCTGATTTCGTCTAGAAACCTCTCTGCAGGCCTTATACCTTCTACAGGTAAAGAATCCACCCCAGTCACAGAAGGAAGGAATCCTCGTTGGAGGATCTAGAACCTTTTTAAACACTCGATCTCCAAAACTGGGAGCCTTTCTGTATATAAACTGCAGAGTCAGTGGAAGCGCAATAAGACATGCCAGTGTTCTTTAAAAATGGATTCAAGTGTTCTTTATCATTAATTTATTATTGATTATCTTTTTTCATTTATTTCTGAAGTGTCTTAATTGTAATGCAGATCTTTTCCTGTTTTGTGAGAAGTTCTGTATAGCCTTGTACACACGGGCGAAAATCCCTTCGAAAAAAAAACGTCGGTTTTCTCAACGGGATTCCTGTCTTGCCAAGCCCTGTGTACACACGCGCCATTCAAAAGAACCGTTGTTCTTTTGAATGGCAAGAACGCGGTGACATCATTGACTACGACAAGCTAGCGCTCGTCACATTCGATGCCGTCGCCGCCATCCTGCTACACCCTACACTACACTTGTATGCTACAGCGCATGCGTCAAAGTCTTTTCGAGCATGCGCGGGTTTACCATGGACAGGTAAGCACACACACTCACGGTTTTCTCGTCGGGAAACACTCTGCCGAGAATCCCGACAAGAAAATAGAGAGCAGGTTCTCTCGGCAAAAAGCTCTCCCAGCAGTTTTCTTGCCGAGAAAACCGGCCGTTTGTACGAGGCTTAAGACTAAAGTTGATATAGTCATAGCAACAGGCTGGTGGATCGTCTGCAGCTGTTAATAATTGCAAATTTTTTCATTTTTCTAATTTCTAGTTTTGTGGAAATATATACTTAACTAGGCAATATTCCATTGTGTTTATAAAAAAAACATTTAGAATATAATATAACCACGACAATAGATATCCATGCTAGGATCTAAGATATATGCATGTGGGTGCAGATTTGTCCTGCAATAATGAATAAAATTAGATATAGTTGCCTATTATATACAATTTTAAAGTTTACATTTTTTTAAAAGCAAACAATTGTGGAAGCTGTTATGTACCATATATTTATATTTTAGATGTATACTTTGAATTTTACTGCTAAGTACAACTGGTGGCTGTTTATCCGCCCTGTGGCCGTGAGTGCTGGATGGCTCTTTTCTGCTGCAAGTGCATTGAGTATGTTGCTTGCGGGGAGATGCAACGTTCGGCACATAAATGGTTAACAGGCCGGAGGGCGGTACTTTGCCCACATTTAAGTCCGGCTGTCACGTTGAAAGATCACGCCTTCAGTTGAAGTCGGAAGTGACGAAATGCGTCAGTTTTGTGATCTCCGTGACAAACCAAAAGTGACGTTTGCGTGTCACAGGCAGCTGGAATTCCAGGAAGAAGATACAACGACTGTTTTGTACAGATGTCTCTCCCTGGAATATGACCGGCGACTGGGTGACTACGCTTTTTGCATTTTGTATTTGTCACGTACCTTACTTGAGGCCAAGGTGCTGGGAGGGCTTCCCTTGCGACTAAGGGCAGAGTGCCCCCTGAAGGTGGCACAGGGAGTGCTATACTCAAAGAGGCAGGGGTTACCAGCTGCGACAAGCTGAGATGATGAAGAGATGTCCACTGGTGATCAGCTGGTGAGCAGGGTAGGCTGCTTGGCAGGGATCCCTTGGAGGTACCAGATGAGGTAGTGCAACAGGGAGGACCAAAGGCGGAGTCAGGAGCCAAGCCGGAAGTCATACACAGGGTAGCAAGCAAAGGTAGATTCACTGGAGCAGGTCAAAGGACAAGCCAGGGTCATACACTGGATCACCAGACAGAAGCAGGATACAGGAACAAGCCAAGGGTCAAGCCGGGGTCGTGAACAGAGAAGACTGGTCAGGCAAGCCGGGTCGATAGTGGTAACTCAAGATAGTAGGGACAGGAACACACAGGAAGGCTGAAGATCATGCAGCAGTTACTGACTGCTGCAGCAGGCTTTAAATAGGCCAAGCAGGCTTTAAATAGGCCACTGGGTGTCTAGAGTCCCTCACGTATTGTGTGCGCTCTGGTGCGCGCGCATGCGCACTGGAGAGCGTAGATTCCTGACCGCTCTTGCCCGTGTGCGCAAATGCGCATTGCGTTTGTTGATCCGTGATTCTGTTGGACATTGATGGACCTGCTAGTCCTTCTGCGGATAGTTCCCTGACAGTATTGCTCTTTATTAACTGAACATCTAGTACGTATAACTTGTAAGGGGGTTTTGGCTAGATTAAACAATTTATAAGCAGGATTACATTAGGTGGACAATTTATTTTTTTCACATGATCAAATTGGAGCCTCGTACATTTTGAGTAGAGTTGGTGGAAGTTTATCTAATGAGGTGGTGAAAAGTTTTGATAAAAGGCACATAAGATCTTTATATCTGGTAAGTGCACTCCCGAAGGGGAGATCTCCCGCACGTGGTGGACATTTTGGTGGATGGTACACGAGTGACATCAATTAGGCTAACCACAGTATGAGTCACACCACTTGAGAAAAATCTGCTTTCATCTCATCATCCTTATATATATATATAGAAAATATATGAAAGCTTGTCACAACCGGACTGTCTGACAAGAGCGCTGCTATGACATTTTATTTTTAACAGAGATGCTATAACATTTTAATAGACATTTAATGTTTGGGACTTTTTAGGCCTCATGCCCACTGGCGTTTTTACAGCTGCGTTTTTTGCAGCTTAAAAACGCCTGTCCATGTTATTGTAAATATTAAAAAAAAAAAAAAAACGTCGGGGCTAAAAACGCGACCGCGTGTTATTGCGCGTTTTTGCGCGTTAGTGCGCGTTTTTGCGCGTTTTTTTCTGCCTAATTCTGACGCTGAGGAACGCACTGGTCCTGGGTTTTTTTTACAGCTTAAAAACGTCTATGCTATTTGCAGCTCAAAAACGTCTAGGTGGGCATGAAGCTATAGACTAACATGGACAGGCGTTTTTAAGCTGTAAAAAACGCTCAAAAACGCGGCTGTAAAAACGTCCGTGGGCATCAGGCCTTAAAGTCATTTTAGTGTTGTTTATTTGTATTCTTGTTTACTTTTCAGCAGCAGCTACTGTGAATGCAGGAAGTCCTATATTTACAGTTATTATTGATTTATGGTTAAACTGTATTAAGATAAAACATCAATTTCCTAAGAATTTTTTTTCTGTGGCACTGAGCGGTGCTTTCTGGGCCGTTTTGAAGCATTTTTGAGTTTACAGTAAAATCAGTCTGTATATGCAGCATAATAGCATGCTTGTTATACTCACTGTGGAACTTAAGGGGTTAATCCTCTGCATTGTGTATGTAGCGGGTACTTGAATTTAAGGGAGGCATCTGGGTAGTAGTGTAACCCAGATTCACAAATTGCTAGGGGATCCGAGACCCTTTTCTGGTTCTTGGAGGACTCTGGTGGTGTGGGGTTCCTTGCGGTCCACAGGTGGCGCTGTTGCCCTGGGTCGGAGCTGAATTCACACCGCAAGACTGTACCTTTTTGTCCTCCCCTGGAGCTGGAACAGCGGGGCGAGGAACCTGCTGTGACGCAAAGGGAGAGGGGATAAAAGGGGCGGACGCCCTTACCACGGGGTTCAGAGTTCGAAATGGGAGTCGGAGGACTCAGCCGCACCTAGGCACCTTCAGCTTGGGTGCTGGCGTTCCAGGCCTAGGTGCCCTTGACCTGGCCGGAACGAGGATGGAGTCCATCTCAGGCACCTTTAGCCTGGGGTGAGGTACTATGGCGGATGCCTGGGGCTCAGTACCTTCGACTGAGTTCCGCGAGGGTGGAGGAATCCGAGGGGGCCCTAATTCCTGGGGTGCCCATGTCTGAGTTCGTGAGGACTGGTGTGCGGAACTTCTCTGAAGAGTCCAGCGCAGCATTGCTGGTGACAGAGAGGCCTCCTGTTTCTCCCTTGGACGGATCTCTTTCCCCTGACAGGGGCCGTGCTAGCGAAGGTAATCCACATTCTACTCAATATAGTCAGTGGCAGTGACTAAACGCCACTGGTGATATCACAGTGGTTAGCAGGAGAAGGGAAAGGGATTGTGCCTCGACCTATTCCCCATTACTACTCAGTAGAAGAAACTGTTCTATTGTTTGGCAAGAAGAATAAAACTGAGTTGGACCTATTCACTGTGTGGAACTCTGGTTACTAGGAGCAAAGGAGTCAGGGACGAAGTACTGGACGTGACTCTAGGACACCTGCACAGGGCCCAATCTTCTGGCCTTCACCTCTTAGCTATGGAGGACATGGGCCGTGGTGTATCTCATCCCTCTTCCCAATGCAGAGGCCCCTAGACAAAGAAAAACAAGCCGAGAACGAGAAAGGGAGAGAGGGGTGAGACCGCTACACGTGGGGGCATCGTGTCCGGGATGTGTACGGTGTCTGAATTTGAACTTTGCTACCCGGAGGAGTTCCGAGTAGGTCGGCCATATTGGCCAACGCGCCACGAGGCAACCCATAGCTGCGTAGTTCGTGGGCGGGGAAAGAGAAAAGCCCGCAAACAAGTGCAGAAGGTGGGAGGAGTCTGGTCATGTGGACGTACGCACGTGGAAATTCCGGCGCGGGTGGGTCAGTGCGCAATGGAGCAGCGAAGAGAGAAGATGACTTCAACCACTCCATGGATTTCAGCTTCTTCTTGTATGGACATGACTTCTCTGGCTGCTCCGCTTATGGATACGGGGATAAGACTAGGGCCCCGGGGGCGATTGGCTCTGTACACCTGCAGAGACATGAAGGCCCTCGGTGTGATCTGTCCTGGCTGTTAGGGACTGGTGGTCCAAAAATCTGCCTCGGTCACCAGCAGTTCCCTGCTCCGACCACCGAAGAGGAAAGTCGGCCTAGTGATGGCCTTGTGTGGTCGTGGAAGAGCTTCGCCCCGCTGCGTGCCTGGCCTGGATGGATGCGGAGAGAAGAGTCCTGGACATCCCTGTTCTTCTGAAGGCCCAGGTGAGCCAGGGGTTGGGACTGTCTGTGTGGTTAAGAGTGGCGGAAGCCCACAGTCGCTAGAGGCCGTCAAGGGGGATAGTTCCGTGACTGGGAATTATCTGCCTGCTGAATGCTATGACACCTCTGACCTGGATTCATTGTCTGACAATGGCGATGATGGGGAGATAGACAAAATCTTCCACCAGAAGGGATGGGACAAGATGAAGCTACCCTCGTCCCGTGTCACAAGGGACCTGCCCATGTCTACTGGAGATAGTACACCTCGGGTGGAGGCCTCGGCGCCTGGGGAAGAATCTGGTCCTCTGTCTGAAGTTCCCCTTCTGGACTCAACATCCATTTCACCCGTTCCTGTTGCGGGAGTGCAACGCAAGTCGCTGCGGGCTCCTAGGCCCAGATCTACTGAGGTGGTGAACGCACCTCGTCACCCAGAAGCGATTGTTCGGCCTGGAGAAGGAGACCTTTGTCAAGGCTGTAGCGTCTCTTCGGCCAGAAGGTTTCCCAGGAGTATGGGTGGGAATACCTGTACCTGCCTCGAGAACTGCTTTATGAGGTGGAAGTTTTTCACCAAAGATGGTATGATACCTTTGTGTGGGACAAACTTAAAGTACAGCAAGCACGGCGGTACCTTTCTTGTTTACCAACGGTCACCAAGAAGTTCCAGGACTGTAAAGCTAAGTGGATGCTGGGAAAGCATATCCATGCGGACAGAGTGGTGATTTGCCGCAAGGAAGGAGGAAATGCTGAGTACTATGTGGAGGCTTTGGACAGACATTTGAAGCCTGTGTTCCTACCGCATCCAAGGTTTTACCTTTTAAGGAGAAAAGGGAAAGACTCCTGTGTGTTTTTTTTGCTGTTCATTGCTGAACTTTCCGGAGTGTTTTCACCGGAACACAGGGACTGTGCCCTAGTTTTTTTTTTGCATTTGGGCAGTTTTACTCTTTGGAGAAATGGGAGCTGTTTTTGTTTTGTTCTCCCTCCTTCTCCTTGCACTTCTGAGAAATCAGTGACTTTGGGTTTTAGTTAGTGTAGAATCACAGAGAAATATGAAGAGAAAAGTTCATCTGGAGGTGATGAGTGTCTTGACTGTGGCATTGTCACCAGGTGGCAGTGTTGCGCAACGATTGTTTTTTTTTTTTTTACATTATGCAGCACTTATATGAGTTAATGGGTTTCTTCTCGGATAGACTCATCCATTCCAAGCAAACACACATATGTTGTTAGGATGTATGTTTCTTTTCTTTCCCTCTGCAGGAGACTCGTCTATCAAGGCTGCTGAGAATGGGTGGTCCTTAGATAGCCAGGGGGAGGGAAGAATGTAAATGTGTGAGATATTTACAGTGTTTTATTGAAAAGTTTTATAGTTATATTGTTTTAAGTTTTCCCTTTTCCATTTAGGTCTTGGCACAATTCAGGGCTAAATTGTGTAGTTTGGTTTCTGGGCTGAACTTATGTCACCACCCTTGTGGGATGTGAGTTTGTACCAGACACTGGGGACCAGTGTCAAATCACCAGGGGGAGAGTGTAGCGGGTACTTGAATTTAAGAGAGGCATCTGGGTGGTAGTGTAACCCAGATGCACAAATTGCTAGGGGATCCGAGACCGTTTTCTGGTTCTTGGAGGACTCTGGTGGTGTGGGGTTCCTTGCGGTCCACAGGTGGCACTGTTGCCCTGGGCCGGAGCTCAATTCACACCGCAAGACTGTACCTTTTTGTCCTTCCCTGGAGCTGGTACAGCGGGGCGGGGAACCCGCTGTGACGCAAAGGGAGAGGGGATAAAAG
The DNA here is from genome assembly GCA_029206835.1 of Rana muscosa. Taxonomy (NCBI): domain Eukaryota; kingdom Metazoa; phylum Chordata; class Amphibia; order Anura; family Ranidae; genus Rana; species Rana muscosa. The sequence continues at coordinate 1,030,301,383 of CM055117.1, forward strand.
GGGCGGACGCCCTTACCACGGGGTTCAGAGTTCGGAGTGGGAGTCGGAGGACTCAGCCGCACCTAGGCACCTTCAGCTTGGGTGCTGGCGTTCCAGGCCTAGGTGCCCTTGACCTGGCCGGAACGAGGATGGAGTCCATCCCAGGCAACTTTAGCCTGGGGTGAGGTACTATGGCGGAGGCCTGGGGCTCAGTACCTTCGACTGAGTTCCGCAAGGGTGGAGGAATCCGAGGGGGCCCTAATTCCTGGGGTGCCCATGTCTGAGTTCGTGAGGACTGGTGTGCGGAACTTCTCTGAAGAGTCCAGCGCAGCATTGCTGGTGACAGAGAGGCCTCCTGTTTCTCCCTTGGACGGATCTCTTTCCCCTGACAGGGGCCGTGCTAGCGAAGGTAATCCACATTCTACTCAATATAGTCAGTGGCAGTGACTAAACGCCACTGGTGATATCACAGTGGTTAGCAGGAGAAGGGAAAGGGATTGTGCCTTGACCTATTCCCCATTACTACTCAGTAGAAGAAACTGTTCTATTGTTTGGCAAGAAGAATAAAACTGAGTTGGACCTATTCACTGTGTGGAACTCTGGTTACTAGGAGCAAAGGAATCAGGGACGAAGTACTGGACATGACTCTACGACACCTGCACAGGACCCAATATTCTGGCCTTCACCTCTTAGCTATGGAGGACATGGGCCGTGGTGTATCTCATCCCTCTCCCCAATGCAGAGACCCCTAGACGAAGAAAGACAAGCCGAGAACGAGAAAGGGAGAGAGGGGTGAGGCCGCTACATGTAAAAAGGATGTTTTATTTTTTAAAACATCCTTCCCTCTTGCACTGTCTATCTCTGGAAGGCCAGCTAACACAGGCAGAGTAGCTGACCTGCACATGCTCAGTTGTGTCTTTTATGCTGGAGAGAACAGTTACTTGTTCTCAGAGCTTGCCAGGTCACATGATATTGGTGTAGCGGGTATGTACTTTCCCGGGTGTAAATTTGAATTTGGAAGTGACACCAGTGATGTGTGATTCACTGCGGCCCATTGGGTGGCGCTGTCGCCCTGGGTTGGATTATCGCTGTGTGCTGTCCTCCTTTTTGTCCTCCCTCGGCAGCGGTATGGTGGGGCGGGGAACCCGCCGTGCTTGCTGGGAGAGGGTATAAAGGGGGCCGGCCATCTTGGTCACGTGGTCGAAGTCCCAGGCACCTTCAGCTTGCGGACGGTGGGTCGTGTCGCTCCTCTGGGTGGCCTAGGCCCAGAGGACAGCGGAGGTTGAGTTCCATCCCAGGCACCTTTAGCCTGGGGTGAGGTACTTAGATGGAGGTCCGGAGCTCAGTGCCCAACACTGGGTTCCGCGAGGGAAGGAGATCCTAGGGTGCCCAGGGATTGGGTACCCGAATCCGGAAGGCGCAATGGACCGGGGGGAGCTCCTCATTTGAAGACCCGGTGCAGCATATTGCCGGTGACAAGTGAGTCTCTTGTCGGAGACCACCTGGAAGGAAATCTACCCTCGTGCAGAGACCAGGACACACTTCTAGGAAGGGAAGTGGCAGCTTACATTGTGTCTGGGCCTGTTCGCATTCACACCTCCTTTTCTGTTCTGTTCTATCAAGGGAGTTCAACTGTTTGTTTTCAGACAATGAAAATAAAGGAGTGTTGAACTTTAATGGTGTGGAGCTCATTTTCTAGCGGACATGGTTCACGGTGACTCTTGGAGGGAGGATCCAGGTGCACAGCACTGACCCGAAGGTAATACAAAACTGTTGCTTATACCGCACTAACACCTGTGGTAGAGGCCAGGCGTGGTGTCCCCGCTCCCTCCCCTCTAAGGTACGCCTAGACAAGAGAAAGACGAGACGAGACAAAGAGGGGAGTGGAGGTGGCCGCTACACGTGGGGGCTCGAGTCCGGTATAGTGTTTGTGCACCACAGTATTGAACGTGTCTGTTGGAAGAGTTAAGCGAACAGGCGGGCCTTCATTGGCCGAAGTGCACCCCGGTGCTCAAAGTCGTGGACATGACCCATTGAAGGGAAAGGCCCGTGCAGAAGAGCGAGGAGAGGGGGAAACCCAGCCGTGTGAGGGACTACATGAGGGGTTTCTAGCTGCACTGCGCCACCAGGCACACCCCCACCGCTTAGTTCATGGGCGTGACTCAGAAAGAAAAGAAGAAAAGCCCGCGAACTGGAGCAAAGGGGAGGAGTCCGATACGTGTGAAGGACTAAACGTGGGACGTTGGCGCAAAAACTTTGCAGTGTGCGATGGATCAGCAACAGGTCGCCATGTTTGGACACACCTCGTGGATTCCAGTTCACCCTTCCACCACGACATTGACTGCTGCTGCTCCAGTAACGGATACGGGGAGCCGACTAAAGCCAAGGGGTCGATTCGCCCTGTACTCGTGCATGGACGTTGAGGCCCTGGGTGTGATTTGTCCCGGGTGTTCGGGACTGGTGTGCCAATTGAAGCCGTTCGGACGCTGTGAGGCCTGTGGGGAGTTCCTGTTCGAAGTGGATCCGGCGGTGGAGAGGCCGAGAACCATTTACCCTGGCCGGGCTTCAGGCAACACCACTCAGAGAGGAGGAATCACTGCTGTGAGAGTCACCCCTGCGCACACTGCAACGACCGCGGAGGAGGTCGTAAAATCTCAACGGGAGAAATCCGAGGATGCTGACTCGGTCACCACTGTCTCGCAGCGTCCACCACCGAAGAGGAAGACCGGCATGGTAGCCCCGACCAGCGGTTGTGGTGGACCGTCTCGCCCGCTTACACCCGGCCCGGATGAATCCATTGAAAAGAGTTCCGGACGTCCAGCTTCAAGAAAAGGCCGACCTAAGCCAGGCGGGGAGACTTGGTGTGTGGGCGGAGGTGTCAAAGTCATGGCCTAGCGAATCTGCGGGAGGTGGTGGCTCCGTTTCTACAACCGGCTACATACCCGCGGAGGAGTGTGACACCTCTGACCTGGAGTCGCTCTCGGACATGGGAGATGACGCTGCCATAGACGATTTGTCAGTATCGAAGGCCGGGGAAAAGAGACTGCTGCTGCGGGCGTCTATGCCCAGATCGGATGTGATCAAGGTCCCTCGGCACCCGGACTCGATAGTTTTGCCTGGTGAAGGGGACAATACTACCATGCCTCCTTTGGCGAGATTTCAACGGCTGTTTGGTCAGAAGGTTGCTGCAGATTATGGATGGGAGTATCCATACTTATCGAAGGAGTTGCTGTATGAGGTGGAAGTGTGCCGGGAGCGCTGGTACAATGACTTTGTGTGGACCCACCTTCAGGTTCCCCATGCCCGCAGGTACCTGGCATGCTCTCCAAAGGCCTCTCAACGTTTTAAAGATTGCAAGGCAGAGTGGATGTTGGGAGGACACATCCATGCAGATAAAGTGTTGATTCGGCGCAAAGGAGGGGAAGATGTGGAGTATCATCTGGAGACCATGGATCAGCACTTGAAACCACTTGTTCTGCCGCATCCCCGCTTTTACCTATAGGAGAGAAAAAGACTCCGTTTGTTCTTATCATGTTGCTGAACTTTCTGGGGCCCGTTGCTTTTGTACCCAGAGGAATGAAGAACTGTTCCTGTTTGCTCTTCACTTTCCAGCAAGAGATTATTGACTCTGGGGTAGATAGGGCCGAAAGAAAAGAGGAAAGCTCCACGAGTGCAGTTACCGCGGTGCTGTCACCAGGTGGCAGTGTTGCGCCACGTTTAAACACTTATCATACGCTCACACTGGAGAAAGGGGATTTCTTCTTGAAGAAGTTTCTTTCCTCCTACACGAATATATGTGTCAGGGTTTATGTGTGTTGGTTTTTTTTTCCCCTGCAGGAGAGCAACCCTTCAAGATCACTGAGAATGGGGTGGTTCTTAGTCAGGATGGGTGGGAAAAGTTAAATGTGAAATGTGATTCTAAATCATGTGTCAAAATAGTCGTTTCTTGTTTGTCTTATTTCCCTTTCTTCACAGGGCTCAGACACAATGTTTAGTAGGATAGTTTTTCAAAGTTTTTTTTGAAAAAAATTGTTAGTCGGTTTCTGGATTGGATTATGTCAGCCGTTGAGGGCATGATTTACTCCAGACACTGGGGACCAGTGTCAAAGGACCGAGGGGAGAGTGTAGCGGGTATGTACTTTCCCGGGTGTAAATTTGAATTTGGAAGTGACACCAGTGATGTGTGATTCACTGCGGCCCATTGGGTGGCGCTGTCGCCCTGGGTTGGGTTGGATTGGATTATCGCTGTGTGCTGTCCTCCTTTTTGTCCTCCCTCGGCAGCGGTATGGTGGGGCGGGGAACCCGCCGTGCTTGCTGGGAGAGGGTATAAAGGGGGCCGGCCATCTTGGTCACGGGGTCGAAGTCCCAGGCACCTTTAGCTTGCGGACGGTGGGTCGTGTCGCTCCTTTGGGTGGCCTAGGCCCAGAGGACAGCGGAGGTCGAGTTCCATCCCAGGCACCTTTAGCCTGGGGTGAGGTACTTAGATGGAGGTCCAGGGGTCAGTGCCCAACACTGGGTTCCGCGAGAGAAGGAGATCCTAGGGTGCCTGGGGATTGGGTACCCGAATCCGGAAGGCGCAATGGACCGGGGGGAGCTCCTCATTTGAAGACCCGGTGCAGCATATTGCCGGTGACAAGTGAGTCTCTCGTCGGAGACCGCCTGGAAGGAAATCTACCCTCGTGCGGAGACCAGGACACACTTCTAGGAAGGGAAGTGGCAGCTTACATTGTGTCTGGGCCTGTTCGCATCCACACCTCCTTTTCTGTTCTGTTCTATCAAGGGAGTTCAACTGTTTGTGTTCAGACAAGGAGAATAAAGGAGTGTTGAACTTTAATGGTGTGGAGCTCATTTTCTAATGGACATGGTTCACTGTGACTCTTGGAGGGAGGATCCAGGTGCACAGCACTGACCCGAAGGTAATACAAAACTGTTGCTTATACCGCACTAACACCTGTGGTAGAGGCCAGGTGTGGTGTCCCCGCTCCCTCCCCTCTAAGGTACCCCTAGACAAGAGAAAGACGAGACAAAGAGGGCAGTGGAGGTGGCCGCTACATTGGCATCACACATGTGGGCGTGTATACAGGCTACAGGTAAAATCTACTCCTTCCTGATCTCTCAGCACAGGAGAAACTCTGCAGTTTATCATGTAATCTGTATACCATGTAACCATGGTATACAGATCATCCATAAAGGTATATAGTGGCAGGATGAACTTCTTTCATATTACTGGGTTTAGTAACACTTTTAGTAAAATTGAAAAATGCAGCAATTTAGAATTTGAATGAAAGGTTTAGCACTGGGAAACACTTTTTAAAAGATAAAAAGTGAATTTTATATGCAACTATACCAAAATGAGGGACAAATAAGGAGGAATGAGTGACAGAGGGACATTGCTCCAAATCAGGGACCGTCCCTTGTAATCAGGGACAGTTGGGAGCTGTCAATACTACATGTGAGTGTTACCCAGAGCAGTCTGCATGCAAATGATTTGGGTTTTTGAGAGGCATATTAATGCTGGGTTCAGTGATGTTTTCAGGAAGCCCCTCCCTCCAGTCATGATATTTCTGCATTGCATATAGAAGCACAGAATTCCAATGATGACCTCGCAGGGTCTAAAATAAGGTATGTAATGAAAACAGAAAGATTTTATTTAACTACTTGCCGTCTGGCGGTGCGTCACCCCCCCCCCCCCCCTCACCTGTCACTCTCTCTCTCACATAGATAGATTCATGCATTGCATGAATCTATCTATGGTCACCATTGGCGCCCCCTATTCATGTGCCCGGCCCCTTGTCAGGCGCCGGGCATATGAATTACAGTGGCGGGTGTGTTTTGGAAGCGCCTGATTAGAGCCTGTGGGTTCTAATAGGCTTCCAAAAGAGTAAACAGCGGCCGCAGTTGCAGCATTTGATGGCACAGTCGCAGCATTTGATAGCACAGTGGCTGCAATTGATGTCACAGTCGCAGCATTTGAAGGCAAAGTAGCAGCGTTTTATGGGCACAGTCGCAGCGTTTTATGGGCACAGTCGCAGCGTTTTATGGGCACAGTGGCAGCGTTTGATGGCACAGTGGCAGCGTTTGATGGCACAGTGGCAGCGTTTGATGGCACAGTGGCAGCGTTTGATGGCACAGTGGCTGCAATTGATGGCACAGTGGCAGAATTTTATGGGACAGTGGCTGCAAATGATGTTTTTTTTTCAAATTTTTTTTAGTCTGTTTTCACCCCCCCAAATTTTTTTAGCACCAGCCGCCACTGCTACCCAAAGTACAGCCATGTTAACTTAATGGCATCCTATTGTTGTAATAGCCTTACAAGGGCCTAATTAGAGGGTATAAGTACATATCCTGTGTAAATATCATCACATCTCCTGCAGGGAACAAATATTGACCCCCCTGTCTTGAGGATTAGTAAGTCATTCTCTGGTAAATGTGGCTGCTAATTGCACATTCATACTTTCTTGGGTTGCCAAGCACAACTACATTAAATAGGATTTGAATATTAACCTGAAGGCAAATATTGGCTCGCTTTACTCCAAGAGGGAAATTCCAGTTAGCATTATATTTCCTTTCAACCAGTTTTACTGTCCCTCAATCACTAGTGTAAACAATTGTTTTAATGCGTAAAAAATATAAAGTGTTTTATTTTTATTTTTTAACATTGATAAGTGTTAAATGTTTTTATACATTTTAAAATGTTTGTTCACATGTATTTATAAGAGTGTGTGCGTGCGTGTGCGTATGTGCGTGTGTGTATATATATATATATATATATATATATATATATATATATATATATAGCACATCCACCTCTCCCCAGCCTGCATTAACTTAGGCTCCTCGCAGGCAGAGAGAGGCACACCGCACCACAAGCCCGTACCCTCCTGAGTACAGAGGTTGAGCGGTGTTAGTTTTGGGCCTTGTCTGCGGCCAGAGTCAAAGTCCTCCCAAGAATGATCTCACCTCTACCTTAGATAGATGCAAGTCCTCGTTTTCCCCAGGAATGTGAATGTCCACACTAGCTGAAAGTCCAACTCAACATTTATTTCACACAGGATAATAAACAGCCTCTTTGAGAGCAGACAGGTTGGAGCGAAGATACAGGACAGCTTAGATGTGGAGGAGGTCCAGGCACAAACGTAGCTTAACTCTTTAGACTGTTTAGGTTTCTCAAACAGCTTTGGCGCACAATCTCTGCCACAGACCGTGAGGTTGGTCTCTGCCACAGACCGGGTGAATAAAGTCACTGCCACTGACTTGGAGAGTAGGGTCACTGCCACTGACCGGGTGAATAGGGCCTTGCCCTATGAAGTCACTGCCACTGACTTGGAGAGTAGGGTCACTGCCACTGACCTGAACGTGAACTTCCTTCTTGAAGTACTTGGCCCATGTCAAGGAGAAAACTTCCCTCCGGAGAGTTACCAGAGGCCCTCACCGTCACCACGACTCTGCGCTGAGTCTTTGGAAAGGGTTACCTCCCTGGCCTCCTCATCCCAGATACGGGTCCCCTCGCAAGGCGGCACCCTGGGAGTCCTCGATCCCTAGCAGACCCCAGCCAATACTATCTCCCATGAACAGAAATGGTCCATTAACCCTTACAATCAGTGTGTCTGAGCCTAATTACCACTCAGACACTACCCTTAAATTGAACACCCCGCTACACATTCCCACACTAAATAGACACTGGACCCCAGTGTCTGAAGCAAACCTATGCCTCTCAAGCCCGAGCCAGCATAGGCCCAATCCAGAGACTAAACACAAAAAAAAATTTGAGCAAACAAAAAAAACTGCCTGTTTGTGCCGGAACCTATACATGGGGAAAGGGGGTTAAACATAGAGAAGAAAGAAGAATAACACACATGTGCACATTAAAACATCAAATGCCACATGACATACTTCAATAAATATTTACATTTCCCTCCCACCTGCACTAACTAAGGTTCTCCCCATTCTCAATAACCTTGTTTGACGTCCACCTGCAGGGGAAGAAAAAAAACATACACAACTAAAAATGACATTTCCTGGAATGAACAGATCTTCCACTAGAGGAAAATCCCTTCTTTCCAAAAGAAAACTGCATATATCACATTTGCAAAGCAATAGTTGTACAACACCGCCACCTAGTGGTAGTGCTGTGATTGAAACACAGGTGCTTGACAAATCCTCTTCTTCTTGACTGTGGCCCTGAACTATCTACACCCCAAAGTCCTTGTATCTTTGCAGTAGGGAGAGAGGGGAGAAAAAAAACAACGGCTCCCGCTCCTCCAATGAGTAGATTACCCTTCTGTTAGGGCAAAGTTCCTGGGCTCCAGAGGATGCACTCTAGAAATAAAGCAAACACAAAAGAGTCCAGTCTCTCAAAGGTAATAGTGTGGGTCTGGCAACACCAAAGGTTTCCAATGCTAATCGAAAGTGTCAATGTGATACTCGACATTGTCTTTATCTTTCTGGCAGATGAGCACCTTGTCCGCATATATGTGCCGACCAAGCATCCAGGCAACCTTACAGTCTTTATATCTCTGAGTAGCTGCAGGAGAACATGAGAAGTATCTGCGGGCCTGGGGTACTTTAATGTGTGTCCATACAAAGTCTGCGTACCACCGGTGTCTGCAGGCCTCTACTTCAAACAAGAGTTCTTTAGGCAGGTACGGGTACTCCCATCCATACTCGCTGGCTACCTTCTGGTTAAATAACCTCTGTAATCGGGACAATGGTGGCACGGTCTCCCGTACCAGGTAGAACTATGGAATCCGGGTGTCGAGGTACTTTCACTACCTCAGGACCAGACACAGGGGCCCGCAGTGACACCCGTCCCATTTCAGTAGCTGATGTAGGAATCTCCGGCTGTGGAAGGGCAGACAAGGGGACAGATCCCTTCTCAGGCTTTGAGGCCTCCACCCGGGGTGTGCTATTCCCAGTGGACATGGGTGGGTCCCTATTTCTACAGGACTAGGACAGGGGCATCTTATCCCATCCCTTCCGTTCAAACAGTTCATCAACTGCGGCGTCATCTCCCGCATCGGAGATTGACTCCAGGTCAGAGGTATCATATTCCTCCGCAGGCAGGTAACTCCTGGTAGAGGACGAGTCACCCCCTTTGCTAATTCACCGGCATGTGAATCCCCAACACTTGGAACCTTGGACAGAGTCTCTTCCCCCGGTTTACCTCGGCTTGTAGCTGAACCAGGACGTCCGGGACTTTTCTCTTCGGATGCATCTGTTCCGAGTAAGCGCTGGGGCGTATCTCCACCACGGCCACGGGAAGCTTTTACAAACCCGATCTTCCTCTTGGGCGGTGGGAGAAAGGACTCTGTGGTGTCCAAAGCAGCATCCTTCGGTCTCTCAATCTCTGGAACAATCTCTTCTGTGACTTCCTCCGAAGTCACGACAGTGCGCGCAGGGGTGGCTGTGTAAGCTCTGATTTCTCCTTCCAGAGTGGTGGCGCCCGTAAGGCAATTGAGGTGGAAAGCTCAAGGCTTTTCTGTAGGTTGCTCAACCTCAAACAAGAACTCCTTACATAGCTCGCATCGCCCCAAATGGATTCAGATGCACCACCAGTCCTGAGCAGCCGGGACAAATCACTCCGAGGGCCTCCACATCTTTGCAAACGTAGAGGGCAAAACGTCCTCGGGGCTTGAGCCGAATCCCTGTATCCGTCAAGGGAGCAGCAAATGAAGTAATCTTCATGGTAGTAGTAGCCGGAACCCATGAGGCATGAGAAGCCATGTTATCCATTCGCTGTTCCATCGCGCACTGTCCCCATGTGCAACTCCACATATGGCCAGACTCCTCCCATCTCCTGCATCGTTCGCAGGCTCTCTGTCACGCCCACGAACTACGCAGTCAGGGTTCTCCTCGTGGCGCAGTTCTCAATATGGCCGACCTCCACGGAACTTCACTGGAGAATAAAGTTCAAACTCTGGGGGGGTTCTTCAACACTTCCCAACCGCAAACAAATCCCAGACTCGAGCCCCCATGTGTAGCGCACCCACCTCTCCCCAGCCTACATTAACTTAGGCTCCTCGCAGGCAAAGAGAGGCACACCGCACCACAAGCCCGTACCCTTCTGAGTAAAGAGGTTGAGCGGTGTTAGTTTTGGGCCTTGTCTGTGGCCAGAGTCAAAGTCCTCCCAAGAATGATCTCACCTCTACCTTAGATAGATGCAAGTCCTCGTTTTCCCCAGGAATGTGAATGTCCACACTAGCTGAAAGTCCAACTCAACATTTATTTCACACAGGATAATAAACATCCTCTTTGAGAGCAGACAGGTTGGAGCAAAGATACAGGACAGCTTAGATGTGGATGAGGTCCAGGCACAAACGTAGCTTAACTCTTTAGACTGTTTAGGTTTCTCAAACAGCTTTGGTGCACGATCTCTGCCACAGACCGTGAGGTTTGTCTCTGCCACAGACCGGTTGAATAAAGTCACTGCCACTGACTTGGAGAGTAGGGTCACTGCCACTGACCGGGTGAATAGGGCCTTGCCCTATGAAGTCACCGCCACTGGCTTGGAGAGTAGGGTCACTGCCACTGACCTGAACTTCCTTCTTGAAGTATTTGGCCCATGTCAAGGAGAAAACATCCCTCCAGAGAGTTACCAGAGGCCCTCACCGTCACCACGACTCTGCGCTGGGTCTTTGGAAAGGGTTACCTCCCTGGCCTCCTCATCCCAGATACGGGTCCCCTCGCAAGGCGGCACCCTGGGAGTCCTCGATCCCTAGCGGACCCCAGCTGAAGGTTGCTGGGCCCCCGGGCCTTCAAAATAGTACCTCACCCCAGACTGAAGGTGTCTGGGATGGAACAGGAACTCCACCTCCAGGCCTAAGGCACCCGGAGACGACCCTCCTCACCCCTAGGCCAAAGGTGCCTGGGCGTGGACGAACCACACACACCCAGGCTGAAGGTGCCTGGGCACGGACGAAGACCCGATGTCCGCCCCTTTTATACCCTCTCCCGACAGGCACAGCAGGTTCCCCGCCCCACCGTACTACTGCCGAGAGGGGACACAAAAGGCGTAACCCTGGATTGGTGGTTCAACCCTGGCCCATGGCGACAGTGCCACCTGTAGGCCACAGGGAACTGTACACCAATACTATCTCCCATGAACAGAAATGGTCCATTAACCCTTACAATCAGTGTGTCTGAGCCTAATTACCACTCAGACACTACCCTTAAATTGAACACCCCGCTACATCTACATATATATATATACATATATATATATATAGCGGGGTCTTCAGATTTAGTGGGATACACCTGGGGGTAGTGTGACCCAGGTGTGTAATTATGTCAGGGTTAAGACCCCTTTTTGTTATTCGTGGAGGATTGGGGGATGTAATATTCTCCTTTGCCTGTGGGTGGCGGAGTACCTACAGGCTTCAGGTAGAATCGCCACCACAGTGCTACCCTTCTTTGTCCCTTCCTGGAGATGGTACGGCTGGGGCGGGGAACCCGCCGTGGTATCGACGGGAGGAGATAAAAGGGGGAGACGCCCTCGCCACGAGGTCTTCGGGGAATCATCTCTTCACGCACCCAGGCACCTTCAGCCTGGGTGCGGGCGGTTCAAGGTTCCGGCCTAGGCGCCCTAGGCCTGGCCGGAATGAGGCTGGGATTCCATCCCAGGCACCTTCAGCCTGGGATGAGGTACTATTGAGGAGGCCTGGGGCCCAGTGACTCCGACTGGGTCCCGCAAGGGTGAAGTGATTCCAGGGTGCTCCTTGCGAGGAGACCCGCATCTGAGGTGAGGAGGCTGGGGAGGTCACCCGTTCGAAGACCCGGTGTAGTGTCAACCCGGTGACGGATGGGCCTTCGGTAACTCCCTTGGAGGACATCTTCCCCTGATAGGGGCTGCAACGCAACGGAGGTATTCATGTCAAGACTCCTGCAACCCTTGGTCATAGCACAGGGGGTGTAGGGACCCAGATCAGTATAGTGCCTCGACCTGCTCATGCCACCGTATCCTGCCATCGCATTGCCTGGATGTGGAGATACGAAATAAACCTAACAGTTGGACTGTGATCGGTGTATGGACTCTGTTAATGGGAGCAAAGGGTGGTTTGGTGGTTTCTGCACAACAGACTCGGTACATGCCCAAGACACACCGGCCCGAGGAAACATCAAGTATTGGCCTTCACCTCACCCACAGTTATGGGGAGGACATGGGCCGTAGCGCACCTCACCCTGTCGTGTGACATACCCCTAGCCAACCAGACGGCGGTGTGAGGAGGCCGCTACACGTGGGGGCTTGTCCGGGATGGTGTGTGTCTTAACGATGGAACTGAGAACGTCTGTGTTTGAACTTTGCTGCCCGGAGGAGTTCCGAGCAGGTCGGCCATGTGATTGGCCAAAGTGCATCCCTGCTCGGAGTTGTGGACATGACCCTAAGTCGGGAAAGGCCCACGTGGAGGAGCGTAAAAAGGGAGAGGTCCAGCCGTGTGAAGTACTACATGTGGGGACTGTTAATGCACTGCGCCACGAGGCACCCCATGACTGCGCAATTCGTGGGCGGAGGCTGGCGGAAGCCCGCGAAAACGTGCAAGTCGTGGGAGGAGTCTGGCCACGTGTGGAGATACACGTGGAGAATCCAGCGCGTGATGGAACAGCAAGTGGTCGGGATGGCCTCAAGCTCCCCGTGGATGCCGGTACCTTACCCCACGAAGATGACTGCATTTGCTGCTCCCCTGACAGACACGGGGATAAGACTTAGGCCCTGAGGACAGTTGGCTCTGTATTCATGCAGAGACACGGAGGCCCTCGGTGTGATCTGTCCCGGATGCTCGGGACTGGTGGTCCAACTAAAGCCGTTCGGGCGATGTGAAGCGTGCAAGGAGTTTCTTTTTGAGGTCGAATCATCCACAGTAAGGCCCCGGGCCCTTCGCCTCAACTGCATCACAGGAACCGCCACTCTGGAGGGAGAGATCCAGGCCTTTGCGGAGGTCCCCGTACGCGCTGACCAGGGCGATGTGACTGCCCAACCAGAGACTGAGAGAGAAAAATCCGAGGACACTGCTTCAGTCACCACAGATTCCCTGCTGCCACCCCCGAAGAGGAAAGTCGGCCTGGTACAGGCATCCTATGGTCGTGGTCGAGCTTCACCCCGCCGCTTGCCTGGCCTAGATGGCGCCGGTAGAGAAGAGAGTCCCGGACATCCCAGTTCTTCAGAAGGTCCAGGTGAGCTAGGGGCTGGGACTGTGGTGTTGGTTGGAGGTGTCGGGAGTCCACAACCGGTGGAGCCCGCAAGGGAGGGTAGCCTTCCGTCTACTAGAGACTACCTTCCCGCCGAGATGTATGACACCTCCGACCTAGAGTCATTGTCAGACTGTGGTGATGACGGAGAAATAGACGAACTGTTTCACCGGAAGGGCTGGGACAGACGCCCACTACCTGTGCTGTGTAAACCGCAGGATTCCCCCATGTTCATAGAAAACAGTACGCTCCGGGCACAGGCCCCGGAGTTCCCGAGGAAATCTAGTCCTCCGACCGACCTTCCACTTTACGAGTTTGTATGGGAAAAGCTCAAAGTGCCTCTTGCCCGGCGATACCTGTCATGTTCACCGCCTGTATCTAAAAAGTTTAGAGACTGCAGAGCTGATTGGAGACTGGGGCGCCATATTCATGCCGATAAGGTGCTCATCTGCAGGAAAGAAGGAGAGGATGTCGAATATTCGGTGGAAGTGTTTGACAAGCACCTGAAGCCCCTGTTTTTGCCGGATCCAAGGTTTTACTTGTAGGAGAAGTGAGCTCCTATTCTGTTGCTGTTGAACTTTCTGGAAGGAATATTCCCAGACGCTCAGAACTGCGCCCTACTTTTGTTTTGATTTGGGTTTTTCTTTCACTCACTGGAGACTTGGGAGCTGTTGTTTTTTTTTCTCCATCTTCTTCATGTGCCAAAGGCAGAGACTCTGGGGGTAAAAGTTAGTGTAGAAAAGCAGGAAGAAGGAAGATCTCGGCAAGTGTCATGACCGCGGCGCTGTCACCAGGTGGCAGTGTTGCGCAACGAATGTTTGAAAATTTTACACATGCATCACTTTGCTTATTGGAGTGAGTGGGTCTCTCGGCCGACAGACCTATTCATTTCAAGTCAACACAGATTGTTAGGATGTTGTTTTTGTTTCCCTTCTGCAGGAGATTCATCGGTCAAGACTACGGAGTATGGGGTGGTTCTTAGACAGTGATGGGAGGGATTGTACATGTGTACAGAATAGATGTTTTATGCAAAAGTTTATCGTTTTATATTTTTCCTTTCCCTTTCGAGCAGGTCTTGGCACACTTAGTATTCACAAATTTAGGGGGCAGCCTCAGGGGCTTGCTCCATGTTATCACTCCTTGGGAGACATGGGTGTGCACCTGACGCTGGGGACAAGCGTCAAATCACCAGGGGGAGTGTGTAGCGGGGTCTTCAGATTTAGTGGGATACACCTGGGGGTAGTGTGACCCAGGTGTGTAATTATGTCAGGGTTAAGACCCCTTTTTGTTATTCGTGGAGGATTGGGGGATGTAATATTCTCCTTTGCCTGTGGGTGGCGGAGTACCTACAGGCTTCAGGTAGAATCGCCACCACAGTGCTACCCTTCTTTGTCCCTTCCTGGAGATGGTACGGCTGGGGCGGGGAACCCGCCGTGGTATAGACGGGAGGAGATAAAAGGGGGAGACGCCCTCGCCACGAGGTCTTCGGGGAATCATCTCTTCACGCACCCAGGCACCTTCAGCCTGGGTGCGGGCGGTTCAAGGTTCCAGCCTAGGCGCCCTAGGCCTGGCCGGAATGAAGCTGGGATTCCATCCCAGGCACCTTCAGCCTGGGATGAGGTACTATTGAGGAGGCCTGGGGCCCAGTGACTCCGACTGGGTCCCGCAAGGGTGAAGTGATTCCAGGGTGCTCCTTGCGAGGAGACCCGCATCTGAGGTGAGGAGGCTGGGGAGGTCACCCGTTCAAAGACCCGGTGTAGTGTCAACCCGGTGACGGATGGGCCTTCGGCAACTCCCTTGGAGGACATCTTCCCTTGATAGGGGCTGCAACGCAATGGAGGTATTCATGTCAAGACTCCTGCAACCCTTGGTCATAGCACAGGGGGTGTAGGGACCTAGATCAGTATAGTGCCTCGACCTGCTCATCCCACCCTATCCTGCCATCGCATTGCCTGGATGTGGAGATACGAAATAAACCTAACAGTTGGACTGTGATCGGTGTATGGACTCTGTTAATGGGAGCAAAGGGTGGTTTGGTGGTTTCTGCACAACAGACTCGGTACATGCCCAAGACACACCGGCCCGAGGAAACATCAAGTATTGGCCTTCACCTCACCCACAGTTATGGGGAGGACATGGGCCGTATCGCACCTCACCCTGTCGCGTGACATACCCCTAGCCAACCAGACGGCGGGGTGAGGAGGCCGCTACATATATATATATATACACACACACACACACACACGTGTTTGAGCTTTGTCGTGCACACCCTAATGCCATAGGCTGCGCACGCCTATGATAAAGACAAACTTTCTTAAAGTAATGTGGGCAAGAACAAGGGGAAGGGGTTGACTAAAGGCTGAGGAGAGATTGGGATGCATGGTTGGTTGAAGCCTGAGACGATCAAGGCAAAGAGAAATGGGGATGCAGTCGGTTAGATCTGATGATATTTTTGGGTAAGCATTGTGATAATCCCCACTTCCTGCTGTCTGACCTTAAAGCAGAGCTCCGCCGAAAAAAAAAATATTAAAAGCTAGCAGATACAGCTACAGCAGCTGCTGACTTTTAATATTTGGACACTTACATGTCCTGGAGTCCAGCGACGTCTGCAGCAGAGGACGAGCGATTGCTCATCACTCTGCTGCCCCCACCGCCATCCTCGGTGAGGGAACCAGGAAATGAAGCCTTGCGGCTTCATGCCCGGTTCCCTACGGCGCATGCGCGAGTCGCGCTGCGCCGTTCTGAATGGTCCCCCTGTGTTCTGGGAGCCGAGTGTCTCCCAGAACACAACAGGGAATCTACGGGAAGTGACGTGCCTCCCGCAGATTTCCCGCAGAGAGGACTCCCGGATGTGGGTGAAAATACCTGTCTTAGACAGGTATCTTCACCCCCCTCCCCCCTGAAAGGTGTCAATTGTGACACCGGAGGGGGGGAGGGTTTTGATCCGCAGAAGTTGAAATTTAGGGTGGAGCTCCACTTTAAGAGGTACTAGTGGATTGGTGATAGGAAGCCTGATGAGGTCTGTTGATTGAGGGAGCATTCTGAGTGGTGCACATTAGTGAAATAGTGTGGCCCTGGGATATATAGTTCCTATCCACCACTGCTGTCGTGGGGTGATGGTGGAGAGCATCTGGTGTATTAATTAGGACATTGCTTTGCCTTTGTAAGTCCCCCTCTCTCTTATGTAGTAGCTACCCTCTGAACCCCCTATTACATGTTGCCAACTATCGAGCCATGTACAGTACATGGTATACATCTGCTTAACTTCCTTTTAACAACATCTTTTTCCAGAAGACCTGAAGGAATTAATTAATAAGCTCTTCTTGGCTTGCTTTTGCTTACTGAATGTTAAAATTAGAGTGCATACATGCTGCTGCATAAATAAGGCTCTATAGTGTATCTACAGTATATACATTTCTCATAATAGGGGCCATCTTATGTAAGATGACTTTGTGACACATATGCCGCGTACACACGATCGGAAATTCCAAGAGAACCGTGTTTTTTTTCCGACGGAATGTTGGCTCAAACTTGTCTTGCATACATACGGTCACACAAATCTTGTTGGAAATTCCGACCGCCAAGAACGCGGTGACGTACAAGACGTACGACGAGCCGAGATCAATGAAGTTCAAAAGGCAGTTCAGCTCTTCTGCTTGATTCTGAGCATGCGTGTTTTTTTGCGTAGAAAAGACAAATTTGTTGCGCTCAAAATAAATACAGGAAAACCTTGGTTTGAGAGTAACTTGGTTTGAGAGCGTTTTGCAAGACAAGAAAAAAGTGTAGCGATACCCCCAAACTAAGGGAGCCGCTGGTTTGCTTTTGGGCCCTGTACACAGCACAGCCAACCCCCGGCAATCTACTCAACCCTTCTCTGGCACAGCTAGTCTAGGGGTGGTATTTTTGTATAACTCTATACCAGTTCATGTACAATTCCCCAATACTTTTCAAACAGTGATAAGATATATTAATAGACTCCAATACCTGGTTGATCAACTGTAAAAGGTTTACTTGTGAATAAAGGGGTTAACGATCAATATCACATATAACACATGCATGCAGAGCCCTGCAGTAATACTAACACTAGTTAACTATAGTGCACAAATAGTTCTATCGCACACTGACATATATCTAGAGTCCCCGTTAGCAATATGGCGCCCAGCAATGCTATAAACTCCCAGTCAGGCCTGACTCAGTTAAAGCTCAGTCTTTAGACAAGGAATCTTTGCATGCAAGATGATCGGTGGTGCACATACAGGAACAATATTTGTAATCCAATAATGGTCTAAGGCAATGGAAGCAACTCCCCGGAGACTATGTAACTCAGTCCTGCAACTAGTCTCCTGACAGGAAAATGGAAAGTATAACCCGATGGGCCAAGGCAGTCAATAGGCCTAATAAAGTACTCGGTTATAGTTGTGAGCAGGTGCTCTCTCACCCCTCCGGACTCGATCCCAGTCCGGGACTCCCACCGCTGTGTCCACACACACAGGATCTGCCATCGCCTGGTCTCCGGTCCACTGACGTCCCTGAAGCAGGTAGATGTCTGCAGCCGCACAGGCTCCGCAGCGAGGTGGAAGGCTCTCTGGAATTGCGCAAGGCCCAGGCCTCGGGCCTTGCACTCGCAGCAGGTCCGCGCAGGAAGTCCTCTTGTCATACGTGCAGTGTCCAAAGAGGCCGGGCTTAGCCTCGCCCTTCCCTTTTATACCCCACCCATGAGTCTCTGCGGCAGCCCAATGCACCCTGGGTGCCAAACGAGGTTCTGGGTAACGTAGTCCATGGGGCCTCAACGGAGACCCCGCTACAAAAGTTTTAATAAATTTTGCCTTGATATACAAGCAATGTCTTGAGTAGCGTTATGTCACAACTGAGTATAAAAAAGAAGAGAGGAGCCTCTAAGTGTAGCAATATGGTTACATTTAATGAAGGTACAACATTTAGCAACTTATTGCTACACTTAGAGGTGCCTCTCTTCTCTTTTATACCCTTTAAAAAAAATGCTTTGATATACAAGTGCTTTGGATTGCAAACATGTTTCTGGAACAAATTATGGTCGCAAAACAAGGTTTTACTGTAAATAAAATGAAACAAATAAATAGCAGCTAACACAATATTGTTGGGTACAATGATACAAATGTGAGGTAAAGGTGTAGCACTAAAAAAAAAAAAAAAAAAAAAAGTGGTAATGATGTACAGATAGTTCATATGAAATCACTTCAAGATCATGAAACTGAAAAAATGGATCCAAATATAGTCCATCAAAGAAGAGAAACCATGAGTTGAAAAGTGGAGAGAGCCATCACCAACACCCAAAAAAACTGACCCTTACCGTCAGTGTATGGGATATACACATAAAGAAATTTATAAGGTGATGGCACAATTTTCATTCATCAGATGATTCCTCCTAAAACGATCCCCTAATGGATGTCTGCGCAATGAGATGCTTTCTTTCATTCCCCCACATATAATACCATCTGTGCATTTCTGGGGTATCTCCCTGGTAGAACCTTTGTTGTGATTAATTTCACTTGTCTCCGGGTGTTTTTTTGCATGTCAGAATTGCATACAGACGATCGGAATTTCCGATAGGAACTTTTTCCGTCGGAAAAATAGAGAACCTGCTCTCAATCTTTTGTTGGCGGAAATTCCGACAGCAAAAGTCCCATGGAGCATACACACGGTCGGAATTTCCAACCAAAAGCTTACATCGGACTTTTCTTGTCGGAATTTCCGATCGTGTGTACGCGGCATAAGTCCTGCTTCAGTTTTTTTTTTAAAATAACAAACATGTCATACTTACCTCCACAGTGCAGTTCGTTTTGCACAGAGTGGCCCCGATCACCGACTTCTGGGGTCCCTCGGCGGCTCTCGGGGCTCCTCCCCGCATCAGATAACCCCCTGGGAGAAGCGCTCTCCCAAGGGGGTTACCTTGTGGGCACGCTCCCGAGTCCAGCATTCGGCATTTATAGCCGCCGAATGTATGACTCGGACCCGCGCCTGGCGCTCGCGTCATTGGATTTGATTGCCAGCAGCGGGAGCCAATGGCTGCGCTGCTATCAATCTATCCAGTCAAGTGCTGGGACCCCGTGGAGAGAGGGACAGCGCGTCCCTGCTGTGCAAAATTCGGGGCTCAGGTAAGTAAAACAGGAGGGACTGGTGACTGCCAGGTGTTTTTTCACCTTAATGCATAGGATGCATTGAGGTGAAAAAACACAAGGGTTTACAACCTCTTTAATTCAAGATGCCTACAAAGTGTAGAAGGAATGAGCATGTAACTACTGTTTTTGCTTGGTGTTTGATAAAAGTAATGCGTGAATAACAATCACATTCACAATGATACTTTTGAATAGTCTTGGAGAAAGTAAAGACTTCTTTCATAATGTTACTGTTACTGTTTTTATATAGCAGTCTGCATGCTGCTCTTTGCCTCATTAAGCCAATCTGTAGTATAAAAGTACATCTCTGTACAGTTTACACTGTAAGGTAATAACCACAACTTAAAAAAGTTCCCTTGACCAGAAAAAGGTAATCCATAGCCCTTGGGTATTTGGGTGAGCAGCGCTGACACACTAGTCACATTTGGGTTGATTTACTAAAGGCAAATAGACTGTGCACTTTGCAGTTGCTCCAGAACTTAGTAAATGGGGTAA
Source organism: Rana muscosa (assembly GCA_029206835.1). Lineage (NCBI taxonomy): Eukaryota > Metazoa > Chordata > Amphibia > Anura > Ranidae > Rana > Rana muscosa. The sequence goes on from CM055117.1 coordinate 1,030,321,194, forward strand.
AGCTTCACTTTGCAAAGAATACCCAATCACGGGCAAGGAAAATAAAAAAAACTTACTAAGCTCTGGAGCAACTGCAGTCTATTTGCCTTTAGTATATCAACCCCATTGTCTCTGCCAAGGAAGCCAACTGGTTTTGATCCCAAACGACCACTAATAGGTCAGTTCTGCCTGGGAAGCCTGTCTTAGGATCCAGTTTAACCAGGTGACCAAAACCAGAGGGTTGTAAAAGATCATTACCAAACTAGTGTACATTTTTTAGTGTACATTTTTGTACTCTAACCAACTTATATGTAACGACTTCACCCCCTTCACCTGCCTTCGGCTCCCCGCAGGTAGAGAGGGCACACCACGCCACAAGCCCGTACCCTCCTGTATAAAGAGGTTGAGCGGGGTTGTTGGCGGGTCTCCACGGCCAGAAACCAGAATCCTCCAGAGAATGATTCTCACCTCTACAATAAACAGAGATAAGTCCTTGTTCCCTCCCAGTAACTTGAATGTCCACACCAGCTACAACTCCAACGTAGAGTTTATTTCTCAAGAATAACAGTCTCTGATAGGTAAAGGTTGGAGTAAGAAGACAGGACAGCATAAGGTGTGGGAGAGGTCCAGGCACAAACGTAATCACTTCACTGCTCGGCTTCTCAAGCAGACTCAGCCCTGATGGATAGTCTCCCTAGGTAGGGACTAGCAGCCAAATGGTACTCTAACTTAACCACACAGTCTCTGCCACAGACTGGATGAACTTGGTTTCTGCCACAGACCTGGTGAACTTGGTGCTTCAAAACTTGACCTTTTTGTAAGGAGAAGACATCCCTCCAGAGAGCTACCGGGCCCCTTCCTTCACCGTGACTTCTCACCGGTCCCTCGGAACAGTTCCTCCCTCGGCCTCCTCGTCTAAAATACGGGTCCCTTCGCAAGGCGGCACCCTGGGATTCCTCGATCCTTGATGAGCCCCAGCCGAAGGTGCTGGGCCCAAGGCCTTTGCTGCAGTCCCAGGGCTAAAGGTGCCTGGGACCGATTCACCGACCTCTGCCCCTGGGCCAAAAGTGCCCAGGGAGGACAGGAACACACTCCTGGGAGTAGGACTCCCAACGACCAAAGAAGAACGAACCCTGAACAGGCAGCGTCTGCCCCTTTTATATCCTCTCCCAGCATGCACTGCAGGCCCGCCACACCCACGGTACGGCTGCTGAGAGGGGACACACAAGGCACAGCACTGTATCAGCGGTTCAACCCTGGCCTACCATGGCAGCACCACCTGCAGGCCACAGGGAACTATACACCGATACTCTCCCTGCGGACGAAAAATGGTTAAAGGAACCTGACAATTGGGGTGTTTGAGCATAACTACCACTCAAACACTTCCCCTAAATTTAGGAACCTGCTACCAGTGTTGTAACTAACGCCGTTTAAATAAACGGTGTTAGGTAACGTAGCCACTTTTTGGGGTAACGAGTAATCTAACTGATTACTCTTCCCCTCGTGGCACCGCCGTTCCCATTACTTGGGCGGCGTTACCCCAATTACATCTACTCGCCGCAGCCGCCGCCGTGAGTAGATGTAATGTGTAAGACTAACTAACTGCAAGCCGCCGTCTGCCTACCTGATAAGCGTGTCATGCAGACAGAGGGCAGCCATTGCAGTGTTCAAAAGCCGCGCCTCCCGAGTCCGCGTCATCTGTGATAGGCGGGACACTCAATTTCACAGCAGGCAGTGTTCGGCCTATCATGGACATCCTCTCATCCTCGTCTGTGTTAAGAGGATGAGCAGATGTCCGTGATAGGCGGAACAATGAATGCTGGGAAATTGAGTGTTCCGCCTATCACAGACGACGAGGACTCGGGAGGCGCGGCTTTTGAATACTGTGGAATGGCCGCCGGGACGCCACCGATCAGGTAGGGGCACACTACACAGTGATTGAAGCACGGGCACAGTGAGGCATTGGGCACAGTGAGGCATTGGGCACAGTGAGACACGGACACAGTGAGGAATTGGGCACAGTGAAACACGGGCACAGTGAGGCATTGGGCACAGTGAGACACGGACACAGTGAGGAATTGGGCACAGCGAAACACGGGCACAGTGAGGCATTGGGCACAGTGAAGCATTGGGCACAATGAGACACGGGCACAGTGAGGCATTGGGCACAGTGAAACACGGGCACAGTGAGGCATTGGGCACAGTGAGGCATTGGGCACAGTGAGACACGGGCACAGTGAGGCATGGGCACAGTGAGGCATGGGCACAGTGAGGCATGGGCACAGTGAGGCACGGGCACAGTGAGGCACGGGCACAGTGAAGCTTGGACACAGGCATGGGCATAGTGAGGCATGGGCACAGTGAAGCATGGGCACAGTGAAGCATGGGCACAGTGAGGCATGGGCACATAACCAATATTATTTATTGTTATTCCTCCTATTATTTTTATACACTGAAAAAATTACATATATATCATCCTTCTACCGCGCCGCCCCCGCCTCCCCCCCCGTGTATATATAATATAACCAATATAGTTACTTTGCTGAGTAACTAATTACTTTTTCTATGTAGTAACTGAGTAACTAACTCCATTACTTTTTGGAAGAAGTAATTTGTAACGGTAACTAATTACTTTTTTAACGTAAGATGAACAACACTGCCCGCTACACATATAATGCAAGACAGAGTAGCAAAGCACTCTGGTAGGGGGACTTAAAGCCCGTACACATGAAAATTGGATGGAAAAATTTGTATGACGAGCTGTCTGCCGATTTTCAGATCGTTAGTACGGTGCTTTCAACAGCCGATTTCACCTTTTCGTCAGACAAAAGCTTGATGTGCAGACTATAAATTTTTTGTCGTTTGTGAACTCGACGTCCGAAAAAAATCGTACGAGCAAGACTACGCATGCTCAGAAATGAAAGAATACATACAAAACGATTCAACACATTACATCACTTCTGACGTTGTATTCTGTCGTATGAAAATTTTCTTATGAGTAACCTGTTCACTTTCGACATGAGACTAGCATGCCACAAAAAATGGCCATTCGGTGGTCCAAAAATCGAAGCTTGTGTACGAGGCTTAAGTGTAATCGCTTCCCTGCTACCTGTCCTAAAGTTTGCATGGATTATATCAGTGGTCTCCAAACTGCGGCCCAGGGGCAAGATGTGGCCATTTGCTTGCCTTTGTCCAGCCCTTGGAGCACTATTCCTCTCACTAACATGGGGACATATTTCCTGTCACTGATACCAACAAGAGGGCACTATACCTACCACTGTCCCCAATGACGGGGCACTATTCTTCCCACTGGCACCAACGACAGGGCACGATTCTTTCCACTGACACCACCAATAATGGAACACTATTTTGTCCCCTGACACCAATTATATGGCCCTATTCCTCCCCCTGATACCAACAATGGGGCATGAATTAATCCTTTTGACACCAGGGCATTTTCTACTCACACTGGCCCCCACAAAGTATGAAGGACTGTAAACTGGCCCTTTGTTTAGAAAGTTTGTAGATCCCTGCATTATATGAAGATTAATGACCGTGTTGTTGATACTGACAGGTGCCACAGAGATAGGGCACCAGGGAGACCTATTAATTTTGTTATAAGGCCTCATAAATTATTTTTTTTGTACCCCTGGATGCCCCAATTGTAAGTTTTCCTCCACCTCCATTTCTGCTGACAACTGTAAAGCAGCTAAGCGGTCAGGGCGGTAAAAATGTGTATTAAATGCCTATTTTTTTAGCACTTCTCAGCTACACATGTGAATGAGGCCTTAAAGTGGATGTAAACCCCCTCTCATCCTTTCTAAACTACTGCCATAGTGCTGATCTATAAGGATATAGATGCCTCCTGCATTTATCCTTATCTGTCAAATGTCTCTCCTCTGTCTGTTATAAGAACTGAAAAACTGCAAATTCTGTGGGTGGATCTGTTGTCTGGAGCTCGGTGGGTGGAGTCGTGATGTCAGTAGACTCCCCGCCCACCTCTACACTCCCCTTGTCAACATGCATTTTCTCCTGTGTATTCCTTCTGCTATGATCACTAACATCCAATCAAAATCCAGAAAAGTAACCACATGACTTCAGAAAAGGAGTGGGGGTGCATGAGATATGTAAATAACCTGTCACTCAAAGCAAGTGGGCGGAACGAACAAAGGTTCTTCTCTGTTTGTCCGTTTTATCTCACTGAACAATAAAAGAGGATTGCTCAGACCTGGACTAACTCTTTGTGGCAAGACCTGGCACAAATGATAGGAAATCTTATACTCTACATTGTGACAGACATTGTGACAGCAAAAAAATAAATAAAAAAAATTCGGGTTTACATCCACTTTAAGTAAGTATGCTTACCATTCCTTCTGGACGTGTAGAATACTTGCGCTCCCTTTGGCTGTGGTTCTTTCCGCTGGCTCATATATCACTAGAGGAAGTATGAGCTGGCACATGAGCTGATGGAGGGATCAAGTATTCCCCGCCCGACCAAGGACATGCAGCAGCAGCTTTCTCTATACACAGGTCACTGGAAGAGTAAGTATATCTATGCTTCTTTTACAGGTGAGCAATTGGGGGAAAGGGTTACTTGAAATCAGTTGTGGAATTTCAATACATTAGACAGGTTTGAGTCTCAGCTGCAACTTCTTTTATTATTAATATACAGGATTTATATATTGCCAACAGTTTGCGCAGCACGTTACAAAATGGAGGGAGGCAGTACAAATTATTTACAAGGGGGACACAAGAACCCTGCTCATTAGAACTTACAATCTAATAGGGAGGGTCAAAAAGTAGTAACTGTTAAGCCTCGTACACACGATCGGATTTTCCGACGGGAAAAGTGTGATGGCAGGATGTTGTCGGATAATCCGTTTGTATGCTCCATCGGACAATTGTTGTCGGAATTTTCAACAACAAATGTGGGATAGCATGCTTTAAAATTTTCTGACAACAAATGTGTGATGTCGGATTATCCAAGCGTGTGTACAGAAGTTCTTCAGGAAAAAAAAGTACAAACACGCATGCTCAGAAGCAATGCTAACCATAAGACAACATTAGCAGAAGTTGCCCAAAGGGTGGCACTAAAGAGCTGAAAAACCATGTAGTTTCGTGTTTGTTGGACAAAAATTATTTGCAGTTTGTATGAAATCCAATTTCACGGCCAACGCCCTTCGGACAAAATTCCTACGCTTTGTTCAATGGAAATCTGATCGTGTGTACGAGGCTTTAGGGATAGTTGAAGGAAAAATGATTAATACAGTTTGTTAGAGGCAGGCTAGGCTTCTCTGAAGAGGTGGTTTTACAAGGATCGCCTAAAGGCTGATTGAGTAGGAGATAGTTGGACAGATTGTGGTAAGAAGTTCCAGAGGATGGGAGCAGTCCCGAAGGTGAGCATGGGAAGAGATGACAAGGTAGCTAGAGAGCAAGAGGTTTTGGAAGGAGTGGAGAGGACAGTTTGATTGGTATTTTGAAACGCGGTTGGTGATGTAGCTCTAGGGAAGAGTTGTGGAAGACGTTGTAGGTTGTTGTTAGTATTATGAATAGTATTTCTTTTTTTTATTGTATCTTTTATTTTATTTTTATTATTGTTCACCAAGCCTATGGATGGCTATTTTGCGTTGCTCCAGATCAGAGCAGATGTCGTTTATTATTACGTTATATCATCTGGCACTGTAAGTTCACACAGTAAGCACTATAAAGAAACGGCGAAAGGTGTTACATTCTAAAAAAGCATCTGCTAACACAAAAACATGTGGCGAGCATCATAAAAGCTTTGACAACACACTACGGATGAGGCACATCTTCAGGGTCCCTGCTGATCCGGGCCCTCGGCTGGTGCGTCAGCGGTTTCTGAGGCTAGTGCGTACTGTTAGCGCCATCTGTTCAAAGGGCGAGAACGCAATATATATTTATTTCCCTTTCATTTCTTCTACTGCCTGGCTCATTATACTTTTATATCCATGCATCTCTCAGGTTAGAGTCTGGAACGGGGGGACCTCTGACAGTGGGTATAATGTGTAGTCCAATAAAGACTTGTAACAAAATGGTGTAGCAGATGTACAAATCCATTGCCTCTGCCACTAACGATAGAGCAGAACAACACATTTCTAATACAGAACAGGACTGATGTATTGAGTGTTAAACTGAATGGTGGAAAAAAAAAAAAGAGTGGTTTCCGTGACAACCAATTAGATCTTGTTGTTTCATCCTTGCACTAGACAAATAGCAGCTGGAATCTAATTGGTTGTTATGGGCAACAAAAATACTTTTCTTTGACTTTTTTTTTTTTTTTAAATATAAATCAGTCTGTTAATGAGTTTTCTTTTGTTTGGTGCAAACATTTATTTGTCTGGTTGAAAAGATTAAAATATCTAAACTGCCGCTTAAACACAAAATTACAGCAATAATTATGGTTAATTAAAGAACAGCTGCAGGCATGTATATAAAAAAACTAATTTATTCCACTTGTGGGCGCCATTAAAAGTCATACCATCCATTTATTAAGTTGCCTAGCTGTATCTGGCTTTGGTACTTGGTAAGTTACTGATTTAAAACAAGCTTGCAGCTAGTGAAGTCAGAATTCTGGATTGGCATGCTTGTTTCAGGATAGAAGCTAATGGGTCAGTATAGCAGCCAGTCAACCAGCATTTTCAGAAGGAAAGGTCAGCAATTACATCCTATGGGGTTGATTTACTAAAACTGAAGAGTGCAAAATCTGGTGCAGCTCTTCATAGGAACCAATCAGCATACAGGTTTTATTCTCAAAGCTTAATTGAACAAGCTGAAGTTAGAAGCTGATTGGCTACCATGCACAACTGCACCAGATTTTGCACTCTCCAGTTTTACTAAATCAATGCCCATATGTTCTTTCAGGCCGGGTTCACACTTTTCCAACAAACACTCCCAAATTGGGAGCTTATGTCGCATGACGTGTGAAAATCAATGTTTCCCTATGGGAGCCGTCTTAACTGGTCCGACACATGTCGGTCCGACTTTGAAAATGCTCCCTGTACTACTTTGGTCTGACTTTGATCCTACTTCAGCCCATTGACTATCACTGAAGTCAGATCAAAGTCGGACCGCGGTCTTGCATGATCCGACTTTGGCATGCGATTTGTGCTCTGCTGATCTTGAGTGGGAACTCCACGCCAAATTTTAAATAAAAAAACGGCATGGGTTTCCCTCCAGGAGCATACCAGGCCCTTCGGTCTGGTATGGATTTTAAGGGGAAACCCCTAAGCCGAAAAAACGGCGTGGGGGTCCCCCTCAAGATACAAACCAGACCCTTATCCGAGCACGCAACCTGGCAGGCCGCAGGAAAAGAGGGGGGGGCGAGAGAGCGCCCCCCCTCCCTCCTGAACCGTACCAGGCTGCATGCCCTCAACATGGGGGGTTTGGTGCTTTGGGGCGACCTGCGGCCCCCCACCCCAGAGCACCCTGCCCCCATGTTGATGGGGACAAGAGCCTCTTCCCGACAACCCTGGCCGTTGGTTGTCGGGGTCTGCAGGCGGGGGGCTTATCAGAATCCAGGAGCCCCCTTTAATAAGGTGGCCCCCAGATCCCGGCCCCCCCACCCTATGTGAATGAGTATGGGGTACATCGTACCCCTACCCATTCACCTGGTGGAAAAAAATGTCATTAAAAAAACACTACACTACACTCGCCTTCTTCCCTCTTCTCCTCCTCGATGTTGACATGATGATGGCGGTAGCATGTAAATTATGGCAGTTGTACATGATGGCAATGGTATGATGCCCACAGAAATGTCAGTAACATGAAGTGTACAGGATGGCAGTGGCATGAAGTGTACAGGATGACAATGGAATGAAGTGTACAGAATGGAAGTAACATGAAGTGTACAAGATGGCAGTAGCATGAACTCAATGGCAATGGCATTACGTCTACAGGATGGCAGTGGCATGTACAGAATAAAAATGACTTGAAGTCTACAGAAGTGGCAGTGGCATGAAGTCTACATAAATGGCAGTGGCATTAAGAATATAAGATGGCAGTGGTATGAAGTGTCAGGATGGCAATGCCATGGATTTTTCAGGATTACAGTTTTTGATATATGCAAGAGTATAAACAGTACATCACCTTATATACAGGTCCTTCTCAAAAAATTAGCATATTGTGATAAAGTTCATTATTTTCTGTAATGTACTGATAAACATTAGACTTTCATATATTTTAGATTCATTACACACAACTGAAGTAGTTCAAGCCTTTTCTTGTTTTAATATTGATGATTTTGGCATACAGCTCATGACAACCCAAAATTCCTATCTCAAAAAATTAGCATATCATGAAAAGGTTCTCTAAACGAGCTATTAACCTAATCATCTGAATCAACTAATTAACTCTAAACACCTGCAAAAGATTCCTGAGGCTTTTAAAAACTCCCAGCCTGGTTCATTACTCAAAACCGCAATCATGGGTAAGACTGCCGACCTGACTGCTGTCCAGAAGGCCATCATTGACACCCTCAAGCAAGAGGGTAAGACACAGAAAGAAATTTCTGAACGAATAGGCTGTTCCCAGAGTGCTGTATCAAGGCACCTCAGTGGGAAGTCTGTGGGAAGGAAAAAGTGTGGCAGAAAACGCTGCACAACGAGAAGAGGTGACCGGACCCTGAAGAAGATTGTGGAGAAGGACTGATTCCAGACCTTGGAGGACCTGCGGAAGCAGTGGACTGAGTCTGGAGTAGAAACATCCAGAGCCACCGTGAACAGGCGTGTGCAGGAAATGGGCTACAGGTGCCGCATTCCCCAGGTCAAGCCACTTTTGAACCAGAAACAGCGGCAGAAGCGCCTGACCTGGGCTACAGAGAAGCAGCACTGGACTGTTGCTCAGTGGTCCAAAGTACTTTTTTCGGATGAAAGCAAATTTTGCATGTCATTCGGAAATCAAGGTGCCAGAGTCTGGAGGAAGACTGGGGAGAGGGAAATGCCAAAATGCCTGAAGTCCAGTGTCAAGTACCCACAGTCAGCGATGGTCTGGGGTGCCATGTCAGCTGCTGGTGTTGGTCCACTGTGTTTTATCAAGGGCAGGGTCAATGCAGCTAGCTATCAGGAGATTTTGGAGCACTTCATGCTTCCATCTGCTGAAAAGCTTTATGGAGATGAAGATTTCATTTTTCAGCACGACCTGGCACCTGCTCACAGTGCCAAAACCACTGGTAAATGGTTTACTGACCATGGTATTACTGTGCTCAATTGGCCTGCCAACTCTCCTGACCTGAACCCCATAGAGAATCTGTGGGATATTGGGAAGAGAAAGTTGAGAGACGCAAGACCCAATACTCTGGATGAGCTTAAGGCCGCTATCGAAGCATCCTGGGCCTCCATAACACCTCAGCAGTGCCACAGGCTGGTTGTCTCCATGCCACGCCGCATTGAAGCAGTCATTTCTGCAAAAGGATTCCCGACCAAGTATTGAGTGCATAACTGAACATAATTATTTGAAGGTTGACTTTTTTTGTATTAAAAACACTTTTCTTTTATTGGTCGGATGAAATATGCTAATTTTTTGAGATAGGATTTTTGGGTTTTCATGAGCTGTATGCCAAAATCATCAATATTAAAACAAGAAAAGGCTTGAACTACTTCAGTTGTGTGTAATGAATCTAAAATATATGAAAGTCTAATGTTTATCAGTACATTACAGAAAATAATGAACTTTATCACAATATGCTAATTTTTTGAGAAGGACCTGTATATGTTTCCTTTATAGGCAAATATAACGTAGCTCTGGGCAAAGCAGATATGCTATTTACGAGGATTCATATTAGAGAGGGTGTGAACAGGCCATGTACTGCCACAGCAAAATCAATTATTCCAGTACCTTAGGAAAACTTTTTTGACCACAACAATATTTTAGATAATGATTTCCTTATTACACCAGTGTACAGGATGGCAGTAGCATGTAGAGCAGGGGTCTCAAACTGGCGGCCCTCCAGCTGTTGCGAAACTACAAGTCCCATCATGCCTCTGCCTGTGGAAGTTATGCTTGTGTAGCACTTACCCCCATTTAAGGGACCGGCTGGTTTTGTTTTGGGTCTGCAGCAATTACCTCTCTAGAGTGGATCCCTTAGCTCCGTTGTCCAGGCAAAAAAATCTCTTGTAATAAGGCCAATGTCCACACAGGAGTAAAACCTAATCGACGAGGCTTTATTCTTTTTCTTTCAATCAACTTGAAGAGAGAGAGAGTACGAAGTTGAAAGAAGTAGGGGAAGGTTCAGGCACGCAACACTTAAGCCCCGTACACACGATCGGTTTGACTGATGAAAACCGTCCGATGGATGGTTTTCATCAGACCAACCGATCGTGTATGGTACCCATCGGTCTTTTTTCCACCGGTTGGAAAAAATAGAACTTGTTTTAAATTTTTCCGATGGATAAAAAACCGATGGGAATTTCCGATCGTCTATGGGCAAGTCCATCGGTTAAAATACCCACGCATGCTCAGACTGAATTAGGAGACGGGAGCGCTCGTTCTGGTAAAACTAGCGTTCCTAATGGAGAGAGCACATTCGTCATTCTGCAAGTTATTGCTTCGTTTAATGCAGCGCATGTTTTGTTGCTTTAGAACGGTCTTTAAAATGTCATTTCGGCAGCAGATCTTTCTCATGAGTTCGGAGAAACGTATGTCTTTCTTCTTTCTTGTGATCTTAGGAATAATTAGTTTAACCACTTAACGACCGCCCACTGTAAATATACGTCGGCAGAATGGCACCGACAGGCAGAATCACGTATATCTACGTGACTGCCTTTGTATAGTTGGGGGGTCCGATCGGACCCCCCTTCTTTACAGTGGGTGGTCGTTTTACCTTCGGGAGCGATCAGGCATGAGGGGACGGCCGTTCGATTCCGCCCCCCCCCCCTCTCGATCGCTCCCGGCGAATGAGAGAGCTTCCCATGCCTGTGTACTGTTTACACAGGCAGGAGGAAGTGATGTCATCTCTCCTGCGGCGCTCACATATACCGAGCGCCGTACAGGAGAAGATGCAGGTTAGTGCACAAAACAGCACACTGACACCAGGACACATAGGCACATAAATCGCCCCCCCAGGCCCCCCCAGATCACCCCCCAGCCCCCAGTCACAGTGTCACTGATTGCAGTGACCATTTATTTAGTGATCACTGCAATCAGTGACATTTGTGACTGTAAAAGTGTCACTACAGTTAGTTTTAGGTCCAGTGTAGCCCCCTAACCCCCCCCAATAAAGGTTTAACCCCCTGATCACCCCCCAGATAACCCTTTCACCCCCTAGCACCGCCGTCACTAAGCGATCATTTTTCTGATCGATGTCTTAGCGTCGGTGATGCTGATCGGTAGCCAGTATTTTTTTTTAGGTTCGCCGCAGGTTTTTATAGCGTCGGGTACCCCCATATATTACCTAATAAAGGTTTAACCCCCTTGATCGCCCCCCAGATAACCCTTTCACCCCCTATCACCACTGTCGCTAAGCGATCATTTTTCTGATCGCTGTCTTAGCGTCGGTGATGCAGATCGGTAGCCAGTAATTTTTTTTAGGTTCGCCGCAGGTTTTTATAGCGTCAGGTACCCCGATATATTACCTAATAAAGGTTTAACCCCCTTGATCGCCCCCCAGGTAACCCTTTCACCCCCTATCACCACTGTCGCTAAGCGATCATTTTTCTGATCGCTGTCTTAGCGTCGGTGATGCAGATCAGTAGCCAGTAATTTTTTTTAGGTTCGCCGCAGGTTTTTATAGCGTAAGGTACCCCCATATATTATCTAATAAAGGTTTAACCCCTTGATCGCCCCCCAGGTAACCCTTTCACCCCTTATCACCACTGTCACTAAGCGATCATTTTTCTGATCGCTGTCTTAGCGTCGGTGATGCAGATCGGTAGCCAGTAATTTTTTTTAGGTTCGCCGCAGGTTTTTATAGCGTCAGGTACCCCGATATATTACCTAATAAAGGTTTAACCCCCTGATCGCCCCCCAGGTAACCCTTTCACCCCCTATCACCACTGTCGCTAAGCGATAGTTTTTATGATCGTTGTCTTAGTGTCGGTGATGCCGATAGGTAGCCAGTCATTTTTTTTTAGGTTCGCTGTCAGGTTTTTATATAGCGTCAGGTACCCCCATATATTACCTAATAAAGGTTTTAACCCCCTAATTGCCCCTAGTTAACCCTTTCACCAGTAATCACCATATAAGTGTTACGGGTGACGCTGGTTAGTTAGTTTGCTTTTTATAGTGTCAGGGCACCCGCCGTATATAACCCAATAAAGGTTTAACCCCCTGATCGCCCGGCGGGTGATATCAATTAGGTTTTAGCGTCAGAGAGGGTCTGCATCACACCCCAGGCAGCGTCAGGTTAGTGCCAGTAGCGCTAACACCCACGCGTTAAGCATACACCCCCCTTAGTGGTATAGTATCTGAACAGATCAATATCTGATCAGATCAGATCTATACTAGCGTCCCCAGCAGTTTAGGGTTCCCAAAAATGCAGTGTTAGCGGGATCAGCCCAGATACCTGCTAGCACCTGCGTTTTGCCCCTCCGTCCAGCCCAGGCCACCCAAGTGCAGTATCGATCGATCACCTTCACTTACAAAACACAACACACATAACTGCAGCGTTGGCAGAGACAGGCCTGATCCCTGCGACTCCAGTGCTGTAGGAGGTGATTTCACCACCACAGTTAAAAAAAAAAAAGCATATATGCCGAAGCATTGGGGCAGCAGGGGCGGAGGAGCGATTTTGCTCCTAATGCCGTCTACATACGGTCGAAATTCCGACGGAGGCTTGCCCGTGGAAAAGTCTGACCATGTGTACGCGGCATAACTTTTGCGGGAAGATGCCCCCATGCTTCGGCATATATAAATGGTGCATGTATGCCCAACATTAGAAGTGGGTGGATGAAGGGCGGTATTCTAATGGTGGGCATACCCACCAATCAATCTTTTTTTTTCGTTCAGCCAACAGGCTGCATGAAAAAAAAGATTACAATACATGTCCAACAAGGACCAGCAACGTACTGGTATGTTGCTGGACTTTGAATGTTTATACCAGAATGATGCCTGTGGGTTTAGGTATCATCTTGGTATCATTTTTTTCAGCCAGCGGCCGGCTTTCATGTAAAAGCAATCCTAGTGGCTAATTAGCCTCTGGACTGCTTTTACAAACAGTGGGAGGGAATGTCCCCCCCCCGGATATAAAAAGCGCCATTGGGAAATTGGGAAAGCATTTTATCACACCGATCTTGGTGTGGTCAGATGCTTTGAGGGCAGAGGAAAGATCTAGGGTCCAATAGACCCCAGTTTTTTCAAAAAAGAGTACCTGTCACTACCTATTGCTATCATAGGGGATATTTACATTCCCTGAGATAACAATAAAAATGATAAAAAAAAAAAATATGGAAGCAACAGTTTAAAAATAAAATAAAAAAGCAAAATTAATAATAAAAAAAAAAAAGCACCCCTGTCCTGCCCTGCTCTTGCCCAATGGCGAACGCAAGCGTCGGTCTGGCGTCATATGTAAACAGAAATTGCACCATGCATGTGAGGTATCACCGCAAAGGTCAGATCGAGGGCAGTAATTTTAGCAGTAGACCTCCTCTGTAAATCTAACGGCATAACCTGTAAAGGCTTTTAAAGGCTTTTAAAAATGTATGTAGTTTGTCGCCAATGCGCGTTTGTGCGAAATTTTAAAGCTTGTCGTGTTTGGTATCTATGTACTCGGCCTAAGATCATCTTTTTTATTTCATCAAACATTTGGGCAATATAGTGTGTTTTAGTGCATTAAAATTAAAAAAAGTGTATTTTTTCCCCAAAAAATGCGTTTGAAAAATCGCTGCGCAAATACTGTGTAGAAAAAAAAATTGCAACACCCACCATTTTAATCTGTAGGGCCTTTGCTTTAAAAATATATATAATGTTTGGGGGTTCAACATAATTTTCTTGCAAAAAAAAAATATGTTTTCATGTAAACAAAAAATGTCAGAAAGGGCTTTGTCTTCAAGTGGTTAGAAGAGTGGATGATGTGTGACATAAGCTTCCTAATGTTGTGTATAAAATGCCAGAAGAGTTCAAAACCCCCCCAAATGACCCCATTTTGGAAAGTAGACACCCCAAGCTATATACTGAGAGGCATGTCGAGTCCATGGAATATTTTATATGTTGACACAAGTTGCGGAAAATAGACAATTTATTTTTTTATTTTTTATTTTTTGCACAAAGTTGTCACTAAATGATATATTGCTCAAACATGTCATAGGCATATGTGGAATTACACCCCAAAATACATTCTGTTGCTTCTCCCGAGTACGGGAATACCACATGTGTGAGACTTTTTGGAAGCCTAGCCGCGTACGGGACCCCAAAAACCAATCACCGCCTTCAGGCTTTCTAAGGGTGTAAATTTTTGATTTCACTTCTCACTGCCTATCACAGTTTCGGAGGCCATGGAATGCCCAGATGGCACAAACCCCCCCCCCAAATGACCCCATTTTGGAAAGTAGACACCCCAAGCTATTTGCTGAGAGGTATGGTGAGTATTTTGCAGATCTCGCTTTTTGTCACAAAGTTTTGAAAATTAAAAAAAAAAAAAAAAATTTTTCTTCATTTTCAAAAACAAATGAGAGCTGTAAAATACTCACCATGCCTCTCAGCAAATAGCTTGGGGTGTCTACTTTCCAAAATGGGGTCATTTGGGGGGGGGTTTTGTGCTATTTTGGCATTTTATGGCCTTCGAAACTGTGATAGGTAGTGAGGAGTGAAATCAAAAATTTGTGCCTAGAAATCCTGAAGGCGGTGCTTGGTTTTCGGGGTCCCGTACGCGGCTAGGCTCCCAAAAAGTCCCACACATGTGGTATCCCCGTACTCAGGAGAAGCAGCAAAATGTATTTTGGGGTGTAATTCCATATATAACCATGGCATGTGTGAGCAATATATCATTTAGTGACAACTTTTTGTAATTTTTTTTTTTTTGTCATTATTCAATCACTTGGGACAAAAAAAAAAATATTCAATGGGCTCAACAGGCCTCTCAGCAATTTCCTTGGGGTGTCTACTTTTTAAAATGGGGTCATTTGGGGGGGGGGTTTTGTGCTATTTTGGCATTTTATGGCCTTCGAAACTGTGATAGGTAGTGAGGAGTGAAATCAAAAATTTGCGCCCTTAGAAATCCTGAAGGCGGTGCTTGGTTTTCGGGGGCCCGTACGCGGCTAGGCTCCCAAAAAGTCCCACACATGTGGTATCCCCGTACTCAGGAGCAGCAGCAAAATGTATTTTGGGGTGCAATTCCACATATAACCATGGCATGTGTGAGCAATATATCATTTAGTGACAACTTTTTGTATTTTTTTTTTTTTTAGTCATTATTCAATCACTTGCGACAAAAAAAAAAAAATATTCAATGGGCTCAACATGCCTCTCAGCAATTTTTCTTGGGGTGTCTACTTTCCAAAATTGGGGGGGTTTTGTACTGCCCTGCCATTTTAGCACCTCAAGAAATGAGATAGGCAGTCATAAATTAAAAGCTGTGTAAATTTCAGAAAATGTACCCTAGTTTGTAGACGCTATAACTTTTGCGCAAACCAATAAATATACGCTTATTGACATTTTTTTTACTAAAGACATGTGGCTGAATACATTTTGGCCTAAATGTATGACTAAAATTGAGTTTATTCGATTTTTCTTATAACAAAAAGTAGAAAATATCATTTGTTTTCAGAATTTTCAGTCTTTTTTCGTTTATATCGCAAAAAATTTAAATCGCAGAGGCAATCAAATACCATTAAAAGAAAGCTCTATTTGTGGGAAGAAAAGGACGCAAATTTCGTTTCGGTACAACATTGCATGTCCGCACAATTTCCAGTTAAAGCAGCGCAGTGCAAAATTCTGAAAACAGCTCTGGTCCTTTAGCTACAAAATGGTCCGGGGCTTAAGTGGTTAATTCTTCAAGGCCGACCTCACAAATTACACCTTTTTTTTGGTTTTTGTCTTAAAATTTGTGGTGCATTTTTTGGTGTGTCAATTTATCCGAACAACATATTTTTTTTATTTTTTACTCATGGAGGTTGGTGTCCCTTGTTATTAATTACACATTGTATTTATGAAATCTTATTGCTACTTCAAAAAAAACCACATCAGGCATGTATGTTGGCTGAAATCAAATGTCCCTTTATTTCGGAAAAAACAAAAACAAACAAAAACCGAAGGGCAACTATTCAGAAATTAGCAGAGAATATGAAGTCATTAGATCCCAAATGCAGACCTGACTATGATCAATAATAAAATCAACAACAGCATGAAATCAGGAGCAGCAGCCAAAGACATACATCATCCCAAGCTGTGGTACTCCATCAACCTTCAATTTCTGGATGAGCAGCTCGAGGCCAGAGAATCACCTCCTGCTCTTCCCTGTAGCCTTCCTTACACGCCTCCCTGCAGCGTTCTCTCCACGGCCCCGTCCACGCACACCCTTGCAGGCTGGGCCACTGTGGGTGGTGATGTGGCAGGAGGAGGAGGAGAGGGATTGGCCTGCTGCGAGATATGGGTGGCCTCAGTCAGCAGCCCCCTCGCCCCCATGTGTACGGCCATATATATGAGGTGCTCACAAAGGGCCCGTTGTCCCGCCTCCATTCTGAGCAATTTATCCGCAAGATAGGTGCTAAAGCCCTCTGTAGGGTTGAGGGGGGCCCTCATAATGGCAGCAGCCTCCTGAATCATCTTTAGTGACTCCTCCTCCACTTGTGTCATCCGCCGTTGTTTTGGCGGTCTGACGTGGAGGGGAGCCACTTGGGAGACAGTGCTGCCACTAGGCCTGGGGACCTGCTGAGTCCCACTTGGCCCTGCCTCCTCCTGGCTGACACTCACCTCTGCCTCCTCCTGCCTGCCACACTCCTGACCCTCTTCCTCCTGGCTTGCCTCATCCTGTTTTTAAAATAAAATGAAAAATTGGATTTTTTGGGGAATCTATCACACAATTTTGATCTCATTACTGGTTTGTTTTTTGGGGGTGGGGGGGGGGGGTGATATCATTTATGGCTAATCCAAACAGTACCACAAAATATTACTTAGTGGACAATAATTATGATCAAAAATACTATACCTGGCTGAAGATGCGAAGATCTGGCTCTTCTAGCTCGGGAGGCTCCTCCTCCACCTCTGCAGGGGTGGAGGGAAGGGTGGAAGGAACGCTGGAGGGAAGGGTGGAAGGAAGGGTTGAGGGAAGGCTGGAAATAGATTCCCTGGCCTCGATCTGGTCATCCAGAAATTGAAGATGTCTGTAGTACCACAGCTTGGGCTTTACTACATCGTCGGCTGCTGCTCCTGATCTCTTTGACTGGCGCACTTCCTTGTATTTTTTTTTAGACGAATTACGCAGGTTGTTGATTTTATTATTGATCATAGTGTAGTCTGCATCTGGGATCCATGGCTTCATATCCTCTGCTAATTTGGTAATAGTTGCCCGACGTACATCACTTTTGTGGTACGCAGGGTGTTTCAGTTCCCACAGGTTGCGCTGTTCCTTATATTTTTCTATAAAAATCAGCATCACCTCCGGCTCTCGTAGTTTATGCATCTTTTTGAAACATCAAGTAAAAAAAAATGTAAAAAAAAGAAAAGGATCAGAATTGATTCTCCTCAACTTATCACAATATTGCCCTTTACAATCATGAACCATTATAGCCCACTGCAGGCCCGAGTTCCCTTCTTACCTTAGTTCACTTTGTTGGTTCACTTCCGGTCGTCCTTACTCCGTGCATCCCTAATAACTTCTTTCCCCTTTTTATACCCTGGGCATGCGTGTAACTCCGCCCTCGTCGCCCGCCCATGACGGACTTTTTCAGCATTTCCCCGCCCCTTAACGATCGGCGCACAGTGTGAGACAGCGACATGTCGCAGACACAGGTGGCTTCTTTATTAGAAATTACCGACGAGGAAAGCCCGGAGGCGGAAACGTCCCGATCCAGTAAAAAAAGATACAAGGCGACTAATATGTCTTTTTCTGAGATGGCGGAGATGGTGGACATTCTGCGGAGGAAGGATTACGACAGCAAGCATGGCCCATACGACACCCCTAATCTCCGGAAGTCACAAATTATGGACAAAGTTGCGAAGACTCTCTATAAAAAATATGGGGTCAGGAGATCCAAGGAACAACTCCGTAAAAGGTGGTCAGACCTGAAGCTCAGGGAGCCGGAGCAGTATAGGAAGCTTATAAAAAGCATTGAAAAAAGTAAGTTTATTTTACTGTGTTCTTTCACATTGTAATATGTATTCTTCCATGTTTTGCAACATGTGCTTGGCTTGACTGGTTTCACATTTTAAAATCTAAACTTTTATGTTAAGTGGAGAGTCCACTTATTTGCTAAATGTGTTGAAAAAATAATTGCTGCTCTTCCCCCAAACATGTTTGGCACATATCCACGTAAACTACATGTGGGCATGCCTCATTTTACTTCAACAATGTTTATCTACACATTGTTGGCTAGATGATGTGTTGTAAGGAAATTTAGAATGTGAATGAAAGAATAAACTGTATTCTGGGTAAAAGAGATGACACTCCAGCAGTTGTGTACTCTTTTTTGTTCTTCAGCAAGATACTATACTCTGGGCCACATGACCAAATTTCTTAACGGTGTCACACACAGGTGGTCCAGTGGATACCTTGGTGGTTATCCAAGTGTATTTGTGAGTGTCCTCCAAAATAACATGTTGCTTTGTTGAGTTTGCAAGATCTCATATGTTCATCTTGAAACTCAGGGCCAAATATCATTTGGACCCCACTTTAAAACATTGAGAATCCATTTTCAGGCCTAAAAAGTTTGTGTGCTAAAGGTTCCTTTTTTTTGCTATTTCCATAGGGGAGAGGAGAGTGGGAGGACACCATGCTCATGAGACGAGGAACCCAACACCACAGAAACTCCCCGAAGATCCCAAAGCAGACCAAGTTCAGCAGGTTCAGGAAGCGGAGGGGGAGAAAGTGGAGGTGGAGGAAGGAGAGGTGGAGCTTATCAGCACAACAGGTCAGTGTCTGTCACCACAACTTCAAGGTAAATACAGATGTAGGCCTGCATAGTTTTAAAATATTTGTTTCTTTTTAGGGACTGAATGTGGGGGTGTGTCAGGAAGTCCAAATCCTCCATTCTCGAGTGCCAGCGCCAAAATAATCATTCAGGAAATCATGGAATGCAGTAGCGAAATGGACATTATGAGAAAGAGAATGATTGTGATTGAGCAAAAATATAAAAACATGATAGATATTTTGGGGAGAATAGTGTGACCCCCCCTTTTTGTGTGTTTTGTTATGTGTCGGAATTTTTCTATGGGATTTCCACCAGCCCAAATGTGAGGATGCACACACTGAAGACTCAACATGTTCTATCTGCCGTCACAGGATATCTATGTCCCTGTTTTGGTGGTGCAACCTCTTCCTCCCTCCTCAAGTAGGGGAGAGGAAGGGTTTTCACCCCCAAAGCACGTCCATTGATCCCCCATGATGGCAGATAGCACATGTTTACCCTAGCCATGGGATCATGTTGAAGATACCCATTTAAGCCCCAAAAAGAAAGTGTGTTTCTTCACATTTGGGATGGATCAGGGGTAACATCACCCCATCTCCTGTTTGTATTTTTCACTGTGTTATTTCATTACTTTTTCAGATAAAAAAAATGTGGCTTTTGACCCATGCATGTTTCTGCTAAAAAAAGCCGCACAAAAACCCCAAAAAAAAATATTTCGAAAACAAAACTGTGTTGCAATCAATAAAAACATTTGGGAAGTCGAAAAAAGGTGTGCCTTGTTCTTTCTATGCTCAATAGCAGTTCTGAAGATGCAAAATGAGTGTTTTTACCTCTGAGATTGGAGGCTATTTACTAAGGAGAAATACACTTGGCACTACTAGAACCTGGGAGACACATAAACCACAAATAAAAGAATGACAACACAAGTTTGTAGTAAATCAAATATTTTTGTTTATTTAAAAAAGGTAAAATCAAAGGTCAGATGTGGTCTGGCATTGCGATGGTCCCCCTACCCGTGAAGTACTCTACGTATTTCTGACGTACTTCACGGGCACTTTGGGGGGCCAAGCCAGTACGGGCAGTGCTGAGGCCGGTCAGGCTTATCAGTTCAGAGGGACCGGCCTCAGACCCAACTGATGACACATAATTTGTGAAGAATTTCCTTAAAAAATTGTGCAACAAGCAGCAGCAGTACACAATGTTGTTGAGTTTATAATCCGCCAAATTTATAGCTGTCTGGACCAGGCGGAACCGGCTGGCCATTATCCCGAAGGCATTCTCCACCACTCTCCGGGCTCTGGCCAGCCGGTAATTAAAAACCCTTCTCTCCGGGGTGAGGGTGCGTTGGGGAAACGGCCGCATGAGGTGTGGTCCTAGTCCAAAAGCTTCATCCGCAATGAAAACGAACGGTAGCCCTTCCACGTTCTCTGCATCTGGAGGCAGTGCAAGACCCCCAGCCTGCAGATGGTGAGCGAACTCCGTCTCTGCGAATACTCCGCCATCGGACATCCGGCCGTTCTTCCTCACGTCCACATACAGGAACTCGTACCGTGCCAACACCACCGCCATTAACACTATGCTATTAAAACCTTTATAGTTAAAATAGTATGACCCCGAACGGGGTGGCGGCATTATGTGGACGTGCTTCCCATCAATTGCCCCTCCGCAGTTGGGCAAATCCCACCGCTGGGCAAATTGGGAGGCCACAGTCAGCCATTCCTGTGGTGTGCTAGGGAACTGTGGAGTCAAACAAAAAGAAGACATTAGTACGGTTTATGTTTACAGTGCAAGCAGATTACACACAAAAACATTGTTGACCAACATCATTCTAACATTATTATTTAGGGGAGTATTTCCTACCAATAAACAAAGGCCCACTTAGCAGATGCCTCACCCCCACTGAGTGGACATTCTAAAATAATCTAGGGGGGGGCTAAGGTGATTGTGGGGGATCCAAAAAAAGGCTCTACCACTCTGCTGAGCTTGATTGAGAACTAAAAAATTATTTACATCTTTAGGGTTGTCAAACTACGCGGGCAATGACCGTAAAAAAATGAAAAAGGAAAATAGAAGGCTAGCTGGGTTTGCGCCCACGATAGCATGCTGGAGAGGTTAGTGAAGGGAAATAGGCATGTAGGGCCCAAAAAGGCCTTTACAGGTAAAAAAAATGCATGGGGAAAATGGGGACATTACCAGGATATTACAAAAAGGCAAATTTGGGTTAGGAGGGGAAAAATAAGAAGATTCTAAAACAATCAAAACATATAATGTGAGGTTAAAGGAGCAAAATTACCTTCATATAGTCCTTCTGCAGGACCTGAATGATGGCTGAACACGTCTCAGGGATAATGATCCCGAGAGCCTGGGGGGAGATGCCTGTTGAGAACTTGAGGTCCTGCACGCTTCTCCCAGTCGCCAGGTATCTCAACGTGGCAATAAGCCTCTGCTCGGCAGTGATGGCCTGGCGCATCACAGTGTCCTGCCTCGTGATATAGGGGGACAGCAAATCCAACAGACGGTGAAATACGGGGTCCGTCAACCTGAGATAATTCCTGAAATCATCAGGATTATTCTCATGGATTTTCCGCAGCAGAGGCATATGAGAGAATTGGTCCCGCTGGAGCAACCAATTCTTAGTCCATGAACTCCTCCTCACCCTGTTCACAGACTGAACTCGGGTTACAGTGTTAACTGCAACACCAAGCCCAAAGCCAGCACGAGCTCAAGAACGAGAACGCACTTCAAACATGGTTTTAAACCGGTCGGCTGGTCAGAACGCACTCAAACAGAACGCACCGTGGAACAGCAAGGCCTGAGAAGAACGACCTGAAAAACAGTAATCGAACGGCCAAGAAGGCAC
This sequence comes from Rana muscosa, assembly GCA_029206835.1. NCBI lineage: Eukaryota > Metazoa > Chordata > Amphibia > Anura > Ranidae > Rana > Rana muscosa. Next base: position 1,030,343,046 of record CM055117.1, read on the forward strand.
TGCAAGGCAGTAATGACCTGACTGCACGCACTGAATCACAAATACAAACCCACAAGCACAAACTGAACACCAGGAAACGATCTGCAAAGCACGGAGACCTGAAAAGCGCGAATCGGCTCTCACCAAACTTTTACTAACACGCGGTAACACGAAATCAGCAAAAGCAGCCCAAGGGGTGGCGCCATTAGATTTGTTCGCCCCTTTTATAGCGCGTCGTACGTTTTGTACGTGCCGTCGTTTTCTTGCCGTCGGTTTTTTAACTGATGGTGTGTGGCCAAGACTGATGAAAAACAGCTTCATCGGATTTCCGATGGTCAAATCCATAGGTTATCCGATCATGTGTACAGGGCTTGAAGGTTCAGTGTCTATAATCGACGCCACTCAAGTCTGAGTGGGTATTGCTCACCCAGATAGTCCCTATGAGAGCGGTCCTAGCAGCCGGGATGGAGCACGGATATCAGAGACGATGAATCCCTCTTTAGGCGAGTTCCCAGGCCTCTCCCCGAGACAGCAGTACCGTCGCTAATCTCCTGGGGCTGATCCTCTACTGGACTCCTTTCCTTAAGATGGGCCCCCTACAAGCAGGCAGCCTGGGATCCTTCTCTGAAGCGCAGGCCCTTACCAGCGGAGCTGGGCCTACAATGCAGCAACAGGGCCTCAGGCTGAAGGTGCCCGAGGCCTAAACACACTTGCGCACCTCGTGCCATGCGGGCCACGAGGCACACTCACTGGTCCAGAGGTCCCCCCCCTGTGCGCCTTGGGGTCCCCCTGGAATCGCGTCACGCCTAATGGCGTCTGCCCCTTATGTACCCTCTCCCAGCATGCACAGCAGGTTGACCACGCCCCCTGCACAGTTGCCGAGAGGGGACACTCAAGGTGTTGTGATACCCCCCGTAGTTTAACCTATGCCGGCGGTGACAGTGCCACCTACAGGCAACGGAGAACACTACTGCCAGGCAGTATCACACCCAGAGCAGAGCAATATTGAATCATTGATTGGTCTGAGCCCAACTACCGGCTCAGACTACCCCTAAATTTCCACATAGCGCCCCCAAATATGGGAAGGGCTCTACACTTGTGTAGCGGACGCCCAAAATTGGGGTCGCTGTGCCCTAAATTTAAGGGTGGCCTGGGCAATAGTTTGGACAGGTTCTGATTCTCTAGACTGGACTCTGCTCTGCTGTGGTGTTGCCTGGGTGTATAGTTCCCCTTGACCTTGTCCTCCTTCCTACAGCCATACAGTGGGCGTGTTCTACCTGCTGTGCATGCCGGGAGAGGGTACATAAGGGGCAGACACCATTAGGCTGGGAGATTGGCCGGAGGATTCCAAGGGGGACCCCTGGTGGCGAGAGTCGTGCCCTTTGGCCCTGCTGGCCAGGGGTGCGTGAATTGGTCGAGGAGTCTCGGGCACCTTCAGTCCGAGGCTATAGTGTTCCAGGTAGGCCCAGTAGCTTCAACTGGGTCTACAACTAAACCATTAGAGTCCCAGGGTACCCGAGGGAGGGTGGCCCGCTCTGAAAGAGAGGAAACCAGGGGAGGACCTGTCCGGAGGATCGGTGAAGGAAGTCACTGTCTCAGGAGGGGCCCGGTTGCCTATCAGAGGGAAGGATTCCGTGAGTTGCACAATAGCTCCTGTGATGTGCCCCACTGGCACTTATGGTTTCTAAAGTTGCGGGCACGAGAGAGTTCTAGATTCGGGAACTAAAGGATTCTGTGGCAGAGGATCTCCTGAACTTGTCTTTGAAGGGGACAAAAATCTAAAGTAACTGTTCGTGCTTCTCTCCAGCTGCTAGAACTGTGAGAGGGATCTATCCGGGTGAGCAATACCCACTCATACTTGAGTGGAGAATAGGGTAAATGGGTGCCGCGTGCCTGAACCTACCTTCCTACCCAACTCTATCTTCAACCTTTTTTCCCACTAAGTTCCAAGCAAGAAAAATAAACTAGTTTGTTGGAGTTTAAAACAGTTTGGACATTGGCCTTTTTTAGGAAAGAGAATAGACTTTTCCCTACACCCTAGGGACGAGAACCAATGGAGGGAGGTAACTCGCTGCAGGACCCAAAAATAGTATGAAAACCGCTCAACCTCTTATACCAGGAGGATACGGGCATGTGGCATGGTGTGCCCTACTCTGCAAGTGGAGGTAAGCAGAAGAAAAAGGGTCTGTGTGCAACACTTGTAACTGTCATCCTTGCAATGCCTAATGGGACGTGTAGTTTGGCAAAAACAGCTGGGGGGCCGCCAGTTTGAGACCCCTGATGTAGAGGATGACAATTGCATGAAGTCTGCATAAATGTCAGTAGAATGAAGTGTACAGGATGGCAGTGGCATAAGGTCCACAGGAGTGGCAGTCGCATGACGTGTACAGGATGGCAGTGACATGAAGTATACAAGATGGCAGTAGCATGTACAGTATCTCACAAAAGTGAGTACACCCCTCACATTTTTGTAAATATTTTATTATATCTTTTCATTTGACAACACTGAAGAAATGACACTTTGCTACAATGTAAAGTAGTGAGTGTAGCTTGTATACCAGTGTAAATTTGCTGTCCCCTCAAAATAACTCAACGCACAGCCAGTAATGTCTAAACCGCTGGCAACAAATGTTAGTACACCCCTAAGTGAAAATGTCCAAATTGGGCCCAATTCCTTATTTTCCCTCCCAGGGGTCATGTGACTGATCAGGTGTGAATGGGGAGCAGGTGTGTTAAATTTGGTGTTATCGCTCTCTCTCTCATACTGGTCACTGGAAGTTCAACATGGCACCTCATGGCAAAGAACTCTATGAGGATCTGAAAAAGAATTGTTGCTTTACATAAAGACGGCCAAGACTGCCAAGACCCTGAAACTGAGCTGCAGCATGGTGGCCAAGACCATACAGTGGTTTAACAGGTTCCACTCAGAACAGGCCTCACCATGGTTGACCAAAGAAGTAGAGTGCACATACTCAGCATCATATGCAGAGGTTGTCTTTGGGAAATAGACGTATGAGTGCTGCCAGCATTGCTGAAGAGGTTGAAGGGGTGGGGGGTCAGCCTGTCAGTGCTCAGACCATACGCTCCACACTGCATCAAATTGGTCTGCATGTCTGTCGTCCCAGAAGGAAGCCTCTTCTAAAGATGATGCAAAAGAAAGCCTGCAAACAATTTGCTGAAGATTAGCAGACTAAGGACATGGATTACTGGAACCATGTCCTGTGGTCTGATGAGACCAATATAAACTTATTTGGTTCAGATGGTGTCAAGCGTGTGTGGTAGCAACCAGGTGAGTACAAAAACAAGTGTATCTTGCCTACAGTCAAGCATGGTGGTGGAAGTGTCAAAGTCTGGGGCTGCCGGCACTGGGGAGCTAAAGTTCATTGAGGGAACATACTGAAGCAGAGCATGATCCCCTCCCTTCGGAGACTGGGCTGCAGGGCAACATGATAATTCCAACATGATAATGACCCCAAACACACTTCCAAGACGACCACTGCCTTGCTAAAGAAGCTGAGGGTAAAGGTGATAGACTGGCCAAGCATGTCTCCAGACCTAAAACCTATTGAGCATTTGTGGGGCATCCTCAAACGGAAGGTTGAGGAGCACAAAGTCTCTAACATCCACCAGCTCTGTGATGTCGTCATGGAGGAGTGGAAGAGGACTCCAGTGGCAACCTGTGAAGCTCTGGTGAACTCCATGCCCAGGAGGGTTAAGGCAGTGCTGGAAAATAATGGTGGCCACTAGGGCTGGGAAAAAAATCGATTTTAATCTTGAATCGAGTTTTGAGCTCAAATCGATTCAGTTTTAAAGAAAATCGATTTTTTTCGATTTTTATTTTTATTTTTTTTTAAAAAAAATTTTTTTTTTCCTTCAAAGTTTCCGTAGCAGGACTGCAGGGGGCGTATCCGGAATGGCACTGGGCAGCGTTACCCCAATTACATCTACTCGCTGCAGCCGCCGTCTGCCTACCTGATCAGCGTGTCATGCAGACAGACGGCGGCCATTGCAGTGTTTAAAAGCCGCGCCTCCCGAGTCCTCGTCGTCTGTGATAGGCGGAACACTCAATTTCACAGAAGCCAGTATTCAGCCTATCACGGACATCCTCTCATCCTCGTCTGTGTTATGAGGATGACCATGATAGGCGGAACACTGAATGCTGGGAAATTGAGTGTTCCGCCTATCACAGACGAGGAGGAGGCGCGGCTTTTGAATACTGGAATGGCCACCGGTGTAGCAGTAAAATCCGTATACCATGAAAATCTGCATCAGGTACGGGCACAGTGATTGAAGCACGGCACAGTGAGACACGGGCACAGTGAGACAAGGGTACAGTGAGGCATGGACACAGTTCAATTCAACTAAGAGTAACCTCAGGATTTTTTGTTGTTTTATTAGCTAAATCCAAATACAGTATTAATAATTTGGATGTTTAACCACTTCCATACTGGGCACTTAAACACCTTCCTGCCCAGACCAATTTTCAGCTTTCTGCGCTGTTGCACTTTGAATGACAATTGCGCGGTCATGGTACATTGTACCCAAACTAAATTTTTATCATTTTGTTCCCACAAATAGAGCTTTTTTTTGGTGGTATTTGATCACCTCTGCGATTTTTATTTTCTGCTAAAAAATAAAAAAAAGACCGAAAATTTTGAAAAAAAAAAGTTTTTTTTTGGTTTCAGTTACAAAACTTTGTAAATAAGTTAGTTTTCTCCTTCACTGATGGGCACTGATGGGGCTGCACTGACGGGCATGGATAAGGCGGCACGGATGGGCACCGATGAGGTGGCACGGATGGGCAACGATCGTCGGCACGGATGGGCAACGATCGGCGGCACGGGTGGGCACAGATCGGCAGCACGGGTGGGCACAGATCGGCGGCACGGGTGGGCACAGATTGGCGGCACGGGTGGGCACAGATCGGCGGCACGGGTGGGCACAGATCGGTGGCACGGGTGGACACAGATCGGCGGCACGGGTGGGCACAGATCGGCGGCACGGGTGGGCACAGATCGGCGGCACGGGTGGGCACAGATAGGCACGGATAGGCGGCATGGATGGGCACTGATAGGTGGCACGGGTGGGCATGGGTGGGCACTGATAGGTGGCATGGGTGGGCACTGATAGGTGGCATGGGTGGACACTGATAGGTGGCACTGTACTGTACTAATGGATGCCAATCAGTGCCAAACAATAATGCCTGCCAATCAGTGGTGCCCATTGTGGGCACTGATTGGCATCTATTGTGGCACTGATTGGCATCCATTATCCCTGGTGGTCTAGGGTGGCATACCTTATTGTGGGCTTCCCTGGTGGTCTAGTGGCATCCCTGGTGGTCTAGTGGCATCCCTGGTGGTCCAGTGGGCATCCTCGGGGGGGCTGCGCTGATAATCGATCAGCACAAACCCCCCCTGTCAGAGGAGCAGCCGATCGGCTCTCCTCTACTCGCGTCTGACAGACGCGAGTGAGGAAAAGCCGATGACCGGCTTTTCCTGTTTACACTGTGATCAGCCGTGATTGGACACGGCTGATCACGTGGTAAAGAGTCTCTGTCGGAGACTCTTTACCTAGATCAGTGTTGCGGAGTGTCAGACTGACACCCCGCAGCAACGATCGCCGCGATGCGCGCCCCCGGGGGCGCGCAGCGGCTCAAAATCCTGAGGACGTCATATGACGTCCTGTCAGGATTCTGCAACCACTTTGCCGACGTCAATCCGCTATAGGGCGGGCGGCAAGTGGTTAACAATCTTTGTTGCACACTGCAAAAAACAACAAAAGGTCACAAGCGCTAAATTGGTGGATAAAGAAAAAAATATAATGGATGATAATAATAATAATAAGAAGAAGAAGAAAAAAATCCCAAATATTTTGGGAAGTACAAAGTATCCAAAAGGGGGAAAAAACAGGATCCAGCGCAGCAAGAAAAAATCCGTACCCAGAAGTACAAAATACACAACATGCACACAATATAATCCAGCGCTCATGGAACATACATTATTAACTATTGAAAACTCTTGAAGAATTGATAAAAAAGCTTAGTCCATTTATTAATCACAATAAAGAGAGGGATCCAATCCCAAATGTGCAGAGGGCAAATGAATCTTAACTCTCCAGTTGCCAGTGGTGACAAACTTGTTAAACTTGCAGTGACATCCGTGGAGCAAGGAGGGGTTAAAAAAGTCAAAACAAAGCCTGTGGCATGATCTCCGTGTGAGCACAGTACCTTGAATGATGGACAACAGGCAGACCAGCGTGTGGAGGGCCCTCCAACCCAAAAGGATGCAGAGCCAGGATCGCAGCAAGGCTGGGACAGAAGGAATCACACACAGAGTTTCAAGAGTTTTCAATAATGTTAATAATGTATGTTCCATGAGCGCTGGAATATATTGTGTGTTTGTTGCACACTGACTTTGCAGTTAGAGAAAGGGTTTGCCTTTGCAATTTTGTTTGTTGATGCACTTTAATTAATATAATAAAAAAAAAAAAAAATAATTCGAATCGAATCGTAAATCAAGTTTTTTATAAAAAAATTGCATATTTTTTTTTGGGGGAAAATCGCCCAGCCCTAGTAGCCACACAAAACATTGACACTTTGGGCCAAATTTGGGCATTTTCACTTAGGGGTGTACTCACTTTTGTTGCCAGTGGTTTAGACATGAATGGCTGTGTGTTGCGTTATTTTTAGGGGACAGCAAATTTACACTGTTATACAAGCTGTACACTCACTACTTTACATTGTAGCAAAGTGTAATTTCTTCAGTGTTGTCACATGAAAAGATATAATAAAATATTTACAAAAATGTGGAGGAGTGTACTCACTTTTGTGAAATACTGTACATGATGGCAATGGCATGATGTCTACAGAAATGGCAGTAACATGAAGTGTATACGATGACAGTGGCATGAAGTATACATGATGGCAGTCAAATGTACAGGATAGCAATGGCATGAAGTCTACAGAAATGGCAGTAGAATGAAGGGTACAGGATGGCAGTGGTATGAAGAATATAAATTGGCAGTGGTATGAAGGGTACAGGATGGCGATGGCAACAATTTTTACAATTACAGCTTTTGATATGTGCACATATGCAGAGGTGGAGGAAAACAAGAGTATATACAGTACATCACCTTACAAATCTTCTTTTCCTTTATAGAGAAATGTGACGTAGCTCTCGCCAAGGTAGATATGCTACTTATGAGGATTCATATTAGAGAGGGTGTGAACAGGCAATGTACTGCCACAGCAAAATCAATTATTGCAGTACCCTGGAAAAAGTCTCCGACCACAACAATATTTTAGATAACGATTTCCTTATTACCAGTTAATCCCAGTAAGAGAATTAAACTTTCTACAGATGAACATTAGCAATCAGGACAGGAGCTACATATGGGAATATACTGTACAAACATATGAACTGCTATTTGTTTACTCACTGTGTGATGATTCATCTATTGTACTTTATATGATCCCTTGTTGCTGTATTATATCAGTACACATCCGGATTTTGAATTATGTCAGGAGGAATATTACATTTCCTTACTGGGATTAGCTGGTGTTCACCTAGATATATTTAATTTACTCCACAGACAATATAAAAGGGGGATTTGTTGCTGATTTCAGCTGTTTTCAGGCATTTTTATCCAATGTGTGTTCGTTATTTTTCTCATAAAGAAATCATTATTCGAGTTATTGTTGTGGCTGTAGACTTATTATAGGGTATTATAGGGCATTGGAATAGTTGTCTATGAATAATATTTTTGTGCTCTGGAAAAACATGTACTGCCACAAATCATTGTCATTGTGCTTTTCAAAATGGAACTCCACCCCAGTGATCAATCCTCCAAGCCTGGTTTAAGAATGTAAAAAGCGCTCTATGAATGGAAGAGACAAACTTTTCATTTACCCGTCCCTTCCTCCATTCATAGAGTGCTTTTCATTGATGGAAGCTAAAACACAGCTTCAATGAATGGAGGAGAGAGGCGGAACGGGCGGACATAGTCAACACCCTTGACGAGTGCCCTGTATTAGACCCTGCAGCACCGGAACAGTAGAACCACTGCAGGGTGTGTGTGTGTGTGGCGGTTTCAGGAATCAGAAATTTTAAACGAGGACAGCAGGCACCAGCACAAGGGACACTTATCATTTATTCAAGTACCATCCATTGTGCTGATTGAAAAAAAAAGAAAAATGTAGGTTTTAAAGCATTTGTCAGGACAAAATAAAAAGTAAAAATAATAAAGCGGCCCATCCATTAGGGGCGCCGCCCCCCCTATCCATGTGCCCTACCCCTAATCTACATGCAGGACGCATAGATTTCAATTGGTTTTTTTTTTAAGCATGTGATGAGAGCCTGAGGCTCTATGTGGCTAGAAAAAAGGGTGAACTCGGGGCACAGAGCACTGCGCCCATAGCCCACCCAGTTGTGTGACAATAGCGAATAATTATTCGCTGATGTCTTCCTGATTCTCCTCCCGGACAATCAGGGAGTGGGTCCTGAGACCCGATAGGCCAGGGAGTCTTAGGACCTACTTCCTGTTTGGCCGGGAGGAGAAGCAACGGCCCCGGCTCTTCCCTGGAGCGAGGAGCAGCATCGGCCTCCTAAGGTAAGGCCACTAATCACAGCCGTTCGTCTCCCACAGGAGGGCGGACTGATCACCAACATCAATCTCCCGTGGGGGGGACGGGGACCAATCACCTCCGTCTGTCTCCCGCACGCAGGGGGGTTGGTTGGTTTTCTGCCCCCCCCCCAAAATATTAAGCACCAGCCGCCACTGATATACAGTATATACAGTAGATCTCTGCAATACATGTATGTCCTTGCATGTTTCATCTATTTAAAGCTGATCTCTGGCCAAAAACAATATTTAGCCATTTACAATGTAAAAATAAATAAATGAACACTAATGAAGTGTGTGTGCAATGTGGGGCTGCTGTTGTTTTGTTTTTTTATAATACTCTTACTTTCATTCCCCCCTTACCCCCATTACCGTTTCAGTTAGAGTATACCAATTACAGTGGGTCACTCTCTGCAGCTTGACTATTCTAAAAACGTCTTGCATTCTTTTCAGTGAGCTCAAGTTGATCTGTGATTGGAGGAGGAGAGATCATTACGTTCACCTGCACCTCCTCCAATCACAGAAGGTTTTACCCCCTTCATGACCAGACCATTTTTTTGCTATTTAGCGCTGAGCTACTTTAACTGGCAATTGCTCAGTTAGACTCCATTCACACAAGGGCAACACGACTTCCAGCGCGACTTTGGGAGGCAACTTGGACACGACTTGAGTATGAATCACAGCGCGACCTGGAGCTACTTACAAGGCAACTTCAAGTTGCCTCTAGGACAGGAGACATTCCAGTGGCCAATCAAACAAGAAGCTCTGTGGGAGGGAGGGGGAGGGAGAGGTTTGCCTGAGAAATGTATGTTTTCTTCCTGGAAAGTTGCTTCTGTTAAGACAGGGGATCCGACTTCTGAGCGACTTCCATTGAAATCAATGGGTACAGGTCGCCCAGCAGTTGCCTAGAAGTCAGATTGAAGTAGTACAGGAACCTTTTTTGAAGTCGGAGCGACTGCAGTAGTGTGCATTAAGACGGCTCCATTCACTTACATTGATTTTCTCATGCAGCGCGACTTGAGGGGACTTGAGGCGACTAGGGGCGACTTGAAGTCGGATCCAAAGTTGCCCCTGTGTGAATGGGCTCTTAGGCAACCATGTATGTAAATGAAATGCATATAATTTTTTTTAAACAAATAGAGCTTTCTTTGAGTTGATCACCACTGGGTTTTTTTTATTTTATATATAATCGAAAAAAGACAGAAAAAAAACAAACAAACCATATTTTCTACAAATCCAATAAAAAATAAAAAAACAACTTTCTTCATGAATTTAGGCCAAAATGTATTCTGCACGTCTTTGGTAAAAAATAAATAAAAAATCCCAATAAGTACAGTATATAATAATTGTTTTTTGTCAAAATTATAGCGTCTACAAGCGATGGCATATATACTGGATATTACGCAGCTATGATGCTATACTAGTAACGGCAGTGGTCAGCGACTTATATTGCGGCGGGCAATCTGGCGCTCATAGACTCTCACTGGGAGGTACACTAACTGACTGACATCAATAGTGGCACTAATACAGTGATCAGATATAATACTGCACACTGTATTAATGACACTGGGTGGGAAGGGGTTAACATCTAGGGACAACAAAGGGGTTAACTATGTGCCTAACAAGTGTAATGTATGTAATATATGCTGCTTTTACCAACAGATCTGGCTGTTTTTTCTCCCTGCTTTGCAGGGTGAAGAAACAGCCAGGTCACTGATCTGTGTACAGAACCCTGGGTGTAAATATTGTGATTGACTACAGCCGATCAGCTGGTCTTGGACATAAGTCATTGGCTGGGTCCTGACCACAGTGCTATAATAAAAACCTGTGAAACAATTAAGATACCTGCATATATACCACACTATGAAAGTGTGGAAAAATAACAAATTACAAAGTGTAACACCAACCCAGGTGTGTAATCAAAAAACCATAGGAGCTGTGACTCATCAAACAGAGCTATGTGAAATTGAAATGCACTTAAATGAATTGACACCCCTGCTGGTCAGTGTCAAATTTGAAAAACACAAAATACAACATAAGTGTCCTTGATAATAGTCCAAATGAATAGTGAACAGTGATATTCCAACAGTTCATAATATTCAGTAATAGGATGAAGCTTGAATGTACTTGATCCAAAAATCAGAAATATATCTTGATGTGATAGCCTCCACCAACTTAGTATGTGACACCCAATAATGCTCAAAGAAGATTGGCCGCTTACCAGATCATGTTGACTCGTTTAATTAAAAAGAAGTCAAAAGCGCTTGTTGCAAGTAGCACTTTCTAATATGAGTAGAGATTTCATACATGGAACTGAGATTCCCTGCCTCCTGGAAGCTCGATCATGCATATGCGGGACACAAAAGAGAGAAAACAACAATAGTGTAATCTCGTTTAATAAAAAATAGTAAAAAAATGGACAGACAAATGCCCCCTTACTTGAATAGTGCCACAGACCCGGCACTGAGGCTGGATAGCTTAGACAAGCGGGACGCAATGAATCTGAGCGGAAGAACGATCCGGCGTGCGTTGCACCTTCTGCCAGGAGAGAACCAGCGGGACCGGAAGTAACGTCAGAAACTTAGCCTAGCGTCGCCTCGACAGCTGTTTCATATTGCACGTCATCAGGAAGCGTGCAAAGCTAACGTGTGTCTGACTATTTATGTAGGTATCAGCCAATCAGAGGGAGGAAGAGGACGTACTAAGCCATTGATAGCCTCAGTTCCGGTTCTTCCCACTTGCACACATATAATATGCATTTAAATAACAATTTAAAAACAAATAAAATAAAAATAAAAAACAATATGCATCAAATACTTCACTATTGAAGCGCATTGAATTACAAAACTTTCCAAATAATTGGTCATTTTAACCTTATCACGACTTCATATGGATGTCCCTCCCCATGACCTGCCACATGATTTTCACAGTTAACACTTTCTACACTGCCGTAATATGCAAATTACGTCTGTAGGTGTTGCGCTATTTAATACAACTAATTTGAAAAGGTCCGTTGTCACAACATATTATGACACCTAGTAATCAACCTTGTTCAAGAGAAATATACAAAAAAATATTTAAAAAACTTTTTTTAATTATTAGTCTCTAAATAGAATTATATTTTATTTTTATTTCTAAATTTGAACCTGCTACATCCAATCACATATCCATGTGAGGTGGATGATTGGTCAATCGTTAGTTAAAAAAAAAAATTAAATCTAAATCTATATTGAGGCCCAAAAGTTGCATCGTGGACAATCGGTACAACCAATGGGTCTCGTTCTGAGAAATGGATTTTTTAAGATCTGTTCCTCTCCAATTTTGTGTAACTCTATCAATGCCATAGAATACCAATAGCCGGGGATCCCTATCATGGCATTGTAGAAAATGACGTGAAACACTATGGTTGGGAAAACCCTCGGCTATATTTGCCACATGTTCATTTATTCTGACCCTGAGCTCTCTAGTAGTGCGCCCCCACATATTGGAGCGAACAGGGACATTCCAAAACGTAAGTTACGTATTTGGAAAAGCAAGTGATCAAGGGTTTAATTTTAAATTCTTCTTGAGTTACCAAAGATTTAAATTTGGTTATTTTTTTATTGCGTCGTGTGGTGGTACGGCAGGATTTACATCTTGTGCAATAGTGAAAGCCAGATCCATCCAGAAAAGTGGGGGGGTTTCTCCGGGGGATCTGGTACATTAGGCGCAATGATGTTTCTCAAACCAGGTGCCTTTCTATAGATAAATTTAGGCTTTGGGGATAACACTGAAGCAAGGTCCCTATCTTTAAAGGAGAATGGGCCAGAATTTTTTAAAAATGTGATTGGATGTAGCAGGTGCAAATTTAGAAATAAAATATAATTCTATTTAGAGACTAATAATTTAAAAAAGTTTTTAAAATATTTTTTTGTATATTTCTCTTGAACAAGGTTGATTACTAGGTGTCATAATATGTTGTGACAACGAACCTTTTCAAATTAGTTGTATTAAATGGCGCAACACCTACAGACGTAATTTGCATATTACGGCAGTGTAGAAAGTGTTAACTGTGAAAATCATGTGGCAGGTCATGGGGAGGGACATCCATATGAAGTCGTGATAAGGTTAAAATGACCAATTATTTGGAAAGTTTTGTAATTCAATGCGCTTCAATAGTGAAGTATTTGATGCATATTGTTTATTTTTATTTTATTTATTTTTAAATTGTTATTTAAATGCATATTGTATGTGTGCAAGTGGGAAGAACCGGAACTGAGGCTATCAATGGCTTAGTACGTCCTCTTCCTCCCTCTGATTGGCTGATACCTACATAAATAGTCAGACACACGTTAGCTTTGCACGCTTCCTGATGACGTGCAATATGAAACAGCTGTCGAGGCGACGCTAGGCTACGTTTCTGACGTTACTTCCGGTCCCGCTGGTTCTCTCCTGGCAGAAGGTGCAACGCACGCCGGATCGTTCTTCCGCTCAGATTCATTGCGCCCCGCTTGTCTAAGCTATCCAGCCTCAGTGCCGGGTCTGTGGCACTATTCAAGTAAGAGGGCATTTGTCTGTCCATTTTTTTACTAATTTTTATTAAACGAGATTACACTATTGTTGTTTTCTCTCTTTTGTGTCCTGCATATGCATGATCGAGCCTCCAGGAGGCAGGGAATCTCAGTTCCATGTATGAAATCTCTACTCATATTAGCAAGTGCTACTTGCAACAAGCGCTTTTGACTCCTTTTTATTTAAACAAGTCAACATGATCTGGTAAGCGGCCAATCTTCTTTGAGCACTATTGGGGGTCACATACTAAGTTGGTGGAGGCTATCACATCAAGATATATTTCTGATTTTTGAATCAAGTACATTCAAGCTTCATCCTATTACTGAAAATTATGAACTGTTGGAATATCACTGTTCACTATTCATATGGACTATTATCAAGGACACTTATGTTGTATTTTGTGTTTTTCAAATTTGACACCAACCAGCAGGGGTGTCAATTCATTTAAGTGCATTTCAATTTCACATATCGTATATACTCGATTATAAGCCGACTCGAGTATAAGCCGAGGTACCTAATGTTGCCTCAAAAAACTGGGAAAACTTACTGACTCGAGTAAAAGCCGAGGGTCATCCTTACTGTTCCTATCCTCACTGTTCTCCTATCCTCACTGTTCTCCTATCCTCACTGTTCTCCTATCCTCACTGTTCCCTAGCTCGCTATTTTACATGTAAATAGTACCTGTAAAGAAGTTGCGGCTACGGCGTCCATCGTTCGAATTCCGCTGTCTCTTCCTGTTCCTTCCGTGATAGGCGATTCTCATCAGACACTCTCCGCCTATCACGATTATTCTCTCATCCTCAGTTTCCCAGCAGACACTGTGTTGGGTGTTCCGCCAATCACAGACGTCTGCTGGGAAACTGAGGATGAAAGAATGATCGTGATAGGCGGAGAGTGTCTGATGAGAATCGCCTATCACGGAAGGAACAGGAAGAGACCGCGGAATTAAAACGATGGACGCCGCAGCCGCAACGTCTTTACAGGTACTATTTTCAATGTAAAAAAATTCACTGACTCGAGTATAAGCCGAGGGGGGGACTTTCAGCCCAAAAAAAAGGGCTGAAAATCTCGGCTTATACTCGAGTATATACGGTAGCTCTGTTTGATGAGTCACAGCTCCTATGGTTTTTTGATTACACACTTGGGTTGGTGTTACACTTTGTAATTTGTTATTTTTCCACACTTTCATAGTGTGGTATATATGCAGGTATCTTAATTATTGTTTCACAGGTTTTTAATATAGCACTGTGGTCAGCGCCCCCACTATACATGCACGGTGTGTATGTATAACTATACCAATTGTTCTGTTTCAAGATTTATCCATTTTTGAAATTTGGGGATAGCAGCTTTATTTTTGACTATTGATAATTAGCGCAAGATTGCCCATTTACCCTATCATCTAAGTTATTTTTGTATACATTATATCAAAAATCTTTTCAATCTACGCAGCTATGGATGTATTTAACTTCATGAAGTGTCGTCAGACCAATATTGAGGAAATATTCCAGCAAACACCAAGCCCAAATTTGGATATGGAAAAGGGTTTCAAACAACTCCAATATGATATGGAGAAACAAATTAGGCTATGGTGGGACATAGCTTCATTTGAGATGTACATAGGGAAGAATCTCACCCCCAAGAGGCTAAGATGGGATGTTAACCCAAATGATGGTGCGGAAAATTTGACACTTTTAGATGATTGGTTCCAGTTTTTCAATAGCTGCGAACAAAAATTGATGCGACTGATGATTAGAAGGCGTAAAGCCAAAAATATTTTAGTAGAGGCCAATATTATTGACCTCAAGAGTAAAATGGAACCCTTCATGGGCACAAAAGAATACTTGGACAGGGCACAGAGTCTCCAGACCCATTTGTCCAAGTATGATGGAGACACTAAACAGAAAAAGTTAAAAAAGTACCAGAGAGATATTAAAGATTACCAAGAAAACAAAGTTTATAAATGGCAGGAGGATGTAGAACTATATAACTCCACAGAATCAGTGGCGGAGAGGGACATGGAAGTACATAATGTAGTGGCTCAGTCAGCAAAAAATTTTAAAAACAAAATACAGACTCCCAAAAAAAAAAAACCTGCACCCAACAAAGGGCAAAATACACATGGAAATCGAGGTTACCCCCCACCGCCATCTAGTGGGGGTAACTATCCCCCACCTAATGATTATTATCATAGCCCTTATCCAGTACCTACCTACAATAGGTATGGACCTTTGGACAATAGGCCCAATGACTATGGGTTTCCCTATTATCATCAGGGAACTAATCAATACCAACCTAGACCCCCGAGAGGGAACTATAGAGGTAATTACAGAGGGAGGCCAACTCCTTACCAAAACAACTACCAACAGGGGGGGGGGATGGAAAGAGCCGTACAAAATCCCACCCAACACACCCCAATACCCGAAAGAATATTCAGAAAAAGAGGTAGAAGAGTCCCGGGGAGCCCGAAAGAAAAAGACCAAGGGACAGTTAAATGGAGGTATTTTCAATCTGGCAGGTACATCCTTTTCAGAAGATGAACTGCAAGTTTTAACCCAAGGTCTCAAATTTGCACCTGATAAAAACCTTAATAAATTTGAACTATTTATTGACGTTGAAAAATATGTAAGAAAATTAAATATAAAAAAACATTTTGCGTCGCAAAAGACCGCAAGCTCACTAGCGTCCCATTCAATTAGATACAAACATAGTGGTTTGAGGAATAACTCCACATTTAACCCCCAAAAGAGAACACATCATCATATAGAAGTGTTCAAGCACATGGTGCAGGATGAAATAAAATCACTAGAATGTAAGAAGGCTAGAGCCAACCACTCTATAGTGGAGGGGATTCAAAAGCTAGAAAAGAACAAAAATATAGTAATCCGTCCCGCGGATAAGGGTGGGGGGGGGTAGTGATACTCACAAAGGAGGATTACTATGGGGAGATCCAAAGATTATTAAAAGACACAAGTACCTATAAGCCATTAAAATCTAATCCTCTGGTCAAACTAAAATTTGAGCTTAATAATTGGATTGACAGGGGTGTCAATCTAAATATTTTGGATACCAAAGAGGCCTTATATTTATCACCACGAGTACCAAGGACTCCAGTACTATATATATAGTGCCTAAGATTCATAAAAATAAGGAACAACCTCCAGGTCGCCCGATTGTTAGCGGGATAGGTTCTCTCTACTCGAGAGTAGGAGAATATTTGGACATTTATTTACAACCCTTGGTGGCACGAGGAAGGTCCTATCTCAAAGACAGTCGGGAGCTTATCAAATCTCTATCTGGTATAAAAGTTGTAGACACCACCATTATGGTAATGGTGGATATAGAGTCACTCTATACCAATATTAAGCAGGAGGATGCATTAATAGCAGTCCAGTCAGCTCTGACTGCAGAGTCACAGCTTAAGAAAGCTCAGGTACAGTACTTGGTTGATGGATTGGAGATAGCAATGGGGAACAATTATTTTTGGGCCCAAGGCACCTTCTATAACCAAATTAAGAGTGTTGCAATGGGGGCTCGTTATGCCCCCAGTGTGGCTAATTTGGTCCTGAATAAGTGGGAGGAGGAAACTATTTTTAGGGACAAACAACAATCCCTATTGTTCTATAAAAGGTACATCGACGATGTAATAATGTTATGGGAGGGATCCCAAACCACCTTACAGTCTTTTCTAGAGGGTTTAAACCATAATTAGTATGGACTCAGTTTCACAGCAGAGTTCAGTTTGGAAACCATCAATTATCTGGATCTCACTCTCATCAAAAAAGATGGCAGAATTGGCACGAGGACGTTCTTTAAGGCGACGGATAGGAACGCTGTCGTGCCAACTAATAGTTGCCATCATCCCCAATGGTTGGGAGCCATTCCCAAGGGACAATATATGCGGATTCGCCGTAACTGTGACACTGATGTAGATTTCAACACTCAAGCTGCAATTCTCACTGAGAGGTTTTGTGAGAAGGGCTATAGTCATGACGACCTAGATAGAGCCAGGAACCAAGTATCTGTTATGGATAGGCAATCTCTCCTAGAGTCCAAGAAAATAACTCCTTATATGGGAGAATTGCCTTTTATATCTGGCTTTCACAGGCAATACAAAAGTATAGAAAAGGTGTTTAAAAAATTCTGGCCCATTCTCCTTAAAGATAGGGACCTTGCATCAGTGTTATCCCCAAAGCCTAAATTTATCTATAGAAAAGGCACCTGGTTTGAGAAACATCATTGCGCCTAATGTACCAGATCCCCCGGAGAAACCCCCCACTTTTATGGATGGATCTGGCTTTCACTATTGCACAAGATGTAAATCCTGCCGTACCACCACACGACGCAATAAAAAAATAACCAAATTTAAATCTTTGGTAACTCAAGAAGAATTTAAAATTAAACCCTTGATCACTTGCTATTCCAAATACGTAACTTACGTTTTGGAATGTCCCTGTTCGCTCCAATATGTGGGGCGCACTACTAGAGAGCTCAGGGTCAGAATAAATGTGGCAAATATAGCCGAGGGTTTTCCCAACCATAGTGTTTCACGTAATTTTCTACAATGCCATGATAGGGATCCCCGGCTATTGGTATTCTATGGCAGTGTTTCTCAACTCCAGTCCTCAAGGCGCACCCCAACAGGTCATGTTTTCAGGATTTCCCTCAGATGAAACAGCTGTGGTAATTACTAAGGCAGTGAAACTGATTACATCCCCTGTGCAAAATAATGGAAAGCCTGAAAACATGACCTGTTGGGGCGCCTTGAGGACTGGAGTTGAGAAACCCTGTTCTATGGCATTGATAGAGTCACACAAAATTGGAGAGGAACAGATCTTAAAAAATCCATTTCTCAGAACGAGACCCATTGGTTGTACCGATTGTCCACGATGCAACCTTTGGGCCTCAATATAGATTTAGATTTAAATTGTTTTTTAACTAACGATTGACCAATCATCCACCTCACATGGATATGTGATTGGATGTAGCAGGTGGAAATTTAGAAATAAAAATAAAATATAATTCTATTTAGAGACTAATAATTTAAAAAAGTTTTTTAAATATTTTTTTGTGTATTTCTCTTGAACAAGGTTGATTACTAGGTGTCATAATATGTTGTGACAACGAACCTTTTCAAATTAGTTGTATTAAATAGTGCAACACCTACAGACGTAATTTGCATATTACGGCAGTGTAGAAAGTGTTAACTGTGAAAACCATGTGGCAGGTCATGGGGAGGGACATCCATATGAAGTCGTGATAAGGTTAAAATTACCAATTATTTGGAAAGTTTTGTAATTCAATGCGCTTCAATAGTGAAGTATTTGATGCATATTGTTTTTTATTTTTATTTTATTTGTTTTTAAATTGTTATTTAAATGCATATTGTATGTGTGCAAGTGGGAAGAACCGGAACTGAGGCTATCAATGGCTTAATACGTCCTCTTCCTCCCTCTGATTGGCTGATACCTACATAAATAGTCAGACACACGTTAGCTTTGCACGCTTCCTGATGACGTGCAATACGAAACAGCTGTCGAGGCGACGCTAGGCTACGTTTCTGACGTTACTTCCGGTCCCGCTGGTTCTCTCCTGGCAGAAGGTGCAACGCACGCCGGATCGTTCTTCCGCTCAGATTCATTGCGCCCCGCTTGTCTAAGCTATCCAGCCTCAGTGCTGGGTCTGTGGCACTATTCAAGTAAGGGGGCATTTGTCTGTCCATTTTTTACTATTTTTTATTAAACGAGATTACACTATTGTTGTTTTCTCTCTTTTGTGTCCCGCATATGCATGATCGAGCTTCCAGGAGGCAGGGAATCTCAGTTCCATGTATGAAATCTCTACTCATATTAGCAAGTGCTACTTGCAACAAGCGCTTTTGACTCCTTTTTAATTAAACGAGTCAACATGATCTGGTAAGTGGCCAATCTTCTTTGAGCACTATTGGGTGTCACATACTAAGTTGGTGGAAGCTATCACATCAAGATATATTTCTGATTTTTGGATCAAGTACATTCAAGCTTCATCCTATTACTGAATATTATGAACTGTTGGAATATCACTGTTCACTATTCATTTGGACTATTATCAAGGACACTTATGTTGTATTTTGTGTTTTTCAAATTTGACACTGACCAGCAGGGGTGTCAATTCATTTAAGTGCATTTCAATTTCACATAGCTCTGTTTGATGAGTCACAGCTCCTATGGTTTTTTGATTACACACTTGGGTTGGTGTTACACTTTGTAATTTGTTATTTTTCCACACTTTCATAGTGTAGTATATATGCAGGTATCTTAATTATTGTTTCACAGGTTTTTAATATAGCACTGTGGTCAGCGCCCCCACTATGCATGCACGGTGTGTATGTATAACTATACCAATTGTTCTGTTTCAAGATTTATCCATTTTTGAAATTTGGGGAGAGCAGCTTTATTTTTGACTATTGATTATTAGCGCGAGATTGCCCATTTACCCTATTGGCTGGGACCTGCTGACAAAATTCCGCTGTAGCCAGTGACAGTGAAGATTAGGAGCGGGCATGCACATGTACGCCCCTAACTTGGAACAGGTTGGATACATGTACGTGATCCAGCCTGCCTGTCCTGCCCTGCCGCAGTAAATGTACTGTGGGTGGGTGGCAAGCAGTTAAAGACCCTGCAAGCAGGAGTGTATCAGGGGGATGGCTGTGCTCCCCCAAGCGACCCTGCTATAACCGAATGACAGCTTCAGTGCGGTCGTCCAGTTCTGGGAGGGCATCCTCTCAAAACTGCGCCCTCCCCCCACTGTGGACACAGTCCTTTGGACACAGCTGATCACAGATCAGTGTAAAGAGCCAATTACAGCAGGTTTTTACCATGTGATCAGCTGTGTCCGATCACAGCTGATCACGATGTAAACACACTTTCCGGTTATCGGCACTCCTTTCCGCACGCTGTCACAGCGTGAGAAAAAGAGAGTCGGTAACCGACCAGTGTGAAAGGGAACACCCACACTGATTATCAAGGCACTGATCATCAGTATCCTGATTATCAGTGCAGCCCCAACAGTGCCCATCAGTGCTGCCTATTAGTGCCCATCCGTGCTGCCAACCAGTGCCAATCAGTGCTGCCAACCAGTGCCCATCAGTGCTGCCAACCAGTGCCCATCAGTGCCACATATCAATGCGGCTTCATCAGTGCTGCCACATCCTATGTCCCTCTGACCCCACCTTATGTCCCGCTGACCACATATGTGGCACTTGGATGAATCATGTCTCATGCCCTGTACACACGACCAGTTTTCCCGTCAGAAAAAAAAAACGATGGTTTTCCCGACGGGATTCCTCTCAAGCCTGCCTTGCATGCACACGGTTACACAAAAGTCCGGTGAACTTTTGTCTGCCAAGAACGCGGTAACGTAAAAGACTATGACGAGCCGACAAAATGAAGTTCTATGCTTCCGAGCATGCGTCAAAATTGTTTGAGCATGCGTGTTTTTTTCCCGTCAGATAAGCATACAGACGAACAGTTTTCCCACTAGGATTTTTTCCGGACGGGAACAGAGATCCTGCTCTCTTTTTTTTCCCCGGCATTTGCCTGTGGGAAAAAGTCAGATGGAGCATACACACGGCCAGGATTCCCATCCAAAAGCTCTTATCGCAGTTTTTCTGATGGGAAAACTGGTCGTGTGTACAGGGCATAAGGGTCTAATGAGGAAGCCGCAGCTTTTCACTGTATATGGCTGCAGCTTCCTCATCAAACGTTGAGATAAGAATGATAAGATTGAGAAGAAGGAAGAAAGGAAAGAGAGGAAAGAAAAAGTAGAGGAGAGAGAAAGGGGGGAGAAAAGAAAGAAAAAAGAAAGAAAGGAAAAAAAAAAAAAAACATTTTTTTTTAATTAAATTTTTATTTTTATTTTTTTTATTTAAAAGTGTAGTGGGGGTCTAAATATAGGGGGATACACCTGGGTGGTAGTATGACCCAGGTGTGTGTAAATCATAGAAGATTTAGACCACTTTCAGTCGTGGAGGACTTAGGTGGTGTACTATTCTCCTTGGCCTGGGGTGGCGGTGTTCCCACAGATCGAGGTAGAATCACTGGCGCAGTGCTTTCCTTTTTGTCACGTTCCGGCGGTGGTACAGCGGGGCCAGAGAACCTGCTGTGGCGTCACGGGAGGAGATAAAGGGGAGAGACGCCCTCGCCACGAGGTCTTCTTCTCGAGCGCGCGCCCAGGCACCTTAGCCCCGGTGTGCGGGCGATCCGGAGTTCCAGCTCAGGCGCCCTAGGCCTGGTCGGAGTGGAGTTGGCGTCCATCCCAGGCACCTTAAGCCTGGGGTGAGGTACTACACCGGAGGCCTGGGGCCCAGTGACTTCGACTGGGCTCCGCAAGGGCGGATGAGTCCGAGGGACCCTGAGGTGGATGGGGCCCATGTCTGAGGTGAGGAGGCCGGAGAGGTTACCCGTCTGAAGAGTCCGGAGCAGCATCAACCCGGTGACGGAGGGGCCTCTGGTAACTTCCTTGGAGGGACATCTTCCCCCTGACAGGGGCCACAACGCAGCGAAGTTACTCCAATTCATGTTCTTCAGAGTCGCTGGTAGAGACTCACAAGTTTCAAGTTCCTCTGTCTAGCCAATGGCTATAGCAACCGCTGGTGAAACCACAGTGGTTTAGTTTTATCATTAGGACAGTGCCTCGACCTGCTCACCCCACCGTATTGAACTGTTTATGGATCTCAACCAGTTGGCTGACTAAGAACTGTTTATTGTGTGTTACAATAAAACAAATGTTGGATCCTTATCGGTGTGTGGAACTCTGGTTAATGGAAGTGAAGGGGAGTGTCAGCACAGCAAGACTTGAGAAGAATAACTGGTACTGGCCTTCACCTCACCTGCTGCAATGGGGAGGACATGGGCCGTAGCGCATCTCACCCTTACGTACAACATACCCCTAGACCAGAAAAAGGGGGTGAGGCCACTACAAAAGTTTTTTTTTTTTAAGGACATTTATTTTGCAAATATGTGGATAAAAAAAGATGCCAACTTGGAGAGTTTACACCAGAACGTCCAAGCAAGAGCTAGTTTATATCGACCCATTGATTTACACGCACACTGTCCTCACTACCGCAATCACATAATTCATTCTCTGGTTTCCTCCCCCCCTTTTTTTCATTTTTTTTCATTTTTCATTTCTCCTTCTTTCATCCCTATCATATGTTTTTAGATTCACTTATTGTCCATATGGGTCACTCACCCCATATTTATATTCTTGAACGTATAGGGATAGTTTGATTGAATTTTCTCACATATGCATATATATATTATTAATACACATTGCACATGTGATCATCATACACTTTATATGCATTAGGTGAGGTCTTTTCCTGCACTATTGTAATCATGCCACACAGGCAGAGGGTTTATGTTTATGTGTATGTTACATGTTCGTGCAAAAATTTATGCATTTACTTGTGTATATATTATAAATGGTCTTTATGAGTTGGTATATAAAATGTAGGTGTGTGTGTTTCTGATAACATGATATGTCTTAATTGTACTAATGGGACACAGCTGCTAGCCTATCCATCAGTCAATTGAAGTCTTAATTGCTTTGTTCTTATCATGAGTTTATGTGAGTATATATAAGAGGTGCATTAGATGTGTATGTCAGCTATGATTAAGCACTGAATCGCAGTGCGAAACGTCAGCTCATACTTGCTGTTTTTTGCTGTGGCATGTTGTTTGTGCTTTTGTTTTAAATAAAATAACCTTTTTTGGAGTGCGGCTGTCCAAGCGTTTTCCTCAGATTTTTTGCAAACCTTGAGATAAGAATGGTAGATGGGGGGGCGCTCAATTTTAGTCTTGCCTAGAGCAGCACAAAACCAAAATACACCGCTGTCTACAAGTGTGGAAAAATACCTGTTGATGTGCCAGAAATGCACTCAGATTCTAAATTTCCTGTTGTGGCTGACAACACAGTACCTTATCTGGATGAAAACCTCAAGAAATGGTGTCAGCCCTGCCCAACCAATAGTCTCTTGTAGAATCCCTTCAACTTTCCTCATCTCCATAACATAGAGATTCATTTATTTTGTAGCTCAGGATAAGAACATAGAAGGCTGAATACACTTCTTAAGGTTATACAGGCCCACTAAACATTACCAAGAACAGCTATACATTTCTAACAGGGCCAACAGGTATATTTTTGCAATTATTGAACAAATATAGCAATGCAAGTTTAATGGCATATTTAACAGACCAAAAGGAAGCAAATATGAAAAGTTCATTATTATGGTTTCTATATACTTTAATAGGATACATATTTAAGTTTTTGGCAATGGTAACCTGGCATTGGGTACATGCTGGCTTAGAGAGTCTACAGAGAAGTATGTAAAAGCTCTAGAGGACTTCTTGCCAATGATATACGAGTTCAGAAAAGGACAAATCCCATTCCTTTCACTAAGATGTCATCTTATGCAAAATGATACGTGGGAGAGCTTACCAAAAGGCAAACTGGCAGATTTCAGAAAGTGAATACAAGATTGTAAAACGTGAACCCACACAAAAATAATTTCATGTATTCTATTGTACAATGCAAAGCTATATGATCTCAGTTCTAGACACCAATCTGCAATATATGATGAAGTACAGGGTGTAACTATACGGGAGTGACTGTCCCCAGGCTCATGAGGTCATTGGGCTCTGGATTACTTTCTTTTTTTATTATTCACCAGCTGGGTGCTAACATACACATTACAGTTAGAATGAAGCAGCATATCTCTTCCGTATCCATTCTATATCTGCCAGGAGAGAACTGTGGTAGCTGCCATTGCTAACCTGTTTTTTTGAAGATACAAGTCGTCTTTTGATTACTTGGAGTTTTATGGACCTGGAACAAACATTTCTATACAAGGTAACGGGACACCTGATGCACACATGCTTGCTGCTGGTCAGAGACTCACTAAATCCCTGGTGCCCAACATGCAGCCCTTTGACACTCTTTGTGCAGCCCTCAGGGCCCCTGTGTTTCTCTATAGCCCTATGGTTATGTTGGTGGCCACATTTGAGGTCCCCCATATCAAGAATGTTGATGACCACTGTACTAAATAGTGAAGCAAGGGTAAAAGTGACAAAGTCTGCCGCTTCGAAAACAGACTTCTCTCATGAATGGTTCCCTTTGTATTCTATAATCAGAATAAGACCTCGATTACACGGGTGTACTTTACAGTTTACCTGCACACAGATGCACATGTGTTCTGTACTTCCCTGTGCAGGCAGTCCGATTCTAGCAAATTGGGACGCAAGTGGCATGTGTTCGGGGCTATGCACCTGCACCCACACAAATCTATCAGGTCTGATTGCGAGCTGCGGCTGTGTCCGTGCAACTACTGCACCTCAGTTGACATGAATGGGACTGCCTGCGCAGGGATGTGTGGAACTCCTGTGCATTCCTGTTCAGGTAAACACAGCACTTGCACAGGTGTACACATATGTGAATAGGGCCTAACCTGCCACTATAGAAAAAAGCCACAAACATTTCAAATCAGACACCTGACATTATCATTTATTATTTTCCAAAGTGTCAATGCTCAATATCAATGGCTTTCTTAAAGTGCTACTAAAGTCTATTTTTTTTCCTATAGAAATAACAAACATGTCATACTTACCTGCTCTGTGTAGTGGTTTTGCACAGAGCAGCACGGATCCTCCTCTTGTAGGGTTCCTCTTCGGTGCTCCTGGCCCCTACCTCCCATTGAGTGCCCCCACAGCAAACAGCTTGCTATGGGGCCACCCGTGCCAAGCCACAGATCCTTTTGTTCATTCAGGCATGTGGCGGGGACGGGGCTGACTGATTTTGATTGACAGCAGCGGGAGCCAATGGCACCACGCTGCTGTCTCAGCCAATGGGGAGCAGAGTCCCTAACAGCTGAGTCTCTTCTGCAAAATCGCTGGATCTGGATGGACCTCAGGTAACAGGTAGAGGGGCTGAGGGGGGGTTGCTGCACACAGAAGGTTTTTTTATCCTAATGAATAGTATGCATTAAAATAAAATTCCTTCTGCCTTTACAACCACTTGACCTCTGGAAGATTTACCTCCCTTCATGACCAGGCCATTTTTTGCTATACAGCACTGCATTACTTTAACTGACAATTGTGTGGTCATGCAGCGCTGTACATAAATGTCATGAAAGTGAAAGAAAATACCAAATTTTGGGGTGTCACCGGAACAGGACTAGATGGGAAATCTTCCAATGAGAACACTAGTTCTGGTGCCAACCAGGGATTCCCTCACTTTGGAGAGATCGCCTCTTACTTCCCATTTTGGCATTGGGACAGGAAGTGAAAGGAAATCTAACCCTACGGGCCACAGCTGTCAAAAAAAAAATATTGACAGGATTTAAAACCCTCCCTTACTCTACTCAAATGAAAAAAAAAAGTTTGCCTTTTAAACAACATTCACCTACCTCATCAGATGCTGTATTCCATGGTGGTCTACTTTGAATACATGATCTAGGTTTGCTAATGGGGTGGCAAAGAATAGGCAATTTTTTTTTAAATAAATATGGGGGCTGCCAGTGCTGACCTCCTTATGTAAAGTGTTTATGGCAGACTCAGTCCTGGTGACAAAAAAAAGGAGACTCTTGGTGTCACTATCCAAACAGAAACATTCTGCACACTAGAGAAGTACATCGCTGCATGAAAGAATAATATGGCACAACAAATACTGGGAGCATAATTATTACCAGACTTTATTTTTATCTCTGTCTGAAGTACAGCTTTAATACTAAGACGTTTATGAGTCCTAATAGAGCTGTGATAGTTCATTAAAAAAAAAAAATCTATAATGTAAGTACCCTCTCTTGGTACATGTTTGAAATGTAATAAAATATAGATTAAATCTTATATTGCAAAGGTGTTGGGAACTGAAGAAAAGTGCTGACCATCGCAATGTTTGCCCGCAGCCTGTTAAGATCTTAAAGTGCCCTGTTTTCAGATATAAATGAAAATTAGTTTTTGCAGCCGTCCAAGGAGCAGTGGGAAATAGTGGTCATCTCATTAGTATGCAAGTAGATGGTATGGCAAGCTAATTATTTAAATGCACAGATGTGCTTCTACAGGCTCATAGCTGCACTCTACCTGATGAAATTGTCAGGCTGAGATCCCCCTGGTCCCTCTGCATCAATAACTCTCAGTCTCAGTGTAACTGAAGAACACTTGCAGCCACAGAGAGAGAGATCACCGCACTTGCTGCCAGTTCAGCAAAATGTGATGACACAAAGTTTATAAGCTTAAACTTTTCGGGTGAGATTGAGGTCTCGCTATCTCATAAAAAAAATCGATGAGTTGCAAAAAAAAGAGCTGAGTGTCATATCTTTATATACCTGTATTGTCTGAGAGTGACTGTAAATGCGCTGGCCTTATTTAAAGGGTATTTCCAGGCATTACCCAAACTTGTCTATCCCCCTCTATAGCATGTCTCTGCATAATTTAGTTTCCTTTCTGTAGCAAGAAAACAGCTTATATTGCACCCTGTGGCATCATCACCAGCCTTGTTAAAATTCTTGTAGGGGAAGGGACCCATCTATGTAGGCACATCACTCTCATCCCTCAAAACTACATAGCCCAAGAGCCCTTTCCCTACCCATCGGGGTGTATTTATAAAATATTTGCAGACCTATTAGTCCTGCAAAACTGCATGTAAATTCATTCTGTGGGAATGCCAGCAAAGTTAAATGTTACTAGGCTATTTTCTCTCCTGGTCAAATGTTCTTCATTCATAAGAATAGTGTGAATCACTAAATGGAGCTGATGATCATAGGAAATTAATGCTCATTTAGTAAATTTAATTTAACCAAGGATACGAGGTCTTATTTACATGCACCACCTACCCATATTAGAGACATGTTTAAAGGGAAAACTGGAAAATGGGAGTTTTAAGGTGCATATTAATCAAATTGAAAACAGAAATCAAATTGATAAATTTTATTTAATAAACATCATTAAAATTACAAATATCAAAACCAATAATAAATAGAATAAATTCATACGGTCTACGGTCTACATGTTCAAACTCTACATGTTTCGCCAAGACTTCCACAAGACGTTATGTACAATATCACTATAGGTAAGCAAAAAAATATATAAGTAAACAAGAAAATATATATATATTTTTATAAATTCATAACACACAGTGACCATGCCAAGGTCTAAAAATCTCAAAATGTTTAATATATATGTAGCGGGTGTTTGAATTTAGGGGAGGCATCTGGGTGGTAGTGTAACCCAGATGCATTGATTGTCAGGGAATCTGAGACCATTTTGTGGTTCTTGCAGGACTCTGGTGGTGTGAGTTGAACACTCACCGCAAGACTGCTTCCCTTTTTGTCCTTTCCTGGCGGAGCGGGAGATGAAGTCCATCTCAGGCACCTTTAGCCTGGGGTGAGGTACTATGGCGGAAGCCTGGAGCTCAGTACCTTTGACTGAGTTCCGCGAGGGTGGAGGAATCCGAGGGGGCCCTAACTTCTTGGGTGCCCGTGTCTGAGACGAGGAGGCCGGTGAGCGGAACTTCTACGGAGAGCCCAGCGCAGCATTGCTGGTGACGGAGAGGCCTCCGGTAACTGTCTTGGACGGATGTCCTTCCCCTGATAGGGGCTACGTTAGCGAAGGTAATTCATGTTCTGTTCAATATAGTCAGTGGCAGTGACTATTCGCCATTGGAGACACCACAGTGGTTAGCTCTATCTAAAAGAATTGTGCCTTGGCCTACTCCCCACAAATACTGAAGTGTTCTATGGGTCTCAACCTGTCTGTGTTGTATGACTATTTATTGAGAAGAATAAATACGAGTTTGACCTTTTCAGTGTGTGGAACTCTGGTTACTAGGAGCATAGGGGAGTCAATCCGAGGAGAGGATTGGACTCTGGGAGACCTACACAAAACCCGATAGTTCTGGCTTTCACCTCTACACATTGGAGGACATGGGCCGTGGTGCATCTCATCCCTCCCCCTAGTGTTAACCCCCCCTAGACGAGACAGACAAGCCATGAATGAGAAGGGGTGAGAGGGGTGAGGTCGCTACATATATATATAATTAGCAGCGCGTCCCAGAGAGAGCCAGGAAAAGTCCTGTTCGTTGGTTATATGTCTCCCAGGCTCCTCTCGTACACATTCAGGAATCTCTGATTCATGATCCAGTTCGGGTCTTGGTCCTCTTCCCCAGGCTAATTTA
Source organism: Rana muscosa (assembly GCA_029206835.1). Classification (NCBI taxonomy): domain Eukaryota; kingdom Metazoa; phylum Chordata; class Amphibia; order Anura; family Ranidae; genus Rana; species Rana muscosa. The sequence goes on from CM055117.1 coordinate 1,030,371,399, forward strand.
AGCTCACCTGAGCAGACAGCTTTTGCTCTCTGCCTGGGAAACACAGACAACGCTGGACTGTGAGAGCAAAAAGGTTGGTAAAAAGCTGTTAAGCAGTTTATGTGGAAACTGAAAATCGGTAAGCTTGCTCAGCCTGGTAGTTAGGGCCTGCATAGTGTATAGTTAGAGCCGAGACACGGCTAGGTTTTTTGTTTGGCTATTTTGTTCTGTTAGTTTTTTTGAACATTGTACAGCACCAATCGGTTGGCACAGCACCTTGGTTTGCTCCTGGCTCTCTCTGGGACGCTCTGCTACTATATATATATATATATATATATATATATATATATATATATATATATATATATATAAAATGTATGTATGTATGTATGTATGTATGTAAAAAGGTTGGGATGCTATTTAAATTTAGAGGGATGTCTAAGCCAGTAGATGGGCTCAGATGGTTGGTAATTACACTCAAATTCGCCTCTGTCTCAGTTATGGTTTGCCCGATAGTGATTTCCCTTTTTGCCTGTGGGTGGCATTACCACTTCAGGCACTTGTTGGAACACGGGCAGATCATGGTATATTGATTGGCCCCTCTCGGTAGTGGTATAGTGGGAGTGGTCTGTGCCTGCTGGGAGGGGATACTTAAGGGGCAGAAGCCATTGATTGGGGCTCGTTCTGGCCCTGCAGCCCTCTGGGCACGAGGTGTGTGTGTGTGTGTGTGTGTGTGTGGTCCTGGTCTCTGGGCCACGTTGGCCTTAGGCTGCATCGCTACTTAGTAGGCCCAGCTAGTCTGGCTGGGGCCTATATCCAGAGAAGGGATCCCAAGCTGTCCATTCAAATGGAGAGGAATCATCTTAATGAAGGAGACCAGGGGAGGATCTGCCCCAGAGGAGACCGGCAAAATGCTGCTGTCTCGGGTGAGGCCTGGCAACTTTATTAAACAGGGATCCATTACACTATAAGCCCTGCAGTTCGCTGTATTGGCTTAAAGGCTGTGTGAAATATTAGATCATAATTGTAATTACATGACATTGTTGAACAGTGGTAGGAAAAATTGGGCCTTTGGTGGTGGTGGTGGTGCCACAACACTGTAAGTCCTCACAGTTAGTCTTGGTGGGCGCAGGAATGGGCCCAGCTGTGAAATATTAGATCAAGAATTGTAATCACATGCCCCTGTTGAACAGGGGCAGAAAAATTGGGCCTTTGGTGGTGGTGGTGGTGTTGCCACAACACTGTAAGCCCTCACAGTTACTCTTGGTGGGCGCAGGAATGGGCCCTGCTGTGAAATATTAGATCAAGAATTGTAATCACATGCCCCTGTTGAACAGGGGCAGAAAAATTGTGCCTTAGGCACTGGTGCCACAACACTGCAACCCCTCACATATACTGTAGTTGGAGCACAGCAATGAGCCCTGCTGCAAAGCATTGCATCCACAATTGTAAATACACGCCCCTGTTAAACAGGGGCTGAAAAAGTGGGCTTTAGCCACTGGTGGCGGTGCCCAGAACCAAAAATGTTCTTTCAAGCTATCAGCATGATTATTGGGGAGAAAGAGGATAGTCACTCAGCATAACAAGATAGTCACTCAGCATCAGCATAGGCAGTCTTGAAGGGATCTGACATTTTCAAAAAAATTATTCGGTTACATCAGCATCAGGTGCTTGGTAGCTGGTGGTGATTCAAGACTGATTCATTTTTATGAAGGTCAGTCGATCGACCGAGTCGGTGGACAGGCGCACCCTGTGATCGGTTACAAAGCCTCCAGCAGCACTGAATGTGCGTTCTGAAAGAACGCTGGATGCAGGACAGGCCAGTACCTCAATTGCATACTGTGCAAGCTCTGGCCAGTGATCCATCCTCAAGACCCAGTAACCCAGAGGATTTTCGGTGGGAAAGGTGTCCAAGTCTGATCTTGCCCCTAGGAATTCCTGCACCATGTAAACCAGATGCTGGCGATGGTTGCTGGAAGCGATCATACCTTGGGGCTGCGTACTAAAAAATTGTCTGAACGCATCGGTCAGACGGCCACCTTCTCCACCGCTCCTTATTTGACTGACCAGAGCCTCAGCAACACGTTGGCCAGGAACAGGAATTTGTAACCTCCCAGTCTCTGGGAATGCGTTGCACAGACATTTCTGCAAGGCCTCCCGAAGATGCTTCATCCTCTGCGACGGCAAGATAAGAACCGCAACCTTAGCCTTGTAACGTGGATCAAGGAGGGTTGCCACCCAGTAATGATCCCTCTCCTTGATCGCATGAATACGAAGATCCTTCCGCAGGCTTTGCAGGATCTGTGAGGCCGTGCAGCGTAGGTTTGCTGAGGCATTCGATGTGGAGTCCTCTGGGTCACTGAGGACGCCATGATCCGCAGCCACCTCCTCCCAGCCACGTACAAGTCCATGGGTGTCTTGGGACTGTAATTGATCCCTTGAAGACTGCTGCTGATGCTGAGTGCTAGGCACCACCTCCATGCTGACACAATAATCCTCCTCCTCCTCCTCCTCTTCCTGTGTGATAGCCGGGCCAGCAGGAACACTGTCTGGATAAAGGGGGCCTTGAGAGGTAAGGAAGTCCTCCTCTTCCTGCCTCTGTTCTGCCTCAAGTGCCCTGTCCATTATGCCACGCAGCATGTGCTCCAACAGGTAGACAAGAGGGACAGTGTCACTGATGCATGCACTGTCACTGCTCACCATCCTCGTGGCCTCCTCAAATGGTGCCAGGACAGTGCATGCATCTCTGACCCTGTCCTGGTGCCATATTGCAACAGATACTCATTGATGGCCCTCTGCTGCGTGTGCAGCCGCTTCAGCATGGCCAACGTAGAGTTCCACCTGGTGGGCATGTTACAGATTAGGCGGTTCTTGGGCAGGTTGTAATCCTTTTGCAGGTCAGCTAGCCGAGCACTGGCATTATATGACCGGCGGAAATGCCCAGAGTTTTCTTGGCCTGCTTCAGGACCTCCTGTAAGCCCGGGTACCTGCCCAAGAACTGCTGCACCACCAAGTTAAGGATGTGAGCCAAACAGAGCACATGGGTCAGTTGTCCCTGTCGGAGGGCGGAGAGGAGGTTGGTGTCATTGTTGGAAACCACCATTCCTGGCTTAAGCTGGCATGGCGTCAACCACCTCTGAGCCTGCCCCTGCAGAGCTGACAGAATCTCTGCCCCAGTGTGGCTCCTGTCCCCCAAGCACACCAGCTCAAGCACCGCATGGCATCTTTTTGCCTGCGTACTTGCGTAGCCCCTTGAATGCCTACGGAGCACCGCTGGTTCCGAGGACAAAGCACAGGTAGAGGCCATGAAGGAAGAAGAAGAGGAGGGGGTGGAGGAGAGAGGTGTGTCAGAATCACCAGTAGTAACATTTTGGAGGCGTGTTGGCGGAACAACCTCCAACACTACTGCACCTTGTCCTGCATCCTTCCAAGCTGCCAGCAGAGTTACCCAATGCGCCGTGAAAGATAGGTAACGTCCCTGTCCATGCCTGCTGGACCATGAGTCAGCGGTAATATGCACCATACCGCTGACCGCCCTGTCCAGCGAGGTCAAGACATTGCCTTCCACATGCCGGTAGAGAGCCAGAATCGCCTTCCGTGAGAAAAAGTGGCGTTTGGGAACCTGCCACTGAGGAACCGCACATTCCACAAACTCACGGAAGGGGACAGAGTCTACCAACTGAAAAGGCAGCAGTTGAAGTGCTAGCAATTTAGCCAAGCTAGCTTTCAACCACTGGGCATGTGGATGGCTGGGAGCGAACTTCTTTCGGCGATGCAGCAGCTGGGGCAGGGAAATATCCCTGGTACAATATGTACCGATAGCAGATTGTCCGCAAGTACTTGGCTGTGACACACCGAATTCTACACCTTCATTCCTCTCAGTGGAGGTTTCAGAGAGGACTGAAGGTATAGTGGGGTTGGAGATCCCAGCTGATGAGGAGCAAGGAGAGGTCCGTTTTGTTCTTTGGTGTGGGTCTTTTAGGTACGCTTGCCAACGAACTGCATGGCAGGTCAACATATGTCTGGTCAAGCACGTGGTGCCCAATCGGCTGATGTTTTGGCCACACGAGATATGTCTGAGACATATGTTGCAAATGGCAACAGTGCGATCTGCTGCACACGTCTGAAAAAAGGCCCACACCAAAGAACTTTTGGAATTACGCTCAGAGACAGCAGCGCCCTGCACATGCAGAGCTCTGCGGTGTGATGCAGTTGGTGTGCTGCCCTTAAGCTGACCCCTGGAGGGCATCCTGCCTCATTGGAGATGTGCCTCCTCCTCCTCTCTCCTATCAGGCACCCACGTGGAGTCAGTGACCTCATCATCCCTTCCCTCCTCATCACTGGAGCAAATCTGGCAGAATGCTGCAGCTGGGGGAACATGACTGCCAGATAGCTGTCCTTGTTGGGCACCCCCTCTCTCTGGGCTCACATTACTACCCCCTCTCTTTGGGATCACGGTACTGACTTCCTCCAGCTGGGTTCCATCATCAGAGCCTTCAAAACGCTGGGCATCCTCCTGGAGCATGTACCAAACACTGTGGTCAAACAGTTTGGGGAACTCCTGAGGAGGACATGGTGGGGCTAGGGAAGGAGTGACTGATGCCATTGAGCCGAGGGAAGAGGCCGATTTAGCAGCTGCTTTGCCAGACAAAGTACCGTAAACCTGTGTGAGAGAGAATGAGGAGGATGAGGACGGCTTGGTCATCCACTCTACCAAGTCTTGGGCATGTTGCCGAAAAGGACAAGCGTGTCCCACGGCCACGTGCTGATGAGGATGCACCGTGTCCACAACCAGCAGCACTGTTGCCTCGAGACACAGAGCCTGCTTGCCCTCTTTTATTACCTCGTGACTGTCTGCCTCTCCTTGTTTGCCTTCCAGACATACCAATGGCCTGCAGTGAGATGTAGCTGCACAAAGGTGGGGGATATATATATATATATATATATATATATATATATATATATATAATATCTGTACTGATAATGCAGCTATCAGAATCAACTGCCTGCTGTGGTATTAGTATGGGAAAAGCAGCAATTGTCTTCAGTTAGTTTTAGGTGAAAATTGTGCAGAGAGGGACACAGTACACTAACTGAAAATACTTGCAGCTCTCTGCCTGTGGTTTAATTATGAGAACACCACTATTAGTCACTAACTGTATTCAGGTAAGTTTTAGGTGAACGCTATGCAAAGCACACAGTACATCAAGTGAAACACTGACTGTCTGCAGCTAGCACAATCACCTGCCTGCCTGTCACAGTATAGAGACAACCAGGAACGGATCTAGCTAAACTGAATACAGTGTATAAATATATACACAACACCTAGGATGCATATATATCCTCTACACACTGTAACTGAAGCTAACTGACTCGCCTGCCTGCTCTATCTAACTCAATATAAATGACACTGTCTGTCCCTGTAATCTCCCATTAAACAACTCCAACACACTACACAAGGCCGCCGAGCCGGCGGCCTTATATAGTGTGGGGCGTGTACTAAACCCCCTGAGCCATAATTGGCCAAAGCCACCCTGGCGAGAAAATAGTCTAGTAACTTTGAATTTTGCCAGGATTTGCACAGAACAAATGAATGTGCATGCAGATTCTCAGGATGGACAGCTCTGTGAAGTTTTTGTAGATACTGTACATTCTACAGTAGGGGGTCGGCAATCCATCCATCGCAGGCTACCTGTCAACCGTGGGTAGGTGACAGGTAGACCAAGAAAAGGTCTGGTCCGCCGACCCCACCTCCTACAGCTAGCTGCTGGTCTTCGCAATCAGCCTCCTCCGCCATGCCTTCGGTTCTCCTTCCTCCCTCCCCTCCTGCCTCGCTTTTCATCAGTAAACAGCGGAGGGCGAGAGAGAGCACAGGATGCAGGGTGGGCGTAGAAGCTGACCAAGTTGACTTTTCTAGTCAACCCGCAGGTGATTGGTTGCTAGGTCCTAAGCAACCAAGGGGGGGGTTCCGCCGCGGGCTTATTTTCTCCAGGACACCATCTCATGCTAGTTGTTAGTTGGGGGGGGTGCTGTCGACGGGAGAGAGGGGGGCGGCGCGACAAGGCTTCACTATAGGGACATCAGGTTACCTCCTCCTCCTTCCTCTGCCTCCTGGTCTCCTGCTGTGCGGGAATACACTGTGTATCGCGGGACCGCGAGGAACTGGTGAAAAATCCGCAGAATTTGTGCGGGTTGGGTTGGGAGGTATGTGGAATGCGGGAAGGGGACAGATGGACTCTACTCTGTGTGGTGTAATGTAAAAGGGACAGTTGACACTGCTATGGGAGAGAAGGGGGGGGACATTACTGTGTGTGTGGGGGGGTGGGGGGTGATGTGAAGGGGGTAGTGGACACTGCTATGAACAGGGCCACCCCCATAACAGTGTCCTCTACCACCCTTAACATCACACCCCCTCCAAATCCCTGCATTCAGAGCACAATGCACTTCTGATCCCTGCATTCTGAGCGCAGCGCACTCCTGATCCCTGCAATCTGAGCGCAATGCACTCCTGAACCCTGCATTTTGAGCGTAACGCACTCCTTAACCCTGCATTCTGAGCCTAGCGCACTCCTGAACCCTGCATTCTGAGCGTAACCCACTCCTGAACCCTGCATTCTGAACACAACGCACTCCTGATCCCAGCATTCTGAGCGCAACGCACTTCTGACCATTGCATTCTAAATGCAATGCACTCCTGATCCCTGCATTCTGAGAGCAATGCACTCCTGATTAGGGATGAGAGTATGAGTGTAGTGCACTCCTGATCCCTGCATTCTGTGTGCAACGCACTCCTGACCCCTGCATTCTAATTGCAAGAACACTCCTGATCCCTGCATTATGAGCCTAACCCACTCCAGATCCCTGCATTCTGAGCGTAGCACACTCCTGATCCACGCATTCTGAGAGCAATGCACTCCTGATCACTGCATTCTGAGCGTAATGAACTTCTGATCCCTGCATTCTGAGAGCAATGCACTCCTGATCCCTGCATTCTGAGCGCAAGGCACTCCTGATCCCTGCATTTTGAGCGTAACGCACTCCTGAACCCTGCTTTCTGAGCGCAACACAACTCTGATCCCTGCATACTGAGTGCAGCGCACTCCTGATCCCTGCATTCTGAGAGCAGCGCACTTCTGATCCCTGCATTCTGAGCGCAGCGCACTTCTGATCCCTGCATTCTGAGCGCAGCGCACTTCTGATCCCTGCATTCTGAGCGCAGCGCACTTCTGATCCCTGCATTCTGAGCGCAGCGCACATTTTATCCCTGCATTCTGAGCGCAATGCACTTCTGATCCCTGCATTCTGTGCGCAGTGCACTTCTGATCCCTGCATTCTGAGCGTAACGCACTCCTGAACCCTGCATTCTGAGCGCAGTGCACTTCTGATCCCTGCATTCTGAGCGTACAACCCTCCTGAACCCTGCATTCTGAGCGTAGCACACTCCTGATCTCTGCATTCTGAGCACAGCACACTCCTGATCTCTGCATTCTGAGCACAACGCACTCCTGATCCCAGCATTCTGAGCACAACGCACTCCATATGGTGAACTTGGTGTCGAGTTATTCACTTTACGGTCAACACAGAGGACAAGGGGGCACTCTTTACATCTAGAGGAAAAAAAGATTTCATCTCCAAATACGGAAAGGTTTCTTCACAGTAATGCGGCGTACACACGATCATTTTTCATGCCGTTAAAAATGCCATTTTTAAAAATGGCCATTAAAACCGATCGTGTGTGGGCTCCAGAGCATTTTTAACGGCGTGAAAAACGGCCATTAAAAATTTCGAACATGCTCTATTTTTTCACGTCGTTTTTCATGTCGTTTTTTTTAACGATGTGAAAAACGATAGTGTGTATGCTTTTACGAGGGGGAAAAAATGCGCATGCTCAGAATCAAGTATGAGACGGGAGCGCTCGTTCTGGTAAAACTAGCGTTCGTAATGGAGATAGCACATTCGTCACGCTGTAACGGACTGAAAAGCACAAGGCTGAAAAGCGCGAATCGCCGCTCAACAAAGTTTACTAACATGAACATTCGAACTGAACTTCCCCTTTATAGTGCCGTTGTACGTGTTGTACGTCACTGCGCTTTGCTCGAGCGTTTTTTTTAATGATCGTGTGGATGCAAGACAGGCTTGAGAGGAAACATGAAAAAAAAACGACGAGAAAAACGTTGGTTAAAAAAATGGCATTAAAAACGTACGTGTGTACGCCGCATAAGAGCTGTGAAAATGTGGAACAGACTCCTTCCAGAGGTGGTTCTGGCCAGCTCAGCAGATTGCTTTAAGAAAGGCCTGGATACTTTCCTAAATGTACATAATATAACTGAGCAGTGGCGTCACTAGGGTTGGTGTCACCTGGTGCGGTAAAATTTGGGGTGTCACCCCCCCCGGTCACTGTTCAATCTGGGGCACTGAGCAGGCTAGAGCATAAGCACAGCTCTCCCCATGTGTAATCCCCTTAATGGAACCCCCCCCATGGAACCCCTCTGCATTCCCCCCTCTGTACAATCCCCCTAATGGAACCCCCCTGCAATCCCCCTAATGTAACCCCTGTGCAATCTCCCCAATGTATCCCCCCGTGCAATCCCCCCAATGTAACACCCCCTTTGTGCAATCACCCTAATGTAACACCCCCCATTCTGTATAATCCCCCAAATGTAACCTCCCTGATGTACCCCCCATTCTGTACAATCCCCCAGATGTAACCCCCCTCTATGCAATCCCCCTAATGTAACCCTCCTCTGTGCAATCCCCCTAATGTAACCCCCCCCCCATTCTGTACAATCCCCCAGACGTAACCCCCCTCTGTGCAATCCCCCTAATGTAACCCCCCCATTCTGTACAATCCCCCAGATGTAACCCCCCTCTGTGCAATCCCCCTAATGTACCCCCCCATTCTGTACAATCCCCCAGATGTAACCCCCCCTCTGTGCAATCCCCCTAATGTAACCCCCCCGATCCTGTACAATTCCCCAGATGTAACCCCCCTCTGTGCAATCCCCCTAATGTAACCCCCCCTCTCTGTAAAATCCCCCAGATGTATGTAAAATCCCCCAGATGTAACCCCCCCTCTGTGCAATCCCCCTAATGTAACCCCCCCCCATCCTGTACAATCCCCCCAGATGTAACCCCCCCTCTGTGCAATCCCCCTAATGTAACCCCCCCTCTCTGTAAAATCCCCCAGATGTACTGTATGTAAAATCCCCCAGATGTAACCCCCCTCTGTGTAATCCCCCTAATGTAACCCCCCCATCCTGTACAATCCCCCAGATGTAACCCCCCCCTCGCTGTAAAATCCCCCAGATGTATGTAAAATCCCCCAAATGTAACCCCCCTCTGTGCAATCCCCCTAATGTAACCCCCCCATCCTGTACAATCCCCCAGATGTAACCCCCCCCTGTGCAATCCCCCTAATGTAACCCCCCCCTCGCTGTAAAATCCCCCAGATGTATGTAAAATCCCCCAGATGTAACCCCCCTCTGTGCAATCCCCCTAATGTAACCCCCCCATCCTGTACAATCCCCCCAGATGTAACCCCCCCTCTGTGCAATCCCCCTAATGTAACCCCCCCCTCTCTGTAAAATCCCCCAGATGTACTGTATGTAAAATCCCCCAGATGTAACCCCCCTCTGTGTAATCCCCCTAATGTAACCCCCCCATCCTGTACAATCCCCCAGATGTAACCCCCCCTGTGCAATCCCCCTAATGTAACCCCCCCCTCGCTGTAAAATCCCCCAGATGTATGTAAAATCCCCCAAATGTAACCCCCCCTCTGTGCAATCCCCCTAATGTAACCCCCCCCATCCTGTACAATCCCCCAGATGTAACCCCCCCTCTGTGCAATCCCCCTAATGTAACCCCCCCTCTCTGTAAAATCCCCCAGATGTATGTAAAATCCCCCTAATGTAACCCCCCCCTCTGTAAAATCCCCCAGATGTAACCCCCCCTCTCTGTACAATCCCTCTAATGTAGCCCTCCCCTCCCTACAGTCACAGACCTCAGATCAGCGCGCTCTGTCCACATGGATGTTCCTCCTCCTCCTAGGCTCCTCCTCCTGATATGTACTGTCAGTGTGGAGGAGGAGCCTAGGCTCCGTCGTTCTGTGGGGTTTAATGGTTGTGATAGGCAGCCAGCACCGGCGATTGCAGTGCCGGTTCCCGGAGGACATGCGGGCGCCGTGCACTATGGCACTCCAGGGCTGTCTGCCTCACAACACAATTTTTACTCCTCCTCCCTCCCCGAACATCGCGGGGAGGAAGGAGATACAGGAGCGGGAGTGCACAGGGGAAGGAGGAAGAGGAGAGAGCCCTCTGGCGGGTGTCACCCGGGTGCGACCCGCACCCGCCGCTCCCCCCTGGCAACGCCTCTGTAACTGAGTACTAACATTTATAGGTAAAGTTGATCCAGGGTAAATCCGATTGCCTCTCGGGGGATCAGGAAGGAATTTTTTCCCCTGCTGTAGCAAATTGTATCATGCTCTGCTGGGGTTTTTTGCCTTCCTTTGGATCAACTGTGGGTATAGAATTGGGTATATGGGATTGTACGATATTTTGTATTTTATTTTTATTTTTTATGGTTGAACTGGATGGACTTTGTCTTTTTTCAACCTGACTAACTATGTAACTATGTAACATTGCCCGTTCGTCGAACAGCGAACAATTTGAAAAAAAGAAAGAAACTATCTAATGCTAGCCTAATAAATAAATCTAATAACGACCAACCAGATGCAATGGTGTATTAACCACTTGACCACTGGGCACTTAAACCCCCTTAATAACCAGACCAATTTTCAGCTTTCGGTGCTCTCACATTTTGAATGACAATTACTCAGTCATACAACACTGTACCCATATGAATTTTTTGTCCTTTTTTTCACACAAATAGAGCTTTCTTTTGGTGGTATTTAACCACTTCCCGCCCAGTCAATAGCAGATTGACGTCCGGGAAGTGGTTCTGTTATCCACACTGGACGTCATATGACGTCCTGCGGGATAACAGCCGCTGCGCACCCGGGGGGGGCGCGCATCGCGGCGATCGGTGGAGCGGTGGGTCAGTCTGACCCACCGATACACTGATCTCGGTAAAAAGCCTCCGTCGGAGGCTTTTTACCACGTGATCAGCCGTGTCCAATCACGGCTGATCACAATGTAAACAGGAAGAGCCGTTGATCGGCTCTTCCTCACTCGCGTCTGACAGACGCGAGTAGAGGAGAGCCGATCGGCGGCTCTCCTGACAGGGGGGGTTCGCGCTGATCGTTTATCAGCGCAGCCCCCCCTCGGATACCCACACTAGACCACCAGGGAAGCCCCCCAGGACGCCCCAGGAAGCCCCAAGCATGTGGATGGCCCCCATGGCCATCCACATGTAATAAAAAAAAAAAAAAAAATATGCCAATCAGTGCCCACAAATGGGCACTGACTGGCACTATGATGGCACCACCACAATGTGTGGTGGCTGGCATTGCTGGACATCAGTGTCCATCAGCGCCACCTATCAGTGCCCATCCGTGCCCATCTGTGCCCATAAGTGCCCACCTATCAGTGCCTGTCCGTGCCACCTATCAGTGCTGCCTATAAGTGCCAATCAGTGCCACCTATGAGTGCCAATCAGTGCCGCATACCAGTGCCGCCTATCAGTGCCACCTCATCAGTGCCCGTCAGTGCCGCCTTATCAGTGCCCGTCAGTGCCGCCTTATCAGTGCCCGTCATTGAAGTAGAAAAGGTACTTATTTCCCCAAAAAATTAACAGAAACAAAGAAAAACTTCGTTTTTTTTCAAAATTTTCGCTCTTTTTCTATTTGTTGTGCAAAAAATAAAAATCGCAGAGGCGATCAAATACCACCGAAAGAAAGCTCTATTTGTGGGAACAAAATGATAAAAAATTTGTTTGGGTACAGTGTAGCATGACCGCGCAATTGTCATTCAAATTGCAACAGCGCTGAAAGCTCAAAATTGGCTTGGGCAGGAAGCTGTATAAGTGCATGGTATTGAAGTGGTTAATCACTGTTGGGTTTTTTATTTTTTGCGCTATAAGAGAAAAAAGACTGAAAATTCTGTAAAAAAAAAAAAAGGGATTTTTATAACAGCTTACCTGTAAAATCCTTTTCTTGGAGTGCATCACGGGACACAGAGCGACAGTCATTACTATGTGGGTTATATAGATACCTACAGGTGCTGGCACTGGCAACTTCCAAAACCGGAAGTACCCTCCCCTATATAAGCCCCTCCCATCCGGGAGCACCTCAGTTTTGTAGCAAAGCAATAAGTGTCCCCAAAAGAGGGGTGGGAGCTCTGTGTCCCGTGATGTACTCCAAGAAAAGGATTTTACAGGTAAGCTGTTATAAAAATCCCTTTTTCTTTTTCGTACATCACGGGACACAGAGCGACATAGTCATTACTATGTGGGACGTCCCAAAGCAATGCCCAATGAGGGGGGGGATACACCATACATAAGCTGAGCGCTATCAGACATGAGGATCTTTTGCGGCCTGCAACACACTGCGCCCAAAGGCGACATCCTCCTGACTTCTAACGTCCACCTGGTAGAACCTAGTAAACGTGTGTACTGAAGACCATGTTGCGGCCTTACAGATCTGAGCCAGGGAGACCTGGTGATGCACTGCCCATGAAGTTCCAACTGCTCTCGTGGAGTGCGCCCTAACTTTGAACGGAGGCGGTCTCCTTCTCAAGCCATAGGCTTGCATTATGACCTGTCGAATCCACTTGGCTAAAGTAGATTTTGACGCTGCCTGACCCCTTCTGGGGCCTTCCGGCAGAATAAACAAAGTATCCGTTCTACGAATCTGAGCAGTGGCTTTTTAGATAAGCTTTAACTGCTCTTACTACATCCAAAGAATGCAATAACTTTTCCTCTACCGAACTAGGTTTGGGGAAAAAGGAAGGAAGAACCACATCTTGGTTCAAATGAAACCTCGATACCACCTTAGGAAGAAAGGCTGGATGAGGACGTAACACTACTCTGTCCTTATGGATAACCAGATATGGCTCTTTACAGGACATAGCGGCCAATTCCGACACTTTTAGCCGAACAAATGGCTACTAGAAAAATCAATTTCCTGGTGAGAAGAACCAAGGAAATGTGCTGTAATGGTTCAAATGGTTGCTTCTGTAGAACCGACAGAACCAGGTTTAAGTCCCATGGACATATGGGAATATTAACCGGAGGGCTAATACGCATCACTCCTTGTATAAAAGCTTTGACTAGTGAATGCAAAGCCAAGGGCCTTTGAAAAAATATTGACAAGGCCGAAATCTGACCCTTGATAGTACTCAAGGCAAGCTTCCTATCTACAGCCCACTGTAGGAAGTCCAGAATCCTACCTATTACGTACTTACGTGGATGCCATTTCTTGGCCTCACACCAGGCGATGTACGCCTTCCAGATTCTATAGTAGATCTGCCTGGATACCGGCTTCCTGGCATTGATCATGGTAGCTACCACAGGATTAGAGAGACCTCTCTTTTTTAGAATGTGGGCTTCAATAGCCAGGCCGTCAAACCTAGGGCTGGTAAGTAAGGGTGGTATATCGGTCCTTGCGAAAGCAGGTCCGGACGATGTGGGAGAGTCCAAGGACTCCCCACTGACATTTTTACAATCTCCGCGTACCATGCTCTTCGGGGCCACGCTGGAGCCACCAGAATCACTGGTTTCTTTTCTACCCTGATTCTGCGGAGTAATCGAGGTAACAATTGTGGCGGTGGAAATGCATATATCAGCTTGAACTGATCCCAAGGGAACACTAGGGCATCCGAGCCGCAAGCTAGGGGATCCCTTGTCCGAGAGACAAACCTGTCCACCTTTGCGTTGAATCTGGATGCTAGAAGATCTACATCCGGTGTTCCCCACCGCTGACATATTGTCCGGAAAACCTCGGGGTGAAGGGACCATTCCCCTGGGCATAATTGCTGGCGACTTAGAAAGTCCGCCTTCCAATTCTCCACTCCTGGAATGAATACCGCGGATATGGCTGGGACATATCTTTCTGCCCATTTCAGGATGTAATTTACTTCCCTCTGGGCTGCACGACTCCTGGTGCCACCCTGATGATTGATATATGCCACTGCTGTGGCATTGTCTGATTGAATTCTGACAGGGGACCCTTGGAGTTTGGATGTCCATGCTACTAGGGCATACCGGGCTGCTCGTATCTCTCAGGGATTGATGGGCAGGGCCTTTTCTGCATCCGACCATCTGCCCTAGAGAGACCATTGCTCCAGTACTGCTCCCCAGCCTATAAGGCTGGCATCTGTAGTGACCACCTTCCAAGAAATCGGACTGAAGGATTTCCCTTTTTCCAGATTCTGGAGAACCAACCACCAACGGAGGCTCTTGCGAACGGAAGGGGACAAGGACATTGGTAAGTCTAGGGACTGAACTTTTTTGTTCCAGGCTGACAGTATGGCCCTTTGCAAATTCCTTGAATGGAATTGACCGTAGGGTACTGCTTCGAATGATGCCACCATTTTTCCCAGCAGCCTCATGCACAGGCGTATGGACGGCTGTCTTTTTGTACCCACTAGGTGGATCAAATCTCTCAAAGACAACACCTTTTCTCGAGGCAAGAATATTTTTCTCTGGCCTGAATCCAGCCTTAGCCCCAAGTATTCCAGACTTTTGACTGGTTTTAGGGCTGACTTGTCTCGGTTGATAATCCAACCGTGAGATTCCAGATACTTGATTGTCTTGTGAACGACCACTTCTAGTTTTTTCACTGAGTGGTCTATCAGCAACAAGTCGTCTAGATATGCCATTATCGTTACACCTTGTGTTCTTAGATTGGCCAATAATGGGGCCAGAATTTTTGTAAACACTCGTGGTGCTGTGGCCAGACCGAAGGGTAAGGCTCTGAACTGAAAATGGCGCCCTTCTACTGCAAAGCGTAGAAATTTTTGGTGGACTGGAAAGATGGGAATGTGCAAATAAGCATCTTTGATGTCGATCGAGGCTAACCATTCCTCCCCTTGTAGGGCAGTGGCCACCGATCGGATCGACTCCATCCGGAAAGTCCTGATATGTAGGAATTTGTTTAGCCCCTTTAGATTTAATATGGGCCTCACGTCCCCGTTTGGCTTCGGGACTGTAAAGAGGTTTGAGTAAAACCCGAACCCCCATTCTTCCAGGGGAACCTCCATAATTACTCCTGGGAGCAATAGTTGTTCTAGTGCCAACAGGAGGGACTCTCTCTCTTCCGGGGATCCCTTGGCACGTTTGACCTCATAAAATGGGAAGGAGGAGAGTCTTTTAACTCCAATCTGTATCCCAGACTTACTGCGGAGAGCACCCATCTGTCTCTGATCGTGTCCCGCCAGGTCTCTGCGAACAACTGGAGTCTTCCCCCCACCCGATTGAGTGGGGGCAACCCTTCATGAATTTGACTTTGGGGAGGTTTTGTACCTCTCCTGACCCAGGGTTTCTTATTACCCTGCGATTGTCCCCGATTTTTACCCCCGGGATTTGACCGAGGAGGCCGTCGGAACTGTTTCACAGCCGATGCCCCAGGGACTGGAGAAGCAGGCCTCTTAAAAGAGGGACCTCTAACTCTGTTTTTAACCGGCAAGAGTGTACTTTTACCGCTGGAAATTTTCTGGATATATTTGTCCAGGTCTTCCCCGAATAAGCGTTCACCATGAAATGGGAAGCTAACCAGCAATTTTTTACAGGGAGCTTCAGCAGACCAGTTTTTGAGCCATAGAAGCCTGCGCATATGTACTACAGACAGCGTAAGGCGGGAGGCCTGATGGATTGAATCCTTTATGGCGTCAACCGCAAAGCATAAGGCTCTAGGTAGATCAGCTAGGGCAAGGGCCTGCTGATCTGGCAAGTCCCTTAAGACCTGTTTCAACTGATCCTTCACTGCTTGGCAGACCCCAATAGCTGCCACTGCTGGTTGTATCACCAAGCTTGCTGTAGAAAAAGCAGATTTTAATAAGGACTCCAATTTTTTATCTATTGGGTCCTTGAACATTTGGACATTATCCACTGGACATGTCAGTGATTTATTCACACAAGAGATGGCTGCGTCCACTGTAGGGACCCTCCATTTTTTGATGAACTTATCCTCCATGGGATAGACCACCGGAAATCTCTTGGGGGGAGTAAATATTTTATCAGGATGTTCCCAATCCTGGTAAATGAGCCCTTCCAGTAAAGGGTGAAGTGGAAAGGAACAGACAGTCTGGGGAGCTTTTAGCGACCCCAGCGAGGAGACAGTAGTGGTTGATGGTTCCGCAAGGTGCATTTTAAATGCTGATCGGACCATGTTAGTCAGAGACTGAACCCATAATCTTTCAGCTTGAGATGCTGAGAAAGGTTCCTCCACTGTTGATTCCTCTATAACAGAATCAACCTCATCCTGATCCCCTTCAGGCAGGTCGATCCCTGTATGGGACTGTTGCTCCGCTAACAGGTACTCTGAAGGAGGAGGTGGAGATCGGGCGTGCTTTCCCTGTGACAGGGAGGCAGCGATCAATGTTGACAATCTCTCTTCTAATCCTCCCAGAGCTGAGGAAAAAACCTCCTCTGTTACATACACAGGAGCAGGTGAACTGAGGACAGCCACAGTACCAGGTACTCCTGCGGGGTCTCTACGGTCACTAACCTCTGAATTTTCAGGGGAGACTGGTGCAGCAGAAGCATGCCCAAGATCCTCAGAGCCCGATGGAGACCCCCTTCGCTTCCTGGAAGATTTAGTTCCGGAGCTTCTGGACGGCATATTCCTAAGCCCAAAGCTGAGGTATTCCAGCCGTAATACACCACTTTTACTGATAATAGTCTAGCACAATTGCTGCTATATAACAGTTGGTGTCTACTAAAGTGCCTTTCTAGGGGATGCCTGCATCAACCGCCTCTGTGTGCCTTATTTACTGTTGCTAGCTCTGTCTGTGCACTTCAATAGCCAGCTGTGATTGTGCCTTTAAACACGCTGGACGCCCGCACATGCGCAGTAGCGCCGCGGCGCACACCGAGTGTCATCCACCAGCTCCGCCCCTTTTTCCAGATCGCCTCTATATATAGAGGCGCGTGCACGCGCGCGAGCACGTGCGCCTTCAGCGCTCTTCTTAAAAAAAATAAGGAGCTAGATAAAGGAGCTAGATGGGAGCCAGGGTCCCTGCCGCAGGGCCCGGGGATGGATGAGCGCAGCAACAGGGCAGAGGAGACAGCTTCCCAGCAGAGAACTTACCAACTGCCTGGATTTGACTTTGGAAGAAAAAAATCCACATTACAAGAAAAAAGAACCATAGCGGCCTCTAGTGTTTAACACAGGTACCGCGGTCTTACCATTTTTTTTCTTTTTTTTTTCTTGCCTACTATTAAATTTTTTTACATTTTCTTAGTAGTAACAGGCATGCACAGAATATTAGCGGGAATACCTTAGGTAACAGGCAGAAAGACAAATTAGGCTTGGGGGTCCCCCAATAGAACCAAGTTCCTACTTACCTTTTCCTCGCCGCAGGACTCTGTTTGGTGCACAGAAGCCCAAACTTCACCTATCACGGCAGGCATTGTAATTAAACCTTCAGGGACCGGGTTCCCAAGGATTCCACTCCCCTGGACCTGTATAGCACCCTGCACAGAAAACATCTTGGTCGTGGGTATGACCAGAGCTCTGGATCCCAGGGTCCAGCCCTCCTAAGAGAGGCATTACAGGCAAAACCTTGTTCTTCTCTTGCAAGGCCCGGGTACCGACCATTTAGCTATGAAGCTTTTTTGGTCGGATCCGGAATAGCTTACTGAGGCCCAAAAGAACCTGTACGCAAGCTCAGTGGAAAACACATGTTACTTCTTGGCCAACACCTTAGACACTGGCAAAAAACTGAGGTACTCCCGGATGGGAGGGGCTTATATAGGGGGAGGGTACTTCCGGTTTTGGAAGTTGCCAGTGCCAGCACCTGAAGGTATCTATATAACCCACATAGTAATGACTATGTCGCTCTGTGTCCCGTGATGTACGAAAAAGAATTTTTTTTTTTTTCGTTTCTGTTATAAAATTTAGCAAATTACTATTTTTTCTTCATAAATTTTGGCCAAAATTTATACTGCTACATATCTTTGGTAAAAATAAGCACAAATTGGTGCATATTATTTGGTCTTTGTGAAAGTTATAGAGTCCACAAGCTATGGTGCCAATATCTGAAAATTGATCACACCTGAAGTACTGACGGCCGATCTCATTTCTTGAGACCCTAACATGCCAGAAAAGTACAAATACCCCCCAAATGACCCCTTTTTGGAAAGAAGACATTCCAAGGTATTCAGAAAGAGGCATTGTGAGTTTTTTGAAAGTTGTCATTTTTTCCCACAATTCTTTGCAAAATCAAGATTTTTTTTTTCTCTTTTTTTTTTCCACAAAATTGTCATATTAGCAGGTTATTTCTCACACACAGCATATGCATTCCACAAATTACACCCCAAAACGCATTCTGCTATTACTCCCGAGTATGGCGATACCACATGTGTGAGACTTTTACACAGCGTGGCCACATACAGAGGCCCAACATGCAGGGAGCACCTTCAGGCGTTCTGGAGCACCCAGGCCAATTCTGACATTTGTCTCCTACATGTAAAAATCATCATTTGTTTGCTAGAAAATTACATAGAACCCCAAAACATTATATATGCTTTTAGCAAAGACCTTATAGAATATAATGGTGGTTGTTGCAACTTTTTATCTCGCACGATATTTGCGCAGCAATTTTTTTAACGCGTTTTTTACGGAAAAAAAAACAAAAACAGTAAAGTTAGCCCAATGTTTTTGCATAATGTGAAAGATGAAGTTACGCCGAGTAAATAAATACCTAACATGTCACCCTTAAAAATTGCACACGCTCGTGGAATGGCGCCAAACTTCGCTATTTAAAAATCCCCATAGGCGACGCTTTAAATATTTTTACTGGTTACATGTTTTGAGTTACAGAGGAGGTCTAGGGACAAAATTATTGCTCTCGCTCCAACGTTCGCAGAGATACCTCACATGTGTGGTTTGAAAACCGTTTTCATATGTGGGCGGGACTTACGTATGCGTTCGCTTCTGTATGCAAGCTCACGGGGACAGGGCGCTTTAACAAAAATTCACTAGCAGCTTACCTTCCTGCTGGGAAGAGACAGCATGCACTGGGATTTCAAATGCTGACAGCGATGCAACAATCTTGCATGGAAATGGGCTCTCACTCACACGGATGCATAAAAATACATAAACACAAAAGGAAATTTATAGCATAACTCTGTGCGTCCAGCAACCTAGTGACCAAAAGATGTATTCTCACACTCACATGAAACTAGTGAGCGTGGACATCAATCCTACGAACGCCGAGCTCGTATATAATGCAGGATATAGTGATACCAATCATGCGGCCCTTAGGCTTGCAGAAACCCCAGAGTTCCAGTGGAACATGTATAGGAAACATATAAGGTGCACATAGTGTGGGTCTGTAACCACTAGTGTGTATCTAGTGCTATCTTCTGAAGAAGTCATGTGACATGACGATACGTACGTTAGGCTCAGCACAGATACACCGACAGCTGCAGGAGAGGAGACGAGCTAGGTGCTCGTTTTAAATTGTCTTTTGTCCTACCTATGAAATGTGAGTGTTTTATTCCTTTACAATAAATACCCTAGTGGTTACAGACCCACACTATGTGCACCTTATATGTTTCCTATACATGTTCCACTGAAACTCTGGGGTTTCTGCAAGCCTAAGGACCGCATGATTGGTATCACTATATCCTGCATTATATACGAGCTCGGCGTTCGTAGGATTGATGTCCATGCTCACTAGTTTCATGTGAGTGTGAGAATACATCTTTTGGTCACTAGGTTGCTGGATGCACAGAGTTATGCTATAAATTTCCTTTTGTGTTTATGTATTTTTATGCATCCGTGTGAGTGAGAGCCCATTTCCATGCAAGATTGTTGCATCGCTGTCAGCATTTGAAATCCCTGTGCATGATGTCTCTTCCCAGCAGGAAGGTAAGCTGCTAGTGAACACTGGGTGGATTTGCACTGCGTTTTTTTCTTCCAAGCACTTTATTGGTGACGGGACTTTCCATATATTGGACTTTTTGTTATTATCCCCTGGAGGAGTTCACTGTGATAATTTGTGTCAGACTTTTTATTATACACTGCAGTGGCGGCTGGTGAAGTTTTAGGATGGGGGGCGCAAGACCCCGCCCCTCCACGTTTGGCCCCTCCCACTTCTCATAAGTAGGGTTGTCCCGATACCGATACATACTTGTACTCGGGCAAATGCTCCCGATGCTTCACCCGATACCTGGACAGTCAGCGGTGATCAGTGCGTGGGAGATCACCGCTGTATAGATTTAAAAGTCTCTCCGCCTTTCCCCCCCCCCCCTTTAAGCTGCTGTAGTGAAATCAGCGGTGATCGGTGCTTGTAACTCACACACGATCACCGCTGACTGTCCTCGCATCCTCCTCCAGCCCCCCTCCGTTCTGCGGTCTCGTGTCCCCTCCACTCTGGTGTCTCCCTCCGTCCGTGACCCCCTCCACTCTGGTGTCTCCCTCCGTCCGTGACCCCCTCCACTCTGGTGTCTCCCTCCGTCCGTGACCCCCTCCACTCTGGTGTCTCCCTCCGTCCGTGACCCCCTCCACTCTGGTGTCTCCCTCGGTGCTGCCATCCCCTTCCGTTCTCCTCCTCCACCCCCTCTTACTGTCAGGATGGAGAGCGGAGGTAGGAGCCGGTAAACCCGGCTCCTTACTGTTCCGAATGAACAGAGTCAGTGATCACTGACTCTGTTCATTCACAAAACTGAAACATCGTAAACAGTGTTACAATGTTTCAGTTTATGAATGGAGAGGAGCCGCTGTCTTCTCTCCATTCATTTACAGCGCAGCTGAGGCTGCTGAGAAAGGGACTGGGGAATCTGTCCCTAGTCCCTTTCTCTGTCTCAAAGGGGAGATGTCAGAGGTCTGTTAAGACCCCTGATATCTCACCAAAGCCCCCCAACAGGGCTGATAAAAAAATAAAAAATTTAATAAAAAAATAAATAATAAAGAAATGAATTGTAAAAAATAAATAAAATAAAATAGAAGAAAAAACACACTGACACTGTCCACCCCCCACCCCTTAAAAAAAGAAAACATTATAAAAAATCAATCAATAAATAAATAAAAAAAATTGTAAAAAAAAATTTTTTTTTTTTTTAAAAGAGATAAAAAAAAAAAAGTATCGGTATTCGGTATCGGCGAGTACTTGGAAAAAAGTATCGGTACTTGTACTCGGTCTTAAAAAAGTGGTATCGGGACAACCCTACTCATAAGCCACACCCCTTATATAATCCACCCACTCCGTCCCCTGTATTCCTTTTGCTTCCACTCATAGTGTCAGGAGTATACAGCTCAGCATCACAGGACAGAGTATACAGCCCCAGCATCACAGATCATGGTATATAGCGGAGCTTTACAGATCGGCGCAAACAAACTAAAAAAATTACACTGTTGGTAAATCGCATATATCTGCATTCTGCAACCTGTATATAGCACATATCTGCATTCTGCAACCTGTATATAGCACATATCTGCATTCTGCAACCTGTATATAGCACATATCTGCATTCTGCAACCTGTAAATCGCACATATCTGCATTCTGCAACCTGTAAATCGCACATATCTGCATTCTGCGCCCTGTAAATAGCACATATCTGCATTCTGATACCTGTAAATAGCACATATCTGCACCCTGTAAATCGCACATATCTGCAACCTGTATATAGCACATATCTGCATTCTGCACCCTGTAAATAGCACAAATCTGCATTCTGCAACCTGTAAATCACATGTATCTGCATTCTGCAACCCCCCCCCAATCAAGTCAGCTACAGTGCTACACTATATACATGGCAGGGGGGTGGTGGACACAGCAATCACCCCCCCCCCCCCCCTCAGACCAGCACAGGGTGGCAGGGCAGACAGACACACTCCTCCAGGCGACAGCCTCTACTTCTTACAACACTACTACAAGTCCCAGCATTGGAAAAAAAAGGCATGACCACTCATCATCCTTCGAGTTTTAAGTTATAATCTGCTAGGTCCCCGGCTGATTTAGTTCCTTATGTATGTGTGGGACTACAATCCCAGCATCATAGAACTCTGGTGCATGCAATCCCCCATTATGGGACTACAAGTCCCAGCATCGCACGGGCACCCATCCTCCTTTGGAGCCCTATACTATAACCTGCCGGGACTTGTAGTTCTCCTCCCTCTCCTGGAGAGATCACGTTAACCCATTGCACGCCAGCCTGCTGAGATTTGTAGTTCTCCAGCCTCTCCCTCCTAAGACTCTGGTTCATGCAATTCTCTTAGGTAAAGGACTACAAGTCCCAGCATCGCATGACCACTTATCTACTTGGAGCCCTATGCTATAACCTGCTGGGACTTGTAGTTCATCTTCTGCTAGGACTCATACTGGTTCATGCAATCTCCCATGTATGGGACTACAAGTCCCTTCAGTGCTAGGAAAACACCTTGACAACCATCCACCTTGGAGCCATATACTATAACCTGCTGGGACTTGTGAAAGGGTAAAGAGTGTAGTTGTGGCGCTGTTCTGGCGTATGGACCAACTTATGCCAATATTAGTGTGTGATCTTTAAGTTATGCCTCTAGGATAATAAAAGAAAAACAGAAAAAACAAAAAAACAAAATTTGGCTCAGCCGGGTGTTTGCTGCTCCCTGGGTTTTTTTTTGAGAGTGCTATTGGAGGTTGAATCCTGGTTGGGATGTGTACAAGGGAATTTTTAAAATTAAAATTAAAAATAATAATAAGATTAGTGAATATCCAAACTTAAGTTGGTGTCTCACCGGGAGTTTACTGAATCTAAAATTGGGCGATGTAGTGTATTGGTGCTGGATTGCTGTAGAGTGAGATTTGAGATATAAGATCCCGAGGGAATCTCTGATCTTATGCAGTATAATACACTTTAGGTACCTATGTTATTACACATATTGTTGCTGTGATGAATCATGTTAAATAAAATAACATAAATTATTTTCCAGTATTGAGTCCATAGGACAAGCACAGCAGCACAAGTCACCAATATTTTACCTTGTCACCACTTTTTATAGTGATTGTGGACTCAATACTGGAAAATAATTTATGTTATTTTATTTAACATGATTCATCACAGCAACAATATGTGTATTAACATAGGTACCTAAAGTGTATTATACTGCATAAGATCAGAGATTCCCTCGGGATCTTATATCTCAAATCTCACTCTACAGCAATCCAGCACCAATACACTACATCGGCCATTTTTGGATTCAGTAAACACCCGGCCGAGACACCACTTGATTTCTGGACATCTTCACCAATTCCTTCACTCCTACCTTATTTTATTCATTCTTTTGAAATACTCCACACCAGGAGTTATCTCAATTTCCACTAAACACTTTTCACCAATCGGGATGTAGCAAACACCCGGCTGAGCCAACATTTGGTTACACCTCTTTATAACCTTTTTACATATCACAGAGGCACAGACCTCTCAACATCTAGCACTAATATATCACATCGGCAACTTCTGTAATTGGTTCAGTAAACACCCGGCCGAGACACCAACCTAAGTTTGGATATTCACTAATCTTATTATTATTTTTAATTTTAATTTTAAAAATTCCCTTGTACACTATCCAACCAGGATTCAACCTCAATAGCACTCTCAAAAAAAAAACCCAGGGAGCAGCAAACACCCGGCTGAGCCAAATTTTGTTTTTTTGTTTTTTCTGTTTTTCTTTCATTATCCTAGAGGCATAACTTAAAGATCACACACTAATATTGGCATAAGTTGGTCCATACGCCAGAACAGCGCCACAACTACACTCTTTACCCTTTCACATTTCTTGCTCCACCTACATAGGTGGCAGCAATAAGTAGAGGCAGCAGTTCTGCCTACTGTGCAACTTTTGAATTCCTTTGCGCGGAGTCACCCCCTCTTTTTTCTGTACTCTGCTGGGACTTGTAGTCCTCCATCTTCTCCTGGGGCTCAGGTGCATGCAATCCACCATCCAGTGTCCAGGTGTTTTTCTCTCACTGCTGGGACTTGTAGTCCCATAGATGGTGGATTGCATGCACCTGAGCCCCAGGAGAAGATGAACTACAAGTCCCAGCAGGTTATAATATAAGGCTCCGAGGTGGACGGGTGTCCAGTGGACACCCACCCACCTCAGAGCCTTATATTATAACCTGCTGGTACTTGTAATTCTTCATCCTTTCCTGGGGAGATCAGGTTAATGCACTGCTGAGAGTTGGGCCGAAAAGCATGTGTTATAGTTATACAGGTCACTCACTGGTCAGGAACATGCACCCCTTGCCTTGCACAAATACATATACATCAGGAGCCTGGAGGACTATGTCTAGAAAACTGCACAGCACAGACAGTCTGAAAGTAATTGGGGATCAGAGTGGGATGTGGGATCGATCTAGCAAGCAAGGACAAACTTAGCAATAGCACATGGTGAGTGGTGACAGCGGTCTTCTTACCTTGCTTGCAGCTCCTGGGCCATGCAAAGAACGGAGCTGCCGACGTGACATCAGTTCCGGTTTTCGTCTATTCCACAAAACCCGGAAGTAACAGCTGAAAGTCACACAACAATGCTCCCGCCCGGCGCCCATTGTGATTCTACGGGCGGAAGCTAATCGGCGCTTTGCATTGCGCCGCAAGGCGGGTTAAAAGCCCGCAAATGAAGCGCCACGTCTGCAATCTCGTGATTGCATTGACGTGGCGCTTCCCATAGGGCACTGGTGTCCGGCGCTCAAGTTCACTTACTTAAATGACATTTTTTGGGGATTTTTTTTTTTTTAAAGGGGCCATTAAAAAAAATAAAAAAAAATTTTTGTGACTACGGGAGGGGGGACGCCACTGGGTCTTAACAGACCTCCGACATCTCCCCTTTGAGACCGATAAATGGAATAGGTACACAGATTCCCCAGTCCCTTTCTCAGCAGTTTCAGCTGCGCTGAAAATGAATGGAGAAAAGACAGCGGCTTCTCTTCATTCATAAACTGAAACATTGTAAACACAGTTTACGATGTTTCAGTTATGTGAATGGACAGAGTCAGTCACTGACTCTGTCCATTCCGAACGGTAAGGAGCCGGATTTACCGGCTCCTACCTCTGCTCTCCATCCTGACAGTAAGAGGGGGTGGGGGAGGAGCACAGAGGGGACCGGCAGCACGGAGGGGGCCACGGAGGGGAACGGCAGCACGGAGGGAGACCGCAGCATAGAGGGGGACATGAAGGGAGACACGGAGGGGGGCGGCGGCATGGAGGGAGACCGCAGCATGGGGGGGACATGAAAGGAGACACGGAGGGGGACGGCGGCATGGAGGGAGACTGCAGCATGGAGGGGGACATGAAGGGAGACACGGAGGGGGACGCTGGCATGGAGGGAGACCGCAGCATGGAGGGGGACATGAAGGGAGACACGGAGGGGGATGGTGGCATGGAGGGAGACCGCAGCATGGAGGGGGACATGAAGGGAGACACGGAGGGGGACGCCGGCATTGAGGGAGACCGCAGCATGGAGGGGAACATGAAGGGAGACACGGAGGGGGACGGTGGCATGGAGGGAGACCGCAGCATGGAGGGGGACATGAAGGGAGACACGGAGGGGGACGGCGGCATGGAGGGAGACCGCAGCATGGAGGGGGACATGAAGGGAGACACGGAGGGGGACGGCGGCATGGAGGGAGACCGCAGCATGGAGGGGGACATGAAGGGAGACACGGAGGGGGACGGCGGCATGGAGGGAGACCGCAGCATGGAGGGGGACATGAAGGGAGACACGGAGGGGGACGGCGGCATGGAGGGAGACCGCAGCATGGAGGGGGACATGAAGGGAGACACGGAGGGGGACGGCGGCATGGAGGGAGACCGCAGCATGGAGGGGGACATGAAGGGAGACAGCAGAAAAACGGAGGGGGCTGAAGGAGGATACGGGGACAATCAGCGGTGATCGTGTGTGGGGGAGTAACAAGCACTGATCACCGCTGATTTTAAAGCAACTGAAAGCCGCGGGGGGGGGGGGGGGAGAAGGGAGAAACAGCTGTCAAACTTTTACATCTATGCAGCGGTGATCGGTGCTTGTAACTCCCCCACACACGATCACCGCTAACTGTACAAAAGTATCGGGTGAAGCATCGGGAGCATTTGGCCGAGTACAAGTACTCAGGCAAATGCTCGGTATCGGTACCGATACTAGTATCGGTATCGGGACAACCCTAATAGATACATACATACATACATACATACATACATACATACATACGTAGATAGATACATACATACATACATAGAGAGAGAGAGAGAGAGAGAATGAATACATATGGGATAGATAAAGAGAGAGAGAGACAGATTGATATTAGAGACCTGTAAAGCAGGGCTGTAGGACACAAGTACTCAGAGCCCCTCACACATACAGGAGATGTGTATTGAAGGCTCCAGCAGATTGTCGGGTGAAGCACGGCTCCCTCCCCCCTCACTCTCAGTCCAAATCTCAGGCTGAGAACAGCACAAGTTAGGTGCTGCTGTATATGGATGGGGTCAGGACACTGGACACTGGACAGGATACAGACAATATAAATTACACAAATAAAGTATTAGAAGAAGAATTGTACCTACCTCCAAGTCCTGAAGCCACAGAGCGAAACCGAAAGTGACACAGCCGCGCAGGGAAATCACCGCCTATTTCCTCCTCTCCACCCAATGAGAGTGGCTGGAGAGGAGCAGGACCCATCGAGATTGGCTTGAGGCGCCCTGCAAAGCGCCACAGAGCTAACAAAAAACTTGCAAATGAAGCGTCTTGCCTGCATTGCATTGGCATGACGCTTCATGATGCTTTAATACCGCACTGTGCCCGGCGCCCGCCCCGAACATAACACTAAAGGACCTTTTTTTTTTTTCTTAAAGGGGCAATTTATTTTTTCTTAAAGGGACAATTTTTACAATTTTTTTTTTTTTTTAGTGGCTTTGGGGGAGGGGGAGCG
Source organism: Rana muscosa (assembly GCA_029206835.1). Classification (NCBI taxonomy): domain Eukaryota; kingdom Metazoa; phylum Chordata; class Amphibia; order Anura; family Ranidae; genus Rana; species Rana muscosa. Next base: position 1,030,398,402 of record CM055117.1, read on the forward strand.
GCGCCCATGCGCCCCCTATGGACGGGCCGCCACTGATACACTGTCATTTGATATTGTTTTTGGTTTATTTTACTGTTTTTAGTTCTGTGTCATATACTTTATTATTATGATTAATATTATTTCATTGTTGTTAACATAGAGTTATAGTGTCTGGCCTTATACTCTATGCACAGGTTTTTATCTAGAGTGATACACGCTTTGGCATACATCATTATTTGTTCACTGTTGGTTACACATTTACCAGACGCACAGGTGCGATTTATGTAGTTTATGCACATACTATTTATGTCACACATTGGTTGTTAATACACCATTGCATCTGGTTGGTCGTTATTAGATTTATTTATATGCAAGTTATTGTCATAAAAAGTGTTTGGGGACCGGGGTTCTGCCCCAGGAGACATGTATCAATGCAAAAAAAAGTTTTTTTTTAAAAAAACGGCAGTTTTTTCGGGAGCAGTGATTTTAATAATGCTTTAAGTGAAACAATAAAAGTGAAATATTCCTTAAAATTTCGTACCAAGGGGGTGGTAATCCACTCTCGGTATCCTGCGATGGATGATCTCCTCTCCGTGATCCAGCAATGGATGAATCTCTCCTCTTCGGGGTCCAGGCTCCAACGATGATGTCCAGCGCAGCGAGGAACAGCATGCGGTCCTCTCTTCACCGGAGCGGGGACACCCCGGGAATGATGCGGCTTCAGCGAGTGACAGCTCTTAAGTAGCTGAGGGCGGAGGCCACCCGTCACGTGACCCCGTCCCCCTCTGACACAAGAGGAAACCCGGGCTTCCCCATTGAATTGAAATCCCAAATACTTTAACAACATCTCCGGATTATAGATGTATTAATTGTATGGATGTTTCCTGCATCACTACTTACTGTCCAGCACTTGCGCAGTGAGTACGGGGATTCGTTCCAACATTTAACAGTGTTCACTCCCGCACTTCCGCCCTCAGCCTGGCAGTGTTTACATTTCACAGCAAGGCTAAGATGACCGCGACGGACGCACGTAATTGCGTCTGACGCCATACAAGGGGCGGGTGATTGTACATTTAAGCCAGTGATTGATAGTGAGAGTCATGCCCTCAGACGAAGTCAGGAAGTGATGAAATGCGTCAGGACATGACTCTCAACCAAGCAACCGGAAGTGACGTTTTGTGCTCCACGGACCAGGAACCAGGAAGGACGCAAGGTCACTGGTAACCAAGACAGCGCGGCTGTCTTTTCTGATCTGAGTACACTAAGTCAGCTTTATACATTGCCTAAATACTACTGCTTTTTGGTACGTGCATATTTGTAAGGGGGTACTGTGGGGGGTTTTATAATAAAGCTTTTCAAACGGTACTACCCTATGCAGATTTTTTTTTGCCTTATATGTGACCGGACCATTTATCAAGCGAGTTGTAGTGGTGGAAAGTGCAGCAACTGGGACGGATGATGACCATTGGTTCATGCTCATTTGAACCTTACCTTTGATAAGTGCATCCCCAAAAGGGGTATTTCCCCCCCCCCCCCAACGTGGTGAACATCTTTTGGTGAAAGGAGCATTGTGCTCTAAATAAAATTGCAACCACATCCATCCCTGTCTACACCACTGTCACTACCTATATTTTATATATGTAGCACACAGACCCCTCTTCCTTACCTTTGGCTCACTTGTAAGAAAAGGGGCACACCATGCCACACGCCCGTACCCTCCTGTGTGAAGAGGTTGAGCAGTGTAATGTACCTGGGTCTCTATGGTCAGGTTCTCCAGAGAATGGTTCCCGTCTTCACTGCAATAAAGACAAGTCTCTATTCCCCAATAACTCCAAGGTCCACACCATTTGCAACGCCAACGTAGAGTTTATTTTCTCTTATGCATAGTCATTTGAATAGGAAAGGTTGGATGAAGATCAGGACAGCAAGTGGTGTTGGAGTAGGTCCAGGCACAAACGAATACTTATTCACTACCCATATCTTCAGGTAGTCTCAGCTCATCCGGATAGTCTCCCATTAGAGTGGATCCTAGGAGCCGGAGTGATGCTCGAATTAGATTACACACAGTCTCTGCACAAACTCTGCCACAGATCTGGTGAACGTTAGGCCTCTGCCACAGACCTGGTGAACGATGGTTCTGGTATTAGGCCTCTAACAGGAAGATGACATCCTCCCCAGAGAGTTACCGGGCCCCTTCCTTCATTGTGATCTCTCACTAGTCCCTCGGAACGGTCCTCCCCCGGCCTCCTCTTCTAGATACAGGTCTCCTCGCAAGGCAGCAACCTGGGATTCCTCCTCCCTCCGTGGGCTCCAGCCGAAGGTGCTGGACCCAAGGCCTTCAGTTGCAGCCCCAGGGCTAAAGGAGCCTGGGACTGATCCGCCAGTGTACCGGGCCAGATACTCCACCCCAGGGCTAAAGTTTCCTGGGGTGGCCACGAACAGGACAACACACTCCCGTGGTCGGAGCCCCGGGAACTCACCCCTTACAGACAGGGTCTGCCCCTTTATATCCTCTCCCGGCATGCACAGCAGGCCGACACGCCCACCATACCACCACCGAGAGGGGACATCCAAGGCACAGCAATGTACCAGCGGTTCAACCCTAGCCTCCGATGGAAGTGCCATCAACAGGCCACGGGAGAGGACTTTCAAAACAAGTGTTTGATTGGAGCGCTGCCACAACACTATTTTTGAACTCTTGGACTTTATAGAGTTTTAATATTACTGTTTTTTATTTATGTTTGATCGATTTTAAGCAGCTGCTACACGTTTGAGGAATCATATTTTTATACTGTCTATTATCAATTTTATTGCTTTGTCCTGAGCGCTGAGCGGTGTTTTGTTATATGTAGGGCAGCTTTGAGCACCATTTTGTTTTACATTTCACTTTTATTGTTTCATTTTAAGCATTATTAAAATCACTGCTCCCGAAAAAACGGCCGTTTTGAAAACTTTTATTTGCATTGATACATGTCCCCTGGGGCAGGACCCGGGTCCCCAAACACTTTTTATGACAATAACTTGCATATAAGCCTTTAAAATTAGCACTTTCGATTTTTCATGTTCGAGTCCCATAGACTTTAACGGTGTTCGGATGTTCGAACAAATTTATTGCCTGTTCGCAAGTTCTGGTGCAAACCGAACTGGGGGGTGTTCGGCTCATCCCTACTCCTGATCCCTGCATTCTGCGCGTAATGAACTCCTGATCCCTGCATTAATATCAGTGCTATAAAAATGCACTGATTACTGTGTAAATGTCACTGGCAGGGAAGGGGTTAACACTAGGGGGCGATCAAGGGTTTAACTCTGCTCCCTCGTGTGTGTTCTAACTTAGGGGGATAGGACTGACTAGAGGAGATGACAGAGCGTTGTTTCTAGCTAGTAGAAACATACAATCTGTTTCTTCTCTCCTCACAGAACAGGGATTTGTGTTTACACACACACACACGTCCCTGTTCTGTCTCTCGTGCCCGCGATAACGCATGGCCGGCAGCCATCGCGACCGCCGGCCACACGCATTGGGACCCCAGCAGTGCAGCGGGCATGCACGCACCTGCTGTTCCCGCTTAAAGGGCCAACATACAGCTATGACGGCTCGTGGGAACGTACCGACCTGCCTCAGTATAATGGCGCCGGCTGGTCGGCAAGCGGTTAAATAACCACTCGTTACAATTAAGGTATACAGAATACCATCTCTGAATGCACAACACATTGAACCTTGAAGAAGGTGGGATACAGCAGCAGAAGACCACATCAGGTGCCACGCCAGTCAGCCAAGAACAGGAAACTGAGGCTACAATTCACACAGGCTCACCAAAATTGGACAATAGGAGATTGGAAAAATGTTGCCTGGTCTGATGAGTCTCGATTTCAGCTGCGACATTCAGATGGTAGGGTCAGAATTTTGTGTAAACAACATGAAAGCATGGATCCATCTTGCCTTGTATCAACGGTTCAGGCTGGTGGTGGTGGTGGTGTAATGGTGTGGGGGATATTTTCTTGACACACTTTGGGCCCCTTAGTAGTAATTGAGCATTGTTTAAACGCCACGGCCTACCTGAGTATTGTTGCTGACCATGTCCATCACTTTATGACTACAGTGTACCCATCTTCTGATGGCTCCTTCCAGCAGGATAATGCACCATGTCACAAAGCTCAAATCATCTCACCACTGGACAATGAGGTCACTGTACTCCAATGGCCTCCACAGTCACCAGATCTCAATCCAATAGAGCGCCTTTGGGATGTGGTGGAACGGGTCTTTTACATCATGGATGAGCAGTCGACAAATCTGCAGCAACTGTGTAATGCCATCATGTTACTATGGAGAAAAATCTCGGAGGAATGTTTCCAACACCTTGTTGAATCTATGCCAGGAAGAAGTAAGGTTTTGAAGGCAAAGGGGGGTCCAACCCGGTACTAGCAGGGTGTACCTAAGTGGCCGGTGAGTGTATATCTTCATATATAGTATGTTCCAGCACTTCTATGTGTTGTGTGACAGCAGGAAGGTAAAGTCACCTGGTTGCATCCAGGGGGGTAGATATATTTCGCCCAGATTCAGGCTTTACGCCGACTTATACAACTAGGTGGAGAGTTGTATAAGGCTAGTGGGCTCATGGATGACTCATACCTCTAGGGAGAGTGTGGGGCGTCGTACAGACAGGGAGTTGATGAGGCCAGCTGAAGCTTGTCAGCTCATTTAGGCCTCTATAAGAACTCCCAGCTTCATTAGATGTTAGCTCATGCCTGGAACCAGACCTGTGTGGACTGTCTAGGGAGAGTGAACCCCTGTACGGTGAGACAAAGCCTGTGTGGCTATTTGCTTGGACATTTAAAACCAGGGACTTAGGGACTAGGACAGCACTAGGCTGATCCCAGTTGTTAGTTAGGAAACCTGTATGTTTAGTCAGAGGTCAACTTGACCAGGATTTATTTTGGTTATGTTTCTTTTGCTTTGCTGTGTTTTGTCATTGTAAATAGAAAATAAACCGCACCTTTTTTTGATTTTGAAAACCACAACCTCCGTTTGCTGGGCCTGTTTTGTGTGGGGAGCCCATCCCGGGGGTCACACACACCCGCTGCCGAGCTAACCCCCTCACAGTTGGTGGAGAATGCGGGCAGTTTTTTTTAAGCCAGCATGGAGGAGATACTGAAGCAGCTGGCTCTAGCAAATGCCAATCAACAGCAGACAAATGCAGGTTTGCAAAGGAGCCTTGCAGCCCAGCAGCAGACAAACGCAACTTTGCAACAGAGTCTGGAGGCTCAGCAACGAGCCCAGCAGCAATCTGAGGCCCGCTTCATAGACCTGTTGCAGAAGCAAGAGCAGAGACTACAACAACAGATGGAAGCAGTAATGCAGCAACGTCCGCAGACCAGTGAGGAAAGCCGTCCCACTAATACCGCGTCCTTTGGGGTGAGTCGTTTATTGACAAAAATGACTGGAGAGGATGATCCAGAGGTATTTTTGACCACATTTGAAAGGACCGCTGAAAGAGAAAAGTGGCCTGAGGAGCAGTGGGCTGGACTGGTGGCTCCTCTGTTAACTGGTGAATCGCAGAAAGCTTACTATGACCTAGAGCCTAACCAAGCAAAAGACTATGTGATGCTAAAAGCTGAAATATTGGCAAGGCTGGGTGTCACCCAGGCTGTCCAGGCTCAGCGTGTGCATAACTGGACTTTCCAGCTTGGAAAACCCCCCAGGTCTCAAATGTATGATCTCATTCACCTGAGCAGAAAGTGGCTACAGCCAGAGACTTTGTCCGCACCAAAGATTGTGGAACGTGTTGTAATGGATCGGTTTTTGAGAGCTCTTCCTACTGCCATCCAAAAGTGGGTAAGCCATGGAGACCCAGAGACGGCCGATGGTCTTGTGGATCGTGTGGAGAAATACTTGGCTACAGAGAACCTGACGGCCTCTTCCAGAGACACTCGGACTTTCCACCCTAAGACCAGACCATCCCCAGGGGCGGATAAGAGGATTCCAAGGGGTGAGGGTGGAGAGAGTGAGAGGGTGGGAGCTCTACCCCAAGTTTGGCGAGAACAGCCTGGGAAATCAGCGGCTCAAGAGGCGGCAAGAAGGATCGTTTGCTACCGCTGCCGGCAAGCGGGACATATTGCAGCCAATTGCCCGGTTGTGGAGGAACCCATGCAGTGTGACTTTCTGACGGGCAGACGTCAGTCGCTGTGTGCGACAGTCGCATGCACTGCCATTCGAGGAACTGAGAAACATTTATGCAAAATGTGTGTTAATGGTAGAAATGTTGTGGTATTGCTGGATTCAGGTAGCCTTGTGACCCTGATAAAGGCTGAGTTAGTTAAAACAGAGGTCTCTGGGAATAGCAAGGTAGCTGTTATTTGTGTGCATGGGGACACCCGAGAGTATCCAGTGACTACAGTGTGTTTCGAGACCCCCAAAGGTACCCTCTCTCATCCAGTGGGCTTAGTATCTCAGTTACCGCATGACGCCATTGTGGGAAGGGATTTTCCGAAGTTCTGGGAACTGTGGGATGATCCTGAGCCCCTCACTGGTGCCCCTATGTACCAGGAATGTGATAGCCAGAACTCCCCTGAGAGTGGTGAGGACTCTCCGGAATTTCCCTTATCAGTATTGGCAGGGGAGACTCAAGAAACTGGAGAGGAGCCCACCTCCTCAGACGAAAACCTACCGTCTGTGGAGTTTTCTGATCTTGAGGTTCACAGGGAAAACTTTGCCACAGAACAGTTGAAAGACCCCGCCCTAATAAAGGCACGGGAAAACGTAGTGAAAATAGATGGCGAGTTAGTGAACCCAGATAATACCTGCACTTACCCATACTTCAGCGTAGAGAAGGACCTACTGTATCGGGTGGCAAAAAGGGCAGAAGAAACCGTTGAGCAGCTTGTGGTGCCCAAACCTTACAGGAAGTTGGTGTTGGAGTTGGCCCATGGGCACATTCTTGGAGGTCATCTGGGGACAGAGAAAACCCGAGAGAGGGTATTACAGAGATTCTATTGGCCGGGGGTGATGAAGGACGTAGAAAATTATTGTTCCTCCTGCCCTGTGTGTCAGAGGTTGGCCCCGATGCCACATTTCCGTAGCCCGCTGGTCCCTCTACCCATCATTGAGGTCCCGTTTGAGAGGATCGCCATGGATTTGGTAGGTCCTATAATCAAGTCCGCTAGGGGGCACCAGTACATATTAGTTATAATGGACTATGCCACCCGTTATCCAGAAGCGATCCCTCTCCGAAATACCTCGGCCAAAACCATAGCCAAAGAGCTATCTCTTGTTTTTAGCCGGGTGGGTATTTGTAAAGAACTGCTTACGGACCAAGGTACACCCTTTATGTCCCGGGTTATGAAAGAGCTGTGTAAATTGTTCAAAGTGACGCAATTGCGTACGTCTGTGTATCACCCCCAAACCGATGGGCTGGTTGAAAGATTCAACAAAACCCTAAAACAAATGTTGAAGAAAGTGGTGGATAGAGATGGAAAGGATTGGGACTGTTTACTTCCTTATTTGATGTTTGCTATTAGGGAGGTGCCCCAATCCTCTACGGGATTCTCCCCCTTTGAGTTACTGTATGGGAGACACCCAAGAGGGCTGTTGGATATTGCCAAGGAAACTTGGGAAAGTGAGAGTTCTCCCCACAGGAGTGTGATTGAGCATGTCGCCCTGATGCAAGATCGAATTGCACAGGTAATGCCCATCGTGAAGGAACATTTGGCCCAAGCGCAGTTGGCACAGCAGAGAGTGTACAACTGTGGAGCCAAGACCCGTACCTTTTCCCCGGGGGATAGGATATTGGTACTTGTCCCTACGGTTGAAAGTAAATTCCTTGCCAAATGGCAAGGCCCCTACGAGATAATGGAAAAAGTGAGCGAAGTGAATTACAAGGTCAGACAACCAGGAAGGCGAAAGCCCGAACAGATCTATCACGTTAATCTGTTGAAAGCCTGGAGGGATAGAGAGTCCCTAGTCGCAGACACTTGGTCACCAGCTCAAACTGGTTGCGTGATTCCTGAGGTTGGAATAGCAGCCACCTTGTCACAACCCCAACAACAGGAGGTTAAGGAGTTTGTGCTTCGCAACAAGGAGGTATTCTCTGAGCTGCCGGGACAAACATCTGGGGTAGAGCATGACATCATTACCCCGCCCGGTGAAAGGGTGAAGTTAAAACCCTATCGGATCCCAGAGGCTCGACGGGAGGCAATACGGGAGGAAGTACAGAAAATGCTGAACTTAGGGGTGATAGAGGAGTCCCAAAGTGATTGGTCTAGTCCCATCGTGTTGGTGCCTAAACCGGATGGGAGCTGGCGATTTTGTAACGATTTTCGTCAGTTGAACAAAGTTACAAAATTTGACACCTACCCCATGCCACGTATAGATGAGTTGATCGACCGGCTGGGAACAGCCCGATACATGACGACTCTTGACCTCACAAAAGGGTATTGGCAAATCCCCCTGGCCAAGTCGGCCAAAGAGAAAACCTGTCATGGATATGCATTAATGTCTGTCTGCCATCTTACCTTCCTCCTCATGTGTTCATCTAGAGACCAGACCTCCTTCACCTGGCTTCCTTTATAATCTCCTCCCAGCCTGACTCCACCCCAGGCCCTATCACTGAACACTATATTAACCTGTGCACTGCAAGCCTGCTTTGCTGATCAACGTGTTTGTTAGGCATTGTGTGTTTGGGTTCCTGCCTGCCGTGTGCTACGTCTGTCTCTCTGTTACGTTATTGGCTTGTCCCCGACCATCCCTGTCTGCTCGTGACCCTTGACCTTCGGCTCGTTCTTCGTTATCCTTGTCTGCTTGTGGCCCCTGACCTTCGGCTTGTTATTCGGTTCTCTCTATCGTGTGCTGCTGCTTCCCCTTATCCTACGGGGCGTGAGCTAGGAAACTCCAGGGGCCGCGACCTGGTCCCAGCCTGCAGCGTAACATCCTCACCACTAGAGGCCCTGGAGAAGACCAGCTGGGTCTTAGACTCCGCGCCCTGGGGAATCTTGGCTCTCGCTTCCGTTGGGATCCCGGTTGTGCTCCTCTGGTCCCGCTTTCCACAACCACCCAGTTTCCTATCCACAGAAGCCAGCCATAGGGTTCACTACCTCGCGGTGCACTCCTGTCCCCCTACGGTGTGCATCTGTCACCTGGCCACAGGTGACCCTGACAGTTTGATCAGCCATGAACCCGGCTGACATCCCGCTTCCCGCGGATGATCCATTGCAGGGCATAGTTCGCAGACTTGAGACCCAGGAATCAAATCAGACCCAGGTGATGCGATTCCTCCAGGATCTGGCTTCTCGATTCGAGCAGCTTCAGGTCTCCTTGGGAACCCCGAATCCGCAACCCCAAGTACAACCAGCGGCTGTACCTATCGCACCAGTCGCAGCCTCACACTCACTAAGATTGCCAGCTCCGTTCCGTTTCTCTGGGGACTCCAAGGCCTGCAGGGGGTTTCTCAGCCAATGCACTATTCATTTTGAGCTTCAGCCTCAAAGCTTCCTATCTGACCAGGCTAAGGTAGCCTATATCATTTCCCTCCTCTCCGGTGAAGCTTTGGCCTGGGCTGCCCCCCTGTGGGAGAGGAACGATCCGGTGGTTTCCAGTCTGTCCGAATTCTTGAAGCTCTTTCGTAATATCTTCGAAGAGCCGGCTCGGGCTTCTTCAGCGGCTAGTGCTGTCTTACGTCTTCGCCAAGAATCTAGTTCAGTGGGGCAATATGCTCTTCAGTTCCGTATCCACACAGCTGAATTGAGCTGGAATAATGAGGCCCTGGTCGCTACCTTTTTACATGGCCTCTCTGACCGAGTGAAAGACGAATTAGCGGGAAGAGCCATTCCCGTCGGTCTGGACGATGTAATTTCATTATGCAACCAGATCGACATTCGTTTTCAAGAGAGGTCCTTAGAAAAAAGACGCCAGCACTCTCTGGGTCCTAGCCAGTCTGAGCTCCCCTCCCTTCATTCCGTGGAGCATCCTCTACCTGCTGAAGAACCTATGCAGCTGGGCCGGACCAGACTAACCCCCGAAGAACGTGCTAGGCGCAGAACTCTGGGCTTGTGCCTCTATTGTGGGGGCAAGGGTCATTTTCGTGACTCCTGCTCGCTTCGTCCGGGAAACGCTCGGGTCTAATACATTTGGAAGGTGGAGTATTGGACCCAGAAACATCACCTTCTCGCCTGCTCTTGCCGGTGTCCCTTCATGTAGGCACTTCTCCTCAGTCAACCCTTGCATACCTGGATTCCGGGGCTGCCGGCAATTTCATGGATTGGAGAACTGCTTCTTCTATGAAGCTTACCCTTTCACCTCTCACTACCCCATTGGTAGTCTCGGCAATTGATGGCACTGTTCTCCCAGGGGGCCCTATTCGCTTCCAGACGCTACCCATTAGGATGTCGGTAGGGATTCTCCACCAGGAGTGGATATCCTTTCTTATTCTACCCAAGGCCTCTACCCCAGTTGTATTGGGCCTCCCTTGGCTACAGCTCCACTCTCCACATGTGGACTGGGTCTCTGGGCAGATCCTGGCCTGGGGTTCCTCATGTTTCTCGTCGTGTCTTCTCAAGGTGACCCCCAAGGAGAGTCTTCCGGTTGCTGCCACTTCTGTTTCTTCTGATCTTCCCGCCGCATACAGCGATTACCGGGATGTGTTCTGTAAAAAATCAGCTGAGGTGCTTCCTCCCCACAGGTCTTTTGACTGTGCTATTGATCTTGTCCCCGGAGCAACTCTACCCAGGGGTCGTACCTACCCTCTGTCCATCCCAGAGACCCAGGCCATGTCGGAGTATGTAGCAGAGAATCTGGAGAGAGGGTTCATCCGGAAATCCTCATCGCCTGCAGGGGCAGGGTTCTTTTTTGTTGCCAAAAAGGATGGTACCTTAAGACCCTGCATCGATTATCGGGGTTTAAATGCGGTTACTATTAAAAATCGATACCCCTTACCCTTAATATCTGAGCTATTCGATAGGTTGAAGGGTGCCTCCATTTTCACCAAGTTGGATCTCAGAGGCGCGTACAATCTCATTCGAATACGGGAGGGTGACGAATGGAAGACTGCATTTAACACTAGAGACGGGCATTACGAATATCTGGTGATGCCTTTTGGTCTGTGTAATGCTCCAGCCGTGTTTCAAAACTTTGTCAATGAAATCTTCAGAGATCTGCTGTACCAGTTTGTTGTCATCTATCTGGATGACATTCTGATCTTTTCTGAAAATCTGCTCGTCCACAGAAACCATGTCCGCACTGTACTTCAACGTCTTAGAGAGAACAATCTCTATGCCAAGCTGGAGAAATGTTCCTTTGAATGTTCTGAGGTCCTGTTTTTGGGGTGCTTTGTCTCATGTTCGGGGCTTCGTATGGACCCTGGGAAGGTCTTGGCTATCACCAACTGGCCTCTTCCTGCTAGCCTCAAGGCCACACAGCGCTTTCTTGGCTTCACTAATTATTATAGGCAGTTCATAAGGAATTACTCTTCCATTGCCGCGCCTATTATCGCTTTGACCAAGAAGGGTGTGAATGCCAGAGACTGGCCTCCCGAAGCTGTCTCTGCATTTCACAACCTGAAACAGGCCTTTGTTTCTGGCCCCCTCTTGAGGAGACCAAATCCTGGGAATGCATTTTTTATTGAAGTGGACGCTTCCTCAATGGGGGTGGGAGCTGTGCTTCTTCAAATCTTTGAGAAGAGACGCCAACCATGTGCGTTCTTCTCCAAAAAATTTTCTCAGGCAGAGAGGAATTATGCCATCGGTGATCGGGAACTTCTCGCAATTAAATTGGCGTTAGAGGAGTGGCGTCATCTCTTGGAGGGTTCCCCTCACTCCATAACGATCTTTACCGATCACAAGAATTTACAGTATCTACAGAATGCTAAACGTCTGAATCCTAGACAGGCCAGGTGGAGTCTCTTCTTTGCCCGTTTTAATTTCACGATTACCTACAAACCTGGTTCCTGCAACGGTCGGGCTGATGCGCTCTCTAGGTCATTTGACACTTTGGACGAGGAGTCCGCCCCTGAACCTGAGCCGATCATTCCCACCTCATGCCCTTGCCTATTCCTAAGGAACCCTGGGCCCATATTGCCATGGATTTTATCACCGATCTCCCACTGTCTGAGAATAATACAGTCATTTGGGTGGTAATCGATCGATTCTCCAAGATGGCTCATTTTGTTCCTCTTCCTGGTCTTCCTTCTGCCCCTGCCTTGGTTCCCATTTTCATTCGAGAAATTCTCCGCCTACATGGGGTCCCTTCTCATATTGTTTCCGACAGGGGAGTCCAATTCACGTCTCGTTTTTGGAGAGCCTTTTGCAAATCCCTCAATATTGTCTTGGATTTTTCTTCTTCTTACCATCCCCAATCCAATGGACAGACTGAGAGGGTTAATCAGGAGTTAGAGGTCTTTCTTCGCACCTTTGTGTCTTCTCACCATGACGATTGGTCCTCTCTACTCCCGTGGGCAGAATTCTCCCATAACAATCATGTGAATACCAGTTCGCAGAAGACACCCTTTTTCACAGTTTATGGGAAACACCCTCAACTTCCTCTTCCTATGATCTGTTCTCCAGACATTCCAGCTTTGGCTTCGGTTCAGGAGTCTCTCAATTCCGTTTGGGGTCACGTTCATGATTCCCTCCGGGCAGCTGCTGAAAAATTCAAAGGCTTTGCCGACCGCCGCAGGCGTAAACCGCCTTCTCTTCAGCCAGGGGACAAAGTCTGGCTCTCTACCAGGAACATCAAGCTCCGAGTTCCTTCTCTGAAGTTTGCTCCACGATTCATCGGTCCATACACGGTAACTGCTAAACTGAATCCGGTTTGTTTCAAACTCCAGATTCCTAAGAGCCTTAAAATCACTAACTCCTTTCATGTTGCTCTTCTAAAGCCTTTAGTCCTCAATAAATTCTCTCGTCCTCTTCCTACCGTGGCGCCTGTCTCTGAGGATAATCAGGAGTACGAGATCAGTCAAATTCTGGACTCCCGACTCTGTAAAGGCGTTCTTCAGTACCTCGTTCATTGGAAAGGGTTTGGTCCTGAGGAGAGGTCTTGGATCACTGCATCTGAGGTCTTTGCACCTCGTCTGTTAAAGGAGTTTCATCTGAAGTTTCCCTCTAAACCTGGGCCCAGGCGGGGAAGGGGGAGGCCTCGTAAGAGGGAGGGTACTGTCATGGATATGCATTAATGTCTGTCTGCCATCTTACCTTCCTCCTCATGTGTTCATCTAGAGACCAGACCTCCTTCACCTGGCTTCCTTTATAATCTCCTCCCAGCCTGACTCCACCCCAGGCCCTATCACTGAACACTATATTAACCTGTGCACTGCAAGCCTGCTTTGCTGATCAACGTGTTTGTTAGGCATTGTGTGTTTGGGTTCCTGCCTGCCGTGTGCTACGTCTGTCTCTCTGTTACGTTATTGGCTTGTCCCCGACCATCCCTGTCTGCTCGTGACCCTTGACCTTCGGCTCGTTCTTCGTTATCCTTGTCTGCTTGTGGCCCCTGACCTTCGGCTTGTTATTCGGTTCTCTCTATCGTGTGCTGCTGCTTCCCCTTATCCTACGGGGCGTGAGCTAGGAAACTCCAGGGGCCGCGACCTGGTCCCAGCCTGCAGCGTAACATCCTCACCACTAGAGGCCCTGGAGAAGACCAGCTGGGTCTTAGACTCCGCGCCCTGGGGAATCTTGGCTCTCGCTTCCGTTGGGATCCCGGTTGTGCTCCTCTGGTCCCGCTTTCCACAACCACCCAGTTTCCTATCCACAGAAGCCAGCCATAGGGTTCACTACCTCGCGGTGCACTCCTGTCCCCCTACGGTGTGCATCTGTCACCTGGCCACAGGTGACCCTGACAAAACCGCATTTGTAACCCCAGACGGGGCGTTCCAATATAAAAGAATGCCGTTCGGGTTACAGAATGCGCCGGCCACATTCCAGCGGAAAATGGACCAGATGCTGAGGCCCCATCGGAAGTATGCTGCGGCTTACCTGGATGACGTAATTGTCCATAGCACAGATTGGGCCTCACATCTGCCAAAAGTGCAAGCAGTCCTGGACTCTGTTTGGGAAGCGGGGTTTACGGCTAACCCCAAGAAGTGTACCATTGGGCAGGAGGAGGCCAAATATCTTGGGTACACCATTGGGAGGGGAGTAATAAAACCCCAACTCAACAAAGTCGAGGCCATCCAGAGTTGGCCACGTCCCAACAGCAAGAAGCAGGTACGAGCCTTTCTGGGAATCGCTGGGTATTATCGGCGATTCATTCCCCACTTTGCTTCTAAGGCTGTGCCCCTAACCAACCTGACGAAGGGGAAAGGGTCGGTCATGATTAAATGGACCCCCGAGGCTGAGGCAGCATTCCAATTCTTGAAACAAGCCTTATGTAGCCAGCCAGTGTTGTACTCACCCGACTTCTCTAAAGACTTTGTCGTACAAAGTGATGCGTCAGATGTGGGGTTAGGAGCAGTATTGTCCCAGGTCTGGAACGGGGAAGAGCACCCAGTCATTTACCTCAGCAGGAAGTTGAAGTCCCATGAGGTAAATTACGCCACCGTTGAAAAGGAGTGTTTAGCGGTGAAGTGGGCTCTAGATTCCCTTCGGTACTACCTGCTAGGTAGGCACTTTGACATGGTTACGGATCACGCTCCGTTAAAGTGGATGGCTCAAAACAAGGAAACAAATAGAAGAGTGAATAGGTGGTTCCTGGCCCTCCAGGAATTCAACTTCACAGTAAAGCATCGCCCTGGCGTTCAAATGGGGAATGTGGATGCTTTGTCTCGAGTACATGAATGCCTAATTGCTGGTGTTCCAACCCCGAGGTTAAAACAAGAGGGGGGGGTATGTGACAGCAGGAAGGTAAAGTCACCTGGTTGCATCCAGGGGGGTAGATATATTTCGCCCAGATTCAGGCTTTACGCCGACTTATACAACTAGGTGGAGAGTTGTATAAGGCTAGTGGGCTCATGGATGACTCATACCTCTAGGGAGAGTGTGGGGCGTCGTACAGACAGGGAGTTGATGAGGCCAGCTGAAGCTTGTCAGCTCATTTAGGCCTCTATAAGAACTCCCAGCTTCATTAGATGTTAGCTCATGCCTGGAACCAGACCTGTGTGGACTGTCTAGGGAGAGTGAACCCCTGTACGGTGAGACAAAGCCTGTGTGGCTATTTGCTTGGACATTTAAAACCAGGGACTTAGGGACTAGGACAGCACTAGGCTGATCCCAGTTGTTAGTTAGGAAACCTGTATGTTTAGTCAGAGGTCAACTTGACCAGGATTTATTTTGGTTATGTTTCTTTTGCTTTGCTGTGTTTTGTCACTGTAAATAGAAAATAAACCGCACCTTTTTTTGATTTTGAAAACCACAACCTCCGTTTGCTGGGCCTGTTTTGTGTGGGGAGCCCATCCCGGGGGTCACACACACCCGCTGCCGAGCTAACCCCCTCACAGTTGATAGGGATGAGCTCGGTGTTCGAGTCGAACATACTTTCGACTCGAACATCGGCTGTTCGATCATTCGACGAAGATCAAAAGTTTTGGGCCGTTCGCGCCAAATTCGAGTGACGCGAACGGCCCACAATACACTGCGCCATAGCAGTGCAATTCCGGCGCTGTGATTGGCCAAGCATGCACTGTGACACGGCATGCTTGGCCAATCACAGCGCCGGCAGCGAGGAGAGCCATAATTGGCCACAGGCAGGATGCCTGTGGCCAATTATAGCTCAGGGGGGTTTAGTACACGCCCCACACTATAAAAGGCTGCCAGCACGGCGGCCTTGTGTAGTGTGTTCCGGTTCAGGGAGAGAGAAGGATAGGCAGGGACAGTGTTAGTGATATTTGTTCATTTACCTTGTGTGTAGGGAGAGAGAAGGATAGGCAGGGACAGTGTCAGTGTCAGTGATATTCTGCTAAACCTTGTGTGCAGGGAGAGAGAAGGATAGGCAGGGACAGTGTCAGTGATATTCTGCTAAACCTTGTGTGCAGGGAGAGAGAAGGATAGGCAGGGACAGTGTCAGTGATATTCTGCTAAACCTTATGTGCAGGGAGAGAGAAGGATAGGCATAGTACACGCCCCACACTATAAAAGGCTGCCAGCGCGGCGGCCTTGTGTAGTGTGTTCCAGTTCAGGGAGAGAGAAGGATAGGCAGGGACAGTGTTAGTGATATTTGTTCATTTACCTTGTGTGTAGGGAGAGAGAAGGATAGGCAGGGACGGTGTCAGTGATATTCTGCTAAACCTTGTGTGCAGGGAGAGAGAAGATAGGCAGGGGACAGTGTCAGTGATATTTTTGCTAAGCCTCCTGCACAGTATACACCTGAAGCTAGCCCTTATTGCTGTGTTTTCCTGTTGTGTAACATAGGCAGGCATCTGCAGCACTTACAGCAGGCGTAGTGTGCCTCCTGCAAAATATACACCTGAAGCTAGGCGTTATTGCTGTTTTTTCCTGTTGTGTAACACAGGCAGGCATCTGCAGCACTTACAGGAGGTGTAGTGTGCCTCCTGCAAAATATTCACCTGAAGCTAGGCCTTATTGCTGTGTTTTCCTGTTGTGTAACACAGACAGGCATCTGCATCAGTTATAGCAGGCATAGCGTGCTTCCTGCAAAATATACACCTGAAGCTAGCCCTTATTGCTGTGTTTTCCTGTTGTGAAACACAGGCAGGCATCTGCAGAACTTACAGTGGGCGTAGTGTGCCTCCTGCACATTATACACCTGAAGCTACCCCTTATTGCTCGTAGTTTTTTTTCTTTTGTGTTACACTAACAGGCATCTGCAGGACTTACAGCGGGTGTAGTGTGCTTCTTGCAAAATATACACCAGAAGCTAGCCCTTATTGCTGTGTTTTCCTGTTGTGTAACACAGGCAGGCATCTGCAGCACTTACAGCAGGCGTACTGTGCTTCTTGCAAAATATACACCTGAAGCTACCCCTTATTGATGGTTTTCCCATCTCCCTGCAGGCCTTTAGAATGTCTGGAAGGCAAACAAGGAGAGGCAGACAGTCAGGAGCCAATAAAATAGGGCAAGCAGGCTCTGTGTCTAGAGACAACAGTGCTGGTCGTGGACGCGGTGCATCGTCGTCAGCACGTGGCCATGGGACACGCTTGTCCTTATTTTCGGCAGCTGGACGTGTTGAGCCGCATCATGCCGAAGACTTGGTAGAGTGGATGACCAAGCCCTCCTCATCCTCTCTCACCCAGGCTCAGGGTACTGCCAAAGCGTCCTCAATGTCATCATCAGTCACTCCTTCCCTAGACCCACCGTGTCCTCCTGAGGAGTCCCCTGAACTGTTTGAGCAGTGTTGGGTACATGCTCCAGGAGGATGCCCAGCGTTTCAAAGGGTCTGAAGATGATACCCAGCTAGAGGAAGGCAGTAGCGTGAGAGCAGAAAGAGGGGATGCTCAAGAAGGACACCAATCTGGCAGTCATGTTCCAGCAGCTGCAGCATACTGCCAGATTGGTTCCAGTGATGAGGAGGGAGGGGATGATGAGGTCACCGACTGCACGTGGGTGCCTGATAGGAGAGAGGAGGAGGAGGAGGATGAGGAGGAGGCACATCTCCAACGAGGCAGGATGCCCTCTGGGGGCCAGCGTAAGGGCAGCACACCGACTAAATCACACCGCAGAGCTCCGCCTGTGCAGGGCGCTGCCTCTGCCCGTTATTCCAAAAGTTCTTTGGTGTGGGCCTATTTTGAGTCGAGTGCATCAGATCGCACCGCTGCTGTTTGAAACATATGTCTCAAGCGTATCTCGCGTGGCCAAAACATCAGCCGCTTGGGCACCACATGCTTGACCAGACATATGTTGACCTGCCATGCAGCTCATTGGCAAGCCTACCTTAAAGACCCACACCAAAGAACAAAGCGGACCTCTCCTTGCTCCGCATCAGCTGGGATCTCCAACCCCACTATACCTTCAGTCCTCTCTGAAACCTGCACTGAGAGGAATGAAGGTGTAGAATTAGGTGTGTCACAGCCAAGTACTTGCGGGCACTCTGCTAGCAGTACACCGACGTCCGATTCTAGCAGGCAAATTTCCCTGCCCCAGCTGCTGGACCGTCGAAAGAAGTTCACTCCCAGCCATCCACATGCCCAGCGGTTGAATGCTAGCTTGGCTAAATTGCTAGCACTTCAACTGCTGCCTTTTCAGTTGGTAGACTTGGCCCCCTTCCGTGAGTTTGTGCAATGTGCGGTTCCTCAGTGGCAGGTTCCCAAACGCCACTTTTTCTCACGGAAGGCGATTCTGGCTCTCTACCGCCATGTGGAAGGCAATGTCCATGCCTCGCTGGACAGGGCGGTCAGCTGTAAGGTGCATATTACCGCTGACTCATGGTCCAGCAGGCATGGACAGGGATGTTACCTTTCTTTCACGACCCATTGGGTCACTCTTTTGGCAGCTGGGAAGGATGCAGGACAAGGTGCAGTAGTGTTGGAGGTTGTTCCGCCGCCACGCCTCCAAAATGCTACTACTGGTTGTGACACACCTCTCTCCTCCACCCCCTCCTCTTCTTCTTCCTCCATGGCGTCTTCCTGTGCTTTGTCCTCGGAACCAGCGGTGCTCTGTAGGCGTTCAAGGGGCTACGCAAGTACACAGACAAAAAGATGCCATGCCATGCTTGCGCTGGTGTATTTGGGGGACAGGAGCCACACTGGGGCAGAGGTTCTGTCAGCTCTGCAGGGGCAAGCCGAGAGGTGGTTGACGCCACGCCAGCTTAAGCCAGGAATGGTGGTTTGCGACAATGGCACCAACCTCCTCTCCGCCCTCCGACAGGGACAACTGACCCATGTGCCCTGTGTGGCTCACGTCCTTAACCTGGTGGTGCAGCGGTTCTTGGGCAGGTACCCGGGCTTACAGGATGTCCTGAGGCAGGCCAGGAAAGTCTGTGTGCATTTCCGCAGATCATATAATGCCAGTGCTCTGCTGGCTGAGCTGCAAAAGGAGTTGAACCTGCCCAAGAACCGCCTTATATGTGACATGCCCACCAGGTGGAACTCAACGTTGGCCATGCTGCAGCGGCTGCACACGCAGCAGAGGGCCATCAATGAGTACCTGTGCGACTACGGCACCAGGGCAGGGTAAGGGGAGCTCTGTTTTTTTTCACCACGCCAGTGGGGCATGATCAGGGATGCATGCACTGTCCTGGCACTATTTGAGGAGGCCACGAGGATGGTGAGCAGTGACAGTGCATGCACCAGTGACACTGTACCTCTTGTCCACCTGTTGGAGCATATGCTGCGTGGAATAATGGACAGGGCACTTGAGGCAGAACAGAGGCAGGAAGAGGAGGACTTCCTTGCCTCTCAAGGCCCCCTTTACCCAGACAGTGTTCCTTCTGTCCCACCTATCCCACAGGAAGAGGACGAGGAGAAGGAGGAGGAGGAGGAGGATTGTGTCAGCATGGAGGTGGAGCCTGGCACTCAGCATCAACAGCAGCAGTCTTTTAGGGATGATTTACAGTCCCAAGAAACACGTGGACTTGGACGTGGCTGGGAGGAGGTGGCTGCGGTTCATGTCGTCCTTAGTGACCCAGAGGACTCCAGACCGAATGCCTCAGCTAACCTACGCTGCATGGCCTCCCTGATCCTGCAAAGTCTGCGGAAGGATCCTCGTATTCTTCGGATCAAGGAGAGGGACCATTACTGGCTGGCCACTCTCCTTGATCCACGGTACAAGGGTAAGGTTGCGGACCTTATCTTACCGTCGCAGAGGGAGCAGAGGATGAGACAACTCCGGGAGGCCTTGCAGAAAGGTCTGTGCAACGCGTTCCCAGAGACTGGGAGGTTACAAACTCCTGGTCCTGGACAACGAGTTGCTGAGGCTTCGGTCAGTCAAAGAAAGAGCGGTGGGGAAGGTGGCCGTCTGACCGATGCGTTCAGACAATTCTTTAGTCCGCAGCCCCAAGGTATGATCGATTCCAGCAACCATCGGCAGAGTCTGATATACATGGTGCAGGAATACCTAGGGGCAAGGTCAGACTTGGACACCTTTCCCACCGAAAATCCTCTGGCTTACTGGGTCTTGAGGATGGATCACTGGCCAGAGCTTGCACAGTATGCAATTGAGCTACTGGCCTGTCCTGCATCCAGCGTTCTTTCGGAACGCACATTCAGTGCTGCTGGAGGATTTGTCACGGATCACAGGGTGCGCCTGTCCACCTACTCGGTTGATCGACTGACCTTCATAAAGATGAACCAGTCTTGGATCACCACCAGCTACCAAGCACCTGAAGCTGATATAACAGAATAATTTATTTTCAAATGTCACATACCTTCAAGACTGATGCTGATGCTGAGAGACTGTCCTGTTATGTTGACTGACTATCCTCCTCCTCCTCAATGATCCGATTCATGATGATAGCTTGGAAGAACATTTTTGTTTCTGGGTGCCGCCACCAGTGGCTAAGGCCAAATTTTTCAGCCCCTGTTTAACAGGGGCATGTAATTACAATTTTTGATGCAATGTTTTGCAGCAGGGCTCATTCCTGCACTCCAACTAGAGTATCTGGGAGAGGTTGCAGTGTCGTGGCACCAGCACCAGTGCCTAAGGCCCAATTCTTCAGCCCCTGTTTAACAGGGGCGTGTAATTACAATTTTTGATGCAATACTTTGCAACAGGGCTTATTACTGTGCTCCAAGTACAGTATCTGTGAGGGGTTGCAGTGTAGTGGCACCAGTGCCTAAGGCCCAATTTTTCTGCCCCTGTTTAACAGGGGCGTGTAATTATAATTTTTGATGCAATACTTTGCAACAGGGCTCATTGCTGCGCTCCAAGTACAGTATCTGTGAGGGGTTGCAGTGTTGTGGCACCAGTGGCTAAGGCCCAATTTTTCAGGGGCATGTAATTACAATTATTGATCCAATTCACAGCAGGGCCCATTCCTGCGCCCACCAAGAGTAACTGTGAGGGCTTACAGTGTTGTGGCAACACCACCACCACCAAAGGCCCAATTTTTCAGCCCCTGTTCAACAGGGGCATACAATTACAATTCTTGATCTAATAATTCACAGCAGGGCCCATTCATGCGCCCACCAAGAGTAACTGTGAGGGCTTACAGTGTTGTGGCACCAGCACCACCACAAAAGGCCCAATTTTTCCTACCACTGTTCAACAATGGCATGTAAATACAATTCCTGATATAATAGTTCACAGCAGGGCGTTCCAGCGCCCACCAAGAGTAACTGAGGGCTCACAGTGTTGTGGCAACACCAACATGTAAGGGGCAAATTTTAGCAGAGTATATACGGCAGGCCCCTACTTTCAAACATCCAACTTACAAACGACTCCTACTTGCAAACGGAAGGAGACAACAGGAAGTGAGAGGAAATCTACCCCTAGGAAGGGAAATTCTCTCCTGTTAAGCCCCGTACACACGATCGGTTTGACTGATGAAAACCATCCGATGGATGGTTTTCATCAGACCAACCGATCGTGTATGGTACCCATCGGTCTTTTTTCCATCGGTTGTAAAAAATAGAACTTGTTTTAAAATTTTCCGATGGATAAAAAACCGATGGGAATTTCCGATCGTCTATGGGCAAGTCCATCGGTTAAAAAACCCACGTATGCTCAGAATCAAGTCGACGCATGCTCAGAAGCATTAAACTTCATTTTTCTCGGCTCATCGGAGTGTTTTACGTCACCGCGTTTGGAACGGTCGGTTTTTTGACTGATGGTGTGTGGCCAAGACTGATGAAAAACAGTTTCATCGGATTTCCGATGGACAAATCCATCGGACGAAAATCCATAGGTTATCCGATCGTGTGTACAGGGCTTAAGAGTTAATATGGGAAAAAGGTGTCTCCTCTCTACTGATGCTTTATCACCAATCCTTGTTTCAATAAAAACCCCACTTTTCAAAAACAGTTGTCATTTGGATGGAAAGTGAGGTGAAATGTTCTGAACAGGTGCACAGACAGCAAAACAAATGTTACAGGGGTGATAACCCTTCCCTATGTTTTCCAAAAAGCTTAAAAATATATTTTTTGGCTGGAGCTACGCTTAAACAATGTACCTGTTCAAAATTAAAAAACAGATTCTACTTAAGAACAAACCTACAGTCCCTGTCTTGTTTGCACCGCCTGTATACTGCTGTTCAGAGTATATAGGGCCTTTTTTATTTTGTGTGCAGGGTTCCCCTTAATATCCATACAAGACCCAAAGGGGCTGGTAATGGGCTGGGGTGGGGGGGGGGTGATGGGGTAGCTATGCCATTTTTCTCAAAGATTTTCATCCATATTACCGGGACCAGACATTACATTAAAGCCGCAAGCAGTTTTAAATGGCTTTTTTTCCAGGGACAGTTCTAAACACGGGAAACACGTGCCACTTCACAGGCATACTTTAGACACCCCCCAGGTACGATATTTAAAGGAATTTTTGACTCTTTTTTTTCACTTTATGCATCATTAAAATGACTGCTCCCGAAAAACGGCTGTTTTTAAAACTTTGTTTTGCATTGATACATGTTCCCTGGGGCAGAACCCGGGTTCCCAAACCCTTTTTAGGACAATAACATGCATATTAGTCGTTATAATTAGCACTTTAGATTTCGAACGTTCGCGTCCATTGTTTTTAATAGGGTTCTAACGTTCGCGCGATCTTTCGGTCCGTTCAAAGGTTCTGGTGCGAACCAAACGGGGGGGTGTTCAGCTCATCCCTAGTCAAGAACCTACAACACTACGACAAGCTGAGAAAATTAAGTTCAATACTTCAGAGCATGCGTCGAATTGTTTCCGAGCATGCGTCGGAATTTTGCGCATCGGAATTGCTACAGACGATCTGAATTTCCGATCGTAATTTTTCCCGTCTGAAAAATTGAGAACCTGCTCTCAATCTTTTGCTGGCGGAAATTCCAACAGCAAAAGTCCGATGGAGCCTACACACGGTCCGACTTTCCGACTAAAAGCTCACATCGGACTTTTGCTGGCGGAAAATCCGACCGTGTGTACGCGGCATTATATGTTTTTTTTTTCCGTTTTTATCAGATTGGGAAGAATAGTTAGATGTTCTGTCAGGTTTTCATTGCTGTCTGCAACTCTCCCTTTTAATCCTGTGACACCAGGACAAATGAGTGGAATTGGGATAAACAGATGGCAATAAAAACCTTACAGAGGTTCTGAACCTTCCTCGCTTCTACAAAAAAAATTAAAAATCCTGTATCGTACAGAAAATTAAGAAGGACAGTAGGAAGTCAGAGGCAAGACTCTAAAGCAGACCTTGCACCTTAAGCACTGAGCACTACAAACCAAAAAAATATGGACTTCATTTTTGAATATTTAAAGCAAACTCCCTCATACATTTATGCCTCCATACTTAATTTTGTTGAGAAATCACTTTGAAAAACACCTCCTAGCAGTTATAGCTGTGGCCATCTTTAGTAAGGGCAAATGATTCATGTAGTATTTACTTCCTGGAATCCATCTGCCCTTAGCTCAAGCATGCATGAAGAAGAGTGTGCCTAGGCAAGAAACCAGAAAGTAACTGAAGAAATGTAACAATTTTTTTTTTTTTAAAACAAGTAAATATGATACACTTTCCTATCTATGTACTAATGCTAGCAGCATGAGGATTAAAAATAATTAATATTGATTGGGAGAGTGAGATTCCACTTTAAAGGCAGAGTCCACTTATTCAAGCTGCCACCTATCCACTTTCCTAAAAGTGTTGGAAAAAAGGACACTTTTGTGTGTGTGTGTGTGTGTATATACAATGGTGATGTCATCCTCCTTCTTGCCAAATCTTGGAGAATGTTGAGTGAGTAGTTTAACCAGTAGACGACCATCCGCCGCAGAACAGGTTGGCTCATATGGTCAAATCGCCGTAGGTATATGTCGGCCGCTTTAAGACCACTAGGGGGCGCGTGGTTGACAACGGAGCGATGTTCGCCGGGCACTCGCGATCGCTCCTGAGAGACACAGAACGGAGGTCTGTCAGTGTAAATAGACAGATCCACGTTCTGTCAGGGGTGAGGGGACCAATCTGTTGTTCATACTAGGTATGAACAACGATCGGTCTCCTCCTTCAGGCAGTGCCACCCCCCCCCACAGGACACACATTTAACCCCTGTATCGCCCCTAGTGTTAACCCCTTCCCTACCAGTGACATTTATACAGTAATCAGCGGCTATTTTTAGCTCTGATCACTGTATAAATGTCAATAGTCGCAAAAAAGTGTCAAAAGTGTCCGGTCTGTCCGCCGCAATGTCGCAGTCCCAATAAAAATCGCAGATCGCTGCCATTACTAGTAAAAAAAATAATAATAATAAACATGCCATAAATCTACCCCCAATTTTGTAGACGCTATAACTTTTGCGCAAACCAATCAATATACGCTTATTGCGATTATTATTATTTTTTACCAAAAATATGTAGAAGAATACATATCGGCCTTAACTGAGGAAGAAATTAGTTTTTTTTATATTTTTTGGGGGGATATTATAGCAAAAAGTAAATAATATTGCTTTTTTTTCAAAATTTACGTTTTTTTTTTTTATATGCGCAAAAAATAAAAACCATGAAGGTGATCAAATACCACCAAAGGAAAGCTCTATTTGTGGGAACAAAAGGACATCAATTTTCTTTGGGTACAGCGTCGCACGACCGTGCAATTGTCAGTTAAAGCGACGCAGTGCCGTATCACAAAAAATGGTCTAGTCATTTAGGGGGAAAATCCTTCTGGGGCTGAAGTGGTTAAGGAGCACAGGATCATCTTCTTGCAAGATTTGGGCTACTCAGTATCGCTAAAGATTTTGTTGGCATGAGAATGATGAAGTCACTTCTCACTGTAAGTCGAGGAAAGGCGAGTAGTATATTATTAATATACTCAGGTTCTTTTTTTGCCCTTTCATGTAGCGTTAACCGAAGATGAATGGAGGTCACACTGAACAAGCAGATCCTGCCTGAAGAAGTTCAAGGTCCCAAGTGAAGCCCAATTCTTGTTAGAACTTTTTATTTTTTCTTACAATCTGTAAAAAAAAAAAAAAAGTAGGCAAATGAAGACATTTTGTCTCCTCTTGGGACAGTAGGCTGGTTACAAGCCAACAATACCTTTAGGCATTTTTAATCAAGAAGGCACACTTGTCAGACCCCTATTTTTGTTTCTGGTTATTTCAGGCCAAATTATGGATTATCCTCAGGCTGAAAGTTGGATGTTCCTTTCTGCTGACAGTTGCCTAAGAACTACTTCTGAACTCTGCAATTACACACAGTGCATGGTTTCAGGATGTACATTTTTTACCTTGCTTTATGAGATGCAAAAATACAAAAAGAAAGGTAAAACTAGTATAAGGTGACCAGATTTTTAAAATGAAATCCGGGGACATATTTTTTTTACTAGTAATGGTGGCGATCAGCGACTCTCTGCCCGCCGCCGCCCGCCTCACAGCCTTTCAAGTCTCACTCTCCGGGCCCCGGCTACTACTGGGTGGGGAGCGGAGGAAGATCACTCCACCAGGGAAGGCAAGGAGATAAGCAGGCAGGCGGCTGGCCGGGGTTTGAGCCAAGGCAGAAGAAAATGCGAGCGGAGCTGAATGGGCACCCGAAACTGAAGAAATATTCCCTCCGCTCCGACCAGCACATGATCATCAGAAAGGGGCACAGATAATGGAAAACAATACACCCCCCTAAGCTAGTAGGAGCGGCGGAGTGGGGGTGTGTAATTCAAATTTTATTTTGTTTAATTCAGCACTGACTGTCTTTGAAATTGCCTCAGCCCCTGTTCAAATCCTATCCGGGGACAAAACCGTGGACAGACTTGGTCCGGGGACAGTGTCCTCAATCCGGGGACTGTCCCCTGAAACCGGGGATGTCTGGTCACCCTAAACTAGTACCTTAAGTGAAAAAAAACCCATGGCAAATGATTTTGATACACAATGCTTTAGCAAATAATACTTTAGCACAATGTAGCCAGGTAGGGTTTACATCTACAGTACTTAGATAACCCACTCATGCGTATGTGTTTTTTCATCAGTTTGTTTTTGCATTGCATAGATTAGCGATGTGTTTACTTTAGAAAATGATTTTGCAGTTTAAGAGCTCATACAGGTCTCAACTGTCTGATCCCTATGGAAAAGGGGTTAACGCTGCTGTAAGTAGAGCCGGCACCACCATAAGGCAGCGCAAGCTGCCGCCTTAAGGCGCCAGGCTGGGGGGGAGGGGCGTTAAAATGCACTTTCGCCTAAGTAGACCCTGCACTGGCCCTAGCTGTAGGGTGACCATATGTCCCGGATTGCCCGGGACAGTCCCGCATTTTGCAGGTCTGTCCCGGGCACATTCATTTCAGGACAATACAGTGTCCCGGAATTAAACTGACACAGCCACCCCCGGGCCAATCTGATGCCCCCAAAAAAGGCCGCCACATCACCGCTTTACTCACTGACAGTATTTGTCCTGGCCGGAATGCCTGGAGGAGCACAATCCCGCCCCCTGCTTGTGATTGGAAAAATCATAAATCCTGCCTCTTGTGTCCAATCACTGTGCTGTGATTCGTTACAGCACAAGCTGATTTTTGGGAAGGGACGGTGTCCCTGAATGGTAGTTTGGAAATGTGGTCACCCTACCTGGCTGTAAGCCTGACAACCACTACAATTCAGTGTACTATTTCCAAGCAAATAATTACCTTCCTTCTGTGAGCTGTTAATGTTGTTTGAAACTCTTGGAGGACCTAAGACAGACAGAAAAAAAAAGAATATTTAATATTCCATACAACTGCAACGCTCCGATTTATAGCTTATTGCATGGGCTATTACATTACCGCATCATCTTCTGGATCATCGTGACAAAGTTTGCTTTAATCCCCTACCCCCAGCAACATACACTATATTACCAAAAGTATTGGGACACCGGCCTTCATACGCACATGAACTTTAATGGCATCCCAGTCTTAAGCCTCGTACACACGACCAAGTTTCTCATTAAAAAACGACAAGAAAACTGCAGAGAGAGCTTTCTTGCCGAGAAAACCGTTCGTGTGTATGGTTTCTCGTTGAGAAAACTGCTGGGAATCTCGACGAGAAAAATAGAGAACCTGCTCTCTATTTTCTCGTCAGGATTCTCGTTTTTCTCGTCGGGTTTCTCGTCGGCCTGTTTTGCGACGAGAAAACCGGTCGTGTGTATGCTTTTCCGAGTCTTAAAAAATCGCGCATGCTCAGAAGTAAGTATGAGATGGGAGCGCTCCTTCTGGTGTAACTAGCGTTCGTAATGGAGATAGCACATTCGTCACGCTGAACTGAAAAGCACGAGGCTGAAAAGCGCGAATCGTCTCTCACCAAATTTTTTACTAACACGCGATAACACAAGATTAGCAAAAGCAGCCCAAGGGGTGGCGCCATTGGAATCGAACTTCCCCTTTATACTGCCGCCGTACGTGCTGTACGTGACAGCGCAGAACAACGACGAGATTTGGAATTGACAGTGTGTATGCAAGGAAAGCTTGACAAGAATCTTGTCGAGAAAATCGACGGTTCTTTTACGACGAGAAACTTGGTCGTGTGTACGAGGCTTTAGTCTGCAGGGTTCAATATTGAGTTGGCCCACCCTTTGCAGCTATAACAGCTTCAACTCTTCTGGGAAGGCTGTCCACAAGGTTTAGGAGTGTGTCTATGGGAATGTTTGACCATTCTTCCAGAAGCGCATTTGTGAGGTCAGGCACTGATGTTGGATGAGAAGGCATGGCTCACAGTCTCTGCTCTAATTCGTCCCAAAGGGGTCTCTGATGATATCTGATGTAAAGGAGGACTCTGATGGAGACATCTAATGTAAAAGGGGACTCTGATGGGGAAATCTGATGTAAAGGAGGACTCAGACGGGGACATCTAATGTAAAGGGGGACTCTGATGGGGACATCTGATGTAAAGAGGGACTCTGATGGGGACAGCTAATTTAAAGCAGGACTCTGATGGAGACATCTGACGTAAAGAGGGACTTTTATGAGGACAGCTGATGTATAGGGGAATGCCGATAGGGACACCTGTTGTAAAGGGGAACTGTGAGTGGGACACCTGATGTATAGAGGGACTCTGATGAGGACACCTGATGTATAGGGGTATGCTGATGGGGACACCTGTTGTAAAGGGTGACTCTGATGGGGACACCTGTTGTATAGGGTGGCTCTGATTGGGACCCCTGATGTAAAGGGGGACTCTGATTGGGACACCTGATGTATAGGGGGACTCTGATGAGGACACCTGATGTATAGAGGGACTCTGATAAGGACACCTGATGTATAGGGGGATGCTGATGGGGACACCTGTTGTAAAGGGGGACTCTGATTGGGACATCTGATGTAAAAGGGGGCTCTGATGAGGACACCTTATGTTAAGTGGTTTTATTTAAAATGTGGATGTGATTGGCCTACTGTGACAGGCACAGTGAGGCTGCAATTGATGGGCAAAGTGAGGCTGCAATTGATGGGCACAGTGAGGATGCATATGATGGGCGAAGTGAGGCTGCAATTGATGGGCACAGTTTTATCTAGCAGTAATGATACATAATCACCTGATAAATGGCTTTTTACAGTCCTGCATTACTAATAGTTTAATTTTTCAGTTTGTTTGCACCCCCCCCCCCCCCCCAAAGATTTTGAGCACCAGCCGCCACTGGTGGTCAGTAGCAGAATAGAGAAGAGAAGGGTTCAAGTGGCGAAGGTTTCTATGGGTAAGTGTTAGGCGGTTGGAGGGAGAACAGGTGGAAGACAGGGAGAGAGTGAAGCTAATAAGGTGGTGATCAGAGAGAGGAAAATGATTGTTAAAGAGGTTGTATGGAGTGCATGGGTAAGAGAATACAAGGTCGAGGGTGTTACCATCAGAGTAGAAGCCTGTACCCATTGCTTCATATCAAATGAGGAGGTTAGACTAAGATGTTTAAAAGTAGAAGGAGTGTTCGTATTAACAGGGATATTGAAATCACAGAGAAGGATTGTGGGAATTTAAGAAGCGAGAAAGTAGGGTAGCCAGGCAGAGAAATCATCAAGCAAAGTTGATAATGGTCCAGGGGGTCGGTAGATAACAGAAATTCTTAAGGAAATTAGAAAATAGAAATGTAGCGGGGTCTCTAAATTTAGGTGGGACACTCAGGTGTGTAAGTATGGGAATAGTGGACCATTTGTGTTCGTGGAGGATTGGATGGTGTAATAATCTCCTTGGCCTCTGGGTGGCGGGGTACCTGGAGGCTCAAGGTAGATTTGCCATTACAGTGCTACCCTTTTTGTCCCTTTCCAGAGATGGTACGGCGAGGGCGGGGAACCTGCCATGGTGTCGATGGGAGGAGATAAAAGGGGGAGACGCCCTAACCACGAGGTCTTCAGGAGGATCTTCTTCACGCGCCCAGGCACCTTAGGCCTGGGTGCGGGCGGTTCCGGATTCCGGCCCAGGCGCCCTAGGCCTGATCGGAATGGAGTTGGAGACCATCCCAGGCACCTTCAGCCTGGGGTGAGGTACTAAACTAGGAGGCCTGGGGTCCAGTGACTTCGACTGGATCCCGCGAGGGTGGAGAAGTCCGAGGTGGATGGGGCCCATGTCTGAGGTGAGGAGGCCGGGGAGGTTACCCGTCCGGAGAGTCTGGAGCAGCATCAACCCAGTGATGGATGGGCCTCTGGTAACTCCCTTGGAGGGACATCTTCCCTTGATAGGGGCCGCAGCGCAGCGAAGGTACTCCTATCTACGTTCTCTTGAGTCGCTGGTAGAGACTCTCAAATTCTAAGTCCTTTCTAGCTAATGCTATAGTAACCGCTGGCAAGATCGCAGTGGTTTAGCTAATATCCAGGATAGTGCCTCGACCTGCTCATTCCCCGTATCAAAATGTTATCAAGTCGCAACCAGTTGGCTACTGAAGCACTGTTTATTGTGAGATGTACAATAAAGCAAGAGTTGGACTGTGATCGGTGTGTGGAACTCTGGTTAATGGGAGCAGAGGGAGGTGTTGACACAGCAGGACTTGATTCTAGACAAAAGCACATAGGCCCGAGGAAATATCTGGTACTGGCCTTCACCTCACCCACAGCTATGGGGAGGACATGGGCCGTAGCGCATCTCACCCTGTCGTGTGACATACCCCTAGACAAAGGAGATGGGGTGAGGCCGCTACAGAAATATACAGTTAGCTTCAAATGATGAGAGGGACAGAGAGGGAGTAGAAGAACCTGGAAAGTGCTCTGTGATCACAGAACCATCAAACATTTTGTTACAAATAGTCAACAGTGTCGCAAGAAACGGGTTTAGAAAAAAAGGTGCAAACTAACTGCCAAAGATTTGAGAAGAATCAAACATAAAGCTAACAGAAAGCCGTTATCCTCCAGTGCTGTTATATTCCACAACGGCAACCTACCTGGAGTGCCCAGAAGTACAAGGTGTTCAGTGCTCACAGACATGGCCAAGGTAAGGAAGGCTGAAACCCGACCACCACTGAACAAGACACAGAAGTTGAAATGTCAAGACTGCGCCAAGAAATATCTAAAGACAGATTTTTCAAAGGCTTAATGGACTGATGAGTGACTCTTGATGGACCAGATGGATGGGCCTGTGGCTGGATCAGTAACGGGCACAGAGATCCACTTTGACTCAGACGTCAGCAAGATGGAGGTGGGGTACTGGTGTGGGCTGGTATTATTAAAGATGAGCTAGTTGGACCTTTTCGGGTTGAAGATGGACTCAAAATCAACTTCCAAACCTACTGCCAGTTTTTAGAGGACACTTTCTTCAAGCAGCGTTAATGGAAAAAGTCTGCAGCTTTCAAAAAGACCATGATATTTATGCAGGACAATGCTCCATTGCATTCATCGAAGTACTCCACTGTGTGGCTAGCCAGTAAAGGCCTTAAAGATGAAAGAATAATGAAATGGCTCCCCAACTCACCTGACCTAAACCCTATTGAAAACTTGTGGGCCTTTCTTAACCACTTAAGCCCCGGACCATTTCGGGCCATTAGGACCAGGCCTGTTTTTGGGATTCGGCACTGCGCTGCTTTAACTGTAAATTGTGCGGACATGCAATGTTGTACCCAAATGAAATTTGCGTCCTTTTCTTCCCACAAATAGAGCTTTCTTTTAATGGTATTTGATTGCCTCTGCGATTTTTATTTTTTGCGATATAAACAGAAAAAGACCGAAAATTTTGAAAAAAAATGATATTTTCTACTTTTTGTTATAAGAAAAATCGAATAAACTCAATTTTAGTCATACATTTAGGCCAAAATGTATTCAGCCACATGTCTTTAGTAAAAAAAATGTCAATAAGCGTATATTTATTGGTTTGCGCAAAAGTTATAGCGTTTACAAACTAGGGTACATTTTCTGAAATTTACACAGCTTTAAATTTATGACTGCCTATCTCATTTCTTGAGGTGCTAAAATGGCAGGGCAGTACAAAACCCCCCCAAATGACCCCATTTTGGAAAGTAGACACCCCAAGGAAATTGCTGAGAGGCATGTTGAGCCCATTGAATATTTTTTTTTTTTGTCCCAAGTGATTGAATAATGACAAAAAAAAAAAAAATTACAAAAAGTTGTCACTAAATGATATATTGCTCACACATGCTATGGTTATATGTGGAATTGCACCCCAAAATACATTCTGCTGCTTCTCCTGAGTACGGGGATACCACATGTGTGGGACTTTTTAGGAGCCTAGCCACGTACGGGACCCCGGAAACCAAGCACCGCCTTCAGGATTTCTAAGGGCGCAAATTTTTGATTTCACTCCTCACTACCTATCACAGTTTCAAAGGCCATAAAATGCCAAAATAGCACAAAACCCCCCCAAATGACCCCATTTTGGAAAGTAGACACCCCAAGCTATTTACTGAGAGGCATGTTCAGTCCATGGAATATTTTATATTTTGCCACAAGTTGCGGGAATATGACAAACTTTTTTTTTTTGCACAAAGTTGTCACTAAATGATATATTGCTCACACATGCCATGGGCATATGTGAAATTACACCCCAAAATACATTCTGCTGCTTCTCCTGAGTACGGGGATACCACATGTGTGGGACTTTTTGGGAGCCTAGCCGCGTACGGGACCCCAAAAACCAAGCACCGCCTTCAAGGTTTCTAAGGGCATAAATTTTTGATTTCACTCCTCACTACCTATCACAGTTTTGAAGGCCATAAAATGCCAAGATGGCACAAAACCCCCCCAAATGACCCCATTTTGGAAAGTAGACACCCCAAGCTATTTGCTGAGAGGCATGTTGACCCCATTGAATATTTTTTTTTTTTGTCCCAAATGATTGAATAATGACAAAAAGAAAAAAAAATGTACAAAAAGTTGTCACTAAATGATATATTGCTCACACATGCCATGGTTATATGTGGAATTGCACCCCAAAATACATTCTGCTGCTTTTCCTGAGTACGGGGATACCACATGTGTGGGACTTTTTGGGAGCCTAGCCGCGTACAGGGCCCCAAAAACCAAGCACTGCGAACGCTGCAGTTATGTGTGTTGTGTTTGGTAAGTGACAGTGATCGATCGATACTGCACTTGGGTGGGCTGGGCTGGGCTGGGCTGGGCGGAGGGGCTAAACGCAGGCGCTAGCAGGTATCTGGGCTGATCCCGCTAACACTGCATTTTTGGGAACCCTAAACCGCTGGGGATGCTAGTATAGATCTGATCAGATCTGATCAGATACTATACCACTAAGGGGGGTGTATGCTTTGCGCGTGGGTGTTAGCGTTACTGTCACTAACCTAACACTGCCTGGGGCGACGCAGACCCTCTCTGGCGCTAAAACCTAATTGATCTCACCCGCCGGGCGATCAGGGGGGTTAAACCTTTATTGGGTTATATACGGCGGGTGCCCTGATGCTATAAAAAGCAAACTAATCAACCAGCGTCTCCCGTAACCTTTATATGGTGATCACTGTTGAAAGGGTTAACTAGGGGCAATCAGGGGGTTAAAACCTTTATTAGGTTAAATATGGGGGTACCTGACACTATCTAAAAACCTGACGGGTAACCTAAATAACTAAATAACTTACTGGCTAACCAGTGACACCAGTGACGCTTATACGGCGATCACTGGTGAAAGGGTTAACTCTAGGGGCAATCAGGGGGTTAAAATAATATATGGGGGTACCTGACACTAATAAAAACCTGCGGCGAACCTAAAAAAAAATAACTGCCTATCTAAAACACCAGCGACACGAATACAGCGATCGGAAAAACAATCGCTTAGTGACGCTGAAGTTAGGGGGTGAAAGGGTTACCTGGGGGGTGATCAAGGGGTTAAACCTTTATTAGGGGGGGTTAGGGGGCTACCCTGGACCTAAAGGGGCCTAATCCTAACTGCCCTGCAACTTTTTACAATCACAGATGACACTAAATGCAGTGATCAGTAAAATAAATGATCACTGCAATCAGTGACACTGTGATTGGGGGCTTTGGGGTGACCTGGGGGGTGATCTGGGGGTGACTGGGGGGTGATTTGTGTGCCTATGTGTACCTACGTGTCAGTGGACTGTTGGTGCACTAACCTGCTTCTTCTCTGCTCGGCGCCGGGAACGAAAAGACCGCGGCGAGGGAGATGACATCACTTCCTCCAGCCTTGTTTACATCACATGGCGGAGGAAGCATTTTCATTGGCCGGGAGCGATCGCGAGGGGGGGGGCGGAATCGAGCGGCCGCCCCCTCATGCCTGATCGCTCCCGAACACTTAACGGCCGCTCACTGCAGTGAAGGGGGGTCCGGATGGACCCCCCAACTGCACAAAGGCGATCACGTAGATGTACGTGATTCTGCCTGTCCGTGCCATTCTGCCGACGTAAATCGGCGGTGGGCGGTCGTTAAGTGGTTAAACGGGGGATTTACAGTGAAGGAAAACTGTACACCTCTGAACAGTGTCTTGGAGGCTGTGGTTGCTGCTGCACAAAAAGTTGATCGTCAACAGATCAAGAAACAGACAGATTCCATGGCTTATTATTGAAAATAAGGGTGGCTATATTGGTCACTGTTTGGTGTTGCGCTCCTAAATTATAAGTGCTAGCAAAGTGACACAGAAATTTATATCAAATATAAATAAATTGCAATAGATGAAATATATTAAAAATCCATGAATAAAATTGCAAAAAATCTAAAAATAAATAAACTGATTAAATCAATAAAAGTCCATATAGTGAAATAAAGTGCAAATGGTGCAAATAATGGAGCAGTAAAAAATTCTTACAGAGGGCATAAAGTGCAGATGTGATAATAAGGTGCTGTGTAGCATCAATAAGTGATGCTGTGACTTCAATGGAATTAAATCTTCGGTGACTTTAGTGAATGAAATCTTTGGTGTGTATAACACCCGTAGGTGTACTACCTTCTTACCTTACTGTTGTAAGGTAATCAGCGTGTCAGAGTGTAAGGGCTAGATGATCGCTCAAGGAGGAGGGTCCTCTCCACGTTCCTTTCCAGGGGGTTCCGGTGTGTCTATAGCCTGATACCTGCTTCCTCTACCATCCTATCTCCTAGGGCTAGGTCAGTCAGTGCGGATCCACTCAGGTAAGTAGACCAGGCATGTATAGATAAATTCAGAAAGGAAGGGACCTCTATAGTGTAGTAGGTTAAGACTATTTATTTGTAACCACAGTGGAAAGACATAGGGGTACTCACATTTAATACAATTGTAGCACTACCCTCTCCTCAAGGGGAAGAAGAGGCACCCATGCCACAAGCCCGTGTCCTCTAGTTTAGAGGTCAGGCGGTGTATATGTATTTGGGTCCCGCAGCGAGTTACCACCTTCCACTGGTTCCCGTCTCCAGAATGTAGAGACAAGTCTGTATTTTTCCCTCTGTAATAAAGTCAATGTCCAAACCACTTAAACTCCAACGTTGAGTTTATTTTTGTATCTTTGCTTGATAGGTAAGAGAGAGTAGATGAGAGAGATAATAGTTGAACTAAGAGCAGATTCAGGCACAGAACTCCCAGATTTATCACCACTCGGTCCCGAGTGGGCACAGCTCACCCGGATAGTCCCTCAATGGTCCTAGCAGCCGATGTGGAGCTCGAACAATCAATTGAAATCCTCCAAGGACAAGTTCAGTATGTCCTCGAAGAGCAGCAGCACTCCGCAGGGTCAGTTCTGCGGAGCATAGGATCCTTCCCTCTGACAGGTCACCAGGCCTTTCCCGAGACAGCAATCTAACTATCACTCATCTCCTGTTATGGGACCGATCCTCCCCTGGCTTCCTCTTGGTCAGAGCGGATACCCTCACCCGGGCATCCTAGGACTAAAGGTGCCTGGGACTGAGGCACACGTGGCCTCATGGCCTGGAGGGCCATGCACTCGAACTTGGACTCCAGAACATAGGTTCCCCCCGGGTACAAGTCCCCGGGGTAGTAAGTCCACCACAACCAATGGCGTCTGCCCCTTATGTACCCTCTCCCGGCATGCACAGCGGGTAGACCACGCCCACTGCACGGCTGCCGAGAGAGAACACCCAATCACCACTCCATCACCTGTGCTTCAACCTCGAGTACAAGTAACAGCGCCACCCATACTTCAAAGGGGAACTGCACGCCAGGCAAAACAGCAGCAAGGCAGAGTCCTGTAAATGAAAGATTTGAGCCAATTACCACTCGAATCACCCCTAAATTTAGTATAACAGCCCCTAAATTTAGGACCCCCGCTACACATCCTCTCCTGGCATGCACAGCAGGCAGAACCAGCCCACTGCATGGTAGCCGAGAGAGGACATCCAATCGCGCCAATGCAACCTATGGTTCAACCCTGACCCAACATGGCAGCGCCACCTGCAGGCCACAGGGAACTCTACATACTGTAGGCACACAGCAACAAAGCAGAGTCCAGAATATAATTAGAAGGCCCGAGCCATACTAGTGCTCGGGTCATCCCCCTAAATTTGGGCATAAAGACCCCCTAAATTTGGAGTACCCGCTACACAATAAAAACATGCACAGAGCTCGCGACCAGACGTCACTTCTGGGTTCCGTCTATGTGAATGCTCCATGTATGTAAATGTAAAGCGCTGCGTAAATTTATGGTGCTATATAAGTACCTGAAAACAATAAAATAAAATAATTCTGCACACTAATAGCTGCCCAATAATTGGGCACACAAATATTCCCCATAGAAAGCCAAAACGTCACTTTTACTTTCTTAAGTATTCAAGTTTGAGGTTTGTTAACATTTTGGATTGACTGAGAGCACTGTAGTTGTTCAATAATGAAATAAATCTTCAAAACTACAACTTGACTAATAAATGTGCACACAATGTAGACAAAATGAGGCAGTATGCTCGAGAATAGATCTCCTTAGGGATGCTGGCGATGTAGGGCTCAAGAAAGTGCCAATCCATATACAGACAGGACAACAGAGTCCTTCCCCAAACTCCAGTAACATACAGGTGTAGCGGGGTCTTTAAATATATATATATATATAAACATACTACCGATCACTCACGATGAAAGGGAAGGGGTCGGTAAGTTACATAATTACCGGCCCCTTCCCCCACTCATCCTAAAACATCCCTGCAGCAACAGCCAGAGGGAGAGGAGAGAGGGAAAGCCGGCAGCGCTGCAAGGGGAAGGAGGGTGGAACCTAGGCAGTAGGGGGAATCTGTGCTGCACAGGGTGATTAGGGTGTGCCTGGGCACACCTGGCACAACCTGTGCGCACGCCTATGAATGCTAATCTGATACAGCATCAGCTTATCACACAACACCCCCTTACATGGTTTGCAGGAAGCACTTCATTTTAAAAATAATTTTTAAAACATTTTAAAAAGTAGCGAATAGAACAGGTCCTTCTAATACAATAATGGTTATGTTGAAACATACTGTATGTTAATTTTTTGCCTTGCAGCCAGCACCTGGGTTATACAAAATGTGTTTATCTTTATGGAGTTTTCTTTAGGTTGCATTTTATATTTTTACTTCCCTTTTCATATGGTGGTGAACACAGCGGTGTGTCATTTAGTGGGCAGACAATCGATCAGCCTAACACGTACCTCACGTCATTCGTTTTCTGTGCATAAACCACAAACTTTGTCCCCATCTGCAGTTGCGAGGCTGACAAGCGGCTGGAATGATGTGCGCTGAAAGCCTCACTATAAACTCTATTGTCTCACACAATTGGAATATTTATAAGGAGTAAAAATCTGCCTGAGGGCAGTCTCCCTCATATCCTATAGTAAAATGTGAGCGCTGGGAGATTCTCAGCAAATACAACGTGATTTACATAGGGAAGCAAATCTCAGACTTTTTTTTCACCAAGGTCTGCAGTACTTATCGCAGATGACATCCGGACATCCTGAGCATCACCTATAGGAGTTCACTCAAAATGAAAGAACTCTGTTAGGACTTGTTTACACTTGCATTAAAAAGTGTTTTTACTGCTGCCTCTTAAATTGGAAGAAAACCCTATGTAGCGGGCATTTAAATTTGGGGGGGGGAGCATCTGGGTTATTCAACCCGGATGCACTAATTGTTAGGGAGTCTGAGAACCCCTTTTGTGGTTCTTGGAGGACTCTGGTGGTGCAGGGTTCCCTGCGGCCTGCAGGTGGCGTTGTCGCCCTGGGCCGGAGTTTAACCCGCAACGCAAGACTGCTCCCTTTTTGTCCTTTCCTGGTGCTGGTACAGCGGGGCGGGGAACCCGCTGTGACGCAAAGGGAGAGGGGATAAAAGGGGCAGACGCCCTTACCACGGGGTTGTTGTGGTCCAAGGGTTCAGAGTTCGGAGTTGGAGGATGCGGCTGCACCCAGGCACCTTCAGCCTGGGTGCTGGTGTTCCGGAGTTCCGGGCCCAGGTGCGCTTGACCTGGCAAGAGCGAGAGATGGAGTCCATCCCAGGCACCTTAAGTCTGGGGTGAGGTACTATGGCCGAGGCCTGGGGCCAAGTAACTTCGACTGGGTTCCGCGAGTGTGGAGGAGTCCGAGGGGCCCTAAGGTGTTGGGACCCGTATCTGAGGTGAGGAGGCCGGGGAGTGTAACCCTTCCGAATAGCCCGGTACAGCATTAATCCGGTGATGGCGGGGCCTCTGGTAACTCTCTTGGAGGGATGTTTTCCCCCTGACAGGGGCTGCAGCGTAGCGAAGGTAACTCCAGTTCCTGTTCATTAGAGTCGCCGAAAGAGACTCTGAAGCCAAAAAGTATGTTTTACAGCCACTGTGCTTAGCAACCGTTGGTGAAACCTCAACGGTTTAGTTTCTTTGAGGATTGTGCCTTGACCTACTCCCCACCAATACTGAACTGTTCTATGGGTCTCAAACTGTCTGCTCGCAAAGGACTATTTGTTTGCCGTTATGGAATAAATAAGTGTTGGACCTTTTCAGCAGAACAGACTTGGCTCTGAGCGTATACACAGCCCGAAGGTAATCCGGTGCTGGCCTTCACCTCTACATGCTGTAATCTAGAGGACATGGGCCATGGCGCACCTCGCTCTCCCCTTAAAGGTACCCCTAGACCGGAGCCAGAGTAACCGCTAAAGAAGAGAGAGAGAGGGTGAGGCCGCTACACGTGGGGGGTGTGTGTTTCGTGTATGGAGCTAAGATCGTCTGTGTTTGAACTTTGCTGCCCGGTGGAGTTCCGAGTAGGTCGGCCATGTTGGCAAGCGCGCCATGAGGCACACCATAACTGTGCAGTTCATGGGCGGGGAGAAGGGAAAGCCCGCAAAAAGTGCAGAGTATGGGAGGAGTCTGGCCATGTGGAAGTAGTCACGTGGGGATTCCGGCGCAAGTTGGTCAGTGCGCAATAGAGCAGCAGACAGTCATGATGACCTCAAGTACCCCGTGGATTCCGGTTCCTTACCCCACGAAGATGACTTCCTTTGCTGCTTCCATAACGGACACAGGAATAAGACTTAGGCCCCGAGGACGTTTGGCTCTGTATGTATGCAGAGACATAGAGGCCCTCGGTGTGATCTGTCCCGGCTGCTCAGGACTGGTGGTCAACTTGAAGCCATTCGGGTGATGTGAGGCCTGCAAGGAGTTTCTTTTTGAGGTGGAGCCATCCACAGAAAGGCCCCGAGCCTTCCACCTCAACTGCCTCACAGGTACCGCCACTCCGAAAGGGGAGATACAGGCCTTTGCGGAGATTTCTGTGCGCACTGACCAGGGCAAAGAGAGTGCCCAACCAGAGACTGAGAGAGAAAAATCAGAGGATGCTGCTTCCGTCACCACAAGCTCCCTGCTCCCACCTCCGAAGAGGAAAGTCGGCCTTATACAGGCATCCTATGGTCGTGGAAGAGCTTCGCCCCGCCGCTTGCCTGGCCTGGATGGATCCGGAGGGAAGAGCCCTGGACATCCCTGTTCTGCTAAAGGCCCAGGTGAGCCAGGGGTTGGGACTGTGTGTGTGGTTGGAGGTGACCGGAGTCCACTGTCGGTGGAGCCCGTAAGGGAGGGTAATTCCGTATCTACTGGGAATTACCTGCCCGCAGAAATGTACGACACCTCCGACCTAGAGTCGCTGTCAGATGCCGGCGATGATGGCGAGATCGATGAGGTCTTTCACCGCAAGGGTTGGGACAGGATGCCATTACTCGCGCTCCGTGCGCCAAGGGATCTGCCTATGTCTACAGGGGATAGTACATCCCGGGTGGAGGCCCCGGAGCCCGGGGAGAAATCTGGTCTCCTGCCTACCCTTCCATCCTCCGGATCACCTACTGCTTCATTCGTTCCGGTGATGGGAACGCAACGTTCATCACTGCAGGCTCCTAGGCCCAAGCCAACGGAGGTAGTTAAAGTACCTCGGCATCCTGAGTCCATCGTCCCGCCTGGAGAAGGAGAGCGGGCGACGATGCCACCTTTGGCCCGGTTACAGCGGCTCTTCTGTCAGAGAGTTGCCCGTGAATATGGGTGGGAGTACCCATACCTACCCCGGGACTTGCTTTTTGAAGTGGAGGTCCTGTGGCAGCGATGGTATGATGAGTTTGTCAGGGAAAAGCTCAAAGTGCCCCATGCTCGCCGATACCTTTCGTGCTCATCCCCCGTGTCTAAGAAGTTTAAAGACTGTAAGGCGGAGTGGATGTTAGGTCGGCACATCCATGCGGACAGGGTGCTTATTTGTCGCAAAGATGGAGAGAACATTGAATATAATGTGGAGACTTTCGATAAGCACTTGAAGCCCCTGTTCCTGCCGCACCCAAAGTTCTACCTTTAGGAGGAAAAGACTCCTGTATGCTCTGT
This sequence comes from Rana muscosa, assembly GCA_029206835.1. NCBI lineage: Eukaryota > Metazoa > Chordata > Amphibia > Anura > Ranidae > Rana > Rana muscosa. Next base: position 1,030,438,468 of record CM055117.1, read on the forward strand.
TTGTCGTTCACTGCTGAACTTGCCGGAACACAAGGACTGTGCCCTAGTTTTTTTTGTATTTGGGCATTTTACTCTTTGGAGAAATGGGAGCTGTTACTGTTTGTTCTCCCTCTTTCTCCCTGCACTGCAAAGAAGATAAAGACTTTGGGGTGTAGTTAGTGTAGACACAGTAAGAGAAGAAGGAAAGTTGTCTGGAGGATTCGTCTAAGTGTCATGACCGTGGCACTGTCACCAGGTGGCAGTGCTGCGCAACGACTGTTTTTTTTTTTACACTTGCACCACCATACTCATTGGAGGGAATGGGCCTCTTCAAGGACAGGCCCGTTCATTCCAAGAAAACACACATTGTGGTAGGATGGTTTTTTTTCCCCTTCTGCAGGAGATTCATCTGTCAAGGCTGCTGAGAATGGGTGGTCCTTAGATAGCAGGGGGGGGGGATTGTGCATGTGTAAATGGCAGAAGTGTTTTGTTGAAAGTTTTATAGTTTTACTGTTTCATGTTTTCCCTTTCCCATTCTAGGTCTTGGCACAATTCAGGACTAAATTGTGTAGTTTAGTTTCTGGGCGGAACTTATGTCACCACCTTTGTGGGATGTGAGTTTGGACCAGACACTGGGGACCAGTGTCAAATCACCAGGGGGAGAGTGTAGCGGGCATTTAAATTTGGGGGGGGAGCATCTGGGTTATTCAACCCGGATGCACTAATTGTTAGGGAGTCTGAGAACCCCTTTTGTGGTGCTTGGAGAACTCTGGTGGTGCAGGGTTCCCTGCGGCCTGCAGGTGGCGTTGTCGCCCTGGGCCAGAGTTGAACCCGCAACGCAAGACTGCTCCCTTTTTGTCCTTTCCTGGTGCTGGTACAGCGGGGCGGGGAACCCGCTGTGACGCAAAGGGAGAGGGGATAAAAGGGGCGGACGCCCTTACCACGGGGTTGTTGTGGCACGAGGGTTCAGAGTTCGGAGTTGGAGGACGCGGCCGCACCCAGGCACCTTCAGCCTGGGTGCTGGCGTTCCGGAGTTCTGGGCCCAGGTGCGCTTGACCTGGCCGGAGCGAGAGATGGAGTCCATCCCAGGCACCTTAAGCCTGGGGTGAGGTACTATGGCCGAGGCCTGGGGCCCAGTAACTTCGACTGGGTTCCGCAAGGGTGGAGGAGTCCGAGGGGCCCTAAGGTGTTGGGACCTGTATCTGAGGTGAGGAGGCCGGGGAGTGTAACCCTTTCGAATAGCCCGGTACAGCATTAATCCGGTGACGGCGGGGCCTCTGGTAACTCTCTTGGAGGGATGTCTTCCCCCTGACAGGGGCTGCAGCATAGCGAAGGTAACTCCAGTTCCTGTTCATTAGAGTCGCTGAAAGAGACTCTGAAGCCAAAAAGTACAATTTACAGCCACTGTGCTTAGCAACCATTGGTGAAACCTCAACGGTTTAGTTTCTTTGAGGATTGTGCCTTGACCTACTCCCCACCAATACTGAACTGTTCTATGGGTCTCAAACTGTCTGCTCGCAAAGGACTATTTGTTTGCCGTTATGGAATAAATAAGTGTTGGACCTTTTCAGTGTGTGGTACTCCAATTACTGGGAGCAAAGGGGGTTATTAGTAGGCTTGTGCACAACGGAAAAATTCGTTACGTTTCGGTTCGTTTCTTTCCGGTCCTGTTGATTCGTAATCATTCGTAATTTTGCTAGACGGGATTTTTCGTGTTCGGACTCATTCGTATTTTTGCAAGCGACATTTTTCGTTGAATTTTTTGTTGCTTTATAATTCGTACTTTCGGTAGAGTACGTTGTTTTTCGTTGATTCTGGACACAACTCCTACTTTCGTAACTTTTTTTGGGTTCGTTGATTCGTAATTTTCCGTGTCTCTCTCACAATGACGCTGCCTATTATGCCTAATGTGCTTCGAATGGATTTGTACTTTTCTAAATACATAGCGGTTATTTGTAACGATTCGAAATCTCGTATTTTACTTTCGTTTTTTACATGCGGCTATAGGCTCCGCCCCTGTACACCATTTTGAGAGGGTTCAGCACGGTGAGGGAGAAGCAGAGAGCAGAGCAGAGTGAGTGTTATTGTGCTTCGAATGGATTCGAAATCTCGTATTTTACTTTTGTTTTTTCATGCGGCTATAACCTCCGCCCCCTGTACACCATTTTGAGAGGGAGTTCAGCATGGTGAGGGAGAAGCAGAGAGCAGAGTGAGTGTTATTGTGCTTCGAATGGATTCGTACATTCGTAACTTTTTTCATAACGAATTATGCCGAAGACCTTCGGGCATTCGCTATTTTGCGGTATAATTTATTTCGGATTCGGTCTTATTCGTAATTGCTCTGTTCGGAAATTCGAATGCTTCCGAATGTCCGAAAGTTGCTAAATTCGGACGAATTTCGATTCGTTACGAAACGAATTGCACAAGCCTAGTTATTAGCAGAACAGACTTGGCTCTGAGCATATACACAGCCCAAAGGTAATCTGGTGCTGGCCTTCACCTCTACATGCTGTAATCTAGAGGACATGGGCCGTGGCGCACCTCGCTCTCCCCTTCAAGGTACCCCTAGACCGGAGCCAGAGTAACCGCTAAAGAAGAGAGAGAGAGGGTGAGGCCGCTACACCTAACTATACCTATTCTTAATAATGCCCCCCCCACCTATCCTGCCGAACCTTTATTAAAAAAATGATCTGTGTAAAGTACTTACCTGTTTTCGATCAAATACAGTTCAACCATGTGTAGCACACAGACCCCCTTTTACCTGCCTGCTTCTGCTCCTCGCAGGAAGAAGGGGCACACCATCCCACAAGCCCCTACCCTCCTATAATAAGAGGTTGAGCGGTGTTGTTGATGGGTCTTCCACAGTCAGATAACTAGAAAATGTCTCTCACCTCTGTAAAAAGAGATAAGTCCTTGTTTTCCCCAGTAACTGAAATGTCCACATTCGCTCTAACTCCAACACAGAGTTTATTTTCTCGTTTAGTAAAACAACAGTCTCTGATGGGAAAGAGGTTGAAGTAAAGACAGGACAGCATAAGTTATGGGAGAGGTCCAGGCACAATCTCAATCACTTCACTGTTCGGCTTCTCAAACAGACTCAGCCTCAAATGGATAGTCTACTTAAGACAAGACTAGCAGCCAAATGACACTTCAACTCTACCCAAGGCCTCTGCCACAGACCTGGTGAACTCGGTCTCTGTCACACACCTGGTGAACTCAGTCTCTGCCACAGACCTGGTGAACTTGGCCTCCGTTTAGGGCGAAGACGTCCCTCCGGAGAGTTACCGGGACCCTTCGTTCACTGTGACTTCCGCACCAGTCCCTCGGAACTGTTCCTCCCCCGGCCTCCTCCTCCAAGTTACGGGTCCCCTCACAAGGCGGCACCCTGAGACTCCTCGATCCCCGGTGGGCTCCAGATGAAGGTGCTGGGCCCAGGCCTCTGTTGCAGCCCCAGGACTAAAGGTGCCTGGGACTGATCCACCGACCACGAACTGCAGACCCGACACTGGGCTAAAGGTGCCCAGGGCGGACAGGAACAAAAACCCTAGGGGAAGGACCCCCGACAACGAACCCTCAACAGGCAGCGTCTGCCCCTTTTTATATCCTCTCCCAGCAGGTAGACCACACCCACTGGATTGCTGCCGAGAGGGGACACACAAGGCACAGCACTGTATCAGTGGTTCAACCCTGGTCTACTATGGTAGCGCCACCTGCAGGCCACAGGGAACCGTACACCAATACTCCACCTGTGAACAAAAATGGCTTCAAGAACTCTAACTATTAGGGTGTTTGGGTACAACTACCACCCAAACACTTCCCCTAAATTTAGCACCCCGCTACACATGTGATCCTGCAGCTGTGTGTAAGGGGGCACTTCACAATTGCTCGGAATTCTAGGAACTGTGACATCATCCATAGGCTCCCATGGACCAGACATTGTTGACGCTCCCTCCTTTCCCCTTCAGCAGACGCTCATCGACACAGGGGAGCCGCAGCTGCAGGATCACATGACTGGAGTGGAGTGGATTAAAAATAGGTAAGTGTTGTGACAGCAGGAAGGTAAAGTCACCTGGTTGCATCCAGGGGGGTAGATATATTTCTCCCAGATTCAGGCTTTATGCCGACTTATACAACTAGGTGGAGAGTTGTATAAGCCCAGCTGAGGCTAGTAGGCTCATGGATGACTCATACCTCTAGGGAGAGTGCTGGGCGTCGTGCAGACAGGGAGTTGATGAGACCAGCTGAAGCTTGTCAGCTCATTTAGGCCTCTATAAGAACTCCCAGCTTCATTAGATGTTAGCTCATGCCTGGACCCAGACCTGTGTGGACTGTCTAGGGAGAGTGAACCCCTGTGCGGTGAGGCAAAGCCTGTGTGGCTATTTGTTTGGACTTTTACTAAACCAGGGACTTAGGGACTAGGACAGCACCAGGCTGATCCCAGTTGTTAGTTTAGGAAACCTGCATGTTTAGTCAGAGGTCACGCTGACCAGGATTTATTTTGTTTATGTTTCTTTTTGGCTTTGCTGTGTTTTTGTCACTGTACATAGAGAAATAAACCGCACCTTTTGATTTTGAAAACCACAACCTCCGTCTGCTGGCCCTGTTTTTGTGTGGGGAGCCCAACCAGGGGGTCACACACACCCGCTACCGAGTGAACCCCCTCACAGTTGGTGGAGAACCAGTGGCAGTTTTTTTTTAAGCCAGCATGGAGGAGATACTGAAACAGCTGGCTCTAGCAAATGCCAATCAACAGCAGACAAATGCAGGTTTGCAAAGGAGCCTTTCAGCCCAGCAGCAAGCTCATCAACAAGCCCAGCAGCAATCTGAGGCCCGCTTCATAGACCTGTTACAGAAGCAAGAGCAGAGACTACAACAAATGGAAGCAGTAATGCAGCAACGTCCGCAGACCAGTGAGGAAAGCCGTCCCACTAATACCGCGTCCTTTGGGGTGAGTCGTTTATTGACAAAAATGACTGGAGAGGATGATCCAGAGGTATTTTTGACCACATTTGAAAGGACTGCTGAAAGAGAAAAGTGGCCTGAGGAGCAGTGGGCTGGACTGGTGGCTCCTCTGTTAACTGGTGAATCGCAGAAGGCTTACTATGACCTAGAGCCTGACCAAGCAAAAGACTATGTGATGCTAAAAGCTGAAATATTGGCAAGGCTGGGTGTCACCCTGGCTGTCCGGGCTCAGCGTGTGCATAACTGGACTTTCCAGCTTGGAAAACCCCCCAGGTCTCAAATGTATGATCTCATTCACCTGAGCAGGAAGTGGCTACAGCCAGAGACTTTGTCCGCACCAGAGATTGTGGAACGTGTTGTAATGGATCGGTTTTTGAGAGCTCTTCCTACTGCCATCCAAAAGTGGGTAAGCCATGGAGACCCAGAGACGGCCGGTGGTCTTGTGGATCGTGTAGAGAAATACTTGGCTACAGAGAACCTGACGGCCTCTTCCAGAGACTCTCGGACTTTCCACCCTAAGACCAGACCGTCCCCAGGGGCGGATAAGAGGATTCCAAGGGGTGAGGGTGGAGAGAGTGAGAGGGTGGGAGCTCTACCCAAAGTTTGGCGAGAACAGCCTGGGAAGTCAGGGGCTCAAGAGGCAGCCAAATGGATTGTTTGCTACCGCTGCCGGCAAGCGGGACATATTGCAGCAAATTGCCCGGTTGTGGAGGAACCCATGCAATGTGACTTTCTGACGGACAGACGTCAGTCGCTGTGTGCGACAGTCGCATGCACTGCCATTCGGGGAACTGAGAAACATTTATGCAAAATGTGTATTAATGGTAGAAATGTTGTGGTATTACTGGATTCAGGTAGCCTTGTGACCCTGATAAAGGCTGAATTAGTTAAAACAGAGGTCTCTGGGAATAGCAAGGTAGCTGTTATTTGTGTGCATGGGGACACCCGAGAGTATCCAGTGACTACAGTGTGTTTCGAGACCCCCAAAGGTACCCTCTCTCATCCAGTGGGGTTAGTATCTCAATTACCGCATGATGCCATTGTGGGAAGGGATTTTCCGAAGTTCTGGGAACTGTGGGATGATCCTGAGCCCCCCACTGGTGCCCCTATGTACCAGGAATGTGATAGCCAGAACTCCTCTGAGAGTGGTGAGGACTCTCCAGAATTTCCCTTGTCAGTATTGGCAGGGGAGACTCAAGAAACTGGAGAGGAGCCCACCTCCTCAGACGAAAACCTACCGTCTGTGGAGTTTTCTGATCTGGAGGTTCACAGGGAAAATTTTGCCACAGAACAGTTAAAAGACCCCGCCCTAATAAAGGCACGGGAAAACGTAGTGGAAATAGATGGCGAGTTAGTGAACCCAGATAATACCTGCACTTACCCATACTTCAGCGTAGAGAAGGACCTACTGTATCGGGTGGCAAAAAGGGCAGAAGAAACCGTTGAGCAGCTTGTGGTGCCCAAACCTTACAGGAAGTTGGTGTTGGAGTTGGCCCATGGGCACATTCTTGGAGGTCATCTGGGGACAGAGAAAACCCGAGAGAGGGTATTACAGAGATTCTATTGGCCTGGGGTGATGAAGGACATAGAAAATTATTATTCCTCCTGCCCTGTGTGTCAGAGGTCGGCCCCGATGCCACATTTCCGTAGCCCGCTGGTCCCTCTACCCATCATTGAGGTCCCGTTTGAGAGAATCGCAATGGATTTGGTAGGTCCTATAATCAAGTCCGCTAGGGGGCACCAGTACATATTGGTTATAATGGACTATGCCACCCGTTATCCAGAAGCGATCCCTCTCAGAAATACCTCGGCCAAAACCATAGCCAAAGAGCTATCTCTTGTTTTTAGCCGGGTGGGTATTTGTAAAGAACTGCTTACGGACCAAGGTACACCCTTTATGTCCCGGGTTATGAAAGAGCTGTGTAAATTGTTCAAAGTGACGCAATTGCGTACATCTGTGTATCACCCCCAAACCGATGGGCTGGTTGAAAGATTCAACAAAACCCTAAAACAAATGTTGAAGAAAGTGGTGGATAGAGATGGAAAGGATTGGGACTGTCTACTTCCTTATTTGATGTTTGCTATTAGGGAGGTGCCCCAATCCTCTACGGGATTCTCCCCCTTTGAGTTACTGTATGGGAGACACCCAAGAGGGCTGTTGGATATTGCCAAGGAAACTTGGGAAAGTGAGAGTTCTCCCCACAGGAGTGTGATTGAGCATGTCGCCCTGATGCAAGATCGAATTGCACAGGTAATGCCCATCGTGAAGGAACATTTGGCCCAAGCGCAGTTGGCACAGCAGAGAGTGTACAACCGTGGAGCCAAGACCCGTACCTTTTCCCCGGGGGATAGGATATTGGTACTTGTCCCTACGGTTGAAAGTAAATTCCTTGCCAAATGGCAAGGCCCCTACGAGATAATGGAAAAAGTGAGCGAAGTGAATTACAAGGTCAGACAACCAGGAAGGCAAAAGCCCGAACAGATATATCACGTTAATCTGTTGAAAGCCTGGAGGGATAGAGAGTCCCTAGTCGCAGAAACTTGGTCACCAGCTCAAACTGGTTGCGTGATTCCGGAGGTTGGAATAGCAGCCACCTTGTCACAACCCCAACAACAGGAGGTTAAGGAGTTTGTGCTTCGCAACAAGGAGGTGTTCTCTGAGCTGCCGGGACAAACATCTGGGGTAGAGCATGATATTATTACCCCGCCCGGTGAAAGGGTGAAGTTAAAACCCTATCGGATCCCAGAGGCCCGACGGGAGGCAATACGGGAGGAAGTACAGAAAATGCTGAACTTAGGGGTGATAGAGGAGTCCCAAAGTGATTGGTCTAGTCCCATTGTGTTGGTGCCTAAACCGGATGGGAGCTGGCGATTTTGTAACGATTTTCGTCAGTTGAACAAAGTTACAAAATTTGACACCTACCCCATGCCACGTATAGATGAGTTGATCGACCGGCTGGGAACAGCCCGATACATGACGACTCTTGACCTCACAAAAGGGTATTGGCAAATTCCCCTGGCCAAGTCGGCCAAAGAGAAAACCGCATTTGTAACCCCAGACGGGGCTTTCCAATATAAGAGAATGCCGTTCGGGTTACAGAATGCGCCGGCCACATTCCAGCGGAAGATGGACCAGATACTGAGGCCCCATCGGAAGTATGCTGCGGCTTACCTGGATGACGTAATTGTCCATAGCACAGATTGGGCCTCACATCTGCCAAAAGTGCAAGCAGTCCTAGACTCTATCCGGGAAGCGGGGTTTACGGCTAACCCCAAGAAGTGTACCATTGGGCAGGAGGAGGCCAAATATCTTGGGTACACCATTGGCAGGGGAGTGATAAAACCCCAACTCAACAAAGTCGAGGCCATCCAGAGTTGGCCACGTCCCAACAGCAAGAAGCAGGTACGGGCCTTTCTGGGAATCGCGGGTTATTATCGGCGCTTCATTCCCCACTTTGCTTCTAAGGCTGTGCCCCTAACCAACCTGACGAAAGGGAAAGGGTCGGTCATGATTAAATGGACCCCCGAGGCTGAGGCAGCATTCCAATTCTTGAAACAAGCCTTATGTAGCCAGCCAGTGTTGTACTCACCCGACTTCTCTAAAGACTTTGTCGTACAAAGTGATGCGTCAGATGTGGGGTTAGGAGCAGTATTGTCCCAGGTCTGGAACGGGGAAGAGCACCCAGTCATTTACCTCAGCAGGAAGTTGAAGTCCCATGAGGTAAATTACGCCACGGTTGAAAAGGAGTGTTTAGCGGTGAAGTGGGCTCTAGATTCCCTTCGGTACTATCTGCTAGGTAGGCACTTTGACATGGTTACGGATCACGCTCCGTTAAAGTGGATGGCTCAAAACAAGGAGACAAATAGAAGAGTGAATAGGTGGTTCCTGGCCCTACAGGAATTCAACTTCACAGTAAAGCATCGCCCTGGCGTTCAAATGGGGAATGTGGATGCTTTGTCTCGAGTACATGAATGCCTGATTGCTGGTGTTCCAACCCCAAGGTTAAAACAAGAGGGGGGGGTATGTGACAGCAGGAAGGTAAAGTCACCTGGTTGCATCCGGGGGGTAGATATATTTCTCCCAGATTCAGGCTTTATGCCGACTTATACAACTAGGTGGAGAGTTGTATAAGCCCAGCTGAGGCTAGTAGGCTCATGGATGACTCATACCTCTAGGGAGAGTGCTGGGCGTCGTGCAGACAGGGAGTTGATGAGACCAGCTGAAGCTTGTCAGCTCATTTAGGCCTCTATAAGAACTCCCAGCTTCATTAGATGTTAGCTCATGCCTGGACCCAGACCTGTGTGGACTGTCTAGGGAGAGTGAACCCCTGTGCGGTGAGGCAAAGCCTGTGTGGCTATTTGTTTGGACTTTTACTAAACCAGGGACTTAGGGACTAGGACAGCACCAGGCTGATCCCAGTTGTTAGTTTAGGAAACCTGCATGTTTAGTCAGAGGTCACGCTGACCAGGATTTATTTTGTTTATGTTTCTTTTTGGCTTTGCTGTGTTTTTGTCACTGTACATAGAGAAATAAACCGCACCTTTTGATTTTGAAAACCACAACCTCCGTCTGCTGGCCCTGTTTTTGTGTGGGGAGCCCAACCAGGGGGTCACACACACCCGCTACCGAGTGAACCCCCTCACAGTGTATACAGTGGGGAAAATAGTTATTTGATCCCCTGCAGATATTGTAAGTTTGCCCACTTACAAAGAAATTAAGGGTCTATTATTGTTATCATAGGTGTATTTTAAATGATAGAGACAGAATATAAACCAAAAATCCCCCCAAAAAAACAAATGATACAAATGTTATAAATTGAGTTGCAGTTCAGTGAGTAAAATAAGTTCATCCCCTACCAACCAACAATAATTCTGACTCCCACAGACTGGCTACAGTAGGTGCTTATGTGTTACATAGATCAGTCCTGTCAATTTAAGAGGATGCTCCTAAAGACAACTCGTTATGTGTAGAGAAGACACCTGCCTACAGAATCTCTTTCTTCCATTCAAACCTCACAATTATGGGCAAGACCAAAGAGCTGTCAAAGGCCTTTAGGGACAAGATTGTAGACCTGCACAAGGCTGGAATGGGCTACAAGACCATCAGCAAGAAGCTTGGAAAGAAGGAGACAACTGTTGGAGTGATTACTCGCAAATGGAAGAAATACAAAATAACCATCAATCCCCCTCGGTCTGGAGCTCTATGCAAGATTTAGTCTCATGGGGTAAGGATGATCATGAGAAAAGTGAGGGATCAGCCCAGAACTCCATGGGAGGAGGTTATGAAAGATTTCAAGGAAGTTGGGACTACAGTCACCAAACAAACCATTGGTAGCACAATACGCTGCCATGGATTGAAATCCTTCAGTACCCGCAAGGTCCCCCTTCTCAAGAAGGCACGTGTACAGGCCCGTCTGAAGTTTGCCAAGTGCTGTTGTCAGATGAGACCAAAATTGTGCTCTTTGGCATGAACTCGACTCGCCGTGTTTGGAGGAAGAAAAATGTTGACTATCACCCCAAGAACACCATCCCTACAGTCAAGCACAGAGATGGAAACATTATGCTTTGGGGCTGTTTCTCTGCTAAAGGTACGGACCGACTTTGCCGCATTTAGGGACAAATAATGGGGCCATGTATTGTAAAATCTTGGATAAAAACCTTCTTCACTCAGTCAGAACACTGAAGATAGGTCATGAATGGGTCTTCCAGCATGATAATGACCCAAAACATACCGCCAAGGCAACAAAGGAGTGGCTCAAGAAGAAGCACATTAAGGTCATGGAGTGGCCTAGCAAATCTACAGAAAATGTTTGGAGGAAGCTGAAACTTTGAATTGCCAAGCGACAGCCAAGAAACCTTAAGGATTTAGAGAAGATCTAGAAAGAAGAGTGGACCAAAATCCCTCCTGAGATGTGTGCAAACCTGGTTACCAACAACAAGAAATGTCTTACCTCTGTGATTGCCAACAAGGGTTTCTCTACCAAGTACTAAGTCATGTTTTGCTTGGGGATCAAATACTTATTTTACTCACTGAACTGCAACTCAACATTTCAATTTTTTCTGGATTTTTGGTTGAGATGCTGTCTCTATCATTAACCACTTCAGCCCTGGAAGAATTGGCTGCCCAATGCTGGGCCATTTTTTGCGATACAGCACTGCGTCGCTTTAACTGACAATTGTGCAGTCGTGCGACAATGCACCCAAACAAAATTGACATCCTTTTTTTCCCACAAATAGAGCTTTCTTTTAGAGGTATTTGATCACCTCTGCTGTTTTGATTTTTTGCGCTATAAACAAAAAAAAGAGCGACAATTTTGAAAAAAAAAAACAATATTTTTTACTTTTTGCTATAATAAATATCCCCCAAAAATATATAAAAAAAACTAATTTCTTTCTTAGTTTAGGCCGATATGTATTCTTCTACATATTTTTTGGGAAAAAAAATGCAATAAGCGTATATTGATTGGTTTGCGCAAAGGTTATAGCGTCTACAAAATAGGGGATATTTTTATGGCATTTTTATTATTCTTTTTTTTTTTTATTAGTGTAGCGGGTATTTGAATTTAGGGGAAGCATCTGGGTGGTAGTGTAACCCAGATGCACTAATTGCTAGGGGATCCGAGACCTTTTTTTCTGGTTCTTGGAGGACTCTGGTGGTGTGAGGTTCCTTGTGGTCCACGGGTGGCGCTGTTGCCATGGGCCGGGGCTGAACTCACACCGCAAGACTGTACCTTTTTGTCCTCCCCTGGAGCTGGTACAGCGGGGCGGGGAACCCGCTGTGGCGCGAAGGGAGAGGGGATAAAAGGGGCGGACGCCCTTACCACGAGGTTCAGGTTCGGGGTGCAGAATTCGGAGAGAGTTGGAGGATGCGGCCGCACCCAGGCACCTTCAGCTTGGGTGTGGGCAGTCCGGAGTTCCGGGCTCAGGTGCCCTTGACCTGGCCGGAGCGAGAGATGGAGTCCATTCCAGGCACCTTTAGCCTGGGGTGAGGTACTATGGCGGATGCCTGGGGCTAAGTACCTTCGACTAAGTTCCACGAGGGTGGAGGAATCCGAGGGGGCCCTAACTCCTTGGGTGCCCGTGTCTGAGTTCGTGAGATCTGGTGTGCGGAACTTCTCTGAAGAGTCCAGCGCAGCATTGCTGGTGACAGAGAGGCCTCCTGTTTCTCCCTTGGACGGATTTCCTCCCCCTGACAGGGGCCGTGCTAGCAAAGGTAATTCACATTCTACTCAATATAGTCAGTGGCAGTGACTACCCGCCACTGGTGATACCACAGTGGTTAGCAGGAGAAGGGAAGGGATTGTGCCTCGATCTATTCCCCATTACTACGCAGTAGAAGAAACTGTTTATTGTTTGGCAAGAAGAATAAAACTGAGTTGGACCTATTCACTGTGTGGAACTCTGGTTACTAGGAGCAAAGGAGTCAGGGACGAAGTACTGGACTTGACTCTAGGACACCTACACAAAACCCAATCTTCTGGCCTTCACCTCTCAGCTATGAAGGACATGGGCCGTGGTGTATCTCATCCCTCTCCCCAGCACTGAAACCCCTAGATGAAGAAAGACAAGCCGAGTATGAGAAGGGGAGAGAGGGTTGAGGCCGCTACACGTGGGGGCATCGTATCCGGGATGTGTATGGTGTCTGAATTTGAACTTTGCTGCCCGGAGGAGTTCCGAGTAGGTCGGCCATATTGGCCAATGCGCCACGAGGCAACCCATAGCTGCGTAGTTCGTGGGCAGGGAGAAGAGAAAGCCCGCGAACAAGTGCAGAGTGTGGGAGGAGTCTGGCCATGTGGACGTACGCACGTGGAGATTCCGGCGCGTGTGGGTCAGTGCGCAATGGAGCAGCGAAGAGAGAAGATGACTTAAACTACTCCATGGATTTCAGTTTCTTCAGGAATGGAGATGACTTCTCCGGCTGCTCCGATCATGGATACGGGGATAAGACTAAGGCCCCAGGGGTGATTGGCTCTGTACACCTGCAGAGACATGGAGGCCCTCGGTGTGATCTGTCCCGGCTGTTCGGGACTGGTGGTCCAGCTGAAGCCATTCGGGCGATGTGAGGTCTGCAAGGAGTTTCTCTTCGAGGTGGAACCATCCACAGAAAAGCCTCAGGCTTTCCACCTCAACTACCTCACAGGGACTGCCACTCTGGAAGGAGAGATCGATGCTGGTGCGTTTCCCGTGTGCACTGATCCGGGCGAAGTGACTGCCCAAGCGGAGATGAAAAGAGAAAAATCAGAGGATGCTGCCTCGGTCACCAGCAGCTCCCCGCTCCGACCACCGAAGAGGAAAGTCGGCCTAGTGATGGCCTTGTGTGGTCGTGGAAGAGCTTTGCCCCGCTGCTTGTCTGGCCTGGATGGATCCGGAGAGAAGACTCCTGGACATCCCTATTCTTCTGAAGGCCCAGGTGAGCCAGGGGTTGGGACTGTCTGTGTGGTTAAAAGTGGCGGAAGCCCACAGTCGGTAGAGGCCGTCAAGGGGGATAGTTCCGTGACTGGGAATTATCTGCCCGCTGAATGCTACGACACCTCTGACCTGGACTCATTGCCTGACAATGGCGATGATGGGGAGATAGACAAAATCTTCCACCAGAAGGGATGGGACAAGATGAAGCTACCCTCGTCCCGTGTCACAAGGGACCTGCCCATGTCTACTGGAGATAGTACACCCCGGGTGGAGGCCTCGGTGCCTAGGGAGGAATCTGGTCCCCTGTCCGAAGTTCCTCTTCTGGACTCAACATCCATTTCACCTGTTCCTGTTGCGGGAGTGCAACGCAAGTCACTGCGGGCTCCTAGGCCCAGATCTACCGAGGTGGTGAACGCACCTCGCCACCCAGAAGCGATTGTTCCGCCTGGAGAAGGAGACCAGGCCACCATGCCACCTTTGTCAAGGCTGCAGCGTCTCTTCGGCCAGAAGGTTGCCCAGGAGTATGGGTTGGAATACCTGTACCTGCCTCGAGAACTGCTTTATGAGGTGAAAGTTTTTCGCCAAAGATGGTATGATACTTTTGTGTGGGACAAACTTAAAGTACCGCAAGCACGGTGATACCTTTCTTGTTCACCAACGGTCACCAAGAAGTTCCAGGACTGTAAAGCTAAGTGGATGCTGGGAAGGCATATCCATGTGGACAGAGTGGTGATTTGCCGCAAGGAAGGAGGAAATGCTGAGTATCATGTGGAGGCTTTGGACAGACATTTGAAGCCTGTGTTCCTACCGCATCCAAGGTTTTACCTTTAGGAGAAGGGAAAGACTCCTGTGTGTTCTTTTGCTGTTCATTGCTGAACTTTCCGGAGTGCCTTCACCGGAACACAGGGACTGTGCCCTAGTTTTTTTTTTTGCATTTGGGCAGTTCTACTCTTTGGAGAAAATGGGAGCTGTTCTTGTTTTGTTCTCCCTCCTTCTCCTTGCACTTCAGAGAAATCAGTGACTTTGGGGGTTTAGTCAGTGTAGAGTCACAGAGAAAAAAGTTAATCTGGAAGTGATGAGTGTCTTGACCGCGGCATTGTCACCAGGTGGCAGTGTTGCGCAACGATTGTTTGTTTTTTTAACATTATGCAGCACTTTGTCATAACAGAGGTACCCCTAAAATATCATATTTTGTTATTCTTGTTGTAGTCTGGTAAAGTCAGCGATACCAAAAAGGACACTTCCCCCTCCCATCAGAATTAGGTGACTAATTTATATGACCCATTGAAAAGCTGGGTTGCAACAAACAAAGTCTCAGGTTGACTCAGATTGAAGCTACAAAAACTGTTAATTCAAGGAAAGTTTGAGTAAATAAACCTATTGTATCAGAGAACGAACAGATACCATAAAGTCAACCTCAATACGGACTCAAATGTCAACAAGACAATGACCAGGATACGAAGTGAAAGTTTCTCCCAACAGGACAAATAAAGGCACCCCTAGTAGAAAAGTAAACAATGGGATTGTGTCCCGAATGTTAAAAGTTAATTTGAGATGCTGTGAGGAAACATTGAAAACCTGTGTATATTTTCTATTTTATCATGAATACATGTATATTAGAAGTAGGGTTATGATATTTTACCATCGTACAAATATCAAATTATGTTTAAGTAACCATCATAAGTATAAAGACAAGCTATGACCGCATACATACGAAAACACACAAATTACATGTATTGTCTCAAGACAATTAGGTTGAAATAGGAAATACGTCAGTGTCATGTCAGTGTCCATATAAGTATAAATTTTGTGTGATTCTAATTAATCACATCTATAAATCATTGATTGTATTACGCACCAAATACTAGAGATCCCTGAGACATATAGACACATATTCACATCCCCAAAATATAAACACTCATTAAATAAAATATATCCCTTCTTTAAAAAAAAAAAAGAAAAGAAGAAAAAAAAAAAAAAGTTAAATATACATTTGGTATCCTCAGACGCCCCCCAGTGGCTGAAGGTAATATTACCTTGATACTCGGCCGATCATAAAAATCTCCCCAACCAATGGAGAGTAAGCCGAACCTTCTGGGCTGAGCTCATGATAAATTTTATAGGGTTATTGTCCCAAACTGGTATAAAGGTTGGGAAACCCCTAGAGAAAAGGGGAAGGAACACCAAATACACCCCCGACATCAAGGAGTCTGTTGATATTTGACCATCTTCCATCTTGCTGGGCTTTATGACTGGAACCATTCGATGTGCGTAGATTTCGGCGGATACCTTACCTTCTAAGCTAATTGGTAAGATCCAGGCCACACTAATTTTATTTTAATTTACCCTCTTGTATTTATAGGAATCATAGTTGTAGAGGTTATGTATTGGTGTTTATTGATTGTCGGGGGGTGTATTATTATAACCAGGTTTTAGGGAATTCAATCAAAATTTTACATCAATTCAAATTTCGGTGTCCCCAGGGAAGTTTTATTGCTCCATGTAATTTGAGTAGCTCTGTTGGTTTAATAATTAATTCAAATCGGCAATATTATCCTGTTGACTCTGTGAGACATACTTTGAACTTCTTCTGGCCGGAGAAGTTTAGAGGACACTCCCCTGAGCGACAAGGGATATTGCGTTCTTGAATATAAAGGGTAAAGTACCACCCACATTTTTCCAACAGACCAATCTTGACTCCAATGAGAAATTATGTTAGTTTTCCTTAGTAAAAGAAAAACAAAAAAAAATGAGGAGGTTTTGATAATGCATATGTGAAATCTCAATCACCAGAAAATTTAGTTCTGTATCAAATTGTATGAATATACTCGTTAATTAATAAAGTCAAAATTATTTTACTTATTAATTTTGTTGGGAGATATTGTATACTTTGGTAAGAAAACCCCATAAATTAACTAACTCAGGAAAGGATTGTGGTATGCACTGATCGTCAGAGAAAAATTTATAAAATTACCGTAAGGTTGGAGGCACTGAAAATAATCTTCTTTAAGATTCCATACCACAATCACAACAACTTATTGGAGCGAATGGGTTTCTTTTCGGATGGACCCATTCATTCCAAGCAGACACACGTGTATTGTTAGGATGTATGTTTCTTTTCTTTCCCTCTGCAGGAGAACCGTCTATCAAGGCTGCTGAGAATGGGTGGTCCTTAGATAGCCAGGGAGAGGGAAGAATGTAAATGTGTGAGATGTTTAAAGTGTTTTATTGAAAAGTTTTATATAGTTGTACTGTTTTATGTTTTCCCTTTCCCATTTAGGTCTTGGCACAATCCAGGGTTAGATTGTGTAGTTTGTCTTTGGGTTGAACTTATGTTGCCACTCTTTTGGAGACATGAGTTTGCACCAGACACTGGGGACCAGTGTCAAATCACCAGGGGGAGAGTGTAGTGGGTATTTGAATTTAGGGGAAGCATCTGGGTGGTAGTGTAACCCAGATGCACTAATTGCTAGGGGATCCGAGACCTTTTTTTCTGGTTCTTGGAGGACTCTGGTGGTGTGAGGTTCCTTGCGGTCCACGGGTGGCGCTGTTGCCCTGGGCCGGGGCTGAACTCACACCGCAAGACTGTACCTTTTTGTCCTCCCCTGGAGCTGGTACAGCGGGGCAGAGAACCCGCTGTGGCGCGAAGGGAGAGGGGATAAAAGGGGCGGACGCCCTTACCACGAGGTTCAGGTTCGGGGTGCAGAGTTCGGAGAGAGTTGGAGGATGCGGCCGCACCCAGGCACCTTCAGCTTGGGTGCGGGCAGCCTGGAGTTCCGGGCTCAGGTGCCCTTGACCTGGCCGGAGCGAGAGATGGAGTCCATTCCAGGCACCTTTAGCCTGGGGTGAGGTACTATGGCGGAGGCCTGGGGCTCAGTACCTTCGACTGAGTTCCGCGAGGGTGGAGGAATCCGAGGGGGCCCTAACTCCTTGGGTGCCCGTGTCTGAGTTTGTGAGATCTGGTGTGCGGAACTTCTCTGAAGAGTCCAGCGCAGCATTGCTGGTGACAGAGAGGCCTCCTGTTTCTCCCTTGGACGGATTTACTTCCCCTGACAGGGGCCGTGCTAGCGAAGGTAATTCACATTCTACTCAATATAGTCAGTGGCAGTGACTACCCGCCACTGGTGATACCACAGTGGTTAGCAGGAGAAGGGAAGGGATTGTGCCTCGATCTATTCCCCATTACTACTCAGTAGAAGAAACTGTTTATTGTTTGGCAAGAAGAATAAAACTGAGTTGGACCTATTCACTGTGTGGAACTCTGGTTACTAGGAGCAAAGGAGTCAGGGACGAAGTACTGGACTTGATTCTAGGACACCTACACAAAGCCCGATCTTCTGGCCTTCACCTCTCAGCTATGGAGGACATGGGCCGTGGTGTATCTCATCCCTCTCCCCAGCACTGAAACCCCTAGACGAAGAAAGACAAGCCGAGTATGAGAAGGGGAGAGAGGGGTGAGGCCGCTACATTAGTAATGGCGGCGATCTGCGATTTTTATCATGACTGTGACATTATGGCGGACACTTTTGACACTATTTTGCGACCATTGTCATTTTTACAGCGACGATCAGTGCTATAAAAATGCACTGATTGCTGTGTAAATGACACTGGCAGGGAAGGGGTTAAACACTAGGGGGCGATGAAGGGGTTAAGTGTGTCCTAGGGAGTGATTCTAACTGTGAGGGGGCTGAGCTACAAGTGACATGACAGTGATCACTGCTCCCGATCACAGGGAGTAGTAGATCACTGTCCTTTCACTAGACAGAACAGAACAAATCCCTTTCTGCCGCTCCTTGAGTAGATTGAGGGGCACCCGGCATACATCGAGTCCGCGGGACTCGCGGGCACACTCACGGAGCACACGGCGGGGGCGCCCCTTTGCGCAGCCGTGACATTCTGCCGACGTATATGTACATGCCGCGGTCGGCAAGTGTTTAAAAATACACCTATGATAACAATTATAGACTCTTCATTTCTTTGTAAGTGGGAAAACTTGCAAAATCTGCAAGGGATCAAATAATTATTTTCCCTGCTGTATATCTTTTTTGCACAGCTTAGGCAGGATAGATAGGAGGAAGGGAGAGGAACATTTTTAAGAATAGTTATGGTTAGCCTTTTCTTACACTTTAGGCTGCAAAGACAGCAGATGGGGGTGTACACATGCGGAAAAAGAATCACCACAGCTGTTGTGCTCGGCAGTCATTCCCATAACGCAACCTTTTCACCTGAATGAGGCCGTGCCACAATTGTGCACAATGCATATGTTGTGGCGCAGGTTTGTAGGGGCTAAAACAGCCACTGAATAGACCACATAATGCCTGCACTCTGCCTACCAAACACCGCCCCGGATCACTCTTCAGAGGGCTAACACTAGTTTAAATTAGCCCTCATACATAAAACATTTCATTTTTAGCAAACAAAAAAAGTCATAAAACAACAAAATAAATTAAGTTTTGGAATGTAGTCGGTCAGGCCTTTTTGCCTTCGGCAGTAGATCTTAAAAATAACAATTTAATTGGGACAGTATCTGGGAACTACAACAATTGTATTAAGGTCATAATGCCCTCAAAGTTACCATTTTATTGACAAGAGGTCATTGAAATCTTGATGCTTAGGCTAAGTTTAGCAGTTACAATATGCATTGGTTAACCTCATAATAACTAAATTTGCTTCCCCAAATGATTGCAGCTTTTAACTGGCAAGTGCAGTTTTAGTTTCTTTCATGTGTAACATACAGTATATTGTCAAAGGTATTGGTACGCCTGCCTTTACACGCACATGAACTTAACCACTTAAGCCCCGGACCATTTTGTAGCTAAAAGGACCAGGTCACTTTTTGCGATTCCGCACTGCGTCGCTTTAACTGACAATTGCGCGGTCATGTGATATTGTTTTCCAAACAAAATTGGCGTCCTTTATTTCACCCACAAATAGAGCTTTTGATGGTATTTGATCACCTCTGCGGTTTTTATTTTTTGCGCTATAAACAAAAATATAGCGACAATTTTGAAAAAAATTCAACATTTTTTACTTTTTGCTATAATAAATATCCCATAAAAATATATAAAAATTTTTTTTTTTCCCCCAGTTTAGGCCGATATGTATTCTTCTACATATTTTTGTTTTTTATCGTGACAGCGACATTATGACACTTTTGACACTATTTTGGGACCATTGTAATTTTTACAGTGATCAGTGCTATAAAAATGCACTGATTACTGTGAAAATGACACTGGCAGTGAAGGGGTTAAGTGTGACCTAATGTGTGATTCTTACTGTGTGGGGGCCTGGCTTGGCGTGTGACGTCACTGATCATTGTTCCCTATGACAGGGAACAGACGATCAGTGACAGTCTCACTAGGAAGCACGGTAAGAGGTTTGTTTACACTTACCTCTCCCCGTTCTTCAGCTCTGTGACCCAATCGCGGGACACCGGCGACGATCGGGTCTGCGGTCACTGCGCCTTTTGTGTCCCCTCATGGCAGTAGTACGGCGGGGCGGGGAACCTGCTGTGCCTGTCGGGAGAGGGTATAAAAGGGGCGGACATCTTCGGTTCGAGGTCTACGCCCAGGCACCTTCAGCCTGGGTGTGTGTGGTTCGTCCGCGCCCAGGCACCTTCAGCCTGGGCGTTAGGAGGGTCGTCTTCGGGTGCCTTAGGCCCGGAGGTGGAGTTCCTGTTCCATCCCAGACACCTTCAGTCTGGGGTGAGGTACTATTTTGAAGGCCCGGGGCCCAGCAACTTTCGGCTGGGGTCCGCTAGGGATCGAGGACTCCCAGGGTGCCGCCTTGCGAGGGGACCCGTATCTGGGATGAGGAGGCCAGGGAGGGAACCCTTTCCGAAGACCCAGCGCAGAGTCGTGGTGACGGTGAGGGCCTCTGGTAACTCTCCGGAGGGTTGTTTTCTCCTTGACATGGGCCAAATACTTTAAGAAGGAAGTTCACCAGGTCAGTGGCAGTGACCCTACTCTTCAGGTCAGTGGCAGTGACCCTACTCTTCAGGTCAGTGGCAGTGATTTCATAGGGCAAGGCCCTATTCACCAGGTCAGTGGCAGTGACCCTACGCTCCAAGTCAGTGGCAGTGACTTTATTCACCCGGTCTGTGGCAGAGACCAATCTCACGGTCTGTGGCAGAGATTGTGCGCCAAAACTGTTTGAGAAACCTAAACAGTCTAAAGAGTTAAGCTACGTTTGTGCCTGGACCTCCTCCACACCTAATCTGTCCTGTATCTTCGCTCCAACCTGTCTGCTCTCAAAGAGGCTGTTTATTATCCTGTGTGAAATAAATGTTGAGCTGGACTTTCAGCTAGTGTGGACATTCACATTTCTGGGAAAAACGAGGACTTGCATCTATCTAAGGTAGAGGTGAGATCATTCTTGGGAGGACTTTGACTCTGGCCGCAGACAAGGCCCAAAACTAACACCGCTCAACCTCTTTACTCAGGAGGGTACGGGCTTGTGGTGCGGTGTGCCTCTCTCTGCCTGCGAGGAGCCTAAGTTAATGCAGGCTGGGGAGAGGTGGGTGCGCTACACGTGGGGGCTCGAGTCCGGGATTTGTTTGCGGTTGGGAAGTGTTGAAGAACCCCCCCAGAGTTTGAACTTTATTCCCCAGTGAAGTTCCGTGGAGGTCGGCCATATTGAGAACTGCGCCACGAGCAGAACCCTGACTGCGTAGTTCGTGGGCGTGACAGAGAGAAAGCTTGCGAACGATACAGGAGATGGGAGGAGTCTTGCCATGTGTGGAGCTGCACGTGGGGACTTTGGCGCGAAAAGGACAGTGCGCGATGGAACAGCGAATTGATAATATGGCTTCTCATGCCTCATGGGTTCCGGCTACTACTACCATGAAGATGACTTAATTTGCTGCTCCCTTAACGGATACTGGGATTCGGCTCAAGCCCCAGGGAACGTTTTGCCCTCTACGTTTGCAAAGATGTGGAGGCCCTCGGAGTGATTTGTCCCGGCTGCTCGGGACTGGTGGTACATCTGAAGCCATTCGGGCGATGCGAGCTATGTAAGGAGTTTTTGTTTGAGTTCGAGCAACCTACAGAAAAGCCTTGGGCTTTCCACCTCAATTGCCTTATGGGCGCCACCACTCTGGAAGGAGGAATCAGAGCTTACACAGCCACCCCTGCGCGCACTGTCGGGACTTCAGAGGAAGTCACAGAAGAGATTGTTCCAGAGATTGAGAGACCGGAGGATGCTGCTTCGGTCACAACAGAGTCCTTTCTCCCACCACCCAAGAGGAAGATCGGGTTAGTGAAATCTTCCCGCGCCCGTGGTGGAGCTACGCCCCAGCGCTTACTCGGAACGGATGCATCTGAAGGGAAATGTCCCGGACGTCTTGGTTCAGCTACAAGCCGAGGTAAGCCGGGGGAAGAGACTCTGTCTAAGGTCCCAAATGTTGGGGATTCACATGCCCGTGAACTAGTCAAAGGGGGTGACTCATCCTCTACCAGGAGTTACCTGCCCGCGGAGGAATATGATACCTCTGACCTGGGGTCAATCTCTGATGCGGGAGATGATGCCGCAGTTGATGAACTGTTTGAACGGAAGGCATGAGATAAGATGCCCCTGCTCTCGTCCCGTAAAAATAGGGACCCACCCATGTCCACTGGGGATAGCACGCCCCGGATGGAGACCTCAAAGCCTGAGGAGGGATCTGTCCCCTTGTCTGCCTTTCCACAGCCGGAGATTCCTGCATCAGTTGCTGAAATGAGACGGGTGTCACTGCGGGCCCCTGTGTCTGGTCCTGAGGTAGTGAAAGTACCTCGACACCCGGATGCCATAGTTCTACCTGGTACGGGAGACCGTGCCACCATGCCACCATTGTCCCGATTACAGAGGTTATTTAACCAGAAGGTAGCCAGCGAGTATGGATGGGAGTACCCGTACCTGCCTAAAGAACTCTTGTTTGAAGTAGAGGCCTGCAGACACCGGTGGTACGCGGACTTTGTATGGACACACATTACAGTACCCCAGGCCCGCAGATACTTCTCATGTTCTCCTGCAGCTACTCAGAGATATAAAGACTGTAAGGCTGCCTGGATGCTTGGTTGGCACATATATGCGGACAAGATGCTCATCTGCCGGAAAGATAAGGACAATGTCGAGTATCACATTGACACTTTCGATAAGCATTGGAAACCGCTGGTGTTGCCAGACCCACACTATTACCTTTAAGAGACTAGACTCTTTTGTGTTTGCTTTATTTCTAGAGTGCATCCTCTGGAGCCCAGGAACTTTGCCCTAATAGAAGGGTATTCTACTCATTGGAGGAGTGGGAGCCGTTGTTTTTTTCTCCCCTCTCTCCCTACAGCAAAGATGCAAGGACTTTGGGGTGTAGATAGTTCAGGGCCACAGTCAAGAAGAAGAGGATTGTCAAGCACCTGTGTCTCAATCACAGCACTACCACTAGGCGGCGGTGTTGTGCAACTATTGCTTTACAAATGTGATATATGCCGTTTACTTTTGGAAGGAAGGGATTTTCCTCTAGGGGAGAATCTGTTGATTCCAACAAATGTCATTTTTAGCTGTGTATGTTTTTTTTCTTCGCCTGCAGGCGGACGTCAAACAAGGTTACTGAGAATGGAGTGGACCTTAGTTAGTGCAGGTGGGAGGAAAATGTAAATATTTATTGAAGTATGTCATGTGACATCTGATGTTTTAATGTGCACATGTGTGTTATTCTTCTTTCTTCTCTATGTTTAACCCCCTTTCCCCATGTTTAGGTTCCGGCACAAACAGGCAGTTTTTTTTCTCCTCTCAAATTTTTTTGTGTGTGTTTAGTCTCTTGATTGGGTCTATGCTGACTCAGGCTTGAGAGGCATAGGTTTGCTCCAGACACTGGGGACCAGTGTCTATTTAGTGGGGGAATGTGTAGCGGGGTGTTCCATTTAGGGGGAGTGTCTGAGTGGTAATTAGGCTCAGACACAGTGATTGTTAGGGTTAATGGACCATTTCTGTTGATGGAGATCGTGTTGGTGTACAGTTCCCTGTGGCCTACAGGTGGCGCTGTCGCCATGGGCCAGGGTTGAACCACCAATGCAGGGCTGCACCTTTTGTGTCCCCTCTCGGCAGTAGTACGGCGGGGCGGGAAACCTGCTGTGCCTGTCAGGAGAGGGTATAAAAGGGGCGGACATCTTCCGTTTGAGGTCCACGCCCAGGCACCTTCAGCCTGGGTGTGTGTGGTTCGTCCGCGCCCAGGCACCTTCGGCCTGGGTGTGAGGAGGGTCGTCTCCAGGTGCCTTAGGCCCGGAGGTGGAGTTTCTGTTCCATCCCAGACACCTTCAGTCTGGAGTGAGGTACTATTTTGAAGGCCCGGGGCCCAGCAAACTTCGGCTGGGGTCCGCTAGGGATCGAGGACTCCCAGGGTGCTGCCTTGGGAGCGGACCCGTATCTGGGATGAGGAGGCCAGGGAGGTAACCCTTTCCGAAGACCTATCGCAGAGTCGTGGTGACGGTGAGGGCCTCTGGTAACTCTCCGGAGGGATGTTTTCTCCTTGACATGGGCCAAATACTTTAAAAAGGAAGTTCACCAGGTCAGTGGCAGTGACCCTACTCTTCAGGTCAGTGGCAGTGACTTCATAGGGCAAGGCCCTATTTACCAGGTCAGTGGCAGTGACCCTACACTCCAAGTCAGTGGCAGTGACTTTATTCACCCGGTCTGTGGCAGAGACCAACCTCACGGTCTGTGGCAGAGATTGTGCGCCAAAGCTGTTTGAGAAACCTAAACAGTCTAAAGGTCAGTACGGACCCCTCTCTCTACTAAGTATAGGCCCCCTCCCTCAGTATGGACCCCCCTCTCCACTAAGTATAGGCCCCCTCCCTCAATACGGACCCCCTCCACTAATTATAGACCCCCTCCCTCAGTACGGATCCCCTCCACTAACTATAGACCCCCTCCCTCAGTACGGATCCCCTCCACTAACTATAGACCCCCTCCCTCAGTATGTACCCCCCTCTGCACTAAGTATAGACCCCCTGCCTCAGTACAGACCCCCGCTCCACTAAGTATATACCCCCTCAGTAAAGACCATGCTTTCTTGTACCTATAAAATATGCTTTGATTGCTTTGTCTGAGCCTAACTCAAAGAACTTCATTAAAATAGTCAGAGACTGCATAGCAGAGTTATGGACATAATACAGAAGATGGTCAAAGACTACATACATGATACAAGAGATGGTCAGAGACTGCAGACATGATACAACAGATGGTCAGTAACTGCAGATATCAAACATGAGATGGTCAGAGACTGCGGACATGATACAAGAGACATAATACAGGAGACATGCTCCAAGAGACTGCAGACATGCTCCAAGAGACTGCAGACATGCTCCAAGAGACTGTCAGAGACTACAGACATGATACAAGAGATTGTCAGAGACTGCAGACATGATTCAGAAAATGGTTAGACTGCAGACATGATATAGGAGATGATCAGAGACTGCAGACATAGTACAGGAGATGGTCAGAGACTGCAGACATGATACAGAAAATGCTCAGAGACTGCAGACCTGATACAGAAATTGGTCCACCCGTAGCCTGCCACCAGATGCAGTGTGCCACTTTCCACCCGTAGCCTGCTACCAGATGCAGTGTGCCGCTTTCCACCCGTAGCCTGCCATCAGATGCAGTGTGCCACTTTCCACCCGTAGCCTGCCACCAGATGCAGTGTGCCACTTTCCACCCGTAGCCTGCCACCAGATGCAGTGTGCCACTTTCCACCCATAGCCTGCCACCAAATGCAGTGTGCCACTTTCCACCCATAGCCTGCCACCAAATGCAGTGTGCCACTTTCCACCCGTAGCCTGCCACCAGATGCAGTGTGCCACTTTCCACCCGTAGCCTGCCACCAGATGCAGTGTGCCACTTTCCACCCGTAGCCTGCCACCAGATGCAGTGTGCCACTTTCCACCCATAGCCTGCCACCAGATGCAGTGTGCCACTTGTCACCTATAGCCTGCCACCAGATGCAGTGTGCCACTTGTCACCTATAGCCTGCCACCAGTCCGACACACCGGAGCCCCGGGAAAGTGAACACCCCTCCCGCCGCTGGCTGCTGATGTGACTCCTCTCATGCGGGGGTCAGGGTTGTTACATCTTCAGCTCTGAGGGGTTCATGCTGGGACCTGGGTCACATTCCCCAAAAGTGAAGTACTACAAGTCCTAGCATGAACCACTGATTTCTAAGGATGTGATCCCCCCCAAATTGAAGGGATACAGGTCCCAACATGGACCCCTGAGAATTAAGGGTGTGAGCCCATAGATTTCACATGCTAATGCTGGGACCTGTAGTTCTTCACTGATTAAGGGGGGCATCTTCAGTTCTGGGGGGAGTTCATGCTGGGACCTGTAGTCTTTCACTTTTTTTTTGGGGGGGGGGGGCGTCACATCCCAGCATGAACCTTGCCCTGATATCTAAGGATCTGTCCTCCTTCCATCCCTCAGAGGGTGTAATCTCATCTGTCAGTGTCCTCTCTTCTGCTGACCCCTTATCTGCCCTCCGTCCTCTTATCAGTGCTAGCTCCAGGCTAACACACACTTGGAGCTCCTGTGAAGTGCTGACAGTTCAGCACAGAATGCTGGCTGCTGGGGGAGAGCTAACTGAGGATTTTAACCCCATCTGTCATGGTGAGTGCATTGGATTGTACTTGCCTTTCATTCATCTCTCCTTCTTGAACTTCTGCATGCTGCTGGTTGGAAGACGCAGGGAGGAGGTGGGGGGAGCTAATGAGTAGGTGCGGAGGAGGAAGTTAAATCTTCCTGCTCACGCGCTGTGCATGCTGGGGCTCTAGTCCTCTCCTCATGACGTCACTGGTTGCTACACGTCAAGCGGGCGGCAGAGCTAGCAACCATTTGGGCACTGAGCCAGCGGCTAATGGAAAAAGGGTCTCACCAGCCAGGGGTCCACCCAGGGGCGAATCCAGAGTCTTTTCTCGGGAGGGGCACTGACAAAAAATATGTTTTTTTTGTGGGAAATTTATCGGGGAAATGGCTGGTGTCGGCGCTTCAATCATCCCGGCACCATGGTTGTTATGGTGTCAGGATGATTGAAGCGCATTATTTCTATTATTACATTGTAATATAACATTAAATAGTTCAATGCAGAATCAGTGGGAGCCCCGAGTGTGTCACTTGCCACCGTCGCCTGCAATTAGTGGGAGCCCTGAGCGTGTCACTTGCCACACCTTGCGGATTGTCACTTGCCACGTCACCTGCCACATCTTGTGGATTGTCACTTGCCACACCTTGTGGATTGTCACTTGCCACATCACCTGTCACACCTTGCGGATTGTCACTTGCCTGCCACCAGATGCAGACTGTCATTTGCCAAGTCACCTGACACAATTTGTGGATTGCCACGTCGCCTGCCACACCTTGCGGATTGTCAGTAACTTGCCTGCTAAGGTGTAGTTTTGGTTGTCTCTTGCTGTGTCCCAGACTCCCAGAGTCAGGCAGCAGAGAGATAATGTAATCTCTCTGCTGCCTGCACAGTCAGGGCGGAAGTCACTGCAGGAATGCAGGGCAGGCACGGGCGGTGAGAGATGATCTCCTCTCTCTGCTCCCCCGCTCCCGGCTAGCTGATTGGCCAGCTGCCACACTAAGCCTGCTCTCTCACTCTCACCTGCGCTGCCAACACACTGAGCAGCAGGGTCTGCCCACGAACCGCGCCGCCCGCCCACAAACTGCGCCGCAAGCGGAGCCGCCCGCTTTCTTACCCGTCTGTGGAGCCGCACGCTATCGCACCTGCCTGCAGAGCGGCCCGACGTGACTCAATGACGTCACTCATTGCTAGACGCCAAGCGGCCCAGGCGTTAGCAACGAGTGCAGGGAAGAGGCTCCACCCACCTCCTCCTCTGCTCCTGGTATCGTGTCGTAGCTGGCCAATCAGCTAGCCGGGAGCGGGGGAGCAGAGAGATGAGATCATCTCTCACCGCCCGTGCCTGCCCTGCATTCCTGCAGTGACTTCCGCCCTCACTGTGCAGGCAGCAGAGAGATTACATTATCTCTCTGCTGCCTGACTCTGGGAGTCTGGGACACAGCAAGAGACAACCAAAACTACACCTTAGCAGGCAAGTTAGTGACAATCCGCAAGGTGTGGCAGGCGACGTGGGAAGTGACAATCCGCAAATTGTGTCAGGTGACGTGGCAAATGACAATCTGCATCTGGTGGCAGGCAAGTGACAATCAGCAAGGTGTGGCAAGTGACAATCCACAAGGTGTGGCAAGTGACAATCCACAAGATGTGGCAGGTGACGTGGCAAGTGACAATCCGCAAGGTGTGGCAAGTGACACGCTCAGGGCTCCCACTAATTGCAGGCAACGGTGGCAAGTGACACACTCGGGGCTCCCACTGATTCTGCATTGAACTATTTAATTTTATATTACAATGTAATAATAGAAATAATGCGCTTCAATTATCCTGACACCATAACAACCATGGTGCCGGGATGATTGAAGCGCAGACACCAGCCATTTCCCCGATAAATTTCCCACAAAAAAAACAACATATTTTTTGTCAGTGCCCCTCCCGAGAAAAGACTCTGGATCCGCCCCTGATTGGCTCAAAGTCATGGTTTCCCACCTCCATGTGACACCACTGGGCAACTAAAGGGCCAAACAGCAAGCATAAGCACTGTCAAATGGAAGGAAGGGTAGCAAGTCACATGCTCACCATACCCAAAAGTACCAAGTTTGTTTTGCTTTGGTAGTTGATAATAGTGTTCTGATCTGTCTTACCCATAGCTCCTAACCGTCCCTGATTTCGAGGGCCTGTCCCTGATTTGGAGCAATGTCCCTTTGTCCCTCTTTCCTCCTCATTTGTCCCTCATTTTGGTCTGATCTGTATAGTTGTATATAAAATGCACTTTTTATCTTTCAAAAAGTGTTTCCCAGTGCTAAACCTTTCATCCAAATTCTAAATTGCTGCATTTGTACATTTTAAGAGCCAATATAAAGGAATAGTAGTGGTAAAAAAAAAAAAAAGCCCTTGTGGATTTAATGAACCTTTTTTTGGATTAATTCTCCTTTAACCACCTGACAACTGGGCAATTAAACCCCCTTAATAACCAGACCAATTTTCAGCTTTCGGTGCTCTCACACTTTCAATGACAATTACTCAGTCATACAACACTGTACCCATATGAAATTTTTGTCCTTTTTTTCACACAAATAGAGCTTTCTTTTCGTGGTATTTAAACACCGCTGGGTTTTTTATTTTTTGCGCTATAAAAGAAAAATAGACTGAAAATTCTGTAAAAAATTTTATTTTTATTTGTTTGTTATAAAATTTAGCAAATTGATGATTTTTCTTCATAAATTTTGGCTAAAATTTATACTGCTACATATCTTTGGTAAAAATAAGTACAAATTGGTGCATATTATTTGGTCTTTGTGAAAGTTATAGAGTCCACAAGCTATGGTGCCAATATCTGAAAATTGATCACACCTGAAGTACTGACGGCCTATCTCATTTCTTGAGACCCTAACAAGCCAGGAAAGTACAAATACCCCCCAGATTACCCCTTTTTGGAAAGAAGACATTCCAGGGTATTTAGAAAGAGGCATGGTGAGTTTTTTGAAGGTGTAATTTTTTTCCCACAATTCTTTGCAAAATCAAGGTTTTTTTTCACAAAATTGTCATATTAGCAAGTTATTTCTCACACACAGCATATGCATACCACAAATTACACCCCAAAACACAGTCTGCTATTACACCCGAGTATGGCAATACCACATGTGTGAGACTTTTACACAGTGTGGCCACATACAGAGGCCCAACATGCAGGGAGCACCTTCAGGCGTTTTGGAGCACCCAGGCCAATTCTGACATTTCTCTCCTACATGTAAAAATCATCATTTGTTTGCTAGAAAATTACATAGAACCCCAAAACATTATATATGTATGTTTTTTTTAGCAAAGACCTTAGAGAATACAATGCCGGTCGTTGCAACTTTTTATCTCGCACGGTATTTGCGCAGCAATTTTTCGAACAAGTTTTTTTGGGGAAAAAAAAACAGTTTTTTCCTTAAAAAAACAAACAAAAAAAACAGTAAAGTTAGCCCAATGTTTTTGCATAATGTGAAAGATGATGTTACGCCGAGTAAATAGATACCTAACATGTCACCCTTCAAAATTGCACACACTCGTGGAATGGCGCCAAACTTCGCTACTTAAAAATCCCCATAGGCGACGCTTTAAATATTTTTACTGGTTACATGTTTTGAGTTACAGAGAAGCTCTAGGGACAAAATTATTGCTCTCGCTCTAACGTTCGCAGCGATACCTCACATGTGTGGTTTGAACACCGTTTTCATATGTGGGCGGGACTTAAGTATGCGTTCACTTCTGTATGCGAGCACACGGGGACAGGGGCGCTTTTTTTTTTATTGTTCATTTTACTTTATTTATGTTAGTTTGACACGTTTTTCCCCAAAAAATACATTTTTTTGATCACTTTTATTCCTATTACAAGGAATATAAACATCCCTTGTAATAGGAATATGGCATGACAGGTCCTCTTTACAGTGAGATATGGGGTCAATAAGGCCCCACATCTCACCTCTAGGCTGGGAAGCCTGAAATAAAAAAAAAAAAAACAATCCTGGCTTCGATCGTAGCAGTGAGTCGGTAGAAGCACCGGAGGGTGGCGTCCCGTAAGAACGATCAAATGGCGGAACAGCCGCTATGATCATTCTTATGGTGTAGGGGAATCGCCAGCTGAAAAAGCTGATATCTGAATGATTCCTTTAGCTGCAGGCATCATTCAGATATCCCCGCACAAAGTCAAGGACGTCATATGACAGCCGGCTGGCGGGAAGTGGTTAAAACACATTTTTTTATTTTTTTACACAAATTTGTCCATTTATACAATATTTCTAACACATAGCATGTACATACCAAAAATTACACCCCAAACTAGATTCTCCTACTCCTCCTGAGTACAGCGATACCACATGTGTGAGACTTCCACAGCCTGGCCACATACAGAAGCCGAGTACAGCCGAGCATGGCCGAGCGTGGCCGGACATGGCAGAGTATGGCAGAGTATGGCTGGGTATCGCAGAGTATGGCTGGGTATTACAGAGTATGGCAGGGTATTTAAACAGTATTTTGACTTTTATCAGTGAACCAATGACAAAAATCGACAAAATAGTGGCGTTGTAAAATATTAATAAGCATGAGTGCCTATCAAGTAAATGATGCAAAAAGCAAAAAATGTACTAAACAATGTGCATATATATCACCCTGTGACAAGTGAAACAAAATATTGTGAATAAATTCAAAATATTGTGAATATGATCATAAAGTCCAAATAAAGAAAAAATCCAGTGACTCTTCTGTGTATGGTCTTCCTAAAGTCTTCCACCACACCAATGTGCTAGTGATTCCACTCCCTTCAGGAAACGCACTCACCAGATTTTAATGCCTAAACACCCACGTGTCAGGCTAAGACGCTTTTAAACCACACCAAGGGTTAAACGACTCTCCAATATCCAACCGTGTATGTGAGGGATCTCTCCACATGTAAATAATAAAAGGTGCTCCAATAGTGTGATAAAGTATAAACCAGTTTATTAAAACACTCTAAAAAAAGCCCTCAACCTTTACACTCACATTTTAAAAATTCAAAGCCAGCAAAACTTCAAATCACAGCAAAACTTCAAATCTATCACACAGCGGTGAACTGCGGGCACGGCGGACCCGAGATATGCAGGCATGTAGGTATTCAGATACTCTCACCCACTCCTCGGTCTCGGAACACAGTGTCGAGTCTCCACTCCCTGGTTTGACGTCACACGTCAATGATGATTGCCGTACAGCCACGCCCCCGACATGTTTCGTCACACAGACTCAAGCCTCGTTCACACGCCCGGTTTTCTCTGCAAGAAAACTGCTGAGAGAGCTTTTTGCAGAGAAAACCGGCCGTGTGTATGGTCTCTCGTCTGAAAAACTGCCGGGAATCTCGACGAGCAAAAATAGAGAACCTGCTCTCTATTTTCTCGTCGGGATTCTCGTCGGCCTGTTTCCCGACAAGAAAACCGTGCGTGTGTACACTTACATGTCTCCTGGTAAACCCGCGCATGCTCGATGAGACTTCGACGCATGCGAGGTAGATTACAAGGGTAGTGTAGGGTGAAGCAAGATGGCGGCGACGGCATCGAATGTGACGAGTGCATGCTCGTCATAGTGGATGACGTCACTGCGTTCTTGCCATTCAAAAGAACGGTGGTTCTTTTGAATGTGCCATGTGTACACTCGGCGAGCAAGAAAAGCTTGCTGGGAATCTCGTCGGAAAAAAAACAAAGTTTTTTTTCCCCGACAAGATTACCACCCGTGTGTACAGGGCTTTAATCATGGGATTGGCTGTACGGTCGACAATCACTCCTTTTATACTCCCCTGCTATTGGACACCGAAGGTCTCTATATCACGCCTGCGCACTTCTCAAGGAAATCATGGCTAGACACA
Source organism: Rana muscosa (assembly GCA_029206835.1). NCBI lineage: Eukaryota > Metazoa > Chordata > Amphibia > Anura > Ranidae > Rana > Rana muscosa. Next base: position 1,030,470,288 of record CM055117.1, read on the forward strand.
GTCAATCCGCTGTACTGCTCAAGGCTTCCAGAGTTTTGACCGCTAAAATTAGGACACTCTGTGTCAAAAATTTCAGCCACCCCAAGCATTTTAAATTTAGTAAAAGGGTTATCTCAACTCATGAACGATAGGGGAAGTGTTTTAGTTTCTTTTAGATAAAGTCTGTCATATAAAAAGTCATGCCCTTTGCAATTGTGTAATATTAAACAAGGTAATGCCAGCTTGCCAGGGCTTTAAATTCAATGGGGCTGGGTTATATATAAAGTATAGCGCCTTTCCCTAGACAGGCTAAATGTAGTATTTGACGTTACAGTACTCAGTGGAGCAGCAATCTGTTTTCCAAGTTTGGTCAGTTTCCCCTAAGCTTGTTGATTGCTCCTGTCTGCCTCTAGAAGAAGTTTCCAAAAATAGAGTAGGTGGGTCAACCACTGGCTAATGAATATTTATCTGATCTCAGTCAGTCCCTGGGAGGGGGTATGCAGGAGGAGGCTTTGGAGGAAATGTTTGGGTCAATTGTTCAGTAGTGCAATTTTTCTGGGGCTACTGCCTCTTGGAGGCATCCGGTGTACTGAAGAGCTTTGTAGGCCTCAGCAGGTGCTCAGCTGAGGGCCTGGAAGAACTTGGACTGAAGTATATTTGAGGGCATCACATGTGGAATTTAAGCTGGAGAGGGACATTTTATTCTCAATAGAGAGTGTCACATGGAAGTTGGGTGGATGACAGTTGTCCTTGGACATTGTGAGTAGGACTTTAGCTCAGGACTCCAGGTGTGCATGTGCTTTAGAGGTTGCTGTAAGGTCTGGGACTGCTCGTACAGAGAGTCTTAGATTAGCTGGCTATCCCTTCTACCTCCAGTAAAGGCTGCTCTCCTGTATTTGCTGAACTTCTTGGAGTGTCCTGCACCATCACTCTCTTACCAATTCTATTGCTACAATATACAGTATCTACAAAAAGACTTCTCCAGTCTTTTTGCCCAGAGGGCAACATAAAACTAGTGCGATATTTGATGCTGTTTTTGATAAACTAATGCATCAATATCTGGTTGGGTGGACATAGTAGCAGTCCTCAATGAATCAATGAAAGGTGCTTGTGCTGAGATTGGAGCGCAAAGAGAGAGCAAATGGAGGCAAAACATACAAAACCCAACTAGCGGGCATTTATTGGAGAATTTGGGGTACAGGAAGGGCTGTCAGTAGGGGGAATAGTCCACAGATTAAACAAAAGGCCTTTGTCTGCAGTGGGCACGGAGCACAGGAACAGCGGGCAAGCCCTGTGCCCACTGAGACAGGAAGAAGGGGAGCGTGGGGCAACAGGCTTGTAGCCTGCACGACCGGGAGAACAAAGGGGATTCCTCTGCAGGGGTGCCTATCAAGAGTGGGATATTTTTCTTTGGGAAGATAAAACAAATAAAATTCCAGTAAAGCGATACTGTCAAATTTTATTTTTGGGTTGGATACCTTTGCAATAGCACTGACTTTCATTTTCCCAACTCACCACAATGCTGTGCAACACAATGCTGCAGCGTTGTCGTGTGTTGATGCACATTGTTTTGCAGTGCATTAAACCGAAATGCAGCACAATGCGCCCAACAATGGGGCAGACATCCTTTTTTTCTGCAGCGCACAGGATGCTGTTGCAGTGCACATGGGTTTTCACAATGAATGGCGCTGCAGTGCACCAACACATGTAATGTAATGGTGTGAATGGGCCCTTAGGGCTTGTTTATACTAGTGGATGGGGGACAGTAAAGCCCCATGCTATGGGACTGGTCCTGTAGCCTCCTGGGATGTGTGACCTGTCCCAGGAGGCTATGTATCAGGATGGGAATGGGGCGGGTGAAGTGGAAGTTGATTCTTGTAAAAAAAAAAAAAAAAAGACCTGTTCCCCATAAAAAAATAAATAAAAATATAAGAAAAAAAGTGTATTTCCACTTTTGCAACCAAATTGGGATAACATCGACTTTATATTTATTAAAACAAAAATCACAGCTTACCTTTTTTAGATTATCTTTTCTGGAGACTTCAAAACAGAAAAATCTTGCTTAGTTCACTCTATATTTATGAAGAGGGCTGGGGAACTGTGTTGGCCATAATTAATCATGGCTGTACTGTGCTGGCAGATCTCCCTATCAGTTGAAAACTAGCTTTGAACATTGCCCTAAAAAGTGTTAATGATTTGGATCGGCCATAGATTGAGCTAATTTATTTTCTGCAAACATGGGTTGCAGGAAAAAAAATTGCTCAATGCCCCCATCAACACAGACAGTGCTGACAGGGGAAGCCCTCCCATAGAGCCATTGTGTTCTCCCAGCAGGGGGGCAGGGGAAGCTTTCCCCGCCGGGAGAACACAGTGATTATTGCCAGCAGATATTAACATCTGCTAGCATTAATAACATCTAAAATCCGGCAGGTTGGTTGTACCCAAGTCGATGGATCTATCAACTTGGGTTCATTCAGCCTGCCCAGACATGGTTTGAATTTCGGCCGCTCCAGCAGGAACTGTCTATGGCAGGCTTTAGAAGATGGGCATCTTGCATTGTATGTTAATGAGAGGAAGCTGAGTTTTTCTATTGAGACTTTCTATTGCAACAGACTCACACAGAACACCTTCTCGTAAGAAATATCTAAAAGGTAAGAAAAAAATATATTATTTAGGTATGCTGTGTGAATACATATCAAACATATAATGGGGGTTTCTTAAATTGGACTGCAAAAGTAGAAATATACTTTAAACCATTACATCCGTCCAAAATGACTTTCTTCATTTATCTTTGATGATAAAACCTAGGTTTCTGATGTGGTTTCTCTCTATAAGTGCAGAATATTGCTGTAATCACTGTTCTTGATGGCGCACACTAGTATATTTGAAGGATATTTCTTATACTAAGAAACCTGAAATAGCCACAAAACAGGATTATTTTCAATCTTCATTCCCTGAACAATTTTTCAGTTACTGAAAACGATTTCTTAAGGGACCTCTAAAAGCAGACTACAGATGTTTGCACTTGTATCCGAGAACACAGTGAATTGTGCGTTTTTCTGCATTTTGCTACCCTCTGGTGGTCAATTTGACAATTGCTTTTTTAGATGCACGTAAAACCCTAAAATAAAATAAAAATTATATTCGAGTATGTATTCAGAACTCAAAAAATTCCCTTCTATTTCTCTCTCGATTGCTCTAAAATTTCCAAATTTCTTTTTTTTGCTACTGTGATCTGACTTCCAGTTAGAGGGTGGCTACGGTCGTTCTCCACGGCCCCACTGTATGTAGGAACGTAGCCACCCACCCTCCCTCTTTTTGCTCGCTCCTGAGATGGACTTTGGGATTTGTAGTGTGCAGTGGATTGCTAGTTCCAAGCCAATGGAAGTGACGGGGAAAGGAGAGTTTTGGAAGCTCGGGGAGGATGAGGCAAAAAACACAGTAAGAAGCAATTTCACCGAAAATAGATTACAGGACCATCAAGTAGTGGATGTGTATGGATTATTTTTTGGAGAATAAGGATATTGTTTAGCGTCTTTTTAATGCCACAATGCACTTACCTGGTCGGATATCCAGACATCTCTTACACCTTCTGGATATTTTTAAAGTGCAACTGCACTTTTATCATAGTACCCCCTTTAAATCTTATACACACCTGTCACCAATCGAGCGAGATATTGATGAATAGTTCGCACAGATATTTGTATATATCTACGCAGCTGGGCTCATGCATGTGCCCTGCACCGTTTGGTGTGCAGTAGTGGCTGCAGCTACCAGCAATGCACTGAGGCTGACAGATTGAGCAGTATTGACTGAGGCTACCAGCAATGCCCTGAGGCTGACAGAGGGAGAAGTATTGACTGAGGCTACCAGCAATGCCCTGAGGCTGACAGAGGGAGAAGTATTGACTGAGGCTACCAGCAATGCCCTGAGGCTGACAGAGGGAGAAGTATTGACTGAGGCTACCAGTAATGCTCTGAGGCTGACAGAGGGAGCAGTATTGACTGAGGCTACCAGTAATGCACTGAGGCTGACAGAGGGAGTTGTATTGACTGAGGCTACCAGCAATGCACTGAGGCTGACATAGGGAGCAGTATTGACTGAGGCTACCAGCAATGCCCTGAGGCTGACAGGGGGAGTTGTATTGACTGAGGCTACCAGCAATGCACTGAGGCTGACATAGGGAGCAGTATTGACTGAGGCTATCAGCAATGCCCTGAGGCTGACATAGGGAGCATTATTGACTGAGGCTACCAGTAATGCACTGAGGCTGACATATGGAGCAGTATTTACTGAGGCTACCAGCAATGCACCAAGGTTGACATAGGGAGCAGTATTGACTGAGGCTACCAGCAATGCACCGAGGCTGACAGAGGAAGCAGTAGTGGCTGTGTTGTGAGGCCAGGAAGATTTTTGACACCTGCAAGGCAAAATTGGCCACAGTATGTGTTCTTTATTTTCCCTTCCTTTGGGCAAAAATGTATGCTATGTTTGTAGCCACACTGAACTTGAGTGACCTAGTTAACTATGTAACTGTGACTAACTGGTTTATTATACCAAATGGCTTCATTTGCAGGTCTGCAGGTAGGATCGCATTTGTCATATCCACTTTAAAGGGTATTATTCTATTATTGAATTTGCTTGGCAGGCTCTAGCAACACATGTGCAGTACAATAAAGCACAGCAAGTCAAATAATCAGTACCTTACTAAATCTAAAATGTGAGTACCATTAGCATGGGGTCAGCGAAATTAATAAGCACAACAAGGTCAAGATGTACACATGGTCACATATAGACATATTTAAGGTTGCAAAATATTTGCTCATCCTTTTTTCATATAATAACAATGGAAAACAGTCAAAAAATTCCCCTGTTTTAAGAAAGATTTTTGGGACACCTATTCAAGCACTGCCTAAAATAAATCTTTATACCCAAAACACGTTCATTAATCAGACAGCAAACACCCAGTTTACTTTCAGGGTTATATGGTGTCAAAAGAAAATGGGATAGTCATTCTGCACTGTCTTCACTCTCTAAATGAAAGAGATACTCATTGGCCTACACTTCTTGAGTACTACAAATCAGAATCACATGTGTAGGCAGGTGCAGTCTGCTTTTTCCAGGTAGTGCTCTTCCGCATCGGCACTGCAGTTGGAGAGGAAGTCAAGAGGAATATAGTTCTTCTATGGTTTTCTGGGTGACTGGGGAAGCATCTAATTGGTATCTGCCACCTCATGTTTCTTGGGTCAGGCAGAGCATATTAAAAGGCCCTGGCTCCTAGGTTTGGCGCGCATTTGCGAGTTGGTAGAGGACGAGTTGGTACAAGGAGGGAAAGCTTAGGACTCGCAACTTCTCTGGACACATGCCTGTTGGGCACAAGATGGTCAGGCCGCATTCTTCCACTCTCAACCGATGCTGAAAGTTCGGCTGCGTTCTGTTTTCTATAGCGGGTGAAGCCTTTCCTGACAATTCCTGGCAATGGTGAGTGCATTTCTGGCAATGGTGGGTGCTGCATTCCTGGCAATGGTGGGTGTTGCATTCCTGGCAATGGTGGGTGGCTGCATTCCTGGCAATGGTGGGTGGCTGCATTCCTGGCAATGGTGGGTGGCTGCATTCCTGGCAATGGTGGGTGGCTGCATTCCTGGCAATGGTGGGTGCTTGTGTTCCTGGCAATGGTGGGTGCTTGCGTTCCTGGCAATGGTGGGTGCTTGCGTTCCTGGCAATGGTGGGTGCTGCGTTCCTGGCAATGGTGGGTGCTGCGTTCCTGGCAATTGAGGGTGCTGCGTTCCTGGCAATTGAGGGTGCTGCAGTCATGGCAATTTGGGGGGTCTGCAGATGGGCACTGTAACGGGAAGGCCCGGGGAACTCAGAATCGCTTAGGAAGTATGAAATACCCTTGCGCCAGCTTCCCCAATGGCTCTTATGTGTCAATCACCCTGTGTCTCTATTAGGGGCACAGGGTGAATGAAAACCCCAATATGGTCTGTGATGGCCATATTCAATGCTGTACATACATTTTATCTAGATTGGGTCTGTAATATTCATCCACCATATTCCCCAGGATACCTACAAAGAACTCTCTACTGTTTGATTATGACCTCAACAGGTTAATTGGAAAGTGACGCCTTCATGATGTTTAGACACATACTCTTAGATGCTAATATCATCACCCACAGCCCTGACTTTGTGTAATCATGGCTGTGAGGAATTAAGGTAATTTGCATTCTATTGTTCAGTATGACTTGGGAAGGTCTGGTGTGAATAGAAGTAATTAACCCTATACTTGGCAGACTGGGATTTACAATACAAAGGGATTTAAGATGTAAAGGGGTTAGAACCTGTTGTCTCCTGACAGACCGTCTGCCAAACACTTTGTGAGAAGATGTATATTGGGGATCGTTATATTCTATTGTGTGGGATCTTTTGAAGCCTAGCAGACGTCAGGATGAGGTGTTGAGTCTTGTGATGTGTGGGTGGAGCTGGGCCCTTGTTCATGTTAAATAATGTGTATTGAATGGTGTATAAAGTTACAATGTTTCTCAATAATAAAGGCATTCCTACTCCAGAAGAAGACAGAGTGCGTCTCGTCCTTCCAGGGGGATTGGTTCCTATGGGAAAGGGTCGTTTGGCTGTGGATATTGGTAGCGAGTGGATGTGTGTCTAGGCGAGGGAACATCGTAAACAGCGTTAATCCCCTTGATATTTGGGGACCCGTTACATTGGTTGGCAGCAGCGGGATTTTCCCTCCAGTTCCTGGGACACTCCAAGCCACCACAGTGAATGACCAAGCTATGCAGCCTGCAGGAAAGCCACACTGAAAGACTTACTTGAGAGCCGAGATGGACCAGAGAGATGGTGATGCAGGACCCCGGTCAGTTGAAGATTTGTTTCAGCAACGAGTTCGAGAGCGCTTGGCATTATATGGTGCTAACCCATCAGAGACCGCCATACAGGAAGCCATTAGAGAAATCGAGCGGCAGGATGAGCGGCAACATGAGCAGAGAATGGCGGAAATACGGCAATCAGAGACAACACCTAAAAAAGCAGCACCAACTGAAAGGAGAGGAGAGATACAGATACCAGCCGACATGGAAAAGGAATTCAGAAGGAGGTTGCGAGAGATGCAGATACAGCATAGAGGACCAGTATCAGAGGAGGTCCTGCTGGGATGGTCGGATTCGATCCGCTGCGAACTCTGGAAGAAAGTGCTAGCTCTCGAGCAGCAACACCAGGGAAAGATTCTCCCCTCCATCTATGTAAGGTACTGGTCGCAGTATGAAGTACGAATGCTGTTATTGGGGGAACAACCGAAGCAGGAGTGGACAGCTGAGTTAAGCAGGCTGATCCGGGCAGAGATGCGGTTGGACGAGAGCTACAGAGCCCTCCGGTGGTATGTAGCCCAAGAGTGCCAGTGGTCAGCGGATGACAGCCCCACGGAAGGCTTTGACTATAATGGCCTGGGATTGTTGTATTGGAGGCTGTCCGAGGACCCTGACTTTGGGAGTGATCGGGAGTGGCGTTTGGAGGAAATAATGGAGCACAGAGAACAAAGACTGAATGTCTCGGAAGGGCACTGGGCACAGGAAGATTTGGAGTTTCTGGCCATTCAGGAATGGGAGCTGGAGATTGCCTACAAACAGCTGCTAGAATCTGCTCAGCAGCAGGGTGGGACTCCCTTTGCCTGGGACTATCAGGAAATACCAGTTGACAACTATGAAATCCTGGCTGAAGAATCAGCAGTGGAAAATCTGAAGATTGCCACCCTTAAAACCGAAGTGGATGATATGGAGTTCCAGGGAGCTAGCCTGGCTGAAGAATCGGCAGTGGAAAATCTGAAGATTGCCACCCTTAAAGCCGAAGTGGATGATATGGAGTTTCAGGGAGCTAGGGCAGTTGGCTCATCTCCCCAGCCACAGATTACAGAAGGTATGGACTTAAGGGACTGTTCAGAGGATGTGATGGATTATGCATCGCCTGCCCAAGTACTGACAGCAGGACAAAGTACTGCAGACCCTTGCTCTACACCCGTGGCAGTTTTGGAGGCCCGAGTTGAGAAGGTGATGGTTCCTCTTTCCGAGTGGATTTCAGAGATGCAGGGAGGAGAAGCAGCCATTTTCCCTCCCCAACAGTTAACCAGAGCAGAAGGTGTGGAGTCCCCAGCAGAAGTGCTGGCAACAGGGCAGAGTGATGGCAACCTCTGCCCAGCACCGGAAACAACTGTGGAGTTTCAGGGAGCCGGGGCAGTTGGCCCCTCTCTCCAGCAACAAGCTGAGGTGGTAAAGCTTTTACCCCCAGCTGAATCACTGGCAGCAGGGCAGAATGCTACTGGCCGCTGCACACAACTGCCACCTGAGCGGATATCGGTGGATGGGACTGCGGTCTCCACTCACAGCAACCCAGCAGAAGAGCTGGCAACAGAGCCGAGTGTCACGGGCCTCTGCTCTCAACTAACAGAAGAGGGAGTTCCTGTGGTATTGGATGGGACTTCAGTCCTCACTGACACAACCCCAGAAAATGGTGTGACACTGGAACAGGAGGATGTCAGCCTTGCTTTGCAAGCACTGGGGGATTTTCACCTACCACAAGTGGATGGGACTTCAGTCTCCACTTGTATACCCCAGGGATGCTGGGCAGTCGGCTCAGATCCCCAACAGCATGACGGACTGAGCCCAGTCACCCTGTCTTCTCCCCAGCGGCGGGTATGTTCTCTGAGAGAGGCAGAGGTTGGCTGGGTAAGTAAGGCTCTGTTTGGAGAAATTTATTTGGGGTACTGTGTGGATACCGGCATTAGAAGAAGGGACCTATGGACTAACTTCGGAGTCAACCCGTCTGGGGTTCCCCCCTCTGTTACATCTCTCCCCTTTCGGCAGGAGACTAACGGGAAGGCCCGGGGAACTCAGAATCGCTTAGGAAGTATGAAATACCCTTGCGCAAGCTTCCCCAATGGCTCTTATGTGTCAATCACCCTGTGTCTCTATTAGGGGCACAGGGTGAATGAAAACCCCAATATGGTCTGTGATGGCCATATTCAATGCTGTACATACATTTTATCTAGATTGGGTCTGTAATATTCATCCACCATATTCCCCAGGATACCTACAAAGAACTCTCTACTGTTTGATTATGACCTAAACAGGTTAATTGGAAAGTGACACCTTCATGATGTTTAGACACATACTCTTAGATGCTAATATCATCACCCACAGCCCTGACTTTGTGTAATCATGGCTGTGAGGAATTAAGGTAATTTGCATTCTATTGTTCAGTATGACTTGGGAAGGTCTGGTGTGAATAGAAGTAATTAACCCTATACTTGGCAGACTGGGATTTACAATACAAAGGGATTTAAGATGTAAAGGGATTAGAACCTGTTGTCTCCTGACAGACCGTCTGCCAAACACTTTGTGAGAAGATGTATATTGGGGATCGTTATATTCTATTGTGTGGGATCTTTTGAAGCCTAGCAGACGTCAGGATGAGGTGTTGAGTCTTGTGATGTGTGGGTGGAGCTGGGCCCTTGTTCATGTTAAATAATGTGTATTGAATGGTGTATAAAGTTACAATGTTTCTCAATAATAAAGGCATTCCTACTCCAGAAGAAGACAGAGTGCGTCTCGTCCTTCCAGGGGGATTGGTTCCTATGGGAAAGGGTCGTTTGGCTGTGGATATTGGTAGCGAGTGGATGTGTGTCTAGGCGAGGGAACATCGTAAACGGCGTTGATTGCCCTTGATATTGGGGTGCCGTTACAGGCACTGACCCTTATTTTGCTTCATAGTTCTTTATTTAAAATTTTAATTTTTTTCCTGAAATTTCTCTCTTAAAGTGAAGGTGCGTGTTATACGCCAATAAATACGGTATATCCAAATAATACATCTGAGCTCATGTCTTTACTCACACACAGCCACAAAGGCAAGAGAATTCTTGTTGGGCAGTGTATTAGAGCTCGAAAGAAACACACTTAGACCGAATTTTAATGGTTCAAAGAATGTCAGGCAAAATAGTCGGCCCTCACGCATGTTCACTTCATCAAATCTGGCCCTCTTTGAAAAAAGTTTGGACACCCCTGCCGTAAAGCATATGCATCAATACTTGCCAATTTACTGCCAAATGTACCACCGACCTCTTCATATACATAGATGGTCAGACAGACTGTACAACTTTGACATTCGCTGTAGGCCAGGAAAGTCAAATCAAGTACCAGATTATTTTTCCTGTGTTGTCCACAATTCAGTAGAGGAACAGGAAGACCAAGAAAAAGATATCCAATTTACTAGTCTTCATGGTTACGCCACAGGACCTGGTGACCGCAACTTTGAATAATCTAGTGATTCAAGAAATACTGACCTACTTGCACAGTGCCTTGCAACTGTCTTACCAGGACATCTTAGGCCATACTACCAAGTGAGAACCAAATTGTCACCTTACAAAAATCTTTGCCTTTTAAGAGGACACAGCAAATATTCCAGCTGCACTGAGACAATCAATTCTAAAAATAGCTCATGAAGGTCATCTAAGTGTGGTACAGGAACAACAACTTTGTAGAGCAGTAGTGTGGTGGACTGGTTTAGACAACCAAATAGAAACTTTAGTTCACAATCATGAACCATGCCTGCTCAGTGCCGAAAATCAGAACAAAAAACAGCTGCTCCATTAGACATTTCCCAAAAAGCCCATGGAATACAATCCAATTGAATGTATGTGGAGAAAACACAGTAGCACCAAAACATTAAAGATACTGTTTGGTAGCTTATGATTTGTGCTTGTGCCAGATGTGGCAGCAGCAGAAGTCATGACCTCTAAAGCTGTCACACCAACTTGGAGGGGTGGTTCTGAAGGTGGGCATGTTGGCAGGTGTAATGCCCTTTAGTTCTTGCCCCTCTTCGGTGATGTAATGGGTAGAGCATGTGCCCTATTTAATACCAGCTGTGGTCGTGGTTTGGCAGTTTGAGTATGGGAACAGGATACCCCTGACCAACACCATGTAGATCTAAGGCCTGTGCACGAGTGGGAGGGAGCCCTCTGCAGGGTTGGACTGCCAGGTGGAATAACTATGAACACCCAAGGGAGACAGTGGATGAACCCACCACCCATTTGATTAGCAGGTCTGTGGCTCAATTTATTAAGGCCTTTGGGGCCTAGGACCGAGGAACACCTTGAGGGATATTTACGAAAGGCAAATCCACTTTGCACTACAAGTGCAAACTATAAGTGCAAAGTGCACTTGAAATTGCACTGAAAGTGCACTTGGAAGTGCAGTCGCTGTAAATCTAAGGGGTAGATGAGGGGAAGCTCTGCTGATTTTATCATCCAATCATGTGCAAACTAAAATGCTGTTTTTTAATTTCCTTGCATGTCCCCTCAGATCTACAGCGACTGCACTTCCAAGTGCACTTTCAGTGCAATTTCAAGTGCACTTTGCACTTGTAGTTTGCACTTGTAGTGCAAAGTAGATTTGCCTTTCGTAAATAACTCCCCTTGTTTGTGGAACCACCTACGGGGGACTGACTGGAAATAACTGGGAAGATGGTTGCATGTAATAGTAATAAGTGTTCTGCACTGAGACCGTAAATTATGAAAAGGATGTATTGCCCTGTGTGCATAAGTTGATACAGTAAACCGTGGGAAAGCATCTGGACTGAACAATCTTTATTGTGGGCAACAGGCTTCAGGCTGGGAATATGACGAAAGTAGGCTTCAGGCCAGGAGAGTAAGTTGCACAAGATGGTACAAAAGGCAGGTACCTGACTATTCCATCTGGAGAAGAAGCGGGGCGGGGCCTGGGCCAGCTTGGTGTGAACCAATGTCCAATCCAGGTCCTTTATAGGCACTACCACTGGTAATTATTACTGACAATAGTCTGCGATTTATTTGAGACTTTCCTCAAGTCAAAGAGAATAAAACACATCTTAACATCACAGGTCAATTGAGGTGTGAAACATTTTAACCAGACATTTGAAAATAGCCTAAAGACACATCTGCATGAAGGACTCTTCTTCAGCAAAGCTATAACCTTTCTACAACACTACAGGTCGGTTCCTCATAGAGCCACTGGGGAATTGCCTACAAAACTGATAATAGGTCATGATCTACAAAACCCATTCACAAGTTTGAAGCCACCAAATAAAGTAGCAGAACCCCGAAAACTAGGGTTGTCCCGATACCACTTTTTTAAGACCGAGTACAAGTACCGATACTTTTTTCCAAGTACTCGCCGATACCGATTACCGATACTTTTTTTTCAATGTCATGTGACAGTTTGAAAGATGGGGACTGATAGGTGGCACTGACAGGTGGCTGGCACTGATAGGCGGCACTTATGGGCACTTGTGGGCACTGATAGGTGGCACTTGTGGGCACTGATAGGTGGCACTTGTGGGCCCTGATAGGTGGCACTTGTGGGCCCTGATAGGTGGCACTTGTGGGCCCTGATAGGTGGCACTTATAGCACTGAAAGGTGGCACTTGTGGGCACTGATAGATGGCACTGTGGGCACTGATTGCACCATTAGTGCAATCAGTGCCATCTATCAGTGCCCAAAAGTGCCACCTTTCAGTGCAATCAGTGCCACCTATCAGTGCAATTAGTGTAAGGTGACCAGATTTTTTAAATGAAATCCGGGGACATTTTTTTTTTCATTTACTAGTAATGGCGGCAATCAGTGACTCTCTGCCCGTCGCCGCCACCGCCCACCTCACAGCCTGTTAAAGGGGTTGTTTTTTCACCTTAATGCATCCTATAACGTGGGCACCGGGGGGCGGGGCCGAGTCATACATTCGGCGGCTATGGACGCCTAATGAATGACTCGGGAGCACACCCGCAAGGTAACCCCCCTGGGAGAGCGTTTGTTCTAGGGGGGTTATCTAATGCGGGAGGAGCTGCGAGAGCCGCAGAGGGACACCAGAAGTTGGTGTTCGGGGCCACTCTGCAAAACTCTGCACAGTGGAGGTAATGATAATGTTTATTATTTAAAAAAAAAAAAAAATGATCCTTTACAATCACTTTAAGTCTTACTCTCTGGGCCCTGGCTACTACTGGGTGGGGAGCGGAGGAAGGCAAGGAGATAAGCAGGCAGGCGGCTGGCCAGGACTTGAGCCAAGGCAGAAGAACAGCCAAGCGGAGCGGAATGGGCATGCACTCGATCGAAACTGAAGAAATATTCCCTCCGCTCCGACCAGCACATCATCATCAGAAAGGGGCACAGATAATGGAAAAAATACACCCCCTAAGCTAGTAGGAGCGGCAGAGCAGGGGTGTGTAAGTCAGTTTTTTTTTTTTTATCCTGCACTGTCTTTAAATTGCCCCAGCCCCTGTTCAAATCCAATCCGGGGACAAATTTGGGGACAGACTTGGTCCGGGGACAGTATCCTCAATCCGGGGACTGTCCCCTGAAACCGGGGATGTCTGGTCACCCTAAATTAGTGCCATCTACCAGTGCCACCTGATAGGTGGCACTGGTAAATGGCACTGATTGCACTGATAGGTAGCACTTGTGGGCACTGATAGGTGGCTGGCACTGAAATGCTGCAAAAAATGACACAGGATTTATAAATAAAAAAAAAAACTGCTGCAACGTCCATCTTGGTACACTCTGCACTCGGCTGCAGTAAGCAGCAGCGGACATCTTGTTACACCCAGCCCATATAGCTCGGGCTGGGTGTAACAAGATGTCTGCTGCTGCTTACTGCAGCCGAGTGCAGGGTGTACCAAGATGGACGTTCAGCCGCTGACGGTGACCGAATGTGACAGCACCGGTCACCGATCCTGAGGCGACTACGCCCTGCACCCCTGCACCCCTGCCAGCTTACCACGTTCAACTTCAGGTGAGGGACTCGCTCTCCCCCCGCCGACTCGGTCCACTGACTGTGCCCGCCCTCCCCAGCCAGACTCCGCCCGCCCCAGCCAGACTCCGCCCGCATTTCCTTCAAAGACTCTGCCCGCCCCATCTCCAGCCAAACTCCGCCTGCACTCTCCGTCCACAGGCTCTGTCCGCCCTCTCCAGCCAGACTCCGCCCGCACTCCCCAGCCCTCCCCAGCCCTCCCCAGCCACTGACTCCTCCTGAAAGAAAAAAAAGTATCGGGTGAAGCATCGGTAGCATTTGCGCGAGTACAAGTACTCACGCAAATGCTCGGTATCGGTCCCGATACCGATACTAGTATCGGTATTGGGACAACCCTACCGAAAACCTATGAGCTAGAGTGTAGAGGTACCAGGTCAAAGCAAAAACAGTGATGCAAAAAAAACCTCTAAAGCCCTGTACACACGATCAGATTTCCTATGGTTTTTAAACCAATGGATTTTTCCATCGGAAAACCGATGAAGCTGACTTCTATCAGTCTTGCCTACACACCATTAGGGATGAGCTTCGTGTTCGAATCGAACATACGTTCGACTCGAACATCGGCTGTTCGATCGTTCGACGAAGATCGAACGATTTGGGCCGTTCGCGCCAAATTCGAGTGACGCGAACGGCCCACAATGCACTACGCCATCGCAGTGTCATCCAGGCGCTGTGATTGGCCAAGCATGCACTGTGACCCCGCATGCTTGGCCAATCACAGCGCCGGCAGCGAGGAGAGCAATGATTGGCCACAGGCAGGATGCCTGTGGCCAATTATTGCTGAGGGTGTTTAGTACACGCCCCACACTATAAAAGGCCGCCAGCACGGCGGCCTAGTGTAGTGTGTTCCGGAGCAGGGATAGAGCAGCATAGGCAGGGACAGTGACTTTTATTTCTTTCTTGCTTAACCTGGATTCCTTTAGTTTAGGGAAAGAGAAGGATAGGTAGGGAGAGTGTCAGTGTGTTTTGTGCTTGTGCTATAGTGTGCTTAAAAAAAACATTTTTTCTAGGGACAGAAAACTGTAGGTAGGGAGAGTGTCAGTTTCTTTCACTGTGTAAGTCCTTGTTTCTAGGGACCTGGAAGGACAGTGAGTGAATTCTCCTTGTGCTATATTGTGCTTAAAAAAAACATTTTTTCTAGGGACAGAAAACTGTAGGTAGGGAGAGTGTCAGTTTCTTTCACTGTGCAAGTCCTTGTTTCTAGGGACCTGGAAGGACAGTGAGTGAATTCTCCTTGTGCTATATTGTGCTTAAAAAAAACATTTTTTCTAGGGACAGAAAACTGTAGGTAGGGAGAGTGTCAGTTTCTTTCACTGTGTAAGTCCTTGTTTCTAGGGACCTGGAAGGACAGTGAGTGAATTCTCCTTGTGCTATATTGTGCTTAAAAAAAACATTTTTTCTAGGGACAGAAAACTGTAGGTAGGGAGAGTGTCAGTTTCTTTCACTGTGTAAGTCCTTGTTTCTAGGGACCTGGAAGGACAGTGAGTGAATTCTCCTTGTGCTATATTGTGCTTAAAAAAAACATTTTTTCTAGGGACAGAAAACTGTAGGTAGGGAGAGTGTCAGTTTCTTTCACTGTGTAAGTCCTTGTTTCTAGGGACCTGGAAGGACAGTGAGTGAATTCTCCTTGTGCTATATTGTGCTTAAAAAAAACATTTTTTCTAGGGACAGAAAACTGTAGGTAGGGAGAGTGTCAGTTTCTTTCACTGTGCAAGTCCTTGTTTCTAGGGACCTGGAAGGACAGTGAGTGAATTCTCCTTGTGCTATATTGTGCTTAAAAAAAACATTTTTTCTAGGGACAGAAAACTGTAGGTAGGGAGAGTGTCAGTTTCTTTCACTGTGTAAGTCCTTGTTTCTAGGGACCTGGAAGGACAGTGAGTGAATTCTCCTTGTGCTATATTGTGCTTAAAAAAAATTTTTTTCTAGGGACAGAAAACTGTAGGTAGGGAGAGTGTCAGTTTCTTTCACTGTGCAAGTCCTTGTTTCTAGGGACCTGGAAGGACAGTGAGTGAATTCTCCTTGTGCTATATTGTGCTTAAAAAAAACATTTTTTCTAGGGACAGAAAACTGTAGGTAGGGAGAGTGTCAGTTTCTTTCACTGTGTAAGTCCTTGTTTCTAGGGACCTGGAAGGACAGTGAGTGAATTCTCCTTGTGCTATATTGTGCTTAAAAAAAACATTTTTTCTAGGGACAGAAAACTGTAGGTAGGGAGAGTGTCAGTTTCTTTCACTGTGCAAGTCCTTGTTTCCAGGGACCTGGAAGGACAGTGAGTGAATTCTCCTTGTGCTATATTGTGCTTAAAAAAAACATTTTTTCTAGGGACAGAAAACTGTAGGTAGGGAGAGTGTCAGTTTCTTTCACTGTGCAAGTCCTTGTTTCTAGGGACCTGGAAGGACAGTGAGTGAATTCTCCTTGTGCTATATTGTGCTTAAAAAAAACATTTTTTCTAGGGACAGAAAACTGTAGGTAGGGAGAGTGTCAGTTTCTTTCACTGTGCAAGTCCTTGTTTCTAGGGACCTGGAAGGACAGTGAGTGAATTCTCCTTGTGCTATATTGTGCTTAAAAAAAACATTTTTTCTAGGGACAGAAAACTGTAGGTAGGGAGAGTGTCAGTTTCTTTCACTGTGTAAGTCCTTGTTTCTAGGGACCTGGAAGGACAGTGAGTGAATTCTCCTTGTGCTATATTGTGCTTAAAAAAAACATTTTTTCTAGGGACAGAAAACTGTAGGTAGGGAGAGTGTCAGTTTCTTTCACTGTGCAAGTCCTTGTTTCTAGGGACCTGGAAGGACAGTGAGTGAATTCTCCTTGTGCTATATTGTGCTTAAAAAAAACATTTTTTCTAGGGACAGAAAACTGTAGGTAGGGAGAGTGTCAGTTTCTTTCACTGTGCAAGTCCTTGTTTCTAGGGACCTGGAAGGACAGTGAGTGAATTCTCCTTGTGCTATATTGTGCTTAAAAAAAACATTTTTTCTAGGGACAGAAAACTGTAGGTAGGGAGAGTGTCAGTTTCTTTCACTGTGCAAGTCCTTGTTTCTAGGGACCTGGAAGGACAGTGAGTGAATTCTCCTTGTGCTATATTGTGCTTAAAAAAAACATTTTTTCTAGGGACAGAAAACTGTAGGTAGGGAGAGTGTCAGTTTCTTTCACTGTGCAAGTCCTTGTTTCTAGGGACCTGGAAGGACAGTGAGTGAATTCTCCTTGTGCTATATTGTGCTTAAAAAAAACATTTTTTCTAGGGACAGAAAACTGTAGGTAGGGAGAGTGTCAGTTTCTTTCACTGTGTAAGTCCTTGTTTCTAGGGACCTGGAAGGACAGTGAGTGAATTCTCCTTGTGCTATATTGTGCTTAAAAAAAACATTTTTTCTAGGGACAGAAAACTGTAGGTAGGGAGAGTGTCAGTTTCTTTCACTGTGCAAGTCCTTGTTTCTAGGGACCTGGAAGGACAGTGAGTGAATTCTCCTTGTGCTATATTGTGCTTAAAAAAAACATTTTTTCTAGGGACAGAAAACTGTAGGTAGGGAGAGTGTCAGTTTCTTTCACTGTGTAAGTCCTTGTTTCTAGGGACCTGGAAGGACAGTGAGTGAATTCTCCTTGTGCTATATTGTGCTTAAAAAAAACATTTTTTCTAGGGACAGAAAACTGTAGGTAGGGAGAGTGTCAGTTTCTTTCACTGTGCAAGTCCTTGTTTCCAGGGACCTGGAAGGACAGTGAGTGAATTCTCCTTGTGCTATATTGTGCTTAAAAAAAACATTTTTTCTAGGGACAGAAAACTGTAGGTAGGGAGAGTGTCAGTTTCTTTCACTGTGCAAGTCCTTGTTTCTAGGGACCTGGAAGGACAGTGAGTGAATTCTCCTTGTGCTATATTGTGCTTAAAAAAAACATTTTTTCTAGGGACAGAAAACTGTAGGTAGGGAGAGTGTCAGTTTCTTTCACTGTGTAAGTCCTTGTTTCTAGGGACCTGGAAGGACAGTGAGTGAATTCTCCTTGTGCTATATTGTGCTTAAAAAAAACATTTTTTCTAGGGACAGAAAACTGTAGGTAGGGAGAGTGTCAGTTTCTTTCACTGTGCAAGTCCTTGTTTCCAGGGACCTGGAAGGACAGTGAGTGAATTCTCCTTGTGCTATATTGTGCTTAAAAAAAACATTTTTTCTAGGGACAGAAAACTGTAGGTAGGGAGAGTGTCAGTTTCTTTCACTGTGCAAGTCCTTGTTTCTAGGGACCTGGAAGGACAGTGAGTGAATTCTCCTTGTGCTATATTGTGCTTAAAAAAAACATTTTTTCTAGGGACAGAAAACTGTAGGTAGGGAGAGTGTCAGTTTCTTTCACTGTGCAAGTCCTTGTTTCTAGGGACCTGGAAGGACAGTGAGTGAATTCTCCTTGTGCTATATTGTGCTTAAAAAAAACATTTTTTCTAGGGACAGAAAACTGTAGGTAGGGAGAGTGTCAGTTTCTTTCACTGTGCAAGTCCTTGTTTCCAGGGACCTGGAAGGACAGTGAGTGAATTCTCCTTGTGCTATATTGTGCTTAAAAAAAACATTTTTTCTAGGGACAGAAAACTGTAGGTAGGGAGAGTGTCAGTTTCTTTCACTGTGCAAGTCCTTGTTTCTAGGGACCTGGAAGGACAGTGAGTGAATTCTCCTTGTGCTATATTGTGCTTAAAAAAAACATTTTTTCTAGGGACAGAAAACTGTAGGTAGGGAGAGTGTCAGTTTCTTTCACTGTGCAAGTCCTTGTTTCAAGGGACAGAGAAGGACACCTGAAGGTAGCCCTTATTGCTTTTTTCCCATCTCCCTGCAGGCCATCTATTAGAATGTCTGGAAGGCAAACAAGGAGAGGCAGACAGTCAGGAGGCAATAAAAGAGGGCAAGCAGGCTCTGTGTCTGGGGGCAACAGTGCTGGTCGTGGACGCGGTGCATTGTCATCAGCACATGGCCATGGGACACGCTTGTCCTTCTTTTCCGCAGCTGGACATGTTGAGCCACATCATGCCGAAGACTTGGTAGAGTGGATGACCAAGCCCTCCTCCTCCTCCTCATCCTCTCTCACCCAGGCTCAGGGTACTGGCAAAGCAGCTGCCAAAGCGTCCTCTTCCCTGGTATCAATGTCAGACTCATCATCAGTCACTCCTTCCCTAGACCCACCATGTCCTCCTCCTGAGGAGTCCCCCGAACTGTTTGAGCACAGTGTTGGGTACATGCTCCAGGAGGATGCCCAGCGTTTCGAAGGGTCTGATGATGAAACCCAGCTACAGGAAGGCAGTAGCGTGAGAGCAGACAGAGGGGATGCTCAAGAAGGACACCAATCTGGCAGTCATGTTCCAGCAGCTGCAGCATACTGCCAGATTGGCTCCAGTGATGAGGAGGGAGGGGATGATGAGGTCACTGACTCCACGTGGGTGCCTAATAGGAGAGAGGAGGAGGAGGAGGATGAAGAGGAGGCACATCTCCAACGAGACAGGATGCCCTTTGGTGGCCAGCGTAAGGGCAGTACACCGACGGAATCACACCGCAGAGCTCCGCCTGTGCAGGGCGCTGCCTCTGCCCGTCATTCAAAAAGTTCCTTGGTGTGGGCCTTTTTTGAGGCTAGTGCATCAGATCGCACAGCTGCTGTTTGCAACATATGTCTCAAGCGTATATCGCGTGGCCAAAACATCAGCCGCTTGGGTACCACATGCCTGACCAGACATATGTTGACCTGCCATGCAGCTCGTTGGCAAGCCTACCTCAAAGACCCACACCAAAGAACAAAGCGGACCTCTCCTTGCACCGCATCAGCTGGGATTTCCAACCCCACTATAACTTCAGTCCTCTCTGAAACATGCACTCAGAGGAATGAAGGTGTAGAATTAGGTGTGTCACAGCCAAGTACTTGCGGGCACTCTGCTAGCAGTACACCGACGTCCGATTCTAGCAGGCAAATTTCCCTGCCCCAGCTGCTGGACCGTCAAAAGAAGTTCACTCCCAGCCATCCACATGCCCAGCGGTTGAATGCTAGCTTGGCTAAATTGCTAGCGCTTCAACTGCTGCCTTTTCAGTTGGTAGACTCGGCCCCCTTCCGTGAGTTTGTGCAATGTGCGGTTCCTCAGTGGCAGGTTCCCAAACGCCACTTTTTCTCACGGAAGGCTATTCCGGCTCTCTACCGGCATGTGGAAGGCAATGTCTTGGCCTCGCTGGACAGGGCGGTCAGCGGTAAGGTGCATATTACCGCTGACTCATGGTCCAGCAGGCATGGACAGGGACGTTACCTTTCTTTCACGGCCCATTGGGTCACTCTTTTGGCAGCTGGGAAGGATGCAGGACAAGGTGCAGTAGTGTTGGAGGTTGTCCCACCGCCACGCCTCCAAAATGCTACTACTGGTTGTGACACACCTCTCTCCTCCACCCCCTCCTCTTCTTCTTCCTCCATGGCCTCTTCCTGTGGTTTGTCCTATGAACCAGCGGTGCTCCGTAGCCGTTCACGGGGCTACGCAAGTACGCAGGCAAAAAGATGCCATGCCGTGCTTGCGCTGGTGTGTTTGGGGGACAGAAGCCACACTGGGGCAGAGGTCCTGTCTGCTCTGCAGGGCCAGGCCGAGAGGTGGTTGACGCCACGCCAGCTTAAGCCAGGAATGGTGGTTTGCGACAATGGCACCAACCTCCTCTCCGCCCTCCGACAGGGACAACTGACCCATGTGCCCTGTGTGGCTCACGTCCTTAACCTGGTGGTGCAGCGGTTCTTGGGCAGGTACCCGGGCTTACAGGATGTCCTGAGGCAGGCCAGGAAAGTCTGTGTGCATTTCCGCAGATCTTATAATGCCAGTGCTCGCCTGGCTGAGCTGCAAAAGGAGTTGAACCTGCCCAAGAACCGCCTTATATGTGACATGCCCACCAGGTGGAACTCAACGTTGGCCATGCTGCAGCGGCTGCACACGCAGCAGAGGGCCATCAATGAGTACCTGTGCGACTACGGCACCAGGACAGGGTCAGGGGAGCTTGTTTTTTTTTTCTCCACGCCAGTGGGGCATGATCAGGGATGCATGCACTGTCCTGGCACCATTTGAGGAGGCCACGAGGATGGTGAGCAGTGACAGTGCATGCATCAGTGACACTGTACCTCTTGTCCACCTGTTGGAGCACACGCTGCGTGGAATAATGGACAGGGCACTTGAGGCAGAACAGAGGCAGGAAGAGGAGGACTTCCTTGCCTCTCAAGGCCCCCTTTACCCAGACAGTTTTCCTTCTGTCCCACCCATCGCACAGGAAGAGGAAGAGGAGGAGGAGGAGGAGGAGGAGGAGGATTGTGTCAGCATGGAGGTGGAGGCTGGCACTCAGCATCATCAGCAGCAGTCTTTTAGGGATGATTTACAGTCCCAAGAAACCAGTGGACTTGTACGTGGCTGGGAGGAGGTGACTGCGGATCATGTCGTCCTTAGTGACCCAGAGGACTCCGGAGCGAATGCCTCAGCAAACCTACGCTGCATGGCCTCCCTGATCCTGCAAAGTCTGCGGAAGGATCCTCGTATTCTTCGGATCAAGGAGAGGGACCATTACTGGCTGGCCACTCTCCTTGATCCACGGTACAAGGGTAAGGTTGCGGACCTTATGTTACCGTCGCAGAGGGAGCAGAGGATGAGACAACTCCGGGAGGCCTTGCAGAAAGGTCTGTGCAACGCGTTCCCAGAGACTGGGAGGTTACAAACTCCTGGTCCAGGACAACGAGTTGCTGAGGCTTCGGCCAGTCAAAGAAGGAGCGGTGGGGAAGGTGGCCGTCTGACCGATGCGTTCAGACAATTCTTTAGTCCGCAGCCCCAAAGTATGATTGGTTCCAGCAACCATCGCCAGCGTCTGATAAACATGGTGCAGGAATATCTAGGGGCAAGGTCAGACTTGGACACCTTCCCCACCGAAAATCCTCTGGCTTACTGGGTCTTGAGGATGGATCACTGGCCAGAGCTTGCACAGTATGCAATTGAGCTACTGGCCTGTCCTGCATCCAGCGTTCTTTCGGAAAGCACATTCAGTGCTGCTGGAGGATTTGTCACGGATCACAGGGTGCGCCTGTCCACCGACTCGGTTGATCGACTGACTTTCATCAAGATGAACCAGTCTTGGATCACCACCAGCTACCACACACCTGATGCTGATATAACAGACTAATTGATTTTAACATGTCACATCCCTTCAAGACTGATGCTGATGCTGAGTGTCTGTGCTGTTATGTTGACTGGCTATCCTCCTCCTCCGAGTCCTCAATGATACGATTGATGATGATAGCTTGGAAGATCATTTTTGTTTATGGGTGCCGCCACCAGTGGCTAAGGCCCAATTTTTCAGCCCCTGTTTTACAGGGGCGTGTAATTACAATTTTTTTAGCAATAATTTGCCATAGGGCTCATTGCTGTGCTCCAAGTACAGTATTTGTGAGGGGTTGGAGTGTTGTGGCACCAGTGCCTAAGGCCCAATTTTTCAGCCCCTGTTTAACAGGGGCGTGTCATTACAATTTTTGAAGCAATACTTTGCAACAGGGCTCATTGCTGTGCTCCAAGTACAGTATCTGTGAGGGGTTGTAGTGTTGTGCCACCAGTGCCTAAGGCCCAATTTTTCAGCCCCTGTTCAACAGGGGCATGTAATTACAATTCTTGATCTAATAATTCACAGCAGGGCCCATTCCTGCACCCACCAAGAGTAACTCTGAGGGCTTACAGTGTTGTGTCAACACCACCACCACCACCAAAGGCCCAATTTTTCAGCCCCTGTTCAACAGGGGCATGCAATTACAATTCTTGATCTAATAATTCACAGCAGGGCCCATTGCTGCACCCACCAAGAGTAACTGTCAGGGCTTACAGTGTTGTGGCACCAGCACCACCATCAAAGGCCCAATTTTTACTACCACTGTTCAACAATTATATGTAATTACAATTCCTGATATAATAGTTGACAGCAGGGCGTTCCAGCACCAACCAAGAGTAACTGTGAGTGCTTACAGTGTTGTGCCAACACCAACAACTAAGGGGCCTATTTCTGCAGAGTATCTACGGCAGGTCCCTACTTTCAAACATCCAACTTACAAACGACTCCTACTTGCAAACGCAAGAAGACAACAGGAAGTGAGAGGAAATCTACCCCTAGGAAGGAAAATTCTCTCCTGTAAGAATTAATATGGGAGAAAGGTGTCTCCTCTGTACTGATGCTTTATCAGCAATCCTTGTTTCAAGAAAAACACCACATTTCAAAAACAGTTGTCATTGGGACGGAAAGTGAGGTGAAATGTTCTGAACAGGGGCACAGACAGCAAAACAAATGTTACAGGGGTGATAACCCTTACCTATGTTTTCCAAAAAGTTTAAAAATAGATTTTTGGGCTGGAGCTACACTTAAACAATGTACCTGTTCAAAATTACAAACAGATTCTACATAAGAACAAACCTACAGTCCCTGTCTTGTATGCACCGCCTGTATACGGCTGTTCAGAGTATATAGGGCCTTTTTTATTTTATGTGCGGGGTTCCCCTTAATATCCATACAAGACCCAAAGGGGCTGGTAATGGGCTGGGGTAGGGGGGGGGGGGTCATGGGGTAGCTATGCCATTTTTCTTAAAGATTTTCATCCATATTACCGGGACCAGACATTACATTAAAGCCGCAAGCAGTTTTAAATGGCTTTTTTTTCCTTTAGAAGTGTCATTTTGTGCAGGGACAGTTCTAAACACGGGAAACACGTGGCACTTCACAGGCATACTTTAGACACCCCCCAGGTACGATATTTAAAGGAATATTTGACTTTTTTTTTTTCACTTTATGCATCATTAAAATGACTGCTCCCGAAAAACGGCTGTTTTTAAAACTTTGTTTTGCATTGATACATGTCCCCTGGTGCAGAACCCGGGTTCCCAAACCCTTTTTAGGACAATAACATGCATAATAGTTGTTATAATTAGCACTTTAGAATTCGAACGTTCGCATCCATTGTATTTAATAGGGTTCTAATGTTCGTACGAACTTTCGGTCCGTTCGCGGGTTCTGGTGCGAACCGAACCCGGGGGTGTTCGGCTCATCACTACACACTATCAGTCAAAAAACCGACCGTTCCAAACGCGGTGACGTAAAACACTCCGATGAGCCGAGAAAAATGAAGTTCAATGCTTCTGAGCATGCGTCGACTTGATTCTGAGCATGCGTGGGTTTTTTATCCGATGGAGTACCCCACATACGATAGTAATTTGCTATCGTTTTTTAAACCATCGGATAAATTTAAAACATGTTCTATTTTTAAACACCGATGGAAAAAAGACCGATGGGGCCCATACACGATCGGTTTGTCCGATGAAAAAAGTCCAACGGACTGTTTTCATCGGTAAAACCTATCGTGTGTACACGGCTTTAGATAATTACCCTCATTCCTGGCCAGTTAGTGAGGATAAGGAAGCCACCAACCAAGTCAACGTTTACCCCGAGTCTATCCAATCCTGCACAAATTCACAGCCAGTTGGGACCAGTAACTTACAGGCTGGAGGATGGATCAGCTTGGCATGAGATCAGACAATAACCTGTCCAAGATCTTTTGGTCAGGCAGGACACTACTCCTAATTTGCTTACATGGGATGATGCATCTAGCCCTACCACAGAGCCACAAACATCTGGATGCCCGGACAACCACCAATTTGGTGGAGTTTAGAACACACCAAAACTTTACATAGGCACCTAACTGACTATGCAGTTAAAAAAATAAAAAATAAAGTTTTGAAGTATAACTGGGAAGGGGGGGGGGGGGGTTGTGTATTTGTTAATTTCTGTGTATTGTCATTTTAAAGAAAATGTTATGGCATTTCTATTTTAAGATTGTAGGAGGAGTTGGAGCAGGACGTTTGGGTGATTAATAAAGATGGTGACCTTTTAACAGTCTGCTTGCATTGCTAAGACACAAGTGTCAGCAAAATTGAAATCTCTATTACAGGGGATGTCTAAAATCTGACTTGTATCTTAGTGCAGACCTCTGGGAAAATCAGTAAACCAATCACCTAAGAAGGAAATTACATTTTCAGAGACATTCTGTGCACCAACAGTGTACAGAACACCTCCAAGTTGCCAAGCTGCATTGAATTTTACAGAAAATTACAACACTGCAGATTGAAAAAAAGAAATGTAATTTCTATTAACATTAAAAGTGAAGTATGGGATTCTTTCTATTTTACTATGTTTACCGATTTAAGCAAGTGGTACAGATCAAACAATCCCTGTTATATATCCGGATATAAAAAAAAAGCTAAATAGAAGGATCAACAGTATGTCAAACGGGTGTCCAATAAACACAATAGAACAAAGGGTAAAGATGTGAGGTCGTTTCTGGAGCATACCCTGGATCAGTGTGAAGAATATTGAATCAGAACAATGGATCTCGATATCAAAAGTCACATTATGCATGTGGATAGATTAGACCGGGACAGTCTACTGAGAAAAAAAAAAAAAAGGCATAGTGAGAACAGAAGACATAAAAAAGAGAGAAAAAAAAAGTGCGTGGGGAGGTGGGGAGAAGAAGCAAGAAGGGAAATGTAAGGTCTGTACTAAAGGAGAGAGGGGTTAGAAGGTAGAGGAGGGGGCCTGGCGCGAGGGGCCCTCTGGCGACACAGAGGCAGTGGTTAAAGGGGACAAAAAAGGTCAACTATCACGAAAGAAGGTGACGATTGGTGATCCAAGGGTTCCAGATCAAGTATGGGGTTTTAAAAAAATAAATAAAATTTCTACTCACCCAGATGGATGCAGCATCAGTCCGATGCTACAGCTGTCCCCCGCTGCTTCTAAAACTGAGGACTGAGCGATCAAAGACCGCTGATTGCTCAAGTCTCTCAGTCTTAAATCAGCATATTACTGATGACCGTCAGTCACCGGTTTTCTGCTGTGCCCCTCCAGCGATCACTGGAGCCCTGGGTTGTGGAGGGGCTGAGAACAGCTGTGGCTCGTTGAGAGGCTGAGCCAGTTGCCGGTCCAGGCATTGGGTGGATCCCAACTGTAAAGTTGAGATCTTTCCAGAGCCTGGACAGGCAGAGTGAAAATGCGTCACAGGAGTACAGAACCAGAGCTTTTTTTTCAGGGGGAACTTGGTGAAACTCAGTTCCACCACCTCTGGCTCAGACCCTTGGGGGGGGCCTGCTCACCACAATCACTTGTAAACACAGAAGTCCGGTTTCTGTGTTTACAAGTGTAGCAACACCTCACTCTCCCTCTTGCCTATTGTGAATGGCTTGTGTCTAGGGGTACCTGGGAGAGGAGAGTGCAGGAACACTACGCCAAGCTCTCCCCTCGTGTGTATAAGAGGGTTGAGCAAAGTTAGTTGATTTACCTCAGGGTCTGTCCACTGCATACAAAGCTTCAGTTGTTCCATGGAGACGTGTCTGCCAATAATAGAGCCCCACACCAATCGAAAGTCCAACACTCCTTTATTTCTCGTACAATACGGTGAACACAATCAGTTGAACTTCCAATAACAGACGAACATGGGGGTGTGGGAACGAGTAGGCCCAGGCACAACTGAACTCTCCTATTCCTTTGCTAGCGAATAGGCCTGGCGCACGGTCTCTGCCACCGACCGTGAGTTTTGGTCGCTGCCACCGACCGGATGAACTGTTGAGGCCCCTGCCACGGGCCTAATAGCAGGTCTCTGCCACTGACCTGATTGAAATAGCTGGACCACTGCCACCGGTCATTGAAAGTGGACTGAACTTCCTCTTTGAACTTGGCCCCTGTTCGGGAAAGATATCCCTCCGGGCGGTCTCCAGAGGTTCACCCGGCACTGGCAATCTGCTGCACCAGGTCTTCGGGTGAGTCCCTCCTTCAGTCCCTTATGCCTCTGGATTCGGGTGCCCGACTCCCGGGGCCCCCTAGGACGATCCCTCCCTCGCAGGACCCAGCGGAAGGTACTGGGCCCCAGGCCTCCGGCTGAGTACCTCACCCCAGACTGAAGGTGTCTGGGATTGAACACGAACTCCAAGTGTCCAGGCCTAGACCGCCTGGACACCGACCGCAACAACAGCCCTCAGGCTGAAGGTGCCCGGGACTCCAACCTCGTGGCGAAGATGTTCGCCCGCTTTATACCCTCTCCCAGCAAGCACGGGGGGTTCCCCGCCCCGCCGTACAACCGCTGCGAGAGGTCACAAAGGGTACGGCACTGCAGCGATGGTTCAACCCCGGCCCAAAGTGACAGCGCCACCTGCTGGGCCACAGGGAACTATGCATCACTGGTGTCCTCACCAGTTTAAAAAGTACATACCCGCTACACAAGTGACAGCTCTGCACTCTGCAACCCCCCTGAACTCTGCATTCTGTATGTAATGCAATCCTGGTATTTAATGCCCCTTTAAGACCCTAATACTGTTCGTGAAATTTGACTGACCACACACACTATTTGATGTGATTTGGAGGGTGTGTGTGGGAGGAGGGGTTTTGGGGGGGTCGTGGTTGAGTTCCAGCACCTATTGTTTGAGAAAAAAAGACCTGTACAGAACATTATGCATAGCTGTGATCCATAGGAGAAGTAGAGCCAAAAAAGCTTTGGCCCTACTTCTCCTTTAAATTACAATATGGCTTGTGTAGCAATTGTGTATGCTATATATTTTTTTTGTTGTTATATCTTTCCACAAAAGTGTAGTTACCCTTTAAGCATTAATACTTTCAAATCTAGCAGAGAAAGAGTTACTCTTACCTTTGATTCCCCGGTGTCTGGAGTAATTGTCGGGTTGCGTCAGGAAGCTGTTCCGAGGCAGAGCGGCCGGATTAAAGGATCTCATATTCTTTTCACTTTGCAAAATCCTGTCCAGCTGCATTACTAGAGAGAAAAATAAATGTGAAGTAATGTTATCGGTGTGAATTTTGTATTGTTTTCTTCTCCGGATAGCATTGCAATGCGATTTGGGAGGGAAGAGATTAAAGTAATAGCTCATCTTTGGTGTAGCGAGAAATAAAAGTGCAGACCACTGCAGAATGGAATGGTCATCTGCCTTCTACTACAGGTTTTCCAGTGTGGTCTTTCTTACACTGAAGAAAGGTGAGATAATTTTCAGTTAAGCCTTATGCCCCATACACACGATCGTTTTTCATGCCGTTAAAAATGCCATTAAAAAAAATGGCCATTAAAAATGATCGTGTGTAGGCTCCAGAGCATTTTTAACGACGTGAAAAACGGCCATTAAAAATTTCGAACATGCTCTCTTTTTTCACGTCGTTTTTCATGTCGTTTTTTTTAACGACGTGAAAAACGATAGTGTGTATGCTTTCACGACGTGAAAAAAAACGTGCATGCTCAGAATCAAGTATGAGACAGGAGCGCTCGTTCTGGTAAAACTAGCGTTCGTAATGGAGATAGCACATTCGTCACGCAGTCACGGACTGAAAAGCACGAGACTGAAAAGAGCGAATCGTCGCTCAACAAACTTTACTAACATGAAGGGTGGCGCCATTCGAACGGAACTTCCCCTTTATAGTGCCGTTGTACGTCACTGCGCTTTGCTTGATCGTTTTTTTAAATGATCGTGTGTACGCAAGACAGGCTTGAGAGGAAACATGAAAAAAAAACGACGTGAAAAACGGCAAGAAAAAAAATGGCAAGAAAAACGATCGTGTGTATGGGGCATTAGAATTAGATAAGGCTCTCTCTTCCTTCTTGCCTTCAGGTTACCTCTTGCTCTTGGGGACACGGGATGGCTACAGGGATTCAGGGCCTGCCTCATATCAAAGTCCCTGAAATAAGATATGCCTACGATGCCGTGCAAAGGCTGCAGGCACTGAAACTGAAAAACTGCTGTAAAGCGAGCATGCTTTCTTGAATAATGCAATGAATAGTTTTTATTTATCAAATAATAACCTACAAAGTCAAATCGATATTTGTTTTTTCTGGCACAGAAAACCACAAAACCAGGGCTTTTTTTCCTCATAGAATAGGTGCAGGTACTCTCCCCTTCTGAGTCACCCCTTTTCTCCGCCCACTAACCACCTCTGAGCACCATTGCTTAGTTCCACCCCATACCCACCTCCCAATTATCACCCCTTTTGAAAAACACAGAACCAAGTATCATTTTGTGGTGCTACGTAATTTGGAATGTGTTAATGATAACAAGGAAGACAGTAAAATACAGTAAAACCTTGGATTGCGAGCATAATTCGTTCCAGAAACATGCTTGAAATCCAAAGCACTTGAATATCAAAGCGGGTTGTGTAACCATAAAATGTCCATCCACAAATGGAAGCTTCTACAAGGGGTTTAGAAGCAAAATCCAGCAGGAGCTACAGAGTATAAAATAGAAGAGAGGCGCCTCTAAGTGTAGCAATATGTTGCTAAATGTTGTACCTTCATTAAAGAGGAGGTCCACCCGAATTTTGTTTTTAAAAAGCCAGCAGCTACAAATACTGCAGCTGCTGACTTTTAAAAAATGGACACTTACCTGTCCAGCGCGCCCGCGATGTCGGCAGACAAGGCTGAGCAATCGCTCGGTCCTCGGATGCTGCCGCCGCCATCCTCAGTGAGGGAATCAGGAAGTTAAGCCTTGCGACTTCACTGCCCGGTTCCCTACTGCGCATGTGCGAGTAGTGCGGCGGTCAGTGTGTTTCCCAGGAGACAGCGGGGGTGACGCGAAGGGGCGTGACTCCCGCGGGAGTCAATACCCGGAAGTGGTGCAAATACCTGTATTATACAGGCATCTGCACCCCCCCTCCCCCCTGAAAGGTGCCAAATGTGTCACCGGAGGGGGGGGGTTCAAAAAGCGGATGTTCCATTTTTGTGTGGAACTCCGCTTTAAATGTAACCATATTGCTACACTTA
Source organism: Rana muscosa (assembly GCA_029206835.1). Taxonomy (NCBI): domain Eukaryota; kingdom Metazoa; phylum Chordata; class Amphibia; order Anura; family Ranidae; genus Rana; species Rana muscosa. Next base: position 1,030,499,895 of record CM055117.1, read on the forward strand.
GAGGCACCTCTCTTCTCTTTTAAACTCAGTTGTGACATGAAGCTAATCTTATATCAAGACCGCTTGTATATCAAGTCAAAATGTATTAAAAAAATGTTGCTTGTCTTGCAAAACGCTCTCAAATCAAGTTACTCTCAAACCAAGGTTTTACTGTAGTAGATTCCCTACAGCCAGCAGCAAAAGACTCCCCACAAATAAAAGACCCCCCACAGCAACAATAGATATCCCCAAGCAAACAACAGACCCCCCAAAAACAATACCTCCCTCCAGCAACAATAGACCTACCCCAGCTACAATAGATCACCCAGCAGTCAGCATCAATAGACTCCTCCCTTAATAGAAGATTCCTCCCAGCAACAATAGATCCCCTGCAGAGAGAATAGATACCCCAGTAGCCATAAACAATAGACCCTCCAGCACACCCCAGCACCCCTTGCCATTTCATACATTCAGTGCCAGAGGTCTGCACAAAACAATTTTAGTTTTTTCATTAAAAAAGAAAAGGGTTAGAATCTGTGTTGGGTTATTATTACTGTTGAATTTCCTTCTAGTGATTAGGGATGAGCTTCGAGTTCGAGTCGAACTCATGTTCGACTCGAACATTGCCTGTTCGCCCGTTCGCCGAACAGCGAACAAATTGGGGTGTTCGCGGCAAATTCGAAAAATCTATGGGAGAAATCTAAAGTGCTAATTATAAAAGGCTTATATGCAAGTTATTGTCCTAAAAAGTGTTTGGGGACCCGGGTCCTGCCCCAGGGGACATGTATCAATGCAAAAAGAAGTTTTAAAAACGGCCGTTTTTTCGGGAGCAGTGATTTTAATAATGCTTAAAATGAAAAAATAAAAGTGAAATATTCCTTTAAATTTCGTACCCGGGGGGTGTGTATGATATGCATGTGAAGTGGCGCATGTTTCCCGTGCTTAGAACTGTCCCTGCAAAAAATGTCATTTTTGAAAGAAAAAAAGTCATTTAAAACTGACTCGCGGCTATTAATAAATTGTCGGCTCCCGGCAATACATACAAAAGTCATTGATAAAAAAAAAAAGCATGGGGGTTCCCCAGAATTCAATTACCAGGCCCTTCAGGTCTGGAATGGATATTAAGGGGAACCCCGCCGCAAATTTAAAAAAAAATTGACGTGGGGTTCCCCCAAATATCCATTCCAGGCCCTTCAGATCTGGCATGGATTTTAAGGGGAACTCCACCCCAAATTTAAAAAAAAATGTCGTGGAGTCCCCCTAAAAATCCATACCAGACCCCTTATCCAAGCACGCAACCTGGCCGGCCGCAGGGGAAAAGGGGGGACGAGAGAGAGCGGCCCCCCCTCCCTCCTGAACCGTACCAGGCCACATGCTCTCAACATGCGTAGGATGTCCCCATGTTGATGGGGACAAGGGCCTCATCCCCACAACCCTTGCCCGGTGGTTGTGGGGGTCTGCGGGCGGGGGGCGTATCGGAATCTGGAAGACCCCTTTAACAAAGGGGACCCCCAGATCCCGGCCCCCCCCTATGTGAATTGGTAAGGGGTACATTGTACCCCTACCATTTCACAAAGAAAGCGTAATTTAAAAAAAAAAAAAAAAAACACACAAACACCTTGAAAAAGTCCTTTATTTAAAAAAAAAACATTCCAGCGGTGAAATCCAGTGTCCCGCGGCGATCCCGATGTCCAGCGCTGTCCTTCATTGGTTGTGCCTGAGCGGACCTGATGGGGAACTCCCTCTCAGAATTTTAAATGTATAGACCCGCCCCTTCTAAAGTTCCCCATCAGGTACGCTCAGCGGACCAGATGCGGAACATGAGAAGGGGCGGGTCTATACATGTATTACCAAAGTGAGAGCAGTTCCCCATCAGGTCCGCCCCCTCGGTATGTCGGACCCGCCAACGTCATTGGCTTGAGCGGGGAACTTCCTTCACTGTGTAATTAAAATTTACATAGTGAAGGAAGTTCCCCGCTCAAGCCAATGACGTAGGAGGGTCCGACATACCGAGGGGGCGGACCTGATGGGGAACTGCTCTCACTTTGGTAATACATGTATAGACCCGCCCCTTCTCATGTTCCGCATCTGGTCCGCTGAGCGGACCTGATGGGGAACTTTAGAAGGGGCGGGTCTATACATTTAAAACACTGAGAGGGAGTTCCCCATCAGGTCCGCTCAGGCACAACCAATGAAGGACAGCGCTGGACATCGGGATCGCCGCGGGACACTGGATTTCACCGCTGGAATGTTTTTTTTTTTGTTTTTTTTTTAAATAAAGGACTTTTTCAAGGTGTTTGTGTGTTTTTTTAAACATTTTTTTACGCTTTCTTTGTGAAATGGTAGGGGTACAATGTACCCCTTACCAATTCACATAGGGGGGGGGGCCGGGATCTGGGGGTCCCCTTTGTTAAAGGGGTCTTCCAGATTCCGATAAGCCCCCCGCCCGCAGACCCCCACAACCACCGGGCAAGGGTTGTGGGGATGAGGCCCTTGTCCCCATCAACATGGGGACATCCTCCCCATGTTGAGGGCATGTGGCCTGGTACGGTTCAGGAGGGAGGGGGGGCGCTCTCTCGTCCCCCCCCCTTTTCCCCTGCGGCCGGCCAGGTTGCGTGCTCGGATAAGGGGTCTGGTATGGATTTTTAGGGGGACTTCACGCCATTTTTTAAAAAATTTGGGGTGGAGTTCCCGTTAAAATCCATGCCAGATCTGAAGGGCCTGGAATGGATATTTGGGGGAACCCCACGTCAATTTTTTTTTAAAATTTGCGGCGGGGTTCCCCTTAATATCCATTCCAGACCTGAAGGGCCTGGTAATTGAATTCTGGGGAACCCCCATGCTTTTTTTTTTTTTTTTTATCAATGACTTTTGAATGTATTGCCGGTAGCCGACAATTCATTAATAGCCGCGAGTCAGTTTTAAATGACTTTTTTTCTTTCAAAAATGACATTTTTTGCAGGGACAGTTCTAAGCACGGGAAACATGCGCCACTTCACATGCATATCATACACACCCCCCAGGAACGAAATTTAAAGGAATATTTCACTTTTATTTTTTCATTTTAAGCATTATTAAAATCACTGCTCCCGAAAAAACGGCCGTTTTTAAAACTTTTTTTTGCATTGATACATGTCCCCTGGGGCAAGACCCAGGTCCCCAAACACTTTTTAGGACAATAACTTGCATATTAGCCTTTATAATTAACACTTTAGATTTCGAACGTTCGAGTCCATTGTATTTAATAGGGTTCTAAAGTTCACACGAACATTTTGTTTGTTCGCAGGTTCTGGTGCGAACCGAACAGGGGGGTGTTCGGCTCATCCCTGCTAGTGATGACCCCTTTCCTTTCATTTTTATGTCATGCTGTCACAGGCTGTCAGGGGGACTGGAATTGAATAAATTCTCCCCAACATGGTCATGGACAGTGAGCAGGGCTGGACTGGGACAAAACTTTAGCCCTGGACTTCATCCAGACCGGCCCACTTTAATTCAATAAAATGCTGCCCCCCGTCCCCCTCCCCAAAAAAATCACGCCCACCAAAAGGCCCCTACATCCATTATTGTATATCATGAGAGGGTGAGCGAGAGGGGAATGAGAGAGAGCGAGAGAGAGAGGGAGGGTTGAGGGAAAGGGGTGAGAGGGGGTAGGTGAGAGAGGGGGGTGAGTGTAAGAGAGATGGAGTGAGTGTAAAAGAGAGGGGGTGAGTGTAGGACCCCTTTCACACTGAGGCATTTTTCAGGTGCTTTTGGGCTAAAAATAGCACCTGTAAAGCGCCTGAAAAACACCTCCGCTGCAGTCCCAGTGTGAAAGTCCGAGTGCTTTCACACTGGGGCACTGCCAGGGCGTTAAAAAAGTCCTCCAAGCAGCATATTTGGGGCGGTGGAGGAGTGGTGTACACACTGCTCCTGCCCATTGAAATGAATGGCCACTGCTGCTGAAGCGCCTGAAAAGCACTTCGGCAGCAGCGCTACACGGGCGCATTTAACCTTTAATTTGGCTGCTAGCCAGGGTTAAAAGCACCTGCTAGAAGCCGAATAGCGCAGCTAAAACGACAGTAAAGTGCTGCTAAAACTAGCAGTGTTTTACCGTCAATGCCCGCCCCAGTGTGAAAGCAGCCTAAGAGTCAGGGAGTGAATGAGACAGAGGAAAGGGCAGAGAGACAGAGGAAAGGGCAGAGAGACAGAGGGGGGAGCTGAGAGACAGAGGAGGAGAGCTGAGAGATAGAGGAGGAGAGCTGAGAGATAGAGGAGGAGAGCTGAGAGATAGAGGAGGAGAGCTGAGAGATAGAGGAGGAGAGCTGAGAGACAGAGGAGGAGAGCTGAGAGACAGAGGAGGAGAGCTGAGAGACAGAGGAGGAGAGCTGAGAGACAGAGGAGGAGAGCTGAGAGACAGAGGAGGAGAGCTGAGAGACAGAGGAGGAGAGCTGAGAGACAGAGGAGGAGAGCTGAGAGACAGAGGAGGGAGCTGAGAGACAGAGGAGGAGAGCTGAGAGACAGAGGAGGAGAGCTGAGAGACAGAGGAGGAGAGCTGAGAGACAGAGGAGGAGAGCTGAGAGACAGAGGAGGGGGCTGAGAGACAGAGGGGGGTCTGAGAGACAGAGGGGGGGTCTGAGAGACTGGGGGGAAGCTGAGAGACAATGGGAGGGAACTGAGAGACAGAGGAGGGGCTAAAAGAGGGGGGACTGAGAGACACGGGAACTGAGAGACAGAGAGGGGGACTGAGAGACAGAGGGGGGTCTGAGAGACAGGGGGTCTTAGAGACAGAGGGGGGAGCTGAGAGACAGAGGAAAAGCTGAGAGACAGAGGGGGGCTGAGAGAGGGGGGCTGAGAGACAGAGGGAGGGAGCTGAGAGACAGAGGGGGAGAGCTGAGAGATAGAGGAGTGGGCTGAGAGACAGTGGGGGTCTGAGAGACAGAGGAGGGGTCTGAGAGACAGAGGAGGGGTCTGAAAGACAGAGGGGGAGCTGAAAGACAGAGGGGGAGCTGAGAGACAGAGGAGGAGAGCTGAGAGACAGAGGAGGAGAGCTGAGAGACAGAGGAGGAGAGCTGAGAGACAGAGGAGGAGTCTGAGAGACAGAGGAGGGGTCTGAGAGACAGAAGGGGGGTATGAGAGACAGAGGGGGGCTGAGAGACAGAGGAGGGGGCTAAAAGAGGGGGGGACTGAGAGACACAGGGACTGAGAGACAAGGGGGGGTCTGAGAGACAGAAGGGGGGTCTGAGAGACAGAGGGGGGTCTGAGAGATAGTGGGGGGTTTAAGAGACAGAGGAAGGGGCTGAAAGAGGGGGGACTGAGAGACAGAGGGGAGGACTGAGACAGACCACATAGCACTGTCGCTTTCTGCAGTCCCTCCTCTGCTCACCTCCCCGCTGTCTCAGTGTTCTGGCATGTTTGTGTAGGATGCCAGGTACCTGATGGCCAGCAGCGGCAGCTCCGAGTCTCCCTCTTGATCGGGGGGGTGCTCTCGCTGCTCTGCTCCTTACAGTGGCACATGTTCTCTTCCTCCCGGCTCCCAGTCAGCATGCCCTCCGGCCCAGGCCGCATGGTTCCTGGAGCAGAGAGGAGGTGGAGGAATTCGAGGTTCTTGGAGCGCTGGGGTGGCCGTGCTCACTACTGTTCGCCTCTTTGGTTGTCAGGGAGGGGGTGGAGCTCTTCTCCCTCCTCGGAATTTTACATCCAACTGCCCTCCTCGCTGGCCACCTTCCCCGAATCCCCGGCGCTGTTTGCTGCCACGCCCCCGCTGCCGCCGAACTGCATAAAAAAATATTTTAAAATGGCCCACTGAGCCATCGGCCCACCGGGAAACTCCCGGTAGTCCTGTAGCGGGTATGTACTTTCCCAGGTGTAATTTGAACTTGGCAGAGACATTAGTGATGTATAATTCCCTGCAGCCCAGCAGGTGGCGCTGTCGCCCTGGGCTAGGGTTGAATCATTGCTGTGTGCCGTGCCTCCTTTTTGTCCTTTCTCGGCAGCGGTATGGTGGGGCGGGGAACCCGCCGTGCTTGCTGGGAGAGGGTATAAAGGGGCCAGCCATCTTTGTCACGGGGTGGAGTCCCAGGCACCTTCAGCCTGTGGGCGGTGGTTAGTGACGGTTCTCTAGGCGGGCCTAGGCCTAGAGGACAGCCGGAGGTCGTGTTCCATCCCAGGCACCCTTAGCCTGGGGTGAGGTACTCGGATGGAGGTCTGGAGCTCAGTGCCCAACACTGAGTTCCGCGAGGGAAGGAGATCCTAGGGTACCCAGGGATTGGGTACCTGAATCCGGAAGGCGTAATGGACCGGGGGGAGCTCCTCACTCGAAGACCTGGTGCAGCATATTGCCAGCGACGGGTGAGCCTCTCATCGGAGACCGCCTGGAAGGAAATCCCCCCCCGCTCGGAGACCGCAACTCACTTTCAGGGAGGAAAGTAGAGAACACATTGTGTCTGGGCCTACTCGAATCCACACCTCCTTTTCTGTTCTGTTTCTACAAGGGAGTTCAACTGATTGTGTTCATTCGAGAGGAATAAAGGAGTGTTGAACTTTAATGGTGTGGGGCTCATTTCCTGACAGACATTGTTCAAGGTAACTCTTGGTGGAGGCTCCAGGTGCACAGCACTGATCCGACCCAGTACTACACGTGGCAGGCTCAGTCTCCACTACAGGGTACCTGCCCGCGGAGGAGTGTGACACCTCTGACCTGGAGTTGCTCTCAGACATGGGAGACGACATTGCGATAGACAAACTGTTTGCCGAGAAGGGCTGGGACAAAGTACCTCTCGCTTCATCCCGGAGAACCAGGGATCCACCCATGTCTACAGGGGAAAGTACACCCCGGGTGGAGGCACCAGCGCCTGAAGAGGAGTCCCATCCCCAGCCTGCCTCTACATCCCCCGTGCCATCTGTACAGAAGACCGGGGAAAAGAGACTGTTACTGCGGGCACCAATGCCCAGATCAGATGTGATCAAGGTCCCTCGCCACCCGGACTCAATAGTTTTGCCTGGCGAAGGGGACAAAGCTACCATGCCTCCTTTGGCGAGACTACAACGCCTACTTGACCAGAAGGTTGCTGCAGAGTACGGATGGGAGTGTCCATACTTGTCGAAGGAACTGCTCTATGAGGTGGAAGTGTGTCGGAAGCGCTGGTACAATGACTTTGTGTGGACCCACCTTCAGGTTCCCCACGCCCGCAGGTACCTGGCATGCTCTACAAAGGCCTCTCAACGTTTTAAGGACTGCAAGGCAGAGTGGATGTTGGGACGGCACATCCATGCAGACAAGGTGTTGATCCGGCGCAAGGAAGGAGAAGATGTAGAGTATCATCTGGAGACCATGGATCAACACTTGAAGCCACTTGTTCTGCCGCACCCCCGTTTTTACCTGTAGGAGAGAAAAGACTCTGTTCTTGTTATGCTGCAAAACTTTCTGGGGCCCGTTGCATTTTGTGCCCAGAGGAATGAAGGACTGTTCCTGTTGTTCTTCACCTTTCCTACAAGAGATCATAGACTTTGGGGTAGATAGGGTCAAAGAGAAGAGGAAAAGTTCCACAAGTGCAGTTACCACGGTGCTGTCACCAGGTGGCAGTGTTGCGCAACGTTAAACACTTTTCACGCACTCACTCTTTGGAGAAAAGGGATTTCTTCCAGGAGAAGTTTCTTTTCTTTCACACGAATACATGTGTCAGGGTTATATGTGTTAATCCCTTTTCTTTTCCCTCTGCAGGAGAGCATCCCATCAAGACCACTGAGTATGGGGTGGTTCTTAGTCAGGATGGGTGGGAAAAGTAAAATGTGAATATGTGATTTAAAGTTATGGTTTAATGCTGTTGTTTTTCTATTCTTTCTTTATTCCCTTTTTATTACAGGGCTCAGACACAATGTTTCAGTTGGGTAGTTTTTCCTAAAAGTTTTATTTTTGTACAATTGTTAGTCGGTCTCTGGATTGGATTATGTCAGCCGTTGAGGGCATGATTTACTCCAGACACTGGGGACCAGTGTCAAACCACCAGGGGGGGAGGATAGCGGGTATGTACTTTCCCGGGTGTTATTTGAACTTGGCAGAGACATTAGTGATGTATAATTCCCTGCAGCCCAGCAGGTGGCGCTGTCGCCCTGGGCTGGGGTTGAATCATTGCTGTGTGCCGTGCCTCCTTTTTGTCCTTTCTCGGCAGCGGTATGGTGGGGCGGGGAACCCGCCGTGCTTGCTGGGAGAGGGTATAAAGGGGCCGGCCATCTTTGTCACGGGGTGGAGTCCCAGGCACCTTCAGCCTGTGGGCGGTGGTTCGTGTCGGTTCTCTAGGCGGGCCTAGGCCTAGAGGACAGCCGGAGGTCGTGTTCCATCCCAGGCACCCTTAGCCTGGGGTGAGGTACTCGGATGGAGGTCTGGAGCTCAGTGCCCAACACTGAGTTCCGCAAGGGAAGGAGATCCTAGGGTACCCAGGGATTGGGTACCCGAATCCGGAAGGCGTAATGGACCGGGGGGAGCTCCTCACTCGAAGACCTGGTGCAGCATATTGCCAGTGACCGCCTTGAAGGAAATCCCCCCCCCCGCGCTTGGAGACCGCAACTCACTTTCAGGGAGGAAAGTGGAGAACACATTGTGTCTGGGCCTACTCGCATCCACACCTCCTTTTCTGTTCTGTTTCTACAAGGGAGTTCAACTGATTGTGTTCATTCGAGAGGAATAAAGGAGTGTTGAACTTTAATGGTGTGGGGCTCATTTCCTGACAGACATTGTTCAAGGTAACTCTTGGTGGAGGCTCCAGGTGCACAGCACTGACCCGAAGGTAAAAGAACTTTGCTTGTATCACACTGACACCTGTGGTGAAGGCCAGGCGTGGTGTCCCCGCTCCCTTCCCCTCTGAAAGTACCCCTAGACAAGAGACAGACGAGCTGAAGAAAAAGAGGGGAGTGAGGAGGGCGCTACAGTCCCTATGGCCAGTCTATCCCTGACAGTGAGTATTTACATTTTTTAGGCCCATCCAACCTAAAAAAAAAAAAAGTTTGGAAGAAATTGGGTTTTTGTGCATTATAGTAAAATCATGTCAATCCCTCAGGCCTCGTACACACGGCCAAGATTCTCGTCGAAAAAAACATGTCGTTTTTTTCGACGAGATTCTTGGACAAGAAACTTGTCCCGGCCGAGTGTACAATCGCTCGATTCAAAGAACCCGCTGTTCTTTGAATGGAGCGTACGCGGTGACGTCATCGACTACGACGAGCATGCGCTCGTCACATTCGATGCCGTCGCCGCCATCTTGGTATACCCTACGTATGCCTAGGAAGCTACCGCCCATGCGTCGAATTCATTTCGAACATGCGCTGGCTTCCGGGAGGACAGGTAAGTGTACACACACTCACTTTTCTCGTCAAGAAACATGCCGACGAGAAAATAGAGAGCAGGATCTCTATTTTCTCGTCGAGATTCTTGTTGCTTTTCTTGACGAGAAACCATACACACGAACGAATTTCTCGGCAAAAAATCTCTGCCAGCAAGTTTCTTGCTGGTTTTTGCCGAGAAACTCGTTCGTGTGTACGAGGCTTCACTCTTCTTTTTTTATTATCAATGTTTGATTCATTATTATGTAGCGATACCCCCAGCTAAGAGAGCCGCTGGTATGATTTTCGGGCCTGTAACGCACCACTGTCAACCCCCAGTAAGTGGCTCTACCCTCTCTGAGCACAGCTAGTAGGGGATGATAGGCTTGTGGAACCTGTAGCTTTAGGTAACAGTCCGGCAACAAAGGCACACAGTGATATTATATGGCTGACACTAACCGTCTCTTCTGCACATTAATAACACCAAACAACTTGTCTGCTTAATCCTAATACTTTTACTGAATGAAATAGATCAGCAGATAAACAGTACACAGTAATATATGCAGGGCCCTGCAATAAGAGGTATTTATCAAGCAAGCAGATATACAATCCTGTACACATACAGCTAACGAACCCCACTTGCAGCTCCCATCCCTCGTGGGCAAGATGGCGCCGAGCAGTGTCCAAACTTAGAAGTCAGGCCTGACTGTTCTATATGCAAGTTCCGTAGAGAAGGATCTTCGCTAGCAAATGGTGGTGCACTTTTTTGAAGATAAATTGTAATCCACAGGAATAGGTACTGGTAACTCGATGGATAACAGAATGTAACTAAGCTACTCAATGCACTGTCTCAAACTGTCTGCAAATTCAGACTCTAAACGGTGGGTCCTGAACAACAGACACAAGGCCTAGAGATTCTGTAATAATCTGTGAGCAGGTGTTCTCTCACCCAACCGGATCAGTCAGCATCAGTGTCTTCTGTAGCTGTGTCTCAGTACACAGGTCCCACGACACCCGGGTCTTCGGTCCCCCTGGAAGTAGTAGACAGGCGGCAGGATCAGACGTCCCTCGGGCTCCTCAGTGGAAAGGGAAGGCTCTTTGGAAGAACAGGGCCCAAACTTCAGGCCCTGTCAGGAACAACAGACTCAGCACAGAGTTCCAAAGAGACCGCTCTCCGGTCCTCCCCCTTCTTAAATAGCCCACCCCAGCAGTCCTTGCGCGGGGCAATGCACCCTGGGTGTCCTGCTGTACCCTGGGTACGGTAGTCTCTGGGTCCTTAAAGCAACACCCTGCTACATTAATTTGTTTAATTGAAAAGAAAATAGCTCTGATTGCATTGATGTTGACAGCTAAACAACCTGCATGTCAAAGATGTTCCCAATCAGACTTTCCAACTTTCTATTTTTACTTAAGAGACTTGCTCAAGGGAGCAGCTGGGCGGCTATGTTGTAAACAAGTAGAAGTGCTAAATGTTTTGTAAAATGCAGTGTAATCACACAATTCATGTGCATCTATGCATCTTGCATCTGCTTACAGGGATGTCAATACAAGCCGTAGGGCCCATGGCAAAAATTTCTGGGGAAAATATTAAGACTTCATTCACACAGAGCAATAAATCCGTGCCCCATGCAGGGCTGTGTTTTGCCGGCATGGGGATGCACAAGTGTTGCTGGCAGTCCCATTCATCTTTATTTGGGACGCGGCGACTACACAGACACAGCCACTGTTTCCCAATATTTCCATGCGGGTGCAGCTGCATGGCCCCAAATGCACCTTGTGAGGGGAGTTCAGGGACAGGCACCCACACCCATACGGATGTTATATTGGGACATATTGTAGCCACTGTGTCCCAATATACATGAATGGGACTGCCAGCATGGGGATGCATGCAACACCTGTGCATCCCTGTGCCAGGAAAACACGTAATGGATGTAATCGCCCTGTGTGAACAAGGCCTAAAACCCCACTCTAGAAAGAAAAAAAAATCTACCCTTGCAGTGCCCCCCCACTGCACATGTTTGTTTGTGTAGGGGTAGAGGAAAATGCTTAAAGCAGAAGTAAACCCATCCATAAAACTGTTTCATTTTCAACGCGTGCCAGAAATGTAACACTCCCATTGGTTGTGCTCTCAACCAAACTGTCAAACCATCCAATGTATAGTGTCATAACTGATCGCATGTGTAGCATCATGGCAGTTGTAGATTAAACAGAGGCAAAGATGACAGCTTCCTTGGCTGAAAATGATAGGGGGGTTTACTTCCACTTCAAGCTGTCCACACACAAAAACATTTTTTTTTCAGAGGGCTAAACGCTTAACAGGGTGGATGGCCACCCTCCCCACTCCCCAAGCCCTGCTGTGCCAAGCTTCCAGTATCTGCACAGCTGTTCCAGTATCTAGGGATTTGAAATGACTGCTCTTCTCCCTCTTCTCCGCTAGCGATTCCAGGATAGACCACATGGATTCTGACTGGTCAGCACTGTCAATGTCAATCCATCAGGTCCGTGCCAGAAGCATTGCAGGAGAAGAGGGAGATAAACAATGTTAATTCACCTATACAGTTTGTTTTTGTAAAGGTGAACATCAAGCCTTAACACTTTTTACCTTAATGCATTTCTTGCATTAAGATAAAAATGTTTAGGTAGTAGTATCCCCCCTAACTCCCAACCCCCCATCCCAAGACACACACACACCTACAGTACCTGAGCACCTATTCAATCTAATGCTGTGCCCATCTGCAGCGGCTCTTCCCCCTCAATCAGTGGGAGCCATTGGCTCCTGCTGCTGTCAATCAAGGGCAATGACAAGGGAGTGGGGGGGCAAGCTGTCTGTGTCTATGGACACAGACAGCGAGGTTTGGATCGAGCCCGCATGAGTCCCCCCATATGAAGTGGCTTCTTATGGGGACACACGGCCAAAGATCAGGAGCAAGAAGCGTCAGCGGGGGGGGGACCAGAGAAGAGGAGGTTTGGGGCTGCTCTGTGAAATTCCATTGCACAGAGCAAGTAGGTATAAATCTGTTTATTATTTTAAAAAAATTGCAATTACTTTAACCTTACTCCTTTCTCTGGCAGGCTTCCTCCACCCTGTGCTAAAAGTCCACCAATGCCTCTTCTCTAAAGCAAGACCTAACAAGCATTTAACCCTTGCAGTGCAGGGGCTCCACTTGTTTTTTGTTTTAATTTTAACAATCCCGAAGCTCAGCTTTAAATCTTTAAAAAACGCTAACAGCTCCCTGCAAAATTCAGCGTATGACTATTCCGTGAATGTCGGATGCCTGTGTACACGGCCATGTGCTGTGACTCTGTCAACCGACCCCACTGTTACCACTGTGTCCAGTGATGTAGGGCAAGGATGATGGAGTTATGCCATGTGGCACTTCTGAAAGTTTGAAAGGAAGACTTTTGGTGGAGGCTGCATTGCTGGAACAGAGGGGGCAGGGAGGTGCACAGGCCACCAGGGAGATGATTATATTATTTATTCTATTGTAGGGATCTTCTGTTAGTAAGATTTTTACAGATTTTACAGGGTCATAACAGATCTTGTAGCAGGAGATTGGAGGAGTCAGGGTAAGGAGATCACAATTTATCATGGGCATAATCACAGTTCTTACACCATTGGCAACTGAGAACCAAAAATTCTAAAATCTAAAAAGCTCTGCAATTAGAAACAATGTTTTTATTTAGGCTAGAGTTTTTTTTCCCCCTAAAAACACATGTAGCGGCCTCACCCCTCTCCCTTGCTTTATCGGTTATATGGCTGTTGTCTAGGGGTACCTGGGGGAGAGGGATAAAACACACCATGGCCCATGTCCTCCGTAACTGAGAGGTGAAGGCCAGAAGATTGGGCTTTTGTGTAGGTGTCCTAGAGTCAAGTCCAGTCCTTTGTCCCTGACTCCTTTGCTTTAGTAACCCAAGTTCCACACAGTGAATAGGTACAACTCAGTTTTATTCTTCTTGCCAAGCAATAAAACAATCTTTCTCCTTAGGAAAATGGGGACAGATCGAGGCACAATCCTTTCCCTTCTTGATGCTGCCCACTGTGCTGTCACCAGTGGTGAATAGTCACTGCCACTGACTAGGTAATATAGAACGTGAATTACCTTCGCTCACTTTGCCCCTGTCAGAGGAAGAAATCCGTCCAAGGGAGAAATGGAGGCCTCTCTGTCACCAGCGATGCTGCGCCGGGCTCTTCAGAGAAGTTACTGCGCACCAGTCCTCACGAACTCAGACACGGGCACCCAAGGAGTTAGGGCCCCCTCGGATTCCTCCACCCTCGCGGAACTCAGTCGAAGGTACTGAGCCCCAGGCATCCGCCATAGTACCTCACCCCAGGCTAAAGGTGCCTGAGATGGACTCCATCCCCGTTCCAGCTAGGCCAAGGGCGCCTAGGCCTGAAACACCGGAACGCCAGCACCCAAGCTGAAGGTGCCTGGGTGCGGCCGAGTCCTCCAACTCTCTGCCCCAAAATCAGGGCGCCCGCCCCTCTTATGACCTCTCCCTTTGCGTCACAGCGGGTTCCCCGCCCCGCTGTACCAGCTCCAGGGGAGGACAAAAAGGCACAGTTCGCGTGTGAGTTCAGCTCCGGCCCAAGGCAACAACGCCACCTATAGGCCCCAAGGAACCCCACACCCAGGAGTCCTCGCATAAATTCAAACACCCGCTACACACAGTTCTTGCCAAAACGTTTTACTTCTTTCCCTGGTGTACAGAAAGTGAGCGTAAATCTCCAAAATTAGGACACGGCAAAAAAAAAAAAAGGTTTAAGTTCTCTTACTGACTCTATCAAAAACATTTAGGCTTGTGCGTGACTTTGAAAAAAACTAGCAAAAACTTAGTTTTTCTTCCATTGCTCCTTTTATTAGGAATATGCAAAACTGAATTATCATTTCAGAATGATATAGTCTGCCAAGCCTAGATTGGGTAGAATATTGATGACATCTCAGAGAACATTCAGATTTGAGAGATGAAACGATGAGAAGAAAGTTGTTACGGTAGCTCTATGCATTCTATTAATCATTATCTTCTCCCATCTCACATACAGTACTTTCTTGTTCTATGTCTAATGCATTGCTGGTAATAAATAGGATCTCCATACAGAGATTCTACACAATCCACTGATTGCTAGAGGGGACTTAGAAGAGGATTTACTTTTTTTTTTTAAATATAATTCCCATTCACATTTATTATCTCACTTTTACTACCGGATTGGTAATAAGAGTAAGATAAATGGAATGAAAGGCTCTTCAGGAAAGATTTAAACTCTTTCTGCTGCCTCATGGGATAAAGAGTTTGCAGTTCAGTGATTTACAGTTCTCAGCTCATTAATTTTTACAAGAAAGTTGCGGTCTGGTGGCCTGGATGTTAGAGAAGAAACTGCCGTAGATGATCATAGACCCGAGTACATATTCCTAGCAGCATCTCCCATCAGAACCATTTTTTTTCCCACAAAGCTGTTTTTAGCACTTGGTTCTGCTGTGGAAGATAATGAACCGAGAGTCACAAAATCGCTCAACAGCCCTTGTATCTCAAAGTGGAAAAAGTTTAAGCACTTAAGGACCGAGCCTCTTTTTAGATGTGGTGTTTACAAGTTAAAAACAATTTTTTTTTTGCTAGAAAATTACTTAGAACCTCAAACATTATAAAAAAAAATTCTAACACCCTAGAGAATAAAATGGCGGTCATTGCAATACTTTTTGTCACACCGTATTTTCGCAGCGGTCTTACAAGCGCACTTTAAAAAGAAAAAATACACTTTTTCGAATTAAAAAATAAGACAACAGTAAGTAGCCCAATTTTTTTTTATATTGTGAAAGATAATGTTATGCTGAGTAAATTGATACCCAACATGTCACGCTTCAAATTTACACCCGCTCGTGGAATGGCGACAAACTTTTACCCTTAAAAATCTCCATGGGCCGGACGGCACAGCATGATCCCTACCGTGGTGCTGGGGGCAGAGAGGGACGGCCTGCAACAACTGAATGCTACTAGACGATGTGAGTTGACAATTATTGGACTATGTGTTGATATAGAGTTAGTCTACTTTCTTATCCTGAATTGTTCTGTGATCAAATATCGTTGACTAAAAAAATGTTCTACATACAGCATTACTGTTACCATTTCTACTCTAATTTGTATGTGAAAATACTTCAATAAAAATCTATTGAAATTAAAAAATCTCCATGGGCTACGTTTAAAAAAATTCTACAGGTTGCATCTTTTGAGTTAAAGAGGAGGTCTAGGACTAGAATTATTGCTCTCACTCTAACGATCGCGGTGATACCTCACATATGTGGTTTGAACACGTTTTCATATGCGGGCGCTGCTCACGTATGCGTTCGCTTCTGCACGCGAGCTCCTTGGGACAGGGCGATTTCTTATTTATTTTTACAGTTTTTGAAAAAAATTAAAATTGGGTCACTTTTAGGCCGGGTTCACACCTATGCGTTGCGTTTTTGAGCTTGGAGTCTTTGCCAAGTTCGCAATCAGTCGTTCAGCGGTTCCATTGCGTTTTTAGCTGCGGACTTGCCGACCTGGGAAGTCTCGCCGCTGTTATCATGAGGGGGAACTCCACGCCAAATTTTAAATAAAAAACCGGCATGGGTTCCCCTCCAGGAGCATATCAGACCCTTAGGTCTGGTATGGACTTTAACGGGAACCCCTACGCCGAAAAAAACGGCGTGGGGGTCCCCCCAAAGTCCATAGCAGACCCTTATCCGAGCACGCAACCTGGCAGGCCGCAGGAAAAGAGGGGGGACGAGAGCGCCCCCCCCTCCCTCCTGAACCGTACCAGGCCGCATGCCCTCAACATGGGGGGGTGGGTGCTTCGGGGCAGGGGGGCACACTGTGGCCCCCCCCCACCCCAAAGCACCCTGCCCCATGTTGATGAGGACAGGGCCTCTTCCCGACAACCCTGGTCGTTGGTTGTCGGGGTATGCTGGCGGGGGGCTTATCGGAATCCAGGAGCCCCCTTTAATAAGGGGGCCCCCAGATCCCGGCCCCCCACCCTATGTGAATGAGTATGGGGTACATCGTACCCCTACCCATTCACCTGGTGGAAAAAAAATGGCAATAAAAACACTACACAGGTTTTTGAAGTCATTTATTAGTCAGCTCCGGGGGTCTTCTTCCAACTTCGGGGGTCTTCTTCCAACTTGGGGGGTCTCTTCCGACTTCGGGGGGTCTCCGGTGTCATCTCCGCCACGCTCTCCGGTTCTTTCTTCCTTCTGCCGGGCCTCCGCTATCTTCTTCCAGCTCTTTTGCTAGCGGGGCCTGGTCTTCTCCGTCGCCTTCTTCCCTCTTCTCTCTTGGAGATGTTGAATTGTCGCTCTCTCCGGGTGTAATGCCGTATGAGCGTAGCGCATTCACTTTTATAGGCATGGGCGTGGTCACCGGGTGATGACACCCAGTGACCCCGTCCCCATATGCCGTCACAGCACTGGCGTTGCAAGGCAGGTGCGGGGGGTGCGGGTCGCACCCGGGTGACACCCGCCAGAGGGGTGACACCATCACGGCGCTGGATTGAGAGAGGCACCTTTTCCTACTTCCCCTGCGCACTCCAGTGTCTCCTTCGCTCCCCGCAATGTTCGGGGAGGGAGGAGGAATTGTGTTGTGACTCGAGGCAGACAGTGCCATAGTCCAGTGCACAGCGCCCGGCACTGCAATCCGCCTATTGACGCTCAGGCAGGTGGGGAGAGGTGCCGGCTCACAACAAATACATTCCTCAGACCGACGGAGCCTAGTCTCCTCCTCCTCCACACTGACAGTATATTCACAACAGGAGGAGGAACGTCCATGTGGACAGAGCGCGCTGATCTGAGGTCTGTGACTGTAGGGAGAGAGGAGATATAGGGGGGGGGTTACATTAGGGAGATTGCAGGGGGGGTTACATTAGGAGGAATACAGGGGGGGGTTACATTAGGAGGAATACAGGGGGGGGGTTAAATTAGGAGGAATTGCACAGGGGGGGTTACATTAGGAGGAATACAGGGGGGGGTTACATTAGGAGGAATACAGGGGGGGTTACATTAGGGAGATTGCAGGGAGGGTTACATTAGGAGGAATACAGGGGGGGGTTAAATTAGGAGGAATTGCACGGGGGGGTTACATTAGGGGGAATACAGGGGGGTTACATTAGGAGGAATACAGGGGGGTTACATTAAGGGGATTGCACAGGGGGGTTACATTAGGGGGAATACAGGGGTGTTACATTAAGGGGATTACATTAGGGGATTGCACAGGGGGGTTACATTAGGGGATTGCACAGGGGGGTTACATTAGGGGGATTGCACGGGGGGTCACATTAGGGGGATTGCACGGGGGGGTCACATTAGGGGGATTGCACGGGGGGGTCACATTAGGGGGATTGCACAGGGGGGTGTTACATTAAGGGGATTACATTAGGGGATTGCACAGGGATGTTACATTAGGGGGAATACAGGGGTGTTACATTAAGGGGATTACATTAGGGGATTGCACAGGGGTGTTACATTAGGGGGAATACAGGGGTGTTACATTAAGGGGATTACATTAGGGGATTGCACAGGGGTGTTACATTAGGGGGAATACAGGGGTGTTACATTAAGGGGATTGCACAGGGGGGTTACATTAGGGGGAATACAGGGGGGTTACATTAGGGGGAATACAGGGGGGTTACATTAAGGGGATTGCACAGGGATGTTACATTAGGGGGAATACAGGGGTGTTACATTAAGGGGATTACATTAGGGGATTGCACAGGGGGGTTACATTAAGGGGATTACAGGGGTGTTACATTAAGGGGATTACATTAGGGGATTGCACAGGGATGTTACATTACGGGGATTACATTGGGGGATTACGTTAGGGGATTGCACAGGGGGGTTACATTAGGGGATTGCACAGGGGGGTTACATTAGGGGGATTGCACGGGGGGGTCACATTAGGGGGATTGCACGGGGGGGGTGTTACATTAAGGGGATTACATTAGGGGATTGCACAGGGATGTTACATTAGGGGGAATACAGGGGTGTTACATTAAGGGGATTACATTAGGGGATTGCACAGGGATGTTACATTAGGGGGAATACAGGGGTGTTACATTAAGGGGATTACATTAGGGGATTGCACAGGGATGTTACATTAGGGGGAATACAGGGGTGTTACATTAAGGGGATTACATTAGGGGATTGCACAGGGGGGTTACATTAGGGGATTGCACAGGGGGGTTACATTAGGGGGATTGCACGGGGGGGTCACATTAGGGGGATTGCACGGGGGGGTCACATTAGGGGGATTGCACGGGGGGGTTACATTAGGGGGAATACAGGGGGTTACATTAGGGGGAATGAACAGGGGGGTTACATTAAGGGGATTGCATTGGGGGGGTTAAATTAGGGGGATTACATTAGGGGGATTGCAGGGGGCTTACATTAGGGAGGTTGTACGGGGGGAACGTGACATTAGGGGGATTACAGGGGGGGTTCCATTAGGGGAATTACACAGGGGTTCCATTAGGGGGATTACACAGGGGGAGAGCTGTGCTGATGTGCTAGAATGCTCAGTGCCCCGGGTGGCTCAATGAACTGGGGGAGGGGGGGGGTGACACCAAATTTTATCGCACCAGGTGACACCAACCCTAGTGACGCCACTGCGTCACAGTCCCATCATTCCCCGGGACTGTGACGTCATATGGGGGCGGGGTCACTGGGTGTCATCACCCGGTGACCACGCCCATGCCTATAAAAGTGAATGCGCTCCACTCATACGGCACTGCAGCCGGAGAGAGCGACGAGTCAACATCTCCAGGAGAGAAGAGGGAAGAAGGCGACGGAGAAGACCGGGCCCCGCTAGCAAAAGAGCTGGAAGAAGATAGTGGAGGCCCGGCAGAAGGAAGAAAGAACCGGAGAGCGAGAGAAGAACCGGAGAGCGCGGCGGAGACGACACCAGAGACCCCCTGAAGACGGAAGAGACCCCCTGAAGTTGGAAGAAGACACCTGAAGTTGGAAGAAGACCCCCGGAGCTGACTAATAAATGACTTAAAAAACCTGTGTAGTGTTTTTATTGTCATTTTTTTCCACCAGGTGAATGGGTAGGGGGTACGATGTACCCCCTACTCATTCACATAGGGGGGGCTGGGATCTGGGGGCCCCCTTTAATATATAATATTCCTGGATTCCGATAAGTCCCCCGCCCGCATACCCTGACAACCAACGGCCAGGGTTGTCAGGAAGAGGCCCTGTCCTCATCAACATGGGGGCAGGGTGCTTTGGGGTGGGGGGGCCGCAGTGCGCCCCCCTGCCCCGAAGCACCCACCCCCCCCCATGTTGAGGGCATGCGGCCTGGTACGGTTCAGGAGGGAGGGGGGCCGCTCTCTCGTCCCCCCCTCTTTTCCTGCGGCCTGCCAGGTTGCGTGCTCGGATAAGGGTCTGCTATGGACTTTGGGGGGACCCCCACGCCGTTTTTTTCGGCGTAGGGGTTCCTGTTAAAGTCCATACCAGACCTAAGGGCCTGGTATGCTCTTGGAGGGGAACCCATGCCGTTTTTTTTTTTTAATTTGGTGTGGAGTTCCCCCTCAAGATCCTTGTTCAGAACGCAACACATGTGCAAATCAGATGCGTGCCCATAGAACATAATGGGCCTGAATTCGCACCTGAGCTGCACCGCAATGCCTAAAGAACGCACATGTTTTTTCGGCAATGCGCAGTGCGAATGCATCGCACATATGTGAACCAGCCTCATTGGAATTAATGTATTTTATAATGTTATGCTAATTGGATGCAGTGTAAGCCGCAACCAATTTGCATAGGTGTGAACCGGGCCTTATTCCTATTACAAGGAATGTAAACATCCCTTGTAATAGAAAAAAGCATGACAGGTCCTCCTAAATATGAGATCTGGGGTCAAAAAGACCTCAGATCTCATTTTTAGACTAAAATGCAATAAAAAATAAATAAAATAAAACATTTTGTCATTTGAAAAAAATGACAAAGAAAAAATGGCCCTTTAAGAGCTATGGGCGGAAGTGACGTTTTGACATCGCTTCCGTCCTGCTATGGTATGGAGATGGGTGGGGGCCATCTTGCCCTCACTCCTATCCATACCAAGCAATGAAAAGGACCCGATCGCCTCTGCCACTACCGACGGCTCCGGTAAGCGGTGGAGGGCACCGGAGCGCAGAGGGAGGGGGGGCCTTCTCCCGCCGCCGATAACGGTGATCTCGCCGTGAATCCGCTGCAGAGACCACCATTATCGTAAACCGGACCGCCGCCTGAAGAGATGGATACCTCGGTTGTGGCAGCAGCTGCTGCCATAACGGAGATTACCCTCTTCAAAGTGCTGACGTATATAGTCGTGCGGCTGTCCGGAAGTGGTTAACTCTGTCATGAAGAGGAACTGGTGACAAGTTCTCATGACCTGGTGTATTCTGGCACACCATATTGTAATCGACCATAAAAGGGTGCTGCAAGGACTCCCAACTGGTCACGGTGTACAACAGGTTGCCAGCACACGACAAGCTTGTTTCAATGTGCAAAGCTCTTTTTTCTTGTACAGTAAAACCTTGGTTTGAGAGTAATTCGGTTTGAGAGCGTTTTGCAAGACAAGCTAAATTTTTAAATAAATTTTGACTTGATATACAAGCGATGACTTGATATGCAAGTAGCGTCATATCATAACAGAGTAGAAAAGAGAAGAGAGGCGCCTCCAAGTGTAGCAATATGGTTACATTTAATGAAGGTACAACATTTAGCAACTCACATGGTTGATGATTAAAACAGGCCCATCTAAGTCTGCGGGTAAAGCTGTTCACATAGACCATCCTCACTGCCATCAACGTCATCTGCCATTTGTGGATGGACATTTTACACAACATTTCTATAATCTTTTCATATGGACAAAAAAAACTGAAGGACCTATTGTGACAGCAGGAAGGTAAAGTCACCTGGTTGCATCCAGGGGGGTAGATATATTTCGCCCAGATTCAGGCTTTACGCCGACTTATACAACTAGGTGGAGAGTTGTATAAGCCCAGCTGAGGCTAGTGGGCTCATGGATGACTCATACCTCTAGGGAGAGTGTGGGGCGTCGTGCAGACAGGGAGTTGATGAGACCAGCTGAAGCTTGTCAGCTCATTTAGGCCTCTATAAGAACTCCCAGATTCATTAGGTGTTTGCTCATGCCTGGAACCAGACCTGTGTGGACTGTCTAGGGAGAGTGAACCCCTGTGCGGTGAGACAAAGCCTGTGTGGCTATTTGCTTGGACATTTAAAACCAGGGACTTAGGGACTAGGACAGCACTAGGCTGATCCCAGTTGTTAGTTAGGAAACCTGTATGTTTACTCAGAGGTCAAGTTGACCAGGATTTATTTTATTTATGTTTCTTTTGCTTTGCTGTGTTTTGTCACTGTAAATAGAAAATAAACCGCACCTTTTTGATTTTGAAAACCACAACCTCCGTTTGCTGGGCCTGTTTTTGTGTGGGGAGCCCATCCCGGGGGTCACACACACCCGCTGCCGAGCTAACCCCCTCACACTATGAATAAATGGTTGTGGATCATTTGATTTTCCATTATTTCTTATGGGGAAATTTGTTTTGATATACGAGAGCTTTGGATTAGACGTATGTTTCTGGAATGAATTATGCTCACAATCCATAGTTTTACTGTTATAATTGTAGCACTACCCCGGTAGGAGCTGCTGGTTTAAGTTTTGAGTTTGCACGTTACCTCTTTAGCTTCGGGGTCAGGGTGAGAAAGTCTGTAGTAAATGCAATGTCCACACAAGATGTAAAACCTTTACCTGTTGGTTTTAATTTTGCTGCAGTAACTTGTGTAGAAAGTAGAAAGCATGAGAAGAGAGGGGAAGGTTCAGGTACACTTTGTAGAACACACAGAAACGTCTATAGTCATTCACCACTCTCACTTTTGAGTGGGTATTGCTCAACCGGATAGACCCCTCTCACCTGGCCTAGCAGCCGGGATGATGCACGAACCAGTTTCAGGACAGTCTCTGCCACAGACCGTATGAGAACAAATGTGGATAGCCAGGAATCCTCTGCCACAGGATTTCAGTCCCGAACTTCCAGCCGTGCAGTTGAAGAACCCTTAAGCCGACCCGGCGAACTGCTTGGCTTTTAAAGTAGTGGATCCCCTCTTAACAAGGTCACCAGGCCTCTCCCGAGACATTAGCACTTTGCTGGTCTCCTCCAGGGCAGGTCCTCCCCCGGTTTCCTTCATTAAGCAGCTTCATCCCTCTTGGTGGACAGCTTGGGATCCCCTTTAGGATTGTAGGCCCCAGTCATCATAACTGGGCCCACTCAATAGCGATGCAGCCTCGGGCCAACATGGCCCCGAGACCGGAACCACACACGCATGTGAAGTGACATCTTTGCTAGTGTGGTTATGTTCCAATAAAGAAGCCAGTTCCTGTTACTACACAATGTCTGATCTGAACTGACTCCGCTGCACCTATCAATCGTACTTTGCAACAGGTTATGGGCCCAGTATCCGGATAAAGACTTATGACCAGGTGCGGCCCAGGCAGAACAAAGCCTCGAGCGGAAGACAGTGTGGCTGATGCGGAGATCGACATAAGGAAGCTTTCCAGCGACATCTCCTATAGACAAGTAAGACTGTTTATATATAAAGGAGGGATAAAATGGCCAGAAACTCTGAGCTTAAACTCTCAGTGGCCAAGATAAACAATGACAATTATCAGCTATGGAAGTTTAAAGTGGAAATGCTATTATCCAAAGATGACTTGTGGGAGGTTACCACTACAGAGAGGCCACAGGATAATAATCAGTACTGGGACAAGAAAAACAGACAAGCACGGGCCACCATAAGCCTACTAGTGGAGGATGATCAGCTCATTCATATACGCAATAAGAACACAGCGAAAGGCATGTGGGATGTACTGAAAAGACTGCATGAAAGATCCAGTTTAAACAGCAAGCTCTTTCTGCTGCGGAAACTTTACAAAATGAGACTTGGCAGAGAACAGGACATGCAGGAACATATAAATGCAATGCTGGAAGTGATTGCGCAACTTAGATCGACCGGGGAGAATATAACAGACAGTCACATTGCAGCCATGTTGTTATGCAGTTTGCCCGATACATATACTGCACTAATGAATGCACTGGAGACACGACCTGAGACAGATCTGACGCTAGCATTTGTAAAAACCAGGCTCATAGATGAGTATCAGAGAAGAAAGAAATTAGTGCATGACTCCACAGAAACCGACACCAGCACCACTCTTAAAGCTACAGACGCAAGATTACACAGGAAAGAGACCAGAGTGTGTTTCAGATGCCACAAACAGGGACACATAAAGAAAGACTGTACAATATGGAAAGCAGAGCAAATGAGACAGCGTCCCTCTTATACTAAACAAAAAGGTCAAAACCACAATCAGTGATCCAAGGGAAGGTAACTGGAATGCCAAATTTAAAGCGACAGGCAACAATAAATGCCAAGGCTGGTGCATCGATTCGGGAGCAACCAGTCACATGACGAGTGATAGAAGTTTCTTCACAGAACTTGATCTGAGCAGCAAAGAAACTATTTATCTTGCAGATGGAAGCAAAATACATGCAGAAGGATATGGGCATGGAACCCTTGTATGCCCTGATGATGCGGGACACAATTTAGCCATACCAGTTAAAGATGTGCTTTATGTTCCTAATCTAGAAGGAGGACTCTTATCTGTGAAGCGTCTAACAGCCAGAGGACTCACTCTAAAATTCCAAGGTGACAAGTGTTCCATTCTAAACGGCAAACAGACAATAGCAAGTGCCAAGCTGGATGATCATCTATATCACCTTGACACAGTGAAGGAAAAGGTGAGACTATGTACACACAAGCACAATGACTGTATACATATATGGCACAGACGTCTAGGTCACAGACACCCAGAATGCATACAGGAACTACAGAGGAGGAAGCTGACAAGGGATCTGATAGTATCCCCTTGTCCAATTACCGTTAAATGTGAATGTTGCATTAAATCCAAAGCTACAAGAGCAACACTTCCCAAAGTCAGTCAGAAGAGAGCTTCAAGACCACTTGACTTAGTTCACAGTGACATGTGTGGTCCCCTAAACCCACCAACACCTGGAGGCAACAGGTACATAGTGACTTTCATAGACGACTATTCAAGATACACAGTCACCTACCTAATGCAACAC
The DNA here is from genome assembly GCA_029206835.1 of Rana muscosa. Taxonomy (NCBI): domain Eukaryota; kingdom Metazoa; phylum Chordata; class Amphibia; order Anura; family Ranidae; genus Rana; species Rana muscosa. The sequence goes on from CM055117.1 coordinate 1,030,524,337, forward strand.
AAGAGTGAAGTTTTTGACAAATTAAAAGACTATATAATAAAGACAAGTAACAAGTTTCAGAGGAAGCCTCTCATACTTCGGAGCGATAATGGAGGTGAATTCACAGGAGGTAAGATACAAGAGTACCTAAAACAGAATGGAATAGAACATCAAAAGACAGTCCAGTATACACCAGAACAAAATGGAGTAGCTGAAAGAAAGAATAGAACTCTGACTGAAATGATCAGATGTATGCTGACAGACTCTGGACTACCACAAAAATACTGGGGTGAGGCAGCTATGACAGCTACATATTTACAGAACAGACCTTTTTCCAGAACAGTGGAGAAAACCCCATATGAACTATGGCACAATGAGAAGCCAAGTGTAAAACACCTAAGAGTTTTTGGATGCAAAGCATTCATCTACATACCTGAAGAAAAACGCAATAAACTCCAAAACAGAGCGTTTGAAGGGATCTTTGTTGGATACAGTGATAATGTCAAGGGTTACAGAATCCTAAATCCCAAAACAGACAAGGCTACCATTAGCAACAGCATAACTTTTGTTGAAGATTTAAGAGACAATGTAATGACAACAGTAGAAGCAAGAATAGAAGAGAAAACTGACATTGACCAGCCCATCTCTGTAATTTCCGAACAAACAGTTGAAGTGAGTGTAGACTCAACCAGTACTGAAGAGCAGACACAAGAAGGCTCAGACACAAAAACGAGACGTTCAACAAGAGAAAACAAAGGTAAACCACCTATACGTCTCTCATACAAAGCAAGTACTGCCAGTATCAACGAACCTGCAAACTGGGAAGACATATCTCAACTTTCAGAACAAGAAGCAACTAAATGGATAAAAGGCTGCTGAGGAAGAGATAAAATCCATGCATGACACTAAAACATGGACACTTACAGAACTACCACCCGGAAGGAAAGCCATAGGCTGTAAATGGACTTTTAAAGTGAAATACAATGCAGATGGCACAGTTGAACGGTACAAAGCAAGACTAGTAGCCAAGGGCTATTCTCAAAAATACGGAGAGGACTATGATGAGACGTTTGCACCAGTAGTCAAGCACACTAAAATACGGACTTTATTGACAGTAGCCGTCACAAGGAAAATGCAAGTGAAACATTTTGATGTGAAAACCGTGTTTCTACATGGCGATTTAACAGAAGAAATTTACATGGAACCACCGCCAGGATTCAAAGATGAACAAAGGTCAGACCTAGTGTGCAAACTTCACAGGAGTATATATGGTCTAAAGCAAGCAGCCAGAGCGTGGAATATAAAAATAAATGAAGTGCTTACACATCAAAACTTTCAAAGGAGTAAAGCAGACCGCTGCTTATACACAAAGAAATTGGCAAACAGATGGGTCTATAGGCTTATCTATGTGGATGATATCCTGATTTGCTTTGAGCAAGAAGGGGATGAAGCAGAAATACTGGAAAAACTAAATCAGCACTTTGACACCAAAGATCTTGGCAACATAAAGAATTACCTCGGCATCCAGATCGAGAGAGAGGAAGATGGCAGCTTTCTTCTGAACCAAAGACACAAAATTCAAGAAATAATTGAAACATTTGGAATGGAAGACGCCAAACCAGTAAAATTTCCCATGGAAACCAACTACCTAAAGGAGATGAATTGTCAAGATAACCCATTACCTACTAATACTCAATACAGGAAAGCAATAGGGAAATTGCTGTACCTTACCACCGCTACAAGGCCGGACATTGCAGAAACTGTCGGAATCCTATGCAGAAAGGTTTCAATGCCAAGTCAAAAGGACTGGAATGCTGTAAAGCGAATCATTCGCTATCTTAAAGGGACTTCGCACTACAAGCTAAAGTTACCACCAAGTGATGAAAGCACCTTAACAGGATATGTGGATGCTGACTGGGCAGGAGACACCAGTGACAGAAAATCTACCAGTGGCTACTTATTTTTTCTGTCAGGAGGTGCCATCAGTTGGACTAGTAAAAAGCAACTCTCTGTTTCACTGTCGTCTTTTGAAGCAGAATACGTTGCTGCAGCGCAGGCAAGCCAAGAAGTTATATGGCTGAGACAGCTATTAACAGACTTAGGTCAACCACAGTTGGGACCAACTGAAATCTATTAAGACAATCAAGGATGTATTGTACTTGCACACATGGAAGGAGTTAATTCAAGAACCAAGCACATTGATGTGAAGTTCCACTTTCTTAGGGATCTTCAAGAGCAAGGTCTTCTTGAGTTACTTTATTGCCCAACCGAGGATATGACAGCAGATATCCTTACAAAGCCCCTGCCTGTTGAAAGACATTCAAGGCTTACAAAGAAGATGGGTTTAACAGACTAAGCCTTAGTTGTTGAGAAGGGGTGTTGGAGATACAACAAACTTTCAGCTTAGCTTATATTTTTTTTTTTTTACTTTTATATATTCTTTATTATTTTTCATGTTACATAACATTTTATAAAATTACATACATTTATTTTATCCTTATTTCACGTATAATGTTTTAATATTGTTTTCTATAGTTGACCCCTTCCCCCCCCCCTCTCCCCTTCCCTCCCTTAGTCCTTTTGCACACTCAGAAGACAAAAAGATAAACCGAGAAGTACACTCTACCATTCTCTAATGTTATTTACTGGAAACTATTTTATCTTTACCTTATTTAACTCTTTTCTTTTCCTCCACTTCCATTCCCCCTTTCCCTTCTCTCCTCCTGATCCTCCCACGTGTCTAGCTTCTTTTTTTTGAGCCCCTAGCTTCTCTATCTATCTGTCCTCTGTCCAGTCCTCCTATCTCCACCGTCCAGTTCCCACTTTTAAGTCCATTCCTTTACTCTACTCATTCCTTCCTCAGTTAGGGCGGGCACCCTATTTTCCTCAACCAGGGGTCCCACATTGTTTTAAATTTTTTATAATTACCCCGTCTAGTCAAGACAACTTTTTCTTTCCACATTGTTACATTTATTACATTAACCCACTCTGCCAATGTCGGTGCCTTCTGTGCTTGCCAGTTTTGTGCTATTACCTTCCTGGCCTCATACAGGCACCTCAGCACTACTTCCAGGTTGTCTTTTAATCCATTTCCCTCCTCTATACCTAATAAACATACCCTGGCCTCCGGTTCCAGAGTTGTCCCAAAAGTCGTGTTTATGATGTTCAATACCCCAACCCAATATCTATATAGTTTCGGGCATTTCCACATCATATGTATAAGGTCCCCCGTCTCTTGACATCTGGGGCACTTGTCATCTGCTCTCCTTCCAAACATGTGTAACCTCTTTGGGGTGTAATAAACTCCGTACACTAAGAACAAGTGTGACACTCTCTGTGATGGGGAGAGTGAGACCATTGTTCCCTGTTCCAGTACCCATTCCCATTGTGCAGTTGTTATGGGTCCTATATCCTCCTCCCATTTTGCTCTATCTTTCCCCAGCCTCTTCTCAGTTATACCCCCCTTAATCTGTGAATATAATTCTGAAATAAGGCCTTTTGATGTTCCTGTCTTAATTAGCCATTGAAGGTGGGGAATTTTTTGCCAGCGCACCGGTTGTGCTTTAAATTGGATTTGAAGTGCGTGTCTTATCTGCAGATAAGTATAAAATAATGAATTTGGGATAGCATACTCTCTACTTAGTTCTGAAAATGCTTTCAATGTGTTGCCTTTATACAGCTGATTCAGTCTAGTTATACCACGCTGTTCCCATTCCTTTAACTTCCCCATAACTTGAATTTCTGGTAGATTTTTATTTTCCCAGAGAGGGGAATATTCCGTTAGCCCTTTATATCCCATAGCCTGTTTACCTTCCCGCCATGTTCTTATGACCGCTCTCAATGTTGGGTTCTTCACAGGGAAGGAATCAGCCTCCAAATTTTCTATTATGGTGTTATGTGGGGCCCCCATTAACATCATTTTCCCGCTGGCCTCTCCTCCTTCCTCCATTGTACAACCCTTCAGATGCTGTAACTGGGCCGCTATAAAGTAACTATAGGGGTGTGGAATGGCCAGCCCTCCCTCGTTTATTGATAACTGTAATTTTTGGAGACTGATTCTTGCCCTACCCTTCTTACAGATTAATTCTCTGAAAAGGGTCTCTATTTTTTTAAACCAGGTTTTCCCGATCCATACTGGGGCATTATGGAGCACATAAAGTAGTTGTGGCATCCAGATCATCTTGATAAGATTACTTCGTCCAGCTACTGATAGAGGAAGACGTTCCCAAATATCTGCCTTTTGTTTAAACTTAGCCAACAGTGGTCTTAAGTTATTATCAATATATTGTTCTGGATCTCGTGTCACCTCTATCCCCAAATAATTCATTTTTTCCACTACTTTTAATAGAGGGATTCCTTCACAGAGGGCATTATCTACAGGATCCACTGGTAGAAGTGCAGACTTCTCCCAATTTATCGCCAGTCCCGAGAAACAGCCAAATACCTCCACCGTCTGCATCGCCTTTTTTAATGACGTTGAGGAATCCCCCAAGAAAAGCAGGATGTCATCTGCGTAAAGTGCAATTTTCTCCTCACCCACTTTCCTCTGAAATCCCTGTATCGTCTTTTTGGATCTAATTGCTATTGCTAATGGCTCTATTGCTAACGCAAAAAGGGAGGGGGGACAGAGGGCAGCCCTGCCTTGTCCCCCTCTCCAGCCTAAAGCTCTTTGAATATTCATTATTAATTTTTATTTTTGCGCTTGGGGAGTTATAGAGCGTTTTTACCCATTTAATAAAGACGGAGCCAAATCCAAATTTCTCCAACACGTGCCAAAGGTAATCCCACTCTAGGCTGTCAAAAGCCTTGATAGCATCCAGGGATAAGATAGCTCTACCACTACTGTTCTCAGTTGGCGTCTGCAAATTCAGATACAATCTTCTGTTATTTTGGACTGGTAGCTCTATTAGGGATGAATCCGGATTGATCCGGATGTATTAATTTCTGAATATATCTATTCATTCTGGCTGCCAGCACTTTAGCCAATATCTTGACGTCTGAGCACAGCAGTGAGATTGGTCTATAAGATGATGTATCTAATTGGTCTTTCCCCTCTTTATGGAGTACTATTATGGTGGCCTCTAACATTGAAGCTGGCAATTTCCCCTCTTCTACCGCCCAGTTTAGCACCTTTAGCAATTCAGGGAGGAGCACCTCCCCATATTGTTTGTAGATTTCCACCGGTAGGCCATCTGGCCCAGGGGACTTCTGATTAGCCATTTCTGCTACTGCTAATTGGATTTCCTCTAGGGTTATTGGTGACTCTATAGCTCTTCTATCCTCCACCGATAAGGCCGGTGTCTATCCCCCCCAGAAATTCCTCCATTTGTAACATCTCATCTTCCCTTTTTGATTTATATAAGTCCTGAAAATAGGTCTCAAACGTCTTCAGTATTTCAAATGACTGAGAGGATATCTCTCCCCCCATCTTCCTTATTGCGGGAATGCTTGATGGAACTGAATTAGTTTTAGCCAATAGAGCCAATGTATGACCTACACTTTCCCCTTCTGCAAAGGTACTCTGTTTTTGAAATAGACGCTTGTTCTCTTCCTTCCTCACAACTGCCATTTTGTACTCCTGTTGTTTCTCAAGCCATTCTCTTTGTTTCATCGGGGTTGGATCCTTCACATATTGTTCTTCTGCCTCTCTCACCTCTTTCCTAATCTTCTCTTCCCATACCCTAGAGTTTTTTTTAATCTTGGCTATTTGTTGGATCAATATTCCCCTAAGAAAGGCCTTTAGGATGTCCCAAATCACTCCCACCGGTGCTGTCCCTTCATTAAAGCTCATCATCTCGATTAATTTTATATTTATCTCTTCTGGTTTTCCCATTAGTTCTAACCAGAAGGGGCTCACTTTCCAATTACTTGGAAGGCACTTTTTACCTGTATTTATGGTCAGCACCAGTGGTGAGTGGTCCGACACCCCTCTTGGGTAATAGACAATTTTACCGATCCGCTGCAAGCTAATTTCGTTTCCTAGGGCCATATCTATTCTAGATAATGTAGAGTATGAGCTTGAGAAACAGGAATACTGCCTCTCATCTGGGTTTCCCATTCTCCAGATATCGCACCATCCAACCTCTTCCAGAAACTGAGTTAAACGTCCCTCTCCCCTCCCATCTGTCCGTGTCCCTGGTGGAAATTTGTCTATTGTTCTATCCAATACTGCGTTAAAGTCCCCTACTACTATTATGGGGCATTCTTCCTTATTTAACGCAAATTCCACGACTTTGTACAGGATCTCCATATTAAAGGGTGGTGGAACATAAATATTTACTAGTACATATGGTTCATCTTCTATCAAACAGTGCAAAAAGATAAAGCGACCCAGTTCGTCTATCCTAGCCTCTTTGCAAACGAACGACAACCCCCTTTTCACCAGTATACTCACCCCCCTAGAGTAAGAGGAATGGACTGAGTGATACTGGGACTGGTATTTCCTATTGGATAGTTTTCCCTTTGTTTAATGAGTCTTCTGAATGCAAATTAATTCCACCCTATACCGTTCAAACGTAGAGAATACTGCAGCCCTTTTTATCGGGTCACCCAACCCCCGGACATTCCAGGAGCCTATATTAAATGTTTTAGGCCGCATATCTATCCAACGGCAAAATAGCAAACAGGAAGCATATAAAAACAAGAGACCCAGCTGGGCCTCAAAATATTCAACCTTGGGCAGAAGCTACTAAACACGCATAACCTGCAAAAAAATTCCTTAATACACATGATCAGAAGGAAAAAAGATAAACAAATACAAAAAGCAACAATTACCCTACTATTCCATCTTTGTCCTTGAACTGTTACTAGATTGCTTTTTTTAAATATAAAAAAACAGAGGATCCCATCTTTTAATTTAAACTGTGAAATCTTAGTATCGTGTTTTTGTGAATCAAGCAGGGAAGCTTTACTTCCTATCATAAAGGAAAATTAGGTAAATAAAAAATAAGTAAAAAAGTGAGTAAAGATAAAAAACATTTTTTTTTCCCTATTTTCCATCAATAGTGCGAAAACAAGACAAGAAAAGAGAAAGAGGGGAAAATAACACAAAAGAAAGAAAATAAAAATCCTTCTCTTTCCTTCCCCTCTCTTCTCCCCCTGTAAAATGTGTTTTTCCTAAAGTGTAAATTTCCTCTCTTCTGTACTTGGAATGTGACATTTGTGAATTTGTGCCATTTTATCCCCCCTTCCTGTCTCTTGACCCTCCCCCCACCCTCCCTCCCTCCCCCAGCCTATCTAGGCATACCCTGGGAGCTATACTTGTGACCACTACCTGCCATCCATCCCTTTCATACCCCTTCAATTTCATTTCCACTTGTGACCTTCCCCTTCCGTTGTTCCCCCCCCCCCCCTTCAAAAAAAAAAAATACATTTTTTGTGAAACAAAAGGCTTTAAAGAGACCGCCAATCCAGAAGGAACAATATCGTAGACCTACTCTAATCCTCCCAAATTTTTATCTAAACTTTCCCAAGGGTATAATGTCTATAATTTGGTTTTGTTTTCTTCCAGCCACTGTGCTGCTTTTTCCGGTGAGTCAAAGAATTGAGGGCCCTCCTGTGTCGTTATTCTTAAGTGCGCTGGGTATAATAATGCGTATGTGATTTTATTTTTTAAAAGGTTACACTTAATTGGATGTAAACTCGGCTCTACGTTTGCTTAATTCCGGTGAGAAATCTGGATATAATGATATTCTTGACCCTTCATAAAAGATGTCCCTCTTTTCTCTTGCTTTTTGCAGTACAACTGTCTTATCAGTGTAATTAAGGAACTTCACTAGTAGGGGTCTAGGATATCCGTATTTTAGCTGGGCCCTAAATGGCACTCTATGAGCTCTTTCTATTGCAAAGAGTGATGAGAAGACACTCTCCCCAAACGTATCCCTGAGCCACTTCTCTAGAAAGCTGATGGGGTGGGTGCCCTCACTTCGTTCCGGGAGACCCACCACCCGTATGTTGTTTCTGCGTAACCTGTTTTCAATTTCGTCAAGTTTTGATGCTTGCCACCCCATTTGTTCTTTCATTGCCTTGATCTCCTGTTTCAATGGGTACACCTCATCTTCCACTTGGCTCATTCTCTCCTCTACAGCTGTTGTCCTTAACACCGTCCTCTGCAGTTCTTGGCCCATGGTTGCTAGTTGCTCTTTTATCCCTTTTATCTGTTCAGATACGTTATCCAATGAGCCTCTACATGCATTCACGGCCCTTAGTACCTCTTTTAACGTTGGCTCTTCCTCCCCGGTTACGGCAGCCTCCGGGCCTATTGTGGAGTTTACCATTTGAGTTATTGCAGGTGCATCCGCAGCCCCTAGAGTCTCTCCCACAGAGCCCCTTTTACTCCCTATTTTCGGGCCTGTTGTACCATGGCCTAAGCTTTTTCTGTCTGCCGCAGTACCTGTTTGATTTCTCCCCCCCTGTGTTTGTTGATGTTGAGCCCCTTTACCTGGTGAGATTGCCGAGATATGGGCAAACCTCTCCAATTTAGCTGCAGTAGCTGCCGCCGCTGCCTGCATTGCTCTCTCTTTCTTTTGCCGCTCGCGTTGTTTGAGACCCCCCACTCTCTTGATTAGACTGTTCTTTTTTTGATGCCATCCTATACTCTATATCCTGGCCAAGTACTATTGATCACTGTTTAAATAGGCAATTTGGGTGAAGGAGAGATGGGGGCCCCAGCTGGGGGTAAGTAGGGGTAAGATAAGTTTTGATTTGCTGTTGTTTCCCAGTTCAATTCAATGTACTACCGTGTACTACAGTACAGTCCTCAGCCGTTTATTAATCACTCTAGTCCCGGCTAATGGCAGGGGGATCAGTTCTAAATCTGCTTTACCAGCTCAGTTAATTATTCAGAATGCACAAAATGCTCAGTTCATAGTGTGGTATGCAGCCTGCTGCCCTGTTACATAGACCATCCAGGTCCTGAGGGCGTATCAACTGTCCAGTTGTATTGGGATATTTAATAACCTCCACCACCGCTCCCCCCAGCAAACCTCCGTCAGTTTTACTGGTGTGTGTGCGTGCTACCACTGCTGCACTTTCAGCCACATACTCTCTTCATATATTTGAACAGGCTGCACATACCACTGTGAGGTGGTTCTCAGGATCCCCGCTGCCTCCACTGTACAGATAGCCGCTGTTCCTGGCGTGTAAGTCACCTCTCCTCTCCTCCTCCTTTTCTCCTCGGTTCACAACTCCCGCCGCATAGTTCTCGATCTCGCGGGATCTCGCAAAACACCGTGGGATTACGAAGGACGATCACGGAGGGCAGGGCAGCCTCACAACCGCTAGTGCACAGAGCGCATCCCTGGGCTCCCGCTCACACTGCCCAGCTCATCCCCGATAACGAAGGTATGGCGAAATACTCAATGCCTGTGTCCAGCAGCTAATACAGTGCGGTTATCTGGGCGGGGGGGGGGTCAGAACAAAGGAGCAGATCGGGCAGCGGTCACACACACATCCCCAGTCCTTGCTCCACACACACTCCAGCTTAGCTTATATAACTGCAGTTTAGAAAAAGGACACAAGATGTCGCTAATGCTCAGTGATATGCTATGCTATGTATTTCTCTATGATGTGTTGTATTTCCTGTATACTGTGATGTACTTGTTGGTTTATTTTTCCTGTCTGTGATTCTTCTTACAATGTGAAGTGACATCTTTGCTAGTGTGGTTATGTTCCAATAAAGAAGCCAGTTCCTGTTACTACACAATGTCTGATCTAAACTGACTCCGCTGCACCCATCAATCGTACTTTGCAACATTGCCGCCGTCCCAAATAGTGGGAATAAACCCAAAAAGGGCATAAGTACCCCCCGGTACAACAGAACTTTTAAGGGCAAACAAAAAAGAGCAATTTTTTGTAAAAAATATATATCATTTATTAGAAAAAGGTTTTGCTTGAATAAAAATATGCAAATATCAAAGGTGTGTTTGGCACATTGATAAAGTTACATATCATACATAGGTTACACAAGATATAGAGAACATTCAGACATTTGTATACATTTTCCGAACAAGAAAAATCAATCAACTCCTTTAGCCTAATATGTTTCAGAAATACCAATCCTTTCTTCGGAGGCTCTTGGTAGGAGAGAATACAACTGTGTTCTGAGAATGAGATAGAAAGACAAAACTCAAAAATTATTCCAGAGATTAACACTGTAACAGGCACAAACACATCCAATATACATACCACGCACAGAAAGTGTATCTATATGTAGCGGGTATGTACTTTCCCGGGTGTAATTTGAACTTGGCAGAGACATCAGTGATGTGTAATTCCCTGCAGCCCATCAGGTGGCGCTGTCGCCCTGGGCTGGGGTTGAATCATTGCTGTGTGTCGTGCCTCCTTTTTGTCCTCCCTCGGCAGCGGTATGGTGGGGCGGGGAACCTGCCGTGCTTGCTGGGAGAGGGTATAAAGGGGCCGGCCATCTTTGTCACGGGGTCGAGTCCCAGGCACCTTCAGCTTGCGGGCGGTGGTTCGTGTCGGTCCTCTAGGCGGCCTAGGCCTAGAGGACAGCCGGAGGTCGTGTTCCATCCCAGGCACCTTTAGCCTGGGGTGAGGTACTCGGATGGAGGTCTGGAGCTCAGTGCCCAACACTGAGTTCCGCGAGGGAAGGAGATCCTAGTGTACCCAGGGATTGGGTACCTGAATCCGGAAGGCGTAATGGACCGGGGGGAGCTCCTCACTCGAAGACCTGGTGCAACATATTGCCGGTGACGGGTGAGCCTCTCATTGGAGACCGCCTGGAAGGAAATCTCCCCCCGCTGGGAGACCGCAACTCACTTTCAGGGAGGAAAGTGGAGAACACATTGTGTCTGGGCCTACTCGCATCCACACCTCCTTTTCTGTTCTGTTTCTACCAAGGGAGTTCAACTGATTGTGTTCATTCGAGAGGAATAAAGGAGTGTTGAACTTTAATGGTGTGGTGCTCATTTCCTGACAGACATTGTTCAAGGTAACTCTCGGTGGAGGCTCCAGGTGCACAGCACTGACCCGAAGGTAAAAGAACTTTGCTTACACCACATTAACACCTGTGGTGAAGGCCAGGCGTGGTGTCCCCGCTCCCTTCCCCTCTGAAGGTACCCCTAGACAAGAGACAGACGAGTTGAAGAAAAAGAGGGGAGTGAGGAGGGCGCTACATATACATGTCGGAATGTTCCATATTAATTAGGTATCAAGGACAAATGGAGTCCTAAAAACAGAGAAATAAAGAAGCAGAACTGCCGTTGCCATTCATAGGAGAAAAAAAACCCTCATCCAAGCCCGGGTCGGCTCAAGCAGGGGTCCCAAACCAGCATACTCAGAGAACCAAAACCGCACGTAGTCTCAGGATGGAATACGGAGTGCCTAATAGGGAAGTCATGAAGGGGGGGGGGGGGGATTTAGTACCTGCATGATATAGCAGCATGCATAGAGTAAAAAGACCAAATATTGCTGTGAGATGCTAAAAAAATTAACAAAACCGATTGCATAGGAATCCTGCAGAAATATATTTTTATTGGCAAGAAAAACATTTAACTAGATAAGTTGGGAATAAGTAATGCACAGGTATGCGTAAATACATAATAATGACACTATGCATGAAAAAAAGAAAAACTTTATAGCAATAGTGCAGAAATCTAAATAGTACCTAGTAATCACACTGTATGTGGTAGGCAAAGCTGGAATCAATTTTTCTATATAAGTGGGTGATGGTAACACTATGCATATATTGAGCAGAGCTTGTTTGTCAGTAATACACACCAGTATAAATACCTGATGTTTACAGTGCCTATGGTAGGCAGAACTTGGCTCAGGTTTGTGCTAAAGATGAGAGAAGAGAGAGAGAGAGGGAAAACCCATTCAGTTATATAAAACCTGTAAGCATATAGCTTACATGGGGGGGGAGATTAGTGAGGCACAGAAGTCTTCTTACCTGGCAGCTGAAATGTCTGGGATAAGCTGGGAATGCTGCAGCAGCACCGTCTATGAGCAGAATGGCGCCAGGCGGTGGTTTTAAAAGCCGTCCGCGCATGTGCACTGACATTGGTCAATAAATGAGGTCAGAGGGCCGCGCTGGAACTCAGTGGCACATAAACAGGAAGCTAAGAAGCATAGGGAGGTGGCTGAAGGCAAATCAGAACACCAAGTAATGGAAGGGAATACAAGGCAGAAGGGGAAAAGGAAAAAGAACTCCACAGTAATCACACTGAGGCGCAAATGGCAGCCACAGCAGTGCCATGAAGTGAGACAGAAATAAAATTAAGAAAAAATAGGAAAAGAGCGACTGGAATCTCAGAGCTAGCGCCCTCTGCCGGTGGATGTATATAACACATCCAAAGAAAAAAAGAGAATGATAAAGTCACTTATCACTATTCTGTATTCTTTATTGGATAATATAGTAGTGGATGTGTTTTATAAGGTAAAGGCACACCGAGTGGTTGTGCCAAATAAACATCATCATGTTGGATGCACGTATAACAAGGCAGAGAGAATCTAGATAGAAGAAAAAAGGAAAAAAGGGAAAAATTTTTTTTTAAAAAGTTAAAAATAAATATAGATCTGGAGGCACAAACGAGGAAGTGGAACAAAGATGCCAAGGAGAGGGGCCCCCAGGGCAAGACCTGCACGGTGCCCCCCCATATTTGAAAAAATGGGGGAACATCATGCAGAGAAAGACCACCGACGCCAAAAATGCGACAGATACCTAAGGCTATGGGCAGGGAATGGCATCAAGGCATGCCACATATAATAGGACGCCCATCCCCATAACCGAAGGAATGGTGGACAGGCTCTCGTGCGCCGGGCAGAGACGAGCCGGGCAAGGAAAGATGCAAGGGCAAGGGCAGTAGTTTTATGTCAAAGAATGAAGAACATAATATAAGAGGGGACCATGGTCATGCAAGACCAGCATTCCCTAACCCACCTGTACAGGTAAGGTAAAAGCATTAGTGCTAGTGGTAAATGGACGTGTGTGTGGAAGCTAGAGAGATCCCGGAAGGGAAATACAAGATGGTCCATATGGCTGGACATGGAGGAGTCCACAGATGGCAAAACTTCCATAGGACATACATCGGAAGAACCAACATCATAAGTTAATTTCACAGCATAGAACCAGAGGTTCACTCACCCACTTATGTAGCAAAATTGATTCCAGCTTTGCCTACCACATACAGTGTGATTACTAGGTACTATTTAGATTTCTGCACTATTGCTATAAAGTTTTTCTTTCTTTTTTTTTCATGCGTAGTGTCATTATTGTGTATTTACGCATACCTGTGCATTACTTATTCCCAACTTATCTAGTTAAATGTTTTTCTTGCCAATAAAAATATATTTCTGCAGGATTCCTATGCAAACGGTTTTGTTAATTTTTTGAGCATCTCACAGCAATATTTGGTCTTTTTACTCTATGCATGCTGCTATATCATACAGGTACTATATTACTCCCCCCCCCCTTCTTGACTTCCCTATTAGGCACTCAGTGTTCCATCCAGAGACTACGTGCGGTTTTGGTTCTCTGAGTATGCTGGTTTGGGACCCCTGCTTGAGCCGACCCGGGCTTGGATGAGGGTTTTTTTCTCCAACGGCAGTTCTGCTCCTTTGTTTCTCTGTTTTTAGGACTCCATTTGTCCTTGATACCTAATTAATATGGAATATTCCGACATGTATAGATACAGTTTCTGTGCGTGGTATGTATATTGGATGTGTTTGTGCCTGTTACAGTGTTAATCTCTGGAATCATTTTTGAGTTTTGTCTTTCTATCTCATTCTCAGAACACAGTTGTATTCTCTCCTACCAAGAGCCTCCGAAGAAAGGATTGGTATTTCTGAAACATGTTAGGCTAAAGGAGTTGATTGATTTTTCTTGTTCGGAAAATGTATACAAATGTCTAAATGTTCTCTATATCTTGTGTAACCTATGTATGATATGTAACTTTATCAATGTGCCAAACACACCTTTGATATTTGCATATTTTTATTCAAGCAAACCCTTTTTCTAATAAATGATATATATTTTTTACAAAAAATTGCTCTTTTTTGTTTACCCTTAAAAGTTCTGTTGTACCGGGGGGTACTTATGCCCTTTTTGGGTTTATTCCCATGCAGTGTCCTTGTAACCCATTATAAATGCTTAAAGTGATACTAAAGTCTCAGTTTTTTTCTTTAAAAATAACAAACATGTTATACTTTTTTTTTTTTTTAATCAGGAAAGAAATTTTATTGTACAAAAGTGCAAAAAAGTACAAACAACCAAAGTATACTCAAAGTAGCACTTCCGATAAGAGAAAGAAAGAAACAAATGTTAAATCAGCAATTATACATTTCAGCAATCGAACCCCGGACATTATCCACTTAGAACGGTAATGTATATACTTCCCATGTACAATAGAGTGTTCAACATTGGCATATTCTGAGTAACAAAACCAAAATAAAGACCAGAAATAAAACTAAACTAACTTGCAGAGTGTGTGTCGTCCTGTAAACAAGTGATACAGGTGTGTGTTACCACTGACCATTCTACTCCATTGTCCTACCTCCTCATCATTTTACAATCCAATTAACCTTAATAGAGTTTCAGCTCAAATCTTTACCGTCCATACCTCTACATTTAAAACAATCTATCATGGACCAATTAAGACAGAGCTACCGCAGGGGTTTCCAGACATTCTTGCCAGATCTTAGTAAATTTACCATACGCATTCCTATGCTGATATGCATTTGTCTTTCTAATCAAGATATCATTGACCTGTTATATCCATTGGCGCAACGCAGGTGCATGAGGAGATAACCAGTTTCCTGACTAGGTAAAGTAATCTAGTTAAGGCAAGGTATGTATTACGTGAATAAAGTACTTCCTCCAAACCAGCAAGCAAGCAAGCGACTGGGCTCAGCTGTAGTTGTAGGTGATAGATATGATTGATAACCCTGATCACTTCCTGCCAATATCTCACAAATTTTGGACAGTGCCACGACAAATGTATTAGAGTCCCCGGGTGCAGTTGACATTTTGGACACAAGGGGGGAGTCCCTCCTGCCCCATTTATGCAACTGTATAGGGGTTCTGTAAACACGTTGGAGGATAAATAATTGGGACAATCTCTGTGTCACTGACACCAACAGACCAACAGCTGAGCCACTGCTCTATGCGTTCATTCAGACAGAGCGGTGGTTCAGCCCTCTCCTCATTGGCTCACTGATTTTAATTGACAGCAGCAGGAGCCAATGGCACAGCACTGCCGTCTCAGCTAATGAGGAGATAGCGTCCTGGGCAGCCGAGGCTCTCATGCAACATCGCTGGATCGAGATGGGCTCGGGTAAGTATTGTTGGAAGGACAACAGCATGTAATGTAAAGTACTGTGAACTATATACTGCATTATACTTATCTATGCAGCAGGTGTCGCTGTATTATTATAGTATGTATTCTATGGTAATGTAATGAGAGCAAGTGTTTGTCTTTCCTCACTGTGTACTTGTATGCTCCTTGTTCCTGTTTCATGTTTCTCATGCTGTAAAGACATGCTTTGCAATCCTCCATGAAAGTAAAGCATATTGCTGTGAACAAAAAGCTTCCAGCACATAATTTCAATACTCTGCACAACAAGTATTATGGGGGCTGAGGGGGGCTGCTGCACACATAGAATGCATTAAGATAAAAAACCTTCTGACTTTACAATCACTTTAAGGGTCCGCGCTCAGGCTATCAAGGTCTGATGAGTTGGAGGACATTGACTGGTGAGGGTGCAGGCTGAGGAACAGACCATCCAGACCCTAACCATGCTGCAGAAATAGGAAGAGATAGCCCGGCGGCCGCACACCTCTCCAACTCCAAATGGTTATCAGGTAAAACATACTTCCCAACTTTTTGAGATGGGAACAAGGGACACCTTTTGGTAAAAGTATGAAGGCATAGGACACACCTCCTGCCACACCTCGTTATAGGAGAATTATACAAAACATGATTCGTTTTGCCATTACTTTTCCTTTATATTGGCATTTGAAATTTACAATTGCAGCAATTTAGAAGTTGGGTGAAAGGTTTAGCACTGGGAAACACTTTTTGAAAGATAAACAGTGCATTTTATATACAACTATCTAGATCAGATCAAAATGAGGGACCCATGAGGAGGAAAGAGGGACAGAGGGACTTTGTTCCAAATTAGGGACAGTCCCTCCAAATCAGGGACAGGTGGGATCTATGGGTAAAAGCAGCCTCACCTCGATTCATCCGGGCCACATCCCCCAACATGTTTTGCCCTGCCCCGGGGCTTAAACAATATCATAATCTCCATGATTAAGCCCCAGGGGCAGGCGAAACATGTTGGGGACATGGCCTGGATGAATCGAGGTGAGGCTGCTTTTACCAGCTAACCATTCAGACCAGGCGAGGTGTGTAGTGACCAAGCTCCCTCTTTCTATTTCTGCAACATGCAGCGTCCTTGTCACTTTCTGTGAATTGAACTAAAATCTCAAACAATATTATGTTTCTTCCAAGCTATCTTTTAGAAACAACAAAATCCCCCCTCCTCCCATGTAAAGGACATAAAAAGAGGAAGACATGTTTGTAGTCTAAATCAAGAAAGCAGCTTTGGGCGCAGACTCCAAAGAAACAGTACAAGGAGCATTATTACCCTAGGAAAAGAAGTGTGTTATTGGCAGGAAAATAAAAGACATGAAAAGCCTTTCTTGAAAATAAAGACAAAAATAGTGTGAAAAAAAAAATAGACACCACATCTAAGAATTGGTAAGCTGCAGTATAGAAAGGTTTAGTTTTTTGGGGTTTAGATATGCTTTAAAGCTTGTATTTTGATTTTACTGATTAAAGCATAATGTATTTTCAAAGAGCACATATGTTGATATAGGACAAAGTGGATAAGCTTGAAGGCAGATACACTATAGAAGTCTCTACAGATAGCTGCACATCAGAAATCTCCATTGAATTATGGTTCTGGTTTCAAGCTTGTGTTATTAGTGCAGTGTGTTCTTTTGAGGCATCATTCACGTTCTACATCAGGGGTGACCAACAAGTGGCCCGGGGGGCCATATGTGGCCCGCGGAGCACTCTGATGTGGCCCGCGACCTCCTGCTCTGGAATAGAATAGAATACTGTTATTAAAGGTAAGTTTATTACTAAAATCACAGTGTATATATGGACATATCTGTTCTGCAGTGGTTACTGGGCTGTTTTCAACTGATCCACAGGTGCAGAGCAGTGCACCTGCACTGAGCTATAGACTTCTATTACCTACGAGTTTGGTGTGCTTTCTGAAAGTGCATCACACCTCCAGGATATAATAGAAGTCTATGACAAAGTGCAGCTAACCTGCAGAAAAGCCACAGGTGAACCCGCAGTGTGGGCAAACAGTGCATCAGTGTGAAAGCAGACTTGGGCCCCTTTCACACGGTCAGTCTGACCCAAATCGGACCCTCCATTCACCTCTAAGGAGTGGCAGATGTAAATGGACTTGTGTCCGTTTACAAAAGCCTACCTCCAATCCGATAAAAAAAAAAAAAAAAAAAGAGAGTTCAGTGGGCTCTATAGAGTGGACTGCCATCCACCCGCTCCGCTCATTGTGGCCCGCGACCGGTTACCAAGTCACTTAAGTGGCCCCCCGCTTTTCAAAAGGTTGGGCACCCCTGTTCTACATGCTTGCACTTGTATGTTTTAGTTTTTAACACTTCCTAATTTGTAGCCTGTGTTTTGTTTTGTGTGTGCTTATATTGGTTACAGTGTATCTTTATCAAAAATATTGCTTTTGTATTTGTTGAATTTAAACCATGAATTCATAAACAATTCTTAAAGAGAAAGTAAACCCTGATGGGTTTTACTTCCTCTTTGTTCCCTGCAAAGTAAAAGCATAATTGGCTAGTATGCATCGCATGCACGCGGGAGCCGACGGTCACGGCACAAGCACTATAGAAACGGCACGGATTGTGCCCTTTCTTCAGTGCGCATGCGCCGATTATGTCGGCGCCGCCGTATATGTCAAATATCTTTTCAGTACTGTGAGGGGGTTAGCTCGGCAGCGGGTGTGTGTGACCCCCGGGATGGGCTCCCCACACAAAAACAGGCCCAGCAAACGGAGGTTGTGGTTTTCAAAATCAAAAAGGTGCGGTTTATTTTCTATTTACAGTGACAAAACACAGCAAAGCAAAAGAAACATAAATAAAATAAATCCTGGTCAACTTGACCTCTGATTAAACATACAGGTTTCCTAACTAACAACTGGGATCAGCCTAGTGCTGTCCTAGTCCCTAAGTCCCTGGTTTTAAATGTCCAAGCAAATAGCCACACAGGCTTTGTCTCACCGCACAGGGGTTCACTCTCCCTAGACAGTCCACACAGGTCTGGTTCCAGGCATGAGCAAACACCTAATGAATCTGGGAGTTCTTATAGAGGCCTAAATGAGCTGACAAGCTTCAGCTGGTCTCATCAACTCCCTGTCTGCACGACGCCCCACACTCTCCCTAGAGGTATGAGTCATCCATGAGCCCACTAGCCTCAGCTGGGCTTATACAACTCTCCACCTAGTTGTATAAGTCGGCGTAAAGCCTGAATCTGGGCGAAATATACCTACCCCCCTGGATGCAACCAGGTGACTTTACCTTCCTGCTGTCACATACCCCCCCCTCTTGTTTTAACCTCGGGGTTGGAACACCAGCAATCAGGCATTCATTTACTCGAGACAAAGCATCCACATTCCCCATTTGAACGCCAGGGCGATGCTTTACTGTGAAGTTGAATTCCTGGAGGGCCAGGAACCACCTATTCACTCTTCTATTTGTTTCCTTGTTTTAAGCCATCCACTTTAACGGAGTGTGATCCGTAACCATGTCAAAGTGCCTACCTAGCAGGTAGTACCGAAGGGAATCTAGAGCCCACTTCACCGCTAAACACTCCTTTTCAACGGTGGCATAATTTACCTCATGGGACTTCAACTTCCTGCTGAGGTAAATGACTGGGTGCTCTTCCCCGTTCCAGACCTGGGACAATACTGCTCCTAACCCCACATCTGACGCATCACTTTGTACGACAAAGTCTTTAGAGAAGTCGGGTGAGTACAACACTGGCTGGCTACATAAGGCTTGTTTCAAGAATTGGAATGCTGCCTCAGCCTCGGGGGTCCATTTAATCATGACCGACCCTTTCCCCTTCGTCAGGTTGGTTAGGGGCACAGCCTTAGAAGCAAAGTGGGGAATGAATCGCCGATAATACCCAGCGATTCCCAGAAAGGCTCGTACCTGCTTCTTGCTGTTGGGACGTGGCCAACTCTGGATGGCCTCGACTTTGTTGAGTTGGGGTTTTATTACTCCCCTCCCAATGGTGTACCCCAGATATTTGGCCTCCTCCTGCCCAATGGTACACTTCTTGGGGTTAGCCGTAAACCCCGCTTCCCGAACAGAGTCCAGGACTGCTTGCACTTTTGGCAGATGTGAGGCCCAATCTGTGCTATGGACAATTACGTCATCCAGGTAAGCCGCAGCATACTTCCGATGGGGCCTCAGCATCTGGTCCATTTTCCGCTGGAATGTGGCCGGCGCATTCTGTAACCCGAACGGCATTTTTTTATATTGGAACGCCCCGTCTGGGGTTACAAATGCGGTTTTCTCTTTGGCCGACTTGGCCAGGGGGATTTGCCAATACCCTTTTGTGAGGTCAAGAGTCGTCATGTATCGGGCTGTTCCCAGCCGGTCGATCAACTCATCTATACGTGGCATGGGGTAGGTGTCAAATTTTGTAACTTTGTTCAACTGACGAAAATCGTTACAAAATCGCCAGCTCCCATCCGGTTTAGGCACCAACACAATGGGACTAGACCAATCACTTTGGGACTCCTCTATCACCCCTAAGTTCAGCATTTTCTGTACTTCCTCCCGTATTGCCTCCCGTCGGGCCTCTGGGATCCGATAGGGTTTTAACTTCACCCTTTCACCGGGCGGGGTAATGATGTCATGCTCTACCCCAGATGTTTGTCCCGGCAGCTCAGAGAATACCTCCTTGTTGCGAAGCACAAACTCCTTAACCTCCTGTTGTTGGGGTTGTGACAAGGTGGCTGCTATTCCAACCTCAGGAATCACGCAACCAGTTTGAGCTGGTGACCAAGTGTCTGCGACTAGGGACTCTCTATCCCTCCAGGCTTTCAACAGATTAACGTGATAGATCTGTTCGGGCTTTCGCCTTCCTGGTTGTCTGACCTTGTAATTCACTTCGCTCACTTTTTCCATTATCTCATAGGGGCCTTGCCATTTGGCAAGGAATTTACTTTCAACCGTAGGGACAAGTACCAGTATCCTATCCCCCGGGGAAAAGGTACGGGTCTTGGCTCCACGGTTGTACACTCTCTGCTGTGCTAACTGCGCTTGGGCCAAATGTTCCTTCACGATGGGCATTACCTGTGCAATTCGGTCTTGCATCAGGGCGACATGCTCAATCACACTCCTGTGGGGAGAACTCTCACTTTCCCAAGTTTCCTTGGCAATATCCAACAGCCCTCTTGGGTGTCTCCCATACAGTAACTCAAAGGGGGAGAATCCCGTAGAGGATTGGGGCACCTCCCTAATAGCAAACATCAGATAAGGAAGTAGACAGTCCCAATCCTTTCCATCTCTATCCACCACTTTCTTCAACATTTGTTTTAGGGTTTTGTTGAATCTTTCAACCAGCCCATCGGTTTGGGGGTGATACACAGATGTACGTAATTGCGTCACTTTGAACAATTTACACAGCTCCTTCATAACCCGGGACATAAAGGGTGTACCTTGGTCCGTAAGCAGTTCTTTACAAATACCCACCCGGCTAAACACAAGAGATAGCTCTTTGGCTATGGTTTTGGCCGAGGTATTTCGGAGAGGGATCGCTTCTGGATAACGGGTGGCATAGTCCATTATAACTAATATGTACTGGTGCCCCCTAGCGGACTTGATTATAGGCCCTACCAAATCCATGGCGATCCTCTCATACGGGACCTCAATGATGGGTAGAGGGACCAGCGGGCTACGGAAATGTGGCATCGGGGCCGACCTCTGACACACAGGGCAGGAGGAACAATAATTTTCTATGTGCTTCATCACCCCCGGCCAATAGAATCTCTGTAATACCCTCTCTCGGGTTTTCTCTGTCCCCAGATGACCTCCAACAATGTGCCCATGGGCCAACTCCAACACCAACTTCCTGTAAGGTTTGGGCACCACAAGCTGCTCAACGGTTTCTTCTGCCCTTTTTGCCACCCGATACAGTAGGTCCTTCTCTACGCTGAAGTATGGGTAAGTGCAGGTATTATCTGGGTTCACTAACTCGCCATCTATCTTCACTACGTTTTCCCGTGCCTTTATTAGGGCGGGGTCTTTCAACTGTTCTGTGGCAAAGTTTTCCCTGTGAACCTCAAGATCAGAAAACTCCACAGACGGTAGGTTTTCGTCTGAGGAGGTGGGCTCCTCTCCAGTTTCTTGAGTCTCCCCTGCCAATACTGATAAGGGAAATTCCGGAGAGTCCTCACCACTCTCAGGGGAGTTCTGGCTATCACATTCCTGGTACATAGGGGCACCAGTGGGGGGCTCAGGATCATCCCACAGTTCCCAGAACTTCGGAAAATCCCTTCCCACAATGGCGTCATGCGGTAACTGAGATACTAAGCCCACTGGATGAGAGAGGGTACCTTTGGGGGTCTCGAAACACACTGTAGTCACTGGATACTCTCGGGTGTCCCCATGCACACAAATAACAGCTACCTTGCTATTCCCAAAGACCTCTGTTTTAACTAACTCAGCCTTTATCAGGGTCACAAGGCTACCTGAATCCAGCAATACCACAACATTTCTACCATTAACACACATTTTGCATAAATGTTTCTCAGTTCCTCGAATGGCAGTGCATGCGACTGTCGCACACAGCGACTGACGTCTGCCCGTCAGAAAGTCACACTGCATGGGTTCCTCCACAACCGGGCAATTGGCTGCAATATGTCCCGCTTGCCGGCAGCGGTAGCAAACGATCCTTCTTGCCGCCTCTTGAGCCGCTGATTTCCCAGGCTGTTCTCGCCAAACTTGGGGTAGAGCTCCCACCCTCTCACTTTCTCCACCCTCACCCCTTGGAATCCTCTTATCCGCCCCTGGGGATGGTCTGGTCTTAGGGTGGAAAGTCCGAGTGTCTCTGGAAGAGGCCGTCAGGTTCTCTGTAGCCAAGTATTTCTCCACACGATCCACAAGACCATCGGCCGTCTCTGGGTCTCCATGGCTTACCCACTTTTGGATGGCAGTAGGAAGAGCTCTCAAAAACCGATCCATTACAACACGTTCCACAATCTTTGGTGCGGACAAAGTCTCTGGCTGTAGCCACTTTCTGCTCAGGTGAATGAGATCATACATTTGAGACCTGGGGGGTTTTCCAAGCTGGAAAGTCCAGTTATGCACACGCTGAGCCCGGACAGCCTGGGTGACACCCAGCCTTGCCAATATTTCAGCTTTTAGCATCACATAGTCTTTTGCTTGGTTAGGCTCTAGGTCATAGTAAGCTTTCTGCGATTCACCAGTTAACAGAGGAGCCACCAGTCCAGCCCACTGCTCCTCAGGCCACTTTTCTCTTTCAGCGGTCCTTTCAAATGTGGTCAAAAATACCTCTGGATCATCCTCTCCAGTCATTTTTGTCAATAAACGACTCACCCCAAAGGACGCGGTATTAGTGGGACGGCTTTCCTCACTGGTCTGCGGACGTTGCTGCATTACTGCTTCCATTCGTTGTAGTCTCTGCTCTTGCTTCTGTAACAGGTCTATGAAGCGGGCCTCAGATTGCTGCTGGGCTTGTTGCTGAGCTT
This sequence comes from Rana muscosa, assembly GCA_029206835.1. NCBI lineage: Eukaryota > Metazoa > Chordata > Amphibia > Anura > Ranidae > Rana > Rana muscosa. The sequence continues at coordinate 1,030,547,104 of CM055117.1, forward strand.
CCAGACTCTGTTGGTGAGCTTGCTGCTGGGCTGCAAGGCTCTGTTGATGAGCTTGCTGCTGGGCTGCAAGGCTCCTTTGCAAACCTGCATTTGTCTGCTGTTGATTGGCATTTGCTAGAGCCAGCTGTTTCAGTATCTCCTCCATGCTGGCTTAAAAAAACTGCCACTGGTTCTCCACCAACTGTGAGGGGGTTAGCTCGGCAGCGGGTGTGTGTGACCCCCGGGATGGGCTCCCCACACAAAAACAGGCCCAGCAAACGGAGGTTGTGGTTTTCAAAATCAAAAAGGTGCGGTTTATTTTCTATTTACAGTGACAAAACACAGCAAAGCAAAAGAAACATAAATAAAATAAATCCTGGTCAACTTGACCTCTGATTAAACATACAGGTTTCCTAACTAACAACTGGGATCAGCCTAGTGCTGTCCTAGTCCCTAAGTCCCTGGTTTTAAATGTCCAAGCAAATAGCCACACAGGCTTTGTCTCACCGCACAGGGGTTCACTCTCCCTAGACAGTCCACACAGGTCTGGTTCCAGGCATGAGCAAACACCTAATGAATCTGGGAGTTCTTATAGAGGCCTAAATGAGCTGACAAGCTTCAGCTGGTCTCATCAACTCCCTGTCTGCACGACGCCCCACACTCTCCCTAGAGGTATGAGTCATCCATGAGCCCACTAGCCTCAGCTGGGCTTATACAACTCTCCACCTAGTTGTATAAGTCGGCGTAAAGCCTGAATCTGGGCGAAATATATCTACCCCCCTGGATGCAACCAGGTGACTTTACCTTCCTGCTGTCACAGTACCTACAGGTAAGCCTTATTATAGGCTTACCTGTAGGAAAAAGTGGTTGTACAGGGTATACAAACACTTTAAATACCTCTGAGGCTCTATTCACACTTGTGCGACCTGTCATGCAACTTTGGACACGAAAGTCACATTACAAGTTGCACCCTAAATTTTTCAATGACCACCATTCAAATATGTACTACTTATGGTCGCAACGACTTTTAAAAGGTTTCTGCACTACTTTGGTCTGACTTTAATGTGACTTGAGTGCCATAGACCTCAACGTAAACCCTAAAGACGCATCAAAGTCACACCTAATCATTAAAAGGGCGACTGTTGTGCAACATTTGTCCATTATCAAGGGTCACAATCAAAGTCCCATCCAAGTCGCACCCATGCAAAGTTGCATCAAAGTTGTACTCCAAAGTCACGCAACTTTGGATTTGTGCAAGTGTGAATCGAGCCTAAATCCCAAGCTTGGGGATGACAAATCATCTGAACTTTCACTCGGCTCAACTCAGTCAACTATTCACACTCTATACACGTAATATTCTACTGCAATGAGCCCAAATTGAATTCCAGGCTTGCACACCACTCCCAATAGTACTGCGACAGACAGAAAACATTTCCTGCTCGCAGATTTTACAGTTTCGAAGCACACTTGCAAACATTTTAATATGTAAGAAATCTGGGCGTATTTATTTTTTTACCAGACAATCTCTTCCATTAACAAATTACCTAACATGGTTAATTGGCAACTAAACCTTGGGAAACAATAGATCTGGAAGTGCAACATAATGTATAAAACAAAATTGCAAGATTGGTTTGCCACCTGTTCGGTCTCCCCCCTTCTCTCTCCTGCCTCTGAGTTTGTACACTAAGGTAAATCAGAGTTCTCAGAGCACTCATTACATCAGAGCTCACCTTTACACTGGAGTCCACAGGGTTCCCCCCTACATCCGAGTCCTCTCCGTACACCAGAGCATCCCTAAAGCCCCATACACACGGTCGGACTTTGACAAATTTCCAGGTTTTCGAAAAAATCAGACCGTGTGTACACTCCATCGGACAACCTTTTTCGGTTTTCATCGGACAAATGTTCGCTCTGCAAACGAACATACTTTTAGGCAACAAAAGTCCTACGGTGCAAAGTCCTGCCGTATGTACAGAAATCCGTTGTCTAGGTAGAAGTTTCTCTGAATAAGGCCAATGTCCACACAGGAGTAAAACCTAAGCAGCAAGATTTTTTTCTTTATCTTTGCAGTAAACTTGAAGAGAGAGTAGGAAATTGAGAGAAGTAGGAGAAGGTTTAGGCACATAACACTTAAGTCTCAATTTGTCGCCACTCAAGCCAGAGTGGGTATTGCTCACCCGAATAGTCCAGTTTAATGGTTCTAGCAGCCGGAGTGGAGCACGAATCAATCTGTCTTTAGAAATAGGGATACGATCAGGAAATCCTCTGCCCCAGGATTGTTAAAAGTCCCGAACCTCCCAGCCAAGCAATGTTGAGAGAACCTTTATACCAAAATGGCATATTGCAGGGCTTGTAATGGTGGATCTCTCTTTAGGCGAGCTCCAGGCCTCTTCCTGAGACAGCAGTACCGTCGCTAGTCTCCTCTGGGACTGATCCTCCCCTGGTCTCCTTTCCTAACAGTGGCCTACCACAGGTGGGTAGCCTGGGATCCTTCTTTGAGGTGTAGGCCCTAGCCAGCAGAGCTGGGCCTACCTGGTAGCGATGCAGCCTCGGGCTGAAGGTGCCCAAGACCAGAACACACACGCGCGCACCTCGTGCCATACGGGCCACGAGGCACACATACAGGACCAAGGGGTCCCCTGGAACACAACCCCGAAGACGGCGTCTGCCCCTTATGTACCCTCTCCCAGCATGCACAGCGGGTTGACCACGCCCACTGCACGGCTGCCGAGAGAGGACACCCAAGGTGCTGTGATACCGCCTGTAGTTCAACCTGGGCCGGTGGTGACAGCGTCACCTACAGGCAACAGAGAACACTACCACCAGGCAGTATCATACCCAGAGCAGAAGCAATTTAGAGCAATCAATTGGTCTGAGCCCAGCTACTGGCTCAGACTACCCTTAAATTTACACATAGCGCCCCCAAATATTGGGGAGGGTGCTACACACACCCCCTCCTTGAAAAGACACTGTCCCCAGTGGCTTGGGGAAATCAAAAATCCTTCAGTCCTGAAGGCTGTTGATTTACTCAAAAAAAAAAACTGAACTGGTTGCCTGAACCAAATTTTTGGGGAAGGGAGAAAGAAGAGAAAAAGAAGCACACAGATAACCTTACATCCCCAAATACTGACATTTCAATTACAGGTTCAAAAATACACTCCACCCATTACTAACTATCTATCCCACCCCATTCTCCGGTGGTCTTGACAGTAGCTTCTGGTACCTGCAAGAAATCACAAACAATATGCATAGGGAGGAAAAATAAAATGTAAAACATCCTATTACTAATATATCCTATACAACTTAGAAGCAGACTGTTTCCCCGAGAGAAAACAATTTCCTTGTATAAAAGTTTTAATATGCTAAGCCTAGCATAAAATTCCTAGTTCTAAGTGCCATATTAAATTTGTAGTCTCTTTATCCTGCAGACCACTGCCACCTAGTGTCAGCAGGGCCAAAATGCTCTTTACTGGTTACGCAGGGGTTTGCAACACAACACATTGAACATCCCACTGTTGACCACAGCGTTTTTCCATCACAACATCCTAACTGACTACCCTTAAGTTCAATTAGAGGAAAAACTGTCCTTTTCCGGAGAGACAAAAAAAAAAACACAACAAGCTCTCCGTCTTTTCCTCCTTAAGAGTAGACATCCTCTTTCAGCAGAGGGCAAAGTCACATTTATCCGAGGTATGGTTTACCCATGAAGGGACAGGATATAAAAAAAAAACAGCACAGTCAAGTTCCTGTCTAAAAGTTTTTAGAGGTAAAACCTTGGATCCGGGAGGGTCATTGACTTCCATTGCTTGTCCAGAGTCTCTATAAAATAAGTGACATCATCTCTCCCTGGGCAGCAAACTACAATTCGGTCAGCGTGAATATGCCGACCATAGTTCCAGTCCCTACGGCAACATTTGAACCAATCGGTCATGGCAGCTGAGTGGGCAAGGTTCCTGTATGGCTTGGGCACTTTCAGGTAGTCCCATATGGCTTCCACGTACCACCGTTCACAACAGGCCTCAATTTCAAATAATAGTTCTTTGGGTATGTAGGGGTACTCCAAGCCGTACTCACCAGCCACTCTTTTAATGAGGATCCGCTGCAGGCGAGTAAGTTTAAGCAGGGTTGCAGGGTCTCCTGCTCCAGGCAACACATAAGAATCCGGGGATTTCCGGACTAAACCCATACCAGACTCCGATAAAAGTCTTTCACTTGGGGCAGGTACAACCTTCTGTTATAGTAGGTACTTCCACAATGTATTGTTCCCTGAACTCATGGGTGATCCCTCTCGAAGGCTGCGGGCCGGGGCAACAGCCTTTACATTGTCCCATCCCTTTTTGAGAAAGATTTCATCTATCTCGACATCATTCCCAACATCAGACGATGAGTCCAGGTCTGAGGTGTCATACTCCTCAGCACGCAGGTATGCACGGGTTGATTTGGACGTATTTTTCCCAGCCTCCTTACCGTCACCTGTCGTGGACTTCTCGGGCATCCTCCCGCTCTTGAGGTCCGGTTCTGGTAGGCGCTGGGACAGGCTTTGACCGCGGCCGCGGGGGGCCTTGACATATCCCACCTTCCGTTTCGCCGGCGGTATATGAACTTCAGTAGTGGCGGAGGCAGCGTCCGCTGCGGTATCCACCGATAGCTCTGCAGCGGCAGAGACATATTCCTCGGCCACATCCGTGGCAGCCAATGCGATGCATGTGGGTTCGACTGTAGGGGCGTAGGCGTCTTCCTCCGAAGTAACGACGCCTGTAACACAATTGACCCGGTAGGCCCAGGGCGATTCGGTGGGCTGGTCCACCTCGAACAAGAATTCCCCACAAGTCAAACATCTTCCGATTGGGTGCAGTTGCACGGCCAGTCCATCGCATTTGGGACAGAGCATGCCCAGGGCCTCCACATCCCGACAAGCATACAAAGCGAAGCGGCCCCGGGGCTTGAGCCGGATCCCCGTATCTGTGAGCGGGGCTGTAAGTGGAGCAATGTCCATGGTAGCAGGCATTGGGAACATCCGGGGTCCCGATAAGGTTGAGGTCCATGGGAATGCAGACATGTTGCTCCTCTCACTCAATCCAAACTCTCTCTGTTCCTTGGCGCCAATGCACCTACGTGTAACTCGCAGGTGGCGGGAACTCCTCCCCTTTTTCTCTACCTGCATGTAGCTTGCGGGCTTTTCTTTTTCTGGATACGCCCACGAACTACGCAGTTAGAAAAAAAAACAGTTCTGTGCCCCTTTACCCCTTCTTCTCGTTCAAAAAGACAGTACACAGTCCAATTTCCTCAATGGCCGACTTTCCTGAACATATAGAGAATAATCAAACCGCGAGAGGTAGCCGCAAATCACGGACTCGAGCCCCCACGTGTAGCACGCAGACTCTTTTTCTGCCGTCCTCCGTTTGCAGTCGGGCAGACCTGCTACTTGCCCGGTATCCCCCCTTGTGTAGAGGGGCGAGCGGTGTTGTTGTTTGGGCCTTGCAGCAATTACCTATCTCAAGTGGATCCCTTTCTCCGTTGTCTAGGTAGAAGTTTCTCTGAATAAGGCCAATGTCCACACAGGAGTAAAACCTAAGCAGCAAGGTTTTTTTCTTTATCTTTGCAGTAAACTTGAAGAGAGAGTAGGAAATTGAGAGCAGTAGGAGAAGGTTCAGGCACATAACACTTAAGTCTCAATTTGTCGCCACTCAAGCCTGAGTGGGTATTGCTCACCCGGATAGTCCTGTTTAATGGTTCTAGCAGCCGGAGTGGAGCACGAATCAATCTGTCTTTAGAAATAGGGATACAGTTAGGAAATCCTCTGCCACAGGATTGTTAAAAGTTCCAAACCTCCCAGCCAAGCAATGTTGAGAGAACCTTTATACCAAAATGGCGTATTGCAGGGCTTGTAATGGTGGATCCCTCCTTAGGCGAGCTCCAGGCCTCTTTCCGAGACAGCAGTACCGTCGCTAGTCTCCTCTGGGACTGATTCTCCCCTGGTCTCCTTTCCTAACAGTGGCCTACCGCAGGTGGGTAGCCTGGGATCCTTCTTTGAGGTGTAGGCCCTAGCCAGCAGAGCTGGGCCTACCTGGTAGCGATGCAGCCTCGGGCTGAAGGTGCCCAAGACCAGAACACACACGTGCACCTCGTGCCATACGGGCCACGAGGCGCACATATAGGAACAAGAGGTCCCCTGGAACGCAACCCCGAACGATGACGTCTGCCCCTTATGTACCCTCTCCCAGCATGCACAGCGGGTTGATCACACCCAGTGCACAGCTGCCGAGAGAGAGGACACCCAAGGTGCTGTGATACTGCCTGTAGTTCAACCTGGGCCGGTGGTGTCAGCGCCACCTACAGGCAACGGAGAACACTACTGCCAGGCAGTATCACACCCAGAGCAGAAGCAATTTAGAGCAATCAATTGGTCTGAGCCCAGCTACTGGCTCAGTCTACCCTTAAATTTACACATAGCGCCCCCAAATATTGGGGAGGGCGCTACACATACATAGTTTATCTATGCATACTATGAAAAAGAATTGCTGTGCGGCGCTGAAGTGTTCAGGTTTGACTTGAAGAAAAGGTGGCAACCCTAGTGCAAACAGGAATGTAGAACTGGACATCCAAGTGTTACATGTAGAGCTTTGTAAATTAGCTACTAAAGCCAGAATATTTTAGTACTACAATGACTAGCTGGTTAAAGTGCCTGTTTATAGATTAAAAACACACACAGTCATACTTGCCATCATACATGCAGTATGTAAAGGCACACTATACTAAAACTATAAAGAAAGTATTTTAAATACACATTGATAATTTACAAAAAGCTGATCTATTTTATAATTATCATCTAAAAATCATTTGTAGCGCCCCTTTCTTTTTCAGGGGTGCTATGTGCCTAAATTTAGGGGTTGGTCTGAGCTGGTAGCCAGGCTCAGACCACTTTGATTGTTTAGTACTCGTTCTGTCTATGTGATGCAACCTGGTGTATAGTTCTCCCTGTGGCTTGTAGGTGGCACTGCCATATCAGGTAAGGGTTGAACCGTGGGTAGAATTACTACGCCTTAGGGTGTCCTCTCTCGGCAGTAGTGCAGTGGGCGTGGTCAACCTGATGTGCATGCTGGGAGAGGATACATAAGGGGCAGACGTCATCTTTTGGGGCAGTTCGTAGTTTGCGCCCCCCGGCCCTCCAGGCCAGGGGTGCGTGTGTGTATCAGTCTCAGGCACCTTTAGCCTGGAGCTGCAACTTTACCAGTAGGCCTAGCACCTTTAGCTAGGGCCTACCCCCAAAAGAGGAATTCCAAGGCACTCGAGGGTGACCCATTCTGGAGAGGGAGCCAGGGATACCGGTGAAGGCAGTCACTGCCTCGGATGAGGCCTGGTCACCTACAGAGGGATTCCACAAAGATCTGCCACAGGCCTTTTAACGTGCTTCAGTTGCACTATGGTTCTTTTGTTACAAGCGCTGGGAAGTTCAGGACTTGGAGCTGTTCTTGATCGGATCCCAAGGAAACTTAAAGGGGTTGTAAAGGTTCGTTTTTTATTTTCTAAATAGGTTCCTTTAAGCTAGTGCATTGTTGGTTCACTTACCTTTTTCCTTTGATTTACCTTCTAAATGTTTTTTTTCTTTGTCTGAATTTCTCACTTCCTGTTTCTCCTCACTAAACTTCACACCATCATCCGAGTGGTGTGGAGTCAGCCAGAACAGCTTACTGAACAGCTTACTGAGGAGGAACAGGAAGTGAGAAATTCAGACAAAGAAAACAAAGAAAATAAATATTTAGAAGGGAAATCAAAGGAAAAGGTAAGCGAACCAACAATGCACTAGCTTAAAGGAACCTATTTAGAAAATAAAAAACGAACCTTTACAACCCCTTTAAGTGAATGTTCGAGCATCACTCCGGCTGCTAGGACCGCTCTTACAGGGGACTATCCGGGTGAGCTAAACCCACTCGGGATCGAGTGGCGACGATTGTACCAGTTTGTGCCTGGACCTATCTCCCAAACCTTACTGTCCTTTCTCTCATCAACTCTTCCTGTCTGCTGAACATTACATATAAAATAAACTCATCGTTTGGAGTTGAAGTGGTGTGAACATTGGCCTTCCTAGGGAGAAATAGAGACTTGTCCCTACACTCTGGGAGACGAGAACCAGTGGAAAGAGGTAACTCGCTGCAGGACCCAAATTAGTGAACACTGCCTGACCTCTGACACAGAGGACACTGGCTTGTGGCATGGCTCTTTGCCCCGCAGGAGAAGGTAAGCAGGGGCAAAGAGATCTGTGTGCTTCACATTGAAAAAAAAAAATGATACATTTCCCTGAAAGCAGAACTTCCCTTAATACAGGAAGTTCCACTGATTGTGTTCCACCCCCCACTATGCATGTATTTTGCCTTTCTGGGAGCAGATACCCAATTTTGTCAGGCACCAGCTCCCACTTTCATTATGCGATCCGAGCAGAAGTTCGGCTCTCCTTCTCACCGCCCACAATCTCCCAGGACATGTCACAGGTCCCAGGAGGCTACAGGACCATCCACAGAGCACAGATTGGCTCGCACATGCACAGTGGGCAGCCAGCTTTGAAGCTGTTGGGAGTCACAGCTAGCTTCCCACATTTAACATGTTTGCGCCGGGGACCCAAAGAACCAGCCACTGGATCCCTGAGGTGGTTAGTGTATTTTTATTAAAAAGCCAGCAGATACAGTCAGGGTCATTGGTGGCTGGTGGGTTCTTCTTTTGGGGAGGCAGCAAACAAACATCACCCCCCCCGGTAGCGTGGCACGGCACTGAAACAGCAACCCCCCCGTGGGCGGTCTAGCACTTACCTGCTTGTGTGGAGGGGCTTGGTGTCCTCTCCTGGAGAGCGGGCAGCTTCAGTGTCCACTCCTCTAGCTTCCTGCGCCGTGTGTCTTCCACCAAAGTGCTAGGCATCCAATACGATCGACTGACGCTTTGGCCAATCGGGAAACAGGTCGCTATGGTCACACAACCGGGTGGGCTTGGAGCGCAATGCTCTGTGCTCACCCTTTTGTGAAGCCTATTAGAGCCTCTGGCTCTAATCCGGTGCTTAAAAAAAAATTGGAAGCCATGGTCCAGCATTACTGATATGTAGATCAGGGGGCCGGACGCAGGGATAGAGGAGGCGGTGCCTGTGCACCTTCTATGGATGGGCCACCACTGGTCATGGGTACCACCCAGAAAAGGGGGTACCACCAGTCCCCCTGTACGGGGTCTGGGCCAGAAGGGGGGCCCAGGCAGCAGAGTGAATCAGATGTGGGCAGGCAGGGTGATCAGTATGGCAGGGGTGCAATTACTGGAACCAATCCCCTTTATGGCTTTCTTTGCAGCAGCTGCAAACTGGCTTTTTCTCCTCTCCCTCCTGCTGGCTCAGCTGCTGCAGCAAGAACCATACAAAGGATTAAGTCTAGGAATCGCCTCCCCCCCCCCCCATGATCACCCTCCCAGTGCACCATACATTTCCTCCTGCTGCCCAGGCCCCCCCCCTGTGCCCCCCTGCCCCCAGAGCACTGCTGGCTTCCCTTCTCTTCTTTCCACTGGCAACTGCAAGCACACAATAGGATCCTTTGAGATTAAGAATGGGGAAAGGGTTAGGTAAATATGTCATATTTACAAGCCATTCCTTTCCTGAATAAACACAATGAGTGACCAGTACCGATCACTTACTGTGTTCATTCATACGTGAAGCATTGGCTGTATGGAGCCCCATGTCAGGTTGTCTGTATGGGGCCCCATGGTTTCTAACATCAGCCCTGGATACAGTATTTGTAGCTGCTGATATTTAATTTTTGTTTTTAACTGAAGTTTCCCTTTAAGATGTAATGAACTTTATTACATATGTAGCGATACCCCCTAGAGGGCTGCTGATTCGTTTTGGGTTTTGCACGTTACCTCTTCAGTTTCGTTGTCCGGGTAGGAAAGTCTGTAGTAATGCAATGTCCACACCGATGTAAAACCTCAACAGGCTTTATTTTCTTATACAGTAAACGTTGAGAAAGTAGAAGGTATAGAAGAGCAGGGGAAGGTTCAGGCACCTGCCACAAATCTGTATCAATATCAGCTCAAAGTCACTCACCACTCTCTATGCCTGAGTGGGTATTGGTCACCCGGATAGTCCCCTCTCACATGGCCTAGCAGCCGGGATGACACACAAACCAGCATCAGGGCAGTCTATGCCACAGACAGCCCTAAATGAAATGGGTCTCTGCCACAGACCTTTTGATGTGAACAAAGTCTCTGCCACAGACCTTTTGAAGTTGATTAAATGGATAGTCCAGGAATCCTCTGCCACAGGATTTCAAAGTCCCAAACTTCCAGCCATACAGTTAAAGAGCCTTTGAGCCAATCTGGTGAACTGCAGGGCCTGTAGTAAAGTAGATCCCTCCTCAATAAAGTTGCCAGGCCTCACCCGAGACAGCAGCACTTTGCCGGTCTCCTCCAGGGCAGGTCCTCCCCTGATCTCCTTCATTAAGACAGCTTCCTCCCCATTTGGATGGACAGCTTGGAAAACCCCTCTCAGTATGCAGGCCCCAGCCAGATTAGCTGGGCCTACTAAGTAGCGATGCAGCCTCGGGGGAACGTGGCTCAGAGACCAAAACCACACACACACACACACACACACACATACCTCGAGCCCTGAGGGCCACGAGGTGAAGACGGACCCCAATCAATGGCGTCTGCCCCTTAAGTATCCCCTCCCAGCAGGCACAACGGGTCGACCACTCCCACTGTACCGCTGCCGAAAAGGGCCACTCAATGCACCATGGTTTGCCCGTGTTCCAACAGGTGCCTGAGGTGGTAACGCCACCTACAGGCAATAAGGGAAAATGCTATCGGGCATACCACAGCTAGAACAGAGGTAAATTTCAATGTAATTCAACCGTCTGAGCCCAACTACTGGCTCAGACATCCCTCTATATTTTAAATAGCGTCCCAACCTTTTGGGGAGGGCGCTACACATACGAATATCTAGGTTATCATCACGTGTGTATGTACTAATTCTGAGTATAAATACTCAACAGAAAATTTGTCAAGGTCCTCTACAATAAACCCTCTGATGAAAATCACTGGTTTGGGGTCCCCAGTTATCACCTAACAGTACTGAGAAAAATGATCTTGTGTAGTTAACAAATGTTCGCCTGCAGAATGGTTAGCAGTCCATCAAAGATAAAGCTGCATTGCAAAAGATAATAGTGCTTGATAAAGTTTAACACAAGTCTTCTCATAAAACTTTTGAACTGCCTATACGGTTTAATATATATCATGGAAACCACAAAGCAAGATACACAACCACAGCATAATTCTCTAGTTTACAAGATAATAACATTTCATGTTCCTAGCCAAATTTCCTTCCCCCAGACAAGTTAGATCTGATCTATCAGAAAATACTGTTTTGCAGTCCCTAGAATGGGAGGGCACACAATACTGAAATAGAATCATCATTTATACTGGATTAATCTTCTTCAATTGAAGCTTTACCCATAATAATTTGATAAAAATAATGTTTTTAGCAAGAAACATTTATTCTATATCAGGGGGAGCCCGTCCTTACGGGGCGCAGGGGCGCCGCCCCTCTTATACCTTCGCCCGGCCCCTTATTTACATACAGGGCACTGTACCCATGGATTCCAATGTTTATTTTTTTCTTAGAAGCACATGATTAGAGCCTGAGGCTATAATTGGCTTCAAAAAAGGGTGGGCACTGCACCCCGAGTCCACCTACTTGTGTGACAATAGAGAATATTCGCTATTGTCCTTCTGCTTCTCCTCCCGGCCAATCCCGGTTCAGGAACCGCCCCCACCCAAAAATATTATACCAGCAGCCGCCACTGTTCTATATTAACCACTTGTGGACCGCCCACTGTATATAAACGTTGGCAGAATGACAGGGAAAGGCATAATCACAAACCTGTACGTGGCCCTTTAAATGCCTGCCGTGTGGTCCCGCGGACTCGATCGCCGCGGGGATCTCCGCGATCATCTCACGGAGGTATAGAGCAGGGAGATGCTTGTGTAAACAAGCATCTCCCCGCTCTGACTAGTGACAATGACACAGATCTCGGCTCCGTGTACTCGGAGAGGAGAACAGTGTCATGTGACAGAGCCCATCCCCCCTACAGTAAGAAACACTATGCAGGGAACACTTAACCCCTACAGCGCCACCTAGTGGTTAACCCCTTCACTGCCAGTGTCATTTTCACAGTAACCAGTGCATTTTTATAGCACTGATCACTGTGAGAATGACAATGGTCCCAAAAATGTGTCAAAAGTGTCCGATGTGTCCGCCATAATGTCGCAGTCATGAAAAAAATCACTGACGCCATTACTAGTAAAAAAAAAAATTATAAAAATGCCATAAAACTATCCCCTATTTTGTAAACGCTATAACTTTTGCGCAAACCAATCAATAAACGCTTATTGTGATTTTTTTTACCAAAAATATGTAGAAGAATACGTATCAGCCTAAACTGAGGGAAAAAAAATGTAATATATGTTGCGGGGTATTCCCCTTTATGAGAGAGAGACAAGAAGTTCCAGGTGAGAGGTGAGACGGGAGGAAGTAAAGAGACATTACTGGAAGTGAAAGCAGAGGAGAGAGAGAGACTACATCTCCCAGTACATCTTGCAGCACCCAGTGTACATTGCTCCGGAACAGAGACTGCTGGGGCAGACTTTATAAAGAGGAGGTGGAGTTTGTCTCTTTGGACACCCCCCCTCCTAGCAAGAGGATCTCTGTACTGAACTGCTGTGTGCACAAGGCCTGAAGCCTGGGCCTTGTGCTCCTTTCCAAAGAGCCCCTCTGCCAGCCTAGCAGAACCTTAGAGACATCTTCTCATCCTTGCTGCAGTACACCAGAAGGATTGAAGACTTGGATGTCGGTGGATTCCTGTTCCTAGACGAATCGATGGAGGAAACGGACTTGGACTTGTCCGGGTGGTGAGAGCTGTTTAAAGACAGATACTTTATCTTTACTATTTGTTGGGATTACAAAGTTGTTCTTCAAGTGCACCACCGAAAGATTGCTAGCGAACATTGTTTCACTGAACTTCCATTTAGATCAGTCAGGCCTGACTGCATAGGTAGACATTGCTGGGTGTTAGTCTACCCATGAGGGGAAGTAGCTGAAAAAGGGCAGCGCTAGAGTTGCATAGCAATACTTAATTATTCTGATTACTCTGTTTATTTTCATTACTTTTTATTGCAGGGATCTGCAACTTGTTATACTGTTGTTTATTACTTGCCCATTAGCCTCAGTAAAATATCTGGGTCAAGTACATTGGTGTCAGTTTCACTTACTTTAATAGAAGTTTTAAAGTATATCACTGTGTGTGTTTGCCATAGGACTGTGTCACCTAGAGTTGCGGTCACGCGGTCCTATCTCCCCTTACTAGCTGTGCCAGTGGGGGGTTGAGCATATTGCCGGGGGTTGGCGGAGCTGTCTTCAGGGCCCAACTAAATCTGCGGCCTTCTTAGTTGGAGGTATCGCTATACGTGGGGGCTCGTCTGGGATCCTGATACAGCAGGTGAACGCCTGAAGTGCCGGCATGGACCCCACCAAAGTAGTCCAATGGTGCGAAGCAGAAGGGACACGCTCAGAAGCGAGCGTGGCCATTGAACTTCCAGGGAGTGACTGGAGAGAGAAACAAATTAAAGAGGTGGTACAAATATTGTCCCCGGATAGAAAAGCTTACGTGGTCGCAATGAGACCAGACTCAAGGACCAACTGCACCTATGCACTGATAGAGTGGGGACAGGATGTCCCTGAAAACTTCCACGGTGCCAGTATAAAATTGTCCGAAAAGACTGAGTTCCACCTGACACATCCCAGTCAGAAGCAGTTAGAACCCTTGGACAGGAAAGCAGGGGCTGCTGTTAAATCGCAGGCAGAGCAACAGCTGAGTGATCTGAAACGACAGTACCGTGACATACAAGAGAGGTTTCAGGAGACTTCCAGTATGATAGCTGAACGCATTAAGGAGTTACGTTTCGCTCCTGAGGATCAGAAAGATGGTCAGATAAAGCCCAAACCTGGGAAGGTACCGAAGAAACGAGCTCAGGGTCGCCTGCAGGAAGTAACCATCCGGAAGGATTTCCGCATTGATGGCCAGATAGGAGAAAGAGGGCAGAAGGACAAACTGTCCTACACCAACCTCCTACACCAAATAGAGTTGGGGTTACAGAAAGGATATCAGGAATCTGAAATTAGAGAGGCTGTAATCCATGCCATCAGCCCAGGTTCAAGTGTCAGGGGCATGTTAGAGAGGAAGGGTGGATTGACCCTGAACCAGCTAAAGAGGATACTGAAAAGCTATTATGAGGAGGAAGATGCCGCCGAGTTATTTCATCGACTGATAAATATGACCCAGGAGAGTGGAGAGACTCCTCAGAACTTCCTATTCCGGGCCATTGAGCTCAAGGACCGCCTGTTGTCCACATCCAAGGATGAAGGAAATGGGGAGCATTTTGGAGTCGAGCTAGTCCAAAAGAAATTCCGGAGATCTGTGACTACGGGATTGAGGAGTGACTACATCAAGCTACAGCTGAAGCAGCATTTGGAAGATCCCTCAACTCCGGATGAGGTCCTCATTGAGAAAATGAATGAAGCAGATAAGATGGAGATTGAGAAGGACCAAAAACAGAGGAAACTTCAATCTCCTAGCACCACAAGTGGCAAAGTACAACAGATAGATGTCCCTTCAGACACTCGGGAGCTTAGTGTACTGGCAGCAAGCACTGAACAGGGATCATGGTCTTCACCTATTCACCACTTCCCCACAAGTCAGACTGGACTGGAGGAGCTGTTCCAGACCCAGAAAGAAATACTAGAGATGATGACGATGTTGATGACTCGTCTGGTGAAACCCCAGACAGAAGAGGTCTCACCACTCATGGCACCAAAGACCCCTACCACTAACCGCTCTATGAAACCAATACAGAGAGCCTGCTTCAAATGTGGAGGAAAAGGACATCTCAGGCGAGTATGCCCAAGCCTGGTAGTTGAGGAAAAGTCCAAACAGCTGGCGGGAAACTTCAGCGGGCCCCGGTGAAGGAGCCGACCGGGTGCCCATCATTTTCAGTGAGTTCCAAACTGAATGAGAAGCTAAGGAAGAGAAAAGACAAAACTCAGAGGAACTATAGTATCCCTCAGCAGGGGTACACCCCAAAGAGAGAGGGCCAGACCCCTCAGAAGAGGCACAGCATTCCCCAAAGGGAATGCACACCTAAGAAAAACTATAATATCCCTCAGCAGGTCTGTACGCCCATTAAAAGGAGGGAAATCGATGCATACCAGGCCCAAGAAAGACTAAAGTCAAAAGGGAGATGGATGAGAGAGAGTCCGAAGGGAAAGGACCAGAAGAAGGCGACTCCTGCCAGGCCATATCCGGAGAAGCTGGTAGGCCCATCTCCTGTAGTGCCCATTCAAGTGGAGGGATTCTACACCAGAGCCATCTTGGATACTGGGGCACAAGTGACCCTACTATACCGGGATTTCTACGATAAGCACTTGAGTCATCTGCCCATCCAGAACATAGAGGAGCTGGAAATATGGGGAATTGGAACCCAGAGCTTCCCCTATGATGGCTATCTGCCCATCCGGATGACCTTTGACCCATCTGTGGCTGGGAAGGCCGAAGTGTTTGACACCCTGGCAGTTGTGTGCCCTCGGCCGCCAGGAGCCAACAAGAGCTCCCTTATAATAGGGACAAACACGGACCTGGTCCGAAGACTCCTGACCCCTTTAGTGGAAGAGAAGGGGCAAGCAGCCATCAAGATCCATCCCATGCTGAGGACGGCTTACCAAAGGCTGGTCCTAGAGCAGAAGACCCCGGTGGAGGGGATAGGGAAGGTGTGGAGACTTGGAAGAGGAGGGGTAGTGTTGCAGCCTGGCGAAGTAACCTGTCTCAGAGCCACTGTGAAGCTTACTTGGGAGCAGCCTGGACCCTTTCTCGTGCTGGAATCCGACCCAAAAGGAGAGTCCTCAGGTCTGGAAGTGATACCAGAAGTGATTCCGCTGAAGGTTCTGAAGAAGGCCCATTGTAGAGTTCCAGTGAGTGTTAGAAACACTACCAGAGGCCCCATGGAAATCCCTGCCAGAATGCTGCTGGGCCAGGTGAGCCCTGCTGCCCCGGTTACCCTGTCAGAAGTAAAGGGGACGGGTGAAAGAGGAGATCTTTGGGAGAAGCTGTCCATGGAGAACTTGAATCTATCCAGGGTTTGGAAAGAGAGAGCCAAGGCCCAGTTGACTAGATGGGAGAAGATATTCTCCAGAGATGAGTTTGATGTGGGGTGTGCAAGGAGTGCCACCCATCGGATCCGCCTCCAGGAAGACAAGCCCTTCCGAGAGAGAGTCAGGCGGGTCCCCCTAGCAGATCTGGAGGATCTAAGGGAACAACTTGCAGAACTCAAGAGGACTGGTGTGATACGGGAGTCCAGGAGCCCCTATGCCTCTCCCATAGTGGTGGTCAGAAAGAAGAATGGGTCATTGAGGTTCTGTATAGACTACAGGACTCTCAACAGGAAAACCATCCCCGACCAATACACCACTCCGAGGATAGAGGATGCCCTACAGAGCCTGTCTGGAGCCAAATGGTTCAGCGTTATGGACCTCAAGAGCGGGTACTATCAGATCCCTATGCATCCAGAAGACAAGGAGAAGACAGCTTTCATAACCCCAGTGGGGTTCTTTGAATTCAATCGGATGCCCCAAGGTCTGTCTGGAGCCCCAGCTACTTTCCAACGTCTCATGGAGAAGACTGTAGGAGACATGAACCTTATTGAAGTCCTTGTATACCTGGACGATGTCATTGTCTTTGGGAGAACCTTGGAAGAACACGAAGAGAGACTGGAAAAAGTGTTGAGAAGACTAAGTGAGGAAGGACTCAAGCTTTCGCCTGAGAAGTGTCGGTTCTACCAGTCTTCTGTGAACTATCTGGGGCACATAGTGTCTGAAGAGGGGGTGGCCACAGACCCTGAGAAATTGGAGGCAGTTACCTCCTGGCCACGACCCACCACAGTAACAGAACTCAGATCCTTCTTGGGGTTCTGCTCCTATTACAGGAGGTTTGTGGAAGGATTCGCCCGAATTGCTAGACCATTGAATGAACTACTCAAGACCGAGGGGGAAGAGGACGACTCAGGGCCCAGGAAGCCGGGAGAGTCAGTCAGAGATCAGTGGAACCAGAAGTGTGAAGAGGCCTTCCAGGCATTAAAGGAGAGCCTAACCACTGCCCCGGTCTTGGCCTACGCAGACCCAACCAAACCCTATGAACTGCACGTGGATGCTAGTCATGACGGTCTGGGGGGAGTACTTTACCAAGAACACGAAGGGCAACTGCGGCCTGTTGCCTACGTGAGTAGGAGCCTGAACCCCTCGGAGAAGAACTACCCCACCCACAAGCTGGAGTTCCTGGCCCTTAAGTGGGCGGTAGTAGACAAACTCAAAGATTACCTATATGGGGCGGAGTTCACTGTGAAGACCGACAACAACCCCCTTACCTACCTTTTCACCATGGCCAAGCTGGACGCCACTGGACACAGGTGGCTGGCCGCACTGTCTGGATTCAGCTTCAGCCTAAAGTATAGGCCAGGGGCTGGGAATCGAGACGCAGACGCTTTGTCCAGGAGATCTCATTCCCCCACCATTGAAATAGAAGATTGGACCCAAGTGGCACCGGACGGGGTGCGGGCCCTTTGTCAAGGAGCTGAATTCCAAGCTCGAGGAGGCTCCAGAGCAGAGGAAATAGGAGTTACCACGGTGGGAGTCCCCAAACACTACTGTGGAGTAGCTCAATTGGAAGAGGACAACCTACCAAGACTGTCCAAGAAGGAATTGAGGTGTGACCAATTGAAAGACCCCATGGGGAGATTGGTCCTGGAGGCCTTGGAGAATCAGGATCCAAACAGACTCATGCATCAACCTTCAAAAGAAGCTCGCCTGCTGAGGAAGGAGTGGGATAGGTTGCAGTTACATCAGGGAGTGGTCTACCGAAGGGGCCCCTCTGATGACTCAGAAGATAAGTGGCAGCTGTTCCTCCCAGAGAAACATCGGGAGACTGTTCTGATTGCCCTGCATGACAATCATGGCCACCTAGGGGCTAAAAGGACCTTTCAACTTGTCAGAAGTCGGTTCTATTGGCCCTGCATGAGGGCAGAGGTAGAGGAGTACTGCCACTCATGTGCCCGATGCATCCAGAGGAAGACTTTGCCCCATCAAGCTGCCCCAATGGGCCATCTACAAAGTCAAGGCCCAATGGATCTGGTATGCATTGATTTTCTCTGCCTCGAACCGGACCTGAGTGGACTAGGAAATGTTCTGGTGATAACCGACCATTTCACCCGGTATGCCCAGGCTTTCCCGACCAAAGACCAGAAGGCCTCCACCGTAGCCAAGGTACTTATGGAGAAGTACTTTGTCCATTATGGGCTGCCACAGCGACTCCATTCAGATCAAGGGAGGGACTTCGAGAGTAAACTGATCCGGAAGCTCCTGGATTCTTTGGAAATCAAAAAGACTACACCTTACCATCCACAGGGAGATGCTCAGCCGGAAAGGTTCAACCGAACCTTGCTCAACATGTTGGGGACTCTGGAAAGTGAGAAAAAGCAACATTGGAGCAAACACATAGCAGCCACAGTACATGCTTACAACTGCACCATCAGTGATGCTACAGGCTACTCCCCATATCGACTCATGTTTGGGAGAGAGGCGAGACTATCTGTGGACCTGGCCTTTGGCACCTCTCTGGACCATTCCTCAGTCACATCCCACAAAGGGTACGTGGACAGGCTCAGACAAAGCCTGAAAGTAGCTTATGAGCAAGCTCAAGCAGCTTCCGACCAAAGGGGGGCTAGAAATAAGAGGAACTTTGACTTGAAGGTCCGGGTGCAAGACCTACAGCCTGGGGATCGAGTGCTGTTACGCAACCTGGGGATCCCTGGGAAGCACAAACTTGCAGACAGATGGAGATCTGAACCTTATGTCATCTGTAGGAAGTTGCCGGGCCTACCTGTCTATAAGTTGAAACCAGAAGGAAAGGTAGGCCCACTGAAGACGTGGCATCGGAATCACCTGCTCCCACTTGCTGAGGCAGTTAGAATACCTCCTGCGGGAGACTCCCCTGAACCGGCCTCTATTCTGGATACTCCTAGGCCGAACACTCGGTCGCAGACCTCCCGAGCTGAAGATGGAGAGGCCTCTCAACTTAGTGAAAATGAAGAAGGAGAACTTGATTGGCTGTGGCCTTCCCCAACTCCAGAAACTTCTAATATTGATCTTCCAGCCACTGAAGACACTCAAGATGGGACACTGAACCCAGAAGCCACAGAGTTCATCCCTTCTAGTCCTTCAGCAGAATACTGGGAAGATGCCCAGGATGGTTGTTCAGAGGAAGGGGAGCCTGAGGCGCCAGAGCCAGAAATCCCAAGAGAGCAAAGGGCTCGAAGAGTCATCCGGCCTCCTAAGAAGCTGACCTACCCACAAATGGGGAACAGTTCGGAAGACTCTGTAGTCACTGCTAGAAGGAATGCTGAGAATCCGGATCCTTCCACTGTCCATTTAGTGGAGGGCAACCCCAGCTCACTCTCTGGCACAGTTAGACAGGTCGCCCCCACTAAAGCGACCTGTAGACAGGACAGCTCCCCATCCTATGATGATTGGTGGGAGGCTCCTCTGTCAATCCTATGCAACCGCATTGAATCTAAAATGTTTTGCAGATCTAAAAATGTTAGATGTCTTTGGGGACCAAAGATTTAAAGTGGGGGGAGTGTGTAGCGGGGTATTCCCCTTTATGAGAGAGAGACAAGAAGTTCCAGGTGAGAGGTGAGTCGGGAGGAAGTAAAGAGACATTACTGGAAGTGAAAGCAGAGGAGAGAGAGAGACTACATCTCCCAGTACATCTTGCAGCACCCAGGGTACATTGCTCCGGAACAGAGACTGCTGGGGCAGACTTTATAAAGAGGAGGTGGAGTTTGTTCGGTCTCTTTGGACACCCCCCCCTCCTAGCAAGAGGATCTCTGTACTGAACTGCTGTGTGCACAAGGCCTGAAGCCTGGGCCTTGTGCTCCTTTCCAAAGAGCCCCTCTGCCAGCCTAGCAGAACCTTAGAGGCATCTTCTCATCCTTGCTGCAGTACACCAGAAGGATTGAAGACTTGGATGTCGGTGGATTCCTGTTCCTAGACGAATCGATGGAGGAAACGGACTTGGACTTGTCCGGGTGGTGAGAGCTGTTTAAAGACAGATACTTTATCTTTACTATTCGTTGGGATTACAAAGTTGTTCTTCAAGTGCACCACCGAAAGATTGCTAGCGAATATTGTTTCACTGAACTTCCATTTAGATCAGTCAGGCCTGACTGCATAGGTAGACATTGCTGGGTGTTAGTCTACCCATGAGGGGAAGTAGCTGAAAAAGGGCAGCACTAGAGTTGCATAGCAATACTTAATTATTCTGATTACTCTGTTTATCTTCATTACTTTTTATTGCAGGGATCTGCAACTTGTTATACTGTTGTTTATTACTTGCCCATTAGCCTCAGTAAAATATCTGGGTCAAGTACATTGGTGTCAGTTTCACTTACTTTAATAGAAGTTTTAAAGTATATCACTGTGTGTGTTTGCCATAGGACTGTGTCACCTAGAGTTGCGGTCACGCGGTCCTATCTCCCCTTACTAGCTGTGCCAGTGGGGGGTTGAGCATATTGCCGTGGGTTGGCGGAGCTGTCTTCAGGGCCCAACTAAATCTGCGGCCTTCTTAGTTGGAGGTATCGCTATATATATTTTTGGGGGATATTTATTATAGCAAAAAGTAAAAAATATTGAATTTTTTTCAAAATTGTCGCTCTACTTTTGTTTAAAAATAAAAACCGCAGAGGTGATCAAATACCACCAAAAGAAAGCTCTATTTGTGGGAATAAAAGGACGTAAATTTTGTTTGTGAGCCACGTCGCACGACCGCGCAATTGTCAGTTAAATCGATGCAGTGCCGAATCGCAAAAAGTGGCCTGATCATGCTACCAAAATGAGTGTGGTGTAAATTGCCTACCACATTGCTCCTGTTTCTTCTTGCTGGAGGCTGCCATTTTACTGAAGCCCAGAGCCCCTGAACAGCAGTAAATCCTTAAAGCGGAACTCCACCCTAAAGTGGAACTTCCGCTCATCGGAACCCTCCCCCCCTCCGGTGTCACAATTGACGCCTTTCAGGGGGGAGGGGGGTAAAGATACCTGTCTAAGACAGGTATTTTCACCCACTTCCGGGAGTCCTCTCTGCGGGAAATCTGCAGGAAGCACGTCACTTCCCGCAGAGTACCCGTTGTGTTCTGGAAGACACTCGGCTCCCAGAACACACAGGGACCAGTCAGAGCGGCGCAGCGCGACTCGCGCATGCGCCGTAGGGAACCGGGCAGTGACTTCCTGGTTCCCTCACCGAGGATGGGGGTGGGGGCAGCAGAGTGACAAATGATTGCTCGTCCTCTGCTGCGGACGTCGCTGGACTCCAGGACAGGTAAGTGTCCTAATATTAAAAGTCAGCAGCTGCTGTAGCTGTAGCTGCTGGCTTTTAATATTTTATTTTCGGCGGAGCTCCGCTTTAAGCAGAACTAAACCCATCGATTTAGCAGATTAAAAAAACAGTTACATTCCTGGAATGCTGGGATAACTGACACATTTGCTTGTGTCCTCAACCAAACTGTCAAACCATCAAATGGCTGGTGTCAAAACCGATCACATGTGCAGCACCATGGCAGTCAGTGGCGGCTGGTGCTCAAATTTTTTGGGGGGGCGCAAACAAACTGAAAAAAAAAAAAATCCATCAATTGCCGCCACTGTGCCCATTAAACGCAGCCACTGTGCCCAAACGCCACTAGTTTGTCCCCAAATGCAGCCAGTTCCCCCCCCCCATATGCAGCCAGTTTCTCCCCCATAATGCAGCCAGTTTCTCCCCCATAATGCAGCCAGTTTCTCCCCCATAATGCAGCCAGTTTCTCCCCCATAATGCAGCCAGTTTCTCCCCCATAATACAGCCAGTTTCTCCCCCATAATGCAGCCAGTTTGTCCCCCATAATGCAGCCAGTTTGTCCCCCATAATGCAGCCAGTTTGTCCCCCATATGCAGCCAGTTTCTCCCCCAAATGCAGCCAGTTTCTCCCCCATAATGCAGCCAGTTTCTCCCCTATATGGAGCCAGTTTCTCCCCCATAATGCAGCCAGTTTCTCCCCTATATGCAGCCAGTTTCTCCCCCATAATGCAGCCAGTTTCCCCCCATAATGCAGCCAGTTTCTCCCCCATAATGCAGCCAGTTTGTCCCCCATATGCAGCCAGTTTCTCCCCCAAATGCAGCCAGTTTCTCCCCCATAATGCAGCCAGTTTGTCCCCTATATGCAGCCAGTTTCTCCCCAATATGCAGCCAGTTTCTCCCCCATATGCAGCCAGTTTCTCCCCCATAATGCAGCCAGTTTCTCCCCCATATGCAGCCAGTTTCTCCCCCATAATGCAGCCAGTTTCTCCCCCATAATGCAGCCAGTTTCTCCCCCATAATGCAGCCAGTTTCTCCCCCATAATGCAGCCAGTTTCTCCCCCATAATGCAGCCAGTTTCTCCCCCAATATACAGCCAGTTTCTCCCCCATAATGCAGCCAGTTTCTCCCCCATATGCAGCCAGTTTGTCCCCCATAATACAGCCAGTTTGTCCCCCAAATACAGGCAGCTTGTCCCCCCCCCAGCCCTGCACTTACCTTCCTCGAGTCAGCGCCATCCTTCTTCCGTCCTCGATGTCTTCTCCCGCCCTCGATGTCACTTCAGCCAATCAGGTTACCGGTAACCAGACCCGGTGAACCTGATTGGCCAGGGAACGCACCCCTGTGCGTCCTCTCATTAGGTATTTAGAAGCCGATTACAGCCCTCAGGCTGTAGTCGGGAAGCCTATCAGAGCCTGCTGGCTCTGATAGGCACTTCTAAAGGCCAATCAGACGCTGTGACTCAGATGGCCGGTGCTCAAGGGGCCGGCCATCTGAATAGTGGGCGGCAGCAATACATAGGTTCATGCAATGCATGAACCTATGTATTGTTGTGGTGAGAGACGGCCGGTGTACTGCCGAGCATTGCCCCCCAGCGCATTCTGCCCGCTCTGTACTGCGCAGGCGCGGCGCTTTTTCCGAAAATAGCCGAACATGTAGAGCTGAGAGTCAGCTCTACATGGCGCCTGCGCACAACAAATTGTGCTACACTGCTGACATCCAGGCTCTTTCTTTACCATCCCCGTGGACATGGAGGATGTTAAAAAAAGAGCCAGGAGGCCGAGCGAGCGAAGCGAGGACGTGAGGCCGACTGGCCACTTACATCTAGGTCCACGCAGGCGCCGTGTAGAGCTGACTCTCAGCTCTACACGTTCGGCTATTTTCGGAAGCTCATTGACGTTCGTACTGCGCAAGCGCCGCACCTGCGCAGTACAGTTGGGGGCAGAATCCGCCGGGGGGACGTTTGTCGGCAGATCACCAGGCGCAGAAGCGAGCGGTAGCGGCGCTTCTGCGCCCACTATGGTCGCGCCGCCATGTGTAAAAAAAAGACATTAAAAAAAAAACTAAAAAGGCCCGTTTTTTTTTTATTTTTATTTTTTTATTTTATTTTTTTGGTGACCACAGGAGGGGGGGTGGCGCCCGGGCGCCCCCTATGGACGGGCCGCCACTGATGGCAGTTGCAGGTCAAACAGAAGCAGCTTCCTTGGCTGTATGGGCTCATTCTCACCATATGTGCAGGGAAACTGATGGGAAAACTGTGCAGACTTCACTTGCAGGGGCATCAGTTTTCACAGCCGTTTCAGTGAGTTGTTATGCACATTGACATCAGTTTTCATGCACATCAGTTATGTGCCCTGTTCACACCAATCTTGACGTTATGTAATTTTTTTCCTGTGCAGAAAACTGCATGCACGTTTCAGATTCCTACGCAGAACAAATCCACATGTGATACCAGTGCAGATATGCCCAGTTTCACACCGAATTTCTAGTTTGCTCATTGTTCTAACCTGCTGTCCATGATGAAATAGCAGACATGGTAACACACATGGTCAGAATAGCACCAGTTGCACAGCTCCCGATGTACACAGGATGATGTCTTTTGGCACACTGACTTATGAAGGTCGGTGTTCCCTGTGACTGTGCATGCAGCCTTGTGCTGCCATCTGTTGGCGTGTTACAAAAGGAGTCTCAAAACATTTTGATACCACCTCATAGTAATGCTGATACAGTGAAATCAGGGCTGAAGTCTGCATCATTACGCTGTGATTGACACCCTGCACTCACTGTATGTTTTCATTCTTCCAGGTTGAATGGTACTAGGTGTCCCTTTGCAGTGTTGTGAAGTACTTCTGCCCCCTGCTTCCCCATAAGGTATTGGAATTTAAGTTACAACTTTAGGTATAAATGGCAACTATACTCTGGCCTTTGGCTGACTGTTTTGTGTCATGGAAACCTGTTTTAAAGGGTTAATGATATAAAATAGATAAAGCTTGGGAGGAGTACATTAAATAGATAAAGCTTCGTTCCAGTCTCCTGAATGTAAACACAGAAGCGACGTCACAACGTCACTTTCGTTTACTCAGCTGTCAATGGCACCAGATTTAAAAAAATACACAGTATTCAGAATCGCCGTTTTCGGCGATCTGAATACTTTAAAGTGTAAAGGAGGGATTTGGGGTCTTTTAGACCCCCGATCCCTCCATAAAGAGTACCTGTCACCACCTATTACTGTCACAAGGGATGTTTACATTCCTTGTGACAGCAATAAAAGTGATCACATTTTTTTTTTAAACTCAATTTAATAATGTAAAAATAAATAAGGAAAAAAAAATGTTTTTTTTTAAAGCGCCCCCCCGTGAGCTCGCGCAGATAAGAAAATGCATACAGAAGTTGCACCCGCATATGTAAACGGTGTTCAAATCACACATGTGAGGTATCGCCGCGATCATCAGAGTGAGAGCAATAATTCTAGCACTAGACCTCCTCTGTAACTCTAACCTGGTAACCATAAAAAAAATTAAAGCGTTGCCTATGGAGATTTTTAGGTACCGTAGTTTGTCGCCATTCCACTAGTGCGTGCAATTATAAAGCGTGACATGTTTGGCATCTATTTACTCTGCGTAACATCATCTTTCACATTATACAAAAAAAATTGGGCTAACTTTACTTTTTCATTTTTTTTTAATTCATGAAAGTGTCTTTTTCCCAAAAAGTTTGGGTATAAAACACTGCTGCATAGTGCTTGCTTCGGCAGCACATATACAAAAAAATTGGAACGATACAGAGAAGATTAGCATGGCCCCTGCGCAAGGATGACACGCAAATTCGTGAAGCATTCCATAAAAAATAAAATAAAAACACAAATGCACAAATACCGTGTGACATAAAATATTGCAACAATCACCATTTTATTCTCTAGATTCTCTGCTAAAAAAATATATATAATGTTTGGGGGTTACAAGTAATTTTCTAGCAAAAAATACGGATTTTAACTTGTAAACACCAAATGTCATAAATAGGCGAATGCCGCGTACACACGATCAGAATTTCCCACACGTAAAGTCCGATGTGAGCTTTTGGTCGGAAATTCCGACCGTGTATGTATGCTCCATCTGACTTTTCCTGTTGGAATTTCCGCCAACAAAAATTTGAGAGCTGGTTCTCAAATTTTCTGACGGAAAAAATTCCAATCGGAAATTCCGATCGTCTGTAGCAATTCCGATGTGCAAAATTCCAACGCATGCACGGAAACAATTCGACGCATGCTCGGAAGAATTGAACTTAAATTTTCTCGGCTCGTCGTAGTGTTGTACGTCACCGCGTTCTTGACGGTCGAAAGTTCAGAGAACTTTTGTGTGACCATGTGTATGCAAGCCAAGATTGAACGGAATTCCGTCGTAAAAACCTGTAGTACATGGACCCTTTACCTGCTTTTGGCTCCTTGGCAGGAAAGAGCACACCGTGCTATGTGCCCGTACCCTCTTGTGTGAATAGGTTGAGCGGTGTTATAAACGGGTCTCCACAGCGAGGTTCTCCAGAGAATGGTTCTCATCTTCACAGACAAGTCTCTATTTCCCCCAATAACTCCAAGGTCCACACCAGTTGCAACTGCAACGTAGAGTTTATTTACTCAAAGCACAGTCTCTAAATAGAAAAGCTTAGATGGAGAACAGGACAGCAGAAAGTGTGGAAGAGGTCCAGGCATAAACAAAATATGTTTCACTACTTAGCTTCTCAAGTAGACTTAGCCCATCCGGATAGTCTCCCATTGAGTGGATCCTAGCAGCCGGAATGATGCGCAAACTAGATACACACAGTCTCTGCACAAACTCTGCCAGAGAACCGGTGAACTTGGGTCTCTGCCACAGACCTGGTGAACTTAGTTGCAATGTTAAGCCTCTTTCAGGGAGATGACATCCCTCCAGAGAGTTACCGGGCCCCTTCCTTCACTGTGAATTCCTCACCAGTCCCTCGGAACGGTCCTCCCCCGGCCTCCTCATCTAAGATGCGGGTCTCCTCGCAAGGCAGCACCCTGGGATTCCTCGATCCTCTGTGGGCTCCAGCCAAAGGTGCTGGACCCAAGGCCTTCAGTTGCAGCCCCAGGGCTAAAGGTGCCTGGGACTGATCCACCAGTATACCAGACCAGGAACTCCACCCCAAGGCTAAAGGTGCCTGGGGTGGCCGCGAACAGAACAGTACACTCCCGGGGTTGGACCCCCGGGAACTCGAACTCCCTCTCTAGACAAGGTCTGCCCCTTTTATATCCTCTCCCAGCATGCACAGCAGGTCGACACGCCCACCACACCACCGCCGAGAGGGGACATCCAAGGCACAGCACTATACCAGCTGTTCAACCCCAGCCTCCGATGACAGTGCCACCAGCAAGCCACAGGGAACTATGCACCAGTATCCCACCTGTAGTACAAAAAAAGCTTAGCAAGCCCTAACAATTAAGGTATTTGAGTATAACTACCACTCAAACATTCCCCTAGATTTAGAACCCCCGCTACAAACCATTGAAGAATTTTCCGACGGAAAATCAGATCGTGTGTACGCGGTATTAGTCATGAAAGGAATACCCAATACAATTCAAATAACTGGTACGCTTCATAAAAATGTATATCTATACATACAATATAGACGGGTTGCCACATGATTATAAGCGATTAATATCAAAAATTATACATACTGACTGATATAAATTGAATCATAGGGATACGGCATATAATAGCTCTATACATTTCGTGGATTGATCCACTCTTCAGGAGCATGCACGTGAGTTCAGTAAAAAGTATAATAGAAGGAGTTGCTGTATGGTCTGATCCTACCCAATGAATAAAGAAAAATCATAAAAAATAAAATAAAAGCAAGTATAAAAACCCACTCTCTAACATACCGTACTTACAAGGTTGACTATATAATAAAAGTGTGGCATTGTAGATTGGGGACCCCCAAGAGGGACATCTCATATAAGACTAGGGCTACTGAATACAAGGCCTTGATGGTTCATTGTATAGAAAATTCTGTTTAGAATTACACCTGGAGCCCATTGTATCCACAGAATGAGGTTTCCAACACACACAGTATATAATGTAACTTTTTTTTTTTTTAATCTTTTATATGAATTTTATGAAAAAATAATTTTTCTACAGAGTGTAAATATGGCCTCTTGCACACTGCACCTTGAAAAAGCTTGAGTACAGCTATTTTTTTTTTACTGTGCTAAAATACAGTCCATTCATTGTAATGTGCCTATGCACACAGGTGCGTAAACAAGCGTGCATTCTTCAGTAAAAAAAAAAACTAACATGCCTCCTGTGTGTAAATGCGCCATTTACATACTGTGCAGAACAAACAATGCGAGAATACGTTTCGGGCGCGTGCGCGAATTTGCGCGAAAACTTGCGTAAATACATACAGAAAGAAAAAACGGCTGAAAAAGTAGATGCTCAAACATGAGTCGTGTGCAAGAGGCCCAAAAGTGTTTTTTTTTTTAAAAAAGTACTTTGTTTCATTTACAGTCACCAGCACACCAGGGAGTCCTCAAAAATGGGTCCATAGCTTTATTTTCGTGGTTGCATGGTTGCAGGAAATAAATTTGCTCTGTGTACAGCCCGCCCTTGTACCTTTTCCCCTCTTGAATGGAGAAAAATATATATTTTTCTCATTGGGGAAAAATGTTGACAAAAAATTTGTGTAAAAAAGTTAAACAAATAAATAGAAAATAGCTGGATCAGGGTTTGATTTAGGCCGGTATCAAGATCAGTGTCAAGATTAAATGGCAGTGTGCTTTACATAGGATATATACAGTATACACACACACATTCTTTTTTTTTTTTTTTTTTTTTTTTTTTTTACAAATTTGGGCCAGTTTTTCTTTTGATAATAAAAAAATAGTTGCAGTAATACGTACAGTTTTCCTAACACATGCCAAAGTTGAAAAATTGAATTCAGGGGTAACTTCTGTTTGGGCATTTGTCCTTAATGGGTTAACATCTTTCACCATAGTAGGTATTATCTTCTACTTTTACAGGCAACCTAGTCAGTCAATTTAGTTTTTTTCTGTAATATAATACACATACAGACCCATACACTATATCATAAACATATAATATTCACATACATACAGTACATACGATATTTTTTTTTACAAAAAACATTTAGATTTCCAGAGCGCTATGGTTTAGCTAAAAGGACCAGCACAACAGATGGCATCAATTTCACAAGCATAAAATAATGGATAGGTGACCATTTGTTCTATCTGCACGTTCGAGAATGTGTGAGCCCTAAAAAGGGGTGAGAAGCAGAGCCTGAGTACACACCACTTGGTCTTCACCAGAGAGCCCCACAAGGGATGGATTTTACTGGAGGGTATACTAGGTTGTGGCCCTCAGGTGCCTGTGCAGATGACAACTCTGGTTGGAACCAGAGCCCATTTCCACAACTCCCCCCCTTTCCTGAGACCTCCCCTATGTAGGGTTGCCACCTGTCCGGGATTCACCCGGACAGTTTGGGTTTGGAATCATGTGCCCAGGTTTCACACTGGACTATGACTTCCCATCAGAGTTGCTGGCTGCAGTTGTCTAAGCTGGAAGTGTCTGTTACACTCTCTCTCACACTGCCCAGCATTAACACTTCCCCCCCCCCCCACATACAGATGGGAGAGAAGAGAGCTCAATCTGCACCTCTTCCTCCCGCCCTTACCCCTCTGTGTATACCCACACTCCAATCCCTGGCGATGTGCCTCAGAAAAGGAAAGTGGGGGCCGGAACTTTGAAGCCCAGCAACCACAGATACATCTAGATGAGAGGTGCTGACTGCCAAGGGGTGAGTGAGCTCACCATCCATCCCCGTCTGTGACTGAAGTCTTCCCCCCCCTCCCCCATTCTCTCTCCTGCCTCTGAGTACACTAAGGTAAATCAGGGTTCTCAGCGCATCCCTTACATCAGAGTTCCCCTTTACACCAAAGCAATGTTCCCCCTTACATCAGAGTTCTCAGTGTTCCCACTTAAAGGGGTTGTAAAGGTTCGTTTTTTATTTTCTAAATAGGTTCCTTTAAGCTAGTGCATTGTTGGTTCACTTACCCTTTCCTTTGATTTCCCTTCTAAATGTTTTTTTTCTTTGTCTGAATTTCTCACTTCCTGTTTCTCCTCAGTAAACTTCACACCATCATCCGAGTGGTGTTTAGTCAGCCAGAACAGCTTACTGAACAGATTACTGAGGAGGAACAGGAAGTGAGAAATTCAGACAAAGAAAACAAAGAAAAAAACATTTAGAAGGGAAATCGAAGGAAAAGGTAAGTGAACCAACAATGCACTAGCTTAAAGGAACCTATTTAGAAAATAAAAAACGAACCTTTACAACACCTTTAAATCAGGGTTTTCAGAGCATCCCGTATGTCAGAGTCCCCAGAGTTCTCCCTTACATCAGAATCTACAGTGAAAGGGAAATCTGCAAGCTCTGATGTAAAAGGGGGAACTCTGTGGTCTCTGATGCAAAGGGGGAACTCTGTGGTCTCTGATGCAAAGGGGGAACTCTGTGGTCTCTGATGCAAAGGGGGAACTCTGTGGTCTCTGATGCAAAGGGGGAACTCTGTGGTCTCTGATGCAAAGGGGGAACTCTGTGGTCTCTGATGCAAAGGGGGAACTCTGTGGTCTCTGATGCAAAGGGGGAACTCTGTGGTCTCTGATGCAAAGGGGGAACTCTGTGGTCTCTGATGCAAAGGGGGAACTCTGTGGTCTCTGATGCAAAGGGGGAACTCTGTGGTCTCTGATGCAAAGGGGGAACTCTGTGGTCTCTGATGCAAAGGGGGAACTCTGTGGTCTCTGATGCAAAGGGGGAACTCTGTGGTCTCTGATGCAAAGGGGGAACTCTGTGGTCTCTGATGCAAAGGGGGAACTCTGTGGTCTCTGATGCAAAGGGGGAACTCTGTGGTCTCTGATGCAAAGGGGGAACTCTGTGGTCTCTGATGCAAAGGGGGAACTCTGTGGTCTCTGATGCAAAGGGGGAACTCTGTGGTCTCTGATGCAAAGGGGGAACTCTGTGGTCTCTGATGCAAAGGGGGAACTCTGTGGTCTCTGATGCAAAGGGGGAACTCTGTGGTCTCTGATGCAAAGGGGGAACTCTGTGGTCTCTGATGCAAAGGGGGAACTCTGTGGTCTCTGATGCAAAGGGGGAACTCTGTGGTCTCTGATGCAAAGGGGGAACTCTGTGGTCTCTGATGCAAAGGGGGAACTCTGTGGTCTCTGATGCAAAGGGGGAACTCTGTGGTCTCTGATGCAAAGGGGGAACTCTGTGGTCTCTGATGCAAAGGGGGAACTCTGTGGTCTCTGATGCAAAGGGAGAACTCTGTGGTCTCTGATGCAAAGGGGGAACTCTGTGGTCTCTGATGCAAAGGGGGAACTCTGTGGTCTCTGATGCAAAGGGGGAACTCTGTGGTCTCTGATGCAAAGGGGGAACTCTGTGGTCTCTGATGCAAAGGGGGAACTCTGTGGTCTCTGATGCAAAGGGGGGGAACTCTGTGGTCTCTGATGCAAAGGGGGGGAACTCTGTGGTCTCTGATGCAAAGGGGGGGAACTCTGTGGTCTCTGATGCAAAGGGGGGGAACTCTGTGGTCTCTGATGCAAAGGGGGGAACTCTGTGGTCTCTGATGCAAAGGGGGGAACTCTGTGGCCTCTGATGCAAAGGGGGGGGGGGGAACTCTGTGGCCTCTGATGCAAAGGGGGGAACTCTGTGGCCTCTGATGCAAAGGGGGGGAACTCTGTGGCCTCTGATGCAAAGGGGGGAACTCTGTGGCCTCTGATGCAAAGGGGGGAACTCTGTGGCCTCTGGTGCAAAGGGGGGGGGGGGGAACTCTGTGGCCTCTGGTGCAAAGGGGGACTCTTGTGATTAACTTCATATGATTAGAAATGTTATTTAATCGCAAAGCATAAATAAAAAAAATGACTGTGCTCCGCTAAAGTGTTCAAGTTTAACTTGAAGAAAAGGTGGCAAACCTACCCCCATGTAATTTTTACACTAGTGAAAAATAACTGAGGCATGTTTGGAACTAAGGGGTTGTCCTGTGCTTGCCAACAGTATATTTTGTTGGCAGTGCCTATTTCTCCTTTAGGCAACAATGTAACCTGAAGGTTGAAGTAAACATAGTTTTGCAAGAGTTCCACTAGCTGATTTACAGTACATGTCATATTTATCTAAAATACTTTAGTAAGGATTTGACAATTAACTTTGTTCTTACCAGGTGGAACCTGAACTTCATCATTTTGTAGGAACCTCTCTTCCTTAGTAATCTCTTGGATCCTTTTTGGGGTGCCAACATAAAAGAAATGCTTCCCTGTAGACAAGAGTGCAGTTTCAGCTGAATGTAATGCACACATTTTAAGACATAAATCACGTTATACAATCTTATGCCACGTACACACGGCCGTTTTTAATGTCATTTAAAAAAACAACGTTTTTCTCAACGTGATTTTTTGTGTTTCCTCTCAAGCTTGCCTTGCCTACACACTATCGTGAAAAAAAATGATCGAGCAAAGCCTGGTGACGTACAACACGTACGACGGCACGATAAAGGGGAAGTTCTATTCGGATGGCGCCACCCTTTGGGCTGCTTTTGCTGATCCTCGTATTAGTAAAGTTTGGTGAGAGCCGATTCGCGCTTTTCAGCCTCATGCTCTTCAGTCCGTTACAGCGTGATGAATGTGCTATCTCCATTACGAACGTTAGTTTTACCAGAAGGAGCACTCCCGTCTCATACTTGATTCGGAGCATGCGCATTTTTTTTCCCCCTCGTAAAAGCATACACACTACTGTTTTTCACGACGTTAAAAAAAACGACATGAAAAAATAGAGCAGGTTCTAATTTTTTTTAGGCCATTTTTCACGTCATTACAAATGCTCTGGAGCCTACACACGATCGTTTTTAATGACCAATTTAAAAAATAGCATTTTTCACGCCATGAAAAACGGTTGTGTATACGCGGCATTAGTGTTTCAGCTCACTATCTTTACAAAATGTATGAAAATACTCACCAGATGAGTTGATAATTATTGTTTGAAAGTACTTAAATATGTTTGCCTTTAACATTCAATTTTGGGATTAAGTTTCCCAAACAAAAAACACATTATCTATTACATATTTGTCTGTTCAGGAAACATTTTCTCTGTCTTGTTCCTTCGAAAATTTATAATCACTGTGGTCAAAAATGAATGTGGATTTGACCCTACGAACCAATAGAAAATGTAATGATCTTGAATTGAAATTTTTTAACCAAAAAGCTACAGTGGAACCTCGGATTACGAGCATAATCTGTTTTCCAGGAGGATGCTTGTAATCCAAAGTACTCGCATATCAAAGCGAATTTCCCTATTGAAGTCAATGAAAACGAAAATAATTTGTTTCGCATTGACTTCAATGGCATGTAATACCGCATGCGGCCAGAGGCGGGGGGCGCCGGAGAGCCTCGGAAACAGCCGGAAAGGCCTGAGGAAAGCTCGGTGTCAGAAACCATGAATAAGACCGAGACAGAAGTACAGTTAAATCACACTTGTTTAATAAGAATAAAAATGTAAACAGATTAGGGGAACTCAAAACATAGACAGAGAAGGAAGGGCTGAGCCCAGCCCTGACAATACCCCCTCCTCAGCGACCCCTCCCCCTTGGAGGACCACCGGGCTTGAGGGGAAAACTTCTATGGAAATCGCAGAGGAGGACAGGGGCATGAACGTCTGAGGATAGGACCCAAGAGCGTTCCTCCGGATCGTACCCCTTCCAATGCACCAGGTACTGTATGCACCCACAGAAACTACGGGTGTCAACAATGGACTGTACTTCATACTCCTCATGGTTCTCAACCTGTATAGGGTGAGGACGAGGCACCGAGGTGGTAAAACGGTTGCAGACCAAAGGTTTCAATAAGGAGACATGAAATTCATTAGAGATACGCATACTAGAAGGAAGGTCCAACGCGTAAGCCACTGGGTTTAACCTGCAAAGGATACGGAAAGGCTTAATAAACCGAGGTGCGAACTTCAGAGAAGGAACACGAAGTTGGAGGTTGCGAGATGACAGCCAGACCCTGTCCCCGACCTGGTAGGAAGGCGCAGGCAGGCGTCTGCGGTCAGCATGGAGTCTGTACCTCTCGTTAGCCTGTCGCAAAGCCTCCTGGACTTGTACACAATTGGAACGAAGACCACGGAGATGTTCCTCCAACGCAGGAATACTCTGAGGAACAAACGAGTCAGGCAACATGGAAGGTTGGAAACCATAGTTCGCCATAAACGGGGACAAACGGGAAGCAGAATTCAGAGCGCTATTGTGAGCAAACTCCGCCCAAGGTAAGAGGTCTGACCAGTTGTTGTGATGGTCAGAAATATAGAAACGCAGGAATTGCTCCAAGGATTGATTGGCTTGTTCTGCTGCCCCTTTAGACTGCGGGTGATACGCAGAGGAGAAAGCAAGCTGAATTCCCAACTGTGCACAAAAGGCTCACCAGAACCGGGACACAAACTGACTTCCCCTGTCAGAGACAATGACCTTGGGTAGACCATGTAAGCGAAAGATCTCCCGAGCAAAAATGGAAGCCAGTTCCTTAGACGTAGGCAACTTCTTAAAGGGGTTGTAAAGGTTCGTTTTTTATTTTCTAAATAGGTTCCTTTAAGCTCGTGCATTGTTGGTTCACTTACTTTTTCCTTTGATTTCCCTTCTAAATGTTTTATTTCTTTGTCTGAATTTCTCACTTCCTGTTTCTCCTCAGTAAACTTCACACCATCATCCGAGTGGTGTGGAGTCAGCCAGAACAGCTTACTGAGGAGGAACAGGAAGTGAGAAATTCAGACAAAGAAAACAAAGAAAAAAAATATTTAGAAGGGAAATCAAAGGAAAAGGTAAGTGAACCAACAATGCACTAGCTTAAAGGAACCTATTTAGAAAATAAAAAACAAACCTTTACAATCCCTTTAAGTGGAATACAGTGAGACATTTTCAAGAACCGGTCTACCACCATAAGGATAACTGTGTTACGCTGGGAGCAGTGGCGTATCTAGGGTATGGCAAGCAATAGCAAGTGCCATGGGCGCTACATGAAGGGGGCGCTAGTGAGCAGGGAATCCAGCATTAAAGTTCTTCACTGAAGTTAAAACTAGAGCTTTTTAAACTTCTCCCCGTTCCTACTTGCTTATAGGGAGAAGCAATTACAGTTTCCTGGGTCCCATCAGGTCAAAATAGGGGCCCAGGAAGTGAGTGTAAAGGAGGGACCTTTTCTTCATTTTCGGGCGCATGTACATCAAGCCGCTCCGCTACTCAAATAGTCCCGGCTCATTGGCGGAGTGATTCTCTGCCCTGCTCCCGTCCTCAGATACTGAGATGCGAGTGCTGTGCTTCCGACAAGTAACAGCCGGAGGGGGGCGTGGCTGCATGTGCTGAGCTCCACACAGATTGGCAGTGGAGACTGTCAGTCTGCAGTGTGTCCTGGGCTGCTGGAGAAAAGTTATACAAGCTGCCTGTGCAGGGAGGCTGAGATCGGAGTAGGAGGAGGTAATAAAGCCGAAGTCTGGCATCTCAGCACACAGAGCAGCAGGACGGGACAAATCACAATAACACTGCCCAGCTTATATGGAGCTTGGCATCCCCGGGATCCCTGTAGACGTGCCTGCTCCCCCTCCATGGCTGAGGCTGCTCTGTGAATTGGTGAGCATCAAAGTTATGTGTTTACATAGAAAGATCCCCCCACAGATATGACTGACCTGACCCATGGGCATAGACTGGCTGGAACTCAGCTTCCTACAGGAGGAAGAAGCTAGCAGGATCCTGGAGGTCCTGAACTGAGGAGGACAGAGAGGGATAGAGACTTGGGTAGGCAGTGATAGGGTCAATGCAGAGGATCAGAGCTTACATTCTACCTCCCAGTCTGTATGAATGCATTTCTGTTTTGTCACAGTATCATTTTTCAGAGAAGCCCCTTCCTCTCAGGCTGATGTCAGGTGGGAGACTCTGTTGTTAGTGAGAACGGTTCAGTGGCAGAGAACCTTCCACCTACCTCTATGAAATTGCTTCATCTCAGAATACTACAGAATGTTGATCACTAGCGATGGGAGTGATTCCAGAGGGACCAACAGGCAGCCTTGTTGCTACCCTGCAGATGGCAGTTCATTTTGACTGGGATAAATGCGCATGCATTAGAGGGAGGACGGTGATGGGGAGCTCCGGGGAGTGGCTGAGGTCACCAAACAGGAGTTGTTAGGCCTGAAGGAGCTGAGACCGAAAGCATGTTCTAGGCCTGAGTCGGGTCACAGAGGGTGAGTTACGCTGCTTTCACACTGGGGCACGGGCCGTCATTTTTGCAGAGGTATTACGCCGCTGGTGGGGTGATTTTAAACCCCGCTAGCGGCCGAGAAAGGGTTAAAACCACCCGCAAAGCACCGCTGCAGCGGCGCTTTGCCGGCAGGTCAGCTGCGCTGCCCATTCATTTCAGTGGGCAAGAGCGGTGGAGGAGCGGTATACACACCGCTCCAAAGATGCTGCTTGCAGGAAATTTTTTAACGTCCTGCCAGCGCATCGCCTCAGTGTGAAAACCCTCGGGCTTTTACACTGACACTGCAGGGGAGCCATTTTTCAGGCGTTTTACAGGCGCTATTTGTAGCCCAAAAGCGCCTTAAAAAATGCCCCAGTGTGAAAGGGGTCTTACTGTCAGGAGACCTGTTACTGGCCTGTGCTAGGCGCTGTGTGTCATTAATCTGATGACAGAAGACAAGTGCAGACCTGAGGAGAATGTGTTCAGGATTGACTTCACTTGCTTCAAGATCCAGGACCTGGAGACTAGCACTGTGCTCTTTGAAACCTCCAAACCCTGCTCAGGTACCTGTCATGGAGGGCACCTTTCCTGGGGCAGGGGCAGGGGCAGGGACAGATCTCCTTCATACTTCAAGTAGAACTAGAGTTGTTGGTTGGAGTAAGGGATGGTTATTGTTCCCAATTTGACATCCATTTGGGTGCGGGTGCGTGTCCTTGAATGCACACTGTCTGTGCTCAGTGGCATTTTCTCAAAATGTCTTCCAGGACGGCACAATGAGAGATGACTAGTCCACCTGACAGGAAACACAATCAATCAAAGAGGTTAAAAACCCCACCCCTCCCTGTGCTCCTCAGTTTTTTGATTGTGTTTCCCCACAGCGAAACCGTTTGTTATTTTCTAAAGACCTAAAGGCCTGGTGCTGGAGGTCTCCCCCTGGGACCTAGGTCGAACGCTTAGGAAGCCTCTGGACCTAGCAGGACGGGCTCATCCTTCCTGGGGGGTCCCCCTTTTGTTGTAACATACTCAGGGGGGAAGGAATAGCCTTGAAGAACCCCCCTGAGTTTTCTGAAGCCCTAAGGTACAGGGTACCTGGAAGCTTCAGGGGCCAAATGTTTCCTCTTTTTTTCCTCCCTACCTGGTGGGTGTCCACTTCGGAGGGGGGGCTGGCAGGTCTCCCGCAGATGCGGTGGTGAACCCAGCGGTGAAGCGCTGTTCTGGCTATTGGCGCCGCTCAGGCATGTGCGGCGCCATTTTCCCATGGCCTGGAAGACTCATTGATTTCCTCCTCTAGCGCCCGGAATGACGTCACCGCGCGCCGCGCCACTTCCGGTTTCCGGTCTACGGCAAGATGGCGACGGCCGGCGTCTCTTCAGCCAGCTTCCACTATAAAGATGCCAGGAAAAGAGGCGCCCATTCCTCCTGTTTGCTCTTAGCGACACGGTTCGAGCCCGGACAGCGCATAGAGCATGAGGAAAGGCCCGGTACGGCCAAGGCTACAGAGGAGGCCACAGGAGGTGAGTCCTACCCAGCTAGCAGGGGTTATGATGGGGGAGGTACCCCGACTATTCCCCTTTTTGCTCTACACAGGGGTGTTTGGTACTAAAAAATTCCCTGTGTATATTTGTTTTTTTCTGCAGGAGGGGACGTCACTGCCCAGGGGTCTACCAGCCGTCCCTCTAAAGCCCCTGCTCGCATCAAAAGATGTGGCTACTGCAACGATAGGTTGCCTCCAGACTATTCCAGACCTTTCTGCTTTAAATGCATTCAGAAATTGGCTGGAAAAGAAACATCTCAGGTCATGAAAGACTTCCTGTCTGTCCAGACCCAGATGCTAACTACGCTTAAGGAGTTTCAATCCTCACTCAGGTCTAGGGAACCAGAACCTCAGACAAGTGGGGGGGGCTCTTCCTCTCAGGAGAGTTCTTTGACTCCCAGGGTGGTTAAAAAACGCCCGCAGCCTCTAAAATCCCTACCTTCTCAGGGTTCGGAGCTGGAGGAGGATTCAGATATCTCCGATCGAGAAGTATCTGATGAGGGTCTGGTGGATAGTCAGGCAGAGGACGAGGAAGAGGGCTCCAGGCCCGGAAGGCACATCTTCTCGGCCGATGATATGGAGGGCCTCCTTGGGGCAATTTATGCTTCTGAGGAGATCCAGGAGCCTGCGGAACAGGTTTCTGCACAGGATAGAATGTATCAGGGTTTGTTGAAGTCTCAACCCAGAACCTTCCCTGTCCACCAGGCACTGAAGGACATTATCCTTCAAGAATGGAAGGATCCTGAAAGGAAGCTTTTAAGACCAAAAACGTGGAAACGTAGGTGCCCTTTCAAGGAGGAAGATGAAGATAGGTCCTTCAAAACACCCAGATTGGATGCTTCCTTAGCCCAGGTATCCAAACAGTCTGACCTCTCCTTTGAGGATACTGGTAACCTCAAAGATCAGATGGACCGGCGTGCTGAAACCACCTTGCAGAGGGCCTGGGAAGCCAATGCGGCAGCCATGAGCCCGGCGCTGGCTTCAGCATGCGTAGCCAGGATTGCAGATGCATGGATCTCAAAATTAACGGACCATGTTTCAGGCACTTCTAAATCCAAGGAAGTCTTGGAGTCGTTGCAGCTAATAGGTAGCGCGGTGGCGTACCTAGCGGACGCAGCGGTAGAAACCGTAAGAACCACCGCAAAGACTGGAGCCCTCTTAAACTCTGCTAGAAGAGCTGTATGGGTCAAAACCTGGGATGGTGATAGTGCATCCAAGACCCGTTTATGTGGTCTCCCATTTGAGGGCTCCCTTCTTTTCGGTACAGGACTTGACCAAGCCCTGTCCAGGTCCACCGAAAAGGGTAAGAAGTTTCCTACCAAACCTAAAAAGGAAAAAAGGAGATTTTTTCGAGGCCCCCAGGGTAAGAACCGGTCTTCAGACAAAAGACCTGTCAATACTAGGAGGTGGAGTGCTGGCAAGGACAAACAGAAGGGAGGTATCCTTTTCTCCAGCCAAAAGCCTAATGACAAGAACTCTAAGTGACGTAAGGGTAGGGGGAAGGCTTTCCCAGTTTCTCCCCAGATGGGAAAGCATATCTCAGAGCCCCCATGTCCTCCAAATCTTAAAAGAGGGCTACAAGCTAGAGTTCCTTCACTCCCCTCCCCCGAAGTTTCTGGTAACACATCTACCCAGGGACCCCTTAAAAGCTGCAGGTCTGGTACAGAATGTCTCAGAACTGGAAAGGCAGGGAGTAGTTATCCCGGTACCTACAGAACAACAAGGTTTGGGCGTCTATTCCCACGTTTTCGTTGTTCCAAAGCCGTCAGGGAAGCATCGGCTTATAATAAACTTGAGACCCTTGAACGCTTATCTGCGTCGCAAGAGGTTTCGGATGGAGAGCGTGTACACTCTCAGGAAGCTTCTTCTGAGGGGGGTGTTCATGGTGACCATAGACCTAAAGGACGCCTATCTACACGTCCCGATATTCCCAGCACATCAGGCTTTTCTCAGGTTTGCAATCACTTCCGCCCAGGGAGTGCAGCATTGGCAGTTTGCTGCGCTTCCCTTCGGACTGTCATCCAGTCCAAGAGTCTTTACAAAGATCATGGCGGAGGTGATTGCTTACCTGCACCTGCAGGGTATAGCAGTAGTCCCCTACCTCGACGATCTGCTTCTCTACAACAGAGTCGAGATCTCCTTCTTGCAGACCTGGCCAGGGTCGTGAGCACCTTGGAAAGCCTGGGGTGGATCATCAACAAAGAAAAATCCTCGATGGTCCCAGAACAGAAGAAAGTTTACTTGGGATTCCTAGTGGATTCCTTAGAAAGAAAACTTGTTTTACCCCAGGACAAGGTCCAGGGTCTTATGACAACGGTCAGGTCTATGTTGGAGGCAGAGGAATCCTCCTTCAGAAGCATCATGCGGGTGCTGGGTCTAATGACCTCTTGCATCCCAGCGGTGCCGTGGGCTCAGCTCCACTCCAGACCTCTCCAAGAATTCCTTCTATCCTCTTGGGACGGATCAAGGGAATCTCTAGACTACAGGGTCCCCATCCCAGTTGTGGCAAAGGAATCTCTGAGGTGGTGGCTCCTTCCTCAGAATTTACTGGTGGGTCGTCTGTGGAGTCAGTCCAACCTTCTCAGGATAACCACAGACGCAAGCGCCTGGGGTTGGGGGGCTCACTTAGACGAGCTCAGAGCTCAGGGTTCCTGGAACCGAGGTCAGAGGGGCGCCTCCTCAAACCTCCGGGAATTGTTGGCGGTCCGGGAGGCTCTAAAGGCCTTCGAGGAGAGAGTCAGGGGCCGAGAGGTCCAGATTCTATCCGACAATGCCACCACAGTGGCATTCCTGAACCATCAGGGAGGCACCAGGTCGCATACCCTTCTGGCTTTGTCTCTGGAGATCCTGAGCTGGGCAGAGCTCCGGATTCCCTCTATCACAGCGGTTCACATAAAAGGGGTTCACAACGTAGAGGCGGACTTTTTAAGTCGCCACCCAATTCTCCAGGGAGAATGGGAGTTGAACACAGAGGTGTTCGATCTGGTGTGCCAACGGTTCGGCAATCCGGAGATAGACCTCTTCGCCCGCAGGGAAAACAAAAAGCTAAAGAGGTTCTTTTCCCTGACCCGGGAATGGGGCTCAGAGGGAGTGGATGCGCTGGCCCAGGTGTGGAGTTTTCATCTGGCCTATGCCTTTCCCCCTCTGAGTCTGATTCCGAGGATCCTGCAGGAGCTGGACCTCTCAGAATGCTGTCTCATTTTGGTCACCCCCTGGTGGCCCAAGAGAGCCTGGTTTCCCACTCTGGAGAACTGGTCTATAGCTCCCCCTCTCCATCTACCAGTTCGGTCAGACCTTCTTCTTTAGGGTCCGGTCTTCCACCCAGAGCCCAGCTTCTTCAAACTGACGGCCTGGTGCTTGAAAGGCAGAACCTGCGGGAGAAGGGCTGTTCAGAGAGAGTGATCACCACTCTCTTCTCTAGTAGAAAGGAGGTCAC
Organism: Rana muscosa; assembly: GCA_029206835.1. Classification (NCBI taxonomy): domain Eukaryota; kingdom Metazoa; phylum Chordata; class Amphibia; order Anura; family Ranidae; genus Rana; species Rana muscosa. The sequence goes on from CM055117.1 coordinate 1,030,587,849, forward strand.
CAGGCGGATTTATGCTAAGGTGAGGGGGGTCTTCTCTCGCTGGTGTTCAGAGAGAGAGGTTTCCCAACAGGAAACTTCGGTCATTCTGGAATTTCTCCAGGATGGAGTTGAGCTGGGGCTGGCTACCAAGACACTAAGAGTTCAGGTAGCAGCCTTATCTTACTTCCTGGACAGAAGATTGTCCCAGGACCCGTTGATTAAAAGATTCTTGTCAGCTAGGGACAGAATGTCTCCAGTACAGATCTCTAGGGTTCCACCCTGGGATCTCTCCTTGGTTCTAGAACAGTTAACTAAGGCTCCGTTCGAGCCTTTAGACAGTATTTCTATTAAACTTCTCACAGTTAAGTTTACCTTTCTGCTGGCGATAACGACAGCCAAAAGAGTAGGTGATATGCAGGCTCTGTCAATTAAAGAGCTGTTTTTTCGGTTATTTGAGGACAGGGTTGTTCTCAGGCAGGACCCCCTGTACCTTCCCAAGGTAGTATCAAAATTTCATAGAACACAGGAAATAATACTCCCTTCTTTTTGTTCCAATCCCCAGAATGAAAGGGAGGCTTCCTTTCATTGTTTGGATGTCAGACGATGTCTGCTTTCTTATTTGGATAGAGTTAGCATTTTCAGAAAATCCAGCCACTTATTTATTAATTTTTCTGGTCAGAAAAAGGGCCAACAGGCTTCTAGAGTAACCATAGCTAGGTGGATAAAACAAGCAATCTCCCTAGCTTATGACCAGGCTGCTAAGACAGCCCCGAAGGTTAAGGCACATTCCACTCGGTCTCTGGCGACTTCCTGGGCAGAAAGGGCCGGAGCTTCGGTCGAACAAATCTGCCAAGCTGCGACATGGTCAAGCCAGAACACTTTTTTGAAGCATTATAGAGTGGAGTTGCTGTCGCCTCAGGACCTCTCATTTGGTAGGAAGGTCCTGCAAGCGGTCGTCCCACCCTAAGGTAGGCCTGAAAATTACTTGCTTCTCTCTCATTGTGCCGTCCTGGAAGACGTCTTGAGAAAAGTACCAGTTACTTACCGGTAATGGTCTTTCTGGTAAGTCTTCCAGGACGGCAGGCCTACTTCCCACCGCTCTGGTTAAGTATATTAATATATATATATATTGTGACAGCAGGAAGGTAAAGTCACCTGGTTGCATCCAGGGGGGTAGATATATTTCGCCCAGATTCAGGCTTTACGCCGACTTATACAACTAGGTGGAGAGTTGTATAAGCCCAGCTGAGGCTAGTGGGCTCATGGATGACTCATACCTTTAGGGAGAGTGTGGGGCGTCGTGCAGACAGGGAGTTGATGAGACCAGCTGAAGCTTGTCAGCTCATTTAGGCCTCTATAAGAACTCCCAGATTCATTAGGTGTTTGCTCATGCCTGGACCCAGACCTGTGTGGACTGTCTAGGGAGAGTGAACCCCTGTGCGGTGAGACAAAGCCTGTGTGGCTATTTGCTTGGACATTTAAAACCAGGGACTTAGGGACTAGGACAGCACTAGGCTGATCCCAGTTGTTAGTTAGGAAACCTGTATGTTTAGTCAGAGGTCAAGTTGACCAGGATTTATTTTATTTATGTTTCTTTTGCTTTGCTGTGTTTTGTCACTGTAAATAGAAAATAAACCGCACCTTTTTGATTTTGAAAACCACAACCTCCGTTTGCTGGGCCTGTTTTTGTGTGGGGAGCCCATCCCGGGGGTCACACACACCCGCTGCCGAGCTAACCCCCTCACAGTTGGTGGAGAATGCAGGTAGTTTTTTTTTAAGCCAGCATGGAGGAGATACTGAAGCAGCTGGCTCTAGCAAATGCCAATCAACAGCAGACAAATGCAGGTTTGCAAAAGAGCCTTGCAGCTCATCAACAGAGCCTTGCAGCTCAACAACAGAACTTCGCAGCCCAGCAGCAAGCTCATCAACAGAGCCTTGCAGCCCAGCAGCAGACAAACGCAACTTTGCAACAGAGTCTGGAGGCTCAGCAACAAGCCCAGCAGCAATCTGAGGCCCGCTTCATAGACCTGTTGCAGAAGCAAGAGCAGAGACTACAACAACAGATGGAAGCAGTAATGCAGCAACGTCCGCAGACCAGTGAGGAAAGCCGTCCCACTAATACCGCGTCCTTTGGGGTGAGTCGTTTATTGACAAAAATGACTGGAGAGGATGATCCAGAGGTATTTTTGACCACATTTGAAAGGACCGCTGAAAGAGAAAAGTGGCCTGAGGAGCAGTGGGCTGGACTGGTGGCTCCTCTGTTAACTGGTGAATCGCAGAAAGCTTACTATGACCTAGAGCCTAACCAAGCAAAAGACTATGTGATGCTAAAAGCTGAAATTTTGGCAAGGCTGGGTGTCACCCAGGCTGTCCGGGCTCAGCGTGTGCATAACTGGACTTTCCAGCTTGGAAAACCCCCCCAGGTCTCAAATGTATGATCTCATTCACCTGAGCAGAAAGTGGCTACAGCCAGAGACTTTGTCCGCACCAAAGATTGTGGAACGTGTTGTAATGGATCGGTTTTTGAGAGCTCTTCCTACTGCCATCCAAAAGTGGGTAAGCCATGGAGACCCAGCGACGGCCGATGGTCTTGTGGATCGTGTGGAGAAATACTTGGCTACAGAGAACCTGACGGCCTCTTCCAGAGACACTCGGACTTTCCACCCTAAGACCAGACCATCCCCAGGGGAGGATAAGAGGATTCCAAGGGGTGAGGGTGGAGAGAGTGAGAGGGTGGGAGCTCTACCCCAAGTTTGGCGAGAACAGCCTGGGAAATCAGCGGCTCAAGAGGCGGCAAGAAGGATCGTTTGCTACCGCTGCCGGCAAGCGGGACATATTGCAGCCAATTGCCCGGTTGTGTAGGAACCCATGCAGTGTGACTTTCTGACGGGCAGACGTCAGTCGCTGTGTGCGACAGTCGCATGCACTGCCATTCGAGGAACTGAGAAACATTTATGCAAAATGTGTGTTAATGGTAGAAATGTTGTGGTATTGCTGGATTCAGGTAGCCTTGTGACCCTGATAAAGGCTGAGTTAGTTAAAACAGAGGTCTTTGGGAATAGCAAGGTAGCTGTTATTTGTGTGCATGGGGACACCCGAGAGTATCCAGTGACTACAGTGTGTTTCGAGACCCCCAAAGGTACCCTCTCTCATCCAGTGGGCTTAGTATCTCAGTTACCGCATGACGCCATTGTGGGAAGGGATTTTCCGAAGTTCTGGGAACTGTGGGATGATCCTGAGCCCCCCACTGGTGCCCCTATGTACCAGGAATGTGATAGCCAGAACTCCCCTGAGAGTGGTGAGGACTCTCCGGAATTTCCCTTATCAGTATTGGCAGGGGAGACTCAAGAAACTGGAGAGGAGCCCACCTCCTCAGACGAAAACCTACCGTCTGTGGAGTTTTCTGATCTTGAGGTTCACAGGGAAAACTTTGCCACAGAACAGTTGAAAGACCCCGCCCTAATAAAGGCACGGGAAAACGTAGTGAAAATAGATGGCGAGTTAGTGAACCCAGATAATACCTGCACTTACCCATACTTCAGCGTAGAGAAGGACCTACTGTATCGGGTGGCAAAAAGGGCAGAAGAAACCGTTGAGCAGCTTGTGGTGCCCAAACCTTACAGGAAGTTGGTGTTGGAGTTGGCCCATGGGCACATTCTTGGAGGTCATCTGGGGACAGAGAAAACCCGAGAGAGGGTATTACAGAGATTCTATTGGCCGGGGGTGATGAAGGACATAGAAAATTATTGTTCCTCCTGCCCTGTGTGTCAGAGGTCGGCCCAGATGCCACATTTCCGTAGCCCGCTGGTCCCTCTACCCATCATTGAGGTCCCGTTTGAGAGGATCGCCATGGATTTGGTAGGGCCTATAATCAAGTCCGCTAGGGGGCACCAGTACATATTAGTTATAATGGACTATGCCACCCGTTATCCAGAAGCGATCCCTCTCCGAAATACCTCGGCCAAAACCATAGCCAAAGAGCTATCTCTTGTGTTTAGCCGGGTGGGTATTTGTAAAGAACTGCTTACGGACCAAGGTACACCCTTTATGTCCCGGGTTATGAAGGAGCTGTGTAAATTGTTCAAAGTGACGCAATTACGTACATCTGTGTATCACCCCCAAACCGATGGGCTGGTTGAAAGATTCAACAAAACCCTAAAACAAATGTTGAAGAAAGTGGTGGATAGAGATGGAAAGGATTGGGACTGTCTACTTCCTTATCTGATGTTTGCTATTAGGGAGGTGCCCCAATCCTCTACGGGATTCTCCCCCTTTGAGTTACTGTATGGGAGACACCCAAGAGGGCTGTTGGATATTGCCAAGGAAACTTGGGAAAGTGAGAGTTCTCCCCACAGGAGTGTGATTGAGCATGTCGCCCTGATGCAAGACCGAATTGCACAGGTAATGCCCATCGTGAAGGAACATTTGGCCCAAGCGCAGTTAGCACAGCAGAGAGTGTACAACCGTGGAGCCAAGACCCGTACCTTTTCCCCGGGGGATAGGATATTGGTACTTGTCCCTACGGTTGAAAGTAAATTCCTTGCCAAATGGCAAGGCCCCTACGAGATAATGGAAAAAGTGAGCGAAGTGAATTACAAGGTCAGACAACCAGGAAGGCGAAAGCCCGAACAGATCTATCACGTTAATCTGTTGAAAGCCTGGAGGGATAGAGAGTCCCTAGTCGCAGACACTTGGTCACCAGCTCAAACTGGTTGCGTGATTCCTGAGGTTGGAATAGCAGCCACCTTGTCACAACCCCAACAACAGGAGGTTAAGGAGTTTGTGCTTCGCAACAAGGAGGTATTCTCTGAGCTGCCGGGACAAACATCTGGGGTAGAGCATGACATCATTACCCCGCCCGGTGAAAGGGTGAAGTTAAAACCCTATCGGATCCCAGAGGCCCGACGGGAGGCAATACGGGAGGAAGTACAGAAAATGCTGAACTTAGGGGTGATAGAGGAGTCCCAAAGTGATTGGTCTAGTCCCATTGTGTTGGTGCCTAAACCGGATGGGAGCTGGCGATTTTGTAACGATTTTCGTCAGTTGAACAAAGTTACAAAATTTGACACCTACCCCATGCCACGTATAGATGAGTTAATCGACCGGCTGGGAACAGCCCGATACATGACGACTCTTGACCTCACAAAAGGGTATTGGCAAATCCCCCTGGCCAAGTCGGCCAAAGAGAAAACCACATTTGTAACCCCAGACGGGGCGGTCCAATATAAAAGAATGCCGTTCGGGTTACAGAATGCGCCGGCCACATTCCAGCGGAAAATGGACCAGATGCTGAGGCCCCATCGGAAGTATGCTGCGGCTTACCTGGATGACGTAATTGTCCATAGCACAGATTGGGCCTCACATCTGCCAAAAGTGCAAGCAGTCCTGGACTCTGTTCGGGAAGCGGGGTTTACGGCTAACCCCAAGAAGTGTACCATTGGGCAGGAGGAGGCCAAATATCTTGGGTACACCATTGGGAGGGGAGTAATAAAACCCCAACTCAACAAAGTCGAGGCCATCCAGAGTTGGCCACGTCCCAACAGCAAGAAGCAGGTACGAGCCTTTCTGGGAATCGCTGGGTATTATCGGCGATTCATTCCCCACTTTGCTTCTAAGGCTGTGCCCCTAACCAACCTGACGAAGGGGAAAGGGTCGGTCATGATTAAATGGACCCCCGAGGCTGAGGCAGCATTCCAATTCTTGAAACAAGCCTTATGTAGCCAGCCAGTGTTGTACTCACCCGACTTCTCTAAAGACTTTGTCGTACAAAGTGATGCGTCAGATGTGGGGTTAGGAGCAGTATTGTCCCAGGTCTGGAACGGGGAAGAGCACCCAGTCATTTACCTCAGCAGGAAGTTGAAGTCCCATGAGGTAAATTACGCCACCGTTGAAAAGGAGTGTTTAGCGGTGAAGTGGGCTCTAGATTCCCTTCGGTACTACCTGCTAGGTAGGCACTTTGACATGGTTACGGATCACGCTCCGTTAAAGTGGATGGCTCAAAACAAGGAAACAAATAGAAGAGTGAATAGGTGGTTCCTGGCCCTCCAGGAATTCAACTTCACAGTAAAGCATCGCCCTGGCGTTCAAAAGGGAATGTGGATGCTTTGTCTCGAGTACATGAATGCCTGATTGCTGGTGTTCCAACCCCGAGGTTAAAACAAGAGGGGGGGTATGTGACAGCAGGAAGGTAAAGTCACCTGGTTGCATCCAGGGGGGTAGATATATTTCGCCCAGATTCAGGCTTTACGCCGACTTATACAACTAGGTGGAGAGTTGTATAAGCCCAGCTGAGGCTAGTGGGCTCATGGATGACTCATACCTCTAGGGAGAGTGTGGGGCGTCGTGCAGACAGGGAGTTGATGAGACCAGCTGAAGCTTGTCAGCTCATTTAGGCCTCTATAAGAACTCCCAGATTCATTAGGTGTTTGCTCATGCCTGGACCCAGACCTGTGTGGACTGTCTAGGGAGAGTGAACCCCTGTGCGGTGAGACAAAGCCTGTGTGGCTATTTGCTTGGACATTTAAAACCAGGGACTTAGGGACTAGGACAGCACTAGGCTGATCCCAGTTGTTAGTTAGGAAACCTGTATGTTTAGTCAGAGGTCAAGTTGACCAGGATTTATTTTATTTATGTTTCTTTTGCTTTGCTGTGTTTTGTCACTGTAAATAGAAAATAAACCGCACCTTTTTGATTTTGAAAACCACAACCTCCGTTTGCTGGGCCTGTTTTTGTGTGGGGAGCCCATCCCGGGGGTCACACACACCCGCTGCCGAGCTAACCCCCTCACAATATATATAGAGTTGTTGTGGTATGTTGTTTTCACTCTCATGCACTAGTGTGGAGTACTTTTTCACAAACTGAGGAGCACAGGGAGGGGTGGGGTTTTTAACCTCTTTGATTGATTGTGTTTCCTGTCAGGTGGACTAGTCATCTCTCATTGTGCCGTCCTGGAAGACTTACCAGAAAGACCATTACCGGTAAGTAACTGGTACTTTTCCTGCACCCAACCAGATTTCAAGGTGAAAGCAGGGGCTGTGTTCATGCAGCTGCTGCATCCCAATTGATTTGAATTGGTCTGCCTGCCTGTGGATGTACTGCACATCTGTGTGCATCTCATGCAGTGAAAACACGGCCCTGTACACTTAAAATCTTTTGACAGGGGCGCAGTTTCAGTGCTTGCCATAGGCGCCATTTTTACTAGATACGCCTCTGGCTGGGAGTTGGGTAACTCCACAATGAAATCCATAGACAGGTGGGTCCAGAACCTCTCTCCATTGGGTATGGGTTGTAGGAGGCCCACTGGAAGGTGTCGTGGAGTCTTACTCTGCACACACACGGAACAGGCAGCTACGAAGGCGGTTACATCAGCACGTAGACTAGGCCACCAGAATTGTTGGGAAATGGCCCAACAGAGTTGATTCTTCCCAGGATGGCCAGCAGCCTTGGGAGAATGGCAAGTCTGGAGCACGGCAGTATGGAGAGTCTCGGGAACAAAGCTGCGGTCACAAGGTTTCTCAGGAGGGGCATCGACCTGAGCAGCAAGAATTTTGTCTCCCAAAGGAGAAGTGAGACTGGTGCGAACCATAGCCAGAATACGATCAGGAGGAATCACAGGAACTGGAACCGACTCCACCTTGGAAGTGGAGGAAAATTGTTGTGACAAGGCGTCAGCCCTTACATTCTTGGTACCGGATAAGAATGAGACAATGTAATTAAAACTTGACAAGAAAAGAGCCCATCGTGCCCTTCTGGGAGAGAGGCGCTTAGCCTCAGACAAGAATGTGAGATTTTTATGGTCAGTAAGAATGAGAACCGGCACAGTGGTACCTTTGAGGAGATGTCTCCATTCTTTCAGGGCCAAAATGATCGCCAACAGCTCTCTGTCACCAATCTCATTATTGCACTCCGCAGGTGACAATTTTTTGGAAAAGTAGCCACACGGATGCATAGCGCTGTCAGAGCTAGGACGTTGAGACAGAAGGGCGCCAACTCCAGTCTCAGAAGCATCAACTTAAAGGACAAAAGGCAACGTAGGATCAGGATGTGCCAACACAGGAGCAGAGACAAAGGCAGCCTTAAGACTCTCAAAAGCCTTAATGGACTCTGGAGACCAACTCTGTGGGTTACCGTCCTTTCTGATCATATCAGTCAGGGGCTTGACCAGAGATGAGAAGTTACAAATAAACTTCCGATAATAGTTGGAAAAGCCAAGAAATCGCTGAAGAGGACGTAAACCCACGGGTCGAAGCCACTGTAGGACAGCAGAAAGTTTTTCTGGGTCCATCGAAAAACCAGCCGTGGAAATTACATAACCGAGGAATTTGACCTGTTCCAGATTGGATTCACACTTCTCCAGCTTACAATAGAGATTGTTCTCTCTTCGTTTCTGAAGCACTCGACAGACATCTGTGTGGTGGCTCTCCAGGGACTTGGAAAATATGAGGATATCATCGAGATAAACCACCACACATACCTGCAACAAATCTCAGAGGACATCGTTAATAAACTCCTTGAAAACTGCCAGAGCATTACAGAGGCCAAAAGGCATTACGAGATACTCATAATGACCTATTCTGGTATTAAAGGCAGTTTTTCACTCGTCGCCCTCCTTAATCCTCACGAGATTGTATGCCCCTCTCAAATCAAGCTTTGTGAAAACCGTTGCTGCCTTGAGGTGGTCAATAACTCCGTAATCAACGGAATCGGATAGGCATTCTTAATGGTGAGACGATTAAGACCCCTATAGTCAATGCAAGGTCTCAGTTCACTACTCTTCTTCACAAAAAAGAAACCAGCACCAGCAGGAGATGAGGATTTGCGGATGAAACCTCGAGAGAGTGCGTCTGCAACATACTCCTCCATGGTCTTATCTTCCAAGACCGACAAAGGGTAAACCCGGCCACGAAGGGGTATGGCACCAGTTTGAATGTCAATTGCGCAATCATACGACCGGTGTGGAGGCAACATACCGGCTTGACTTTTGTCAAAGACATCGCTAAAATCACGTTACTCCTCCGGCAGGGAGGAGAGTGAAGAGGTGCACAGAACCTTGGCTACCTTCTGGAAGCATCTCTTACTGCATTGTGGAGACCAGGACAGAAATTCAGCACGGAACCAATCAAAAGAGGGGTTGTGCCTCTGTAACCAAGGATAACCAATAACCAGAGGAAACTTAGGTGAGGAAATAACTTGGAATTGGATTATCTCATGGTATAGAGCCCCTACGGCCATGGACAATGGAACAGTCTCATGAGTCACATGGGCAGGCTGTAGAGGTCTCCCGTCAAGAGCCTCAATGGCAAGTGGAGTGTCACGCAGCTGCAGCGGAATCGAGTGCTTCGATACAAAGGCAGAATCAATGAACAGGCCTGCAGCCCCGGAGTCGATTAGAGCCTGTATCTCGACGGACGACTCAGCCCACGACAGGGTAACCGAAACCAGGGACTTATCCTTCTGGGAAACTGGAGATGACACAACGCCACCTAAGGTTTGTCCATGACAGGAACTCAGGGTTTGGGGATTCCTTGGACGGGTAGGACACCTCCTCCTAAGGGCTCTCTCGTCCGCAGAGAGATGCGTGAAGCCCAAGTGCATGGGTTCATCTTCACTAGGGATGAGCTTCGTGTTCGCGTCGAACACACGTTCAACTTGAACATCGGCCGTTCGACAAAGAATGAACGTTATGGTCCGTTCGCGCCAAATTCATGTTGCGCGACACGGCCCATAATTCACTGCGGCATCGCAGTGCATTGCTGGCTGATGATTGGCCAAGCATGCACTATGACCCGCATGCTTGGCCAATCACAGCGCGGAAAAAACGGAGAGCCGTAATTGGCCAAAGCCAGGGTGGCTTTGGCCAATTATGGCTCAGGGGGTTTAGTACACGCCCCACACTATACAAGGCCGCCTGGAAGTCGGCCTGTTGTAGTGTGTTGGCGTTTGTGTAAGAGGCAGTGTCAGAGAGAGAGACAGTGTCATTTATATTGAGTTAGATAGAGCAGGCAGGCAATTCAGTTAGCTGCTGTTACAGTGTGTAGAGGATATATATATGCATCCTAGGTGTTGTATATATATTTATACACTGTATTGAGTTTAGCTAGATCCGTTCCTGTTAGTCTCTACACTGTGACAGGCAGGCCGGTGATTGTGCTAGCTGCAGACAGTCAGTGTTTCACAGTGTACTACTGTGTGCTTTGCATAGCGATCACCTAAAGCTCACCTGGATACAGTTATTCTCTATACTGTGACAGGCAGGCCGGTGATTGTGCTAGCTGCAGACAGTCAGTGTTTCACTTAGTGTACTACTGTGTGCTTTGCATAGCGATCACCTAAAGCTCACCTGGATACAGTTATTCTCTATACTGTGACAGGCAGGCCGGTGATTGTGCTAGCTGCAGACAGTCAGTGTTTCACTTAGTGTACTACTGTGTGCTTTGCATAGGATTCACCTAAAGCCTAAATTTTTGATGCAATACTTTGCAACAGGGCTCATTGCTGCACTCTAAGTAAAGTATCTGTGAGGGGTTGCAGTGTTGTGGCACCAGCACCAGTGCCTAAGGCCCAATTTTTCTGCCCCTGTTCAACAGGGGCATGTAATTAAAATTCTTGATCTAATATTTCACAACTGGGCCCATTCCTGCGCCCACCAAGAGTAACTGTGAGGACTTACAGTGTTGCGGCACCAGCACCACCGCCACCACCAAAGGCCCAATTTTTCCTACCACTGTTCAACAGTGGCATGTAAATGCAATTCCTGATATAATAGTTGACAGCAGGGCGTTCCAGCGCCCATCAAGAGTAACTGTGAGGGCTTACAGTGTTGTGGCAACACCAACACCTAAGGGGCAAATTTCTGCAGAGTATATACGGCAGGCCCCTACTTTCAAACATCCAACTTACAAACGACTCCTACTTGCAAACGGAAAGAGACAACAGGAAGTGAGAGGAAATCTACCCCTAGGAAGGCAAATTCTCTCCTGTAAGAGTTAATATGTGAAAAAGGTGTCTCTTCTCCACTGATGCTTTATCACCAATCCTTGTTTCAATAAAAAAAACAAATTTTCCAAAAACATTTGTCATTGGGATGGAAAGTGAGGTGAAATGTTCTGAACAGGTGCACAGACAGCAAAACAAATGTTACAGGGGTGATAACCCTTCCCTATGTTCTCCAAAAAGCTTAAAAATTGATTTTTTGGCTGGAGCTACACTTAAACAATGTACCTGTTCAAAATTACAAACAGATTCTACTTAAGAACAAACCTACAGTCCGTGTCTTTTTTGCACCGCCTATATACTGATGTTCAGAGTATATAGGGCGTTTTTTTATTTTGGGTGCGGGGTTCCCCTTAATATCCATACAAGACCCAAAGGGGCTAGTAATGGGCTGGGGTAGGGGTGGGTAATGGGGTAGCCATGCCATTTTTCTCAATGATTTTCATCCATATTGCCGGGACCAGACATTAAGCAGGTTTAAATGGCTTTTTTTCCTTTAGAAATGTCATTTTTTGCAGGGACAGTTCTAAACACGGGGAACACGTGGCACTTCACAGGCATACTTTAGACACCCCCCAGGTACAATATTTAAAGGAATATTTCACTTTTTTTTCCTTCACTTTATGCATCATTAAAATCACTGCTCCCGAAAAAACGACTGTTTTAAAAGATTATTTTTACATTGATACATGTCCCCTCGGACAGGACCCGGGTCCCCAAACCCTTTTTAGGACAATAACATGCATATTAGGCGTTATAATTAGCACTTTAGATTTCAAACGTTCGCGTACATTGTATTTAATAGGGTTCTAAAGTTTGCGCGATCGTTCGGTCCGTTCGAAAGTTCTGGTGCAAACTGAACGGGGGGGTGTTCGGCTCATCCCTAAACTTCACATATCGACTCGGTACCAGGAGGCATGGGAGGTGAGGGAGGCAAAGGTGGGACTGCAAAGCTCGGAGACAAACGTACAGGAGGCTTCCGCAAGCGCACCTTCTCCGAGTCTGGAGTCAATGAGGATGGCAAATGTGATCAACTTCTCAAGCTCAGTGGGTATATCTCGGGCTGCTATCTCATCCTTGATGTTATCCGAGAGACCATGAAAAAAAGCAGCCACAAGGGCCTCATTGTTCCAAGCAACCTCTGCTGCCAGAGTACGTAATTCAATGGCGTAATCTGCAACCGTCCTCATACTCTGTTTGATGGACATGAGGCACTTGGCAGCAGAAGCGGAGCGTGCGGGAACGTCAAATACCCTTTTGAAGGGAGCCACAAATTCTGGGTAACTCAGGACCACGGGTTTTTGCGTCTCCCATAGAGGGTTTGCCCAGGTCAGAAAGCAAAGATATCACGAAACCCACTTTGCTCCTGTCCGTATGAAATGCCCGGGGCAGCATCTTAAAGTATATCTCAACCTGGTTGAGAAACCCTCTGCACTGAACTGAATTGCCCCCACATCGCTGGGGAAGCGGAGTGGAACCAGACATACCTCTTAAAGAGGTAATACTCGAGGCGGGTGCCTGCACAGAGACTACCGGAGCGGCCACAGTGGGAGACTCTAGACTAATACTCGGAAACACTCGAAAATACTCTGTTCCCGAGTGTTTCCGAGCCTTTCCAAGGGTTTTCTGACTGCATCCGAACGTCTGAGTATTTCTGAGTCTCTCCGGCGCCCCCCCCCACCTCTGGCCACATGCGGTATTGCATGCAATAGAAGTCAATGCGGAACAAATTATCTTTGTTTCCATTGACTTCTATGGGGAAACTTGCTTTTATATGCGAGTGCTTTGGATTACAAGCATTCTCCTGGAACGAATTATGCTCCTAATCCAAGGTTCCACTGTACTATATTATTTTTTTCATTTGCTAGCTTTTTCCCCACAAAAGTAAAGTTACATCATTATTGTTCCTTGGAGATAAGGGTGGTGCCAAGGAGGTCAGCACCATACCCTAACGTGGCATAGTCATCTTTACCCACCAGGTAACTTCACGGCCATCTTAAATCTATGACCACCAGTGAAGTTGTACAAATATAAATATGTTGAATACATTTATGTATTCATTAAAAATATACCGGTTGCCTTTAAACATTCTTTATGATTCTGAATCAGTTTTTTAATTCACTACCTGCAATCTTCTGCAGAGTGGAAATCCTAATGGAGGAGATAAGGACAGCACTGTAAGTCAATAACGCTGTGCATGTGGTAAGCTTGCTGACAAAAGGAGAAAGCAGAATGAGAAGACCATTAGTGCCCCTTCACTGTCCAATCAGCCGGCAGGGGGCAGGTCACTGACTGAACTGCAGTTTTTAACTGCAGCACAAAAGAGTGAGGTCACCAACAAGGCTGTGCTTTTTGAAAGGAATGCCTGGATCACCAGACTGGCTAAAAGAACTCCAAACAATGTTATCTTTCTTCTGTATACTACTAATCTCCCCAATGTAATGGAGATTAAAAGACAGAGACATGTGTGCTTGCCTGGGTGACAATCATAGCTCCCTCCATGGATTCAGTAGGTGAGTGAGCGTAGCCACCCTATTACAGAAAATGTGTCACTAGAAAGATCGTTATGTAAAAATCTTTAACTGTAAAATGAATCTTTGCAATGATCACTCACTGAATGGTACCCCTTCCAATGTAGAAGTCAGATCTGCTTCTTCATGTTCGTTAATGATCTCTTCATCTGATGTCGCATTCCACAATGTCACATCCCCACCATGAATTCTGCTCCTTGGCTGTCTCCTCATATCTTCTTAAGGGGGGGGGGGGAGGGGGAGATTAGTTTGGTATAGAGCAGTTCACCAATTAGAATAAGATAAAATAAGTTTACGATAAGTTTACAATGGACATAAAAATGTAGAAACATTTTATATACATATACATATATATGTAGCGGGTGGTTACATTTAGGGGAAGCATCTGAGTGGTAACTAGGCTCAGATGCACCAATTGTTAGGTTTCATGGACCATTTCTATCCCTGGGAGATGGTACTGGTGTGCAGTTCCCTGGGGCCTATAGGTGGCGCTGTTGCCATGGGCCCGGGTTGAACTGCAGTACAATGTTGTGCCTTTTATTGTCCCCTCTTGGCAGCAGTACAGCGGGGCGGGGAACCTGCTGTGCCTGTCGGGAGAGGATATAAAAAGGGGGCAGCCATCTTCCAGAGGGGTCGGTTCCGCACTCAGGCACCTTAGGCCTGGATCGTGTGTGTTGCCTCCGGGTGCCCTAGGCCCGGAGGCCTGGTCAGATTGTCTCTGGGTGCCCTAGGCCCGGAGACGGAGCTGCTGTTCCATCCCAGATACCTTCAGTCTGGGGTGAGGTACTTTGGAGAAAGGCCTGGAGCCCAGCAGCCTTCGGCTGGGATCCGCCAGGGATTTGCCTTGCGAGGGGACCCGTATCCAGGATTGAGGAGGCCAGGGAGGTGACCCTTTCTGAAGACCCAGCGCAGAGTCGTGGTGACAGATAGGGCCTCCGGTAACTCTCCGGAGGGATGTTCTTGTCCTAAAAAGGGGCCAAGTTACTAAAGGAAGGAAGTGCGTGTTCTGTATGTCACAGTGGCAGTGACACTACGCACACAAGGTCAGTGGCAGTGGCTTTCATCTTTTCCACCCGGTCAGTGGCAGTGACCAACCTCATGGTCTGTGGCAGGGACCGTGCGCCAAGCCTGTTCGTGCTAATCAGAACAGGAGAAAACCCAATTCAAGTTTGTGCCTGGACCTCCTCCCACCTTATCTGACCTGTGTCTTGTCCCAACCTGTCTGCTCTCAAAGAAACTGTTTATTGTGCTGAGAAAAATAAATAAGAGTTGGACCTTTCAGTTGGTGTGGACAGTTGCTTACTGGGGAGAACTAAAGGCTTGTTTCTGACTACCACAGAAACGAGGTCAGCACTGGAGGTTTTTAAACACTGGCTGCAAGCAGGCCCGAGAAACTAACACCGCTCAACCTCCCCATACAGGAGGGTACGGGCTTGTGGTGCGGTGTGCCTCATTCTTTCCTGCGGAGGAGCCAAGCAGAAGAAAAGCAGGTAAAGTCTGGGGTTGGTGCGCTACATATATATATGTAGCGGGGTGTACAATTTAGGGGAGTGTCGGAGTGGTAGTTGGGCTCAGACACACTATTGTTAGGGTTAAGGGACCATTTGTATACCATGGGAGTTGGTATTGGTGTGTAGTTCCCTGGGACCTACAGGTGGCGCTGTCGCCCTAGGTCCGGGTTGAACCGCAATATAGGGTTGCGCCTTTTCTTGTCCCCTTTCGGCAGCAGTACGGCGGGGCCGGGAACCTGCTGTGCCTGTCGGGAGAGGGTATAAAAAGGGGCGGCCATCTTCCATGGGGGTTCGTCCACGCCCAGGCACCTTCGGCCTGGGTGTGTGGGTCTGTCATCTTCGTCCACGCCCAGGCACCTTCGGCCTGGGTGTGTGGGTTGGTTATCTCCGGGTGCCTTAGGTCCGGAGGCCGAGTTTCTGTTCCATCCCAGACACCTTCAGTCTGGGGTGAGGTACTAATTTGGAGGGCTGGGTTCCGCCGGGGATCGAGGACTCCCAGGGTGCCGCCTTGCGAGGGGACCCGGATCTGGGATGAGGAGGCCAGGGAGGTTACCTGTACCGAAGACCCAGTGGTGCCATAGGAGAGTGAGATCCATTTCATTTGTTCTCTCTCCCTTCCTCTCTTCTCTCCCTGGGCCACACCTGGGTCATTTTGCCAACATGTTCCTCCTTGACGAGCCCTATGTCATTGGCTTAGGCCTTGACATAATACTGTCCTTGCCCTTTGTATTTGAAATATCATACAATGGGTTAACCAACTCTTTCATATTTCAGAAAAACAGAATAAGAAATAATGTACCCTGTATACATTCTAGATTGGATATATGTACTCTATTCAAATTTGCTTTTACTTTTAAAAAGACTAGGTAATCGATACTAGAACATCAGCCAATATACAGTACACATAGATGTATTGAATTCAACATATGTGGTGATTCCATGTGGAACTTTGATAGATAACCCATTGTTGTTCACAAAATATGTATATCACAGACTTACATGATGCTTTTTAT
This sequence comes from Rana muscosa, assembly GCA_029206835.1. NCBI lineage: Eukaryota > Metazoa > Chordata > Amphibia > Anura > Ranidae > Rana > Rana muscosa. The sequence goes on from CM055117.1 coordinate 1,030,603,875, forward strand.
ACATTAGACCTTTTTCATTTGTGCACTTTTTAAGCCTTTGACCCATTCTGTCTTTTTTGGATACATCTTTGTTTAGTTTTCATTTGCTGCTAGAAGCTATATTCCAACATGTCATTCTTTTTTTTTTAATTCTTTACATCATTTTTTCTTTCTTTATCAGTTACACCTGTTTTTTATATAATAGAATCCCTATTCTCTTTTGCGACCACTAGATGGCGTCCCTTTGTGATATTCTATGCTTGTTTGTTATGTCCAGCTTAGTCTGCACATATTCTTTTGTCCACTGGAGGGCGATTTTTGCCTCAGCATCTATTATGGCTTTTTATATGGCTGATATCAAAAACCAGGAAGTGGGTAATCTTCTTGGTGGTCGCGCTGCGAGTGTCTGGTTACTACATACACTCCAACTATTTTCCGCCCCTAGAAGTTGACAAGCAGGCGCGCACCTAGGACTCAATTTTTCTTCCTGGCTAAGCCCACAAACTTCCAAATGACGCTCTTTTATGACGTCATCGATTGCCGCGATTTTCGCAGGCTTTTGTGTGTATTTAAATGGCCATCTTAGCCTCAATCCATGTGCACAGAATGCAGCTGTCTCCATGGGCGTTTGTGTGATCTTTAACCACTTGACCACTGGGCACTTAAACCCCCTTAATAACCAGACCAATTTTCAGCTTTCGGTGCTCTCACATTTTGAATGACAATTACTCAGTCATACAACACTGTACCTATGTGAATTTTTTGTCCTTTTTTTCACACAAATAGAGCTTTCTTTTGGTGGTATTTAATCACTGTTGGGTTTTTAATTTTTTGCGCTATAAGAGAAAAAAGACTGAAAATTTTGTAAAAAATTTTTTTTTTTTTCGTTTCTGTTATAAAATTTTGCAAATTACTATTTTTTCTTCATAAATTTTGGCCAAAATTTATACTGCTGCATATCTTTGGTAAAAATAAGTACAAATTGGTGTATATTATTTGGTCTTTGTGAAAGTTATAGAGTCCACAAGCTATGGTGCCAATATCTGAAAATTGATCACACCTGAAGTACTGACGGCCGATCTCATTTCTTGAGACCCTAACATGCCAGAAAAGTACAAATACCCCCCAAATGACCCCTTTTTGGAAAGAAGACATTCCAAGGTATTCAGAAAGAGGCATTGTGAGTTTTTTGAAGTTGTCATTTTTTCCCACAATTCTTTGCAAAATCAAGATTTTTTTTTTCTCTTTTTTTTTCTCACAAAATTGTCATATTAGCAGGTTATTTCTCACACACAGCATATGCATACCACAAATTACACCCCAAAACACATTCTACTATTCCTCCCGAGTATAGCGATACCACATGTGTGAGACTTTTACACAGCGTGGCCACATAGAGAGGCCCAACATGCAGGGAGCACCTTCAGGCGTTCTGGAGCACCCAGGCCAATTCTGACATTTCTCTCCTACATGTAAAAATCATCATTTGTTTGCTAGAAAATTACATAGAACCCCAAAACATTATATATGTTTTTTTAGCAAAGACCTTTAGAGAATATAATGGTGGTTGTTGCAACTTTTTATCTCGCACGATATTTGTGCAGCAATTTTTTTAACACGTTTTTTACGGAAAAAAAATGTTTTGTGCTTAAAAAAAAAACAGTAAAGTTAGCCCAATGTTTTTGCATAATGTGAAAGATGAAGTTACGCCGAGCAAATAGATACCTAACATGTCACCCTTAAAAATTGCACACACCGGTGGAATGGCGCCAAACTTCGCTACTTAAAATATCCCCATAGGCGACGCTTTAAATATTTTTACTGGTTACATGTTTTGAGTTACAGAGGAGGTCTATGGCCAAAATGATTGCTCTCGCTCTAACGTTCGCAGAGATACCTCACATGTGTGGTTTAAAACCGTTTTCATATGTGGGCGGGACTTACGTATGCGTTCGCTTCTGTATGCAAGCTCACGGGGACAGGGGCGCTTTAAAAAAAAATATATTTTTTTTATTGTTCATTTTACTTTATTTATTTTAGTTTGACATGTTTTTCCGCCCCCAAATTTTTTTTGATCACTTTTATACCTATTACAAGGAACGTAAACATCCCTTGTAATAGGAATATGGCATGACAGGTCCTCTTTACAGTGAGATATGGGGTCAATAAGACCCCACATCTCACCTCTAGGCTGGGAAGCCTGAAAAAAAAACAAAAAAAAACAACAATTCTGGCTTTGATCGTAGCGGTGAGTCGGTAGAAGCACCGGAGGGCAGCGGGAGGGGGGGACATCCCCTCTCGCCTCCCGTAAGAATGATCAAGCGGCGGAACAGCCGCTATGATTGTTCTTATGGTGTAGGGAATCGCCGGCTGAAAAAGCTGATATCTGAATGATGCCTGTAGCTGCTCCCATTATTCAGATATCCCCGCACAAAGTCAAGGACGTCATATGACGGCCGGCGGGCGGGAAGTGGTTATTGCAGAGTATTGCCGGGCATTGCGGAGTATTGCCGGGCATTGCGGAGTATTGCAGGGCATTGCGGAGTATTGCGGACTATGGCAGGGTATTGCGGAGTATGGCAGGGTATTGCACGGGGTATTGCACAGGGGGTATTGCACAGGGTATTGCAGAGTATTGTGCAGGGTATTGCAGAGTATTGTGCAGGGTATTGCAGAGTATTGTGCAGGGTATTGCGCAGGGTATTGCAGAGTATTGCGCAGGGTATTGCAGAGTATTGTGCAGAGTATTGCGCAGGGTATTGCAGAGTATTGCGCAGGGTATTGCAGAGTATTGCGCAGGGTATTGCGCAGGGTATTGCAGGGTATTGCAGAGTATTGCAGAGTATTGTGCAGGGTATTGCAGAGTATTTTGCAGGGTATTGCGCAGGGTATTGCAGAGTATTTTGCAGGGTATTGTGGAGGGTATTGCAGAGTATTGCGCAGGGTATTGCGCAGGGTATTGCAGAGTATTGCAGAGTATTGTGCAGGGTATTGCAGAGTATTTTGCAGGGTATTGCGCAGGGTATTGCAGAGTATTTTGCAGGGTATTGTGCAGGGTATTGCAGAGTATTGCAGAGTATTGCGCAGGGTATTGCAGAGTATTGCGCAGGGTATTGCAGAGTATTGCGCAGGGTATTGCAGAGTATTTTGCAGGGTATTGCGCAGGGTATTGCAGAGTATTTTGCAGGGTATTGTGCAGGGTATTGCAGAGTATTGCGCAGGGTATTGCAGAGTATTGCGCAGGGTATTGCAGAGTATTGTGCAGGGTATTGCGCAGGGTATTGCAGGGTATTGCGCAGGGTATTGCAGAGTATTGCGCAGGGTATTGCAGAGTATTGCGCAGGGTATTGCAGAGTATTGTGCAGGGTATTTTGCAGAGTATTGCGCAGGGTATTGCAGAGTATTGCGCAGGGTATTGCAGAGTATTGCGCAGGGTATTGCGCAGGGTATTGCAGAGTATTGCAGAGTATTGTGCAGGGTATTGCAGAGTATTTTGCAGGGTATTGCAGAGTATTTTGCAGGGTATTGTGCAGGGTATTGCGCAGGGTATTGCAGAGTATTGCGCAGGGTATTGCAGAGTATTGCGCAGGGTATTGCAGAGTATTGTGCAGGGTATTGCGCAGGGTATTGCAGAGTATTTTGCAGGGTATTGTGCAGGGTATTGCAGAGTATTGCGCAGGGTATTGCAGAGTATTGCGCGGGGTATTGCAGAGTATTGCGCAGGGTATTGCAGAGTATTTTGCAGGGTATTGCGCAGGGTATTGCAGAGTATTGCGCAGGGTATTGCAGAGTATTGCGCAGGGTATTGCAGAGTATTGCAGAGTATTTTGCAGGGTATTGCAGAGTATTGCGCAGGGTATTGGAGAGTATTGCGCAGGGTATTGCAGAGTATTGCGCCAGGGTATTGCAGAGTATTGCACCAGGGTATTGCAGAGTATTGGCTGGGTGTATTGCAGAGTATTGGCAGGGTATTGCACCAGGGATGGCTGAGCAGGGATGGATGGATGGCTGGATCTGTGACTGCAATTGTCACAGATCCAGCCCACAGAGCTGCTGCTGCCATCCGCTCCCTCCCCTCTCCTCTCACACTGTACCGATCGGTACAGAGAGGGGAGGGAGGAACCGGCGTCATCACATGACGCCGGTCTGTTTACAAGTGATTGCTCCGTCATTTGACGGAGCGATCACGTGGTAAACGGCCGCTATCAGCGGCGATTTACCGCGATTCGTGATCCACCGGGTCCTCTGGACCCGGCGGTCACGGAGTTTCCCGTGTGCGCGCCCCAGGGGGCGCGCGGGAGCGCGATTCTGGGAGGACGTTATATAACGTCCTCCCAGAGTTAAGCAACCACCTTGTCGACGTTATTTGTCGGCAGGTGGTTGTTAAGTGGTTAAACCAGTGGCGACTAAAGTAAGTACTTTTTTTTTTTATATTGACATCTTTGGGTCTGCATTGTTCAGACATGATAGATTATCTGTACTCTCTTATTCTATAGACTGCACGGCTATCTTCCCTGCCTATTTGGCGTATCTATTTGATCTGGAGGATCCAATTATTTTTAAGCCTGGCAGCACTCTATGTTTAGAGCCCTGGTCTATCCACAAACTGTCCCCATACAATATTTGTATATATACTGTGACAGCAGGAAGGTAAAGTCACCTGGTTGCATCCAGGGGGGTAGATATATTTCGCCCAGATTCAGGCTTTACGCCGACTTATACAACTAGGTGGAGAGTTGTATAAGCCCAGCTGAGGCTAGTGGGCTCATGGATGACTCATACCTCTAGGGAGAGTGTGGGGCGTCGTGCAGACAGGGAGTTGATGAGACCAGCTGAAGCTTGTCAGCTCATTTAGGCCTCTATAAGAACTCCCAGATTCATTAGGTGTTAGCTCATGCCTGGAACCAGACCTGTGTGGACTGTCTAGGGAGAGTGAACCCCTGTGCGGTGAGACAAAGCCTGTGTGGCTATTTGCTTGGACATTTAAAACCAGGGACTTAGGGACTAGGACAGCACTAGGCTGATCCCAGTTGTTAGTTAGGAAACCTGTATGTTTAGTCAGAGGTCAAGTTGACCAGGATTTATTTTGTTTATGTTTCTTTTGCTTTGCTGTGTTTTGTCACTGTAAATAGAAAATAAACCGCACCTTTTTGATTTTGAAAACCACAACCTCCGTTTGCTGGGCCTGTTTTTGTGTGGGGAGCCCATCCCGGGGGTCACACACACCCGCTGCCGAGCTAACCCCCTCACAATACCTATTAAGTACTCCTTTTTATCCTGTTTCTTTTCTTATAGACAGTGGGTATTCTATGGATGTGCTAAGTCACATGACCCCTGTGTATAGCTCTCTTTCATTATAGGAAGTACCCTACACCTTATTTTGACACTACTGAGGTATTTAATCCAATACTTACTGTGACAGGGGTCACTTTGGGCACAGGGTGAGCAAGAAAATAATGGACATTAAGAATATGTCTCGGATTGCTTTAAAATGGGACAGTGATATTTTTCCACAATATTCCCCAGGATATCTGTAAAGAACTATTTACTGTTTGATTATGAACTCAACAGGTTAACTGAAAAGCGACTCCTTCATGATGTTGGGACACATACTGTTAGATGCTAATGTCACCACATCCAGCCCCCACCTGTGTCTGCTAAGATGTCAGATGTGTATTGGGAGACAGTGAGGCTAGCCTAAAGGTCATGTGTCTGAGTCATCACTGTAGTTAATTAGCTCATGTAAATTAGGTCTGGTCAAAGGTGTTTTGTCTGAGGAGAATGTAAGAACCTCCTCTCTGTGTGTATAAAACTGGGAGTTTGTCATTAAAGATTGTCAGTCTAGTTGGAAAGATACAAAAGCGTTCGTCTCGTATGTTTGGAAGGATTAATCCTATGGGAAGCGGTCGCCTGACTGTGGAGGATCGGCAGTGGATGTGTGTCCAGAGAGGGAATATCCTAAACGGCGTTAACCCCTTTCATACTTGGGGTGCCGTTACACTTACCCTGCGAATGACCTGCATCCTTTTTATTGGATCTGTGCAATATTGCACCTCTTTTAAATAAGGGTTAATAGATCTCCTGTCAGTCCCAAGGTATGTATGGGACCATGATAGCTTGGACCAACTGCTTTTTAGCGCACTCTTGAATTTTGTTCTTTCTTTGTTTCTCTTTTTTGTTTGTCTATATAATGAAATACACTGTTTGCATATATTTATATGTACTATAACCATACAACATTGTATTGCAGATAGCAAGTCCTGTTTTTTCCTTGCTATCCCCAAGCTGTCCTGAAGAAGCCTCACGGTGAAACGCGTTGACGCAAAGGGACCACATTTTTCCATCTTGTGACAATATTTTAATTCTCTTTTGCATTTTTGTAATTTCGGTGTTGTTTTTCTATAATAAATACAGGTCCTTCTCAAAAAATTTGCATATTGTGATAAAGTTCATTATTTTCTGTAATGTACTGATAAACATTAGACTTTCATATATTTTAGATTCATTACACACAACTGAAGTAGTTCAAGCCTTTTCTTGTTTTAATATTGATGATTTTGGCATACAGCTCATGAAAACCCAAAAATCCTATCTCAAAAAATATTTCATCCGACCAATAAAAGAAAAGTGTTTTTAATACAAAAAAAGTCAACCTTCAAATAATTATGTTCAGTTATGCACTCAATACTTGGTCGGGAATCCTTTTGCAGAAATGACTGCTTCAATGCGGCGTGGCATGGAGGCAACCAGCCTGTGGCACTGCTGAGGTGTTATGGAGGCCCAGGATGCTTCGATAGCGGCCTTAAGCTCATCCAGAGTGTTGGGTCTTGCGTCTCTCAACTTTCTCTTCCCAATATCCCACAGATTCTCTATGGGGTTCAGGTCAGGAGAGTTGGCAGGCCAATTGAGCACAGTAATACCATGGTCAGTAAACCATTTACCAGTGGTTTTGGCACTGTGAGCAGGTGCCAGGTCGTGCTGAAAAATGAAATCTTCATCTCCATAAAGCTTTTCAGCAGATGGAAGCATGAAGTGCTCCAAAATCTCCTGATAGCTAGCTGCATTGACCCTGCCCTTGATAAAACACAGTGGACCAACACCAGCAGCTGACATGGCACCCCAGACCATCACTGACTGTGGGTACTTGACACTGGACTTCAGGCATTTTGGCATTTCCCTCTCCCCAGTCTTCCTCCAGACTCTGGCACCTTGATTTCCGAATGTACTTTGGACCACTGAGCAACAGTCCAGTGCTGCTTCTCTGTAGCCCAGGTCAGGCGCTTCTGCCGCTGTTTCTGTATCAAAAGTGGCTTGACCTGGGGAATGCGGCACCTGTAGCCCATTTCCTGCACACGCCTGTTCACGGTGGCTCTGGATGTTTCTACTCCAGACTCAGTCCACTGCTTCCGCAGGTCCTCCAAGGTCTGGAATCGGTCCTTCTCCACAATCTTCTTCAGGGTCCGGTCACCTCTTCTCGTTGTGCAGCGTTTTCTGCCACACTTTTTCCTTCCCACAGACTTCCCACTGAGGTGCCTTGATACAGCACTCTGGGAACAGCCTATTCGTTCAGAAATTTCTTTCTGTGTCTTACCCTCTTGCTTGAGGGTGTCAATGATGGCCTTCTGGACAGCAGTCAGGTCGGCAGTCTTACCCATGATTGCGGTTTTGAGTAATGAACCAGGCTGGGAGTTTTTAAAAGCCTCAGGAATCTTTTGCAGGTGTTTAGAGTTAATTAGTTGATTCAGATGATTAGGTTAATAGCTCGTTTAGAGAACCTTTTCATGATATACTAATTTTTTGAGATAGGAATTTTGGGTTTTCATGAGCTGTATGCCAAAATCATCAATATTAAAACAAGAAAAGGCTTGAACTACTTCAGTTGTGTGTAATGAATCTAAAATATATGAAAGTCTAATGTTTATCAGTACATTACAGAAAATAATGAACTTTATCACAATATGCTAATTTTTTGAGAAGGACCTGTATATATTTTTACATATTTTGACTACCTACCATGTCTTGTACCTCCAAAGTCTGACCTTTTTGGGTGTTTCTCTTTTGAGTTATCCCCACTATCGCTACACAATTCTACGGATGTGGCACTGTGAGTGCTCCCCCATTTTTCCCTTTTTGATTATTAAACCTCTGGTAACTCTCCGGAGGGATGTCTTCTCCTCTACACGGGCCAAGTACTCTCTAGAAGGAAGTTCTCTAAAAGGTCAGTGGCCTAATAGGGCCGTGCCCTATTTACCCGGTCAGTGGCAGTTACCCGTTCTCCAAGTCAGTGGCAGTGACTTTCTAGTCACCTGGTCTGTGGCAGGGACCAACCTCACGGTCTGTGGCAGAGATCGTGCGCCATAACTGTTTGTGAAATCTAAACAGTAAAAGAACCTGAACTAAGTTTGTGCCTGGACCTCCTCCAACCTAAGCTGTCCTGTGTCTTGTCCCAACCTGTCTGCTTTCAAAGAGGCATATTTATTATCCGTGTGAAATAAATATAGAAGTTGGACTTTCAGTTGGTGTGGACAGTTATATTCCTGGGGAAACATAAGGACTTGCATCTATCTAGGGTAGAGGTGAGAATCATCCTAGGGAGGATTCAACTCCAGCCGCAGGCAGGCCCAAAAAGTAACACAGCTCAACCTCCTTACTCAGGAGGGTACGGGCTTGTGGTGCGGTGTGCCTCTTCCCTACCTGCGAGGATCCGAAAACACATACAAGAGGGCGGGTAGGGGGAGAGGTGAGGGCGCTACACATATATATACACACACACACACACACACACACACACACATATATATATATATATATATATATATATATATATTGTGAGGGGGTTAGCTCGGCAGCGGGTGTGGGTGACCCCCGGGATGGGCTCCCCACACAAAAACAGGCCCAGCAAACGGAGGTTGTGGTTTTCAAAATCAAAAAGGTGCGGTTTATTTTCTATTTACAGTGACAAAACACAGCAAAGCAAAAGAAACATAAACAAAATAAATCCTGGTCAACTTGACCTCTAACTAAACATACAGGTTTCCTAACTAACAACTGGGATCAGCCTAGTGCTGTCCTAGTCCCTAAGTCCCTGGTTTTAAATGTCCAAGCAAATAGCCACACAGGCTTTGTCTCACCGCACAGGGGTTCACTCTCCCTAGACAGTCCACACAGGTCTGGTTCCAGGCATGAGCTAACACCTAATGAATCTGGGAGTTTTTATAGAGGCCTTAAACGAACTGACAGGCTTCAGCTGGTCTACTCAACTCCCTGTCTGCACGACGCCCAGCACTCTCCCTAGAGGTATGAGTCATCCATGAGCCCACTAGCCTTAGCTGGGCTTATACAACTCTCCGCCTAGTTGTATAAGTCGGCGTAAAGCCTGAATCTGGGCGAAATATATCTACCCCCCTGGATGCAACCAGGTGACTTTACCTTCCTGCTGTCACATACCCCCCCCTCTTGTTTTAACCTCGGGGTTGGAACACCAGCAATCAGGCATTCATGTACTCGAGACAAAGCATCCACATTCCCCATTTGAACGCCAGGGCGATGCTTTACTGTGAAGTTGAATTCCTGGAGGGCCAGGAACCACCTATTCACTCTTCTATTTGTTTCCTTGTTTTAAGCCATCCACTTTAACGGAGCGTGATCCGTAACCAAGTCAAAGTGCCTACCTAGCAGGTAGTACCGAAGGGAATCTAGAGCCCACTTCACCGCTAAACACTCCTTTTCAACGGTGGCGTAATTTACCTCATGGGACTTCAACTTCCTGCTGAGGTAAATGACTGGGTGCTCTTCCCCGTTCCAGACCTGGGACAATACTGCTCCTAACCCCACATCTGACGCATCACTTTGTACGACAAAGTCTTTAGAGAAGTCGGGTGAGTACAACACTGGCTGGCTACATAAGGCTTGTTTCAAGAATTGGAATGCTGCCTCAGCCTCGGGGGTCCATTTAATCATGACCGACCCTTTCCCCTTCGTCAGGTTGGTTAGGGGCACAGCCTTAGAAGCAAAGTGGGGAATGAATCGCCGATAATACCCAGCGATTCCCAGAAAGGCTCGTACCTGCTTCTTGCTGTTGGGACGTGGCCAACTCTGGATGGCCTCGACTTTGTTGAGTTGGGGTTTTATTACTCCCCTCCCAATGGTGTACCCAAGATATTTGGCCTCTTCCTGCCCAATGGTACACTTCTTGGGGTTAGCCGTAAACCCCGCTTCCCGAACAGAGTCCAGGACTGCTTGCACTTTTGGCAGATGTGAGGCCCAATCTGTGCTATGGACAATTACGTCATCCAGGTAAGCCGCAGCATACTTCCGATGGGGCCTCAGCATCTGGTCCATTTTCCGCTGGAATGTGGCCGGCGCATTCTGTAACCCGAACGGCATTCTTTTATATTGGAACGCCCCGTCTGGGGTTACAAATGCGGTTTTCTCTTTGGCCGACTTGGCCAGGGGGATTTGCCAATACCCTTTTGTGAGGTCAAGAGTCGTCATGTATCGGGCTGTTCCCAGCCGGTCGATCAACTCATCTATACGTGGCATGGGGTAGGTGTCAAATTTTGTAACTTTGTTCAACTGACGAAAATCGTTACAAAATCGCCAGCTCCCATCCGGTTTAGGCACCAACACAATGGGACTAGACCAATCACTTTGGGACTCCTCTATCACCCCTAAGTTCAGCATTTTCTGTACTTCCTCCCGTATTGCCTCCCGTCGGGCCTCTGGGATCCGATAGGGTTTTAACTTCACCCTTTCACCGGGCGGGGTAATGATGTCATGCTCTACCCCAGATGTTTGTCCCGGCAGCTCAGAGAATACCTCCTTGTTGCGAAGCACAAACTCCTTAACCTCCTGTTGTTGGGGTTGTGACAAGGTGGCTGCTATTCCAACCTCAGGAATCACGCAACCAGTTTGAGCTGGTGACCAAGTGTCTGCGACTAGGGACTCTCTATCCCTCCAGGCTTTCAACAGATTAACGTGATAGATCTGTTCGGGCTTTCGCCTTCCTGGTTGTCTGACCTTGTAATTCACTTCGCTCACTTTTTCCATTATCTCGTAGGGGCCTTGCCATTTGGCAAGGAATTTACTTTCAACCGTAGGGACAAGTACCAGTATCCTATCCCCCGGGGAAAAGGTACGGGTCTTGGCTCCACGGTTGTACACTCTCTGCTGTGCTAACTGCGCTTGGGCCAAATGTTCCTTCACGATGGGCATTACCTGTGCAATTCGGTCTTGCATCAGGGCGACATGCTCAATCACACTCCTGTGGGGAGAACTCTCACTTTCCCAAGTTTCCTTGGCAATATCCAACAGCCCTCTTGGGTGTCTCCCATACAGTAACTCAAAGGGGGAGAATCCCGTAGAGGATTGGGGCACCTCCCTAATAGCAAACATCAGATAAGGAAGTAGACAGTCCCAATCCTTTCCATCTCTATCCACCACTTTCTTCAACATTTGTTTTAGGGTTTTGTTGAATCTTTCAACCAGCCCATCGGTTTGGGGGTGATACACAGATGTACGTAATTGCGTCACTTTGAACAATTTACACAGCTCCTTCATAACCCGGGACATAAAGGGTGTACCTTGGTCCGTAAGCAGTTCTTTACAAATACCCACCCGGCTAAACACAAGAGATAGCTCTTTGGCTATGGTTTTGGCCGAGGTATTTCGGAGAGGGATCGCTTCTGGATAACGGGTGGCATAGTCCATTATAACTAATATGTACTGGTGCCCCCTAGCGGACTTGATTATAGGACCTACCAAATCCATGGCGATCCTCTCAAACGGGACCTCAATGATGGGTAGAGGGACCAGCGGGCTACGGAAATGTGGCATCGGGGCCGACCTCTGACACACAGGGCAGGAGGAACAATAATTTTCTATGTCCTTCATCAACCCCGGCCAATAGAATCTCTGTAATACCCTCTCTCGGGTTTTCTCTGTCCCCAGATGACCTCCAAGAATGTGCCCATGAGCCAACTCCAACACCAACTTCCTGTAAGGTTTGGGCACCACAAGCTGCTCAACGGTTTCTTCTGCCCTTTTTGCCACCCGATACAGTAGGTCCTTCTCTACGCTGAAGTATGGGTAAGTGCAGGTATTATCTGGATTCACTAACTCGCCATCTATTTTCACTACGTTTTCCCGTGCCTTTATTAGGGCGGGGTCTTTCAACTGTTCTGTGGCAAAGTTTTCCCTGTGAACCTCAAGATCAGAAAACTCCACAGACGGTAGGTTTTCGTCTGAGGAGGTGGGCTCCTCTCCAGTTTCTTGAGTCTCCCCTGCCAATACTGATAAGGGAAATTCCGGAGAGTCCTCACCACTCTCAGGGGAGTTCTGGCTATCACATTCCTGGTACATAGGGGCACCAGTGGGGGGCTCAGGATCATCCCACAGTTCCCAGAACTTCGGAAAATCCCTTCCCACAATGGCGTCATGCGGTAACTGAGATACTAAGCCCACTGGATGAAAGAGGGTACCTTTGGGGGTCTCGAAACACACTGTAGTCACTGGATACTCTCGGGTGTCCCCATGCACACAAATAACAGCTACCTTGCTATTCCCAGAGACCTCTGTTTTAACTAACTCAGCCTTTATCAGGGTCACAAGGCTACCTGAATCCAGCAATACCACAACATTTCTACCATTAACACACATTTTGCATAAATGTTTCTCAGTTCCTCGAATGGCAGTGCATGCGACTGTCGCACACAGCGACTGACGTCTGCCCGTCAGAAAGTCACACTGCATGGGTTCCTCCACAACCGGGCAATTGGCTGCAATATGTCCCGCTTGCCGGCAGCGGTAGCAAACGATCCTTCTTGCCGCCTCTTGAGCCACTGATTTCCCAGGCTGTTCTCGCCAAACTTGGGGTAGAGCTCCCACCCTCTCACTCTCTCCACCCTCACCCCTTGGAATCCTCTTATCCGCCCCTGGGGATGGTCTGGTCTTAGGGTGGAAAGTCCGAGTGTCTCTGGAAGAGGCCGTCAGGTTCTCTGTAGCCAAGTATTTCTCCACACGATCCACAAGACCATCGGCCGTCTCTGGGTCTCCATGGCTTACCCACTTTTGGATGGCAGTAGGAAGAGCTCTCAAAAACCGATCCATTACAACACGTTCCACAATCTTTGGTGCGGACAAAGTCTCTGGCTGTAGCCACTTTCTGCTCAGGTGAATGAGATCATACATTTGAGACCTGGGGGGGTTTTCCAAGCTGGAAAGTCCAGTTATGCACACGCTGAGCCCGGACAGCCAGGGTGACACCCAGCCTTGCCAATATTTCAGCTTTTAGCATCACATAGTCTTTTGCTTGGTTAGGCTCTAGGTCATAGTAAGCTTTCTGCGATTCACCAGTTAACAGAGGAGCCACCAGTCCAGCCCACTGCTCCTCAGGCCACTTTTCTCTTTCAGCGGTCCTTTCAAATGTGGTCAAAAATACCTCTGGATCATCCTCTCCAGTCATTTTTGTCAATAAACGACTGACCCCAAAGGACGCGGTATTAGTGGGACGGCTTTCCTCACTGGTCTGCGGACGTTGCTGCATTACTGCTTCCATCTGTTGTTGTAGTCTCTGCTCTTGCTTCTGCAACAGGTCTATGAAGCGGGCCTCAGATTGCTGCTGGGCTTGTTGCTGAGCCTCCAGACTCTGTTGCAAAGTTGCGTTTGTCTGCTGCTGGGCTGCAAGGCTCTGTTGATGAGCTTGCTGCTGGGCTGCAAGGCTCTGTTGATAAGCTTGCTGCTGGGCTGCAAGGCTCTTTTGCAAACCTGCATTTGTCTGCTGTTGATTGGCATTTGCTAGAGCCAGCTGTTTCAGTATCTCCTCCATGCTGGCTTAAAAAAAAACTGCCCGCATTCTCCACCAACTGTGAGGGGGTTAGCTCGGCAGCGGGTGTGGGTGACCCCCGGGATGGGCTCCCCACACAAAAACAGGCCCAGCAAACGGAGGTTGTGGTTTTCAAAATCAAAAAGGTGCGGTTTATTTTCTATTTACAGTGACAAAACACAGCAAAGCAAAAGAAACATAAATAAAATAAATCCTGGTCAACTTGACCTCTGACTAAACATACAGGTTTCCTAACTAACAACTGGGATCAGCCTAGTGCTGTCCTAGTCCCTAAGTCCCTGGTTTTAAATGTCCAAGCAAATAGCCACACAGGCTTTGTCTCACCGCACAGGGGTTCACTCTCCCTAGACAGTCCACACAGGTCTGGTTCCAGGCATGAGCTAACACCTAATGAATCTGGGAGTTTTTATAGAGGCCTTAAACGAACTGACAGGCTTCAGCTGGTCTACTCAACTCCCTGTCTGCACGACGCCCAGCACTCTCCCTAGAGGTATGAGTCATCCATGAGCCCACTAGCCTTAGCTGGGCTTATACAACTCTCCGCCTAGTTGTATAAGTCGGCGTAAAGCCTGAATCTGGGCGAAATATATCTACCCCCCTGGATGCAACCAGGTGACTTTACCTTCCTGCTGTCACAATATATTTATATATATATATACATACATATATATATATATATACACACATACATACATACATACATACATACATACATACATACATACAGTATATACATACACTATATATATTGTGACAGCAGGAAGGTAAAGTCACCTGGTTGCATCCAGGGGGGTAGATATATTTCTCCCAGATTCAGGCTTTATGCCGAACTATACAACTAGGGAGAGAGTTGATGAAGCCCAGCTGAGGCTAGTGGGCTCATGGATGATTCATACCTCTAGGGAGAGTGCTGGGCCTGTTTTTGTGTGGGGAGCCCAACCAGGGGGTCACACACACCCGCTACCGAGTTAACCCCCTCACAGTTGGATTGGTGGAGAACCAGTGGCAGTTTTTTTTAAGCCAGCATGGAGGAGATACTGAAACAGCTGGCTCTAGCAAATGCCAATCAACAGCAGACAAATGCAGGTTTGCAAAGGAGCCTTGCAGCCCAGCAGCAAGCTCATCAACAGAGCCTTGCAGCCCAGCAGCAAGCTCACCAACAGAGTCTGGAAGCTCAGCAACAAGCCCAGCAGCAATCTGAGGCCCGCTTCATAGACCTGTTACAGAAGCAAGAGCAGAGACTACAACAAATGGAAGCAGTAGTGCAGCAACGTCCGCAGACCAGTGAGGAAAGCCGTCCCACTAATACCGCGTCCTTTGGGGTGAGTCGTTTATTGACAAAAATGACTGGAGAGGATGATCCAGAGGTATTTTTGACCACATTTGAAAGGACTACTGAAAGAGAAAAAACAGGCCCAGCACTCTCCCTAGAGGTATGAATCATCCATGAGCCCACTAGCCTCAGCTGGGCTTCATCAACTCTCTCCCTAGTTGTATAAGTCGGCATAAAGCCTGAATCTGGGAGAAATATATCTACCCCCCTGGATGCAACCAGGTGACTTTACCTTCCTGCTGTCACATACCCCCCCTCTTGTTTTAACCTTGGGGTTGGAACACCAGCAATCAGGCATTCATGTACTCCCTCCCGTATTGCTTCCCGTCGGGCCTCTGGGATCCGATAGGGTTTTAACTTCACCCTTTCACCGGGCGGGGTAATAATATCATGCTCTACCCCAGATGTTTGTCCCGGCAGCTCAGAGAACACCTCCTTGTTGCGAAGCACAAACTCCTTAACCTCCTGTTGTTGGGGTTGTGACAAGGTGGCTGCTATTCCAACCTCCGGAATCACGCAACCAGTTTGAGCTGGTGACCAAGTTTCTGCGACTAGGGACTCTATCCCTCCAGGCTTTCAACAGATTAACGTGATATATCTGTTCGGGCTTTCGCCTTCCTGGTTGTCTGACCTTGTAATTCACTTCGCTCACTTTTTCCATTATCTCGTAGGGGCCTTGCCATTTGGCAAGGAATTTACTTTCAACCGTAGGGACAAGTACCAATATCCTATCCCCCGGGGAAAAGGTACAGGTCTTGGCTCCACGGTTGAAAGTAAATTCCTTGCCAAATGGCAAGGCCCCTACGAGATAATGGAAAAAGTGAGCGAAGTGAATTACAAGGTCAGACAACCAGGAAGGTGAAAGCCCGAACAGATATATCACGTTAATCTGTTGAAAGCCTGGAGGGATAGAGAGTCCCTAGTCGCAGAAACTTGGTCACCAGCTCAAACTGGTTGCGTGATTCCGGAGGTTGGAATAGCAGCCACCTTGTCACAACCCCAACAACAGGAGGTTAAGGAGTTTGTGCTTCGCAACAAGGAGGTGTTCTCTGAGCTGCCGGGACAAACATCTGGGGTAGAGCATGATATTATTACCCCGCCCGGTGAAAGGGTGAAGTTAAAACCCTATCGGATCCCAGAGGCCCGACGGGAAGCAATACGGGAGGGAGTACATGAATGCCTGATTGCTGGTGTTCCAACCCCAAGGTTAAAACAAGAGGGGGGGGGTATGTGACAGCAGGAAGGTAAAGTCACCTGGTTGCATCCAGGGGGGTAGATATATTTCTCCCAGATTCAGGCTTTATGCCGACTTATACAACTAGGGAGAGAGTTGATGAAGCCCAGCTGAGGCTAGTGGGCTCATGGATGATTCATACCTCTAGGGAGAGTGCTGGGCCTGTTTTTGTGTGGGGAGCCCAACCAGGGGGTCACACACACCCGCTACCGAGTTAACCCCCTCACAATATATATATATATATATATATATATATATATATATATACACACACACACACACTTTCTAAATATTACCACTTGACAAGAGAAGCATAAAACAGAAAGTGAATTATTTTTTTTAATTGTCTTAAAGTTTTTAAAAAGTATGGAAGAGCCCTGGGGCCACCCTGATTTTCTTTTTCGACAGATTTCCGAGTTTAAGGCCCCGTTCACACTGTGGCGTTTTTCATGCGGTTTAGCGCTAATATTAGCGCTATTATACCGCATGAAAAATTTGTGCCTGTAGCCTTCAATGTGAAAGCCCGAAGGCTTTCACACTGAAGCGGTGCGCTAGCAGGACCGCTCCAAAAGTCCTGCTAGCCGCTTCTTTACAGCCGTGAAGGAGCGGTGTGTTCACCGCTCCTTTACCGCGGCTGCCCATTGAAATCAATGGGACACCGCAGTAATACTGCCCGCAAACCGCGGCAATAGCCGCGGTTTGCGGGTGGTATTAACCCTTTTTCGGCCGCTAGCGGGGGTTAAGTTCACCCCCCCTAGCGGCCGCATACCGCGGTAAGAACGACGGTATAGCAGCGCTGAAAACCGCGCTGCTATACCGCCACCGCACCTGCCCGCCCCAGTGTGAAAGGGGCCTTAAAGTCAGAATTCTGAGATTTCAGGTTTGGGCCATGCTAATGTAGCGCTACCCCCAGTTAAGAGAGCCGCTGATATTGATTTGGGCCCTGCAGTGCACCGCTGTCAACCCCCGGCAATCGGCTCTAACCTCCCGTGGCACAGCTGGTGATAGAGAGATAGGACCGCGTGATCGCAACTGTTGGTGACGCAGTCCTATAACAAACATACACAGAATATACTTTAAAACTCCTATTAAAGTAAGCGGAACTGACACCAAATGTACTTTACCCAGATATTTTACTGAGGCTAATGGGCAAGTAATAAACAACAGTATAACAAGTTGCAGATCCCTGCAATAAACAGTAATAAAGATAAACAGAGTAATCAGAATAATAAAGTATTGCTATGCAACTCTAGCGCTGCCCTTTTACAGCTACTTCCCCTCATGGGTAGACTAACACCCAGCAATGTCTACCTATGCAGTCAGGCCTGACTGATCTAAATGGAAGTTCAGTGAAACAATATTCGCTAGCAATCTCTCGGTGGTGCACTTGAAGAACAACTTTGTAATCCCAACGAATAGTAAAGATAAAGTATCTGTCTTTAAACAGCTCTCACCACCTGGACAAGTCCAAGTCCGTTTCCTCCATCGATTCGTCTAGGAACAGGAATCCACCGACATCCAAGTCTTCAATCCTTCTGGTGTACTGCAGCAAGGAGGATTAGATGTCTCTAAGGCTCTGCTAGGCTGGCAGAGGGCTCTTTGGAAAGGAGCACACGGCCCGGGCTTCAGGCCTTGTGCACACAGCAGTTCAGCACAGACATCCTCTTGCTAGGAGAGGGGGGTCCAAAGAGAGCGACCAAAACTCCGCCTCCCCTTTATAAAGTCTGCCCCAGCAGTCTCTGTTCTGGAGCAATGCACCCTGGGTGCTGCAAGATGTACTGGGAGATGTAGTCTCTTTCTCTCCTCTGCTTTCACTTCCAGTAATGTCTCTTTACTTCCTCCCGACTCACCTCTCACCTGGAACTTCTTATCTCTCTGCATTAAAGGGGAACACCCCGCTACACACTCCCCCCACTTGAACTCTTTGGTCCCCAAAGATAAACTTCAACAAATACTGTTTACCATTTTGGACAATGTCGAGCATGATGTTGGCATAGGGAATTCCCACCAAAACTTTGGGATGGAACTCTCTTGCCCACAGGTCACACTACCATGAGTGGCCTGCCTAACTGTGCCAGAGAGTGAGCTGGGGTTGCCCTCCACCAAATGGACGGTGGAAGGATCAGGTTGTTCAACACTTCTCCTAGCCGTTACAACAGAGTCCTCTGAGCTCGTCCCCATTTGGGGGTAAGTTAGTTTCTTGGGAGGCCTGATGACTCTGCGAGCCCTCTGCTCTCTTGGTGCTTCTGACTCTGGCACCACAGGCTCTTCTTCAGGAGTAAGTTCAGGTAACATTGCTGGTTCTGGAACCTCTGATTCAGAAGTCGACTGACGTATGGAATCTCTAGAGTCCTCCTCTGCGCAAGTGTCAGGAACATCTTCCCAGTAATCAGCTGAGGGACTGAAGGGTATGAATTCAGTAGCCTCCGGATTCAGCGTTGCATCTGGGGTATCCCCTCCATTTGGGAGATCTATGGCGGACGTTCCCAGAGTCGAGGGAGGCCACAGCCAGTCCAGTTCTCCACCTTCTTCTGTACTCAATTGGGAGGCCTCCCCATCTTTGGCTCGAGAGGTCTGGGACCGAGTGTTCGGCCTAGGAATATCCAGGATAGAGGCCGGTTCAGGGGAGTCTCTCACGGGAGGTATTCTGACTGCCTCAGCAAGTGGGAGCAGGTGGTTCCGATGCCACGTCTTCAGTGGACCCACCTTTCCTTCTGGCTTTAGTTTGTAGACAGGCAAACCGGGCAACTTCCTACAGACAACATAGGGCTCAGATCTCCACCTGTCGGCAAGCTTGTGTTTTCCAGGGACCCCCAGATTGCGTAGCAGTACTCGGTCCCCGGGCTGCAGATCTTGCACTCGAACCTTCAGATCAAAATTTCTCTTGTTGCGGGCCCCCCTTTGATCCGAAGCCGCCTGGGCTTGTTCATAGGCCACCTGCAAGCTACGTCTAAGTCTGTCCACGTATCCCTTGTGGGATGTAGCTGAGGTATTGTCTATAGAAGTGCCAAAGGCCAGGTCCACAGGTAGCCTTGCTTCTCTCCCAAACATAAGTCGATAAGGGGAGTAGCCAGTGGCGTCACTTGTGGTACAGTTATAGGCATGTACTAGGGCTGATATGTGCTGACTCCAGTGTTGCTTCTTCTCTGTTTCTAAGGTTCCCAACATGTTGAGCAGGGTCCGGTTAAATCTCTCCGGCTGAGCATCTCCTTGTGGGTGGTAAGGCGTGGTTCTGGTCTTCTTTATTCCTAATGAATCCAAAAGTCTTCGGATCAACCGACTCTCAAAGTCCCTTCCTTGATCTGAGTGGAGTCTCTGTGGTAGTCCGTAATGGACAAAATACTTCTCCATAAGTATCTTGGCCACGGTGGATGCCTTCTGGTCTTTGGTTGGGAAAGCTTGAGCATAGCGGGTGAAATGGTCGGTTATTACCAGAACATTCCCCAATCCACTCAGGTCGGGTTCGAGGCAGAGAAAGTCAATGCATACCAGATCCATTGGGCCTTGACTCTGTAAGTGGCCCATTGGGGCAGCTTGATGGGGTAGGGTCTTTCTCTGAATGCATCGTGCACAGGAATGGCAATACTCCTCTACTTCTGCCCTCATGCAGGGCCAATAGAACCGATTTCTGACAAGATGGAAGGTCCTTTCTGCCCCTAGGTGACCATGATGGTCATGCAGGGCAATTAGTACAGTCTCTCGGTGCTTCTCTGGAAGAAATAACTGCCACTTATCTTCTGAGTCATCAGAGGGGCCCCTTCGGTAGACCACTCCCTGATGTACCTGTAGCCTGTCCAATTCCTTCCTCAACAGGCGAGCCTCCTTTGAGGGGTGATGTAGGAATTTGTTGGGATCCTGATTCTCCAGGGCTTCGAGGACCAATCTCCCCATGGGGTCTTCCAATTGGTCACACCTCAACTCCTTCTTGGACAGTCTCGGTAGGTTGTCTTCCTCCAGTTGAGTTACCCCACAATAGTGTTTGGGGACTCCTACCATGGTAACCCCTATTTCTTCTGCTCTGGAGCCTCCTCTGGCTTGGAATTTAGCCCCTTGACAAAGGGCCCGCACCCCGTCCGGTGCCACTTGGGTCCAATCTTCCCAGTCATTTGTCGTGGCATGAGACCTCCGGGACAGGGCATCTGCATCCCTATTTCCGGCTCCTGGTCTGTACTTCAGACTGAAGTTGAATCCAGACAATGCGGCCAACCACCTGTGTCCGGTGGCATCTAGTTTCGCGGTGGTGAAGAGGTAGGTCAGGGGGTTGTTGTCTGTCTTCACAGTAAACTCTGCCCCATACAAGTAGTCTTTTAGCTTGTCTACTACCGCCCATTTGAGGGCCAGGAATTCCAGCTTATGAGTGGGGTAATTCTTTTCTGAGGGGGTCAGGCTCCTGCTCACATAGGCCACTGGTCGCAGTTGTCCTTCATGTTCTTGGTAGAGTACACCACCTAGACCCTCATGGCTGGCATCCACATGTAATTCATAAGGTCTGGTAGGGTCGGCGTAGGCCAGGACTGGGGCAGTGGTTAAGCTCCTCTTCAGAGCATGAAAGGCCTCTTCACACCTTGGGTTCCACTGATCTTGAACTGACTCACCAGGCCTCCTGGGCCCTGAGTCATCCTCTTCCCCTTCTGCCTTTAGCAATTCATTCAACGGGCGGGCAATCCGAGCAAACCCCTCCACAAACCTCCTATAATAGGAGCAGAACCCCAGGAAGGATCTGAGCTCTGTTACTGTGGTGGGTCGTGGCCAGGAAGTGACTGCTTCCAACTTCTCAGGATCTGTGGCCACCCCTTCTTCAGACACTATGTGCCCCAGATAGTTCACAGAAGACTGGTAGAACCGACACTTCTCGGGGGAAAGCTTAAGTCCCTCTTCGCTGAGTCTTCTCAATACTTTCTCCAACCTGGCTTCATGTTCTTCCAAGGTTCTTCCAAAGACAATGACATCGTCCAAGTACACAAGGACTTCTATAAGATTCATGTCTCCAACAGTCTTCTCCATAAGGCGTTGAAAGGTAGCAGGAGCTCCAGACAGACCCTGAGGCATCCTATTGAATTCGAAGAATCCCACCGGGGTTATGAAGGCTGTCTTCTCCCTGTCTTCTGGGTGCATAGGGATTTGATAGTACCCACTCTTGAGGTCCATCACACTGAACCATTTGGCTCCAGACAAACTTTGTAGGGCATCTTCTATCCTTGGCGTGGTGTATTGGTCAGGGATGGTTCTCCTGTTGAGAGTCCTGTAATCGATACAAAGCCTCAACGACCCATTCTTCTTTCTGACCACCACGATTGGGGAGGCATAGGGACTTCTAGACTCCCGGATCACACCAGTCTTCTTTAGTTCTACAAGTTGTTCCCTCAGATCCTCCAGATCTGCCAGGGGGACCCGCCTGACCCTCTCTCGGAAGGGCTTATCTTCTTGGAGGCGGATCCGATGGGTGGCACTTCTTGCATACCCCACATCGAATTCATCTTCGGAAAAGATCTTCTACCACCTGGTCAGCTGGGCCTTGGCTCTTTCTTTCCAAGCCCTGGGTAGGTTCGGGTTTTCCACGGACAGTTTCTCCCAAACATCTCCTCCGTCACCCGTCCCCTTGACTTCGGACCAAGTGACCGGGGCAGCAGGGCTCACCTGACCAAGCAACACTCTGGCAGGGATCTCCATGGGTCCTCCCGTAGTGTTCCTAACACTCACCGGAACTCTGCCATGGGCCTTCTTCAGGGCCTTGAACGGAATCACTTCTGGTATCACTTCCAGGCCTGAGGACTCTTCCCTTGGGTCTGATTCCAGCATGACAAAGGGGCCAGGTTGTTCCCACGAAAGCTTCACAGTGGCCCTAAGACAGGTTACTTCTCCGGGCTGTAGCACTACTCCTTCTCTGCCAAGTCTCCACACCTTCCCTATCCCCTCTCCCGGGGTCTTCTGCTCTAAGACCAGTCGTTGGTAGGCCGTCTTTAGCATGGGATGGATTTTGGTGGCTGAATGGTTTCTCTCTTTCACTAGAGGGGTCAGGAGTCTCCTGACTAGATCCGTGTTTGTCCCAATGATCAGGGAAATCTTGCTGGCTCCAGGCGGCCGGGGACACACAACTGCCAGGGTGTCAAACACTTCAGCCTTCCCAGCCACGGATGGGTCGAAAGTCATCTTTATGGGCAGGTACCCATCATAAGGGAAACTCTGGGTTCCAAGTCCCCATATCTCCAGCTCTTCTATCTTCTGGATAGGCAGATGACTCAAGTGCCTATCATAGAAGTCCCGGTATAGTAAAGTCACCTGTGCTCCGGTGTCCAAAAGAGCTTTAGTATAGACTCCTTCCACTTGAATGGGCACAGTAGGAGATGGGCCCACCAGTTCCTTTGGGTATGGCCGGACTGGGATCACCTCTTTTTTTTGGCTTTCGACCCTTGCTCTGCTCCTTTTGGACTTTAATTTTTCCTGAGCCTGGCATGCATTGACTTTCTCCCTCTCAATGGGGGCACAAACCCGCTGAGGGATGTTATTGTTCCTTTTAGGTGGATGTTCCTTCTTTGGGGTGCTGTACTTCCACTGAGGGGTCTTGCCCCCTCCCTCTGGGGTACATCTTGGTGGGGGTGTACTATACCTCCTCCTAGGAGTTTTGTCTCCTCCATTCTTGGCCTTTTTTTTTTAGTTTGGAGCGCACTGAAGATGATGGGCACCCGGTTGACAGAATCAGCTTGGACTGGTATAAACTCAGTAAATTTTGATTGGTTGCTTTGTGTTATTCTATTTCTTAGGAATTCTTTGTTGAAAAATCTATATATTCCCAAATGTGGACCAAGCAACACCTAAAATTAGCATTAGCTGCCTTGTCAACTGCCTGACCACATAATGCCTTCCAGCTCCTCAAATGGCAAAACTACATCTAATAACAAATCTCTAAAGTTCCTTCAACTCCTCCTCATTGTGGGACTCTTATTTGACCCCACTGCATACTCTCAGGCGTGGAGACTCGGGGGTTAATTTACTATAGGCAAATAAGCTATTCAGTTTGTAAGGGAAGTTGCACTTTGCAAGAGAATTTCCCCTGTACTCAGTGGATGTATTAAAATGTCACTTTGCAACGAATACCCAATCACATCCAAGGAAAATAAACACCTGCCTGCACATGTTTGGATGATGGAAGGTAGCAGAGCTTCACCATATTCACTAAGCTGTGAGGATAATTCCCTTGCAAAGTGCAACTTCTCTAACAAATTGAAAAGCCAATTTGCCTTTAGTAAATCTACCCCAGTGTGTGGGGGCCAGGCAGCACCTGTCCGACTCTCAAGCTGAAGAGTCAATCTCTACGCGTGAAAGTCTGTTCTAACAGATGACCGAATATTCAGACGTTTGCATAAGCCTAGTTGAAACTGTTCCTCTTTAACCGCTTCCCACCCGGCCCATAGTCAAATGACAGCCGCAGGAACCTTTCGTCCCTCCGGGCGGTCGTCATATGACGTCCTGGGATTCCCGAAGTGTGGAGCGCGTGCTCGCCGCATTACTGGGAACCCGATGCGCGTGCCCGGCGGCCGCGATGTCCGCCGGGCACCCGCGATTGCTCGTCACAGAGCCAGGGACGTGGATCTCTGTGTGTAAACACAGAGATCCACGTTCTGTCAGGGAGAGGAGACCGATGGTGTGTCCCTTGTACATAGGGACACCGATTGGTCACCTCCCCCAGTCAGCCCCCTCCCCCACGGTAAGAATCACTCCCTAGGGAACACATTAACCCCTTGATCGCCCCCTAGTGTTAACCCCTTCCCTGCCAGTCACATTTATACAGTAATCAGTGCATATTTGTAGCACTATTCGCTGTATAAATGTAAATGGTCCCAAAATAGTGTCAAAAGTGTCCGATCTGTCCGCCGCAATATCGCAGTCCTGACAAAAATCGCAGATCGCCGCATTACTAGTAAAAAAAAATAATAAATAT
The DNA here is from genome assembly GCA_029206835.1 of Rana muscosa. NCBI lineage: Eukaryota > Metazoa > Chordata > Amphibia > Anura > Ranidae > Rana > Rana muscosa. The sequence continues at coordinate 1,030,628,203 of CM055117.1, forward strand.
AAATGTCATAAATCTATCCCCTATTTTGTAGACGCTATAACTTTTGCGCAAACCAATCAATAAACGCTTATTGCGATTTTTTTTTACCAAAAATATGTAGAAGAATACGTATCGGCCTAAACTGAGAAAAAAAAAGTATTTTTTTTTTTAAATTCGGATATTTTTTTATAGAAAAAAGTAAAAAATATTGTTTTTTTTTTTAAATTGTCAGTCTTTTTTTGTTTATAGCGCAAAAAATAAAAACCGCTGAGATGATCAAATAACACCAAACCAAAGCTCTATTTGTGGGAAAAACGTCAATTTTGTTTGGGAGCCATGTCGCACGACCGCGCAATTGTCTTTCAAAGCGTGACAGTGCTGAAAGTTGAAAATTGGCCTGGGCAGTAAGGGGGTGAAAATGCCCGGTATTGAAGTGGTTAAGAGACTGATAGAGATTCCTAAACTCATACCTGATGAGAAGCAATGTGATGTGGCGAATTATGCTTGCTTTGCTCCTTCTGCTGTGCCAAAAGATCAGATCACTGTGGTTTCTATAGACACTGGCAACAAAGCTGGGTGGAGCAGACACATTGGCACAGTGTCATGTACAATTCCCCTATGCAGGGGAACCTTTATTCTAATTTCTGTTTCCAAGTTGCTTCACTAATCCTGTAACAGCAGTCCCATGGGTCGGCTACCGCCACCACTCCTCCTTTTAAAGCACATCTGTACCATTGCACCAAAAATAAATCTATGAAGGCTGAGGCTAGGGGAGATAGGTGCACCAGCTGTATTCTGTTCATCCCCCTAATTTTTGTCTCAGGGACAGTTGGTGACTGTAAAACCTTCCCCCCTCTAATCAAAATTAGAGCAGCTAAAGTTAGGCTTCAAAAACCTAAAAATTAAAAAGATAAAAATTTTACTCCAGCTTAAAGCCTAACTCTGTGCAACTAGAAAAAAAAATGATCCCGTGCCCGAACTGCAAGGGGAGAAGAGAAACAGTTTTACTTACCTGATCCTCCACTTCTCTGGCAGATAGTGCTCCGGTGGTGGAATGTCCCTTGGTTTCATCACGTCCAATGAAAGAAATTGAAAAATGATGACGCTACAGGAAAACCTAATGATAGCCAAGGGTTGGTAAGGAAGTGTGAATTAGTGTACAGTTGTGCTCATAAGTTTACATACCCTGGCAGAATTTATGATTTCTTGGCCATTTTTCAGAGAATATGGATAACACAAAAACGATTATTTCACTCATGGTTAGTGTTTATTATCAATCAACTGTGTTTACTCTTTTTAAATCATAATGACAACAGAAACTACCCAAATGACCCTGATCAAAAGTTTACATCCCCCAGTTCTTAATACCATGTGTAGCGGGGTGTTCCCCTTTAATGCAGAGAGATAAGAAGTTCCAGGTGAGAGGTGAGTCGGGAGGAAGTAAAGAGACATTACTGGAAGTGAAAGCAGAGGAGAGAAAGAGACTACATCTCCCAGTACATCTTGCAGCACCCAGGGTGCATTGCTCCAGAACAGAGACTGCTGGGGCAGACTTTATAAAGGGGAGGCGGAGTTTTGGTCGCTCTCTTTGGACACCCCTCTCCTAGCAAGAGGATGTCTGTGCTGAACTGCTGTGTGCACAAGGCCTGAAGCCCGGGCCGTGTGCTCCTTTCCAAAGAGCCCTCTGCCAGCCTAGCAGAGCCTTAGAGACATCTAATCCTCCTTGCTGCAGTACACCAGAAGGATTGAAGACTTGGATGTCGGTGGATTCCTGTTCCTAGACGAATCGATGGAGGAAAGGGACTTGGACTTGTCCAGGTGGTGAGAGCTGTTTAAAGACAGATACTTTATCTTTACTATTCGTTGGGATTACAAAGTTGTTCTTCAAGTGCACCACCGAGAGATTGCTAGCGAATATTGTTTCACTGAACTTCCATTTAGATCAGTCAGGCCTGACTGCATAGGTAGACATTGCTGGGTGTTAGTCTACCCATGAGGGGAAGTAGCTGTAAAAGGGCAGCGCTAGAGTTGCATAGCAATACTTTATTATTCTGATTACTCTGTTTATCTTTATTACTGTTTATTGCAGGGATCTGCAACTTGTTATACTGTTGTTTATTACTTGCCCATTAGCCTCAGTAAAATATCTGGGTAAAGTACATTTGGTGTCAGTTCCGCTTACTTTAATAGGAGTTTTAAAGTATATTCTGTGTATGTTTGTTATAGGACTGCGTCACCAACAGTTGCGATCACGCGGTCCTATCTCTCTATCACCAGCTGTGCCACGGGAGGTTAGAGCCAATTGCCGGGGGTTGACAGCGGTGCACTGCAGGGCCCAAATCAATATCAGCGGCTCTCTTAACTGGGGGTAGCGCTACACGTGGGGGCTCGAGTCCGGGATCCTTGTACGTTGCACGCTGCAATCAAGCCGGTCAGAAGTACCAGCATGGACCCGCTGGCAATGTCACAGTGGTGCGCAGCGATTGGCGCCGATCCAACCGCGGCGGTAGTCATTGTACTCCCGGGGGAAAGATGGAAGGAAGAGGAGATAAAACAGCTCGTATTGTTACTGTCTCCGAGCCACAAAGCATGGGTGATGGATTTTAGGCCAGATCCAGTGATCTCGTTTACATACGCACTGGTAGAATGGAAAAACGAAATCCCAGAGCATTTTAAAAGTCAGAGTATACAAGCCATAGATAATCAGATCTATCACTTGATACATACGCTGCCAGTGAAGGAAGAATGGTTTCAGACACCAAAGCCATCACTCCCACAATTATCTCCACCACTATCCCCTAAAGCAGAAAAGCTGAAGGAACTATTAAGCCCGGGATCACCGCTGGCCGCTATAGGGCCTGAATTGTTGAATGCTCTAGGAGACCTTGTAATTAAGTGCCAGAAAAGCAGTACGGTGCATGTGGAGGCCGGTTACCGGAAGCTTAGCACCTTCTCAGGGAAGCTCCCCGTCCCTGCGGGGGAGGAAGATTTTGACACTTGGGTGGAACAGGCATTGCAGGCAGTAGAAGCATGGGAGGTGCCTGAGGCACAGAAGAGACAGCGAGTCTTAGAAAGTCTGAAAGGTGAAGAGCTTCCGGTTTGGAAATGAAAACTGTACAGCTCAAGATTGCCTGGCCATGCTGCAGGAAGAGTTTGGTCAGCTGGAGAAGGTGTCAGAGATGATTTATCAAATTGAACACACTCTCCAGCAGCCGAATGAGAAACTGTCAGAATATGTTAGAAGGCTGAACAGGCAGTTATGCAAGATTGTACTGAAGAAGGGAATGCTGCCCAAAGATGCAGATGAAGCACGCATGAAGCAGATCATGAGGGGAGCGCGGCGCTCAGACCCGGTCTGGCTGCACCTGAAAACCTCAGGAGGAGGAATGTCACTAACCTACTCTGATCTAATAAAAATTATTAGGGACGAAGAGGCGCTGGAGGAAGATCAGCAGGTGGCCAAGGCGAATGTCACACCTGTACCAGTGTTGGTCCATTCGGTCAAGAGCCCAGAAAGAGATGCGGAGGTTGACACTCTGAAATCGCAAATGGCCCAAGTGTTGGAGATGCTGACCTCTTTGATGGAGAAAGATCAGAGAAGACGAGAGAAACCAAGCCCAAGAAAGGAGTTGTTCCCGAACACCTCAGCACCGGCCTCCCTACAGGACCAAGAAGAGGTGATTTGCTATAACTGCGGAGGGAGTGGCCACTTTGCTAACGTATGCTCCAGCCCAAAGAAGAAGAGAACAGATAATTGCAAGCCGGCGGGAAACGCCAAAGGGCCCCGGTGAAGGAGTCAACCGGGTGCCCATCATCTTCAGTGCGCTCCAAACTAAAAAAAAAGGCCAAGAATGGAGGAGACAAAACTCCTAGGAGGAGGTATAGTACACCCCCACCAAGATGTACCCCAGAGGGAGGGGGCAAGACCCCTCAGTGGAAGTACAGCACCCCAAAGAAGGAACATCCACCTAAAAGGAACAATAACATCCCTCAGCGGGTTTGTGCCCCCATTGAGAGGGAGAAAGTCAATGCATGCCAGGCTCAGGAAAAATTAAAGTCCAAAAGGAGCAGAGCAAGGGTCGAAAGCCAAAAAAAAGAGGTGACCCCAGTCCGGCCATACCCAAAGGAACTGGTGGGCCCGTCTCCTACTGTGCCCATTCAAGTGGAAGGAGTCTATACTAAAGCTCTTTTGGACACCGGAGCACAGGTGACTTTACTATACCGGGACTTCTATGATAGGCACTTGAGTCATCTGCCTATCCAGAAGATAGAAGAGCTGGAGATATGGGGACTTGGAACCCAGAGTTTCCCTTATGATGGGTACCTGCCCATAAAGATGACTTTCGACCCATCCGTGGCTGGGAAGGCTGAAGTGTTTGACACCCTGGCAGTTGTGTGTCCCCGGCCGCCTGGAGCCAGCAAGATTTCCCTGATCATTGGGACAAACACGGATCTAGTCAGGAGACTCCTGACCCCTCTAGTGAAAGAGAGAAACCATTCAGCCACCAAAATCCATCCCATGCTAAAGACGGCCTACCAACGACTGGTCTTAGAGCAGAAGACCCCGGGAGAGGGGATAGGGAAGGTGTGGAGACTTGGCAGAGAAGGAGTAGTGCTACAGCCCGGAGAAGTAACCTGTCTTAGGGCCACTGTGAAGCTTTCGTGGGAACAACCTGGCCCCTTTGTCATGCTGGAATCAGACCCAAGGGAAGAGTCCTCAGGCCTGGAAGTGATACCAGAAGTGATTCCGTTCAAGGCCCTGAAGAAGGCCCATGGCAGAGTTCTGGTGAGTGTTAGGAACACTACGGGAGGACCCATGGAGATCCCTGCCAGAGTGTTGCTTGGTCAGGTGAGCCCTGCTGCCCCGGTCACTTGGTCCGAAGTCAAGGGGACGGGTGACGGAGGAGATGTTTGGGAGAAACTGTCCGTGGAAAACCCGAACCTACCCAGGGCTTGGAAAGAAAGAGCCAAGGCCCAGCTGACCAGGTGGTAGAAGATCTTTTCCGAAGATGAATTCGATGTGGGGTGTGCAAGAAGTGCCACCCATCGGATCCGCCTCCAAGAAGATAAGCCCTTCCGAGAGAGGGTCAGGCGGGTCCCCCTGGCAGATCTGGAGGATCTGAGGGAACAACTTGTAGAACTAAAGAAGACTGGTGTGATCCGGGAGTCTAGAATTCCCTATGCCTCCCCAATCGTGGTGGTCAGAAAGAAGAATGGGTCGTTGAGGCTTTGTATCGATTACAGGACTCTCAACAGGAGAACCATCCCTGACCAATACACCACGCCAAGGATAGAAGATGCCCTACAAAGTTTGTCTGGAGCCAAATGGTTCCGTGTGATGGACCTCAAGAGTGGGTACTATCAAATCCCTATGCACCCAGAAGACAGGGAGAAGACAGCCTTCATAACCCCGGTGGGATTCTTCGAATTCAATAGGATGCCTCAGGGTCTGTCTGGAGCTCCTGCTACCTTTCAACGCCTTATGGAGAAGACTGTTGGAGACATGAATCTTATAGAAGTCCTTGTGTACTTGGACGATGTCATTGTCTTTGGAAGAACCTTGGAAGAACATGAAGCCAGGTTGGAGAAAGTATTGAGAAGACTCAGCGAAGAGGGACTTAAGCTTTCCCCCGAGAAGTGTCGGTTCTACCAGTCTTCTGTGAACTATCTGGGGCACATAGTGTCTGAAGAAGGGGTGGCCACAGATCCTGAGAAGTTGGAAGCAGTCACTTCCTGGCCACGACCCACCACAGTAACAGAGCTCAGATCCTTCCTGGGGTTCTGCTCCTATTATAGGAGGTTTGTGGAGGGGTTTGCTCGGATTGCCCGCCCGTTGAATGAATTGCTAAAGGCAGAAGGGGAAGAGGATGACTCAGGGCCCAGGAGGCCTGGTGAGTCAGTTCAAGATCAGTGGAACCCAAGGTGTGAAGAGGCCTTTCATGCTCTGAAGAGGAGCTTAACCACTGCCCCAGTCCTGGCCTACGCCGACCCTACCAGACCTTATGAATTACATGTGGATGCCAGCCATGAGGGTCTAGGTGGTGTACTCTACCAAGAACATGAAGGACAACTGCGACCAGTGGCCTATGTGAGCAGGAGCCTGACCCCCTCAGAAAAGAATTACCCCACTCATAAGCTGGAATTCCTGGCCCTCAAATGGGCGGTAGTAGACAAGCTAAAAGACTACTTGTATGGGGCAGAGTTTACTGTGAAGACAGACAACAACCCCCTGACCTACCTCTTCACCACCGCGAAACTAGATGCCACCGGACACAGGTGGTTGGCCGCATTGTCTGGATTCAACTTCAGTCTGAAGTACAGACCAGGAGCCGGAAATAGGGATGCAGATGCCCTGTCCCGGAGGTCTCATGCCACGACAAATGACTGGGAAGATTGGACCCAAGTGGCACCGGACGGGGTGCGGGCCCTTTGTCAAGGGGCTGAATTCCAAGCCAGAGGAGGCTCCAGAGCAGAAGAAATAGGGGTTACCATGGTAGGAGTCCCCAAACACTATTGTGGGGTAACTCAAATGGAGGAAGACAACCTACCGAGACTGTCCAAGAAGGAGTTGAGGTGTGACCAATTGGAAGACCCCATGGGGAGATTGGTCCTCGAAGCCCTGGAGAATCAGGATCCCAACAAATTCCTACATCACCCCTCAAAGGAGGCTCGCCTGTTGAGGAAGGAATTGGACAGGCTACAGGTACATCAGGGAGTGGTCTACCGAAGGGGCCCCTCTGATGACTCAGAAGATAAGTGGCAGTTATTTCTTCCAGAGAAGCACCGAGAGACTGTACTAATTGCCCTGCATGACCATCATGGTCACCTAGGGGCAGAACGGACCTTCCAGCTTGTCAGAAATCGATTCTATTGGCCCTGCATGAGGGCAGAAGTAGAGGAGTATTGCCATTCCTGTGCACGATGCATTCAGAGAAAGACCCTACCCCATCAAGCTGCCCCAATGGGCCACTTACAGAGTCAAGGCCCAATGGATCTGGTATGCATGGACTTTCTCTGCCTCGAACCCGACCTGAGTGGATTGGGGAATGTTCTGGTAATAACCGACCATTTCACCCGCTATGCTCAAGCTTTCCCAACCAAAGACCAGAAGGCATCCACCGTGGCCAAGATACTTATGGAGAAGTATTTTGTCCATTACGGACTACCACAGAGACTCCACTCAGATCAAGGAAGGGACTTTGAGAGTCGGTTGATCCGAAGACTTTTGGATTCATTAGGAATAAAGAAGACCAGAACCACGCCTTACCACCCACAAGGAGATGCTCAGCCGGAGAGATTTAACCGGACCCTGCTCAACATGTTGGGAACCTTAGAAACAGAGAAGAAGCAACACTGGAGTCAGCACATATCAGCCCTAGTACATGCCTATAACTGTACCACAAGTGACGCCACTGGCTACTCCCCTTATCGACTTATGTTTGGGAGAGAAGCAAGGCTACCTGTGGACCTGGCCTTTGGCACTTCTATAGACAATACCTCAGCTACATCCCACAAGGGATACGTGGACAGACTTAGACGTAGCTTGCAGGTGGCCTATGAACAAGCCCAGGCGGCTTCGGATCAAAGGGGGGCCCGCAACAAGAGAAATTTTGATCTGAAGGTTCGAGTGCAAGATCTGCAGCCCGGGGACCGAGTACTGCTACGCAATCTGGGGGTCCCTGGAAAACACAAGCTTGCCAACAGGTGGAGATCTGAGCCCTATGTTGTCTGTAGGAAGTTGCCCGGTTTGCCTGTCTACAAACTAAAGCCAGAAGGAAAGGTGGGTCCACTGAAGACGTGGCATCAGAACCACCTGCTCCCACTTGCTGAGGCAGTCAGAATACCTCCCGTGAGAGACTCCCCTGAACCGGCCTCTATCCTGGATATTCCTAGGCCGAACACTCGGTCCCAGACCTCTCGAGCCAAAGATGGGGAGGCCTCCCAATTGAGTACAGAAGAAGGTGGAGAACTGGACTGGCTATGGCCTCCCTCGACTCTGGGAACGTCCGCCATAGATCTCCCAAATGGAGGGGATACCCCAGATGCAACGCTGAATCCGGAGGCTACTGAATTCATACCCTTCAGTCCCTCAGCTGATTACTGGGAAGATGTTCCTGACACTTGCGCAGAGGAGGACTCTAGAGATTCCATACGTCAGTCGACTTCTGAATCAGAGGTTCCAGAACCAGCAATGTTACCTGAACTTACTCCTGAAGAAGAGCCTGTGGTGCCAGAGTCAAAAGCACCAAGAGAGCAGAGGGCTCGCAGAGTCATCAGGCCTCCCAAGAAACTAACTTACCCCCAAATGGGGACGAGCTCAGAGGACTCTGTTGTAACGGCTAGGAGAAGTGTTGAACAACCTGATCCTTCCACCGTCCATTTGGTGGAGGGCAACCCCAGCTCACTCTCTGGCACAGTTAGGCAGGCCACTCATGGTAGTGTGACCTGTGGGCAAGAGAGTTCCATCCCAAAGTTTTGGTGGGAATTCCCTATGCCAACATCATGCTCGACATTGTCCAAAATGGTAAACAGTATTTGTTGAAGTTTATCTTTGGGGACCAAAGAGTTCAAGTGGGGGGAGTGTGTAGCGGGGTGTTCCCCTTTAATGCAGAGAGATAAGAAGTTCCAGGTGAGAGGTGAGTCGGGAGGAAGTAAAGAGACATTACTGGAAGTGAAAGCAGAGGAGAGAAAGAGACTACATCTCCCAGTACATCTTGCAGCACCCAGGGTGCATTGCTCCAGAACAGAGACTGCTGGGGCAGACTTTATAAAGGGGAGGCGGAGTTTTGGTCGCTCTCTTTGGACACCCCTCTCCTAGCAAGAGGATGTCTGTGCTGAACTGCTGTGTGCACAAGGCCTGAAGCCCGGGCCGTGTGCTCCTTTCCAAAGAGCCCTCTGCCAGCCTAGCAGAGCCTTAGAGACATCTAATCCTCCTTGCTGCAGTACACCAGAAGGATTGAAGACTTGGATGTCGGTGGATTCCTGTTCCTAGACGAATCGATGGAGGAAAGGGACTTGGACTTGTCCAGGTGGTGAGAGCTGTTTAAAGACAGATACTTTATCTTTACTATTTGTTGGGATTACAAAGTTGTTCTTCAAGTGCACCACCGAGAGATTGCTAGCGAATATTGTTTCACTGAACTTCCATTTAGATCAGTCAGGCCTGACTGCATAGGTAGACATTGCTGGGTGTTAGTCTACCCATGAGGGGAAGTAGCTGTAAAAGGGCAGCGCTAGAGTTGCATAGCAATACTTTATTATTCTGATTACTCTGTTTATCTTTATTACTGTTTATTGCAGGGATCTGCAACTTGTTATACTGTTGTTTATTACTTGCCCATTAGCCTCAGTAAAATATCTGGGTAAAGTACATTTGGTGTCAGTTCCGCTTACTTTAATAGGAGTTTTAAAGTATATTCTGTGTATGTTTGTTATAGGACTGCGTCACCAACAGTTGCGATCACGCGGTCCTATCTCTCTATCACCAGCTGTGCCACGGGAGGTTAGAGCCGATTGCCGGGGGTTGACAGCGGTGCACTGCAGGGCCCAAATCAATATCAGCGGCTCTCTTAACTGGGGGTAGCGCTACACATGTATTGCCCCATTTAACATCAATGACAGCTTGAAGTCTTTTGTGGTATTTGTGGATGAGGCTCTTTATCTTCTCAGATGGTAAAACTGCCCATTCCTCTTGGCAAAAAGCCTCCAGTCCCTGTAAATTCTTGAGCTGTGTTGCATGAACTGCATGAGATCTCCCCAGAGTGGCTCAATGATATTGAGGTCAGGAGACTGAGATGGTTACTCCAAAACCTTCACTTTATTCTGCTAGCCAATGACAGGTCAACTTGGCCTTGTGTTTTGGATCATTGTCATGTTGGAATGTCCAAGTACGTCCCATGCGCAGCTTCCTGGCTAATGAATGCAAATGTTCCTCCAGTATTTTTTGATAACATATTGCATTCATCTTGCCAACAATTTTGACCAAATTTTCTGTGTCTTTGTAGCTCACACATCCCCAAAACATCAGCGATCCACCTCCGTGTTTCACAGTAGGAATGGTGTACCTTTCATCATAGGCCTTGTTGACTCCTCTCCAAATGTAGCATATATGGTTGTGGCCAAAAAGCTAAATTTTGGTCTCATCACTCCAAATGACTTTGTGCCAGAAGGTTTGTGGCTTGTCTCTGTGCTGTTTGGCGTATTGTAAGCGGGATACTTTGTGGCATTTCCATAGTAATGGCTTCTTCTGGCCACTCGACCATGCAGATCATCTTTCTTCAAGTGCCTCCTTATTGTGCATCTTGAAACAGCCACACCACATGTTTTCAGAGATTCCTGTATTTCACCTGAAGTTATTTGTGGGTTTTTCTTTGCAGCCTGAACAATTTTCCTGGCAGTTGTGGCTGAAATTTTAGTTTGTCTACCGGACCGTGGTTTGGTTTTAACAGAACCCCTCATTTTCCACTTCTTGATTAGAGTTTGAACACTACTGATAGGCATTCTCAATTCCTTGGATATCTTTTTATATCCCTTTCCTGTTTTAATACAGTTCAACTAACTTTTCCCACAGATCAATTATTTTGCTTTCCTCATGACTCAGAATCCAGAAACATCAGTGCAGCAGTGGATGAAAGATGCAAGGGTCTGTCAGGATTCCAGAAACTCATTGGCCTTTTATACACACACACTAATTACAAGCAAACACATCACAGGTGAAGATGGTTACCTTTAATAGCCATTCAAACCCCTTTGCGTCAACTTGTGTGCATGTTATCAGGCCAAAATCACCAGGGTATGTAAACTTTTGATCAGGGTTATTTGGGTAGTTTCTGTTGTCATTATGATTTATAAAGAGTAAACTCAGTTTATTGATAATAAATGGCTTCAGCCAAACACTAACCATGAGTGAAATAATCGTTTTTGTGTTATCCATATTCTCTTAAAAATGGCCAAGAAATCATAAATTCTGCCAGGGTATGTAAACTTATGAGCACAACTGTATAAGGAATGTAAGATAAGTTAAATGGCTGCTTCCCGAAACAGGTCCTGAGTACCTAATACCAGGGCTTTTTTTTTTCAGCGGGAACACGGACACCTCCAGTACTGTATGTAATGGCAAGGGGTGCTAGGGTTTGCTGCAGAGTCTATTGATGCTGGCTGCTGGGGGATCTATTGTTGCTGGGGGGGTTGTTTTTGCATGGTGGTCTATTGTTGCTGGGGGGGTGGTCATTTGTTACTGGAAGGGATCTGCTGTTGAGGGGGGCGTCTATTGGTGCTTGCTGCTGCAAGATCGGTCACTGCTGGGGGAACTCTATTGTTGCTGGACGCAGGGGCTCTATTTTACGGTTTTTATTGATATTATTAACAAATTCCATACAAATTATTTAGCACCACAAAATGATACTTGGTTCTGTAGTTTATAAAAAGGGCAATACTGGCTCCCTGCTGATGGTGGCTTGCATGTGGATTTTGTGAACATCAGTGGAATTTTGAACTACAGTGGAGAGTTAAAAACCAGGACTTTTGCTTTTAACTGCTTCTGCTTGCAAGTGTTGATTTATTTCTTTTTTTTTGTCCTTTATTTGATACGTTTATCAGTTTTAAAAATACTCCCCCCCCCCCCCCCCCCACTCCTTTCTCTGACACTTTTTAATTAGCTTTTTTTCTTTCTGCTAATTAAGGGGAGTGGTTAATTGTTCACAGGTGAGTATATAAGTGTCTGTACAAACTCCCTTAGGAGCTGGCTCCCTGCTGATGGTGGCTTGCATGTGGATTTTGTGAACATCAGTGGAATTTTGAACTACAGTGGAGAGTTAAAAACCAGGACTTTTGCTTTTAACTGCTTCTGCTTGCAAGTGTTGATTTATTTCTTTTTTTTTTGTCCTTTATTTGATACGTTTATCAGTTTTAAAAATACTTCCCCCCCCCCCCCCCACTCCTTTCTCTGACACTTTTTAAACAGCTTTTTTTCTTTCTGCTAATTAAGGGGAGTGGTTAATTGTTCACAGGTGAGTATATAAGTGTCTGTACAAACTCCCTTAGGAGCTGGCTCCCTGCTGATGGTGGCTTGCATGTGGATTTTGTGAACATCAGTGGAATTTTGAACTACAGTGGAGAGTTAAAAAACAGGACTTTAAAACAGGAGTTAAGACAGGAGTCTTCTAAACTGTGAGTAACAATATAAACTTCCTACAAGTAATTATATTGCAACTGGGAAATGAGTGCTAGCAGGGTTGAAGATTTTGCTCAGTGCACAGTGTGCCACATGTATGCAAAATTGGTGCAACAGCTCCAGGATGGATACCGCTGTGACAGATGTGAGCAGGTTGCCCTTCTGGAAGCTCACATTAGAGATCTGGAAGAGCAAGTTGCAACACTGGGCGGAAAGGACAACCTTGAAAGGGGTCCTCTGCTCGCTGAGCAGGTGGTCAGTAGGGCTGATGTGGAGGGTGGAGTGGCAAGTCAGGATTATCAGATAGGAAGATGGGTTAATGTAGTTAGAGGGAGTGGAAGGGGCTTGCAGAAAAGGAAGGCCAGTCCTGTATTTGTGCATCAAAACAAATTTTCCACGTTGGGTGAAGATGTGGAGGTGGCAAACACAGAGGTGGCAGCCCTAGATGTCACTGCTACTAGACATGTGCACACTGAAATATTTTGTTTCGGAATTTCGTTTTCGTCCGAAAAATAAATTTATTTAGTTACTCCCGAAATTCGTTTTTATTTATTTCGTTTTTCGTTAGAAATTGCATTCGTCCGAAAATCTGAATTAATTAAGGTCGAATCTGTCATTGAAGGCTTATGGTGTCTGTCGAATGTTCAAAGAAGATTCGACGGAGCAGTGAAACTGTACGACGCTGCAATCATACATTTCCGGTCGAATGTTCCGCCCACAAGCTATAGAAGAATTCTAATGTTGTATGACTAGTAATAATTATATTTATTCATTACTATTACTAGTCAACCAACATTAGAATTCTTCTATAGCCTATGGGCGGATGCATTTGACCGGAAATGTACGATTGCAGCGTCGTACAGTTTTGCTGCTCCGTCGAATCTTCTAACTTTCGATGCTTTGTCGAATCTTCGTCATTCTAGCTATTTTACTGCTCCTCCTCTTTGGTTACAATCAGCCAATAACATTCATCATCAACTTTATTTTTATTTTACTTCCCCCACCCAATTCCAGCAGTGATCTTTTCTCTCTATGTCGAATCTTTTCTCTCTATAATAACAAATCTTTTCTCTCCTATGTTGAATCTTTTCTCTCCTATGTCGAATAATTTCTCTCTATAATGTCGAATCTTTTCTCTCCTATGTCGAATCTTTTCTCTCCTATGTCGAATCTTTTCTCTCCTATGTCGAATCTTTTCTCTCCTATGTCGAATCTTTTCTCTCCTATGTCGAATCTTTTCTCTCCTATGTCGAATCTTTCTCTCCTATGTCGAATCTTTTCTCTCTATAATGTCGAATCTTTTCTCTCCTATGTAGAATAATCTTGGACTAATAGAGTTAAGGTTAGGCACATTCGACCACAGGTTCGATAGACACAGATTGTTATTGTCAGCGTCACGTCGAATCTCCTATCTATATCGAACTGTTGTAGCAACGAAAACGAAAATAAAGCATTTGTTTATGTCGGATCTTTCGGTTTTCGGATTCTGTGCTTTCGTTTTCGTTTGTTAAAACGATAACGAAAATAGCTGAAATTCGGACGAAAATGCATTCGGACGAAAACGAATGCACATGTCTAACTGCTACCCCTAACAGCCGGGACAGCAACCCATCTAGTAGAGGTGGTGAGGGGAGTGCAGGTAGGCCAAGACAGTTGGTGGTTATAGGGGATTCTATAATCAGAAGGACTGATAGAATAATTTGTCGCCAGGATCGCCTCAACCAAATGGTTTGCTGTCTCCCTGGTGCCAGGGTTCGGCATGTGGTGGACCGGGTGGATAAATTACTGGGAGTGGCTGGGCATGACCCAGCTGTCTTGGTCCACGTTGGAACCAATGACAGTATACATGGAAGGTGGAGGCTCCTTACGAATCAATTTAAAGAACTAGGCTGCAAGATGAAGGCAAGGACCTCCAAGGTGATATTCTCTGAAATATTGCCTGTGCCATGCGCAACACAGGAAAGGCAGGGGGAGATTAGAGAGCTGAATGCATGGCTAAAGACCTGGTGTAGGGAGGAGGGATTTGGGTTTCTAGAGCACTGGGCTGACTTTTCATTGGGGTGCAACCTATATGCTAAAGACGGTTTGCACTTGAATGGAAGGGGGTCTGCTGTGCTGGGGGAGAGGTTTATGGGAAGGCTGGAGGAGTATTTAAACTAGGTTTGAGGGGGGAGGGTGAACTAGAATTACATCGGGCACACAGGTCAGTTAGTGGTCAGACATTAATGGAGAGTGGAATGGGGATAGATGGGGGGAGGGTTATGGCAGGTGACAAGAAAGTTCCCATGTTGCAAACAGCCATTGGAAACTATAGTGCCATTTGTACTACTAAAAATTATATGAAAAATACCAGAGAAAAATGTAATACATTAAAGTTTGTTCACCAATGCCAGAAGTCTGCCAAGCAAAATAGGTGAGTTGGAAGCTCTGGTGCATGAGGAGAGCTATGACGTAATCGGTATTGCTGAAACGTGGCTTCAATCCTCACATGACTGGATTATTAATATTCCTGGCTATGCACTCTTTCGGAGAGTCAGGGCAAAAAGGAAAGGTGGCGGGGTCTGTCTCTATGTGAGAAGTGATCTCAAAGCGAGTGTGAAAGAGGACCTGGTTGATGGAGAGTGTGATGAGGCTGAAGCATTATGGGTGGAACTGCATACAGATGTGCGTAGTTCAAAGTTAATCATTGGAGTTTGTTATAGACCACCCAATGTTAATGAGGAGGTGGAGACTCAGCTCCTTGCACAGATGGAAAGGGCTGCAAGGGCTGGGACGGTGGTAATAATGGGGGATTTTAACTACCCAGAAATTGACTGGAGTAATGGCACTGCTGGGACAGTTAAAGGGCAAAAATTTATAAGCCTATTGCAGGACAATTTTATGGTCCAGTTTATTGAGGCCCCAACTAGGAATGATGCTCTGTTGGACCTGGTAATCTCAAACCATGCAGAGCATATTACTAATGTTCAGATAAAGGAACACCTGGGTAGCAGTGACCATAACATGATTTCATTTGATGTTAGCTGTAAGCAAGAAATACATGCAGGAAGGATAAAAACACTTAATTTCAATAAAGCAAATTTTCCAAGGATGAGGGCTGCTCTCCAGGACTTAGACTGGGAGAGAATATTGGCATCAATGGGCACAGAACAGAAATGGGAATTCTTCAAAAAGACTGTTTGTGAACTCACTGCAAAGTATATTCCCATGGGCAATAAGTTTAAAAGGCTAAAAATAAAACCTATGTGGCTCACAGTTAAAGTTAAAAAAGCTATAAACAATAAGAAAAGCGCTTTTAAAAAATATAAAAATGAAGGAACACTAGTGTCGTTTAAATGTTACAAAGAATATAACAGGATATGTAAAAAGGAAATCAAGGATGCAAAAATTCAAAACGAACGACAGATTGCAAAAGATAGTAGGACAAACCCCAAAAAATTCTTCAAATATATTAATAGTAAAAAGGTCAAGTCTGAGCATGTAGGCCCTTTACAAAATAATCTAGAGTGGGTGACTGGGGACAAAGAGAAGGCTAATTTATTAAATACTTTCTTCAGCTCTGTGTATACAATGGAGCATGGGGGAGCTCATGTCCATAATGGGGGTGGTAGTGACACAGCCTCAAATCCACAATGGCTCAAAAGTGATATGGTCCAGAAATATTTAGACAGAGTAAAGGTGGATAAAGCACCTGGACCAGATGGCATACACCCACGGATCCTAAAAGAATTGAGCTCTGTAATTTCAAAGCCATTGTATCTAATTTTTAGGGACTCATTAATGACAGGAATAGTACCACTGGATTGGCGCAGGGCCAATGTGGTGCCTATATTTAAAAAGGGAACAAAGTCTTTACCAAGTAACTATAGACCTGTTAGTTTAACTTCCATAGTTGGGAAGATACTGGAGAGATTAATAAAAGACCACATAGATGAGTTCTTGCTGGAAAAAAACTATTTAAGCAACAGACAGCATGGATTCATGAAAGACAGAAGTTGTCAGACAAACCTGATTTCTTTTTATGAAGAGGTAAGTAAAACCTTGGACAGAGGGGTGGCGGTGGACGTGGTATACTTGGATTTTGCAAAAGCGTTTGATACAGTTCCCCACACACGGCTCATGTGTAAGGTAAAGTCTACAGGATTGGAAATATCAGTTTGTAAATGGATAGAAAACTGGCTAAAAGACAGAATTCAGAGAGTAGTAGTTAATGATTCTTACTCTGAATGGTCTAAGGTTATCAGTGGTGTACCCCAAGGTTCAGTGCTGGGACCCTTACTTTTTAATATCTTTATAAATGATATTGGGTCTGAGATCAAAAGTAACATTTCTGTCTTTGCAGATGACACCAAGCTATGCAGTGGAATAACGTCCTTACAAGATGTCTCCAATTTACAAGCCGACCTCGATGCCCTGTCTAATTGGGCGACTATGTGGCAGATGAGGTTTAATGTTGATAAATGTAAAGTTATGCACTTGGGGGCTAAGAATATGAATGCATCATACATATTAGGGGGAATACAACTGGGGGGATCCGTAGTGGAGAAGGATCTGGGGGTTTTGGTAGATCATAAGCTCAATAATGGCATGCAATGCCAAGCTGTGGTTTCCAAGGCGAGCAAAGTCCTTTCTTGTATTAAGAGAGGTATGGACTCCAGAGAGAGAGATATCATTTTGCCCCTGTACAAATCATTAGTAAGGCCTCATCTGGAATACGCAGTTCAGTTTTGGGCACCAGTTCTCAAAAAGCATATCGGGGAACTGGAGAAAGTGCAGAGAAGGGCAACCAAACTGATAAGAGGCATGGAGGAGCTCAGCTATGAAGAAAGATTAGAGGAACTGAATTTATTCACTCTTGAGAAGAGGAGAATAAGGGGGGATATGATTAACATGTACAAATATATAAGGGGTCCATATAGTGAACTTGGTGATGAGTTATTCACGTTACGGTCAACACAGAGAACAAGGGGGCACTCTTTACGTCTAGAAGAAAAAAGATTTCATCTCCAAATGCGGAAAGGTTTCTTCACAGTAAGAGCTGTGAAAATGTGGAACAGACTCCCTGCAGAGGTGGTTCTGGCCAGCTCAGTAGATTGCTTTAAGAAAGGCCTGGATACTTTCCTAAATGTACATAATATAACTGAGTACTAACAGTTCTTGGTAAAGTTGATCCAGGGTAAATCCGATTGCCTCTCGGGGGATCAGGAAGGAATTTTTTCCCCTGCTGTAGCAAATTGGATCATGCTCTGCTGGGGTTTTTTGCCTTCCTCTGGATCAACTCTGGGTATAGAATTGGGTATATGGGAGTGCACGATATTTTTTTTTATTTTATTTTAGTTATTTTTTTTATGGTTGAACTGGATGGACTTTGTCTTTTTTCAACCTGACTAACCATGTAACTATGTAACTATGAAAAGGTGGGTGGGGGGTGGAAAGAAACGGTGCTTCGGAGATGGGTAGAGGGCAGAGACAGGAATTGGCTCAGAAAGGTGGGAGTTCCTGCACCTATTCTCTGAGAAAAAAAGCCCTGCCTAATACACATAAAGAAAACAAACAGGAGAGGGCGCCTCCATGTAAATGCAGACTGTTATAGAAAATGGCATAATAAATAAAAGTATGGCACTCACTGGTAAACAGATGGTAGTGTGCATATCATCCTCAGACACAAGGGTACCAGATGAGCTGCAGAGATTGGCAGTTGAGCGCTAGGAAGCAGCTAGATGTCAGTCAGTCAGCGGCTAAATGGAAGAGCCCGAAGACCGCTTGGATGCTAGATGATGGAACGCTTCCGGGACCTCTCAGACTGCTCGCCGCGCCATCATGTAGCATTCAAGCGTTCTTCAGGCTCTACCACCCAGTCACTTCCTAGCACTATTCTTTCAACTCCAGCTGCTGGAGTGAACTGACTGAACCACACATGCCTAGAAAAAAAGGTATATACACACATTTATTTGCTCCAGTGGCAAAATTATGCACATGGGTGGACGAGCCAGGTCTAGGGTGCCAGGAGTTAGATTTTAGGCCTAGGAATACTGCCGTGATGACAGGTAAATAGTATGGACCATTAAGGCTGGAGTCCTGAATTTTCTACAAGCAGAGGTGGTGCTGTGCTGGAGGCCAGCTTGAGTCTCCATAAGTCTAGGTTCACAAATCCTTTTTTTGCGCGGGTGCATCTAGGTGGGCACAGCGCCCTTTTCAGTTGAATGGGCTGCTGTACCTGCGGGTAAAGCAGGGAAAAAGTCCCAGACCCTTTTCCTAAAATGCACCTGCAGGGCAGTCACACAGAAAATGCTTCATTTTCTGATGCGTAGTGGTGCCATTAAGAATTATTGGCTCCCCTGTGTATCTGGTAAAGAGCAACGCATTTTAAATGCAGGTCCCGGAATGCGTGCGATTTACATGCGTGCACCTAGGGTAAGAATGGGTGCTGCATCAGCTGAAAACCACCATGAAAAATAAATTTTTGCATCTCACAATTATCTATCCACACACTAACCTTAAGTTCCAACTCCACCCCATGTTCTCTTCTTTTTAGTTTTGGAGATTTCACCCCACTTCCCATCCCTGTGACAGCAAGAATAAGAAATCCGGTGGAGGGGTTGTCGTTTGGACAGGAAGATAGTAATAATAGCCTGTCAGAGATTATTTTTTATTAACAGAAAGATTTTTTATTAACAAATCAGCATTACAATAGTCAGCAGTTGACATTCAAGTATTTGTAATTACAGTGTCAGTCTGAGATATTTATTTCCAGATTATAACATTTCACAAATCCATAAAGCCTTCTTCCTAACATTTCCCAAACGGTAAATTCCAAGTATATTCCCATCTAATGCCCGCCCTCACGTTCAGTAGGATATATATACCCGGCGCGGAGAGGGGGGGCAACTGACCCCCAGGCCGAACAGGAGGGAATCCCTCACTCTGTCCCCCTCCTCCCCAACCCCCCACCCAACCGCCTTCAGTGGTGTCCAATAAATTTAGCTCTCCTGGTCAGTAGTTTGCTCAGGGCAATTTGTAGCTTTTATTATTTGGTTTCTCGCCTATGTTTAGGATTGTTGCAGTTCCTTACTGCTGCCACTGGGTGTCACTGGCATTCAGGGTAATCGTTACGGGAGTGATGACAAGCTTGTGCTATTGAGCATTTATGTCCTCTCTGGATACTACTAGCAAGTTAATTTCAGTGGTGCATGCTATACGGTAGGGTATAAATATTTGGAGAGTGGCCTGGTGAGCTCTCTTTCCCCCAGGCTGTGGCTCTTTTAGGCTCAGTTCACACCTATACAGTTTGCTGTTGATCAGTTTCTGCAGTGTGTTTTGCATTTTTACACACGCATTTGATGCATTTTGCATGTTTTTTTTTACTGCAATTGCAGGGGATATACATCCCTTGAGGTAGCATGGGCAGTGACAGGTACTTTTTACTGGGAGAGCTGGGGTCTTCTAGGCTCAGTTCACACCTATGCAGTTTGCTTTGATCAGTTTATGCAGTGCGTTTTGCATTTTTGCACACGCATTTTTTTTTTTATGTTTTTTTTTGTCAATTTGTTCTTGGGCAGATGAAAAAATCCAAATCGTGGCAAAAGCAGGCTACATGCATTTCTGAAGCGTCTCCATTGAACCAAAAATGCACCGTTTTGCTTTAAAAAAAAATCCCTGATCCTTTTCAAAAATGCAGTGGCTGAAAAAAAGCATAGATGTGTCCTATAGGAAACCATGTTAAATAGACTGTAGTGCGTTTCTGCAAAAAGCAATAAAAAAAAAAAAATGCATTAGGTGTGAACTGAGCCTTAAAAAGGAACACTAAAGGTTCCCGTTTAAAAATAAAATAAAAATAACAAACATGTTATACTTACCTCCACTGTGCAGCTCGTTTTGCACACAGTGGCCCCGATCCTGGTCTTCTGGGGTCCCTCTACAGCTGTTTCAGCTCCACCCGCAAGGACTCCACACCATAATGCGAGCAAGCTCGCATGGTGTGGAGTTACTGTGGGCGCGCTCCCGTGATACAGCGGTGGCCATAGCCGCCGACTGTATCACTCGGCCCCAGCGCGTCACGTCATTGGATGTGATTGACAGCATCTCCAGCCAATGGCTGCGCTGCTTTCAATCCATCCACTGTAGCCAATCAACGGCCAGCCACAGGAACTCGGAGGATGACGGGAGCGAGCGCGGGACTTTCGAGGGGTCAGGCAAGTAAAAATGGGGGCTCGGGGGGGGGGGGCGGTATTGTCGAATGTTTTTTCACCTTAATGCATAGGATGCATTAAAGATGAAAAAACATGTACCTTTACAACCCCTTTAAGCCTCATACACACGATCGGACTTCAAACAAACTTTTCCGTGGATTTTTGTCCAACGGGCGTTGGCCATGAACTTGGTATGCATACACACGACAGAACTTTTTTTGCAAACTTTCCCAAAATAAAGTGTTTTTTCTGCTCTTTTCCACCACCCTTTGGTCAACTTCTGCTATTGTTCGTTGATTTTAACATTGGTTCTGAGCATGCGTATTTGTACTTGGGACTAAAGTCTGATGGATTTCTGTACACACGGCAGGACTTTGCACCGTAGGACTTTTGTTGCCGAAAAGTTTGTCCGTTTGCAGAGCAAACTTTTGTCCGATGAAAACCGAAAAAGTTTGTCCGATGGAGCGTACACACGGTCGGATGTTTTTGAAAACCTGCTCATTTTGAAGTTTGTTGTCAAAAAGTCAGACCGTGTGTATGGGGCTTTAGACCCCCAGATCTCTCCTCCGCCCTCAAAAGCATCTGATCCAACCAAGATCGGTTAGATCAAATGCTTTACAAGCTGGTAAAGGCTTTTAAACAGCAAAACCAATGAAATCCTCATTGTTTCTGGTTTCCTACATCATAAAGGGGAGGTGGGCTACCTTTTTGGGCTTCGCCATGGGTAATGTATCAAACCATCTGACTTAGCTTTTTTGTAACTATGACCTAACCATTGAGACCTCATTGACTTACCTATTTATTCTTCTACCCCCCCCCCCTTTTTTTAGCTACAATATACGCACCCCAGTCCTGATGACTGGCTTTAAACGCCAAGAAACGCGTCAAGTCCATGCCCAGGGATGCCAAGCTAAGCTTGCCCAACTATGTTATTTCATCTAACTGTATTCTTTATTTTAATTTAATTGGATAATCATGTCTATTGTATCTGTATGCCCATTTATTTTGATTGCTTTTACTAGTCATGTCCTAGATATTGAATTATTAAATATGCCAATGTGATTATTATTATATGTATTATGCCTTTGTCTGCATGATCTGTGTATTATATATTATGATACATTATTACACTATGAATTTTACAATTGACTCTTTGATTTTCATTATCATTTTTGGATGGTTTACTTAGCAATTCCTCATGGCCACAGAGACTTCCCTGACGGGACTGTGACAGATACACCCACCTTTGATATCCTATACGAATCGATATGCCCATCCATGCCTCATTTAAAGTCCCATAGCCCATTTCTTCTTTTTCTACTATATTAGGGATGGAGGCATGTTTAAGGCATTTGTGGTTTCCAACAGGTCAATTTCTCTTTTAAAAATGCATGTGCAGTGAGCCAATTAGGAGGCTATATTGTAATTTCTAATGACTACCATACTAAAAAGTCTTTGTGCATAAGTAGCCAGCTTGGCCGGAAGAGGTGGCGACTTCACATAGGTGATGAAAGGCCCTGGTAGTGAAGCAGCTTGTGTGCTTAGGATGCTTGTCTAGTAACTGGCACCCCAATTTAGGTTCAAATCATAGCATTGGACATCCTAAGGACCCAGTCTGAAGTTACAGAAGATGGAGTGAGGCTGTCAGGAAAGACAGGCTTTCCATGTAAGCGCCCGGCGTGCACGCATGGGTACTAGCACTTTAAGACACACACACCTGTCACTAATACAGAAGTCTGGCGGGCTATTTAAAACAGGGCTCCTACAGAGGTACATTGCCGTTTAGGCTGCAGCTTCTGTGTTGTATCCTGTGTGACCTCTGATTCTGATCCAGCTTGTCGTTACCTGTGATTGCCTGCTGCCTGTTCTGATCCCGGCTTCCCTTAGACTCTGATCCTGCCTGCTGATCTTCTGGTACTACTCGGCTTGTGACCTGACCTCTCTTCTGCCTACCGTCTATGCCTGATCTACCTGATTATTACTGACCCGGCCTGTCTGACACTGCATCTCGCCCATCCAGCCTGTTACAGCTCCCAGCCCTGCAAGCCTGCATCTGGTACTGCTCTGGGGTTCATCCCAGCCTGCCACCAGTCAAGCATCATGTCAGCTCATCTACTATCTGGCTGCTGATCACCGCTACTACATGGACTATTGAACTGTTTACAGGCACTCATACCCCACCGTGCTCCTGTGGCTGCTGTATCACTACCAGTAGTCTGCGAGCCGGAGTTGTACGAGAGGCCTTCCTCTGCACATCAGGCTCACATCCCAGGTACGTAACAGAGGCATTGGAGAGAATAGGCATGGGTGATGTACAGAATCAAGATTCCTGCGATTCAAGTGTAACATACGGATCAATGTTACTGGGATGAGGTGACAGTTAACTGGCCTGGTGGAGTCCACTCAGTGGCGTCGCTATGACGGGTGCAGGGGATCCGGACCGCATCAGGGTGACACCTGCAGAGGGGTGACACCATCCCGAGGGCAGCGAGGGGAGGCAGAGCTTCTGTTCAAACAGAACCCCTCCAGTGCTAGCCCTGTGTGCGTTTCCCCTCAGGCTCTGACTGCTGTTACTTCTAAATACAGAAGTCTGCTGCCCGGTAGACATGTGCGATTAGTTTCGTACGAATCGAAAATTCGTACAAATTTTTCGAAATTCGTACATTTGTACGAATCCGAATTACGAATTTTTACGGATACGAATTCTGTATGAAATACGAAGTTTCGTTTACAAATTTCGGCTCCAAATTGAAAAGATTCGACATTATAGAGAGAAAAGATTCGACATTATAGAGAGAAGATTGCTGCTGGAATTGGGTGGGGGAAGTACATTTCCGGTCGAATCATTCATTATACGCGTCGTACGAAATTCATATTTCGTACGAATCCGAATTAAATTCCGTACACGAATTACGATTTTTTTTAAAATACGGAACAAAACGAATTTCGACGGCTCCCATGTCTACTGCCCGGCTCCTGTATTTAGAAGTGACAGCACAACTATCTGGGTGGTGAGGCTCACAGCTGCCGTGAATCCTCCCCTGATTGGTGGGCTGGTGTGATGTGTGTGGGGGGGTTGACCAATGACATCCTTGGTGCCAGGCGGGCAGGAATCTAATCCAGGCAGGCTTGTTGCCAGTAGCTTGCCCGCTGCAATGGCCGGCTGCAGCACCCACAGCATCTTCCCCGCAGCCATCATCGCCTGGAGGGAAAAAGGTTTTTCAAGCATCACTACTGTGTCATACTGATTTGTTTACGCTTGTAGCCATGAGATGGGGCACCTCTCACAGTAGTATTAAACCTGTTTGCTATGGAGAAGGTGATCCAGAACTTTGGGAATTTTCCATCAAAATGCTGTCAAGCTACACCCAACGGTCCATACCACATCTGGGCATAATGACTTTTTGCACTACTCATAGAATAGGCTGCAATATACCACTGCCAAGGCTAATAATACTTTTTTGGCAATAGTGCTTACCTGGAAGAGGACTGTATAAAACAATGTTAGGTCTTTAATCCAAAGAGCTTTCACAAAAGCCACATTTCAAAACACTTTAAAGATTAAAAAAAAAAAACATTAAAAGCTTTTTTTAATGATAGAAAATGGAGTCCAATTGCCCATACGTTGCATTATCTGCAGGAACAGATCCCATCCTACCCAGATCCCCCATACCACTGTCTGCTATCAGACAGATCTGATCCTCTTTATAGTCATTTCATACCCTATACTCCCATAAACTGCACTGTCTGCTCTGACCTCATACAGATCCCTATATATTGCATTGTCGGCTGTCCCCCTAGGGCAGTGTTAATTTTGGTAGTATTATATGGGGGGAAAAAAAACACCATGTTTTACCGCACCAGGTGACAGCAACCTTAGCAAGTCCACTGCAAGCTCTGCATTACAGGTTCAGAAATGCTGCACAGAAGAGAGAAGTGTAATGGGAACAGTTATCCATAATGTACAATGTAAAGAGTTACAGAATCTGAGCCACAGATTGCAAAGAGTTAACTAATGTCTGTGTGGAGCAATGCCGCTTTTATGGAGAGCTTCACATCAGTCCTGCGTTTCAGCATATGCCACCATTTGTGCACGGTTATGCCCCAAATGGCTTTCTCCCCATCCTCACACGGGCACTATACATATAAAATATGTTTTTTGTATAGCTATTGAATTTTACATCCATTTAATGGTTTTGCTACTAGAAGAGACTCCAGTTATTTACACCTTCTTTCAGATACATATTGGCAAAATTGTTAGCCGATTAAAGAAAAACACAATAAAATGTACTTATACACATTAACACCCCCCCCCCCCCCCCCTCAAAAAAATTTCCTTGTATTGGTTTCTTCCCCCCCCCCCCCCCCCAACACACCGGTACATGTCAACTGCTATTTCTCCACCAGGTGGCACTACAAAGTCAGAAATTCTCTTTCGCTCTCAATTTAGCAAAACGTGAAGGTGATGCTCTTTTGAAATGAGAAAAACCAAAAAGCGATGTAGAAAACACACAGAGAGAAAATACAGTGTAGCGGTCTTCCCCCACCTTCTCCCCTCTCTCTGTGCCTGGTTTTACTCGTCTACGGGTATCTGGGAGAAAGGGGGAAAGATGCACACCACCAGCTCGGCTCTCTGATGTAGTATGCAGAGATATGAGCTAAACCGTTTACCTTCGGGTCTGCGTTTTAGGCCGGAGCCTCAGCCTCTCTTGTGGAGAATGATTGCCACTGTCACTGACAGGGACACTTAGCTTCCAGTAACACGAGTTCCACACCATGAAAAGTCCAACACTGTTTTATTGCTTTGAGACTGGTTGACTTTTAAAAGAACAGACAAGGTGTGGGGAAGAGTAGGTCCAAGCACAACTAATGAATTAAAGTTTCTCCTGTTCCGTTTAGTGCAAACAGGCTTGGCGCACAGTCGCTGCCACCGACCGTGAATTTGGTCACTGCCACTGACCTGGGTGAACGTTGAGGCCCCTGCCACAGGCCTTTGATGAGGCCTGCCACTGACCTGATGAAGATGGGTCTCTGCCACAGACCATGAGAACATGACGTACCTTCTTTAGAACAAACGACCCCTGTCAGAGGAAGACATCCATCCGGACGGTCACCAGAGGCCTCCACCGGCACCAGCAAATGCTGCGCTGGCTCTTCGGGGAGGTCAAGTCTCCGGTCCCTTATAGCCAGGATTCAGGCACCCAATACCGAGGGCACCTTAGGAATGCTTCGCCCTCGCGGGACACAGTCGAAGGTACTGGGCCCCAGGCCTCCCTGCAAAGTACCTCACCCCAGGCTGAAGGTGCCTGGGATGGAACTCTACTCCACACACCCAGGTCAAGGTCGCCTGGGCACAGACGAACCGCAGCAGCCCCCAGGCCGAAGGTGCCTGGGGAATGGACCTCGTGTGCAAGATGTCCGCCCCTTTTATATCCTCTCCCAGCAGGCACAGCGGTTTCCCCGCCCCTCCGTACTACTGCTGCGAGAGGACAAAAAGGGCACGGCTCTAGAATGGCAGTTCAACCCCGGTCCCAGGTGACAGCGCCACCTAGGGACCGCAGGGAACATGACACCATTCATACCTCCCACACTCCAAAATGTCCATGAATCCCTAAAAATCCATGTATCTGGGCCATCTATGGCCCAGATACACCCCACTAAAATTTGACACCCGCTACAACACTGAAAAAGGAAAAATTTGCAAGAGTGTTTAAAATGAGGATTTATCAAGCAGGTTGACCACATAGACAGGAACCTAGTACAGATTTACATTTTGCAAATGCTTTGAAAAATTGGATTTTTGCACTCCGTAAGATCTTTCTCTGAGTTCATTGACGGACACAACTCTCCATATTATTGAGCAAAGGGAAGTCCAAAAGGCGTGGGTAACTAAAGAAGAACATTCAACACCCGATAACCTCCCAGAAGAGGCACAAGAAACCTAAAAAAAATCTCCTTACAAAATCTTGTGGCTAAAACACACATTCGAAGATGACAAAACATCAGCTTTGTTAAACATGGTAAAAAAAGATGACCAGGTAGCTGCCTTGCACATATACGCCTGCTGTCAGAATGGCCAGGAGACACTAATCGTCTTGGTACTGTATAGTGTGCCATAATGGCATAAGCCTGGACATCCATCTGCCGGATCCATTGAGAAATAGTGGCAGAGCAGGTCACCAGGCCTTTTTATGGGTAGTCTGCAATGGCAAAATAATTTGAAAAGAGCCCATAGCAGCAGACAGGTATGCACAAACCACCTGGATCACATTCAAACAGTGCAGCTCAACCTTCTTTAGGAGGTGAAGGGCGCGGACACAGAAAAGGAAGGACAAATGTCCTCATTTAGGTGAAAGACAGACACAACTTTTGGAGACACAGACATAAAACCACCTTGTTCCTGTGTAAAACTAAAATAAGTAGACTTACAGGACAAGGCTGACATCTTTGACACGCAGTGTGTACAAGTGATCACAACCAAAAAGGCAACCTTCTGGGAGAGAGGAAGTGAAGATCTATATTTTCATCAGGTGGCTTCTGAAGGATTCAAAAGAACCAAATTCAGGTCCCATATCGGCAACAAGGAGCACTGGAGCTACATGCCAACCCCCGTGAATGAAAGTACGAAGAGTGCGTGGCCAGAAGGCATTGAAAGAACATCGCAAGGGAAAAAACCTGACCCTTAAATGGTACTCAAGGCAAGTTC
Source organism: Rana muscosa (assembly GCA_029206835.1). NCBI lineage: Eukaryota > Metazoa > Chordata > Amphibia > Anura > Ranidae > Rana > Rana muscosa. The sequence goes on from CM055117.1 coordinate 1,030,655,249, forward strand.
TTGATAAACGCCTTGTTGAAGAAAGGCCAAAATCCAAAACACAGAAGGAATGCGGGTGCAAATCCTCAGCCTTGCACCACAAAATGCAAGCCCTCCAAATATGATGACAAAGAGGTGGATTTATGTGCCTTCAGCATAGTGCGAGTCACTGAACCCAAAAAATAATTTTCCTAGAACTTTCCTGTTGAGGGGGGAGGCTAGCAGATCCACGACCAGTGTGCTTCACTGCAGTCAGATTTGATTAACAAGTCCGGGTGTAGAGGCCACTCTCCACCTAGGACCTGACAACTGAGGTAACCCGCCTGCCAGTTTTCTGCATCTGGATTATAAACGGCGGAGAGAGCTGGCATGTGAAGTGCCTCCCACTAAAGAATGTGTCAGGTGAGAGGAGATTGGTGATTGACATAGGCCACCGCTGTGGGGTGTTTGATTGGATCCTAAACAGGCACCCTTGAAAAAGCTCTGTCCAAGAAGTTAAAGTCTGATCACCCTTAGCTCCAGAACATTGATAGGTAACCGACTCCTTTAGCATCCATCAGGCTTTAGCCAATCTCAGACCTAGAACACACACACACACACACACACACACACACACACACACACACACACACACACACACACACACACACACACACCAGATAAACAGGCTGGCGTTTGCCATGACCATTCCATCCAAAGAAATGGAGACCAAAGCCACCAGAGAAGGGAGGCCCTGGTCAATTGTCCCGCATGGATATGGTTGTCCAAGGACACAGGAGACTTATCCCACTTGGATAAGATTTCCTTCTGCAGGACCCCCATATGGAACTGTACCTAAAGTACAACCTCAAGGGTGAACACCATGAGGCCCAGAACCTGCATGCAAAAAAATACACAGGGGGACCACCTGCAGGACAGCAGCAACCAAACCGCAGTCCAGAGTTTTCAAAGCTTGTCCAGTGGGAAGAACACCTTGGCCTGCTCCAAAATCGAGGATCAGCCGTAGATATTTCAGACACCTGGTTGTGGTCAGAGCAGACTTCTTGAGGTTCAACACCCAGCCACACTCCTGCAGAGTTATCCAACATTGTAGATTAAGACTCCAATCACAGGAGGAGGTGTTCCAGATCGCCTATCACGGCAATCCCGCTGTCTCAGCATTGCCAGGAACAGAGCCATCACTAAACACCTGGGGAGCCGCAGTCCAGATTAGAAAGGGAAGCACCACAAAAACTGTGTGCATCCCCGACCACAAAGCACAGTTGCCCTTTACAGATGGGAACATAAAATTACACGTCCTTGACGTCTATGGAGGCTAGGAAATCCCACTGATAAAGAGAGGCCATGGCCAAACGAATGCCTTCCATCTTGAACTTCTGTACTCTCAAAGAAATGCAGGGCCTTGAGGTCCAGTACTGGATGACACCTTCCTTCTTCAGAACTGTAAAACAGGTTGAAGCAAAACCCAAGCACCCAAAACCTTGCTGGCTCTGGGACCGGGGCTTTTACGCCCTTGAGGAGCAGACCCTGTACTACCTCAAAAAGAACCTGCAGAGGAGACAGGGAGAGATGAAAAACTTTTCTGGTAGATAGGAAAGAAATTCTATTTTGTAGCTGACAAAAACTGCTTGCAAACACATTTGTCAGAAAGCAGAGAGGTCCACGGATCCACCAACCAACGAAGGTGCCCCCCCCCCTCCTACCCTGAAAACAGGTGGGAACAAGCCTTCATGCCAAGGACAACTGGTCTGTGGGCTTGTGGGACCAGCAGCACTTGGTGCCACCTGTGGAAGCCTTGAAGGGCTTGGATCCATTGTCCAAGGAGCCTGATGAACAAAAAAAAAAAAAGCCACTTGTGTGCAGAGAAGGACCCTGCTTGCAGTGTGGCCTTTTCCCCTGTCTTGAATGAAAAGTACTCTTCCCTCCCATTAGATTCATGATGACGTTGTTCAGGGTGGCACCAAAGAACCACCCACCCTAAAAAGGATGAATGTCACGGGCCGGACTGGCGGCTATAGAGGAGGCAGGAGGTGGATCCTCTGTACCAGAGAGGGGATGGCACGAATCGCACTGAGGGACCGGTTCTAAGCAGCTACCGGTTTTCTGCAGAGCCCGCCGCAAGGCAGGATGGACTTGCTGCGGCGGTAGCAACCAGGTAGCAACCAGGTCGTGTCCTCCAGTAGCGACTCCACCTCTCTGGCGGCTGAGGCCGGTGCGGTATACAAGGACTAGGCAGAGGCAAGGTCAGACGTAGCAAAAGGTCAGGGCAGGCGGCAACGGTTCGTGGTCAGAGACAATGGCAGAAGGTCAGATACACAGGCAAGGCAAACTTCAAAACACTTCCACAAGGTACTAGGACAACAAGATCCGGCAAGGACAGGAAGGGGAAGTGTGTTTAAATAGGTTTTGGGTGTGATACCATAATTGGACCAGGCACCAATCAATGGTGCGCTGGCCCTTTAAATCTTAGAAGGCCGGCGCGCGCGCCCTAGAACGCAGCAGGGCCGCGCGCGCCGGGAGGAAGCAGGAAGAGGATGGTAAGGGGAGAGGAGAGCCGAGCAGCACCCACGGCCAGGGGAGCTGGCCGGAGCGTTGCAGAGGGGCCGGCGCCGTGAGTGCTCCGGGCTGGATGGGACACCCGGAGCGCTCGGCTTTACAGTACCCCCCCTTAGGTCTCCCCCTTTTCTTGGAACCCAAGAATCTACGGATGAGCTCCTGGTCTAAAATGTTGGTCTCAGGCTCCCAGGATCTCTCTTCAGGACCACAGTTCTCCCAATCAATTAAAAAAAATGTTTTACCTCGGACGACCTTGGAGGCGATGATATCTTTCACTGAAAAGACATCGGAAGAACCAGAGACAGGCGCAGGAGCGGTGACCTTGGGGGAAAATCGGTTAAGAATGAGGGGTTTAAGAAGAGACACGTGAAAAGAGTTGGGATACGAAGAGAAGGAGGAAGATGGAGTTTGTAAGAGACAGAATTGATTTGGTTTTTGATTTTATAAGGTCTGAGGTAACGAGGGCCCAGCTTGTAGCTAGGTACCCGAAACCGAACATATTTAGAGGAGAGCCACACTTTGTCACCAGGGACATAGATAGGGGGAATTCTTCTCTTTTTATCTGCATGTCTCTTCATGCGGGCAGAGGCCAATGATAGCGAGTTTTGAGTCTCTTTCCAGATAGAGGTAAAGTCCCGAGTTAATTCATCCACGGCAGGAACTCCAGAAGAAGTGGGAATGGGGAGGGGGGGCAATGGGTGACGGCCGTAGACCACAAAGAAAGGTGATTTGGAGGACGATTCAGAGTTCTTGAAATTGTATGAGAATTCCGCCCAGGGCAATAGGTCGACCCAATCGTCTTGACGGGCGGAGACAAAATGTCGTAAGTAGTCACCAAGGACCTGGTTAACTCTCTCCACCTGTCCATTGGATTGCGGGTGATAAGCGGAAGAAAAATTCAATTTAATCTTTGAGTACAGAGAGCTCTCCAAAATTTTGAGATGAATTGAACGCCTCTATCAGAGACGATATGTGAGGGAAGGCCATGGAGGCGGAAAATTTGAAGAAAAAAATGCTTCGCCAACTGAGGTGCAGTAGGCAGGCCAGGAAGAGGGATAAAATTAGCCATTTTCGAAAAGCGGTCAACGACCACCCAGATGACAGTGTTACTATGAGACAAAGGAAGGTCCGTGATGAAATCCATGGCAATGTTGGACCATGGTAGTTCATGCACCGGTAGAGGAAGAAGAAGACCCGCAGGCTTCTGGCGTGGAGTCTTGTCACGTGCACAGATAGTGCAGGCCCGTACAAAGTCAGTCATATCTTTTTCCTGGGTAGGCCACCAATAGTGTCTGGCCAACAATTGTATGGATTTTTTTATCCCAGCGTGACCGGCTAGATGGGAGGAATGGCCCCACCTAAGTATCTGGAGACGAAGGCATGGAGGAACGAAAGTTTTTCCTGGAGGAACTGGCATCAGAGCAGCAGGAGCAGAGGAAATCAGGCACTCAGGGGGTACGATGTGTTGAGGGGGGAGTCCCGGTTTCAGAGGCATCAGAGAAACGGGACAAGGCATCAGCCCTGACATTCTTGTCTGCGGGACGAAAATGGATCTGAAAATTGAACCGGGCAAAGAACAATGACCACCTGGCCTGGCGAGGATTCAAGCGCTGAGCGGACTGAAGGTAGGACAAATTTTTATGGTCAGTGTAGATGGAGATGGGGTGAAGGGAACCTTCCAGGAGATGTCTCCACTCTTCTAATGCCAGCTTGATGGCCAACAGTTCACGGTCACCTATGGAATAGTTTTTTTCAGGAGGGGAGGAGGTTTTAGAGAAAAAAAAACACACGTGACGTTTCCTCCTTTAGCATTTCTTTGAAGAAGAACGGCTCCGGCTCCTACCGAGGAGGCGTCAACTTCAAGGAAGAACGGCTTAGTGGGGTCTGGTCGAGATAGAACAGGTGCAGAGGAGAAGGCGGTCTTAAGGCGAGTAAAGGCTTCTTCCGCTTGAGGCGGCCAGGACCTTGGATTCGCGTTTTTCTTAGTCAGTGCCCCTATCGGAGCAACGATGGTGGAGAAGTGGGGTATGAACTGACGATAGTAGTTGGCAAATCCAAGGAAGCGCTGGATAGCACGGAGTCCAGAGGGGCATGGCCAATCTAAGACTGCGGAAAGCTTGTCAGGGTCCATTTGAAGACCTTGTCCTGAGACCAGATAACCTAGGAAAGGAAGGCTGCTGCACTCAAAAAGGCATTTTTCAAATTTAGCGTAAAGATGATTTACTCGGAGGCGCTGGAGTACTTGACGGACATGGAGCCGATGTTCCTCAAGGTTGGTAGAGAAGATTAGGATGTCGTCAAGATAGACAACCACACAGGTATACAGTATGTCCCGAAAGATTTCATTGACAAAATCCTGAAAGACTGCAGGGGCATTGCAAAGTCCCAGAGTGGCGTGGCCCAGGCCAAGGCCTTCCCAGACAACAGACAGACCACAAATGCCACCTTAGAGCGTTCAGTGGAAAACTGGTCTGACATCTCCAGATGCAGGGCACATTGAGACAAGAATCCCTGGCACATCTTAGAATCCCCGTCAAACTTCTCCGGAAGAGACAAGCGGATCTTCGAACTAGAAGCGGCCGCTCGGAGAGGAGAAGATGCTGGAGCTTGTCGCGGCAGACGCTGCTGGACCATGGCGGTCAACTGCGCCAGCTGCTGTCCTTGTTGGGCAATCAATTGCGACTGCTGGGCAACCACGGTAGTGAGATCAGCGAGATTGGGCATCGGCACCTCAGCGGCATCCATGGCCGGATCTACTGTCACGGGCCGGACTGGCGGCTATAGAGGAGGCAGGAGGTGGATCCTCTGTACCAGAGAGGGGATGGCACTGAGGGACCGGTTCTAAGCAGCTACCGGTTTTCACCAGAGCCCACCGCAAGGCAGGATGGACTTGCTGCGGCGGTAGCAACCAGGTCGTGTCCTCCAGTAGCGACTCCACCTCTCTGGTGGCTGAGGACGGTGCGGTATACAAGGACTAGGCAGAGGCAAGGTCAGACGTAGCAAAAGGTCAGGGCAGGCGGCAACGGTTCGTGGTCAGAGACAATGGCAGAAGGTCAGATACACAGGCAAGGCAAACTTCAAAACACTTCCACAAGGTACTAGGACAACAAGATCCGGCAAGGACAGGAAGGGGAAGTGGGTTTAAATAGGTTTTGGGTGTGATACCATAATTGGACCAGGCACCAATCAATGGTGCGCTAGCCCTTTAAATCTTAGAAGGCCGGCGCGTGCGCGCGTCCTAGAACGCAGCGGGGCCGTGCGCGCCGGGAGGAAGCAGGAAGAGGATGGTAAGGGGAGAGGAGAGCCGAGCAGCGCCCATGGCCAGGGGAGCTGGCCGGAGCGTTGCAGAGGGGCCGGCGCCGTGAGTGCTCCGGGCTGGATGGGACACCCGGAGCGCTCGGCGTTACAATGAATTTGCCAGGCCTTTCATAGATGCAGAAGCATAACTAGAACTTTCAGGGCCCCCGTGTAAAAAAACATGGAGGAGTCCCCCTGACGACACCACCGCCCCCTCTTCAGTCGAGCCTTGGGCTACCACTTCTGGGAAGGCATGTATTGACATCTCCCGCATGCCTCCTGAAGCACGCTCTCTGACTGCGGTGTTCTTCAGACACAGCAGCCCTTTACCATGTGTCTGTAAAACAGACTTTCTGGTTATTGGCAGTCCTTTCCTCCCACACCGTGTTTGTGTGAGGAAAAGAGCAGTTAACTGGCAGAACTGTCAGTACATTTTTTTTTATACCGATCATCAGTGCTGCCCATAAAATGCTCATCAATGCACATCAGTAATGCCCCACCATCCCTCTCATACAGCCCAGAGCCTGCACGACCATTCCCCCTCCCTCCTTTGGATGGTAGAGGAGAGAGTCAATCTGGACATAGGCAACCCAGGCCTGGGAGGAGGGGAGGGGGTAGGGGAAGGAGAGCCCAGTGAGCTGAACACCCCAGGGAGTACCTGCAGCCTGTCAGTGTAAGAGTGGTGAAGGTTGTGGGGGTCCCAATTACCAGTGTAGTTAGGTATTGGGTAACACTCGACAGAACCGCCCAGCACCAAGGTGGGGGGGGCTGTCGGTCAGGGAAACATTGACACCTGCCTGCCACCTTGGTCCAGGACGGGACTGTCGTAGGCAACCCACCTTGTAGCTAAAAGGTCTCTATGCACTGGCTGGCCAGGCTGGGGTGGCTACTGGATCTAAATTATGAAGGCCGTCATCCAGCCCACCTGTTGCCCACATTGTACCCCTACTCATTCAACAAAAGAAAAAAAAAAGTGTCAAAAATAAATAAAAAAAGTTTTTGGCAATTCCTATATTTAATTAAAATAAAATAAAAACAAACACACACACACACACACACACACACACACACACACACACACACACACACACACACACCATAATGTCCCCTAATATAGATCCATCATCAATCATGGCGCCTGCAGCACCCAAAAAAAAAAAAAAAAAAAAGGAAGGAGTTCCGCCGATGATGGGGACCTGCTTTTGGGTTTAATACCACCAAGTTACAGTATTAAAAAAGATACAACATTTTGAGATAACTATTGTAGCACCCTCTAGAATTAGGAGTAGACACTATAGTCTGGCCCAGGGATAAACCCGAGTCACTGAATCTGGGTCAGGGTTAATAGAGGCCAGACTGACTCATCCTGGCAGCTCTCTGGTGCCTCCCCGTTTCTTGAAATGTTGGAAAATGTTCTGGAAGATAATGGGCAGAGGCAAGGAGGGGTTACTATGAATATTTAGGGGCCCTTAGCCAATCACCAGGTTGGGGGCCTGGCAAGGAACTAAGGAGCCCCTAAATAGACATAAGCCACACCAGCAGAGGAATCGGGTGAAAGATGGAGAAGCAGTGCTGAGGAGAGGCTGTCAGTGGCCCTTGAGGGACCCCTGCCAGGAATGGTTTTACCTTGGGCTTGAACTTGGGAGGCTGGCCTGGAAGGATCCCACCACAGGAGGCTGTTAGGATTCATGCCAGAGAGAGCAAGCATAGACAGTGAGTAGATCAGCAGGGTGCAGGGACAAGGAGAGAGACCGTCAGCATAACAGTGCTCTTTTGAAGAACGCTGAGTGCCAAGTTTTAATTCACCTTGCCCTGGGGAATCTCTGTGTTAAATCGAGAGGACTGGGAGAAACAAGCAGCAAGGTAGGCCGGTATTTTCTGCAGTGGCAGAATTGGACTCAGTGTCTACAGGAAGGCAGAAGGACACAGGGACTGGATGTGCCTAGCCTGTAATGGGCTATTGCTAAATTGACAAGACTTAGTTCCACCAGAGTGATCAGCAGGTGCTGTAGTGAACAAAGTTTGTGCAGGAAGAAGAGGATTTCTTTGTAAATAGAGAGGATGTTGTCCCCTTTTTGTTCTGTGTTCTGGACGTTTTTTCAAGTTGGGAATCCCATATTTCCCTGCCCTATCAAAGTTATTACCCCCCAATAAAAATAACAAAAACAAGCCAAGGACTGATTTGTGTCTGAGAAAATTAAGGAAATGACAAGTGACTGGCTGTGCAGAAGTAAGGACCCGAACATCAGCAACTTCTGTGGGTAGTGCTACATAATTTTTTTTTTCAAGAAATGCAATATTATTCTCTGGAGTAGAGTTCCCCTTAATGCACACAGATGTTATGTACAGAGTCCTTTAAGTGGGGGGGGGGGCAGAAGAGTGGAATGTCCTTGTGATGTAGATGTTCAGTGTCTTCAGCTAGCTCAACATAGGCCCAGAAGGATTGCTGTGCATTGGCGACCAGCAACAGAAAAAAATTAATTGCACATGCAAAGGCTTTAATGCAACGAGATGGGATAAAAGGTGTCTGCATTCAGTGTCTTTTTGGGGTATACAGAGTGGGCTTCTGCCCGCTCACCAATCCCGATACCAAGGCTCAAGGGAATGGGATGTCCCGAGACAGACGAATCTGCAACCATCGAAGGGTGCCTGGCCATGCACCTAGCGACACTGGGATCCTGCTGTAAGTGTACCGGTGATGAGTGATCCCCGGTAGTCACTCAGCCGACAGGGAGCTGGCAATGGTGGATCCGTTTGGTCACTCGCCAGAGACTCCACGACACAGCGTCTGCTCACACTCCCCTGAGCAGCTGGGTCCCTGCTTTCAACTGAAAGCCGTGGTCCAAATAGTCTCCTCCCCAAACCTGGCATTTTTTTTAACAAAATAAGAACAGTAGCCTTTGTATACAATTATATAATTTTTCTAGTGTTTGATCAATCAGCTGCTGCCATCAATTTTTTTGGTGCATGCCCAAAAATATGCATACTGTTTGTTGAGGCGCTAGCTTAGATACAAGTGTAAGTATTTTTAACCACTTGACAACTGGGCACTAAACCCCCTTCGTGCCCGGAACAATTTTCAGCTTTCAGCGCTGACGCACTTTGAATGACAATTGCGCGGTCATGCAACGCTGTACCCAAATGATATTTTTATCATTTTTTCCCCACAAAGAGAGCTTTCTTTTGGTGGTATTTGATCACCTCTGCGGATTTAATTTTTTGCGCTATAAACAAAAAGACAGAACATTTTGAAAAAAAAAAACACAATTTTTTTACTTTTTGCTATAATAATATCCCAATTTTTTTTAAAAAAAACTATTTTTTTTTCTCAGTTTAGGCCGATATGTATTCTTCTATATTTTTTGGGTAAAAAAAAAATTGCAAAAAGCGTATAGCGATTGGTTTGCGAAAAAGTTATAGCGCCTACAAAATAGGGGATAGAATTATGAAATTTTTATTATATATATTTTTTTTTACTAGTAATGGCGGCGATCTGCGATTTTTGTCAGGCCTGCAATATTGCGGCGGACATATCGGACACTTTTGACACTATTTTGGGACCATTCACATTTATACAGCGAACAGTACTATAAATATGCACTGATTACTGTATAAATGTGACTGGCAGGGAAGGGGTTAACACTAGGGGGCGAGGAAGGGGTTAACTATGTTCCCTATTTGTGATTCTTACTGTGTGGGGGAGGGGACTGACTGGGGGAGGTGACCGATCTGTGTCCCTATGTACAAGGGACACAGCATCGGTCTCCTCTCTCCCTGACAGGACATGGATCTCTGTGTTTACACACAGAGATCCACGTCCTGCCTCTGTCACAGCCGATCGCGGGTGCCTGGCGGACATCGCAGCCGCCAGGCACGCGCATCGGCATCACATGACCACGGCAGGCACAGCTGTTCCCCGCCGTGCGCCCTCGGCGGCGCTCAGGGGGGAGAGAAACAGGACATCCATAGACGTCCACTCAGCACTTGAGAGCCGCGCTGCAGACGTCTTTTGTCTATAGCGCGGGTCTCAAGTGGTTAATAAAGATACGTGTGATTAGTTCAAACAATGCAACCAATAATTGATTACAAAAAGTCCTAAAATAAAGTATGAATTAGTGCAAAGCAGAAATCTTCTAATCAGCTTCTTTCTTGGAACAATTTAAATCATATCAATAGTCTGTCCCATAGAATCTTAACTAATTTAGTTGGATCTATTATGCATTGGTCTAAAGTGGTTGTCTACAGCAGTGTTTCTCAACTCCAGTCCCCAAGGCGCTCCAACAGGTCATGTTTTCAGGATGTCCCTCAGATGAAACTGCTGTGGTAATTACTAAGGCAGTGAAACTGGTCAAATCACCTGTGCAAAATAATGGAACGCCTGAAAATATGACCTGTTGGGGCGCCTTGATGACTGGAGTGGAGAAACACTGGTCTACACTATGGGGTTGATTTGCCGAAGGGGGAAGGATCTTCTGATTTTATCATCCAATCATGTACAAACAAAAAACGCTGATTTTCCTTGCATTATCCTCTTTTAATGTTATATACATGTTTATATAGACATCTAGTGGTCCTACCACGTATCTTAAACTTACACCACACAGATAAGTTAGTAGGTAGCCAACACTTAATGTTGCAAGTGATCCATTTAATTTTGAACTACCTTCCATCCAATGATGTGAAGGATTCAACTTTTTTTTTTTTATCTGCGGTTGGAGGGTCCTGGTAACCCCAAAGCTCTCTGGTGAGTGGCCCCCCCTTATATTAGGTGGTGGTGTGATTGAAAAAAAAATAAGCCATTAAAAGATTTCTGCAATTCACACTCTTTTAGGCCATTTTGCATGGTTTTGATATTTTGTAATAAATTATTGGTTGGATGGTTTGAACCAATCACACGTATATGGTTATTCACATACTCACAAAAATGTATCTGCGCTAGTGCCTCAAACAGTACACCTATGTAGCGGTATGTTGCCACTAGTTACGAACATCCACGCATATTCACCCTGCTGCCAGACATCCATACGTTACACTTGTAGACAATGAAAAGTCTTTTGCTTTGTTTTTGTCGTTATATTTGGGGGATTAAACTTGATTGGGGGGGAAAAGGATATAGGATGCCCATAGAACAAATTAGTATTTGCAATGTTAGAGCTGACCCGGCTTTACATTGACAAATGGTTTACTTATTACCTTTGCAAACGTTATAGTGGTTGCGCTTATTATCTTTGCATTATCTTGAAAAGAACAAAAATGGTGGACTCTAATCTTGACAGACTTTTCACCTCAGAACTTCTCCCGTCTCTGCACTCTCCCTGCAGACTGTTACCTCCTGGACACTTCTCCTCCAGCACATCACTTTCCTGTCACAGCATTAGACATCCTGTCTCACCATCTTGAGCCGACTAGGCCTCACTCTGAATAAGTCCTGAAAATAGTTTCACTTGATGATTAATGGGCCAGGGGCCTGCAGTACCCCTTCTTGATGGCCCTAAACATTTAGTTGTAAAGGATAAACGATGGACTACTGCTCCCAGCATGCCCGACTTGCAAATCCTGAGCCCTCTGGCTGCAACAATTTGACACAAACCCCCAGTCTCTCCTCTGACTCTGCACCCAGCTCCCCTGGCATGCTTCTTCCAGATCTCTACTGTGCTTCACTCACCGACTCCTGCCCTAGGTCCTTCTTGAAGGATTTACCTGGACCAACTGCTCCCCCAGCTCCTGTTCCAGGACACCTTTCCATGACCGTGTAAGGCGAGGCTCCCTCCCAGCTCCTCGGCCAGATCCACGCCCCCCCCCTCAAATGGGGGTGTTCGTCCAGCACAGTCTAGCACTCCATCCTTCAATTCACCCAGCAGACAACTCTTTCCCAGCAGGCTGATTGAGTATATGTAGGAGGCCTGCCCCCTAACAATTTTAGTTGGGGATTGGTCAGGGCTCCTCACATGTACTCCATGCAACTCCAGCTCTCAGCCCTGCCTCTCTTCCAGAACATTCTCACTGGAAGCGGGGAAGGCGCCCAAGGAGCTGAAGTACATGTCAGTCACACCCACTATTACACCAACCACTCCCTGCCCCCAGATCAAAAACAAACAGGCCTAGCTCACAGCATAAGCCTGTTTAAATTTACCTGTACTGACAGAACCTACAAACACTACATCTCTAGCACCTACCTATGGTAGAGGGTGCTACACATATTTGTTTGATAGCACAGGAAACTGTGTTTTAACTTTAATTTGCTTCTTTTACTGTAGAGTGGTAAGGGAATCCTCCAAATCGAAGTGTTTTTAAATATTAAAATTGATAAACTGAGGAGGTTCATGCTTCCAACTACACAATTCCATGTCGCATTGAATCGGACGTTTCATATCTTGGATATGCTCAGCAAGAATCTTTACTGAAACACCACAGGATTGAATTCATAGTTCCTTTAATACAGTTTTACAGACAAAACATTAGCTTTAAATATTGGTTATATTACACTCCATTTCCCCCACTCTAAAACTAAAGTTTGTGGCCACACACCATATTTTTTTTTTTATCATATGGACTAGGCTTATACATTTCATGGAAAAAAGCTGGGTTAGCGACACTTAACCACACAGAAAAATGTGATAGGTGGGTCAGCCTATTGACACCCTGATGGTGTCATTCTAGATCAGTGACTCACTTCAAATCATTAAAAGAATGACAAGACTGAACATACAAAAACCAAGATCACTCATTTCTATGATGGCAGGATCCCATTTTCTAGCACCTTTCCACTGCACAAATCAAAAGCCACTGGCTTCAAAAAACAAAAACCACACACTACTTTATTTCATGACATTACTGGATACAGTTCTGATATGTATGGGTGTTTTCTTCTCAGAGGGAGGTTTGCTGATGAGCAAAGACCTAGATTTGCGCTGTCTGTTAAAGGCCCAGGTAGAAAGAGTCAAGAGCAAAACTCCCAACATCCCCAATGTCATCAACGCAATGTTGATCTGATCCTGTGGCAGGGACAGTCTTTTGACTCCATAGGCTTCTAAAGGGAAAAAAATTAAATAAAAAAACACCCCACACAAGTTAGTGAATTACACAAACATATGACTGGTCACTTCCGGTCTACATCATATATGGTTTATTGAAGTTGACAATTACAAAAAATAAAATTCCAGCACCAGGGACATAACATGCTTCTAATGAAATGTAGCCCATGTCCTGCTAATTGCTCTAAAAATGACAGATCCTCCACACTGCAGTGAACTGGCTTTGCATGGGTCTACCATCTCCACCAATGGTGAAGGATCTTGCAGTTTGATGCTCGTCCATTTGCAAACGGTTTTCACACAATGCAAAGTCTTCTGTGAATGGAGGAAAGGCGGATGAATGACATGATTTCCCCCCCCCCCCCACCCCCACTGCATTCACAGGGAAACTAACAGTGGGAGTGCTTACAAGGGTCAACTTTAGTCATGGTAATTGTTGGATTTTTATAAATAATACTTAAAAACTACATATATGTTTAAGAGTCACCATGATGCATGTTACAATCAAATCCAAATTTATGTAATGAGGATTTATAGTCTATCCAATCAGTCAGGCCCTTGTCCTGCATAGTTGCTGGAATAGATTAAGGGGACTGTGAAATCAGATTGTAAACTTGAATGAGCTGCCTGCACTCAGCAACTGGCTGCTCAAACTGCTTCCCATAGTCCCAGATGGAGTCCTATTCATGGACTGCAGGTCTCAGCGACCACGTGAATGAATACACTGTCCTACAGGTGACAATGCAGGTCAGATTTCACCAACTTTTGAACAGTGTTGTCACCCTGGGGAATACAAAGGTATCCTTGGGTACAAGATGCAATAAAACAAATTTAAAAAGGTAGGACGCAAAACCAAGTACATCTGTGATACTAGTAAGAGACTACATCATATGATTTTGGATTTCGCACACATACAGTGCTGTGCAAATGTTTTTGGCAAGTGGAAAAAAAATGCTTTCAGAAATAGAAAAAGGTAAAATTTTTTGCAACAAAATGGAAATTAAAAAGGAACAGAAAATAAATCCAAATCAATATTTTGTGTGACCACCTTCAAACAAGCATCAATTCTTCTAGGTATACTTGCACACGGTTTTGAAGGAGCTCAGCAGATTGAAGGATCTGAGGCAGTCCACAACCCATCTCTTCGTATGATCCCAGACTATGTGGAGATCAGGGCTCTGAGGGAGTGAAATCGTCACTGGATAAGTATCTGCCAATATTTCTTAGCATTGTCACCCCATTGATCCCTGACCAAATCTCCAACTCCATTTGCAGAAATGCAACCCTAAACTTGCAAGAACCTCCACCATGCTTCACTGATTCCTGCAGATACTCATCTGAAGAATTGGTACAGCCGTGAAGCCAAAGGGTGGTCACATCAAATATTGGATTTGGATTTCTCTTGTTCCTTTACTTTCCATTGTTAATTGGAAGAAAAAAAAAACGATTAAACACTTATTTCTGAAAGTGCCAAGTGAATAAAACAATATACGATGAATAAATCTAATTTAAAGTGCATCACAACAAAGTAGCATTTAAATAAAAATCAAATCAATAAAAAAGTCCATATAGATGAAAAAATATGATAAACTAGAAACAGTCTGGGGAGTTATCTTTTCACTCCCAGATGTCCATGCTTCCACTCCTCTATTTGCATATGACAAGCCTGTCTGATTATGACACTGCCCCCCATGATTACCATTACAATTTAAGCTTACCCAGCTCCTTTACCCTTGATAAAGTCATGTGTGCAGTGACACAACGCGTCGGGAGGAGCTTGGGGACATCACTTCCAGTTACGGCCGTGACCAGGAAGTCCCTGCATTTGATGTTGATTTTTCTCTGGCGTTTGCCATTTTATTGTTATCACTTACTTTTAAATAAATGGAAAAACTTGCTTTTTAATCTACGACACTATGGAGAATCTTTTTTTTCCTAAATGTATGGATCTGGAGGGTACACTTCCTAGGAAAATGCCGGTGAGTACGGAGGTATAGCTGCAGTGGTCCCTTGTCCAGGATTCACCAAGGAAAGATCAATCACCGTTCGATGCACTACTAGACCCGTTGGGGTCCATCTATGAGGTGAGAGGCTAGCACTACTGGGGGAGGATACGAGGAATTTGTGTTATCCACATACATATGCACATTTGGACACCCTCACCCATCCCTCTCCCCCATCTTGTTTACATATGAAACCATCCTGTGGCGTTAAAGACTGATTTGCTCCTTGGATCATTAGATTATTTTTGGATGCACCATTTATTTGCACTTTACACATGGACTGGTTTCTAGTTTATCATATTTTCATCTATATGGACTTTGTTGATTGATTTTTATTTAAATGCTACTTTGTTGTGATGCACTTTATATTAGGATTTATTCATCAGATATTGTTTTATTCACTTAGCACATTATTATTAGAGTAATTAGCGCTACTTCAATATATTTACACTATTCTATGGGTGCTGGCAACACTATAGAAGTTTAGCTGCTGTTTACGCCTTCACTTTAGCACTTTATTAGTAATTATTTTGTTTAGTTTGTTGAACACTTTGGTAGCGCATTGGTACTTTATTGTTTATACTCATTTCTGAAAGCATTCTTACTTTAAAAAAAGTTTACAGCATTTTTTCGCACCGGCCTAAAACTTTTGCACAACACTGTAGATACACTATAAAAAAGGCATCAGTTTGGGACAACCATACCCAGTTACTATACAGTGTGAAAACCTTTACATAATCAATCACTTACTTGGATCTTTTTGCATATTTTGCAGGAAGACCTCAAAGTACACAGGGATATTCAAGGAGACCAGAACAGTTTTACTATTATCCATAAGGATGTTTGACCTTTTCCCTGTAGAATGAAGAGTAATCAATAAAAAAATAAAACAAACAACTAAATAAGTCCTAACTGTTTACACACAAGCAGGGAATGACATGACATTACTTTGCAAAAGGAAACCCAAAAAAATACCACCACCCCTCCCTCCCAAAAAAAAAAAAAAAAAAAAACACAACACACCCCACACTAAACTTAGGCCCCTTTCACACTGAGGCGTTGAAAAAACGCTCAAAAATTATGGGATTTTGTACCTCTATTTTACCGCGATTTTACCGCGTTTTTACCGCGATCGCGGTAAAAATAGCGCTAACGCGTATGCGGTTTTACCGCGATTTTACAGCGATTGCGCTAAAGTTAGCGCGAACGCGGTAAAAACGCATAGGCGTTAGCGCTATTTTTGAACATAACGCTTATGCCTATGCGTTTTTACCGCGAATCCCATTCATTTCAATGGGGATAGGCGTTTTTACAGCGCTATTTTATGCGCCCTAAAGTTGCTCTAAAAAAGCTGTTTGCAGGATTTTTTTCAACGCCCAGCCAGCAAAACGCCTCAATGTGAAAGCCCTCAGAGATTTCACATTGAGAATGCTGGGGCAGGATTATTTCAGGCGTTATTACAGCGCTATTTTTACCGCGAAAACGCGGTAAAAACGCCTCAGTGTGAAAGGGGCCTAACTGCTATGAAAGAAATACATAGCCATGCAATGTCTGGCTGTTATGCTAATCCATTAGATTCTTTCCTGGTTAGCAGAATACAAGGTAACTTGCATTTGCAGGAGGGTTGATCAATATTTGCTCAGAACATATTTTTCAAAACCACGTTTTTATTTCTGCAATGTGTAGGAGCTCATTCTGACAGATCTCATGCACAGTTTAATCAGGAGGCAGGGTTGAGGTACAGCGCCACCTACAGGAGGGGGGGGGGGAATCGGAGGTAAAAAATAAAATTGTGCATTAGCAAAAAAAAATCTCCACGCTGTAGGGAGTTCCCCTGCCATTTGGGTGACAAGAGCTTTTATAGCAGCTCTCCAAATCTGGTCCCCCAATGCTGGTCTACCAGCTCTCCAAAATACCAATACCACAATACGAATTTTCTTCAAGACTTGGAATCTTTGGGTCAAATGGAATGTTAGCAAATTTGGAATAAGTAAAAACTTACTTCTAGAACATGTTGATGTGCAGGTCTCTTCAAGGCTGGGCATACATGCTGAAACACTGCAGTGTATATACACCTGGAACAGTCAAATATGCGGTGAAGATCTTTGCTGTAGGGAAGTACTGTAGTAATAGGACTCAACAAGCTCTAGATGTCACAAGCACCACAAATACTGAAGGCAGAGGATTTTCACATACCACATCCCCAAACAAATGGAATTTTAAAAGCGTATCTACCCCCAAAGCCTTGGATGTAAAGGCTGCATTCATTATATATTTTTTTTTCACCTGCTGATTCTACTGGTAACTTCCAGTCATAGTAGGACAACACTCCCTAAACCTTTCGTTTCAGAGCATGGGCAACAAAACAGAGCCAGAGAACCCTGCCCTTCTCCCATTGTCCATAATGAAGGGGTGTGGTTCTGTTAGCCTTTAAACCAGTGGTTCTCAACCTTGTCCTCAAGTACCCCCAACAGGCCATGTTTGCAGATTTTCCTTCATCTTGCACAGGTGCTTTGAATCAGGGCCAATGGCTTGGTATTTTGGACAGCTATTTTATTTAACCACTTAAGCCCCGGACCACTTCGCTGGCCAAAGACCAGAGCACTTTTTGCGATTCGGCACTGCGTCGCTTTAACTGACAAATTGCGGTCGTGCGACGTGGCTCCCAAACAAAATGGACGTCCTTCCCCCCCCCCCCACATATAGAGCTTTCTTTTGGTGGTATTTGATCACCTCTGCGTTTTTTATTTTTTGCGCTGTAAACAAAAAGAAAAAAAAAGCGCGACAATTTTGAAAAATGCTATATTTTTAACTTTTTGCTATAATAAAATATCCCCAAAAAAATCAATAATAAAAATTTTCTCCACAGTTTAGGCCGATACGTATTCTACGTATTTTATATATATTTTTGGTTAAAAAAAAACAAACAATTGAGCGTATATTGATTGGTTTGCGCAAAAGTTATAGCATCTACAAAATAGGGGTAGTTTTATTATATATTATTTTTTTCTAGTAATGGCGGCGATCTGAGATTTTTATCATGACTGCGACTTTATGGCGGACACAGCGGACACTTTTTTGGGACCATGATGTATTTTTATAGCACCGATCGCTGTAAAAAATTACAGATTGCTGTGAAAATGACACTGGCAGTGAAGGGGTTAACCACTAGGTGGCGCTGAAGGGGCCAAGTGTGTCCTAGGGAGTGATTCTAACTAACTATTAGGGGGCGTGGCTACTGTAAAGGTAACTTGGCATGACAACCTCCATTTTGAGTTCAGGACGCCATGTCATGGGTTAAAGAAAAAGGTTCCGTTTGAAATGTACTTATTTCTGTGTAAAGGTTTTCATGGTCATTTAGGAATATACCATATCTATGGACTTTGCCCTAGCTCATGTTTGTTTAAGATAAGTTAATTATAGTTCTACACAACTGTGTAAACACAGAAAGCATACATTTATACCACATATGTTGAAGTTCACATCTATGTAAGATTTTTGTTTCATCAGCGAAATATTACCTGAACTTTGTAACACGTACTAGCTAATAGGAAATTATTAACCTGAATTTGTATCATGTGAACTCCTCCCATCCCCAGTTTTGTTCCCTAGAACTGCATAAATACCGAGATGTTAAGCGGATTAAACTAGACATCATTTGGGCACATTGCAATAACTGTCTCCTGTGTCATTAATTTTGATGTTTCCGGGCCTTTGGGGATAACTGAAGTATTTTTCTTGCATTACCCGAACCTGCCTGGCTGGTTAGAAACAACTGTACCCCTAACAGAATTTGGAGGCACTGCTGAGATAAGCAAATCATCTGTGGCAAGTACAATCTTTTTGTCTCTATTGACAAAATATTTTCTTGCCTCAGCTCTGATTAAAGCTTTTAGACCCATAAATTAGTAGGGGATAAGAACCATGCCAGGAGGTTAATATTGGGTTTTAGGTAAACCCACAGAAGGGTTTTAGGTAAACCCACAGAAGGGTTTTAGGTAAACCCATAAAGATAAGCAGTACTGCATATATTTTGGAAAGGAATATGAAGTAGTTAATGAGGAAATAGACTTCGGTGACCCCAAAACCTTTGCTATTCTCTTTCTATCGCATAGAAATATTAAGATAATAGAAGTATTAAGAATACATTTGTTGTGTGGATCAGAAGACTGTGTGGTAAAACAGTCGTCTCCCACTGTCAATATGGGTCAGAAACAAGGTAAAGAATATCCTCCCCCTCTTCCCAACCCAGGAGAAAAAAGTGTACGGATTTTGTAGCCAGAATTTGTGGTACTGATTATGAATTTGTAGTTCCATGGGTTTCAAATTTAGTGGGATTGACCACAGCCATACATACACAGTATAGACCCCTTTCCCCGGGATGGTAGTAATGATAAATTTCACATGGATATGGTAAAAGGATTGTGTTTAAGAGATCTTTCCCTTGGTACCCCGGGGACACTCAATGGGATATGGATTATATGGAAAAGGGAGGAGAGAATTGGTTAAAATATGCCCCATATTGGTTTTAGAGGGACAAAAAGAAGCAGAACAAGCCCACCAAATGTTTAAGTAAGGAAGATTATGACCAGAAACAGAAGAAGCCGATAAAAAGAGAGTTGTCCCTGACCCAACAGCCCCACCCCTGCCAGTAGTCAGTCACCCTCATATGTACATGTCTATCCGAGTTTAACAAAGGAAGATATTAATCTTCTGGCTGGACATCATGCAATCAGACAACGGCAGATCCCTCCCGCTCCACAACAAGATAGACAGCGCCTACAGAGGCAAGGACAGGAAGCCAGAGTCAAGGTAGCTGAACCAGAAGAAGATCAGGGAGCTATAGGAGGTGTAGTTTCACCACCTGGCCAAGAGCAGGAGGAAGAACAGGAAAACGCTGTAGTGGGTAAAACACTTAGTCCCCCTAAAGCAAAGAGTGGCACTGTATATAGTAACACTAACCTTCAAGCGCCTTTCATGACCATTGGAAATGAAATATTAAAAAAAGTAATAGACATTGAGGACATTGACAGGATAGTGAAACATTGCCCCAAACCCACAGCCTCTGCAGGAGGTACTTTAACTTACTTAAAAAAGGCTTGCAAGGGTAGAAATTACACACAGGAAGACATGTGCCTTATCATTGATGGCATCACAGTTCCTGGAGCTGGGCAAATGTTTCCAAGTATAAACACTATTGACACTGGTAATGCGGGAGCATATGGGTTAAACACAGTAGCAGGTAGTAACACTATGTGGATGGAATTAGAGGCTGAAATGAAAGTATTTAAAAATAAAAGTTCCCTTCCTACTGCCATAGCATGCAAACAAAAGTCAGAAGAATCTGTAGTTGAGTTCTGGAAAAGGTTTCATGAAAATTGGACAACAGAAGCTGGATTAGCTGCAACTACTCATGTGGGAACTTTGTTTATTCAAACTTATATGAATAATCTAAAACCCCAGTTCGCCTTGATGGTCAAACAGATGATATCTGAATGGACCACACAGACAATTGACCAATTTCAGGAAACTTTAATACAGAAATAAGCAGCAGAACGTTTAAATGTAATGGGAGAGAGAGCGGTGAGTGCCCATTGTCGGGCAGGGTGGCAGTTACAGATTTGTTCAAGACCTTTGCGCTGTAAATAACCTGGTGTGCGCCTATAGTGCCTGCTGTGCCATCATTACTTACCTCCATACCACCCGATGCAGAGTATTTTTCTGTGATTGATTTAATAAATGTATTTAGCGTCCTTGTGGATGAGGAGACACAGCCAATCCTTGCTTTCTGTTTTTTAAAACAATTTTTTTTTTTCCAGATGACATGGTGTAGAATGCCCCAGGGTTATGTAGACCCTGTAGTCTACTCAGTTGTGCTCAAGGCCACATTGCGGTCCTGGAATCCCTGCCATCGTTCTGTCCTACTCCAATATGTTGATTGATATGCAACCCAAGCCAGGTATCCTGCAAAGAGAATGGTTCAGATCTGCTACATTGGTTGGCACATAATGGTCATAAAGTTTCCAAAAAGAAACTTCATTGGTGTCAGAAAACTGTTGAATGCCTTGGTTTTGTACTTCACAAAAGGTGAAAGGAAAGTCAGTCACGAGCTGCGGCTCTCCGTGGGTCTAGCCCCCCCCCCCCCCCCCACAGACCAACAAGGATATGCTTTCCTTTCTTGGCATGATTGGTTACCTGACTGTTCCTACTATGATAATCTCTTGAGACAAACCACAGGTACTGACATACCAGATTGTATAAAATGCAATGATGAAATGTACAATGCTTTCGTATACCTCAAAACATCTATGATAACAGCTCCTGGTCTTGGTCTCTGAGTATAGCAAAGGGTTTTACCTATTTGCTAGGGACAACTGTAAAACCATGACGGGAGTCCTAGCGCAAAAACATGGGAGGCAAACTGCGCCCTATAATTTTTCCCCAAGGGTTGTGCCTATGCCAGTGCAGGGCATGCTGGTGTGTCTCAGAGCTCTGGTATCCTGTGCGATGGTGGTGGAAATGGCTACATCATTCACTCTAGGACATGCCACCACACTACACTACACTGTAGGGCACATACAGGGCAACAGGATGACATAGCCAAAGGAAATGCTTTAGCTGACGAGGTAGCAAGAGGCAGCATCCACGCAGCCAGCAGACATCCAAATGCCATTGCTCTCACCTGAAATCCCACTCCTAGATCAAACATTGCATGAACTCCAAACATATGCTACAGACAAAGACATCCAACAATGGAACTCAATAGGTGTGCAGACAAGCCCAGAAACTGGCCTTGTCTGCCAAGAGGGGAGACCATGTATCCCTGTAGCCAGCGCACCCATTTTTATTTCACAATACCATGGGATAGGTCACAGAGGGTGGAAAGTCACATGTGAACTTTTGGATAAGGATTTTTACATTCCAGGTCTTCCCTCTCTGGTTAAGGCATATGTTTCCAGATGCATCACATGCATTCGGAATAATCCCAGGAACCCTCACAAGGCAAAACACGAACATCTGATATATCCATCTACACCATTCACTCATTTACAAATTGATTTTACACACATGCCCAAACTAGGTAAAAGACAGGAATATTTGCTAGTAATAGTGGACATGTTCTCAAGATGGATAGAAGTGTTTGTAACAACAAAGGAAGATGCACAAACAGTAGTAAGAATTCTCACACAGGAAATCATTCCCAGATGGGGTTGCCCACTTCAGATCAACTCAGACAATGGTCCTGTATTTGTGGCCAAACACTGAAAATAGAATGGAAGTTTTATATTCCTTACCACCCCCAGAGTTCAGGTATAGTGGAAAGGATGAACAGAACCATTAAAGATAAGATCAGGAAAGCCACTGGAGGTACGTATGCAAATTGGAAGAAGGTCCTACCAGCTGTACTAGCCGAGGTAAGAATGACACCCTCTAAAAAGACAGGATACTCCCCTTTTGAAGGTTTAATGGGTAGGCCATCCCCACTCCATGGGCCAGACAGCCACTTATGTTAGAAAAAGGGGACCTTGATCTTATTCAGGAAGAATATGTAAGAAAACTTATTGAAACCTTAGATCAAGTTGAAAGGAATGTCGCTCGAACCTCTCCTATTTTTTCGCAGGAACAAACTCATTCCTTCCAAGTGGGAGATGTCGTAGTGGTCCAGCAACTGAAGCGTACCAAGAAAGAAGAGTACCCTTTTGGACCCCCGACTACAGTGATCGCGGTTACCCGAACAGCTATTCTGGTGGAAACACAATAGGCCTGGATCCATGCCAGTCGTGTGAAGAAGGTGAACCAAACACCTAAGAAGTAAGCCAAGGATAAAGGAGGTGAAGAAGGTAATACAAATCCTTGAGCATTGAGTGAAGCAGGTGGAAAAGAAGTCTCTGAACAAAAATGACGTCGCTTATTTCACCACGGACTTCTGGGAAAGCCTTGTGCCTCTTATACTGGGCTGCCCTGATCGTGTTCCTGCCAACTTGGCTGATAACTAACTGTATTTATCATCCTGAAGATTTGGGACACAAAGAGTATTTGTGGAGCCTCTAAAACTCCACAACAGAATATTAATATGAATAATACACATGACAGACACAAGAGAAATTAAAACTCAGAAGGTTATACCGATAAAATGTTAATTATTGAAGTTTAAATATGCCTATGCACAGAAATCAGGATATGAAAAATGTTGGATATGTAGTAAATTACACCCCTCCACCGTTAGTATTCCTCTCATGGCTGTACCTTTTAAATATCACAAATGTGCTAAATGTGAAAGACAATGATAATTAAAACTGAGGAAGATGACCCCAAGGAAGAGATAGAGTGTTATCAGATTGTCAGATTAGCAGATTTGTATGATGCCAAGATGGGGGATATGAATGAGTAAATATATGTATCACACCCTAAGAAGAGCTTTACTCCACATAGATGTGAAGTAGTACTGTGGACCCTCTGGTATCATACTAGGTAGAGAAGATATGGTAGTGACCCCGCCATAGGGGTCTGATAATGTTGAGATATACATATATATATACACATATACATACACACACACACACACACACACACACACACACACACACACACAGGTCCTTCTCAAAAAATTAGCATATTGTGATAAAGTTCATTATTTTCTGTAATGTACTGATAAACATTAGACTTTCATATATTTTTGATTCATTACACACAACTGAAGTAGTTCAAGCCTTTTCTTGTTTTAATATTGATGATTTTGGCATACAGCTCATGACAACCCAAAATTCCTATCTCAAAAAATTAGCATATCATGAAAAGGTTCTCTAAACGAGCTATTAACCTAATCATCTGAATCAACTAATTAACTCTAAACACATGCAAAAGATTCCTGAGGCTTTTAAAAACTCCCAGCCTGGTTCATTACTCAAAACCGCAATCATGGGTAAGACTGCCGACCTGACTGCTGTCCAGAAGGCCATCATTGACACCCTCAAGCAAGAGGGTAAGACACAGAAAGAAATTTCTGAACGAATAGGCTGTTCCCAGAGTGCTGTATCAAGGCACCTCAGTGGTAAGTCTGTGGTAAGGAAAAAGTGTGGCAGAAAACGCTGCACAACGAGAAGAGGTGACCGGACCCTGAAGAAGATTGTGGAGAAGGACCGATTCCAGACCTTGGAGGACCTGCGGAAGCAGTGGACTGAGTCTGGAGTAGAAACATCCAGAGCCACCGTGAACAGGCGTGTGCAGGAAATGGGCTACAGGTGCCGCATTCCCCAGGTCAAGCCACTTTTGAACCAGAAACAGCGGCAGAAGCGCCTGACCTGGGCTACAGAGAAGCAGCACTGGACTGTTGCTCAGTGGTCCAAAGTACTTTTTTCGGATGAAAGCAAATTTTGCATGTCATTCGGAAATCAAGGTGCCAGAGTCTGGAGGAAGACTGGGGACAGGGAAATACCAAAATGCCTGAAGTCCAGTGTCAAGTACCCACAGTCAGTGATGGTCTGGGGTGCCATGTCAGCTGCTGGTGTTGGTCCACTGTGTTTTATCAAGGGCAGGGTCAATGCAGCTAGCTATCAGGAGATTTTGGAGCACTTCATGCTTCCATCTGCTGAAAAGCTTTATGGAGATGAAGATTTCATTTTTCAGCACGACCTGGCACCTGCTCACAGTGCCAAAACCACTGGTAAATGGTTTACTGACCATGGTATTACTGTGCTCAATTGGCCTGCCAACTCTCCTGACCTGAACCCCATAGAGAATCTGTGGGATATTGGGAAGAGAAAGTTGAGAGACGCAAGACCCAACACTCTGGATGAGCTTAAGGCCGCTATCGAAGCATCCTGGGCCTCCATAACACCTCAGCAGTGCCACAGGCTGGTTGCCTCCATGCCACGCCGCATTGAAGCAGTCATTTCTGCAAAAGGATTCCCGACCAAGTATTGAGTGCATAACTGAACATAATTATTTGAAGGTTGACTTTTTTTGTATTAAAAACACTTTTCTTTTATTGGTCGGATGAAATATGCTAATTTTTTGAGATCGGATTTTTGGGTTTTCATGAGCTGTATGCCAAAATCATCAATATTAAAACAAGAAAAGGCTTGAACTACTTCAGTTGTGTGTAATGAATCTAAAATATATGAAAGTCTAATGCTTATCAGTACATTACAGAAAATAATGAACTTTATCACAATATGCTAATTTTTTGAGAAGGACCCGTATATAGATAGATATATATATATATCTCTATCTATCTATCTATCTATCTATCTATCTATCTATCTATCTATCTATCTATCTATCTATCCATCCATCTCTAAATAGACTTAATGAAAAGGTTGAAAAATTACACTGGAATCATTGATGAAATAATGGAAAAGAATTCTGATGATATTACTAAATTAAATATAGAAACTAGAGCAATTAGAACTACACGAGTTAACCCAGTTAAAGCAGCACTCATGCTTTCTATGGCTATGTGAGAACACAGAAGATTATGAGTGTTGTACCTGTTTCATAACACTAGTATTGAGGTACCAGATTATTATGATATAATTGCACAACACCGAAAGGAAGTAAGCAAATTACAAGATGAAGCTAGAAATATTGCTAAGACATGGGATCCTTTTGCAAACCTAAGTTCTGGAGTAGGAATACTGACATGGTTAAAAGGTGCTGCCATAACCATTATTATGATTATTCTTTTTGTTTTTTTTCTATACATTTGTTATAAGCTTATAATGTGCATAGTTGTTAAGGCATCCCGGGCCCCTGATCCTGCTGCTGCGAATAGGATTTATCTGAGTATGTATTATGATTAGGGATGAGCTCTGTGTTCGAGTCGAACATACGTTCGACTCGAACATCGGCTGTTCGATCGTTCGACGCCGTTCGTGCAAAATTCGAGCGACTCAAACGACCCACAATACACTGCGCCATCTCAGTGCAATCCCGGCGCTGTGATTGGCCAAGCATGCACTGTGACCCTGCATGCTTGGCCAATCACAGCGCCGGCAGCTAGAAGAGCCATAATTGGCCACAGGCAGGTTGCCTGTGGCCAATTATAGCTAAGGGGGTTTAGCACACGCCCCACACTATAAAAAGCCGCCAGCGCGGCGGCCTTGTGTAGTGTGTTCCGGCGCAGGGAAAGAGAAGGATAGGCAGGGACAGTGTCATTGTGCTATTCTTGTGTGTAGGGAGAGAGCAGGATAGGCAGGGAGAGTGTCAGTGTCCTATTCTTTGCTAAACCTTGTGTCCAGGGAGAGAGAAGGATAGGCAGGGGACAGAGTCAGTGTCATTGTTGCTAAGCCTCCTGCACAGTATACACCTGAAGTTAGCCCGTATTGCTGCTTTTTCCTGGTGTGTTACACCAACAGGCATTTGCAGCACTTACAGCGGGCGGAGTGTGCTTCCTGCTAAATATACACCTGAAGCTAGCCCGTATTGCTGTGTTTTCCTGGTGTGTTACACCAACAGGCATTTGCAGCACTTATAGTGGGCGGAGTGTGCTTCCTGCTAAATTTACACCTGAAGCTAGCCCGTACTGCTGTGTTTTCCTGGTGTGTTACACCAACAGGCATTTGCAGCACTTACAGCGGGCGGAGTGTGCTTCCTGCAAAATAAACACCTGAAGCTAGCCCTTATTGCTGTTTTTTCCTGTTGTGTAACACAGGCAGTCATCTGCAGCACTTACAGTGGGCGTTCTGTGCTTCTTGCAAAATATACACCTGAAGCTACCCCTTATTGCTGGTTTTCCCATCTCCCTGCAGGCCATTGCTATGTCTGGAAGGCCAACAAAGAGAGGCAGACAGTCACAAGCCAATAAAAGAGGGCAAGCAGGCTCTGTGTCTGGGGGCAACAGTGCTGGTCGTGGATGCGGTGCATTGTCAGCACATGGCCATGGGACACGCTTGTCCTTTTCGGCAGCTGGACGTGTTGAGCCGCATCATGCCGAAGACTTGGTAGAGTGGATGACCAAGCCCTCCTCATCCTCCCCATCCTCTCACCCAGGCTCAGGGTACTAACAAAGCAGCTGCCAAAGCGTCCTCTTCCCTGGTATCAATGTCATCATCAGTCACTCCTTCCCTAGACCCACCATGTCCTCCTGAGGAGTCCCCCGAACTGTTTGAGCAGTGTTGGGTACATGCTCCAGGAGGATGCCCAGCGTTTCGAAGGGTCTGATGATGAAACCCAGCTACAGGAAGGCAGTAGCGTGAGAGCAGACAGAGGGGATGCTCAAGAAGGACACCAATCTGGCAGTCATGTTCCAGCAGCTGCAGCATACTGCCAGATTGGCTCCAGTGATGAGGAGGGAGGGGATGATGAGGTCACTGACTCCACGTGGGTGCCTAATAGGAGAGAGGAGGAGGAGGAGGAGGAGGAGGAGGAGGAGGAGGCACATCTCCAACGAGGCAGGATTCCCTCGGGGGGCCAGTGTAAGGGCAGCACACCGACTGAATCACACCGCAGAGCTCCGCCTGTGCAGGGCGCTGCCTCTGCCCGTTATTCAGAAAGTTCTTTGGTGTGGGCCTTTTTTGAGTCGAGTGCATCAGATCGCACAGCTGCTGTTTGCAACATATATGTCTCAAGCGTATATCGCGTGGCCAAAACATCAGCCGCTTGGGCACCACATGCATGAGCAGACCTATGTTGACCTGCCATGCAGCTCGTTGGCAAGCCTACCTTAAAGACCCACACCAAAGAACAAAGCGGACCTCTCCTTGCACCGCATCAGCTGGGATCTCCAACCCCACTATACCTTCAGTCCTCTCTGAAACCTGCACTGAGAGGAATGAAGGTGTAGAATTAGGTGTGTCACAGCCAAGTACTTGCGGGCACTCTGCTAGCAGTACACCGACGTCCGATTCTAGCAGGCAAATTTCCCTGCCCCAGCTGCTGGACCGTCGAAAGAAGTTCACTCCCAGCCATCCACATGCCCAGCGGTTGAATGCTAGCTTGGCTAAATTGCTAGCGCTTCAACTGCTGCCTTTTCAGTTGGTAGATTCTGCCCCTTCCGTGAGTTTGTGCAATGTGCGGTTCCTCAGTGGCAGGTTCCCAAACGTCACTTTTTCTCACGAAAGGCGATTCCGGCTCTCTACCGGCATGTGGAAGGCAATGTCTTGGCCTCGCTGGACAGGGCGGTCAGGTGCATATTACCGCTGACTCATGGTCCAGCAGGCATGGACAGGGATGTTACCTTTCTTTCACGGCCCATTGGGTCACTCTTTTGGCAGCTGGGAAGGATGCAGGACAAGGTGCAGTAGTGTTGGAGGTTGTTCCGCCGCCACGCCTCCAAAATGCTACTACTGGTTGTGACACACCTCTCTCCTCCACCCCCTCCTCTTCTTCTTCCTCCATGGCCTCTTCCTGTGCTTTGTCCTCGAAACCCCGTAGGCGTTCAAGGGGCTACGCAAGTATGCAGGCAACAAGATGCCATGCCGTGCTTGTGCTGGTGTGTTTGGGGGACAGGAGCCACACTGGGGCAGAGGTTCTGTCTGCTCTGCAGGGGCAGGCCGAGAGGTGGTTGACGCCACGCCAGCTTAAGCCAGGAATGGTGGTTTGCGACAATGGCACCAACCTCCTCTCCGCCCTCTGACAGGGACAACTGACCCATGTGCCCTGTGTGGCTCACGTCCTTAACCTGGTGGTGCAGCGGTTCTTGGGCAGGTACCCGGGCTTACAGGATGTCCTGAGGCAGGCCAGGAAAGTCTGTGTGCATTTCCGCAGATCTTATAATGCCAGTGCTCGCCTGGCTGAGCTGCAAAAGGAGTTGAACCTGCCCAAGAACATGCCCACCAGGTGGAACTCAACGTTGGTCATGCTGCAGCGGCTGCACACGCAGCAGAGGGCCATCAATGAGTACCTGTGTGACTACGGCACCAGGACAGGGTCAGGGAAGCTCTGTTTTTTTTCACCACGCCAGTGGGGCATGATCAGGGATGCATGCACTGTCCTGGCACCATTTGAGGAGGCCACGAGGATGGTGAGCAGTGACAGTGCATGCATCAGTGACACTGTACCTCTTGTCCACCTGTTGGAACATACGCTGCATGGAATAATGGACAGGGCACTTGAGGCAGAACAGAGGCAGGAAGAGGAGGACTTCCTTGCCTCTCAAGGCCCCCTTTACCCAGACAGTGTTCCTTCTGTCCCACCCATCGCACAGGAAGATTATGAGGAGGAGGAGGAGGATGAGGATTGTGTCAGCATGGAGGTGGAGCCTGGCACTCAGCATCATCAGCAGCAGTCTTTTAGGGATGATTTACAGTCCCAAGAAACCCGTGGACTTGTACGTGGCTGGGAGGAGGTGGCTGCGGATCATGTCGTCCTTAGTGACCCAGAGGACTCCGGACCAAATGCCTCAGCTAACCTACGCTGCATGGCCTCCCTGATCCTGCAAAGTCTGCGGAAGGATCCTCGTATTCTTCGGATCAAGGAGAGGGACCATTACTGGCTGGCCACTCTCCTTGATCCACGGTACAAGGGTAAGGTTGCGGACCTTATGTTACCGTCGCAGAGGGAGCAGAGGATGAGACAACTCCGGGAGGCCTTGGAGAAAGGTCTGTGCAACGCGTTCCCAGAGACTGGGAGGTTACAAACTCCTGGTCCTGGACAACGAGTTGCTGAGGCTTCGGCCAGTCAAAGAAGGAGCGGTGGGGAAGGTGGCCGTCTGACCGATGCGTTCAGACAATTCTTTAGTCCGCAGCCCCAAAGTATGATCGGTTCCAGCAACCATCGCCAGCGTCTGATAAACATGGTGCAGGAATATCTAGGGGCAAGGTCAGACTTGGACACCTTCCCCACCGAAAATCCTCTGGCTTACTGGGTCTTGAGGATGGATCACTGGCCAGAGCTTGCACAGTATGCAATTGAGCTACTGGCCTGTCCTGCATCCAGCGTTCTTTCGGAACGCACATTCAGTGCTGCTGGAGGATTTGTCACGGATCACAGGGTGCGCCTGTCCACCGACTCGGTTGATCGACTGACTTTCATCAAGATGAACCAGTCTTGGATCACCACCAGCTACCACACACCTGATGCTGATATAACAGACTAATTGATTTTAACATGTCACATCCCTTCAAGACTGATGCTGATGCTGAGTGCCTGTGCTGTTATGTTGACTGGCTATCCTCCTCCTCCGAGTCCTCAATGATACGATTGATGATGATAGCTTGGAAGATCATTTTTGTTTATGGGTGCCGCCACCAGTGGCTAAGGCCCAATTTTTCAGCCCCTGTTTTACAGGGGCGTGTAATTACAATTTTTTTAGCAATAATTTGCCATAGGGCTCATTGCTGTGCTCCAAGTACAGTATCTGTGAGGGGTTGTAGTGTTGTGCCACCAGTGCCTAAGGCCCAATTTTTCAGCCCCTGTTCAACAGGGGCATGTAATTACAATTCTGGATCTAATAATTCACAGCAGGGCCCATTGCTGCACCCACCAAGAGTAACTCTGAGGGCTTACAGTGTTGTGGCAACACCACCACCACCACCACCACCACCACCACGAAAGGCCCAATTTTTCAGCCCCTGTTCAACAGGGGCATGCAATTACAATTCTTGATCTAATAATTCACAGCAGGGCCCATTGCTGCACCCACCAAGAGTAACTGTCAGGGCTTACAGTGTTGTGGCACCAGCACCACCATCAAAGGCCCAATTTTTACTACCACTGTTCAACAATTATATGTAATTAAAATTCCTGATATAATAGTTGACAGCAGGGCGTTCCAGCACCAACCAAGAGTAACTGAGTGCTTACAGTGTTGTGCCAACACCAACAACTAAGGGGCCTATTTCTGCAGAGTATATACGGCAGGTCCCTACTTTCAAACATCCAACTTACAAACGACTCCTACTTGCAAACGCAAGAAGACAACAGGAAGTGAGAGGAAATCTACCCCTTGGAAGGAAAATTCTCTCCTGTAAGAATTAATATGGGAGAAAGGTGTCTCCTCTGTACTGATGCTTTATCACCAATCCTTGTTTCAAGAAAAACACCACATTTCAAAAACAGTTGTCATTGGGACGGAAAGTGCGGTGAAATGTTCTGAACAGGGGCACAGACAGCAAAACAAATGTTACAGGGGTGATAACCCTTACCTATGTTTTCCAAAAAGTTTTAAAATAGATTTTTGGGCTGGAGCTACACTTAAACAATGTACCTGTTCAAAATTACAAACAGATTCTACATAAGAACAAACACAGTCCCTGTCTTGTATGCACCGCCTGTATACGGCTGTTCAGAGTATATAGGGCCTTTTTTATTTTATGTGCGGGGTTCCCCTTAATATCCATACAAGACCCAAAGGGGCTGGTAATGGGCTGGGGTGGGGGGGGGGGGTCATGGGGTAGCTATGCCATTTTTCTTAAAGATTTTCATCCATATTACCGGGAGCAGACATTAC
Source organism: Rana muscosa (assembly GCA_029206835.1). Taxonomy (NCBI): domain Eukaryota; kingdom Metazoa; phylum Chordata; class Amphibia; order Anura; family Ranidae; genus Rana; species Rana muscosa. The sequence goes on from CM055117.1 coordinate 1,030,686,508, forward strand.
ATTAAAGCCGCAAGCAGTTTTAAATGGCTTTTTTTTCCTTTAGAAGTGTCATTTTGTGCAGGGACAGTTCTAAACACGGGAAACACGTGGCACTTCACAGGCATACTTTAGATACCCCCCAGGTACGATATTTAAAGGAATATTTGACTTTTTTTTTTTCACTTTATGCATCATTAAAATGACTGCTCCCGAAAAACGACCGTTTTTAAAACTTCTTTTTGCATTGATACATGTCCCCTGGTGCAGAACCCGGGTTCCCAAACCCTTTTTAGGACAATAACATGCATAATAGTCGTTATAATTAGCACTTTAGAATTCGAACGTTCGCATCCATTGTATTTAATAGGGTTCTAATGTTCGTACGAACTTTCGGTCCGTTCGCGGGTTCTGGTGCGAACCGAACCCGGGGGTGTTCGGCTCATCACTACTCCCTACTATTATTCCTAATAAATTTTTTACACAAATTAATAAGAAACTCAAAAATTTTATCTGGAATGGGAAAGAACCCAGAGTGGCATTTTCTATACGGACTTCTAACAAAACCGTGGGAGGAATGGGATTACCGGAAGTAAAAGGTTACTATTACACCTCACTATTAGATCAAATGAAACACTGGTTCTCTCCTTCAGAGGATAAATTATGGGCAACTATTGAAAGGGAGGCAACACTAGGATACGACTTGTATGCACTAGCTATGGCTAGCCACTTACTTAAAAAAATCAACATCCCCAATCTAATCAGTATTAGAGCCACCTTGATAGCATGGAAACACGTTTTATCCAAAACAACAATTTGGGACTAGACATGTGCATTTCGTTTCGTTCCGAATCGAAATTCGGACGAATTTTTCATTATTCGGACATTCGGATGCATCCGAATTACCGAATTACAATACTAACGAATTTAACCGAATCCAAATTTTTTCGAATTGAAAAATATTTTTGACCCGACTTTGGGTCCATGTATCTCGGGGTTACTTGGTGATAGAAACCCCAAATTTGGAGATGTTGTAGTGCTAGTTCTTCTGTGTTTGCATACCAAATATGGGGTTTCTATAACTAAGTGACCCCAAGATACGTGGACCCAAAGTCGGGTCGCAAAATGTCAAGCACTTTACTGGAGCAGAGAATGACATTTTGCGACCCGATTTTGGGGCCACATATCTCGGGGCCACTTGTAGCTAGAAACCCCAAATTTGGTATGCAAACACAGTAGAAATAGCACTACAACATTTCCAAATTTTGGGTTTCTATCACCAAGTAACCCCAAAATACATGGACCCAAAGTCGGGTCGCAAAATATTTTCGAATCCTGTTGAAATAGTATCAACATGATTCGAAATTATTTCAACTGCATTTGAAACTATTTCAACCGGATTCGAAAATATTTTGTGACCCGAATTTGGGTCCATGTATCTCGGGGTTACTTGGTGATAGAAACCCCAAATTTGGGGTTATTGTTTTTCTAGTCTATTTTCTATTTTATTATAATCTTTTCTATCCAAAGTTAAAATTAATTAATTAATTAAAAAATTTGAATTCATACTATTCGAAATTCAAATTTATTCTATTCGAAATTCGAATTTCAGAAGATGGTTGTATATTCTTTCTATTTTATTCTTCTAAATTATATATTTTTTCTATTCTGTTCTAATCTTTTCTATTTGAATTATAAATTTTGGAAGAGGGTTATTTACTTACTTATATACATCTGTCACATAAAAAAAAAGATGTGAAATGGCTGTCACGGATGTCGATCGCAAGGCAAGTACATATGCTGTATGTCATTGTCCACTTACCACAACACCTGCCACGAGTGCCACGTGACCGGCCACGAGTGCCACGTGACCGGCCACGAGTGCCACGTGACCGGCCACGTGACCTAGTTGTGGATTGTCTACTTGCCACGTCACCTGCCACAAGTTATGGGGCTCCTAGCACCAAGTGACCCCCAGATATGGGCGATATTTCAAGTACTTTTCTGCAGCAGAGAATGACATTTTGTGACCCGACTTTGGGGCCACGTATCTCGGGGCCACTTATAGCTAGAAACCCCAAATTTGGTATGCAAACACAGTAGAACTAGCATTACAACGGGGTTACTTGGTGATAGAAACCCCAAATTTGGGGTTATTGTAGTGCCAGTTGTAATGTGTTTACATACCAAATATTTTGGGATTTCTAGCTATAAGTGGCCCCGAGATACGTGGCCTCAAAGTCGGGTCACAAAATTTAATTCTCTGCTGCATTAAAGCACTTGACAGATCGCCCCTATCTGGGGGTCACTTGGTGCTAGGAACCCCATAACTTGTGGCAGGTGACGTGGCAAGTGGACAATCCACAACTTGGTCACGTGGCCGGTCACGTGGCACTCGTGGCCGGTCACGTGGCACTCGGACAATGACATACAGCATATGTACTTGCCTTGTGATCGACATCCATGACAGCCATTTCACATCTTTTTTTTTATGTGACAGATGTAAGTAACTAACCATCTTTCAAAATTTATAATTCAAATAGAAAAGATTAGAACAGAATAGAAAAAAAATATAATTTAATAGAATAAAATAGAAAGAATATGCAACCATCTTATGAAATTCGAATAGAATAAATTTGAATTTCGAATAGTAGGAATTAAAAAAAATGTAATTAATTAATTTTAACTTTGGATAGAATAGATTAGAATAGAAATAGAGAATACACTAGAAAAACAATAGAATAGAATAGAATAGAATAGAATATAGATACTATCTATTTCATGTTTAATTTTTTTTGCAGATTACTATTTTTTACATAAGATCTCCTGCAGACTGTTAGCATTTATTTATTTTTTTTGCAGATCTCCTGCAGACTATTATTATCTATTTAGTTTTCTCACCAGGTCTCCTGCAGACCATTAGCATCTATTTCTTTTTTTAGCAGATCTCCTGTAGACTATTAACAGCCATTTCACTTCTTTTTTTTTTGCAGATCTCCTGCAGACTGTTAGAATCAATTTCATTTTTTTTTTCAAAGTCGGGTCGCAAAATATTTTCGAATCCGCTTTAAATAGTATCAACATGATTCGAAATTATTTCAAACCGCATTTAAAACTATTTCAACCGCATTTGAAACTATTTCAACCGGATTCAAAAATATTTTGCGACCCAACTTTGGGTCCACGTATCTCGGGGTTAGTTGGCGATAGTGTCACGTGACCTGCCATGTGACCAAGTTGTGGATTGTCCACTTGCCACGTCACCTGCCACAAGTTATGGGGTTCCTAGCACCAAATTTGGGGATGTTGTAGTGCTAGTTCTCCCGTGTTTGCATACCAAATTTGGGGTTTCTATCACTAAGTGACGCCGAGATACGTGGACCCAAAATCGGGTCGCAAAAGGTCAAGCACTTTACTGGAGCAGAGAATGACATTTTGCGACCCGATTTTGGGGCCACATATCTCGGGGCCACTTGTAGCTAGAAACCCCAAATTTGGTATGCAAACACAGTAGAACTAGCACTACAACATCTCCAAATTCTGGGTTTCTATCACCAAGTAACCCCAAAATACATGGACCCAAAGTCGGGTCGCAAAATATTTTCGAATCCGGTTGAAATAGTATCAACATGATTCGAAATTATTTCAACTGCATTTGAAACTATTTCAACCGGATTCGAAAATATTTTGTGACCCGAATTTGGGTCCATGTATCTCGGGGTTACTTGGTGATAGAAACCCCAAATTTGGGGTTATTGTTTTTCTAGTCTATTTTCTAGTTTATTATAATCTTTTCTATCCAAAGTTAAAATTAATTAATTTAAAAATTTGAATTCATACTATTCGAAATTCAAATTTCAGAAGATGGTTGTATATTCTTTCTATTTTATTCTTCTAAATTATATTTTTTTTCTATTCTGTTCTAATCTTTTCTATTTGAATTATAAATTTTGGAAGAAGGTTATTTACTTACTTATATACATCTGTCACATAAAAAAAAAGATGTGAAATGGCTGTCACGGATGTCGATCGCAAGGCAAGTACATATGCTGTATGTCATTGTCCACTTGCCACAACACCTGCCACGAGTGCCACGTGACCGGCCACGAGTGCCAAGTGAACGGCCACGAGTGCCACGTGACCTGCCACGTGACCAAGTTGTGGATTGTCCACTTGCCACGTCACCTGCCACAAGTTATGGGGTTCCTAGCACCAAATTTGGGGATGTTGTAGTGCTAGTTCTCCTGTGTTTGCATACCAATTTTGGGGTTTCTATCACTAAGTGACCCCGAGAAACGTGGACCCAAAATCGGGTCGCAAAATGTCAAACACTTTTCTGCAGCAGAGAATGACATTTTGCGACCCAAATTTTGGGCCACATATCTTGGGGCCACTTGTAGCTAGAAACCCCAAATTTGGTATGCAAACACAGTAGAACTAGCACTATAACATCTCCATTGGGGGTTTCTATTACTAAGTGACCCTGAGATATGTGGACCCAAAGTCGGGTCACAAAATATTTTCGAATCCGGTTGAAATAGTTTCAAATGCGGTTGAAATAATTTCGAATCATGTTGAAATAATTTCGAATCCGGTAGAAATATTTTCGAATTCGGTTGAAATATTTTCAAATGCGACCGATTTTCGAATTCGGTCGAAAACAAAACGAAATCCGAAAACGAATTTAACAAATTTAACGAATCTAACTAAACGAAAATTAATTAACGAATTAAAACGAAACAAATTTTTTCCTTTTGCACATGTCTATTTGGGACAATAATGTTACAGTACAAATGCCAGCGAAAATAATAGACTACTGCAAAATCCGCATTACATCAAAAGAATGGGTCAAACAGGGATACAACATTTATAATTACCTACCTGTAACTTATAAAGAGTTGGTATTAGGTAAAATAGCAAAATGTTCTAGACTAAAAAATTTCCTTCCCCATAACAATATAAATATTCCGACCACTATTTGGCAATATTTAACAAACTATAAAGACCAAAGAGTGAGGGGTATCTCTTTATTTTATGACCTTCTCACCACATACCGCACAGACTACAAAAACCCCCATATGCTCAAATGGGAAAAAGATTTATCTCAGACTTTCACAGGTACCCAATGGAGGGAAGCTATTTCAATATTCAGAAAGGCTTCCTCTTGTACTGATCACTGGAATAACTCCCAAAAAATTTTAAACAGATGGTATCTGACGCCATATAGGCTATCAAAGATATATCCCATAGCTTCACCGATCTGTTGGAGATGCAATGAGCAAATAGGAAATCTTCACCATACCCTATGGAGTTGTAAAAATATACACAGTTTCTGGAATTCTGTCAGTGTTTTTAGCGGATCTCACTGGCAATTTGCTGGATCTCACCCCTGCCATGGCCCTTCTAGGAATAAATCTTGACATATACCCTATAATGTATAGAACTATTGTAGCCCATACACTTACAGCAGCCAGACTCACAATATCCAGTCTATGGAAATCCTCTGAAGCTCCAAACTTAACCAATGTCATAGTTAGACTGAATATTCAAGCTCAATATGAACTGATGTTGGCATACAAAAATTACAATACAGTTAACTTTAAAGAAAAATGGGAAAATTGTATGGTCCACCCTAGAGCCTCTGAGTATCTTAAAAAATGTACACTGTAGTTCTATAGTTGCCTACATCAAGCTTAGTTATGTAGATAATGCACTATCTATAATGAATTGAACAACAGGTTGATGGGTCTTCGCCTACAGTTTGCTCCCGATATGGGGTGGGCGAGACCTATTAACTTGGAAACTGAAAATATTCGATAATTGGTTACCTTTATATCTTCAGTAGCTACTGTAAAAATAGGATTTTTATAACAGCTTACCTGTAAAATCCTTTTCTTGGAGTACACCACGGGACACAGAGCTAGTCATTACATAATGGGTTAAGGGTCACCAGCGGTGATTGGACACTGGCACAACCAATGGAAGACAGTTCCCCTCCATATAACCCCTCCCATCAGGGAAGTACCTCAGTTTTGTAGCAAAGCAGTAAGGTTCCCATAAGAAGGGGGGGACCTCTGTGTCCCGTGGTGTACTCCAAGAAAAGGATTTTACAGGTAAGCTGTTATAAAAATCCTATTTTCTTTATCGTACACCACGGGACACAGAGCTAGTCATTACATAATGGGACGTCCCAGAGCAATGCTCATATGAAGGGGGGGAGCCACAGATCAAAACAGGCCGCTTGCGGACCAGAAGCCCTATACTGCTGCCTGCAGCACACTTCGCCCAAAGGCGGAATCCTCATGTCCTTTCACATCTATTTGATAGAATTTGGAAAATGTATGGACTGAAGACCAAGTTGCAGCTTTACAGATCTGAGCCATCGAAGCCTGGTGGTGCACTGCCCATGAAGCACTTATCGCCCTGGTAGAGTGCGCCTTAACAGGAAAAGGAGGAGTCCTGTTCTTTAAACCATAAGCTTGAACAATTACTTGTCTAATCCACCTGGAAATGGTGGATTTTGATACCGCTTGGCCCTTCTTGGGCCCATCTGGTAAAATAAACAAAACATCTGTTTTACGTATCTGAGCGGTTGCTTGCAGATACACCCTTACCGCTCTCACTAGATCTAGAGAGTGTAATAATTTTTCCCCCGCCGTCCGCGGGTTTGGAAAAAAGGAAGGCAGAACAATGTCTTGATTCAAGTGAAAAGCCGACACCACCTTAGGTAGAAAAGCCGGATGGGGTCGTAGTACGATTTTGTCCTTGTGACAAATTAGATAAGGCTCTTTACAAGAAAGAGCTGCTAGCTCTGATACTCTCCTAGCAGAAGCTATAGCAATCAGAAAGGCCAACTTCCTACTCAATATAATTAAAGGAATATGGCGAATAGGTTCAAAAGGTTGCTTTTGCAACACTGACAATACCAAATTCAAATCCCATGGACACAAGGGAGTCCTAACTGGAGGATTTATCCTCAGTACCCCCTTAATGAATGTCTGAACTAGGGAGTGAGATGCCAATGGTCTCTGAAAGAAGACTGATAGAGCCGATATTTGCCCTTTGATGGTGCTAAGGGCTAAATTCATATCCACTCCTAACTGGCAAAAAGCAAGAATCCTACTTATTTCATATTTCTGAGGATTCCAACATCTGGATTCACACCAGGAAACGTATGCTCTCCAGACTCTCTGATAGATGAGTCTGGAGGCTGGCTTTCTAGCATTAATGAGCGTAGAAAGAGCCGGACCAGAGACCCCTCTCTTTTTCAAAATGTGGGTCTCAGCAGCCAGGCCGTCAACTTTAGCCTTTGTAAGGAAGGGTGGAATACTGGACCCTGTGACAGCAGGTCGTGTCGAAGTGGAAACTTCCAGGGCCTTCCTATCGCCATTTTTACAATCTCGGCGTACCAAGGCCTCCTGGGCCAGTTTGGGGCCACTAGGATTACTGGTATTCCCTCCTCCTTGATCCTGCGAAGCAGTCTTTGTAGAAGAGGGATCGGAGGGAATGCATAGATCAGTGAGAACTGATTCCATGGAGTTATTAGAGCGTCTGTATTATTAGAGCGTCTGTCCCGTAGGCTAGAGGATCTCTCGTTCTGGACACAAAGTTGTCCAATTTCTTGTTGAACCTGGCAGCTAGCAGGTCTACATCTGGGTTTCCCCATCTCAGACATATGGCCTGAAAGATCTCGGGGTGAAGAGACCACTCTCCTGGTAGCAGCTGCTGACGACTCAGGTAGTCTGCTTGCCAATTTTCTATCCCTGGAATGAAGATTGCAGAAAGGCAAGGTACATGCTCTTCTGCCCATGCCAGGATCCGGTTCACCTCTCTTTGGGCTGCCCGACTGCGGGTGCCTCCTTGGTGATTGATGTAAGCTACTGCAGTAGCATTGTCGGATTGAACCCGAACTGGGTAGCCCTGTAACCTGTATGTCCAGGTTTTGAGGGCTAGATATACCGCCCGGATCTCTAGCACATTGATGGGCAGGATCCCCTGAGTCTTGGCCCAGGTTCCCTGGGTAGAAGCCTCCTCGAATACTGCACCCCAGCCCGATAGGCTGGCATCCCTAGATACCACCTTCCAGGCCACTGGGAGGAAGGACTTTCCCTTCCGTAAATTCCTGGCTTCTAGCCACCAAATCGAAGCTGTGGCGTACTTGTGAGGACAGGCGCATGGGTATATCCAGAGCTTGGCTCTTCCTGTTCCAGGAAGCTAAAATATTGCCTTGAAGTAGTCTCGAATGAAACTGGGCGTAAGGGACCGCCTCGAAGGAGGCTACCATCTTTCCCAATAGTCTCATGCAAAGGCGAATAGACGGCCTCTTGTTTGCTTTGACCTTGTGGATCAGGTCTTTCAGAGACTGTATCTTCGGTTCTGGCAGGTATACCCCGTTTTGGGCTGTATCTATGATCATGCCCAGGTACACTATCCTTCTTTGGGCCTGGAGAGAGGATTTTTGTAAATTTATAATCCATCCTAAATGCTCCAGGTATCCTACTGTAGTGTGTACAGCGTGACCCAATCCCTCCTTTGACTGATCTATTACTAGTAGATCGTCCAGATAGGCTGTTACCGCAATGCCCTGTGTTCTTAGGTTTGCTAACAGAGGAGCTAGCACCTTTGTGAATACTATGGGCGCGGTGGCTACACCAAACGGCAGAGCCACAAATTGAAAGTGGCGATCTTCTACCGCAAACCTTAGGAATCTTTGGTGAGCGGGGAGGATGGGTATGTGTAAATGTGCATCCTTGATATCTATGGGCGCCATGAATTTTCCGCCCTTTAAAGTGGCGGCCACGGATCGGATCGTTTCCATTCGAAAATGGCGATCGTTCAGGAACCGATTTAGGGATTTTAGATCCAGGATGGGTCTGACATCTCCATTTGGCTTTGGAATCACAAAGAGGTTTGAGTAAAAACCTGCACCTCGCTCTTTTTGGGGTACGTCTGTAACTACCCCTTGAGCCATTAAGTGATTCAAACCTTTGAAGAAGGATTCTCTTTTTTGTGGATCCTTGGAGAGTCTTGAACCTCGGAATTGAGAAGGTGGGATCTCTCGAAATTCCAGTTTGTACCCTGAGGATATTGTGGATACTACCCAATTGTCCTGGATTTCTGACCCCCAAGTCGCTCAGAACTGATAAAGCCTTCCTCCCACTCGGCCGAGCGGGGGCGCCCCTTCACTGAGAGGCTTTGGGGGCTTGCTTATTAGCTCTTGCACCCCACGGCTTCTTGTTCTTCTGAGCTTGCCCCTTGGCTTTTGTGGGCGGCTAAAACAGGCCGCCGCCACTGGTTGGAGTCAGATTTCCCGGGAGCTGGGGAGAGAGAGCGTTTAAAACAAGCTCTCTTGTTTTTCTTTCTCTCAGGTAAAAGTCGTTTTACCACTTGATATCTTCTGTATATATTTTTCTAAATCTTCCCCAAATAGGCGTTCGCCATGGTACGGGAACTTGCCAACAGCTTTTTGCATGGGGTTTCCGCTGACCAATGCTTAAGCCAAAGTACTCTGCGCATCTGTACCAGCTGGAGTGTAAGGCGTGATGCCTGTATGATAGAATCTCTCATGGCATCCACTGTGAAGCATAAGGCTTTAGGCAAATTTTCCCAATTTCTAGCCTGCTCTGAAGGCAGTTCCTTCAGCCCCTGCTTTACCTGTTGGCTGATGACCTGACACATACCGACTGCTGCTACTGCAGGTTGGGTAATTGAGCCGGCCAAAAGGAAGGAGGATTTCAACTTCCTCTCAGAAGGATCTTTTAAACCCTTGTACATTATCCACCGGACATGTCAGGTTTTTATTTACACAAGAAATAGCCGCAACTACCGCAGGCAGGCTCCATTTCTTTAAAAAAATTTCCCCCATAGGATAAAGAATGTTAAACCTTTTTGGAGGTGAGAAACGCTTATCTGGATGTTGCCAGTTTGCGTATATTAGATCCTCTAGTAACTGATGAACCGGGAAGGAGCATGCACCTTGCAGGGATCTTAATGACCCTAGGGAGGAGACAGGTAATTCCGTTACCTCCGCAGAGGTTAACTTAAATGCACTGCTATAGCATTGTACCTGTGACCTTAAAATCTGGCTCCTCATCCTCTGCTGATGTAGCCTCCTCCTCCTCATCCTCCTCCCTCAGGTACTTCTGAAGGGAGGTCCAATACTGGAAGAGACCTGCTTCGCTTATTGTCCTTTTTAGAGGACTTAGCAATTAAGGTAGCAATTTTTTCCTCCAGATTATTTAGGGCAGCTGATAAAGTGTCCTCAGTGACATATATAGGCCCAGGCTTCACTGGGGAAGCCGCCATACCTGACAGAGGTAATGGCTCATCCTGTACAGGTGCATTTGGCAACACAGGAGAGGAAGGTACCGAGTCAGCACAGCTAGAGCCTCCTCTCAGGCGGTGGTGCTTTCTTATCTCTTTTTGTCCGTATTACTTCCCCTGGAAGGCTTACTGTTTAGACAAAATACAAGGTACCTAAATGCATATACTACCGTGTTCAGTTTAGCAAATACATTAAGTATGCAACTTTTAACACATAACTATGCATAACATGGATGTCTTCTAGGAAGTACCCAATCCAACCACATGGAGTCTTACGTCCCTGTATAGCTGCTGTGTTTCTCTGCCAGGAACAAGAGAACTAACGAGCTTGCTTGCTGCTGCAGTGCTTCTCACACTGACAGTCTTTTAAATTTGGCGCAGTTTCTGTGCCTGCGCGCGCCACGTGCCCGCGCACGCCTTCGCCCCCCCCCCTCCGATAAAGCGCGCTCCCGCGCGGCCCTTAGCGCTATGGCGGTGGCCATAGTGAGAAAGGACTCTCATCAGCCCTTGTTCCCACTTACCTGCATCTGCAGGTGTCTGGTCGGCCACCGAAAGGAGGATCGGGGTGCCCCAGCAAGCTCAGCAGCGGAGGTGACGAGCAGTGTACTTCACCGAAGCCGACACTGAACAGAGTGAGGTGAGTATATTCAGCTCTTTACTCCCCCCAGTGGTGGAAAAAAAGAAGACATCCATTTTTTGAAAAAGGTCCCAACCTAGTTATGGACCTTCTAATCTCACCTTATCCACGCCGCAGGTTTTTCTGCTGAAAGATTTCAGACAGATACCAAACTTCACCCTTCACGGTGGGCTATGTGTGCCAACCTTCAGGGATATGGGTTCCTATTTAAAGGATACCTCTCCCCTGGGCCTTGTACAAGACTCTTACCAGGACTTTATAGCGAAATAGCGAAAGTGCTGGATCTTAGAGCCCAGTCCTCCGAAGAGAGACATTACAGGCGACGCCTCATGGATGAGGCCCGGATCCCATCCAGATTCAGCTCATTTGTAGGCGTCTTGGATGGATCCGAAAGCATAGCTCTTTTACCCCCAGAGGGTCTCTTTGGTAGAGCTTTCCTTTAGCACCTCCTAACGCGTCCAACACCTTTCGACACTGGCGAAAAAACTGAGGTACTTCCCTGATGGGAGGGGTTATATGGAGGGGAACTGTCTTCCATTGGTTGTGCCAGTGTCCAATCACCGCTGGTGACCCTTAACCCATTATGTAATGACTAGCTCTGTGTCCCGTGGTGTACGATAAAGAAATATTTGTATTCTTATAATGTATGTTAATTAGGACTTATGTGATGTGTGGAATATTGACATGAGCAGTTGCTCTTATTTTTATTAAAAAAATTTTTTGGTGGTGTGTGTGTGTGTATACACATACATATACACACACACACACACACACACACACACACACACACACTTTTTTTATGTATATATATTTATTTATTTTTTCCTTGCCTGTCTTTTTGTGTGTTGTGTCAAAGGAAATTATAAATAAAGAGTTTAATAAAAGAAATTTACTTATTTCTGTGTAAAGGTTTTCATGGTCATTTAGAAATATACCATATCTATGGACTTTGCCCTAGCTCATGTTTGTTTAAGATAAGTTAATTATAGTTCTACACAACTGTGTAAACACAGAAAGCATACATTTATACCACATATGATGAAGTTCACATCTATGTAAGATTTTTGTTTCATCAGCGAAATATTACCTGAACTTTGTAACACGTACTAGCTAATAGGAAATTATCAACCTGAATTTGTATTATGTGAACTCCTCCCATCCCCAGTTTTGTTCCCTAGAACTGCATAAATACCGAGATGTTAAGCTGATTAAACTAGACATCATTTGGGCACATTGCAATAACTGTCTCCTGTGTCATTAATTTTGATGTCTCTGGGCCTGTGGGGATAACTGAAGTCTTTTTCTTGCATTACCTGAACCTGCCTGGCTGGTTAGAAACAACTGTACCCCTAACAGCTACGAGTGACAGGTCACTGATCACTGCTCCCGATGAGAGGGAGCAGACGATCAGTGACAGTGTCACTAGGCAGAACGGGGAGATGCATGTTTACACTGGCTTCTCCCCGTTCTGCAGCTCGGTGACCCAATCGCGGGACACCGGTGGACACAGAGTCCTGCGGGCACAGAGCTTGCGGCAGAGGTGCGCGTGCCCGGCAGGAATTTCAAAGTGACCGGTTAAGAGAAATTCCCAAAACATGGCCTGTTGGGGGGGGGGGGGTACTTGAGGACAGGGTTGAGAACCATTGCTTTAAACCAGCTAAGAACAATGCAAACGATAGTGTAGTGCAGGACAGGAAGGGATAAGATCACAAGATTTAAATTGAGAGAAGTATTTTTAAACACATAAATTAGCAGGACCCTCTGATCCCTCCTGTATTTAATAGTACAACTGTACGCCCTCATGTTGTAAAGCGCTGCACAAACTGTTGGCGCTCTAAAAATATTATTTTTTTTCTTTTTTTTTATAAAAAACAAAAAACAAACAAACCACCTCATAGCTAGTTTGATATAAAAAAGAACAGCATCACATTTGGGGGAGGGAGGGCGCTGGTCACTGGGAGATACATGGGGGCGATGGGCCATTTCTGGAGTGCTACATCATGTGATGCTGTTCTTATATCAATAAACTAGCTATGAAGTGATAACCCTTGGGTTTCCACAATATTTATTTTTTTATGTTTGTGGAAGCATCAAGGACTGCCTGGAGGCATGATGACCTCCCCTGTGCCATCTGGAAGTGTTCGGAGCTTTGGCCAAATATTTTTGGGTGATCCAAATCGCTCAAAAAGACATTTGCGCTGATGGGGCAGGGGGCTTGCAAAAAAGCCAACCTTTCCTTTTGAAATAGAAGGCCTGCTTTAAAAAAAAAAAAAAAAGCCACATGGAGAAGATGCCTCTGCACCTAAAGGATTGGACCCAGTATGCATTGTGAATTTTGGCCTTGCCTATACAGCATCCCAATCTCAAGACAAAGCCCATAGCTTGGCCTACCTGTCCTCCGAGGGGTTGACCAGTGTTCTCATTTACAAAGATAAAGGTCTTCAGACTGAAGCGGGAGTAGTGGGTCGGGAACATAATTGTGGAGGTGCCATCAATTGGCATCAGCTCAGAGATGTAATTGTCACCAGTGAATGGGCATCTGCAATTACATAAAGCTGCTTATAACAAAACGGGTAAAGCACGTATATAAAAAAATAAAAAAGTAAGCCGTCACAAACCTGGCCAATCATTGCATATGGTGAAACAAATATACACAATTATAAAATAAGGTTTGGTGACGTTAGTGTATCCAAAACCAATACTACATTTTGTGAGGTTCAACCTTGTCAGATTTTTATTACCATCTGCTTTCCAGTCAGGGAGATTCATTCTTTCTGCTCTGCTGACCACTGTTGCCAGGAATGAAAGCTCAAAACGAAGAATAAAAAGAAATCTAATTAGGCACTTGTGTCACCTGTCCAAGATGGCATTTCCTTCCTTTGAGAGATTCTCACTTCACTTCTCATCAGGTATTGTAACAAATACTATACTGGGGAATGTTATTTGCCTATGCCTAGTGTTAAAGGGGAGCTCCACCCAAAAGGGGAAGTTTCACTTTAAGGCCTCCTCTCCCCACTCTTTCAGAAATGACACCTAGGTGATCCGAGCGGAAGCGGCAGCAGGTACCTGTCAAAAGTTCTCTCCCTCCCCACAGTCTTCTGGCACAGGTCCCAGAAGACCCCTGGACAATTCAAAATGTACAGGGTTGTCTACAGTTAAGATGCTGGCGCTGGGGAACATACTGGTGGAGAAAAAGGGCTCTGATTAGCACATCGTGAGATCCTGGGACAGGGGAGTGTGTTTATTAAAGATCAGCAGCTGCAGATCAAATTTTACAATGGCAGGAGCTCCTCTAAAAGCCCCAAAAAAATAATAAAAATCAATTTGAAACTTCACTTACCCATTAACAAGTATTGGCCACTGTATCTCATACAATGGGTCTGTGGTTGGGGTAGCCCAGCACTGGTGCAGCACAAGGCTAAGGTACGAGTCGCTCTTTCCAAGTAACCGAACCTCAGCAAACATTGGATCCTGCAGTACCTTTACCACTGGATAGTCCTGGTCTTCATAGTAGTTACTGTACTGTGAATCTGAAGATATAAAAATAAAATTATGGAACCTAGCTGGGAGAGCCAGAAGAGGAAGTAGCAAAAAAGAAAACACATGCAACTATACCACCTGTAGCCCAGTAATCTGAGCCCCACTTTGTACAAGCTCTTGCCACCTCAGTCCCTCATAATCTAGTTGAAATTTCCTGCCCTGGATTGCCCCAGAGTAACATATTCCCATCCTCAAATTTTTGTAACTTTGTTTATATGCATATAGGTTTTTAACTTATATTTTTGGTATGGATGGTTCCTCTCTATCCTCCAACTCCTCTGCGATTATCTCACAAGGAGAATCTCTGGGGCATTTTAAAATCAACCCCGCTGGTGGCCCTTTCCTCTTAAGCCCTGGCCTGCCCAGGTCAAGCAAACCAGGGAAGGCACAGCAATTAAAATATTTTTAGAAATCCCAAAAATATGTTGTGTTCTGTTTTCTGGAGCTTTGAAAGGAACAGGCAGGGGCAAAGATTATGCCTACAATCATTGGGAGTCCACCAATCTTCAGAAAGGGCTTTGAAAAACGCAAAGTAACACTCACCGACACCCACCCCACCATTTCCAGTAACCACCTCCTCATGACACATTCTCTTTACCTCAGTTGCAGAAGCCCCCAGAATTAGAATAGGAGGATTTCATTTGGGCTATGAAGATTTTAAATTGGACCTCCAATCCCTGGGGGGTGTGGCTGGGGAGAAGTTAAGTGTCTGGGAGGGCCCATTCAGAGCTCTTTTTTTGGGGCCTTTGCCCCTGGGAGGCAGCCTGTGTTACTTAAGAGTAGTGATGAGCCGAACACCCCCGCGTTCGGTTCGCACCAGAACCCGCGAACGGACCGAAAGTTCGAACGAACATTAGAACCCTATTAAATACAATGGATGCGAACGTTCGAATTCTAAAGTGCTAATTATAACAACTATTATGCATGTTATTGTCCTAAGAAGGGTTTGGGAACCCGGGTTCTGCACCAGGGGACATGTATCAATGCAAAAAGAAGTTTTAAAAACGGTCGTTTTTCGGGAGCAGTCATTTTAATGATGCATAAAGTGAAAAAAAAAAAGTCAAATATTCCTTTAAATATCGTACCTGGGGGGTGTCTAAAGTATGCCTGTGAAGTGCCACGTGTTTCCCGTGTTTAGAACTGTCCCTGCACAAAATGACACTTCTAAAGGAAAAAAAAGCCATTTAAAACTGCTTGCGGCTTTAATGTAATGTCTGGTCCCGGTAATATGGATGAAATTCTTTAAGAAAAATGGCATAGCTACCCCATGACCCCCCCCCTACCCCAGCCCATTACCAGCCCCTTTGGGTCTTGTATGGATATTAAGGGGAACCCCGCACATAAAATAAAAAAGGCCCTATATACTCTGAACAGCCCTATACAGGCGGTGCATACAAGACAGGGACTGTAGGTTTGTTCTTATGTAGAGTCTGTTTGTAATTTTGAACAGGTACATTGTTGAAGTGTAGCTCCAGACCAAAAATCTATTTTTAAACTTTTTGGAAAACATAGGTAAGGGTTATCACCCCTGTAACATTTGTTTTGCTGTCTGTGCCCCTGTTCAGAACATTTCACCTCACTTTCCGTCCCAATGACAACTGTTTTTGAAATGTGGTGTTTTTCTTGAAACAAGGATTGCTGATAAAGCATCAGTACAGAGGAGACACCTTTCTCCCATATTTATTCTTACAGGAGAGAATTTTCCTTCCTAGTGGTAGATTTCCTCTCACTTCCTGTTGTCTTCTTGCGTTTGCAAGTAGGAGTCGTTTGTAAGTTGGATGTTTGAAAGTAGGGACCTGCCGTATATACTCTGCAGAAATAGGCCCCTTAGTTGTTGGTGTTGGCACAACACTGTAAGCACTCACAGTTACTCTTGGTTGGTGCTGGAACGCCCTGCTGTCAACTATTATATCAGGAATTTTAATTACATATAATTGTTGAACAGTGGTAGTAAAAATTGGGCCTTTGATGGTGGTGCTGGTGCCACAACACTGTAAGCCCTGACAGTTACTCTTGGTGGGTGCAGCAATGGGCCCTGCTGTGAATTATTAGATCAAGAATTGTAATTACATGCCCCTGTTGAACAGGGGCTGAAAAATTGGGCCTTAGGCACTGGTGGCACAACACTGCAACTCCTCACAGATACTGTACTTGGAGCACAGCAATGAGCCCTGTTGCAAAGTATTGCTTCAAAAATTGTAATTACACGCCCCTGTTAAACAGGGGCTGAAAAATTGGGCGTTAGGCACTGGTGGCACAACACTGCAACTCCTCACAGATACTGTACTTGGAGCACAGCAATGAGCCCTGTTGCAAAGTATTGCTTCAAAAATTGTAATTACACGCCCCTGTTAAACAGGGGCTGAAAAATTGGGCGTTAGGCACTGGTGGCGGCACCCATAAACAAAAATGATCTTACAAGCTATCATCATCAATCGTATCATTGAGGACTCGGAGGAGGAGGATAGCCAGTCAACATAACAGCACAGGCACTCAGCATCAGCATCAGTCTTGAAGGGATGTGACATGTTAAAATCAATTAGTCTGTTATATCAGCATCAGGTGTGTGGTAGCTGGTGGTGATCCAAGACTGGTTCATCTTGATGAAAGTCAGTCGATCAACCGAGTCGGTGGACAGGCGCACCCTGTGATCCGTGACAAATCCTCCAGCAGCACTGAATGTGCGTTCCGAAAGAACGCTGGATGCAGGACAGGCCAGTAGCTCAATTGCATACTGTGCAAGCTCTGGCCAGTGATCCATCCTCAAGACCCAGTAAGCCAGAGGATTTTCGGTGGGGAAGGTGTCCAAGTCTGACCTTGCCCCTAGATATTCCTGCACCATGTTTATCAGACGCTGGCGATGGTTGCTGGAACCGATCATACTTTGGGGCTGCGGACTAAAGAATTGTCTGAACGCATCGGTCAGACGGCCACCTTCCCCACCGCTCCTTCTTTGACTGGCCGAAGCCTCAGCAACTCGTTGTCCAGGACCAGGAGTTTGCAACCTCCCAGTCTCTGGGAACGCGTTGCACAGACCTTTCTGCAAGGCCTCCCGGAGTTGTCTCATCCTCTGCTCCCTCTGCGACGGTAACATAAGGTCCGCAACCTTACCCTTGTACCGTGGATCAAGGAGAGTGGCCAGCCAGTAATGGTCCCTCTCCTTGATCCGAAGAATACGAGGATCCTTCCGCAGACTTTGCAGGATCAGGGAGGCCATGCAGCGTAGGTTTGCTGAGGCATTCGCTCCGGAGTCCTCTGGGTCACTAAGGACGACATGATCCGCAGCCACCTCCTCCCAGCCACGTACAAGTCCACTGGTTTCTTGGGACTGTAAATCATCCCTAAAAGACTGCTGCTGATGATGCTGAGTGCCAGCCTCCACCTCCATGCTGACACAATCCTCCTCCTCCTCCTCCTCCTCCTCCTCCTCCTCCTCCTCTTCCTGTGCGATGGGTGGGACAGAAGGAACACTGTCTGGGTAAAGGGGGCCTTGAGAGGCAAGGAAGTCCTCCTCTTCCTGCCTCTGTTCTGCCTCAAGTGCCCTGTCCATTATTCCACGCAGCGTGTGCTCCAACAGGTGGACAAGAGGTACAGTGTCACTGATGCATGCACTGTCACTGCTCACCATCCTCGTGGCCTCCTCAAATGGTGCCAGGACAGTGCATGCATCCCTGATCATGCCCCACTGGCGTGGAGAAAAAAAACCAAGCTCCCCTGACCCTGTCCTGGTGCCGTAGTCGCACAGGTACTCATTGATGGCCCTCTGCTGCGTGTGCAGCCGCTGCAGCATGGCCAACGTTGAGTTCCACCTGGTGGGCATGTCACATATAAGGCGGTTCTTGGGCAGGTTCAACTCCTTTTGCAGCTCAGCCAGGCGAGCACTGGCATTATAAGATCTGCGGAAATGCACACAGACTTTCCTGGCCTGCCTCAGGACATCCTGTAAGCCCGGGTACCTGCCCAAGAAGCGCTGCACCACCAGGTTAAGGACGTGAGCCACACAGGGCACATGGGTCAGTTGTCCCTGTCGGAGGGCGGAGAGGAGGTTGGTGCCATTGTCGCAAACCACCATTCCTGGCTTAAGCTGGCGTGGCGTCAACCACCTCTCGGCCTGGCCCTGCAGAGCAGACAGGACCTCTGCCCCAGTGTGGCTTCTGTCCCCCAAACACACCAGCGCAAGCACGGCATGGCATCTTTTTGCCTGCGTACTTGCGTAGCCCCGTGAACGGCTACGGAGCACCGCTGGTTCATAGGACAAACCACAGGAAGAGGCCATGGAGGAAGAAGAAGAGGAGGGGGTGGAGGAGAGAGGTGTGTCACAACCAGTAGTAGCATTTTGGAGGCGTGGCGGTGGGACAACCTCCAACACTACTGCACCTTGTCCTGAATCCTTCCCAGCTGCTAAAAGAGTGACCCAATGGGCCGTGAAAGAAAGGTAACGTCCCTGTCCATGCCTGCTGGACCATGAGTCAGCGGTAATATGCACCTTACCGCTGACCGCCCTGTCCAGCGAGGCCAAGACATTGCCTTCCACATGCCGGTAGAGAGCCGGAATAGCCTTCCGTGAGAAAAAGTGGCGTTTGGGAACCTGCCACTGAGGAACTGCACATTGCACAAACTCACGGAAGGGGGCCGAGTCTACCAACTGAAAAGGCAGCAGTTGAAGCGCTAGCAATTTAGCCAAGCTAGCATTCAACCGCTGGGCATGTGGATGGCTGGGAGTGAACTTCTTTCGACGGTCCAGCAGCTGGGGCAGGGAAATTTGCCTGCTAGAATCGGACGTCGGTGTACTGCTAGCAGAGTGGGCGCAAGTACTTGGCTGTGACACACCTAATTCTACACCTTCATTCCTCTCAGTGCATGTTTCAGAGAGGACTGAAGTTATAGTGGGGTTGGAGATCCCAGCTGATGCGGTGCAAGGAGAGGTCCGCTTTGTTCTTTGGTGTGGGTCTTTGAGGTAGGCTTGCCAACGAGCTGCATGGCAGGTCAACATATGTCTGGTCAGGCATGTGGTACCCAAGCGGCTGATGTTTTGGCCACGCGATATACGCTTGAGACATATGTTGCAAACAGCAGCTGTGCGATCTGATGCACTAGCCTCAAAAAAGGCCCACACCAAAGAACTTTTTGAATGACGGGCAGAGGCAGCGCCCTGCACAGGCGGAGCTCTGCGGTGTGATTCCGTCGGTGTACTGCCCTTACGCTGGCCACCAAAGGGCATCCTGCCTCGTTGGAGATGTGCCTCCTCCTCATCCTCCTCCTCCTCCTCTCTCCTATTAGGCACCCACGTGGAGTCAGTGACCTCATCATCCCCTCCCTCCTCATCACTGGAGCCAATCTGGCAGTATGCTGCAGCTGCTGGAACATGACTGCCAGATTGGTGTCCTTCTTGAGCATCCCCTCTGTCTGCTCTCACGCTACTGCCTTCCTCTAGCTGGGTTTCATCATCAGACCCTTCGAAACGCTGGGCATCCTCCTGGAGCATGTACCCAACACTGTGCTGAAACAGTTCGGGGGACTCCTCAGGAGGAGGACATGGTGGGTCTAGGGAAGGAGTGACTGATGATTTGTCTGACATTGATACCAGGGAAGACGACGCTTTGGCAGCTGCTTTTCCAGTACCCTGAGCCTGGGTGAGAGAGGATGAGGAGGAGGAGGAGGAGGGCTTGGTCATCCACTCTACCAAGTCTTCGGCATGATGTGGCTCAACATGTCCAGCTGCCGAAAAGAAGGACAAGCGTGTCCCATGGCCATGTGCTGATGACAATGCACCGCGTCCACGACCAGCACTGTTGCCCCCAGACACAGAGCCTGCTTGCCCTCTTTTATTGCCTCCTGACTGTCTGCCTCTCCTTGTTTGCCTTCCAGACATTCTAATAGATGGCCTGCAGGGAGATGGGAAAAAAGCAATAAGGGCTACCTTCAGGTGTCCTTCTCTGTCCCTTGAAACAAGGACTTGCAGAGTGAAATAAACTGACACTCTCCCTACCTACAGTTTTCTGTCCCTAGAATAAATGTTTTTTTTAATCACAATATAGCACAAGGACAATTCAGTCACTGTCCTTCCAGGTCCCTGGAAACAAGGACTTGCAGAGTGAAATAAACTGACACTCTCCCTACCTACAGTTTTCTGTCCCTAGAATAAATGTTTTTTTTAAGCACAATATAGCACAAGGACAATTCACTCACTGTTCTTACAGGTCCCTGGAAACAAGGACTTGCAGAGTGAAAGAAAAAAAACACTCTCCCTACCTACAGTTTTCTGTCCCTAGAAAAAATGTTTTTTTTAATCACAATATAGCACAAGGACAATTCAGTCACTGTCCTTCCAGGTCCCTGGAAACAAGGACTTGCAGAGTGAAATAAACTGACACTCTCCCTACCTACAGTTTTCTGTCCCTAGAAAAAATGTTTTTTTTAATCACAATATAACACAAGGACAATTCACTCACTGTCCTTCCAGGTCCCTGGAAACAAGGACTTGCAGAGTGAAATAAACTGACACTCTCCCTACCTACAGTTTTCTGTCCCTAGAATAAATGTTTTTTTTAATCACAATATAGCACAAGGACAATTCAGTCACTGTCCTTCCAGGTCCCTGGAAACAAGGACTTGCAGAGTGAAATAAACTGACACTCTCCCTACCTACAGTTTTCTGTCCCTAGAATAAATGTTTTTTTTAAGCACAATATAGCACAAGGACAATTCAGTCACTGTCCTTCCAGGTCCCTGGAAACAAGGACTTGCAGAGTGAAATAAACTAACACTCTCCCTACCTACAGTTTTCTGTCCCTAGAATAAATGTTTTTTTTAAGCACAATATAGCACAAGGACAATTCACTCACTGTCCTTCCAGGTCCCTGGAAACAAGGACTTGCAGAGTGAAATAAACTGACACTCTCCCTACCTACAGTTTTCTGTCCCTAGAATAAATGTTTTTTTTAATCACAATATAGCACAAGGACAATTCAGTCACTGTCCTTCCAGGTCCCTGGAAACAAGGACTTGCAGAGTGAAATAAACTGACACTCTCCCTACCTACAGTTTTCTGTCCCTAGAATAAATGTTTTTTTTAAGCACAATATAGCACAAGGAGAATTCACTCACTGTCCTTCCAGGTCCCTGGAAACAAGGACTTGCAGAGTGAAAGAAAAAAAACAAACACTCTCCCTACCTACAGTTTTCTGTCCCTAGAATAAATGTTTTTTTTAAGCACAATATAGCACAAGGACAATTCACTCACTGTCCTTACAGGTCCCTGGAAACAAGGACTTGCAGAGTGAAAGAAACTGACACTCTCCCTACCTACAGTTTTCTGTCCCTAGAATAAATGTTTTTTTAAGCACAATATAGCACAAGGACAATTCACTCACTGTCCTTCCAGGTCCCTGGAAACAAGGACTTGCAGAGTGAAAGAAACTGACACTGTCCCTACCTACAGTTTTCTGTCCCTAGAATAAATGTTTTTTTTAAGCACACTATAGCACAAGCACAAAACACACTGACACTCTCCCTACCTATCCTTCTCTTTCCCTAAACTAAAGGAATCCAGGTTAAGCAAGAAAGAAATAACAGTCACTGTCCCTGCCTATGCTGCTCTATCCCTGCTCCGGAACACACTACACTAGGCCGCCGTGCTGGCGGCCTTTTAT
Organism: Rana muscosa; assembly: GCA_029206835.1. Classification (NCBI taxonomy): domain Eukaryota; kingdom Metazoa; phylum Chordata; class Amphibia; order Anura; family Ranidae; genus Rana; species Rana muscosa. The sequence continues at coordinate 1,030,708,636 of CM055117.1, forward strand.
AGTGTGGGGCGTGTACTAAACACCCTCAGCAATAATTGGCCACAGGCATCCTGCCTGTGGCCAATCATTGCTCTCCTCGCTGCCGGCGCTGTGATTGGCCAAGCATGCGGGGTCACAGTGCATGCTTGGCCAATCACAGCGCCTGGATGACACTGCGATGGCGTAGTGCATTGTGGGCCGTTCGCGTCACTCGAATTTGGCGCGAACGGCCCAAATCGTTCGATCTTCGTCGAACGATCGAACAGCCGATGTTCGAGTCGAACGTATGTTCGACTCGAACACGAAGCTCATCCCTACTTAAGAGCTGTTCAGGCCTCAGCATATGCTTGGTTAAGGGCCTAAAGGAGCCTGGATTAGGGAGAAATTGCTATGCAGGTGCAGAACGGAAAAATTTGTTGTTTCAGATGGATCTGTTAGGTCACCAATTTTGTTCATTCGATTTGTTTATTTTCTAATAATGGCCCCACCCCCTTGCAACGTCATCAACCAGCATGCCCTAGGCGATGACGTCACATGTGAATCGGGTGGCCCCGCTCCGAAGTTATTTGGGAACCCTCAGACAGTGGGAGCCATCGTAGGGACCAGAGGTTTTCTTGGGAGGGAGGGGGAGAGAGACCCCCAGTTAAGAGGGCTGCTGATATAGATTTTGGGACCGCAATAAACATATAACCAAACAGCATATTTGCTTAACCACAAGTAACCTTTACTGAGTATAAAGCATGAAGTTAGACAATAGTACATATGCCAATGCAGAGCCCTGCAATGTTAACGGTTAAGCATATAAACAAGCAATAAGTTAATACAGGGGCGTAACTAGAAATCACAGGGCCCCATAGCAAAATGTTGTATGGCCCCCCCCCCCCACAAAAAAAAATGGCGGACTTAAATTAAATAGTGGGCGTCGTTTAAAGGGCGTGTGGTTCGAGTCTGGAAAGAAAGAAGGAAAGAAGGAAAGAAAGAAGGATAGAACCCAGATCCTACACCACAATAGCAATATATGTATTCCAGAAAGTTTAAATCAACAGATAAAGATACTCCAAACACCTGGTGTTAGCGCTTCAATAATCCTCACCTGTGCCCAATGCAGCGTGGTCTGCCCGTGCCCAATACTGCCTCACCTGTGCCCACTTGTGCCCAATGCAGCGTGTCCAGTGCCCAACGCAGCCTCCCCTGTGCCCAACGCAGTGTAGCCTGCCCATGCCCAATGCAGCGTGACCCGTGCCCAATGCAGCGTGACCCGTGCCCAATGCAGCGTGACCCGTGCCCAATGCAGCGTGACCCGTGCCCAATGCAGCCTCACCTGTGCAGTGGAAGAGGCGAGCCAGTGGCGGAACTACCGGGGAGGATGAGGAATGCATACTGCAGCCCTCAAATGGCTATTGGCGAGCATGGGGCTGCCTCAGTGGGGGGGCGAGCACCGCCCGCACGGTCCCCCAGCCAGGTGAAGTGAGGAGAGGAAGAGGTGCGCTGTGCGTACAAGCAGAGAGCTGTAATAGCTTTCATTTGAATGTCCTGCGTTCCCGGGGCTCACCGTCACATAGCCCCACCTCTTGGCCCGGCGCCTTTGATGTCCCGCATTGGACCAGCGTTCTGTCTATCAAAGGCGCCGGGCCAAGGGGTGGGGCTATGTGACGGTGAGCCCCGGGAACACAGGACAAGGACATTCAAATGAAAGCTATTACAGCTCTCTGCTTGTACGCACAGCTCGCCTCTTCCTCTCCTCACTTCCCCTGGCTGGGGGACCGTGCGGGCGGTGCTCGCCCCCCGGCAGTATGCATTCCTCCTCCTCCCCACGGGCCCCTCTCGGTTGCGGGCCCCATAGCGGCCGCGTGTGTCGCTATGGCGGTAGTTCCGCCACGGAGTTAATAGTATTACACACACTCTATGTCGATCAACTATGCTCGCGTGCGTCCCCCTCAAGGGCAAAGATGGTGCCCAAACAATGTCGAATTGCTTTAGAGTCAGGCCTGACTATTGCAGATGCGATGCTCCGTTGGGAGAGATCTTCACTAGCAATGGTGGTGCACTTAAAAGGGTATTTGTAATCCACAGGTAAAAGAACTGTCATCTACTCGATATGCAATTAAAGATTCAACTATTGCTGCACAACACGGTCCCTCTTGCGTGCAATGTAACACTCCGGTAAACTGTGGTCCCTGAACAAGGGACATAAGAAAAAAATAGGATTTTTATAACAGCTCACCTGTAAAATCCTTTTCTTGGAGTACATCACGGGACACAGAGCGACATAGTCATTACTATGTGGGTTATATAGATACCTTCAGGTGCTGGCACTGGCAACTTCCAAAACCGGAAGTACCCTCCCCTATATAAGCCCCTCCCATCCGGGAGTACCTCAGTTTTGTAGCAAAGCAATAAGTGTCCCCAAAAGAGGGGTGGGAGCTCTGTGTCCCGTGATGTACTCCAAGAAAAGGATTTTACAGGTAAGCTGTTATAAAAATCCTATTTTCTTTCTCGTACATCACGGGACACAGAGCGACATAGTCATTACTATGTGGGACGTCCCAAAGCAATGCCCAATGAGGGGGGGGATACACCATACATAAGCTGAGCGCTATCAGACATGAGGATCTTTTGCGGCCTGCAACACACTGCGCCCAAAGGCGACATCCTCCTGACTTCTAACGTCCACCTGGTAGAACCTAGTAAACGTGTGTACTGAAGACCATGTTGCGGCCTTACAGATCTGAGCCAGGGAGACCTGGTGATGCACTGCCCATGAAGTTCCAACTGCTCTCGTGGAGTGCGCCCTAACTTTGAACGTAGGCGGTCTCCTTCTCAAGCCATAGGCTTGCATTATGACCTGTCAAATCCACTTGGCTAAAGTAGATTTTGACGCTGCCTGACCCCTTCTGGGGCCTTCCGGCAGAATAAACAAAGTATCCGTTTTACGAATATGAGCAGTGGCTTTTAGATAAGCTTTAACTGCTCTTACTACATCCAAAGAATGCAATAACTTTTCCTCTACCGAACTAGGTTTGGGGAAAAAGGAAGGAAGAACCACATCTTGGTTCAAATGAAACCTCGATACCACCTTAGGAAGAAAGGCTGGATGAGGACGTAACATTACTCTGTCCTTATGGATAACCAGATATGGCTCTTTACAGGACATAGCGGCTAATTCCGACACTCTTTTAGCCGAACAAATGGCTACTAGAAAAATCAATTTCCTGGTGAGAAGAACCAAGGAAATGTGCTGTAATGGTTCAAATGGTTGCTTCTGTAGAACCGACAGAACCAGGTTTAAGTCCCATGGACATATGGGAATATTAACCGGAGGGCTAATACGCATCACTCCTTGTATAAAAGCTTTGACTAGTGAATGCAAAGCCAAGGGCCTTTGAAAAAATATTGACAAGGCCGAAATCTGACCCTTGATAGTACTCAAGGCAAGCTTCCTATCTACAGCCCACTGTAGGAAGTCCAGAATCCTACCTATTACGTACTTACGTGGATGCCATTTCTTGGCCTCACACCAGGCGATGTACGCCTTCCAGATTCTATAGTAGATCTGCCTGGATACCGGCTTCCTGGCATTGATCATGGTAGCTACCACAGGATTAGAGAGACCTCTCTTTTTTAGAATGTGGGCTTCAATAGCCAGGCCGTCAAACCTAGGGCTGGTAAGGAAGGGTGGTATATCGGTCCTTGCGAAAGCAGGTCCGGACGATGTGGGAGAGTCCAAGGACTCCCCACTGACATTTTTACAATCTCCGCGTACCATGCTCTTCGGGGCCACCAGAATCACTGGTTTCTTTTCTACCCTGATTCTGCGGAGTAATCGAGGTAACAATTGTGGCGGTGGAAATGCATATATCAGCTTGAACTGATCCCAAGGGAACACTAGGGCATCCGAGCCGCAAGCTAGGGGATCCCTTGTCCGAGAGACAAACCTGTCCACCTTTGCGTTGAATCTGGATGCTAGAAGATCTACATCCGGTGTTCCCCACCGCTGACATATTGTCTGGAAAACCTCGGGGTGAAGGGACCATTCCCCTGGGCATAATAGCTGGCGACTTAGAAAGTCCGCCTTCCAATTCTCCACTCCTGGAATGAATACGGCGGATATGGCTGGGACATATCTTTCTGCCCATTTCAGGATGTAATTTACTTCCCTCTGGGCTGCACGACTCCTGGTGCCACCCTGATGATTGATATATGCCACTGCTGTGGCATTGTCTGATTGAATTCTGACAGGGGACCCTTGGAGTTTGGATGTCCATGCTACTAGGGCATACCGGGCTGCTCGTATCTCTAAGAGATTGATGGGCAGGGCCTTTTCTGCATCCGACCATCTGCCCTGGAGAGACCATTGCTCCAGTACTGCTCCCCAGCCTATAAGGCTGGCATCTGTAGTGACCACCTTCCAAGAAATCGGACTGAAGGATTTCCCTTTTTCCAGATTCTGGAGAACCAACCACCAACGGAGGCTCTTGCGAACGGAAGGGGACAAGGACATTGGTAAGTCTAGGGCCTGAACTTTCTTGTTCCAGGCCGACAGTATGGCCCTTTGCAAATTCCTTGAATGGAATTGACCGTAGGGTACTGCTTCGAATGATGCCACCATTTTTACCAGCAGCCTCATGCACAGGCGTATGGACGGCTGTCTTTTTGTACCCACTAGGTGGATCAAATCTCTCAAAGACAACACCTTTTCTCGAGGCAAGAATATTTTTCTCTGGCCTGAATCCAGCCTTAGCCCCAAGTATTCCAGACTTTTGACTGGTTTTAGGGCTGACTTGTCTCGGTTGATAATCCAACCGTGAGATTCCAGATACTTGATTGTCTTGTGAACGACCACTTCTAGTTTTTTCACTGAGTGGTCTATCAGCAACAAGTCGTCTAGATATGCCATTATCGTTACACCTTGTGTTCTTAGATTGGCCAATAATGGGGCCAGAATTTTTGTGAACACTCGTGGTGCTGTGGCCAGACCGAAGGGTAAGGCTCTGAACTGAAAATGGCGCCCTTCTACTGCAAAGCGTAGAAATTTTTGGTGGACTGGAAAGATGGGAATGTGCAAATAAGCATCTTTGATGTCGATCGAGGCTAACCATTCCTCCCCTTGTAGGGCAGTGGCCACCGATCGGATCGACTCCATCCGGAAAGTCCTGATATGCAGGAATTTGTTTAGCCCTTTTAGATTTAATATGGGCCTCACGTCCCCGTTTGGCTTCGGGACTGTAAAGAGGTTTGAGTAAAACCCGAACCCCCATTCTTCCAGGGGAACCTCCATAATTACTCCTTGGAGCAATAGTTGTTCTAGTGCCAACAGGAGGGACTCTCTCTTCCGGGGATCCCTTGGCACGTTTGACCTCATAAAATGGGAAGGAGGAGAGTCTTTTAACTCCAATCTGTATCCCAGACTTACTGCGGAGAGCACCCATCTGTCTCTGATCGTGTCCCGCCAGGTCTCTGCGAATAACTGGAGTCTTCCCCCCACCCGATTGAGTGGGGGCAACCCTTCATGAATTTGACTTTGGGGGAGGTTTTGTACCTCTCCTGACCCAGGGTTTCTTATTACCCTGCGATTGTCCCTGATTTTTACCCCCGGGGATTTGACCGAGGAGGCCGTCGGAACTGTTTCACAGCCGATGCCCCAGGGACTGGAGACGCAGGCCTCTTAAAAGAGGGACCTCTAACTCTGTTTTTAAACCGGCAAGAGTGTACTTTTACCGCTGGAAATTTTCTGGATATATTTGTCCAGGTCTTCCCCGAATAAGCGTTCACCATGAAATGGGAAGCTAACCAGCAATTTTTTACAGGGAGCTTCAGCAGACCAGTTTTTGAGCCATAGAAGCCTGCGCATATGTACTACAAACAGCGTGAGGTGGGAGGCCTGATGGATTGAATCCTTTATGGCATCAACCGCAAAGCATAAGGCTCTAGGTAGATCAGCTAGGGCAAGGGCCTGCTGATCTGGCAAGTCCCTTAAGACCTGTTTCAACTGATCCTTCACTGCTTGGCAGACCCCAATAGCTGCCACTGCTGGTTGTGTCACCAAGCTTGCTGTAGAAAAAGCAGATTTTAATAAGGACTCCAATTTTTTATCTATTGGGTCCTTGAACATTTGGACATTATCCACTGGACATGTCAGTGATTTATTCACACAAGAGATGGCTGCGTCCACTGTAGGGACCCTCCATTTTTTGATGAACTTATCCTCCATGGGATAGACCACCGGAAATCTCTTGGGGGGAGTAAATATTTTATCAGGATGTTCCCAATCCTGGTAAATGAGCCCTTCCAGTAAAGGGTGAAGTGGAAAGGAACAGACAGTCTGGGGAGCTTTTAGTGACCCCAGCGAGGAGACAGTAGTGGTTGATGGTTCCGCAAGGTGCATTTTAAAATGCTGATCGGACCATGTTAGTCAGAGACTGAACCCATAATCATTCAGCTTGAGATGCTGAGAAAGGTTCCTCCACTGTTGATTCCTCTATAACAGAATCAACCTCATCCTGATCCCCTTCAGGCAGGTCGATCCCTGTATGGGACTGTTGCTCCGCTAACAGGTACTCTGAAGGAGGAGATGGAGATCGGGCGTGCTTTCCCTGTGACAGGGAGGCAGCGATCAATGTTGACAATCTCTCTTCTAATCCTCCCAGAGCTGAGGAAAAAACCTCCTGTTACATACACAGGAGCAGGTGAACTGAGGACAGCCACAGTACCAGGTACTCCTGCGGGGTCTCTACGGTCACTAACCTCTGAATTTTCAGGGGAGACTGGTGCAGCAGAAGCATGCCCAAGATCCTCAGAGCCCGATGGAGACCCCCTTCGCTTCCTGGAAGATTTAGTTCCGGAGCTTCTGGACGGCATATTCCTAAGCCCAAAGCTGAGGTATTCCAGCCGTAATACACCACTTTTACTGATAATAGTCTAGCACAATTGCTGCTATATAACAGTTGGTGTCTACTAAAGTGCCTTTCTAGGGGATGCCTGCATCAACCGCCTCTGTGTGCCTTATTTACTGTTGCTAGCTCTGTCTGTGCACTTCAATATCCAGCTGTGATTGTGCCTTTAAACACGCTGGACGCCCGCACATGCGCAGTAGCGCCGCGGCGCACACCGAGCGTCATCCACCAGCTCCGCCCCTTTTTCCAGATCGCCTATATATATATATATATATATATATAGAGGCGCGAGCACGTGCGCCTTCGGCGCTCTTTTTAAAAAAAAATAAGGAGCTAGATGGGAGCCAGGGTCCCTGCCGCAGGGCCCGGGGACGGATGAGCGCAGCAACAGGGCAGAGGAGACAGCTTCCCAGCAGAGAACTTACCAACTGCCTGGATTTGACTTTGGAAGAAAAAAAAGAACCATAGCGGCCTCTAGTGTTTAACACAGGTACCGCGGTCTTACCATTTTTTTTTTCATTTTTTTTTCTTGCCTACTATTAATTTTTTTTACATTTTCTTAGTAGTAACAGGCATGCACAGAAAATTAGCGGGAATACCTTAGGTAACAGGCAGAAAGACAAATTAGGCTTGGGGGTCCCCCAATAGAACCAAGTTCCTGAGGGCCCCCACTTACCTTTTCCTCGCCGCAGGACTCTGTTTGGTCCACAGAAGCCCAAACTTCACCTATCACGGCAGGCATTGTAATTAAACCTTCAGGGACCGGGTTCCCAAGGATTCCACTCCCCTGGACCTGTATAGCACCCTGCACAGAAAACATCTTGGTCGTGGGTATGACCAGAGCTCTGGATCCCAGGGTCCAGCCCTCCTAAGAGAGGCATTACAGGCAAAACCTTGCTCTTCTCTTGCAAGGCCCGGGTACCGACCGTTTAGCTATGAAGCTTTTTTGGTCGGATGCGGAATAGCTTACTGAGGCCCAAAAGAACCTGTACGCAAGCTCAGTGAAAAACACATGTTACTTCTTGGCCAACACCTTAGACACTGGCAAAAAACTGAGGTACTCCCGGATGGGAGGGGCTTATATAGGGGAGGGTACTTCCGGTTTTGGAAGTTGCCAGTGCCAGCACCTGAAGGTATCTATATAACCCACATAGTAATGACTATGTCGCTCTGTGTCCCGTGATGTACGAGAAAGAAAGGAGGGCGGTGGAGGCGCCAACTAAAATAATACTGTGATAAATAGTGTAAGTATAGTATATATACACTTACAGGTTCACTTGCAAATGATGAACATCGAGGATGGGGGTGTTCTAAGGTCTGTTGGTGCCACTCTGCTGGCTCTGGCAAAGTTCCCCTCGGCCGTGAGGTGTAGATTTTCGTTTACACTGGCTTCTCTGCGGGGGAGACATGACAGGAAGCTCCACGCTATCCAGTCTGGAACGCGGAAGTGATGTCATACAGCAGGGCGGTCCTCCAAACAGAGTGGGAAGTTTCACAGGCTACGCGCTCGGGCCTCACAGCTCCTTCTACTGGCCTGTTTGCTCTCTGGAGGAAGAGACAGAAAGTAGGAAGTCCGTGGCTGTGGAACCATAACAGCCAGCGGACCCACACTATGAAAAAAACAGTCTTATATGTAGCGGGGGTTTCCTTTTAGGCCTCAGACTACTGTACCCATAACCCCACTGGCCACCCAGGGTGCATTGCCCCGCGCAAAGACTGCTGGGGTGGACTTTATAAGGGAGAGGCGGAGCCGGTTTCAGTCTCTTTGGACATCACCTGCCGAGCAAAAGGAACTCTTTTCCCGAGCCTGCGGTGCTAGAAGGCCTGAAGCATGGGCCTTTCTCCAAAGAGCCTTCCGCTCTCACCGAGGAATCTGAGGGATGTTCTGCATACCTTTGCCGCATCGCTTCCCGGAGGACCAAAGACTTGGATGTCGTGAGACCTGTGTACCAAGACACAGCAGCGGAAGATACGGACACGGACTGGTCCATAGGATCTCTAGGCCCAATAACTGTCTAACCGGAGCTTTCATTAGTGTTGTGCTGCGCACCAGAGGGACAGTGCATCGGAGCAGCTTTAGAGATTTACTTTATTCACCAAGTTATCAAAACCCCTTTTACCCTGTGGATTTCAGTTGTTTCTTTAGCAAGTGCACCACTGTTTGCTAGCGAAGAATTTCCCCTACAGAACTTCTACATAGTACAGTCAGGCCTGACTTAGCGTAGATATTACTGGGCGCCATTTTTTTTTGCCACGAGGGGGAATAGCTGCAGCGGGGACTGTTAGATTTATGCATCATACTGTATATCTGTCGGTTTGCTGAGATACTCTTTTATTGCAGGGCTCTGCACATGATATGTAAACTGTGATTATATTCTTACCTAACCAACTAAGTAAAAGTGCAAGGGTTAATTAAGTATACTGGTGTTGTGTCATTTACTTGCAGAGGAGACGGGTAAGGATAGTTAGAGTACATTGCTGTATGTGTTCTAATATAGGATTGTGTCTCCGTGAGTTGCAGGCTACTCAATCCTACCATCCCTTACTAGCTGTGCCAGGGGAGGTTAGAGTAGGGTGACCAGACATCCCCAGTTTGAGGGGACAATCCCCAGATTGAGGACACTGTCCCCGGATTGGATTTGAACAGGGGCTGGGGCAATTTCAAAGACAGTCAGTGCAGAATTAAAAATAAAATCTGAATTACACACCCCCACTCCTACTAACTTAGGGGGGTGTATTTCTTTCCATTATCTGTGCCCCTTTCTGATGATCATGTGCTGGTCGGAGCGGAGGGAATATTTCTTCAGTTTCAGGTGCATGCCCATCCAGCTCTGCTCGCATGTTCTTCTGCCTTGGCTCAAGTCCCGGCCAGCCGCCTGCCTGCTTATCTCCTTGCCTTCCCTGGTGGAGTGATCTTCCTCCACTCCCCACCCAGTAGTAGCCGGGGCCCGGAGAGTAAGACTTGACAGGCTGTGAGGCGGGCGGCGATGGGCAGAGAGTCACTGATTGCCGCCATTACTAGTAAAAAAAAAAAAAAAATGTCCCCGGATTTTATTTTAAAAATCTGGTCACTTTAGGTTAGAGTCAACTTCTGGGGGTTGACAGGGTGCAATACAGGGACCCAAAATAATTATACCAGCAGCCCTCTTAACTGGGGGTATCGCTATATATAGTTAAAAACAATTGTTTTAATGGGAATATAAAGATTAAAAACGTGGATCAATATAATTTAAAAATGAAACATTGCACTAAGAATAAAAATGACAAATAGTAAAAAAAAAAAAAAAAAAAAAAGAAAAAAGGAAGGTGTTTAACCACTTCCCGCCCCGTCAATAGGAGATTGACATCCGGGAAGTGGTTGCATTATCCACACTGGACGTCTATTGACGTCCTGCAGGATACTGCCTTGCGCGCGCCCGCGGGGGCGCGCAGCGCGGTGATCGGGGACGGCGTGTGTCCCTCGGACACAGCGCTTCCCCGATCACGGTAAACAGCCAATTTCATTGGCTGTTTACCATGTGATCGGCTGTGTCAACGTCACAACAAACTCGGCGGAGAGCGCCGCCAGAGGCTTGCAGAGTGGGGATCGGGGAAGGCAAGTGTCCCTTGGACACAGCACGTCCCCGATCAGGGTAAACAGCCAGTGAAATTGGCTGTTTACCACGTGACCGGCTGTGTCCAATCACAGCCGGTCACAAATGTAAACTAACAGCAGGAGTTACTACCTGATCCCTGCTCTCTCCTCACACACACCGATCTGTGAGGAGAGAGCAGAGATCAGTAAGTGAGATCAGTGTAGTTTGTCTACAGTTTACTGTGCACAACACGGCCCCCCCAATAAAGAGGACCTGTCACACAGCCCAGCACATCAATCAGCCCATCTGTCACAGGCCCACCTCCATCGGTACCGCCACACAGGCTACCAGTACCGCCATCGGTACCGCCACTAGTATCACCGTCGGTAGTGCCACCGCCTGTACCGCCATCGGTACCACCACCACCACCCGCACCGCCATCGGTACCACCACCCGCACCGCCATCGGTCCCACCACTAATACCTCCATCGGTACCACCACACAGACCGCCACCACTACCACCAGCAGTACCATTACACAGGCCAACCAATAAGCACTGCCATAATGTCCCAAAGGGTTTACACACCTAAGGAGGCATATGCCATTCTTGCCATGTCGGATGAGGAGAGCAGCGGGGAGCTCCCATTATCCGATTCTGGTTCGGAATACGAGCCAGTGGAGGCTAGTAGCTCAGAGTCAGAGTCCCCGGAGGAAACCATCCCTCCCAAAAGAATGTGATCAGGACCAGGATCAGGAGAACTGCCCACCACCAGCAGCGCCATACCCCAGGAAGAGGAGCCCAGTACAAGTAATGGAAATACACGCCCAACTAGAAGAATCCAAGCCCCAGTCCTACCTTCCCAATGCCCTGGTAAACCCCTTATGGTTGCCTGCCAACTCAGGATCCGCTATCATCCCTCCTTTCACCACACAGCCAGGTGTGCAGCCCGACACTACAAATTTTTCTCAATTTTATTATTTTTGTTTATTTTTCCCACAAGATTTGCTGCAGAATATAGTGGATCAAACTAATCTGTATGCATCCCAATTTATTGCTGCCAACCCCAATTCTTCCTACGCCCGCATGTTCCAGTGGCGTCGTCTAACATTGGACGAATTTAAATTGTTTTTGGGCCTTATGTTCAATATGGGGCTTACAAAAAAGAATGAAGTCCATGCATATTGGTCCAAACGCCCCATCCAACACATGCCCATATTTTCCGCTGTCATGTCCAGGGAAAGATACATGATCATGCGTTTTCTCCACTTCAATGACAATTCACAGTGCCCTCCCCAAGATCATCCCAACTACGACAAATTGTACAAGATACGGCCCCTAATCAATGCCTTTTCCCAGCGACTTCAAGAAGTTTTCATCCCAGACCCAAAACCAGACCAAAAAATGTGTGTGGACGAGTCCCTCATACATTTCACTGGCCGACTGCAGTTCAAGCAGTATATACCAAGCAAGAGAGCCAGGTATGGGTTAAAATTAAATTTATGTGATCGAGCCACTGAATACGTCTTCACATTCAGGATCTACGAAGGCAAAGACTCTCAGCTCCAGCCCCGTGATTGCCCCACATATATTGGAACCAGTGGGAAAATTGTCTGGGAGTTGGCATACCCCCTGTTCGGAAAAGGTTACCATTTATATGTTGACAATTACTATACCAGCCTGCCCCTTTTTCACCACCTTTACAGTAAGCAAACCCCGTCCTGCGGTACCTTAAAAAAAAACGGAAGGGATTCCCACAAAATTTATTGACCAAAAAATTGCGACCTGGAGAATCGGCATTCATGAGGAACGAGGAGGTGTTGGCCATGAAGTGCAGGGACAAGAAAGATGTCCACATCCTCTCTACAATCCACAATGACACTGTGGTGGAGATCCAAAGAAGACGCGGCCCCATTGTAAAGCCTGAATGTGTCAACGACTACAATTTGTACATGGGGGGGTGGATTTAAACGACCAGATGCTACAGCCCTACTTATCAACCAGAAAGTCCCGTTATTGGCACAAGAAAGTTACGTTTCACATGGCCCTTTTTAATTTGTTTGTCTGCTACCAAAAAGCAACTCAAAAACCAACAACTCCCCTACCTCCATTATATCGAAGATATCATCGATGCCCTCATTTACCAACAAGATCCCGCCCCAGGAAGCATTCGCTCTGATAGTGTGAGTCGGCTTCACGAGCGACACTATCCCTTTAGCATCCCCCCCACAGAATCTGAAAGAAGACGCCAAAAGAAATGCCGTGTATGCAGCAGAGGAGGAGTAAGAAGAGACACCACCTATTATTGTCCCGATTGTCCCTCCCAACCTGGCCTGTGCATCGGAAATTGCTTCAAAAATTATCATACATCCATTAGTTCCCCTTATTATTAACAGACTGCCATTTCCCCATTTGCCTGCTACCGTGTTACGAACTACCTTCCATGTTAATTAACTGACCCTGGCCTGTTTACCGACGATGCCCCTGCCTGCCGATTTAAACCACGTTTCTGACTTCCACGTGTATCGACCTTGGCCTGTTAATCGACCATGTTTTTGCCTGCCACTTGGACTGATCTTTTGGCAATCTACTTTTAGTACACAGGGGTCTCACATATGTGAGGGGCTTCAGAATAGCGTTCTGAGTAGAGAAAAACAGTTTTTGGTTTTCTGTGCTCCAAAAACAGGGTCTGGTTGCCCGGAGGCTTCAAAGCAATTTGGGTGGGAGAAGCCTCTACCCCTGTCCCCCTGGCCCAAAGCTTGATGGTCCTTCCTGCTGCCTGGACCAATACTTTGACTGTGCTGACCATATTACTGCCTGTAATGACCCATGACATTATGGACCATGTTTCTTCCTGCTGCTTGGACCAATACTTTGGCTGTGTTGACCTGCCTGCCTGTTGCCTCTACTGACTTTGGACAGCATTTCTGCCGGGACACCTCTGCCTGCTACCTGGACCTGTGCTTTGGCTGTGCTGACAGTATCTCTGCCGGTACGAACTATGGACAGTATTCCTCGCTTCTGGAAAAAAAAATGAACCGTTCAAAAGACTCAATGCTTCATAGATTATACGTTGGGGTGTGTGCTTTCCAAAATGGGGTCATTTTGTGGACAATTCCATTGTACTGGTGCTCCATGGCCTTCAAAATTGTAATAGGTGGTTGAGAAAGGATATGTGCAATTTATGCTTGTAGAACGCCTGAAAGCGCTACTTCAATGTTGGGCCTCTGTATATGGCCAGGCTGCGTAAAAGTCTCACACATGTGGTATCGCTACACTCAGGAGGCGTAGCAGAATGTATTTTGGGGTATAGTTGCAATTATGCATATGCTGTGTGAGAGGAAAAAAATGTTAATATGACCAGTTTGTGTAAAAAAGAAAAAAAAAAAAAAAGAAGAAAAATCTAAATTTTCCCAAGAATTGTGGGGAAAAAATACAACTTCAAAAAACTCACCATGCCTCTTAGTAAATACCTTGGACAGTCTACTTTCCAAAACGGGGTAATTTTGGGATATTTGTACTTTCCTGGCTTGTTAGTGTCTCAAGAAATGAGATATGTCTTCAGTACATCAGGCGTGATCAGATGTGATCAATTTTCAGTGATTGGCACCATAGTTTGTAGACTCTATAACTTTCACAAAGACCAAATAATATACACACTAATTTGGGTTATTTTTACCAAAGATATGTAGCAGTATACATTTTGGCACAAATTTATGAAGAAAAATTACTTATTTGCAAAATTTTACAATAGAAACAAAAAAAAAAAATAAAGAAAAAAAAGTTTTTTAAAATGCTGGTTTTTTTGCTTATATCGCAAAAAATTAAAAACTCAGTGGTGATTAACTACCACCAAAAGAAAGCTCTATTTGTGAAAAGAAAATGATAACCTTTTTGTTTGGATACAGTGTAGCATGACTGATTAATTGTCATTCAAAGTGTGAGAGCGCTGAAAGCTGAAAATTGGTCTGGGCGGGAAGGTGCATAAGTGCCTGGTATTGAAGTGGTTAAAAAAAAAAAAAAAAAGTAAGACGCACTGTACAAAAAAAGAAAATGAAAAAATAAGCAATGGGACACTTTGTTTATGAATAAAATTTGAATCGGATCTACGTAACACAACAAAAATTGATTGTTTTGGGCCCTGTAGTGCACCGCTGTCAACCCCTGGCAATCTGCTCTAACCTTTCTTGGCACAGTTAGTAAAGGGGATGATAAAATTGCAATCACTCTATGATTCTATATGACACAATCCCACAGTGAGGCACACAGTAATAGTATAGTGCAGTAAATGACACTGACAACCAGTATACTTAACTCTAATAATTTACTGTTAATAAGGGTTTGGATAATAAACAATCATGCAATGACATATGCAGAGCCCTGCAATGAAAAGTACACTTGTGAAGCAGCAAAACGTTCAATAAAGCAGCATACACGTTATCAGACGCCGCTGCAGCTATCCTCCCTCGTGGACAATATGGCACCCAGCAATGTCCTATACTACCCAGTCAGGCTGGACTATAAATTGGGGTATAGTTCGGGGGGGGGAGGTAGACACTCTTCGCTAGCAAGAACGGTGGTGCACTTCAAGAACAATTTGTAATCCAATAGGGAAAAACGATGATTGATAACTTTAAAGTACCAGGGAGACTAATAACGCAGTTCTGTGGATAGTCTCCCCAGAGTTTAACTGCAATACTGGATGGCCCTGAATACAGTCAGTGGGCCTAGAAAAATAAAATGGTGCAGTTCTGAGCAGGTGCTCTCTCACCCAACCGGACCAGTCCTTGTCCGTTTCTTCCGTCACTGACTCGATTCACAGTATCCACGACCCCTGGTCTTCGGTCCTCCTGGTGACGGTGCTCGGGCAACTGGAACGGATGTTAAGCGGGTTCCTCAGTGGACCGGAAGGCTCTTTGGAAAAGCACAAGGCCCAGGCTTCAGGCCTTGTACGCGCAGCATTTCAATACAGGGATCCTCTTGCAGGGAGGGCGGTGTCCAAAGAGAAAGAAACCGGCTCCGCCTCTCCCTTATAAAGCCCACCCCAGCACTCCTTGCACGGGGCAATGCACCCTGGGTGCCTTAAGGCATGCTGGGAACTGTAGTCTCTTGGGGTTTTAAGAGCAATCCCCGCTACATATGTATAAAGGAGCAGTGGATGAGGGCAAAGTTGGTAAACTATAAAATAGTTTTTAGAAGATGAATAAAAAATACAACTAAAAAATAAAAAGGAAATAAAAATATATTATAAAAGCAAAAGATTTTATGGAAGGATTTTTTAAAGGATATTGATCCACGTTTTTAATCTTTATATTCCCATTAAAACAATAGTTTTAAACTATAAAAAGACTGTTTTTCATAGTGTGGGTCCGCTGGCTGTTATGGTTCCACAGCCACGGACTTCCTACTTCCTGTCAATGTATTTAAACTGCTCTCCTTCAGAGAGCAAACAGGCCAGTAGAAGGAGCTGTGAGTCCCGAGCGTGTAGCCTGTGAAACTTCACACTCTATGTTTGGAGGACCGCCCTGCTGTATGACATCGCTTCCGCGTTCCAGACTGGATAGCGTGGAGCTTCCTGTCATGTGACACCACAGAGAAGCCAGTGTAAATGAAAATCTACATCTCCTACACCTCACGGCCGAGGGGAACTATGCCAGAGCCAGCAGAGCGGCACCAACAGACCTCAGAACACCCCCATCCTCGATGGACATCATTTGCAAGTGAAACTAAGTATATATACTATACTTACACCATTTATCACAGAAGGATTATTTTAGTTGGCGCCTCCACCCCCCTCTTTTCTTATGCTTCTTGCTGACAGAGGACATGGACACCCTCTGAGGATGGCTGCCTTCTCTTGTTTTTTAATATACAGATTGACTTCAAAGTGCCATTAGAGCCACTATTACATTAATTTTAAAAGGCATCACATCGCTAGGAGCGCCGGAAACCCCCCTTTCTATGACCTGAACAAGGGACACTGAGCCTAAAGATTAGTCAAATAATCCTTGAGCGAGTGCTCTCGCCCGACCGGACCAGTTCGTACAACCGGCTTCCGTAGCTGGGCTCCTGCACACAGTCTCATGACTCTCGTAGTCTCCGATCCTCCCGACAGTCCTTGGAAGGATGATAATGGACGAGGTGACTCTTGGGTTCTCCCGTGAAGGCCGGAAGGCTCTTTGGATCACAAGGGCCAACACTCAGGCCCAGTCCAACGACAGACCCAGCACAGGCTTCACTTGCTAGGTGGGCGGCGTCCAAAGAGACCCGCGTGTTGCTCCTTTCCTCCTTAAATAGGCCTTCCCCAGCAGAACTTGTGCCGGGCAATGCACTGTGGGTGTCCTGCTGCACACTGGGTATAGTAGTCCTTTTAGCTTCTTAAAGTGACACCCCGTCTCTCTCTCTCTCGGCTGTTGTCTAGGGGTTCCTGGGAGACAGATGAGATACACCACGGCCCATGTCCTCCATAGCTAAGAGGTGAAGGCCAGAAGGTTGGGTCTTGTGTAGGTGTCCTAGAGTCAAGTCCAGTACTTCGTTCCTGACTCCTTTGCTCCTAGTAACCAGAGTTCCACACAGTGAATAGGTCCAACTCAGTTTTATTCTTCTTGCCAACAAACATACAGTTTCTTCTACTGAGTAATGATGGGGAGTAGATCGAGGCACAATCCTTTCCCTTCTGATGCTAACCACGGTGGTATCACCAGTAACGGATAGTCACTGCCACTGACCATGTGAGGTAGAACGTGAATTACCGTCGCTAACACGGCCCCTGTCAGGGGAAGGAGATCCGTCCAAGGGAGAAACAGGAGGCCTCTGTCACCAGCGATGCTGAGAAGTTCCGCACACCAGTCCTCACAAACTCAGACACGGGCACCCCAGGAATTAGGGCCCCCTCGGATTCCTCCACCCTCGCGGAACTCAGTCGAAGGTACTGAGCCCCAGGCCTCCGCCATAGTACCTCGCCCCAGGCTAAAAAGGTGCCTGGGATGGACTCCATCCTCGCTCCAGCCAGGTCAAGGGCACCTAGGCCTTGAACACGGGAACACCAGCAACCAAGCTGAAGGTGCCTGGGTGCGGCCGCATCCGCCAACTCTGAACTCTGAACCCCGTGATAAGGGCGTCCGCCCTTTTTATCCCCTCTCCCTTTGTGCCACAGCGGGTTCCCCGCCCTGCTGTACCAGCTCCAGGGGAGGACAAAAAAGGTACAGTCTTGCGGTGTGAGTTCAGCCCCGGCCCAGGGCAACAGCGCCACCTGTGGGCCGCAAGGAACCTCACACCAGAGTCCTCCAAGAACCAAAAAAAGGTCTCGGATACCCTAGCAATCTGTGCATCTGGGTTACACTACCACCCAGATGCCTCCCTTAAATGCAAGTACCCGCTACATATATATAATATATTTTTTTTTTTTTTAAATATCAAGGGGGGGTGGGACTTGTCAAAAACTCTCAATCACATGGAGGGGCAAGATCTGCCCCCCCGATCGGGATGCTCAGATGAGGGTCTAGTATCGATTTTGAGGGGGCACCGTTTCTCCCCCCCCCCCCCTTGTATTTTTTTTATTGCCGGCATTTTGTTTGCATTCATCCGTCAGTGGGGAAGCCCGCTGATGAGTAATTTGTTAAGGAAGTGGCGGCCAGCTTCCAGTCCCCCACTCCTTAACTAGTCATTCTTCACACAGAATTAAAATTGGGCGATCAATTTTTTTTGACTGATCAGATTCCGAATTGTTCTGAAAACGAATCTACAAAACGAAATTAAACGAGTCTCAGCTAAATTAGTTACCATTTCATTTCAGATACATCCAAATCTCAGAAGAACCTAAAATGAATCCATGAATGTTGGAACACACTAGTTTTAGGAAGCCGAGCTGGTGAAGGACCCCTTTCGTTGAAGCTGGCTGGGGAGCCGCTTCTGTACATTGTGCATAGGGCCTTTTGCCTAGAGCTCCGTGCGTGCCTATGCTTTGAGGGTTATACGTGAGAGGTTACTAAAAGGACTGGGACTGTTCTTACAGAGCATCAGACAAGCTGGCTGTCTCCTCTAACACCAGCTATAGTTAAGGCTGCTACTGAAGGAGAATTTGTCCTGCACCTGCATGTATTTTTGGAGTATCTTGTACCCTCATGCCTTTACCCAGCGGTGTTTGAGTACTGCAATAAATCTTCAAAAAAAAGACACCTAGACTGAGTCTAAAATGTGTTGGTGTGCTGTGGAGCTAGTACCTGGGCTAGCAGCCTCTGAACATAGGTGATGAATACCTGGGTTATTTCCAGCAGCCCCTCTGGGGGTGAGCACTATATGCAGTGGTGTAGCGTGGGGGGGGGGCAGCCAGTGCAGTCACCCTGGGCACAACTTTTAGAGCAGCGCAAAAGGATTCCCTGCTGTGCTGCGGCCTACTGCCTCCCCCTGCACCTCTAATGAGGCATGTTCCAGGCATTCCTACGCAGCACCCTCTTCCTCCTCCCGCCGCCCCGGGTCTCCTCCGGTCTAGCCTGTCCCCCAGGATCCCTCTGGTGTGGTCTGTGTGTGGGAACGGGGGGGGGGGTACTTTGTGCAGATGGCGGAGGTATGACAGCTGTTGGTGGACCCCCCCAGCAAGGGATGCTGAGGAGCGGCGGGACCCCAAACCAGTTGATCCCTGATCAGCCCGATGAGGGAAGCCATTGAGAGGGGAGGAGGATCCACCTACATGGTCTTGTGTGGGGGGGGGGGGTGCAGACCTAACACTACGGAAGCTGAATACCAGGCTTCCGTTAGGACTGCATGCCCAGCACCTGTTACTAATCCCACCACCCAGCCCAGGCGAAGAGTGCAGGATTCAGGAACAGTCAGGCCAGGGGAGATCTCGCCCCGTCAGCCCACTGCTTCCCACACGCAGCCCGTTTTTTGGGTGGCTGGGCCCAAGACCTTAGAGAATGGGTGCAGGAACTCCCCCCTCTTACCGCATAGGGTGGGTGTGGCCAAATTTTATAGTGGGAAGGTCTTAAGGGGCATTAAATAAAACCAAGAGAGCGTAATGCAGAGCACTGGGTACAGGACTGCCTAATACACAAGAGGGAGATATGCATAGAGTGCAGGGTTCAGGGGGTTTGCTATGCAGAAAGAGCTCTTCTGCCCCCACAGGCAAAGGTCATCTCTGCCCCCTTCTCCCACAGATCTCTGCAGCCACCTCTAACCATTCCACAACAGCTAAACTCTCCATCTCTCCATGCAGCTGCTTCAGCTTTGACCACCCCCCCCCCCCATTACCTCAGAAGGTACCAGTCTCAGCATCCCAAAGTCCATTTGTGGTTCTGCTTCACCGCTGGACAGCAGCAGTGAGAGATAGCCCAGCAAGGTGTGTTGGCATCTGAGCACCAGGCTATTTGAGCCAGCATGGGATGCCTTCTCTGAAGTCCATAAACACATCTGTACCACAACAGCTGTCCCCCTACATCCAGTGTGTGTAGGTTCTGAGGGAGCTGCTCCTTGGAGAAGCTGGGCATCTGTGTTTACAAGTGTAGCGCCCTGCTCCTGATGACCAGGCGCTATGTTAAATTTAGTGGGTGTCTGAGCTGGTAGTTAGCTCAGACTTTGTAAATAATTAAGTCTAAATCAGCCTCTGTTCCGGCTATGGCTGTGTTGGAAGGCTTCCCAGTGTTTGCCTGCAGGTGGCATTACCACCCCAGGCCAATGTGGAAGACTGACAGGCCAAAGTGCATTGGGTATCTTTCCCCGGGAATAGTTCAGTGGGAGCGGTCTACCCGCTGAGCATGCTGGGGAAGGGTACTTAAGGAGCAGACGCCATCTTTTGGGGTTCTTCTCCTCGTGGCCCCTCCTGGCACGAGGAGTGTGTGCGATTTTGGCCTCGGGACCATGTTGGTCCGAGGCTGCAACGCTACCAAGTGGGCCCAGTTATGCTGACTGGGGCCTACATTTTGAAGGTGATCCTGTGCTGTCCGTCCTGCGGGAGGAAGCCACTCAATGGAGGAAACCAGGGGAGGACCTGTCCTGGAGAAGACCGAGCGGAAGGCTGGTGTCTTGAGGAAGGCCTGGTGATTCTGTTGGAGGATGCACCGTAGATAAAGTTCACCATGCAGTCTGCCGGGTTGGCTTAAAGGCTCTTTGACTGCTTGGCTGGAAGTTCGGGCATTAAGTCCTGTGGCAGAGGATCCCGGATTATCCAATTTTGTGCACAACCAGTCTGTGGCAGAGACTGATCCTGATCATTGTCCATGCATCATTCCGGCTGCTAGACCAGGTGAAAGGGGCCTCAAGGAATAGTGGTGAATGACTTAGTAGTTGAGACATTTTTTCCCCAGTGATCTGTACTGCGTACCTGAACCTACCCCTTTCCCTTCATCCTTCTACTATTCTTCACAGGTTTTATTTTCCTTTGCATATGGTTTTACATCTTGTGTGGACATTGGAGTTCTTACAGACTTTCTTCCCCTAGACAACAAATACTGAGGTAACGTGCAAGGCCCAAATATAAACCAGCAGCTCCTACAGGGGTGTGCTACACAAGTGACAGTAAAGAGCGGTATACGAAAATATGGCCAACCGGGGTCTATAATAATAGTAATACAAATAATAAAAAAGTAGGGGCCTGGAGCTGTCGCTCCAATAGCCCCGGTGTTAATCCGGCCAGAGTGTAGGAGTCAGGTAGGTCAATACTCCTGTACCAGTGGAAGGGACTCAGAAAGTGCTAAAAGTCCACGGGTTAGGTGGCGCAAATTCGTTACTACACCTGTTAGTAACTACACCTGTTATGCAGTGACAAGCTAGCCCGCAATCTCCTGCCTGCAAATCAGTCACATGATCTCCCAAAAGCTGCTGCACAGGCATATTCCACTGTGGCCACCATTTAAAAAAAAAAAAAGCATGCAGAGTGAGATGCCCCTTTGTGAAGAAGGTCATCGCTTGCCGTTACTTTACAACTGATGCGTGCCTATAAGTGTTCTGATCCTCTTAGTATGTACATGGCAGCCATGTTCCTACAACTATTTATCTACATGTGGTCATGTCTTAATTCGTATTGAATATGACCCTGACTTGTTAGACACGATTTATCACCAAATTGACAGAACGTATATTGTTTGATTAATGACAACGAATGTTATTTCCAATTCAATCTGGTCACTGCTGACATACTTTGTCAGGACTGTGCGGTCATGCATACCCTAAAGAATAAAAAAAAAAAAAGCCAGCATAAATGCTTAAACATGGACAGCGCTGACCAATTAGAACCTGTGTAGTCAGTACTTGCAGTGCTGTGTAGCGGGCTCACCCCTCTCACCCTTCTTCTCAGCTTGCTGTCTTGTCTAGGGGAACCTGGGGAGGAGGGATGAGATCGACCACGGCCCATGTCCTCTTCTAGATAGAGGTGAAGGCCCGAACGTATTTTACCATCGGGTCGTGTGCATAACCCAGGGTCAAGTCTTTCCTTTAACTGACCCCCCTTTGCTCCCAGTAACCAGAGTTCCACACCACTGAAAAAAGTCCAACTCTTATTTATTCTTCAACAGCAATAAATCGTCACTTAGCACAGACAGGTTGTGACCAACGAACAGTTCAGTATAGATGGGGAGTAGGTCAAGGTACAATCCTTAAACTAAACCATTGAGATATCACCAACGGTTATGGCGCACAGTGGCTGTGAATGTACTTCTTTCCTTTTCTGAGTCTCTACCAGCAACTCTGACGAACATGAAACAGGCGTTACCTTCTTATAGCTGTGACCCCAGTCAGAGGGAAGACATACTTCCGAGAGAGTTACCGGAGGCCCCACCGTCACCGGCAAATGCTGCACCGGGCTGTTCGGAAGGGTTACACTCCCCGGCCTCCTCGTCTCAGATTCGGGCGCCCAACACCTTAGGGCCCCTCGGACTCCTCCACCCTTGCAGAACCCAGTCGAAGGTACTGGGTCCCAGGCCTCCTCAATAGTACCTCACCCCAGGACTAAAGGTGCCTGGGATAGACTCCATCTCCCGCTCCGGCCAGGTCAAGGGCACCTGGGCCTGGAACGCCGCGCCCAGGCTGAAGGTGCCTGGGCGCGGCGGTGTCCTCCGACTCTGAACCCTGTGCTCAGGGCGTCCGCCCCCTTTATCTCCTCTCCCCCAGCAGGTTCCCCGCCCCGCTGTACAACCGCCGGAAAGGGACAAAAAGAGTACAGTCTTGCCGTGAGGGTTCAACCCCCGGCCCAGGGCAACAGCGCCACCCTTGGACTCCAGGAAACCTCACACCAGAGTCCTCCATAAACAATAATCAGTGCATCTGGGTTACACTACCACCCAGATGCTTCCCTTAAATGTAAATACCCGCTACAGCTGTATGGAGAGGATAGAAAGCAGTCCGGGGATTTGAAATCCCCGGACCTTTGGGTGGCTTGTAGGAGCCTTGACAGTTCTGGATCACAGGAGGCAAGTATAGTGGGGACCGGTGTAGATCCAGCTTTACAAAATTTACTGTTAAAAAAAAAAAAAAAGGTGAACACCAAACAAGGATTCAATTAGGACTTTATATTCTAGTTTTAAACATGGGCGTATAATAAAAGATTCATACCTACACCAATCCTCATGTCAAACTCCATTGGCCCTTCACTGGATACTGGTGGTGGGGGTGCCAAAGTTATAACTTGTACTTTCAGCGGCAGGAAACCAGTGACTGTAAAACTGCAACGAATCAGCAACCTGTAGAGGAGGCAGTGCACATGATCTAAATCACAATGAAACCTGTATGTATAGCCATTTTTGGAAGACTTCAAAAAGGCAACACTTCTATGAAGAATTGAACAAATAAAAAAATAAAAATAAATAAAAAACACCCACACACACCAGACACAAACACCACACCCCACGCAGTGTTGCCAACCTACCAGATTGAAATTTACTGGCACTTTTAAAAACTACATTTTTAAAAGCGCAAATTTCAGGATTTAAGCTACAAACAAGTACACTAGGCAAATAGCAATGTGATTTAAGGTGCAAAATATATTTGTTATTTTCGATATAAGGGCAGATTTAGTCCATCAGTTTTTGTCACCCATGTCCAACTGGAGAGATTTCCCCTTCACTTCTGTTCCATAACCACCACAGAAAGTGAGGGGAAATCCCTGGTAGCTACTGGGATCAGCAGAATTTATGTCCCCCAATGCTAAAGACCTGCCACCATCACCCCCTGTCATCGTTGGCTGGGCTGTCACTCAGTCCCCGTGGACTCTGGGTTTCCTGGACAGACTACCACGAGGGAGGGCTCCTCTGCTCAGCCTCCTGGTTGCGGATTTTTAATTGTTGGCATGCCTGACAGGTTGCGCCATGACATCACTCGCCTCACAGCCTCTGAAATCCGCCCCCTGGCCGAATACAGGATGGGATAGCTCCAGAACTGCGCATGTGCAGCTCCAAGACGTCCCGGTTATTTACTGGCATTTATGGACAGGGAGAAAAGTGTTTTTTTACGGCCTGCCCATAAAAATACGGGTGGTTGGTAACACTGCGCACACATACAGTAAGAAAAGGGTTAAAAACCAAAAAGACAATGCATAACCAAAATGAGTCTGTTTCTTTTATTTAGGAACAATCTTCGATTTCAGAATGGTGGTCTAGTTCTGAGTAATACTATATGTATAGTTTTCATGTACACTATATTACCAAAACTATTGGGACACCCACACACACACACACACTTTAATGACATCCCAGTCTTCGTCCGTAGGGTTCAATATTGAGTTGGCACCAGTGCATAAAGCAAGGTCCATAAAAGACATGGATGAGCGAGTTTGGGGTGGAGGAACTTGACTGGCCTGACGTCCTCTTCCACCCCCTACAATGCATTCTGGCAGTGAAAACGCACTTGCTATGACCAGCGCTGATGCAACGTCTTGTTGCATCACGTCC
Organism: Rana muscosa; assembly: GCA_029206835.1. Taxonomy (NCBI): domain Eukaryota; kingdom Metazoa; phylum Chordata; class Amphibia; order Anura; family Ranidae; genus Rana; species Rana muscosa. The sequence continues at coordinate 1,030,732,958 of CM055117.1, forward strand.
GGTATCATGTCCCAGTACATCTCAGGTCTTGCTGAGTCCTGACCTTAACCCTCTAATAACACCTTTTGGATGAATTAGAGCGGAGACTGCGAGCCAGGCCTTCTCGGCCAACATCAGTGCCTGACCTCACAAATGCACTTCTGGAAGAATGGTCAAACATTCCCATAGACACTCCTAAACCTTGTGAACAGCCATCCCAGAAGAGCTCAAGCTTTTATAGCTGCAAAGGGTGGGCCAACTCAATATTGACCAAGACTTTTGGTAATATAGTGTAGCGCCCCCCCCCCCCCCCGCTATGTGGAAATTTAAGGGCAGTCTGAGCCGGTAGTTGGGATCAGACCAATTATGATTCAGTTGTTGTTCTGCTCTGGGTGTGATACTGCCCGGCAGTGTTGTTCTCCTTTGCCTGCAGGTGGCACTGTCACCGCCAGCACGGGTTGGACTACGGGGGTATCACAGCACCTTGGGTGTTCTCTCTCAGCAGCCGTGCAGTGGGTGTGGTCTACCCGCTGTGCATGCTGGGAGAGGGTACAAAAGGGCAGACGCCATTTGGCGTGAGGCGATTCCAGAGGGACCCCAAGGCGTTCAGGGGGACCTCTGGTCCAGTGAGTGTGCCTCGTGGCCCACATGGGAGCTATGTGCAGGAAGAGAAAAAAGGGGAGGAGTTCCCACCACCCACAAGCTACACGTGGGTGAATTGGCGCCAAGAGACAGAGAGAGTTGGATCGAGTGAGAGTGAGAAACAGGTCTGCCTTTCCAGGTACTTCAGCCCTGTTAGGACCCTGGATGTTCCCGATGCCTTCTTCTATGGACATTGCTCCGCTCACCGCCCCACTTACGGATACGGGGATCCGGCTCTGTCCCAAATGCCACGGACTGGCTGTGCAACTTCGCCCCTTTGGGAGATGTTCGGCTTGTGGAGAGTTCCCCTTCGAGGTGGAGCAGCCCACTGAATCACCCCGGGTTTACTGGGTGAATTGCATCACAGGCATCATAACTTCGGAGGACTTCTACAGCCGAGCCCACGCGCATCGCCTCCCCTACTGCCAGTGCCCTGGGGAAGGATGCACCTGAGCCTACGGAACTTTTGGCAGACACCGCAGCGGACGCTGCCTCTGCCACTACGGAAGTTCATGTTCCGCCAGCAGGGCGAAAGGTGGGATATGTTAAGGCCTCCCGCGGCCGAAGCCTGCCCCAGTGTCTACCAGAACCGGACATCGAGAGCATAAAGAAGCCCGAGAAGTCCACGGCAGGTGGCGGTAAGGAGGCCAAGAGACAAATGTTTGAGACTGTTCCGGTCAGTTTAATCGGGTAGAAGGAAGAAGCGGATGCCCTGTGATAGAGGGTGCGAGGCCGAAACCCAGACCCAGGAACTGTTGCAGGACCAGTGTGCGGTTGTTACTCTTAATTGCCGCTTTAAAAAGTTGGGAACTAAAGACTCTGTGGGTGCGACAACAAGAGTAAGGGCCCCGGGTGGCATTAGATGTACTTTGGCAGCTGAGAAAGGACCTGCTTATAAACTTGTTAGGTCTGCATGTGTTGCCCGGAACAGGAGACCGGAGGACACTGCCAAAACTTGCCCGGTTACAGAGAATGTTGATGGACCGTGTAAGAAAGTACGGTTTTGAGTTCCCTTATGTGTCCCGGGCTGTTATGAAAAAAAAAATTGAGGACATTAGGGAACAAGGGTACGATGAAGCCATTTGGGATCACTTGGCCAATCCAGATATCCGCCGCGGAAAGGAAAATTTCCTTATAAACAGAGGAATTTCACGCGTTTTGGCGGATCTGGAGCTACGGCCAGCATATCTACGCCGACCGAGTGGTTATCTGTAGTGAAGGGGAAGATGATGTTGTCCTTTCCATCACCACTCGGAATGAGCGTGGGGAGTTAGTTACTCTTCCAGATCCAGACTATTATTTTTGAGACATTGAGACAAGAACTTGTGTTTGCTTCTTTTTTTTATCCAGTCTCTGCATGGACAAACCGTGCCCTGGATCCAAGTGACTTTGCCCCGCTGAAAAGGGGAGGTCTACTCTTGAAGAGGAAGAAAAGTGGAGAGCAGTTTTTTTTTTAACTTTGGGTCAGATTAGTCAGCATGTCATGGTGAGGAGACGCCGTGGTCAATATGTGGAATGTGCAAGTGTGCTGCGTTACAGTCCCATGCGTAACTTGTGGAAAGTTGAAGTTATGCCAGCACTAGGTGGCAGTGGGCTGCAGAAAAAAACTGCACTAATAAGAAAGCATTTAGGTTTAGATTTTTTATTTTTCCTTTATGCCATTTTATGCTAGCGCAAGTCTTCTCCTATCCCGCTCTTCTTTATATCGCTTTTTTTTTTCTTTTTCTCTCTTCTCTTTAGTATTACAGGCCAACACTATTTTTCTGGTTGGTTCTGTTTCTTCTCACCCTCTCTTTATGGCTCGGGCCCACGGGATCGGTCCTGTTGGTTTTGGACACATGATGTGCCGCTGTTTGCCAATTGGCAAATGTTATTCTCTTTTATGTGCCTTTCAAGTTTATTCCTTTTTTTCTATTTGTAATGTTGCATATTGAATAGCCATTTTGCTTTTAAGTTCTGCATATACTCCGGTGTGATAGCCGGAATATCATCTAGACCAGCATTATGTCACTTTAGCAGGACGTATGAGGGATGGACATCCTCTTGTTGGTCTTCAGTGCCCGCCCCTGGATTTCTAAGGGCAGGCTAAATCTCAGGACTATGGACTAACTTTTGACGCCTCCGGTTTTATACTTGTTAACCCATGATGTGTCCACCACTGTGTTTTTCTTTTGTTTGTTTTTAATTTTTTATTTATTCATTTATTTTTTTGTACTTTTCTGCTGAAGTGTCTTCAATAAAACCCTTTGTACAAGAGAAGGGAACTGCTTCCTCTAGGGGAGGCAGTTTACTTCTAAATTTTGTATAGAATATTAGGAATAGGATTTTTATATTTTATTTGCATGTTGTGATTTCTTGCAGGTATGAGAACGGCTATCAACACCACCGGAGAATGGGGTGGGATAGATAGTTAGTGATGGGTGGAATGTATATAATTTTTTCCTTTTGAAGAAATGTCAGTGTCTGAATGTAATGTTATCTGTGTGCTTCTTTCCTTTTCTTTCTCCCGTCCCAAAAATTTGGTTCAGGCATAGGTTTAAAAAAAAAAAAAAAAAGTGTAGCGGCCTCCTCTCTCTCTCTCTCCTATCAGCTCGTCTGTCTCTTGTCTAGGGGTACTTTAGAGGAGAGAGAGAGAGCGGGGTCACCACGCCAAGCCCTCACCGCAGATGTTTGTGTGGTGGAAGCAAAGTTCTTGTTTTACCTTCGGGTCAGTGTTCTGCACCTGGAACCTCCAATGAGAGTTACCTTGAACAATGTCTGCCAGAAAATGAGCCCCACACCATTAAAGTCCAACACTCCTTTATTCTTCCTGAATGAACACAATCAGTTAGACTCCCTTGGAGAACAGAACAGAAAAGGAGGTGTGGATGCGAGTAGGCCCAGACACAATGAACTCTCCACTTTCCTTCCTGAAAGTGGGTTGCAGTCTCCGAAGCAAGGGGGGAATTTCCTTCCAGGCGGTCTCCGATGGGAGGCTCACCTGTCACTGGCAATATGCTGCACCGGGTCTTCAAGCAAGTATCTCCCACCGGTCCATTACGCCTTCCGTATTCGGGTACCCACTCTCGGGGTTCCCTAGGACCTCCTTCCCTCGCGGAACTCAGTGGTGGGCCCTGAGCTCTAGACATGTGCGATTAGTTTCGTACGAATCCGAAATACAAATTTTTATGCATACAAATTCTGTACGAAATACAAAATTTTGTTTACGAATTTCGAATCCAAAAGTGAAAAATTCCTTTAAATTTCGTACCTGGGGGGTGTGTATGATATGCATGTAAAGTCGCGCTTGTTTCCCGTGCTTAGAACTGTCCCTGCACAAAATGTCATTTTTGACGGAAAAAAAAAAGGAATTTAAAACTCACTCGCGGCTATAATGAATTGTCGGCTTTTATCAATACATAGAAAAGTCAGGTCTGGATTGGATATTAAGGGAAACTCCACCCCAAATAAAAAAAAATGGCGTGAAGTCCCCCCAAAAATCCATACCATACCCTTATCCGAGAATGCAACCTGGCCGGCCGCAGGAAAAGAGGGGGGGACAAGAGAGTGCCCCCCCTCCTGAACCGTACCAGGCCACATGCCCTCAACAAGGGCCTCATCCCCACAACCCTTTGCTCGGTGGTTGTGGGGGTCTGCGGGCAGGGGGCTTATCGGAATCTGGAAGACCCCTTTAACAAAGGGGACCCCCAGATCCCGCCCCCCCTATGTGAATTGGTAAGGGGTACATTGTACCCCTACCATTTCACAACGAAAGTGTAAAAAAACAAAAAAAAAAAAAAAAAAAACATGTAAATAAAAACAAACACCTTGGAAAAGTCCTTTATTAAAAAAAAACAAAAAAAAAAAAACAAAACATTCCAGCGATGAAATCCAGTGTCCCGCGGCGATCCCGATGTCCAGCACTGTCCGTCATTGGTTGAGCCTGAGCGGACCTGATGGGGAACTTCCTCTGCAGTGTTTTAAATGTATAGACCCGCCCCTTCTAAAGTTCCCCATCAGGTCCGCTCAGCCAATGACTAGGTGTAAGGCTAAGCGGACCAGATGCGGAACGTGAGAATGGGCGGGTCTATTCATGTATTACACAGTGAAGAAAGTTCCCCATCAGGTCCGCTCAGGCCAATGACATAGGCGGGGTCTGACATACCGAGGGGGCGGACCTGATGGGAACTTCCTTCACTGTGTAATACATGAATAGACCCGCCCCTTCTGGTCCGCTTAGCCTTACACCTAGTCATTGGCTGAGCGGACTTGATGGGGAACTTTAGAAGGGGCGGGTCTATACATTTAAAACACTGCGGAGGAAGTTCCCCATCAGGTCCGCTCAGGCTCAACCAATGACGTACAGCGCTGGACATCGGGATCGCCGCGGGACACTGGATTTCATCGCTGGAATGCTTTTTTTTTTTTTTTTTTTTTTTTTTTAAATAAAGCCTTTTCCAAGGTGTTATTGTTTTTATTTACATTTTTTTTTTTTTTTACACTTTCTCGTGAAATGGTAGGGGTACAATGTACCCCCTTACCAATTCACATGGGGGGCCGGTATCTGGGGGTCCCCTTTGTTAAAGGGGTCTCCCAGATTCCGATAAGCCCCCTGCCCGCAGACCCCCACAACCACCGGGCAAGGGTTGTGGTGTTGAGGCCCTTGTCCCCATCAACATGGGGACATCCTCCCCATGTTGAGGGCATGTGGCCTGGTATGGTTCAAGAGGGGGGGGCGCTCTCGTCCCCCCCTCTTTTCCTGCGGCCGGACAGGTTGCGTGCTCGGATAAGGGTCTGGTATGGATTTTTGGAGGGACTCCATGCCTTTTTTTTAAATTTGAGGTGGAGTTCCCCTTAAAATCCATGCCAGATCTGAAGGGCCTGGTATAGATATTTAGGGGGAACCGCACGTAATTTTTTTTTTTTATTTGCGGCGGGGTTCCCCTTAATATCCATTCCAGACCTGAAGGGCCTGGTAATTGAATTTGGGGGAACCTCCACGCTTTTTTTATTTTTATCAATGACTTTGCTATGTATTGATAAAAGCCGACAATTCATTAATAGCCGCGAGTGAGTTTTAAATGACTTTTTTTTCTGTCAAAAATGACATTTTGTGCAGAGACAGTTCTAAGCACGGGAAACATGCGCGACGTTTAAAATTTACAATTCGTACGAATCTGAATTAAATTTCGTACACGAATTACGAAATACGATTTTTTTTTTTTAATACGAAACGGAACAGAACAAAACACATTTTTTGACGGCGCCCATGTCTACTGAGCTCCAGACCTCCATTCCGAGTACCTCACCCCAGGCTAAAAAGGTGCCTGGGATGGAACACGACCCCCGAACATCCTCTAGGCCTAGGCCTGCCTAGAGGACCGACACGAACCACCGCCCTCAGGCTGAAGGTGCCCGGGACTCGACTCTCGCCACCAAAAATGGCCGCCCTTTTATACCCCCTCCCAGCAAGCACGGCGGGTTCCCCGCCCCACCATACAACTGCTAAAAGAGACCAAAAGAGGTACGCCACCACAACGATGGCTCAACCCTGGGCCCAAAGTGACAGTGCCACCTGGTGGGCCCCAGGGAACCATACCACAGTTTCCCCACCAGATTCAAAAAGATAGAAAGCATATACCCGCTACACTAGTTTATAGAGAAATCTACAGGACTGAAGCGTTTTGATTTCCCTCGCCACTGGGGACAGTGTCTTTTCAAGAGAGGGGTGTGTGTAGCATCCCCCCCCCTAATATTTGGGGGTGCTATGTGGAATTTAAGGGCAGTCTGAGCCGGTAGTTGGGCTCAGACCAATTAGGATTCAGTTGTTCTGCTCTGGGTGAGATACTGCCCGGCAGTGTTGTTCTCCTTTGCCTGCAGGTGGCACTGTCACCGCCGGCACAGGTTGGATTACCCGCTGTACATGCTGGGAGAGGGGCAAACGCCATTTTGCGTGAGGCGATTCCAGGAGGGACCCCAAAGCATTCGGGGGGACCTCTGGTCCAGTGAGTGTGCCTCGTGGCCCGAGGTGCGCTAGTGCGTTTAGGCCTCAGGCACCTTCAGCCCGAGGCCCTGTTGCTGCATTGTAGGCCCAGCTCCGCTGACTAGGGCCTACGCTTCAGAGAAGGATCCCAGGCTGCCCGTTTGTAGGGGGGCCCCCCCATCTTTAGGAAAGGAGTTCCAGGGGAAGAACAGTCCCGGCGGAGACTAGTGACGGTACTGCTGTCTCGGGGAGAGGCCTGGAGACCTGCCTAGAGGGCGATTCATCGTCTGACATCCGTGCTCCATCCCGGCTGCTAGGACTGCTCTCATAGGGACTATCCGGGTGAGCAATAACCACTCAGACTTGAGTGGCGACGAGTGTAGATACTGGATTTAAGAGTTGCGTGCCTGAACCTTTCCCCTACTTCTTTCAACCTCCTGCTCTTCCTCTGTTCAAGAATTGACTCTTTTGAAGAAAGAGAATAAAACCTTACCGATTAGGTTTTACTCGTGTGTGGACATTGGCCTTATTCCTGGAAGATATTTGTGTACCTAGACAACGGAGTTAAAGGATCCACTCGGGGGGGGAGGTAATTGCTGCAGACCCAAAAAGTAATGAAACCAGTAGATCCCATTAACAAATTGGGGTCTGCGGGTGTGTGGTGAGGTAGCTGCATAGTGCATCAGTAATTGGCGATTATAGGTGTAGCGGCCTCCTCACTCCCCTCTTCGCATCAGCTCGTCTTTCTCTTGTCTAGGGGTACCTTAGAGGGGAGATTGCGGGGTCACCACGCCAAGCCTTCACCACAGCATGTCTGTGCAGTGTAAGCAAAGTTCCTTCTCTACCTTCAGGTCAGTGTTGTGCACCTGGAGTTACCTTGAACAATGTCCACCAGAAAAGAGCCCCACACCATTAAAGTCCAACACTCCTTTATTCTTCTCGAGTGAACAGCATAATCAGTTAGACTCCCTTAAAGAACAGAACAAACAGAGGTGTGGATGAGAGTAGGCCCAGACACAATGAACTCTCCACTTTCCTTCCTGAAAGTGGGCTGAGGTCTCCTAGCGAGGGGGGATTTTCCTTCCAGGCGGTCTCCGATGGGAGGCTCACCTGTCATTGGCAATCTGCTGCACCCGGTCTTCAAGTGAGGAGCTCCCCCCGGTCCATTACGCCTTCTGGATTCTGGTACCCAATCCCTGGGTTCCCTAGGACCTTCTTCCCTCGCGGAACTCAGTGTTGGGCACTGAGCTCCAGACCTCCATCCGAGTACCTTACCCCAGGCTAAAAGGTGCCTGGGATGGAACACGACCTCCGGACGTCCTCTAGGCCTAGGCCGCCCAGAGGACCGACACGAACCACCGCCCTCAGGCTGAAGGTGCCTGGGACTCGACCCCGTGACAAAGATGGCCGGCCCCTTTATACCCTCTCCCAGCAAGCACGGCGGGTTCCCCACCCCACCATACCGCTGCCGAGGGAGGACAAAAAAGGAGACACAGCAATGGTTCAACCCCAGCCCGGAGGAGACAGCGCCACCCGCTGGACCGCAAGGAACTGCACATCGCTGGTGTCTCTGCCAGTTTAAATTACACCCGGGAAAGTACATACCCGCTACATAGGTATGACCAACAGTTTGTTTTTTCCACAGGTCTTTAATGGCAAAATGCATATTTTAAAGCAAGTTTTCCCCAGCGTATAGATTCAAATACTCAAGCGTTTGGGGGGTAGAATAGATAGGCGATAGATTAGAATAGAAATAAGAGTTTCAAAAGTTGGATCTTTGACAGTGTGAACAGTTGCATGTTGGGATGAAGGTTGAATTGTAGGTTTATTTTGGAAATTGGGTTACACCAATAATTTGAGACGTGGCATTTAGTCATTAAATGCATAATTTTGTTCTTTAAAAATTTACATCTTGCTTGTACATGGCTTTGTTTGGAAGCTTTAAAGCGGAGCTCCGCCGGAAAAAAAAATATTAAAAGCCAGCAGCTACAGCAGCTGCTGGCTTTTAATATTTGGACACTTACCTGTCCTGGAGTCCAGCGATGTCCGCAGCAGAGGACGAGCGATCGCTCGTCGCTCTGCTGCTCCCTCGGCCATCCTCGCTGAGGGAACCAGGAAGTGAAGCCCTGCGGCTTCATGCCCGGTTCCCTACGGCGCATGCGCGAGTCGCACTGCGCCGTTCCGATTGGTGCTCCTGTGTTCTGGGAGCCGAGTGTCTCCCAGAACACCAAGTGAAGTCTCCTGGAAGTGACGTTACTCCCGCAGATTCCCGGAGAGAGGACTCCCGGATGTGGGTGAAAATACCTGTCTTAGACAGGTATCTTCACCCCCCTCCCCCCTGAAAGGTGTCAATTGTGACACCGGAGGGGGGGGGGAGGGTTCCAAATAGCAAAAGTTGCTATTTAGGGTGGAGCTCCACTTTAAATTCCATGGTACACCTTTTAACATGCCACCATAAACCTACTAAATGGGTGCCCACAAGTGCACTTTCCACTCACCATTCTGAAGTCTCTCAAAAGGATATAGGATTGGGCTCTCAGAGAATCTAGAGCCACCATGATCTTCTCTGCGTGCAGACAGCCATGCTCTTCACAAGCATTGTATGAGTTTGCATATACCAAAAAGGTTATTTGCAGCCTTTCAGATGTAAATCACACCATTTCAAATTTTTTCAAATGTACCCAATGCTTATCTGCCATTGATGGCAGTTATTACCCATTTAATACATTAGGTTCTCGCCTTTTATTTTTCTTTGGCTACCGGGGGTTTTTTTTTCTCCAGACACAACCTTATCAGAGACGAGGAACATCACTATACTGGCTTGTAATTTTACAGAAAAACATTGTGTCCTGAGGATAGGGCACAAGCTTGACCATAGAATACCTGTAAGCTGGACCTTCAATAACCTGTTACCCACAGGCTAGTAGAAGTTTTAAACTGGTGCAAACACTGCAATATACAATTTCAGTGTCTAATTATTCCAACAGATAAAAATTATTAGATTTTCGCCAATCACAAAAACAGGGCCTCAGCTACTCTAGAATAGGAGAAATGGACCAAAAGGCCATAGAGCATCCCTTATTGTGTAAAAGACATCTGGACTAAAACCAGGTCAGCCGTTTTTTATTTAAAGGCCTCCTGAAAATGCTAGTTGCCTGCCTCTAGTACTCCGAGTGCCCATTTACACAACAAAAACCTTCCTCCAGATGCATTTTTTTTTATTATTTTTTTTAAAGAAAACTTTATTTGGTGTAGCGGGTATGTACTTTCCCGGGTGTAATTCAAACTGGCAGAGACACCAGTGATGTGCAGTTCCTTGCGGTCCAGCGGGTGTCGCGGTCGCCTCAGGATGGGGTTGAACCATTGCTGTGTGCTGTGCCTCCTTTTTGTCCTCCCTCGGCAGCGGTATGGTGGGGCGGGGAACCCGCCGTGCTTGCTGGGAGAGGGTATAAAGGGGCCAGCCATCTTTGTCACGGGGTCGATTCCCAGGCACCTTCAGCCTGAGGGCGGTGGTTCGTGTCGTTCCTCTGGGCGGCCTAGGCCTAGAGGACGTCCGGAGATAGTGTTCCATCCCAGCCACCTTTAGCTTGGGGTGAGGTACTCGGATGGAGGTCTGGAGCTCAGTGTCCAACACAGAGTTCCGCGAGGGAAGGAGGTCCTAGGGAACCCAGGGATTGGGTACCCGAATCCAGAAGGCGTAATGGACTGGGGGGAGCTCCTCACTTGCAGACCGGGTGCAGCAGATTGCCAGTGACAGGTGAGACTTCCATCCGAGACCGCCTGGAAGGAAAATACCCCCTCGCTAGGAGACCTCAGCCCACTTTCAGGAAGGAAAGTGGAGAGTTCATTGTGTCTGGGCCTACTCACATCCACACCTCCTTGTTTGTTCTGTTCTTTAAGGGAGTCTAACTGATTATGCTGTTCACTCGAGAAGAATAAAGGAGTGTTGGACTTTAATGGTGTGGGGCTCTTTTCTGGTGGACATTGTTCAAGGTAACTCCAGGTGCACAACACTGACCTGAAGGTAGAGAAGGAACTTTGCTTACACCGCACAGACACATGTGGTGAAGGCTTGGCGTGGTGACCCCGCACTCCCCTCTAAGGTACCCCTAGACAAGAGAAAGACGAGCTGATGCAAAGAGGGGAGTGAGGAGGCCGCTACATTGGCAAAAAGCACATACAACAGTTTGAGTAAATAACATACAGTGTTTTATAGACAAAACAAAAAAGAGATAAATTGGTTACAGTTATCTTATCAGGTCCAACATTAACACAGTTAAATGCAAATGGACAGTCTTTAAAGGGTTTGTAGTATCAATAAATAGAACGTATGCAAGGGGTGGGACCATAGGCGTGCATCCCAAAGCTCAAACACACATCTGAGTGCAGAGTTCAGATGTACACTGCGTATAGACTGCCACGTTCTGGTGTACGCTGCATATAAAGTACAGAGTTTAGATGTGTGCTGCGAGAGTGCAGAGAGCAGGCGTGAACTGAAATCTGGGGGGGGTGCCTAGCCCACCCCATAGATCCGGCCATATTCCATAGGAGCGTTCAGGCTGCAGGGAGGACAGACTTCACAAGGTGCTGCTGCCGGGCTAGCGTGGCTGTGCACAACCCCAGCCCAATCTTCTGCTATCACTGGCATGTGACAGGGAACATGGAGGGTTCAGTGCAGGCAGCCGCCGTGAGGAGCGCTATCATTTGTTTACAGATGACAGGAGAATGTGGCAAGCGCAGGGCAGTACCTGAAGTAGTTCGGCTCTGAAAAAAAAAAAAAGCCAGACGCCACCACACAGTGCGATGATTAGGGTGTGCCTGGGCACACGCCTATGGGTGGGACTTTGTCCCCATAGACAAATAACTTTAAGCTTACTATGTGAATGTGCTAGCTGAACAAAAACCCAAATTAGAGTAGGGTAAGGGAAGCAACAGATAAGAACCCATAATTGGTATGCATAGTTGCCAATTTGGAGCAATGTCCCTTTGTCCTCCTCAATTGTCATTTTGGTCTGATCTATATTAGTTGTATAGAAAATGAACTATTAGACATTCAAAAAGTGTTTCCCAGCACTAAGCCTTTTTCATCCAAAAGCCAAAATTGCTGCATTTGTAAATGTCAAAACCCAGTAAAAAAGAAATCGTGGTACAAAAAAAACCCTTGTGGGTTTAACTAATCTTTTTGTTGTTACATAGTAGGGGAGGTTGGAAAAAAAAAAAAAAAAAAAACACAAGACACAAGTCTAACCTATGTGTATGATTATAGGTCAGTATTACCTTGTATATCCCTGTATGTTATCGAAGAGTTTCTTGAAAGCATTGATGCCCCCCGCCCCCCCCCCTGCTGAGACCACCAACTGTGGAAGGGAATTCCACATCCTTGCCACTCTTACAGTTAAGAACTTTCTACGTAGTAGAAGGTTAAACCTCTAATTTTAAATGAGTGGCCATGTGTCTTGGTAAACTACCTTCTGCAAAAAAGATTTATCCCTATTGTGGGGTCACCAGTACGGTATTTGTAAATTAAAATCATATCCCCCTTTATGTGTTTGTGTGTTTTTGGATGCCCTCTTCACTGTACTGGGAGCAGTCTATGCATTTTACTGCATTCCAGTACAGTTCTGTGAAGGAACACACACACACACACACACACACACACACACACACACACCTTGCCTGCCAAAACCATTGCAAGCATAAACAGGAAAGGAAGTGAATCCCTTACCAACAAGACTCAAAAAAAAATAAAAAATTACCTGAATGTGGTTTCTCTGGTAATGGATATTCCTTTCCATATCTGTAGAGTTTCAGTGGCAAGCAGCTCATTCTCATACATGGCCTGGTCTCCAACCACCTAGGGTTACACTTTGCATGCATTCATAACCTCATTCAAAGAGCATAGTTAAGATAAACCATTTTATACAAAGAAAAAAATAAATAATAATAATCTATTTAAATGCAGACCAGCAACATAAGCCACATCTACACAAAGTGCACATTGTTTTTAATAAGATGGCCAACTCTGACTTCTATAGTGAAAAAGGAGAATGAATGCATAAACAGGGACCTAATGAAGAAAACAGAACCTGCATATCTGTTAAGTGGAACCAAGCCTGCAGTGGAGCTCTTCCTGTGCTGCCTTTCTCATGCAGAACATGTTTTCCCTGGGGTTAGCCCCCATTCACAAAAGACAAAAAAACACTACATACTCACCTAGGTGGATGCAGCATTGGTCAGATACTGCAACTGTCCCTGCAACTGTCCCTGCTGCCGCTAAGACCAAGAGCTGAGCAAAGAATGCCGATTGCTCACTGAAGATCGAGAAGAACTGAACGGAGACTGTCAGTTTCTGGCTCCCTGCTCTGCTCCTCCTGCAATCACTGAAGCACCAGGCTGTGGAGGGGCAGGAGTGACCGGCTCAAGCTCTCAGCAGTGTGCAGAGAGGCTGATCCAGTTGCCGCTTAGGCATCTGGGTGGATCCCCACATTACAGTCAGGATCGGTCCAGAGTCCTGACTGGTGATGTCAGCTAACAGCAGACTTTAGCTCACTGGTGTCTGAATACAGGTCACAGGAGTACAGAACAAAGCACACTCCTGTGACCCACAGGAGAAGTAGGGCCAAGATGAGCTTTGACCCCTACTTTTAAAATCAGAGTTCCACCCAGAAATGGAACTTCCGCTTATCGGATCCCCCCCCCTCTGGTGCCACATTTGGCACCCTTCAGTGGGGAGCAGATACCTGTCAAATCCAGAAAGTGCGGCAAACTACACAATGTCCGGCCCCTCCTCCTTAGTGCAGAATCATGCTTTTCTGACCCCATGGAATGGGAGCACCTCTGTTTAAAAGGTTTATGGGGCCAAACACACAATTCTACCACAAGCCAACGCTGTATCCTGGCCTAGGCCAACAAGGCCTAGGCCAGCACTTTGCAGGGGGGCAGCACGGAAAGAGTCCCCGTTGGCTTGTGCTACACTGTTAATGTAGCGCCAGTCTTATGGGGCGGACTGGGCTGAGAGGCAAATTAGTCTAGCGCCCCCATAAAGCGGCTGCACCGCTTCCGGTATGCAGGCGGCAGGCATTCTGCAACTTTTACTGTCCTATCATCCTGGACCACAAACCTTCCTCACTGTGCTATAGGTTTTCTGCTGCACCATTGGCATGGTTATATCTTCTTAGTCCTCTCCATAAAATTATCAGAAATTTGTGCTTAAAGCAGAACTATAGACAACGTTTTTTTTTTTTTCATTTTGGATAGAGTAAGGGAGGCTTATAGCCCGTCAGTTTATTTTTTACCATCCCTGTCCCATTGCCGAGATTTCCCTTCACTTCCTGCTCCATAGTCAAACAGGAAGTGAGAGGAAATCTATGCAAAATTAAGGGAATCCACCCCCCCCCCCCCCAAGGCCCTCAGAACTAGTGTCCCCACTCAAAAATTTCAGGGCGAGTCATCAACAGCAAGGGGTGTGGCCTTGACAGGAAGGGGTGGGTCATATTTAACTTAGGGGGTGCACGAGTTTAGTCAGGCCTAGGGCAGCACAAACCTAAATACACCACTGCCACAAGCATGGTATTTTTTTCCTTAAATCAAGGATTGCAGGTACCTGGTCCTATTGGGTATGCTACAGTGCTCATGTACAATAGAATATGCTGACAGAAGAGAGCAGAGTGACCAAGATATAAGGCCAGCTGTATCTCCCTTCTTTGTCCAGGCACATGTAAGTGGGTGCTAGATGACCCTTTCTGGGTGGAGTCTATGCCCTTTTATAATCTTGAGCGCATGGAGCCCTGGGCAGAAGGAAGATGGGAACAGGCTACCCTTGATATACATGTAGCGGACCCCCACATTTGGGGTCGCTATGCCTGAAATTTAGAGGGCAGCCTGAGCAATAGTTTGTCTCAGGCCATTTGATTTGCCTAAATTGGACTCTGCTCTGCTGGAATACTACCTGGTTGTATAGTTCCCTTTGACCTGCAGGTGGCATCGTTGCCCAGGTCTTGGGTCGAACCACAGGGGGTGTTGAGGAGTTATTGGGTGTCGTCTCGGTAGCTGTGCAGTGGGCGTGGTCCACCTGCTGTGCATACATAAAAAAGGGGAAGACGCCATGATCTGAGGAGTTTGGTTCGCACCCTTTGGCCCTCCAGGCCAGGGGTGTGTGTGGTCAGTCCCGGGCACCTTTGGCCCGAGGCTGCATCGTTCCAGGTAGGACCAGTATCTTTAACTGAGGCCTACAACTAATCCAAACCACAGACATCCTATGGTGCCCGTGGGAGGGTAACCCGCTCTGAAGGAGGAGAGGAAACCAGGGGAGGACCTGTCCAGGGAATCGGTGAAGGAAGTTACTGTCTGGGGAGAGGCCTGGATGCCTGTCAGAGGGAAGGATTCTGTGATCTGATAAACAGCTCCTGTAACGTGCCCCATTGGCACCTATGGTCTCTAAAAGTTACAGGTGCTTAGGAGTTCCGGATTTAAAGACCGGGAGATTGTAGCAGAGGATCTCCTGAACCTGTCCCTGGAGGGGACAAAACTCTAAAGTAACTGTTCGTGCTTCACTCCGGCTGCTAGAACCGTGAGAGGGATCTATCCGGGTGAGCAATACCCACTCAGGCTTGAGTGTTGACGAGGGTAGATAAGTGCCGCGTGCCTGAACCTACTTCCCTACCCAACTCTATCTCTATCTTCAGTTTTCCCACCAAGTTCCAAGCAAGAAAAATAAACTCATCTGTTGGAGTTTAAAACAGTCTGGACATTGGCCTTCTTTTAGGCAAGAAAATAGACTTTTCCCTACACTCTAGGGACGAGAACCAATGGAAGGAGGCAACTCACTGCAGGACCCAAAAATTGTATAAACACCACTCAACCTCTTATACCAGGAGGATACAGGCATGTGGCATGGTGTGCCCTACTTTACAGGTGGAGGCAAGCAGGAGGAAAAGGGTCTGTGTGCTACATACACAATGCAAGTGTAGCGGCCTCACCCCTCTCCCTTGCTTTATCGGTTATATGGCTGTTGTCTAGGGGTACCTGGGAGAGAGATGATACACACCACGCCCCATGTCCTCCCGTAACCAAGAGGTGAAGGCCAGAAGATTGGGCATTTGTGTAGGCGTCCTAGAGTCAAGTCCAGTCCTTCGTCCCTGACTCCTTTGCTTAGTAACCCAAGTTCCACACAGTGAATAGGTACAACTCAGTTTTATTCTTCTTGCCAAGCAATAAAACAATCTTTCTCCTTTGGAAACATGGGGAACAGATCGAGGCACAATCCTTTCCCTTCTTGCTGCTGCCCACGGTCGTGTCACCAGTGGTGAATAGTCACTGCCACTGACTAGGTAATATAGAACGTGAATTACCTTCGCTCACTTTGCCCCTGTCAGAGGAAGAAATCCGTCCAAGGGAGAAATGGAGGCCTCTCCGTCACCAGCGATGCTGCGCCGGACTCTCCGGAGAAGTTACTGCGCACCAGTCCTCACGAACTCAGACACAGGCACCCAAGGAGTTAGGGCCCCCTCGGATTCCTCCACCCTCACGGAACTCAGTCGAAGGTACTGAGCCCCAGGCATCCGCCATAGTACCTCACCCCAGGCTGAAGGTGCCTGAGATGGACTCCTACTCTGCTCCAGCTAGGCCAAGGGCGCCTAGGCCTGGAACACCAGCACCCAAGCTGAAGGTGCCTGGGCGTGGCCACGTCCTCCGACTCTCTCCCTAAATCAGGGCCTCCGCCCCTTTTATGACCTCTCCCTTCGCGCCGCAGCGGGTTCCCCACCCCGCTGTACCAGCTCCAGGGGAGGACAAAAAGGCACAGTTTGCGGTGTGAGTTCAACTCTGGCCCAAGGCAACAGCGCCACCCATGGGCCCCAAGGAACCTCACACCACCAGAGTCCTCACATAATTCAAATACCCGCTACACAAGTCTGAAGCCCGGAAAAAAAAAAAAGAAGGAGGGCCCTTTGGACTAGGGCGCAGGCACTCGATGAGGACCCACTGTAAGGGGGGCTCACAATGGAGACTGAGGAAGATGGCTGGACAGTGTGTTTTGAGTGTTACTACATTGAAGAGTACTGTAGTGCTGAACTTTGTGTTCAAGTTTATTGCATTAATATGAACTGTTTTAACGAAGTGGCTGTATGAAGTGGTTGACATTGTTTTACAGTAAATTAGGTCACAGGCTGCTCGTGCGGACATTACTTTATTCGTGAAGGAAGTCCTCAGGCCAGGGGGATTTAGCGTACAATATGGCAGAGTTTCTCCCTTTACAGATGTAGCGCCCTGCTCCCAATGAGTGGGCGCTATATGTTGAAATTTAGTTGTCTGGGCATTAGTTTACCCCAGATAGATTGTTTATTCAAATTATGGCACGGTTTCAGTACAGTTGGTTGCATGATTTTCCCCCCACCAGTGGGTGTCGCCGTCACCGCTGGTCAGGGTTGAAAAGGCAACAGGCTGGACGTATTGGGTACCCCTTTCCTAGCAGCAGCCCAGGGGGCGTGGTGAATCTGCTGTGCATACTGGGAGAGGGTATTTAAGTGACAGACGCCATTAGGCTGGGGGGAATTTGGGGGTCGTCTTCTTCGATCCTCATCTGAGGGCCCTTCTGGCCTCAGGGATGGTTTGGCAGTTCCTGCCTCAGGGCCACGTTGGTTCAAGGCCTCGCAACTGAGAAGTAGGCCCAGGAGTTGCTGGGGCCTACAGATCCAGGGATGATCTTGTGTCACCTTGCTTGATGGAAGGGACAGAGCAATTGAGGACTCAATTGGAGGATGCACCCGGATCCCAAAAATCTACCTCACAGTGCTGCCGGAGCGGCTGAAAGATTCTGGCACTGAGCCGTGTTCATTCCGGAGGGAACTAACCCAGTGAGGGGTTATACAAGTCTGTGGCAGAGACTATAATTGAACAATTTCCAATACCAAGTCTGTGGCAGAGATTATTCTATTGATCGAGCTTCGCACCGGCTGCTAGGCCAGTAAGATTGGACCTATCCGGTGGTGGCTGAGTCCAGCGTGGGGACAGTCGCTCCTCTGGACCTAGGAAGTTTCTGTGATTGACAAGTGTAGCACACGCACCCTTCTCCCGTCCTTGGCTCACTCACAGGAGGAAAAGGCACGATGCCACTGTGCCCGTACCCTCTGGTTTGCAGAGGTTAAGCACACTTGTAACTTACGGGTCTTGCAGCAAGGTTCTCCCCTCAAAGTGGTTCTCGTCCCCCAGAATGTAAGGGACAAGTCTCTATACCCCAAGTAACTCCAAGGTCCACACCAGCAGCAACGCCAACATAGAGTTTATATTTCCTTATGCATGAATAACCACAAAGTTGGAGAGAAAGGTATTAGCAAGGATAGATCAGATTCAGATACTCCTGGCTTCTTCGCCACTCGATCCCGAGCAGGTATAGCTCACCCGGATAGTCACCCAAGGGCACTAGCAGCCGGCATGTAGCTCAAACAATCAGATTCCAATAGATGCGATCAGGAGATCCCCTGCCACAGACTCTATAGTGTCCCAAACCTCCTATGGTCACGTTGTTTGAATCCCTTTTCGGATGGATGACATCCCTTCAGAGAGTTACTGAGCCCCTTCCTTCACTGTGATCTCTCACCAGTCCTTCGGAACGGTCCTCCCCCAGCCTCCTCTTCCAGTTGCGGGTCCCCTAGCAAGGTGGCACCCTGAGATTCTTCCTCCCCGAAGTGGGCTCCAGCTAAAGGTGCTGGCCCAGGGTTGCAGTCCCAGGACTAAAAGGTGCCTGGGACTGAGGCGCATTTGGCCCCATGGCCTGGAGGGCCATGCACTTGGACCATAGGTTCTCCCTCCGGGCATGGGCCCCGGAAATTGCTCTCTCTAATGGCGTTGGCCCCTTTTGTACCCTCTCCCGGCATGCACAGCGGGTGGAGACCACGCCCACTGCACGGTTGCCGAGAGAGGACACCCAATCGCCACTCCCATCACCTGTGGTTCAACCCCGAGTACAAGTGACAGCGCCACCCATACTTCTAAAGGGGAACTGCACACTAGGTGAAACAGCAGCAAGGCAGAGTCCAATAAGAATTGGAAGATCCGAGCCAACTACCACTCGAATCACCCCCTAAATTTGGATCCCTGCTACACAAGTAAGATACCCGAGTCCTCCCCATTCCTCTACCCCCTCTGTTGGAACGTTTTATTCAAATAAAACCCTTGAAAGAGGCTCTGTGTTGGTGCAGACATTTCTTATGGATAGACTCTTCAAGAAGAAGAACCCCTGAGCCGAACAGTAAGGTAATGTGCAAAGACCCACAACTAAACCAGCAGCTCCTACGGGGGTACCGCTACACTGATGTGTGTACCATATTCCAGGAAGAATGGAGAGGAAAAAAAAATAAAAAATAAGGATTACTTTAACTGTCTTCTGCTCCACCAGACAGGTCTGGGCTGTGTTGCAGAACTGTGCAAGTCTCAAGATTGGACAGAAATACAAATCCCTTTGGCAACTCAAATATTCAGCAGTTTTGATCACGCTGAGGTGCAAGTTTTTCCAACTTAAAAAAGTAAGTTCAGCTATAGGCAGGGTTTTTTTTTTTTTTAAAACAGATTTTAAATATAGACTTAATCCAGCTGCCACGATCCACCACAACCATTTTTTCCTAGAGAATACATTTCACATGCCATATGTCCAATTGCTAGAGAAAATACTTTATTTTGTTATTGATTTAATTTTGAATACCAATAAATGTTCTGGTATACATTTCTCATAGCGTAATTTTCAGTAAAAAGTTTAATATTTTAGTGCCCTTACCTTCACTGTTGTCCCACAGGAAGAAATAGGGAATGTATACAGCAGGAATGCATCATTTCTGGCCACTGGGTCACATGCGGCACCACTGCCAAGTAAGTGAACAGAGTTCAGGTCCAGCATTGGTGCAGTCAAGGTGCTGGGAACAGCAATTGAGAAAATCCCATCTGGCGTGCAGCTAGCAGTAACTGGGGAGGGAAGGTTGAAGTTTAATAAATGAGCATCTCACTAGCATAAAGCTAGAACATTCTTGTATCAAGTATACTTATTATGAAGGATAAAAAAAAAAAAAAAAAAGTGTAGCCCTCTTTTTGGAGGTTATGAGAAATGGCCCTCCCCAAACTGGATATTACACTAAACCCAGTGGTGGCTGGTGCTCAAATTTTTTTGACAAGTGTAGCACACGCACCCTTCTCCCGACAGACTGAAAAATTCTGAAAATAAAAAAAGGCATCAATTGCAGCCTCACTGTGCCCCATTAAATGCTGCCACTGTGACCCCCCCACCCGCCATCTGCCCAGCACTTACCCTGTCTCAGTGGCGGGTCAGGCAGCAGCTGATGGCAGCGAGACCTTGCAGCGGGTCAGACAGCAGCTCCCATGTCCTCCGTGCGTCTCCTCACGATAGGCGCTACATTTGGTTGCCTGTCTTTTCAGCCAAGGTAACAGACCCCCGCACCTGATTGGCCGAGAGGCGTTTGAGTGTTAGAAAACTGAATGAATATTCGCTTTCCTAACACACCTGGGTGAACTGCGAGCGCAAAGCTTGCAGTTCACCTTTTTGAAGCCTATTAGTGCCTATGGCTCTATTAAAAAAAGGTGCTTCAAAACACACCCCCACCGCTGGAATTCAGGCACCCGAAAAGGGGCTGGACGCATCGGCCATGGATAGATTCATGCAATGCATGAATCTATCCATTATACACAGAGGGGGTGGCTGGAGAGAGGGGGCGGCACCTGTGCGCCCTTAATGGACACACCGCCACTGACTAAACCTGTAGGTAAATATAAGCCTGTACCTTTGCTCAGTGGGATTAATAAAAAAAAAAAAAAAAATTGTCAGTGACTCTCCACCCAGGACAGGGCATCTGAACAGAGGGGGATTCCATTCCTGGGAAATCAGTAATCCAAGTAAAGTAATTGGAGGAGTAGAAGAACTACTGCAATCAAACATATAACAACATCAACCACAAAGAAGCACACTAGTAGAGAAATACAAGGATTATACAAGAAAAAAAATACATACATTTAATGTACAAACAGGTATTATCAGCAAAGGGCCCAATATGAGTCGTGGTAGAATTGTGCACATGTACCCAGGTATATATAGTCATTACTAGAGAGATACCGCAAGAAGAATGTTACAGCAAAGTCCAGTTGTAGGGGCCCATGGAGATGTGGTGTCTGTCTGAGGCCTGAAGACAAGATCTGTGGTAATACAGAGACCCTCTGGCCATTATCCAACCAGCCTAGAAGGCAATCATAACCATTTGACACTGGCGATCCTGTAACATTCTGGGCTCTGCCCCTCTGGGCATAGGGTTGCCACCTCATCCCTTTAAACCTGAACACATATTAATTACACAGGTTCTGTGGCTGATTAAGGTGGTAATTAAACTCACTTGGTGCCTTACCTGCATTAAATTAGCCTCAGAACCTGTGTAATTCATATGTGTTTGGGTTTAAAGGGATGAGGTGGCAACCCTATCTGGGCAGTCTGCTGGAGATACTGTTTGGAGGACACAGAGGTCCCAGCCATAGCTTCCCTAAAGTCTGGGATGTCTCTTATGGCCTGGAGAAGCACTCAAGGATTTGGATACCAGGGGTAGGTTGAATGGAAGAGGTTCCAGTGGCTGGTGGTATTGTTGAGCTGTGCCTCCCTCACCAAGAAGCGCTCAGAAGGTGGCAGCTAAGGATCATAAGGCCTTGCAAGTACTGACCTAAGCACTGTGCCTTAAAAAAGGGACTACTTTTTTTTTTTTCTTCCTACCTCCTACAAAAAGAAACACATTAAAAAAAAAAAAAAATATTTCTTCAAGCCATCCAACCTTCACACTGGTTCTAAACAAGACTTACAGCAAGAAAGGAAAGGGTCTGACCTGGTCTGTAACAATACAGAGTACACTGGGTCAAACCTGGTGTCTATCAGACTGTCCAATTTCAACACCCTGCACAACTGCTGTAACAGGAAAGCATGAGCCAAACTATAAAAACGAAAACTAACACAAAAGTCCATCTAAAATGTCTATGGCTTCCAAAGGACATTAAAAGGGTAAAAGGGTTAAGAATATTATAACAGATTGAAATCCAACGCCAGGCAAATTGAAAAGCCATTTTACACTGCGGTTTTCCAACATTTGTTGCAACACACAGGTCCCAATCTCCCATTAACATTAGCGCCTGTTTAAATTTATGCTGCAGTAGGGTAAAAAAATAAAAATAAAAGTAATATAAAAAAAAAAATTTAAAAAAAATAAATACATTTGGCCGGCTCTAGCCCAAGGCAGTACATTAAAGCACATAACTGGCATTTTTATGTTTAGGCAACATGCTATAAGGCCTCATGCCCACAGACGTTTTTACAGCCGCGTTTCCGTGTTTTTTACAGCTTAAAAATGCCTGTCCATGTTAGTCTATAGCTTCATGCCCACCTAGACGTTTTTGAGCTGCAAAAAAAAAAAAAAAACCCAGGACCAGTGCGTTACTCGGCGTCGGCGTTAGGCATAACAAAAACGCAAAGCGTCAAAAAACGCGCAAAAACGCCGCAGTCGCGTTTAGCTCGACTTTTTTTTTAAAATTATACAACATGGACAGGCGTTTTTAAGCTGTAAAAAACGCAGCTGTAAAAACGTCCCATGGGCATGAGGCCTAAGTCTTGGCTAATGGCTGTTAGCCCTATCCACTTCTAAATAAAAATAAATAAAAAATATATGTGTAGCGGGTACTTACTTTCCCGGGTGCATTTTTTGAATCTAGCTGTGACATCAGTGCTATGTTCCCTGCGGTCCACTAGGTGGCGCTGTCACCGTGGCCGGAGGGACGAATCTTACTGTGTGTTGAGCCTCCTTTTTGTCCTCTCTCGGTAGCGGTATGGTGGGGCGGGGAACCCGCCATGCTTGCTGGGAGAGGGGATAAAGGGGCCGGCCATCTTGGTCACGGGGTCTTCGTCCCAAGCACCTTCAGCTTGCGGACGTGGGTTCGTGCTCGTCCCCTAGGCGGCCTCGGCCTAGGGGACCACCGGAGATAGTGTTCCACCCCAGGCACCTTCAGCCCTGGGGTGAGGTACTTGCAAGAAGGTCCGGAGCTCAGTGCCCAACACGGAGTTCCGCGAGGGAAGGGTCCTAAGGCACTTCGGGGATGGAGGCCTGAATCTGAGTAAGACACAATGGACCGGGGAGAGCTCCTCACTCGAAGACCCGGTGCAGCAGACTGCCGGTGACGGGTGAGTCTCTTGTCGGAGACCGTCCAGAAGGATCCCCTTCCTCTCGTGCGGAGACCATATCCCACTCTCCAGGAGGAGAGTGGAGGAGCGAATTTGTGTCTGGGCCTATTCACACCTCCTTTCCTGTTCTATCGATCAAGGGAGTCCATGTATAGTGTGTTCTAATAAAGGAGTGTTGGACTTTAATAGTGTGAGGCTCAATTCCTGGCGGACGAAGTTCATGGTGACTCTTGGAGGGAGGATCCGGGTGCACAACACCGACCCGAAGGTAAATGAGACATTGCTGATACCACAGGTATTCCCACGTGGTGGAATAGCTCTCCCCCTCTCTCTCCAAGAGACAGTGCGAGCCGCACGGAGAGAGGAGAGGGGCAGGCGCTACATATGCATTAAAAACCAATTTGTCAATGCAGAAATATAAGTTAGCGCATCACAAAAAACAAATAAAATTCAATATATTATAATTCACCTCCACACACACACACACACACAAATGGGTAAAGCCTTCAGCAACCTTTAGCTCCAGTTTGTTCTCAATAAAAGTGCTTGCTTACTGAAGCAGTGCCATCAGGAAAGCTGTCAGAAGACAGAATAGCCGCAGAAGAATCCCCGAATGCCTGGAAGAAGAGGTGCGTTAGAGCGTGCAAACGTGTGCGGCGCATCCAGTGACAGTTGAGGGCGCCTAACTGGCCATTTAAGCTGGATCAGCACCCAGGATCAGTCCCTGTCTCATCTACAGTGTTCTGTGGTTGTCCCGTTTCCTGCATCTGCTCTTGAATTATTGACCCGGCTTGTCCCTGACTAATCCCGCTTTCCACCTGCATTGACCAGGCACCAATCATCTCCTAACCCTTTATGGGAAGGCTTGTTTGACCCATCTGTTGGCTCAGAAGGTGCACAGAATGAGGTGAGCACTGCACTATTTGTGAATTTCCATTCAGGATTTAATATATTGATCTTGAGTGTTACAGCTGCTCCATAGTTTGGGATATTTGTGCGCCGATTAATCCTTTGTTCAAGTGCTATAGCTTACTGAAGCTTGTTGAGCAAAATGGGTTTAACACACTGGAGCAGAAAGTTGCCTTAAAAGCTTCAATAAAGCTTGGAAGTAGACTCCCAACTCTCGATTTGTGTTTATGTTTACACAAGTGACAGGAGGCCAGATTTGTGAATTGTTCAGTTTTCTCTGAAATGCAACCAAATACGCCAATACCATATAAGCCAACATTTCTGCTAGAATCATCTGTCAAAAAATAAAAGGTTACCTGTATTGCCATAGTAACATGGAGTTGTCTGGTCTGAAGGATCATAGCAGCAACCTACACTTGTACATGCGTCTTGCAAACTAGGACAGCTCAGTCTGTCAGGTTTAGGGACTGCAGCACATTGGTCTGAACGTGGAGCATCATCATCTGAAGATCAGAAGAAAGACTTAGAATCCTGGAAGGTACCAGAAATACACTTTAGAGGATATTGCCACTCCTGTAAGTAAAGTAATGTGTAGGGTGGTCCTTTATATAAAGTCTGAAAAACTAGGGCCAAC
Organism: Rana muscosa; assembly: GCA_029206835.1. Lineage (NCBI taxonomy): Eukaryota > Metazoa > Chordata > Amphibia > Anura > Ranidae > Rana > Rana muscosa. The sequence continues at coordinate 1,030,757,291 of CM055117.1, forward strand.
TTAGAAGTCACAGCATTTTATTTTATTTTTTTCCATCAAGTAATAGATTTGACCAACAAGGAGGAGATACTTTTTGCTCTAGATACATTGGCTTGGCAATTGGTTGCCATCTATGACCCAGTGCCACCTTTTAACTACAATTATGGCAGACTACATAAAAGACACCTTTCATTTCCCGCTTTTCAAATTGCAAAAATTTAGCACCCAAAACAAGTGAAACTACAACCATTTTTTTCTGATTAATTTGCAGTCACCAAGTGTTTTGAGCTTTAATTCACCTTCTACGCTACATGTGCAAGCCTAGAGTCTGAAACTTTGCAAAACTGTTTTTTTTGCCATATATAAATAGGTTTGCAAAAGATTTTCCACAGTTGTGCAAAACCTCAAATTATGGAATTGAAAAGATTGCTCTGGCATGTCAGAGTTAAGCCTCAGACACACGATTGGATTATCCGACAGGAATTGTGTGATGACAGGCTGTTGTCGGAAAATCCGACAGTTTGTATGCTCCATCGGACAATTGTCGGATTTTCCGCCAACAAATGTTGGATGGCATGCTTTAAAATTGCCTGCCAATAAATGTGTTGATGGATTATCCGATCATGTGTACACAAGTCAATCGGACAAAACTCCAAAAGTACAAAACGCACATGCTCTGAAGCAATGCTAACCATAAGACAACTGTAGCACTACCCCCGCAGGAGCTGCTAGTTATATTTTCGGGTCTTGCCGTTACCTGACTGTTCCACCGTATCCGTCATAGGGGTTCCATTGAAGAGTTTTCACAAATGTCAGCACCAACACAGTCTCTTTTCCAATGGTTTTAGTAAATGTCAATTAGAGGGATGGAAGGTTAGGGGAGATTCAGGTACCTTGTTATTGCGGATCACGGGTACTTCCTAATCCAGGAGGACAAACAGCTTCCACACTGGATATAGCAACCCCCGAATAGGCCTCTCTCACTGACCTAGCAGCCGGTGCGGCGCTCGGCCAAAAGTCTCTGCCACAGACTTGAAGAATACACATAGTCCAAGTACAGTCACACAGTACCAGTTTCTTTCAGCCAATCCGGCGACACTAAGGTAGATATGTCAGGATGCGTCCTCCAATTAAGTCTCCAGGCTCTTCCCGAGGCACCAGCCCTTTTGGCTCGGTCCTCTCCTGGAAAAATTCCTCCCCTGGTTTCTCCAATTGCTCGACTTCTTCCCGCAGGCAAGACACCAAAGGACCACCCCCGATCAGTAGGCTCCAGAAACTCCTGGGCCTACTTCCAGTAATGAGGCCTCGGGCCAGCCAGCCCCGAGGCAGGAAACTGCTACGCCACGCGTTAGGCCAGGAGGGCCATCAGGTCAGAGAGCTCGGAACACGGTGTCCGTCCCTTAAGTACCCTCTCCCAGAATGCACAGCGGGGGGACCAATCCCACTGAGCTGCTTCTGGGCAAGAGGTACCCAATACATCCAGCCTGCTGCATTTCTGACCTTGACCTGTGGTGACAGCAACACCCACAGTCAAGTGGAAAACATGCAACACAACTGACTGGAACAGAAACCAGCAATTTACCAAAATTATTCTGAGCTAAACTACAGCTCAGACAACTAAATACACCTAGCGCCTACCCAATAGGAGCAGGACGCTACACAACATTAGCAGAAGTTGCCGAAAGGGTGGTGCTAAAAAAAAAAAAAGTTTTGAGTTTGTTGCCCCGACAATATTGCCGTTTGTATGCAATCCAAGTTCCTGGCCAACGCCCTTCGGAAAAAAGTCCTACGCTGTGTCCTCAGAAAATCCGATCGTGTGCATGAGGCTTAAGACATTACAGTATATGGCGCAACCCGAGTAATTTTTAGTACACTGGTAGGTCTCAGGGTGAGCGGAAGTACTGGGGGGCTAAACCATGCACCAAAAACAAAAAGTCCACTGCGTAGTCATCAGTATTTTAAACAATTGTCATCTGGGCCAACATCTTAGCCATGGTAGGAGATGCCGACCCTGTATGCAGAATGTTGCTAGTTCACAACACAAAAAGAAAAAAAAAAAGCCAGACATCTCTGCAATGCATTTGAGCCTCACTGGCACCCAAACAGAACAGGATCCAGATACACATCAGTAGCTTAACTGCCTCCCTAATTGTCATTTGTAAACAGTTGGCAGTGGACATCCTGCAGACAGAGCCGAGAGAGGAAGTCTTCAACTACTCATGTGATCCGTAAGGACAGTGTCATTCATTTTGTAAGGGCCACAACACACATGATCGGACAAATCCGTGGATTTTTGTCCGAAGGGCTTTGGCCGTGAACTTGTTCAGCACACAGACGGCAGAACTTTTCAGCCAACATTCACAAAACTATGTTTTTTCTGCCCTTCAGTGCCACCCTTTGGGCAACGTCTGCTAATGTCATATGGTTAGCATTGAGTGAGTGAGTAACTTGTATAGCGCTGCAATTGCGAACTAAATCGCCTCAAGGCGCTTTGCATCCAGTGTCGTTGAGATCGTTAGAAGAGATGGGTCTTTAGTATTTTCCGGAAGGCCCGATGGTTTTCTTCCATGCGGATATTCGTGGGTAGTGCATTCCATAGCCTTGGTCCTTGGACAGCAAACCTTCATTCTCCCTTAGCTTTGTAGCGGAGGTTTTGGTTAGTTGATCGAAGGTCACGAGTAGTGGTGTAGTGTTTTATTTTCTCGCATAAGTATTCAGGAGCGTTTCCTTGTGCGCATTTGTGGGTGAGGCAGAGGGTCTTGAATGTGATCCGATCCTTTACGGCTAGCCAATGGAGGCTTTTCAGGGATGGTGCGATTGATTCCCAGGGTTTTTTCCCTGTTACCAGTCTGGCCGCTGTGTTTTGGACGACTTGTAGACGTGCAACTTGGTATTTGGGTAGTCCTAGGTAAAGTGAGTTAGCGTAGTCAAGCCGTGAATTGATAATGGTTCCGACTACTACTGCTCTGTCTTTTTCCGGGATGAACGGGATGAGTCTTCGTAGCAGGCGGAGAAGGTGGTGGGATCCACTGACTACTGATCCTATTTGTGCGTCCATAGTCATGTCTGAGTCAAAGATAACTCCCAGGCTTTTAACTTTGGTGCTTGGGGTTATGTTTTGTCCCAGGATGGTGGGTGGCGTCCATGTGGTCCTGGCGTTTTTCTTTCGGTTAGCGTGGAAAATAAGCAGTTCTGTTTTGGATCCATTAAGCTTGAGGGAGCTCTCTGTCATCCAATTGTTGATCAATGTAAGGCATTTTTCCAGTCCGTAATATTGATCTTTTTTGTTGTTGATGCGAAAGTATAGTTGAGTGTCATCTGCATAGGAGTGATAACGCATGTCCTGTTCACTGATGATTTTGAGGAGTGGCCGAAGGTAGATGTTGAAGAGTACCGGTGACAGAGGTGATCCTTGAGGGACTCCGCATGTATTTGTGCGTGGTGCCGAGGTAAAGGCTCCCAGTTTCACTGTCTGGGATCGGTTTTCTAAGAAGGATGCGAACCATGGTAGGTCCGTGTCTGCGACTCCTGCAACTTCGGTGAGACGCGCAAGTAGGATTTTGTGATCTACTGTGTCAAAGGCTGCACTGAGGTCCAGCAGCACCAGGAGACATGATTCTTCGTCATCTGCTGCTTCTAGTACGTCGTCCCATATTTTGAGAAGTGCCGTTTCCGTCCCATGGCCTGGGCGGAACCCCGATTGAAGTGGGTCCAGGAGATTGTGGGTATCCAAATGAAGTTGTAGCTGTTGTGTTACAACTTTCGATAATCTTGGAGACGGTGTTCAGGCTTGTTACCGGTCTTCTAAAATTTGGGTCATTCGGGTCAAGGTTAGGTTTCTTTAGGAGGGGTTGGATTATTCCTTGTTTAAAGGGAAGTCGGCACAATACCTTCTTTGAACGATTGGTTGATGAAGTGTGTTATGAGCGGTGCTAAGATGTCGGTACATTCTTTCAGCAGTTTTGCCGGAATGATGTCGTTCGGTGAAGTGCTATCTCGGAGGCTTCTGATGATGTTTTTAGTAGTGTCGATTGTAATTGGGACCAGAGTAAATTTCTTTGATTGCAGAATATTTATCTGGTTCTTTTCTTCCTTTGGCTGTGTGGGGTTGTTTGATTTTTCCTGCTGAATTATTTTCCTAATGTTAGCAATTTTGTCGATAAAAAAATTGGATAGTTCATTGCAGAATTCCTGTGTTTCGTTTGCTGAAGACTCCAAACAGGTGGGATTCATGGTCTGAGCTACTAGTTTGAAGAGTTCGCGGGGGCGGTTTAGGGCTTTTGCGATGGGGTTTGCGAAATGGTCTCTTTTTGCTTTAAAGATTGCTTTATGATATTTCCTAGTGAGTGCTTTGTAGATTGTGTAGTTCTCCTTTGTTGCATTTCTTCTCCAGGCTCCTTCTGCTCTTCTGCGTTCTTGTTTCAGTAAAGTAAGAGCGTCATTGAACCAGCCTGCATTGTTTTTGCGGATGAGTGCTCTGCGTCTTGGAGCAACTGTATCTGCTGTCTGTAGCAAAGCATTGTTCAGGAAGTTGAGTGTTTCTTCTGTTGAGTGGTTTTGGTTTAGCATTTCCATATTGTTCAATAGCGTGGTTTTGAAAAGCTCAGAGTATAGTTTCTTCTGTGATCTTGTCCAGTGTGTTGTTGCTGATTGTATTGATTTTTGGAGGGCCGTGTTGGTCGTTATAGTAAACTTGATGGCATGATGGTCTGTCCATGGTAGAGGCTGGTTGTCCAGTGTGTTGATGTTCATATCTTGTTTGAAGATTAGGTCAAGAGTGTGACCTGATACATGAGTAGGAGTATTTATCAATTGTTGCAAGCCTAGTTTTTCTAGTTGGTCGATGCAGGCAGTGGCGATAGGGTCTTCGGGGGAGTTGGCCCAAAGGTTGAAGTCTCCAAGAAGCAGCAGATTTTTGGTTTTCATGGTGTATGTCGAGAAAAATTCATTTAAATGTGTGAGGAGGTGTGTCTTGGGTCCCGGTGGTCTGTAGCAGAGCAGTATGTGGATGGTATCCTGGGGTGTAGTTTGTAGTTGCAGAGTGAGTGTTTCCATGAAAGGCAATGAGTTCTGTAGAGCATTGGTACGGAGCATGCGTGTTTGTACTTTGGATTTTAGTCCGACGGACTTGTGTACACACGATCGGATAATCCGATGGCACACACATCTGTTGTCGGACAATTTGAGAGCATGACCATCCAACATTTGTTGTTGGAAATTCCGACAAGAATTGTCAAATGGAGCATACAGACAGTCGGATTATCCGACAAAACATGTCCATCACACAATTGTTGTCGGAATATGTGATTGCATGGTATGTGGCACATTACATCCAAAAAAAAAAAAGTTCATGTCCCTATTTTGCACATGTTTTGGAGCATTGGTAGCATATTAAAATGCATACACTAATGCACCACAGCGCAAAGATGTTAAATAGTCCAAGACATTGTCAGGGGAACTATTGTGATCTTTGAATGCCAATGCATACCTGTGTTAGACCCCATACACACTACTAAGCCTCGTACACGATCGGATTTTCCAACGGAAATTGTGTGATGGCAGGCTGTTGTCGGAAAATTTGACTGTTTGTATGCTCCATTGAACAATTGCTGTCGGATTTTCCACCAAATTTTAGATCGCATGCTTTAAAATGTCAACAAATGTGTGTTGGCGGATTATCCGATCGTGTGTACACAAGTCCATCGGGCCTACAAAGTACAAACATGCATGCCAACCATAACACAACAACATTAGCAGAAGTTCCCCAAATGGTGGTGCTAAAGAGCAGGAAAAAAAAAACACGTAGTTTTGTGTTTGTTGGTCCACAATTCTTTGCCGTTTGTATGCAAGACAAGTTCATGGCCAACGCCCTTCGGACAAAAGGTCCTACACTTTGTCCGCAGAAAATCTGATCGTGTACCAGGCTTTAGATTTTCTGCAGATTTTGGTCTTCAGATTTACCAAAACCATATAATATGGAGGTCAAACCTTAAGAGTGTATTCAATCAGACAAGCCCTTGCACTACAAGGTTTTGGTAAATCTGAAGCCAAAAATCTGCAGAAAATCTAATAGTTTGTATGGGGCTTTTAACTACTCATCTGTAATGAGTAAGCATGCAACCCGTAAGAATATCTGATGCAAGGCTTTCCGTTTTCAGCTATAGAGTCTTGTGGGACCTTTCCTGAGTAAACTTTTGAGGCTGCCATGTCCCACTTATTTTGCAAAGGCTAGTTGCTTTCCATGCTGAATTGCTTGCTTTAATACACTAACCAAGAGCAAGAATGATGACTTTATTAGCTTTCCCGATGTGCACACTTTCAAGATCAAAATAAAGGCAAGGGGGCGAATCAACCAGGCAACTGCCATTGTCAAAAATAGGATTGGCAGTTTCAGCCTCTGACTCTTTATGCCCCATACACACGATCGGACCTTTTTCCAATCGAACTTCCATCGGAATTCCGACTAAATTTCATCAGAAAAAAAAAAAAAAAACATCACACATGTTCTATTTGAAAATTCAGATGGAATTCATCGGAATTGCGATGAAAAAACTCCAACGGACTGCGTCAGACTTTAATCCGAAATTCCTATCGTGTGTACGTGGCATTACTGGATCAAATTTACCTGTCTAAAAATGTCAGATTTAAACAATTTCCTAGAACAGTGAACATTAACTGACAGCTTGGATACTCACATGACTCCATAGAACACTTGAGCTCTTTCCTTAAAATTACTTTCTTCCTACCATCTTGTCTTGTTGGATAGCCGAGAGTCATTACAAAGTCTCTGTCCTAAGGAGGAGAAGTTAATAACCAGAAGTGCTTTGGATGGAAATCTAACAGTCAGATTACCAAGTTGGCCATTGAAAGTTACCATCTACTCATATTACGTACTGTTAATATATGGGTGTCCCTGCATCTAATACGTGTAGCACATGGACTTTTTTCTTGCCTTGCTCACTTGCAAGTCAAGGCACACCGTGCAATATGCCCGTACCCTCCTGTTGGAAGAGATGAAAGCGGTGTTCACAAATTTTGGGTCCTGCAGCGAGTTACCTTTTTCCACTGGTTCTCTTCCCCAGAGTATGGGGTAGAGTTGCCACCTCATCCCTTTAAACCCGAACACATATTACACAGGTTCTGTGGCTGATTAAGGTGGCAATTAAACTCAATTGGTGCCTCATCTGCATTAAATTAGCCTTAGAATCTGTAATTCATATGTGTTCGGGTTAGGCTGGGTTCACACTGGTCCGACAAACGCTCCGACATTGGGAGCTCATGTCACATGACGTATGAAAAGCAATGTTTCCCTATGAGAGCCATCTTAACTGGTCCGACACAAATCGGTCCGACTTTGAAAATGCTCCCTGTACTACTTTGGTCCGACTTTAATCCTACTTCAGCCCATTGAATATCATTGAAGTTGGATCAATGTAGGATCCTTGTCCTAACCATCCGACATCTGACATGGTGATTACAGCAGCAGTAAAAGGAATTTATCTCACCCTGGGATTGTTTTGATTGGTCAAAGAACAAGTCAGACGATCACAAAGTCGGATCAAAGTAGTATCCTGTTCATGAATGTCGGACCAATGTAGGATCAATGTAGGACTGATGTCGCAGAGCAAAGTAGGATGAAAGTTGTATGAATGTTGTGTCGTACCAGTGTGAACCCAGCCTCAAGGGATGAGGTGGCAACTCTAGTATGGGGTCAAGTCTCCATTTCTTCCCCCAAAGAAGCCAATGTCCAGAAACACTTTCACTCCAACAGAGAGTTTGTTTTCTATTTGCTGCGTAGTAGACAGAGACAGATGGATGAAAGAATGAATAAGAGTGAGGGATTTGATCCAGGCACAATTAATAACCTCGTCCCCACTCGATCCGGAGTGGGTTCAGCTCACCCGGATAGTCCCCTCCCACAGTCCCAGCAGCCAGTGTGGAGCTCGAACAGTTCTGCCACCCTATTCCCCTCCAGGGACGGGTACAGGAGATCCTCTAACCTCTGTAGAATTTTAAGAACAGGATAATGCCAATGGGCACTCTACAGGTTAGCTTTCCAGAAAAAAGAATCATTCCCTCTGACAGGCCACCAGGCCTCTCCCGAGACAGCAATCCTCCATCACTCATCTCCTCAGTGTGATCGATTCTCCACTGGATTCCTCTCAGTCAGAGCGGGCACCCTCACCTGGGCACCCTGGGACTCCAATGGGCGAATTGTAGACCCAGTCAAAGGCACTGGGCCTACCCGGAACGCTGCAGCCTCGGGTCAAAGGTGCCCGAGACTTCTCAGCCAGTCATCACACCCCCGAGGGGCACACCCCTCTGGCTCCTCCACTCCAACTCTCCAACGATGGGGTCTGCCCCTTATGTACCCTCTCCCGGCATGCACAGCAAGCCGCCCACACCGCCGCCGAGAGAGAGGACACCCTAAGGCGCAGCAATGCCACCTATGGCTCAACCCTGACCTGATATGGCAGTGCCACCCACAGGGAACCATACACCAGGCAGCATCACATAGGCAGAAGCAAATACCTAGCAATCAAAGCGGTCCGAGCCTGGCTACCAGCCAAGACCAACCCATAAATTTAGGCACATAACACCCCTAAAAAGTAAAGGGGTGCTACATACATTTCCACAATAGTGTACCCCTTGGTATAAAAAAAAAAAAAAAAAAAAAAAGCAGAGCAAAGACATTTCTCAAAATTTGTGTTATGTCTGAGTTGTAGCCAGCTGAGCTGCAATCTTTTAGGTTTCATCAGGTTCTCCTTAAACCTGGTGGTTCATTACTCCTGCCTGCTGTTTGAAGAATGTTCCAGCAATAGCGTGAGAGGGTCATACACAGGGGTTATGAATTTTTACTGGATCCTAGCCAATCCCTGGGGAGGCTCGCGCAGGTGTGGCCTGGGAGGAAAACAAACACAAATGTGGGAGGAGCCGATTAGCGTATCTCTCCCTTGGGGCTTCCCTGGGAGGAGGCAAGTGGTGTTTCAGAGATGCTACTACTAGGCCTCAGCAGGTGCCATGTGCTGGGGGCTTGAGGAAAAACTAAATATTGACGCTGGGCTAGAGAGTGTTGCAGGGGAACTGAGCACAACATTGCAAATAGGACCTTTTGCCTATAGCGCCCGGTATTTAACTACTCCCCTGCCTGTGAATTCGTTTTTAGCCTCTAGGAAAACAAATGTGATACAATTTTTAAACAGTACGATCATCCAAAGGATATTCGAATAGAAATTTGGACTTTGTCCGCAAACCAAAAAGGGCCAAAAAGTGGAAACAAGGGGCGGTTTGGACTATTGCGGTGTAGCACCCCTTGTTTCCACTTTTTGGTTTGGGGACCAAAAGTCCAAATTTCTATACTCCCCTGCCTGGCTAATTCTGACACTTCCCTCAGGTGTAACCTGGGTTGGACCCCTTTTGGCTTCAGAACAGCCTTAATCCTTCATGGCATAGATCCAACAAGATGTTGGAAACATTCCTCTGAGATTTTGATCCATATTGAGATGACATCACGCAGTTGCTGCAGATTTGTTGGCTGCACGTCCATGATGTGAATCTCCCCTTCCACCACATCCCAAAGGTGCCCTATTGGATTGAGATCTGATGACTGTGGAGGCCATTGGAGTACAGTGACCTCATTGTCATGTTCAAATCATCTCACCACTGGTTTCATGAGCTTTGTGACATGGTGCATTATCCTGCTGGAAGGAGCCATCAGAAGACAGGTACACTGTAGTCATAAAGGGATTGACATGGTCAGTAACAATACTCAGGTAGGCCGTGGTGTTTAAACGATGCTCAATTGGTACCAAGGGGCCCAAAGTGTGCCAAGAAAATATCCCCCCCACCATTACATCGCCATCGCCAGCCTGAACCATTAATAGAAGGCAGGATAGATCCATGCTTTCAGGTTTACATCAAATTTTGACCCCCATAATCTGAATGTCACTGCTGAAATCACAACTCAGACCAGGCAACAAATCTGCACTTTTGAAGGATTGTAGACAAGAGAAGACTGCAGATAAAGAAAAAAAAAAAAAAAAAAAAACCACGTATCTAGGATTGGTTTCATATCTGCATGATCTGAGGCTGCCCCCCCCCCCCCAGAATCATTTACATATATGTCTGAAAGTAGGATGGCAAGTTCTTTTGTATTAAGCCAGTATGAGAAAATGTAATACTACCCCATACAACTTCGGTCTTGCTGGATCTTACAGTTTGAGTGACATAACAGCCATCGTAAGCAGTTCCAACGATCACAGAGCCATCTGGTTTCTGGGTCACCCAAAGGCTGCAGGAAGTGTCAGTTTGCAAGATGTCCATTTTTCCACTTTTATCTGAAAATAATTATACTCTTTGAGACCCACTATACAGAATCCAGACAGTGTCATGAAAAGCTTGTTACAACAGAAAATAGTTTAATTACATCCATCAATTTTCCTTTCCTCCAGCTTGTCCATGGTGGCACACATGGGTTGAGACCTCTTCCCTTCAAAGTTCATAGAAGCAGTAATTCTACAGGGTTTTTAACCCGATAATAGTAGATTTCTCTTAGGCTGCATTCACACCTGGGCATTTTGCATTGTGGGCAGAATTGAAACGATTTTGCCAGGGAGTCCAAAACGGTCTGCTAAAAATGGTAGATTGCACAGCACAAATTTCAGATGCCATTCATTTTAAAGATCACCTAAAAATGCTGTGCGGTTCTGCCATGATTGTCACTCGATAAATTGCCCTGCAATCTGCATCGCATGAAGCTTGTCGCCCCAAAAAAGTAACAGGAGCTTCTTTTAGGAGACAAGCGTCGGGCGAGGCGGATTGCAGCACAATTTATTTTGCGGCACAGCGTTTTTGGGTACTGTTAAAATGAAATTCACGGTGTGCCATTTGTAATTTTAACAGTTTTGAAATTGCAGGCAGAATTGTGGCGATTTAAAAACGCGCAGATGTGAATGCAGCCTTACATATGTAGCGCCCTGCTCCCAATGACTGGACGCCATGTTAAATCTAGTGGGTGTCCGAGCTGGTAGTTTGGCTCAGACTCTGTATATAATTATGTTAAATTAGCCTCTGTTCCGGCTATGGCTGTGTTGGGCAGACTTCCCACTGTTGCCTGTAGGTGGCTATACCACCCCAGGCCAATGTGGAAGACTGACAGGCCAGGAGTGCATTGGGTACCTTCCCCCGGGAACAGTTCAGTGGGCATGGCCTACCCACTGAGCATGCTGGGGAAGGGTACTTAAGGGGCAGACGCCATTCTGAGGGGTGCTCTTTTCCTCTCCTGGCGCGAGGAGCGCGTGTGTGTTCTTGGCCTCGGGACCAGGTTGGCTCGAGGCTGCAACACTACCAAGTAGGCCCAGTTATGCTGACTGGGCCTACACTTTGATGCGATCCTGTGCTGTCTGTCCTGAGGGAGGAAGCCACTCAATGGAGGAAACCAGGGGAGGACCTGTCCTGGAAAAGACCGAGTGGAAGGCTTTTGAGGAGGGCCTGGTGATTCTATTGGAGGGTGCACCGCATGCTCAAGTTCACCTTGCAGTCTGCCGGGTTGGCTTAAAGGCTCTTGACTGCTTGGCTGGAAGTCCAGGCGTTAAGTCCTGTGGCAGAGGACCCCGGATTATCCAATTTAGTCCACAACCGGTCTGTGGCAGAGACTGGTCCTGATCATTGTCCGTGCATCATTCCGGCTGCTAGGCCAGGTGAGCAATATCCACTCAGGGAGGAGTGGTGACTAACTTTATATTTGAGGAGTTTTCCCCAGTGATCTGTACTGTGTGCCTGAACCTACCCCTTCCCTTCACCCTTCTACTATTCTTCGTATGTTTTATGCAAAAGGAAAATAAAACCTAACAACTTAAGGTTTTACATCTTGTGTGGACATTGGAGTTTCTACAGACTTTCTTCCCCTAGACAACGAATACCGAGGTAACGTGCAAGGCCCAAATTAAAACCAGTAGCTCCTACGGGGGTGTGCTACACATATGCAGCACACAGACCCCATTTTCCTACCTTTGGCTCACTTGTAGAAAAAGGGGCGCACCGTACCACATGCCCGTACCCTCCTGTGTGAAGAGGAGGAGCGGTGTAAATGTAACTGGGTCTCCACGGCTAGGTTCTCCAGAGAATGGTTCTTGTCTCCACTGCAATAAAGACAAGTCTCTATTCCCCCCCCCCCCCCCAATAACTCCAAGGTCCACACCAGTTGTAACTCCAACATAGAGTTTATTTTCTCATATGCACAGTCACTAAATAGGAAAAGGTGGATGGAGAACAGGACAGCAAAAAGGTGTTGGAGTAAGTCCAGGCACAAACAAATTTACAATTCACTACCTGTATCTTCAAGTAGGCTCAGCTCACCCGGATAATCTCCCATTATAGTGGATCCTAGCAGCTGGTGTGATGCTCGAATTAGATTACACACAGTCTCTGCTCGAACTGTTATGGGTGAATTTGGGTCTCTGCCATAGACCTGGTGAACTTTGCTTGTGGTATTAGGCCTCTTTCAGCAAGATGACATCCCTCCAGAGAGTTACCGGGCCCCTTCCTTCACTGTGATCTCTCACCAGTCCTCCCCCAGCCTCCTCTTCCAGATACGGGTCTCCTCGTAAGGCAGCACCCTGGGATTCCTCTTCCCTCCGTGGGCCCCAGCCAAAAGATGCTGGACCCAAGGCCTTCAGTTGCAGCCCAAGGGCTAAAAGGTGCCTGGGACTGATCCGCCTGTGAACCGGGCCAGGAAGACCCGGTACTCCCGAACCTGGAACCCCACCCCTCGGGCTAAAGGTGCCCAACGAACAGAACACTCCCTGGGGTAGGACCCCCGGGAATCTCTCCCTACAGGCAGTGTCTGCCCCTTTTAAATCCTCTCCCGGCATGCACAGTAGGCCGACCACGCCCACCATACCACCGCCGAGAGGAGACATCCAAGGCACAGCATTATACCAGCGGTTCAACCCTAGCCCCTGATGGCAGCGCCATCCACAGGGAACTACACACCAATTACCAACCTGCGGTATAAAATGGTTAGCAAAGCCCTATCAAAATAAGGTGTTTGAGTACAACTACCACTCAAACATTCCCCTAAATTTGAAGACCCCGCTACACATACAATGTGGAAGATACTCTCACCCTAGAGACATATGTAGGCAAAAGCGTTATTAGACAGTCCAGTTCCTTAAAGTGGAACTTAACTCAAAAAAAGTAAAGTCCTGCTGGTCCTGTAAGGCCTCATGCACACACAAAAAGCTATCCATCTATATCCAGATACCTCTCACTCCAAATCCACTGCTTCGTGTATAGCACAATGTCCAGCAAGTTTTGCTTGCTGGGCTTTGTGGTAAACCAACAGATTTGGAGTGGAGGGGAATAGAACCTCTGTCAAGCTTTTACGGGAAATTGGAGCCCTCTTTGGATAGCTTTTTACTCATTTAGGGAAAGAATATGTCAAGGGAGGGATACAGACAAACAAAAAAAAAGAAAGAAGAAGAAGGGTATACGAATGTAGCACTACCCCCGTAGGAGCTGCTGGTTTAAGTTTTGGGCCTAGTTACCTTTTTCTGTTCACCGCACTCATGTCAGGGATCCTCCTTTTAGAAATGTTCACACCAACACCTGGATACGTTTTCTTCAAGAGGCTTTATTTTACCAGTTCCAACAGAGAGGGTAGAGGGATAGGGGAGGTTCAGGTACTTTGCGGATCACAGGCACAATCTCAGATCCAGAGGACAAACAGTTCCACGCTGGATTCAGCAACCACCGGATAGGCCTACTCTCACTGACCTAACAGCCGGTGCGTAGCTCACGCAAAGACTCTGCCACAGACTCGGTGAGTGCCGTCCAGTCGTTCCACAACCTTCTGCCACAAGATCGTGTAACCACACTGACACTTTGCAAAAAGTTTTCAATAGTACACAGCTCACGGTGCCAGAATCTTTCAGCCATCCGGCAGCACCGTGAGGCAAACTGGCCAGGATGCGTCCCTCAAGTGAGTCCAATTGTTCCGCTTCTTGCCCCAGGCAAGACCGCGTAGGACCATCCCTGGACTAGTAGGCCTCAGCAACTTCTGGGCCTACTTCTCAGTTGCAGAGTCTCGGGCCAGCAGGCCCCGAGGCCGAAAATGGCTCGTACATCCCTGAGGCCAGGATCCGGCAACGAACCCCGAAAGAGCGGTCTCTGTCTCTTAAGTACCCGATCCCAGAATGCACAGCGGGTCAGCCACTTCTGGGAAAGGAATACCCGATACACCTAGCCTGCTGCTTTTCCCACCCTGACTCGTGGTGGCAGCGACACCTACTGTCAGGTGGAAAATGCGCAACCCAGCTAGACTGACACAGAGCCAAAATTTAATATAATCCCATCTGAGCTAAACTACAGCTCAGACAACTAAATTTAACATATAGAGTCTACCCAACAGGAGTAGGGTGGTACACGAGGAATACTGTACAGGGGAGGGGGGGGGGGAATCACTTTGCTGGCCAGGCCGGTTGCTGAACAGTTTCTGCATCTCTACTTTGGAATTACTGACCTGGAGCAAGCATGCAAAGTAATCAGAACTCTTGTTATACAGCGGTGCCTCTGAATATTGAAGCCATTGGATGACCATAAAAGCAAAAAAGGAATTCGAACTAAAAAATGAAGTGTAAGGTAACATTCACACCGGTGATTAAGGGACACTGTGTGCGTCCAGCAGCGATCAACACAGGTAATAGCTCCGGCCACCAGTGATCAATACACCTAGCTGCAGCATAAATATATATTTCAATATCATCTCTCGAGCCCCTTGCTCGCTCGGTTCTACTCTCGACACTCCTCTGCTACTATTGGATCATATTGCAGATCTCATCCGATGCTCCGGGATTTGAACTACAGCTATGTGCCATTCTAATGCATTTGTGATAGCTCAGAACAAACACCAGGCAGGCTGTATGCAAGTTCTGGGATTGGCTGCTGTATAGTGCCAATCCCAGACGACGTCCTGTAGTGACAAAACATGTAGGTGTGGCTTGCGTTACCAACGTCATTACACCCTCTCCACAGGGGATACACGAGTGTGAACAGGTGCATAGAGCGGAAGAAGCCCGGACGAGACGCCGTGAGACAACGTGTCCTATCTGTATACTAACCGCCCTATACTTGCCAATACATTGTAAGTGCATTAAGTTTTATTTCTACAATAAGACGTGTATGCAATATCACACTATATGGAGCTTTTTCTTTTCCTCTGAGATACCAACTACGGTTCATATCTGTATCCTGATACTGGCAGTGGGTCTGAAGGGAGACCTAAAATCCCTGTACTCACAATGACCGCTGTAATAGTGGTCTATTCTATCTGGTAAGGAGATTTTGATATCACTTCCTGTGGTGTCTAATGGTGGATGGAATTTTCTCCTATTCAAAAGTTTTCAGATCTCTTTATATCAAGACACCATACTTCAAGGATATGTTTCCCCTCTTTTATATCCATTGCTGATTGCCAGCAAGATACATTTATTTTACTATTGTAATCGGGACTATTTTCTTTTATATGTTTTTTTCTCAGTTATTTGTGTTTCTACCATATTTCACATGCACCTTAGTAATCAATTATTGGTCATATTTTCCATAGGTTTTATCACAGAAGGTTCATGTTCACTTATTAGCGCCGTACTTTATTTTTATTTTATGTGTTTTGAATTCGATGTCTGAATTTTGGTACTGGCAGCTTCTTTTTACTTCACTTGTGGTTATATATTTTTTTGCTCACTATCAACGCAGTGTTTCCAAGTATTTTGTTTGGCTTTTTACACCAGTTAAATTACTCGCCAGTAAGGCGACCCAATCTTGGGGCAGTAATTCATGTATCTGGCATAGTCTCTCAAAGTCCTGCAGGAACGCTTCAATTTTCTCCTCTCCTTCCTTAAATCGTTTGAAGGCCCGAAAGGGCAACTTACGGAAAGGCGCTGCATCTTTAGGTGTTGTCTCCAATTGCCGTATTTCCACCATTCTCCGCTCAGGTTGCCGCTCTAGTTCTCTCTTGTCGCTCATCCTGCAGCTGGAGGTCTCTAATGGCATTCTGTATGGCGGTCTCTGATGGGTTAGCACCCAGACCGGGGTCCTGCATCACCATCCCTCTGATCCATCTCGGCTAGCTCACTGATCAGGGTGGCCTTGATCTTTGTCCCACCGGTCCCTCCACGGCTCTCAAATAAGTCTTTCAGCGTGGCTTTCCTGCAGGCTGCATAGCTGGTCATTCACTGTGGTGGTTTGGAGTGTCCCAGTAACTGGAGAGCAAATCCCACCGCTGCCAACCAATGTAACGAGCCCCTTGTTCGCTCGGTTCCACTCTCCCGACACTCCTCTGCTACTATTGGATCATATTGCAACGTCTGATGGTTTGGTCATCCGATGCTCCGGGATTCGAACTACAGCTATGTGCCATTCTAATCCATTTGTGATAGCTTAGAACAAACACCAGGCAGGCTGTATGCAAGTTCAATCAGGAATCACATTTTATTGGACACACACACACGTTTAAACACCCTGCCCCCCAACAACCACTTTCCTATTGGTCAATTGTAAAGTACATTGTAGTTCTCAGTTAGGTTCCTTTGGCCATGCAAATGAGGACGTGAAACAGGGTCAGCAGGGATTGGTCAAATTGAATATTGAATAGGAGAACTGAGATGTGTATTGACACAGAAGCCCCGGGGGGGGGGGGGTAATTAAAGTACATAAACAGTCAAACACAGAACAATGCTTTTCTTCCAGACCATGGCGCCGTCGGGAGGGGGGGGGGGGGGGGGTTAGCCTTAAGACAGGGCAGAATTCCCACCACTGTGTAATAGATTCCAAATTCTATTGGGGACCATGCGCACACGCAAATTTTGTGGCAACAGTACATCACAAATGCATGAAAGAAAAAAAAACAACAACACACAACACCACACACGTGTGAATTTTCCCTTTGAAATAAAGGAATATCCTACAACTATGAAAGATACTACACAGCAGTTTGTTATTAACTGAAACTTACGTAGAACCTTCAGTTTAGCATCATCGTGTCTTGGAATGACAACTTGCATATTCTCCATACCACACTGCACATCCAGGTCCCCATCTTGTACAGCCAAAGCGATAAAAACCTCAGTGATTGCACAATATGTGCTGACTAGGAGAAGGACCCTCAGACACATGGCTCCCTTTATCCTAACACCTCACTTTAAGCTAGAGGATATCCTACCTGGACTCTTATATTAGGAGTATGTTGAGTAAAGGACACCTGAGCAGGATTGCAGTTAACTCTTCCATAGACTGCACAGACAGGCTATTCATTAACAGACCAAGGTTGTCATAACCAGCCTTCAGGAAACCCTGAGGAACCATATTACATTACATGTACAGCTTTCTTTTAAAGGAATATTCTCTCATCTGACAAGGTTGGTGGTATGTGACCATTACCTGTGCCTCGTTTATTATAAACGTGAACATTGCATGAAATTCCATATCTATAGTATAGCGAAGTAGTGTGATTTCAAAGCCACAGGGCTTAAGCATTTTTTTAAACGCATAGCAAACATTTAGTATGTAGCGAGCTCCCAGGGCCCCCAGAGGCCTAATGTAGGGTTGCCACCTTTTCTTTAAGTCAAACCCGAACACGTTAGTGGCACACAGCAAAAAAATGTTTATAGTATAAACTATACATATATTTTGATATTAAATAACATTTCCAATCATATGAAGTTAATAACAAGAGTCCCCCTTTACATCAGAGTCCACAGAGTTCCTCCCCTTTTACAACTGAACTTGCAGAGTTCCCTTTCATTGTAATGCGGCATACACACGATCGTTTTTCATGCCGTTAAAAATGCCATTTTTAAAAATGGCCATTAAAACCGATCGTGTGTATGCTCCAGAGCATTTTTAACGGCGTGAAAAACGGCCATTAAAAATTTCGAACATGCTCTATTTTTTCACGTTGCTTTTCATGTCGTTTTTTTTTAACGACGTGAAAAACTATAGTGTGTATGCTTTTACGAGGGGAAAAAAAACACGCATGCTCAGAATCAAGTATGAGACGGGAGCGCTCGTTCTGGTAAAACTAGCGCTCGTAATGGAGATAGCACATTCGTCACGCTGTAACGGACTGAAAAGCACGAGGCTGAAAATCGTGAATCGCCGCTCAACAAAGTTTACTAACATGAAGGGTGGCGCCATTAGAACGGAACTTCCCCTTTATAGTGCCGTCGTACGTGTTGTACGTCACTGCGCTTTGCTCAAGTGTTTTTTTTTAATGATCGTGTGGATGCAAGACAGGCTTGAGAGGAAACATGAAAAAAAACGACGAGAAAAACGTCGGTTAAAAAAATGGCATTAAAAACGTACGTGTGTACGCCGCATAAGGGGGGACTCTGCAGACTCTGATGTAAGGGAGAACATTGGGGACTCTAACATAAGGGATGCTCTGGAACCCTGATTTAAGAGGGAACACTGAGAACTCTGATGTATGGAGAGGATTCTGATGTAAGGGGGAACCCTGTGGCCTCTGGTGTAAATGGGAACTCTGATGTAAGGTGTGCTCTGAGAACCCTGATTTCCCTTAGTGTATTCACTCAGAGGCAGGAGAGAGAAGGGGGGAGACTTCAGTCACAAACAGGGATGGATGGTGAGCTCACTCACCCCTTGGCACCTCTCATCCAGATGTATCTAAGGGCTCTTTCACACGGACGGTCAGTTCAGGTCCGCCTGTCAGTTTTTTAGGCGGACCTGAACGGACGCTCCATGTACCCCTATGGAGCCACGGATGTCAGCGGTGACATGTCCGCTGACATCCGACCCGCTCCGATCCACCAAAGTGTGACGGAGGAAAACCCTACTTTTCCATCCGTCTGTGGATCGGATTGGATGACAACGGACTCTACGGTCTGTCGTCATCCGATCCCGCATAGGGGAGAGCGGCGCTCTGACAGGGCGGTCCCTGCACAGTGTGCGGGGACCGCCCAGTCATCCGCCAGCTCAGCGGGGATCAACGGAGCGATCCCATCTGAGCAAACGGAGGTTCACGGGGAGGATCATGACTGATCCGTCCCGTGTGAAAGAGCCCTAAGGCTGCTGGACTTCATTTTCTGAGACACAGCGCCGGGGATTGGAGTGGGGTGGAGTGGGGTAGGTGGAAGAGGTGCAGATCAAGCCCTCTCTCCTCTCCCATCTGTGTGTGTTGGGGGGGGGATTGTTAGTGCTAGCTTTGTGCAGTGTGAAAGAGAGTGTAACAGACAACTGCAGCCAGAAACTCTGTAGTTAAGCCATAGTCCAGTCTGAATCATGTGTCCGGGTTTCAGGCAGCCTGAAACCCAGGCGCATGATTCCAAACCTGAACTGTCCGGGTGAATCCCGGACATGTGGCAACCCTAGCCTAATTGTGACCTCCAGCGTTAGGGACAGCTGACATCCTTCTATGTAGAGTGGGTTACAAGGCATGATGGGTGTAGTGCAAGGCAGATTCATGGGCGCCAGACACTTCTTGAATGCAAAGAGATTTTCTCTTGAACAGAACTGTGGGAGAGAGGGTTAGGGTCAGGACACCCTTTAGGAGTTGCAATGTTAATTAGCAGACTCCAAGACTTCTATAGGTAGACAGCCATGCAGGGAAAGGCACTCAGCTGGACACTACATCTGCATGTGTAGACATGCTGTCTCCTATGGCAACAATCTTAACCACTTGCTTACTGGGCACATATACACCCTTCCTGTCCAGGCGAAATTTCAGCTTTCGGCACTGTCACGCTTTGAATGAAAATTGCGCTGTGGTTTTCCAAACAAAATTGACGTCCTTTTTTTCCCACAAATAGAGCTTTCTTTTGGTGGTATTTGATCACCACTGTAGTTTTTATTTTTTGCGCTATAAACAAAAAAAGAGCGACAATTTTGAAAAAAACACAATATTTTTTACTTTTTGCTATAATAAATATCCCAATTTTTTTTTAAAAAAACTTTTTTTTTCTCAGTTTAGGCCGATACGTATTCTTCTACATATTTTTGGTAAAAGAAAAAAATCGCAATAAGCGTATAGTGATTGGTTTGCGCAAAAGTTATAGCGGCTACAAAATAGGGGATAGAATTATGCCATTTTTTTTAATTATTTTTTTTTTACTAGTAATGGCGGTTATCTGCGATTTTTGTCAGGACTGCGATATTGCGGCGGACACATCGGACACTTTTGACACATTTTTTGGACCATTCACATTTATACAGCGAACAGTGCTATAAATATGCACTGATTACTGTATAAATGTAACTGGCAGGGAACGGGTTAATACTAGGGGGCGAGGAAGGGGTTAAATGTGTAACCTGGGAGTGATTCTTACTGTGGGGGGAGGAGACTGACTGGGGGAGGTGACCGATCTGTGTCCCTATGTACAAGGGACACAGCATCGGTCTCCTCTCCATGACAGGACGTGGATCTCTGTGTTTACACACAGAGATCCACATCCTTGGCTGTGTAACGGGCGATCGCGGGTACCTGGCGGACATCGCGGCCGCCAGGCACGCGCATCGGCATCTCAGTGACGCGCCGGGCATGCGTTTGCGCCGCCGCCGGCGATTGCGCGCCCCCCAGTGGCCTCCCGGCCCTGAGGAGCCGCCTTGTGGCCGTCATTTGTCTATGGCCCGGGCTCCAAGAAGTTAAACAATTTCTAACACAAGTTGTAATGAACTCTTTCACTTCCTCCACAATCTCCTTTTTAGATCTTCACTCAACTGAGCTCCCAGTCTATCACCTAGACCCACTGATCCACTGCCACTGGATCTCCTGAGCTCTTCCAATCTTCTCACTGAGTATCTTCCTCAAGCGTCACCCCTGCGTCCCTGCTGGGTCCCTAGCTTGGCACTCACAGATACTCCTCAAGCGTCACCCCACTGGCCTGCTTGGTCCCTAGGGCTAGGTTGGCACACAAGACTGCTCTGCAAGTGTTACTTCCGCTGGCTGGGTCCCTGGCTTCACACCTGCTAAAGTTTCCCAATTCTTTACCGACCCCGGTTGGTGAGAATACTGCTCTGGTACTTGCTTCAGCTACTCACGGTGGTGCCTGGTAACAATGTGGATGGCCGCTTCCCCTCTACCTCTGACCACGACAGGTTCTCCGACCGGCAGAACCGTTACTTTTGGTTGGACTGCAAGCCGCAGTCCCATCCCTGCGCTGCTCTCTTGCTTCTGGATAGGCTCTCAGACAGCCTGGCAGACAGATTTCCCAGGGATAGGCCTCAAGCTCTGGCCTAGCAGTCCGGGGCAATACAACACACGTCCACCCAGACAGCTGTCCAGGTGGCACAGAACCCCGATCACCTGACCTCACCCAAATAAAAAGGCTCTTCCAGCAGGCCTAGGGACCTAAGAAGATCCCTGCCCATTGGCTGAGACACCCCATGTATTCATAATCTGTCCTTGCAATGCCCTTGTCTTATCTAGTGCCACCAGATACCCGGCCATCTAGTGACAGAAGAGAGAAGTGCAGCAATTCCAGAATTAGGGTGGAATCAATTGATCTCTTATCAATTGGCCAAAGCAACCATACATGACAGGTAAATATACTAGCAACCTTGCCTAAACATCAGGGTGCTACAAGTATATTACAGCTTAGATGTGGTGGCTGCATTTTTTTTCCTTTTCAGGCAGATGTATCCGTTACAGGGATGAGACAAACCATTGATCACTGACAGGGGTGCTTGCAATGATCAGATTTTATTTATTTATGTAAAAACCTTTATCCCAAAGAGAAAGAACAATATTGGTATAGTTCAGTGGCGGCTGGTGTTTTTTTTGTTTGGGGGCGGCAAACAACCAAACCCCCCCGCTGTCTGCCAGTCGGTCCACCGGCACTTACCCCATCTAGGCGACAGAGGTCGGTCATCCATGGAGCAGCGGCAGGGATCGGGCATCCACGCAGCGGCAGCGGGGGCCAGGCATCCATGCAGCTGCGGGGGGGAACCGGGCATCCAGGCATCGGCGGGGACCGGGCGGCTCTTCTCCTCTTAGCTTCCCCTGTGAGTCTCCTACCCTCCTCCTAGGCATCCAATGGGATCGCCTGTCCTTTCAGCCAATCGGGTGATGGGTACCAGTCCCGCTTCCCGATTGGCTGGGAGGAGGATCAGTGTTGCTCCTGAAGAATCTGGTTGGCGAAACATGTCGAGCGAAGAGCATTTGTCAACATTCTAACATTCATATTTGGATATTCCATGTTGGTTTTAAAGGTGTTGTAAAGTCAGAAGTTTTTTTTTTATCTTAATGCATTCTATGCATTAAGATAAAAAGCCATCTATGTGCAGCAGCAGCCCTCAGCCCCCCTAATACTTACCTGAGCCCCATCTCTGTCCAGTGATGTCCACGAGTTTCTCGGCTGTTCGAAACTCTCCCTCCTGTTTGGCTGAGACACAGCAGTGGTGCCATTGGCTCCCGCTGCTGTCAATTAAAGTCAGTCAGCCAATCAGGAGAGAGAGGGGGCAGGACAATGAACACAGGGAGCTGTGACTCGGCTTGGGAGCCCCCATAGCAAACTGCTTGCTGTGGGGGCACTCAACAGGATGGTGGGACCAGGAGCACATAAGAGGGACCCAAGAAGAGGAGGATCCAGGCTGCTCTGTGAAAATCCACTGCAACAGAGCAGGTAAGTATAACATGTTCGTTATTTTTGTTGAAAAAAACAAGACTTTACAATCACTTTAATGAATTAACAGTATTTGCATACTGTACAATAAAGATGTGATTTTATGAATTATGTGGTCTGGCACCTTTAAAGTCTCTTTATCTTACTTTACAATATATACACATTTTGGGGATAAAGGTGCTCTTGATTTCCAGGTTAAGTGGTATAATTAAATATTTACTGCAAAAACAATAATGATAAATAAATAAAAAACATATAAAAGCAATGAAAATGAAAAAATAATTAAATGTTAATACAAAATAAAATAGAAGGTGGAAAAAAAAAAAATCAGCAGAAAAACAGTAGCTATGGGATGAAGGGGGAGAAAGAACTATACAGGGTTAATTAGGGTTAACTAAGATTTAATAATAGGGTTACATAGAAATACTGTATATTATATGTAAGATTTACTGTATTTAACTGATGTCATATTCAGATTAAAGGGCACAATGTTGATCTACATATGAATAAAATGGTAAATACAGTGCAATGAAAGAATGCATTGTTACATTGTTTTTACCCAATGACACTTGAAGGCTATCTGTGAGTGTCATTTTGTACAGGAAATGTTGCATTACTCTTTCGTCCATGGACCGACACAGCTTCTCTATTGACAAAGTGGGTATTATCCGTTAATTAGGAGTGACTAGGCAGAAAAACTTGTAAAAAGTGTTGCATCACACCTTCTACAGTACCGCCCAGGGGGCGGACCCTCCGGGTATAACCTCTCAGTCTGCATCTTCACAGATCAGTTTTTTTCTGTCTAGCAAGGAGTAGGACATGGCTCCCTTCGGGCCCATTGGTCCGGGGGAAAAAGATATATATTTTTTTGCTACATTTTTGTTTCCTGCGATCTTCGATCAACTGCCGACTGGGTGACAGGCTGGATCCTCGATCCTTGTAGTCTCCCCAGTTTCGGCCATCGAGCGTGTGCCCACCCTAGCTACGCGCTGGGTTTTCCACGACATGCCCGTCGCTCCACGGGTGGCCGGTGAGCCTACGCTCCAGGGCCTGCATCGGACCGCTCAGCTTCGGCTGACCTTACGGCCGAGTCGCAGCAGCCTGGCCGGTGAGCTTACGCTCCAAGGCTTGCATCGGACCGCTCAGCTTCGGCTGACCTTACGGCCGAGTCGCAGCAGCCTGTCCGGTGAGCGTCACGCTCCAGGGCATACATATGATCGTCCCTTTTGGGTCGAATCACAGCATGCCTGGCCAACAGTCACCTTCCGTGCGCGGACGATGACCTGTTTGGAATGTCTTCCAGCATAATACATGCAGGATAGGTAAGTAAAACTCCCCTGCCTCGGCTGGGTGATTTAGCTGGACATTCCTGGAGAGATCAAGTAAGTGGTTGTGGCCCCTTTCTTCCCTCTCTCCCTGCCTTTCCCTCCTCCCTGGGCTTCTAGCTAAAGGTTGCTGGGTGCTGGGGGTCACCTAGGGGGTTCCACTGGAGCGGGGCTGGCTGTAACTAACATTTAAAAGAAATGTAATTTCTGCTACCTGTGTTTGTGTGCTTCCTCCTCCATGCTGTCGGCGGCCATTTTGAGGTGGTCCATGCCGAGTTCGGCCTCTTGTAACTGCCCGGTGGCCATCTTCCTGTGGTTCGGCCACACCCACTGGCCCCTATCAGCTGATCGGCGGCCATGTTTGTCCACCCTGTATGCATATATTGCCGTTCGGCGGCCATCTTTTGTGGGCTATGGCTGCTTGACCTCTATCTTCGGTCGGCGGCCATTTTCTTAGAGCCCACATTATCTTCCATACAGATGTTTTTGGCAACCATTTTGCGAGAGCCTCCGGCCTCTAGGGTGCATTACACTGGTGCGAAAATTCACACAGGAAATGCTGATAAAAGAAGCAGACTGACACAGCAGCAGAGGGACAGCATCACAGGCGCAGCACACGGCAGCATAGCAGTACCTATCCAGGGTGGTGAGTCCTCTGGGTGACCCAGCCTCTCTGCAGCACAGGAGGGTGGCCTATTGATATCTTGCCTGGAGCCCTGTGAGTGTCAGCGTGTGGTCAGCATGGCATCTGAGCCAGATGTCTTCTCCCCTGAAACACCAGATTTAGCAGCTGGTGCCCCTGAGGTGTCTATGAACGCTATGACGGCAATCCTAGAGGCGTTTGCTGCCAGGGTGGAAGCAGCACACGGGAATACAGGGGGTAGTAAACGCCCCGTCCCCTGCAAGCTTCTGGGGATAATTCTGATGCAGAACCAGGTCCAGCTATGGCTTGGGGCCCAGATTCTGACGCATCAGAGACTGCAGACCATGACCGGACAGTGAGGATGACTCCAAGTCCAGGTCAGTACGCAAGACGGCTTTGGTATCTGACCTTATTACTGCAGTGCGGGATATGCTAAAGTTGGAAAATACTGCAGAAGCAGCAGAGACTCCGGTCCACTTGGGTTTCATAGACCTGCCCGCACTGCTAAGGTGTTCCCTTGTGTGTCTTTTGATAAACTCTTATACAAGGAATGGGAGAACCCAGTGAGGGTCTTTACAGCCCCAAAGAGGTTTGCGGTACGGTACCCCTTTGAGGAGAGTTTTCTGAAGAAATGGACCTCTCCCCCTATAGTGGACCCTCCGGTGTCCAGATTTAATAGAGCCACCACAAATTCCTGTAGAAGGGGCTCCTGTTTTCAAGGACCCTGTGGATAAGAAGGCTGAAGCACTCGCTTGCTACCTATACTCAGTGGTAGGCTCGGCAGTACGCCCGGCATTGGCGGGGGCCCTAGTGTCTCACACACTTACTGAATGGGCAAGATTGCTACTCCAGGGGTTAAGGAGCAAGATGCTCCTCCTGATGAGATAACATTGGCCGACCAGTTGGTCCAGGGCCTTAGGTTTGTCTGCAAGTCAGACATGAATACTATTCCCCTGCTGTCTAAAACTACGGTTTATGCAGTAGCAATACGCCGCCTGATCTGGCTAAAAGGCTGGTCTGCGGACCAGACATCCAAGAAAGCCCTGTTGATCTGCCTTTTAAGGGCGACAGACTTTTTGGGGCTTCTCTGGATGACATCATCAAGGATGCCACAGGAAGTAAAAGCACTTTGCTTCCCCAAATTAGCAAGGGTAAGGGGCCATGCCAAGGGGCAAGGGCCCTCTTTTTACTGCACGCAAGCGGGTTTTTCGTCCCCCTAGGGTGACAGGGAAAAGACCCCAGGCCGATAAAGCGCCTGCCCAAGGACAAAAGCGTCCTTGGTCCCGCATACCCAATAAGCCTGCGGACAAATTTGCTTCCGCATGAAGGTCCACCCCCACCCAGCTCTCCGGTGGGGGGGACGTCTTCACAAATTCGCGACTCAGTGGACAGCTCTAATCTCCGACAGGTGGGTTTGCGAAGTAATCTCCTCAGGCTACAAGATAGAGTTTTTCTCTTGTCCACCGGACAGATTCAACACCTCCAATCTCCAGCTACTACCGACCCGTCGGGAGGCCCTGTATAGGGCGGTCCAGGGTCTACTGGAACGCGGGGTAGTTATTCCAGTTCCAGAACTGGAACGGGGTTTTTCCTCAAATCTGTTCTTTGTGCCGAAGAAGGAGGGGGTTTGTCCAAGCTTGGATCTCAGAGCCCTCAATTGCTTTGTGAAGGTACAAAGATTTGGGATGGAGTCGGTTCGATCTGTAGTCACGGCTCTCCATCCGGGGGACTTTCTGGCCTCCTTGGACATCAAGGACGCATACCTGTATGTCCCCATATACTCCAGACACCAGAGGTTTCTGCGATTTGCTATCGGGAAGGACCACTACCAGTTTGTGGCCCTCCCGTTGGGCCTTGCCTCAGCACCCAGGACGTTCACTAAGGTGCTCGCTCCGATTCTGGCACTTCTAAGACAGCGGGGTATCGCTATCACAGGCTACTTGGACGACCTTCTGCTGAAGGCCCCTTCAAGCTCAGAATTAGAGGTAAGCGTGTCCATTACCTGTCAGACTCTTCGAGACTGTGGTTGGATACTAAACACGCAAAAGTCAGTATTGGTGCCCACTCAACGCCTAGTGTACCTGGGGTTGATTCTGGATTCCTCAGAGGCAAAGGTATTCCTCCCTGTGGAGAAGTTGCAGACCCTCCGGGCTGCAGTACGGCAGCTGACTTCCAGGAATTGGTCGTCACTCCGTTTTTGCATGCGAGTGTTGGGCCTCATGGTAGCCTCCTTCGAGGCGGTCCCATATGTTCAATACCACACTCGAGTGTTACAGAAGGAAGTTCTGTCCAGATGGAACAGATGCCCTTCATCTCTGGATTATCAAATCCGAGTGAGCCACCTAGTCAGGAGATCCCTGGTATGGTGGCTGACAGCACTGGCTCTAATGGCCGGGAAGTCATTTCTTCCGGTTTACTGGATAGTGATCACGACGGACGCCAGCCTTACAGGTTGGGGGAGAGTCTGGGGTGTCCAGTCGGCGCAAGGTCGCTGGACCCCAGAGGAAGCCCTCCTGCCGATCAATGTCCTGGAGATCCGGGCGATCAAGCTGTGCCTCTTCAAATGGTCTCAGAGGCTGCAAGGGCGTCCAGTCAGGATCCAGTCAGAAAATGCTACAGCGGTGGCATATGTCAATCATCAAGGAGGAACAAGAAGCTCAGCTGCAGCATCGGAGGTTGCTCGCATCCTGAAGTGGGCAGAGAAGAGCGTACCGGCACTATCGGCCGTGTACATTCCGGGCGTGGAAAACTGGCAGGCGGACTACCTGAGCCGCCAGATGCTGGACCAGGGAGAATGGTCCTTACACCCGGAGGTGTTCCAACTCCTCTGCCAAAGATGGGGCACACCAGATGTAGATCTTCTGGCTTCCCGACTCAATCGGAAGGTATTGAGATTTGTGGCCCGGTCAAGAGACCCATGGGCAGATGCAACGGACGCGTTGGTAGTAGGGATGAGCTCGGTGTTCGAGTCGAACATACGTTCGACTCGAACATCGGCTCGATCGTTCGCCGAACAACGAACGATTTGGGCCGTTCGCGCCTAATTCGCGGCCCACAATGCACTACGCCATCGCAGTGTCATCCAGGCGCTGTGATTGGCCAAGCATGCACTGTGACCCCGCATGCTTGGCCAATCACAGCGCCGGCAGCGAGGAGAGCAATGATTGGCCACAGGCAGGATGCCTGTGGCCAATTATTGCTGAGGGTGTTTAGTACACGCCCCACACTATAAAAGGCCGCCAGCACGGCGGCCTAGTGTAGTGTGTTCCGGAGCAGGGAAAGAGAAGCATAGGCAGGGACAGTGACATTTTTTTTTCTTGCTTAACCTGGATTCCTTTAGTTTAGGGAAAGAGAAGGATAGGTAGGGAGAGTGTCAGTCTGTTTTACTGTGCTAAACCTTGTTTGTAGGGACAGGGAAGGACAGTGAGGGAAATTCTCATTGTGCTATACTGTGCTAAAGCATTCCTCATCAACCATCTTTAAAAAAAAAATTTTATAGGGACAGAAAACTATAGGTAGGGAGAGTGTCAGCGTGTTTTACTGTGCTAAACCTTGTTTGTAGGGACAGGGAAGGACAGTGAGGGAAATTCTCATTGTGCTATACTGTGCTAAAGCATTCCTCATCAACCATCTTTAAAAAAAAAAATTATAGGGACAGAAAACTATAGGTAGGGAGAGTGTCAGTGTGTTTTACTGTGCTAAACCTTGTTTGTAGGGACAGGGAAGGACAGTGAGGGAAATTCTCATTGTGCTATACTGTGCTAAAGCATTCCTCATCAACCATCTTTAAAAAAAAAATTTTTTATAGGGACAGAAAACTATAGGTAGGGAGAGTGTCAGTGTGTTTTACTGTGCTAAACCTTGTTTGTAGGGACAGGGAAGGACAGTGAGGGAAATTCTCATTGTGCTATACTGTGCTAAAGCATTCCTCATCAACCATCTTTAAAAAAAAAAAAATTATAGGGACAGAAAACTATAGGTAGGGAGAGTGTCAGTGTGTTTTACTGTGCTAAACCTTGTTTGTATGGACAGGGAAGGACAGTGAGGGAAATTCTCATTGTGCTATACTGTGCTAAAGCATTCCTCATCAACCATCTTTAAAAAAAATTTTTTTTATAGGGACAGAAAACTATAGGTAGGGAGAGTGTCAGTGTGTTTTACTGTGCTAAACCTTGTTTGTAGGGACAGGGAAGGACAGTGAGGGAAATTCTCATTGTGCTATACTGTGCTAAAGCATTCCTCATCAACCATCTTTAAAAAAAAAAAAAATTATAGGGACAGAAAACTATAGGTAGGGAGAGTGTCAGTGTGTTTTACTGTGCTAAACCTTGTTTGTAGGGACAGGGAAGGACAGTGAGGGAAATTCTCATTGTGCTATACTGTGCTAAAGCATTCCTCATCAACCATCTTTAAAAAAAAAAATTTATAGGGACAGAAAACTATAGGTAGGGAGAGTGTCAGTGTGTTTTACTGTGCTAAACCTTGTTTGTAGGGACAGGGAAGGACAGTGAGGGAAATTCTCATTGTGCTATACTGTGCTAAAGCATTCCTCATCAACCATCTTTAAAAAAAAAATTATAGGGACAGAAAACTATAGGTAGGGAGAGTGTCAGTGTGTTTTACTGTGCTAAACCTTGTTTGTAGGGACAGGGAAGGACAGTGAGGGAAATTCTCATTGTGCTATACTGTGCTAAAGCATTCCTCATCAACCATCTTTAAAAAAAAAATTTTTTATAGGGACAGAAAACTATAGGTAGGGAGAGTGTCAGTGTGTTTTACTGTGCTAAACCTTGTTTGTAGGGACAGGGAAGGACAGTGAGGGAAATTCTCATTGTGCTATACTGTGCTAAAGCATTCCTCATCAACCATCTTTAAAAAAAAAAAAATTATAGGGACAGAAAACTATAGGTAGGGAGAGTGTCAGTGTGTTTTACTGTGCTAAACCTTGTTTGTAGGGACAGGGAAGGACAGTGAGGGAAATTCTCATTGTGCTATACTGTGCTAAAGCATTCCTCATCAACCATCTTTAAAAAAAAAAATTATAGGGACAGAAAACTATAGGTAGGGAGAGTGTCAGTGTGTTTTACTGTGCTAAACCTTGTTTGTAGGGACAGGGAAGGACAGTGAGGGAAATTCTCATTGTGCTATACTGTGCTAAAGCATTCCTCATCAACCATCTTTAAAAAAAAAATTTTTTATAGGGACAGAAAACTATAGGTAGGGAGAGTGTCAGTGTGTTTTACTGTGCTAAACCTTGTTTGTAGGGACAGGGAAGGACAGTGAGGGAAATTCTCATTGTGCTATACTGTGCTAAAGCATTCCTCATCAACCATCTTTAAAAAAAAAAAAATTATAGGGACAGAAAACTATAGGTAGGGAGAGTGTCAGTGTGTTTTACTGTGCTAAACCTTGTTTGTAGGGACAGGGAAGGACAGTGAGGGAAATTCTCATTGTGCTATACTGTGCTAAAGCATTCCTCATCAACCATCTTTAAAAAAAAAATTTTTTATAGGGACAGAAAACTATAGGTAGGGAGAGTGTCAGTGTGTTTTACTGTGCTAAACCTTGTTTGTAGGGACAGGGAAGGACAGTGAGGGAAATTCTCATTGTGCTATACTGTGCTAAAGCATTCCTCATCAACCATCTTTAAAAAAAAAAAAAATTATAGGGACAGAAAACTATAGGTAGGGAGAGTGTCAGTGTGTTTTACTGTGCTAAACCTTGTTTGTAGGGACAGGGAAGGACAGTGAGGGAAATTCTCATTGTGCTATACTGTGCTAAAGCATTCCTCATCAACCATCTTTAAAAAAAAAATTTTATAGGGACAGAAAACTATAGGTAGGGAGAGTGTCAGTGTGTTTTACTGTGCTAAACCTTGTTTGTAGGGACAGGGAAGGACAGTGAGGGAAATTCTCATTGTGCTATACTGTGCTAAAGCATTCCTCATCAACCATCTTTAAAAAAAAAAAAATTATAGGGACAGAAAACTATAGGTAGGGAGAGTGTCAGTGTGTTTTACAGTGCTAAACCTTGTTTGTAGGGACAGGGAAGGACAGTGAGGGAAATTCTCATTGTGCTATACTGTGCTAAAGCATTCCTCATCAACCATCTTTAAAAAAAAAAAAATTTATAGGGACAGAAAACTATAGGTAGTGTGACAGCAGGAAGGTAAAGTCACCTGGTTGCATCCAGGGGGGTAGATATATTTCGCCCAGATTCAGGCTTTACGCCGACTTATACAACTAGGTGGAGAGTCGTATAAGCCCAGCTGAGGCTAGTGGGCTCATGGATGACTCATACCTCTAGGGAGAGTGTGGGGCGTCGTGCAGACAGGGAGTTGATGAGACCAGCTGAAGCTTGTCAGCTCATTTAGGCCTCTATAAAAACTCCCAGCTTCATTAGGTGTTTGCTCATGCCTGGAACCAGACCTGTGTGGACTTTCTAGGGAGAGTGAACCCCTGTGCGGTGAGTCAAAGCCTGTGTGGCTATTGGCTTGGACATTTAAAACCAGGGACTTAGGGACTAGGACAGCACTAGGCTGATCCCAGTTGTTAGTTAGGAAACCTGTATGTTTAGTCAGAGGTCAAGTTGACCAGGATTTATTTTATTTATGTTTCTTTTGCTTTGCTGTGTTTTGTCACTGTAAATAGAAAATAAACCGCACCTTTTTGATTTTGAAAACCACAACCTCCGTTTGCTGGGCCTGTTTTTGTGTGGGGAGCCCATCCCGGGGGTCACACACACCCGCTGCCGAGCTAACCCCCTCACAGTTGGTGGAGAACCAGTGGCAGTTTTTTGTTAAGCCAGCATGGAGGAGATACTGAAGCAGCTGGCTCTAGCAAATGCCAATCAACAGCAGACAAATGCAGGTTTGCAAAAGAGCCTTGCAGCTCAACAACAGAACTTCGCAGCCCAGCAGCAAGCTCATCAACAGAGCCTTGCAGCTCAACAACAGAGCTTCGCAGCCCAACAGCAAGCTCACCAACAGAGTCTGGAAGCTCAGCAACAAGCCCAGCAGCAATCTGAGGCCCGCTTCATAGACCTGTTACAGAAGCAAGAGCAGAGACTACAACAAATGGAAGCAGTAATGCAGCAACGTCCGCAGACCAGTGAGGAAAGCCGTCCCACTAATACCGCGTCCTTTGGGGTGAGTCGTTTATTGACAAAAATGACTGGAGAGGATGATCCAGAGGTATTTTTGACCACATTTGAAAGGACTGCTGAAAGAGAAAAGTGGCCTGAGGAGCAGTGGGCTGGACTGGTGGCTCCTCTGTTAACTGGTGAATCGCAGAAGGCTTACTATGACCTAGAGCCTGACCAAGCAAAAGACTATGTGATGCTAAAAGCTGAAATATTGGCAAGGCTGGGTGTCACCCTGGCTGTCCGGGCTCAGCGTGTGCATAACTGGACTTTCCAGCTTGGAAAACCCCCAGGTCTCAAATGTATGATCTCATTCACCTGAGCAGAAAGTGGCTACAGCCAGAGACTTTGTCCGCACCAAAGATTGTGGAACGTGTTGTAATGGATCGGTTTTTGAGAGCTCTTCCTACTGCCATCCAAAAGTGGGTAAGCCATGGAGACCCAGAGACGGCCGATGGTCTTGTGGATCGTGTGGAGAAATACTTGGCTACAGAGAACCTGACGGCCTCTTCCAGAGACACTCGGACTTTCCACCCTAAGACCAGACCATCCCCAGGGGCGGATAAGAGGATTCCAAGGGGTGAGGGTGGAGAGAGTGAGAGGGTGGGAGCTCTACCCCAAGTTTGGCGAGAACAGCCTGGGAAATCAGCGGCTCAAGAGGCGGCAAGAAGGATCGTTTGCTACCGCTGCCGGCAAGCGGGACATATTGCAGCCAATTGCCCGGTTGTGGAGGAACCCATGCAGTGTGACTTTCTGACGGGCAGACGTCAGTCGCTGTGTGCGACAGTCGCATGCACTGCCATTCGAGGAACTGAGAAACATTTATGCAAAATGTGTGTTAATGGTAGAAATGTTGTGGTATTGCTGGATTCAGGTAGCCTTGTGACCCTGATAAAGGCTGAGTTAGTTAAAACAGAGGTCTTTGGGAATAGCAAGGTAGCTGTTATTTGTGTGCATGGGGACACCCGAGAGTATCCAGTTACTACAGTGTGTTTCGAGACCCCCAAAGGTACCCTCTCTCATCCAGTGGGCTTAGTATCTCAGTTACCGCATGACGCCATTGTGGGAAGGGATTTTCCGAAGTTCTGGGAACTGTGGGATGATCCTGAGCCCCCCACTGGTGCCCCTATGTACCAGGAATGTGATAGCCAGAACTCCCCTGAGAGTGGTGAGGACTCTCCTTAATTTCCCTTATCAGTATTGGCAGGGGAGACTCAAGAAACTGGAGAGGAGCCCACCTCCTCAGACGAAAACCTACCGTCTGTGGAGTTTTCTGATCTTGAGGTTCACAGGGAAAACTTTGCCACAGAACAGTTGAAAGACCCCGCCCTAATAAAGGCACGGGAAAACGTAGTGAAAATAGATGGCGAGTTAGTGAACCCAGATAATACCTGCACTTACCCATACTTCAGCGTAGAGAAGGACCTACTGTATCGGGTGGCAAAAAGGGCAGAAGAAACCGTTGAGCAGCTTGTGGTGCCCAAACCTTACAGGAAGTTGGTGTTGGAGTTGGCCCATGGGCACATTCTTGGAGGTCATCTGGGGACAGAGAAAACCCGAGAGAGGATATTACAGAGATTCTATTGGCCGGGGGTGATGAAGGACATAGAAAATTATTGTTCCTCCTGCCCTGTGTGTCAGAGGTCGGCCCCGATGCCACATTTCCGTAGCCCGCTGGTCCCTCTACCCATCATTGAGGTCCCGTTTGAGAGGATCGCCATGGATTTGGTAGGGCCTATAATCAAGTCCGCTAGGGGGCACCAGTACATATTAGTTATAATGGACTATGCCACCCGTTATACAGAAGCGATCCCTCTCCGAAATACCTCGGCCAAAACCATAGCCAAAGAGCTATCTCTTGTGTTTAGCCGGGTGGGTATTTGTAAAGAACTGCTTACGGACCAAGGTACACCCTTTATGTCCCGGGTTATGAAGGAGCTGTGTAAATTGTTCAAAGTGACGCAATTACGTACATCTGTGTATCACCCCCAAACCGATGGGCTGGTTGAAAGATTCAACAAAACCCTATCGGATCCCAGAGGCCCGACGGGAGGCAATACGGGAGGAAGTACAGAAAATGCTGAACTTAGGGGTGATAGAGGAGTCCCAAAGTGATTGGTCTAGTCCCATTGTGTTGGTGCCTAAACCGGATGGGAGCTGGCGATTTTGTAACGATTTTCGTCAGTTGAACAAAGTTACAAAATTTGACACCTACCCCATGCCACGTATAGATGAGTTGATCGACCGGCTGGGAACAGCCCGATACATGACGACTCTTGACCTCACAAAAGGGTATTGGCAAATCCCCCTGGCCAAGTCGGCCAAAGAGAAAACCGCATTTGTAACCCCAGACGGGGCGTTCCAATATAAAAGAATGCCGTTCGGGTTACAGAATGCGCCGGCCACATTCCAGCGGAAAATGGACCAGATGCTGAGGCCCCATCGGAAGTATGCTGCGGCTTACCTGGATGACGTAATTGTCCATAGCACAGATTGGGCCTCACATCTGCCAAAAGTGCAAGCAGTCCTGGACTCTGTTCGGGAAGCAGGGTTTACGGCTAACCCCAAGAAGTGTACCATTGGGCAGGAGGAGGCCAAATATCTTGGGTACACCATTGGGAGGGGAGTAATAAAACCCCAACTCAACAAAGTCGAGGCCATCCAGAGTTGGCCACGTCCCAACAGCAAGAAGCAGGTACGAGCCTTTCTGGGAATCGCTGGGTATTATCGGCGATTCATTCCCCACTTTGCTTCTAAGGCTGTGCCCCTAACCAACCTGACGAAGGGGAAAGGGTCGGTCATGATTAAATGGACCCCCGAGGCTGAGGCAGCATTCCAATTCTTGAAACAAGCCTTATGTAGCCAGCCAGTGTTGTACTCACCCGACTTCTCTAAAGACTTTGTCGTACAAAGTGATGCGTCAGATGTGGGGTTAGGAGCAGTATTGTCCCAGGTCTGGAACGGGGAAGAGCACCCAGTCATTTACCTCAGCAGGAAGTTGAAGTCCCATGAGGTAAATTACGCCACCGTTGAAAAGGAGTGTTTAGCGGTGAAGTGGGCTCTAGATTCCCTTCGGTACTACCTGCTAGGTAGGCACTTTGACATGGTTACGGATCACGCTCCGTTAAAGTGGATGGCTCAAAACAAGGAAACAAATAGAAGAGTGAATAGGTGGTTCCTGGCCCTCCAGGAATTCAACTTCACAGTAAAGCATCGCCCTGGCGTTCAAATGGGGAATGTGGATGCTTTGTCTCGAGTACATGAATGCCTGATTGCTGGTGTTCCAACCCCGAGGTTAAAACAAGAGGGGGGGTATGTGACAGCAGGAAGGTAAAGTCACCTGGTTGCATCCAGGGGGGTAGATATATTTCGCCCAGATTCAGGCTTTACGCCGACTTATACAACTAGGTGGAGAGTCGTATAAGCCCAGCTGAGGCTAGTGGGCTCATGGATGACTCATACCTCTAGGGAGAGTGTGGGGCGTTGTGCAGACAGGGAGTTGATGAGACCAGCTGAAGCTTGTCAGCTCATTTAGGCCTCTATAAAAACTCCCAGCTTCATTAGGTGTTTGCTCATGCCTGGAACCAGACCTGTGTGGACTTTCTAGGGAGAGTGAACCCCTGTGCGGTGAGTCAAAGCCTGTGTGGCTATTGGCTTGGACATTTAAAACCAGGGACTTAGGGACTAGGACAGCACTAGGCTGATCCCAGTTGTTAGTTAGGAAACCTGTATGTTTAGTCAGAGGTCAAGTTGACCAGGATTTATTTTATTTATGTTTCTTTTGCTTTGCTGTGTTTTGTCACTGTAGATAGAAAATAAACCGCACCTTTTTGATTTTGAAAACCACAACCTCCGTTTGCTGGGCCTGTTTTTGTGTGGGGAGCCCATCCCGGGGGTCACACACACCCGCTGCCGAGCTAACCCCCTCACAGTAGGGAGAGTGTCAGTGTGTTTTACTGTGCTAAACCTTGTTTGTAGGGACAGGGAAGAACAGTGAGGGAAATTCTCATTGTGCTATACTGTGCTAAAGCATTCCTCATCAACCATCTTTAAAAAAAAAAATTTTTATAGGGACAGAAAACTATAGGTAGGGAGAGTGTCAGTGTGTTTTACTGTGCTAAACCTTGTTTGTAGGGACAGGGAAGGACAGTGAGGGAAATTCTCATTGTGCTATACTGTGCTAAAGCATTCCTCATCAACCATCTTTAAAAAAAAAAAAATTGTATAGGGACAGAAAACTATAGGTAGGGAGAGTGTTAGTGTGTTTTACTGTGCTAAACCTTGTTTGTAGGGACAGGGAAGGACAGTGAGGGAAATTCTCATTGTGCTATACTGTGCTAAAGCATTCCTCATCAACCATCTTTAAAAAAAAAAAAATTATAGGGACAGAAAACTATAGGTAGGGAGAGTGTCAGTGTGTTTTACTGTGCTAAACCTTGTTTGTAGGGACAGGGAAGGACAGTGAGGGAAATTCTCATTGTGCTATACTGTGCTAAAGCATTCCTCATCAACCATCTTTAAAAAAAAAAAAAAATTATAGGGACAGAAAACTATAGGTAGGGAGAGTGTCAGTGTGTTTTACTGTGCTAAACCTTGTTTGTAGGGACAGGGAAGGACAGTGAGGGAAATTCTCATTGTGCTATACTGTGCTAAAGCATTCCTCATCAACCATCTTTAAAAAAAAATGTTTTTATAGGGACAGAAAACTATAGGTAGGGAGAGTGTCAGTGTGTTTTACTGTGCTAAACCTTGTTTGTAGGGACACGGAAGGACAGTGAGGGAAATTCTCATTGTGCTATACTGTGCTAAAGCATTCCTCATCAACCATCTTTAAAAAAAAAAATTTTTATAGGGACAGAAAACTATAGGTAGGGAGAGTGTCAGTGTGTTTTACTGTGCTAAACCTTGTTTGTAGGGACAGGGAAGGACAGTGAGGGAAATTCTCATTGTGCTATACTGTGCTAAAGCATTCCTCATCAACCATCTTTAAAAAAAAAAAAAATTATAGGGACAGAAAACTATAGGTAGGGAGAGTGTCAGTGTGTTTTACTGTGCTAAACCTTGTTTGTAGGGACAGGGAAGGACAGTGAGGGAAATTCTCATTGTGCTATACTGTGCTAAAGCATTCCTCATCAACCATCTTTAAAAAAAAAATTTTTTATAGGGACAGAAAACTATAGGTAGGGAGAGTGTCAGTGTGTTTTACTGTGCTAAACCTTGTTTGTAGGGACAGGGAAGGACAGTGAGGGAAATTCTCATTGTGCTATACTGTGCTAAAGCATTCCTCATCAACCATCTTTAAAAAAAAAAAAATTATAGGGACAGAAAACTATAGGTAGGGAGAGTGTCAGTGTGTATTACTGTGCTAAACCTTGTCTGTAGGGACAGGGAAGGACAGTGAGGGAAATTCTCATTGTGCTATACTGTGCTAAAGCATTCCTCATCAACCATCTTTAAAAAAAAAAATTTTTATAGGGACAGAAAACTATAGGTAGGGAGAGTGTCAGTGTGTTTTACTGTGCTAAACCTTGTTTGTAGGGACAGGGAAGGACAGTGAGGGAAATTCTCATTGTGCTATACTGTGCTAAAGCATTCCTCATCAACCATCTTTAAAAAAAAAAAATTTTATAGGGACAGAAAACTATAGGTAGGGAGAGTGTCAGTGTGTTTTACTGTGCTAAACCTTGTTTGTAGGGACAGGGAAGGACAGTGAGGGAAATTCTCATTGTGCTATACTGTGCTAAAACATTCCTCATCAACCATCTTTAAAAAAAAAAAAATTATAGGGACAGAAAACTATAGGTAGGGAGAGTGTCAGTGTGTTTTACTGTGCTAAACCTTGTTTGTAGGGACAGGGAAGGACAGTGAGGGAAATTCTCATTGTGATATACTGTGCTAAAGCATTCCTCATCAACCATCTTTAAAAAAATTTTTTTTATAGGGACAGAAAACTATAGGTAGGGAGAGTGTCAGTGTGTTTTACTGTGCTAAACCTTGTTTGTAGGGACAGGGAAGGATAGTGAGGGAAATTCTCATTGTGCTATACTGTGCTAAAGCATTCCTCATCAACCATCTTTAAAAAAAAAATTTTTTATAGGGACAGAAAACTATAGGTAGGGAGAGTGTCAGTGTGTTTTACTGTGCTAAACCTTGTTTGTAAGGACAGGGAAGGACAGTGAGGGAAATTCTCATTGTGCTATACTGTGCTAAAGCATTCCTCATCAACCATCTTTAAAAAAAAAAATTTTATAGGGACAGAAAACTATAGGTAGGGAGAGTGTCAGTGTGTTTTACTGTGCTAAACCTTGTTTGTAGGGACAGGGAAGGACAGTGAGGGAAATTCTCATTGTGCTATACTGTGCTAAAGCATTCCTCATCAACCATCTTTAAAAAAAAAAATTTTTATAGGGACAGAAAACTATAGGTAGGGAGAGTGTCAGTGTGTTTTACTGTGCTAAACCTTGTTTGTAGGGACAGGGAAGGACAGTGAGGGAAATTCTCATTGTGCTATACTGTGCTAAAACATTCCTCATCAACCATCTTTAAAAAAAAAAAAATTATAGGGACAGAAAACTATAGGTAGGGAGAGTGTCAGTGTGTTTTACTGTGCTAAACCTTGTTTGTAGGGACAGGGAAGGACAGTGAGGGAAATTCTCATTGTGATATACTGTGCTAAAGCATTCCTCATCAACCATCTTTAAAAAAAAAAATTTTATAGGGACAGAAAACTATAGGTAGGGAGAGTGTCAGTGTGTTTTACTGTGCTAAACCTTGTTTGTAGGGACAGGGAAGGACAGTGAGGGAAATTCTCATTGTGCTATACTGTGCTAAAGCATTCCTCATCAACCATCTTTAAAAAAAATAAATAATTTATAGGGACAGAAAACTATAGGTAGGGAGAGTGTCAGTGTGTTTTACTGTGCTAAACCTTGTTTGTAGGGACAGGGAAGGACAGTGAGGGAAATTCTCATTGTGCTATACTGTGCTAAAGCATTCCTCATCAACCATCTTTAAAAAAAAAAATGTTTATAGGGACAGAAAACTATAGGTAGGGAGAGTGTCAGTGTGTTTTACTGTGCTAAACCTTGTTTGTAGGGACAGGGAAGGACAGTGAGGGAAATTCTCATTGTGCTATACTGTGCTAAAGCATTCCTCATCAACCATCTTTAAAAAAAAAAAATTTATAGGGACAGAAAACTATAGGTAGGGAGAGTGTCAGTGTGTTTTACTGTGCTAAACCTTGTTTGTAGGGACAGGGAAGGACAGTGAGGGAAATTCTCATTGTGCTATACTGTGCTAAAGCATTCCTCATCAACCATCTTTAAAAAAAAAAAAATTATAGGGACAGAAAACTATAGGTAGGGAGAGTGTCAGTGTGTTTTACTGTGCTAAACCTTGTTTGTAGGGACAGGGAAGGACAGTGAGGGAAATTCTCATTGTGCTATACTGTGCTAAAGCATTCCTCATCAACCATCTTTAAAAAAAAAAAAATTTTATAGGGACAGAAAACTATAGGTAGGGAGAGTGTCAGTGTGTTTTACTGTGCTAAACCTTGTTTGTAGGGACAGGGAAGGACAGTGAGGGAAATTCTCATTGTGCTATACTGTGCTAAAGCATTCCTCATCAACAATCTTTAAAAAAAAAAATTTTTATAGGGACATAAAACTATAGGTAGGGAGAGTGTCAGTGTGTTTTACTGTGCTAAACCTTGTTTGTAGGGACAGGGAAGGACAGTGAGGGAAATTCTCATTGTGCTATACTGTGCTAAAGCATTCCTCATCAACCATCTTTAAAAAAAAAAAAATTATAGGGACAGAAAACTATAGGTAGGGAGAGTGTCAGTGTGTTTTACTGTGCTAAACCTTGTTTGTAGGGACAGGGAAGGACAGTGAGGGAAATTCTCATTGTGCTATACTGTGCTAAAGCATTCCTCATCAACCATCTTTGAAATCCTTGTTTTTTGGACAGTCAGGGAAATTGTCATTGTGCTATTCTGTGCGAAAGCAATCATCCTCAACCATATTTAGAAATCCTTAAGTAAAGGGACAGAGAAGGACACCTGAAGGTAGCCCTTATTGCTTTTTTCCCATCTCCCTGCAGGCCATCCATTAGAATGTCTGGAAGGCAAACAAGGAGAGGCAGACAGTCAGGAGGCAATAAAAGAGGGCAAGCAGGCTCTGTGTCTGGGGGCAACAGTGCTGGTCGTGGACGCGTGCATTGTCATCAGCACATGGCCATGGGACACGCTTGTCCTTCTTTTCGGCAGCTGGACATGTTGAGCCACATCATGCCGAAGACTTGGTAGAGTGGATGACCAAGCCCTCCTCCTCCTCCTCATCCTCTCTCACCCAGGCTCAGGGTACTGGCAAAGCAGCTGCCAAAGCGTCCTCTTCCCTGGTATCAATGTCAGACTCATCATCAGTCACTCCTTCCCTAGACCCACCATGTCCTCCTCCTGAGGAGTCCCCCGAACTGTTTGAGCACAGTGTTGGGTACATGCTCCAGGAGGATGCCCAGCGTTTCGAAGGGTCTGATGATGAAACCCAGCTACAGGAAGGCAGTAGCGTGAGAGCAGACAGAGGGGATGCTCAAGAAGGACACCAATCTGGCAGTCATGTTCCAGCAGCTGCAGCATACTGCCAGATTGGCTCCAGTGATGAGGAGGGAGGGGATGATGAGGTCACTGACTCCACGTGGGTGCCTAATAGGAGAGAGGAGGAGGAGGAGGATGAGGAGGAGGCACATCTCCAACGAGGCAGGATGCCCTTTGGTGGCCAGCGTAAGGGCAGTACACCGACAGAATCACACCGCAGAGCTCCGCCTGTGCAGGGCGCTGCCTCTGCCCGTCATTCAAAAAGTTCTTTGGTGTGGGCCTTTTTTGAGGCTAGTGCATCAGATCGCACAGCTGCTGTTTGCAACATATGTCTCAAGCGTATATCGC
The DNA here is from genome assembly GCA_029206835.1 of Rana muscosa. Taxonomy (NCBI): domain Eukaryota; kingdom Metazoa; phylum Chordata; class Amphibia; order Anura; family Ranidae; genus Rana; species Rana muscosa. The sequence goes on from CM055117.1 coordinate 1,030,797,953, forward strand.
GTGGCCAAAACATCAGCCGCTTGGGTACCACATGCCTGACCAGACATATGTTGACCTGCCATGCAGCTCGTTGGCAAGCCTACCTCAAAGACCCACACCAAAGAACAAAGCGGACCTCTCCTTGCACCGCATCAGCTGGGATCTCCAACCCCACTATAACTTCAGTCCTCTCTGAAACATGCACTGAGAGGAATGAAGGTGTAGAATTAGGTGTGTCACAGCCAAGTACTTGCGGCCACTCTGCTAGCAGTACACCGACGTCCGATTCTAGCAGGCAAATTTCCCTGCCCCAGCTGCTGGACCGTCGAAAGAAGTTCACTCCCAGCCATCCACATGCCCAGCGGTTGAATGCTAGCTTGGCTAAATTGCTAGCGCTTCAACTGCTGCCTTTTCAGTTGGTAGACTCTGCCCCTTCCGTGAGTTTGTGCAATGTGCGGTTCCTCAGTGGCAGGTTCCCAAACGTCACTTTTTCTCACGAAAGGCGATTCCGGCTCTCTACCGGCATGTGGAAGGCAATGTCTTGGCCTCGCTGGACAGGGCGGTCAGGTGCATATTACCGCTGACTCATGGTCCAGCAGGCATGGACAGGGATGTTACCTTTCTTTCACGGCCCATTGGGTCACTCTTTTGGCAGCTGGGAAGGATGCAGGACAAGGTGCAGTAGTGTTGGAGGTTGTTCCGCAGCCACGCCTCCAAAATGCTACTACTGGTTGTGACACACCTCTCTCCTCCACCCCCTCCTCTTCTTCTTCCTCCATGGCCTCTTCCTGTGCTTTGTCCTCTGAACCAGCGGTGCTCCGTAGGCGTTCAAGGGGCTACGCAAGTACGCAGGCAAAAAGATGCCATGCCGTGCTTGCGCTGGTGTGTTTGGGGGACAGAAGCCACACTGGGGCAGAGGTCCTGTCTGCTCTGCAGGGCCAGGCCGAGAGGTGGTTGACGCCACGCCAGCTTAAGCCAGGAATGGTGGTTTGCGACAATGGCACCAACCTCCTCTCCGCCCTCCGACAGGGACAACTGACCCATGTGCCATGTGTGGCTCACGTCCTTAACCTGGTGGTGCAGCGGTTCTTGGGCAGGTACCCGGGCTTACAGGATGTCCTGAGGCAGGCCAGGAAAGTCTGTGTGCATTTCCGCAGATCTTATAATGCCAGTGCTCGCCTGGCTGAGCTGCAAAAGGAGTTGAACCTGCCCAAGAACCGCCTTATATGTGACATGCCCACCAGGTGGAACTCAACGTTGGCCATGCTGCAGCGGCTGCACACGCAGCAGAGGGCCATCAATGAGTACCTGTGCGACTACGGCACCAGGACAGGGTCAGGGGAGCTTGGTTTTTTTTCTCCACGCCAGTGGGGCATGATCAGGGGTGCATGCACTGTCCTGGCACCATTTGAGGAGGCCACGAGGATGGTGAGCAGTGACAGTGCATGCATCAGTGACACTGTACCTCTTGTCCACCTGTTGGAGCACACGCTGCGTGGAATAATGGACAGGGCACTTGAGGCAGAACAGAGGCAGGAAGAGGAGGACTTCCTTGCCTCTCAAGGCCCCCTTTACCCAGACAGTGTTCCTTCTGTCCCACCCATCGCACAGGAAGAGGACGAGGAGGAGGAGGAGGAGGAGGAGGATTGTGTCAGCATGGAGGTGGAGCCTGGCACTCAGCAGCATCAACAGCAGCAGTCTTTTAGGGATGATTTACAGTCCCAAGAAACCCGTGGACTTGTACGTGGCTGGGAGGAGGTGGCTGCGGATCATGTCGTCCTTAGTGACCCAGAGGACTCCGGACCGAATGCCTCAGCTAACCTACGCTGCATGGCCTCCCTGATCCTGCAAAGTCTGCGGAAGGATCCTCGTATTCTTCGGATCAAGGAGAGGGACCATTACTGGCTGGCCACTCTCCTTGATCCACGGTACAAGGGTAAGGTTGCGGACCTTATGTTACCGTCGCAGGGGGAGCAGAGGATGAGACAACTCCGGGAGGCCTTGCAGAAAGGTCTGTGCAACGCGTTCCCAGAGACTGGGAGGTTACAAACTCCTGGTCCTGGACAACGAGTTGCTGAGGCTTCGGCCAGTCAAAGAAGGAGCGGTGGGGAAGGTGGCCGTCTGACCGATGCGTTCAGACAATTCTTTAGTCCGCAGCCCCAAAGTATGATCGGTTCCAGCAACCATCGCCAGCGTCTGATAAACATGGTGCAGGAATATCTAGGGGCAAGGTCAGACTTGGACACCTTCCCCACCGAAAATCCTCTGGCTTACTGGGTCTTGAGGATGGATCACTGGCCAGAGCTTGCACAGTATGCAATTGAGCTACTGGCCTGTCCTGCATCCAGCGTTCTTTCGGAACGCACATTCAGTGCTGCTGGAGGATTTGTCACGGATCACAGGGTGCGCCTGTCCACTGACTCGGTTGATCGACTGACTTTCATCAAGATGAACCAGTCTTGGATCACCACCAGCTACCACACACCTGATGCTGATATAACAGACTAATTGATTTTAACATGTCACATCCCTTCAAGACTGATGCTGATGCTGAGTGCCTGTGCTGTTATGTTGACTGGCTATCCTCCTCCTCCGAGTCCTCAATGATACGATTGATGATGATAGCTTGGAAGATCATTTTTGTTTATGGGTGCCGCCACCAGTGCCTAACGCCCAACAGGGGCGTGTAATTACAATTTTTGAAGCAATACTTTGCAACAGGGCTCATTGCTGTGCTCCAAGTACAGTATCTGTGAGGGGTTGCAGTGTTGTGCCACCAGTGCCTAAGGCCCAATTTTTCAGCCCCTGTTTAACAGGGGCGTGTAATTACAATTTTTGAAGCAATACTTTGCAACAGGGCTCATTGCTGTGCTCCAAGTACAGTATCTGTGAGGGGTTGCAGTGTTGTGCCACCAGTGCCTAAGGCCCAATTTTTCAGCCCCTGTTCAACAGGGGCATGTAATTACAATTCTTGATCTAATAATTCACAGCAGGGCCCATTGCTGCACCCACCAAGAGTAACTCTGAGGGCTTACAGTGTTGTGGCAACGCCACCACCACCACCACCACGAAAGGCCCAATTTTTCAGCCCCTGTTCAAAAGGGGCATGTAATTACAATTCTTGATCTAATAATTCACAGCAGGGCCCATTCCTGCACCCACCAAGAGTAACTCTGAGGGCTTACAGTGTTGTGGCAACACCACCACCACCACCACCACCACGAAAGGCCCAATTTTTCAGCCCCTGTTCAACAGGGGCATGCAATTACAATTCTTGATCTAATAATTCACAGCAGGGCCCATTGCTGCACCCACCAAGAGTAACTGTCAGGGCTTACAGTGTTGTGGCACCAGCACCACCATCAAAGGCCCAATTTTTACTACCACTGTTCAACAATTATATGTAATTACAATTCCTGATATAATAGTTGACAGCAGGGCGTTCCAGCACCAACCAAGAGTAACTGTGAGTGCTTACAGTGTTGTGCCAACACCAACAACTAAGGGGCCTATTTCTGCAGAGTATATACGGCAGGTCCCTACTTTCAAACATCCAACTTACAAACGACTCCTACTTGCAAACGCAAGAAGACAACAGGAAGTGAGAGGAAATCTACCCCTAGGAAGGAAAATTCTCTCCTGTAAGAATTAATATGGGAGAAAGGTGTCTCCTCTGTACTGATGCTTTATCACCAATCCTTGTTTCAAGAAAAACACCACATTTCAAAAACAGTTGTCATTGGGATGGAAAGTGAGGTGAAATGTTCTGAACAGGGGCACAGACAGCAAAACAAATGTTACAGGGGTGATAACCCTTACCTATGTTTTCCAAAAAGTTTAAAAATAGATTTTTGGGCTGGAGATACACTTAAACAATGTACCTGTTCAAAATTACAAACAGATTCTACATAAGAACAAACCTACAGTCCCTGTCTTGTATGCACCGCCTGTATACGGCTGTTCAGAGTATATAGGGCCTTTTTTATTTTATGTGCGGGGTTCCCCTTAATATCCATACAAGACCCAAAGGGGCTGGTAATGGGCTGGGGTGGGGGGGGGGGGGTCATGGGGTAGCTATGCCATTTTTCTTAAAGATTTTCATCCATATTACCGGGACCAGACATTACATTAAAGCCGCAAGCAGTTTTAAATGGCTTTTTTTTCCTTTAGAAGTGTCATTTTGTGCAGGGACAGTTCTAAACACGGGAAACACGTGGCACTTCACAGGCATACTTTAGACACCCCCCAGGTACGATATTTAAAGGAATATTTGACTTTTTTTTTTTCACTTTATGCATCATTAAAATGACTGCTCCCGAAAAACGACCGTTTTTAAAACTTCTTTTTGCATTGATACATGTCCCCTGGTGCAGAACCCGGGTTCCCAAACCCTTTTTAGGACAATAACATGCATAATAGTCGTTATAATTAGCACTTTAGAATTCGAACGTTCGCATCCATTGTATTTAATAGGGTTCTAATGTTCGTACGAACTTTCGGTCCGTTCGCGGGTTCTGGTGCGAACCGAACCCGGGGGTGTTCGGCTCATCACTAGTTGGTAGCATCGTGGGGTCAGTATCGGCTAATCTATGCCTTCCCTCCCTTAAGGCTTCTTCCTCTTCTGCTCCGCAGAGTGGAGGCAGAGGGAATTCCAATGATCCTAATCGCTCCAGATTGGTCTCAGCGTCCTTGGTACGCCGATCTAGTATGTCTGGTAGCAGACGTCCCCTGGCGCCTACCACTACGGAAGGACCTGCTATCGCAAGGTCCCATACTCCATCCTGCTTTACGGTCACTGGCTTTAATGGCATGGCTATTGAGAACCAGGTACTGAGAGACCGGGGCCTGTCAGATTCAGTAATCTCTACTAAGAGAAGTGCGCGGAAACCGTCCTCTAGGAAGGTTTATCACCGCACTTGGAAGGCCCACATCTCCATGTGTGAGGAAATGAAATGGCATCCGCGTACTTATTTGGTTTCCAGAATCCTGCTGGGGTGGACCAAAGGCTTGCCCTAAGTACGATTAAGGGACAGATATCTGCCCTGGCTGTCTTTTTTTCAGCGACCCCTGGCGGCTCACTCTCTCGTGAGTACATTTGTGCAGGGGGTTCGACATGTGGCCCCTCCGGTCCGTCCCCCGTTACTTCCGTGGGACTTGAACCTGGTCCTCTCGGTGCTTCAGAAGGCACCGTTTGAGAATATTAGAGATATTCCCCTGTTGACACTTTCTCAGAAAGTGGTCTTTTTGGTGGCTGTTACGTCAGTTAGACGAGTCTCTGAGCTGGCAGCCTTGGCCTGCAAGGCTCCCTATTTGATTTTCCACAAGGATAAGGCCCCATGCACACGAGACGCAGGTGCAAACTCTGCTGAACACACGTTTTTAAACGCTGAAACCGGCGTTTAAAAACGCGCGTTTGGCCGCGTTTGCAGCCGCGTTTATTGGCGTTTAGCGGCGTTTTACCGCGTTTGCGTTTATAAGCGTTTCATCATAAGACCCTCCCTAAGCTCAAAAAACAGTAAATTTTAACCATTTCAGCCAGTTTGTGAGACCAGAGTGAGTAGCAGCAGCTGAGAGAGCCGCAGTGTACTTGTATTTAGCGTATCACTTGCCACGTCACCTGGCCACGTCACCTGGCCACGTTACCTGCCACGTCACCTGCCACAAGTTGTGGATTGTCCACTTGCCACGTCACCTGGCCACGTTACCTGCCACGTCACCTGGCTACGTCACCTGCCACAAGTTGTGGATTGTTCACTTGCCACGTCACCTGCCACGTCACCTGGCCATGTCACCTGCCACGTCACCTGGCCACGTCACCTGGCACAAGTTGTGGATTGTCCACTTGCCACGTCACCTGGCCATGTCACCTGGCACAAGTTGTGGATTGTCCACTTGCCACGTCACCTGGCCACGTCACCTGGCCATGTTACCTGCCACGTCACCTGGCCACGTTACCTGCCACATCACCTGGCCACGTCACCTGCCACAAGTTGTGGATTGTCCACTTGCCACGTCACCTGGCCACGTCACCTGGCCACGTTACCTGCCACGTCACCTAGCCACTTCACCTGCCACAAGTTGTGGATTGTCCACTTGCCACGTCACATGCCACATGCCACGTCACCTGGCCACGTCACCTGGCCACGTTACCTGCCACGTCACCTAGCCACGTCACCTGCCACAAGTTGTGGATTGTCCACTTGCCACGTCACCTGGCCACGTCACCTGCCACGTCACCTGGCCACGTTACCTGCCACGTCACCTGGCCATGTCACCTGCCACAAGTTGTGGATTGTCCACTGACCACGTCACCTGGCCACGTCACCTGGCCACGTCACCTGACACAAGTTGTTGATTGTCCACTGGCCATGTTACCTGCCACAAGCTGTGGATTGTCCACTTGCCACGTCACCTGCCACAAGTTGTGGATTGTTCACTTGCCACGTCACCTGCCACGTCACCTGGCCACGTCACCTGCCACGTCACCTGGCCACGTCACCTGGCACAAGTTGTGGATTGTCCACTTGCCACGTCACCTGGCCACGTCACCTGGCCATGTTACCTGCCACGTCACCTGGCCACGTTACCTGCCACATCACCCGGCCACGTCACCTGCCACAAGTTGTGGATTGTCCACTTGCCACGTCACCTGGCCACGTCACCTAGCCACGTCACCTGCCACAAGTTGTGGATTGTTCACTTGCCACGTCACCTGCCACGTCACCTGGCCATGTCACCTGCCACGTCACCTGGCCACGTCACCTGGCACAAGTTGTGGATTGTCCACTTGCCACGTCACCTGGCCACGTCACCTGGCCATGTTACCTGCCACGTCACCTGGCCACGTTACCTGCCACATCACCTGGCCACGTCACCTGCCACAAGTTGTGGATTGTTCACTTGCCACGTCACCTGCCACGTCACCTGGCCACGTCACCTGCCACGTCACCTGGCCATGTCACCTGCCACAAGTTGTGGATTGTCCACTGACCACGTCACCTGGCCACGTCACCTGGCCACGTCACCTGACACAAGTTGTTGATTGTCCACTGGCCATGTTACCTGCCACAAGCTGTGGATTGTCCACTTGCCACGTCACCTGCCACAAGTTGTGGATTGTTCACTTGCCACGTCACCTGCCACGTCACCTGGCCACGTCACCTGCCACGTCACCTGGCCACGTCACCTGGCACAAGTTGTGGATTGTCCACTTGCCACGTCACCTGGCCACGTCACCTGGCCATGTTACCTGCCACGTCACCTGGCCACGTTACCTGCCACATCACCCGGCCACGTCACCTGCCACAAGTTGTGGATTGTCCACTTGCCACGTCACCTGGCCACGTCACCTAGCCACGTCACCTGCCACAAGTTGTGGATTGTTCACTTGCCACGTCACCTGCCACGTCACCTGGCCACGTCACCTGCCACGTCACCTGGCCACGTCACCTGCCACAAGTTGTGGATTGTCCACTTGCCACGTCACCTGGCCACGTCACCTGGCCATGTTACCTGCCACGTCACCTGGCCACGTTACCTGCCACATCACCTGGCCACGTCACCTGCCACAAGTTGTGGATTGTCCACTTGCCACGTCACCTGGCCACGTCACCTAGCCACGTCACCTGCCACAAGTTGTGGATTGTCCACTTGCCACGTCACCTGGCCACATCACGTGCCACGTCACCTGGCCACGTTACCTGCCACGTCACCTGGCCATGTCACCTGCCACAAGTTGTGGATTGTCCACTGACCACGTCACCTGGCCACGTCACCTGGCCACATCACCTGACACAAGTTGTTGATTGTCCACTGGCCACGTTACCTGCCACAAGCTGTGGATTGTCCACTTGCCACGTCACCTGCCACAAGTTGTGGATTGTCCACTTGCCACGTCACCTGGCCACGTCACCTAGCCACGTCACCTGCCACAAGTTGTGGATTGTTCACTTGCCACGTCACCTGCCACGTCACCTGGCCATGTCACCTGCCACGTCACCTGGCCACGTCACCTGGCACAAGTTGTGGATTGTCCACTTGCCACGTCACCTGGCCACGTCACCTGGCCATGTTACCTGCCACGTCACCTGGCCACGTTACCTGCCACATCACCTGGCCACGTCACCTGCCACAAGTTGTGGATTGTTCACTTGCCACGTCACCTGCCACGTCACCTGGCCACGTCACCTGCCACGTCACCTGGCCATGTCACCTGCCACAAGTTGTGGATTGTCCACTGACCACGTCACCTGGCCACGTCACCTGGCCACGTCACCTGACACAAGTTGTTGATTGTCCACTGGCCATGTTACCTGCCACAAGCTGTGGATTGTCCACTTGCCACGTCACCTGCCACAAGTTGTGGATTGTTCACTTGCCACGTCACCTGCCACGTCACCTGGCCACGTCACCTGCCACGTCACCTGGCCACGTCACCTGGCACAAGTTGTGGATTGTCCACTTGCCACGTCACCTGGCCACGTCACCTGGCCATGTTACCTGCCACGTCACCTGGCCACGTTACCTGCCACATCACCCGGCCACGTCACCTGCCACAAGTTGTGGATTGTCCACTTGCCACGTCACCTGGCCACGTCACCTAGCCACGTCACCTGCCACAAGTTGTGGATTGTTCACTTGCCACGTCACCTGCCACGTCACCTGGCCACGTCACCTGCCACGTCACCTGGCCACGTCACCTGCCACAAGTTGTGGATTGTCCACTTGCCACGTCACCTGGCCACGTCACCTGGCCATGTTACCTGCCACGTCACCTGGCCACGTTACCTGCCACATCACCTGGCCACGTCACCTGCCACAAGTTGTGGATTGTCCACTTGCCACGTCACCTGGCCACGTCACCTAGCCACGTCACCTGCCACAAGTTGTGGATTGTCCACTTGCCACGTCACCTGGCCACATCACGTGCCACGTCACCTGGCCACGTTACCTGCCACGTCACCTGGCCATGTCACCTGCCACAAGTTGTGGATTGTCCACTGACCACGTCACCTGGCCACGTCACCTGGCCACATCACCTGACACAAGTTGTTGATTGTCCACTGGCCACGTTACCTGCCACAAGCTGTGGATTGTCCACTTGCCACGTTACCTGCCACAAGTTGTGGATTGTCCACAATGCAATGCAAGCAATTACAGTTTTCTTTTATATTTTTTAATAGTTTTTCATCATTTGCCATCATTTTAGAGATTTCTAATGTTAAAAAATAGGTCACCTTTAAAAACGCTTATAAACGCAAACGCGGAAAAACGCCGGTACCGCGTTTAGCCGCGTTTAGCCGCGTTTAGCAGCGTTTAGCGTCTGAAACGTGGAAAACTTTTGCGTCTGAACCCATTTTTTTGCTTCTGAAAAAACGAGGTTAAACACAACTGCTTGTAAACGCCAAAAAACGAGAGTGTGTGCATGGACACATAGGATAACATTGAATGGGTTCAGGAGCAGTTGAAAAAAGCGTCCAACTGCCTCTGAACGCGCGTTCAACAGCAAATAACAGCGTCTCGTGTGCATGGGGCCTAAATGTGTTCAGGAGCAGTTGAAAAAAGTGTCCAACTGCCTCTTAACACGCGTTTAACAGCGTCTCATGTGCATGGGAAAGAAAAGAAAAAACAAATGCGCCTACTAAGTGCAGTATGTTAGAAATTTATTCGAGAATAATTAAAATAACAGCCAAATGGCTACTCACAGGATGGAAGTGGAGTAAAAGCATAAATAGATATCCTTCTAAGTTGTCTGCGGAGGGCATGAGTCACTCCATGTGTCTGTAGTCTCCCGGTGGTGGAATACTGCCAAGATGAAGAGGTAGTGCACTGCGGTGTTGCTGCAGGGATGGGGAGATGGCAGAAGAACGGTAGATGCGAGAAGAGCTGTCCCTCTATGCCAGTGTGGACACCGGTTCCCACACGGCGTACGGCGTGCGGTTCACGCTGGAGCGCAGTCAGCTTCGGCAACCGGACGTGACGTCAATAGCAGACGCTAACTGATGACGCGTTTCAATGCTTCCGCATTTTCCTCGGATCTGATAGGCAATAGAAGCTGTCGGTATTATATGCGTTCCACCGGACGGAACCATCAATCTAGTGTCATACTCCGGAAATGAAGTGCTGCAGGCCGGAAGGAATGGATACATAGGCCTAACAATAGCATATACATAGGAATTCGTAGATTTAAAAAAACATACAATATACAATTGATTGAGTTGATAGAAACCTTTAGAAGACTTGCCCTATAATGAATGTATATATGGCAAGAAATTTTATATTTTGACAGGAGATATATATATTGGCATCAATGCATGGAAGAAATGCATGAGAGGGGCTTACAAAAAAATATCTTAAAAAGTGCATAGAAAATGCACTAAAAAATATATCAAAAATAAAAATGCTGGATGCAAAAAATATATATATCTCTAAAAATGCTGGATACAAAAAATAAAAATAAAAATAAAATTGGAAATAAAAATAATAAAAATAAATAAATATAAAAATAAAAATAATAATAGTAGCCAATAATATCCAAGAAACAGTTATGGAGAGCTGTTATTGAGAAACTCATAATCTCAATAATACAGATATCTAATTTATAATGATGGGGATCGCAAGCATGCATATGCACACATCCGCACATGCATGCGTCCAATCCATTGTGTATGGATATTGTGCTCACAATAAAAAAAGGGGTTTAATGATAAAAATTATATAACGATCATTGATAAAGGACCAATTGATAAACAGCCAATTGATAAAAAATCAATGAATAAAAATCTTTTACCATCAAGGAAGGAATATATAAATAGCAGGAATATATGTACAAATGAGGATGTAATAAAACACAACATAGTGGAATAAGGGTTCCTATTGGTTCTTAATGGTCAAAAAGGAAAAGAGGAAAAAGGTAGAGGAGATGGGGATGTGTGTAGATGAATACAAACATACACCCACACAAAATGTATGTGCACGTGTGTACATGAATATGTCTCTATCACATGACTGTATTAACCTCAATCTCCTCGTTAAGTCCAAAGGGTGTAAGTGTGTTCAGGATATAAATCCAGTATGTTTCTTGTTTACACAGACGTTGGAATCTCTCTGCTGATGTATATTTGTCGGGTATGGATTCCAAGATCCATACTCGAAGTGCAGAGGTGTCTTTAGAATGGTGAATGTTAAAGTGTCTGGAAACACTATATTGTGGACTGCCATCCTTAACTGCTCGGCGGTGTTCACCAAATCTAGCTCGCAATGTGCGTATAGTCCTACCCACATACAACAAACCGCATGGGCAGGTTATGCAGTAGATGACGAACATGGTGGAACAATTGTAGAAGGAAGTAAAAGTATACAGTTTACTGTTAGCGGAGTAGTTTTTTTGACCATGAGTCACATGGGAACAGGTGAGGCACAAGGCCTTATTACATCTATACATACCTACTAAGGGTATTAATGTTAGCTGTCTAGATGTGGTATTTTTAGCATTGATTTTCATTTTGCTAGGTGCAATTTTACCTTTTATGTTCGGCGCCTTGCGGTATGCAAATTTAGGGTGAAGAGAAAGTGATTTTTTCAAAAGTGGGTCCTGTTGTAAAATAGACCAGTGTTTACGGAAGATGCTTTCCATTTGCTTATGACTATGGTGATATTGTGTAATAAACCTCATCACTGGCATAGATGCCTGCTTGGGTTTTGATGCTATGTGGTCTGTACAATATAAGGAGCAAGCGTCATCAATAAGATGTACTGGATACCCCTTATCTGTGAACTTGGTTTTTAGAGGTATACTCTGTGTCACATAATCATCCAATCTAGTGCAATTTCGTCTGAGACGATGAAATTGGCTCTTTGGGATATTTTGAATCCATCGTGGGTGATGACAGCTGGTATAATGTAAAAAAGAATTACCAGCTGTAGGTTTTGTATAACTTTTAGTTGTTATCTCCTTATTGGTATATGATAGTTCCAAATCTAAAAAGCATATGGATAAAGTGTTGGATTCTGAAGTAAAGGTGAGTCCATAGGGGTTAGCATTACAATACGAGACAAAGCTATGAATGAGATCGGTAGGGCCGTCCCAGATGATTATGATATCATCTATGTATCGTCTGTAAAAAATGAGGTGCATAGTGAAAGGATTATTGGCCCAAATGTATTTTTCTTCCCAGAAACCCATAGTTAGGTTAGCATAGCTGGGAGCGAAATTAGCACCCATAGCGGTGCCCTGTTTTTGGCGATAGTAGGTTCCATCAAAAAGAAAATAATTATGATCTAAACAAAAGAGAGTGGCTTGAAGTATGAAATCTATTTGATGAGTGTTAAGATGAGGGTCATTTTTGAGGAAATGAGTAACGGCTTGTATGCCTATGTTATGAGGAATAGATGTATATAAGGAGCAGACATCTAGAGAGATCCATTGATAGGTGGATTCCCATGTATAGGGGCGCATTTGTTCAATTAGATCTGTTCCATCTCTAATATAGGAAGGAAGAGCCTGAGCTAGAGGTTGAAGGAAATGGTCTACATATAGCGAAAAACTGGAGGTGATACTCTCCATGGAGGCAACAATGGGGCGTCCTGGTGGGTTGATAGAGTTTTTGTGTATTTTGGGCAGATGGTAAAAGTATGGTACCTGAAAAAAGGATTTTCGAAAGAAGGCCTTCTCCTGTTTGGATAGTATTCCTTCTATATGGGCCTTCTCTACTAAAGAATTGGAGACTTCTATAAACGCAGGCAATTGATCCTTTTTCAATATTTCATATTGAACCATCAATCTAGTGTCATACTCCGGAAATGAAGTGCTGTAGGCCGGAAGGAATGGATACATAGGCCTAACAATAGCATATACATAGGAACCATTGATGGTTCCGTCCGGTGGAACGCATATAATACCGACAGCTTCTATTGCCTATCAGATCCGAGGAAAATGCGGAAGCATTGAAACGCGTCATCAGTTAGCGTCTGCTATTGACGTCACGTCCGGTTGCCGAAGCTGACTGCGCTCCAGCGTGAACCGCACGCCGTACGCCGTGTGGGAACCAGTGTCCACACTGGCATAGAGGGACAGCTCTTCTCGCATCTACCGTTCTTCTGCCATCTCCCCATCCCTGCAGCAACACCGCAGTGCACTACCTCTTCATCTTGGCAGTATTCCACCACCGGGAGACTACAGACACACGGAGTGACTCATGCCCTCCGCAGACAACTTAGAAGGATATCTATTTATGCTTTTACTCCACTTCCATCCTGTGAGTAGCCATTTGGCTGTTATTTTAATTATTCTCGAATAAATTTCTAACATACTGCACTTAGTAGGCGCATTTGTTTTTTCTTTTCTTTGCCATATATAGAGTCTGCTTCGCTCTACAATTGCTGCCAACGGTGCATATGTTCATATGACTTGCTTTCAATATTACATGGACTTCCAAAGAGAAAGACTTTTATACTTTAAATCCTATTGATTTTCATCTGATTTATTTTTATCAGTTAGGTTGTTGTTCCTTCTTTTTGCGCCGTTATCTGTATTATAATTTATGTATTTGGAGCTTCTGTATGTGCTGCATTGCAGGAACACTAACATACTGTTATTACACATCCAAAAATCCCTTTTTTTTTTTTTTTCCTATATTGATTGATTTGATATTACTCCATGCCTAACATGGATTTCTTACACCTTTTGGAAGACGCCAAATATGGCACATTAGATAAACTATACACTCTATTTCCTAATGAGTTTTTTTCATCTACTATACACTCACGATATTGGCCAGAAACTAAATTTAAAGATACATGTACGAGAATGAGACGCCTGGAGGACCAGATAAATTCAGCCAATCAGCAATGGTGGGATGGTTTTTTCCTTCAGCAATATTTTGACACAAAAATTTCCCCACGTGGCCTGCGCGTACTCAAAGGCTGTTCATTTCTGGATGCTGACCTCCGTCAGGAATGGGAGGGTATTGCGGAGTTCTGCACCCAGAAATGGATCCAGGTGCTCACCATACATAGAGACAAGAGATTTCAATTCCTTTGCGATAAAATTAAGAACAACATCAGTGAATTACATAATAAATACCGTCACTTACCTATGGAATGGTTGAAGACCCTCAAACGAAACACCAAAAAAAGTGAAGATACTCTGATCAGTATCAAACTCAATAAATTTAAAAGGGATTTAGATGATTATAATCATAAAAAAGTATTTTATTGGAAAAGACCAAAACCCTCATTTCCATTAATGCCTCTTATGTCACCCAGATTTATGGCTAATTATAAGAGTAAGATCCCCAAAGAATCTCTAAAAATATCATCCTCCCTACATATTAACGATTCGTCTATTTTACATCCCAAGACCACCGAAAGAACAGATACACAATTATCAATTTCCAATACAGTCTTGGTGGATAATATAGATGCCATTATAATTAATACACCGACTAAGGCTATTACTTCAGCCCAACATACCCCTATTAATAACACAGAGACTGCCATCAGACACTCCTCTGGAAATATTGTAGCAAAAGCGAATCCTACTCCATCCATAAACAAGGACAATGTCACATCCACTGCGATTTTCCAACAGTCTAAGATAGACACCCAGGTCACCTCACCTAGAACATTTGGGGCAACTACTACGGACAATATTGACACTTTTTTAGTGCAGACCCCCCGCTCCAGCCCACCCACAACAAAAAGAAAACTTTCAGAAGAGGAAGGAGAGGGGGAAGAAATAAATTTAAATCTAACCAGACCAGAGAAACTGCGAAAAGTGTAAAGATTTTCAATTTATCTAACCAATCTCTAAGTGACCAAGAACTCTCACTATTGGCACGGGGCCTTAATTTTGCCCCAGCCATAGCCCCTAATTCTTTTGTCATGTTTAAAGACCTCAATAGGTTTGTCAGAAACCTAACTTTGAGGCGTCATTATAATATAAAAGACAAAAAAACATCTACTGTGGACATAGAGACCGATCTCCAGACCGACAACTCTCCAACCTTAGATTCATCTATGGAACAACAAGCATTATTAGATTTATGTGAACTATGGAATGCCGATGAAGAAGATGATATCGTTGCCTGGTCCCAACATTCAGAACTACCGCCACCAGTCATCCATACTACTTTCCGACCCAAATCTACATTTAATCCTACGCAATCCAAGGGCCCATACTTACAAACATTTTATCAGGTAGTACTTTCAGAACTTACCAAACTTTGTGAGACAACATCCACCAAACCTAATTATTTTAAGAACAACTTGAGTCCACAAGAAAATATTGCTTTAAAAACATTGAGCCAGAATGACAACATAATTATAAGACCGGCTGATAAAGGTGGGAGCATTATCATACAAGACAAAGCAGATTACATGAGAGAAGCCCTCAGGCTTCTCTCAGACAATGCTACTTATGAAATATTGAAAAAGGATCCATTGCCTGCGTTTATAGAAGTCTCCAATTCTTTAGTAGAGAAGGCCCATATAGAAGGAATACTATCCAAACAGGAGAAGGCCTTCTTTCGAAAATCCTTTTTTCAGGTACCATACTTTTACCATCTGCCCAAAATACACAAAAACTCTATCAACCCACCAGGACGCCCCATTGTTGCCTCCATGGAGAGTATCACCTCCAGTTTTTCGCTATATGTAGACCATTTCCTTCAACCTCTAGCTCAGGCTCTTCCTTCCTATATTAGAGATGGAACAGATCTAATTGAACAAATGCGCCCCTATACATGGGAATCCACCTATCAATGGATCTCTCTAGATGTCTGCTCCTTATATACATCTATTCCTCATAACATAGGCATACAAGCCGTTACTCATTTCCTCAAAAATGACCCTCATCTTAACACTCATCAAATAGATTTCATACTTCAAGCCACTCTCTTTTGTTTAGATCATAATTATTTTCTTTTTGATGGAACCTACTATCGCCAAAAACAGGGCACCGCTATGGGTGCTAATTTCGCTCCCAGCTATGTTAACCTAACTATGGGTTTCTGGGAAGAAAAATACATTTGGGCCAATAATCCTTTCACTATGCACCTCATTTTTTACAGACGATACATAGATGATATCATAATCATCTGGGACGGCCCTACCGATCTCATTCATAGCTTTGTCTCGTATTGTAATGCTAACCCCTATGGACTCACCTTTACTTCAGAATCCAACACTTTATCCATATGCTTTTTAGATTTGGAACTATCATATACCAATAAGGAGATAACAACTAAAAGTTATACAAAACCTACAGCTGGTAATTCTTTTTTACATTATACCAGCTGTCATCACCCACGATGGATTCAAAATATCCCAAAGAGCCAATTTCATCGTCTCAGACGAAATTGCACTAGATTGGATGATTATGTGACACAGAGTATACCTCTAAAAACCAAGTTCACAGATAAGGGGTATCCAGTACATCTTATTGATGACGCTTGCTCCTTATATTGTACAGACCACATAGCATCAAAACCCAAGCAGGCATCTATGCCAGTGATGAGGTTTATTACACAATATCACCATAGTCATAAGCAAATGGAAAGCATCTTCCGTAAACACTGGTCTATTTTACAACAGGACCCACTTTTGAAAAAATCACTTTCTCTTCACCCTAAATTTGCATACCGCAAGGCGCCGAACATAAAAGGTAAAATTGCACCTAGCAAAATGAAAATCAATGCTAAAAATACCACATCTAGACAGCTAACATTAATACCCTTAGTAGGTATGTATAGATGTAATAAGGCCTTGTGCCTCACCTGTTCCCATGTGACTCATGGTCAAAAAAACTACTCCGCTAACAGTAAACTGTATACTTTTACTTCCTTCTACAATTGTTCCACCATGTTCGTCATCTACTGCATAACCTGCCCATGCGGTTTGTTGTATGTGGGTAGGACTATACGCACATTGCGAGCTAGATTTGGTGAACACCGCCGAGCAGTTAAGGATGGCAGTCCACAATATAGTGTTTCCAGACACTTTAACATTCACCATTCTAAAGACACCTCTGCACTTCGAGTATGGATCTTGGAATCCATACCCGACAAATATACATCAGCAGAGAGATTCCAACGTCTGTGTAAACAAGAAACATACTGGATTTATATCCTGAACACACTTACACCCTTTGGACTTAACGAGGAGATTGAGGTTAATACAGTCATGTGATAGAGACATATTCATGTACACACGTGCACATACATTTTGTGTGGGTGTATGTTTGTATTCATCTACACACATCCCCATCTCCTCTACCTTTTTCCTCTTTTCCTTTTTGACCATTAAGAACCAATAGGAACCCTTATTCCACTATGTTGTGTTTTATTACATCCTCATTTGTACATATATTCCTGCTATTTATATATTCCTTCCTTGATGGTAAAAGATTTTTATTTATTGATTTTTTATCAATTGGCTGTTTATCAATTGGTCCTTTATCAATGATCGTTATATAATTTTTATCATTAAACCCCTTTTTTTATTGTGAGCACAATATCCATACACAATGGATTGGACGCATGCATGTGCGGATGTGTGCATATGCATGCTTGCGATCCCCATCATTATAAATTAGATATCTGTATTATTGAGATTATGAGTTTCTCAATAACAGCTCTCCATAACTGTTTCTTGGATATTATTGGCTACTATTATTATTTTTATTTTTATATTTATTTATTTTTATTATTTTTATTTCCAATTTTATTTTTATTTTTATTTTTTGTATCCAGCATTTTTAGAGATATATATATTTTTTGCATCCAGCATTTTTATTTTTGATATATTTTTTAGTGCATTTTCTATGCACTTTTTAAGATATTTCTTTGTAAGCCCCTCTCATGCATTTCTTCCATGCATTGATGCCAATATATATATCTCCTGTCAAAATATAAAATTTCTTGCCATATATACATTCATTATAGGGCAAGTCTTCTAAAGGTTTCTATCAACTCAATCAATTGTATATTGTATGTTTTTTTAAATCTACGAATTCCTATGTATATGCTATTGTTAGGCCTATGTATCCATTCCTTCCGGCCTACAGCACTTCATTTCCGGAGTATGACACTAGATTGATGGTTCCGTCCGGTGGAACGCATATAATACCGACAGCTTCTATTGCCTATCAGATCCGAGGAAAATGCGGAAGCATTGAAACGCGTCATCAGTTAGCGTCTGCTATTGACGTCACGTCCGGTTGCCGAAGCTGACTGCGCTCCAGCGTGAACCGCACGCCGTACGCCGTGTGGGAACCGGTGTCCACACTGGCATAGAGGGACAGCTCTTCTCGCATCTACCATTCTTCTGCCATCTCCCCATCCCTGCAGCAACACCGCAGTGCACTACCTCTTCATCTTGGCAGTATTCCACCACCGGGAGACTACAGACACACGGAGTGACTCATGCCCTCCGCAGACAACTTAGAAGGATATCTATTTATGCTTTTACTCCACTTCCATCCTGTGAGTAGCCATTTGGCTGTTATTTTAATTATTCTCGAATAAATTTCTAACATACTGCACTTAGTAGGCGCATTTGTTTTTTCTTTTCTTTGCCATATATAGAGTCTGCTTCGCTCTACAATTGCTGCCAACGGTGCATATGTTCATATGACTTGCTTTCAATATTACATGGACTTCCAAAGAGAAAGACTTTTATACTTTAAATCCTATTGATTTTCATCTGATTTATTTTTATCAGTTAGGTTGTTGTTCCTTCTTTTTGCGCCGTTATCTGTATTATAATTTATGTATTTGGAGCTTCTGTATGTGCTGCATTGCAGGAACACTAACATACTGTTATTACACATCCAAAAATCCCTTTTTTTTTTTTTTTTTTTCCTATATTGATTGATTTGATATTACTCCATGCCTAACATGGATTTCTTACACCTTTTGGAAGACGCCAAATATGGCACATTAGATAAACTATACACTCTATTTCCTAATGAGTTTTTTTCATCTACTATACACTCACGATATTGGCCAGAAACTAAATTTAAAGATACATGTACGAGAATGAGACGCCTGGAGGACCAGATAAATTCAGCCAATCAGCAATGGTGGGATGGTTTTTTCCTTCAGCAATATTTTGACACAAA
Source organism: Rana muscosa (assembly GCA_029206835.1). Lineage (NCBI taxonomy): Eukaryota > Metazoa > Chordata > Amphibia > Anura > Ranidae > Rana > Rana muscosa. The sequence goes on from CM055117.1 coordinate 1,030,817,052, forward strand.
AATTTCCCCACGTGGCCTGCGCGTACTCAAAGGCTGTTCATTTCTGGATGCTGACCTCCGTCAGGAATGGGAGGGTATTGCGGAGTTCTGCACCCAGAAATGGATCCAGGTGCTCACCATACATAGAGACAAGAGATTTCAATTCCTTTGCGATAAAATTAAGAACAACATCAGTGAATTACATAATAAATACCGTCACTTACCTATGGAATGGTTGAAGACCCTCAAACGAAACACCAAAAAAAGTGAAGATACTCTGATCAGTATCAAACTCAATAAATTTAAAAGGGATTTAGATGATTATAATCATAAAAAAGTATTTTATTGGAAAAGACCAAAACCCTCATTTCCATTAATGCCTCTTATGTCACCCAGATTTATGGCTAATTATAAGAGTAAGATCCCCAAAGAATCTCTAAAAATATCATCCTCCCTACATATTAACGATTCGTCTATTTTACATCCCAAGACCACCGAAAGAACAGATACACAATTATCAATTTCCAATACAGTCTTGGTGGATAATATAGATGCCATTATAATTAATACACCGACTAAGGCTATTACTTCAGCCCAACATACCCCTATTAATAACACAGAGACTGCCATCAGACACTCCTCTGGAAATATTGTAGCAAAAGCGAATCCTACTCCATCCATAAACAAGGACAATGTCACATCCACTGCGGTTTTCCAACAGTCTAAGATAGACACCCAGGTCACCTCACCTAGAACATTTGGGGCAACTACTACGGACAATATTGACACTTTTTTAGTGCAGACCCCCCGCTCCAGCCCACCCACAACAAAAAGAAAACTTTCAGAAGAGGAAGGAGAGGGGGAAGAAATAAATTTAAATCTAACCAGACCAGAGAAACTGCGAAAAGTGTAAAGATTTTCAATTTATCTAACCAATCTCTAAGTGACCAAGAACTCTCACTATTGGCACGGGGCCTTAATTTTGCCCCAGCCATAGCCCCTAATTCTTTTGTCATGTTTAAAGACCTCAATAGGTTTGTCAGAAACCTAACTTTGAGGCGTCATTATAATATAAAAGACAAAAAAACATCTACTGTGGACATAGAGACCGATCTCCAGACCGACAACTCTCCAACCTTAGATTCATCTATGGAACAACAAGCATTATTAGATTTATGTGAACTATGGAATGCCGATGAAGAAGATGATATCGTTGCCTGGTCCCAACATTCAGAACTACCGCCACCAGTCATCCATACTACTTTCCGACCCAAATCTACATTTAATCCTACGCAATCCAAGGGCCCATACTTACAAACATTTTATCAGGTAGTACTTTCAGAACTTACCAAACTTTGTGAGACAACATCCACCAAACCTAATTATTTTAAGAACAACTTGAGTCCACAAGAAAATATTGCTTTAAAAACATTGAGCCAGAATGACAACATAATTATAAGACCGGCTGATAAAGGTGGGAGCATTATCATACAAGACAAAGCAGATTACATGAGAGAAGCCCTCAGGCTTCTCTCAGACAATGCTACTTATGAAATATTGAAAAAGGATCCATTGCCTGCGTTTATAGAAGTCTCCAATTCTTTAGTAGAGAAGGCCCATATAGAAGGAATACTATCCAAACAGGAGAAGGCCTTCTTTCGAAAATCCTTTTTTCAGGTACCATACTTTTACCATCTGCCCAAAATACACAAAAACTCTATCAACCCACCAGGACGCCCCATTGTTGCCTCCATGGAGAGTATCACCTCCAGTTTTTCGCTATATGTAGACCATTTCCTTCAACCTCTAGCTCAGGCTCTTCCTTCCTATATTAGAGATGGAACAGATCTAATTGAACAAATGCGCCCCTATACATGGGAATCCACCTATCAATGGATCTCTCTAGATGTCTGCTCCTTATATACATCTATTCCTCATAACATAGGCATACAAGCCGTTACTCATTTCCTCAAAAATGACCCTCATCTTAACACTCATCAAATAGATTTCATACTTCAAGCCACTCTCTTTTGTTTAGATCATAATTATTTTCTTTTTGATGGAACCTACTATCGCCAAAAACAGGGCACCGCTATGGGTGCTAATTTCGCTCCCAGCTATGTTAACCTAACTATGGGTTTCTGGGAAGAAAAATACATTTGGGCCAATAATCCTTTCACTATGCACCTCATTTTTTACAGACGATACATAGATGATATCATAATCATCTGGGACGGCCCTACCGATCTCATTCATAGCTTTGTCTCGTATTGTAATGCTAACCCCTATGGACTCACCTTTACTTCAGAATCCAACACTTTATCCATATGCTTTTTAGATTTGGAACTATCATATACCAATAAGGAGATAACAACTAAAAGTTATACAAAACCTACAGCTGGTAATTCTTTTTTACATTATACCAGCTGTCATCACCCACGATGGATTCAAAATATCCCAAAGAGCCAATTTCATCGTCTCAGACGAAATTGCACTAGATTGGATGATTATGTGACACAGAGTATACCTCTAAAAACCAAGTTCACAGATAAGGGGTATCCAGTACATCTTATTGATGACGCTTGCTCCTTATATTGTACAGACCACATAGCATCAAAACCCAAGCAGGCATCTATGCCAGTGATGAGGTTTATTACACAATATCACCATAGTCATAAGCAAATGGAAAGCATCTTCCGTAAACACTGGTCTATTTTACAACAGGACCCACTTTTGAAAAAATCACTTTCTCTTCACCCTAAATTTGCATACCGCAAGGCGCCGAACATAAAAGGTAAAATTGCACCTAGCAAAATGAAAATCAATGCTAAAAATACCACATCTAGACAGCTAACATTAATACCCTTAGTAGGTATGTATAGATGTAATAAGGCCTTGTGCCTCACCTGTTCCCATGTGACTCATGGTCAAAAAAACTACTCCGCTAACAGTAAACTGTATACTTTTACTTCCTTCTACAATTGTTCCACCATGTTCGTCATCTACTGCATAACCTGCCCATGCGGTTTGTTGTATGTGGGTAGGACTATACGCACATTGCGAGCTAGATTTGGTGAACACCGCCGAGCAGTTAAGGATGGCAGTCCACAATATAGTGTTTCCAGACACTTTAACATTCACCATTCTAAAGACACCTCTGCACTTCGAGTATGGATCTTGGAATCCATACCCGACAAATATACATCAGCAGAGAGATTCCAACGTCTGTGTAAACAAGAAACATACTGGATTTATATCCTGAACACACTTACACCCTTTGGACTTAACGAGGAGATTGAGGTTAATACAGTCATGTGATAGAGACATATTCATGTACACACGTGCACATACATTTTGTGTGGGTGTATGTTTGTATTCATCTACACACATCCCCATCTCCTCTACCTTTTTCCTCTTTTCCTTTTTGACCATTAAGAACCAATAGGAACCCTTATTCCACTATGTTGTGTTTTATTACATCCTCATTTGTACATATATTCCTGCTATTTATATATTCCTTCCTTGATGGTAAAAGATTTTTATTTATTGATTTTTTATCAATTGGCTGTTTATCAATTGGTCCTTTATCAATGATCGTTATATAATTTTTATCATTAAACCCCTTTTTTTATTGTGAGCACAATATCCATACACAATGGATTGGACGCATGCATGTGCGGATGTGTGCATATGCATGCTTGCGATCCCCATCATTATAAATTAGATATCTGTATTATTGAGATTATGAGTTTCTCAATAACAGCTCTCCATAACTGTTTCTTGGATATTATTGGCTACTATTATTATTTTTATTTTTATATTTATTTATTTTTATTATTTTTATTTCCAATTTTATTTTTATTTTTATTTTTTGTATCCAGCATTTTTAGAGATATATATATTTTTTGCATCCAGCATTTTTATTTTTGATATATTTTTTAGTGCATTTTCTATGCACTTTTTAAGATATTTTTTTGTAAGCCCCTCTCATGCATTTCTTCCATGCATTGATGCCAATATATATATCTCCTGTCAAAATATAAAATTTCTTGCCATATATACATTCATTATAGGGCAAGTCTTCTAAAGGTTTCTATCAACTCAATCAATTGTATATTGTATGTTTTTTTAAATCTACGAATTCCTATGTATATGCTATTGTTAGGCCTATGTATCCATTCCTTCCGGCCTACAGCACTTCATTTCCGGAGTATGACACTAGATTGATGGTTCCGTCCGGTGGAACGCATATAATACCGACAGCTTCTATTGCCTATCAGATCCGAGGAAAATGCGGAAGCATTGAAACGCGTCATCAGTTAGCGTCTGCTATTGACGTCACGTCCGGTTGCCGAAGCTGACTGCGCTCCAGCGTGAACCGCACGCCGTACGCCGTGTGGGAACCGGTGTCCACACTGGCATAGAGGGACAGCTCTTCTCGCATCTACCGTTCTTCTGCCATCTCCCCATCCCTGCAGCAACACCGCAGTGCACTACCTCTTCATCTTGGCAGTATTCCACCACCGGGAGACTACAGACACACGGAGTGACTCATGCCCTCCGCAGACAACTTAGAAGGATATCTATTTATGCTTTTACTCCACTTCCATCCTGTGAGTAGCCATTTGGCTGTTATTTTAATTATTCTCGAATAAATTTCTAACATACTGCACTTAGTAGGCGCATTTGTTTTTTCTTTTCTTTGCCATATATAGAGTCTGCTTCGCTCTACAATTGCTGCCAACGGTGCATATGTTCATATGACTTGCTTTCAATATTACATGGACTTCCAAAGAGAAAGACTTTTATACTTTAAATCCTATTGATTTTCATCTGATTTATTTTTATCAGTTAGGTTGTTGTTCCTTCTTTTTGCGCCGTTATCTGTATTATAATCTCATGTGCATGGGGCCTAAGGTGGTGCTGCGGCCACAGCCTTCCTTTCAAAAGTCGTTTCGGCTTTTTATCTCAATGAAGACATTGTACTTCCATCCTTGTGTCCTCAGCCGTCGAATCCTAAGGAGTCGGCGTTGCATTCCTTGGACGTTGTCCGAGCTTGGAGAGTATACCTATCTGCTACTACCCGGTTCCGGAAGTCAGACTCACTGTTTGTTTCGGTGGCTGGTCGCAAGAAGGGCCAAGCAGTCTCATCGGCCACCATCTCTAGGTGGATCCGACAGATAGTAATCCAGGCTTACGCCTTAAAGGGTCAAGCGCCCCCCTTCCTGGTCACGGCGCATTCGACCAGGGCAATAGGTGCCTCTTGGGCTTTCCGACCTCAAGCGTCTGTTTCCCGATTATGTAAAGCGGCGACTTGGTTGTCCGCTCACACTTTCACAAAATTCTACAAAATTGATGTAGGTGCATCTTCGGATGCCTCTTTCGGCCGCAAGGTTTTACAAGCGGTTGTTTAGAGTTGCAGCTCCTCCGTTGGAGGAGTGCTGTTTTGTGTTTGGGGTGAAGTTTATTTTTATGCTGTTACCACCCCTCGTTTTTTCTCTGACACTGCTTTGGGAAGTCCCACTTTGTCAATAGAGAAGCTGTGTCGGTCCATGGACGAAAGAGTAAATAGGATTTTTTACTCACCGTAAAATCCTTTTCTCTGAGTCCATGGACCGACACAGCACCCACCCCCAGTGGCGTCACTAGGGTTGGTGTCACCCGGTGCAAAAAAAAATGGTGTCACCCCCCAACAACTATAGTCCCCCCTCAGTACAGACCCCCCTCCACTAACTACAGACCCCCCTCCCACAGTATAGATCCCCTCCCTCAGTACAAACCCGCTCCACTAAGTACAGACTCCCCGCCATCAATATAGACCCGCCTCCCTCAGTATGAACCTCCCCCTCAGTACAGACACCCCCACCTCAGTGCAGACTGCTCCATAAGTACAGACACCCCCACCTCAGTGCAGACCGCTCCATCAGTACAGACACCCCCACCTCAGTGCAGACCCCCTCAGTTACAGACACCCCCTCAGTTACAGACCCCCCTCGTACAGACACCCCCCTCAGTACAGACACCCCCCTCAGTAACAGACACCCCCTCAGTTACAGATCCCCCCTCAGTTACAGACCCCCCCTCAGTTACAGACCCCCCCTCAGTACCAGACCCCCCCTCAGTACAGACACCCCCCTCAGTACCAGACCCCCCCCTCAGTACAGACAACCCCCTCAGTACCAATCCCCCCTCAGTACAGACACCCCCCTCAGTACAGACACCTCCCTCAGTAACAGACCCCCCTCAGTAACAGACACCCCCTCAGTTACAGATCCCCCTCAGTTACAGATCCCCCCTCAGTTACAGACCCCCCTCAGTACCAGACCCCCCCCCCTCAGTACCAGACCCCCCCCCTCAGTACAGACACCCCCCTCAGTACCAGACCCCCCCTCAGTACCAGACCCCCCCCTCAGTACAGACACCCCCCTCAGTACCAGACCCCCCCTCAGTACAGACACCCCCCTCAGTACCAGACCCCCCTCAGTACAGACACCCCCTCAGTACAGATACCCCCCTCAGTACAGACACCCCCCTCAGTACCAGACCCCCCTCAGTACAGACACCCCCCTCAGTACAGACACCCCCTCAGTACCAGACACCCCCCTCAGTACAGACACCCCCCTCAGTACCAGACCCCCCTCAGTACAGACACCCCCCTCAGTTACAGCCCCCCCCTGGTGCAAACTCCCTCTTGTGCAGACCCCAGCAGTACAGACACCCCCTCCCCCCATCAGTAAAGATGCCCCCCTTACCTTTCAGACCTCAGAACAGAGCGGCAGATACACACAGCGGTGTGTCTCTCGAGCGCGGGCTCCTCCTCCTCCTCTGTGGATGTAAACATAGAGGAGGCAGAGGGGGCGGCGGCTTCCTTCCGCTCCGCTGAGGGACACAGCCGCAGCGTGAGCCTAAGGCACAGGGCAGCGGGCGGGCGATGTCAGTGTGGCCGCTGCGCTACCCACGGGTGTCACCCCTCTGGTGAGTGTCACCCGGGTGCGGCCCGCCCCCCCCCGCACCTGGCTAGCAACGCTAGTGCCCACCCCTCCTTTTAAGTTTGTACTGCTTTTTGACAAACTGATCTGCGAAGATGCAGACTGAGAGGTTATACCCGGAGGGTCCGCCCCCTGGGCGGTACTGTAGAAGGTGTGATGCAACACTTTTTACAAGTTTTTCTGCCTAGTCACTCCTAATTAACGGATAATACCCACTTTGTCAATAGAGAAGCTGTGTCGGTCCATGGACTCAGAGAAAAGGATTTTACGGTGAGTAAGAAATCCTATTTTTGCAAGCTGCTCCTGCTAAATAACTCCCAGCTGTCATTTTGACAGCGGGTAATTTTTGCCCATAATAGCAGCTGCAAGGGGAGAGGAGCAGAATGTTAGAGATACAGCCTGGAAACTTTGTTGAGGCTTCTTTATGTATCTTTTGGGTTCAAAATCTTCAAGCAGCTAAATATTCTATTGAATGCATTTTCTTATATCTGTTCATTAAGTGCTAATAAAAAACCTGTTGATCATGCCGGAAATCTAGTCATCATTCTGTCAACTACAGAACTTCTGTTTTTTATGTTATGAGAAGAGGAGAGGAGTAGTTCTGTAAACCTAAAACCCTTCCGGTCTTAGGGGGCACCTCATTTAATACAGTACGGTGAGTGAACAGTAAGGCCTTATTCACACTGGCATTGTGAAACTTGCATTTCTGTGCATTTAGAGGACATTTCTAACTACATCTACACCGTTCCGCTATATCTTTATAAACCACTGACATGTTAAATGAATGGTTATCTCATTACAATGGCATCTGAAAGTTGGTGGGCTATATTAGGCAGCAAGTAAACATGTTGTCCATGAAGTTGATGTGTTGAGAGCAGAAAAATTGGGTGTTGCAGTTTGTTGTGTATGGGGTTGACTAGCCACAGACCCGTCAGGGTACCCATACTGACCTGTGTTCACATGCCAAAGCACCTACAATGGGCACAAGAGCATCAGAATAGGACCATGGAGCAATGGAAGAAGGTGAGCCGGTCTGATCAATCATGCTTTCTTTTACATCCTATGGATAACCAGGTATCGGCAAGCCGGAAGAGGTAGTTTGATGCATTGGGCAATGTTCTGCTGGGAAACCTTGGGTCCTGACAATCATGTTGATGTTACTTTGATATGTACCACTAGCCTAAACTTTGTTGCTGACTGAGTACACCCCTTCATGGAAATTGTATTTCCTGGTGGCAGTGGCCTCTTTCTAGATAATGTGCCCTGCTACACTGCAAAAATGGTTCAAGAATAGTTTGAGGAACACAACAATGAGTTTGAGATGTTGACTTGGCCTCCAAATTCTCCATATCTCAATCCAATTGAGCATCTGTGGGATGTGTTGGAAAAACAAGTCCGATCCATGGAAGCCCTTCCTTGCAACTTACAGGACTTAAAGGATCTGCTACTGATGGCGAGATACTATAGCATACTTTCAGAAGTCTAGTGGCATCCATGCCTCCGTAAGTCAGGGTTGTATTTTCGCGGCAAAAGGGGGACTTACTGAGTATTAGGTTGGTGGTCATAAAGTTATCGCTGATTGGTGTGCATGCATTTAATAATTTTTTTAATGGTGCCATTCATATTGACAGTTTGTTTGTGTTGTGGTCAGTTTAGTTGCATTTAGAAAAAAAAATCTATTCGGTGCATTTAGTATGCAATTAGAAACTCTAAACCCATGTAAGCACAACTAAACGTGTAAACATGACTTAATGCAGCTAAACCTGCTGTAAAGCAGCAACATCTAAACTCTGGAAAAATGATACAGGAAGAATAAAATTTGCCTAGGCCTTATTCAGACTTGCCAATAGTGCCCCTACTAGGCCCTTTGAGTCTGGTATGAATTTTAAGGGGGAGGCTCCACGCCAAAATAATAAAAAAAAAAAGGGGCGTGGGGTCTCCCACCAAATTTATACCAGACACTTGACCGAGCATGCAGCCTGGCAGGCCAGGAAAGGGAGGGGGAGCGAGCGCCCCCCCCATCCCCGAACCATACCCAGCCACATGCCCTCAACATGGGGGGGTGCTTTGAGGAAGGAGGGGCTCTGCTCCCCCCGCCCCCAAAGGGCCTCTTCCCCACAACCCTGGGCTGTGATTGTGGTGGTCTGGGGGCAGGGGGCTTATCGAAATCTGGAAGCCCCCTTTACCAAGGAAGCCCTGAGATCCCACCCCCCCTTTGTGAATGAGTATGGGATACATTTGTACCCCCAGTCTCCGCCTGGTCCCTGGCATTAATGATCATGCTCCGCATGAAAGGAATCCAGTGAAGGTGGGAAACCTATGTTCTGGTGACACAACAAATATTAAACACTTCTCAAAGGGGACAGAGTCAAAAAACAACAGTTCTAAGGCTGGTCTACGTTAATAAACTAAAGTCCCGAATAAAGAGATTTTCCACCTTTCCTGTCCCTTTGAGACATGAGGTGGAGGGACATTTTCCCAAATGGGGCACAGACAACAATAAAATCATTTTTGTAACATTTCCTTATTTGACCCCAACCTAAAGAATTTGGCTGGAGTTCTAGCAACGTATCCAAGGTATGAACTCAGGACTGGATGAGACTGACTCTCCAAAAAGACAAGCAGAGAAGGGCAACCAAACTGATAAGAGGCATGGAGGAGCTCAGCTATGAGGAAAGATTAGAGGAACTGAATTCGATTTCTCTTGAGAAGAGGAGATTACGGGGATTCAATCAACATGTACAAATACATAAGTTGTCCATATAGTGAACTTTGTGTTGAGTTAGGCTGGGTTCACACTGATACTACACGACAGTCATATGACTTTCATCCTTCTTTGCTCTGCGACATCAGTCCTACATCGGTCCTACATCCATCCGACTTGAATGAACAGGATATGACTGATCCAACTTTGTGATAGTCTGACTTGTCTTTTGACCAATCAAAACAATCCCAGTGTGAGATAAATTCCTTTTACTGCTGCTGTAATCACCATGTCGGATGTCAAAAGTCGGATCCTACTTTCATCCGACTTCAATTATATTCAATGGGCTGAAGTAGGATCAAAGTCAGACCAAAGTAGTACAGGGAGCATTTTCAAAGTCGGACCGACATGTGTCGTACCAGTTAAGACGGCTCCCATAGGGAAACATTGATATTCACACGTCATGCGCTCCCAATGTCGGAGCGTTTGTCGCACCAGTGTGAACCCGGCCCCATTCACTTTAAGGTCATCACAGAGGACAAGGGGGCACTATTTACATCTGGAGGAAAAGAGATTTCATCTCTAAATACGGAAAGGTTTCTTTACAGTAAGAGCTGTGAAAATGTGGAATAGACTCCCTCAAGAGCAGGTTCCGGCCAGTTCAGTAGATTGCTTTAAAAAAAGGCCTGGATTCTTTCCTACATGTACATAATATAACTGGATACTGACCATTTATAGGTAAAGTTGATCTAGGGAATATTCGATCAGGAAGGATTTTTTTTCCCTGCTGGAGCAAATTGGATCACGCTTTTCTGGAGTTATTTGCCTTCCTCTGGATCAATTGAGGGTATGGGATTGTATGATTTTTTTCCCTTTTATTGGTTGAACTAAATGGACTTGTGCCTTTTTTCAACCAGACTATGTAAAAAAAAAAAAAAAAAAAAAAAAAATGTAGATAACACACACTTTGAAAGCTAAATAGAGCAATCACTCATTTGATTATTATCACCACTTTTATTTTTTATTTGAATTTACACAGTACAACCATGAATAGAGGTATATGTTTATCCTACATATGTTACACAGGATTAACAGCACCATATTCAACTCGTCATCAATACTGACGATTAAGCAGTCGCCAGTCACAGTTTAAGCAATTAAGCAGTCACAGTTCTCAAGATCGAAAACTTGCTTTTAATTAAAATTTTATTGGCAGTACATACAGTAAAATGTTCCTTTCTTTATGGCAGTAGGCAGGCACTTTTTACAAGCCATTAATGCAAATGAGATACGACAAGTAAATTTATAGCAGTCAGAATAAAAAAATTATTGAATACAGTTGATAAACTTGATTATTAAAGATAAAATGGGCTTTAGAGACTATTCATGAGATACAGCGATATAGTGTTCACCAAAGCAGCATCAACATATTTCTATACATATAAATATATTTACAATATAGCTGGTGGACATATTAAAAGAAACAAAAATTGGTTACAAAATAAAAAGGAAATATATACTGTAAATAGGTCTAAAGCCCCGTACACACGATCGGTTTGACTGATGAAAACCGTCCGATGGATGGTTTTCATCAGACCAACGATCGTGTATGGTACCCATCGGTCTTTTTTCCATCGGTTTTAAAAAATAGAACTTGTTTTAAAATTTTCCGATGGATAAAAAACCGATCGAAAACTCCGATCGTCTATGGGCAAGTCCATCGGATAAAAAACCCACGCATGCTCAGAATCAAGTCGGCGCATGCTCAGAAGCATTGAACTTCATTTTTCTCGGCTCATCTGAGTGTTTTACGTCACCGCGTTTGGAACGGTCGGTTTTTAGAATGATGGTGTGTGGGCAAGACTGATGGAAAACAGTTCCATCGGATATCCGATGGACAAATCCATAGGTTAACCGATCGTGTGTACGGGGCTTAAGGCCCCTTTCACACGGGCGGACCGTATGTCCGTTTTTCATCCACCCGTTTTCGGATGAAAAAACATACATACCATATATGGGATCTTATCCGTGCCCGCAATGCTCCGTTTTTCTGGATAGAATTTTTTTTATTTTTCTATCCGTCTGCGGAGCGAATCGGGTGAACACGGACAGACGGTCCGTGTTCATCCGATCCCCCCATAGGGGAGAGCGGAGATCTGACATGGGATCAATGGATCCGTCCAATGTGAAAGGGGACTTACTTTTCAGAAAGTTTGGTGTAGTGTTGAAGTAGTATTCCGAGATAGACCCGAACAACTCAAAATGGACTCATCTCTGTTTCTGTATAGTATTAAATGCAACGAAATTGTGATCCCTCCACCAACATAAATCTTTAACACTTAGAAGTCTGAAATTTCAACCAAAGAGTTACACAACTTTCACCTATTTCACACATTAGATTTAAATTAGAATAATGGGTGAAAAACACTAATAAATAGACTCTGATAACATGATATATGACGGCAAGGCTGCGCTTGATTACGTACTAGGTACGTGATCTAACCCAGCTGTGCTGTGATTAAACATAGCACATGTTGATCAGAGGGTGCCGGCCAATAATTACCACTGGCACTTGGTGATCGTCATGAATTTACACAGGACAGAGCCCTGCTTATGTAGAAAAGGCAGAGCCTTGTTCTGTCAGTGGGAAAGTAATAGATTTTCTTTCCCCGCAACGCAGGGAATATAATCGATTACTTCCCCTAGTAAAAGCACCAAACACAGTACACCATAACACTGGCTAGGCACACATTCAACCCTTTGATTGCCCTAGAAGTTTAACCTCTTCCCAGCCAGTGTCATTAGTACAGTGACAGTGCATTTTTTTAGCACTGATCACTATATAAGTGTCACCGGTTCCCAAAAACTGTCAAAAGTGTCAGTTAGTGTCTGAATAACCGCCGCAATCTCGAATTCCCAGTTTAAGTCGCTGATCGCCGCACAAAAGTGTGGCTCCTCTACACACATATCCACTCTTTCCTATCCCTGTTCCACTGCACACTGCTGCTGGCTCTGAACCCCCCCCCAATTACGCCAGCACTGCAGTCAGAAAATGTTAAGCCCTTCGCCCCCAGAGCTCAGCTACCTCCACTTAGCAGTAGTGCATTCTCTGTGTGCAAGCAGCATTGCTGCCAGTGCTCAGGGTATTAAGGCCATCCAAGGGGCCACTAGCGGGGAGGAAAAGAATAGTTCCAATCCTAAAAAATGATCCTTTGTGCTTAGGTTTATGAATGTCTGTAAAACACTGTAATTAGGGAGTATTTTAGAAGTAAAAGGATTGTTTTAAGTCATGGCCAATATTCAGCGTAATTTAAACAAACCCACTTTTTGCTGCAGAGGACGATGCCTAACTTTCCTAAGTTGTTCCATTTTCTCAAGTTCTAAAGATGGGATTTATAGTGGGTGTCTCAAAGTTTGTGTGTGGGGCATTGTTTCTAATGATGGCTCTATTGTCCATCTCTATGGTCTAGTACACATGGGCCGAATGTTCACTAAAATACGTGTGTATGGCAGCTGGTCCGACAGAAGCCGGCTTCTGTTGGACGAGCATGCTGGAAAACCAGCAGCTGACCAGCGCTCTCAGCCAATGGCTGAGAACACTGACCAGAGTGTTCTGGGGGGGTGTCCCCCTGTCACAATACAATAGCTCAGCAGGGGAGATTATTGTACTAACATCGGATCATTAGTACAGCGGCTCCAACCCGAGCTGTCATGCCGCGTACACACGGTCTGAAATTCCGACAAAAAAAACGTGGATTTTTTTTCCGACGGAATGTTGGCTCAAACTTGTGTTGCATACACACGGTCACACAAATCTTGTCGGAAATTCCGAACGTCAAGAACGCTGTGACGACGAGCCGAGATCAATGAAGCTCAATAGGCAGTTCGGCTCTTCTGCTTGATTCTGAGCATGCATGTTTTTTTGCGCGTCAGAATTGCATACAGACGAGCGGAATTTCCGCCAAGAACTTTTTTTTGTTGGAAAAATTGAGAACCAGCTCTCAATCTTTTGTTGGCGGAAATTCGACAGCAAATGTCCGATGGAGCCTACACATGGTCGGAATTTCCGACCAAAAGCTCACATCGAGCATTTGCTGTCGGAATTTCTGATCGTGTTTACGCGGCATTAGTTTTTGTGTACTAGGCTTTACAGAACCATACATTTTTGTCACCTAATTAAGCCAATTTTTGTCAGACTGGTAAACAACATGTCTATAAACAAACTGAATTGAATTATTGCTGTTCTCTGGAAATAAGGCTGACACCAGTAGGTTTACCCAGATATTCAAAGGTGAAATCACACTGGTCCACCCCATCATTCAATTTCCATGGTCCTGTAGGTGCTCGCCCCGGCTCACCACCGTCACATGCCAAAATAAGAGAAATCGGATGCACACCATCACATCATAAAGATGCTTGAATCATTTTTCCATCGTAGTACCAAATGAAGACAGCACATGAGTAATGCTTTTGATGTTAACGCGTTTCACACATATACTATTCCTTATTCATTACCCAGACATTAAAGTCAAATGATATTAGCCTGCATGTTTAGGACATAATTGGCTGCATCTTCTGATTGCTGTCTCAAGTCTCTGGGCACCTGCAGATAAAGTTTGTGAATCGACCAATCAGTGTGAGATGTTACAGCAGTTTTATGAATTTCCATTCTTACAATTAAAAGAAAACATCATAATAAACTGGCATAATATCAAACAAAACATTGTCTATGTTCAAAAAGTGCATGGCTTCTTAGGTACATTTTTTAAAAGTAGGCAATAAAACATAGTGAATGATGAACAGCCCAAAGTATCTCAAGCTGGGGGACATGTAGGGTGCTCTACTGCTGCGGGCCAGTTTATGGGTCGGTTTGTTGTGAAATGCATGACAGTCCTTTAGCTTAGATATAAAAGCTTGTGTTGTAGGGTTCAGTACTTTCTGTACACCCCCCCTCCCCTCCCCACGAGACAAGCTTTCCTGTGTACTTTACAAAAAGTATTTTAAATGAGCATGCTATCCATAACAAGGCGATAAGGGGGGGAAAGATAAGGGCATGGGGACTTATTTGTAACTTGGCAGTCTTCTGTGATGTCCTATAAACTCTATAATGACAGTGGTAAGTGTAGGTTGTGGATCAGGCGGGTGGCAGTACAGGTGCAGACCTATAGAAGCTTTTATGAAGCGCTTGACTTCACTGGTGAGAGTCATAGGGGCCATTTATAACAACAAAGGATGCCATTCATTTTATAGCGCCTCACTGGCTTTGATAAAAGAGCTTGGGCCATACTTCTCCTTTAATCACTTGCCGCCAAACTATGTACCTGTACGTCATTTGACTTCAAGATGTACCGGAGTGATGCCTGCAGCAGGTATCACCCCGGTACCGTCTTTTAAAGTGGTTGTAAATCCTGTTACACCACTTTCACCTACAGGTAAGCCTATAACAAGGCTTACCTGTAGTTTTGTCTTTAGTTATAGCCATTAGATGAATTGTTAAAGTGATATTAAAGTCTTGTTTTTTTGGTTTAAAAATAAAACATGTCATACTTGCCTGTTCTGTGCAGTTGGTTTTGCACAGAGCAGCCTGGATCCTCCGCTTCTCTGGTCCCCTGTTGGCGCTCCTGGCCCCTCTCTCCTGCCAAGTGCCCCCACAGCAAGCAGCTTCCTCTCTCTCCTCATTGGCTCATTGACTTTGACAGCAGCGGGAGACAATGGCGCCTGCTGTGTGTCTCAGCCAATCAGGAGGGAGAGTCCTAGACAGCCGATTCTCTTGTGCAACATTGCTGGATCAAGATGGGGCTCAGGTAAATATTAGGGGGGGGGGGGGGCTGCTGCACGCAGATAATTTTTTAACCTAATGCATAGAATGCCATAAGATAAAAAAAACTTCTGCTTTTAGAACCACTTTAAGCCTATGAACCTTTACAGTAAATCTGTCCCTTTAGTATAAATTTACGTTTGGAAAATCTGCAACGTCATCGCTTTCATTAATGCAGGTCTGACAGGGAACCTGGAGGAGGCATTATGGTGGCTCTCCACTCTGTGTGGCACCAGTATGTGAAACTACAATTCCCATTATGGGAATAGAAATTGTAGTTGTAAATGGGCATGTTTCCATGTAAACGCTGCCATTCAATTGCTTGTGTTTATGTCCACATCATTGTCATATTAGAATATAGCAGTAACAGTGGGCAGTTCAGACCAGGAGTCTGAGACTTCTGGGTCCACCCACTACAGCGAGCGGGGAGTCGCATTTTCACAATTCCGGTCTTTATAGCATGCAGTGCGTAAAATTGCCCATACATTCGTTTTTCTTTCCCATTTAGCCAGTGAACAAATTAGATGGATGGAGGAATCCCCCCGCTGGCACATTGTATCCTGGCAGCGGCATCCAGCACTGTCAGAATACACTTGGCAGCAGCTCCATCTGATTGACTGAAATTGGTGATCAACTGAAAATTTTCTGACATGTCCTTTTAACAGAAGTTGACTAAACAATTGACTTCAGTTGAGCGGGGGAGCTCACACGATGATCAGTGTATAGCCAGATTAATGTGCATTATCAAGCTTGTTAATTTGTGTTGTGTAAATTTGCACCCTCAGCTAGATTGAGCACAGAATGTACTCAATCAGCTGGTCGCTTAGCTTTGAACCCGGAAGTGCTTACAGCTAAGTGCTTCCACGTTCAATACTCTTGGGAAGATATGGGAAACCAATGTTTTTTCATCTCCCTTCCACCACTGATAGACATCACCTCTCTTGTTTTGCAGTGTGCCATTTATAAAACAAGCTTACAAGAAAGGGGGGGGAAGTACAAGGAACGTCTCTTCAGTGTGTTTCCAATCCTTCCGTGCCCAAACTGTACAGCTTAACCCTTTCCATACAGGGCTTTTTATACCACTTCCATACCGGGCCTATTCTGGCACTTCTCTCCTACATGTACAAATCATCATTCTTTTGCTAGAAAATTACTCAGAACCCCCAAACATTATATATGTTTTTTTTAGCAGACACCCTAGGGAATAAAATGACTGTCGTTGCAACTTTTTATCTTGCACGGTATTTGCGCAATAATTTTTCAAACGCCTTTTTTGGGTTAAAAAAATGGTTTCATGAATTAAAAAATAACAAAAACCAGTAAAGTTAGCCCAATTTTTTTGTAAAATATGAAAGCTTATGTTACGCCGAGTAAAAAGATACCCAACATGTCACGCTTTAAAATTGCGCACACTCATGGAGAGGTGCCAAACTTCGGTACTTACAAATCTCCATAGGCGACGCTTTGAAAATTTTTACAGGTTACCAGGTTAGAGTTACAGAGGTCTAGTGCTAGAATTGTTGCACGCGCTCTAACGCACGCGGCAATACCTCACATATGTGGTTTGAACGGCGTTTACATATGCGGGCGGGACTTACGTGTGCGTTTGCTTCTAAGCGCGAGCTATTGATTGGGGACAGGGGCGTTTTAAAAAAAATATATATATTATTTATTTTAACTTTTTTTTTTTTACACTTATTTTTTTGATCACTTTTATTCCTATTACAAGGAATGTAAACATCCCTTGTAATAGGAATGTGTGTGACAGGTCCTCTTTATGGAGAGATGCGGGGTCAATAAGACCCCACATCTCTCCTCCAGGCTGGAAAGCATAAGATCGTGAAAAAAATTTCACTGATCTCATACTTACAGCCACAATGGCGGCTTTGTTTACATCTGAGGACCCGGGCGTGACGTCATCACATCGCGCCCGGGCCTCCGACGGTCATAGAGATGACTGGTGACCATCTGGTCACCAGTCATCTCTATGCTCGTCACGTGACCCACCACCGGCACCGGACGATTCTCTCCGGGTCCCCGATGGCACGGGAGAGCCCGGAGAAGCACCGGATGGCGGCGGGAGGGGGGGGGGGATGTCCCCTCCCGCCGCCTATAAGAACGATCAAGCGGCAGAACCGCCGCTATGATCATTCTTATGGTGCGCAGAATCGCCGGCTAAAGACAAGGATATCTGAATGATGCCTCTAGCTGCAGGCATCATTCAGATATCACTGGATAAAAAAAGGAAAATACTGCGCTAAACCAAAAACAATGTGCATGCAAGCTGCCAACACTCAAACAAACAAAGTGTACAGGAATGGTAAATAAAAATAGTGTGGCGCTCAAAGTAATAAAAACTTGTAATGGTTCTATTGCTTTTAGTAGCCATTCACCTAACAGTGCTCTAATAACACAATTATAAATGTGAGTCCGCTACATAGGATATTCAGATGAATTATCCTCCTTGCGAACTATATGATGTACCGTGAAAGGTAAAACGTGAAAAATAGAATACAATCCCAAATAACGAAATGTGTGTGATCATGGATGTCCTTCAATGGATAGCCTTGCCACAACGCAGACTGACAAAGGGACTTCAATGCAAATGATGAATCAAGCAAGGAGAAGACACTAGTTGTTATAGATGGGTACTCTTACCGCTGATGATGGACCCACCTACCGTACGGCAGTGGGTCTTGCAGGCTTAGTGGTCACCAAGACCAGACGGGATATAGCTGGATGTCCTGGGTCCTCACTTGAACTCCAACCGGATAACGGGAGAGGCAGCTCAAACGATGGATTATTCTCACATGGGCCAGGTTCCACAGCAATCCGCAAAAAATATAAAGATGGAAGAAAACCAAAAAGACTCCAGATGGTGCAGGTCAAAAAAAAAAAAAAAAAAAAAAAAAAAAAAACGATTGCCGGAATTTTATTAAATAAAAATATTTTTGTCCAACAGTCATGCAGACAAATAAAAAGTGATCACGAAATAAAAATATATTCAAAGCAATATGGGGTGCAGCGTCAGCAAGCCCTACGCGTTTCGACTACTACAGTCTTCAACAGGGGCATGCCCCTGGGCTTGCTGACGCTGCACCCCATATTGCTTTGAATATATTTTTATTTCGTGATCACTTTTTATTTGTCTGCATGACTGTTGGACAAAAATATTTTTATTTAATAAAATTCCGGCAATCGTTTTTTTTTTTTTGACCTGCACCATCTGGAGTCTTTTTGGTTTTCTTCCATCTTTATATTTTTCGCGGATTGCTGTGGAACCTGGCCCATGTGAGAATAATCCATCGTTTGAGCTGCCTCTCCCGTTATCCGGTTGGAGTCCAAGTGAGGACCCAGGACATCCAGCTATATCCCGTCTGGTCTTGGTGACCACTAAGCCTGCAAGACCCACTGCCGTACGGTAGGTGGGTCCATCATCAGCGGTAAGAGTACCCATCTATAACAACTAGTGTCTTCTCCTTGCTTGATTCATCATTTGCATTGAAGTCCCTTTGTCAGTCTGCGTTGTGGCAAGGCTATCCATTGAAGGACATCCATGATCACACACATTTCGTTATTTGGGATTGTATTCTATTTTTCACGTTTTACCTTTCACGGTACATCATATAGTTCGCAAGGAGGATAATTCATCTGAATATCCTATGTAGCGGACTCACATTTATAATTGTGTTATTAGAGCACTGTTGGTTCTATTGCTTTTAGTAGCCATTCACCTATTACAAGTTTTTATTACTTTGAGCGCCACACTATTTTTATTTATCATTCAGATATCCCCCCTCAAACCCAGGACGTCATATGACGCCCACCCGGAGGGAGAGAGGGTTCCTGCCGGCGTCGTTTTACAATGACCCGCAATGGAA
Organism: Rana muscosa; assembly: GCA_029206835.1. Taxonomy (NCBI): domain Eukaryota; kingdom Metazoa; phylum Chordata; class Amphibia; order Anura; family Ranidae; genus Rana; species Rana muscosa. The sequence goes on from CM055117.1 coordinate 1,030,836,423, forward strand.
GTGGTTAAAGTAATTGTAAAGTCTTGTTTTAAAAAAATAAAAAAAAAACAACCCCCCCAAAAAAAACATGTTATACTTCCCTTCTCTGTGCAGTTGGTTTTGCACAGAGAAGCCTGGATCCTCCTCTTCTTGGGTCCCTTTTCTTTGCTTCTGGACCCTCCTTCCTGTCGAGTGCCCCCACAGCAAGCAGCTTGCTATGGGGACACCCGAGCCGAGTCACAGCTCCGTGTGTCTATTCAGACACAGAGCCCCGCCCCCTCTGATTGGTTAACTGACTTTGATTGACAGCCGTGGGAGCCAATAGCACCGCTGCTGTATCTCAGCCAATCAGCAGGAGTGTCCCAGATGGCTAAGACACGTGGACATCGCTGGAGAGAGATGGGGCTCAGGTAAGTAATTAGGGGGTGCTGGGGAGGCTGCTACACACAGAGGAATGCATTAAGATAAAAAACCTTCTGCCTTTACATCTCCTTTAACTTAAAGTGAAGACATTAACTTTTCTGTGCTGTCTGGCAGGTTCAGCTCTGACTTAGCACACTGAAAACTTTTGGCAGGGAAAACAATGCACACATAAAAATGTGGGGAAAATCCCTTCAATGAACACACACATATTCACCAAACTTGTCATCAGTTGAAATATAAATATCACCAAATATGATCCAAAGAAAGATTAAGTCCAATATTCTGTCATTTCAAAGAGGTAGTGAAACACGTCGGTCCGCCGGGCAATCTCCTGAGCAGTTTCTCCCACTTTGTTAGTCAGATGAGGGTTGAGGTAGCGGTTCATGAGAAGAAGCTCCAGAATCTGGCGGCTATCTCTGTTGGCTGCAGCCAGGTGTAAAGGGGTAAGGTAACCTTCAGTTTGTGCATTGATATCCGCTCCATGCTGGAGTAGGAAAGATGCAATAGCGGTGTTGTTCCATTTGCAGGCGCTGTGCAGTGGGGTCCATCCATCTAGTGTGACAGCATGTATGTTTGCCCCCTTCGAAATCAGCTCCCGTACTACATCTAGGTGACCGTTGTAGGAGGCTCTGTGCAGCGGTGTATACAGATCTTCATCAGTTACATTCACAAAATCTGGGTGGGTTGCAAGAACTCTCTGGACGGTTCCCAGCTAGAGAACAGAATTAACATATATGAATAAGAGACACGCAAGTCATGGAAAAACTGGATTTTTACCAAACGGCAGATCTGATTTTCAATTAATTTTCTATATAGTTATCTGTATTTATGGCAAATTAAATCAAGAGGATCTCTACCTAGAACTATAATAATAAAGGGATCTAACCGACTCCTAAACTTCAACAAATTAAAAGGGGCCAGTGTCAACAGGCATTTGTTTGCTTCAGGACCACTTCTCTCCCCCATAGACCTCTATGGGAGGGCAGAAGCCCCTTGATGCTTTGTAATTGCATGAATTCTCATTCATTTCAGAAGCATCTCAAACAGATGTCAAAAGCACGCTGCGCTTGCCCACTGCGGCCCATCAACACAGGTCCAACTTCACCTGTATATAGCACACATCTCTAGGTTGCTTGTACCTTTATGAAACCCTCTCTTTGGGGCATAAAACTTTTATCTACAAATAGTTTAATTTACAGTGCTTTGAAAAAAATATTCATACCCCTTGAAATTTTCCACATTTTGTCATGCCACAACCAAAAACGTAAATGGATTTTATGTGATAGACCAACACAAAGTCAAACAAAGATTTGGGGGGCACATCCTAAAAGATGCATTAAAGATGGTGCAGCCATAAGACCATACAAACAGAACAACATATTACAGCGCACACATACAAAAATGACATTTACCTCCTGCAAGGCTATTTAAAACACCTGAACATTTTCAAAACATACGGGGAATTAGTCACACGATATAGCCACCATATGGTGTGACTAAATCCCCATATTTTTTTGAAAATGTTCAGGTGTTTTAAATAGCCTTGCAGGAGGTAAATGTCATTTTTGTATGTGTGCGCTGTAATATTTTGTTCAGACCAACACAAAGCGGCACATAATTGTGAAGTGGAAAAAAAATAAAAATAAAAAAAATGATAAATGCTTTTTATTTATTTTTTACAGAAAAGTGTGGCGTGCATTTGTATTCAGCCCCCCTGAGTCAATACTTTGTAGAACCACCTTTCACTGCAATTACAGCTGCAAGTCTTTTTGGGGATGTCTCCACCAGATTTGCACATCTAGAGAGTGACATTTTTGTCCATTCTTCTCTGCAAAATAGCTCAAGCTCTGTTAGATTGGATGGAGAGCGTCGGTGAACAGCAATTTTCAAGTTATGCCACAGATTCTCATATGAATTTTGTTTGGGACTTTGACTGGGCCATTCTAACACATGAATATGTTTTGATCTAAACCATTCCATTGTAGCTCTGGCTGTAAGTTTAGGGTTGTTGTCCTGCTGGAAGATGAACCTCCGCCCCAGTCTCAAGTCTTTTGCAGACTCCAACTGGTTTTCTTCTAAGATTGCCCTGTATTTGGCTCCATCCATCTTCCCATCAACTCTGACCAGCTTCCCTGTCCCTGCTGAAGAAAAGCATCCCCACAACATGATGCTGCCACCACCATGTTTCACGGTGGGGATGGTGTGTTCAGGGTGATGTGCAGTGTTAGTTTTTCACCACACAGCGTTTTGCTTTTAGGCCAAACAGTTACATTTTGGTCTCCTCTGACCAGAGCACCTTCTTCCACATGTTTGCTGTGTCCCCCACATGGCTTCTCGCAAACGGGACTTCTTATGGCTTTTTTTCCAATAATGGCTTTTTTGTTGCCACTCTTCCATAAAGGCCAGATTTGTGGAGTGCACGACTAATAATTGTCCTGAGCTGTGGATCTCTGCAGCTCCCCCAGAGTTACCATGGGTCTTTTGGCTGCTTCTCTGATTAATGCTCTCCTTGCCCGGCCTGTCAGTTTAGGTGCACAGCCATGTCTTGTAGGTTTGCAGTTGTGCCATACTATTTCCATTTTCGAATGATGGATTGAACAGTGATCCGTGATATGTTCAAAGCCTGGCATATTTTTTATAACCTAACCCTGCTTTAAAATTCTCCACAATGTCATCCCTGACCTGCCTGGTGTGTTCCTTGGCCTCCTGGGCTGAATACTAACGCACGCCACACTTTTCAGATATTTATTTGCAAAAAAAAATTGAAAATCATTTTCGTTCCACTTCACAATTATGTGCCACTTTGTGTTGGTCTATCACATAAAATCCCAATAAAATACATTTATGTTTTTGGTTGTAACATGAGAAAAATTTGGAAAATTTCAAGGGGTATGAATACTTTTTCAAGGCACTGTATTTTAGGCTATTCTATACTGGAAGAGAGGCCCATGTCTTTTGTTCGCTTCAATTGGGTTTTGCATTCCCACATGAGAAAGCAAACCCTGCTTGAAGCAGGTCAAATGCAGGTCAGATGCACCTGTCAAAGAATTGTAAATATTCTCAGAAGCATCTGAAATGGATGCCAAAGTGATGCCATTGACACAAGCCACAAAAATGTATTGAACATTTTAAAATGCAAACAAAAGCACAAATGCTCTGTGCAAAGTACATCATATTATACTGTATAGCGATGAACACTGCACTTTATATGCTCAAGATTTATTTGAGAGATATCTTTTTTTTTTGTGTGTGTTGACAATCTTCTAGAAAGATGATAGCAACAAGACTGCAAAAAGACTCCATCGAGTCCATCGTTTTTTTTTTTTTAATACACATTTTGTTTTGTCTAAGTATAGATCTAGGTTTTTCCCAAGCATGTTTGAAGCCATTTACTGTTGACTGGCTCACTACCTCTGCTGGGAGTTTATTTTAAAGTGGTTGTATACCCACATTTTGTACAAGCACCTACAGGTAAGCCTACATTAAGGCTTACCTGTAGGTGCTTGTAATATCTCCGAGACCTACACAGTCTCGGAGATATTTGCAAAAAAAACTGTACCGCTATCTACGGCGCATGCGCGCCGTAGATAACGGCGCAGGCGCACTGAGCGCGGCGGCTCTTGAATGGGAGCCTGCCGTACAATGCCGGTAGTTCGCGCATGCGCGGGGATCGTGCCGTTCCCCGCGCATGTGAAGTCACTCCGGGTATCATGGATTCGACGGAGGACGCGTCCGAGGACCGCTGCGGGGGCTTCGATCTAAGGTAAGTGATTGATAATGAGCTAGTATGCTAGTCATACTAGCTCATTATACCTTTGCCTTGCAGGTTAACCAAAAAAAAAAAAAAAAAGTTTTGCGGTATACAACCGCTTTAAGAATTAAAGCGGTTGTATTGCCCGCTTGGCAATTTTTACCTACAGGTAAGCCTATATTAAGGTTTACCTGTAGTTAATATGAATATCTCCTAAACCTGCATTGTTTAGGAGCTATGCAGCCACTGACATCAGCATCAGCGGTGCATGCGCTCTGAAGGTCTGGCGTATTGTGCCAGAACTTCAGAGCTCCTTTGAGTAAGTGAGGTCTCCAGAACTGGTCTCAGTATTCTAAATGAGGTCTCACTAAAGATCTATATAGGGGAATCAGGACCTCCTTCCTCCTGCTGGGGATCCCTCTAGTGATATAAAAGATCTATATAGAAGAATCAGGACCTCCTTCCTCCTGCTGGTGACCCCTCTAGTGATATAAAGATCTTTATAGAGGAATCAGGACCTCCTTCCTCCTGCTGGGGATCCCTCTAGTGATATAAAGATCTATATAGGGGAATCAGGACCTCCTTCCTCCTGCTGGGGATCCCTCTAGTGATATAAAGATCTATATAGAGGAATCAGGACCAGCACAGTGGTGTAGTGGAGGGCAGCACAGTGGTGTAGTGGTTAGCACTTTCACCTAGCAGCAAAAGGGTCGCTGGTTCAAATCCCGACCCTGACACCATCTGCCTGGAGTTTGCATGTTCTCCCTGTGTCTGCGTGGGTTTCCTCCGGGTACTCCGGTTTCCTCCCACACTCCAAAGACATGCTGGTAGGTTAATTGGATCTTGTCCAAATTGGCCCAGTATATATGTATATATGTGTGTACGACTGTGGGTCCCAAGCGTGTCGAAATCCTACGGGGTAAAATGACCGCACCAGCCAAGCAGACACTAGCTGCAAAAAGCGCCTAGAGGCGATTCAGTTCGCATGTGAGCACTATATAAGTCACTCATTCATTCATTCATTCATATAGAGGAATCAGGACCTCCTTCCTCCCGCTGGGGATGCCTCTAGTGATATAAAGATCTATATAGGGGAATCAGGACCTCCTTCCTCCTGCCGGTGATCCCTCTAGTGATATAAAGATCTATATAGAAGAATCAGGACCTCCTTCCTCCTGCTGGTGACCCCTCTAGTGATATAAAGATCTTTATAGAAGAATCAGGACCTCCTTCCTCCTGCTGGTGACCCCTCTAGTGATATAAAGATATATATAGAAGAATCAGGACCTCCTTCCTCCTGCTGGTGACCCCTCTAGTGATATAAAGATCTATATAGAAAAATCAGGACCTCCTTCCTCCTGCTGGGGATCCCTCTAGTGGTGCATCCTTTAATTCCATTTGCTTTTCCCACTGTCTGGCCACAGTGTCTACTCATTTTGCAAATAATTCTGAAATAAGTACCCCCAAAACGTTTTCCTCTGTAGTGCTGGCCAACACGGTACCCCCAATATTGTACTCTCCCAAGGGATTCTTTTTCCCTAGGTACATTATTTTACAACCGTTTTCTAAGATGTGGAGGAGGTTGAGAGAGTCCAAAACATCACTGTGGCAGAATATACCAGCCTACTGGGAAAATATTCTCAGAATTCAAAAGACAATTATAAACATCATTGACCAAAGGGGTGTTCCTCAGTAGCTGCCAAAGTTGCCATCTATGAGTTTCAGTTTAAATAGTTTGATCACCTTCTGTAGTCACCTGAACTTGCCCCCTCTCAGAGTACCATCTGTGCCCTAAACAACGGAATTATCGTGTACATTTTGTGCTAGACAAGCTATCAGTATAATGAACATATTTTTATGCATTTGCTAACTTATTTTACTTGCGGGGAATAAGAGCCTCACAGCACAGCAATGTTGGAAACATGTTGTAGACTGGGAGGATGACTATGAAAGAAAAAAAAAAAAAAAATTGGTATAGGTTTCCCCAAGGACAATTGAGACTAAGAACTGTTAGAACAATCCTTGTGAATTTAATTAGTACTATTACAAGGAAGAAAGATGGTACTGCAGGTCGAGTTTTCATCTACACTTTCCACCAACTGTAAAGAATAGGAACTAAGGGTGCTGTAGACTCTTTCTTCAATGTTACAATCAGGTGGGGGAAAGCACATCATAAAATTACAGTATAAAGCCCCCCCAATAGAGATCTCCGTAGTGATTTGGCTGGTTCTCAGGCAGAAGGAACCATGGTGACCAGCATGGCCGCCTTGCCACTGTTCTCAATGGGAGAGCAGTGTCCACAGGCAGAGTCATGTCTATTGGGGGGTCACACAATTATTTCTGGAGAGGCTTTGCATGTATAATACTGGAGCTAACTGTGGGTTCAGAGTTAGCTCCATTTTAACTTGGCCAAAAATAAAATAGCAAAACGTATACTTCGTGTAGGGAGAGATACAAAAGTGTGTTTTACATTTAAGAAACACAAATTTTCACATTTGTCCATACCCTGTTATTTTCTGCAGCGAACAGCAGCAAATCTCTAGGACTATGTTGTAGCTGGGCCTCCTGCGTCTCGTACCATTCCTCAGTCTTCTCCTCATCATCGTCATCAGACTCTCCAGGCCACTGGCTCTGGGTTCCAGTTGGAATCATGTGCCTGTGGGTTTCCAGAAGATCCAGCTGATTGAAGTCATCAGGAAAGTGATCGAGTCTCTCCTGGGCTTCGAGGTCGTCCTCTGGACTCTCTGTGATCTTGTCCTGGATGGAGGTGGAAGTGTCCTGCTGAAAACTAGTCATCTGAAAGCCACAGCAAAATGAGAATTTTTAATATGTTTCTACAGGTCTTGGAAGCTGGCCACACACATTGCAATCTAAAGATGTACAGAGTGATGTAGTGTGTAGGTTCACCTTGACTGGACATAAATTGAACAAACTGCTTAATCTTTGCACAACAAAACAGTCATCTGTAAATGCATTTGAGACTGTACAGTTGGATTATAAAATGTGTGACTAACAATATACAGCAGGGCTCTCCAAACTGTTCAGTTTGAGGGTTACATTGTAAATTTAACAAATATTTGTAGGCCCAAAAATAATCCAGATCTGTCCCCATCATTCCTACCTTCAGTCCCCCTTACATCAGTCCCCATCAGTACCCCTTATATCAGAATGCGAGACCATAAGCAGCCTCTGCTGATCTTAACCCTCAAACAGTGCACATTGAGGATACCCCATTGACCCTAGCTGTGGGCCAGATGAAACCTTGTAGAGGGCCAGATGGGGCCTGTGAGCCATAGTTTGGGGACCCCTGTTAGGCCCCTTTCACACTTGTTCGGCTGGTCTTGTGAATTAAAGCAGAGTTCCACCCAAAAGTGGAACTTCCACTCATCGGATTCCTCCCCCCTCCGGTGTCACAATTGGCACCTTTCGGGGGGGAGGGGGGACAGGATACCTGTCTTCGACAGGTATCCTTTCCCACTTCCGGAAGTCGGGGCCGCGCCCCTGTGACGTCAGTGCGGGGCTCCCTCCTCCTCCCTCCCCGCCGGGCCAGTAGGAGAGAGGAGCGGGCCTCGCGCATGTGCAGTAGGGCTCCCGGCGTGAAGCTGAAAGGCTACACTGCCGGGTACTCTTACCCGCAATGGCGGCGACAGCACCCGACAGCTGATGGAAACATCAGCTGCGGGTGCCGACTTTGCTGGACTCCAGGACAGGTAAGTGTCCATTTATTGGCCTGTTGAACGGCATTGGCTGTTCCGTGGGAGGGGCTGGAGGGTTCATATAAAAGCAGGCTAGAGGAGGTAAGGGCGTGACCTGAAGAAGGAGGCCGCGCCTCCGAAACATGTAGTCTTGGCAACCGCTCTGTTAGTCAAGAGGAGTTACTTCACTCACTTGGTCTTTCCTTCATGGCCGCGAGTGACGTCACGCAGCGCCGGCTGGACCGTGCGCGTGCTTTACAGCAAACACAGCCTGACACGATGAGGAAGCGGAGTTCGCAATAACATCCCACATCCATATCACTTGCTTTTGGGAGACAACCCATTCATACAGGCCAGGAAGGGAGACATCTATCCTGCTGTACAAGTGACTTTCAGCTCCATGCTTGTGAGTATAACCCTCTTTGATTTGATTTCGCAATTTTAGAATTAAAACAAAAAAAAAAAAAAAAGGGGGGGACTTACACAGAACAAGAGCCACTAAACAGTGTTGGACAGTAAGCAGCTACTGTTAGAGGATAGCTACATTCTTTCTCCATGGTCCCACTGTATGTAGGAACATTGCTACCCTCTAGATGTCAGCACATAACCATATACTACATTCTTACCTGATTATCTTTATAATTTTTTAAATGCAGTTTTGGATCCTGTGAATTTACTCTTGTTCAAACAAGTGGTTGAAAAACACAATACTGCCTGATTAAACAGGAGCAAACAAGCCTACATTATTAAGTAATAATAAACCCTCAGTTTTTTAAAGTGAATTTAAAGGCTAATATATATTTTTGTTAAAATAACAAACATATTATACTTACCTGCTCTGTGCAAGGTTATTGCACAGAGCAGCCCTGAACCTCCTTTTCTGAGGCCCCCCCATCGGCGCTCTTGGCTGCACGTGTGGGCTGGGGTTGCTTCTGACATATGCAGCGTGGCTTGGCCCCATCCTGTTCACATGATTTGATTGACAACAGCAGGAGTCAATGGCTCCTACCTCTCAGCCCTGTGAATGCGGAGACAGGAGAGAGCCGCTAGAGATGGGCAGACCACACACCATTGGATGGAGGGAGGACTCAGGTAAGTATCCGAGGGCTTGGGGGGGGTGTTACGAAATAACTGGACATTGTTTACCTTAATGCAGGGAATGCATTAAGGTAAAAACTGTCCTGGTTTTAGAACCACTCTCAGCAGCTGATTTAATCATTTGTTTGTTATGTTCCAGTTTAAAGTGGTTGTAAAGCCACTTTGTAAAGCACACATAATCCCCTGTTGGAAAACGTCCTATGCTCCAGCTTCTGTGATTTGTAAAAAACATGCCCATTTCTACCTTATTTCACAGTGCCACTGGGCGCTCACGTAAAGCCACCATTGCATGCAGGGACTGGTGTTGTGTCTTCTACTGACTTGTGTATCAATAGAAACACACAGCTCAATAGCCTAGGAAGGAAAGACACTTCCATGCTCCTCACCCCTCCTTCCTCCTCCAGGATCACAGACTGGCTGGACACTGCTAGGTCCACTCATTCCTGTACAAGACTGGAAGTTCAGGGAAGCAGTACAGAGAGCAGAGTGAGCAACATTGAACGTGGCAAACTGCAAGTGATGGGAACTTTTAACAAATATTTTTTTTTACTGGGGAAGGTTTATGTTATTGTGCTCAGGGTAGTAGATTTAAAAAATAAATAAATAAAAAACACTGAGGGTTTAATACTACTTTAAAAATCACAGGGACCAGAAGTTTAAAACCCTATAATAAGGAAATTAAAAAGAAAGACATTACATGTAATACGCCACTACCACGTGGTATCATAACCAGGACAGCATTGGAACTAATAAAAGTCTACAGAGGGATTCCATATATCTATGGGACAATTTGGATGGTCCAGTTCAGGGGTCTCCAAACATTCTACACAAAGGGCCGGTTTATTGTCCTTCAGACTCTAGGCGGGCCAGACTTTGGCCAGCGGGAGTGGAAATCTTCCTGGCATCAATGGGAGTAAGTATCTCCACATTTGGTATTAAGCGGAGGGATAGTGTCACAGTGTTGGTGTCAAGTGGCAGAATAGTGTCTTGTATCAGTGCGAGGAATAGTGCCCCAAGGGTCGGAAAAAGGCAAGAAAAGGGCCACATCCAGCCCTTGGGCCGCAGTTTGGAGACCACTGGTCTAGTTCTATTAGTTTCCTGTCCTAGTATGGAGTACAAGGATTTCCTAAGGTCACAGGAACTATGTTTGTTCTGGAAAGTCATCTCTGTGACCCCTTTCAGACATACAAAAGAAGAATTGATCCTTCACCAGTGAAGTTCATGTCTTGGTTGCATGTCGAAGTGCTTTTCTTATATTCCTTCTCTGCTCTTTCTTGTCTTTCTATCCATTGCCACCCTCTTAGTCATTTCTTTATCCTGCCCCTTCTCACCTCAAGCAGCCAGAGGAAGGAAGACACGGTATTATATGCTATACCTGGGTCTGGGTGGCACACTTATATTCAAGCTGAACTCCAGGTATGTACTTCATTGCACACTTATGATGATTCAGCTTGGCACAATGAAATTATGCATACCTCTTACCTGAGGGATAGCTGTAGACGCTTGCAATGACTGCAGTAGTCATCGCTAAAGCAATGATCGCTGCGGTTTCCAGGGTCCTGGCTGCCCCACTGCACAATCACCACAGGGGCAAAGTAGTCCTCAGAAAAAAGCGGAAAATAGGCATTCCCCATAAAAGCCATGGTTAGGTTTATTGAAACACGCTGATACACAGACAAATCCACTAGGCACAATCAACCCAACATGTTTCACTCCCAGGTGGAGCTTAATCTATGATTATGCACCACCCAGGAGTGAAATGCATTTGGGGTGGTTACGCATTGGTTGGCAATGCCTTTCATCCTGGATGGAGCTTAACCGCAGCCTTCTGGGATACTGTGATGTAGCAATGCCAGGAGGCAGTGGGGGCCATCTTAGGCCACAATGCAGGAAGTGCTGCCTTGCAGCACCATAAGGGCTAGAAGAAAAAGTTTTCCTCTGTGGGACTTTAAAAGGCAAGATCTCCCCAAAAATGAACAAAATTGTTTTATATAAAATACATTTTATTAGAAAAGTTTAAAAAAGGGGAACAGATACGCAGTAATGCAACTGCAGTGGATGCAATTACACAAAAGAAAACACACAATGATAATGCATACAACAAGAAAAACCACTAGCTCTGTTCTGATGACAATAGACAACAGAGTATACCCAACGCATTTCAAGTTATAGCGTGAATCCTCTTCATCGGGGGTAAGTGGTTATTGATACAGTATGAATATCATGTGCTTGTATTGAAAAACATTGGGATTGCATCGCTTGTTTATATTTAAAGCAAAGAATCATTGCTGCCATGGACCCATAGGAAAGGTCCCAGGAGAGACATGCACGGCAGTTCCGGCCAGAACCACCCACAATGGGCACTCGGCCCGACCCCCAAAAGAACCACCACACCATAGACTGATAGGATCAATTGGATCTATGCCATTTGCAGGGCAGGGAGGTCTGTGTTGGCAATAGAGCATATGAATATATGTTGTTAACCCAAAGTGCCTGATTGAGTGGACTAAACTCAGAGAGCTCCTATGAACAGCTGCTATCCATGTCGTGCACGTCTCTCCTGGGACCTTTTCCAAAAAAGCGGAGGATAAAACTCTGCAGTTTTATCAGTAACTTTTAGTTTTTCTTTAAACGTGTCTAAATGCAGAGGTCTAGTATTCTATGGGCCCATGCACACAGTGGTATAAGGATCTGAAAAAAAAACAAAAAAAAAAACACCACAACTCTGTCTGAGCTTTTGGGTATAGCCAGCATTTTACGCTCTACATGTTTCTGCCAACATTTACATGTGTACAGCGCAAATGTACTCTTTTGGAGCCCAAGTGCCGTCTGTGTCCTAACAATAGAAGGATGCCAAGTGGCTTCCATCACAAGCGTCCTAGCAAAAGAGGGCACAGTGCTGCTTCCTTTAAAAACACCTTTGACCAAGAAGCTATGCTGATTCCTTCAGATGTTGCCTGCGTTCTAGCAACAGAAGGATGCTGGGAGGCTTCCATCACTTGTGTCCTGGCAACAGAGAGCACTGTGCAGCTTCTTTCAGAAGTCGTCTTTATCTTAACAACAGAGGGCCCTAGCAGGCTGCCTTCAGAAGTTACTCTTAAATATTCTTTATTTTCTTTTTTTCCACATAACAAATCATACATACACTATTACAATACAGCACATTGAGCATGTATAAAATTATACCATATAAACCCATCTTGTCCCCTCTACACAACTATATTGCCTCTCACCCATCCATACCTTTCCCACACCCATTCTTAACGTGATCACCTCTCTATCCACTTTTTATTAAATTTATGTTTGTTTCCTTTCTTTTTATATTATAAATTCTTCTTTTGCTACTGTATCCTCCATCACTATCCTCCACTCGCTTATTGTAGGGGGACTTTCGGCTTGCCATTTCTGAGCAATTATTTTCCTGCCCTGGAACAGACATCTTGTTATTGCTATCCGTTCATCTACTGGCAGTCCCTCTTCTTCCAGGAGACCCAATACGCATATTCTGGCTTCTGGGCGAAGGGATGTCTCAAACACCATATTTATCCTTTCTACTATTTGCTTCCAGTATTGGTATAACTTGGGACAGCTCCAGACCATGTGTATTAAATCTCCCCTATTGTCCCCACATCTCTGACAACTCGGATCCAGCCTCCTACCAAATTGAAACAACCTTTGGGGAGTATAGTATACTCTGTATAACAGGTAGAGTTGGGATATTGTTTGAGAGGGTGAAAGTGACACTTTGGGTCCTATCGCTACTATTTGCTTCCATTGTTTCTGCGAGAGTGGGCCCACATCTCTCTCCCATTTAACCTTATTTTTATTAACCAGAATCTCTCCCTGATCGACCCTTACTAGTGATCCGTATATATCAGAGATTACCCCTCTAGAGGTCTCTGTGTCTACTAATTTACGTAAGATGGGCATGTCGTTCCATTCTGGTGGCCTCTGTCCAAATTGTGCGTGCAGCGCGTGTCTGATTTGCAAGTATCTATAAAAGGATCTATTTGGGACTGCATACTCCTCATTTATTTCTTGAAATGATTTTATTCTTTCTTCCTTATATAGAGTTGCGCCAGCAAGTGTATTCCCACTCTATCCCACTCCTCAGCCCTACCCATGACACTGAGTTCTTGCAGATTGCCATTATCCCATATGGGTGAGAGTTCAGAAAATCCCTTATATCCCATGATCTTCTTAACCTCTTTCCAGCTCTTTACCATTAATTGGGCCGTGGGGCCTTTAGAGCAGAAAGAGTCCGCCTCCACTGCCTCTACTACTGTATCATGGGGTGTGTCATTCAAAATTAACCCCCTTTATTTCACTTTCTACCCTTCGGTTACTGCCACTCATATGCTGCATCTGAGCAGCTAAAAAGTAGTATCTAGGGTTCGGGATGTCTAGTCCCCCCTTCTCTTTTGGTTGTTGTAGGGCGCGGAGACATATCCTTGCTGCTCCGTTCCTCCAAATCAATTCCCTAAATACGCTGTCTATTTCCTTAAACCACTGTTTGGGGATCCATACTGGAGAATTATGGAGGATATATAAAACTTGTGGCATCCAGACCATTTTTATCAAGTTGGTCCTACCAGCTACTGAAAGTGGGAGCTTATTCCACACCCGGCATTTTTGTCTGAGCTTTGCCAGTAAGGGAACTAAGTTTCCAGGTATACTGTATATTGCCTCGGATCTTTTGTTATATTAATTCCTAGGTATCTTATTTGGGACACCACCTTCACTTGTTCTATCTCTCCCATCAATGGGTCAATCGGTAGGAGAACCGATTTTTCCCAATTGATTTTTATCCCAGAGAACTTTCCAAATTCCCCTATTATGTTTATTGCCCCTACCAGTGAGGCTTGCGAGTCCCCTAGGAAGAGCAATATATCATCCGCATACATAGCTTTTTTCTCTTCCCCCAGTCTCCTCTTGAAACCCTTTATTCCTGGATCTGTCCTTATAGCACTGGCCAATGGTTCCATGGTGAGGGCGAAAAGAAGGGGCGACAAAGGGCATCCCTGTCTTGTCCCCCTCGCCAATTGGAACCAGTCTGAACATTCTCCATTTATCCTTACCCTCGCTCTAGGATCTTTGTATAATATTTTAATCCATTGGATAAAGTTGGGACCAAAATGGTACTCTGCCAATGTTTTCCATAGACAATGCCACTCAAGGCTGTCAAATGCCTTGGCTGCATCCAAGGACAGTATCGATCTGGACCCCTCTGTTTCCGTCTGCAGCTGGGTGTTTAAGAATGCTCTTCTTATATTGGAGCAGGTAGACCTACCTGGGATAAATCCCGTCTGGTCCATATGTACCAAACTTGGGATTATCCTATTTAGCCTTCTTGCCAGGATTTTAACATCTGCACATAAAAGAGATATTGGTCTGTATGAGTCTGTCTCCATCTGATCTTTCCCTTCCTTTAATAGTATGATAATTGTCGCTTCAGTCATAGACAGGGGTAACTGCCCTTCTTTTGCTGCCCAGTTGAAAACCTCCAGGAGTTTTGGGAGCAACACCTCACCAAAGGTTTTATATATTTCTATTGGTAGGCCATCCGGCCCCGGGGTCTTTTGACCTGCCATCTCCTTTATTACTATTTGTAACTCCTCCAGTGTAAGCGGTGCCTCCAAGCTCTCCCTGTCTTCCTCTGATAGCCGAGGGATCTGTGAGCCCTTAAAAAGGTCTGCCATCTCCCTCTCTATATTGTCATTTGATGTACTACTATACAGACTCTGATAATATTTTTTAAAAGTCTTTTATTTCAGATGTACCTCTCCTGACTTCCCCCTCCTCATCTCTTATCGCCGGAATAACCGATGGGGGGGCCCCCGCCCTAGCTATTAGGGCCAGGATTCACCCCACTCTCTCACCCTCCCCGTAGAAATTCTGCTTCTGGAATAATTTTTTCTTTTCCGCCTTACTTATTACTATTTTTTGATACTCTCCCTGTGACACTAACCATTCTGCATGATTTTCTGGGGTTGGATTTTTTATATAATTGAGCTCTGAGCTAAACACTTTTTCTCTCCCTGCAGTTTCCTTAGCGCGTGACTGTTTTTTAGCTGCTGATACCTTTTGAATTAATATTCCCCGTAAGAATGCTTTCAGAGCATCCCAAATCACTCCTAATGAGGCTGATCCGGTATTTGTTACTACAAATTATTTTAGGCTGTCACATATTCCCCCCGGGTCCCCAATTACTTCCAACCAGAATGGGTTTATCTTCAAGTCCCCACTACCATGCCCCTTATCCAGCTTTATTTCAAATATTACTGGGGAGTGATCTGAGATGCTTCTTGTTTCATATACCACCCCCCCCCCCACTACTTCTAGTGCCTCCTCGTTACAGAGTACGAGGTCTATTCTGGACAGGGTACCGTGCGTCCTTGAGTGCCAGGAAAATTGTTTTTCCCCCGGGTGTCTCCTCCGCCACACGTCAGTCAAACCCACCTCCTCGCAAAAATGAAGGAGAGGGCTGGCAGACGAATGTCCTGCGGAGGCACCCGCCGGGAACCTATCTATTCCTTTGTCCATGGTCATATTAAAATCCCCCGCCACTATAACGGGGACCCCCACCTTATCCATAACGAACTCTATTAACGCCCAAAGGACTACGGTTTCAAATGGGGGGGGGATATATATATTTGCCACCACATATTCTTTTGTTTCTATCCAACAATGGAGAAACACATAACGTCCCTTAGGATCCATCTTGCTCTGTCTGCAGGAGAACACTGCGCCCGAATCTATCAAAACACTCACGCCCCTTGAGTAGGAAGTGTGTATAGAATGGTACTGTGTTTTGTATTTCCTGTGTTTTAGTATCTTAATAGTCTCCCCGTCCAGATGCGTCTCCTGCAGACACAGCATTTTGATGTCATTCATTTCTGCTGTTGAGAAAATCACTTGTCTCTTAGTTGGATCTTTTACCCCCCGAACATTCCATGAACACACTTTCACCAGGTTTTGGGGTTCTCTTCCCAACCTCCCTTCTATCCGTCATCTACCCCTTTAAAGGACTGCTCTTGTCTTTATACCTCCCATCTTACCAAAATGTGCCGTTAATACTATTTGCTCAGGAATTTGTGTTTTTAGTGAATCTCCCCCCTCTTCTAGTGCCCAAATCAAACATACTTTCCCACCCGCCCCTCCCGCCCTTCTTGGGGCCCAAATAGAGGGCTTCTAATGTGACCGCATCCTACCTTTGAGGTGAGACCTCTCCCTACTACTCCTCTTAATATGTGTTTTAGTGTTTTGAGTGATTTGAGTGTAAATCTTTCTTACGCACTTTTTACATGCATTATATTTTTTCTTCTTTACCCTCCACCCTTGTACCACTCCCCACAAAAAATACTGGAGGAGTACACTTTCACAACCCTTCCCTCCTACCCACCCCCCCTCCCGATCCCATGTTGCATAAAATAAAATAAAAAAGGACCTTTCCCTTTTTCCCATTGTGCAAAAAAGAGGAGAGAAAAAAAAATACATAAATAAATAAAAAAAATAGAAAAATGCATTGTGCAAAAAAAAAAAAAAAAAAAAAACACCCCCCACCCAAGGGGAGAAGGGAAAAAAATAAATAAAAAGGAAGGGGGAAGCAATTTCCCTTAAGTTTCTGTATATGTTTCCGCTTCCTCCACTCCCTCCCTCCACCCCTCCTTCCCCCTCTCTCAAAAAGTAAAAAAAAAAAAAAAGAGAGGCAGACTGAAATTTTTTTTACTAAAGTTCCTTTGTGTAATTACTAATCAGTTCCACTCTGCTGTGGTTCTCCTTCCCTTGTGTTCATCCAGGATGTCAACTCGGCGGGTGTGTTAAAAAACGTATTTTCCCCATTCGCAGTTATCCTTAAACGTGCTGGATAGAACATTGCATATATAATTCCTTTTTGCTGAAGTCTGTGTTTACACTTGGTAAATTTAGCTCTCTGTCTCTGCAATTCAGGGGAAAAATCCGCATATATTGATATTCTTGCACCATTTACTTGTATATTTTTCAACTCTCTTGCCCTTTGGAGAATGGTAATTTTATCCGTAAAGTGTAAAAGTTTAATGAGCATAGGTCTCGGTCGTCCTCCCTCGGCCGGCGCCCTAAAGGGGACTCTATGGGCCCTTTCAATTGAAAAGTATTTTGAAAGGCAGTCCTTACCAAATACTCCTCTTAGCCAGTCTTCCATAAATTCAGTAGGGCAGTTACCTTCACTCTTCTCGGGGAGGCCTAGTACCCTTATATTTTTCCTTTGTAACCTGTTTTCCATGTCATCGATTTTATTAATACACATGTTCAATTGTTCTCTCATTGTTTCCATCTCGGTTACCAGAGGGCTAACATCGTCCTCGACCTGGCTTAGCCTCTCCTCTAAAAGCGGAGGTCCTCACGCCAATCCCCTGCACATCTTGCTTTAATACTGACATATCTTCCTTTATCTCCCACAGCTGGCCAAATATTTCAGACAGTGAGGATTTGCAGCTATTAATTGCGGAAAAAATCTCTCTCATAGAGGGTTCACCCTCCGGTATTGATCCTATAATTGGCTCTGCCAGATTGCCCGATACTTTCCCCTTGGGCCCTGTACCCCCTGCCTCCTTTCCAGGTGTCGCTATAGATGTCATCTGGCCTAGGCTCTTCCGCTGGGGGTTCAGTTGTTGAGACCCTTGTCCCTTTGTAGGTGTGTAACCTGCTGTACCTGCCGGGACGTGCCCAAACTTTTCCAGTTTAGCCGCGGCCGCAGCTGCTGCCTGGCTTGCTTTAACCCCCCTGGTTGACTGAGCCTGGGGTTGAGACTGAGGGTGTTGCTGTACTTGACCCGTCCTTAGAGGTGTTCCTGGTCATCACCGATAGCGTGCCCGGCATTTTTTATTTTCTTTCCCCCTATAAATATGCTTTTATGAAAAAAAACTGTGAGGGTACTGTAATATAACTTTCCCCTTGCCGCAACTTGCGGTGCTCCCCGCGCACTATCCCTCTGCGGGCTCCGATGTCCAAACAATCTCCTATGAAACCGTCCACCTTCGTTCAGCCTCCTCCACACTTAAAAAAAATAAGGAGTCACTGTTGATACTGTTGTACCCAGTATATTCCGTATGCCCAGGGGTTTAAGTTTTAAACATAAGAGAAAAAAAGAGTCCGCTCACCTCAGGCTCCGGAATTGCAAAGCAGTGTACCTTAATAATGCCTCCTTGTGCATGAATAGCTGGATGACTGAATGACAGGACGGCTGTAGCAAGCTCGCAGCAGGGTGGCGGGGTCTGATCACAGGCAGCCCGGAACGCTAATGCTTCAGGCGGCGGCGGTTAGCAGGCGCGCGAATCCCGGCATGTGTTCCTGTCGGGGGAGTCAGCCGACCAGTCCCACTCACATCGCCACCGCCACCGCTCCTCTCCTACTTCCTCCGACCGGTCCCTCGATCACAGCGCAACATGGGAGCGAGGTACGGAGGCCGGGTTGCTACGGCCTCTCACCTCAACATCCGGTCACGCCCCGCACATCGCTGCCTTCAGAAGTTACCTGCATCCTAGCAACAGAATAATGCTGGGCGGCTTTCCTCCCCTGCATTCTAGCAATGGAGGGTATTGTGCAGCTTTCTTCGTAAATTGCCTGCTTCCTAGAAAAAGCGGGCGCTAGGAGGCTTCCATCAGAAGTCGCACATCAAAAAATAGGCTAATGCCCCGTACACACGATTGTTTTTCATGCCGTTAAAACTGCCATTTTAAAATATGGCCCTGAAAAATGATCGTGTGTATGCTCCAGAGCATTTTTAACGACGTGAAAAACGGCCATTAAAAATTCGGGACATGCTCTCTTTTTTCACGTCGTTTTTCATGTCGTTTTTTTTAACGACGTGAAAAACGATAGTGTGTATGCTTTAACGACGTGAAAAAAAACGCGCATGCTCAGAATCAAGTATGAGACGGGAGCGCTCGTTCTGGTAAAACTAGCGTTCGTAATGGAGATAGCACATTCATTACACAGTAACGGACTGAAAAGCGCGAATCGTCACTCAACAAACTTTACTAACATGAAGGGTGGCGCCATTCGAACGGAACTTCCCCTTTATAGTGCCGTCGTACGTGTTGAACGTCACTGCGCTTTGCTTGATCGTTTTTTTTAATGATGGTGTGTACGCAAGGCAGGCTTGAGAGGAAACATGAAAAAAAAACGAGGAGAAAAACGTCGGTTTAAAAAATGACATTAAAAACGATCGTGTGTACGGGGCATAAGACTGCAAATTTCAACCTGTGTTAAAAATTTTGATGTGTTTCTTCTACTTTGCCTTTCCTTAGACAATTGCAGAGCTGCATCTTCCACTTGATGGTGCCACCCCTCCCTGTAAGCTACACCAGTTGTATTATTGATGTGTTTTTGTTTCCTTCAGAAGTCACCTGTATCCTAGCAATGGAGGAGCCTGCATCCTAGCAACAGAGGTCAGGAGGCTTCCTTCCTTCGGAAAGTCATCTGTGTCCTAACAACGGTAGGTGATAGGAGGCTTTTTTTAGACATCACCAATGTTCTAACAATAGAGGGCACTGGGCGGCATCCTTTAGAAGTCCCCTGCTTCAGTGTCCTAGCAACGGAGAACTCTAGGAGGCTTCCTTTAGAAATCGCCTGCTTCCTAACAATGGAGGGCACTGGGCGGCATTCTTGAGAAGTCTCCTGCGTCCTAGCAACCAGGGACTCTAGAAGGCTTACATTAGAAGTCAAGGAAAACAGGTGTATAAGCGCTGCAACCCTCCCACATAAAAGCTCCGCCCGGTGATCAGACCTTGTGGCTGCTGACACCTCCAATGTACCAGAATAAAGAATAGGGATATGTGTAGGGGTTGGGGTAGGCGTGGAGACAAATACTCCTACAGAGACACCATCCCTGGAAGTATGCAACTATGTTTAAAAAAAAAAAAAAATGGGACTTTGATTGTGCCTCTGAGGAGTGTAGAAAAAGATACAAATACTATGATTAAATAGAAAAAATAAATGAATTTTATTTAACCGCCTAGTGGCAGTACAGTTTAAAAGTCAAGTATAAACAAGTTACAGTCTTGAAGTTTGGGGTGTGCAGATCCCAAGCAGTTATATCGAAATGGCCTACGTGTTTCGCAGTAGATTCCGATTCATCGTGGCCTTGATTATAGCACAATGGGATATCGCATGAATTCTCCAGAGACTGTAGTCAGAGGACACCGGCTCAATAGGATGCAAAGGCTTACGTGCCCGTGGGAACACCTCTCCCCCACCTCAACGGAAGAAAATGGGAGGCTCCTTTTTATAGATAGAAGTATCACTTCATGAATGGTTTAAAAAGGAATCTACCGCGAAAAGCGTAGGTCATTTCGATATAACCGCTTGGGATCTGCAAACCCTGAACTTCAAGACTGTAACTTGTTTATACTTGACTTTTAAACTGTACTGCCACTAGGCGGTTAAATAAAACTCACGTATTTTTCTATTTAATCATAGTATTTGTATCTTTTTCTACACTCCTCAGAGGCACAATCAAAGTCCCATTCCCATTCGAACCAATTTTTTGAAACATAGTTGCAAAGAAAAGGGATAGTCGGCACTCAGGATGACATCCAAAATAGTATTTCTTTAATAAATGCATGCACAAAGCTGTAGAACAGCCTACACGTTTTGGACACTAGTCCTTAGTCCATATCCATGACTAAGGACTAACGTCCAAAATGCGTAGCCCATTTTACAGATTTGTACATGTGTGCCGACCACCCCTTTCCTTTATTCTGGTACATTAGAAGTTCCCTGTGTCCTAGCAATGGAGAACTCTAGGAGACTTCTTTTAAAATTCACAGATGACCTAGCAACAGAGGATGACAGAAGACTTCCTTCACAAGTTGCCTGCAACATGGCAATTAAAGGGGTTGTAAACCTAAGTGTTTTTTTCACCTGAATGCATCCTATGCATTCAGGTGAAAAAACACCTTGCTGTGTCCGCCCCCCCCCCCCGAGCCCCCGTTTTACTTACCTGAGCACCGAATTTCCGAGGCCACGATCCCACGTTGTTCTCTCCATGGCTGATCGGCTCCTCATTGGATAGATTGATAGCGGCGCAGCCATTGGCTCCCGCTGCTGTCAATCAAATCCAATGAAGCGGCAGCCAGGGACGGGGCCGAGTCATACACTCGGCGGCTATGCACGCAGAGTGTATAACACGGGAGCGCGCCCGCAAGGTAACCCCCTGGGGAGAAAGCTTCCCAAAGGGGGTTAGCTCTTGCGAAGAGGAGCCGAGACAGCCGTCGTGGGACCCCAGAAGAGGATGTTCGGGGCCACTCTGTGCAAAATGAACTGCACAGTGGAGGGAAGTATGATATGTTTGTTATTTAAAGCAGTTGTATACCCGCTGCTGCTTTTTTTTCCATACCTGAAAGGCAAAAGGCATAATGAGCTAGTATGCACCGCATACTAGCTCATTATGAAATACTTACCTTAGAACGAGGCGTCGGGAACTTACGTGGTCCACGTCGAGGGAGATGTCATCTTGCCTCGGCGTGTCTTCCGGGTATCGCTGGAGCAGCGATGTCGTCGCTCCCACGCGTCGGCAAGGTCCGGCGACTGCCGGGCTTTAGCCGAGAATCCCCGCTGCGCATGCGCCGCTGCAGTCAGCGGCTCATTGCGAGGGGAATATCTCCTAAACCGTACAGGTTTAGGAGATATTCTTTTTACCTACAGGTAAGCCTTATTAGAGGCTTACCTGTAGGTAAAAGTTCAAAAATAGGGTATGCAAAAAAAAAAAAAAAAACCCACGAACCCATAGTATCACTTTTAGGATGCTAGGAGACAGAGGCGGCTCTAGGCTTTGTGAGGCCTTAGGCAAAACTTAGACATGAGGCCCCACTCACGCCCATAATGGGAAAAATAATTCAAGCAAGAAAAATGGCTGCAGAAAATGCGTGGATCTAGCACACAGGTGATCAGCACCACTTCCAGGGCACCCTCCTCACCCATCAGACATATTCAGCCAATGCAAGAGGGGGGAGAGAGGGGGAGGTGAGAAAGAGAGAGGGGGAGGTGAGAAAGAGAGAGGGGTAATAGAGAGATGCGATGACGCCGACATTAGTATTGATCACAGGCAAACTAGGTGGCCGCGAGGCCCCTGTGAGTGCGAGGCCTTAGGCGACCGCCTAATTTGCCTAATTAGAGAGTCGCCTCTGCTAGGAGACTACCTTTAAATGTTGCCTACATTCTAGCAATGGAGATAGCTGGAAGTCGGCCTTCAGAAGACACTTGCGACCTAGCAATCGATGATACTAGAAGGCGTGTGCATCCTAGAAACGAATGGCGCTTCCTTGTGAACCTGCCTGCGTCCTATCAGTAGGGCCATTTACCCTGTAATACCGTATTCACGTAAATGTTGCTCACGTGTTACATGCATACAGAATTCTTTTAATGCAAGATCTTGCTGCAAGCAAGGATGGACTCACACCTATGCAGTTTTAGTGCTTTTTGCAGATTTTCACTACAGTCCATTCCACATGGTTTCCTATGGAACACGTTCTGTAATGCAAATCTGCAAAAAGCACTAACAATGCATAAGTGTGAATCCAGCCTCAGATCCTCTGTACTAGATGGCAGATTTTCATACAGCGTGTGAATGAGTGTAATTTTTTTTTTCCTTTTCGTTAAACAACGACAGCAAGGTACAATGCATCCCAGAAGGAAACTCAATAATTATGTGATCCATATTGATCCTTTATTGGTGTTGAACAAACAGAGATGGATCATAGATTGTTTCTGGTTACAGGTGGGAATGACATAAGAGGAATGCAACCATCTTAGTAACTGATCCTCAGAGATCTTTATGACTTGGGAGGCAAAGATGGAAAGCCATTTAGAAAAGAGACACCGAAGGATCGCACTACAAAGAAGGAAATACTGACAGACACAAGGTTTGCAGGTTTTCCTCTCCTACCAGATGGCAGCACATGCAGAGACTGCTGGCCCCATACAGCCTGTCCCTGATACATATATAATAACAAGATGCATACAGAGTGTGCCATCTACAATCATCATATTAATCAGACACACTATGATCCCAAACAAAAGCTTGACACATGCAAACCTTGCATTGAGAGCCCTATCTGGGGAGATATTACAATAACATTGCAGCCCCCTCCTCACCTTGCAGACTGCTCAGAGTCCCTTCTTCGATGTACATTGTAGAAAAACTACACTTCCCAGCATGCTTCACTGCACTTCCTGTTCTCCCACATCAACCAGTTCCCGTGCTTCGACACATATGGCGACCCGTCACATTTGGCTACCCGCTGGAGTGCGCATGCGTTCCAACACTTTTACGACAAAAGAGCACAGTAAAACCGTGATGGGTAAGCCGAATGTGACGAAACAGCGCCATCTTGCTACACTCCGCACTCCTCCACACTAAGGATACAGTGAGAAGGGGAAAAGCGGACATCTTTGTACACCCCCGGAGTTTTACATTTTACACTTATTTATCACAGTAAACTGAGGTTATATTTTGAAAGATAGTACTTAGAACTCCGTCTGACTGTTTAGATGTTGAATTTTAAAAGTAGCGGCAAGGCTTTACGTTCTAACATCCACTCGCCAGAGGCAGCTCTAAAAGTGTCTCCGGTAGGCGGCCATTTTGTGTAGGTCCCCTGCTTAGGCAATAAGGGAACTTGGTCTTCTAAAAAATGGAAGCCAGGGAGAGTTATTGAAGACATCCTTTCTAAAGGCTTCTTTAAAACACTTGTATAAAAAAAAGTACGAAGAATGGGCAAAATATGCAATTTTTGACTGTAAAAATAGTGTTTCTTGTGTCAGGTGGGATGTTGTGAAGTAGTGAGGGACTAGGTGTGTGAGGCTGTGCTAGGGTTGTGCGGTCAGGGTAGAGCAGGGCATGCTGGGAGTGGTAGTTTAGTTTGCTCCTCCCAACATGATCACATTTTCCCGGGATTTTGCAGAGTGAGGTGAGTATTGCTGCAAGACGCTTGTTCAGTGTACTGTGCCAGGACTTGCTTCATTCTTCCTCTATATATCTATACATTACCACTGCCTGCTCTGACATGTCAGCTGCCTGGCTAGGTGCACCCCCCTCCCCAAAATGTATGAGCACATTATAAGCTGGCTGAGTTTGGTAGAGGTACGTCTGATGCATGTCAGTGTACTTCATAGACATAGAACTGTACTCAACAGGCAGTTTAAAAGGGTTCACCTCACTTCACTGAAAAGCTGCCTATGGAGGTGCACGGGGCGCCTGTAGATGAAAACAAACTGCGGCTTTTAAAGCAAAGTTCTGCCAATTATATATTTTTTTTAAATACTGTAGCTGCTGACTTAATATATGGACACTTACCTGTCCAGGGTGCCCGCAATGTCAGCACCTGAAGCCGATCTGTCCCTCAGGTGGAATCAGGAAGTGAAGCCTTACTGCGCTGTAAGATTTCACTGGTCCCTGCTGTCTTCTGTCACTTGTATGTCTCCCAGAAGACAGAGGAGGGGCTGGACATGGTGTAGATCGCCGCGGATACTGTGGCGATCTATGCCCGGAAGTGGGAGCAAATACCTGGATTAGACAATAATCTGCTCCCCCCTGAAAGGTGCCAAATATGACACTGGGGGGAATCCGAAAAGCGGAAGTTCAATTTTTGGGTGGAACTCCGCTTTAACAAAGTTGGATAATGCCCTTACTATAGGTGTAGGCCATTTATGTGCTGGCCAAAAAACTCCCAGAGATGGCATCCTCCCATCCTGTCTTGTTACTAAGACACTCCCAGCCTCTGCCAATCCCAGGAGTGAGCTGTCTACCTTCTCCATCGCAGCATTGCTGAGCTCAGAACTACGGGGGCAGGGGAGAGAGTGCATGTGGGGGGTTTAAATCGTGCATGTGAGGGGCATGTCTAAGCAGCAGCCTAGTAACAGGGCAAGACCGGAAGATGCCATCTCTGGAAGTTTTTCAGTCAGGCTTTGGGAGGTATGTAAATGGCCTACACCTATAGCAAGGGCATCATTTAAAGAGGACCTTCAGTTATTTTTTTTCAGCTTTCCATCTATTAAAGGAACACTAAAGGCAAAAGTGTTTTTTCACCTTAATGCATTAAGGTGAAAAAAGTCGACGATTAGCGACCCCCCAGCCTCCCCGTTTACTTTCTTGACCCCTCGAAAGTCCCATGCCGTGAACACGCTGGCTTCTCGTTGGCTACTCGGCTCATTCATTGGTTGATTGAAAGCAGCGCAGCCATTGGCTCGCGCTGCTGTCAATCACATCCAATGACACAGCGCGCCGGGGGGCGGGGCCGAGTGATACAGTGAGCGGCTATGGCCGCTGGCTGTATCACGGGAGCGCGCCCGCAAGAACTTGCCACCATGCGAGAGAGCTCGCATGATGGAAAGTTCTTGCGGGGAGGAGCAGATACAGCTGCCGAGGGACCCCAGTAGACCAGGTTCGGGGCCACTCTGCAAAACGAGCTGCACAGTGGAGGCAAGTATAACATGTTTGTTATTTAAAAAAAAATAAATTGTTTTGCCTTTAGTGTTCCTTTGAATCACTCATATTAGTGACAATCCATCAGACTGCGTGTGACCACTGTAAGGGTCCAATGAATATTAGCAGATAAGGGCCCACTCACACAAAGACCCCTTTAACACTGGAGCATTTTACAGGCGCTATAGCATTAAAAATAGCGCCTGCAAACCGCCCTTAAACAGCTGTTACATTCACTCCAGTGTGAAAGCCCAAGGGTTTTCTCACTGGAGCGTTGTGCTAGCAGGTCGGTAAAAAAAGTCCTGCTAGCTGCACAGTGGTTCTCAACTCCAGTCCTCGGGACCCACTAACTGGCTGGATTTTAAGTATTACTTTGGGGAGATGCAGACTAGAAAACTGCAATCACTGAGCAGCAAATGATATCACCTGTGATGTATTTCAGTTATCTTGCAAACCTGGCCTGTTAGTGGGCCCTGAGGACTGGAGTTGAGAACCACTGTGCTAGCAGCATCTTTGGAGCGGTGTGTTTACCGCTCCTCCACCGCTCCTGCCCATTGAAATCAATGGGACAGCGCGGCTATCTCGCCCGCAATGCGCTGCTTCAGAAGCGCATTGCGGGTGGTTTTAACCCATTCTCGGCCGCTAGCGGGGGTTAAAAGCATCCCGCTAGCGGCCAAAATGCGCCGTAAATCCACCCATAGCGTCGGCGGTAAGAAAAGCAGCGTTTTGCCGCCGACGCTATGGGCGGCTCAGTGTGAAAGGGGTCTTAAAGAGTAACTCCATTTTTTTTTGTTTATAGGGCAAAAAATAAAAACCGCAGAGGTGATCAAATACCACCAAAAGAAAGCTCAATTGGCTACCCGCTCCCCCTCCAAAAAAAATGATGTGCCAAATGTAAAGGAGGAGGAGAAAGAGCAGAACTTTTTGGTTTTGAGCTCCGGAAGGTTTTACCACCTTCATGACCAGGGCATTTTTTGCTATTCAGCACTGAGCTACTTTAACTGGCATTTGCACAGTCATGCAACACTGTACCCAAATTAATTTTTTTAGCATTTTGTTTAGACAAATGGAGCTTTCTTTTGGTGGTATTTTACCACTACTGTTTTTTTTTTTTTTCCATATAAACGAAAAAGGAATGACCATTTTGAAAAAACAAACAAAAAAAAAAAACAAGCCTTTTTCTGTTATAAAACATATCCAATAAAAAAAAAAATCGAATTTCTTTATAAATGTAGGCTAAAATGTATTCTGCTACATGTTTTTGGTAAAAAAAAAATACAATTAAGCCCTGTACACACGATCGGATTTCCTATGGTTTTTTAACCGATGGATTTGTCTATCAGAAATCCGATGAAACTGTTTTTCATCAGTCTTGCCTACACACCATCAGTCAAAAAACCGACCGTTCCAAACGCGGTGACGTAAAACACTCCGATGAGCCGAGAAAAATGAAGTTTAATGCTTCTGAGCATGCGTCGACTTGATTCTGAGCATGCGTGGGTTTTTTATCCGATGGAATTGCCCATAGACGATCGGAATTTTCTATCGATTTTTGATCCATCGGAAAAATTTAAAACATGTTCTATTTTTTAAAACCGATGGAAAAAAGACCGATGGGTCCCATACACGATCGGTTTGTCTGATGAAAACAATCCATCGGACGGTTTTCATCGGTTAAACCGATCGTGTGTACGGGGCTTTAGTGTATGACACTATACTGATAATGGTGGTGATAAGAGACTTAAGCCTCGTACACACGGCCGAGAATATCGTCGTAAAAAAACTAGGGCTGTGGAAATTAACTATTAATTCCTCGATTAATCGATTAATTGCTTTGATCGATCAAAATGCGATCAAAATTCTTTGGGCTTGCCGTGTCCATCTGAATGGCTCCTTTGCTGTGCCTTCATATCTGCATGCCGGCGGGACCTTACTATCTGCCACACGCAAGGGCTGTTACATTTCCCTCTATCACCCTGGGATTCTACAGCCATCCACTGGGAGTTGTGATAGTTCCCTTCACAGGACATCTACATGCCGACGGACTGATGTTAGCCCCTTCTCATCTGGATTCAGCAGTGGTATCGTTGTACACATTTTTATACCAGTATCATGCTTAGAAACATGTTTTTATGACTGCTTTTGCTACCATAGATTTTATCTCCAGTGCAATATTTATTTTGTTACCTACTTGAAGACTATAAAAGTTTTAATGCTATTCCCATCGAGCGCTGCCTTTGTGTGTTTTTTGTATCCTGCTATCGATTTTTACAGTGGTTGGTAGCTGCACTGGGAATCGGCCTGCAAGGAGATCAGCTAAAAGTAGTTGGATATCTATGTGTGTTATAATTAATCGAAATTAATCGATTAAAAAAAAAATCGATTAATCGAACACGAAAATTTTAATCAGTAACAGCCCTAAAAAAAACTGTCATTTTTCTCGACACGATTCTTGTCAAGCTTTCCTTGCATACACACTGTCAATTCCAAATCTCGTCGTTGTTCTGCGCGGTCACGTATAGCACGTACAACGGCAGTATAAAGGGGAAGTTCGATTCCAATGGCGCCACCCCTTGGGCTGCTTTTGCTGATCGCGTGTTAGTAAAAGTTTGGGGAGAGACGATTCTGGCTTTTCAGTCTTCGTGCTCTCAGTTCGCTTTAGCGTGACGAATGTGCTATCTCCATTACGAACGCTAGTTTCACCAGAAGGAGCGCTCCCGTCTTATACTTGATTCTGAGCATGCGCGATTTTTTAAGACTCGGAAGAGCATACACACGACCGGATTTCTCGTCGGGAAACAGGCCGACGAGAATCTCGACGAGAAAAACGAGAATCCTGACGAGAAAATAGAGAGCAGGTTCTCTATTTTTCTCGTCGAGATTCCCGGCAGTTTTCTCGACAAGAAACCATACACACGAACGGTTTTCTCGGCAATAAAGCTCTCTCTGCAGTTTTCTTGTCGTTTCTTGACGAGAAAACCGGTCGTGTGTACGAGGCTTTAGGGCCCTTTCACATGTGCTGTCCAATTAGGTCCGCCTGTCAGTTTTTCAGGTGAACTTGATCGGAGCCTCCATTCACTCCTATGGAGCGGTGGATGTCAGCGTTGATATGTCCGCTGACACCTGCCGCGATTTGATCCGATCCCTTCTGCAAAAAACAGATGGATGGCGGTCCTATCTTCCATCCGTCTGGCGGATTGGATCGGATGAAACAGGCGGTCTGTTTTTACCCAATCTCCCCATAGAGGAAAGCAGGACTGGGTCCGTCTCCGCTCTGCACAGTGAGTGGGGATGGACCTGTCATCTGCCTGCTCAGCGGGGATCAGCAGAGCGATCCCCCGCTAAGTACACTTATTAAAAGAATTGGAGAGAGACACCGCTCCCTCTTAAGGTGATGGGATTTTATCGGGTGTGTTAATGTCTGTCATCAAGGTAAGCACAACTACAAGGATTTTAATAGTTAAGAATTTTTATTACAAAGTTTCAGATAAAATCGCAATCTAATAACAACATTTGGTCATATTGTAATTGACCATGACTGATACTTAGTACACAAAGTTCAAACAATGCTTTGATTTTCAGAGAAGCCACACTTTTTGCAGACTTCTGCTTCTTCAAGGCAGCTCGGCATGCATCAAAATTGTGACATTAATATTTAAACGACTGCAACACCACAATCGGAATGCTGATACAACCCCCTGTGGCGAATAGATGGTGGAAGTCAGATACACCATCCAAAAAGGATACACCACTCAAATGTGCCAGCGCAATGAAGTCTGTTTACCGGCACACGCTTCATTGCGCTGGCACATTTGAGTGGTGTATCCTTTTTGGATAACCAACGGCTTTTGTGGGTGGACAGACCTTCTGCTTATTCAGGTAATCTTGGCTTGTGGGTTTTTATGCCTCCAACATGGTCTGACGGTTCTACAGACCAGGCTGGTGTATCCGACTTCCACCATCTATTCCTTACGGGGGTTGTATCAGCGTTTCGATTGGGGTGCTGCAGTCGTTTAGATATTAATGTCACAATTTTGATGCATGCCGAGCTGCCTTGAAGAAGCAGAAGTCTGCGAAACGTGTCGGCTTCTATGCATATCAAAGCATCTGTTTGAACTTTGTGTACTAAGTATCAATCGTGGTCAATTACAATATGACCAAATGTTATTAGATTGCGATTTTATCTGAAACTTTGTAATAAAAATTCTTAACTTTATTAAAATCCTTTGGTTGTGCTTACCTTGATGACAGACATTAACACACCCGATAAAATCCCATCACCTTAAAGCGGAGTTCCAGACTTTTTTATGTTTATTAAAAGTCAGCAGCTACAAAAAGTGTAGCTGCTGGCTTTTAATAAACAGACACTTTCCTGCTTCGCTGTCCAGCGACGCGGCCGCCCGGAGCGTTGCTCCTCTCCCCCCCTCTCTGCCGGCGCCTCCATTCACACTGTGGGCACCCGGCCGTGACAGCTTTTGGCTTCACGGCCGGGCACTCACTGCGCATGCGCAAGTTGCGCTGCGCTCTAGGAGTGGACAGGCGATCGCCTGGGACCTGTCACGTGTCCCAGGTAATCGCCTACAAAAAGGGGCTGCCTAAGGCGATATGACGAGTCGCCTAAGCGGTCCCTGGGCGGAAGGAGGAAGTGGGACAGAAAGTGCCACTCCTAACGAAGCCCCCACTCCCCCCCCCCAAAAAAAATTACATGCCAAATGTGGCATGTAAGGGGACGAGGAGTGGTTAAAGCGGAAGTTCCAGTTTTGGGTGGAACTCCGCTTTAAGAGGGAGCGGTGTCTCTCTCCAATTCTTTTAACCACTTCCCGCCCAGTCAATAGGAGATTGACGCATGGGAAGTGGTTCTGTTATCCACACTGGACGTCTATTGACGTCCTGCTGGATAACAGCCACCGCGCGCCCGGGGGGGGGGGCGCGCATCGCGGCGATCGGTGGAGCGGTGTGTCAGTCTGACACACCGCTGCACTGATCTCGGTAAAGAGCCTCCGGCGGAGGCTTTTTACCACGTGATCAGCCGTGTCCAATCACGGCTGATCACGATGTAAACAGGAAGAGCCGTTGATCGGCTCTTCCTCACTCGCGTCTGACAGACGCGAGTAGAGGAGAGCCGATCGGCGGCTCTCCTGACGGGGGGTTCGCGCTGATTGTTTATCAGCACAGCCCCCCCCCTCGGATACCCACACTGGACCACCAGGGAAGCCCCCCAGGACCACCAGGGAAGCCCCAAGCATGTGGATGGCCAGGTAAGTCCCCCATGGCCATCCACATGCACAAATACATAAAAAACATATGCCAATCAGTGCCCACAAATGGGCACTGACTGGCACCATCATGGCACAGCCAAAATGTATGATGCCCAGCAATGCCACCTACCAGTGTCCATCAGTGCCACCTACCAGTGTCCATCAGTGCCACCTACCAGTGCCCATAAGTGTCCACCTATCAGTGCCCGTCCGTGCCACCTATCAGTGCCACCCATAAGTACCCACCAGTGCCGCATATCAGTGCCACCTCATCGGTGCCACCTCATCGGTGCCCATCAGTGTCGCCTTATCAGTGCCCGTCATTGAAGTAGAAAAGGTACTTATTTACAAAAAAAATTTAACAGAAACAAAGAAAAACTTATTTTTTTTCAAAATTTTCGCTCTTTTTTATTTGTTATGCAAAAAATAAAAATCGCAGAGGCGATCAAATACCACCGAAAGAGAGCTCTATTTGTGGGAACAAAATGATAAAAAAAATGTTTGGGTACAGTGTTGCATGACCGCGCAATTGTCATTCAAATTGCGCCAGCGCTGAAAGCTCAAAATTGGCTTGGGCAGGAAGGTGTATAAGTGCATGGTATTGAAGTGGTTAATAATTCTACCAGGGATGTGGATGTGTTGGTCTGTCTCTAGAAATTATCCAACAAACTATATATTTTAGGAGTGCACCGAATGGAAATGTTGGTACCGAAAATGAAGAATACACTAGGCCGAAACCGATACCGAAAATGACTGTTTTTAAAAAATATTTTTATATATTTTAACCACTTCAATACAGGGCTTTTTATACCACTTCAATACCGGGCCTATTCTGGCACTTCTCTCCTACATGTACAAATCATCATTCTTTTGCTAGAAAATTACTCAGAACCCTGAAACATTATATATGTTTTTTTTAGCAGACATCCTAGGGAATAAAATGACGGTCGTTGCAACTTTTTATCTTGCACGGTATTTGCGCAATAATTTTTCAAACGCCTTTTTTGGGGGAAAAAAATGGTTTCATGAATTAAAAAAATAACAAAACAGTAAAGTTAGCCCAATTTTTTTGTAAAATATGAAAGCTTATGTTACGCCGAGTAAAAAGATACCTAACATGTCACGCTTTAAAATTGCGCACACTCATGGAATGGCGCCAAACTTCGGTACTTAAAAATCTCCATAGGCGACGCTTTGAAAATGTTTACAGGTTACTAGGTTAGAGTTACAGAGGAGGTCTAGTGCTAGAATTGTTGCACGCGCTCTAACGCACGCGGCGATACCTCACATGTGTGGTTTGAACGGCGTTTACATAAGCAGGCAGGACTTACGTGTGTGTTCGCTTCTAAGCCCGTCTATTTTTTTTTATCACTTTTTATCACTTTTATTCCTATTACAAGGATGTAAACATCCCTTGTAATAGGAATGTGTGTGACAGGTCCTCTTTATGGAGAGATGCGGGGTCAAAAAGACCCCACATCTCTCCTCCAGGCTGGAAAGCATGAGATCAGTGAATTTTTTTTCACCGATCTCATACTTACTAGCCGCAATGGCGGCTTTGTTTACATTTGAGGACCCGGGCGTGACGTCATCACATTGCGCCCGGGCCTCCGACGATCATAGAGATGACTGGTGACCATCTGGTCACCAGTCATCTCTATGCTCATCACGTGACCCACCACCGGCGCCGACTATTCTCTCCGGGTCCCCGATCGCACGGGAGAGCCCGGAGAAGCACCGGATGGCGGCGGGAGGGGGGGGGATGTCCCCTCCCACCGCCTATAAGAACGATCAAGCGGCGGAACCGCCGCTATGATCATTCTTATTGTGCGCAGGATCGCCGATTGAAAAAAAGGATATCTGAATGATGCCTCTAGATGCAGGCATCATTCAGATATCCCCCTCAAACCCAGGACGTCATATGACGTCCACCCGGAGGGAGAGAGGGTTCCTGCCGGCGTCATTCTGCTATGGCCTGGTATGGAAGGGGTTAAATAAAATGTATTTATATATCTTAAATAAAATGTATACATTTTTATATAACACATTGCTAATAGTATTAGCAAAATTTCCATGCGGTGCACCTCTAGCAGATATGATGCAGGAGATGGTCAGAGACTGCAGACATAGTACAGGAGATGGTCAGAGACTGCAGACATGGTACAGGAGATGGTCAGAGACTGCAGACATGGTACAGGAGATGGTCAGAGACTGCAGACATGGTACAGGAGATGGTCAGAGACTGCAGACATGGTACAGGAGATGGTCAGAGACTGCAGACATACTACAGGAGATCAATGCAGTCTCATCAGTGTCCATCAAATGCAGCCTGCCTGTGCCCATCATATGCAGCCTGCTCGTGCCCAGCAGCTTCACCAGTGCCTATCATTTGCAGCCTGTCTGTGCCTCACCAGTGCCCATCATTTGCAGCCTGCCTGTGCCCGGATCAGTGGCAATCTCCGTGTGTCACAGAGCGGATTTGAAATGCCCGTGCCGTAGTAACGATGTCCCGCCATTGGATCATTGTGCCGTCTATCACAGGAGGCGAGACATTGTTACTATGGCCTGGACAATTAAGCTCTGTGACACATGGAGATCGAGGAGAGGAGGACGGAGGGGGAGGGGGAGGGAGTGGAGGACTGGGCGCGCCATAGGAACACTCCCGCAATGGGCGGCACCCGGGACCACGCCCCCTTTTGGTATCGGCTGTTTTTGTCTTTCGGCCGAATGACAAAAACACAGTTATCGGCCGAAATTTCGGTGCATCACTAATATATATGTAAAGGGAATAAAACTGCGCTAGCACAAAAAATAATACAAAACCTAAAATAGGCAGCAGCAATAGTGTGACAGCACCAAAAGCAAATTAAAAAAAACAAAGCTGCGCCAACACTCTTAAACTTAGCCCAAACCCATTCCAACACCATTAAAGATATTGACTGGTAAAAATTGGAATAAAGAGTCCAACAGATATTGCACCAATTAAAGTCCAACAAATATTGCACAATATATGGTCTGTAAATGTCCACAAAGCTTATGTCAGCGGAAAACAGCACCACAGTGACTTCTAAAATCTTTGTGAAGTATCCACCACCAAATAGAGAAGCAGCTTACCAGAAGGCAAGCGGTTTGGGAAATTCGACTGTAACCCAGCCGCGGCCTTTAGTACTGGAGTAGTGGTCCTTCCTTACTGAACAGGCGTTCTCAGTTCGGGTTATCTCCTCAAACATCCAGGTCGTAAGCCCCCAGACATAGAATAGATAAAAGGGCAGACCAATAGCGTAACTTCGTTTCCACAGTATTTATTTAAAAACGTAGGTTATACTTACAAAGGTAAGCGATAAAAACAGCATATAACAAAGGTTGCCGGCCGGCATAACAGGAGCCTCACTCCTACAGCGTGGTGACGTCACTGAGCATCGTCCTAGACGCGTTTCGTCATCACGTAGACGTTTTCAATAGGAATGGGCGCTGCAGAGACGCATCACACTTATAAAGGCCGGACCCCATTATGAGATGCACGGAACGACCATCTTAATTGTGGGCAAAAATGCCCTCCCTGATAACATAACTAATAAGCCCCCAACTTCCTATGACAAAGCGGGACGGAGGAAATTATTACGTGGGACTAATGAAACCCATCTTATTGAAATCTCAGGACTCCGCCTGCGGGCAGAAAACGACCAACCCAATCCTAGAGGATATTAACACAGCCTAGATGGGATTAAACATAAATCGGAAATATATAAACCTCACGGATATATATAAAAGTGCTCTTTAATTATTATATATAAAGCGGTCACAAATATGTCCCCTATACATAAAATGAAATAAAAATAACTTAAAAATAGTGTTGTCATCTCTCAAATTCATCTTTGATTTCAAAGAACTCGAGAGTGACACCTAGTGGAAAAAACCACAATGAAGCTAAATTAATTCCTGAATTCTAATATTATTTGATCTAACAAAAGAACACCAGTGAACCTCCCCGTGATGTCTTGTTTGGGAAACCTATATACATATGCCATACATATACAGTACCCAAAAATAAACTAAGTGGAAATAACTATGTCTATGAAAAATATATGTTATATAAGTGTAATCATAAGTGAATAACTATATATAAATTTAAATATAGAAATGTGAATATTTTAAATTAAAAATTAATAATTAGTTCATTAATTAAATTATGTGTTAGAAAATAAATACCCCATTAAATAGCTAGCCCTCATCCGTGCATCACATAACAGGTTTACATAGAAGATAATTTAGGCATTATTGATAAACGCATTCAAATCGGTTTCTATGTTTAACCCATAAGGTGAATAGGTCTTTAAACGATGGATCCAGGCCATTTCTAGCCTAGAAATTTCCCTAACTAAATTACTCCCCCGCCAATTGGGTTTGAATTTGTCAATACCCAAAAAAAGGGTGTTTGAGGGGTCTTTATCATGTTTAAGCAGATAGTGTTTCGACACTGAGTGGTTCTTGAAGCCTGTCAAGATATTTGTTATATGTTCATTGAGTCGTACCTGAAGTGGGCGTTAAGTCCGTCCCACATACTGCAGGCCACATGGGCACTGCAGCAGGTACACAACTCCGGTGGAAGCACATGTGATACAGGGTTTGATGGTTTGTTGTAACCCTGTAGCAGTAGATGTAAAAGTGGTCGTGCGTCTATCAAGATTTTAATTCAAAGAACACACTCTGCATCTCCTGCATTTATAATACCCTGTGAGTTGTTAAAAAAAACCCTCCCAGTACTGGGGGGGGGTTCACAACTCCAGGGGCAATGCGATTCTTCAAAGATTGAACCCCTTTAAAAATCACCCTCGGCCTGTCCGGAAGCACTTCTTTCAGCACATCGTCATTAGCCACAATGTGCCAGTGCTTCCCGACAAGCTGTTTTATAGCCCTATGTTGGATGGAATAGGTGGTAATGAAGGGTACCCCCAGTGGGAATTGACCTCCCTCGCGTGGGTCTCGTTCCACCAAAAGGTCTACTCTTTTAGTGCTTTTAGCTGAATCCAGAGATTGCAGGGCGTCCACCGTTTAACCTTTTTCCAGGAAGCGACCTGTCAAAACCTCGGTCTGTTTTAAAAATTCCTGGTCATCAGAGCAATTCCTCCGCAGCCTTAAATATTGGCTCTTTGGAACCGCTCTGAGCCAGGATGCGTGGTGACAACTCCCAACAGGTATAAAATAATTCCTGTCCGTTTCTTTGAATAACGTGGAAGTTACAAATTGATCACCCCTAATAGAAATCCGTAAATCCAAAAATGGACTTCAGTTTGACTGGCCACATATTTAAGTTCTATGTTGCTCTGGTTGTTATTCAGAGCGGACATGAACTCAACCAAACCGTGGTGTGGTCCATCCCATAGGAGGAGGATGTCATCAATATACCTAGCCCAGAAGGCCATCTGAGGTATATTTCTGGAATAGATGACATCCTCCCCCCATCTGGCCATAAAAAGGTTGACACTGGCTGGGAAAGTATTAACATCTAGGGGCAATCAAATGGTTAACTGTGTACCTAACAATGTGTAACATGTGCTGCTTTTACTTTACTATCTGTCTTGGGGTTTTTTTCAGCCAGATTGCTGTTCACAGTACACAGAGTTCTGGGTGTTTTTGAAAACTTAGAACTATGTGTGTGATAAAATCATTGTCTGAAATCAGCAGCCAGACTCGTGCTGTGTCCAATCATGCCCAGTATGTGCACTCCAAACGCAAAAGAAAGCTCATAACGGAACAGTACATCGTCTGGTCCACAGCTACCACCCGCTCGCAGTACAGCTACTGTCAGCAAGCAGTTAAAGCGGTTGTAAACCACTGGACGTTTTTTTTTTGTCTTACCTGCAAGGTAATGTCATAATGAGGTAATATACATTGCATACTAGCACATTATGTGAACTTACCTGAAAACTCGGCATTCCAGCGATGCACTGTCATCACTGGAGGCCGCTTCTATCT
Organism: Rana muscosa; assembly: GCA_029206835.1. NCBI lineage: Eukaryota > Metazoa > Chordata > Amphibia > Anura > Ranidae > Rana > Rana muscosa. The sequence goes on from CM055117.1 coordinate 1,030,873,065, forward strand.
TCACCTGTCTTACTTCCGGATTCGCAGACTCCAGCTCTGTGACTGTCTGAAGCCGCGATGACGTCACTTTTGCGCATGTGCAGGGGAGCCGCTGTTCACGGCGCAGGGCCTGAAGGAAAGGCACGGGAAGCCGTTCCTTCAGAGCGAATGCGCCAGTGATGTCACTGGCTGTATGTACAGTAAATATCCCCATAAGCAGTGTTTCTCAAACTGTGTGCTCCAGCACACTTGGGGGTGTGCCACGGGGAGCCTGGGAGCTGTCACTGTAACCCTCCTAACTTATGTTAAAAACGGTCAATGGGAGTTGTAGTCTGCTCAAGCGCAGAGGAAACTACAACTCCCAGAGACAGGAGTCGGGACGTGTGACTGGCTCGGGCTGCAGGGCTGGGCGCTGGCAGCACATTTACCCTTGGACCAGGAGCCTCACCCCCCTAGGAGCTTTGGCATGCAAGGACCTGCTGAGCTCCCAGGTGAGAGACCCTGACACCCCCAGCTGACCCCCACATCCCATTCCCCCCTCCCCATACACCTCATTTGCCCTGCCGCAGTGATCAGGCTGCATTGGATGGGCGCTGGTGAGGCTGCATTGGATGGGCGCTGGTGAGGCTGCATTGGATGGGCGCTGGTGAGGCTGCATTGGATGGGCGCTGGTGAGGCTGCATTGATGGGCACTGGTGAGGCTGCATTGATGGGCACTGGTGAGGCTGCATTGATGGGCACTGGTGAGGCTGCATTGATGGGCACTGGTGAGGCTGCATTGATGGGCACTGGTGAGGCTGCATTGATGGGCACTGATGAGGCTGCATTGATGATTGATGAGCACTGATGAGACTGCATTGATGGTCACTGGCGAGGCTCCATTGATGGTCACTGGCGAGGCTCCATTGATGGTCACTGGCGAGGCTCCATTGATGGTCACTGGCGAGGCTCCATTGATGGTCACTGGCGAGGCTCCATTGATGGTCACTGGCGAGGCTCCATTGATGGTCACTGGCGAGGCTCCATTGATGGTCACTGGCGAGGCTCCATTGATGGTCACTGGCGAGGCTCCATTGATGGTCACTGGCGAGGCTCCATTGATGGTCACTGGCGAGGCTCCATTGATGGTCACTGGCGAGGCTCCATTGATGGTCACTGGCGAGGCTCCATTGATGGTCACTGGCGAGGCTCCATTGATGGTCACTGGCGAGGCTCCATTGATGGACACTGGCGAGGCTCCATTGATGGTCACTGGCGAGGCTCCATTGATGGACACTGGCGAGGCTCCATTGATGGACACTGGCGAGGCTCCATTGATGGACACTGGCGAGGCTCCATTGATGGACACTGGCGAGGCTCCATTGATGGACACTGGCGAGGCTCCATTGATGGACACTGGCGAGGCTCCATTGATGGACACTGGCGAGGCTCCATTGATGGTCACTGGCGAGGCTCCATTGATGGACACTGGCGAGGCTCCATTGATGGACACTGGCGAGGCTCCTCATAGCCATTCTTCATGTCCACTCCCTAACCCTTTCACTGTCGGGTCCGTACGCCATACAGACCCACAGAAGTGCCGACAGGTGGCCAGGTCCGTACGTAAACATAGAATAAAAAGCTGAGGAGACTCTGAACCCTATATATATCTTCAAAGCAAGCTTGTCATGCACCTTTAGCAAGCCACAGTGTCCTAGTCTGTGCTCCCCCCTGGTCACTGGCGAGGCTCCATTGATGGTCACTGACGAGGCTCCATTGATGGTCACTGGCGAGGCTCCATTGATGGTCACTGGCGAGGCTCCATTGATGGTCACTGGCGAGGCTCCATTGATGGTCACTGGCGAGGCTCCATTGATGGTCACTGGCGAGGCTCCATTGATGGTCACTGGCGAGGCTCCATTGATGGTCACTGGCGAGGCTCCATTGATGGTCACTGGCGAGGCTCCATTGATGGTCACTGGCGAGGCTCCATTGATGGTCACTGGCGAGGCTCCATTGATGGTCACTGGCGAGGCTCCATTGATGGACACTGGCGAGGCTCCATTGATGGTCACTGGCGAGGCTCCATTGATGGACACTGGCGAGGCTCCATTGATGGACACTGGCGAGGCTCCATTGATGGACACTGGCGAGGCTCCATTGATGGACACTGGCGAGGCTCCATTGATGGACACTGGCGAGGCTCCATTGATGGACACTGGCGAGGCTCCATTGATGGACACTGGCGAGGCTCCATTGATGGACACTGGCGAGGCTCCATTGATGGTCACTGGCGAGGCTCCATTGATGGACACTGGCGAGGCTCCATTGATGGACACTGGCGAGGCTCCTCATAGCCATTCTTCATGTCCACTCCCTAACCCTTTCACTGTCGGGTCCGTACGCCATACAGACCCACAGAAGTGCCGACAGGTGGCCAGGTCCGTACGTAAACATAGAATAAAAAGCTGAGGAGACTCTGAACCCTATATATATCTTCAAAGCAAGCTTGTCATGCACCTTTAGCAAGCCGCAGTGTCCTAGTCTGTGCTCCCCTCCTTGATTCGGGGTCTCTCTTGAAGACATGCTTGCTATTTACAGCATATAAAGGCTTCTGTGGCCTGTTTACAACAATTTTTTTTTCAGTAGAGCTCCTTTAACGTCACCTACTTTGATGAATAATTTCCTTTCGACCTAGTTGGATCTTCAAATGATTTATACCGTCTGTGATATTGAATAATTCAGTTATGTATTGTAAAAGCAAAGCAATACAGGCAATTTATTTTTCAGGCCTCCTTGTAAAAACTGTTTCAGATACCTCAGTTAATCATGTAACCGCATATCTTAATCTTTCAGCCTAATCCCAGCACAAAGGACTCAGCTGCTTGTTTTTTTTTTATTGTTTGCTAGATTTATTACGTTATACAATCTCTGGATCAGTTAATTTTTCTCTATGGTCATTGTGTTTTTTGTGTCAATATAATGAATGCACTTGTTTATTTCTACATTGATTGGTTGTGTTCTCTCTGTGTTTCTGTGGGCATTCGGCAGGTTCTCCAACAGACTGGTACATTAACTGGATTTTATGTATCTTTGGCCCCAGGTATGAGTCTGGTAGAGCAGGTCTTGACAAATTTGCTTGGAATCTAGGAGCCAGCTAAAAAAAGTTAGGAGCCAGGAACGCGCCCTGTCCCGCCGAGCTCGCGCGCAGAAGCGAACGCATACGTGAGTAGCGCCCGCATATGAAAGCGGTGTTCAAACCACACGTGAGGTATCGCCGCGATCGGTAGATCGAGATCAATAATTCTAGCCCTAGACCTCCTCTGTAACTCAAAACATGCAACCTGTAGAATTTTTTAAACGTCGCCTATGGAGATTTTAAAGGGTAAAAGTTAGTCGCCATTCCACGAGCGGATGCAATTTTGAAGCGTGACATGTTGGGTATCAATTTACTCAGCGTAACAATATCTTTCACAATATTAAAAAAAATTGGGCTAACTTTACTGTTGTCTTATTTTTTTATTAAAAAAAAGTGTATTTTTTCCCAAAAAAGTGCGCTTGTAAGACCGCTGCGCAAATACAGTGTGACAGAAAGTATTGCAACGACCGCCATTTTATTCTCTAGGGTGTTAGAATAAAAAATATATATAATGTTTGGGGGTTCTAATTAGAGGGAAGGAGATGGCAGTGAAAACAGACAGGGAAACTTCATTAGCATTGCTGTTTGTCTTGTCATACCAACGGCCACCACAAGATGGCGCTAGATCACAGAAGGAAGCATAGGCCTGCAGAAGGCCGCAAAGCTGCGGCCTCAATTACCGGCCGTCGCTGCCCAACGCGATCCCGCGGCGCGGAAGGGGGGGGGGCTGGGCACGGAGAGACAGGATTCCCCAGCTGTGCTGCCCCAGGCGCCAGGTCGCTAATTCTAGTCACAATGGCGACCTGGCGCCCGGGGTTTGTCGAGCCCTGTGGTAGAGGCATTAGATTAGGTTTCCATCCAGTTTTCAGACCACTTTAAGTGGCCTGTAACACCCCCACCAAAAAGAAATATAACCTTCCTATTTTTTATAATCTTTCTGTGCCCTTTGTTTTTTTATTTAAAAAATGACTCCACTTTTGTTGAAAAAAAAAGAAACCACCTCCAGGTTTATCAATGTACATTGCAGGTGTTTTTATGTTTTTATTTATTTTTTAACAAACTTTGTAGCAGATTCCTACCTTTTGTCGCTGTAAAGAATTGGCTGTTTGTTTCACCATGTCCTTTGTAGACTGAATCTGAATGGGAGGGTTGGATTCATTACAGTAACCTGGTGCACTCTCGGGCACGGTTCACATATGAGCCGCATGCCGCTCACAGCAGGGGTCCGGTGCATGCTGGTTCATTGTTTCAGGTCTGATTTCAGCCCGAATTTTGGGCGGACCAAAATGCGCACAGCGGTTTTGTGCAAAACGCACCAGACCTGCTGCGGAGATATGAGAGCCGGTCAAAATCCAATTTGCAATGATGTGATCTCAGCCTCAGTGTTCTAAAGAGAAAAGCTGCAGTGTTGCCACCCCTTTAGAAGTATTTTACCCATGGGGAATATCTTGCCAAAGCTGAAATTCTTATTTTAACTGGTATACTTGTATCTTAGTGCAGACTTTGGGGAAATCAGGGAGCCAATCACACAAGCAGGAAATTACATTTTTGGAGGCCTCCAGAATGCAACATTGCATTGAATTTTACAGAAGCCACAGATTGAGAAGATAATTCTTAATGACATAAAATAGTAACTCCACTTTTGTTGAGGAAAAAAACATTCCCCTCTGGGTGATCTATGTACATTACAAGGATAATAACAAACGTTGTTGCAGATTCCTACCTTTTGTTATTCTGAAGAAATAGCTGTTTGTGTCCATGTGAATCTGTACGGGAGGGATTTAATAACTGTCAGCTGCCGCACCTGCAGGGCTCTAATGAAGAAAGTGGCAGAGTCTGCATCCTTTTAGATGTGCTTTCCCTTTGGGAGTATCTCGCCAAAAATTAAATTTCTCTTATCGTCCATGGACTGACACAGCTGGATACTGTAAACGTGTGGGTATATGTCCCTGCTCGCAGGAGAAGATCTAGGCAGAATGTTAGATGTTAGAAACATACATTCTAGAACAAACCAGAGCTGAACAGCCCCGCCCAGGGGGGCGGTCCCTCCGGACATTACCCTCCCACCTGCAGCTAGCAGCCTCAGTTTTTTTTCTGCCTAGCAGAAGGAGAAGAAGACGTGGCTCTCTCAGGAGCCAGTCTCCTGGAAGATTTTACTTTTACATTTTATTCCTTTGGGAATTTTGTTATTTTATTTTTGAGACCTTCAATCAACTGTCGGCTGGGCAACAGGTTGGGTACACTAGTATCCTCGTAGTCTTCCCTGTCCGACCATCGAGCGTGCTGATCCTCGCCTTGTGTGCGTGAGACTCAGTTCACGACATGCCCCATGACTCCAGGGGTGGCCGGGTCTCTTTTAGCTCCCGCGGTCCTCTCAAGATTGAACAGTACCTGACTGACTGTTTCTCTCGCGGTGGACCAGGCTGCCAGCTATGCAGTACTGCTCTGTGATAGGTCTGTCTGAAACAAGCCAGTGGGTCCCTGAAAGGGATGGGTAAGTAGTCTCTCCTACTGCAGGTGAGTACATGCTGGCTATGTTTCTTTATATGGGGGGTTTCTCCATGTCTCCCCCCTGTTATGCTGCTCTCTGCACCCTCTACTGGTGCTGTGCTGCGGGGGTGCTTGGGGGTCACTCTGGCCTGGCTGGGCGCTCATGTCTGTAGTGGGCTCTGGGGTGAGGGGCAGTTTTCCTGGTGTGTGAGGTGGTTATTGCGTGCGCCATTAGCGCGCTCATTAGCGCTGTTTGCCTTTTGAATTTCGCGCTCGACGGCCATCTTGCCGTGGTTCAATGGCGCAGTTATAGCTGCGGCTTGCGGCCATTTTCTTGTAGCCGCTGCGCATTTATTTCGGTTTCGGCCTCTAGCGGCGGCGCTGCGGCGCGAATCTCCTCACAATCTCCTCACAGATTCTTCACTCTCCTCAGCCTCACAGCGCGGTTTCTTCAGCAGAACTGAGCGGTCCTTAAGTGTTGGTGAGTCCTCCGGGTATCCCCTCCTCAGCCTCAGTGTAGCCAGTGGCAGGACTGTATATTCACTGTAGTAGTGTATAAGGTCTCAGAGGGTGGCGATTTGGAGTCTGATACACCTGCTTCTCCACACTTGCCTGAGGCAACTGGCAGTGCTCCTGCAGCTGCGGTCCTTATGGACCAGTTGTCGGCAGTCTTGGAATCATTCCTTGTCAGAATGGAAGCGGTGTGCGAGTGAAGGGAGCTATAAGACCCCTCTCCCCACAAAAATCTTTAGTGAAGGAGTGCTCTGATTCAGATATGGGCCTAGCTACTGTGCTCAGGACCCTAGCTCTGACTATTTTAATGTTTATGAACAGGACATTCCCTTGTGAGGAAGACTCCAGTTCTGTGTCAGTAAATGACAGGGCGCTTGTAAGTGAACTCATTGGTGATGTGAGGAACACTCTCAAGCTGGATGCTGTGGCCGTGGTACCTCAGGCGGACGCTGTTTCCCTTGGTTCCTTCAAGTCTTTCTTTTACACAGCTTCCTCACTGTTTTCCTCACACGCTGCGTCAAGAGCAGCATGGATGATACAGTGGTACACAGTGTTTCCCTCCCCCTGGTCGGTGCAGCATGGTGGGGGGGGGACTTTATTCATTTATGTCTCTAGTCCCTGTGAGCCTTCTGTGTGATGTCCTGAGGCAACAACAGGGTCTCTGCACCTGTGGTTTCCCGCCATTTCCTGGGGAACGCTCTCGGCTCTGACAGACACACGGTCTGAGGATCAGAGGTTACCTGTTACCTGCATGCTGCTTCGGCAGCACATTTAAGCAGGTTGGAATGATACAGAGAAGATTATGCGCCTCTGCGCCATAATTTAAACTCATCCTATACCTCTGCACTGCATACATTCACAGTGTATGTATGTGTTATTGGTCTCTGTGTCTGCGTGGGTGTCCCCCCACGTTCCAATGCTGTGTTTCAGTGCCATACATGATATAAACATACACAATATGTTTGTGCACGACTCTAGATACATTCACAGTATATGTATTGTGAGGGGGTTAACTCAGCAGCGGGTGTGTGTGACCCCCTGGATGGGTTCACCACACAAAAACAGGCACAGCAGACAGAGTTGTAGGTGAAAAAACAAAAAGGTGCGGTTTATTTAAACTATATACAGTGAAAAATATAACAGCAAAACAAAAGAAACATGAAAAGAAATCCTGGTCAGCTTGACCGCTTACTACACACGTAGTTTCCCTGTCTAACAACTAGGTGCAGCCTTGTGCTGCCCCAGCCCCTATCTCCCTGTTTTAGAAGTTTTAGCCACACAGGCTTTGTCTTACCGCAGCACAGGACAGAACGCACACTCCACAGTCTACACAACACAGAACTGGTTCCAGGATGGAGCATCTCCCTTAGCATGCTGGGAGTTCTTGTAGAGGCCCTAATGAGCCCACTTACTTCAGCTGGGCTCATTAACCCTTCCCCTGAAAGACTCCTAGCACTCCCCCTAGTGGTATAAATTGGCATAAAGCCTGAATCTGGGACATATATATCTTCCATCCTGGATGCAACCTGGTGATTTTACCTGCCTGCTGTCACATAATGTATTATACTCTCTGGGTTGGCGCGGGTTTCCGCCGGGGGCTGTCCTCTCGGCTCTCTGCACAGTATAGACATGTTCAATATGTTTATTACACATACTATACATGTTTACAGTATGGGTATACTGTTTGCGTGGGGTTCCTCTGGGTACTCCGGTTTCCCCCCACGCTCCAATGGAAATGAGCAGCATAAACATGTGCAATATGTTTATTCACATGCTATCATTCCTACACGGTATCTGTGTGCTGTCTGCGTGGGTTTCTTCCAGGTGTTCCGGTTTCCTCCCACACGCTGACGGTATGTGCGCCTTTGGCCCTCTGCACAGTTAAACATGTTCAATGTTTATCACGCATGCTATAATACCTACACGGTATGTGTATGCAGTCTATGTGGGTTTCCTCCGGTTCCCTCCCACACTCCATTGGTATGGGTGCTTTCGGCGCTATGCACAGCCTAAATTTGTGCGATTTGATATCCACATACTAACATACCTACCCGGTATGTCTGTGCAGTCTGCATGGGTTTCCACCCACGCTACATGACATGCGTGCCTTTGGTGCAATACACGGTGTAAACATACACATTATGTTTATACACAACACTAAATACATTCACAGTAGTTGTAGGTATTGCATTCTCTGGGTATGCGTGGGGTACTTCGGTTCCTCCCACGTGCCAACGGTGTGCGCGCCTTCGGTGCTATGCACACATAGGCTTGTGCAAAATGTTTATCACACATACTATAGTACCTACACGGTATGCGTATGCAGTCTGCGTGGGTTTCATCCGGGTGCTCTGGTTTCTTCCCCATGCTCCAATGGTGTGCGCATTTTCAGCGCTATGCACTGTATAAACATGTGCAATTTGTTTATTCGCAGGCTAAGATACCTACACAGTTGTGTACGCAGTCTGCGTGGCTGGTTTCCGTCCAAGCCCCGATGATGTGCGCGCCTTCGTCGCTGCCACAGTATAAACGTGTTTTAATAGGTTTATCCACACATACTAAACTACATACGCCGTATGTGGTTGTATTATGCTCTTTGTGGCTGGGTGGGTTTCCTCCCACACTCTATTTGCGAGTTTGACGCAATACACAGTATAAACTATGTGTTTGTACAATCAGCACTTATCCATGGGGTAGCTGCTGGATGGAGCATTGTCATAAGGATTCCTGGTATCAGGGGTACGTACCACTTTCCACCTGCTTTCAGTGGTGATCAGAAGCGCTGGCTTGGACTGTGTTTGCCAGGCTGAGGTTAGTGTTACGCCCGTTAGTGGCTGCGTCTCTGGCGTTTCTGTAGCTCAATGACTGGGCAAAAGCCTCTGCTTCATCTATCAGTCGACTAGCAGGTGCACTGCAACTGCTTTAGCCTTTAGGGTCTCTGTGCCCGGGGTGGGTTTGCCCCACCTGTGGAGGCTGAGGTACTGGTCCTCTGACCGAGTTTCTAGGGAAGCTCTGTCAAGTTGCCTTTATTGGCCAACAGTTGAGGCACCCTGTACACCGGGGCCTCTCTTCTCCGATACATTGCGGAGTCTCTTTGGGATTTTCAACTTCTTTGCCGGAGATGGGGCACGCCAGACGTGGACCTCCTGGCTTTTCGATTCAATCGCAAAATGTCGAAGTTCGTGACCAAGTCCAGAGCTCTCTGGACAGCCGCGTTGGTGGCCCCGTGGGGTCAGTATCGGCTAATTTATGCCTTTCCCCCGCAGAGTAGAGACCGAGGAAATTCTGGTGATTCTAATCGCCCCCAGATGCTGGTGGCGGCTGTGCCCTGGCGACTGCCACTGAGGGAGGACCTTCTCTCGCATTCTTCATCCTGCTTTACAGTCGCTGGCTTTAACAGCATGGCTATTGAAAGCCAGGTACTAAGGGACCGAGGCCTGTCAGATTCGGTCATTTCAACCATGTTGAGGGCATGGAAATCTTCTTCTAGAAAGATCTACCATCGCACATAGAAAGCCTACATCTCTATGTGTGAGGAGATGGAATGGCGTCCACGGACTTATTCGGTTTCCAGGATCCTGCTGTTTTTACAGCGCGGAGTAGATCAGAAACTTGCCTTAAGCACCATTGAGGGGAAGATTTCAGCTTTGGCTGTTTTCTTTTAGCGACCCCTGGCGGCTCATTCACTGGTAAGTACATTTGTGCAAGGCGTCCGACATGTGGCCCCTCCGGCGCAACCACCACTACCTTTGTGGAATTTGAATCTGGTGCTCTCGGCGCTTCAGAAACCTCCTTTTGAGAACATCAGGGGAATTTCTCTTTTGACGCTCTCTCAGAAGGGGGCCTTCCTGGTAGCCATCGCATCCGTCAGGAGGGTTTCTGAATTGGTGGCCTTATCTTGCAAGTCCCCATAATTGGTCCTCCCTAAGGAAAAAGCGGTGCTACGCCCGCAGCCTTCTTTTCTTCCGAAGGTGGTTTCAGCCTTTTACCTGAATGAGGACATTGTACTTCCATCCTTGTGTCCTCAGACAAAGCAATCCAAGGAGGTTGCGCTACAGTGGGGAGAACAAGTTTTTGATACACTGCCAATTTTGTAGGTTTTCCTACCTACAAAGCATGTGGAGATCTGTAATTTTTATCATAGGTACTCTTTAACTGTGAAAGACGGGATCCAAAACAAAAATCCAGAAAATCAGATTGTATGATTTTTAAATAATTAATTTGCATTTTATTGCAGGACATAAGTATTTGATCACCTACCAACCAGTAAGAATTCCGGCTCTCACAGACCTGTTATTTTCTTTTTAAGAAGCCCTTCTGTTCTCCACTCATTACCTGTATTAACTGCACGTGTTTGAACTCGTTACCTGTATAAAAGACACCTGTCCAAACACTCAATCAAACAGACTCCAACCTCTCCCAAATGGCCCAGACCAGAGAGCTGTGTAAGGACATCAGAGATAAAATTGTAGACCTGCACAAGGCTGGGATGAGCTACAGGACAATAGGCAAGCAGCTTGGTGAGAAGGCAACAACTGTTGGCACAATTATTAGAAAATGGAAGAAGTTTAAGATGACGTCAATCTCCCTCGGTCTGGGTCTCCATGCAAGATCTCACCTCGTGGGGCATCAATGATCATGAGGAAGGTGAGGGATCAGCCCAGAACTACACGGCAGGACCTGGTCAATGACCTGAAGAGAGCTGGGATCACAGTCTCAAAGAAAACCAGTTTTTAACACACTACGCCATCATGGATTAAAATCCTGCAGTGCACACAAGGTCCCCCTGCTCAAGCCAGCGCATGTCCAGGCACGTCTGAAGTTTTCCAATGACCATCTGGATTATCCAGAGGAGGAATGGGAGAAGGTCATGTGGTCTGATAAGACAAAAATAGAGCTTTTTGGTCTAAACTCCACTCGACGTGTTTGGAGGAAGAAGAAGGATGAGTACAACCCCAAGAACACCATCCCAACTGTGAAGCATGGAGGTGGAAACATCATTCTTTGGGGATGCTTTTCTGCAAAGGGAACAGGACAACTGCACCGTATTGAGGGGAGGATGGGGGGGCCATGTATTGTGAGATCTTGGCCAACAACCTCCTTCCCTCAGTAAGAGCATTGAAGATGGGTCGTGGCTAGGTCTTCCAGCATGACAACGACCCAAAACACACAGCCAGGGCAACTGAGGAGTGGCTTCGTAAGAAGCATCTCAGGGTCCTGGAGTGGCCTAGCCAGTCTCCAGACCTGAACCCAATCGAAAATCTTTGGAGGGAGCTGAAAGTCTGTATTGTCCAGCGACAGCCCCGAAACCTGAAGCATCTGGAGAAGCTCTGTATGGAGGAGTGGGCCAAAATCCCTGCTGCAGTGTGTGCAAACCTGGTCAAGAACTACAGGAAACATATGATCTCTGTAATTGCAAGCAAAGGTTTCTGTACCAAATATTAAGTTCTGCTTTTCTGTTGTATCAATGTAATGCAATAACATGCAAATTAATTACTTAAAAATCATACAATGTGATTTCTCTTGTCATCCATGGACTGACACAGCGTGTCTTTACACCTTTACACGTGGGTTATGTCCCTGCTTGCAGGAGAAGACCTAGGCAGAATGTGAGATGTTTTACATACATTCTAAACAGCCAGAGCTGAACAGCCCCGCCCAGGGGGGCGGTCCCTCCGGACATAACCCTCCCACTGCAGCCAGCAGACCTCAGTTTTTTTCTGCCTAGCAGAAGGAGAAGACGTGGCTCTCTCAGGAGCCAGTCTCCTGGCCTATTTTTATTCCTTTTGGAATTTTTTTCTTATTTTATTTTTTGAGATCTTCTGTCGGCTGGGCAACAGGTTGGGTACAAGATATCCTCGTAGTCTTCCCTGTCCGACCATCGAGCGTGCTGATCCTCGCCTTGTGTGCGTGAGACTCAGTTCACGACATGCCCCACAACTCCAGGGGTGGCCGGTGGGCTTCCAGCTCCGCGGTCCTCTCAAGATTGAACAGTCCGGCTGTATCTTTCGCGGTGGACCGGGCCGACAGCTACTCAGTACCGCACTGGGATAGTTCTGTCAGAAACACACCAGTGGGTCCCTCAGGGGACGGGTAAGTAGTCTCTCCTGGCTGCAGGTGAGTACATGCTGTGTGTTTCTTGTGTATGTGGATGTGATTGGAAAGAATGGTAACTTGCCCTATGCTTGCTGGTTAATAGCTTCATCTTTCCAAATTAATATATGTGTTTCTTGTGTGGGGGATTTCCCTGTCTCCCCCTGTGTTTTTTAATGTCACTCTCTGTGCACTTCGCTGGCGCTGTACTGTGTGGGGTGCCTGGGGGCCATACTGTCCTGGGGGGGGCTCATGCTGCTCTGCATTTTGCTGGGGCTGTTTATTTGAGAGTGAGGGGCCTGGGCGCCATGTTTGGTGACTGTGCTGTTTTTTACATTGGCGGCTATCTTGCCGTGGTCCGCCAGAGCACATTGCGGCGGCCATTTTCTTGTAGCCGCACTTTTTTCTAGCTCTAGTTTGGCCTCTAGCGCCGCTCAGGAACGGCGCGAATCTCCTCACAGTCTCTCTCCTCTCAGCTCATTCACGCTGAGCAGCGCGGCGCGGAGAGACAGGGCAGCGGAACCGAGCGGTCCTGGTCAGGTTGGTGGGTCCCCTGGGCATTCCCCTACTTCAGTCAGCACAGCCTGTGGGTGGTCTCAGAGGGGGACATTATGGAGTCAGAGTCACCAGCTTCCCCTAACATGCCAGAGGCAGCAGCCAGTGCTCCAGCACCTGCGGTCCCTATGGACCAGTTGTCGGCAGTCCTGGAATCATTTTTGACCAGGATGGAAGCTGTGTGTGAGCACAAGGGAGCAAAAAAGCGCCCTCTCCCCACTTTATCTCCACAAGGGGAGTGCTCTGATTCAGATATGGGCCTAGCTGCTGCTGCTCAGGACCCTAACTCTGAATATTTACATGGTTTTGAACAGGACATTCCTTGTGAGGAAGACTCCAGTTCTGAGTCAGTAAATGACAGGGCGCTTGTTAGTGAACTCATTGATGCAGTGAGGGACACTCTCAAGCTGAATGCTGCGGCTGCAGAACCTCAGGCGGAGGCAGTCGCCTTTGGTTCTTTTAAGACCAAGCCTTCTAAAAAGGTTTTTCCATATGTACCCTTCTTTGACCAGGTCTGGGAAAAGCCGCAGAAGACTTTCATGGTCCCGCGGCGTTTGTCTATTAGATACCCCTTTGAAGACGCCCTGCTTAAAAAGTGGGCTTCTCCCCGGGTGGTCGACCCTCCAGTCGCCCGTTTAAACAAGGCCACCACTCTCCCGATGGAGGGGACTCCTGCGTTTAAGGACCCCACTGACAGGAGGTCAGAAGTGGTGAGTAGAGCCATGTACGCCTTGTTGGGATCCGCCCTACGGCCCGTAGTAGCGGCGACCCTTGTGTCTCAGACACTCACGGAATGGGAAATTTTTTTGCACCAAACTGTGCAGGAGCATAACCTTCCTCCAGACACTATTGCCCTGGCCCACCAGATGGTGCAGGGTCTGATATATGTGTGCGACGCCACGTTGGACGCGGCCCCCTTAATATCCAGGGCCTCTGTCTCGGCGGTGGTATTGCGTCGTCTTATCTGGTTAAAATGCTGGTCTGCTGACCTAGCCTCTAAGAAGCTCCTGACGGATCTACCTTTTAAGGGTGGTAGGCTTTTTGGTGCTGCTCTGGATGACATCATTAAGGATGTCACGGGAGGTAAAAGCACTCTCCTTCCTCAAACTATCAAGGGTAAGGAGGCTCGACGTAAACCGGGTCCTTCCTTTCCAGCAAAAAAGGTTTTTTTTCGTCCGTCAGAGTCCACGGGTAAGCCATCCCAGACTGACAACAGTGCGGCTGGTGGGCACAAGCGCCCCTGGGTGCGTAAGCCGAACAAGCCGGCTCCCAAGCCCGCCTCCGCGTGAAGTCTTGCCCCCGCCCGTCTCTGGGGTGGGGGGGACGACTTCGCAGGTTCACGGATCGGTGGACATCCCGGATCTCCGACCGGTGGGTGTGCGAGGTAGTCACCTCAGGATACAGAATAGAGTTCCGCTCCTGGCCCCCAGACAGATTCTTTCCCTCAAATCTCCCTCTCCTTCCTGCCCGTCGGGCAGCCCTCTTGGGGGCTGTACAGGATTTGATCGGGTCCGGAGTGATTGTGCCGGTTCCGTCCCAGGAGAGGTTTCAGGGGTTCTACTCGAATCTGTTTGTTGTTCCAAAAAAGGATGGGGTTCGGCCAATCCTGGACCTCAAGGCCCTGAATGCCTTCGTGAATGTGAAAAAATTCTGCATGGAATCCATTCGCACGGTGATCGCTACACTCCACCAAGGGGATTTTCTAGCATCCTTGGATATCAGGGATGCCTATTGGCATGTTCCGATCTGCACAAGCCACCAGAAGTTTCTGCGCTTTGCGGTCGGCGAAGTCCACTATCAATTTGTGGCTCTTCCCTTCGGCCTAGCCTCGGCACCAAGGGTGTTCACCAAGGTGCTTGCTCCGGTCCTAGCTTTGCTGAGACAGCGAGCCATTGCTATCGTGGGCTATCTGGACGATCTTCTTCTAAGAGCAGACAGTGGCTCAGAGTTGGAAGAAAGTGTGACTATCGTCAGTCAGACCCTCAGGGACTTCGGGTGGCTCCTGAACGTTCAGAAGTCGGTTCTGGTCCCGACTCAGCGTCTGGAGTATCTAGGTCTGATTCTGGACTCCTTGGAGGCAAAATTCTTTCTACCTCCAGACAAATTGCTGACACTTCAGTCGGCAGTACGGGTGCTGACGTCCCGAAAATGGTCGCCAATCCGCTTTTGCATGAGAGTCTTGGGACTCATGGTGGCCTCCTTCGAGGCCATTCCTTATGCCCGAGCGCACACCAGGGTTTTACAGAAAGAGATCTTGTCCACTTGGGACAAATCCCCATTGTCCTTGGATCTTCAGATCCAGGTGAGTCACCTGGTCAGGGCGTCCCTGACGTGGTGGTTGAGGTCCCCGGCCCTTCGGTCCGGGAAGTCGTTCCTCCCCATCCAATGGACGGTGATCACGACGGACGCCAGCCTGTCAGGCTGGGGGGGAGTCTGGGGAGTCCTGTCGGCCCAAGGGCTTTGGACTCCGGACGAAGCCCTCTTACCGATCAATGTGCTGGAGATACGGGCAATCAGACTGTGCCTCTCCTCATGGTCGGAGAAATTACAGGGTCACTCCATCAGGATCCAATCGGACAACGCCACAGCGGTGGCATATGTCAACCATCAAGGGGGGACTCGGAGCTCGGCTGCGGCTTCCGAGGTCGCCCGCATCCTGAGGTGGGCCGAAAGAAGCGTGCCGGCTCTGTCAGCCGTCTACATTCCGGGCGTAGACAATTGGCAGGCGGACTATCTAAGTCGCCAGACGCTGGACCAGGGAGAGTGGTCCTTGCACCCGGAGGTCTTTCAACTCCTTTGCAGACGGTGGGGCACGCCGGATGTGGACCTGATGGCCTCTTGACTCAATCGCAAGGTGTCGAGGTTTGTGGCCAGATCCAGGGATCCCTGGGCGGATGCCGCAGATGCGTTGGTGGCCCCATGGGGTCAGTATCACCTGATATACGTTTATCCTCCGCTGCAGTTGCTCCCTCGCCTGCTGCGCAGGGTAGCGACCGAGGGAATTCCGGTGATCCTCATTGCTCCGGATTGGCCTCGGCGTCACTGGTACGCCGATCTGGTACATCTCGTCGCGGACGTTCCCTGGCGGTTACCAATACGGGGGGACCTTCTGTCTAAAGGTCCTATATTTCATCCTGCTTTACAGTCTCTGGCTTTAACGGCATGGTTATTGAAAGCCAGGTGCTGAGAGACCGAGGTCTCTCGGATTCGGTCATTTCGACCATGTTAAGGGCACGGAAGTCTTCCTCCAGAAAGATCTATCACCGTACTTGGAGAGCTTACATCGCCATGTGCGAAGAGCTGGACTGGCGCCCACGAACGTATTCCGTTC
This sequence comes from Rana muscosa, assembly GCA_029206835.1. NCBI lineage: Eukaryota > Metazoa > Chordata > Amphibia > Anura > Ranidae > Rana > Rana muscosa. Next base: position 1,030,889,144 of record CM055117.1, read on the forward strand.
CCAGAATCCTGCATTTTCTGCAGCGTGGCGTGACCCAAAAGCTCGCTTTGAGTACCATTAAGGGTCAGATTTCGGCCTTGGCCATCTTCTTTCAGCGACCGCTGGCGGTCATCCCTTGGTTAGCACCTTCGTGCAGGGGGTTCGCCATGTGCTCCCCCCTGTCAAGCCTCCTCTCCCCCCGTGGGATCTGAATTTGGTGCTCTCGGTTCTCCAGGAACCTCCCTTTGAAAATATTAGAGATATTCCCCTTCTGACTTTGTCTCAGAAGGTGGCCTTCTTGGTGGCCATTACTTCCGTTAGACGAGTGTCTGAGTTGGCGGCCTTGTCCTGCAAGTCGCCCTTTTTGGTCATCCATAAGGATAAGGCGGTGTTACGTCCGCGACCTTCTTTTCTGCCAAAGGTGGTCTCGGCCTTCCACTTAAATGAGGACATTGTCCTCCCGTCCTTGTGTCCTCACCCATCGCATCCCAGAGAGTTTGCGCTTCACACTTTGGATGTGGTACGAGCCTTGCGGGTGTACCTGTCTGCTACTGCTTCTATTCGGAAGTCTGACTCGCTGTTTGTGGCTGTCTCTGGTCCAAAACAGGGCCAAGCGGTTTCGTCTGCCACCATTTCTAGGTGGATCAGACAAACCGTCATTCAAGCTTATGCTCTCAAGGGGCGGGCGCCTCCCTTTCCGGTTACGGCACATTCCACCAGGGCAATTGGTGCTTCCTGGGCTTTCCGACATCAAGCGTCGGTTGCACAAGTGTGCAAGGCGGCGACCTGGTCGTCTGTTCATACCTTTTCTAAGTTTTATAAGGTTGATGTGGCTGCATCTTCGGATGCTTCCTTCGGCCGCAAGGTGTTGCAGGCCGCTGTTTGAAGATGCAACTCCTCCGTTGAGGAGCTCTGCCTTGTTTGGAGTGAAGTTTTTTGTTTTCCATTTATACTGCTCCCACCCCTCTTGACACTGCTTTGGGACATCCCACGTGTAAAGGTGTAAAGACACGCTGTGTCAGTCCATGGATGACAAGAGAAAATAGGATTTTTGTACTTACCGTAAAATCCGTTTCTCTGGCATCCATGGACTGACACAGCACCCACCCTCTTTTTAAGTTTGTACTGCTTTGTTACGAACTGAGGTCTGCTGGCTGCAGTGGGAGGGTTATGTCCGGAGGGACCGCCCCCTGGGCGGGGCTGTTCAGCTCTGGCTGTTTAGAATGTATGTATAACATCTCACATTCTGCCTAGGTCTTCTCCTGCAAGCAGGGACATAACCCACGTGTAAAGGTGTAAAGACACGCTGTGTCAGTCCATGGATGCCAGAGAAACAGATTTTACGGTGAGTACAAAAATCCTATTTTTCAGGATTTTCGTTTTAGATTCCGTCTCTCACAGTTGAAGAGTACATATGATAAAAATTACAGACCTCTACATGCTTTGTAAGTAGGAAAACCTGCAAAATCGGCAGTGTATCAAATACTTGTTCTCCCCACTGTACATTCTTTAGACGTGGTACGTGCCTTGCGGGTGTACCTGTCTGCTACGGCTCTGTTCCGGAGGTCTGACTCACTGTTTGTGTCAGTGTCTGGTCCGCAGAAGGGCCTGGCGGCTTCGTCAGCCACCATTTCTCGGTGGATCAGGCAGACCGCCATCCAGGCCTATGCCCTTAAGGGGCGGGTGCCTCCCCTTCCTGTTACGGCGCATTCGACCAGGGCTGTTGGTGCTTCTTGGGCTTTCCGACATCAAGCGTCTGTCTCACAAGTGTGTAAGGCGGCGACCTGGTCGTCCGTTCACACATTTTCAAAGTTTTACAAGGTTGATGTGAGTGCATCTTCGGATGCTAGCTTCGGCCGCAAAGTTTTGCAGGCGGCTGTTTGAGGTTGCAACTCCTCCCTTGAGGTGCTCTGCTTGTTTGGGGTGAAATTGGTTTTGATTGCTGTGCCCACCCCTTGTTTTTTTTACACTGCTTTGGAACGTCCCAATGGTCAAGAATTAAGGAGCTGTGTCCATCCATGGGCGAAAAGAGAAAATAGTATTTTTTGTACAGCACCCACCTCTCCTTTTTTAGTTTGTACTGCTTTTTACGAACTGAGGCTGCTGACTGCAGGGTGGAGGGTTATGTCTGGAGGGACCGCCCCCTGGGCGGGGCTGTTCAACTCTGTTAAAGTAACATGTATTAAATATCGAACATGTTCTGCCTAGTCCTCTCCTATAGAACAGGAACATAACCCAATGGTCAAGAATTAAGAAGCTGTGTCCGTCCATGGACGAGAAAAGGATTTTACGGTGAGTACAAAAAATCCTATTTTTGTTGCAGGGGATGTGCAAAATCTGACTTGTATCTTAGTCCAGACTTCTGGGAAAATCAGTAAGCCAGAACACCTTCAGGTAACCATATTGCGTTGCATTCTATAGAAAATGATAGAGCTGGAGATTGAATAGGAAAGGTCTTTTTAAATAACACTCAATTACAGCATGACTTGTCGCAACTGTATACGCTATATTATTTTATTGTTTTTGTTGCTAATTTTTTTTTTTTGCACAAAAGTGGAGTTTACCCTTTTAATTTCAACATGGCTTGTGTAGCAGTTGTAGGTACTTTATTATTTTTCTTTCATTTGGTATATTTTTTCCCACAAAAGTGGAGTTATCCTTTAACCCTTTTATCGGCAAAAGACTTTCAGCGATGGCAGCGGGGGTTTTACACACGCTTCATAAGCTGCATGTCGGCTTCCTAATCAAAGCAATCCAGCAGCTGTACAGCAGCCCGATCACTTTCCATTAGTGTGCCACCCCCCCTGCCATCCTTTCCGGGCGTCACTGTCCCACCTGTGGGCCCCCCTATCTAGAATGAACTCGGAAGCATTGTGTAAGATGTCTATGCTGGTTTCTATTGTCACTTTCCCGTCCCTTGTGGTCAGGGAAGAAGCTAATGGAATGCAATTTGCAAACAAATTAGCTTCAATTGAAGACAGATAAGACTGTTTGCATCCAGGGATGATCACTCACAGGTGATCACAGTATAAGCGATAACATGCGAGTGGCCATGATTACCTCAGGGGATCCGGCAGCCTCCCATTTATCTCAATTAGTGATGGGCTCGGGCGTGTTTGGATCAAACACACCAGGGAGCCATCACTGCACACCGCCAATCATAGGCAGTGAGGAATTTCCTGACCGGCAGCTGCACATACACACGCTGCCTATGATTGGCGGTGTGCAGTGACGGCTTCCTACTCTTAATGGAGCTGCTTCCTGGAGCTGGGTTTATCCCATAGTACTCAGTATTGGGCCCATTCACAGATGATGTGAATGTGTTCTAAAGTGAGGGGAATTCTGAGGCTGGCCATACATTATACAATTTTCTTGCACGATTTTCTTTTAGCGCTACCAAAACCATATAATATGAGGTCAAACCTAAACACTTTCAATTTGTATGCAATTAGGCAGCCCCTTGCACTATATAATTGAAGGTAAATCTAAAGGAAATTGAATAAAGTATGGCCAGCCTAAAACTTGCGTAGTTGTTGCTAGAACCGGGGCAGAGGGGAAATCTTGAAATGCCTGTTCTGGGGAAATTTCCCCAACTTCATGCTGTGTCTTCAGGACTAAAATTAAAGGGAAATCTCACTAATGGTGACACAGACAGAATGCGAAACGTGACAGAGGTTCTAATTCTGTCTAAAAATCTTTCTCATGCTTGTTCCACGGACACACATACATCAGGCTCAAATGTTTTTTTCAGTTTAATTTTTAGACCTGCTCTATAAAATTGTAACTACTGGCCGTTTTTTTGTGCTGCATGCATTTCTAAATTCTCATGTATCGTAAATGACCAATGTATGTGATATTTAAAAGAAGAATTACACCCTGCTACATGCTTACTTTTATTTAATATTTCTTTATTTTCTTATTTTTGTAGGCAATCATATTTTCCAACTGGTTCTTTGCAGTCACCTAAAGAGTAGAAATGAGTTCATCCCTGTAAGTAAATTGTTAAGGCCATTTCTACTTAAAATGAAATTGTATCTAAATCTCAGAACAATGTATTATAATAAAGCTTAACCGTCCTTAGATGTGGTAATTGCATTATTTTTCTATGTTGTCTTTAACCAGGTTCCACCTGTTTATTACAACCGCTGCCATGTAATCTGATACTGATTTAATAGATTTGAAGTGATTATAAATGTAGGGGTGTACTTACTATCTTAATCGTACAGGACACAGGCTGTGACTCTGGGATATAGACTTCTACCTTCAGGTGTTTGGACATTGGGCATACTCCTGTATCCCTATTCCACTATGAGACCTATTTTTGGTGGTTTCCTTAAAGCAGAACTTTAGGATCGGCCAAAATCTCCCCCATTAGGCCACCCCCCTACACAAAACACTAAACAGTTAATACATTTGTGAAATTCCTTACCATTGAAGAAAAAAGTCTAATTGAATTTTCAGGAAATCATCTCTGTAATTCAAAAAATGCAACATCTATTCTCCCAAGGAGGAGCTGTTACACCAGGGATTGCATCATATCTCCTCCTCCCTCTCTACACTATAATGAAACTACACTTCCCATCATGCTTTGGGAATTGCAGTGAATGTGGGAGGTTACATTAGGCCTGTACATGTCGAATTTGAACATCATGCCAAGTGAATGGCACTCACTCCCCAGCAGCTATGGGGTTAAGTCTGTACACCCGCCCAGTTCCTTCCCCCATGCTCCTCTGCTTATACAGAGAGACTATAAAACTCTTTATCTCTCCCTTGTGTGTCTCCGGTGATCGGCATAGTTAATACTGATCTCCGATGTCTGGACTGTCACAGTGCCTTCTTAAAGTGGTTGTAAACCCTTACAGACCACTTTTACTTACAGGTAAGCCTAGATTAAGGCTTACCTGTAGGTGCAAGAAATATCTCATAAACCTACACGGTTTAGGAGATATTTGCAGAAGACAGACATCGATGTCTACGGCGCAATGCGCCGTAGACAATGGCGCGCAGGCGCACTAAGCGTGATGTTTTTAACGGCGATCATGCCGTTAATGGCGGCTCCCGCACGCATACGCGGAAGTGACGTCATCGCGGCTCCGACCAGTCACAGCGTCGGAGCCGCGATACCCGGAAGTCACTCCGGGAGAGATGGCCGCGATGGAGGAGGGGAACGAGGACGGCTGCGGGGGCTTCTATCTCAGGTAAGTAATTCATAATGAGCTAGTATGCTATGCATACTAGCTCATTATGCCTTTGTCTTGCAGGGTGTTTTTATTTGTAGAGGGTTTACTTCCTCTTTAAAGCGAAGGTGCAGCCAAAAAAAAAAAAAAGTCAGCAGCTACTAACAGTGACTTTTAATAAGGACACTTACCTGTCCTACTCGCCCGCGATGTCGGTCCCGCCACGGCGATCGATCGCTGCTGGCAGCTCCCGGCTCCTCCATCCTGACTAAGGGAAACAGGCAGTGAAGACTTACGGCTTCACTGCCCGTTTCCTACTGCGCATGCGCCACTCGCACGGCGCTTTGTGAATGGGCGGCTTGCCTCCTGGGATACACACAGTTCCCAGAAGGCAGCGCGCCCCATTCACAAGAAGAGGAAGTGGAAGGAGACCCACCGCGGACGAGAAGAGGCACATTAGAGGCAGATTAGGGGACTTCCGCATAGCAACAGGCATTTAGGGTGAGTATACATTTTTTTTTTTTTTGATTTTTAATGTAAACATTTTTTCAGGGTGGACCTCCGCTTTAATGTCACTAGCGAGATCTGTACCCCCTGCCTACCTGTGTGATTGCCTGGCATGTATGGGGTTAAATGGTTTGAGGGAACTTGTCAACTCCAACTGGGCTTGTGATGGGAGGAGGGGGAGTACTGTCTCTGTCGGAGGTTCAGACAGGGTATCTCAGACTTGCTGGTCCACCCACTGCAGTGAGCAAGAATTGTTGGCTGAACTAAACTACAGGATCGACTTGACAAGACCTGTGGAATGCAAGGCATAGCAACCTGTGGTCTTGCAAACAGGAAACCACAGGGAATTAACCCCATTATTAAAAAAAATGCACAGGCTGTTTCTCAAAAACAACAGAGGCAATCAGAAGATGGACTACATATTCTAGAAAGGTAGGAAAGCAGCATTAAAACTATGAAAAAAAGGTTTTGCCTGGAGTTCTGTTTTAAAGGGTTTGTAAAGAAAAAAAAAAAAAATAACAAACATGTTATACTTACCTCCACTGTGTTTTGCACAGAGTGGCCCCAATCCACGTCTTCTGGGGTCCCTCGGCGGCTGTCTCGGCTCCTCCCCGCAATAACTCACCACCTATATGCGAGCCAGCATGATGGTGAGTGATTGCGGGCACGCTCCAGTGATACAGCCAGCGGCTATTGCCGCTCACTGCATCACTCGGCACCGCCCCCCGGCACGCCGCGTCATTGGATGTGATTGACAGCAGCACCAGCCAATGGCTGCGCTGCTTTCAATCCATCCACTGTACGCAATCAACGGCCAGGCTGAACGGCGAGGAGGATGTCGGGGCCGAGCGCGGGACTTTCGAGGGGTATTGTCGGATGTTTTTCTTTCTCGTACATCACGGGACACAGAGCGGCATAGTCATTACTATGTGGGTTATATAGTTTACCTTCAGGTGCTGGCACTGGCAACTTCCAAACCGGAAGTACCCTCCCCTATATAAGCCACTCCCATCCGGGAGCACCTCAGTTTTTTGCCAGTGTCTAAGGTGTTGGCCAAGAAGTAACATGTGTTTTTCACTGAGCTTGCGTACAGGTTCTTTTGGGCCTCAGTAAGCTATTCCGGATCCGACCAAAAAAGCTTCATAGCTAAACGGTCGGTACCCGGGCCTTGCAGAGAAGAGCAAGGTTTTGCCTGTAATGCTTCTCTTAGGAGGGCTGGACCCTGGGATCCAGAGCTCTGGTCATACCCACGACCAAGATGTTTTCTGTGCAGGGTGCTATACAGGTCCAGGGGAGTGGAATCCTTGGGAACCCGGTCCCTGAAGGTTTAATTACAATGCCTGCCGTGAGAGGTGAAGTTTGGGCTTCTGTGGACCAAACAGAGTCCTGCGGCGGGGAAAAGGTAAGTGGGGGCCCCTCAGGAACTTGGTTCTATTGAGGGGTCCCCCAAGCCTAATATGTCTTTCTGCCTGTTACCTAACGGTATTCCCGCTAAATATCTGTGCATGCCTGTAACTACTAAAAAATGTAATAATTTTAAGAGTGGTCAAGAAAAAAAAAAAAAAAAAATGGTTAAACCGCGGTACCTGTGTTAAACCACTAGAGGCCGCTGTGGAACGTTGTTTTCTTGTCATGTGGATTTTTTCTTTCCAAGTCAAAATCCAGGCAGATGGTGAGTTCTCTGGATGGGAAACTGTTTCCTCTGCCATATTGCAATGCTCGTCCATCCCCTGGCCCTGTGGCAAACAGGGCCCTGGCTTCTGTCCCTAGTTCCTTTAAAAAAAGAGCGCAGAAGGCGCACGTGCCCGCGCGCGTGCGCGTGCACGCGCCTCTATTTATAGAGGTGAGCTGAAAAAAGGGGCGGAGCTTGGTGGATGACGCTCTGTGCGCGCCGCAGCGCTTCTGCGCATGTGCGGGCGTCCCAGCATGATAAAAAGCACAATTAGGTGTTGTCAGCTGGTTATGGAAGGCAGAAACAGAGCTGGCAACATTTAGAAAGGCATACAGCAGGCGGTTGATGCAGGCATCCCCATAGAAAGGCACATTAGTAGACACCAACTGTTTATATAGCAGCAATTGTGCTAGACTATTGTCAGTAAGTGGTGTATTTCGGCTGGAATACCTCAGCTTTGGGCTTAGGAATATGCCGTCTAAAGTCTCCGGGACTAAGAATCCCAGGAAGCATAGGGGTCTCCATCGGGCTCTGAGGATCTTGGGCATGCTTCGGCTGCACCAATCTCCCCTGAAAAATCAGAGGTTAGTGACCGTAGAGCACCCTCAGGAGTACCTGGTACTGTGGCTGTCCTCAGTTCACCTGCTCCTGTGTATATAACAGAGGAGGTTTTTTCCTCAGCTCTGGGAGGACTGGAAAAGAGATTGACAACATTGATCGCTGCTTCCCTGTCAGAGGGAAAGCGCGCCCGATCTCCGTCTCCTCCCTCAGAGTACCTGTTAGCAGAGCAACAGTCCCATACAGGGATCGACCTACCTGAAGGGGATCAGGATGAGGTTGATTCTGTTGTAGAGGAATCAACAGTGGAAGAGCCATTCTCAGCATCACATGCTGAAAGATTATGGGTTCAGTCCCTGACTAACATGGTCCGATCAGCATTTAAAATGCCCCTTGCGGAGCCATCATCCACTTCTGTCTCCTCGTTGGGGTCGCTAAAAGCTCCCCAGACTGTTTGTTCCTTTCCAATCCATCCTTTACTGGAAGGGCTCATTTACCAGGATTGGGAACATCCTGATAAAATATTTACTCCCCCCAAGAGATTTCCGGTGGTCTATCCCATGGAGGATAAGTTCATCAAAAAATGGAGGGTCCCTACAGTGGACGCAGCCATCTCTTGTGTGAATAAATCACTGACATGTCCAGTAGATAATGTCCAAATGTTCAAGGACCCAATAGATAAAAAATTGGAGTCCTTATTAAAATCTGCTTTCTCTACAGCAGGCTTGGTGACACAACCAGCAGTGGCAGCTATTGGGGTCTGCCAAGCAGTGAAGGATCAGTTGAAACAGGTCTTAAGGGACTTGCCAGATCAGCAGGCTCTTGCCCTAGCTGATCTACCTAGAGCCTTATGCTTTGCGGTTGACGCTATAAAGGATTCAATCCATCAGGCCTCCCGCCTTACGCTGTCTGTAGTACATATGCGCAGGCTTCTATGGCTCAAAAACTGGTCTGCTGAAGCTCCCTGTAAAAAATTGCTGGTCAGCTTCCCATTTCATGGTGAACGCTTATTCGGGGAAGACCTGGACAAATATATCCAGAAAATTTCCAGCGGTAAAAGTACACTCTTGCCGGTTAAAAACAGAGTTAGAGGTCCCTCTTTTAAGAGGCCTGCTTCTCCAGTCCCTAGGACATCGGCTGTGAAACAGTTCCGACGGCCTCCTCGGTCAAATCCCGGGGGTAAAAATCAGGGACAATCGCAGGGTAACAAGAAACCCTGGGTCAGGAGAGGTACAAAAGCTCCCCCAAAGTCAAATGCATGAAGGGTTGCCCCCACTCAATCGGGTGGGGGGAAGACTTCAGTTGTTCGCAGAGACCTGGCGGGACACGATCAGAGACAGATGGGTGCTCTCCGCAGTAAGTCTGGGATACAAATTGGAGTTAAAAGACTCCCCTCCTTCCCATTTTATAAGGTCAAACGTGCCAAGGGATCCCCGGAAGAGAGGATCCCTCCTGTTGGCACTAGAACAACTATTGCTCCAAGGAGTAATTATGGAGGTTCCCCTGAAAAATGGGGGTTCAGGTTTTACTCAAACCTCTTTACAGTCCCTAAGCCAAACGGGGACGTGAGGCCCATATTAAATCTAAAAGGGCTAAACAAATTCCTACATATCAGGACTTTCCGGATGGAGTCGATCCGATCGGTGGCCACTGCCCTACAAGGGGAGGAATGGTTAGCCTCGATCGACATCAAAGATGCTTATTTGCACATTCCCATCTTTCCAGTCCACCAAAAATTTCTACGCTTTGCAGTAGAAGGGCGCCATTTTCAGTTCAGAGCCTTACCCTTCGGTCTGGCCACAGCACCACGAGTGTTCACAAAAATTCTGGCCCCATTATTGGCCAATCTAAGAACACAAGGTGTAACGATAATGGCATATCTAGACGACTTGTTGCTGATAGACCACTCAGTGGAAAAACTAGAAGTGGTTGTTCACGAGACAATCGAGTATCTGGAATCTCACGGTTGGATTATCAACCGAGACAAGTCAGCCCTAAAACCAGTCAAAAGTCTGGAATACTTGGGGCTAAGGCTGGATTCAGACCAGAGAAATTTTTTTTCTTGCCTCAAGAAAAGGTGTCGTCTTTGAGAGATTTGATCCACCTAGTGGGTACAAAAAGACAGCGATCCATTCGCCTGTGCATGAGGCTGCTGGGAAAAATGGTGGCATCATTCGAAGCAGTACCCTACGGTCAATTCCATTCAAGGAATTTGCAAAGGGCCATACTGTCAGCCTGGAACAAAAAAGTTCAGGCCCTAGACTTACCAATGTCCTTGTCCCCTTCCGTGCGCAAGAGCCTCCGTTGGTGGTTGGTTCCCCAGAATCTGGAAAAAGGGAAATCCTTCAGTCCGATTTCTTGGAAGGTGGTCACTACAGATGCCAGCCTTATAGGCTGGGGAGCAGTACTGGAGCAATGGTCTCTCCAGGGCAGGTGGTCGGATGCAGAAAAGGCCCTGCCCATCAATCTCTTAGAGATACGAGCAGCCCGGTATGCCCTAGTAGCATGGACATCCAAACTCCAAGGGGCCCCTGTCAGAATTCAATCAGACAATGCCACGGCAGTGGCATATATCAATCATCAGGGTGGCACCAGGAGTCGTGCAGCCCAGAGGGAAGTGAATTGCATCCTGAAATGGGCAGAAAGATATGTCCCAGCCATATCCGCAGTATTCATTCCAGGAGTGGAGAATTGGAAGGCGGACTTTCTAAGTCGCCAACAATTATGCCCAGGGGAATGGTCCCTTCACCCCGAGGTTTTCCGGACAATATGTCAGCGGTGGGGAACACCGGATGTAGATCTGCTAGCACCCAGATTCAACGCAAAGGTGGACAGGTTTGTCTCTCGGACAAGGGATCCCCTAGCTTGCGGCTCGGATGCCCTAGTGTTCCCTTGGGATCAGTTCAAGCTGATATATGCATTTCCACCGCCACAATTGTTACCGCGATTACTCCGCAGAATCAGGGTAGAAAAGAAACCAGTGATTCTGGTGGCTCCAGCGTGGCCCCGAAGAGCATGGTACGCGGAGATTGTAAAAATGTCTGTGGGGAGTCCTTGGACCCTCCCACATCGTCCGGACCTGCTTTCGCAAGGACCGATATACCGCCCTTCCTTACCAGCCCTAGGTTTGACGGGCTGGCTATTGAAGCCCACATTCTAAAAAAGAGAGGTCTCTCTAATCCTGTGGTATCTACCATGATCAATGCCAGGAAGCCGGTATCCAGGCAGATCTACTATAGAATCTGGAAGGCGTACATCGCCTGGTGTGAGGCCAAGAAATGGCATCCACGTAAGTACGTAATAGGTAGGATTCTGGACTTCCTACAGTGGGCTGTAGATAGGAAGCTTGCCTTGAGTACTATCAAGGGTCAGATTTCGGCCTTGTCAATAGTTTTTCAAAGGCCCTTGGCTTCGCATTCACTAGTCAAAGCCTTTATACAAGGAGTGATGCGTATTAGCCCTCCGGTTAATATTCCCATATGTCCATGGGACTTAAACCTGGTTCTGTCGGTTCTACAGAAGCAACCATTTGAGCCATTACAGCACATTTCCTTGGTTCTTCTCACCAGGAAATAGATTTTTCTAGTAGCCATTTGTTCGGCTAAAAGAGTGTCGGAATTAGCCGCTATGTCCTGTAAAGAGCCATATCTGGTTATCCATAAGGACAGAGTAGTGTTACGTCCTCATCCAGCCTTTCTTCCTAAGGTGGTATTGAGGTTTCATTTGAACCAAGATGTGGTTCTTCCTTCCTTTTTCCCCAAACCTAGTTCGGTAGAGGAAAAGTTATTACATTCTTTGGATGTAGTAAGAGCAGTTAAAGCTTATCTAAAAGCCACTGCTCAGATTCGCAGAACGGATACTTTGTTTATTCTGCCGGAAGGCCCCAGAAAGGGTCAGGCAGCGTCAAAATCTACTTTAGCCAAGTGGATTCAACAGGTCATTATGCAAGCCTATGGCTTGAGAAGGAGACCGCCTCCGTTAAAAGTTAGGGCGCACTCCACGAGAGCAGTTGGAACTTCATGGGCAGTGCATCACCAGGCCTCCCTGGCTCAAATCTGTAAGGCCGCAACATGGTCTTCAGTACACACGTTTACTAGGTTCTACCAGGTGGACGTTAGAAGTCAGGAGGATGTCGCCTTTGGGCGCAGTGTGTTGCAGGCCGCAAAAGATCCTCATGTCTGATAGCGCTCAGCTTATGTATGGTGTATCCCCCCCCCCTCATTGGGCATTGCTTTGGGACGTCCCACATAGTAATGACTATGCCGCTCTGTGTCCCGTGATGTACGAGAAAGAAAATAGGATTTTTATAACAGCTTACCTGTAAAATCCTTTTCTTGGAGTACATCACGGGACACAGAGCTCCCACCCCTCTTTTGGGGACACTTATTGCTTTGCTACAAAACTGAGGTGCTCCCGGATGGGAGGGGCTTATATAGGGGAGGGTACTTCCGGTTTGGAAGTTGCCAGTGCCAGCACCTGAAGGTAAACTATATAACCCACATAGTAATGACTATGCCGCTGTGTGTCCCGTGATGTACTCCAAGAAAAGGATTTTACAGGTAAGCTGTTATAAAAATCCTATTTTTCACTTTAATGCATAGGATGCATTAAGGTGAAAAAACTTTTTCCTTTTCAACCCCTTTAAGTACTAAATCTCATATCCTTTATGAAGTTTCTCTACTTTAAGATCAAAAACACATCCCTTAGTTGGATTCTCCGTGAGATTCCTGGGTCTCATGGTTGCCTCATTTCAAGCTGTTACCTTTGTTCAGTTCCACTCAAGGCCTTTCAAACACAACATTCTGTTGGCCTGGAACAAAAACGCCCATCTCTTGACTTCCCTATGCTTCTCTCTAATCAAGCAAAAAAACTTTGTAGCTTGCTGGATTTCCAATCCAGCTATTGAAATTGTTTTAAATGTCATGGCTATTTTTAGCAATTAAGTGCAAATTGTATACTGCCTTTTTTTTTAGTAGGCATAGTCCTAAGTACAAAAACAGACACCACGAAAACCAAAAGGGTAAAGGTTTCACCCCCAGGCGTTGGGATCTCGAATTGCATTTCCCTGCTGTCACCCTCGCCTGAATTACCAGTTATGGCAAGCCAGGGTGAGCCATTGGAACAATTTGGTGGTGCAACTGCTTCTCACATCTCAGCCCCTGTATACGTGACTGAAGATGTCCTTTCTTCCTCCCTGCAGGGTCTGGAAGCAAGATTAGCGACTTATTCGCATCCTCCATTCAAATGGATAGGAAGCGTGCTAGATCCCCCTCCCCTACTTTAGAACCTTTGCAAGGGGAACAGTGGGCACAGGATGAGGTGTTACCCTCAGTCGATCAGGAGGAAAAACAAACCGATGATTCCTCTGCGGAGGAAACAACGGTAGATGAACCTTTTTCAGCTTCCCAATCTGAAAAATTGCTGATACAATCTCTTAGGGAGATGGTTCGTTCCACTTTCATGCTACCTCTAACGGAGTCTCCTGAAAGCTCGGTTTCTTCCTTCGGTTCCTTAAAACCCTCTCAACCTGTGCATGCGTTTCCTGCACATGCATTACTAGAACAGCTTATTTTTGCTGAATGGGATCACTCGGATAAGCATTTTCTCCCTCCCAAGAGATTTTCAATTCTCTATCCCCTGGGGGAGAAATTCTCCAAAAGATGGAAAGTACCAGCAGTTGACGCGGCGATTTCCATTGTGAATAAAGGCCTTACTTGTCCTGTAGACAATGCACAAATGCTTAAAGGGGTTGTAAAGGTATTCTATGCATTTAGGTGAAAAAACATCCGACAATACCGGCTCCCCCTGGCCCCCCCGTTTAGCTTACCTGACCCCTCAAAAGTCCCGCGCTCGCCCCCGACATCCTCTTCACCGCTCAGCCTGGCTGTTGATTGGTTACAGTGGATGGATTGAAAGCAGCGCAGCCATTGGCTCGCACTGCTGTCAATCGCATCCAATGACGCGGCGCTGCCGGGGGGCGGGGCCGAGTGATAGTCAGCGGCAATAGCCGCTGACTGTATCACTGGAGCGCGCCCGCAATCGCTCACCACTATGCGAGCTTGCTCTCATATAGGTGGTGAGTGATTGCAGGGAGGAGCCGAGACAGCCGCTGAGGGACCCCAGAAGACGTGGATCGGGGCCACTCTGTGCAAAACGAGCTGCACAGCGGAGGTAAGTATAACATGTTTGTTATTTTATTTTTTTATTTTTTTTCTTTAGTGATCCTTTAAGGATCCAACAGATAAAAAGTTGGAATCCCTGTTAAAAACTACTTTTTCCATGGCAGGTGCCATTACTCAGCCTGCAGTCGCTGCAATAGGCGTCTGTCAATCCTTAAAGGACCAATTTAAACAGGCCCTTAGAGAGCTTCCTGCACAACAAGCTCAGGATTTGGCTGGACTACCAAAAGCATTATGCTTTTCTATAGATGCTATTAAAGATTCTAATTACCAGGTGTCCCGCCTTACGCTTATGCTTGTCCATATGCGTAGAAACCTGTGGTTAAAAAAGTGGTCAGCTGAAGCACCATGTAAAAACCTCCTAACTGGCTTCCCTTTTTCATGTGGCGTGACTATTTGGAGAAGACTTGGACGAATATATCCAAACAATTTCTAGTGGGGAAAGTACTCTTTTGCCAGTCAAAAGAAGGTTTAAACACCCTTCATTTAAACAGGCTATTTTCCCTACTCAGGGGTTTCCGCCTCTAGGAAGTGGCGACGGCCTCCGCCGTCAGGCTCCAGAGGAAAATCTCAGAGTCGGACCCAGGCTCAAAAGAAGTCCTGGGGTCGGAAACCTGCAAAGCAGAATCCTAAAGTCTCATCATGAAGAGGCAACCCCCATCACCAAGGTGGGGGGAAGACTTCTGCAGTTTTCAGAAGTCTGCAAAGAGGAAATTCAGGACAGATGGGTCATCTCCACGGTAACGCTGGGGTACAAGCTGGAATTTCGGGACTTTCCACTGCCTCGTTTCCTGAGGTCAAGCATTCCCAAAGATCCAGAGAAAAGACAATCTTTGTTTCAGGCATTAGACCGATTATTATCCCAAGGGGTGATCATACAAATCTCCGCAAAAGAACAAGGATTGGGGTTCTATGCAAACCTTTTTTTCTTTATCGTACACCACGGGACACAGAGCTAGTCATTACATAATGGGTTAAGGGTCACCAGCGGTGATTGGACACTGGCACAACCAATGGAAGACAGTTCCCCTCCATATAACCCCTCCCATCAGGGAAGTACCTCAGTTTTTTCGCCAGTGTCGAAAGGTGTTGGACGCGTTAGGAGGTGCTAAAGGAAAGCTCTACCAAAGAGACCCTCTGGGGGTAAAAGAGCTATGCTTTCGGATCCATCCAAGACGCCTACAAATGAGCTGAATCTGGATGGGATCCGGGCCTGATCCATGAGGCGTCGCCTGTAATGTCTCTCTTCGGAGGACTGGGCTCTAAGATCCAGCACTTTCGCTATTTCGCTATAAAGTCCTGGTAAGAGTCTTGTACAAGGCCCAGGGGAGAGGTATCCTTTAAATAGGAACCCATATCCCTGAAGGTTGGCACACATAGCCCACCGTGAAGGGTGAAGTTTGGTATCTGTCTGAAATCTTTCAGCAGAAAAACCTGCGGCGTGGATAAGGTGAGATTAGAAGGTCCATAACTAGGTTGGGACCTTTTTCAAAAAGTGGATGTCTTCTTTTTTTCCACCACTGGGGGGAGTAAAGAGCTGAATATACTCACCTCACTCTGTTCAGTGTCGGCTTCGGCGAAGTACACTGCTCGTCACCTCCGCTGCTGAGCTTGCTGGGGCACCCCGATCCTCCTTTCGGTGGCCGACCAGACACCTGCAGATGCAGGTAAGTGGGAACAAGGGCTGATGAGAGTCCTCTCTCACTATGGCCACCGCCATAGCGCTAAGGGCCGCGTGCGCGCGCGCGGGAGCGCGCTTTATCGGAGGGGGGGGGCGAAGGCATGCGCGGGCACGTGGCGCGCGCAGGCACAGAAACGGCGCCAAATTTAAAAGACTGTCAGTGTGAGAAGCACTGCAGCAGCAAGCAAGCTCGTTAGTTCTCTTGTTCCTGGCAGAGAAACACAGCAGCTATACAGGGACGTAAGACTCCATGTGGTTGGATTGGGTACTTCCTAGAAGACATCCATGTTATGCATAGTTATGTGTTAAAAGTTGCATACTTAATGTATTTGCTAAACTGAACACGGTAGTATATGCATTTAGGTACCTTGTATTTTGTCTAAACAGTAAGCCTTCCAGGGGAAGTAATACGGACAAAAAGAGATAAGAAAGCACCACCGCCTGAGAGGAGGCTCTAACTGTGCTGACTCGGTACCTTTCTCTCCTGTGTTGCTAAATGCACCTGTTCAGGATGAGCCATTACCTCTGTCAGGTATGGCGGCTTCCCCAGTGAAGCCTGGGCCTGTATATGTCACTGAGGACACTTTATCAGCTGCCCTAAATAATCTGGAGGAAAAAATTGCTACCTTAATCGCTAAGTCCTCTAAAAAGGGACAATAAGCGAAGCAGGTCTCTTCCAGTATTGGACCTCCCTTCAGAAGTACCTGAGGGAGGAGGATGAGGAGGAGGAGGCTACATCAGCAGAGGATGAGGAGCCAGATTTTAAGGTCACAGGTACAATGCTATAGCAGTGCATTTAAGTTAACCTCTGCGGAGGTAACGGAATTACCTGTCTCCTCCCTAGGGTCATTAAGATCCCTGCAAGGTGCATGCTCCTTCCCGGTTCATCCGTTACTAGAGGATCTAATATACGCAAACTGGCAACATCCAGATAAGCGTTTCTCACCTCCAAAAAGGTTTAACATTCTTTATCCTATGGGGGAAATTTTTTTTTTTAAGAAATGGAGCCTGCCTGCGGTAGTTGCGGCTATTTCTTGTGTAAATAAAAACCTGACATGTCCGGTGGATAATGTACAAGGGTTTAAAAGATCCTTCTGAGAGGAAGTTGAAATCCTCCTTCCTTTTGGCCGGCTCAATTACCCAACCTGCAGTAGCAGCAGTCGGTATGTGTCAGGTCATCACCCAACAGGTAAAGCAGGGGCTGAAGGAACTGCCTTCAGAGCAGGCTAGAAATTGGGAAAATTTGCCTAAAGCCTTATGCTTCACAGTGGATGCCATGAGAGATTCTATCATACAGGCATCACACCTTACACTCCAGCTGGTACAGATGCGCAGAGTACTTTGGCTTAAGCATTGGTCAGCGGAGACCCCATGCAAAAAGCTGTTGGCAAGTTCCCGTTCCATGGCGAACGCCTATTTGGGGAAGATTTAGAAAAATATATACAGAAGATATCAAGTGGTAAAAACGACTTTTACCTGAGAGAAAGAAAAACAAGAGATCTTGTTTTAAACGCTCTCTCTCCCCAGCTCCCGGGAAATCTGACTCCAACCAGTGGCGGCGGCCTGTTTTAGCCGCCCACAAAGGCCAAGGGGCAAGCTCAGAAGAACAGGAAGCCGTGGGGTGCAAGAGCTAATAAGCAAGCCCCCGAAGCCTCTCAGTGAAGGGGCGCCCCCGCTCGGCCGAGTGGGAGGAAGGCTTTGTCAGTTCTGAGCGACTTGGTGGTCAGAAATCCAGGACAATTGGGTAGTATCCACAATATCCTCAGGGTACAAACTGGAATTTCGAGAGATCCCACCTTCTCAATTCCGAGGTTCAAGACTCTCCAAGGATCCACAAAAAAGAGAATCCTTCTTCAAAGGTTTGAATCACTTAATGGCTCAAGGGGTAGTTACAGACGTACCCCAAAAAGAGCGAGGTTCAGGTTTTTACTCAAACCTCTTTGTGATTCCAAAGCCAAATGGAGATGTCAGACCCATCCTGGATCTAAAATCCCTAAATCGGTTCCTGAACGGTCGCCATTTTCGAATGGAAACGATCCGATCCGTGGCCGCCACTTTAAAGGGCGGAAAATTCATGGCGCCCATAGATATCAAGGACGCACATTTACACATACCCATCCTCCCCGCTCACCAAAGATTCCTAAGGTTTGCGGTAGAAGATCGCCACTTTCAATTTGTGGCTCTGCCGTTTGGTGTAGCCACCGCGCCCATAGTATTCACAAAGGTGCTAGCTCCTCTGTTAGCAAACCTAAGAACATGGGGCATTGCGGTAACAGCCTATCTGGACGATCTACTAGTAATAGATCAGTCAAAGGACGGATTGGGTCACGCTGTACACACTACAGTAGGATACCTGGAGCATTTAGGATGGATTATAAATTTACAAAAATCCTCTCTCCAGGCCCAAAGAAGGATAGTGTACCTGGGCATGATCATAGATACAGCCCAAAACGGGGTATACCTGCCAGAACCGAAGATACAGTCTCTGAAAGACCTGATCCACAAGGTCAAAGCAAACAAGAGGCCGTCTATTCGCCTTTGCATGAGACTATTGGGAAAGATGGTAGCCTCCTTCGAGGCGGTCCCTTACGCCCAGTTTCATTCGAGACTACTTCAAGGCAATATTTTAGCTTCCTGGAACAGGAAGAGCCAAGCTCTGGATATACCCATGCGCCTGTCCTCACAAGTACGCCACAGCTTCGATTGGTGGCTAGAAGCCAGGAATTTACGGAAGGGAAAGTCCTTCCTCCCAGTGGCCTGGAAGGTGGTATCTAGGGATGCCAGCCTATCGGGCTGGGGTGCAGTATTCGAGGAGGCTTCTACCCAGGGAACCTGGGCCAAGACTCAGGGGATCCTGCCCATCAATGTGCTAGAGATCCGGGCGGTATATCTAGCCCTCAAAACCTGGACATACAGGTTACAGGGCTACCCAGTTCGGGTTCAATCCGACAATGCTACTGCAGTAGCTTACATCAATCACCAAGGAGGCACCCGCAGTCGGGCAGCCCAAAGAGAGGTGAACCGGATCCTGGCATGGGCAGAAGAGCATGTACCTTGCCTTTCTGCAATCTTCATTCCAGGGATAGAAAATTGGCAAGCAGACTACCTGAGTCGTCAGCAGCTGCTACCAGGAGAGTGGTCTCTTCACCCCGAGATCTTTCAGGCCATATGTCTGAGATGGGGAAACCCAGATGTAGACCTGCTAGCTGCCAGGGTCAACAAGAAATTGGACAACTTTGTGTCCAGAACGAGAGATCCTCTAGCCTACGGGACAGATGCTCTAATAATACAGACGCTATAATAACTCCATGGAATCAGTTCTCACTGATCTATGCATTCCCTCCGATCCCTCTTCTACAAAGACTGCTTCGCAGGATCAAGGAGGAGGGAATACCAGTAATCCTAGTGGCCCCAAACTGGCCCAGGAGGCCTTGGTACGCCGAGATTGTAAAAATGGCGATAGGAAGGCCCTGGAAGTTTCCACTCCGACACGACCTGCTGTCACAGGGTCCAGTATTCCACCCTTCCTTACAAAGGCTAAAGTTGACGGCCTGGCTGCTGAGACCCACATTTTTAAAAAGAGAGGGGTCTCTGGTCCGGCTCTTTCTACGCTCATTAATGCTAGAAAGCCAGCCTCCAGACTCATCTATCAGAGAGTCTGGAGAGCATACGTTTCCTGGTGTGAATCCAGATGTTGGAATCCTCAGAAGTATGATATAAGTAGGATTCTTGCTTTTTGCCAGTTAGGAGTGGATATGAATTTAGCCCTTAGCACCATCAAAGGGCAAATATCGGCTCTATCAGTCTTCTTTCAGAGACCATTGGCATCTCACTCCCTAGTTCGGACATTCAGTAAGGGGGTACTGAGGATAAATCCTCCAGTTAGGACTCCCTTGTGTCCATGGGATTTGAATTTGGTATTGTCAGTGTTGCAAAAGCAACCTTTTGAACCTATTCGCCATATTCCTTTAATTATATTAAGTAGGAAGTTGGCCTTTCTGATTGCTATAGCTTCTGCTAGGAGAGTATCAGAGCTAGCAGCTCTTTCTTGTAAAGAGCCTTATCTAATTTGTCACAAGGACAAAATCGTACTACGACCCCATCCGGCTTTTCTACCTAAGATGGTGTCGGCTTTTCACTTGAATCAAGACATTGTTCTGCCTTCTTTTTTTCCAAACCCGCGGACGGCGGGGGAAAAATTATTACACTCTCTAGATCTAGTGAGAGCGGTAAAGGTGTATCTGCAAGCAACAGCTCAGATACGTAAAACAGATGTTTTGTTTATTTTACCAGATGGGCCCAAGAAGGGCCAAGCGGTATCAAAATCCACCATTTCCAGGTGGATTAGACAAGTAATTATTCAAGCTTATGGTTTAAAGAACAGGACTCCTCCTTTTCCTGTTAAGGCGCACTCTACCAGGGCGATAGGTGCTTCATGGGCAGTGCACCACCAGGCTTCGATGGCTCAGATCTGTAAAGCTGCAACTTGGTCTTCAGTCCACACATTTTCCAAATTCTATCAAATAGATGTGAAAGGACATGAGGATTCCGCCTTTGGGCGAAGTGTGCTGCAGGCAGCAGTATAGGGCTTCTGGTCCGCAAGCGGCCTGTTTTGATCTGTGTCTCCCCCCCTTCATATGAGCATTGCTCTGGGACGTCCCATTATGTAATGACTAGCTCTGTGTCCCGTGGTGTACGATAAAGAAAATAGGATTTTTATAACAGCTTACCTGTAAAATCCTTTTCTTGGAGTACACCACGGGACACAGAGGTCCCACCCTTCTTATGGGAACCTTACTGCTTTGCTACAAAACTGAGGTACTTCCCTGATGGGAGGGGTTATATGGAGGGGAACTGTCTTCCATTGGTTGTGCCAGTGTCCAATCACCGCTGGTGACCCTTAACCCATTATGTAATGACTAGCTCTGTGTCCCGTGGTGTACTCCAAGAAAAGGATTTTACAGGTAAGCTGTTATAAAAATCCTATTATGGTACCAGAACCAAATGGAGATGTCAGACCCATTCTAGATCTAAAAAATCTAAATCAGTTCCTGAAGATCAGCTCCTTTCGCATGGAGACGATCAGGTCAGTAGTCTCTATCCTTCTAGGAGGAGAACTTCTGGCATCAATTGACATCAAGGATGCATATCTGCATGTCCCTATATTTCCCGCTCACCAAAAGTTTCTGCGGTTCGAGTTAGAACAGCAGCATTTCCAGTTTGTAGTCCTGCCCTTCAGGCTAGCCACAGCACCCCGGGTGTTTACAAAAGTGCTGGCCCCACCTCTAGCCAGGTTAAGGGCAGAGGGCATAACAGTCGTAGCGTACCTAGACGATCTATTACTAATAGATCAGTCGGCTCGTTTGGAGCAAAGCATACGCACTACAACCAACTATCTGGAAAGTTTGGGTTGGATTCTCAACCTAGAGAAATTTTCCTTAATACCGCTAAAAAGGCTGGAGTACTTGGGTCTGATCATAGACAGAGCCCAGGAAAAGGTGTTCTTGCCTCAGGCAAAGATCAACTCCATAAGAGAGCTGGTGCGGATGGTCAGGTCAAATGGCGATCCCTCCATTCGCCTTTGCATGAGGTTGCTAGGAACCATGATGGCTTCATTAGAAGCAGTTCCCTATGCCCAGTTCCGTTCAAGACTGTTGCAAAACAGTATCCTGTCTGCTTGGAACAAAACAATTCAAGCTTTAGACTTGCCAATGCGGCTGTCCCCAAGAGTATCTCAAAGCCTCACTTGGTGGTTACTAACCCAGAATCTGCTGAAGGGAAAATACTTCAGACCAGTCATCTGGAAAGTGGTAACACTTTCAGGCTGGGGAGCAGTACTAGAAAAGACAACTGTCCAGGGACAGTGGTCAAGAACCGAAAGAACCTTGCCCATCAAAATCCTAGTGATTCGGGCAGTGCATCTGGCTCTAAAGGCCTGGACATTCAGGTTACGGGATTGTCCTGTCAGGATTCAATCTGACAATGCCACAGCTGTGGCCTATGTCAATCACCAAAGGGGCACCAAAAGTCTCTCAGCGCAGAGAGAGGTGAACCATATCTTAACTTGGGCAGAAAGGAATGTTTCGTGCCTATCGGCAGTCTTCATTCCGGGAGTAGAAAATTGGCAGGTGGACTACTTGAGTCGCCAGCAGTTATTCCCAGGAGAATGGTCTCTTCACCCCGACATATTTCGGGCTGTTTGCCAAAGATGGGGGACTCCGGACGTAGATCTTCTAGCGTACAGGTTCAACATGAAGTTGGTTAACTTTGTGGCCAGAACAAGGGATCCACTCGCATGCGGAAACGGATGCATTGGTGACCCCATGGGATCAGTTCTCACTGATCTATGCATTCCCCCCTATTCAGTTGCTGCCTCAAATTCATTGCAGAATCAAGCTGGAAAGAAATCCGGTAATTCTGGTGGCACCAGCATGGCCAAGAAGGTCATGGTATGCAGAAATCGTAAAGATGGCAGTGGAGGGCCCATGGTCCCTCCCACTACGGCCAGATCTGCTCTCACAGTAACCGATATTCCATCCTTCCTTACGGTCTCTAAATTTAATGGCTTGGGCTTTCCGGGTCAGTTATCTCTACCCTAATTAATGCAAGAAAGCCAGCTTCCAGAACTATATATTATAGGGTCTGGAGGGCTTATGTTTTCTGGTGTGAATCCAAGGGTTGGCACCCTCGGAGATATATCATAGGCAGAATTCTTGCCTTTCTACAATTAGGGGTAGAAATTAAATTGGCCTTAAGTACTATTAAAGGCCAAGTCTCAGATTTATCGGTTTTATTTCAAAGACCACTTGCTACTCATTCTTTAGTCCGTGGCTTTATACAAGGGGTGACGCAGTTTAATCCGCCCGTCAAACCCCCCTTTAATCCTTGGGACTTAAACTTAGTTTTGTCTGTGTTACAAAAACAGCCATTTGAACCGATGCAACATATTCCCCTAGTCCTTCTGACAAGGAAGTTGGTATTTTTGATTGCTATATCCTCAGCTAGTAGGGTTTCAGAATTGGCTTCTCTTTCTTGTAAAGAGCCATATTTGATTTTTCATGAGGACTGAGTGGTGTTATGCCCTTGTCCAGGCTTTTTGCCAAAAGTAATTTTCAGGTTTTCACCTGAACCAAGATATTGTCCTGCCATCGATTTTTCCAAAACCATGTTCCAGGGAAGAAAAGTCGCTACATTGTCTTGATGTGGTGAGAGCAGTGAAAATCTATTCAAAGAAAACTGCTCAGATTCGTAAGACTGATGTCTTATTTATTCTGCCGGAGGGTCCTAAGAAAGAACAGGCAGCGTCGAAATCCACTGTCCCCAAGTGGATTCGGCAAGTGATAATTCAAACTTATGATTTAAGGGGTAAGATTCCCCCGTTTCAAGTTAAGGCGCATTCTACCAGGTCGGTTAGTGCTTCTTGGGCAGTGCGTCATCGGGCCTCTATGGCTCAGATCTGTAAGGCCGCAACTTGGTCTTCAGTGCATACATTCACAAAATTTTATCAGGTGGATGTAAGGAGGTATGAGGATATCGCCTTCGGTCGCAGTGTGCTGCAAGCAGCAGTATAGATCCTCAAGTCTGGGTGTACCTTGCGGGTTGTTTTTCCCACCCCTCAAGTGTAATTGCTATGGGACGTCCCATTAAGTAATTACTTAAGGCTCTGTGTCCCATGATGTACGATAAAGAAAATAGGATTTTTATAACAGCTTACCTGTAAAATCCTTTTCTTGGAGTACTTCATGGGACACAGAGGACCCTCCCCTCTTTTTTGGGTTTTAGGCATATTGCTTTGCTACAAAAACTGATGTGCTCCTGGAAGGAGGAGGGGTTATATAGGGAGTGAACTTCCTGGATTGGGTATACCAGTGTCCACCACCTGAAGGTGGCCTATTACCCATTAAGTAATTACTTAAGGCTCTGTGTCCCATGATGTACTTTAAGAAAAGGATTTTACAGGTAAGCTATTATAAAAATCCTATTTTTTGCCTTCCTGTAGTTGGGACTTGATCAACACATACCTCTTAAAGTGATTGTAAATCCTTTAGATATTCCCAGTGAAGTGAATAGCCTCAGATGATACACAGAGATGAAACAAATCATTCTATATACGTTTTAATGTACAGTGGAACCTCGGATTGCGAGTAACGCGGTTAACGAGCGTTTCGCAATACGAGCAATTATTATTTTTAAATCCTGACTCGATTTGCGAGTGTTGTCTCACAACACGAGCAGGATTCGAGCCTCTGCGTTGTGCAGTACCGCATTTGGCTAGCGATGCGGGGGCGGGGTGACACTCTGAGCCGTTCAGAGCTGTTCGTAAATATTTGGAAACACTCGGAAATACACCATTCCCGAGTGTTTTCGAGCCTTTCCGAGGGTTTCCGACTGCAGCTGAAAGGTTTCCAAGTATTTGAGTCTCTCCGGCGCCCCCCCCCACCTCTGGCCACATGCGGTATTGCATGCCATAGAAGTCAATGTGGAACTAATTATCTTTGTTTCCATTGACTTCTATTGGGAAACTCAATTTGATATGCGAGTGCTTTGGATTACAAGCATTCTCCTGGAACAGATTATGCTCGTAATCCAAGGTAACACTGTATATCTGCTGTCTTCCCCTTTCTACACTCTTTGAAAAGTGTAGATAATGTTAGAAATCTTTCTTCCTCTTTCAGCAGTGGATGGGGAGTCTGCACTTACACTGAGTGAGAGCTGATTGGAGGAAAGGCACCCCCCTCCCCTCCACATAGGCAGAGGGACAAAGGAACATGCACAGCTGTATTATGAATAGAAAAGCTCCCTGCTCTTCTCTCTCTAAGCACCCTCCCCGACACAAATTTTCAGCTGATGTTATCTCATGTGTTGGAGAACTTGTCAGAAGTGACTGCTGATAAGAGAGGAACGGGGCACTAGTGAGAAACGGCACTTAGAGCTTTGGAGAGAGATAAGTAAACACTACAGATATATGTGCTTAGATCAAATTTCATGAATGGGGTTTACAACCACTTTAAGAGACAGGTTTCTTTCTTGTTCATTCTATTCCAGAAACCTCTAGCTTCACTTTTACTTGTAAAAACCTTCAGTCAAGGTGACATATGGATAAGACCCCCATTACAGCTCCCTGTGCTTCCTTGGGATCTCAATTTGGTTTCCTCTTTCCTGCAGAAACCACCATTTGGCTCCATTAGGGAACTCCCCTTGGGTGATCTCTCGTGCAGATTGGCCTTCTTGGTGGCTATCATTTGACTTGCCTGTAAACTTCTGCATTTTGGAGTACAGTACAGGACTCATGACACACTCTCCTCTGTTACTCTGAGGTTTTAGAGAGTGGGGTAAGGTTATAGTAGTAACGCCCAAAGGCGTGTGATCAAAAGCTTTGCCATTATCGAGCCGCCTGAAGGCAGGGGTACCCCCAAGGGGGTGCGACCAGAAATACCCTAGGGTCTATGAATATCCAGTCTTCGTCCTGTTCTGTACTCCTAGGATATATAATTTACAAGTAAATTAACAATTATTATATTTTTTTCCATATGTCAAATATCAGTTTTGTTAATTTAGATAGTAAAAATAAACTCACAATGCCAATATCATGTGTAATTTGTGCAAGTATATCATCTTTATGTGTAGGCACTATTTGAATCAAGACCTACAATAGGTGACTGCAATATTGTAGCTAAAAGTGGCTTGGCATCGGCGATATTCGCCCTTCGCGCGAGCCAGCGCCAAGCTCTGTCGTTCCTCCCACTTGCCGCCCCCAAGAGATTCCTATGGATACGCCGCATCTCGTGGGGGCGGCGAACGCGAGAAGCACAGCCTCGCAGTGCCGATTTCCAGCATGATCAAATCGTGCTGGAAATACAATCTCGCGGGCACGTACTGTAATGTGTGCCTGTTCAAAAATGTTAAAGTCAGCAATATCCATAGGTATAATTTGATAATAATAATTCTTCTTATGAATGTACTGTATAATGTGTAAAATGCTCTTTCTTTATCGTACATCACGGGACACAGAGCGGCATAGTAATTACTATGTGGGTTAAAGAGCTTACCTTCAGGTGATGGACACTGGCACACCCAAGACAGGAAGTCCCCTCCCTATATAACCCCTCCCATATCGGGAGTACCTCAGTTTTGTTGCCAGTGTCTAAAGATGTTGGTCACATTTGGCATGTATTCAAGTTGGCTCTGCGTATGGTCTTTGAGGCCTAAGGGCGAGCTATTCCGGATCCGTCTAAAGTGCTTTAATGCCAAAATGGACGGTACCCGGGCCTCGGGGAAGAAGATGTGGACCATCTACAAGGTTTGGCCTGTAATGCCTCTCTTAGGAGGGCTGGACCCTGGGATTCAGTACTCTGGTCACACCCAATACCAAGAGGTTTTCTGGCAGGGTGCTGTACAGGTCCAGGGGAGTGGTGTTCCTTTCAGTAGGACCCCGGTCCCTGAAGGTCAAATGACGTTGCCCGCCAAAGGGGCGAATTTTGGGCTGTCTGTTCCGAACAGGGTCCTGCGGCGGGGACAGGTAAGTGAGGATCCCTGATGAACTTGGTCCAGCAGGCACCCTTTAAAACTAATGTGTTTGCCTGTATTTTACCTACATGGTATATTTCCCACTGTACCTGATGCCTAAAATATCTTTGATAAACCTGAAATGTATTTTCTTATGGTTCTATTGACATTATGTAGTACCCCTGTTTGACCACAGGAGGGAGATACTTGAGAATGTCTATATAGCTGGGCATACCTTCTATAAGTGTAATGCCTAGACAGATGGAGCATTCTTCTATGTACAAGCTCTGCAGTACCCATCTGTAAAAATGTTACCATACCTGCTAGGGGGACCTGGAAACAGCGTTCTTAGACATGGCGCTGTGGTCTCCCTCTATAGTGTCAGCTAGGCTCCAATGTAAAACTGCAGCTCCCTCCTGCTCCTCTCCTCATTCCTTCCAGGGAGCGTTTCTGGCGCGCGCGCATTGGCGTACGCTCGCGCCCGGCGTGCTTTAGCGCATGTGCGGGCGTCCTCTGCTTTAAAAAGACAGCCTCTGCAAGACATGCTGTAAGAGGACGGACACATCAGCAGAGCTCCTTGGTGACATTTATTTTTGATATTATATTGGGCACACTACAGGTGGTGATACAGGCATCCCCAAGGCACATTAGTTTAGTCACCTGACTAGCTCTCATAGCAAGCTTGTACGCTAGACTATAGCTAGTGGTGGGTGCATTTTTGGCTGTAAGTCCTTAGCTTGAGCTAGGACTATGCCTTCCAAGGGCTCTGGGAGTAAAAATCCTAAGAGGCTAAAGGGTTCGCCATCGGGCTCTCAGGATCTGGGGCTTGCTCCTACTAATATATCCTCCCCTGATAAATCAGAGGTAGTTACCCGAGGGGAGCCTTCAGGAATGCTAGGTGCTGCGGCTGCCCTCAGTTCACCTGCTCCGGTATATGTGACAGAGGAGGCCTCTACCTCTGCTCTGGGAGGATTAGAACAAAGATTGGCGGCATTAATTGCTTCCTCCCTGCCGGGGAAAAATCTCCATCTCCACCGTTAGAGTATCTAACAGCAGAGCAATTGTCTCAGGATGAAATTGATTTTCCTGCGGGGGATCAGGAGGATGATGCAGCCTCGGAGGAATCTACTTTAGAGGAATCATTTTCAGCCTCTCAGGCTGAAAAATTGTTAGTTCAGTCTTTGACAGACATGGTTCGGTCAGCTTTCAAGCTGCCCCTTTCAGAACCAGCAACTAAATCGGTTTCTTCATTGGGCTCTTTGAAAGCCCCACAGGCTAATGGTTCCTTTCCAGTGCATCCATTGTTAGAAGGTCTCATCTATAAGGATTGGGAACATCCTGATAAATTGTTCCTTCCTCCCAAAAAGTTTTCTGTGTTATATCCTATGTAGCAAAAGTTCACCAAAAAATGGAACCTTTCTACTGTGGACGCTGCCATCTCTTCTGTGAACAAATCCCTGACATGTCCAGTGGACAATGTACAGATGTTTAAAGATCCAACAGATAAAAAGTTATAAACCCTATTAAAGACTGCTTTTTCTACAGCTGGTACTGTAACTCAGCCTACAGTGGCAGCCATTGGCATCTGTCAGGCCTTGAAAGACCAGATGAAGCTGGCTTTAAAAGACATGCCAGTTCAGCAGGCGCAGGATTTAGCAGTTCTACCTAGGGCTTTATGTTTTGCGGTTGACGCCATTAAAGATTCAATTCATCAGGCCTCCCGCCTTACGCTGGTGTTGGTACACATGCGTAGACTCCTATGGCTGAAAAACTGGTCAACCGAGACGCCCTGTAAAAAGCTGGCTGGATTTCCATTCCATGGGGAGCGGTTATTTGGCGAGGACTTGGATAAATACATCCAGAAAATCTCCAGTGGGAATAGTACCCTTTTACCTGTTAAAAGGAAATTCAGGGGTCCTGCCTTCAAGCGGCCCACCTTGCCAGTTCCAGGAACTTGAGCCTCTAAGCAGTTCCGACAGCCTCCCCGATCCAATCCTGGAGGAAGAGCTCAGGGACAGCCACAGGGTAATAAAAAGCCCTGAAACCGAAGGAATACTAAACCAGCCCCCAAGTCGGCCTTATGAAGGGTCGCCCCCACTCAGACGAATGGGGGGAAGACTTCTGTTGTTTTCAGGGGCTTGGCGAGAGACGATCCGGGACAGATGGGCTCTCTCCACTGTATCCTTGGGATACAAGTTGGAGTTACAGGAATTTCCTCCTCCTCGGTTTATAACATCAAACGTCTCAAAAGATCCAATAGGGAGAAGATCTCTCCTTTCGGCGTTAGACCAACTATTATCCCAAGGGGTAATTGTGGAGGTTCCGGTAAAGGAACAGAGGTTGGGATTTTACTCAAACCTCTTTACTGTTCCAAAGCCCAACGGAGATGTAAGACCCATACTAGATCTCAAAGGTCTAAACAAATTCCTAATCGTCAAATCGTTCCGTATGGAATCAATTTGGTCAATAGCCGCCTCCCTACAAGGGGGAGAATGGTTGGCGTCCATCGATATCAGGGACGCTTATTTACATGTTCCTATATTCCCCAGTTATCAAAAGCTTCTACGCTTTGCGGTGGAACAGCTCCATTATCAGTTTGGGGCGCTACCCTTCGGGTTGGCCACGGCTCCGCGAGTGTTCACAAAGATCTTGGCCCCTCTGTTGGCCGACTTAAGAACTCAGGGAATATCTATAAGGGCCTACCTGGACGATCTATTGATAATAGATCAGTCGGCTTCCAACCTAAGGGTTGCTGTACACAACACGGTACAATACCTGGAATCCTGGGGCTGGGTCCTAAATCTGGACAAATCGGCCTTGCAGCCAGCAAGAAGACTCGAATATTTAGGCTTACTCATAGACACAGACCAAAGAAAGGTTTTTCTGCCTCAGGCAAAAATCTCTTCCTTAGGAGAACTAATTCAAGCGATCTGTGCAAAGAGACAGCCATCCATTCGTCTTTGCATGCGGTTGCTGGGAAAGATCGTAGCCTCATTTGAAGCAGTTCTGTATGCTCAATTCCATTCAAGGAAATTGCAGAACGCCATCCTATCTGCCTGGAACAAAAGGTTCAAGCCCTAGACTTCCCAATGTCCCTGGCGTCGTCAGTACGCAGGAGTCTATGTTGGTGGTTGGTACCCCAAAATTTACAAAAGGGAAAGTCGTTCATTCCAATCTCTTGGAGGGTAGTAACTACGGATGCCAGCCTTCTAGGCTGGGGGGCAGTACTGGAGCAATGGTCACTCCAGGGAAAGTGGTCGAATATCGAGAAGACCTTGCCCATCAACCTGCTGGAAATTCGGGCGGCACGGTTGGCCCTGGAAGCATGGACTTCCAAGCTACATGGGTCTCCTGTCAGGATCTAATCAGACAATGCCACAGCTGTGGCATACATCAATCACCAAGATGGCGCCAAGAGCGGTGCGGCCCAGAAGGAGGTGAATCATATCCTGATATGGGCAGAAAGACATGTCCCATGCATATCCGCTATCTTTATTCCAGGAATAGAGAATTGGAAAGCAGACTTCCTGAGTCGGCAGCAGTTATCCCCAGGGGAATGGTCTCTTCACCCCGACATCTTTCAGACAATATGTCAGAGATGGGGGACACCAGATGTAGATCTATTGGCATCCAGGTTCAACACGGAATTGAGCAGCTTTGTGTCCAGAATAGTGCCGAAACAACTAATCGATTAATCAACAACTAATCGATTATGAAATTAATCGATTACTATTTTCATAATCGATTAATCGGCCAGTAACATAATGGGGTTAAAAAAAACCTAAAAATTAGCCCTTTACGGTACAAAAAGAGCAAATCGCTACTGTAAGTATTACTTTCACTGTCCCACAGTTAAAAATGAACCCCTTACAGCGATTATTTGCTCTTTTTGTACTAATTTTATTTTTTTAACACCATTATGTTACTAAACATCTCAGGCCTGGGTCACACCTCTGTGTTTTTTTGGTGCTTTTTGCAGAAACACACTACAGGTCATTTACATGGTTTCCTATGGGACACGTTCACATCCATGATTTTTTCAGCTGCTGCGTATTTGGAAAGGGCAAGTACTTTTTTTACCGAAAAACAGTGCTATTTTAGTTTTTTTGGTTCAATATACTTCAATGGAGAAGCTGCAGAAAAGCATGTAATAATGTGTTTTTGCAGCAATTTGTGTTTTTTAGTCTGCCCAACAACAAATTGGCCAAAAAAAAATGAAAAAATGCAAATCGCAGCAAAATTACCTTTACGGTTATTAACCGATTAATCGATTAATCAAAACAATAATCGGCCAACTAATCGATTATGAAAATAATCGTTAGTTGCAGCCCTAGTCCAGAACAAGGGACCCGCTCGCTTGCGGATCGGATGCACTGGTGTTCCCGTGGGATCAGTTTGCAATAATATATGCGTTCCCTCCGCTGCAGCTACTACCTCGACTCCTCCGCAGAGTCAGGATGGAAAGGATTTGGATTCTGGTAGCCCCAGCATGGCCTCGGAGATCCTGGTATGCGGAAATTGTAAGAATGTCTGTAGGCAAGCCTTGGACCCTTCCGCTTCGGCCAGACCTGCTCACTCAGGGTCCGATATACCACCCTTCTTTACAAACTCTAAATTTAACGGTCTGGCTATTGAATCCCACATTCTAAGAGAGAGAGGTCTCTCTAACACGGTGGTGTCTACAATAATCAATGCTAGAAAGCCAGTATCTAGACATTATATATTATAGAGTTTGGAAGGCGTATGTGGCATGGTGTGAAGCCAAGAAATGGCATCCTCGGAAGTACATCATAGGCAGAATACTTGACTTCCTACAGTGGGCTGTTGTGAAAAACCTAACCTTAGGTACTATTAAGGGACAGGTTTCGGCCTTATCAATATTTTTACACATTCGCTAGTAAAGACCTTCTTGCAGGGTGTGACTCGTATCAACCCACCAGTGAGGTCTCCCATATGTCCATGGGACTTAAACTTGGTTCTATCAGTTCTTCAAAGACAACCTTTTGAACCATTACTCCACATTCCTTTAGTGCTCCTCACCAGGAAATTGGTGTTCTTGGTAGCTATATCCTCAGCCAGGAGGGTATCAGAATTAGCAGCTTTGTCTTGCAAGGAGCCATATTTGATTATCCATAAGGATAGAGTGGTTTTACGTACACATCCAGCCTTTTTTCCGAAGGTCGTGTCAAGTTTTCATTTGAACCAAGATGTGGTTCTCCCTTCCTTTTTTCCCAAACCTAGTTCGGTGGAAGAGAAATTATTACATTTTTTGGATGTAGTAAGAGCAGTTAAAGCCTATCTTGAAGCTACTGCTATGATTCGGAAAACTGATGTTTTATTTGTTCTGCCAGAAGGCCCCAGAAGGGGCCAGGCAGCGTCGAAATCTACTATTTCTAAGTGGATTCGGCAGGTTATTATTCAAGCCTATGGTCTGAGAAAGAAGGTGCCTCCATTTAAAATGACAGCACACTCTACTAGAGCGGTTGGTGCTTCTTGGCCAGTGCATCACCAGGCCTCCTTCGCTCAAATCTGTAAGGCCGCAACTTGGTCTTCAGTCCACACATTCACTAAATTTTATAAGGTGGATGTAAGAGGTCATGAGGATATCGCCTTTGGGCGTAGTGTGCTGCAGGCTGCAGTATAGATCCTCATGCCTGATGGCGCCCAGCTTGTTATGGTGTCTCCCTCCCCTCATTTTGGCATTGCTTTGGGACATCCCACATAGTAATTACTATGCCGCTTTGTGTCCCGTGATGTACGATAAAGAAACTAGGATTTTTATAACCGCTTACCTGTAAAATCCTTTTCTTGGAGTACATCACGGGACACAGAGCTCCCACCCCTCTTTTGGGGGCACTTATTGCTTTGCTACAAAACTGAGGTACTCCCGATATGGGAGGGGTTATATAGGGAGGGGACTTCCTGTCTTGGGTGTGCCAGTGTCCATCACCTTAAGGTAAGCTCTATAACCCACATAGTAATTACTATGCCGCTCTGTGTCCCGTGATGTACTCCAAGAAAAGTATTTTACAGGTAAGCTGTTATAAAAATCCTAGTTTTGCTAACGCAGCATTCATCTTTATTATATAAGGAAAGTGCAGTCTTTTGTATTATAAAATATTAGCCCTGAATCTCAGGTCAGTGCCACTGTGGATTAAAATTTTACCCATCATCTTTGTCTATAGAGATGATGAAGACACATTTAAGATTCTGGTGGCCACTGACATCCACCTGGGCTACATGGAGAAAGACGCGATAAGAGGGAACGACACTTTTGTGACTTTTGATGAGATTCTGCGGCTGACAAGAGATAATGAGGTAAGCGCGGAGTAATTCTGTGTAATGGCTTCTCATATGAATGAGACTGAAAGGGAAGTGCAAGGTCTTATCCATTGTTAGTCTTCATTGTTCTGCCGTTCATTTCAATATAATTAGCCTCAGATCGCAGAGGACCCTTGCAGGAAGTAATGGCAGGGTCTTTATGCTCTAGCACAAGTGGACATTAAATAGTTTACTGTTATTACATGACTAATAGGATTTAATGCACAGTAAGCTGCTGTAAGTGATAATGCCACAAACTCCTAACCTAATACTCCATTGTCCTTGCTACTGACTGTTTTGTAAAATGAAAAGGAGGAAAATAATAACCGTTGCAGTGAAAAATGTACTTTCATTATATAATGCTTTTTAAGTTTGAGTAAAACGCACGTATTGCAAGAGTTAAATGCTTGTTAAGTCTAGGCATAGAGGAATAAGGTGTAATACTTACCTCATTCCTCACTCCAGCAGGCTCCCTCCATCTGTGCGTCTGGTCATCCAAAGCAGTGTCAATATTCCCATTGCACACTTTCCTGAATAAGGCTTAGGAACAGCGGGTGCTGAAGCATGAACAAGCTGGAACTGGAGATATCGCAGGTCAAATGCACATATTCGGCAGCACACCATGGGTCCTTGAATAGCGTCCAAAATCTTTATTAATCGAACAATCACATCACAGAGGACATAGTACAACGTTGTGGAGCCATGCAAGATCCCTTTGTCGGGCATGTGTTGAAAGATGATCACATACCTGACAAAGGGGTCCTGTGTGGCTCTGAAACGTTGCACTATGTCCTCTGTGATCGTTCATCAATAAAGATTTTGAACTCTATTCAATGATCCATGTTGTGCTGGCGAATTTGGTCTCCCAAAGCCTCTACTTAGTGTCTAGATAGGAAATACAGCTTAAAACAGATGCGGATGGTGATAATTGATGAACCAATCTGTGGGATAGTGCTCCTTTCACCAAAATTGTGTTCACCTCCTGGGGGGATCTTAAACCCCTTAAGGGGATGCACTCACCAGATAGTGGACAATACTGGGCCTTAAACAATTTACAGCAGCCGTTGTTAAAGTGGAAGTAACCCCCCCTATTGTTTTCAGCCAAGGAAGCTGCCATCTTGGCCTCTGTTTAATCTTCAACTGCCATGATGCTGCACATGTGATCAGTTATGACACCAGCCATTGGATGGTTTGGCAGCTTGGTTGAGAGCACAACCAATGTGCAGTTAGCAGTCCCGGCATGCCGGGAATGTAACTGTTTTTTGAAAATGTTACATTGATGGGTTTACTTCCGCTTTAAATCTGTTCTCTCCACCGATGTCATCAGGTCCCCAATGGCATGTTAAAAAAGTAAAGGCCACATAGAGTAGTACTGCTTAAAAAGATTTATTTGTAAACCCCCTTATAAATGCATGAGTACCCCCTTATTATTATATGCGTACCAAAATTACAGTAAAAACAAGCATTGGATATGTGCGCGTGCACTAAAGGGTTTAGTACAGCGGGTTACCAGTTTCCTGGCGACTTCCTGGTCGTGCGTCCCTTGGAGCGCACGCGTCACTTCCGGTTAATTGCTGAGGAGTCACGTCCTGGCGCGTTTCGACACTTCCGGACTTCGTCTGAGGGCGTGACTCCTCATAGCAACACCGGCCATAAATACTCTTCACTTCCGCCCATCACGTCACGTCAGACGCCACTGCGTGCGTTCCAGCAACCAGCAAGCGGCTCACCATTGGAGCTGAGTGGTGCGCAACGCGGAAGTAATTGAAGAGCTTGAACCACAATATAACAGCGCGAGTCATTACCTCACCCTCCACACTGATTGGGTAGTAGAGGGGGAAGCAAACCCCAGTAATCCTGCGTTGTATGGCAGGATGCCAAAGGCCTGCCCACAATCTGAAGCTCTGTAGAGAAGAGCACTGGTGCCCTTTCTCTGGAGCAATTTTCAAAGATAACACAAAAGACTCTAAAGTAGTGGGACCCCAGAACAGCTGCATTGGGGCCACTCTGCAAATTGAACTGCACAGTGGAGGTAAGTATGATATGTTTGTTGTTTAAAGAAAAAAAAACCTGAACCTGTAATATCACTTTAATAAGCTGGCAGGTTGCCATGTTTCTGCTGCCAGAGAAAGTAAGGGGAGAGGAACTGTGATTCAGGGCCTTCACTGTGCATATACGTTGGCAGAATGGCACGGGCAGGCAAAGCAACGTACCTGTATGTTGCTTTGAATCTGCCACCTAGTGAGCATGTTCGTCCGCCCGCCGCGAGCTCCGTGACCGTGCACACGGGACCCGCGGACTCTGTCTGCCGATGTCCCGCTATCGTGTCACGGAGCGGCAGAATGGGGAGAGGCATTTCCCTGTTCTGCCTAGTGACATGACAGGGATCTAGTGCTCCCTGTCATCAGGAGAAGTGATCGCTGTCATGTCAGTGGTAGCCCATTCCCCCCACAGTTAGAATCACTACCCTAGTTCGGCAAATGGAAGTTATCTACACATATGGTGGGACTGTCGGTCCATTCAGCACCTCTGGTTGCAGGTCTTCGTCATATACAGCAGTCTATACGACTGGCCTTTGACGCCCTCCCCAGAGATAGCCTTACTATCCATGTTTCCTGGCTCCATAGCCTTCCAGAAAAGCACCTTACTGCGCTACTTTCTATCAGCCGCCAGACAGCTTATCCCCCTATTCTGGAAAACTACTTGGCCTTGTTGGTCTCCGTGGTCAATGACATCATGCGCATGGAAGAGATGTTAGCCCTTGATAATGACACTTTCGACAAATTTAAGACCCTATGGCTCATCTGGATCGATTACTCTGCCTCGGACTCCCTGAAAACATTGTTGACGCTTCAGGATCAACCCACACGCACATCCTGATTCCATCATGCAGGTTTATCTCGCCAGGGTCTGCTCGGTCCCCCTCTATCCCCGTCTTCTCTCCCCCCCCCTGTTTTCTCCTCTATTGTTCTTTTTACCCCCTTTTCTCTTTTGCCTCGTACACACAACAGATTTTCCCGTCGGGATTCCCAGCTGACTTTTTCCTGTCGGGAAAACCGGTCGTGTGTATGCTTTTCCGAGGGGAAAAAAAATGTGCATGCTCAGAATCAAGTATGAGACGGGAGTGCTTGTTCAGGTAAATCTAGCATTCGTAATTGAGATAGCACATTCGTCATGCTGAAAATGATTGCATCTATTAATGCAGCGCATTCTTTTCTTTTTTATAATGCTGTAATAATGAACTTGTTTTGCAGCTGATATTCACACAGAGTTCTGACAAACTTGTTTCTTTATTATTTCTCGGGATCTCATGAATTATCTTTTGTTTTTGAAAGCCAGATCTCCATAATAATGTTTTTATTTTATTTTTATTGTCTTTTTTTTTCAAAATTTTTAATCAAGATCTGCATTTTTGTGTATTATTTTAAAAATAATTTCTACTGATCTCCATATATATTTTTATTATTTTTGTGTGTCAAGTTACCACAACAACATTATTATCTTGTATTTTTTACCCTCAAGGAGGTTGGTTGGTGTTCCTTGTCAATTTGACATTGTATTTTTGAAATGTACCTGCCTACTCACAAACTGCCCTTTTAGAAGGAAAACCCATAGGCAAGTATAAACTGTAAAAATAAATTCCATTTATTCTGGCTCATACGAAAAAAAAGAGGAAGGCGACGCTGGAGAACCTGCTGCAATTTGTGCAGCCTTTGGACCCCAGGGCACACATCAAATAATAGAAAACTAAAATTGGGACGCAAAGAAAGAACAGCAAGGCCTATGAAGAACGACCTGAAAATCAGAAACGAGCGGACAAGAACGCACTGAAAAAACAGATACGAACTCACTACACGCACTGAAAGACAGATACGAACCCACAAGCACCTACTGAACAGCAGAAAACTATCTGAAAAGCACAAAGACTGAAAAGCGCGAATCGTCTCTCACCAAACTTTTACTAACACGAGGATCAGCAAAAGCAGCCCAAAGGGTGGCGCCTTTTGAATGGAACTTCCACTTTATAGTCCCGTCGTACGTGTTGTACATCACCGTGCTTTGGACGGGCGGTATTTGGCCTGAACGTGTGTATGCAAGGCAGGCTTGAGAGGAATCCCAAATGGAAGAAAGGAAACAAGGGTGCACCAGCCTAGTGTATTATCGCTTAGGATAGATTTTATTAAAAAAGCATGAATACTACTTACAATGTAGCAGAAAATAATTTGCAGTGTAGTGATAATTCAGATAGATGGCAGCTAAAAATGAGCTCGAAACCACACTCCACAGACACTCCACAGACGCTCCACGCATATGAAGGACTGCTGGGCTCTGAGGAAGAAGTGTATGACTTCGAAACGCGTAAGCCGGCAGTGCCTCTATTCATATGCGTGAAACGTCTGTGGAGTGTGGTTTCGAGCTCATTTTCAGCTGCCATCTATCTGAAGCCCCTGAAAGAAGTAAGGTTTTACGAAACGGACGTAGGGCGGAGCGACGCACTGACGTCACCTCTATCACTTCCGACAAGGACGGGTGTCTGTTGAATGTGCTACAGCCGGCACACCAGACGTAATACAGGCGAATTTTTGAACTGCACAATTGTAAGTGTATCTTTATTTTAATGGAATAAATTTTTGAAAGTTTAACGTACTATGTGGAGTGTGTTCCATTCTTTTTATATACATGTGCCCATTGATGGAAATCGGAGGACGCCATCCTAGGAATCCTATGTGTTGTGTGCTGCGGTGATTCGTAGGAGATACATTCTGATTTCTGCCTAAATTGACCCTCTGTCAGGGGGGGCATATACAGCTGGTAAGGAGAAACCCTGCTATTTGGTGGTGGAAAGTCACAGATGTATGCGGACACAACAACTTATATGATTTTTCACGGAGCACCGGTGCCACTTATAAGGATTTATTTAAGGATCTTTGTGATGGACTAATTTACACTATATGGACTATACTTATTTGATATAGATCACAGCACATCATTTAATCTCTTTTGTATACATTTGATTCTATTTATTTTAGTAGATCTTATGTTCTTTTGGTCATTTCATTTCATTACTGTCATAGTGTTTGGTCACGGGTTAGCGCGATTTCCCCCCAATTTTTTCTAATTTCACCTTGTATGGTAGTTCACAATTTAAATCGCAGCTCCCAATATACACTAAGCCAGTGTTTCTCAACTCCAGTCCTCAAGGCGCCCCAACAGGTCATGTTTTCAGGATTTCCATTATTTTGCACAAGGGATTTGATCAGTTTGACTGCCTTAGTAATTACCACAGCTGAGGGAAATCCTGAAAACATGACCTGTTGGGGCGCCTTGAGGACTGGAGTTGAGAAACACTGCACTAAGCCATTAGATTGAGCATCTGGGGCTTTTCTCTCAAATTAGCTTGTTTAGCGCAGTTTTATTTCTTTTTCTCATGACTTGCATTGTTTTGCCCTATGTTGTTGACATCTGAATGTTACTCGTATTACTTTATTCTGTTAAAAACAATAAAAACATATTTGACTCTAGAATCACTCCCTAGGACACACTTAACCCCTTCCTTGCCCCCTAGTGGTTAACCCCTTTCCTGCCAGTGTTATTTACACAGTAGTCAGTGCATTTTTATAGCACTGATCGCTATATAAATGACAATGGTCCCAAAATAGTGTCAAAAGTGTCCGATGTGTCCGCCATAATGTCGCAGTCACAATAAAAATCGCAGATCGCTGTAGAATACTACATATAGGCCTAAACTGAGGAAAAAATAAAGACCGCAGAGGTGATCAAATGCTACCAAAAGAAAGCTCTATTTGTGGGGAAAAAAAAGGACGTCAATTTTGTTTGGGTGCAACGTCGCACGACTGCGCAATTGTTAGTTAAAGCGACGCAGTGCCGAATTGCAAAAAAGGGTCCGGTCATTGGACAGCCAATTCTTCCGGGGCTGAAGTGGTTAAAGCTCTAATACTGCTTACTAAGAATATGTAAATACTTAAAGTGATATTAATGGCAATGTTTTTTAAAATATTAAACATGTTAAACTTGCCTGCTCTGTGCAGCGTTTTTTGCACAGAGCAGTCCTGATCCTCCTCTTCTCGGGTCCCCTGCTGGCACTCCTGGCCCGATCCTACTGCTAAGTGCCCTCAGAGCAAGCAGCTTGCTATAAGAGCACCCAGACAGGCTTGCTCCCAAGCCGCTGCTTTGCGTGTCCATTCACACACAGAGCTGTGATTCAGCCTTGCCTCCTCCCTCTCCTCAATGGCTCACTGGCTGTGATTGAAAGCAGCAGGAGCCAAAGGCACCTGCTGCTGTCTCAGCCAATAAGGAGGTAGAGACCCCGGAGAGCCAAGGATGGCTGGGGGGCTGCTGCACAGAGAAGGTTTTTTACCTTCATGCATAGAATGCATGAAGGTTAAAAACCTTGAGCTTTTAGAACCACTTTAACCATTTCCCACCGGCATCCCGTTAAAAAGTTCGGACCATGTTCGTTGATGGGTTCGACACTAGCAATCCTATTAAAAGTTTTGGATTTCCTGCAAACCTCACCCAGCACTTCTCCATTACATTTTATAATACACAACCCTCTGTTCCAACCTGAGATTTCAGACTCAGGTTTTCACTTACAGATACAAGCAGGTCAGACTCGAATGCTACATTTTGGAAATCTATCCTTTATGGCCTTCTGTCATGGACACTGACTACAGGGACCTTTTTTTGGGCACATCCAACCACCTGTTTGTTTTATTTCCCGTTTTGTGCACGTGCAGGCAAAATCACGAACATGTGATTTTGCCTGCTCTGGTTTAAGGGTGCGCTGCGTTGGACACAGCAGATTGCGGATCCCTGTACTCGGGGCTATGCGATCACAAGATCACAATGTTAACAAAACTGTTATGAATGAATTTTTTAATAACAGTTGTCTTTCCTATGCTGTGATTGGCCCACAGCTATTACATGGTACCTGGGCTAATCACAGTACCATGTGGTTAGCTGTAGCCAATCACAGATCACTAGCGATCACAGCTGTCATAAATGTAACCCAGTACATGCAAAACCTTCAGGAGCTCAAGTGGTATTTTTTCTACCCAAGACATATAGCAGAATAGATTTTGGCCTAAATATATGATGACATTTAATTTTATTGGATATGTGTTATGACAAAGTGGAAAATATTGTTTTTTCTCCGTATTTTCAGTCTTTTTTTTTTTTTCATTTACATTACAAAATAATAAAAATACCACCAAAAGAAAGCTCTATTTATGTGAAAAAAGTGATACAATTTTCATTTGCATGCAGTGTTGCATAACCGAGTAATTGCCAGTCAAAGTAGCATAGTGCTGAATAGCAAAAAATGCCCTGGTCATGAAGGGGGTAAAACCTTCCCAAGCTCAAGTCGTTAAACTTTAAAGGCTTTTTTAGTTTTGGATAGAGTGGGGAAGGTTTAGAAACCTGTAAGGTTTTTCTTTTTTTCTTCTTCTCCCCATTAAGGTGATTCAGACACTCTTTTTGTCCTGGTGACCAATGCCAATGCTGGAAAATCCAAAAGGTTCCAGCTGTCCCCAGTACAGGACTAGAAGGGAAATCTTCCAAAGGGGCATCTGTTCTGGTGACGGCTTTCAAAGAGGCGAATGCTCCTCAGCAGGGAGCATGAGCTTTGATTGCAGAGATATAGGTCAGCAGGGAGGTTGGGTCTGACCTCTTCGGACTGATCACTGTTTCCATACATGCGTTAGTCCTTCTGTACAGCATGCTGGTATTGAACAGGCTTTTCTGTCTCAGGCTGTGGCTGCTTTCTAAAGAACATAAACTGTAAGTCATGAATCACTTTTTGTTGTTATGCACCTGGAATTTAATTAGCTGATTTCAACTGAAAGTTTAGTTGGACTTTGCGGTACATTTTTAAAGCTTTATGATTTCCAGTGATGGTAATGTAAATACCTGGGAACTTGAGAAACTTGTGTATGTCTGTATGTAAACTTGTGTATGTATTGCTTTTTCTACCCACTTCTTGTACAACTGAAGTTTATTTTCTGCACAGTCCTTTTGTAGTACCTATAGACATCTTATGGGGCTTTTGATGCAGCACTGCAATTCATCTGTACTTCATTGAGTAGAAAATAATGGCCTCTTGTATTAAGCTTCAATGTCTGAATATGCCTGCAATGACTCACAGAATACCCATATGAGGAATGTTTATAATACTCGAAAGCATTACCATTGCCTATGTTTGCACTTTACAAAACACTCAGTAGATTTCCTATAGTGTTTACATTTCTTCCTGATGTATTATTTCTTGACTATAAATTCGTTTTTTTTTATTTATTTTTTAAAGATTTTATTGAATTTTACAGGTGTACAGTAAATTCGAAATACTTCGAAACAGGATAAGCGTAATGACATCAAACACATGCAGGATCAAAGATACATAGATTGAAAATAGCAGATTGTGTACTAGTAAGGCAGCACATCAACTATAAACGTATAAACGTAATCAGTGAGCAGTAGTCGAGATGTTTACAATGTAGAACCGATGCATAATATAGTGTTCATGAATAAATCGGTCAAGGTTAGAAATGGGGTGTACAACGTAATGTTAACAGGAGCGACGGGTATAAATTAGTTTTCACTAAGGAATTAACCTTTACTTGTCCAGCATGAAACATTATCCAAAGTGTCCTCTGCCATGTGTTTACTGCTGGCCAAATCCTTGCTGAATAAAGTCCATTGGTGTACAGAGATTAATTTTTGATGAGCTACTCCCTAAATGTTAAATACTTCTAAAGGGATGCTGGCACTGCAGCTTTTCTTATCAGAACACTGAGGGCACACCAGCTGATTTATTAATGAACCAGTTCTTCCCAACAAAACAGCTATTTTCGTATCCAACAAACAGCTACTTCTTCAAAGCATATAGAAATATTGGGTCTAAGGTCCCCAAACCAAAGAGCCAAAAGAGGGGGGGGGGCAGTTGGACTATTGCGCTACTGGTAAGTAATTGAAATCAAGTGTAAGAATGCAGATAAAAAACAAAAATACATTTTATTGATTACAACATCGAAAAGGCACATAAAATTGTACAAAATTAAAATAGTGGCAGCCATACACAACACCAGTATAATGGTCCCCAGGGGGGAAAAAATCACAAAGGGTTTGAGGGTCACGACAATCATCTCGACTAGTTTCGCAGCCAATGCCACTTCATCAGGAGCATATGTAAAAAAAAAAACTGTCGGTTCAAAGGGCCAGGGGTCACCGGTCAGAGTCTCCCACGGCGACCGAGGGGGGTGTGGATGGAGATGGACCTACTAACTGTGGTAATAGGTTAGCAAAAGTAAGGGGTCCCAGGATAGGGAACACAGCAAGGCTGGTGCTTAAATGCATGGTAGTGTGTTTAACAGAGGGCAGTGATGGACGTCGGGTCCCAGGATCTCTGCTGTTTCACCGAGCACAGTGTTAAGTACAGAACGTACCTGAGCGTAGAGC
Source organism: Rana muscosa (assembly GCA_029206835.1). Classification (NCBI taxonomy): domain Eukaryota; kingdom Metazoa; phylum Chordata; class Amphibia; order Anura; family Ranidae; genus Rana; species Rana muscosa. Next base: position 1,030,931,198 of record CM055117.1, read on the forward strand.
CTGACTTGTAGGAGGAGACCTCTCTTACAGCCCTGGCTCAGAAGTCACTGGAGTGAGGACAGTGAACTCCGGAGTGCCTGAGGTAGATGTAGTGGTTGGCACAGTGGCAAGGTGATGATCCTCCAGGGGTGGCTGGAACTGTAGGCAGCAGAGGAGGTGGTTGCAGGTCAGCGACCTGGGAGCTGGCAGGTACAGGAACAGCAGGAAGCTGGAGCAGGGTGAGACAAGCCAGGTTAGGTGCACATAGAGCAGCAGACAGAAGCAGGGTCAGACAAGCCGGGTCAGAGCAGGTAAGCAGACGGTAAGATTCAGCAGGCTTAAGCGTGGTCAGAGGTACAGGCAAGGTCTGGCAGCAGGTAGGCAGATAGGAGACTGAGCAGGGTCAAGACGAGCCAAGGTCAGGATTAGAGATATCGGTTGGTCAAGCAGAGCCGGGTCGGTACAGGTAACAGATAACAGGTATGCAGATTACTGGTACAGAGCTGTAGATCAGACAGAAATGCATCATTGCAGTTGCTGACCTTTTTAAAGGCATAATGGCGCCAAGTAGCGCTAACGTGCGCAATTGGCGCTCGCCGGGGCACAGGCACGGATGGATGCTGTTGCCTATTCTGCACAGGTCCTTGACATTGCCCCCCCCCAAGGGGCAGCCTCCGGATGCCTAACCAGGCTTTTTTCTCAGGATGGGCAAGAAAAAAGGCACGGATTAACCTCTTGGCATTGATGTTGCCTTTAGGTTCCCAGGAGTTGTCCTCCAGACCGTACCCTTTCCACTTGGTTAGGAATTGAGTTAGCCCTTGCCGTTTCCTACAATCAAGAATGGCCTCCACCTTGTATTCCTCGCAACCGTCAACCAAAACTGGTTCTGGTGGTCTGGCTCCCCTGTCAGGAAAGGGGTCAGGTACTGCAGGCTTCAACAATGAGACAAACACTGGGTGAATCTTTAGAGAGTCAGGTAAGATACCTCATTGATTCTTCTTCTTACTGGAAAGGGTCCCATGAACTTGGGTGCCAGCTTCTTGGATGGGCAGGCCAACCTGAGGTTGTTCGTAGAAAGCCATACCTGATCACCTGGCTGAAGGTCCAGCTCCCCTCTCCTCTTCCTGTCAAATGCTTATTGCTGTCCGCTTGGGCCTTGGTTACTGCTTCCTGCAACACCCGGTTTTCTTTATCGTACACCACGGGACACAGAGCTAGTCATTACATAATGGGTTAAGGGTCACCAGCGGTGATTGGACACTGGCACAACCAATGGAAGACAGTTCCCCTCCATATAACCCCTCCCATCAGGGAAGTACCTCAGTTTTTTCGCCAGTGTCGAAAGGTGTTGGACGCGTTAGGAGGTGCTAAAGGAAAGCTCTACCAAAGAGACCCTCTGGGGGTAAAAGAGCTATGCTTTCGGATCCATCCAAGACGCCTACAAATGAGCTGAATCTGGATGCGATCCGGGCCTCATCCATGAGGCGTCGCCTGTAATGTCTCTCTTCGGAGGACTGGGCTCTAAGATCCAGCACTTTCGCTATTTCGCTATAAAGTCCTGGTAAGAGTCTTGTACAAGGCCCAGGGGAGAGGTATCCTTTAAATAGGAACCCATATCCCTGAAGGTTGGCACACATAGCCCACCGTGAAGGGTGAAGTTTGGTATCTGTCTGAAATCTTTCAGCAGAAAAACCTGCGGCGTGGATAAGGTGAGATTAGAAGGTCCATAACTAGGTTGGGACCTTTTTCAAAAAATGGATGTCTTCTTTTTTTCCACCACTGGGGGGAGTAAAGAGCTGAATATACTCACCTCACTCTGTTCAGTGTCGGCTTCGGCGAAGTACACTGCTCGTCACCTCCGCTGCTGAGCTTGCTGGGGCACCCCGATCCTCCTTTCGGTGGCCGACCAGACACCTGCAGATGCAGGTAAGTGGGAACAAGGGCTGATGAGAGTCCTCTCTCACTATGGCCACCGCCATAGCGCTAAGGGCCGCGCGCGGGAGCGCGCTTTATCGGAGGGGGGGGGGCGAAGGCGTGCGCGGGCACGTGGCGCGCGCAGGCACAGAAACGGCGCCAAATTTAAAAGACTGTCAGTGTGAGCACTGCAGCAGCAAGCAAGCTCGTTAGTTCTCTTGTTCCTGGCAGAGAAACACAGCAGCTATACAGGGACGTAAGACTCCATGTGGTTGGATTGGGTACTTCCTAGAAGACATCCATGTTATGCATAGTTATGTGTTAAAAGTTGCATACTTAATGTATTTGCTAAACTGAACACGGTAGTATATGCATTTAGGTACCTTGTATTTTGTCTAAACAGTAAGCCTTCCAGGGGAAGTAATACAGACAAAAAGAGATAAGAAAGCACCACCGCCTGAGAGGAGGCTCTAACTGTGCTGACTCGGTACCTTTCTCTCCTGTGTTGCTAAATGCACCTATTCAGGATGAGCCATTACCTCTGTCAGGTATGGCGGCTTCCCCAGTGAAGCCTGGGCCTGTATATGTCACTGAGGACACTTTATCAGCTGCCCTAAATAATCTGGAGGAAAAAATTGCTACCTTAATCGCTAAATCCTCTAAAAAGGGACAATAAGCGAAGCAGGTCTCTTCCAGTATTGGACCTCCCTTCAGAAGTACCTGAGGGAGGAGGATGAGGAGGAGGAGGCTACATCAGCAGAGGATGAGGAGCCAGATTTTAAGGTCACAGGTACAATGCTATAGCAGTGCATTTAAGTTAACCTCTGCGGAGGTAACGGAATTACCTGTCTCCTCCCTAGGGTCATTAAGATCCCTGCAAGGTGCATGCTCCTTCCCGGTTCATCCGTTACTAGAGGATCTAATATACGCAAACTGGCAACATCCAGATAAGCGTTTCTCACCTCCAAAAAGGTTTAACATTCTTTATCCTATGGGGGAAATTTTTTTAAAGAAATGGAGCCTGCCTGCGGTAGTTGCGGCTATTTCTTGTGTAAATAAAAACCTGACATGTCCGGTGGATAATGTACAAGGGTTTAAAAGATCCTTCTGAGAGGAAGTTGAAATCCTCCTTCCTTTTGGCCGGCTCAATTACCCAACCTGCAGTAGCAGCAGTCGGTATGTGTCAGGTCATCAGCCAACAGGTAAAGCAGGGGCTGAAGGAACTGCCTTCAGAGCAGGCTAGAAATTGGGAAAATTTGCCTAAAACCTTATGCTTCACAGTGGATGCCATGAGAGATTCTATCATACAGGCATCACGCCTTACACTCCAGCTGGTACAGATGCGCAGAGTACTTTGGCTTAAGCATTGGTCAGCGGAAACCCCATGCAAAAAGTTGTTGGCAAGTTCCCGTTCCATGGCGAACGCCTATTTGGGGAAGATTTAGAAAAATATATACAGAAGATATCAAGTGGTAAAACGACTTTTACCTGAGAGAAAGAAAAACAAGAGATCTTGTTTTAAACGCTCTCTCTCCCCAGCTCCCGGGAAATCTGACTCCAACCAGTGGCGGCGGCCTGTTTTAGCCGCCCACAAAAGCCAAGGGGCAAGCTCAGAAGAACAAGAAGCCGTGGGGTGCAAGAGCTAATAAGCAAGCCCCCAAAGCCTCTCAGTGAAGGGGCGCCCCCGCTCGGCCGAGTGGGAGGAAGGCTTTGTCAGTTCTGAGCGACTTGGTGGTCAGAAATCCAGGACAATTGGGTAGTATCCACAATATCCTCAGGGTACAAACTGGAATTTCGAGAGATCCCACCTTCTCAATTCCGAGGTTCAAGACTCTCCAAGGATCCACAAAAAAGAGAATCCTTCTTCAAAGGTTTGAATCACTTAATGGCTCAAGGGGTAGTTACAGACGTACCCCAAAAAGAGCGAGGTTCAGGTTTTTACTCAAACCTCTTTGTGATTCCAAAGCCAAATGGAGATGTCAGACCCATCCTGGATCTAAAATCCCTAAATCGGTTCCTGAACGATCGCCATTTTCGAATGGAAACGATCCGATCCGTGGCCGCCACTTTAAAGGGCGGAAAATTCATGGCGCCCATAGATATCAAGGACGCACATTTACACATACCCATCCTCCCTGCTCACCAAAGATTCCTAAGGTTTGCGGTAGAAGATCGCCACTTTCAATTTGTGGCTCTGCCGTTTGGTGTAGCCACCGCGCCCATAGTATTCACAAAGGTGCTAGCTCCTCTGTTAGCAAACCTAAGAACACAGGGCATTGCGGTAACAGCCTATCTGGACGATCTACTAGTAATAGATCAGTCAAAGGAGGGATTGGGTCACGCTGTACACACTACAGTAGGATACCTGGAGCATTTAGGATGGATTATAAATTTACAAAAATCCTCTCTCCAGGCCCAAAGAAGGATAGTGTACCTGGGCATGATCATAGATACAGCCCAAAACGGGGTATACCTGCCAGAACCGAAGATACAGTCTCTGAAAGACCTGATCCACAAGGTCAAAGCAAACAAGAGGCCGTCTATTCGCCTTTGCATGAGACTATTGGGAAAGATGGTAGCCTCCTTCGAGGCGGTCCCTTACGCCCAGTTTCATTCGAGACTACTTCAAGGCAATATTTTAGCTTCCTGGAACAGGAAGAGCCAAGCTCTGGATATACCCATGCGCCTGTCCTCACAAGTACGCCACAGCTTCGATTGGTGGCTAGAAGCCAGGAATTTACGGAAGGGAAAGTCCTTCCTCCCAGTGGCCTGGAAGGTGGTATCTAGGGATGCCAGCCTATCGGGCTGGGGTGCAGTATTCAAGGAGGCTTCTACCCAGGGAACCTGGGCCAAGACTCAGGGGATCCTGCCCATCAATGTGCTAGAGATCCGGGCGGTATATCTAGCCCTCAAAACCTGGACATACAGGTTACAGGGCTACCCAGTTCGGGTTCAATCCGACAATGCTACTGCAGTAGCTTACATCAATCACCAAGGAGGCACCCGCAGTCGGGCAGCCCAAAGAGAGGTGAACCGGATCCTGGCATGGGCAGAAGAGCATGTACCTTGCCTTTCTGCAATCTTCATTCCAGGGATAGAAAATTGGCAAGCAGACTACCTGAGTCGTCAGCAGCTGCTACCAGGAGAGTGGTCTCTTCACCCCGAGATCTTTCAGGCCATTTGTCTGAGATGGGGAAACCCAGATGTAGACCTGCTAGCTGCCAGGTTCAACAAGAAATTGGACAACTTTGTGTCCAGAACGAGAGATCCTCTAGCCTACGGGACAGACGCTCTAATAATACAGACGCTCTAATAACTCCATGGAATCAGTTCTCACTGAGCTATGCATTCCCTCTGATCCCTCTTCTACAAAGACTGCTTCGCAGGATCAAGGAGGAGGGAATACCAGTAATCCTAGTGGCCCCAAACTGGCCCAGGAGGCCTTGGTACGCCGAGATTGTAAAAATGGCGATAGGAAGGCCCTGGAAGTTTCCACTTCGACACGACCTGCTGTCACAGGGTCCAGTATTCCACCCTTCCTTACAAAGGCTAAAGTTGACGGCCTGGCTGCTGAGACCCACATTTTTAAAAAGAGAGGGGTCTCTGGTCCGGCTCTTTCTACGCTCATTAATGCTAGAAAGCCAGCCTCCAGACTCATCTATCAGAGAGTCTGGAGAGCATACGTTTCCTGGTGTGAATCCAGATGTTGGAATCCTCAGAAGTATGAAATAAGTAGGATTCTTGCTTTTTGCCAGTTAGGAGTGGATATGAATTTAGCCCTTAGCACCATCAAAGGGCAAATATCGGCTCTATCAGTCTTCTTTCAGAGACCATTGGCATCTCACTCCCTAGTTCGGATATTCATTAAGGGGGTACTGAGGATAAATCCTCCAGTCAGGTCTCCCTTGTGTCCATGGGATTTGAATTTGGTATTGTCAGTGTTGCAAAAGCAACCTTTTGAACCTATTCGCCATATTCCTTTAATTATATTGAGTAGGAAGTTGGCCTTTCTGATTGCTATAGCTTCTGCTAGGAGAGTATCAGAGCTAGCAGCTCTTTCTGGTAAAGAGCCTTATCGAATTTGTCACAAGGACAAAATCGTACTACGACCCCATCCGGCTTTTCTACCTAAGGTGGTGTCGGCTTTTCACTTGAATCAAGACATTGTTCTGCCTTCCTTTGTTCCAAACCCGCGGACGGCGGGGGAAAAATTATTACACTCTCTAGATCTAGTGAGAGAGGTAAAGGTGTATCTGCAAGCAACCGCTCAGATACGTAAAACAGATGTTTTGTTTATTTTACCAGATGGGCCCAAGAAGGGCCAAGCGGTATCAAAATCCACCATTTCCAGGTTGATTAGACAAGTAATTATTCAAGCTTATGGTTTAAAGAACAGGACTCCTCCTTTTCCTGTTAAGGCGCACTCTACCAGGGCGATAAGTGCTTCATGGGCAGTGCACCACCAGGCTTCGATGGCTCAGATCTGTAAAGCTGCAACTTGGTCTTCAGTCCATACATTTTCCAAATTCTATCAAATAGATGTGAAAGGACATGAGGATTCCGCCTTTGGGCGAAGTGTGCTGCAGGCAGCAGTATAGGGCTTCTGGTCCGCAAGCGGCCTGTTTTGATCTGTGGCTCCCCCCTTCATATGAGCATTGCTCTGGGACGTCCCATTATGTAATGACTAGCTCTGTGTCCCGTGGTGTACGATAAAGAAAATAGGATTTTTATAACAGCTTACCTGTAAAATCCTTTTCTTGGAGTACACCACGGGACACAGAGGTCCCCCCCCTTCTTATGGGAACCTTACTGCTTTGCTACAAAACTGAGGTACTTCCCTGATGGGAGGGGTTATATGGAGGGGAACTGTCTTCCATTGGTTGTGCCAGTGTCCAATCACCGCTGGTGACCCTTAACCCATTATGTAATGACTAGCTCTGTGTCCCGTGGTGTACTCCAAGAAAAGGATTTTACAGGTAAGCTGTTATAAAAATCCTATTATTGCGGCTGAGGAAATCCAACTTGCTCTGTACTGCCGGGACTGGAGATTCTGGAAGAAAGTCAGGTAAAAATGTTAAATGGAAGCCATAATTAGCAAAGAAGGGGGATTGCCCAGTGGCCGAATGGTTGGCATTATTATAAGCAAACTCTGCTAAGGACAATAGGGACACCCAATCGTCTTGTGCAAAGGACGTAAAGCATCTGATGTACTGTTCAAGAGTCTGATTTGTCCTCTGTTTGCCTGTTGGTTTGGGGGTGATAAGCTGAAGACATAGCAAGTTAAATTTTCAAGGTTTCATACAGAGCTCTCCAAAAACGTGAAGTGAATTGGACCCCCTTGTCTGACACGATGTTTGAAGGGACTCCATGTAATCTGATAATTTCCTTGATGAATACCTGGGCAGTCTCAGCAGCGGATGGGGTGCCCTTTAGTGGCAGAAAATGGGCCATTTTATACAGGCGGTCTATGACCACAAAGATTGCTGTACATCACTCGGAACATGGAAGCTCCACTATAAAATCCATAGCAATCATTTTCCATGGTCTATCAGGTACAGGTAGGGGTTTCAGTAGTCCCCAGGCTTGGTTCCTTTTTGTTTTGGTTACAGACAGGGCATGCACTGACGTATGATTTGAAGAACTCCTCCAGACCCGGCCACCAGAATGTGCGCCATACCAGCTCAAGAGTCTTGCGGACTCCAAAATGTCCTGCCAGTGGGTGGTCGTGGAGAAGCTTTAGTACCTCAACCCGAGTGCTTCCTGAAACAAAAATTTGGCTCCCCCCTCCAGAATAATCCGTCTCCGGAAGTCAAGGTGGTACCAGGGGGTTTGGAAGAGTCCCTGGATGCTTCTCTAATTTGAGAGAGCAGATCTGTCTGTAGAAGTAGAAAATTACCTGGTGGTAGGATGGTGTCGGGAACAGATAAATCCTTGGGGTTGTCGTGCATGCGTGATGGCGCATCTGACTTGATGTTTTTTGAACCTGGCCGGTAGGTAATGTGAAAGCAGAAGTGTGAGAAAAATAGGGCCCAACGGTCCTGCCGAGGTTTCAACCGTTTAGCGGACCTTAAATATTCTAAGTTCTTGTGATGGGTATAAATTAATACTAGATGGGCAGCGCCCTCCAACAGGTACCTCCATTCCTCTAAGTCGTCCTGATTTTTTGATGGCAAGTAGCTCCCGGTCACCAACATCATCATTTCTCTCCGCAGGGGAGAGTTTCCGGGAGAAGAACCCCACAGGGTGCATTAAGTCCTTGCTACCTTGGCGTTGGGAGATGACAGCCCCAACTGCTACTTCATATGCATCCACTTCAAGAATGTAAGGCAATGCAGGATCAGGGTGGCTGAGAATTGGAGCTGATGTGAAAAGTTCTTTAAGTGTGTCAAAGGCTTTTTGGGCCTCAGGGTTCCAATGGAAACGTAAGTTCTGCTTGGTTAATTGTGTAATGGGTGTGATTATTGCGGAAAATCCCTTGATGAATCTCCTGTAGAAATTTGAAAAACCCACAAAACGTTGCACTCCTTTTTTATCCAAAGGTACAGGCCAGTCCAGTATAGCGGACACTTTTTGAGGATCCATCTTGATCCCTTTAGGGGAGATTACCAACCCTAGGAATTGAATAGTCTGTTGCTCGAATTCGCATTTCTCCGCCTTGGCATACAGCCCGTGTTGGCGGAGGCGGCCTAGTACCCTGCGGACATGTTCCCGATGTCTGTGAAGTGATCTGGAAAATACTAAAATGTCATCTAGGTAGACAATGACAAAGATGTCAAGAAAGTCTCTGAACACATCATTGATAAAGTGCTGAAAAGTGTCAGGGGCGTTGCACAGACCGAAGGGCATGACCAAATATTCGTAGTGGCCGAACCGGGTACGAAAAGCTATCTTCCATTCATCCCCGGCCCGGATGCGGACCAGATTGTAGGCCCCCCTCAGATCCAACTTGGTGAAGATGACAGCAGACCTTAATTTCTGGAAGAGTTCAGGTATCAGGGGTAGCGGATAATGGTTCTTGACCGTGATGTTGTTTAACTCACGGTAGTCCACACATGGGCGGAGGGTCTGATCCTTTTTGGTGACAAAGAATATTCCGGCACCTGCTGGTGAGGTAGATGGGCGAATGAACCCCTTGCCCAGATTTTCGTCATTGTAGACCTTCAGAGCCTTTTGTTCTTTTTCTGATAGCGGGAAGATACGCCCAAATGGAATCTCGGCCCCAGGAAGAAGCTCGATTGGGCAGTCATAGGGGCGGTGAGGCGGAAGGGAGTCAGCCCCCCGTTTACTAAAGACATCAATGAATTCATGGTAAGGCCTTGGAACGGACTGAAGCAGGTTCTGGTCAGAGTCCGTACATAACAGAGTGGTGGATGGACTGAGGGATTCGGGTAGACAGTACTTCTGGCAGTAAGGGGACAGGAATGACACTTCTCCAGACACCCAGTTGGTCTGGGGATTGTGAGCCTGGAGCCAGGGTATATCCAGGATCACCGGAAACGGGGGGGAAAAGAGAAAACATCCAGGGTCAGCCACTCCTTATGTTGAGAGGTAGAGGTGACAGGCAGAGGAAGGGTCTCCTGGGTTACCCGTCCTGATTTTATATGGGAGCCATCGGCTAAATAAACAAAGTCCATGAGTTTTTTCCTGAGGGATGTTTTGTTGATTGGCAAAGGTGGAGTCGATAAAACAGCTGCATGCGCCAAAGTCAATGATAGCGTTGACTGGAGCTGTCCTTCCCTGGAGCTGCAACGATGGAGGGAGAGCAAGGTGGGTTGCGTTGGCAGATAAGGGTGAGAGATTGGCAGGGATGAAAGAGGAACATTTACGCATCTTGACAGGACAGTTGCGCACGTAGTGACCTGCTTCACCGCAATAGAGGCATAGGTTAAGTTGGCGACGGCGTGCCCATTCTTTGGGTGGCAGGGCTGGTCGCATTAACCCAAGTTGCATGGGTTCAGAGGTGTCCGGGCTGGGATTGGCAGGATTTAAACAGGTGGGCGACAGGTAACGGGAAGCAGGCTTTGGATCTCTTGTGGTCATCCATACTGGGCGACTTTGCCTGCGAGTAACGCTCTGCCCGGCGTTCACGAAGTCTTCGGTCAATCTGGAAGGCTGTGGTAATCAAGGCTTCGGGGGTCTCTGGTACCCCTACTCGGGCGAGTTAATCTTTAAGGCCCTCGGAGAGGCCCAAGCGGAACTGGTGCCGCAGGGCTGCATCGTTCCACTGAGTGTCTGCGCTCCAGCGTCTAAAGTCTGTGACATGGTCCTCGGCCGCTCTGCGACCTTGCTGGAGCGCAAACAGGGCAGACTCAGTGGTGGCAGTCCATTGGGGATCTTCATAAAGCTGGGCCATGGCTTCGAAGAAGGATAGCAGGGATTGTGTTTGAACATTATTTTCTCCTAGTAGCAGATGAGCCCAGGTCTGGGGTTCACCCTGGAGTAACGATATCACAAATCCTACTTTAGTGACCTCTAAGGAGAAAGTCCGGGGTTGCAGAGCAAAATAAAGCTGGCAGGCATTACGGAAGGCCCGGAATTTTGTTCAGTCTCCCGAAAACCTCTCTGGGACAGGAACTCTCGGTTCAGGTGGAAGCATCTCCACTGAAAGAGCAGAGGCAGTCTGTGAAGGCCTGGCAGAGGGTCCAGGGGCCGCATCACGGGAGGCAGAGAGATTCTGGACTTGTCCTTCCAGCCTGACGTAGCCTTCCTGTAGACTCTTCGCTGCTTGTGTGAGGGCCGCCAGGTGTTTGCAAATCTCCTCTACGGGAGGAAGTTCTCCTGCAGGCTCTGTCATGGCTGTCTGATACTGTTGAGTACAGAACGTACCTGATCGTAGAGCCTGACTTGTAGGAGGAGACCTCTCTTACAGCCCTGGCTCAGGAGTCACTGGAGTGAGGACAGTGAACTTGGGAGTGCCCGAGGTAGATGTAGTGGTTGGCACAGTGGCAAGGTGATGATTCTCCAGGGATGGCTGGAACTGTAGGCAGCAGAGGAGGTGGTTGCAGGTCAGCGACCTGGGAGCTGGCAGGTACAGGAACAGCAGGAAGCTGGAGCCAGGTTAGGTGCACACAGAGCAGCAGACAGAAGCAGGGTTAGACAAGCCGGGTCAGAGCAGGTAATCAGACGGTAAGATTCAGCAGGCTTAAGCGTGGTCAGAGGTACAGGCAAGGTCTGGCAGCAGGTAGGCAGATAGGAGACTGAGCAGGGTCAAGACGAGCCATGGTCAGGATTGGAGATATGGGATGGTCAAGCAGAGCTGGGTCGGTACAGGTAACAGATAACAGGTATGCAGATTACTGGTACAGAGCTGCAGATCAGACAGTAATGCATCATTGCAGTTGCTGACCTTTTAAAGGCATAATGGCGCTAAGTACCGCTAACGCGCAATTGACACGCGCCGGCGCACAGGCACGGATAAATGCTGTTGCCTATTCTGCACAGGTCCTTGACATTCAGAGTTACCATTCGAATTTCAGCCTTCTTGGTCCAAATAGGATATATCTCACTTGAGTTCCTTTCCACCATGCATTTAAGCACCAGCCTTGCTGGGAAAAAAGGAGAACATGGGTGGGACTTTATATGAAGCATACATTTCATTATCACCAAACCCTTCCCCCCCCCTCTGTTACCACAATTGGGGTACATCCTACTACTTTTCCATACAATGTCCTACACATCCCAACACTCCTCTCTACATACTGGTCATTGCATTTATTACAATTTTTTTCACGGTCACTTTTTGTTTAATTTTAGGATACTTACCATGGGAGTTTCCCCCCCCCCCCCCTTGGGGACTTCAGTCTAACTGGCATTCCAGCTTTGCACATTGGGGCCAATCCACCTCAGCTCCCGGTGGCTGATACTTTCCCGACCAGCCTCCTGCCCCCCACGCTTTTACCCTTAGTTATGGGCTTACTTGTAAGTATTTTTTGGGGGAATCATTATTGCCTTTTTGTTCCCCCCTCTCCATACCTTGACCCAAAAATCTTATATTTAGTTTTACCCTTTTACTGTTTTAACATTTTAGACATCCATCTCATACTTGCTCCTGAAGAGTGGTAATGGCCACGAAACGCGTCGAGCCAATAGATGCCCCCTTGCACATATATTGCTACCAGTTTACCAACTACATCAAACACCAATTGGACTCTATCTACCAAATTGGTGTCACAGCTACTATGGAGACTCCACTCCAACGAACTTGGTTTTTCAACGTTTTACTATGTACCAATTGTGTTGCTATATCATGTTACCTTGAGCCCATAGATGCTCATCTGCCACCACTTTATCAACATTTTTAATCATTTCTATATATCAATCGGACTGTACCAACATGTCTAGGCCCTACCTGCTTACCACGGAGACACCCCACGAACTGGCTCTGTTGCAATGTTTTTATTATGAACTGATCATGTTGTTATACCATGCTACCACTATTGTTGTATTTTATGTACATTTCTATTTTTAACCAATATACTAGGTATGCTGCGTTATTTCTTGTTGTTGTCATATTTATTACCCAATTAAAGTAATGACGGCCAATTGTTATGCAATGCTTTCATTTAACGGTTCAAGTTCCAGTGCAACAGTATACTGCCATAGTTATTTTTTGTCGGGTGTCTCCCGAGATGTATGCTTCATATAAAGTCCCACCCATGTTCTCCTTTTTTCCAAGTATCGGGGATGGAGGTACATGGCTCTACATGCCCTGTGCCTCGTACAAAGTCCCAACTCCTTTTGTTATGCTCATTCTTCCTAGCAAGTTGAATGCCTTATCACCAGCCTTGCTGGGTTTCCTATCCTGGGACCCCTTACTTTTGCTAACCTTTGCCCCAGTTAGGTCCATCTTCATCCACATCCCACTTGGTCGCCGTGGGAGACTGACTGGTGACCCCTGGCCCTTTGAACTGACAGTTTTTTTCTTAGATGTACGCCTGATGAAGCGGCATTGGCCGTGAAACTAGTCAAGATGATTGTCGTGACCCTCAAACCCATCGTGATTTTTCCCCCCTGGGGACCATTATACTGGTGTTGTGTATGGCTGTCACTATTTTAATTCTGTACAATTTTATGTGCCTTTTCGATGTTGTAATCAATAAAATTTCTTTCTGTTTTTTATCTGCATTCTTACACTTGATTTCACTTATTTACCAGTACCGCAATAGTCCAACTGGCCCCCCCCTCTCTTGGCTCTTTGGTTTGGACTCTCCATTGTTCCATGGGTATCTCCTCTCCCAGAGCCTTCTCCCACTTGATCATGTATTTGTGTTTGCCCATTGAGTCAAAGGGCCTCTTGTTCAATATTTTGTAAATATTTGAGATCAGACCTCTGAGCAGAGCCTGCCAGAATAAGGGTTTCAAAAGGGGTAGGTGGGGAGAATTGCAAGGTTGGAGCAAAAGTTAAGGCATAGTGACGGATCTGGAGATACCCGTAGAAAACCTGCTTAGGAAGGCCATATTGGGATTACAGATCTGCAAAGGGACGCAGTTTACGGGTGCAAGGGTCTATCAAATTTCCATAATGAAAAAGATTTCTCGTAGTCCAAGGGGAGGACATTTGGTGGGTTAAGCTATCTGGTAGTTTGGGGTTGCAAGCAAATGAGGTCAGGAGCGAGCTGTCTGAGGACAGTCTATGTTGTCTTGTCAGTTTGCGCCATAGCCTCCTGAGCTGCGCCATAGGGCCCAGCAATCTTGCAGGTTCTACCTCCGCGTTCGCACTCCATAGAAGGTTGTTTGGGTGTATCGGGGCTAACCATAATTTCTCTGTCTCGGTCCATTTATTGCAAGAGCGGAGTGTGTACCAAGAAGTTATCGCCCTCAGTTGTGCCACCTGGTAGTACTTAATAAGGTTAGGGAAGGCCAGGCCTCCGTCCGACCTAGCCGCTTGCAGTACAGAACGTGGGATTCTATGCCTCCCGTAGTTCCAGGTGAATTGTAGTAGGTCAGCTTGTAAGTGTTTCAGTTGGCCCTAGGGGACGGGGATGGGTAGGGTCTGAAAAAGATACAATAGTTTCGGGAGGATCGTCATCTTCACAGATGCGATCCTTCCGAGTAGCGAGATGTGGTGTTTTTTCCATTGTTGGAGTAGGGACCTGATATTGTGAAAAAGAGGGGGAAAGTTTTCCTGGTAGAGTATTGCGGGTGATATTAGTTCCTAGGTACGTTAGGGCGGTAGATTTCCAGCTTTAGGGGAAATTGGCTTTCAGGTGCGCCAACTCCCCCTCTGGTGTGTTGATTGGGAGAGCCTCCGACTTAGAGGAATTAATTTTATATCCCGATAGAGCCCCATAGCGATCTAGTTCCGCGTGAAGAATTGGAAGGGAGGTTCTGGGTTGGATTAATGAAAGTATGATGTCATCTGCGAACAGGGAGATTTTAAACTCCCTGTCCCGTACCATTATGCCCTTAATGTCTGGGTTATTACAAATTGTTGTAGCTAGGGGTTCAACACAGTGCAAAGAGCAGGGGCGAGAGCGGACACCCCTGTCTGGTGCCATTCTGCACCGGTAGCGGAGCAGACAGGGCGAAGGGGGTCCTGACCTGGGAAGAAGGGTTCCAGTATAGATGTTGTATGGCTCTATAAAAGGGTCCCCTAAATCCTACATGGCGGAGTGTGGCGAACAGGAAGGGCCACCCCAGGCGATCAATAAAACGCTTTTTCCGCGTCTAAGCTCAGTAGCAGGGCTTGTGCGCCCTCCCTGTTCGCCACCTCGACCAGGTCTATTATCTTCCTGGTGTTGTCTCCAGCCTGGCGGAAAGGGACGAATCCCACCTGATCTTTATGGATCAGGGAGGGTAAGACCATGTTCAAGCGTATAGACAGGAGTTTAGTAAATATTTTAAGGTCCGAATTCAGCAGGGCAATTTGCCTATGATTAGCACAAAGGGAGGGGTCCTTCCCGGGTTTGGGGATCACTGTGATAAAGGAACTCTGCATATCCCTCGGGATCAGGGTGTCTTGTAGGAAGGCATTGAAGAGCTTGCACATGTGGGGGAGCAGGAGTGGGAGAAATTCCTTGTAATACTCATAAGGAAAGCCATCCGGGCCTGGGGCTTTGCGATTGGGCAGGGATTTGACGGTCTGCTCTATTTCCTCTTGTGTGATCGGGGCGTTCAAGGAGTCGAGATCTGTAGATTGGAGCTGCGACACGCCACTAAGGTCTAGGTATTGCTGGATTCGTGTAGTCAGGTCGGGCGAGTGGGGGTTTGCGGGGATATCGGGGTTAATATACAGGGCCTTGTAGAATACCGCAAAGGAATGGGCTATGTCATTAGGGTGGGAGACCAGGCAGCCTGAAGCGTTCTGGATCTGGTGTGGGGTCGACATTTGAGTGTTGTCCCGGAGCTTCTGGGCCAGAAGTGTGTGGGCTTTATTACCCTTATCATAAAACATCTGTTTCAGTTTGAGTAAGACTTTCTCAACCTGGCCCAGGGCCAGGTCACCCAACGTTGACCTGAGGGCCACAATTTTTTTCAGGAGAGCCAGAGTGGGATTGGATTGTAGCTGCTTTTCAAGGGTTTTAAGCTCCTTTTCTGTGTGCATCTGCAAGGCCTGCACGTCCTTTTTCATGGCCGAGGAGAGGGCCATGCATCTGCCCCTCAACACCCCCTTATGGGCTTCCCATTGTGTGGATACGGATACCTCCCCTGTGTTATTGTCCACCAGATAGTGTTGTAGTGTGGTGGTTAGTTCTGTTTTCGAGGG
This sequence comes from Rana muscosa, assembly GCA_029206835.1. Taxonomy (NCBI): domain Eukaryota; kingdom Metazoa; phylum Chordata; class Amphibia; order Anura; family Ranidae; genus Rana; species Rana muscosa. Next base: position 1,030,946,796 of record CM055117.1, read on the forward strand.
GAGGTGTTGCAAAAGGAACGTATTTAGACGCCAACTGAAGGGTCTACGTGTTGGGGCGCTCAAATCCAGGGTTATCTCTACCGGGGCGTGATCTGACCATGAGATCGGCAGGATTTGCGCAGTTCGGGTCATACGTAAGGTGGCATTGTTGACGAAGATGTAGTCTATGCGGCAGGAAAAAGGTAATTTTAATGTTTTTTTGTAATTAAAATGATTACAGTGCCATCTTCCCCGTACAGAAATAGAAAGAACAACTTGCCAACTGCCTAACGTTCTGTACATGTACTGTGGCAGGTTAGCTTTATTACACAAAATCACATACCTGTACGTCATTTCTTGCAACAGCCACTAGGGGGTGCGCGCCGCTGGAGGCGTGATCGAGCGCTGATTGGACAAAGGTGGAGCCAATCAGTGGGTCCAGCGGCCAGGCGGCAGATCGCCATTCTCTCAGGGGAGAAGATAGAGATCTTGTGTTCCTGCTAAGCAGGAACCTGGACCTCCTGTCTTCACACAGTCAGAGCAACCCCCACACAGTTAGCAAGCACCCCCTAGGAACACATTTAACCCTTTGATTGCCCCTGGTGTTAACCCCTTCCATGCCAGTGCCATTAGTACAGTAACAGTGCATATTTTTAGCACTGATCACTAGATTAGTGTCACTGGTCCCCAAAAAAGTGTCGAGTGTCAGTTCGATTTGTCCGTCACAATGTCGCAGTCCCGCTAAAAATCGCTGATTTCCGCCATTGTTAGTAATAAATAAATAAAAGTGCCAAAAAAATATCCCATAGTTTGTAGACGTGATAACTTTTGCCCAAACCAATCAATATACGCTTATTGGGATTTTTCTACCAAAAATATGTAGCAGAATGCATATTGGCCTAAATTGATGAAAATATTTGATTTTTTACATTTTTTTTATTGGATGTGTTTTATAGCAGAAAGTAAAAAATATTGTGTTTTCACAGAGGTGATCGAATAACATCAAAAGAAAGCTCTTTGTGGGGAAAAAATTACATCAATTTTATTTGGGTACAGCATCGAACGACTGCGCAATTGTCAGTTAAAGTAACACAGTGCCGTATCGCAAAGAATGGCCTGATCATTAAGGGGGTAAAATCTTTTGGGGCTGAAGTGGTTAAACAGTGTGTGTTTGTTATCACTTTAAACATTCTCTGCTCAGTGGACTAAATTCTCATCATTTTTAGGCTACAACTCATATTAGTGACAATCCATTTGACTGTGTGTGACCACTGTAATGGTTTTTAATGTCCTTGAAAAAAAACAACGTTTTTCTCAACGTGATTTTTCTTGTTTCCTCTCAAGCCTGCCTTGCATACACACGTTCATGAAAAAAAACCGCTTGAGCAAAGCGCGGTGACGTACAACATGTACGACGGCACTATAAAGGGGAAGTTCCATTCGAATGGCGCCACCCTTTGGGACGCTTTTGCTGATCCTCGTGTTAATAAAGTTTGGTGAGAGACGATTCGCGCTTTTCAGTCTTCGTGCTTTTCAGTGCATTACAGCGTGACGTATGTGCTATCTCCATTTTGAACGCTAGTTTTACCGGAACGAGCGCTCCCGTCTCATACTTGATTCTGAGCATGCGCGTTTTTTTCCCCTCGTAAAAGCATACACGCTACCGTTTTTCACGGCGTTAAAAAGAACGACGTGAAAAACGACGTGAAAAAATAGAGCAGGTTCTAATTTTTTTTAGGCCATTTGTCACGTCGTTAAAAATGCTCTGGAGCCTACACACAATCGTTTTTAATGACCAATTTAAAAAATTGCATTTTTAACGTCATGAAAAACGGTCGTGTGTATGCGGCATAAGCGTCCAAAGAGTAACTCCACTTAAAATATTCCCCTCTGGGTGATCTTTGCACATTACAGGGATTTTACACAAACTTTGCTGCAGATTCCTACCTTTTGTTGTTCTGAAGAAATTCCTGTGTGTTTCTCTGTGCCCATGTAAGAAAGTGAATCTAATGGGAATGGTTTCATAATTATTAACCAGCTGCAGCACCTGTAGGGCACTAATGAGGAAAGGTGCAGGGCTTGTATCCCTTTAGACGTGATTTCCTATTGGGAGTATCTCACCAAAAATGAAGTTTATGTTGCAGGGGATGCCTGACATCTGACTTGTATCTTAGTGCAGACTTCTGGGAAAATCAGTGAGCCAATTCAATTACAATATGACTATGATGTGTCGCAATCATATATTTTATATCATTATTTTTCATTTGCTATTTTTTTCCCCCCATGAAAGTGGAGTTACACTTTAAGTGTTACAGTAAAAAAAATGGTCACCATATGTAAAGAGCATCTTATGGTTGTCCCTGGACACATGGATAGTTTTAACCACTTTCCGCCGGCAGTACGTCATATGACATCATGGACTTTCAGTGGTGATATCTCAATGATGTCTGCAGCTACAGGCATCATCCAGATATCTTTTTCTTTCCGCGGCCGATTCTGTGCACCATAATAACAATCATGGCGGCAGTTCAGCCGCTTGATCGTTCTTACAGGCAGTGGGAGTTAGCCATAGAGATTTCTGGTGACCAGATGGTCCCCAGTCATCTCTATGACCCTCGGAGGCCTGAGTGCAATGTTATGACGTCCGGGCTGGCGGATGTAAACAATGCCGGGGACTCAGCTGGTAAGGCTGAGACAATTTTTTGTTTTTGATCTTGGTCTTTCCAGCCTGAAGGAGAGATGGGGGGTCTTTTATAGATAAAAATCCTCTCCATAAAGACCTGTCACAAACTATTCCTATTACAAGGGATGTTTACATTCCTTGTAAAATGAATGAAAGTGAGCAAAAAATAAATAAAATTTAAAGAGAAAGTGTAAAAATAAAAGTAAAATAAAGAATTATAAAAAAAAAAAATGTTAATACTTTTTCAAGGCACTGTATGTAAAACATAAAAAAAAAAGTGTATGAATGAACAAGAAGTCCCAACATCCTTTACGAAGTACAAGCAAGCAGATACACTGACAGGCCTGCAGGCGGCCCGCATGGCATCAGTGATCTGCTGATCGCTGATGAAATGCTTTACAGGCTCATGCAACAAAAAATAATGCATGCACGTTTATTTACCTGCAAAAAAATGTACATTTATAATTTTTTTAAGTTAATTTATCCTTTAATAATAGCATGTAATGCCAAGCTACAAGCAAACTAAATATGTATTGTGTTAACAGAGGTATAGACTTCAAAGAGAGAGACATGATTTTCCTCTGTACAACTCATTAGTAAGAACTTATCTGGAATATGCAGTTCAGTTTTGGGCACCAGTTCACAAAAAGGATATCGGGGGAACTAGAGAAAGTGCAGAGGAGGACAACCAAACTAATAAGAGGCATGGAGGAGTTCAGCTATGAGGAAAAAGTAGCTGAACTGAGTTTATTCTCTCTTGAGAAGAGGCAGAAAGGGAGGATATGATCATCACGTATAAATAGATAAAGAAAATAGAGAATAGAAATGGGACTTTGCATGAAAAATGTAATTGTGGGTAGTGATAATATGTATAAATTAATTAAATAAACTTTGATTTGATTTAATGTCATTAACCCCTAAGGGATAGTCCATGATTTTTAAAGCATAAATTGATAAAATATACTACAGATATAATTATAGAAGAGTAATGTAATATTTATAATAATAATAATAAAAAATTTAATGCAAACAAATCAAAAGACATGATTGATACAATTGTTACAAAGAAATACATAAATCAATAAATGTATACATCAAAAATACATAAATCACATGATACACGTACAGACAAAGAAGAATAATTGTTGAGATTCTTTAAGTAAAACAAGCTTAACTGGGCACCCTTAGGCCCCTTTCACACTGGGGCGGGCAGGTGCGGTGGCGGTATAGCAGCGCGATTTTCAGCGCTGCTATACCGTCGTTCTTACCGCGGTATGCGGCCGCTAGGGGGGTGAATTTAACCCCCGCTAGCGGCTGAAAAAGGGTTAATACCGCCCGCAAACCGCGGCTATTGCCGCGGTTTGCGGGCGGTATTACCACGGTGTCCCATTGAATTCAATGGGCAGCCGCGGTAAAGGAGCGGTGAACACACCGCTCCTTCACCGCTGTAAAGAAGCGGCTAGCAGGACTTTTGGAGCGGTCCTGCTAGCGCAGCGCTTCAGTGTGAAAGCCTTCGGGCTTTCACATTGAAGGCTACAGGGCAGGAATTTTTCATGCGGTATAATAGCGCTAATATTAGCGCTAAACCGCATGAAAAACGCCCCAGTGTGAAAAGGGCCTTAGTTTAAAACCAGACGTGTTTCTTGGCTTCCTGTCAGTCATCAGGGGTAAGATGCATGTATTTAGTAAAAAATCTAATAAAGTAACTATTAATATATGTAACCTTCTAATGAAAAAGAGATGTCAGAGACAATCTTTTACTAAAAAATACTTAGAGTAACCCGTAACTTATGCCCAATTCCAGCAATGGGATTAAATGGTGGTCTGGAACAAATTGTCTCACCCAGGGTTGAGGAAGTGTAACGCCCACCCCCCGAAAAAATCGGAGAAAGGGCCAGGGGAGACAACAGCAATGGACCAACCCAGATACTCACACCGCCTATCCAATAAATGTGTGTGCACATATTGACCAAATCTGTAAAAAATATATTGAAATAAAAAACAGTGAATATCAAAAATTACTGCAAGGTCAAAAAATTTGTTTTTCACCGATAAAGGTTATATGAAAAATGAGTAGAGTGTCTGTAAAGTATGTGAAATTAAAGTGTGTGTGTAACAAATAAAAAATAAATAAGGTCTACACACACCCTTAAAAAGCTGTGCAAGTAGGCAATACGTGTACTAAAGAATGTGGGTGTATGTAATAAATATATGTGACGACATAAATACTTCTGCCATTACCAATGTGATGGTGAGTGCTGGTCTGAGTGATCCTTTCCTTGTAAAGCAAAGTGGAGAAGTAAACTACCAATCGGTCCCAGCTGAAGTACCCCCGTTCCTGGGCGGGTCCCCGCCAACGGCATGTGTCGATGCCTGCCAACAAATGTGAGGCGAGATTGGTAAAGGTGGTAATGTGGCGCTTATTGAAAATTAATAAATATAATTACATTACAACCTTTACCAATTTTACCTTAGTGTGAGAACACCTTTATGTTGGCAGCGATTGAGTTAGGTTTAGGTTTATTTATGATCACTGTGGTTTACGCATTAGTACCCTTTCTTACAAAATGTGAGGCGAGGTAACCCTCCACCTGAGGTACACTGTACACGGTGGATGCCCACCCACCTCTGTTGCGGCATGTGATGGAAAAGGCAAAACAAGCTCCTGCCTCGCGGCGTCTAATAGGGCATGACACCAATGCGCCTAGATCAAACCCCGACCCCATCATGTGATTGGGATGGGCTGGCTATCGGATGGTCTAAGTTGATATCCCTGGGAGGAAGCCAGGGACAACACAACAAAAACTCTTCATCTTATTGCATACGCGAAATCGCACAACATCCCGACCTGCTTACTGGCTTGTGACGCTGAAAAAGCGTTCGATAGAGTCAGCTGGCCTTTTTTACACGCGTCGTTACAACAAATTGGCATAGGACCACAGATGATTTCCAAAATCATGGCCCTATATTCGCGTCCATCAGCGAAGGTATCAGCTAACGGGGAATCATCGGAACCGTTTAACATTACTAATGGCACGCGACAGGGATGCCCCCTTTCGCCATTGCTATTTGCCATCACTGTGGAACATCTGGCTCAAGCCATCCGTAAAAACGAGAACATACATGGGATCCCTACCCCCTCTGCCGGGCGCAAATTATCGCTCTATGCCGACGATTTACTATTATATGTCACACAACCCCGAAATAGCATCCCGGCCATCTTGACTGAACTCGACAGATTTGGGACACATAGTAACTTTAAATTAAATATCACTAAAACGGAAGCCCTGAATATATCTCTACCCCCCCAGGAGCTTCAATCTCTCAAACATTTCCCTTTTAGATGGCAAGCAAAAGCAATTAAATACCTAGGCACCGAGATCCCTTCGGATGCACAAGACATTTACTCCCTGAACTACAGCCTCGCTTCTAACTACGATCAGACGCTCTCTAGAATCCTGGCATAACCTCAAACTGACATGGTGGGGGAGAATGAACGTAATTAAAATGGACATCCTGCCTAAAACACTCTACTTATTTCAGACACTACCAATTCTCCTTCCTAAAGCGTTCTTTCTCACCCTCCGTACCTTAGTCAGCAAATTCATATGGCAACACCACCCACCCAGGCTTAAGCATAAAGTACTGTGCGCCCCCAAAAACAGGGGGGGGCATGGGACCCCATGAATTCCAAACATATCACAACTCCACGCTCTTCTCTAGACTCCTTGAATGGTTCCCAAGACCCCTGCTTAAACCATCAATTATTGTAGAACAAGACATGGCGCAAATTGACCTAAGAGCCCTACTGTGGGGGTATAATACTACCTTTCGCTCGCTCTCAGGGTTATCCCCACTGACATCCGCAGCTCTGACCCTATGGTACGATAAAGCCTGTAAACTTGCACTTACCACGGACCCAGGCCCTCTCTCCCCCCTATTCGATAGCGCGGCCCTTCTTACCTCCCTGTCCAGGGAGAATTTAGGAACATACCACCGAGAGCAATGGCCCACAGCCAATCAATTCGTCCACCCCTCTACAGGTCACTTCCGACCCACGTCGGATTCCCCGATTAACACTAAAGTGGACTGGTTGTCCACACTCTCACTGAACCACATCAGCAGATCTCTACACCTCTCAGGACAGGTGCATAGACAACTCGCTAATTTCGAATCAATGTGTAGTCTCTCTCCGACCCCTAGACACACTCTCTCCCTCATATATAAAGACATACAATCTCATCAATGTGAAGCCCTCCCTACGTACACCCACAAATGGGCCCGCGACCTGGGGGTAGAAGTAACTCCTGCCCAGTGAAACACGTCTTTTATTCATACACACCAAGCATCCAGATCAGGATTCACTCAGGAAAATAACTTTAAGTTACTTTTAAGGTGGTACAGAGTCCCATCCTCAGTGCACAGAATGTTCCCCCCTACAACGGACACCTGTTGGAGGTGTCGCGGAGGACAGGGATCGTACATACACGTCTGGTGGGACTGCATCAAGGTACGCCCCTTCTGGGACAACGTATTTAAGACTTACAATGACATGTACCAAACCACGCTGACCCCCTCCCCCATGATTGCTCTCCTATCTATCGTTCCAGGGCCCATCAAAGCGCAAAAACAATGCCTCTTACGGTTTATTCTCTCAGCAGCGAGACATAATATATCTCTATATTGGAAGAAGGACTCCATCCCCCCCCTATTGGGGTGGGTGAACATCCTTAATGACACCATGCTAATGGAAGAAATGCAAGCAAAAATAGATGATAGATATGATCAATTTAACACTTTGTGGTCAATATGGCGACACCACTCCACTTCGGTTAGATTCCTAAACAGTGTATAGTATTGCAGTGTACACTAGACAATGACTGAGAGTGCCAGATATACCAAACCTGCCTGTCCAGAACGGTCGTAAATTGAGCTACCCCCCCCCCTTGTGTCGCCATTTTGCTTTTGAATAATATCCTTTACCAACACAATCAATACTTACCAGGAAGGTTTGAAATATAGCTGTAAACAAACCTTGGGCGGTGTCCGAAGAGAGATGACACTGCGCAGGGACAGTCCAGCTTGTTAATCGACAAACCTAGCCCATAGATAACTAGTGGAACTGGCACGGCACTAAGTTGTATATGCACCCTCACGGGAGCGACCTATAAACTGTTCTTAGCTACGATCCTATTACCCCTTGCCCCCTCCTACCTTCCCAATGTTTTCCCCCCATCCCCCCAATCATATGCTTTACTGTTTATGTTATAAAGACAGAATGTATTGGATTTATATATGTATATATTGCTAATAAAATATATATTCAACCTTAAGTTGATATCCCTGGGAGATCAAAATAGGTCTCTATAGTGGAAGAGAAAAGTATCTAATGATGATTATCAAGCAAATTGTAACTAAAGATAAATAAAGATATGGATATAATTAATGTTATACTAACTAGGGGTCATAAATGGAAAGGGTCATATAAATAAATATGTAATAAAAATAATTTTGATATATTATGTGCGAAAGGTCACTGAAAAGCGGGTGTCTTCCATCCATATATATGAGAACATTTTTGAGAGAGTGACCTATCGCATGGTATAACAATGGCATATTTCCATCCCTAATTAATTTGTAAATTTACTAATTAATTAGGGATGGAAACATGTCATTGTTATACCATGCGATAGGTCACTCTCTTTAAAAATGTTCTCGTATAAATAGATAAGTGGTCCACGTGCTAGAGTGGGTATAGAATAATTCACTTTAGGGTCATCACAAAGAACGACTTGGCACTGTTTACATCTGGGGGAAACTATTTAGCCTCCATATATGGAAGAGCTGTGGAAATGTGAAATAGAAAGGTCTGAATGCATTCCTAACACACAAAATATAATTGATTATTAACATTTATAACTAATAACATAGTCAGGTTGAAAATAGACACAAGTCCATCTAATTCAACCAAAAAAAAACATACAATGCCATATACACAATCCTATACCCACAGTTGATCCAGAGGAAGGCAAAAAACCTCAGCAAAGCATGATCCAATTTGCTACAGCAGGGGAAAAAAATCCTTCCTGATCCCCCGAGAGACAATCGGCCTTTCCCTCGGTCAACTTTACACATAAATGTTAGTACCCAGTTATATTATGTACATTTAGGAAAGAATCCTTTTTTTAAAGCAATCTACTGAGCTGGCCAGAACCACCTCTGAAGGGAGTCTATTCCACATTTTCACAGCTCTTACTGTGAAGAAACCTTTCTGTATTTGGAGATTAACTCTTTATTCCTCTAGACGTAAAGAGTGCCCCCTTGTCCTTTGTGATGACCTAAGGGCCAGTTCACACCACATGCAGTCCAGTGCGTATTTTTTCTGCATCAAAAACACATGGAAAATAGGTTATATGGTTTTCAATGGCATAGTTCATACCAGTGCTTGCAGTTCCAGTGCGTTCCAGTTCCAGAAAAAAAAGTAGAACATGCTGCATTTTACCTGCACTGGACTGTACTGGAACGCTGTAAAACGCATCAAAAAGCACTGGAACGCATCAAAAACGTGTCAAAAACGCGCATGGTGTGAACTGGCCCTTAAAGTGAATAACTCGGCACCAAGTTCACTATGTGTTTGTACATGTTGATCATATCCCCCCCCCCCCCCCCCCGTAATCTCCTCAAGAGAGAATAAATTCAGTTCCTCTAATCTTTACTCATAGCCGAGCTCCTCCATGCCTCTTATCAGTTTGGTTGCCCTTCTCTGCACTTTCTCCAGTTCCCAATATTCTTTTTAAGAATTGGTGCCCAATACTGAACTGCATATTCCAGATGAGATCCTACTAATGATTTATATAGGGGCATAGATATATCTCTCTCTGGAATCCATACCTCTCTTAATACAAGAAAGGACTTTTCTCGCTATTTTTTTCTTAGTTTAGGCCGATATGTATTCTTCTACATATGTTTGGTAATAAAAATCGCAATAAGCGTATATTGATTGGTTTGCGCAAAAGTTAAAGCGTCTGCAAAATAGGGGATAGATTTATGGAAATGTTTTTATTATTTTTTTTATTAGTAATAGTGACGATCTGCGATTTTTATCATGACTGTGACATTATGGCTGACACATCGGACACTTTTGACGCTATTTTCGGACCATTGTCATTTATACAGCGATCAGTGCTATAAAAATGCACTGATTACTGTGTAAATGACACTGGCAGGGAAGGGTGTTAAACACTAGGGGGCGATGAAGAGGTTAAGTGTGTCTTAGGGAGTGATTCTAACTGTGGGGGGGGCTGGGCTACAAGTGACACGACAGTGATCACTGCTCCCGATGACAGGGAGCAGTAGATCACTGTCCTGTCACTAGGCAGCACAGGCAAATGCCTTGTTTACATCCCCCCGTTCTGCCTCTCCTTGAGACGATCGCGGGCCGCCGGCGAACATGGAGTTCGCGGGGCCTGCGGGCACGGTCCCATGCGGCTTCTTAAAGGGGACAAACAGGTACGTCCATTTGCCCACCGTTGCCATTCTGCCGGCGTGCAGCGGTCGGCAAGTGGTTAAAAGGTTTTTTGTTGCCTTCCTCTGGGTCAACTAGGGTTCTATATATGGAAGTTTTCTATTTATTTATTCTGGTAATTTTTTTTTTTTGTTATTGGATGAACTAAATTAACTTGTGCCTTCTTCAACCTAACTATGTAACTACAGTATAAAATAAGAAGGTATATGTTTGTAAAAGAGAAAATCAACAACACCTTAAATACATTAGAAAGAAGGGGAAGCCCAAAGGGCTAACGTTGCGCTAATGGTAATAAGTGATAATAAAAGAAAAATATGACAAAATGATGAAAATTGGCACCCACAAGCAGCTAGCATAAAAAAGTCCTATACAAAAAAGACCAAATAACAGAAATAGAAAAATTAAATATGCAGCGCTCAATAGGTGAACATAGGGCCAGTTAACCTAATCTAGTCCAAACAATGATAAACAGAAGTGAATAGGTGACCAAAAATCACTAAAAACACACCGTGAAGTGATACTAAGAAGATTACCAAACAAGGTAAATAAAATAAAAGTGATGCTGTGTGTAATTAATGAAATAAACACAATAACTATAACATCATAAACAAATGTCCCAAAAAACAAAAATGAAAATGAAAAGTGAGTGGCTGAGAAAGGCTTCTTCCCAATAAAGCTGTGCAGACTGGCAAACGTGACACCCAGGTGTGTGGTGGTCCTGCTTACCGGATAGCCGTGACTGTATCCACAGTCTCACCTAACACAGGGAATAAGGCTTCCCCACAGCCCAACGATATCCTGAACAGTATCTCACCAGCCAGAAGTTAATCCAATTTACTGCGACTCCCTCTTCTCTGTGCATCTGACATCGGTTTATTTGGATACGAGATGAAGAAATATTGGCTACACTGCTGGTGACTGCTGGCCACGGAGACGAGAGAAAGAAAGATGGCCTCCGCTCATCTCTATGCCCTAGGATCATGATGTCACTCCAGTCCTCCTAGGGCATAGAGATGAGCAGAGGCCATCTTTCTTTCTCTCGTCTCCGTGGCCAGCAGTCACCAGCAGTGTAGCCAATATTTCTTCATCTCGTATCCAAATAAACCGATGTCAGATGCACAGAGAAGAGGGAGTCGCAGTAAATTGGATTAACTTCTGGCTGGTGAGATACTGTTCAGGATATCGTTGGGCTGTGGGGAAGCCTTATTCCCTGTGTTAGGTGAGACTGTGGATACACTATGTTCACCTATTGAGCGCTGCATATTTAATTTTTCTACCTTAAATACATTTACTAACATATAACTTCCCCCTAAGGCTAAGTTCACACTGGCATTAAAAACGCCCTTAAACGCCTCCTGCAAATATTACAAATTATACAATGGACAGCACACATCCCATCGCTTTGCTTCTAATATTAAGCCTCATGTTGAATCAGGAGGCATTTAAAGCCTTTCATCGCCTCCCATTCAAGTCTATGGTAACGTGCCGCAACCGCAACAGCATGTAGTGCTGTTTTAACAAGCTAAAAACGCTTGTCAACAATGCTGCAAATGTGTTTTTAATGCTCATTAAACTTCTATCAACTGCACCTATTAATGCATATTAACACTATAGGTGCATTTATTAAGCGTCAGTATTTTGAGCAAGTGTGAACAAGCCCTTATGCCATGTGCACACGATCGGAATTTCCGTCAACAAAAACGTGGTTAATTTTTCCGTCGGATGTTGGCTCAAACTTGTCTTGCACACACACGGTTGCACAAATGTTGCTCGGAAATTCCGATGGTTAAGAACGCGGAGACGTACAACACTACGACGAGCCGAGAAAAATGAAGTACAATGATTCCGAGCATGCGTCTAATTGATTCCGAGCATGCGTCTAATTGATTCCGAGCATGTGCAGCACTTTTGTGCATCGGAAATGGCTACACACGGTCGGAATTTCCGACAAGAACTTTTGCCGTCGGAAAAATAGTGAACCTGCTCTCAATCATTTGTTGGCGGAAATTCCCACAGCAAATGTCCGATGGAGCCTACACACAGTCGGAATATCCAACCAAAAGTTCACAACGAACATTTGTTGTCGGAAATTTTGACCGTGTGTACGCGGCATAAGAGACAAATTATTAATAAACTAAAAGAGAAAGTATCCAGCTTTACAGAAGGAATATTTTAATAGCAGGAGATTTAAACTAGCTCTAAAGAAGTTTAAATAGATTTTATATAAACTAAGTTTCTGATGCCTGGAGAGTGAATAATCCGAATACAAAGACTACCTGATTTTATATTCTAGAATATATTATTTTATTTTTTTTATCTCTCAAGCTTTTGTTAAATTATTTGCAGTGGTTCATATAGGCCAGTTCAATTTATCAGACCAAACACCAATTTACTTCACACTTCATTGTGACAAAGGAACAGCTGAACATACAACTGGTAATTAAATGCTACTTTATAAAAAATTATAGAAAAATAAGTTTAACAATAGAAGACTATTTTGATAACAATAAACAGACTGTGTCTTCCCCAGCAATTTTATGGGAGGTTCATAAATCCTCTGTACAAGGTAAATTGATAGAAATACCCAGATAGCACTGGAACTGAACAGAACTTAAAAACGAAATGAAAGAGAAATTATTCACTTCCAGAAGAAATAACAAAACTCTAACAGATACAATAAAGAAAGCTCTCTATTGAAATACAGAACAAATTATTACTACATTTAAAACTATGCACAAGAATTGAGAAACTCAAAAAATAGGTGGACTTGGTGGGCACATAATGAGAGGAGACCTAATTAAAAAATATAAATTTTATTACAACATGATTAAAAAAACATAGAAAACATACAATCAACACCCTATATGGATACAGTTACCCAATAAATATGCATTTATGTAGGTTGGATCTGAGGCACAAAAATGTACTTAATGGTATGTCTAATAAAGAACATTTAATCCAATATCGCCTCCAAAACTTGCTCATCGACGCGTTTCGCTAGATGTAGGACAAATACTGGGTTGGGTTTGGTGAGCCTGTGTCCAGGAGTATAGAGACACTCCCACAAGACTAGGCAAATATAGAAAGAGCCTCAAATCGAATCTATGTATATATCACAGCGATACCTATGTGTAACCCGTTGACTGTAATACATCCACTGGGTAGAGGAGAAAACTATAGGCCACTGTGAGACAGGATTCAGTCATGCAAAATCCTGATATGTAGTAAAAGCATCAACCACAATGTGGCGGAATCGGAGTCCAAACCAGCAATAAAGGTAGATTCTCATGAAATACAGTATGAAACCGTAAAAGATCAAGGTATCAAGAGTGTAAGTTTCTTGAACCTGAGATGCTTTAACTAAGTGTCAAATAGATAAAAAGAGATCTCTAAGCTCAAGAGGACAAAGCAGCATCTGCATCATATAAGTATGGCAGATGTCCCAATTGGGGAGGTCTATTGTTAACCGCTTGCCGACCGCCGCATGAACGATATACGTCAACAGAATGGCACGGCTGGGCACATTGGCGTACAGGTAAGTCCCCTTTAATGTGCGTGGCTGTGCGCTCGCGACCCTGTCGGGTACTCTGTGACCGCGCCCGCGGGACCCGCGGACCCAATCGCAGTCGTCGTTCCACAATCGGGTCACAGAGCTGAAGAACGGGGAGAGGTAAGTGTAAACAAACCTCTCCCCGTGCTTCCTAGTGAGACTGTCACTGATCGTCTGTTCCCGGTCATAGGGAACGACTATCAGTGACGTCACACGCCAAGCCACGCCCCCACACAGTAAGAATCACACCTTAGGTCACACTTAACCCCTTCAGCGCCCCCTACAGGTTAACCCATTCACTGCCAGTGTCATTTTCACAGTAATCGGTGCATTTTTATAGCACTGATCGCTGTAAAAATGACAATGGTCCCAAAATAGTGTCCGATGTGTCCGCCATAATGTCGCAGTCACGATAAAAATTGCTGATCACCGCCATTACTAGTTAAAAAAAAATTCTTAATAAAAATGCCATAAAACTATTCCCTATTTCTCTTTCCGTCCATGGACTGACACAGCATCTTCAATCTTGACAAAGTGGGTTATGTTCCTGCTCATAGGAGAAGACAAGGCAGAATGTAAGATGTTTTAACATACATTCCCTTACCAGAGCTGAACAGCCCCGCCCAGGGGGCGGTCCCTCCGGACATAACCCTCCTACCTGCAGCTAGCAGCCTCCGTTTTTTTTTCTGCCTAGCAGAGGAGAGGACGTGGCTCTCTTCGGAGCCAGTCTCTTGAAGAAATGTTTTGTTCTTTTTTGAACTTTTATTATTTTATTTTTGAGATTCTTCTATCAACTGTCGGCTGGGCAACAGGTTGGGTAGTTTGCTATCCTTGTAGTCTTCCCTGTCCGACCATCGAGCGTGCTGTTCCTCGCTCTGCGTGAGATCAGTTCACGACATACCCCATGGCTCCAGGGGTGGTCGGTGAGCTTTTTGCTCCAGGGTCCACAGAAGATTGAACAGTTTTGCTGTATCTTTCGCGGTGGACTGGCCGACAGCTAGTCAGTACTGCACTGTGCAATGCTTGTCAGGAACACACCAGTGTGTCCTAGCTGGACGGGTAAGTACTGTTCCCCTGTCTCAGCAGGTAAGTTACATGCTGTGTGTTCCTATGGGAGGGGGGTTTTCCCGGTCTCCCCCTTGTGTTTTTACTACTCTCTGTCACCTACACTATGGTGCGCTGACTGGGGGTGCCTGGGGGTCTCTCTGTCCTGGTGGGGGTCCTCAGGAGTCTGCATGAGGTGTGGGGGTTTTAGCTGTGTCGGGGTGGGCCTTGCGCGCCGTTCGGCGCCATGTTTTTACTGTGTTTTTCCTTGGCGGCCATCTTGCTGTAGCCGCCTGTGGCGCATTTGTAATTGTGGCGGCCATTTTCTTGTAGCCGCGCGCTCTTTTGTGCTGGTTTGGCCTCTATTGCTGATTGGACGGCACAATTCTCCTCACAGTCTGCTCACTGTTCACTCGCGGGAGCCGCGCTGTAGAGGACAGACACAGGCAGCGGAACTGAGCGGTCCTAGCAGGGTTGGTGAGTTCCCTGGGTAACCCCCCACAGTCAGTGCTGCCGGAGGGTGGACTTTTTCTTTGATATGGACAAAGTCTCAGAGGGTGGGGGTATCATGGAGTCAGTGTCACCTGCTTCCCCTTTGATGTCAGAAGCAACTGGCGGTGCTGCTGCACCTGCGGTCCCTATGGAACAGTTGTCGGCAGTCCTGGAATCATTTGTTGCCAGGATGGAAGCGGCGTGCGAGCGCAAGGGGGCTATTAAGCGCCCTCTCTTCCCACCATCTCCAGGGGAGTACTCTGATTCCGATATGGGCATTGCTGCGGCACAGGACCCTAGCTCAGAATTTTTGGATATTTTTAACCAGGACATTCCTTGTGAGGAAGACTCCTTATCTGGGTCAGTACATGACAGGACACTTGTTTGTGAACTCATTGATGCTGTGAGGGACACTCTCAAGTTGGATGCTGCGACAGGAGTCAGGACAGGAGTCAGGACAGGAGTCAGTCTCCTTTGGTTCTTTTCAAGCTAAGCCTTTTAAAAAGGGTTTTCCCTATACACCTTTTTTTTGACAGGTTCATAGACCAGGTTTGGGACAAACCACAAAAGACCTTTGCGGTCTCGCAGCGTCTGGCGCTTAGGTACCCCTTTGAGGACAGCCTGATTTACAAATGGGCCTTTCCTCCGGGGGTCGACCCCCCCCGGTCGCCCAGTTTAATAAAGCCACAACTCTGCCGGTTGAGGGGACCCCTGCTTTTAAGGACCCTACTGATAGGAAGTCGGAAATGGTGAGCAGAGCCATGTTCACCATGCTGGGGTCCGTGCTGCGTCCTCTTGTAGCGGCGACCCTGGTGACTCAGACGCTCACGGAATGGGCGAAGATTATGCAACGGTATGTGCAGGAGCATAATCCTTCTCCGGAATGCATTACATTGGCAGACCAAATGGTGTATGTGTGCGATGCCACTATGGACGTTGCCCCCCTCATTTCTAGGGCCTCAGTGTGCAGTGGTTTTGCGTTGCCTAATCTGGTTAAAATGCTGGTCTGCTGACCTGGCCTCTAAGAAGCTCTTGACGGATTTGCCTTTCAAGGGAGGAAGGCTATTTGGTACTTCCCTGGATGACATTATTAAAAATGTCACGGGGGGTAAGAGCACCCTTCTTCCTCAGCCTCCTAAGGCGAAGGAGCCGCGCCGTAAGCCGGGTCCTTCCTTTCCCACTCGAGGTTTTTCTTTCTCGTACATCACGGGACACAGAGCGACATAGTCATTACTAATGGGTTATATAGATACCGTCAGGTGCTGGCACTGGCAACTTCCAAAACCGGAAGTACCCTCCCCTATATAAGCCCCTCCCATCCGGGAGCACCTCAGTTTTTTGCCAGTGTCTAAGGTGTTGGCCAAGAAGAAACATGTGTTTTTCACTGAGCTTGCGTACAGGTTCTTTTGGGCCTCAGTAAGCTATTCCGGATCCGACCAAAAAAGCTTCATAGCTAAACGGTCGGTACCCGGGCCTTGCAGAGAAGAGCAAGGTTTTGCCTGTAATGCTTCTCTTAGGAGAGCTGGACCCTGGGATCCAGAGCTCTGGTCATACCCACGACCAAGATGTTTTCTGTGCAGGGTGCTATACAGGTCCAGGGGAGTGGAATCCTTGGGAACCCGGTCCCTGAAGGTTTGATTACAATGCCTGCCGTGATAGGTGAAGTTTGGGCTTTTGTGGACCAAACAAAGTCCTGCGGCGGGGAACAGGTAAGTGGGGGCCCCCAGGAACTTGGTTCTATTGGGGGACCCCCAAGCCTAATTTGTCTTTCTGTCTGTTACCTAACGGTATTCCCGCTAATATTCTGTGTATGCCTGTTACTACTGAGAAAATGTAAAAATTTTAATAGTAGGCAAGAAAAAAAAAAAAAATGTAAGACCGCGGTACCTGTGTTAGACACTAGAGGCCGCTATGGTTCTTTTTCTTGTAATGTGGATTTTTTTCTTCCAGAATTAAATCCAGGCAGTTGGTATGTTCTCTGCTGGGAAGCTGTCTCCTCTGCCCTGTTGCTGCGCTCATCCATCTCCGGGCCCTGCGGCAAAGGGACCCTGGCTCCCATCTAGCTCCTGGTTGTTTTTCAAAAAAGGCGCCGAAGGCGCACGTGCGCGTGCACGTGCACGCGCCTCTATTCATAGAGGCGATCTGGAAAAAGGGGCGGAGCGGGTGGATGACGCTCAGGTGTGTGCCGCGGCGCTACTGCGCATGTGCGGGCGTCCAGCATGTTTTGAAGCACATTATAGCTGGCTGTTGAAGTGCACAGACAGAGCTAGCAACAATATAAAGGCACATAGAGGCGGTTGATGCAGGCATCCCCTAGAAAGGCACTTTAGTAGACACCAACTGTGATATAGCAGCAATTGTGCTAGACTATTCTCAGTAAAAGTGGTGTATTACGGCTGGAATACCTCAGCTTTAGGCTTAGGAATATGCCGTCCAGAAGCTCCGGAACTGAATCTTCCAGGAAGCGAAGGGGGTCTCATCGGGCTCTGAGGATCTTGGGCACACTTCTGCTGCACCAGTCTCCCCTGAAGTTCAGAGGTAAGTGACCGTAGAGACCCCGCAGGGGTACTTGGTACTGTGGCTGTCCTCAGTTCACCTGCTCCTGTGTATGTAACAGAGGAGGTTTTTTCCTCAGCTCTGGGAGGATTAGAGAGAGATTGTCAACATTGATCGGTGCCTCCCTGTCAGGGAAAGCACGCCCGATCTCCGTCTCCTCCTTCAGAGTGCCTGTTAGCAGAGCAACAGTCCCATACAGGGATCGACCTGCCTGAAGGGGATCAGGATGAGGTTGATTCTGTTATAGAGGAATCAACAGTGGGGGAACCTTTTCTCAGCATCTCAAGCTGAAAGATTATGGGTTCAGTCTCTGACTAACATGGTCCGATCAGCATTTAAAAATGCATCTTGCGGAACCATCAACCACTACTGTATCCTCGTTGGGGTCGCTAGAAGCCCCCAGACTGTCTGTTCTTTTCCACTTCACCCTTTGCTGAAAGGGCTCATTTACCAGGATTGGGAACATCCTGAGAAAATATTTAGTCCCCCAAGAGATTTCCGGTGGTCTATCCCATGGAGGATAAGTTCATCAAAAAAAAAAAAAAAAAATGGAAGGTCCCTACAGTGGACGCAGCCATCTCTTGTATGTATAAATCACTCACATGTCCAGTGGATAATGTCTAAATGTTCAAGAACCCAATAGATAAAAGATTGGAGTCCTTATGAAAATCTGCTTCTTTCTACAGCAAGCTTGGTGACACAACCAGCAGTAGCAGCTATTGGGGTCTGCTAAGCAGTGAAGGATCAGTTGAAACAGGTCTTGAGGGACTTGACAGATCAGCAGGCTTTGCCCTAGCTGATCTACCTAGAGCCTTAGGCTTTGCGGTTGACGCCATAAAGGATTCAGTCCATCAGGCCTCCCGCCTTACGCTGTCTATAGTACATATGCGTAGGCTCCTATGGCTCAAAAACTGGTCTGCTGAAGCTCCCTGTAAAGAATGGCTGGTTAGCGTCCCATTTCATGGGGAACGCTTATTCAGGGAAAACCTGGACAAATATATCCAGAAAATTTCCAGCGGTAAAAATACGCTCTTGCCGGTTAAAAACAGAGTTAGAGGTCCCTCTTTAAGAGGCCTGCTTCTCCAGTCCCTGGGGCATCGGCTGTGTAACAGTTCCGACGGCCTCCTCTGTCAATTCCCGGGGGTAAAAAACAGGGACAATAGCAGGGTAATGAGAAACCTTGGGTCAGGGGAGGTACAAAACCTCCCCCAAAGTTAAATTCATTGAAGCCCCCACTCAGTCGGGTGGGGGGAGGACTCCAGTTGTTCGCAAGAGACCTGGCGGGACACGATCAAGACAGATAGGTGCTCTCCGCAGTATGTTTGGGATACAGTTTGGAGTTAAAAAACTCTCCTCCTTCCCATTTTTGAGGTCAAACGTGCCAAGGGATCCCCGGAAGAGAGAGTCCCTCCTGTTGGCACTAGAACAACTATTGCTCCAAGGAGTAATTATGGAGGTTCCCCTGGAAGAATGAGGGTTCGGGTTTTACTCAAACCTCTTTACAGTCCCGAAGCAAACGCGGACGGGAGGCCCATATTCTAAAAGGGCTATACAAATTCCTGTATATCAGGACTTTCCGATGGAGTCGATCCGATCGGTGGCCACTGCCCTACAAGGGGAGGATTGGTTAACCGTGATCGACATCAAAGATGCTTATTTGCACATTCCCATCTTTCCAGTCCACCAAAAATTTCTACGCTTTGCAGTAGAAGGGCGCCATTTTCAGTTCAGAGCCTTACCCTTCGGTTTGGCCACAGCACCACGAGTGTTTACAAAAATTCTGGCCCTTTATTGGCCAATCTAAGAACACAAGGTGTAATGATAATGGCATATCTGGATGACTTGTTGCTGATAGACCACTCAGTGAAAAAACTAGACGTGGTCGTTCACAAGACAATCAAGTATCTGGAATCTCACGGTTGGATTATCAACCGAGACAAGTCAGCCCTAAAAACCAGTCAAAAGTCTGGAATACTTGGGGCTAAGGTTGGATTCAGGCCAGAGAAAAATATTCTTGCCTCGAGGAAAGGTGTTGTCTTTGAAAGATTTGATCCACTTAGTGGGTACAAAAAAGACAGCCGTCCATACGCCTGTATATGAGGCTGCTGGGAAAAATGGTGGCATCATTCGAAGCAGTACCCTACGGTCAATTCCATTCAAGGAATTTGCAAGGGGCCATACTGTCAGCCTGGAACAAAAAAGTTCAGGCCCTAGACTTACAATGTCCTTGTCCCCTTCCGTTCGCAAGAGCCTCCGTTGGTGGTTGGTTCCCCAGAATCTGGAAAAAAAGGAAATCCTTCAGTCCGATTTCTTGGAAGGTGGTCACTACAGATGCCAGCCTTATAGGCTGGGGAGCAGTACTGGAGCAATGGTCTCTCCAGGGCAGATGGTCGGATGCAGAAAAGGCCCTGCCCATCAATCTCTTGGAGATACGAGCAGCCCGGTATGCCCTAGTAGCATGGACATCCAAACTCCAAGGGTCCCCTGTCAGAATTCAATCAGACAATGCCACAGCAGTGGCATATATCAATCATCAGGGGGGCACCAGGAGTCGTGCAGCCCAGAGGGAAGTAAATTACATCCTGAAATGGGCAGAAAGATATGTCCCAGCCATATCTGCGGTATTTATTCCAGGAGTGGAGAATTGGAAGGCGGACTTTCTAAGTCGCCAGCAATTAGGCCCAGAGGAAGGGTCCTTTCACCCCGAGGTTTTCTGGACAATATGTCAGCGGTGGGGAACATCGGATGTAGATCTTCTAGCATCCAGATTCAACGCAAAGGTGGACAGGTTTGTCTCTCGGACAAGGGATCCCCTAGCTTGCGGCTCGGATGCCCTAGTGTTCCCTTGGGATCAGTTCAAGCTGATATATGC
The DNA here is from genome assembly GCA_029206835.1 of Rana muscosa. Taxonomy (NCBI): domain Eukaryota; kingdom Metazoa; phylum Chordata; class Amphibia; order Anura; family Ranidae; genus Rana; species Rana muscosa. Next base: position 1,030,967,497 of record CM055117.1, read on the forward strand.
ATTCACACCGCCACAATGGTTACCTCGATGACTCCGCAGAATCAGGGTAGAAAAGGAACCAGTGATTCTGGTGGCTCCAGCGTGGCCCCGAAGAGCGTGGTACGCGGAGATTGTAAAATGTCAGTGGGGAGTCCTTGGTCTCTCCCACGTCGTCCGGACCTGCTTTCGCAAGGACCGATATACCACCCTTCCTTACCAGCCCTAGGTTTGACGGCCTGGCTATTGAAGCCCACATTCTAAAAAAGAGAGGGCTCTCTAATCCTGTGGTATCTACCATGATCAATGCCAGGAAGCCGGTATCCAGGCAGATCTACTATAGAATCTGGAAGGCGTACATCGCGTGGTGTGAGGCCAAGAAATGGCATCCACATAAGTACGTAATAGGTAGGATTCTGGACTTCCTACAGTGGGCTGTAGATAGAAAGCTTGCCTTGAGTACTATCAAGGGTCAGATTTCGGCCTTGTCAATATTTTTTCAAAGGCCCTTGGCTTCGCATTCACTAGTCAAAGCCTTTATACAAGGAGTGATGCGTATTAGTCCTCCGGTTAATATTCCCATATGTCCATGGGATCTAAACTTGGTTCTGTCGGTTCTACAGAAACAACCATTTGAACCATTACATCATATTTCTTTGGTGCTTCTCACCAGGAAATTGATTTTTCTAGTAGCCATTTGTTCGGCTAAAAGAGTGTCGGAATTAGCAGCTATGTCCTGTAAGGAGCCATATCTGGTTATCCATAAGGATAGAGTAGTGTTACGTCCTCATCCAGCCTTTCTTCCTAAGGTGGTATTGAGGTTTCATTTGAACCAAGATGTGGTTCTTCCTTCTTTTTTCCCCAAACCTACTTCGGTAGAGGAAAAGTTATTGCATTCTTTGGATGTAGTAAGAGCAGTTAAAGCTTATCTAAAGGCCACTGCTCAGATTCGCAGAACGGATACTTTGGTTATTCTGCCGGAAGGCCCCAGAGAGGGTCAGGCAGCGTCAAAATCTACTTTAGCCAGGTGGATTCGACAGGTCATAATACAAGCCTATGGCTTGAGAAGGAGACCGCCTCCGTTCAAAGTTAGAGCGCACTCCACGAGAGCAGTTGGAACTTCATGGGCAGTGCATCACCAGGCCTCCCTGGCTCAAATCTGTAAGGCCACAACATGGTCTTCAGTACACACGTTTACTAGGTTCTACCAGGTGGACGTTAGAAGTCAGGAGGATGTCGCCTTTGGGCGCAGTGTGTTGCAGGCCGCAAAAGATCCTCATGTCTGATAGCGCTCAGCTTATATATGGTGTATCCCCCCCCCTCATTGGGCATTGCTTTAGGACATCCCATTAGTAATGACTATGTCGCTCTGTGTCCCGTGATGTACGAGAAAGAAAATAGGATTTTTATAACAGCTTACCTGTAAAATCCTTTTCTTGGAGTACATCACGGGACACAGAGCTCCCGCCCCTCTTTGGGGACACTTATTGCTTTGCTACAAAACTGAGGTGCTCCCGGATGGGAGGGGCTTATATAGGGGAGGGTACTTCCGGTTTTGGAAGTTGCCAGTGCCAGCACCTGACGGTATCTATATAACCCATTAGTAATGACTATGTCGCTCTGTGTCCCGTGATGTACTCCAAGAAAAGGATTTTACAGGTAAGCTGTTATAAAAATCCTATTTTTCGTCAGTCAAATCCCGCGGAAAAATTCTCCCGGACTGACAAGGGTGCTGTTGGGGGACAGAAACGTCCCTGGGTGCGTAAGCCTACCAAGCCCGCCACCGCAGGAAGTCTTGCCCCCGCCCGACTCTGGGGTGGGGGGACGACTTAGCAGGTTTGCGGATCGGTGGACCTCCCGGATCTCCGACAGGTGGGTATGCAAGGTGGTTACCTCGGGGTACAGGATAGAGTTCCTTTCCTGGCCACCAGACAGATTTTTTCCCTCAAATCTCTCTCTCCTTCCAGTGCCTTGGGCTGCCCTATTAGGGGCCGTGCAGGGCTAGCTGAGGTGCGGAGTATTTGTGCCGGTACCGTCAAAGGAGAGGTTTCTGGGATTTTATTTGAATCTGTTTGTGGTCCCAAAGAAGAACGGAGTCCGTCCAATTCTAGATCTCAAGGCCCTAAATGCCTTTGTGAAGGTTCGGAAATTCTGCATGGAATCCATTTGCTCTGTGATTGCTGCGCTCCACTCGGGGGATTTTCTGGCATCCTTAAACTTCAAGGACGCCTACTTGCAAGTCCCAATCTGCGCGGGTCACCAGACCACGCGATAGGCGAAGACCACTATCAGTTTGTGGCTCTTCCCTTTGGGTTGGCGTCAGCACCGCAGGTTTTCACCAAGGTGCTTGCCCCGATTCTAGCTTTGCTGAGACAGCGAGGCATTGCTATCATGGGCTATCTAGACTATCTCCTTCTGAGAGCAGACTCTGGCTCAGAATTAGAGGAAAATGTGGTGATAGCCAGTCAGGCCCTCCGAGAATTCGGCTGGCTGCTGAACATTCAGAAGTCGGTCCAGGTTCCGACTCAGCGTCTGGAGTACCTGGGATTGATCCTGGACTCCTTCGGAGGCGAGGGTTTTTCTACCCTTAGAAAAATTACAGACTCTTCAATCTGCGGTACAGGTGCTGATGTCCCGCAAATGGTCGTCACTCAGTTTTTGCATGAGGGTCCTGGGACTCATGGTGGCTTCGTTCGAGACGGTGCAGTACGCCAAATTCCACACTCCAGTCTTTCGGGCTAGGGCGGAGTCTGGGGAGTTCTGTCAGCCCAAGGGCTCTGGACCCCGGACGAGTCCCGTCTGCCGATCAATGTCCTGGAACTCCGGGCAATCAGACAGTGCCTTTCCTCATGGTCGAGGAGACTGCAGGGATGCTCGGTCAGGATCCAATCAGACAACGCCACGGCGGTGGCTTATGTCAACCATCAGGGGGGAACTCGGAGCTCAGCTGCGGTGTCCGAGGTCGCTCACATTCTAAGGTGGGCGGAAAGAAGCGTGCCGGCTCTGTCGGCCGTTTACACTCCAGGAGTGGACAACTGGCGGGCGGACTATCTGAGCCACCAAATCGTGCCGTTGCTTCAGTTAGAAGTGCCGTTACCAGCGGCTCCCCTGCGCATGTGCGGGAGTGACGTCATCGCGGCTCTGGCCAATCACAGTGCCAGAACCGCGATATCCGGAAGTAAGCTCTGGGAGAGGTGTCCGCGGCTGGAGGGGCGGTCGAGGACCACTGCCGAGGCTTCGATCTGAGGTAAATAATACATAATGAGCTAGTATGCTAAGCATACTAGCTCATTATGCCTTTTGTCTTGCAGTTTTTTTTTTTTTTTTTAGGGTTTACAACCACTTTAAGGCCCTAGTAGTTAGTGCAGAGTAACCTATGGTAGGTCCTTAAGAGCTGCTCCACTGTATATAGCTGTCCTAAAATGTATAATTATTTAATTAGTTCTCCTCTCATTATGTGCCCACAAAGTCCACCTATTTCTTGAGTTTCTCAATCCTTGTGCATATATTTTGGATGTTGGCATGGTGAGGGTCCTCCCTTCCTAAATTTAAAAGTAACACTATATACCAGGACAATTAAATGTTTACACACACTATAATTACTAAAACCATGCACAGATTAATAAATGTAAGAAGACCTTTGGTAGACTGCCTCTACACACTATAAGAAATTTGGATGAATGATCATCTGGTTTTCCTCGATGTTTCACAGCAGGTCGAAGCCAAGGATGGTATTATTTGCATAAAAGTTCTCAAACGATAAAGGCTTTTTTTTTTGCTTATCGTGCACAGCCTTTCGTATCCGATACGAAAACAGTACACATTAAATGAACATCATTCATTCTGTTTACATATGGGAGAATTTTTGGAGTTTGTCCCTTTTGGAAATTTTGGTTTGGAAAGTCTGAATTGGATGTCGAAAGTTGTGTACACACTACACGAAAACTGATCCAGTGGCACCAGGCAGGGATGCCCCCTTTTGGCACTTTTATTTGTTCTTATGCTGGAACCCCTACTGAGTCAACTCAGGAATAATCCCAATATCACAGGGATTGATGTTTTTGGACGTACCTAAAAATAGCTGCATGTGCCATTGACATTTTACTCTTCCTCTCTAACCCAAAACTTACAAAAATCCCTAATCTTAACGATTTTGCACACTATAACACCCTGTCTAACTTGCAAATCAACTTCTCCAAATCGTTTGCCTTGAATGTGACGTTGTCGAAATCTGCAAATCTAGCTTTCCCTTCTCATGGCAAAGGCAATCCATCGCATACTTCGGGATCCTGCTCCCCATCTTCCTTATGTAACCTCTACACACTTAACTATCTGCCTTTACTCCGCAACATCCAACGTGACATCCAAGCCTGGCACAAGGGGCTTTTCTCTTGGTTAGGATGGACAGCCATCGTGAAGATGAATGTATTTCCATGCTTCTTGTATGTCCTGCAAACAATCCCTATTCTTTTGCCTAAAGCATCCTTCCTAACTTACCACAGAACCTGTACTCTTTTTTTGTATGGGGCCGAAAACGTCCCAGAATTAGTTACAACATACTGTGTTTCCCCGAAAATAAGCCCGGGTCTTATATTTATTTTGGCAACAAAAGTCACAGTAGGGCTTATTTTCGGGGTAGGTCTTACCATGTAATGTGCTGTCTTCTCTCCCCCTCTCTCTCCCTGCCTGACAGGAATCCCCAGTGTGAACTGAGATAAAATGCTTGTAAAATCCTATAATCCACTCTATTACAGTAGTATATAATGTACAATGTGTATGTTTCTGTAATATAATTGTGCCAATTACCTTCGTTATAGCGCTGCTCTGCGCTTTTATGACCCACCAGAGCTCTCTTCCCCGCAATTATATTACAGAAACACACATTGTACATTATATGCTACTGTAATAGAGTGGATTATAGGATTTTACAAGAATTTTAAACTAGGGCTTATTTTCGGGGTATGACTTATATTGCAGCCCTCCTGGAAAATAACGCTAGGTTTTATTTTCGGGGAAGGTCTTATTTCTTCAGGGGAAACACGGTACTTGTGCTACAAAAACTGAAGGGATGCATAGGTTTGCCAGACGTCTACAAATATTACTTGCCATGTAATCTCCTGAGAATTGCTAACTGGAACCTACACCAAAACATGAAAGCATGGAGCAGGCAAATTCGACAGTCCCCCTACACCTGATCCCCTGGCTACCCAAGCAGCATACTCCTCAAGACTGTGCAGATCACCCAATGATAGGAACATCCCTGCTTTGCTTTAGACTGGCATGCAAATCTTTCACCCTCTCCATCTCCGGGCCCACTAATCCCTCTTCAATATAATCCTGACTTCTCCCCAGGCTTGTCCCCTCAATTCCTAAAAAAGATCTGGCCTCATGAGCAGATTTCTGCAGAATACTTCTTTCATAGAGGCACCTATCTGTCTTACGATGCCCTGAAAGCTTAGATGTGCACCTCCTCTTTCCCCTTCTGGACTTGCATCCAATTGCGGCACTTCTTTAATTACCCAAAATCTTCCCCAGACTGGTCTCGCACGCACACCCTATTTGAGGCTATATGTTCCAGATCCACACCACAACGCCACGTACTATCTATGCTATATGCCCTCTTTTTTTTCTTCCAGACAGCTCCCTGAAGGCCAGTAGAATGTTTTAAAACTGGGAAAACCAACTTGATCTTAACTTCACGGAGGAAGATTGGAACAGGATTCTCTACCACTTACATAAGGGCTCAATAAACGTAACGACCCAGGAAGCAGGATACAAATTATTTTTCGGGGTGGTATAAGACGCCGTTACTTCTTAACAAATTTTCATCCTCAGTCACTTCTCTATGCTGGGGATGTAAGTCTGCACCTGGCTTCTTGTTACACTTATGGTGGTCATGCACAAAACTACAACTGTTTTAGTTTGCGGTACACGGTAAATGATACCAGATGATGCATTTTCTCACATTGGGGTTCCAATACCCCTCCAGTGCGTACTGATTGGTACCATCATATTCATCAGACAGTAGAAATGGAGGAACTCATCAGTGTAGTGCACGATGATCCTTCCAAATTCACCTGCACGTGGGCATGCTAGCTTGAATTTCAAGGCTCATTACGTTCTGTTGTACCACACTTCTCATCGGACAGATACCCTAAACGTTCTGTCTCAAGACGAAAACAGTGAGGCCTTCTCCTACTTCCCATTTCTATGTATAATTATTTCCACACTTCCCAGTTATAACAAGACCTTACCCTGCCCTTCTGATGATGGACGTCTAAATTTCTGGTTTTCTGTTTGTAACCCCAGCGCATATCGCAATATGTATTTTACAACCATACCTCCTCTTCACCCCCCCCCCGCCTCCAAAATTAGATACCTTACAAATTTGTCATTGATCGTTTGCCATCAGAGTGAAAACCCAGCTGCACATTAACTACTGTATATGAAAGTTTTATATATAATGCAAAGTATAAATATATTAACTGAATATATAGAGTACCATTTGGAATATGCCTTCTTCTTGACCCGAGTCTGCCACCATGCCTCTTATTTTATGACTGTTTATCTTTTACGATACTTAATTATTTGGCATGAATGTCATAATCAACTTATTGTGTATGACTATGTACTTTGATATATTCATCATGTTGATGTTTTCTTTGTAAACTTGGAAACTGTTAAGAAAATTCCAATAAAATCCTTGGAAATTAAAGAAAATCGAATGATCTGTCCTTGTACTGGGGTTTTCTTCCACTTAATACAAAAATTAATCCAACTTTCGCCCCACAAACAAGGGACAAAAAACATAAAAAATACAAAACAAAAGAAATCCAAAAAAGTTTTTTTTTTTGTTTGTTTTTTTATAATACGAAACGCCATCAGACCCATAAGCTTCCGCGGATATAAACTCTTATATAATCTTATTGATAATATAACCTCAGCAGAACAAAAAGAAAAATCTAACGGAATAATATTTCAGAAATGTTAATAAGCCCCGAATTACCTCTACTCAAAAGCAAAACTTGGAAGAAGCTATCACATTGCTAGTAATCAAAACGGTGAATACCACCACCCCATCCGAGGAAGCTTATGAGTCTGATGGAGTTTCCATAGGTTATTTTTTTTTTTTTTTGTATCGCTGAAAAATTATATACGTCAATTATTTCTAGCAATAAAACACGGATCTCCCCAAACGGTACCCTTTTTTTTGCACAAATTATGGGCCAATTTTCTTAAAAAACAACAATATCGAATTATATGCAAAAATTCGAGCAAATAGAATTAAAGCTTTCTTACCAACCAACCAAAGATTAAACCTGATCAAGCAGGATTCATTAAAAATAGTCAAACCAAAGACAACATAATTGAAACCCTACATTTTATATACTGAGCTAGAAAAAAAAAAAAGAAACAGTTGCTGGAAAAAGATTATTGCAATCAAAATGATTTTATGTAAGCTAAGACCAATGGGAGCATTAGAGATTTAATGTGACAGTAAACTCAATTTTTTTTACTTCAAGTCTTAAAAAATTTCAGGTATACCAAGGCTCTGCTTTTTTTTTTTTCTTTTTAAGTTTCCTACTGTTGTTTTCAGGCTTCTTTTTTGTCCTGTGTACACTCCCTATCCTATCTCTATCCTGATGAACCTACTGGAATAGAGAGAGCAGCGCCGCCACTTCTAGTCACATGCTCCACTGTATGCATACTACAATTCCAATACAGCCAAATGTGCCTGGAAGTAGATGTATAGTCCATCTTTGGGGGAAGCAGGAAAGGGTGACTATTTTCACATACACAGGGGGGCATTAAGAACAAATGTAGCCACCCTTTAGCAGGAAGTCTAAGAACAGGAAAAAAAAGAAGAAAAAAAACTTAGATTTGAGAGATTAAAGGAGATAGAATTAAAAATTTTCATGCATTTAAAAATTCTGCATTTATTTTATATATATATATATATATAAAGTTTAGCGTGACTTTAATCAATATCAGTAAGGACTATAAACTTTCAGCATTTGCTATTGACCTTCTGATGTTTGTCACAGAACCATTGATCTCTCTTCTGATCATTATGCAAAACATAAACATTTTTAATACAGCGTCAGACTTCAAAGTCAATTATACGAAGTCAGAAGTGTTAAATATTAATATTACTAATGAGAAATGGAAATCTATAACTTCTCACTACCAATTTAAACATAACCCAGGAAACAAAATACCTAGGAATCAGGTTCTCCAACACTATCAGAGATGTTTGCCTGAATTGTAAACCCTTATTGAAAAAAAAATGAAAACCTTTTTGATAATCAATGTAATCAATTCATTTAACGAACCTATAAAATGAGTCTTGAAAAAGATTCGACCCAAAATATTTGACCTGCTGATTAACACTCCAATATATTTACCTGAATTAAAGAAAAAAAAATTAAAACATCATAAAATGTTTCTAAATTTAATCTGTACCAAGCAGTCCGATGTGGGCACACACACTGCGTTTGATGTTTTGTTAACTTAATATTGACACAATCTGCAGATCGCAAATGGACTGCGTTTTGAATGCGATGTGAATGGCACAGGAACGAACAGCGCATTTCTGTGTGATACGTGCGCAGGCATGGTGTGAACTGGCCCTTAACCTTCACATAAGGAAAGGCTTCTTCACAGTAAAAGCTGTGAAAATGCAGACTAGACTCAAGAACTAGTTCTGGCATGTTGAGTAGATTGTTTTAAAAAAGAACTGGATGCATTCCTCAATGCTATGGGGGCACTCGGCATGCTCACTCCTGAGCCCCACGGTCCATAAGACACACAGAACGGGGCTCAGCCCCACTCTCTCGTCGCTGGCTGTAATTTACAGCAGCAGTAGCCATACTGCTGTATTTAAGCAATTGAGGAGGGAGAGAGCCAAGATAGCCTCAGCTTTCATGTACATTGCTGGTTCGAGATCATGCTCTAGTAAGTATTTACCTTTGCAACCACTTTAACATTTATAGGTAATAACACCAGGGATTATTGATCAAGGGAATATCAGTTGCCTTCTGGGCATCAGGAAGGAATTTATTTTTTCCTTCACTGAAGCAAATTGAATCATGCTTTATTGCATTTTTGTTTTTTTCCTGGATCAACTGAGGGTATATGATTCTGTATATGGAGGTTTTCTATTTGTTTGTTTTTCTGTTGGTTGAACTAGATGGACTTGTGTCTTTTATCAACCTGGCTAACCATGTAACAAACTTAAAGAAGTTGTAAAGGCAGAAGAATTTTTATCTTAATGCATTCTATGCATTAAGATAAAAAAACATTCTGTGTGTAGCAGCCACCCCAGCACCCCACTAATTACTTACCTGAGCCCCATCTCTCTTCAGCGATGTCCACAAATGTTTAACCCGTCCAGGACACTCTTCCCGATTGGCTGAGACACAGCAGCGGCGCCATTGGCTCCTGCGGCTGTCAATCAAAGTCAGTCAATCAGGGGAGAGAGGGGACAGGGCGGGCCTTTGTGTCTGAATGGACACACGGAGCTGTGACTCGGCTCCAGTGCCCCCATAGAAAGCTGCTGAGTGTGGGGGCACTCGATAGAAGGGAGGAGCCAGAATCAGCAAAGAGGAACTCGAGAAGAGGAGGATCCAGGCTGCTCTGTGCAAAACCACCTGCACGGAGGAGGTAAGTATAACATGTTTGTTATTTAAAGAAAAAAACACAAGACTTTACAATCACTTTAATTTAGGGCTGTGGAAATTAACTATTAATTCCTCGATTAATCGATTAATTGTTTTGATCGATCAAAATTCTTTGGGCTTGCCGTGTCCATCTGAAGGGCTCCTTTGCTGTGCCTTCATATCTGCATGCCGGCGGGACCTTACTATCTTCCACACGCAAGGGCTGTTATACTTCCCTCTATCACTTCCCTCTATCAACCTGGGATTCTACAGCCATCCACTGGGAGTTGTGATAGTTCCCTTCACGGGACATCTACATGCCAACGGACTGATGTTAGCCCCTTCTCATCTGGATTCAGCAGTGGTATCGTTGCACACATTTTTATACCAGTATCATGCTTAGCTACATGTTTTTATGACTGCTTTTGCTACCGTTTGGTATTACTCGCACCATTTTTACAGTTTATGTAGCTACATCGATTTTATCTCCAGTGCAATATTTATTTTGTTACCTACTTGAAGGCTATAAAAGTTTTAATGCTATTCCCATCGAGCGCTGCCTTTGTGTGTTTTTGTATCCTGCTATCCATTTTTCCAGTGGTTGGTAGCTGCACTGCGAATCAGCCTGCAAGGAGATCAGCTAAAAGTAGTTGGATCTATGTGCAATATAATTAATCGAAATTAGTCGATTAATCGATAAAAAAAAAAAAAAGATTCATCGAACACGAAATTTTTTATCAGTAACAGCCCTACTTTAATTACTTTAGGCAGGCTGAAGGTTAACCTAATTACTCTTTCCTTTATGGACCAACACAGCTTCCTATTGACATAGTGGGTATTATCCGTTATTTAGGCGTAGGCTGAAAAACGTGTAAAAAGTGTTGCATCACAATCACACCTCTTACAGCACTGCCTAGGGGGCGGACCCTCTGGGTATAATCCCTCTCTCTGCACCGCGCAGATCAGTTTTTTTCTGTCTAGCAAGGAGTAGGACATGACTCCCTTTGGGCCCATTGGTCCGGGGGGAATTTTTTAATTTTTTTTGGTTCCTGCGATCTTCGATCAACTGCCGGCTGGGTCCTCAATCCTTGTAGTCCCGCCAGTTTCGGCCATCGAGCGTGTGCCGACCCTAGCTACGCGCTGGGTTTTCCACGACATGCCCGTCGCTCTACGGATGGCCGGTGAGCCTACACATCAGGGCCTGCATCAGACCGTTCAGCTTCGGCTGACCTTACGGCCGAGTCGCAGTAGCCTGTCCGGTGAGCTTTCGCTCCAAGGCTTGCATCGGACCGCTCAGCTTCGGCTGACCTTACCGCCGAATGGCAGTAGCCTGTCCTGTGAGCTAGCGCTCCAGGGCATGCATACGATCATTCCCTAGGGTTCAATCACAGCATGCCTGGCCGACAGTCACCTCCGTGCGCGGATGATGATCTGTCCGGAATGTCTTTTTGGCCTCTAGTGACTGTCCGGCGGCCATTTTCTTGTGGTTTCGCACCTATATGTATATATCGGTCATTTTTTTGTGGTCCACGGCCGCCTTTGCCTCTACTGACGGCTCGGCGGCCATTTTCTTGGAGCCCACATTGTTCAATACAGCCGCTTGGTGGCCATTTTGCAGTAGTCTCCGGCCTCTAGGGTGCATTTCACTGGCGCGAATTCACACAGCAGGCAGCGGTGAGATTGCATCACAGGCGGAGCACACGGCAGCATAGCGGTACCGTTCTAAGGGTGGTGAGTCCTCTGGGAGACCCTGCATCTCTGAAGCAGCTAGGAGAGTGGCCTATTGATACCTTGCCTGGAGCCCTGTGGGTGTCAGCGCGTGGGTCAGCATGGCGTCTGAAGCAGATGTTTTTTTCTCCTGAAACACCTGACTGATAGCTGGTGCCCCTGATGTATCTGTGGACACTATGTCTGTTGGCAGGGTGGAAGCAGCACACGGGAACACGGGGGGTGGTAAACGCCCCTGTCCCCTGCAATCTTCCAGCGATAATTATGATGCAGAACCAGGCCCAGCTATGGCTCATGGCCCGGATTCTGATGCATCAGAGACTGCAGACCGTGACCGATCGGACAGTGAGAATGCTCCAAGTCCAGGTCAGCACACGAAAAGGCTTTGGTATCTGACCTGTTTACTGCCGTGCGGAATACGGAAGGCTGCAGAAGCAGCAGAAACACCGGTCCCCTTTGGGTTCCGTAAGCCGGCCCGCACTGCTAAGGTGTTTCCTTGTGTGTCTTATTGTGATAAGCTTGTACAAGAAGGTTTTTTTGCAGCCCCAAATTGTTTTTTTTTTTTTTTTTTTTGGGCAGTCCGGTACCCCTTGAGGAGAGTTCCTGAAAGAATGGACCTCTCCCCCCAATAGTGGACCCCCCTGTGTCCAGACTTAACAAGTTACCACAATTCCAGTGGAAGGGGCTCCTGTCTTCAGGGACACTCGCTTACCTATACACAGTGGGGGGCTCAGCGGTACGTCCAGCATTGGCTGGGGTTTTTTCTGATGCCTCAGACACTGAGTAGGCAAAGATGCTACTCCAGGAGTTAAAAGCACGGGAGGCTCCTCCGTACGAGGTAGCTCTAGCCGACCAGTTGGTACAGGGCCCTGAGTCTGTCTGCAAGTCAGACGCGGATACTATCCCCTTGCTACCTTGAGCCTCAGTTTATGCGGTGGCGCTACGCTACCTGATCTGTCTAAGGTGTGTCGTGGAAGAATTCCCTTGGGCTTTGTACGCAAATCCACACCGCGCCTAAATGTGGACTTCCATCGTCTAAATGCACACAAAGCACAAAACAATTCCTTCGTGCTTAAAAGCACGTTTGTCTCAAGCTCTTTGGTACAAGGAATCAAAGTACTTCAATGGCACCAGGTAGAATCAGAAATGATGCTGCTTCAAGCTGGAGTATCAAGCGTCAGGGCCTGAGCTCAGACACCCGGATTCTTTTATTCATTGGAAACAAAAGGATAACAAAACAGGAAGTTATGGCTCCAACAGCCAATCGCTTCCCTTAATACAAAATGACATCACAGGAAATGACAAACAGTAAAGGGGAGGGCACTCACAGGAGGGAAAGGGGAGGAAGTGCACACACCCCATCTTAATCAGCATGGAGCCCACTCAATACTGTTCAAAGTAAACCGTATCTAGTAAGATCATTCTACTTGTTCTTATAGTTTTGGGACAATCTGCGGGGACATTGCTACTGCTGTTGTCAATATACGGTACAAGTACACCGACAAGGCAGATATCAATGTCCTCTTATAAATACAGATATGTATCCATAAAGGGGATAACGAAGTCTGCAAGAGAGATATAATAGGTTTCTCTCATTATGCGGACTTCGCTTCTCTAATGTGCATAGTCATTGGAAAGCAAGCAGTCCAGCACATTGCGCTTGATATCTACAAACCAACAAACGCCCACACACGCAGAGAACACGTTTCAATCCCATAAGAAGGTTTTCATACTGACCGTTTTTACCGCTGGTCTCGATTCAACCCAAGTGCGCTCTGCTAGAGCGCTCCTTGATTAAACATCAGACACAGGGAGACAGATGACAATCTATAAAACGCACATCCTAGAATAAAATGTCCACATAAATCTTATATAATAAAATTTTCACAACAGGTGCTGGTCTGCAGACCAATCTTCCAAGAAGGCCCTGTTGGAACTGCCCTTTTAGGGCGACGGACTTTTTTGGGGCCTCTCTGGATGACCTAATTTAAGAGGCTACAGGAGGTAAGAGCATATTGCTTCTGCAAGCCAAAAAAGGGTAAGGAGCCACGCCATAGGCTAGGGCCCTCCTTCACCGCGCACAAGCGGTCCCTTCGTCCACCTAGTGCGGCAAGTAAACGACCCCAGGCTGATAAAGCGCCTGCTGAGGGACAGAAGCGTCCCTGGGTTTGCAAGCACAACGTTGCTTGCCTACCGAACAGATTTTTTTTCCCCTCTTAACCGCCAGCTTCAGCCAACTTGTCGGGAAGCCCTACATGGGGCGGTCCAGGACCTGCTGATACGCAGGGTAGGCCTTCCTGTCTTAGTACAGGAACGGGTTCAGGGGTTCTACTCAAATCTTTCGTAGTGCTGGAGGGGTTCGTCCAATCTGGATCTCAGGACCCTCAACTACTTTGTGCAAGTACAAAGATGCCGGAAAGGAGTTGGCTCGCTCTGTTGTCGCTGCCCTCCATCCGGGGGATTTTCCGGCATCTTTGATCATCAAGGATGCATGCTTGCATGTCCCCATATGCACCTGGCATCATTGATGTCTGCGTTGGCAGCCGGGGAAGACCACTACCAATGGTGGCTCTCCCCTTTGGCCTGGCATCAGCACCAAGGGTGTTCACCAAGGTGCCTGCCCCGATTCTGGCCCTACTAAGACAGCGTGGCATTGCTATCATGGGCAACTTGGATGAGCTTCTTCTGAGGGTCACTTCAAACTTAAGTTTAGAAGTGAGCGTGTCTTTAACCTGTCAGACCCTCCGATACTTGGTAGGGGGGGGGAAACTCCTAGTGTGTCTAGGGTTGATTCTGGACTCCTCAGAGACGTACGTTTTTTTCTCCCTAGGGGAAAGTTGCAGACCCTTCAGGCTGCGGTGCGGCAGTTGACATCCCAAGGATGGGTTGTCACGCCACTTTTGCAGGCGAGTCCCGGGCCTCATGATAGCCTCCTTTGAGGCAGTACCATAGGCCCTATTTCACACACGAGTGTTACAGAAGGTAACACTGTCCTGAAGGGTCAAGTGCCCTTCATCCCTGGATTATCAAAATCCGGGTGAGCCATCTAATCAGGACCTCCCCAGTTGGTGGCCGACAGCAGCGGCATTTCTGTCGGGGAAATTGTTCCTTCCTGTTTACTGGAGGGTGGTCACGGCGGACGCCTGTCTTCCCGGTTGCAGAGGAGCCTGAAGAGCTCAGTCAACCTGGGTCGCTGGACTCCGGAGGATTCCCATTCATTGGCCTGATATCCGGACGAGCTGGCCTTGCCTACCTCACATGGTCTCAGAGCCTACAAGGGCATCCAGTCAGAATCCAGTCGGACAAACACCACAGTGGTGGCATATGTCAATCATCAAGGAGGAACAAGCAGCTCTTCTGCAGCATCCTGAGGTGGGCAGAAAGGAGCGTACCGGCACTGTCGGCCGTGTACATTCCGGGTGTGGAGAACTGGCAGGCGGACTACCTGAGTCACCAGGGAGAAAGGTCCTTACACCTGGATGTGTTCTAGCTCCTCTGCCAAAGATTGGGCACGCCAGACGTAGATCTTCTGGCGTCCCGACTCAATTGGAAGGTATTGAGGTTTGTGGCCAGGTCAAGAGACCCATAGGCAAGCACGACAGATGCGTTGATGGCACTGTGGAGTCAGTACCGACTAATCTATGCCTTTCCTCCTCGGAAGCTCCGTCCTCATCTGCTTCGCAGACTGGAGGCAGAGAAGATTACAAGGGTCCCAATTGCTCTGAATTGGCCTCGACGTCCTTGGTACGCCGATCTAGTGCGTCTGGTAGCAGACGCCTTTTGGCATCTACCGCTAAGGAAGGACCTGCTGTCGCAAGGTCCCATACGCCATCCTGTTTTACAGTCACTGGCTTAACGGCATGGCTCGAGAGCCAGGTGCTAAGAGATCGGGGCCTGTCAGACTCAGTGATCTCTACCATGAGGAGTGTTTGTAAATCATCCCCTAGGAAGATTACCATCGCACTTGGAAGACCTGCATATCATATTGTAAGGAAATGAGGTGGCATCCGCGTGCTTATTTGGTTCCAGAGTCCTGCTGCTTTTCAGCAGGGAACGGGCCAAAAATCCTACTGTAAGTACAATTAGGGGGCAAGTATCTGCCCTGGCTGTCTTTTCAATGACCCCTGGTGGCTCACTCTCTAGTGAGAACGTTTGTACAGTGGATTCGGCAGGTGGCCCCTCCGGGCCACCCTCCACTACCTCCGTGGGGCTTGTGTAGCAGACGTCCTTTTGGCGTCTACCACTACGAGAGGACCTGCTGTCGCAGGGTCCCATATGCCATCCTGCCTGCAGTCGATGGCTTCAACGGCATGGCCTCTAAGTGTCTCAGAAACCACTGTTATGAGATCATCAGGGAGATCCCTTGTTGACACTTTCTTAGAAAGTGGTCATTTTGGTGGCTGTTATGCCAGTTAAGACGGGTTTCTGAGCGGGCAGCCTTGTCATACAAGCCTCCCTATCTGATCTTCCACAAGGATAAGGTGGTGCTGCATCCGCAGCCTTCATTTCTTCCTAAGGTCGTGTTCGACCTTCCATCTCAAGGAAGACATTGTACTGCCATCCTTGTGTCCTCATCCGTCGAATCCTAAGGAGACGGCGTTGCATTCCTTGGACGTTGTCCAAACTCTGAGAGAATGCTTGTCTGGTACTGCTACGTTCCAGAGTCCAGACTCACTGTTTGTTTCAGTGGCTGGTCCCCAATAGGGCCCAGCGGTTTCGTCGGCCACCATCTGTAGGTGGATTTGACAGATTGTGATCAGGCTTATGCCATGAAGGGTCAGGCGCCTCCCTTTCCCGGCGCAGTCGACCAGGGCAAGAATCCCTTTTGGTTTACGTCAGTTAGATGATTTTCTGGGTCGGCAGCCTTGTCATGCAAGGCTCCTTATCTGATCTTCCACAAGGATAGGTGGTGCTGCGTCCGCAGCCTTCTTTTCTTCCTAGGGTCTTTCGACCTTCCATCAAGGAAGACATTGTTCTGCCATCCTTGTGTCCTCATCCGTCAAATCCTAAGGAAACGATGTTGTAAATTTTGGACGCTGTCTGAGCTCTGAGAGCTTCAAGCGTCTGTTTTCACCAGGTGTGTAAGGCGGCGACATGCTCATCCGTTCACATTTTCACTAAACTTTACAAGTTGAGGTGTGTGCATCTTTGGATGCTTCTTTCGGCCGCAAGCTATTGCAGGCGGCTGTTTAGATTTGCAACTCCTCTGTTGAGGAGCTCTGTTTTGTTTTGGGGTGTAGTTGTTTTAATGCTGTTCCCACCCCTCGTTTTTGACACTGCTTTGGGACGTCCCACTATGTCAATAGGAAGCTGTGTCGGTCCTTGAACGAAAGAGTAAATAGGATTTTTTACTCACCGTAAAATCCTTTTCTCTGAGTTCATGGACCAACACAGCACCCACCCCTCGTTTTAAGTTTGTACTGCTTTTGACGAACTGATCTGCGAGGTGCAGAGAGAGGGATTATACCCACAGGGTCCGCCCCCTGGGCGGTGCTGTAGAAGGTGTGATGCAACACTTTTTACAAGTTTTTCTGCCTAGTCACTCCTAAATAACGGATAATACCCACTATGTCAATAGGAAGCTGTGTCGGTCCATGAACTCAGAGAAAAGGATTTTACGGTGAGTAAAAAATCCTACTTTCTTTGAGAGTGGGCACTACAAAAAAAAAGCATAGATCTCTTTGGAAATTAGGATGGATTACAGGTTGTTTCATTGTATTTTTTATTTTATTTTTTAAATAAAATTGGTTTTGAGTAAAGTTTTCTATCAGGCTTTCTGCTACCCCTGTGTATTATTAAACTCTGTATCCTTTTTTTGCATATTCATTTTCTTGTGTGTATTCGGTTTACAATTACCGCCTGTACTTCAGATCATGCACCACTTTGTAGAACAGAGCTGTACATTATCATTTGAATTGAAATTAAAAAAAAAAACACATTCCTGAAAGCTTTTGGATCATCTGAATTATTTTTTTTCCTTTCCTTTTGTTGTTTTGCTGTTTGGTGTATAAAAATCCTGCGCAGTAATATATTCACACACATTATCTTTTTGAAGCCTGGCAGAAGTCCTCAAATTCTTTTGGTGTATGTGTATATAGTCTGTGTATATATGTATGTAAATAGTGGCAAAGCTAGACATTCTTTCACCCAGGGCACGGACTCAGTTTAGTGACCCCCCCCCCCCCACGAAGACGGTGGAGTCAGCATGACTATATGACCATCCAGCACCCTCTTTACATTTTAAAGGTTGCTATTGGGACTTTTTAAAATAATAAAATAAGCAACAGTTTATTAGCGTAGATTCACACCAGGTGTGCGGGGCACTGCAAGGCAATCTACTTCCTCCCATCACATTGCAGCCAATAAAACTTAATGAAATGTCACTGTTTGACATTTCAATAAAGTTTGTTTAAAAAAAAAAAGTTAACAGTGTGATGCAAATGTGCTTTCCAATGCAACCACTGGTGTGAATGTCCCCTGAGGCTCGGTTCACATATATGTGAATTGGATGCGTTTTCTCTTATCATCCATGGACTGACACGGTGTCTCTTTACACTTTACACGTGGGTTATGTCCCTGCTTGCAGGAGAAGACCTAGGCAGAATGTGAGATGTTATACATACATTCTAAAAGCCAGAGCTGAACAGCCCCACCCAGGGGGCGGTCCCTCCGGGCATAACCCTCCCACTACAGTCAGCAGACTTCAGTTTTTTTCTGCCTAGCAGAAGGAGAAGACGTGGCTCCCTCAGGAGCCAGTCTCCTGACCTATTTTATTCCTTTTTGGAATTCTTTTTTATTTTATTTTTGAGAATCTTCTATCAACTGTCGGCTGGGCAACAGGTTGGGTACAAGATATCCTCGTAGTCTTCCCTGTCCGACCATCGAGCGTGCTGATCCTCGCCTTCTGTGCGTGAGACTCAGTTCACGACAGGCCCCATGACTCCAGGGGTGGCCGGGTTTGCTTTCATGCTCCCACGGTCCTCTCAAGACTGAACAGCTCCTGACTGACTGTATCTTTTGTGGTGGACCGGGCCGACAGCTACTCAGTACTGCACTGTGATAGTCCTGTCAGAAACACCAGTGTGTCCCTCAGGGGACGGGTAAGTAGTCTCTCCTGCCTGCAGGTGAGTACAAAGGGCTGTGTGTTTCTCTGTGGGGGATTTTCCCTGTCTCCCCCTGTATTTTATTGTCGCTCTCTGTCACCATTACTGGCGCTGACTGTGTGGGGTGCTTGGGGGTCACACTGTTCTTGGGGGGCTCATGCTGGTCTGCAATGTATGCCTTGGGGCTTTTTTGTGTGTTTTTTTTTTTTTTTTTTGGGGCCTGAGCGCCGAGTGGCGCTGTGCGTGTGTGCTGTTTCATTTTAACTGCGTCATGGCGGCCATCTTGCCGCGGATCGCCTCAGTGAAGTGCGGCGGCCATTTTCTTGTAGCCCGCGCGCTTTTCAGCACTAGTTTGGCCTCTAGCGCTGCTATAGCAGCGCGAATCTCCTCACAGTCTCCTCACAGCTTACCAGCGCTGACACAGCGCGGTACAGACAGCGGAACTAAGCGGTCCCTGGTCCGGTTTGGTGAGTCCCCTGGGCGCCCCCTCCTCAGTCAGCACAGCCTGTGGGTGGACTTTTTATCTGAGAGAGTCTCAGAGAGGGACAATATGGAGTCTGTGTCACCAGCTTCCCCTAAAAATGTCAGTGGCAACAGGCAGTGCTTCAGCACTGCGGTCCCTATGGACCTGTTGTGGGCAGCCCTGGAATCAATTTCTGACCAGGATGGGAGCTGTGTGCAAGCGCAAGGTGCAAAAAGCCGCCCTCTCCCCACTTTATCTACTTGAGGGCAGTGCGCTGATTCAGATATGGGCCTAGCCACTATCGCTCAGGACCCTAGTTCTGAATGTATGGATGGTTTTGAACAGGACATTCCTTATGAGGAAAACTCCAGTTCTGAGTCAGTAAATGACAGGGCGCTTGTTAGTGTGCTCATGACTGCGGTGAGGGACACTCTCAAGCTCAAATGCTGCGGATGCAGAACCTCAGGCGGATACTGTCTCCTTTGGTTCTTTTAAGGCCAGGCCTTCTAAAGGTTTTTTTTCCATTGTACTTTCTTTGACCAGCTCATTGATAAGGTCTGGGAAAAGCCGCAGAAGAATTTTTTTATGGTCCCGCGGCGTTTGTCTATCAGGTACCCCTTGAAGATGCCCTACTTAAAAAGTGGGCTTCTCCCCCAGTGGTCGACCCTCCAGTCGCCCGGTTGAACAAGGCCATCACTCTCCCGATGGAGGGGACTCCTGCATTTGAGTACCCCACTGACAGGAGGTCAGAAGTGGTGAGCAGAACCATGTTTGCCTTGTTGGGATCCGCCCTACGACCTGTGGTAGCGGCGACCCTTGTGTCTAAAACACTTACAGGTTGGGCAAAAATGTTGCACCTAGCTGTACAGGAGCATATTCTTCCTCCAGACACAGTTACTCTGGCCCACCAACTGGTTCAGGCCCTGGTTTCTGTGTGCGACGCCACGCTGAACGCGGCCCCTTTAATATCCAGGGCCTCTGTCTCGGCGGTGGTATTGCGTCGTCTTATCTGGTTGAAATGCTGGTCTGCTGACCTAGCCTTAGGAAGCTCCTGACGGATCTACTATTTTAAAGGCGGTAGACCTTTCGGTGCTGCTCTGGATGACATCGTCATGGATGTCACGGGAGGTAAACGCACTCTTCTTCCTTAGACTAGCAAGGGTGAGGAGGCCCGCCGCAAACAGGGGCCTTCCTTTCCAGCAAAACAGGGGTTTTTTCGTCAGTCAGAGTCCACAGGTAGGCCCTCTCAGACTGACGGCAGTGCGGCTGGTGGGCACAAGTGCCCCTGGGTGCGTAAGCCAAACAAGCGGCCCCCAAGCCCGCCTCCGCGTGAAGTCTTGCCTCCGCCCGACTCTGGGGTGGGGGGACGACTTCGCAGGTTCACGGATCGGTGGATCTCCCGAATCTCCGACTGGTGGGTGTGCGAGGTGGTCACCTCAGGTTATAGGATAGTATTCCGATCCTGGCCCCCACACAGATTCTTTTCCTTGAATCTTCCGCTCCTTCCTACCTGTCGGGCAGCCCTCTTGGGGGCTGTACAGGATTTGATCAGGTCCGGAGTGATTGTGCCGGTTCCGTCACAGGAGAGTTTTCAGGGATTCTGCTCGAATCTGTTTGTCGTCCCAAAAATAGGACGTGGTTCGGCCTATCCTGGACCTCAAGGCCCTGAATGCCTTCGAGAAGGTGCAGAAATTCCGCATGGGATCCATTCGCACGGTGATCGCTACACTCCACCAAAGGGATTTTCTTCTGGCGTCCTTGGACTTCAAGGACGCCTACTTGCATGTTCCGATCTGCGCAAGTCACCAGAAGTTTCTGCGCCTTGCGATCAGCGAAGTCCACTCTCGATTGTGGCTCTTCCTTTCGGCCTTGCCTCGGCACCAAGGGTGTTCACCAAGGTGCTTGCTCCGGTTCTAGCCTTCTGTTACAGCGAGGTATTGCTGTCGTGGGCTATCTGGACGGTCTTCTGCTATGAGCAGAAAGTGGCTCAGACTTAGAGGAAAGGTGACTATCGTCAATTAGACCCTCAGGGACTTCGGGTGGTTCCTGAACATTCAGGAGTCAGTCCTGGTCCCGACTCAGTGTCTGGAGTCTCTAGTTCTGGTTCTGGACTCCTTGGAGGCAAAGGTATCCTACCTCTGGAGAAGTTGCTGACACTTCAGTCTGCGGTGCGGGTGCTGACATCCCGAACATGGTTGTCAATCCGTTGTTTGCATGAGAGTCCCGGGACTCCTGGTGGCCTCCTTCGCGGCCATTCCGTATGCCCAATCACACACCAGGGCATTGCAGAAGGAGATCTTGTCCACCTGGGACAAATCCCCGTTGTCCTTGGATCTTCGGATCCAGGTGATTCACCTGGTCAGGGCGTCCCTGACAGGGTGGTTGGGACCCTCGGCTCTTCGGTCCGGAAAGTCGTTCCCCTCCCATCCAATGGACGGTACTCACGACGGACGCCAGCCTGACGGGCTGGGGTGGAGTCTGGGGAGTCCTGTTGGCTCAAGGCCTTGGACTCCGGACGAGCCCGTTTACCAATCACTGTTCTGGAAATGCGGGCCATCAGACTGTGTCTCTCCTCAGGTCGGAGAGAGTACGGGGTCGCTCCATCAGGAGCCAGTCGGACAACGCCACGGCGGTGGCATATGTAAACCATCACGGGGGGACTCGGAGCTCAGCTGCGGCTTCCGAGGTAATCCGTATCCTGAAGTGGGCCGGAAGAAACGTGCCGGCTCTGTAGGGGCGGACTATCTGAGTCGCCAATCGCCAGACGCCGGACCAGTTGGAGTGGTCCTTGCATATTTCAACTCCTTTGCCGACGGGGGGGCACGTCGGATGTGGACCTGATGGCCTCTCGACTCAGTCGCAAGGGTCGAGGTTGTGGCCAGATCCAGGGATCCTTGGGCGATGACTCGGATGTGTTGGTGGCCCCATAGGGTCCTTATCGCCTGATATAAACTCCGGTGATCCTAATTGTTCCGGATTGGCCTCAGCGTCACTGGTACGCTGATCTGGTACGTCTCGTTGCGGACGTTCCCTGGCGGTTGCCGATGAGGGAGGACCTTCAGTCTCAAGGTCCTATGTTTCATCCGGCTTACAGTCTCTGGCTTTAACGGCAGAGCTGTTAAAAGCCAGGTGTTGAGGGACCGAGGTCTCTCGGACTCTGTCATTTTGACCATGTTAAGGACACGGAAGTCTTCCTCCAGGCAGATCTATCACCGTGCCTGGAAAGCTTATATCGCCATATGCAAAGCGCTGGACTGGCGTCCTCGGACGTATTCCGTCCCCAGAATCCTGCGTCCTCTACAGTGTGGAGTGACCCAAAAGCTTGCTTTGAGTACCATCAAGGATCAGATTTCGGCCTTGGCCGTCTTCTTTCAGCGACCTCTAGCGGGTCATTTCTTGGTTAGCACCTTGTGTTGGGGGTTCGCCATGTGCTCCCTCCTGTCAAGCCTTCTCTCCCACCGTGGGATCTGAATTTGGTGCTCTAGGTCCTCCAGGAACCTCCTTTTTGGGAATATCCGGGATATTCCTCTCTTGTCTTGTCTCAGAAGGTGGCCTTTTAGTGGCAATCACTTCTGTTTGACGAGTGTCTGAGTTGGCGGCTTTGTCCTGCAAGTCGCCATATTTAGTCATCCATAAGGATAAGGCGGTGTTGCATCCGCGACCTTCCCTTTTGCCAAAGGTGGTGTCTACCTTTCACCTACATGAGGACATTGTCCTCCCGCCCTTGTGTCCTCACCCATCGCATCCCAGAGAGTTTGCGCTGCACATATTGGATGTGGTACGAGCCTTACGGGTGTACCTGTCTGCTACTGCTTCTATTCAGAAGTCCGACTCACTGTTTGTGACTGCCCCTGGTCCATAACAGGGCCAAGCGGTTTCGTCTGCCATCATTTTTAGGGGAATCAGACAAACCGTCATTCAAGCCTATGCTCTCAAAGGGCGGGCGCCTCCCTTTCCGGTTACGGCGCATTCCACCAGGGCAATTGGTGCTTCCTGGGTTTTCCGACATCAAGCGTCGGTTGCACAAGTGCGCAAGGCGGCGACCTGGTCGTCTGTTCATACCTTTTAAGTTTTTTATAAGGTTGATGTGGCTGCATCTTCGGATGCTTCCTTCGGCCGCAGGGTGCTGCAGGCCGCTGTTTAAAGTTGCGACTCCTCCGTTGAGGAGATCTGCCTTCTTGGAGTGAAAGTTTTTGGTTTTTCCAATTATACTGCTCCCATCCCTCTTGACACTGCTTTGGGACATCCCACGTGTAAAGTGTAAAGAGACACCGTGTCAGTCCATGGATGATAAGAGAAAATAGGATTTTTTGTACTCACCGTAAAATCCTTTTCTCTGACATCCATGGACTGACACGGCACCCACCCTTCCTTTTTAAGTTTGTACTGCTTTGTTACGAACTGAAGTCTGCTGACTGTAGTGGGAGGGTTATGCCCGGAGGGACCGCCCCCTGGGTGGGGCTGTTCAGCTCTGGCTTTTAGAATGTATGTATAACATCTCACATTCTGCCTAGGTCTTCTCCTGCAAGCAGGGACATAACCCACCTGTAAAGTGTAAAGAGACACCGTGTCAGTCCATGGATGTCAGAGAAAAGGATTTTACGGTGAGTACAAAAAATCCTATTTTTATCTGCATCAGATTCGCATGACATGTGAACTGGACCTGCTTCAAATGGAGACGGTTAACACATGTCCACGGCGGCTGCGATCCATTTTAAAAAAAAGTCTTGTGCAATTTTGGGTCTGGTACAGGTGCAAATTTAAGTTAAACTTTTAAATCACACCCGAACCGGTGAACAAAACCACTCCGGACTGCAAACTGCAGCCGGACATGTGTGAACATAACCCAAAGGTCATAAAAGTTCATTTGTTTTTCCAATTTTTTTTTAAATTTTTTTTATTTTACGAATAGATTGGTGTTTGTTAGCAAACCCATCCATAGTTCTGATTTGTGAAGTGAGGACAGTGGTGGATCACCATTGTCCTCACTTCAGCTTTCTACATTTATATGTATGAGTTTACCTTCAAACCCATTCATACGCAATGAATTGGTCTCAAAGCAATTCATAACCTTGATCCCCACAGATTGCTGTCAGATCACTGGGGACAGTGCTACCGGTTTACCAGTTGCATTGTCCGACCAGGACTTTGCAGGGTTTGCTTAGCAGATCCCTACCCCCACTTTCTTCTGCCAGTGTGAGGAGGAGGTGGCCAGGGGGTGTAAGGTGGCAGAAGAATGATGAAGGTGCATACCTCCCAAACTTGGAATTTGAGAATGAGGGACACCTAGGGATGGAAAAGACACACAGAGTGCTCCAATATTGAGGTGGCTTATAAGAGCATGGTTAATAGAGTTTAAAGCGGTATTAAACTCAAAAGCAAACATTTATTTTATTGCAGATTACCAATTCTTAGATGTGATGGCTGCATTAGTTTTCGTTTTTTAGGCATTCTTTCCTTTAATTTCCCACCAGTAAGTCTGCTGTTTTTCAACAGAACAAGCTGTCCTGCAGACGTAGCAGTTAGAGGGTTGAGACAAACCATCTACCGCTGTCAGGATTGCTTACAGTGATCAGATTTTATTTACTTTTTAATTTTTAATTTTATTTTGTAAACCCTTATTCCAAAAGGAAAACACTGTTTGCTATAACTGATTATAAAGTATGATCTTGAGTTTGGCTTCAATTTGTTAGTGTATCTAAATCTGCTTGTCCATCTAACACTTCCCTCCCCCCAGACTGACAATGCCATTAGTGTTGCTGGCTTAGATCACAAGGGGAAAACAGATGGGAAAAAAAAGACTAAAAAAGCAAACTAATGCAGCCACCATATCTAAGAATTGGTAAGCTGCAATATATTATATTTTGGATTTAATACAGTTTTAAACCTACATATGCTATAGCATTGTATTTGCGTGTATACATAGTGAACCACTCACTCCTAGCACAGTAATTATGTTGTGGGTACAAGAACTGCAGACTGTGTACAGTGTATACACTGTACACAGTCTGCAGTTCTTGTACCCACAACATAATTACTGTGCTAGGAGTGAGTGGTTCACTATGTATACACTCAAATACAATCAAGGGCTGAGGTATACTTAGTTATCCTTTTATATCCAAGTCCCCTCTTCACATATTTAGTTCCCCCCCTTTCACATCAGGTGCCCCCCCCCCCTTCACATAAGGAGTTCCTTCCTTCACATCAGAGTCCCCTGTTAAAATGAAGAGTCCCAGCTTCACATTAAGAGTCTCCCTTTTCACACCAGGAGTCCCCTCCTTCAAATCAGAACCCCCCTATCCTTCACACTAGAGTCCCCTTTACATCAGGAGTTCCCCCTTTACATCAGGAGGCCAGCCCCTTACATCTAGAGCCACCCTTTACATCAGGTGTCTACCTTTCACATCAGAGTCCCCTTCACATCTGAAGTCCCCCTTAATCAGGAGCTCCCTACCTAGCATCAGAGTCCTCCCTTTATATCAAGGATCCCCATCACATCAGCAGGAGTCCTTTAAACCAAAAGCCACCCTTACATCAGTGGTTCTCTGCTTAACATTACGAGCCCCCCTTTACATCAGCAATGGCCCTTTAAATCAGGAACCCCCTCTACATCAAGGGCTCTTTTTAGATCAGGAGCCCCCCTTTACATCTGGAGTCCCCCCTTACATCAGCAGCCCTTCTTTCACATTAGAATCCCTCTTTACTCCCAAAGTGTGCTACATACCGGGTGCAAGGCTCAGGAGTGCGCGGTGTACAGAGATCGGTGATCAGAAGTGCATCTCTCACTGGCCACTTTAAACCAAAATGACTCCCCTCAAATCACTTGTCACCTCCAAATCCCCATTCTTGACTTCATTGACATCCCTCTTTTAGAACAAGCCCCTCTATTTCCCCTCCCAGTATAAAAGCCCTGTATAAAAGTATAAATAGGGATCATAGCACAGAGTGCATAATTATAGTATATAAGTGTGAACTTAGTCTTAAACAGCAGGAGTTTTAAAAAAAATTCTATTCGCTTGATGGAGTCCCTTAAAAGAAGTGACCGTATACATTTTTATATCTCTCCACAGGTCGACTTCTTGCTACTTGGTGGAGATCTTTTTCACGACAACAAACCTTCCAGGAAGACTTTACACACTTGTATGGAGCTTATGAGGAAATACTGTATGGGAGACCGCCCTGTCCAGTTTGAGGTTCTCAGCGACCAGTCGGTTAATTTTAGTTACAGCAAGTAAGTGTGGTGCATGTAAAGAGCAATATAACACCATGAATGTTCTGTGTAGTAACATTGGTGCCTTCCTATCTATAGCCCGTGGTTTTATTGGCACCTAAAGGTGTAATTGCAGGTCTTTCCTGTAGTGCCAACTGCTGGTAAAATAGGAAATTGCATGTCACCCAGAAACAGTGGTTCTAGTGTAGTAGAGACCATCCTGTATGTTTCATCAGTATTGCAGTGGTGTTTCGGTGACCACCCCATACGTTTCTACAATATTGTATTTGTTTTTCCCTTGACATCTCCTTTAAAGTTTAGTAAATATAATCTCTTTATTTAAAAGTAAAAAAAAAAATCTTAAAGTGATTGATTTTTTTTTTTTTTAAATTAGAATAACAAGAGAGGTATGGACTCCAGAGAGAGAGATATAATTTTACTTCTGTACAAATCATTAGTAAGACCTCATCTGGAATATGCAGTTCAGTTTTGGGCCCCAGTTCTCAAAAAGGATATTGGGGAACTGGAGAAAGTGCAGAGAAGGGCAACCAAGCTGATAGGAGGCATGGAGGAGCTCAGCTATGAGGAAAGATTAGAAGAACTGAATTTATTCACTCTTGAGAAGAGGAGATTAAGGGGGGATATGATCAACATGTACAAAATATATAGAGGGTCCATATAGTGAACTTGGTGTTGAGTTATTCACTTTACGGTCAACACAAAGGACAAGGGGGCACTCTTTACATCTAGAGGAAAAGAGATTTCACCTCCAAATATGGAAAGGATTCTTTACAGTAAGAGCTGTGAAAATGTGGAATAGACTCCCTCCAGAGGTGGTTCTGGCCAGCTCAGTAGATTGCGTTAAGAAAGGCCTGGATTTTTTCTTAAATGTACATAATATAACTGGGTACTGACATTTATAGGTAAAGCTGATCCGGGGAAAATCCGATTGCCTCTCGGGGGATCAGGAAGGAATTTTTTCCCCTGCTGTAGCAAATTGGATCATGCTCTGCTGGGGTTATTCACCTTCCTCTGGATCAACTGTGGATATAGAATTAGGTATATGGGATTGTATGATATTATTATTTTATTTTTTTATGGTTGAACTTGGATGGACTTGTGTCTTTTTTCAACCTGACTAACTATGTAACAAACATGTTAGGCCCCATGCACACAGGGTGTTTTTACAGCCGCGTTTTTTACAGCTTAAAAACGCCTGTCCATGTTTTGTAAACATTTTTTGACCTTTTTAAAAAAAAAAAAAAAAAAAATCCCGGAGCTCAAAAATGCAAATCGCGGCGTTTATGCATGTTTAATAGCGTTGGGCATTTTTGCAGCTCAAACCTGGAGCTCCAGAACGCACTGGAATTGGGTTTTTTTTGCAGCTGGAAAACGCCTATGCCACTTGGAGCTCATAAAAGCTCTATGTGTGCATGACACAATAGAATAACATGGATGGGCGTTTTGCAGCTGTAAAAAAAAACGTCTAACGCTGCTGTTAGCAGCTGCAAAAACGCCCTGTGTGCATGGGGCCTTATACTTACCTGCTCTGTGCAATAGTATTGCACACAGCAGCTCCAAGCCTCCTATTCTGGGGGTCCCTCTACGTGCGCTCCTCCTCTTCTCCAAGTGCACCTATAGAAATCCACTTGCTATCGGAGCACTCGTGTGGGCTTGATTTGGAGCTGGTTTGCTTGCATCTGCTGAACATATTACATGTCACACTCAAAATACGGGTGTAACATGTACCATGTTTAACCTCTACAGGCCCGCGCTATAGCCGAATGACGGCTGCAGCGTGGACCTAGAATGCCGGGAGGACGTCAATTGACGTCCGCCCCTTTCCTCGTTCCCGGCGCGCGCTCCCTAGCGCGCAACGGGAAACTTGCGTGCCCGCCGCGTCACGCAGGTGCCGATGCGTGTGGCTGGCGGCCGCGATGTCCGCCAGGTACCCGCGATCGGCATTTACAGAGACAGGGACGTGGATCTCTGTGTGTAAACACAGAGATCCATGTCCTGTCATGGAGAGGAGACCGATAGTGTGTCACTTGTACATAGGGACAACCATCGGTCACCTCCCCCAGTCAGTCCCCTCCCCCCACAGTAAGAATCACTCCCTTAGGTACACTTAACCCCTTCAGCGCCCCTAGTGTTAACCCCTACACTGCCAGTGTCATTTTTACAGTAACCAGTGCATTTTTTATAGCACTGATCGCTGTAATAATGACAATGGTCCCAAAATGGTGTCAAAAGTGTCCCATGTGTCCACCATAATGCCGCAGTCACAATAAAAATCACTGTTCGCCGCCATTACTAGTGAAAAAAAAAATATTAATAAAAATGGTATAAAACTATGCCCTATTTTGTAGACGCTATAACTTTTGCGCAAACCAATCAATAAACGCTTATTGTGATTTTTTTTTTTTACCAAAAATATGTAGAAAAATACGTATCGGCCTAAACTGAGGAAATGTATTTATTTTTTTTTTTTTAAATGGGGATATTTATAATAGCAAAAAGTAAAAAAATTGTGTTTTTTTTCAAAATTGTCGCTCTTTTTTTTTGTATAGCGCAAAAAAACAAAAACGCAGAGGTGATCAAATACCACCAAAAGAAAGCTCTATTTGTGGGAAAAAAAAGACGTAAATTTTGTTTGGGAGCCACGTCACACGACCGCGCAGGAAGGGGGTTTAAGTGCCCAGTAAGCAAGCGGTAAAAAGTGAACTTGGCCTTTAACCACTTAACGACCGCCCACTGTATATATACGTCGGCAGAATGGCACGGACAGGCACAATCGCGTACCTGTACATGCCTGTCTTCGCATGGGTGGGGGTCCGATCGGACCCCCCTCCGGTACAGTGAGCGGCCGGGATCGCTTCGGGAGCGATCCGTGATGAGGGGGCCGCCATTCGATTCTGGCCACCCCCTCGCGATCGCTCCCGGCGAATGAAAAGCTTCCTCTGCCTGTGTAATGTTTACACAGGCAGGAGGAAGTGATGTCATCTCTCATGCGGCGCTCACATATACCGAGCGCCGCATGAGAGAAGACATCAGGTTAGTGCACTAAACAGCACACTGACACCAGGACACAAAGGCACACGATCGCCCCCCCCAGATCAGCCCCCAGTCACAGTGTCACTGATTGCAGTGACCATTTATTTACTGATCACTGCAATCAGTGACATTTGTGACTGTAAAAGTGTCAGGTTTAGGTCCAGTGTAGCCCCCTAATAAAGGTTTAACCCCTTGATCGCCCCCCCAGGTAACCCTTTCACCGCTGTCACTAAGCGATCGTTTTTCTGATCGCTGTCTTGGTGTTGGTGATCCCGATAGGTAGCCAGTTATTTTTTATAGGTTCGCCGCAGGTTTTTATAGCGTCAGGTACCCCCATATATTACCTAATAAAGGTTTAACCCCTTGATCGCCCCCCCAGCTAACCCTTTCACCCCCTTTTGCCAGTGTCACCAAGCGATCGTTTTTCTGATCGCTGTCTTAGTGTCGGTGATGCCGATAGGTAGCCAGTTATTTTTTTTAGGTTCGCCGCAGGTTTTTATAGCTTTAGGTACCCCCATATATTACCTAATAAAGGTTTAACCCCTTGATCGCCCCCCAGCTAACTCTTTCACCCCCTTTTGCCAGTGTCACCAAGCGATCGTTTTTATGATCGCTGTCTTAGTGTCGGTGATGCCGATAGGTAGCCAGTTATTTTTTTTAGGTTCGCCGCAGGTTTTTATAGCGTCAGGTACCCCCATATATTATCTAATAAAGGTTTTAACCCCCTAATTGCCCCTAGTTAACCCTTTCACCAGTGATCACCGTATAAGTGTTACTGGTGACACTGGTTAGCCAGTTAGTTTTTTGTTATTTAGGTTCCCCGTCAGGTTTTTATATAGCGTCAGGTACCCCCATATATTACCTAATAAAGGTTTAACCCCCTGATTGCCCCTAGTTAACCCTTTCACCAGTGATCACCATATAAGTGTTACGGGTGACGCTGGTTAGTTAGTTTGCTTTTTATTGTGTCAGGGCACCCGCCGTATATAACCCAATAAAGGTTTAACCCCCTGATCGCCCGGCGGGTGATATCAATTAGGTTTTAGTGTCAGAGAGGGTCTGCGTCGCACCAGGCAGCGTCAGGTTAGTGCCAGGAACACTAACACCCACGCGTGAAGCATAGACCTCCCTTAGTGGTATAGTATCTGAACAGATCAATATCTGATCTGATCAGATCTATACTAGCGTCCCCAGCAGTTTAGGGTTCCCAAAAATGCAGTGTTAGCGGGATCAGCCCAGATACCTGCTAGCACCTGCGTTTTGCCCCTCCGTCCAGCCCAGGCCACCCAAGTGCAGTATCGATCGATCACTGTCACTTACAAAACACAACACACATAACTGCAGCGTTCGCAGAGACAGGCCTGATCCCTGCGACTCAAGTTCTGTAGGAGGTGATTTCACCACCACAGTTAAAAAAAAAAAGAGCATATATGCCGAAGCAGGGGGGCAGCAGGGGCGGAGGAGCGATTTTGCTCCTAATGCCGCGTACATACGGTCAAAATTCCGACGGAGGCTTGCCCGTGGAAAAGTCTGACCGTGTGTACGCGGCATAACTTTTGCCGGAGGATGCCCCCATGCTTCGGCATATATAAATGGTGCATGTGTGCCCATCATTAAAAGTGGGTGAATGAAGGGAGGTATTCTAATGGTGGGCATACCCACCGATCAATCTCTTTTTCGTTCAGCCAACAGGCTGCATGAAAAAAAAGATTACAATACATGTCCAACAAGGACCAGCAACGTACTGG
Organism: Rana muscosa; assembly: GCA_029206835.1. Lineage (NCBI taxonomy): Eukaryota > Metazoa > Chordata > Amphibia > Anura > Ranidae > Rana > Rana muscosa. Next base: position 1,030,998,438 of record CM055117.1, read on the forward strand.
TATGTTGCTGGACTTTGAATGTTTATACCAGAATGATGCCTGCAGGTTTAGGTATCATCTTGGTATCATTCTTTTCAGCCAGCGGCCGACTTTCATGTAAAAGGAATCCTAGTGGCTAATTAGCCTCTGGACTGCTTTTACAAGCAGTGGGAGGGAATGTCCCCTCCCCCGGATATAAAAAGCGCCATTGGGAAATTGGGAAAGCATTTTATCACACCGATCTTGGTGTGGTCAGATGCTTTGAGGGCAGAGGAAAGATCTAGGGTCCAATAGACTCCAGTTTTTTCCAAAAAAGAGTACCTGTCACTACCTATTGCTATCATTGGGGATATTTACATTCCCTGAGATAACAATAAAAATGATAAAAAATAAATAAATATGGAAAGAACAGTTTAAAAATAAAATAAAAAAGCAAAATTAATAAAAAAAAAAAGCACCCCTGTCCCGCCCTGCTCTTGCGCAATGGCGAACGCAAGCGTCGGTCTGGCGTCATATGTAAACAGAAATTGCATCATGCATGTGAGGTATCACCGCGAAGGTCAGATCGAGGGCAGTCATTTTAGCAGTAGACCACCTCTGTAAATCTAACGTGGTACCCTGTAAAGGCTTTTAAAAATGTATGTAGTTTGTCGCCACTGCGCGTTTGTGCGAAATTTTAAAGCATGTCGTGTTTGGTATCTATGTACTCGGCCTAAGATCATCTTTTTTATTTCATCAAACATTTGGGCAATATAGTGTGTTTTAGTGCATTAAAATTAAAAAAGTGTATTTTTTCCCCAAAAAATGCGTTTGAAAAATCGCTGCGCAAATACTGTGTGGAAAATAAAAATGCAACACCCACTATTTTAATCTGTAGGGCCTTTGCTTTAAAAACATATATAATGTTTGGGGGTTCAACATAATTTTCTTGCAAAAAAAATAAATATGTTTTCATGTAAACAAAAAGTGTCAGAAAGGGCTTTGTCTTCAAGTGGTTAGAAGAGTGGATGTAAGCTTCCTAATGTCTATAAAATGCCAGGACAGTACAACCCCCCCAAATGACCCCATTTTGGAAAGCAGACACCCCAAGCTATATACTGAGAGGCATGTCGAGTCCATGGAATATTTTATATGTTGACACAAGTTGCGGAAAAAAGACAATTTTTTTTTTTTTTTTTGCACAAAGTTGTCACTAAATGATATATTGCTCAAACATGCCATGGTTATATGTGGAATCACACCCCAAAATACATTCTGTTGCTTCTCCTGAGTACGGGGATACCACATGTGTGAGACTTTTTGGGAGCCTAGCCGCGTACGGGACCCCAAAAACCAAGCACCGCCTTCAAGATTTCTAAGGGTTAGGGCTGGGCGATTTTCCCCCCCAAAAAAATCTGCGATTTTTTTATAAAAAACTCGATTTACGATTCGATTCGATTTTTTTTAAATTATATTAATTGAAGTGCATCAACAAACAAAATTGCAAAGGCAAACTCTTTCTCTAACTGCAAAGTCAGTGTGCAACAAAGATTGTTAAACATCCAAATTATTAATACTGTATTTAGATTTAGCTAATAAAACAACAAAAAATCTTGAGGTTACTCTTAGTTGAATTGAACTGTGCCCGTGCCCCACTGTGCCCGTGCCCCACTGTGCCCGTGCCCCACTGTGCCCGTGCCCCACTGTGCCCGTGCCTCACTGTGCCCGTGCCTCACTATGCCCGTGCTTCACTGTGCCCGTACCTGATGCAGATTTTCATGGGATACGGATTTTACTGCTACACCGGCGGCCATTCCAGTATTCAAAAGCCGCTCCTCCTCCTCGTCTGTGATAGGCGGAACACTCAATTTCCCAGCATTTAGTGTTCCGCCTATCATGGACATCCGCTCATCCTCATAACACAGACGAGGATGAGAGGATGTCCGTGATAGGCTGAACACTGCCTGCTGTGAAATTGAGTGTTCCGCCTATCACAGACGACGAGGAATCGGGAGGTGCGGCTTTTGAACACTGCAATGGCCGCCGTCTGTCTGCATGACACGCTGATCAGGTAGGCAGACGGCGGCTTGCGGTTAGTTAGTGTTACATTACATATACTCGCGGCGGCTGCGGCGAGTAGATGTAATTGGGGTAACACCGCCCAGTGCCATTCCGGATACGCTCCCTGCAGCCCTGCTACGGAAACTTTGAAGGAAAAAAAAATTAAAAAAATTTTTTTTTTTTTTTTTTTAAAAAATAAAATAAATCTAAAAAAATCGATTTTCTTCAAATCTGAATCGATTTGAACTCAAAACTTGATTCAAGATTAAAATCAATTTTTTTCCCAGCCCTACTAAGGGTATAAATTTTTGATTTCACTCCTCACTGCCTATCACAGTTTCGGAGGCCATGTAATGCCCAGATGGCACAAAACCCCCCCAAATGACCCCATTTTGAAAAGTAGACACCCCAAGCTATTTGCTGAGAGGTATGGTGAGTATTTTGCAGATCTCGCTTTTTGTCACAAAGTTTTGAAAATTGAAAAAAAAAAAAATATATATATTATTGTATTTCTTCATTTTCAAAAACAAATGAGAGCTGTAAAATACTTACCATGCCTCTCAGCAAATAGTTTGGGGTGTCTACTTTCCAAAATGGGGTCATTTGGGGGGGTTTTGTGCTATTTTGGCATTTTATGGCCTTCGAAACTGTGATAGGTAGTGAGGAGCGAAATCAAAAATTTGTGCCCTTAGAAATCCTGAAGGCGGTGCTTGGTTTTCGGGGTCCCGTACGCGGCTAGGCTCCCAAAAAGTCCCACACGTGGTATCCCCGTACTCAGGAGAAGCAGCAAAATGTATTTTGGGGTGCAATTCCACATATAACCATGGCATATGTGAGCAATATATCATTTAGCGACAACTTTTTGTAATTTTTTTTTTTTTGTCATTATTCAGTCACTTGGGACAAAAAAATAAAAATATTCAATGGGCTCAACATGCCTCTCAGCAATTTCCTTGGGGTGTCTACTTTCTAAAATAGGGTCATTTGGGGGGGGGGGGGGTTTGTGCTGTTTTGGCATTTTATGGCCTTTGAAACTGTGATAGGTAGTGAGGAGTGAAATCAAAAATTTGCGCCCTTAGAAATCCTGAATGCGGTGCTTGGTTTTCGGGGGCCCGTACGTGGCTAGGCTCCCAAAAAGTCCCACACATGTGGTATCCCCGTACTCAGGAGAAGCAGTAAAATGTATTTTGGGGTGCAATTCCACATATAACCATGGCATGTGTGAGCAATATATCATTTAGTGACAACTTTTTGTAATTTTTTTTTTTTTTTTTAGTCATTATTTCAATCACTTGGGACAAAAAAAAATATTCAATGGGCTCAACATGCCTCCCGGCGATTTACTTGGGGTGTCTACTTTCCAAAATGGGGTCATTTGTGGGGGTTTTGTACTGTCCTGACATTTTAGCACCTCAAGAAATGAGATAGGCAGTCATAAATTAAAAGCTGTGTAAATTCCAGAAAATGTACCCTAGTTTGTAAACGCTATAACTTTTGCGCAAACCAATAAATATATGCTTATTGACATTTTTTTTTACTAAAGACATGAGGCTGAATACATTTTGTCCTAAATGTATGACTAAAATTTTGTTTATTTGATTTTTCTTATAACAAAAAGTAGAAAATATCATTTTTTTTTTTTATCTTGGTCTCTTCAGACCACGGGACATGGTTCCAGTAATCCATGTCCTCATTCTGCTTGTCTTCAGCAAACTGTTTTCAGGCTTTCTTGTGCATCATCTTTAGAAGAGGCTTCCTAATGGGATGACAGCCATGCAGACCAATTTAATGCAGTGTGCGGGAAATGGTCTGAGCACTGACAGGCTGACCCCCAACCTCTGCAGCAATGCTGGCAGCACTCATACGTCTATTTCCCAAAGACAACCTCTGGATAGGATGCTGAGCATGTGCACTCAACTTCTTTGGTCGACCATGGCGAGATAGTATGGTTTCAGGGTCTTGGCAATCTTCTTATAGATAGATATACTTTATTGTCCTTGTATACATACAACAAAAAAATTCCGGGTACTCTTTACAGCAGCAATAAAACACTTCTCAACAAAACCACACATACATACTCCTAGCACATGCCCACATATCTATTTAAATATATCAAAAGATAAAATGTTATTTAAAAATAAATACAAAAATAAATAATAATTTATTTATTTTTAGAATTCCACATAAAATTTCTAAAACACTGTACCTTATGGGATTATGGACAATACAGCCCTAGGAAAAAAATTATACTTTAAGCGATTAGTGTGCGTTTTAAGTGTCCTATATCTTTTCCCTGAGGGCAATGGGACAAACACACTGTGACCTGGGTGGTTTGGGTCAATACTAATAGCTTTTGCCCTCTTTTTTAATCGGCTGGCATATGCTGTGTCCAAATTCGGTAGCTCTGTTCCTATGATCCGCTGTGCTGTTTTCACCACACGAGACAGGCACTTCTTATCCTCCGCCCTGCAGCTGGCATACCACAATACAGCCTGCTTCAGTCTCCGAAGGAAAAACAGTCTCTGCTGAGCTTTTTTCACAAAAAAAAAATGTATTTTGAGACCATGACAAATCCCTTGTAATATGCACTCCCAAAAATGTAATAGTGTCCACCCTTTCCACCTCCTTACCACCTATATAAACCGGGCAATGATTGATCTTTCCTTTTCTCCTATAATCCACTATTATTTCTTTAGTTTTTGCAGTATTGAGTATTAAATCATTTTCTCTACACCGCTCAACCAAATGTTGAATTTCCTGCCTATAAGCTGTCTCATCATTATCTTGTAATGATGAGACCACTAAAGTGGTGTCATCAGCAAACTTCACTATAGTGTTAGACGCATGTATGGGAGTACAGTCGTGCGTAAACAATGTAAATAGGGCCGGACTTAACACACATCCCTGTGGTACCCCTGTATTCAAAATAATAGTGTTAGACAGGGCTTGACAAATTTGCTTGGAATGTAGGAGCCAGCTAAAAAAGTTAGGAGCCAGTTTTTTTTTTTTTTTAACGACCAATGCATGCAGAAGCGAACACATACGTGAGTAGCGCCCGCATATGAAAGCGGTGTTTAAACCACACATGTGAGGTATCGCCGTGATCGGTAGAGCGAGAGCAATAATTCTAGCCCTAGACATCCTCTAACTCAAAACATGCAACCTGCAAAATTTTTTAACTGTCGCCATATAGAGATTTTTGTAAGGGTAAAAGTTTGTTGCCATTCCACGAGCGGACGCAATTTTGAAGCGTGACATGTTGGGTATCAAATTTACTCAACGTAACATTATCTTTCACAATATGAAAAAAAAATTCAGCTAACTTTACTGTTGTCTTATTTTTTAATTTAAAAAAGTGTATTTTTTTCCACAAAGTGCGCTTGTAAGACCGCTGCGCAAATACGGTGTGACAGAAAGTATTGCAACAACCGCCATTTTATTCTCTAGGGTGTTAGAATAAAAAATATATATATATAATGTTTGGGGGTTAACTTCTAAGTAAAGGGAAGGAGATGGGCGGGCAGTGAAACAGGCAAGCATTGCTGGTTGTCTTGTCATACCAACGGCTACCATAAGATGGCGCCAGATTACAGAATGAAGCCTAGGCCTGCAGAAGGCCGCAAAGCCGCGGCCTAAATTACCGGCTGGCGTGGCCCGACGAGATCACGCGATCGCGTGTGGGGGGCACAGAGGTACAGGTAACCTCAGCTGTGCTGCCCCAGGCGCCAGGTCGCTAATTCTAGTCGCATTTGCGACCTGGCGCCCGGGGATTGTCGGGCCCTGGTGTTAGACATCTGATCTCCTATTCTCACCATTTGTGGCCTGTTTGTTAGAAAATCCATGAGTGCAGCAATGAACATAGGCCCAAAGCTTTTAACTTTTTCACTAATTTGTCAGGAACTACTGTGTTAAATGCAGAGCTGAAATCAATGAATAACATCCTAACATATGTGTTTGAGTGCTGAAGATGTGTCAAGGCAGCATGCAATGCAATAGCATTTGCATCATCTGTGAATCTGTTTGCACGATAGGCAAACTGATACCTATCCAGATCAGCAGGAATGCTTGCCTTAAGATGTGATAATACGAGCCTCTCAAAACATTTCATGATGATAGGAGTTAGGGTAACTGGGCGATAATCATTTAAGCATGTTACTGCAGATTTTTTAGGTATTGGGACAATAGTAGTAGATTTAAAACAAGAAGGTACTGCAGCCTGCTTCAGTGACAAATTAAAAATATCAGTAAAAACACCTGCTAACTGGTCTGCACATCCCCTCCAGTATACGGCCTGACACCCCGTCTGGTCTTGCTGCCTTTCTGATGTCAATCTTCCTCAAATTTGACCTGACCGCTTGTATTTTTAATACCAGTAAATGGTCGTCCTCCACTAGTTCTTTACTATGGGTTTCACATCTTATATTTTGACCCTCAAAGCGAGCAAAAAATTGGTTTAAGGTGTCAGGGAGCACTTTACAACCCTGTGTATTCCTAGATTTAAAATCTACCATTGTTTTAATCCCCTTCCACATGCTACAAGAATTTCGATTTTCAAAATAAGATTCAATGCGCTGTTTATATCTATGCTTAGCCTCCTTAATGCCTTTCTTTAATTCATTCCAAACTTTCCTGTAGGCCATAGGGTCGCCGGATCTAAAGGCCACATCCCTTGCTCTAAGCTTTGGCCTTACTTTACCATCCAACCAAGGCTTTTGGTTTGGGAATACCTTAATAGTTTTTGTAACTAGGAACATCTCCATACAAAAGTGAATATAAGCTAGAACAGATGAAGCATATTCCTCTAAGAGCCCATTCACACAAGGGCAACACGACTTCCAGCACGACTTTGGGAGGCAACTTGGACACGACTTGAGCATGAATCACAGCGCGACTCCAGGCAACTTACAAGGCAACTTCAAGTTACCTCCAGGACAGGCGACTTTCCAGTGGCCAATCAAACAATAATCAGCTCTGTGGGAGGGAGGGGGGAGGGAGGGGTTTGCCTGGAAAACTATTTTTACTTCCTGAAAAGTTGCTTCAGTTAAGACAGGGGATCCGACTTGAAGGCAACTTCCATTGAAATCTATGGGTACAAGTCGCCTAGAAGTCGGATTGAATTAGTACAGGAACCTTTTTTGAAGTTGGAGCGACTGCAGTAGTGTGCATTAAGACGGCTCCCATTCACTTACATTGATTTTCTCATGCCGCGCGACTTGGGGCGACTTGAAGTCGGATCCAAAGTCGCCCCTGTGTGAATGGGCTCTTAGTCTGCATCTTGTGAAAATACATTCCAATCAGTTGATTCAAAGCACTCTTGCAGGAGTGAATTTAACTCCTCGCTTCACACCTTTATAGTTTTAATATCTGGTTTTGTTCTGCAAACAAGAGGCTTATAACATGGGATCATCATTAAAGTGGTATGATCTGATAGACCAAGATGTGGCAACAAAGTAGCTTTATATGCACTGGAAACATTTGTATATACCTGATCTAAAATATTGTTCTCACTTGTCGGAAAGTGCACATTCTTATAAAATTTAGGAAGAACCGTTTCTAGCTCCACATGGTTGAAATCGCCAGCTGAGTGTTAATAGCATCGTATAATTCCTCCAGAGCCAGCTTAGAATTCACCTGTGGAGGTATGTACACAGCCACAATTATAACATTAGTAAATTCTCTTGGTATAAAAAAAGGTCTACATTTTACCATAAGATATTCCAAATCAGGTGAACAATATGTCCCAACAATATTGATAGTTGTACTCCATTTATTGTTAACATATACACACAGACCACCTCCTTTTAGTCTTTCCAGAGTCCGCAGTCCTATCTGCTCGATAGACAGAGCAGCCTGCCAGCTCAATGGCCTCCTCAGGTATAGAACCATCCAGCCAGGTCTCTGTGAGGACAGTCACACAGCTATTTAATTTGTGTGTAATAAATCGCAGCCTGAGTTCATCCATCTTGTTTAAAAGAGATCGGCAATTACTAAGAAAAAGACTTGGCAACACAGGTCTAAATGGGCAAGCTTCCAGTCTTAATCATATACCTGTTCTCTTACCCTGTTTCTGTTTCCTATACCTTCAGTGTCTCCCAAGAAAAACATCAGCACCTCCAACAGTTCCTTTGGATGCTTTAGCAGCAGCAGCCCCGGCACACTCAGCTAAACATGAGCTCTCTGGGGGAAGTTTTAGTGTGCTGCAACTGCTTAGCTTGTTCCTCTGCCAAAACTTTAGCTGCTCCCACAGCCGCCCCAGTTGAAACAGCCCCAGCATGGTCACAGGAAGATTTTTGCTTGCTTTTCCTCCAGTGTTTTTCTGGTTTTCCTGTCAGCTCTGCAGCAGCTGCCTTGGCATTGATTGCAGTCTCACCACACTTTCCAAAGTGCTGAATCTCTGGCAAAGCTCCTATCGGGGCACATAGTGAGGCAGTCAGTGTCAAGGCAGGTGGCCGAACAGGACATGAAACCAAAGGCACTAAAACGTAGTCCTGGCCTCCCATAGTACACCCAGCATTTTCCCGCCTACAGCAAATAGCCAGCAGCTCCTCTTGCTCATAGCAAACAGTCCTCCTTTCACACTGCTGTACAGAGCACCCAGCCGCTGCATCTGCATGGGCTGCCATCTTCCACTAGCCTAGGCCATCTTTATGTAGAGCAACAATTCTTTTTTTTTTTAGATCCTCAGATCGCCAGCAGTTTAGACATTAATGGCTGTGTTTTGAGGAGAAGGCAAATGACACTGTTATATAGGGCTGCAACTAACGATTATTGTTTCGATTAGTCGATCAATCGGTTAATAACCTTAAAAAAAAAAAAAAAAAAAAAGATAATTTTGCTGCATTAACCACTTGACCACTGGGCACTTAAACCCCCTTAATAACCAGACCAATTTTCAGCTTTCGGTGCTCTCACATTTTGAATGACAATTACTCAGTCATACAACACTGTACCCATATGAAATTTTTGTCCTTTTTTTCACACAAATAGAGCTTTCTTTTGGTGGTATTTAATCACTGTTGGGTTTTTTATTTTTTGCGCTATAAGAGAAAAAAGACTGAAAATTTTGTAAAAAAATGATTTTTTTTTCGTTTCTGTTATAAAATTTTGCAAATTACTATTTTTTCTTCATAAATTTTGGCCAAAATTTATACTGCTACATATCTTTGGTAAAAATAAGTACAAATTGGTGTATATTATTTGGTCTTTGTGAAAGTTATAGAGTCCACAAGCTATGGTGCCAATATCTGAAAATTGATCACACCTGAAGTACTGACGGCCTATCTCAATTCTTGAGACCCTAACATGCCAGAAAAGTACAAATACCCCCCAAATGACCCCTTTTTGGAAAGAAGACATTCCAAGGTATTCAGAAAGAGGCATTGTGAGTTTTTTGAAGTTGTTATTTTTTCCCACAATTCTTTGCAAAATCAAGATTTTTTTTTTCTCTTTTTTTTTTCTTCACAAAATTGTCATATTAGCAGGTTATTTCTCACACACAGCATATGCATTCCACAAATTACACCCCAAAACACATTCTGCTATTCCTCCCGAGTATGGCGATACCACATGTGTGAGACTTTTACACAGCGTGGCCACATACAGAGGCCCAACATGCAGGGAGCTTCTTCAGGCGTTCTGGAGCACCCAGGCCAATTCTGACATTTCTCTCCTACATGTAAAAATCATCATTTGTTTGCTAGAAAATTACATAGAACCCCAAAACATTATATATGTTTTTTTAGCAAAGACCTTAGAGAATATAATGGTGGTTGTTGCAACTTTTTATCTCGCACGATATTTGCGCAGCAATTTTTTTAACGCGTTTTTTACGGGAAAAAAAAGTTTTGTGCTTAAAAAAAAAAAAAAACAGTAAAGTTAGCCCAATGTTTTTGCATAATGTGAAAGATGAAGTTACGCCGAGTAAATAGATACCTAACATGTCGCCGTTAAAAATTGCACACACTCGTGGAATGGCGCCAAACTTCGCTACTTAAAAAATCCCCATAGGCGACGCTTTAAATATTTTTACTGGTTACATGTTTTGAGTTACAGAGGAGGTCTAGGGCCAAAATGATTGCTCTCGCTCTAACGTTCGCAGAGATACCTCACATGTGTGGTTTGAAAACCGTTTTCATATGTGGGCGGGACTTACGTATGCGTTCGCTTCTGTATGCGAGCTCACGGGGACAGGGGCGCTTTAAAAAAAAAAAAAAATTTATTCGTCATTTTACTTTATTTATTTTAGTTTGACATGTTTTTCCGCCCTAAACATTTTTTTGATCACTTTTATACCTATTACAAGGAACGTAAACATCCCTTGTAATAGGAATATGGCATGACAGGTCCTCTTTACAGTGAGATATGGGGGGGGGGGGTGTCAATAAGACCCCACATCTCACCTCTAGGCTGGGAAGCCTGAAAAAAATACAAAACAAACCCCAACAATCCTGGCTTTGATCGTAGCGGTGAGTCGGTAGAAGCACCGGAGGGCGGCGGGGGGGGGGACATCCCCTCTCGCCTCCCGTAAGAATTATCAAGCGGCGGAACAGCCGCTATGATTGTATTTATGGTGTAGGGAATCGCCGGCTGAAAAAGCTAATATCTGAATGATGCCTGTAGCTGCTCCCATCATTCAGATATCCCCGCACAAAGTCAAGGACGTCATATGACGGCCGGAGGGCGGGAAGTGGTTATTGCAGAGTATTGCCGGGCATTGCGGAGTATTGCCGGGCATTGCGGAGTATTGCCGGGCATTGCGGAGTATTGCCGGGCATTGCGGAGTATTGCCGGGCATTGCGGAGTATTGCAGGGCATTGCGGAGTATTGCGGACTATGGCAGGGTATTGCGGTGTATGGCAGGGTATTGCACGGGTATTGCACAGGGTATTGTGGAGGGTATTGCACAGGGTATTGTGGAGGGTATTGCACAGGGTATTGTGGAGGGTATTGCAGAGTATTGTGGAGGGTATTGCAGAGTATTGTGGAGGGTATTGCAGAGTATTGTGGAGGGTATTGCAGAGTATTGTGGAGGGTATTGCAGAGTATTGTGGAGGGTATTGCAGAGTATTGTGGAGGGTATTGCAGAGTATTGTGGAGGGTATTGCAGAGTATTGTGGAGGGTATTGCAGAGTATTGTGGAGGGTATTGCAGAGTATTGTGGAGGGTATTGCAGAGTATTGTGGAGGGTATTGCAGAGTATTGTGGAGGGTATTGCAGAGTATTGCGCAGGGTATTGCAGAGTATTGCGCAGGGTATTGCAGAGTATTGCGCAGGGTATTGCAGAGTATTGCACCAGAGTATTGCACCAGAGTATTGCACCAGAGTATTGCACCAGAGTATTGCACCAGAGTATTGCACCAGAGTATTGCACCAGAGTATTGCACCAGAGTATTGCACCAGGGTATTGCACCAGGGTATTGCAGAGTATTGCACCAGGGTATTGCAGAGTATTGCACCAGGGTATTGCAGAGTATTGCACCAGGCTATTGCAGAGTATTGCACCAGGCTATTGCAGAGTATTGCACCAGGCTATTGCAGAGTATTGCACCAGGCTATTGCAGAGTATTGCACCAGGCTATTGCAGAGTATTGCACCAGGGTATTGCAGAGTATTGCACCAGGGTATTGCAGAGTATTGCACCAGGGTATTGCAGAGTATTGCACCAGGGTATTGCAGAGTATTGCACCAGGGTATTGCAGAGTATTGCACCAGGGTATTGCAGAGTATTGCACCAGGGTATTGGCAGGGTATTTTGCAGAGTATTGGCAGGGTGTATTGCAGAGTATTGGAAGGGTATAGCACAGGGATGGCTGAGCAGGGATGGATGGATGGATGGATGGCTGGATCTGTGACTGCAATTGTCACAGATCCAGCCCACAGTGCTGCTGCTGCCATCTGCTCCCTCCCCCTCCCCTCTCACACTGTACCGATCGGTACAGAGAGGGGAGGGAGGAACCGGCGTCATCAAATGACGCCGGTCTGTTTACAAGTGATTGCTCCGTCATTTGACGGAGCGATCATGTGGTAAACGGCCGCTATCAGCGGCGATTTACCGCGATTCGTGATCCGCCGGGTCCTCTAGACCCGGCGGTCACGGAGTTTCCCGTGTGCGCGCCCGATTCTGGGAGGACGTTATATAACGTCCTCCCAGAGTTAAGCAACCACCTTGTCGACGTTATTTGTCGGCAGGTGGTTGTTAAGTGGTTAAAAAAAAAAAAATTGGCCAATTTGTTGTTGGGCAGATTACAAAACACAAATTTCTGCAAAAACACATTACATGGTTTTCTGCAGCTTCTCCATCGAAGTATATTGAACCAAAATAGCACCGTTTTGCGTTTAAAAAAAAAAAGTCCTTGCCCTTTCCAAATACGCAGCAGCTGAAAAAATCATGGCTGTGAACGTGTCCCATAGGAAACCATGTAAATGAACTGTAGTGCGTTTCTGCAAAAAACAGGTGTGACCCAGGCCTGAGATGTTTAGCAACATAATGGGGTTAATTAAACTAAAATTAGTACAAAAAGAGCCAATAATCACTGCTGTAAGGTGTTCATTTTTACTGTGGGACAGTGAAAGTAATATTTACAGTAGCGATTTGCTCTTTTTGTACTATAAAGGGCTAATTTATTTATTTTTTTAACCCCATTATGTTACTGGCCGATTAATCGATTATGAAAATTGTAATCGATTAATTTCATAATCAATTAGTTGTCGATTAATCGATTAGTTGTTTCGGCCCTACTGTTATACAAGCTGTACACTCACTACTTTACATTGCAGCAAAGTGTAATTTCTTCAATGTTGTCACATGAAAAGGTATAATAAAATATTTACAAAAATGTGAGGGGTGAGATACTATATATATATATATATACACATATATATATACAACGGTGATACTCTAAAAATTAGAATATCGTGCAAAAGTTAATTTATTTCACTAATGCAACTTAAATGGTGAAACTAATATATGAGATAGACTCATTACATGCAAAGCAAGATAGTTCAAGCCGTCATTTGTCATAATTGTGATGATTATGGCTTACAGCTCATGAAAACCCCAAATCCACAATCTCAGAAAATTAGAATATTACATACAATCAATAAAACAAGGATTGTACATAGAACAATATCGGACCTCTGAAAAGTATAAGCATGCATATGTACTCAGTACTTGGTTTGGGCCCCTTTCGCGGCAATTACTGCCTCAATGCGGCGTGGCATGAAAGCTATCAGCCTATGGCACTGCTGAGGTGTTATGGAAGACCAGGATGCTTCAATAGCGGCCTTCAGCTCTTCTGCATTGTTCAGTCTCATGTCTCTCATCTTTCTCTTGGCAATGCCCCATAGATTCTCTGTGGGGTTCAGGTCAGGCGAGTTTGCTGGCCAATCAAGCACAGTAATCCCACGGTCATTGAACCAGGTTTTAGTGCTTTTGGCAGTGTGGGCAGGTGCCAAGTCCTGCTGTAAATGAAATCAGCATCCCAATAGACCTCGTCTGCGGAAGGAAGCATGAAGTGCTCCAAAATCTCCTGGTAGACGGCTGTGTTGAACCTGGACTTAATGAAGCACAGTGGACCAACACCAGCAGATGATATGGCTCCCCAAATCAACACAGACTGTGGAAACTTCACACTGGACTTCAAGCATCTTGCAGTGTGTGCCTCTCCATTCTTCCTCCATACTCTGGGTCCTTGGTTTCCAAATGAGATAAAGGAAAAAAAGTTGGTGGAAATCGCGCTACCCCCGTGACCAATCACTGTGACAGTGAACAAGTGGATTAAAAACCAACAGTTAACCCATACATCACAAATCAGGAATGAACGGATAAGTGAAAAAAGGTTATGTATATAAACAAACTATAAATCTATGAACATTAGATAAATAAAAAATGGTCCATCAAAAAAGTTGTTTAAATAAAGTCCAAAGTATTAACACCAGTGCTTTATGTAGAAATCATAAACAAATTGTGCTGTGTCCACATTCATCTGTGACATTCCACCACCAAAACTCAGGATTTCTCCTTACCAGCTGTACATGACCCCCTATTACAGAGGGTCAGTGTATGCATTCAGTAGTTTCTCCCACAGGTCACCGCAGCACACAACACAAGAGATTCCTAAGATACCGACCTCCGGTTCTCATCAATGGGATCATATGTATAAAAAGAATGGAACACACTCCACATAGTGCATTATATCTTTTTTTAAAATTTATTCCATAAAAAGCAAGTATTGCACTTACATGTATGCAGTTAAAAAATCGCCTGATTACGTCTGGTGTGCCGGCCGTAGCACATTCAACAGACACCCGTCCTTGTTGGAAATATCAGAGGTGACGACAGCGCTCCGCTCCGCCCTACGTCCGTTTCGTAACAGTTTACTTCTTCCTGGGGCACGGGGCGGCACACTGCGTCACCTCTATTTATACTCTGAAACAACCAAGCCTCATTCTGGATCCGAACCATCCACCGGACATGCGCAGCCACTCAGGTCACACTGATATGGGTGCTGGCCGCATACACTGCCTTGATTCGCTGGATTGTTTGAAGGACACATGGCTGAGCCAATGGGCTCAACCTTAGCCTTCAAAGCATCCCCAGCGTCCCTCTAGCACGGATCCCATAGTATGCTGTATGGGCATCCCCAGCGTCCCTCTAGCACGGATCCCATAGTCTGCTGTGTGGGCTAACCAAAGCACACACAAACTAATGAAGAAGCCTGGCTTAAGTATATCTTTTGACCCACTTCGTCCTGCCCAAAAAACAGTGTGGACTGGACTAGAGACTGGTCAATAGAAATAAAGTTATAAAAAATATATATATGGGGTCCTACACGCATGTAGTGACACCTAGTGGACACTTTTCACACTGCTCCGTACACAGAGACCAACACAATGAAGGTGTCAGACCCTGTACAGGGAACATACCAAGTCGTACCAAATTTAACCAGTGCCAGTATTAGCAAAATCAAAAATGGACAACTGATGTGCAGTGAACCATATTTAAAGGCCATATTGTGAATTACACAACTTCACAATATCTGCACATCCCTTCCCCAAAGGTTTGGACAGGAAGTCCAGTCATTGTGGACATGGGTGTCACTCATCAGCCGCAGCCAGAGTGACCCCTAGTGGGCAAACCACAAATGATTCTCCGAATACATGGACAAAGCACTGAAAAGTGCCCGTCCAGGTCCAGGAAATGCAGACTAAATGCTCTCATAGACAGCCTATTTGTTCCTGCACATTATAATTAACCATTTAAAATTAAATGGATTAAAAATGAAGCAAATCCACTAATGAACTTGCCATATATTGGGAATGTGAGCCACTGCTTCCAGAGGCCTATGCTCCAACAATATACACCTCTCTAAATCTCATTCTCAGCTACCCTTGTGAGAGATAGAGGGGGAGGGGCAAGGGAAATGGGAGAGGAGAAAGGGGGGGGTTTTGAGTGGGGGTTGTCAACTTTGGCTATAACGTCAGAATCAAGACGCATGGGACCATATAACCAACCGCTATGATGAAAATAATAAAAAATTGTTTATTGTGATATGGGAACTAACCCATAGTGGTGAAGGACCCAATTACCAAAGATTAATTAATTAATTGGCCTCCATACTACTGGAACTGGGATTGTGACAGTGATACGATACCTAATAGTCCGTGTATGTGTAAGGAACACAAAACGAGGCCAAATTGATCCAGTGCGACAACAATTAATTGATCAACATTTGCTAAATCACATGAAATTACAAAACTATATAATTGTCATAAAACCATATTCGAAAATTATGCAATGACAAAATTATAAATTATACATAAATAGTGATGACATATATGTGATGGTGCATAACTGATAGCCGTTGTATATGCATTCAAGAATTATTAATAAATGCGTTGACGTCTGTGTCGACGTTTAACCCAAAAGGGACATATGACTTTAATCTATGTATCCAAAACATTTCTTGACAAGAAATGTTTTGGATACATAGATTAAAGTCATATGTCCCTTTTGGGTTAAACGTCGACACAGACGTCAACGCATTTATTAATAATTCTTGAATGCATATACAACGGCTATCAGTTATGCACCATCACATATATGTCATCACTATTTATGTATAATTTATAATTTTGTCATTGCATAATTTTCGAATATGGTTTTATGACAATTATATAGTTTTGTAATTTCATGTGATTTAGCAAATGTTGATCAATTAATTGTTGTCGCACTGGATCAATTTGGCCTCGTTTTGTGTTCCTTACACATACACGGACTATTAGGTATCGTATCACTGTCACAATCCCAGTTCCAGTAGTATGGAGGCCAATTAATTAATTAATCTTTGGTAATTGGGTCCTTCACCACTATGGGTTAGTTCCCATATCACAATAAACAATTTTTTATTATTTTCATCATAGCGGTTGGTTATATGGTCCCATGCGTCTTGATTCTGACGTTATAGCCAAAGTTGACAACCCCCACTCAAAACCCCCCCCTTTCTCCTCTCCCATTTCCCTTGCCCCTCCCCCTCTATCTCTCACAAGGGTAGCTGAGAATGAGATTTAGAGAGGTGTATATTGTTGGAGCATAGGCCTCTGGAAGCAGTGGCTCACATTCCCAATATATGGCAAGTTCATTAGTGGATTTGCTTCATTTTTAATCCATTTAATTTTAAATGGTTAATTATAATGTGCAGGAACAAATAGGCTGTCTATGAGAGCATTTAGTCTGCATTTCCTGGACCTGGACGGGCACTTTTCAGTGCTTTGTCCATGTATTCGGAGAATCATTTGTGGTTTGCCCACTAGGGGTCACTCTGGCTGTGGCTGATGAGTGACACCCATGTCCACAATGACTGGACTTCCTGTCCAAACCTTTGGGGAAGGGATGTGCAGATATTGTGAAGTTGTGTAATTCACAATATGGCCTTTAAATATGGTTCACTGCACATCAGTTGTCCATTTTTGATTTTGCTAATACTGGCACTGGTTAAATTTGGTACGACTTGGTATGTTCCCTGTACAGGGTCTGACACCTTCATTGTGTTGGTCTCTGTGTACGGAGCAGTGTGAAAAGTGTCCACTAGGTGTCACTACATGCGTGTAGGACCCCATATATATATTTTTTATAACTTTATTTCTATTGACCAGTCTCTAGTCCAGTCCACACTGTTTTTTGGGCAGGACGAAGTGGGTCAAAAGATATACTTAAGCCAGGCTTCTTCATTAGTTTGTGTGTGCTTTGGTTAGCCCACACAGCAGACTATGGGATCCGTGCTAGAGGGACGCTGGGGATGCCCATACAGCATACTATGGGATCCGTGCTAGAGGGACGCTGGGGATGCTTTGAAGGCTAAGGTTGAGCCCATTGGCTCAGCCATGTGTCCTTCAAACAATCCAGCGAATCAAGGCAGTGTATGCGGCCAGCACCCATATCAGTGTGACCTGAGTGGCTGCGCATGTCCGGTGGATGGTTCGGATCCAGAATGAGGCTTGGTTGTTTCAGAGTATAAATAGAGGTGACGCAGTGTGCCGCCCCGTGCCCCAGGAAGAAGTAAACTGTTACGAAACGGACGTAGGGCGGAGCGGAGCGCTGTCGTCACCTCTGATATTTCCAACAAGGACGGGTGTCTGTTGAATGTGCTACGGCCGGCACACCAGACGTAATCAGGCGATTTTTTAACTGCATACATGTAAGTGCAATACTTGCTTTTTATGGAATAAATTTTAAAAAAAGATATAATGCACTATGTGGAGTGTGTTCCATTCTTTTTATACATATGAGCCCATTGATGAGAACCGGAGGTCGGTATCTTAGGAATCTCTTGTGTTGTGTGCTGCGGTGACCTGTGGGAGAAACTACTGAATGCATACACTGACCCTCTGTAATAGGGGGTCATGTACAGCTGGTAAGGAGAAATCCTGAGTTTTGGTGGTGGAATGTCACAGATGAATGTGGACACAGCACAATTTGTTTATGATTTCTACATAAAGCACTGGTGTTAATACTTTGGACTTTATTTAAACAACTTTTTTGATGGACCATTTTTTATTTATCTAATGTTCATAGATTTATAGTTTGTTTATATACATAACCTTTTTTCACTTATCCGTTCATTCCTGATTTGTGATGTATGGGTTAACTGTTGGTTTTTAATCCACTTGTTCACTGTCACAGTGATTGGTCACGGGGGTAGCGCGATTTCCACCAACTTTTTTTCCTTAATCATTACCATGTATGGTAGTTTACATCTCTAATCGCAGCTCTCCATAGCTACAAAGCTACCAGTTAAACCTCTGGAGTTTTTTTCTTTCTTTTTTTCTTAATTTATTTATTTAGCGCAGTTTTTCTCCTTCTTCTCCATTTCCAAATGAGATGCAAAATTTGCTCTCATCAGAAAAGAGGACTTTGGACCACTGAGCAACAGACCAGGTCTGTTTTTCTTTAGCCCAGGTAAGACGCTTCTGACATTGTTGTTCAGGAGTGGCTTGACAAGAGGAATACGACATCTGAAGCCCATGTCCAGGATCCGTCTGTGTGTGGTGGCTCTTGATGCACTGACTCCAGCCTCAGTCCACTCCTTATGAAAGTCCCCAACACTTTTGAATGGCCTTTTCCTGACAATGCTCTCCAGGCTGCGGTCATCCCTGCTGCTTGTGCACCTTTTTCTTCCACACTTTTCCCTTCCACATAACTTTCTATTATTGTGCTTTGATACAGCACTTTGGGAACATCCAACTTCTTTTGCAATTACCTTTAAAGGCTTTCCCTCCTTATGAAGGGTGTCAATGATGGTTTTCTGCACAACTGTCAGGTCAGCAGTCTTTCCCATGATTGTGATTCCTACTGAACCAGACTGAGAGACCATTTAAAGGCTCAGGAACCCTTTGCAGATATTATGGCTTAATTAGCTGATTAGCGTGGGAAACTTTAAGCCTAGAATATTGCACCTTTTCACAATATTCTAATTTTCTGAGATTGTGGATTTGGGGTTTTCATGAGCTGTAAGCCATAATTATCACAATTATGACAAATCACGGCTTGAAGTATCTTGCTTTGCATATAATGAGTCTGTCTCATATATTAGTTTCACCTTTTAAGTTGCATTAGTGAAATAAATTAACTTTTGCACGATATTCAAATTTTTCGAGTATCACCTGTAGTTGTGCTCATAAGTTTACATACCCTGGCAGAATTTAGGATTTCTTGGCCATTTTTCAGAGAATATGAATGAGAACACAAAAACATTTCTTTCACTGATGGTTAGTGTTTGGCTGAAGCAATTTATTATCAATTAACTGTGTTTACTCTTTTTAAATCATAATGACAACAGAAACTACCCACATGACCCTGATCAAAAGTTTACATTCCTGGTGATTTTGGCCTGATAACATGCACACAAGTTGACACAAAGGGGTTTTAATGGCTATTAAAGGTAACAATCCTTACCTGTGATCTGTTTGCTTGTAATTAGAGTGTGTGTGTGTGTGTGTGTGTAAAAGGCCAATGAGTTTCTGGACTCCTGACAGACCCTTGCATCTTTCATCCAGTGATGCACTGATGATTCTGAGTCATGGGGAAAGCAAAATAATTGTCAAAGGATCTGCGGGAAAATGTAATTGAACTGTATAAAACAGGAAAGAGATATAAAAAAATATCCACGGAATTGAAAGAAAAAAACCAAAGAGACACAAACTCTCACAGTTGAGAATTGAGAATGCCAATCAGCAGTGTTCAAACTCTAATCAAGAAGTGGAAAATGAGGGGTTCTGTTGAAACGAAACCACGGTCAGGTAGACAAACTAAAATTTCAGCCACAACTGTCAGGACGATTGTAAGGCATGCAAAGAAAAATCCACAAATAACTTGAGGTGAAATACAGGACTCTCTGAAAACATGTGGTGTGGCTGTTTCAAGATGCACAATAAGGAGGCACTTGAAGGAAGATGGGCTGCATGGTCGAGTCGCCAGAAGAAAGCCATTACTATGCAAATGCCACAAAGTATCCCACTTACAATACGCCTAACAGCACAGAGACGAGCCTCAAACCTTCTGGCACAAAGTCATTTGGAGTGATGAGACCAAAATTGAGCTTTTTGGCCACAACCATAAACAATACATTCGGAGAGGAGTCAACAAGGCCTATGATGAAAGGTAAACCATTCCTACTGTGAAACACTGAGGTGGATCGCTGATGTTTTGGGGATGTGTGAGCTACAAAGGCACAGAATATTTGGTCAAAATTGATGGCAAGATGAATGCAGTATGTTATCAAAAAATACTGGAGGAACATTTGCATTCATCAGCCAGGAAGCTGCGCATGGGACGTACTTGGACATTCCAACATGACAATGATTCAAAACACAAGGCCAAGTTGACCTGTCATTGGCTACAGCAGAATAAAGTGAAGGTTCTGGAGTGACCATCTCAGTCTCCTGACCTCAATATCATTGAGCCACTCTGGGGAGATCTCAAACGTGCGGTTCATGCAAGACAGCCCAAGAATTTACAGGAACTGGAACATTTTTGCCAAGAGGAATGGGCAGCTTTACCATCTGAGTAGATAAAGAGCCTCATCCACAAATACCACAAAAGACTTCAAGCTGTCATTGATGTTAAAGAGGGCAATACACGGTATTAAGAACTGGGGTATGTAAACTTTTGATAAGGGTCATTTAAAAAGAGTAAATACAGTTGACTGATAGTAAATGGCTTCAGCCAAACACTAATCATGAGTGAAATTTTTTTGTGTTATCATTCATATTCTCTCAAAAATGGCCAAGAAATCATAAATTCGGCCAGGGTATGTAAACTTATGAGCACAAATGTGTGTGTATATATATATGTATGTATGTATATATATCCGTGATTCTGCGCAGCTGGCCCACATTGTAGCAGTAAAACTACGGTGCATGGTTGGCAAGTGGTTAAAGTGATCACATGGCAATACAGTTAAATTTTGGGGCTGAGCAGGACCCCTTTGCAGGCATGAGTTAAAAATGCTGCTCTAGCACTAATTTTGGTGTTTTGTGGGTTACTTTTAAGCTCATTCACACTACCTGCACCTCAAAATATCTGCTTCCCTGTGTGAGCTAATGCTGCGTTGTGTTTCCCTTTTTATTACGTTTAATTAAATGTCAAACAGTGCTTTTTTGTCGTTCCTGTTCTCCTCAGCCAAGGCTGCAGGGCATAGAAACAGAGAATTTAGCACAGCTCTAGTCTGTTGCGGAAAAATGCGAGCTGTATCTGCACTGCTCTTTACCTGAGGGCTTTGTTCTGGTGTGAACAGGGTACATAGAAATATTTTTTTTCTCTGTATACCCTCACAGAATCCTGTTTTTTTTTTTTAAGTGTAGAAAAACTCAGGTCCATGTACATAGTGTGAATGAACACAAATAAATATCTGGGTTACATGATATGGAAGTGCTTGTGATATATATTTTCTCTTTCGTTCATGGACGGACACAGCCTTAATCTTGACAAAGTGGGTATTGGCCTTCATTCAGGAGTGACTAGGCAGAAAGTGTTAACAACTTCAAAGCTGAACAGCCCCGCCCAGGGGGCAGTCCTACTGGCTATATCCCCTCAGCCTGCACTAAGCAGATCAGTTCTTTTCTGCCTAGCATAGGAGAAGGACATGGCTCCCTTCGGGCCCATAGGACCGGGGGTTTTTCTTTTTCGTACATCACGGGACACAGAGCGACTTAGTCATTACTAATGGGTTATATAGATTACCTTCAGGTGTTGGCACTGGCCAATTCCAAACCGGAAGTACCCTCCCCTATATAAGCCCCTCCCATCCGGGAGCACCTCAGTTTTTTGCCAGTGTCTAAAGTGTTGGCCAAAGAGTAACATGTGTTTTCACTGGGCTTGCGTACAGGTTCTTTTGGGCCTTAGTAAGCTGTTCCGGATCCCACCAAAAAAGCTTCATAGCTAAACGGTCGGTACCCGGGCCTTGCAGCAGAAGAGCAAGGTTTTGCCTGTAATGCCTCTCTTAGGAGGGCTGGACCCTGGGATCCAGAGCTCTGGTCATACCCACGACCAAGATGTTGTCTGTGCAGGGTGCTATACAGGTCCAGGGGAGTGGAATCCTTGGGAACCCGGTCCCTGAAGGTTTAATTACAATGCCTGCCGTGATAGGTGAAGTTTGGACTTCTGTGGACCAAACAAAGTCCTGCGGCAGGGATCAGGTAAGTGGGGGCCCCCAGGAACTTGGTTCTATTGGGGGACCCCCAAGCCTAATTTGTCTTTCTGTCTGTTACCTAACGGTATTCCCGCTAAATATCTGTGTTTGCCTGTAACTACTGAAAATGTAAAATTTTAATAGTAGTCAAGAAAAAAAAAAGGGACCGCGGTACCTGTGTTAAACCACTAGAGGCCGCTGTAGTCCATTTTTCTTGTCATGTGGATCTTTGGTTTTCTCAAGTCAAAAGATCCAGGCAGTTGGTAAGTTTCTCTGTGGGAATCCACTTCCTCTGCCCTGTTGCTGCGCTCATCCACCGCACAGGCCCTCCGGCAAAAAGGGCCCTGGCTCCTAGTCCCTGTTTGATTTCGAAAAGGGCGCCAATGGCGCACGGGCGCGCGCGCGGGCACGTGCACGCGCCTCCTATGAAAAAAAGGGGCGGGGCGGGTGGATGACGCTCGATGCGCGCCGCGGCGCTTCTGCGCATGTGCAGGCGTCCCAGCATGGTTAAAAGACACAGTACAAGTGTCAGCTGGATGCAAACAGAGCTAGCAACAAACAGTGGCACACAGAGGCGGTTGATGCAGGCATCCCCATAGAAAGGCACTTTAGTGGACACCAGCTGGTATATAGCAGCAACTGTGTTAGACTATTACCAGCAAAAATTGGTGTATGACGACGGGAATACCTCAGCTTTGTGCTTAAAGGATATGTCGTCCAGACGCTCCGGAAATAGGTCTTCCAGGAAGCCAAAGGGGTCTCCATCGGGCTCTGAGGATATTGGGCATGCTTGTACTGCACCAATCTCCCCTGAGAATTCAGAGGTCAGTAGCCGTAGAAACCCCGCAGGAATGCCTGGTGCTGCGGCTGTCCCCAGTCCACCTGCTCCTGTATATATAACAGAGGAGGTTTTATCCTCAACTCTGGGAGGATTGGAAGAGAGATTAACAGCATTGATCGCTGCTTCCCTGTCACAGGAAAAGCGTGTCCGATCTCCGTCTCCTCCTTCAGAGTGCCTGTTAGTGGAGGAACAGCCCCACACAGAGATCGACCTACCTGAAGGGGATCAGGATGAGGTTGATTCAGTTATGGAGGAATCAACAGTGGAAGAACCTTTCTCAGCATCTCAGGCTGAAAGATTATGGGTTCAGTCTCTGACTAACATGGTCCGATCAGCATTTAAAATGCCTCTGGCGGAACCACCATCCACTACGGTTTCCTCGCTGGGGTCGCTAAAAGCTCCCCAGGCTGTCTGTTCCTTCCCAATCCACCCTTTATTAGAAGGGCTTATTTACCAGGATTGGGAGCATCCTGATAAAATATTTGCTCCCCCCAAGAGATTTCCGGTGATCTATCCCATGGAGGATAAGTTCATAAAAAAATGGAGGGTCCCTACAGTGGACGCAGCCATCTCTTCTGTTAACAAATCACTGACATGTCCAGTAGATAATGTTCCAATGTTCAAAGACCCAATAGATAAAAAATTGGAGTCTTTACTAAAATCTGCTTTCTCTACAGCAAGCATGGTGACACAACCTGCGGTAGCAGCGATTGGAGTCTGCCAAGCAGTGAAAGATCAGTTGAAACAAGTCTTAAGGGACTTACCAGATCAGCAGGCTCTTGCCCTAGCTGACCTGCCTAGAGCCTTGTGTTTTGCGGTGGACGCCATAAAGGATACAATCCAACAGGCCTCCCGCTTTACGCTGTCTATAGTACATATGCGTAGGCTTCTGTGGCTCAAAAACTGGTCTGCTGAAGCTCCCTGTAAAAAACTGCTGGTTAGCTTCCCATTTCATGGAGAACGCTTATTTGGAGAAGATCTGGACAAATATATCCAGAAAATTTCTGCCGGTAAAAGTTCACTCTTACCGGTTAAGAACAAGGGTAGAAGTCCTTCTTTTAAGAGGCCTACTTCTCCAGTCCCGGGCACATCGGCTGTGAAGCAGTTCCGACGGCCTCCGCGGTCAAATTCAGGGGGCAGAAATCAGGGACAATCACAGGGTAACAAGAAGCCCCTGGATCAAGAGAGGTACAAAACCTCCCCCCAAGGCATGAAGCGTTGCCCCCACTCAATCGGGTGGGGGGAAAACTTCAGTTGTTCACAGAGACCTGGCGGGACACCATCAGAGACAGATGGGTGCTCTCCGCAGTAAGTCTGGGATACAAGCTGGAGTTAAAAGGCACTCCTCCTGCCCAATTTATGAGGTCAAACGTGCCAAGAGATCCCCAGAAGAGAGGATCCCTCCTTCTGGCACTAGAACAACTATTGCTCCAAGGTGTAATCATGAAGGTTCCCCTGGAAGAAAGCGGATTCGGGTTTTACTCGAACCTTTTCACAGTCCCCAAACCAAATGGGGACGTGAGGCCCATATTAAATCTAAAAGGGCTAAAAAAGTTCCTAAATATCAGGACTTTTCGGATGGAGTCGATCCGATTGGTGGCCACCGCCCTACAAGGGCAGGAATGGTTAGCCTTAATCGACATAAAGGATGCTTATCTGCATATTCCCATCTTTCCGGCCCACCAGAAATTTCTACGCTTTGCAGTAGAAGGGCGCCATTTTCAGTTCAGAGCCTTACCTTTCGGTCTGGCCACAGCACCACGAGTGTTCACAAAAATTCTGGCCCCATTATTGGCCAATCTAAGAACAGAGGGTGTAGCGATAATGGCATATCTAGACGACCTGCTACTAATAGACCACTCAGTGGAAAAGCTGGAAGTAGCTATTCACAAGACAATCAAGTATCTGGAATATCACAGTTGGATTATCAACCAGGACAAGTCAGCTCTAAGACCAGTCAAAAGTCTGGAATACTTAGGGCTAAGGCTGGATTCAAATCAGAGAAAGATTTTCTTACCTCCAGAGAAGGTGTCGTCTTTAAAAGATTTGACCCACTTAGTGGGTACAAAAAGAAAACCATCCATACGCCTCTGCATGAGGCTGCTGGGAAAAATGGTGGCTTCATTCGAAGCGGTACCCTACGGTCAATTCCATTCAAGGAATTTGCAAAGGGCCATACTGTCAGCCTGGAACAAAAAAGTTCAGGCTTTAGACTTACCAATGTCCCTGTCCCCTTCCGTTCGCAAGAGCCTCCATTGGTGGTTGGTGCCCCAGAATCTGGAAAAAGGGAAACCCTTCAGTCCGGTTTCTTGGAAGGTAGTCACTACAGATGCCAGCCTCATAGGCTGGGGGGCAGTACTGGAGCAATGGTCTCTCCAGGGCAAGTGGTCAGAAGCAGAAAAGGCCCTGCCCATCAATCTCTTAGAGATACGAGCAGCCCGGTATGCCCTAGTAGCATGGACATCCAAACTCCAAGGGTCCCCTGTCAGAATTCAATCAGACAATGCCACAGCAGTGGCATATATCAATCACCAGGGTGGCACCAGGAGTCGTGCAGCCCAGAGGGAAGCAAATTGCATCCTGGAGTGGGCAGAAAAATATGTCCCAGCCATATCCGCGGTTTTCATCCCAGGAGTGGAAAATTGGAGAGCGGACTTTTTAAGTCGCCAACAATTATGCCCGGGGGAATGGTCTCTTCACCCCGAGGTTTTCCAGGCAATATGCCAGCGGTGGGGAACACCGGATGTAGATCTGCTAGCATCCAGATTCAACGCAAAGGTGGACAGATTTGTGTCTTGCACAAGGGATTCTCTAGCTTGCGGCTCGGATGCCCTAGTGTTCCCTTGGGATCAGTTCAAGCTGATATATGCATTCCCACCGCCACAATTGTTACCGCGATTACTCCGCAGAATCAGGGTAGAAAAGAAACCAGTGATTCTGGTGGCTCCAGCGTGGCCCCGAAGGGCATGGTACGCGGAGATTGTAAAAATGTCAGTGAGGAGTCCTTGGACCCTCCCACATCGTCCGGACCTGCTGTCGCAGGGACCGATATACCACCCTTCCTTACCAGCCCTAGGTTTGACGGCCTGGCTATTGAAGCCCACATTCTGAAAAAGAGAGGGCTCTCTAATCCTGTGGTATCTACCATGATCAATGCCAGGAAGCCGGTATCCAGGCAGATCTATTATAGGATCTGGAAAGCGTACATTACGTGGTGTGAGGCCAAGAAATGGCATCCACGTAAGTACGTGATAGGGAGGATTTTGGACTTCCTACAGTGGGCTGTAGATAGGAAGCTGGCCTTGAGTACTATCAAGGGTCAGATTTCGGCCCTGTCAATATTTTTTTCAAAGGCCCTTGGCTTCGCATTCACTAGTCAAAGCTTTCATACAAGGAGTGATGCGTATTAGCCCTCCGGTTAGTATTCCCATATGTCCTTGGGACTTAAACCTGGTTCTGTCAGTTCTACAGAAACAACCGTTTGAACCATTGCAACACATTTCCTTGGTTCTTCTCACCAGGAAATTGATTTTCTTAGTAGCCGTTTGTTCGGCTAAAAGAGTATCGGAATTAGCCGCCTTGTCCTGTAAGGAGCCATATCTGGTTGTCCATAAGGACAGAGTAGTATTACGTCCTCATCCAGCCTTTCTTCCTAAGGTGGTATCGAGGTTTCATTTGAACCAAGATGTGGTTCTTCCTTCTTTTTTCCCCAAACCTAGGTCGGTAGAGGAAAAGTTATTACATTCCTTGGATGTAGTAAGAGCAGTTAAAGCTTATCTAAAAGCCACTGCTCAGATTCGCAGAACGGATACTTTGTTTATTCTGCCGGAAGGCCCTAAAAAGGGTCAGGCAGCATCAAAATCCACTTTAGCCAAGTGGATTCGACAGGTCATAATACAAGCCTATGGCTTGAGAAAGAGACCGCCTCCGTTCAAAGTTAGGGCGCACTCCACAAGAGCAGTTGGAACTTCATGGGCAGTGCATCACCAGGCCTCCCTGGCTCAAGTATGTAAGGCCGCAACATGGTCTTCGGTACACACGTTTACTAGATTCTACCAGGTAGACGTTAGAAGTCAGGAGGATGTCGCCTTTGGGCGCAGTGTGTTGCAGGCCGCAAAAGATCCTCATGCCTGATGGCGCCCAGCTTATGTATCCCTCCCCTCATTTGGCATTGCTTTGGGACGTCCCATTAGTAATGACTAAGTCGCTCTGTGTCCCGTGATGTACGAAAAAGAAAAAGGGATTTTTATAACAGCTTACCTGTAAAATCCTTTTCTTGGAGTACATCACGGGACACAGAGCTCCCACCCCTCTTTTTGGGACACTTATTGCTTGGCTACAAAACTGAGGTGCTCCCGGATGGGAGGGGCTTATATAGGGGAGGGTACTTCCGGTTTGGAATTGGCCAGTGCCAACACCTGAAGGTAATCTATATAACCCATTAGTAATGACTAAGTCGCTCTGTGTCCCGTGATGTACTCCAAGAAAAGGATTTTACAGGTAAGCTGTTATAAAAAATCCCTTTTTTTTTCCTATTTTTTCTACGTTTTTTTTTTGTTCCTGCGATCCTCGATCAACTGCTGACTGGGTGACAGGCTGGATCCCAGATCCTTGTAGTCTCCCCAGTTTCGGCCATCAAGCGTGTGCTGACCCTAGCTACGCGCTGGGTTTTCCACGACATGCCCGTTGCTCTACGGGTGGCCGGTGAGCTTCGCGCTCCAGGGTATGCATATGACCGGTCTCCTATGGCTGAATCACAGCATGCCAGGCCGACAGTCACCTCCGTAACTGCGCGGAAGATGGTCTGTCTGGGATGTTTCCAGCATATTCCCCGCAGGAAGGGTAAGTAGCTTCCCCTGCTTCGGCAGGAGGAAATAGCTAGACATTCCTGGAGAGATCAAGTAAGTGGTTTTACCCTTTCTTTCCTCTCTCCCTCCCCCCCTCCTCCCTGGGCTCTGCGAGCTAGGCTGGCAGCTGGGGGCCGGGGGTTCACCTGGGGGGGGCTCCATCTGGAGAGGGAACTGCGCTGTATGTCTGCTTCTGGGGTGCTAGTGGGCTGCCATTTGAATAGTCAGTTTTTGCTTACCTGTGTGTTTCTCCCTCCATGCTGTCGACGGCCATTTTCTTGTGGTCCGCGCCCGTTTTGGCCTCTATCCACTGCTCGGCGGCCGGTTTCGTGTGGTCCGTGCCTGCTTGGCTCTATTTGCCACTCGGCGTCCATTTTCTTGTGGTCCGCGCCCATTTTGGCCTCTATCTAACGTTCGGCGGCCATTTTCTTGTGGTTCACGCCGTTCTTCAGCACAGCCGCTCGGCAGCCATTTTGTGGAGGTCTCTGGCCTCTAGTGTGCATTTTCCTGGCGCAAAATAAACCGACACGCTGACGGAGGGTCAGACTGACACAGGCAGCTGCGGAACGAGCAACTCAGGGGGGAGACAGACGTCAGCAGTAACAGTGAACGTTCTCAGGGTGGTGAGTCCTCTGGGGGGCCCCTCGTCTCTGTAACAGCTAGGAGGGTGGGCTGTTGGTACCTTGACTGGAGCCCCTGTTTTAGGTGCGTGGGTCAGCATGGTATCAGAAGCAGACGCTTCTCCCCCTGATACACCTGACTTGGCATCTGGTGCTTCGGCACCCACTGTGTCAGTAGACGCTATGTCGGCATCCTGGTTTGTTGCCAAGGTGGAAGCGGTGCATGGGAACACGGGGGGTAAAAAGTGCCCCCTCCCCCACCATCTTTTGGGGACAACTCTGATGCGGAGCCAGGCCCAGCTACGGCTCATGGCCCTGGTTCTGATGTATCAGAACATGCGGACCGTGGCCGGTCGGACAGAGAGGATGGGTCCGGGTCAGCACGCAAAAAAGGCTCTGATAGGTGACCTTATCACCGCAGTACGGGATACTCTAAAGATAGAGGAGCCTGCAGAAACGCCAAAGGCATCGGTCCCTTTCGGGTTCCGTAAAGGCGACCCACACTGCTAAGGTGTTTCCTTGTGCATCTTATATAGACAAGTTTTTATACAAGGAGTGGGACAAACCACAGTAGGTTTTCGTCCCCAAGAAGTTTGACGGTGTGTTACCCTTTTGAGGAGAGTTTCCTGAAAAGAGGGACCTCTCCTCTGGTAGTGGACCCTTAGGTGTCCAGATTAAACAGGGTAACCACAATTCCGGTGGAAATTGCTCCTGTTTTTAAGGGCCCGGCGGACAGAAAGGCTGAAGCGGTTACCTGCTTCCTATACACGGTGGGGGGCTTGGCTGTGCGCCCAACGGTGGTTGGGGCCCTGGTGTCTCAGACGCTCACTGAAGGGGCAAAAATGCTGCTCCATGGGTTTAAAGCACATGAGGCTCCCTCGGACGAGGTGGCTATGGCCAACCAGTTGATACAGGGCCTTAAAATTGTCTGTGAATCAGCCTTGGACACTATTCCTCTGCTGTCCAGAGCCTCAAACTATGCAGTGGTGTTACGCCGTCTGCTCTGGCTAAAAGGTTGGTCGGCAGACCAATCTTCCAAGAAGGCCCTGATGGGTTTGCCCTTTAAGGGCGACAAACTTTTTGGAGCATCCGTGGATGACATTATTAAAGATGCCACAGGAGGTAAGAGCACGCTGCTCCCACAATCCAAAAAGGGTACGGAGCCACGCCATTGGCAAGGGCCCTCCTTCACCGCGCACAAGCGGTTCTTTCATCCGCCTAGTGCGGCAAGTAAACGATCCCAGGCTGATAAAGCGCCTGCTGAGGGACAGAAGCGTCCCTGGTTTTGCAAGCCCAACCTCGCTTGCCTACCGAACAGATGTTTTTCCCTCTAAACCGCCAGCTTCAGCCGACTCGTCGGGGAGCCCTATATGGGGCGGTTCAAGACCTGCTGATACGCAGGGTGATCATTCCTGTTTCAGTACAGGAACGGGTTCAGGGGTTCTACTCAAATCTGTCCATAGTGCTAAAGAAGGAGGGGTTTCGTCCAATCTTGGATCTTAGGGCCCTCAATTGCTTTGTGAATCTACAAAGATTCCGGAGGAAGTTGGTTCGCTCTGTTGTCGCTGCCCTCCATCCGGGGGATTTTCCGGCATCCTTGAACGTCAAGGACGCATACTTGCATGTCCCCATATGCACCAGGCATCAGAGATAATATAATAAGAAAGAAAGTTGCGCTAAACATGATCGTGAATGGCAATAAACCATACGTAAATAAACGTAAACACCAACCACTGGATAAATGAATATCAAAGTAGTGAAAAACAACTTATTAGTGAAATAAAAAATAAATTGAATAAGTAGGACTCAGTTCATAAACAGAGATAAGTGAAAAAAGGTTTTTCCCTAGTGTCCAAGATTAAATGGTAGTAGAAATGTGAAGAATCCACTGTGCCAAACTTGTTCCAAACACGATAGGAAATTGTGATGATAGTGAAGCACCTCCACCTAAATAAACACTGCCGCTTACCAAGTGGACGTGATCTCTTATAACAGGAGATCAAAAACAGCATAGGCTAATGACCCAGCCTGGGGTTCTTTATGGAAAACACCTCAGCTCCGCATACAGCATACAGGGATGTAGACCTCAGAAAGGCATCTCAGCTCAGCATACAGCGTGTAGGGATGTAGACCTCAGCCAGCAGCACCCAGAATCACGCCGCATGAAATGATAATTAAATACGCATAGCATAAAACCCTTTGACGGTTTATTAAGAACAAGTAAGGTTACACTTACGATTAAGAAGTTTAAATTTAGCATGTAACAAACGAGCCGGCCGGCTCTTCGATGTGCAGCCCATATCTTCCGGGTCTGTCCTAAAAACGCGGTGACGTCAGAACGTCGTACCTCCCTACGTTTCGTCGCAAGAGGGATGTGGCCACGGGATCTCGTCCCTCTTGCGACGAAATGTCAGACCCTCCGATACTTTGGTTGGGTGCTGAACACTCAGAAGTCAGTATTGGTACCGACTCAACTCCTAATGTATCTGGGGTTAATTCTGGACTCCTCAGAGGCGAAAGTTTTTTTCTCCCTATGGGAAAGTTGCAGACCCTTCGGGCTGCAGTGCGGCAGTTGACATCCTCGGGATGGTCGTCACGCCACTTTTGTAGGTCGAGTCCTGGGCCTCAAGGTAGCCTCCTTCGAGGCGGTACCATATGCCCTATTTCACACGCGAGTTTTACAGAAGGTAATTCTGTCCAGAAGGGACAAGTGCCCTTCATCCCTGGATTGTCAAAATCCGGGTGAGCCACCTAGTCAGGACCTCCCTAGTTTGGTGGCCGACACCGGCACTTCTGTCTGGGAAGTCGTTCCTTCCTTTTTACTGGATGGTGGTCACGACAGACGCCAGCCTTACTGGTTGGGGGGGAGTCTTGGGGACTCCGTCAACCTGGGTCGCTGGACTCCAGAGGAATCCCACTTGCCAATCATTGTCCTGGAACTCCAGGCGATCTGGCTTTGCCACATGGTCTCAGAGGCTACAGGGGCATCCAGTCAGAATCCAGTCGGACAAACGCCACAGTGGTGGCGTATGTCAACCAACAAGGAGGAACAAGCGGCTCAGCTGCAGCATCGGAGGTCGCTCACATCCTAAAGTGGGCAGAAAAGGAGCGTTCCGGCCCTGTCGGCTGTATACATTCCGGGTGTGGGAAACTGGCAGGCGGACTACCTGAGTCGCCAGATGCTGGACCAAGGAGAATGGTCTCTACACCCGGAGGCGTTTCAGCTCCTTTGCCAGAGGGGGGGCACGCCAGATGTAGATCTCCTGGCTTCTCAACTCAATCGGAAGGTATTGAGGTTTGTGGCCAGGTCAAGAGACTCATGGGCAGACGCGAGAGATGCGTTGGTGGCACTGTGGAGTCAGTACCGGCTAATCTATGCCTTTCCTCCTCTGAAGCTCCTTCCTCATCTGCTTCGCAGACTGGAGGCAGAGAGGATTCCAATGGTCCCAATTGCTCTGGATTGGCCTCGGCATCCTTGGTACGCCGATCTAGTGCGTCTGGTAGCAGACGCCTCTTGGCGTTTACCGCTAAGAAAGGACCTGCTGTCGCAAGGTCCCATATGCCATCCTGTTTTTACAGTCACTGGCTTAACGGCATGGCTATTGAGAGCCAGATGCTAAGAGACCGGGGCCTGTCAGACTCGGTGATCTCGACCATGAGGAGTGCTCGGAAATCATCCTCTAGGAAGATTTACCATCGCACCTGGAAGACCTACATATCCATTTGTGAGGAAATGAGGTAGCATCCGCATACTTGTTTGGTTTCCAGAGTCCTGCTGTTCTTACAGCGTGGGGCGGACCAAAAGTTTGCTTTAAGTACAATTAAGGGGCAGATAGCTGCCCTGGCTGTCTTTTTTCAACGACCCCTGGTGGCTCACTCTCTAGTGAGAATGTTTGTACAGGGGGTTCGGCATGCGGCCCCTCCGGTCCGCCCTCCACTACCTCCGTGGGGCTTGTATAGCAGACGACCCTTGGCATCTACTGATACGAGAGGACCTGCTGTCGCAAGGTCCCATAAGCCATTCCAGTTACAGTTGCTGGCTTTAACAGCATGGCCTCTCGGTGCTTCAGTAACCACCGTTTGAGAACATCAGGGAGATTCCCTTGTTGACACTTTCTCAGAAAGTGGTCCTTTTGGTGGCTTTTATGTCAGTTAAGATGGGTTTCTGAGCTGGCAGCCTTGTCATGCAAGGCTCCCTATCTGATCTTCCACAAGGATAAGGTGGTGCTGCGTCCGCAGCCTTCTTTTCTTCCTAAGGTTATTTCGACCTTCCATCTCAAGGAAGACATTGTACTGCCATCCTTGTGTCTTCATCCGTCGAATCTTAAGGAGACGACGTTGCATTCCTTGGACGTTGTCCGAGCTCTAAGAGTAAACTGCTCCGTTCCGGAGTTTAGACTCACTGTTTTTTTCGGTGGCTGGTCCCAAGAAGGGCCCAGCGGTCTCGCCGGCCACCATTCCGTGGTGGATCCGACAGATCGTGATCAGGCTTACGCCATGAATTGTCAGGCGCCTCCCTTTCCCGGCGCATTC
This sequence comes from Rana muscosa, assembly GCA_029206835.1. Taxonomy (NCBI): domain Eukaryota; kingdom Metazoa; phylum Chordata; class Amphibia; order Anura; family Ranidae; genus Rana; species Rana muscosa. Next base: position 1,031,031,484 of record CM055117.1, read on the forward strand.
GACCAGGGCAAGAGGTGCCTCTTGGGCTTTTCTGACGTCAAGCGTCTGTTTCCCAGGTGTGTAAGGAGGCGACTTGGTCGTCCGTTCACACTTTCACTAAGCTTTACAAGTTGATGTATGTGCATCTTCGGATGCTTCTTTCGGCCGCAAGGTATTGCAGGCGGCTGTTTAGAGTTGCAACTCCTCTGTTGAAGAGCTCTGTTTTGTTTTGGGGTGAAGTTATTTTAATGCTGCTCCCATCCCTCGTTTTTGACAGTGTCCGTCCATGAACTAAAGAGAAAATAGGATTTTTGTACTCACCGTAAAGTCCTTTTCTCTGAGTTCATGAACGGACACAGCACCCACCCCTCGTTTGTACTGCTTTTGACGAACTGATCTGCTTAGTGCAGGCTGAGGGGATATAGCCACTAGGACCGCCCCCTTGGCGTGGCTGTTTAGCTTTGAAGTTGTTAACACTTTCTGCCTAGTCACTCCTGAATGAAGGCTAATACCCATTTTGTCAAGATTAAGGCTGTGTCCATCCATGAACTCAGAGAAAAGGATTTTACGGTGAGTACAAAAATCCTATTTTTCTTTTTTGAGGTAAATGGTCCATCCTCTCAAAAAAATATTTAATTTTGAGTAGGTGAATGGGGTTTGAATTGTGCACAGCCTTGTGTTAGATCTTAGGGACACTTTCAGGCTTTTCTCACTAAATAGTATGAAAAAATGTAGAGAACTGCGTTGAAAGATTCAAAAATAAGAGAACCGGATATCTTGGGCTAATATCACAGTTGCTAGTTGGGAGCTGCGATTTCTATGTAAACAACAGTACAAAAACATATCATGGAAAAAGAGGAAAATCGCGCTGACCCATGGATACAAACGTAATAATCGGTCATATGAACCATAAAATGAAATTAAAATAAATAGACAAACCCTAATCCTATGACTCAAGTGGTGCAAAAATTCAGGTCACCTTTGGAACACACTGTGACTGTGAACCATGCTAAAAAGAATATAATTAATAAATACAACAATAAGAGATCAAAAATCATACAGTCCATATGTAAATGTGAAAATAATGTCCATATTTCAACACCAGTGCTCTGTGAAAAATTAAATCCACAAGTGAAAAGTTGCATCCAAAGAAATGTGAAGTTCCACCACCAATCAGCAGGAATTCCTCCTTACCAGCTAGTCACGATCCCCCATGACAGAGGATCAGTGAATGCATAAACAGGCAGCTCTTCCCACAAACCAGCAACCACATATAAGATTCTTGAGGCAACAGCTTCCGACAATGTCAGCAGATGCATGCGATATGGAAGAGATAATATACACTCCGCATAGTGCATTAAACGTATAAAAATGTTTTATTTAAAATAAAAGAATGCACTTACAATTATGCAGTTCTTAATTGCCTTTTACGTCTGGTGTGCCGGCCGGTGCACATACATCAGACACCCGTCCTTCTGGGAACCGTTCGAGGTGACGTCAGCGCGTCGCTCACTAAAGTTCAGAACTCCACCCCAACCCACCTTCATGGAAGTCTCATCTGTCCAGGGTTCACAACACAGCCATAAATTAATATAATTCCAGAAACAACAAAATATGTGGTCATAGACTTTCTGTGGACAAACATGTATAAAAACTATGGAGTATTATAAACGCTATTTTATTTTATTCCATTAAAAGCTTTGACAAAGAAATATTAAAATTCTCATAAGTTAGAGGATCACAACAGGTATAGGTCAGGTATAGATTCAAAACATAATTCACATGTGGACTTGATGCATTTCGGAAATCCTTTTTCAGGAACAGTGTTAACCACTTCTGGACCGCCCGCCGTCGTTTTACATTGGTACTTTGAAGAGTAATACCGTTGTTATGGCAGCAGCTAGCTACCATAACCCCGGTCTCCTCTTCAGCGGGCGGTCCGCTTTTCGATAAATGCAGAGTGACCGTTGCCATAGAAAATGCAGAGTGACCGTTGCCATAGAAAATGCAGAGTGACCGTTGCCATAGAAAATGCAGAGTGACCGTTGCCACAAATGCAGCCTTACCTGATGTTATCTCATCCTAACAGAAGACAGAGCAGCCTGAGCTGACGAATGCTCTGTTCTCTGTCTTAGGAACCAGCCAGAAGATCGCCCGGTGCCCACGGGGGGTTTGGAAGTCTGTCCCCCGCTCTTCTGCCTCTCTTCCGGTGGCAGGGGGCGGTGCCTGTCATAAATTCGCACCATAAGACGCAGGGACATTTTCCCCCCATATTTCTGGGGGGAAAAAGTGCGTCTTATAGTCCGAAAAATACGGTATATTTTGGTGAGATACTTCAATTCTGGGAAAGCAGCAGCTAATGCCTCGTACACACGACCGGTTTTTCCGTCGGGATAAACTCCAACGCAATTCCGCTCAAGCTGTCTTGCATACACACGGTCACACTAAATTCCGACCGTCAAGAACGCGGTGACGTAAAACACTACGACAAACCGAGAAAATGCTTCCGAGCATGCGTCGAATTGTTTCCGAGCATGCATGTTTTTTTCTCCGTCGGAGTTCCATACAGACGAACGGAATTTCCGGTAGAATTTTTTTCCATCGGAAAAAAACACGTTCTCTTTCTAACTCCCTCGGAATTTTCGACGGAAAAATTCCGATGGGGCATACACACGGTCGGAATATCCGATGAAAAAATTCCGTCTGACTTTTTTCATCGGAAATTCCGACCGTGTGTACGCCCCATAAGAGATATTATGAAATCACTCCCATTAAGATTCAGTGGCTAATTGCACAACATGACAGACAAACAAACAAACAGCTATTACTACAAAAGGTATGCAATCTGACTGCAAGAAAGTGTGTTAAAAAAATCCCTGCAATGTACATAGATAAGACTGTTCTCAACAAAAGTGGAGTTAAGTGTACTGTGCTTACCTTTGTATGAATTTCGGGATGAGTTGTCTGGAATGTCTGCAAATGACTCTTTAACCACTTGCCGACCGCCCGCCGTCAAACGGCGGCAGAATGGCTCCCCTGCACAAATCACTTGTATATTGAAATGACAGCAAGGGCTCCCAGTCCCTACCCATCGAAAAGGAAAAGATCTGAACATCCTGCAAGGGTCACATCATTCAAGCATATGAATGTGACATTCATCTACTGGGGGAGGGGAAGTATTAGATGCACTAGCACATTTAGACACACTAACAAATTTAATACAAACTCCAGCTAACGCTTTTTTATAGGCAGTTACAGCAACAATTTTGTTCCTCTTGGGATAAAGGTTTTACAAAAACAAATAAAAGCTGACCAGTGTAAGCACCCCTGTCGGTGGTATATCATTTGTCTCAATCCAATAACTGCTACATCTGCAGGACAGCTTTTCCTTTTGAAAAACAACATACTTACTGATAGGATCACTAGGTGAAAAGAAAGAAAGCCTAAAAAAGAAAACTAAATGCAGTCAACACATCTAATAATTGGTAAGCTGCAGTATAACGAATGTTTGCTTTTGGGTTTAATACTAGTTTAACCACTTGCCGACCGTGCTATAGCAAAATTGAGTTTTTGGGAGAGCACCATTTTAGGTCCTCCCGCGATCGCTGTATCCTTTGGACCTATGTCCAATCACAGCTGATCACGATGTAAACACACTTTCTGGTTATCGGCATTCCTTTCCTCACGCTGTCCCAGCATGAGGAGAGGAGAGGATAGAGCCGATAACTGGCTAGTGTGAAAGGGGACATCTGCACTGATAATCAAAGCACTGATTATCAGTGCAGCCCCAACAGTGCCCATGATTGCTGCCAATCAGTGCTTGTCAGTGATGCCAATCGGTTCTGCCAATCAGTGCCCTTCAGTGCTACCTACAGTATTAGTGCCGCATAGTAGTGCAACCTCATCAGTGCCTATCAGTGCAGCCTCATCAATGCACAGTAAACATATTAGGGTTTGGGGAAGGGGGAATTGCGCAAGTTCCGCTAATAAGTAGGTGAAAAGAAGTGTCACCCACTAGGGATCGTTTACCTAATGAGGTATAGTTGCTGTAACCATATTAGCATACAAAAGGAAAAGGGAAGGGATCAGTCTGTTTAGGACAGACAAGAAGCGGTTACTATAGGCAACAGATTGTAGATCCGGGAATGGAAATGATTTTAAAATTAATCATTTATTCCTATTTTAAATTTAAAAAAATATATATAAAAGGAAAACATATGAAAGTGCAGTATTATCATCAAAAGGTAAATGGTCATACAGTACATAGGTTAATTGGAAACATCTAATGGACAGACAGGACTAACAAATAACTAAACATGTAACAACACACTAGTCCGGACGTATGGTTCGGTCTTATATAAGTATGTAACCCAGAAAGGAATAATATTATTTTATATATTGATTACCGTCCACCAAGGAATATAGGGTAATCTGGATCTCATCAATGCACATCAGTGAAGGAGAAAAAGTACCTGTTTGCAAAATGTCATAACTGAAACTAAGAAATTTTTTGGTCTTTTTTTAGTTTGTATAGCAAAAAACAAAAAAAAACAGCGATTAAGTACCACCAAAAGAAAGCTGTGTTAAAAACAATTTTTATAAAAATTTCATATGGGTACAGTGCTGCATGACCGCGCAATTGTCATTCAAAGTATGACAGCGCTGAAAGCTGAAAATTGGCCTGGGCAGGAAGGGGGGTATAAGGGCCTGGTAGGCAAGTGGTTAGCTACCTTGCTGAAAAAAAAATACGTTCAAAAAAAAAAGTATCACCACGTGTCACTGAATTGCATAGTTACAGACTTTGTAGTCTGTGGATTGGCTTGACACACAGGTCACCAAAATAGGAGGTTCCTGTGGCCTGCACTTTATAACCTCTCATGTTCTACAAAATGATACCCTAATTGCAATATTATAATTTCATACTCTCATAGGCTGGCTTTTTTTTATGTTGCAGCCAGTGACCAAATCATTTAAATGAAATGTGTTAATAGCTTGTAGAAATATTACAATGCTGATTATTTTTCATATGGGATGCAGGCAGGGAGTCACGGCTATTGAAGTGAACGAGTTATCTAGGGACCTGGGGATGTGATTACAGTTTATAGCAGTTTATAGCAGCAATGCCAGTATACATTTTATTTTATGTGTAAAATTAATGTTATTCGTCAAGCTAAAGGGCAACTTTCGAAGTGCGAAGAACCATAGCAACTAATTAGACTTTAGACACTGGTTTCTAGCTGTCAAGTTAAATCATTCAGGAGAGGTTGAACAACGTCCCGTGTACATGAAGCCTTACTAACAAAACTACAGTAAGGTGATGGCAGATTGTTAATTGAGGCTTAGTGCATAGTATACAGCAGGGTCTCTCTGTGCACCACTACATTAACCAATACCTTTTTCTGATAATGATGAAAGAATGCAGGCTGTTCTTTATTTAGCATGGATTCTCTCTTTTGCCCATAGTTGGTATCAAGTTTCCTAAGGCCCCTTTCACACTGAGGCGTTTTTACCGCGTTTTCGCGGTAAAAATAGCGCTGTAATAACGCCTGAAATAATCCTGCCCCAGCATTCTCAATGTGAAATCTCTGAGGGCTTTCACATTGAGGCGTTTTGCTGGCTGGGCGTTGAAAAAAATCCTGCAAACAGCTTTTTTAGAGCAACTTTAGGGCGCATAAAATAGCGCTGTAAAAACGCCTATCCCCATTGAAATGAATGGGATTCGCGGTAAAAACGCAGTAAAAACGCATAGGCATAAGCGTTATGTTAAAAAAATAGCGCTAACGCCTATGCGTTTTTACCGCGTTCGCGCTAATTTTAGCGCGAACGCGATAAAATCGCGGTAAAAACGCATAGGCGTTAGCGCTATTTTTACCGCGATCGCGGTAAAATCGCGGTAAAAAATGTCATTATTTTTTTGCGTTTTTTCAATGCCTCAGTGTGAAAGGGGCCTAAGACATGACATGACATTTCCAGGGTGCCCTTTAAAGAAGAATTCTAGGTAAGGTATATTTGTTTACAGTTACATTAGTCCAGCTTGGATCAATGTAACCATGTATGTTCTATACCTGGCTGATCCCCCTGGAAACTGGAAATCACTTTAGTAGGCATCACTGCTACAGTGATCTCCGCTCTCTGTGCCAATTGGTTGCCTTGCTGCTTACTGAACACACAAGGTCGCCCGCTGAGCGTGGTGCCATTCAGAGACCGCTTTGCATTTTCTCAATTAATGTGACATCACCATTCCACCTCACCTGATCACGTTGCATTCATTGAGAAAATGCAAAGCATTCTCTGAATGGTGCTGGGTGAGTGACCTCCTGTGTACACAATGCAGCAAGGCGGCCGCTTAGCATTGTATAGCGCTATGTAAACTGTTGGCGTTATATAAATCCTGTGTATTATAATAATACTAAACCAAAAAGCAAAAAAAAAAAAAAAATGAAAAAGATATCTACACACTCTAAAGAGTTGAACTACAAAAAGATTTTTAATAATAGGTTAAAAAGCAATATACAAAAAGATTTTTAATAATAGGTTAAAAAGCAATATACAAAAAGATTTAAGGCACAGTACCACCGATCCCCAATATAGACCAAAGACTAAAATCAGGGGAATTCCCTAGTGGTCTAAACCTCCCCAAGATTATTCCTCTAACAAGCAAAGCAGACTGTATAAGGCAGAATCCCCCCATCTATGAATTAAGGAGAGGGGAGGCAAACCACACAGTTCACAGACCCACCCTCCCCAATATAAAGCACCCCCTAAAGGTACCTAATTAATGCTTTAGACCACTAGGGAATTCCCCTGATTTTATGGGATTTCCCCTTTGGTCTATATTGGGGATTGGGGTTACTGTGCCTTAAATCTTTTTGTATATTGCTTTTTAAGCTATTATTAAAAATCTTTTTGTAGTTAAACTCTTTAGAGTGTGTAGATATCTTTTTCATTTTTTATTTTGCTTTTTGGTTTAGTATATATTTGATTTCACCTCCCGACACGTATTCGGTGAGTACTACATACTTAGAACAGGCGAGATTCCCATTTCTTCCATTTTTGTATTATAATAATAATCTGGAAGCTAGTGATCACTGTAGCAGTGGTGTCTATCCACTTGCCGACTGCAATACGTATATATATACACTGCGGTTTGCAAGTGGTTTACCGGGGTAATGGCTGAAGCTATCAGCCATAACCCCAGCATTTGTTTTTTTTAGCCGGCGGGTGGCTTTCTCATGAAAGCGGTCCGAGCAGCTCATTAAGCCCGAGAAATACCGACAAGCGGTAGGAGATGTTCCCTCCCGTGACTTGCCGTTTTTTTTCGGGCTCACCGTTTTTACTAGCACGCCCGAGAAGCACTTCTCCTCCTAGGGGGTTTCCCGATGCAGGGAGGCGCCGTGATCGCCGTTGGGGGACCCCAGAGTAGGAGGATCGGGGGCCACACTGTGCAAAACGAACTGCACAGTGGACGCAAGTATGATACGTTTGTTTAGAAAAAAAAAACCAAGGGTTTACAACCCCTTTAATGACACCCACAAATCTGTTTTTTTTTGTTTTTTTTAGGAGCCTGAAAAAAATTGCACCCGCGATCAGAAGATTGCTGGTGCCATGCAGGTTTCCTGCAGACTGTTAGCGTAAGCTGCCTGCCTCGTACATCATACAGACAGGCAGTTTCACTGGCAGAAAGAATTATTAAACTACCAGAGCCATCAAACTGCGCCGTGGTAGTTCATTGAGAACTACAAGCAGACAACTGCAAAAAAATGTAGGTTACTTTCATTCACAGAACTCTATGAACAAATGGCATAGCTGTTTGGGCAGAGGCCCGTGTGGCTGCGCTCTTTTCATAAAGTGACAGCTGGTATGGGGAACTTCTCTCCATACTGCTGTTACAGGGAGGCATCGGCTCGCCGAGCATCTGCAGGAACATGTTACATGTTCCACCCTAAAAAATTGTGAAACGTAATATGTTCCAGAAGGCGAAATTATCCTTGAAGTTAGAAGCCCATTGGTTACTATGTACAGCTGCACCAGATGCTGTGTGCACCAGTTTTAGTAAATCCCCCCCCCCCCCACAATGTTATAATGTTCCATGGTGTGTAACTAACTAGAGGCTGGGCTAAAAAATGAGTATGACCTGTCTCAACCTAAAATTGAACACCAGCATGTGTTCATATATATATATATATATATATATATATATATATATATATATATATATATATAAACAAAGGAGGGATACGATTGGGACTTTGAGTGAGGCATGTAGGTGTATATGATAGTATGTATGTAAAACGTTAGAGTAACCTGAATGTCACAAGCCCCTAGGGGTGGTTCATGGTTGTAATATTGGTAAACATGATTAATCCATATAATAAGGCAAATACAATCGTAAAAATTCAACATAAGTTGATATAGTAATAATACATTTATTAATAAGTAATTGATCACTAAACATGATTTGTGACAGTCAAAAAACAGCCAGCTAGCGGCCGAATACCTCCGCAAAATTTAACGGTAAAGCTCCTCTAAAAATAGCGGCGCTTTACCGCCAACGCCCCTGCCGCCCCACTGTGAAAATGGCTATAACTTACACACACACACACACACACACACACACACACACACAAACCTACCCACTCCCTTTCACATCCCCTATAATTACTATATTTTTAGTAACCACACCTATTATTAGGTGCGTATATAACTGCATTCATTCACACTCGATCACCTTTTACTCCAAACACCCCCTTTTACCATCTCTCACACCCCTCTCTCTCTCTGTTCCCCCTCCCTCTCTGTTCCCCCTCCCTTTCACCATCTCTCACACCCCCCTCCCTCTCTGTTCCCCCTCCCTCTCTGTTCCCCCTCCCTCTCTGTTCCCCCTCCCTCTCAGCATCTGTCTCACACCTCTCTCTCTGTCCCCCTCCCTCGCTCTCTGTCCCCCTCCCTCTCTCTCAGCATCTCTCTCACGCCCCCTCTCCTTCCCTCTGTCCCCCCTCTCTCACAACCCTCTCTCTCTCTCTCTCTCTCACACACACACACAACCCTTTCTCTCTCACACACACAACCCTCTCTCTCTCACAACCCCCACTCTCTCTCTCTCTTTTACGCACATCCCCATCTCTCTCACACCCCCCTCTCTTGGGCTCAGCCCCCCTCTCTCGCAAATTGCCGTGTTGCCTCTTTGCAACACAAAACCAACTTATTTATTTCAGTCTGGGCACTCAGGCTCAAAAAAGGTTCGCCATCACTGGCCTAGGCCATCTTTATGTAGAGCAACAATTATTTTTTTCAGATCCTCAGAGAGTTCTTTGCCATGAGGTGCCATGTTGAACTTCCAGTGACCAGTATGAGAGAGTGAGAGCGATAACACTAAATTTAACACACCTGCTCCCCATTCACACCTAAGACCTTGTAACACTAACGAGTCACATGACACCGGGGAGGGAAAATGGCTCATTTGGCTCAATTTTGGACATATTCACTTAGGGGTGTAATCACTTTTGTTGCCAGCGGTTTAGACATTAATGGCTGTGTGTTGAGTTTTTTTGAGGGGACAGCAAATTTACACAGTTATACAAGCTGTACACTCACTACTTTACATTGTAGTAAGCCAAAGTGTAATTTCTTCAGTGTTGTCACATGAAAAGATAGAATAAAATATTTACAAAAAGGTGAGGGGTGTACTTACTTTTGTGAGATACTGTATATACAGTAGCTGCATTATTTTTATAAGGCACGGTCTCAGGGCACATTACATGAATACACAGAAAGGATTGTATAATTTTAACTTAGTGGGTTAACAACCACTTTAAATGCTATATAACAATGTATTGCTTGCCTGTCTTATGGCTGACTATACTTGTTTACATTATTCATTCAATTTAGCTAAAGATCCACAATGTTTCGGATTTTGAACACAGGCATTGCAGCTGCAGTTTTATTCTGATTTGAACAGTTCTCTTCTTGTTTGCTGTTTTGCTGATCAGGAAAAATTGCCTAGCAGCCTTTAAAGCGGAGTTCCACCCAAAAATGGAACTTCCACTTTTTATCTCCCCCCCCGTCCGATGTCACATTTGGCACATTTCATGGGGGAGGGGGGAACAGATACCTGTGTAATCCAGGTATTTGCTCCCACTTCCAGGCATAGATCGACGATCTATGCCATGTCTGACCCCTCCACCACCCCCCACTGTCTTCTGGGAGACGCACAGATCCCAGAAGACAGCAGGGACCAGTGGGATCGTGCAGCGCGACTTGCGCATGCGCAGTAGGGAACCAGGCTGTGAAGCCGCAAGGCTTCAATTCCTGATTCCCTTACCGAAGATGGTGGCGCCTCCACCCGGGAGCCGAGGGACAGATCGGCTTTGGGTGCCGACATCGCGGCGCCCTGGACAGGTAAGTGTCTATATGTTAAAAGTCAGCAGCTGCAGTATTTGTAGCTACTGACTTTTAATATTTATTTTTTCGGTGGAACTCCATTTTAAATTGTCCACCTAGAACTTGGTCATATTTCTGTAGATTTCAATTGAATGAACAGCATTTATCAAGCAGGGAGGACAGTGAGTCAGACTTCTGTCCTTATAACTTTAGATGGAAAAGACGTGACACCTTTAGGATGTAAAGTGATGAAAAGATTATATGGGAATATATAGCTTTTCTTGTTCAATAATTTTTATTACAGAATTTACGTTTTCGACAGATATATAAAGGTGCATACAAAAGTCAACAATACGTCTAGACAGATTATCTAACAGACAAGTTGAATAGCTATATCCAAGCAGACATAGCTGTCCTAGAGGTGTATTTATCAAAGAAGTAGGAAGAGTAGGCTAGAGAAGGATCCAGAAAAGAGAAGAGTATGACTTTTATGAGTAACAGTTTGACTTTTGACTCTCTCTTTCTTGTGTCCTTTTCTCTGGATTGTTGTTTGATCCTTTTACACTCTTCGGTATTGTAAATTGTGTGTATATGTAATACCTCTCCACACTTTTGGTGGTGTTTAAACGGTTTGCCTTGTTGGATCCAAGCTGTCTGATTACCATTTATCTAGGACTGCAAAATACTAACACAGATGACTGATTTTGACTGTTTCTGATCTTGTACGGAAGTGTGCGGATTAGTAAATGTAAATTGGACAATCAATTAGAGCAGCTGACTGACCAGCCATATCTGATACCTTCTTGGAATTCACAGTTGCTTTTCCCAAACTTGGAGAGATTAAAATCAATTGGATTTTTATTTCTGTAATGCAGCAAGACTTCATAAACAGTAATAAATGTTGGTGTCCTGTACAGTTTTAAACTACTGCATAAAAAATTGGGAGTGGGGGTAATTGGTTAAAATGCTTACCTTTGCCATGGCTTCCATTCTGCCGAGGTTGCCATCAGCAGGCATCAACAGGCATTGGCATGTGATTTGGGCTACTCTGCATTTCTGGAATTTGCCCCAAAAACTACACGCATGGGCAGTGCCTTCGGAAACAGGGATAGGGTATAGAAGTTAAAGTAGAACTATAGGCAAAACATATTTTTTCATTTTGGATAGAGTAAGGCTCTGTTTCCGCCAGTGCGACCCCAAAGTTCGCAATATGATGTAATGCGACTGGTGAGAACCATGGGAGAATAAGTTGCACCGAAGTTGGAACAAAGTAGTACAAAAACCTTTTTTTGGAGTCGCTGCAACTTGAATCGCACCAATTAGAACGGGGACGATTGAAATACATGGATTTTGACTTGTCATGCGAATTCACATGTGTCAAGTGGCACAACAACTCACAGTAGTGGAAACAGAGCCTAAGGCCACTTTCACACTGGGGCATCTGTGGCGTCAGCGGTAAAGCGCCGCTATTTTTAGCAGAGCTTTACCGTCGTATTTGCGGGGGCATTCGGCTGCTGGCGGGATGCTTTTAACCCCTTCTAGCGAGCAAAAAAGGGTTAAAACCACCCGCAAAGCGCTGCTGCAGCAGCGCTTTGCCGGCAGTATAGCCATGGGCAGGAGCGGTGGAGGAGCGGTATACACATCGCTCCAAAGATGCTTTTTTTTTTTACCGTCCTGCTAGCGCACCGCTCCAGTTTGAAAGCCCTCGGGGCTTTCACATTGGAGAGACAGGAGCGGCTGGTTCAGGGCGCTTTGCAGGCGCTATTTTTAGCGTTATAGCGCCTGCAAAGCGCTTCAGTGTGAAAGGGGTCTAAGGGAGGGTTAATAACCCCTGTCAGATTTTTTTCTGCCATCTGTGTCCCATTGCTGAGATCCCCCTTTACTTCCATAAATGGAGAGAAAATCCCTGCAATTTAAGTGAATTTCTTTGGGGACCCTCAGGTCACCAGAACTAATTGGAAGCATTGGAAGATTTCCCCTCTATTACTTTTCTGGGGACAACCCAAAATTTGGGATTTTCTTTTTACTTTCACTGTAAAGGATAATAGTAAACAGGAAAAATAGAGAGGGTGACTCTCCTTAATGGGGGCACAGACGGCAATAAAAACTGACAAGCGTTCTTATCCCTCTCCACTCTGTCCTAAAGGAAAAAAAAAGGCTTTAATTATACTTTAACCACCTCAATACCAGCATGTTACACGGCCTTTGCTTCCAGGCAATTTTTCATTTTTCAGTGGCGGGATAGTTTAATTGAATTTTACTTGGTCATGCAGCAATGTAACCAATTAATTTAATTTAATTTTTTCTTTCTAGACAGACATAGTTTTTTTTCAGTGGTATTTAATAGCCACCGTTTTTTTTTTTTAACTATATAAAGAAAAAAGACTGAAGATTTTAAAAACAGTTTCCATTCCATAATAAATCATATCAAATAAAAATAGTATGTTACAAAAATCCCTGAAATTACTCTTTATTTGGAAAGTGGACATTTAGGTGTATATATAAAATACCAAAGTGCATGCAATGTAGAAATTGTGTGTATAAAAGAGTAAGGGCTCTTTCACACGGACGGTCCGTTCAGGTCCGCCTGTCAGTTTTTTAGGCGGACCTGAACGGATGCTCCATGTACCCCTATGGAGCCACGGATGTCAGCGGTGACATGTCCGCTGACATCCGACCCGCTCCGATCCGCCAAAGTGTGACGGAGGAAAACCCTACTTTTCCATCCGTCATCGGATCGGATGACAACGGACTCTACGGTCCGTCGTCACCTGATCCCCCATAGGGGAAAGCGGCGCTCTGACAGGTCGGTCCCTGCACAGTGTGCGGAGACAGACCTGTCATCCGTCGGCTCAGCGGGGATCAACGGAGCGATCCCCGCTGAGCAAGCGGAGGTTCGCGGGCCGGATTATTACTGATCCGTACTGTGTGAAAGGGGCCTAACCGCTGCAACTATTCAGTAGTGATCTCACACTAATAATAAATGTAAATAAATAAAATAATAGTGCGCTAATCCAATATATACACCTATGAAATGCTAATACTCATAGAATTATATTATGCAAAGTATAAAACATAATGTGCAAAAAACTGTGCTAAACAAATAATAGCAGTCCAAATAAAGTCCAGAATATATAGGTGCAATCACTTCTGTGACATTTCACTCCAAATGCGTGACCCAAATCATTTTTAATAAATATAAAAAGTAAAAACTTTTTAAATTTCATTAAAAAAAGCATTTATATCAGCAATTTTGCGCTATGAATTTCTCCCGTTTTCTTTGAGTAACATCCAGAGTGACTCCCAGGGTGTGCAAAGAGGGACACATAGGATCCAGTACACAACTGATGGTTTTATCCATTTGGAATTATCCAAGATCCCCATATATTCAAGGTGTGTTTTGACCCGTGGGGGTATTTGGCTGAGGTGAGCAGGCATTGCACTTGGAGGTGGCGGTGGTAGTCTTTTGAATTACACACTATTACATCGATGTGTGGCACGAATTTGGGGTGAAATATTATCACAGAAGTGATTGCACCTATATATTCTGGATTTTATTTGGACTGCTATTATTTGTTTAGCACGATTTTTTGCACAATATGTTTTATAACACTTTCCATAATATAATTGTATGAGTATTAGCACTTCATAGGTGTATATATTGAATTAGCACACTATTATTTTATTTATGGACATTTAGGTGTGCTTAGCCTTTAAAAGTTTCCCACTGAAGCCAAGTGCAAGTGTCCTGTGTGCGTGCACTAAAAATGCGTTGTGTGCAATGGCTAGATGATATGGATATTCCCAAAACATGTTATTCCCCCCCCCCCCCCAAAAAAAAAACCAATCTCACAATCATTGGTTACCAGTGGCATTTTAAAATCCTCTCCTCCCATCATTGGTGGTATGTGACACTTTAACCCCCTGCCCCCCCCCCCCAAAATAATTTAATCACATTGGTTGACAGTGGCATTCTTACTCTCCCCCCCCCCCCCAAAAAAAATCCACAATCATTGGTGTTCAGTGGCATATTATCCTCATCCCCCCTCCCTTCTGCCATTATTGGCACTATCCAAAATCCCTCCAAAACATTCCCACAACATTTGTGGTCAGTGCTACCCCACCAATTACCCACTTAGAATTTCAGCATTTCTCTGCTGCAGCCTATAGAATTGGATTTATTCATGAAATCCTCCATTCTCTCTATTCTCCATTGTGAGGGGAAGGGGAGGGCTTTCAGGTTTAAACAAGTAGCACCGTTTACATTTGTGAATCCTTGTGATTGGCCATCACAGTGATCACTAGGCACGACCCTGGCCACAGTTCTACTTTAAAAGCAGTTGTGTCATTGGAAGTTTGACAAATTGCAGAATATATCTATTCATATGTATTTACTGTAACAGTATTTTTAAAATTATTAATTAAACAATTTTTATATTTTGTTTACTTTTTTTTAACCTATAAAATCAACAGAATAATATTTTTATGACGCCATTCCCACCAGACCCACTTTTTATTAAGACATTTCTTCACAAACCCTCCTGTCTCAGATTCGTTTTTATCTTTTGTTGACATTTATTTCTCAGATCAACATTTAATTTCCTGCTGTGGACTATCATACCTCAATTTGCCTTCTTCTCACATTAATCTTGCAACAACACTGCAATATTTTCTCCTATGTTTGCAGCTGTTATTATCAATGGGAAATTATAGCGGATTTTCAATGAACCTATACTTAGGGATCGCCTCTAAATTTTTAACAACATCCCTTGTCAGATGGCAAGGGCAACAAAGAGTCAGAAATTACTGTCACTGTACTAATTACACTGGCTGGGAAGGGGTTAAAATCAGGGTTAACTGTGTGCCTAACCTTGTGATGTGCTTTTACTAGGGAAATAGATGGAATTTATTCCCTGCTTTGCCAGAACACAAACTCCATATCTCCCTCCCTGTCAGAACTGAGATCTGCCTTGTTTACATAGGCAGATCACAGTTCTGTGTGTATGCCTGACGATCGGCAGGTGCCGGCAGACATTGAGTAACTGGCACCCACCAATTGGCTCCCACTGTGTGTAATCACAGCGGAAGTGAGCGGCCGGGGGCACGCATGTGAGCCCCTTACCCGAAAATGTGTGATCACACACACATTATATATATATATATATATCTGTATATACATGATCCGATGCACAGCTGCCGCCCTGTAGCAGTAAAACAAGCGGTTAAACAGGTTTTTCTGCAAGGTTATGAGATACCAGAAAATAATAGTATTTCTCTTGTCATCCATGGACTGACACAGCGTGTCTTATACACCTTTACACGTGGGTTATGTCCCTGCTTGCAGGAGAAGACCTAGGCAGAATGTGAGATGTTATACATACATTCTAAACAGCCAGAGCTGAACAGCCCCGCCCAGGGGGGCGGTCCCTCCGGGCATAACCCTCCCACTGCAGTCAGCAGACCTCAGTTTTTTTCTGCCTAGCAGAAGGAGAAGACGTGGCTCTCTCAGGAGCCAGTCTCCTGACCTATTTTTATTCTTTTGGAAAAAATTTTCCTATTTTATTTTTTTATTTTTTTGAGATCTTCTATCAACTGTCGGCTGGGCAACAGGTTGGGTACAAGATATCCTCGTAGTCTTCCCTGTCCGACCATCGAGCGTGCTGATCCTCGCCTTGTGTGCGTGAGACTCAGTTCACGACATGCCCCACGACTCCAGGGGTGGCCGGTGGGCTTCCAGCTCCGCGGTCCTCTCAAGATAGAACAGTCCGGCTGTATCTTTCGCGGTGGACCGGGCCGACAGCTACTCAGTACCGCACTGTGATAGTTCTGTCAGGAACACACCAGCGGGTCCCTCAGGGGACGGGTAAGTAGTCTCTCCTGGCTGCAGGTGAGTACATGCTGTGTGTTTCTTGTGTGGGGGGATTTCCCTGTCTCCCCCTGTGTTTTTAATGTCACTCTCTGTTCACTAGTGCTGGCGCTGTACTATGGGGGGTGCCTGGGGGCCATACTGTCCTGGGGGGGGCTCATGCTGCTCTGCACTCGCTGGGGCTGTTTTGTTTTTGGAGGTGAGGGGCCTGGGCGCCGTTCGGCGCCATGTTTTGTGTGTGTGCTTATTTTTACATTGGCGGCCATCTTGCCGGGGCCCGCCGGAGCACATTGCGGCGGCCATTTTCTTGTAGCCGCACGTCTTTTCTGGCACTAGTTTGGCCTCTAGCGCCGCTGGAAACGGCGCGAATCTCCTCACACTCTCTCCTCTCAGCTCACTCACGCTGAGCAGCGCGGCGCAGTGAGACAGAGCGGCGGATCCGAGCGGTCCTGGTCAGGTTGGTGGGTTCCCTGGGCATTCCCCTACTTCAGTCAGCACGGCCTGTGGGTGGTCTGAGAGGAACATTATGGAGTCAGAGTCACCAGCTTCCCCTAACATGCCAGAGGCAGCAGCCAGTGCTCCAGCACCTGCGGTCCCTATGGACCAGTTGTCGGCAGTCCTGGAATCATTTCTGACCAGGATGGAAGCTGTGTGTGAGCACAAGGGAGCAAAAAAGCGCCCTCTCCCCACTTTATCTCCACAAGGGGAGTGCTCTGCTTCAGATATGGGCCTAGTTATTGCTGCTCAGGACCCTAGCTCTGAATATTTGGATGGTTTTGAACAGGACATTCCTTGTGAGGAAGACTCCAGTTCTGAGTCAGTAAATGACAGGGCGCTTGTTAGTGAACTCATTGATGCTGTGAGGGACACTCTCAAGCTAGATGCTGCGACCGCAGAACCTCAGGCGGATACAGTCTCCTTTGGTTCTTTTAAGACCAAGCCTTCTAAAAAGGTTTTTCCATATGTACCTTTTTTTGACCAGCTCATTGACCAGGTCTGGGAAAAGCCGCAGAAGACTTTTATGGTCCCGCGGCGTTTGTCTATTAGATACCCCTTTGAAGACGCCCTGCTTAAAAAGTGGGCTTCTCCCCCGGTGGTCGACCCTCCAGTCGCCCGTTTAAACAAGGCCACCACTCTCCCGATGGAGGGGACTCCTGCGTTTAAGGACCCCACTGACAGGAGGTCAGAAGTGGTGAGTAGAGCCATGTTCGCCTTGTTGGGATCCGCCCTACGGCCCGTAGTAGCGGCGACCCTTGTGTCTCAGACACTCACGGAATGGGCAAAAATTTTGCACCAAACTGTGCAGGAGTATAACCTTCCTCCAGACACTATTGCTCTGGCCCACCAGATGGTGCAGGGTCTGATATATGTGTGCGACGCCACGTTGGACGCGGCCCCTTTAATATCCAGGGCCTCTGTCTCGGCGGTGGTATTGCGTCGTCTCATCTGGTTGAAATGCTGGTCTGCTGACCTAGCCTCTAAGAAGCTCCTGACGGATCTACCTTTTAAGGGTGGTAGACTTTTTGGTGCTGCTCTGGATGACATCATCAAGGATGTCACGGGAGGTAAAAGCACTCTCCTTCCTCAAACTATCAAGGGTAAGGAGGCCCGACGTAAACCGGGTCCTTCCTTTCCAGCAAAAAAGGGTTTTTTTCGTCCGTCAGAGTCCACGGGTAAGCCATCCCAGTCTGACAACAGTGCGGCTGGCGGGCACAAGCGCCCCTGGGTGCGTAAGCCGAACAAGCCGGCTCCCAAGCCCGCCTCCGCGTGAAGTCTTGCCCCCGCCCGTCTCTGGGGTGGGGGGACGACTTCGCAGGTTCACGGATCGGTGGACCTCCCGGATCTCCGACCGGTGGGTGTGCGAGGTGGTCACCTCAGGATACAGAATAGAGTTCCGCTCCTGGCCCCCAGACAGATTCTTTCCCTCAAATCTCCCTCTCCTTCCTGCCCGTCGGGCAGCCCTCTTGGGGGCTGTACAGGATTTGATCGGGTCCGGAGTAATTGTGCCGGTTCCGTCCCAGGAGAGGTTTCAGGGGTTCTACTCGAATCTGTTTGTTGTTCCAAAAAAGGACGGGGTTCGGCCGATCCTGGACCTCAAGGCCCTGAATGCCTTCGTGAAGGTGCAAAAATTCCGCATGGAATCCATTCGCACGGTGGTCGCTACACTCCGTCAAGGGGATTTTCTGGCATCCTTGGACATCAAGGACGCCTACTTGCATGTTCCGATCTGCGCAAGCCACCAGAAGTTTCTGCGTTTTGCGGTCGGCGAAGTCCACTATCAATTTGTGGTCTTCCCTTCGGCCTGGCCTCGGCACCGAGGGTGTTCACCAAGGTGCTTGCTCCGGTCCTAGCTTTGCTGAGACAGCGAGGCATTGCTATCGTGGGCTATCTGGACGATTTCCTTCTAAGAGCAGACAGTGGCTCAGAATTGGAAGAAAGTGTGACTATCGTCAGTCAGAACCTCAGGGAGTTTGGGTGGCTCCTGAACGTTCAGAAGTCGGTTCTAGTCCCGACTCAGCGTCTGGAGTATCTAGGTCTGATTCTGGACTCCTTGGAAGCAAGAGTCTTCCTACCTCCAGACAAACTACTGACACTTCAGTCTGCAGTACGGGTGCTGACGTCCCGGAAATGGTCGTCAATCCGCTTTTGCATGAGAGTCCTGGGACTCATGGTGGCCTCCTTCGAGGCCGTTCCTTATGCCCAAGCGCACACCAGGGCCTTACAGAAAGAGATCTTGTCCACTTGGGACAAATCCCAGTTGTCCTTGGATCTTCAGATCCAGGTGAGTCACCTGGTCAGGGCATCCCTGACGTGGTGGTTGAGGTCCCCGGCTCTTCGGTCCGGGAAGTCGTTCCTCCCCATCCGATGGACGGTGATCACGACGGACGCCAGCCTGACGGGCTGGGGGGGAGTCTGGGGAGTCCTGTCGGCCCAAGGGCTTTGGACTCCGGACGAAGCCCTCTTACCGATCAATGTGCTGGAGATACGGGCAATCAGACTGTGCCTCTCCTCATGGTCGGAGAAACTACAGGGTCACTCCATCAGGATACAATCGGACAACGCCACAGCAGTGGCGTATGTCAACCATCAAGGGGGGACTCGGAGCTCAGCTGCGGCTTCCGAGGTCGCCCGCATCCTGAGGTGGGCCGAAAGAAGCGTGCCGGCTCTGTCGGCCGTCTACATTCCGGGCGTAGACAATTGGCAGGCGGACTATCTAAGTCGCCAGACGCTGGACCAGGGGGAGTGGTCCTTGCACCCGGAGGTCTTTCAACTTCTTTGCAGACGGTGGGGCACGCCGGATGTGGACCTGATGGCTTCTCGACTCAATCGCAAGGTGTCGAGGTTTGTGGCCAGATCCAGGGATCCCTGGGCGGATGCCTCGGATGCGTTGGTGGCCCCATGGGGTCAGTATCGCCTGGTATACGTTTATCCTCCGCTGCAGTTGCAGTATTACTGGACGCGACACAGTTCCCTTACCTCTATACTTATGATCTCCCTATTGCTTGCTACAAAATGGAGGCTAGCTGGGAGTGGGAGTAACAATAGCGATCGAACAGTAGAATGAATACCGGCATCCCTTCCCACAAGCAGGCATGGCCATGGGGCATGGTAAAACTCCTACTGACATACAGTCCTTGATTCTGATCTCGCAAGCAATGGCATTAATGGGCAAATGTTCTTCAATATCTGTAGGCACCTTCAGGCTGCATTCACACCTAGCGTAGCATCTTTGAACGTTTTTCCGGCGTTTTTTTGTGCGTTTTTATGTACGGTTTTGATCGTTTTTGAGCTTTGGTGTGTTTTTGTTTGCCAATAGAGAAAACTATTATGTGTCACATCATTTGTTGCTAAGTATTCAGCTTTTTTTAGCTTTTCCATTAGCTTTTATTTCTTTTTTTTAATTATTATTATTCATTTATTATAAAAAAAAAAAAATTGTTAGGATTAGGAGTTGGGGTGAGGGTTATTTATTATTATTTTTAATTTTTTTAGGGTGTTACTACTACTACTACTAATAATAATACATGAATAAATACATGTAAAAAAAAAAAAAAAACACAAATAAATAAAAATCATAAATAAAAAATAAATGCAGTAAATTAACCACTTCAGCCCCGGCAGGATTTACCCCCTTAATGACCAGCCCATTTTTTGTGATACAGCACTGCTTTACTTTAACTGACAATTGCGCAGTCCTGTGACGTTGTACCCAAATAAAATTGATGATCGCAGCGTGCTCGCCCCCCTCCCTTGGGACTACATCCCTGCGGGGAGACGCTGTGTGTGTGCAGCGTCTCCCCGCAGGGATGTAGTCCCAAGGGAGGGGGCGAGCACGCTGACTAACCCCCAGCCAGAACGGCTCGGATGATGGGGGGGCAAGCTTACTGAGGAGGAACAGGAAGTGAGAAATTCAGACAAAGAAAAAAAACATTTAGAAGGGAAATCGAAGGGAAAGGTAAGTGAACCAACAATGCACTAGCTTAAAGGAACCTATTTAGAAAATAAAAAACGAACCTTTACAACCGCTTTAATTGTTTTTTATTGTTTTAACTGGTAATGGTGGCGATCTGCATTTTTTTTTTGCGGGACTGCGACATTGGGGTGGAAAAATCTGACCCCAAGTGACATCACTGTTCCTGATTGCTCGGAACAGATGATCTCAGTGTTGTGCCCTGTCAGAACAGGTTTACATAGGCAGATCCCCGTTCTGCCTGTCTGTGGAGCGATCGCGGGTGGCCAGCGGACAGGACTCCTGTGCGCATGCCTCTGGGAGTATTTAATGCACGAAACAACGTACACGTACGTTGTTTCGCGCAATAGAGCCGCCCTGCTGCAGTATATGTGAGGTGGGCGATCTTTAAACACTTGCTTACTGGGCACTTAAACCCCCCCTCCTGCCCAGACCAATTTTCAGATTTCATACAACACTATTTCCCACAAATAGAGCTTTCTTTTGGTGGTATTTGATCACCTCTGCGGTTTTTATTTTTTGTTAATTTTTTTTTAAAAGACAGAATTTTGTTATAAAATGTTGCAAACAGGTACTTTTTCTCCCTTATTGATGTACGCTGTTGAGGCTGCACTAATGGGCACCAATAAGGCGGCACTGGTGGGCACTGATAGGCGGCACTGGTGGGCACTGATAGGCGGCACTGGTGGGCGGCACTGTTGGGCACTGATAGGCGGCACTGTTGGGCACTGATAGGCGGCACTGTTGGGCACTGATAGGCGGCACTGTTGGGCACAGATAGGCGGCACTGTTGGGGACTGATAGCCGGCACTGGTGGGCACTGATAGCCGGCACTGGTGGGCACTGATAGGCGGCACTGGTGGGCACTGATAGGCGGCACTGGTGGGCACTGATAGGCGGCACTGGTGGGCACTGATAGGCGGCACTGGTGGGCACTGATAGGCTGCACTGGTGGGCACTGATAGGCGGCACTGGTGGGCACTGATAGGCGGCACTGGTGGGACACTGGTGGGCACTGAGGGGTGGCACTGAAGGGCATTGATAGGTGGCACTGGTGGGCACTGAGAAGTGGCACTGATGCGAGCACTGATGGGTGGCAGTGATGGGCACTGATCAGCACTGGTAGGTTACACTGATAGGCAGCACTGCTAGGTGGCACTGATTGGCACCACTGGTGGGCATTGATAGGTGGCACTCGTGGGCACTGAGAAGTGGCACTGATAGGTGGCAGTGATGCGAGCACTGATGGGTGGCAGTGATGGGCACTGATCAGCACTGGTAGGTTACACTGATAGGCAGCACTGCTAGGTGGCACTGATTGGCACCACTGGTGAGCATTGATAGGTGGCACTCGTAGGCGGTATTTGTGGGCACAGATGGCAGATGTGCCTCCTTCCTCTTCAGGACCGATGTCCCTTGCAAATAAGCCGGTGATCGCCTTTTTTTTCTCCTCATGCTGTCAGCGTGAGGAAATTTTTTTTTTTACTGAGCTTTTGTTTACATCACGTGATCATCTGTCATTGGCTGAAAGCTGATCGGCCCCTTACTCGGATCTGTGATCACCCGAGTCTCTGTGACTCGGTGATCACAGCGCACGCTCTGCAGGGGGCACGTGGGGCGTTTGCAAAGGGGAGGACATGTATTGACGGCCTCCCGAAAAATTCAGGTCCGCGCTGTAGCTATTATTCGGCTATAGCGCGGACGTTAAGTGGTTAATACTAAGTAACAATAAATAATGAACCCTTATCTTTAACCCCCTACTCCTTAAAACATAAAATAACTAAACACCCTAACCCTAAGGCCTCATGCCCACGGACGTTTTTACAGCCGCGTTTTTGAGCGTTTTTTACAGCTTAAAAACGCCTGTCCATGTTAGTCTATAGCTTCATGCCCACCTAGACGTTTTTGAGCTGCAAACAGCATAGACGTTTTTAAGCTGTAAAAAAAAAACAGGACCAGTGCGTTCCTCAGCGTCGGAGTTAGGCAGAAAAAACCGCGAGCGTCAAAAAAACGCTGAAAAACGCGCACTAACGCGCGGTCGCGTTTTTTAGCTATGACGTTTTTTTTTTTTCTCAAAAAATAAATAAAAATTTACAATAACAAGGACAGGCGTTTTTAAGCTGTAAAAAACGCAGCTGTTAAAAACGTCTGTGGGCATGAAGCCTAACGCAAAATAAATTATTATTACTAAAAAAAAATGTTTTTTCGGGTTTGGGTGTTTTTTTGGTTATTTTAGTATTAGTAGTAGTATTATTATTTTTAATAATAAAAATAATAATAATAATTTTATATTTTTTAAAGGTCAGGGTTAATTATTCATGTATTTATAACATATTATTTATTTTATTTATGATGATTTTTAGTTTGTGTATTTATTTAACATTTACTGTGTATTTATTTACCATTTACTTATTCATATATTATTACTATTTTTTATATTTTTTCATTTGAGCACAAAATCGCACAAAAATGCCCAACAAACCCCGCAAATGCGCACAAACTGCCACGTTTTCATAAATTTTTAGGGGAATAAAAATGCGCCAAAAATGCTAAAATCTGTCTGATTCGAGCTACAAAAAAAGCTCCAGAACGTTTTTGAGCTTCAGGCGTTTGTCTTCAGGTGACTTGGAGTGGAGATAAGAACCGTCTCTAGGGAGAATAATAGCTTTTTTTTTCTCCTCCAGCGTTTTCGAGCTTCGAGCTACAAAACGCTGAGGTTTGAACGGGGTCTCTGTCTAATGATGAATAAAAAAAACAAGTAGTCTGATTGACAACCTGAATATTATGTTGTTCTTTGTGTGTGTATACACAATCGGTTATATACTCTAAATACGTCCACATCAAAGGATGGTTGTGTTTTGATGACTTGAACTTTAGTAATACAAGTACCACCAGGTTTCCAGTCTTTATAAAATGACCATGAGACAACGGCGTGCAAAAACATACCATTTCCGTTATTAAACAAATATAAATCGTCTGATTCATGATTTTAGTATATATCTGTGTCTCCGTCCGGAAACGCAGCTGTCAATTTACCTTCTTATTTCCATCCAGCTTGTTATGGAAAGTTCAGGGACCACAATCTGATTTGATTCTGGTTATACAATAAGTGTTGGGCAGCTAATTTCAACAGAGAATGTTCTCCAATTCAGGAGAGAGCCACATATAAATCAGAACAAAAGAAGCTGCCAGAGACGTAATGATACTTCAGACGGCTGTGCCAAATTTTATACATACAGTAATTTGCTGGATAGTTTCAAGAATGGAGACTGCCAGGGACATGAATAAACAAAATAATCCACTCAGCTACACTTCAGCTTGGACTGAGTTCAGAGATAAAGCATGTGAGTCAGTGCATGGCTGTTACTTTTCCTAACCACTTGCTTACTGGGCACTTAAACCCCCTTCCTGCCCAGGCCAATTTTCAGCTTTCAGCGCCGTCACTCTTTAAATGACAATTGCGCGGTCATGCAACACTGTACCTAAATTACATTTTTATTTTAAAAAAAATCCCACAAATAGAGCTTTCTTTTGGTGGTATTTAATTACTGCTGGGTTTTTTATTTTTTGCTAAACAAAATGAAAAAGACAGAAGATTGTGGAAAAAAAACCCATTTTTTTTTTATAGTCTGTGATAAAATTTTGCAAACAGGTAATTTTTCTCCTTCAGTGATGTGCGCTGATAAATCTGCACTGATAGGCTGCACTAATGGGCACTGACAAAGTGGCACTGATGGACACTGATAGGTGGCAGTGATAAGGCGGCATTGATGGGTGGTGCTGAGAGGTGGCACTGATGGGTGGCACTGAAGGGCATTGATAGGTGGCACTCAAGGGCACTGATTGGTGGCACTGATTGGTGGCACTGATGGGTGGCACTGATAACGAGGCACTGATTGGCAGCACCGATGGGCATTGATTGGTGGCACTGGTGGGCACCGGTAAGTGCCACTGGTGGGCACTGTTTGCCAGCACTGATATGCACTGGCAGGTGGCACTGGTGGGCATAGATAAGGCAGCGGTGGCTCTCACTGTTTTGGACTGCTGTCCCTTTGACCAAAGCCGGCGATCGGCTTTTTTTTTCTTCTCAAGCGGAGCAGAAAAAAAAGCAGATTTACCTATCTTTTGTTTACATCATGTGATTAACTGTCATTGTCTGACAGCTGATAACGTGGTATTACTCCGATCTGTGATCAGCCGAGTCTCATTGACTCTGTAGATCACAGAGCGCCCCCCCCCCCAGGCAGCTCATGCACTGGAGGACGCGTATTTAAGACCTCCCAGCAATTGAGGCCCGTGCTGTAGCCGTCATTCAGCTATAGCGCAGGTGGGAAGTGGTTGAAAGAGAAGTAAAGGAATTTTTGTACATTCATACTTACCTAGGTAGATGCTGCATCGGTCCGATGCTGTATCTGTCCCCCGGCATCTCTACACTGAGAACCGAGCAATCAAACACTGCTGATCGCTCGATTTTCAGAGCTCAGTGAGCAGGGAGGTGTAGACTGTCAGTCACAGCTCTCTGCTTTTCTCCCTCCTCGCTCATTGGAGCACTGGGCTTGGGAGGGGGAAGAGCGGCCATCTCAGCGGCTTGCTGAGAGGCTTAGCCAGGTGTCAGAAAGGCACCTGGCGGACCCAGACTCCGTGGTTGGGATGACGTAGTGCCTGGACTGACATTGGTAACGTCAGCATAGATCGGACTTCAATCCGCTCTCTGCTGAAAATGGGTCACAGGAGTGCAAAACCAATTACACTCCTGTGCTCCATACGAGAAGTACAGCCAAACAAGCTTTGGCTATACTTCTCCTTTAAAGTTGAACTCCAGGCACACAAAAATAAAATAAAAAACCTTTCATTTCCTTAGTAGTTACTGTATTTATTGGCGTATAACACTCACTTTTTTACCCTGAAAATAGAGGGTAAACTGTGCCTGCGTGTTATTTCAGGGGGCTGTGGAAGGTTTTTTTCCTGAAACTTCCCTCTTAAAGTTAGGGTGCGTGTTATACGCCTGTGCGTGTTATACGACGATAAATACGGTATATCTTCATCTTGTGTGGCCAAAATGCCTTTACAGCCTTGGATATTACCTTGTGAAAGTAGCAGTGATACCATTACTAGGTTGCACATGAAGCCTATGAGAAGAGCAGAGCTGTGGGAGGCTCCACCCACTACAGGCTGGCTGCAGAAAACTGCAGGAGGGGGCGGAGACGAGACCAGTCACCCTGAAAAAGGAGAGAGTGCAGCAGTGAGCAGTCTTTATTATAGGAAGCTCCTGCACAAAGGGAAAGTTACATACTGGGGTTTTGCACAGATCTGGAAGAAATAAGCAAAGGACACCAAGATTCAAGCCTCTTGTTTCAGACATTTGCTTATCTTGAAATTTGACTTTAAAACTGAACTCCAGCCACAACAATTTGAAAATCTTTTTTTTTTTTTTTTTTTTTAAGTCTTTTTGACTTTTTAGCAAAAGATGTACAAAAAAAAAAAAAAAAAAAGCACATGCCGGGGCCACTGCCCAAATGTAAATTGAAGTAGTTGTTAAGTCAGAAGTTTTTTTTTATCTTGATGCATTCTATGCAGTTAACAGTGCATGTCAGAGCACAAACCAAGAAATGAACTTCAAGGAATTGTTTGTATCAAGGGTACAGAAAAATGTCTGCAGCATTGAAGGTCTCAATGAGCGCTGTGGCCTCCATCATCTGTAAATGGAAGAATTTTGGAACCATAAGGACTCTTCCTAGAGTAGGCCGCTCAGCCAAACTGAGGGATCAGGGGAGTCAGGGAGGTGACCATGAACCCGATGGTCACTCTGACATAACTCCATCGTTTCTCTGTGGAGAGAGGAGAATCTTTCAGAAGAACAACCATCTCTGCAGCACTCCACCAATCAGGCCTGAATGGTAGAGTGGTAAAATGGAAGCCACTCCTCAGTAAAAGGCACCTGAAGTTTGCAAAAGGCACCTGAAGGACTCTCACACCATAAGAAACAAAGTTCTCTGGTGTGATGAAACAAAGATTGAGCTCTTTGGCCCGAATGGCAAGTGTCATGTCTGGAGGAAACAAGGCACCGCTCCTCATCACCAGGCCAATACCATCCCTACAGTGAAGCATAGTGGTGGCAGCATCATGCTGTGGGGATGTTTTTCAGTGGCAGGAACTGGGAGACTAGTCAGGATTGAGGGAAAAATGAATTCAGCAATGTACAGAGACATCCTTGATGAAAACTTGCTCCAGAGCTCTGGACCCACACTGGGACGAAGGTTCATCTTCCAACATGACAATAAGCCTAAGCACACAGCCAAGATAACAAGTGAGTGGCTATGGGACAACTCTGGGAATGTCCTTGATTGGTCCCAGCCAGAGCCCAGACTTGGACCCGATTGAACATCTCTGGAGAGATCTGAAAATGGCTGTGCACCGACGCTCCCGATCCAACCTGATGGAGATTGAGAGGTCATGCACAGAAGAATGGGAGTAACTGAACCAAAAATAGGTGTGCCGAGCATGTAGCATCATACTCAAAAAGACTTGAGGCTGTAATTGGTGCCAAAGGTGCTTCAACAAAATATGGAGCAAAGGGATTTTTCGATTTTTATTTTTAATAAATGTGCAAACATTTCAAACAAACTTCTTTCACGTTCTCATTTTGGGGTATTGTTTGTAGAATTTTGAGAAAAATAATGAATTTAATCAATTTTTGAATAAGGCTGTAACATAACAAAATGTGGAAAAAGTGAAACACTGTGAATATTTTCCAGATGCACTGTATGTGTCCATGCACATTTGGGGCGTTTATAGACATATTTGAAGAGGAGCGTTTACAGACTAAAGAAAAAAACCTCATCACAAGTACGTTTTTGAGAGGAGCTTTCCGGCACAAAAAACACTTGACGCACATAAACTTGGCCTTTAGACGTTTAGGCGCATTCAGCGTTTGCAATTATAAATTGATTATAATGAAAAACTAACAGAAGGATATGTTTTGTAAAAAACGCTTAAAAATGCAAATGCATGTAATTGTCTGTGTAATATAAGACATAAACATTTTTTCTGCTAGAACTTCTGTCTTTTCATTCCACTGCCTAGAGTTTGTGGACCCTTAGTTATTGTCTAAGGCCTTGTACACACGGCCGAGATTCTCGTCGAAAAAAACGTCCTTTTTTTTCGACGAGATTCTTGGACAAGAAAATTGTCCCGGCCGAGTGTACACACGCTCGATTCAAAGAACCCGCGGTTCTTTGAATGGAGCGTACGCGGTGACGTCATCGACTACGACGAGCATGCGCTCGTCACATTCGATGCCGTCGCCGCCATCTTGGTATACCCTATCTATGCCTAGGAAGCTACCGCGCATGCGTCTAATTCATTTCGAACATGCGCAGGCTTCCGGGAGGACAGGTAAGTGTACACACACTCACTTTTCTCGTCGAGAAACATGCCGACGAGAATCTCGACGAGAAAATAGAGAGCAGGATCTCTATTTTCTCATCGAGATTCTTGTCGCTTTTCTTGACGAGAAACCATACACACGAACGAGTTTCTCGGCAAAAAATCTCTGCCAGCAAGTTTCTTGCTGGTTTTTGCCGAGAAACTCGTTCGTGTGTACGAGGCTTAACAGAAATGCTGCAGTCAAAAGATTAACTACACAGAAGTTCAAATGTGGCAATTAAGAACAACATTTGATACAGTGGGGCAAAAAAGTATTTAGTCAGCCACCAATTGTGCAAGTTCTCCCACTTAAAAAGATGAGAGAGGCCTGTAATTGTCATCATAGGTGTACCTCAACTATGAGAGACAAAATGTGGAAACAAATCCAGACAGACAATCACATTGTCTGATTTGGAAAGAATTTATTTGCAAATTATGGTGGAAAATAAGTATTTGGTCAATATCAAAAGTTCATCTCAATACTTTGTTATATATCCTTTGTTGGCAATGACAGAGGTCAAACAATTTCTGTAAGTCTTCACAAGGTTGTCACACACTGTTGCTGGTATGTTGGCCCATTCCTCCATGCAGATCTCCTCTAGAGCAGTGATGTTTTGGGGCTGTCACTGGGCAACACGGACTTTCAACTCCCACCAAAGGTTTTCTATGGGGTTGAGATCTGGAGACTGGCTAGGCCACTCCTTCATTGCCCGGGCGGTGTGTTTGGGATCATTGTCGTCCTGAAAGACCCAGCCACGTTTCATCTTCAATGCCCTTGCTGATGGGAGGAGGTTTGCACTCAAAATCTCACGATACATGGCCCCATTTATTCTTTCATGTACACGGATCAGTCATCCTGTTCCCTTTGCAAAGAAACCGCCCCAAAGCATGATGTTGCCACCCCCATGCTTCACAGGTGTTCTTTGCTTGCAACTCAGCATTCTCTCTCCTCCAAACACGACGAGTTGTGTTTCTACCAAACAGTTCTACTTTGGTTTCATCTGACCATATGACATTCTCCCAATCCTCTTCTGGATCATCCAAATGCTCTCTAGCAAGCCTCAGACAGGCCCGGACATGTACTGGCTTAAGCAGGGGGACACGTCTGGCACTGCAGGATCTGAGTCCCTGGCGGCGGCGTGTGTTACTGATGGTAGCCTTTGTTACGTTGGTCCCAGCTCTCTGCAGGTCATTCACTAGGTCCCCCCGTGTGGTTCTGGGATTTTTGCTCACCGTTCTTGAGATCATTTTGACCCCACGGGGTGAGATCTTGCGTGGAGCCCCAGATCAAGGGAGATGATCAGTGGTCTTGTATGTCTTCCATTTTCTAATTATTGCTCCCACAGTCGATTTCTTCACACCAAGCTGCTTGCCTATTGCAGATTTAGTCTTCCCATCCTGGCGGAGGTCTACAATTTTGTTTCTGGTGTCCTTTGACAGCTCTTTGGTCTTCACCATAGTGGAGTTTGGAGTGTGACTGTTTGAGGTTGTGGACAGGTGTCTTTTATACTGATAACAAGTTCAAACAGGTGCCATTAATACAGGTAATGAGTGGAGGACAGAGGAGCCTCTTAAAGAAGAAGATACAGGTCTGTGAGAGCCAGAAATCTTGCTTGTTTGTAGGTGACCAAATAAAATAGTACACAGTCTGTGTACAGAACACCTCCTGGTAGCCATTTACAGTGGCTGCAGATTGAAAAGGAAAGGTCATTTTTAACAACATTCACCTCTTATAACAAGTCAGTGAAACCTTTATTCCTATTGTGGTCTGAGCAATGCAAAAAAACACAAGAGAAGTCAGTCCAATGACGTTCTGTGTCTTTATCAGTCATATGAATAATGTCATGGAAAAGTCTGCTTCAACAAAGCTGGGGCAAAACAATTTTATTCAGAAACGGCACTACTGGATGGTTTATTTTTGGATCATTTACTTGGCATTCTTGTAGGACAGTTTGGTGGGGAGAATGATATTGTAATAAATTCACCATAATATCAGACTTGGCAGAGTGTTACCAGGAAGACGCAGTGACCCTGATTCCACAGTAAATTAGGTGAAACATCATTTTGCAAAGATGATTTACCAATCATGTGGCCAGAAAACTGGCTGCCTGACGTTACCACAACTTCACCTTTTGCAGGCAGAATTGTTTTTTTTTTTAACTTCCTTGCACTATTAGGTATTTGCAAAGTAAATTTTCCCTTTGTACACAAGGTATCATTTACTAAGGCAAGTGAAAACAATCCCTTTGCAATGTAAAAAACGTAAACTTTGAACGTAAAACAAGGTCATTGTTTAATCACTGGTCACTAATACCAAATGTTTTATCTCCTTTACGACCAGGCCATTTTTTGCAATATAAAAACGAAAAAGACAGAAAATTTTGGGAAAAAATACAATATTATTTACTTTCTGATACAAAACATATCCAATAAAAAATAATTATAAATTTTGGGCCAAATGTATTTCTGCTACATGTCTGATAAACGGAACTGCGATACTGCGGCAGGCAATCTAAGACAAACTGCCACTGACATCCCCAGTGACATTAAAGGTTTGAATCATGGCTGGTTCAGCAGGAACTGGCCGAGAGTCGAACAGCGTGTAAGCAGGCTGAAGGGTACCAAGTTGATCAATCGATCAACTTGGGTACAACCAGCCTGCTGCATTCACTTCCGACTATCGCAAGCGGCTGCAAAAGCGCCCCCCCCCCTCCCGGGAGAAGATGACTGCTCGGCAGGATGGATTGCCCTGTCAATACTGTCTGTGTTGATGGAATAAAATTGTTTTGCCCCAGCTTTGTTGAAGCACACTTTTCCATGACATTATTCATATGACTGATAAAGACACAGAACGTCATTGGACTGACTTCTCTTGTGTTTTTTTGCATTGCTCAGACCACAATAGGAATAAAGATTTCACTGACTTTTTATAAGAGGTGAATGTTGTTAAAAATTACCTTTCCTTTTCAATCTGCAGCCACTCTAAATGGCTACCAGGAGGTGTTCTGTACACAGACTGTGTACTGACCCCCCCCCCCCCCCAGAAACATAATTTCCTGCTTGTGTGATTGGATCACCAATTTTCCCAGAAGCTTGCCTAAGCTACAAGTCAGATTTCAGGCATCCCCTGCAACAAAAATGATTTTTTTTGAGAGATACTTTCAATAGGAACACATC
This sequence comes from Rana muscosa, assembly GCA_029206835.1. Classification (NCBI taxonomy): domain Eukaryota; kingdom Metazoa; phylum Chordata; class Amphibia; order Anura; family Ranidae; genus Rana; species Rana muscosa. The sequence goes on from CM055117.1 coordinate 1,031,062,782, forward strand.
TAAAGGGATGCAGGCCCAGCATATTTCCTCATTAGTGCTCTGCAGCTGTACACCTGACAGTTAATTATGAAACCACTTTTATTAGACCCACTCAGAACAGAGGCACAGAGAAACACAGAGGAATTTCTTCAGAATAACAAAAGGTAGGAATCTGCAAAAAAGTTTGTTATAATCCTTGTAATGTACATAGATCACCCAGAGCGGAATGTTTCTTTCTCTACAAAAGTGGAGTTACGCTATAACAATTTTTAGGCTTGTTTTGTCATGTGATCTGGCTACCCTGTGTCAGCCAGTGGTGGCTGCAGGGGAGAGGATGGAGCACTGACAATCCATTCAAAAATGGAGCCTCGCCCCCTCTCTCCCCTGATTGGCTGACTGACTTTGACAGCTGCGGGAACCAATGGCACCGCTGCTGGGTCTCAGCCAATCAGGTGGAGTGTCCTTACGGCTTAGACATTCGTGGACATTGCTGGAGAGAGATGGGGCTCAGGTAAGTAATTGGGGGGTGCTTGGGAGGTTGCTACACACAAGTTTTTTTTTATCTTAATGCATAGAATGCGTACTGTACATATAGTGCAACAGTGCGGGCCGGCTGTGCAGATTCATGTTTCTTTATCGTACACCACGGGACACAGAGCCAGTCATTACATAATGGGTTAAGGGTCACCAGCGGTGATTGGACACTGGCACAACCAATGGAAGACAGTTCCCCTCCATATAACCCCTCCCATCAGGGAAGTACCTCAGTTTTTTCGCCAGTGTCGAAAGGTGTTGGACGCGTTAGGAGGTGCTAAAGGAAAGCTCTACCAAAGAGACCCTCTGGGGGTAAAAGAGCTATGCTTTCGGATCCATCCAAGACGCCTACAAATGAGCTGAATCTGGATGGGATCCGGGCCTCATCCATGAGGCGTCGCCTGTAATGTCTCTCTTCGGAGGACTGGGCTCTAAGATCCAGCACTTTCGCTATTTCGCTATAAAGTCCTGGTAAGAGTCTTGTACAAGGCCCAGGGGAGAGGTATCCTTTAAATAGGAACCCATATCCCTGAAGGTTGGCACACATAGCCCACCGTGAAGGGTGAAGTTTGGTATCTGTCTGAAATCTTTCAGCAGAAAAACCTGCGGCGTGGATAAGGTGAGATTAGAAGGTCCATAACTAGGTTGGGACCTTTTTCAAAAAATGGATGTCTTCTTTTTTTCCACCACTGGGGGGAGTAAAGAGCTGAATATACTCACCTCACTCTGTTCAGTGTCGGCTTCGGCGAAGTACACTGCTCGTCACCTCCGCTGCTGAGCTTGCTTGAGCACCCCGCTCCTCCTTTCGGTGGCCGATACAGACACCTGCAGATGCAGGTAAGTGGGGACAGGGGCTGATGAGAGTCCTCTCTCACTATGGCCACCACCATAGCGCTAAAGGCCGCGCGCGCGCGCGCGGGAGCGCGCTTTATCGGGGCGGCGAAGGCGTGCGCGGGCACGTGGCGCGCGCAGGCACAGAAACGGCGCCAAATTTAAAAGACTGTCAGTGTAAAAAGCACTGCAGCAGCAAGCAAGCTCGTTAGTTCTCTTGTTCCTGGCAGAGAAACACAGCAGCTATACAGGGACGTAAGACTCCATGTGGTTGGATTGGGTACTTCCTAGAAGACATCCATGTTATGCATAGTTATGTGTTAAAAGTTGCATACTTAATGTATTTGCTAAACTGAACACGGTAGTATATGCATTTAGGTACCTTGTATTTTGTCTAAACAGTAAGTCTTCCAGGGGAAGTAATGCGGACAAAAAGAGATAAAAGAGCACCGCCGCCTGAGACAGGGGGCTCTAGCTGTGCTGACTCGGTACCTTCCTCTCCTGTGTTGCCAAAAGCACCTGTACAGGATGAGCCATTACCTCTGTCAGGTATGGCGGCTTCCCCAGTGAAGCCTGGGCCTGCATATGTCACTGAGGACACTTTATCAGCTGCCCTAAATAATCTGGAGGAGAAAATTGCTACTTTAATCGCTAAATCCTCTAAAAAGGACAATAAGCGAAGCAGATCTCCTCCAGTATTGGACCTCCCTTCAGAAGTACCTGAGGAGGAGGAGGATGAGGAGGAGGCTACATCAGCAGAGGATGAGGAGTCAGACGGATCAGGGATATCGGATGAGCCTTTTTCGGTATCCCAGATTTTAAAGTCACAGGTGCAATACTATGCAGGAGCCGTGCGAGCTGCATTTAGGTTACCCTCTTTGGAGGTAACAGAATCACCTGTCTCCTCCCTAGGATCATTAAGATCCCTGCAAGGTGCATGCTCCTTCCCGGTTCATCCGTTACTAGAGGATCTATTGTACGCAGACTGGCAACATCCAGATAAGCGTTTTTCACCTCCAAAAAAGTTTAACATTCTTTATCCTATGGAGGAAATTTTTTTAAAGAAATGGAGCCTGCCTACGGTAGATGCGGCTATTTCTTGTGTAAATAAAAACCTGACATGTCCAGTGGATAATGTACAAGTGTTTAAAGATCCTTCTGAGAAGAAGTTGGAATCCTTACTGAAATCCTCCTTCCTTTTGGCCGGCTCAATTATCCAACCTGCAGTAGCAGCAGTCGGTATGTGTCAGGTCGTCAGCCAACAGGTAAAGCAGGGGCTGAAGGAGCTGCCTTCAGAGCAGGCTAAAAATTGGGAGAATTTGCCTAAAGCCTTATGCTTCACAGTGGATGCCATGAGAGATTCTATCATACAGGCATCACGCCTTACACTCCAGCTGGTACAGATGCGCAGAGTACTTTGGCTTAAGCATTGGTCAGCGGAAGCCCCATGCAAAAAGTTGTTGGCAAGTTTCCCGTTCCATGGCGAACGCCTTTTTGGGGAAGATTTAGAAAGATATATCCAAAAGATATCAAGTGGTAAAACTACACTTTTACCTGAGAAAAAGAAAAACAAGAGACCTTGTTTTAAACACACTCTCTCCCCAGCTCCCGGGAAATCTGACTCCAGCCAGTGGCGACGGCCTTTTCAGCCGCCCAAAAAAGCCAAAGAACAGGCTCAGAAGAACAAGAAGCCGTGGGGTTCAAGAGCTAATAAGCAAGCCCCCAAAACCTCTCATTGAAGGGGCGCCCCCGCTCGGCCGAGTGGGGGGAAGGCTTCGTCAGTTCTCAGCGACTTGGCGGACAGAAACCCAGGACAAATGGGTGGTATCCATAATATCCTCAGGGTACAGACTGGAATTTCGAGAGATCCCATCTTCTCAATTCCGAAGTTCAAGACTCTCCAAGGATCCACAAAAAAGAGGGTCCTTCTTCAAAGGTTTGAATCACTTAATAGCTCAAGGTGTGGTTACAGAGGTACCCCAAAAGGAGCAAGGTTCAGGTTTTTACTCAAACCTCTTTGTGATTCCAAAACCGAACGGAGAAGTCAGACCCATCCTGGATCTAAAAAATCTAAACCAGTTTCTGAACGTTCGCCATTTTCGAATGGAAACGATTCGATCCGTGGTCGCTACTTTAAAAGGCGGAGAATTCATTGCGTCCATAGATATCAAAGACGCATATCTACACATACCAATCCTCCCCGCTCACCAAAGATTCCTAAGGTTTGCGGTAGAAGATCGCCACTTTCAATTTGTGGCCCTGCCATTTGGTGTAGCCACCGCGCCCAGAGTATTCACAAAGGTGCTAGCTCCTATGTTAGCAAACCTGAGAACACGGGGCATTGCGGTAACAGCCTATCTAGACGATCTACTATTAATAGATCAGTCAAAGGAGGGATTGGATCACGCTGTAGACACTACAGTAGGATACCTGGAGCATTTAGGATGGATTATAAACTTACAAAAATCCTCTCTCCAGGCCCAAAGAAGGATAGTGTACCTGGGCATGATCATAGATACAGCCCAAAACAGGGTATACCTGCCAGAGGCAAAGATACAGTCTCTGAAAGACCTGATCCACAAGGTCAAAGCAAACAAGAGGCCGTCTATTCGCCTTTGCATGAGACTATTGGGAAAGATGGTAGCCTCCTTCGAGGCGGTCCCTTACGCCCAGTTTCATTCGAGACTACTTCAAGGCAATATTTTAGCCTCCTGGAACAGAAAAAGCCAAGCTCTGGATATACCCATGCGCCTGTCCTCACAAGTACGCCACAGCTTCAATTGGTGGCTAGAAGTCAAGAATTTACGGAAGGGAAAGTGCTTCCTCCCAGCAGCCTGGAGGGTGGTGTCTACGGATGCCAGCCTATCGGGCTGGGGTGCAGTATTCGAGGAGGCTTCTACCCAGGGAACCTGGGCCAAGACTCAGGGGATCCTGCCCATCAACGTGCTAGAGATCCGTGCAGTATATCTAGCCCTCAAAACCTGGACATACAGGTTACAGGGCTACCCAGTTCGGGTTCAATCCGACAATGCTACGGCAGTAGCTTACATCAATCACCAAGGAGGCACCCACAGTCGGGCAGCCCAAAGAGAGGTGAACCGGATCTTGGCATGGGCAGAAGAGCATGTACCTTGCATCTCTGCAATCTTCATTCCAGGGATAGAAAACTGGCAAGCAGACTACCTGAGTCGTCAGCAGCTGCTACCAGGAGAGTGGTCTCTTCACCCAGAGATCTTTCAGGCCATATGTCTGAGATGGGGAAACCCAGATGTAGACCTGCTAGCTTCCAGGTTCAACAAGAAATTGGACAACTTTGTGTCCAGAACGAGAGATCCTCTAGCCTACGGGACAGACGCTCTAATAACTCCATGGAATCAGTTCTCACTGATCTATGCATTCCCTCCGATCCCTCTTCTACAAAGACTGCTTCGCAGGATCAAGGAGGAGGGAATACCAGTAATCCTAGTGGCCCCAAACTGGCCCAGGAGGCCTTGGTACGCCGAGATCGTAAAAATGGCGATAGGAAGGCCCTGGAAGCTTCCACTTCGACACGACCTGTTGTCACAGGGTCCAGTATTCCACCCTTCCTTACAAAGGCTAAATTTGACGGCCTGGCTGCTGAGACCCACATTTTGAAAAAGAGAGGGGTCTCTGGCCTGGCTCTTTCTACGCTCATTAATGCTAGAAAGCCAGCCTCCAGACTCATCTATCATAGAGTCTGGAAAGCATACGTTTCCTGGTGTGAATCCAGAAGTTGGAATCCTCTGAAATATGAAATAAGTAGGATTCTTGCTTTTTGCCAGTTAGGAGTGGATATGAAATTAGCCCTTAGCACCATCAAAGGGCAAATATCGGCTCTATCAGTCTTCTTTCAGAGACCATTGGCATCTCACTCCCTAGTTCGGACATTCATTCAGGGGGTACTGAGGATAAATCCTCCAGTCAGGTCTCCCTTGTGTCCATGGGATTTGAATTTGGTATTGTCAGTGTTGCAAAAGCAACCTTTTGAACCTATTCGCCATATTCCTTTAATTATATTAAGTAGGAAATTGGCCTTTCTGATTGCTATAGCTTCTGCTAGGAGAGTATAAGAGCTAGCAGCTCTTTCTTGTAAAGAGCCTTATCTAATTTGTCACAAGGACAAAATCGTACTACGACCCCATCCGGCTTTTCTGCCTAAGGTGGTGTCGGCTTTTCACTTGAATCAAGACATTGTTCTGCCTTCCTTTTTTCCAAACCCGCGGACGGCGGGGGAAAAATTATTACACTCTCTAGAGCTAGTGAGAGCGGTAAGGGTGTATCTGCAAGCAACCGCTCAGATACGTAAAACAGATGTTTTGTTTATTTTACCAGATGGTCCCAAGAAGGGCCAAGCGGTATCAAAATCCACCATTTCCAGGTGGATTAGACAAGTAATTGTTCAAGCTTATGGTTTAAAGAACAGGACTCCTCCTTTTTCCTGTTAAGGCGCACTCTACCAGGGCGATAAGTGCTTCATGGGCAGTGCACCACCAGGCTTCGATGGCTCAGATCTGTAAGGCTGCAACTTGGTCCTCAGTCCATACATTTTCCAAATTCTATCAAATAGATGTGAAAGGACATGAGGATTCCGCCTTCGGGCGAAGTGTGCTGCAGGCAGCAGTATAGGGCTTCTGGTCCGCAAGCGGTCGGTTTGATCTGTGTCTCCCCCCCTTCATATGAGCATTGCTCTGGGACGTCCCATTATGTAATGACTGGCTCTGTGTCCCGTGGTGTACGATAAAGAAAATAGGATTTTTATAACAGCTTACCTGTAAAATCCTTTTCTTGGAGTACACTACGGGACACAGAGGTCCCACCCTTCTTATGGGAACCTTACTGCTTTGCTACAAAACTGAGGTACTTTCCTGATGGGAGGGGTTATATGGAGGGGAACTGTCTTCCATTGGTTGTGCCAGTGTCCAATCACCGCTGGTGACCCTTAACCCATTATGTAATGACTGGCTCTGTGTCCCGTGGTGTACTCCAAGAAAAGGATTTTACAGGTAAGCTGTTATAAAAATCCTATTATTTATGTGATTCTGCATTTCTAGGCAGAGGGCGCCCATCCGCCCGTGCTGTGATTCGTCACAGCAAATACAGATCACCGGGTCCCAGCCAGTGACTGACCATCAGTACACGGAACGTAGGTATATACACAGTGATCGGCTCTGAGTCTCACAGAACACAGCTCTCTAAGTGTAAACAACACAGAGTGATGGGGGATCTAGTAAAACAACTATCAGTACATTCGGTACACACACACACACAAACACTTGTTAGGGACATATTTAACCCCTTGATCACCCTAGATATTAACCCCTTCCTGCCCAGTGCCATTAGTATAGTGACAGTGCATATTAGCACTGATCACTGTAATAATGTCACTGGCGATGTCAAAATGTCAGATTGCCATCCCGTTTATAAGGCGCTGATCGCCGCCATTACTAGTATAAACAAAATAAATACTGTACAAATTCCAGTATATATCCCATAGTTTGTAGACGCTATAACTTTCACACAGACCAATCAATATTCAGTTAATTTGATTATTTTTTTTTTTCTTTTACCAAAGACATATAGCAGAATACATTTTGGCCAAAATTTATTAAAGACATTATTTTTTTTTTTTATGGGATGTGTTTTATAGCGGAAATGAAAAAATATATATATTTTTTTCAAAATTGTTCGTCTTTTTTTGTTTTTAGCAAAAAAAATCAAAAATCAAAAAGCCCCAGTGGTGATCAAATACCACCAAAAGAAAAATGATATACATTTATTTTGGATACAGCGTGACTGCGCAATTGTCTGAAAATAGTATGAAAATAGTGATTTCTCTGATAATATGAATATACATGTATGATAATGTTTGCTTTATTTTATAGATTCCCCTGGGTAAATTACCAAGATGACAACCTGAATGTTTCTATACCAGTGTTCAGTGTGCATGGAAATCATGACGACCCAACAGGGGTAATTATTCTAAAGCTTGTGTCTTTGCTGTGTACCCAGAACTTGTATGATAGGCAAATCAGTAAAAAAAAATATTACGCATGTAAGGATTTATTCTTTTTATTATCACAGATCAGCCATTAGCGGGAACCCATAGGAGCCAATCACAATTCAGCATTCAACAGTTTTGATTGGCCAGAACAATGGGATCTGTAGCTAAAAGGCTCCATTAGTGATGCACCAAAATATCGACGCCCCAAACATTTTGGCCAAAAATTGTGTTTTCGGCATTTCGCTGATATAGAAAAAGGTGCCAATAATGGCACTGAAAGCACACACAATTTTTCCACAATTTTACTGTGCTTATGGTGTGTTTTTCATAGGTCACGTGACTCAAAAATGTAACACGGGTGCGTTATTGATGCATTCTTGCTGCGTTTTCATTGCTTTTCAACGGGGAAGTGCATTTTTTTTTTAACTGACCAAAAATGCAGCAGGCAAGATTTTTAACACCACAATGGAAGCGCAACGGACCAGTGTGAAGACATAAATAGAAATTTAAAGGGATACATTTTTCTTGATAATTATTAATAATTCAAATGTTGAATATAAAACAATTCTATATAAAAATATATATATTTTTTGAAACTCCTTTTCCGTTTTGGCTTCGGCCAAGTACATCTTGATTTTTCGGTTTTGCCACCAAAATTTCAATCCGGTGAACCTCTAGTCTCCATACTTTGTTGCTCGGTGATATTGAATCATTATGTGTGTGTTAATCTGATTGATTGTTTTCTGTACCTTAGCTTTTTTTTTTTTTTTTTTTTGCCCTTTACCATTCATTTCTTATTTACAGTATTGAATTAAAGTGCATCTATAATGCAAGAAAAATAATGTAATATATTGCAGCTTACATTGAAAAGCAAACTGAGAATCAAGAGATACTAAAGATAGCAATGGAATTTATATTTGTAATATAATGCGCCATGTCTCAGTAAATACAGTATAATAAAGTATACTATGCTATGGTTAACATATAAATGAGTTATGCTTCTTTGCCTTCTTTCATAAACAATATAGCAAGTAAAATCCAATCTCGGGAAAGAAAAGAGCCCTGGACTGCCGCACAAGGATATAAACGATTTATTTTCAAAATTCTAAAATTAAAATCCAAAGTTAATCCATAGATTCAAAAGTCCAAAAACAGAAAACTGACATGCAGGGGTGGATAGCTGACGCGTTTCACATCAAAGATAGATGCTTACTCATAGCTATGAGTAAGCATCTATCTTTGATGTGAAACGCGTCAGCTATCCACCCCTGCATGTCAGTTTTCTGTTTTTGTCTGTTTTTGGACTTTTGAATCTATGGATTAACTTTGGATTTTAATTTTGGAATTTTGAAAATAAATCGTTTATACAGAGTGCGGCAGTCCAGGGCTCTATTCTTTCCCATGCATTAGTGCAGAGCCAGCACCTGTTCCAGTATCAGGGCGGGAGCATTCCTTGGAGCTTCACAGCTTAGAGCGGTACACACCTTTCATAAAATCTAATCTCTTAGGAGATGTTGTAGAGAGAAACAGCTAGTGATATAAACTCAAGAAATGGAAGCTTAGAAGAGTTTTACTGGTAAATTGACAGTGTCTGTGAAATGTTCCGAAGGCCTAGTAGTAATCACCTCTCCAGCGAACCCCCCCAGTGCTTTTTGCTACATTGTGGCCACCATCAAAATACTTGGCGCCACCTGGTGTTGAAACCCAGGAAATAATTATATCACTCCGTCCATCATATGACAGTACTTGGGCCTAGACCTCAGCACTTTCACAAGAGGGACAGCAGGTTTATTGAGCCAGCCAAGCGAGAGTAGAGGGGGAGAATTAAAAAGGTAAGTATTAATGGATTGGTGCGGATCAGACATGGTTACTTTGCCGTATCTCACTAACATGCATGGGGATAATGTAATGCAAAGCTCTGCACGTACAGTGGATATAAAAAAATCTACACACCCCTGTTAAAAATGTCAGGTTTCTGTGATGTAAAAAAATGAGACAAAGCTGAATCATTTCAGAACTTTTTTTTAAAGCAGAATTAAACCCTCCTATCCTTTACAACCAAGAAAGCTGCTTTTGTTTGATCTGCAACAGCCATGGTGCTGCACATGTGATCAGTTATGACACCAGACATTTAATGGTTTGACAGTTTGGTTGAGGACACAAGCAAATGTGACAGTTAGCAATCCTGGCATTCCAGGAATGTAACTGTTTTTTTAAAACCATTAAGTCGATGGGTTTAGTTCTGTTTTATGATTTGCTGCTGTTCAGGGGCACTGGGCTTCAGCAAAATGGCGGCCTCCAGCAAGAAGAAACAGGAGCAATGCTGGAGGCAATTTATAGCACACACAAATTTTGGAAGCATAATTATAAATGTAGAATGTATGTTCCTTGCTAAAGCCTTGCTAAAGTTTTGAAAATTGAAATTGAAAATTTTCAAAAACAAATGAGAGCTGTAAAATACTCACCATGCCTCTCAGCAAATAGCTTGGGGTGTCTACTTTCCAAAATGGGGTCATTTGGGGGGGTTTTGTGCTATTTTGGCATTTTATGGCCTTCGAAACTGTGATAGGTAGTGAGGAGTGAAATCAAAAATTTGTGCCCTTAGAAATCCTGAAGGCGGTGCTTGGTTTTCGGGGTCCCGTACGCGGCTAGGCTCCTAAAAAGTCCCACACGTGGTATCTCTGTACTCAGGAGAAGCAGCAAAATGTATTTTGGGGTGCAATTTCACATATAACCATGGCATGTGTGAGCAATATATCATTTAGTGACAACTTTTTGTAATTTTTTTTTTGTCATTCTTCAATCACTTGGGACAAACAAAAAAAATATTCAATGGGCTCAACATGCCTCTCAGCAATTTCCTTGGGGTGTCTACTTTCTAAAATGGGGTCATTTGGGGGGGTTTTGTGCTATTTTGGTATTTTATGGCCTTCGAAACTGTGATAGGTAGTGAGGAGTGAAATCAAAAATTTGTGCCCTTAGAAATCCTTAAGGCAGTGCGTGGTTTTCGGGGGCCCGTACGCGGCTAGGCTCCCAAAAAGTCCCACACATGTGGTATCCCCGTACTCAGGAGAAGCAGCAAAATTTATTTTGGGGTGCAATTCCACATATAACCATGGCATGTGTGAGCAATATATCATTTAGTGACAACTTTTTGTAATTTTTATTTTCTTTGTCATTATTCAAGCACTTGAGACAAAAAAAAAAAAAATATTCAATGGGCTCAACATGCCTCTCAGCGATTTCCTTGGGATGTGTACTTTCCAAAATGGGGTCATTTGGGGGGGGGGGGGGGGGGTTTGTACTGCCCTGCCATTTTAGCACCTCAAGAAATGAGATAGGCAGTCATAAATTAAAAGCTGTGTAAATTCCAGAAAATGTACCCTAGTTTGTAGACGCTATAACTTTTGCGCAAACCAATAAATATACACTTATTGACATTTTTTTTTTTACTAAAGACATGTGGCTGAATACATTTTGGCCTAAATGTATGACTAAAATTGAGTTTATTCGATTTTTCTTATAACAAAAAGTAGAAAATATCATTTTTTAAAAAAAATTTCAGTCTTTTTCCGTTTATATTGCAAAAAATAAAAATCGCAGAGGCAATCAAATACCATTAAAAGAAAGCTCTATTTGTGGGAAGAAAAGGAGGCAAATTTCGTTTGGGTACATTATTGCATGTCCGCACAATTTACAGTTAAAGCAGCGCAGTGCAAAATTCTGAAAACACCTCTGGTCCTTTAGCTACAAAATGGTCCGGGGCTTAAGCTAAATGCTTCACGCGTGGGTGTTAGCATTACTGGCACTAACCTGACGCTGCCTGGGGTGTGACGCAGACCCTCTCTGACGCTAAAACCTAATTGATATCACCCGCTGGGCGATCAGGGGGTTAAACCTTTATTGGGTTATATACGGCGGGTGCCCTGACACTATAAAAAGCAAACTAACTAACCAGCGTCACCCGTAACACTTATATGGTGATCACTGGTGAAAGGGTTAACTAGGGGCAATCAGGGGGTTAAACCTTTATTAGGTAATATATGGGGGTACCCGACGCTATAAAAACCTGCGGCGAACCTAAAAAAAATAACTGGCTACCTATCGGCATCACCGACACTAAGACAGCGATCAGAAAAACGATCGCTTAGTGACAGCTGTGATAGGGGGTGAAAAGGTTACCTGGGGGGCGATCAAGGGGTTAAACCTTTATTTTAGGTAATATATGGGGGTACCCGACGCTATAAAAACCTGCGGCGAACCTAAAAAAAATAACTGGCTACCTATCGGCATCACCGACGCTAAGACATCGATCAGAAAACGATCGCTTAGTGACAGCGGTGCTAGGGGGTGAAAGGGTTACCTGGGGGGCGGTCAAGGGGTTAAACCTTTATTAGGAGGGGTTAGGGGGCTACACTGGACCTACAACTAACTGCCCTGACATTTTTACAGTCACAAATGTCACTGATTGCAGTGATCAGTAAATAAATGGTCACTGCAGTGACTGGGGGGCTGGGGGGGGGGGGCGATTTATGTACCTATGTGTCCTGTTTGTGCACTAACCTGACATCTTCTCTCATGCAGCGCTCGGTATATGTGAGCGCCGCAAAAGGGATGACATCACTTTCTCCTGCCTGTGTAAACATCACACAGGCAGAGGAAGCATTTGATTCGCTGGGAGGGATCGCAAGGGGGTGGCCAAAATCGAATGGCGGCCCCCTCATCACGGATTGCTCCCGAAGCGATCCCGGCCGCCCACTGTACCAGAGGGGGGTCCGATTGGACCCCCCACCCATACGAAGGCAGTCACGTACGGGCACGTGATTGTGCCTGTTCGTGCCATTCTGCCGACGTATAACTACAGTGGGCGGTCGTTAAGTGGTTAAGGGACCAAAAGTAATGGGACAGATTAACAATCATCAAACTTTCACTTTTTAATACTTGATTGCAAATCCTTTGCAGTCAATTACAGCCTGAAGTCCGGAACGCATAGACATCACTCACTGTATATTATGATGTACAGTATATTTGTGGTCCCTGGATAAATAAAACAAGAAATATTGATGTAAACAGACACAGTACTAACTTTAACAACTGTTATGTTAAATAACAACAAAAAAAATGCATTTGTTAAATTTTTGTGCATTTGTCAGCTTGTAATAATAATAATAATAATAATAATAAAAAAATATACCAAATAAAAAAGCTAATACGTTCATAAAACGCAATGACTTATGAAATTTAAATAGTTACCTACATCAATAAAGTATATAAAAAAAAAACAATGAAAAATTCCATGTATGCTCGAGTATAAGCCGAGGCACCTAATTTTACCACAAAAAAATGGGAAAACTTATTGACTCGAGTATAAGCCTAGGGTGTCCATCTGCATGCCTCACTGTGCCTCACTTTGCCTCACTGTGTCCGTGTCCATGTGCATGCCTCACTGTGTCCATGTGCATGCCTCACTGTGTCCATGTGCATGCCTCACTGTGTCCATGTGCATGCCTCACTGTGTCCATGTGCATGCCTCACTGTGTCCATGTGCATGCCTCACTGTGTCCATGTGCATGCCTCACTGTGTCCATGTGCATGCCTCACTGTGTCCATGTGCATGCCTCACTGTGTCCATGTGCATGCCTCACTGTGTCCATGTGCATGCCTCACTGTGTCCATCTGCATGCCTCACTGTGTCCATGACTAGACTGACGTTTAACATGGGAGTCTATGGAAGGGGTGCCCGGTTTGAAAAATCAGTACTCCTTGGCCGTAGGTCCCCCAGACAAGAAACTTTGCACACTTGTAGAGGAGAAATGGGGCTACATGTGTGCCAAGATTCGGATCCAGGGGACCTACGACCGGCCGGTACTGGGTCCCCAAAATTACCAAAGAAATGATCATTTAACATGGGAGTCTATATAAGGGGTGCCCAGATTTAAAAAATCAGTGCTCCCCGGCAGTAGGTCCCCCGGACAACAAACTTTGCACAATTGTAGAGAAAGAGTGGGGCTACATGTGTGGCAAGTTTGGGGTCCAGGGGACCTACGGCCGGCCAGTACCGGGTCCCCAAATTTCGGGAGATCAGGCGCAAAAAGATGACTCGAGTATAAGCCGAGGGGCATTTTCAGCACAAAAATATGTGCTGTAAAACTCGGCTTATACTCGAGTATATACGGTAATAACATTGGTGAATAAGCGATGTCTCCAGTAATTTGCTCTATCAGTTTCCGTAGCTGTGGGGAGATGCTTCTCGATGCTTCTATTAGACCTTGGCCTGTCCTCACTATAGCTGCTTTTCCTTTACAGGCAGATGCTCTTTGTGCTCTCGATTTATTGAGCTGTGCTGGACTTGTGAACCATTTTGGACGTTCCCCATCTGTTGAAAAGATAGACATCAGCCCGGTACTGTTACAGAAAGGGGGAACCAAGATTGCTCTGTATGGACTAGGTAAGTGTCTGTCACAGCATGTACTAACAGCTTTAAACATCCTCTCTTCGTAGACAGATTTAGGGGGAGAATTACTAAAACGGAAGGACTCTGGTGCACCTGTACACGGTAGTCCGCTTCTAACTTGAGCTTATTAAAATAAGCTTTGACAATAAAACGTGGAAGCCGATTGGTTTCTATATAGGGTTGCACCAGATTTTGCACTCTCCGGTTTTAATAAATCTCCTCCTTAGTCTCACTTCCCACCCCAGTGATCACGGTCAAAACAGTTGCGCAAGTATCGTATGGCATAAGCATTTGCAACTACACTCTTTTTATTCCACAGGTCCTCTGCATTCAGAAAATATTTAAATGTTTTGGCGGTTTTCAGCTATTGTCAGGCCTAATATGTATGTTTTAACATGTGCAAAAAATGGGGGAAAATCTTCAGCCAAGAAGGAATTACTACTCTAGTAATAACTAAAAAAAATGGCTATTCATACATTTTAGTTTGGGGGCTGCTAAAAGAAGCAAAGGAAGTATCCACCAAGTGAAGAGGTGACCCAGGATGAGGAAAACCTGAACTCCAAGGAGTGCGATCACCCACACCTCTGCAACTGATGGCCACAATCTGCACCATTCCCACACTGCACGGCAATTCAAAACACCAACAACACTGAAGGCTGGGTTCACACATGTCTGGCTGCAGTTTACAGTCCGGAGTCCGGTGCAGTTTTGTTCATCGATTCAGGTGCAGATTTTTACTTAAATTCACACCTGGACCCAAAATCAAACACGACCGTTTTCAGAAATGGACTGGGACCGCCCCGGACATGTGTGGACTGGTGTTCTATCGAGAAATTCCTCCCGTCGAAAAATGCCCCTAATGGATTTGCGCATGCGCAGTACCAAATGTCACTCCAGCTGATATGTTGATCAGCTGGCGTGACGTTAACACAGCGCATGTGCAGATCGTCGGAGGCATTTTTGGACGGGAGACAGTATTCAGCGGGCAGTATTCAAAGCTATGCAAACAGTGGAGAGAGAACGTACTTGTCAGATTGTGCCTCGCTGTTGCAGGGCGGGTTTTGCATGTGCTGAAGGACAGGTTTTGTCTGTGTTGCAGGACTGGTTTGGTGTGTTGAAAGTTGATTTTTGCCTGTGTGTAAGGATGGGTTTTAACACGCACAGAACCCCCACCCTTTAACACACCCACAACCCACCCCCCAACAGCAAGGCTCAATCTGACAACTACATTTCCCCCCTGTTTGCATAGTGTTGGATAATGCATCTGACGATCTGCGCATGCGCTGTGTTGACGTCACGCCAGCTGATCAATATATCAGCTGGAGTGACATTTAGGGGTGTTTTTCGACGGGAAGCATTTCTCGATAGAACACCAGCTCCATTGAAAGCCCAGCCTGATTCCCATGTTATGCAAATTGGATGCAGTTAAAAATGTGAACCGAGTCTTAAAGTGATTGTAAACCCTTAAAGTAGAACTATTTGCATAGAGCAAGGGAGGTTTATAACCCCTGTCAGATTTTTTCTGTCCCATTTTTGAGATTTCCCTTGACTACATGTCCCAAAGCCAAAGAGGAAGGATTTGAGAGGAAATCTCTAGAAATTAAGGAAATCCCTTTGGGCCCCCCAGGTCACCAGAAATAGTGTCCCCATTGGAAGCTTTCCCATTTATTACTTTTCTGGGGACAAAAAAAAAAAATCCTCCTACATAAGTTGTACCTGTTTATCTGCAGTCTTGTTTTCTCTCCATTCGTTCATAGTCCAAAATTTATAAAGCCTGTCTGAGCTGTCAGAAAACAGGGGGTAGAGAGATGAAATTACACTCTGCAGAGCTCAGAGAGGAGAGCTCTGAGAGTTGATTGGAGAAAAGGGGACTCCCCCCCAGGATGTCTCAGACTTACAAGCCAATCTCAATTCACTGTTTAATTGGGCGACTGTGTGGCAAAAGAGGTTTAATGTTGATAAATGTAAAGTTATACCTTGGGGGCTAAGAATATGCATGCACCATACATACTAGGGGGAGTACAACTGGGGGAATCAATAGGGGAGAAGGATCTGGGGGTTTTGGTAGATCGTAAGCTTAATAATAGCATGCAATGCTAAGCTGTGGTTTCCAAATCAAGCAAAGTCCTTTCTTGTATTAAGAGAGGTATGGACTCCAGAGACAGATATAATTTTGCCCCTGTTCAAATCATCCGTAAGACCTCATCTGGAATATTCAGTTCAGTTTTGGGCACCAGTTCTCTAAAAGGATAACGGGGAACTGGAGAAAGTGCAGAGAAGGGCAACCAAACTGATAAGAGGCATGAAGGAGCTCAGCTATGAGGAAAGATTAGAGGAACTGAATTTATTCACTCTTGAGAAGAGGAGAATAAGGGGGGATAAGATCAACATGTAGAAATACATATGTGGTCCATATAGTGAACTTTGTGTTTGAGTTATTCACTTCAAGGTCCTCACAGAGGACAAGGGGGCACTCTTTACGTCTAGAGGAGAAAAGATGTAATCCCCAAATATAGAAAGGTTTCTTCACAGTAAGAGCTGTGAAAATTTGGAATAGACTCCCTCCCGAGGTGGTTCTGGCCAGCTCAGTAGATTGCTTTAACCAGTTGCCGACCGCCGCATGCCGATGTACGTCGGCAGAATGGCACGGGCAGGCAGATTGGCGTACCGGTACGTCCCTTTAAATCTGCCGCCCGCCGCGTGCCTTGCGAGTGCGGCCGCGGGTCCCGGGAACTCAATGTTCCCGGGAGTCCCGCGATTGCGGTCGGCAAGAGCAGAACAGGGGAATGCCTTTGTAAACAAGGCATTCCCCTATTTTGCCTAGTGACACTGTCACTGATGACCGTTCCCTGTGATCGGTAATGGTCATCAGTGACGTGTCACGTGTAGCCACGCCCCCTCACAGTAAGAATCACTCCCTAGGAAACACTTGACCCCTGCAGCACCACCTAGTGGTTCACCCCTTCACTGCCAGTGTCATTTTTACAGTAATCAGTGCATTTTTATAGCACTGATCGCTGTAAAAATGACAATGGTCCCAAAATGGTGTCAAAATTGTCCGATATGTCCGCCATAATGTCACAGTCACAATAAAAATCGATGATCGCTGCCATAACTAGTAAAAAAAAAAAATATTAATAAAAATTACATAAAACAGTCCCCTATTTTGTGGAAGCTATAACTTTTGCGCAAACCAATCAATAAACGCTTATTGCGATTTTTTTTAACCAAAAATATGTAGAATACGAGAACATGTATCGGCCTAAACTGTGGAAAAAAACGTTTTTTTAATATATATTTTTGGGGATATTTATTATAGCAAAAAGTAAAAAATATTGCATTTTTTTTCAAAATTGTCGCTATATTTTTGTTTATAACGCAAAAAATAAAAACCGCAGAGGTGATCAATTACCACCAAAAGAAAGCTCTATTTGTGGGAAAAAAAGGACGCCAATTTTGTTTGAAGGCCACGTCGCATGACCGCGCAATTGTCAGTTAAAGCAATGCAGTGCCGAATCGCAAAAAGTGGTCCGGGGCTGAAGCGGTTAAAAAAGACCTGGATTCTTTCCTAAAGACATAATATAACTGGGTAGTGACATTTATAGGTAAAGTTGATCCGAGGAAAATATGATTGCTTCTCCGGGGATCAGGAAGGAATTTTTTCCCCTGCTGTAGCAAATGGGATCATGCTTTGTTGGGGTTTATTGACTTCCTCTGGATCAACTATGGGTATAGGATTGTGTATATGGGATTGTATGATTTTGGATGAACTAGTTGGACTTGTGTCTTTTTTCAACCTGACTTACTATGTAGCTATATGTAAGTACACACTATAGAGCAGTGTTTCTCAACTCCAGTCCTCAAGGCGCCCCAACAGGTCATGTTTTCATGCTCTCCATTGTTTTGCACAGGTTAATTGCTCAGTTTAACTGCTTTAGTGATTCCCACAGCTGTTTCATCTGAGGGAAATCCTAAAAACATGACCTGTTGGGGCGCCTTGAGGACTGGAGTTGAGAAACACTGCTATAGAGGAATATGCTTTGTTTATATTTCATGTCTGAGGTTTACAACCATTTTAAGTGACCCTGTCACCACAGGGTCACTTTTATAGAGTTGCATAACAGTTTCAAGAAAAGCCACTGTACTTGCCTTTCCTGGGTCCTGATTGTTATAAACTTCCTCGCTGATCGCCGGCTGCTGCAGGCATTCATCCTTCCCAGGTTTGTGGAATGTCTGTCCTCTTGCCCCAAAATTTGGTTTCTTTGACTGGCTTATACATCATTTTGGGACGTACATAGTGGAGGAATCAAAGCATGCAGTGGGGGAAACAAGGGGGCTCTTATTCTTTTTCTCTCTGAAAAAAGTTTTGGTTGAAGTTGGTCTTTAATTTGTACACATTGTTTTAGCTATGCATATGCAAAGGAGTTCACCTAAGCAAATCTATGATTTTGTAAGCGGGTTTTGTGACGGCATTGACCTTTAAGGCAGCACTAATCTGTATGTGAGGCGTGGTGTCCTGTCGTGCGTGACCCTTCTGTACATCACTAATGGACATTAAATGCCCACATGAAAGTGCTTAAAGCTATAAAAAGAACACCTTTCTGCTCCATCCCTCTTTATCAAAGTGATATTCATTACAGCGCTTTCTATGTTCCAAGTGCTGAATACATTTAAAATAATTTACTTTCAAATATCAAGTCATTGTTTTTTTTTTTTTTATGGGCATTAAAAATTGTAATATGATTTATAACACCAGGTAACTCAATGCTAGAAGAAAGAAGACTAATGTCTTGAGAATTGTAGAGATGGTGAATAGTTTGTAAATGATTATGCCTCGAGGAAAGCTTCATAAAAAATAAACTGTCATGGTATATAAATTAGTGCTGTAGTCAATAATTAAAGTACATCAGTAAGATCCTTTTTAATTATTGGGCTCTCTCTTTTGATGTCTTTATGTATTCTCGGATATTGGAAGACAGGATATGAGGTCAGACAGATGTCAGGGCAGCATCTTCCAGTCGCCAGGTGACCTTCAATCACTTAATCTTCGGCCCTCCAGAGATGGGTGCTTAAAGCGGAATTAAAGTAAAAAAAATAAAACATTGTGAGCAGGCCGGCTTTTCATTGCAGAAGACTCATGCAATGTCTCTTCTGCAACAAAGAAAACTTACCTGCCTGTTCCCAATCTTCTTTAGAATGTACACTGAGCTGCGCATACATAACTAAGTACATACTTCTGGCACACTTCAGTGCAGGAATTAACCACTTTCCGACCGACTCCTGTATATATACGTCGGCAGAATGGCACGGACAGGCACATCAACGTACCTGTACGTCCCCTTTAAGTGCCTGTCCGTGCGCGACGCCGGCGGCGCGCTCGCGACCCTGCAGCCATCCCTGTGAGTCGGACCACGGGTCCCGCGGACTCGATCGCTGCGGGGATCCCCGCAATCGTCTCACGGAGGTATAGAGCGGGGAGATGCTTGTGTAAACAAGCATCTCCCAGCTCTGACTAGTGACAATGACACTGATCTCGGCTCTGTGTACTCAGAGTGGAGATCAGTGTCATGTGACATAGAGCCCACCCCCCCCCCCCCTACAGTAAGAAACACTATGCAGGGAACACTTAACCCCTACAGCGCCACCTAGTGGTTAACCCCTTCACTGCCATTGTCATTTTCACAGTAATCCGTGCACTTTTATAGCACTGATCGCTGTGAAAATTACAATGGTCCCAAAAATGTGTCAAAAGTGTCCGTTGTGTCCGCCATAATGTCGCAGTCACGAAAAATTCACTGATTGCCGCCATTACTAGTAATAAAAATGCCATAAAACTATCCCCTATTTTGTAAGCGCTATAACCTTTGCGCAAACCAATCAAACGCTGATTGCAATTTTTATTTTTACCAAAAATATGTAGAAGAATACGTATCGACCTAAACTGAGGAAAAAATATGTTTTTTGATATATTTTTTGGGAAAATTTATTATAAGAAACAGTAAAAAAATATAGATTTTTTTTCCAAATTTTCGCTCTATTTTTGTTTATAGCACAAAAAATAAAAACCGCAGAGGTGATCAAATACCACCAAAAGATTGCTCTATTTGTGGGGAAAAAAGGACGTCAATTTTGTTTGGGAGCCACGTTGCACAATTGTCAGTTAAAGCGACGCAGTGCCGAATCGCAAAAAGTGGCCTGGTCTTTAACCAGCCAAAATGGTCCGGGGCTGAAGCGGTTAATGCGTGCACATGGACGAAAATTACACCATCTTTCACTACCAATCAAGGTGGACAAAAACACCACACCTGCAAGAAGCTGAGGCGAACAATATTGGTGCCAGTGAGGAGGTGGGTATCTGCAGACTTTAGTTAGGCACTTACCCCCCTTCCTGCCAAGCCAATTTTCAGCTTTTTGTGCTGTTGCTGTTTAAATGTCAATTGCGCGGTCATGCTACACTGTACCCAAACAGAATTTTTATCATTTTGTTCCCACAAATAGAGATTTCTTTCGGTGGTATTTGGTCACCTCTGCGGTTTTTATTTTTTGATAAACAAATAAAAAAAGACCGAAAATTTTGAAAAAAAAAAAAAAAAGTTTTGCTTTTGTTTCTGTTATTAAATTTTGTAAATAAGTAAGTTTTTTTCTTTCGCTGATGGGCACTGATAAGGTGGCACCAATGAGCAGGCACTGACGGGCACCGACGATGGGCAGTGATGGGTGGCACTGATATGCAGCACTGATGGGCATTGATAGGCGTCACTGCTGGGCACTAATGAGCATTGATACATGGCACTGATATGCGGCACTGATATGTGGCACTGATAGGCATCCCTGGTGGCACTGGCAGTGGTAGGCATTGTGAGTGGGCACTGATTGGCAGCTGCCTGGGAATTGATTGGCTGCTGCCTGGGCACAGATTTGCATATCCCTGGTGGTCTAGGGGGGGCATACCTGGTGGTCCAGTGTGGATGACCATCCTGGTGGTCCTTGGTGGCATTCTGGTGGTCCTGGGTGGGATCCGAGGGGGGGCTGCGCTGATAAACAATCAGCACAGACCTCTCCTGTCAGGAGAGCAGCTGATCGGCTCTCCTCTACTCGCGTCTGTCAGACGCGAGTGAGGAAAAGCCGATCAACGGCTCTTCCCGTTTACATCGTGATCAGCCGTGATTGGACACAGCTGATTACGTGGTAAAGAGCCTCCGTCGGAGGCTCTTTACCGAGATCAGTGTTAGCGGTGTGTCAGACTGACACACCGCACCACCGATCGCCGCGATGCCGCGGCGGCTGTTATCCTGCTGGGCGTCATATGACGCCCAGTCAGGATAACGCAACCACCGCCCGGCCGTCGATTTGCTATAGGCCCGGGCGGGAAGTGGTTAAATTGGGCATTTGGGGCGTGGTTCTGACTCTTTTTGTTGCAAAGCTGATTTTTAAATGGCAGGTCTAACACATCCACAATAAGCTGTGTCTTTTGCTGTTTTTTTTTTTTTTGTTTTGTTTTTTTTAAGCATTTGTACTGGTGTTTTTGCATGCATTTCAGGCTTGTGTGTCTTTATTATTTAATATTTTTTTAGCCAATGGAATGCTGGTTTATAGGCAAGAAAATGCACAAAAAAACAGAAATTTTTAATGCGTTTGTTCAGGCGCTACCATTGAAGTCTATTGAGGTGCTGGCCCAAAAGAAGCTCATATACTTTTTAAACTACTTGCCTACTGGACACTTTTACCCCCTTCCTGCCCAGGCCAATTTTCAGCTTTCAGCACTGTCACACTTTGAATTATTGGTCATGCATTATTGTACCCAAACAAAACTCTTATAATTGTTTTGAGACAGAGCTTTCTGAAAATTTTTAAAGAATAAAACAAGTAAGTAATTTTTCTCCTTCACTGATAAGGCTGCACTGTTGGGCACTGATGAGGTGACACTGATAGGCAGCATGGTTAGGCGGCACTGATTAGCAGGCACTGATGGGCACTGAAAGGCATCACTGCTGGGCAGTGGTTGGCATCACTGTTGGGGCTTCACTGATAATCTGTGCCCTGATTATCTGTACAGATCTCCCTGTGAGAAAATGCCGCTGATCGGCTCTCCTCACGCTGTCAGTGTGAGGAAAAAAATTACGATAACCGGTATTTCCTTGTTTACATGTGATCTGCTGTGATTGGATACAGCTGATCACATGGGTAAAGAGCCTCGTCATCGGCTCTTTACTGGAATTGGTGATGAGCCACGGGACAGAGCGCATTGCTGGGTGCACAAGAGTGAGGAGATGTCATATGACGTCGTCCCAGAACGAGAGAGAGGCTGCCTGACCATCATTTGACAATACGGCGGGCGGGAGGTGGTTAGCAACGAGCTTCAAGCGACACTATGCTTGGGTTTCAACAGGCGCTATTGCATATAATGGAAATCCTAGTGTTGAATGTTGAAGTGCTTCGGGGAAGCTTCCTTGTGCGAATAGGGCTCAACAATGGTCTAAACATTGTATACAACTTTCTAAGAGGGACTATCTTTTACACTATATGATTAAAAGTTTGTGGCCATCTAACCATCATGGAGTTGCCCTTTCATTTTTGTGTCATTAACAGTCTCCACACTTTCTATAACATTTTGGGGTATGTGAAAATTGTCCCTGTTCAGTCAAAGGAGCATTTGTAAGGTTGGGTACTGATGTTGAATGAAAAGACCTGGCTCTCAAATTGCATTTAAATTCATATCACAAGTGTGAAATAGAGTTGTGGTAAAGGTTCTGTTTGGGCCACTTAAAGCAGATCATTACTCATAACATCTTTTTTTTTTAAGCAAGGAACATACAATCTACATGAATAATTATGCTACCAATTTGTGTGTGCCTCCAGCATTGCCATTGTTTCCTCTTGCTGGAGGCTGCCATTTTGTTGAAGCCCAGAGCCGTTGCAGTAAATTATAAAGCAAAACTAAAGCCATAGTTTTAACGGTTTCAAAAAACAGTTATATTCCTGGAATGCCGGGATTGCTGTAACATCTGCCGGTGTCTTTAACCAAACTGACAAACCATCAAATAACTGGTATCATAACTGATCACATGTGCAGCAGCAGATCAAACAGAAGCGGGGCTTCCTTGGCTGTAAAGGATAGGAAGGTTTTAATTCTGTTTTAAGGCTGTCAGCAGATCGGCCTCTACAATCTCGGCAGTGCCTAAAAATGCCTAGAAATGGAAACCAACTGAGCATGTGCAGAGTAGGGTAAGACAAGTGTATTACTGGGTTTTAAAAAGTATGGGCACTTATTTTTTATGTTTTACATAGCTATACCTGCAAAAGGGGCTAGCCTTAAGTGATCTAGCAGGACCGTTTCTTTTGTTTTGGATAGAGTAGTGATGGATAAGGACATCTGTCAGGTTTTATTGCTGTCTGTACCCCCGTTAAGGAGATTCATCCTCTCTATTTGTCCTGTTTACCAATATCATTGAAAGTAAAAGAAGGTTGTCCCCAGAAAAGTAATGGAGGGTAAATCTTCAAATGGGGACACTAGTTCTGGTGACCTGGGGGTCCCCAAGAAATTCCCTTAATTTGCAGATATTTCTTCTCACTTCCTGTTTGACTATGGGACAGGAAGTGAAGGAAAATCTCTGCAATGGCACACATATAGCGAAAAGAAATCTGACAGGGGTTATAACCCTTCCTTGCTCTAAAATGGGAAAAAAAAAATTTGCCTATAGTTCTACTATAAGTTCCACTTTAAGTTTCCTCAATCTAAACTTTTAAAAACCATGTGGTTATATAGCTGGCTGTGTTCACAGGAACACAGTTATACTGGAACAGGGCCTTCCCCAGACTGCTGTCATAAGGTTGGAAGAGCTCATTTGTAACCGTACGCACCGTAGTTTAGGGAAGTTGGCGCTTTCGAAATTGTCTTTGTGTTCCCCTTATGTTTCCTATTTGTGTGATTTATACTGAAGCCAATTGACCTGTGATCGCTGTTTCCTAAATGTATTGTTGGTAATCAGTAGATCCACAGTTCAACCCCGACCCACAGTGCCCACAGCTTATAAATCTTCTTTTTATATTAAAATACTGCCACTATATACCTTTTTGGCTGATCTGTATACCACGGTTACATGATAAACTTCACAGTTTCTCCAGTGCTGAGAGTTCAGGTGGGAGGAAATTTCCACTACCACTACAGCCTGTATACACGCCCACATGTGTGATGTCAGTATCATGTGACCTGGCTAGCTTTGAGAAAAAGTAAATGTTCTCTCCAGCATAAAAGACACAACTGAGCATGTGCAGGTCGGCTACCCTGCCTGTGTTAGCTGTCTTTCCCCAGATAGATAGTATGGGGATCAGAGGATCTGTGCATACAGGATAAACATCCCTTTCTTTATCGTACATCATGGGACACAGAGCCTTAAGTAATTTACTTAATGGGTAATAGGCCTACCTTCAGGTGTTGACACTGGTAAACCCTAATTAAGGAAGTTTACTCCCTATATAACCCCTCCTCCTTCCAGGAGCACATCAGTTTTTTCGCCAGTGTCTAAAGGTGTTGGTCACGAGTGAAGATGTGCTCTGAGGAGCTCCAGGAGGGATCCATGCTGGATTTAAATTCCTCCATAAAAAGAAGCCAGATCCACCACAGTGCCACTGTGGCCTAAATGAATGGTACCTGGGACCTCGTATCTGAAGCACGAGGTTTTGCCTGTAACGCCTCTCTTTGTAGGGCTGGACCCCAGGAAACCAGGGCTTAGGTCTTGTTACATTACCTATTTGCTTCCTGATGGGGTGCTATACATGGCCCAAGGCAGTGGAAATCCCTTTTCAGGGACCCCCGTCCTTGAAGGTTTGGCTAAACGCAGCCCACCGTGATGGGTGAAAGCTGGATTTTTTCTGTTAATTCAGAAAAATCCTGCGACAATGATAAGGTAAGGAAGAAACTTAGGTATTTTCAATGTCTATGTATTTCTTCCATTAAGGAAAAGAGTCTCCACTAGAGGGAGCCTATGCACTTACCATACTCTGTCGTCTTCACTAAGCTCAGTCCGTGCTTGATTGGTACAGCAGGTGGAGGGGATATTCTTACCAAGGTAAGATAAAGCCTTTTAAAAGAGTTTTTTCCCCCCTCTGATGGGACCAGTGGGTTAGGGAGACAGCAGCGCTGCACCCCCCTTACTTACCCCCTCTCCCGCCGTGGGGGACGCAGAGGTCCCGCTATGTACCACGATAGGATTGTCTGGCTGTTTTTTTGTTTCTCTGCCTCATTGCAGTCTCTGCTCCCCTCCCCCTCCCCTTCTCTTGTTTGGTCAGGGATCCATAGAAAGAAAAAAAAATTTTTTTTAAATGGAAAAAGGGGGCGGAATTTTTTCCGGAGGGGGCGGAGCCTAAACGCAGTACCGCGAAAATGGGAAACATATAGCCATGTCAGTCTCTCCTCCGCTGCTGAGGAGGAAGCATACACAGAGACACACAAGCTGTGAGACACGTATGGGTTGCACTGGCATTCCTGATTCAGGAAAGACACTCTTTTCAGCACTAGGCTGAAACTTTATAGCGGCTTTTAAAGTCATGACTATTTTCAGCGATTTAGTGCAAATTGTATAGCGCCTCTGTTTTTGTACTTAGGACTATGCCTACCAAAAAAGACACCTCAAAAGCCAAAAAAGCAAAGATTTCACCCCCAGGCATTGAGACTTCTAGCTGTAATTCCATGCTGTCATTCTCGCCTGAATTACCAATTATGGCAACACAGGGTGAGCCATTGGAACAAATTGATGGTGCAACTGCCTCTCACATCTCAGCACCTAGATATGTGACTGAAGATGCCCTCTCCTCCTCCCTCCAGGGTATGGAAGAAAGATTAGCGGCTTTAATCGCATCCTCTATTCAGAGTGATAAGAAACGTACTAGCCCTTCCCCCACTTTAGCTTTACTAGGGGAACAGTGGACTCGCGATGAGGTGCTACCCTCAATCGATCAGGAAGAAAGACAAACCGATGATTCCTCCTTGGAGGAGACAACGGTAGATGAACCTTTTTCAGCTTCCCAAACTGAGAAATTACTGATACAATCTCTTACAGAAATGGTTCGCTCCACCTTCATGCTGCCTCTAACAGAGTCTCATGAAAACCCGGCCTCTTCCTTAGGTTCTTTGAAACCTTCCCATGCTTTGCATGCGTTTCCAGCACATGCATTGCTAGAACAGCTTATTTTTCCGGAATGGGATCATCCAGATAAACATTTTCTCCCTCCTAAGAGTTTTGCAAATCGCTATCCTCTGGAGGAAAGATTCTCCAAAAGATGGAAAGTACCAGCAGTTGACGCTGCGATTTCCAATATGAATAATAAATTGACTTGTCCTGTAGACAATGCACAAATGCTTAAGGATCCAACAGATAAGAAGTTGGAATCCCTGCTAAAATCTGCCTTTTCCATAGCAGGTGCCGTCACTCAGCCAGCAGTCGCCACAATAGGCGTCTGCCAATCCCTAAAAGACCAATTTAAATTGGCCCTTAGAGAACTTCCTTCACAACAAGCTCGGGATTTGGCTGAACTACCTAAGGCATTATGTTTTGCCATAGATGCCATTAAAGATTCCATTCACCAGGCATCCCGCCTTACGCTTATGCTTGTACATATGCACAGGATCCTGTGGCTAAAGAATTGGTCAGCTGAAACACCATGTAAGAACCTCCTAACTGGGTTTCCCTTCCATGGGGAGCGACTTTTCGGAGAGGACTTGGATAAATATATCAAGACAATTTCTAGTGGGAAAAGCACACTTTTACCCATCAAAAGAAAATACAAACGCCCTTCCTTTAAACGGGCCCTTTCCCCTGCGCCAAGGGCTTCCGCCTCTAGGCAGTGGCGACGGCCTCCGCCGTCAGACTCTAGAGGAAGACCTCAGAGTCAGACCCAGGCTCAAAAGAAGCCCTGGGGTAGGAAATCTGCAAAACAGAATCCTAAAGCCTCGTCATGAAGAGGCAACCCCCCTCACCAAGGTGGGGGGAAGACTTCTGCACTTTTCAGAAGTCTGGAAAAAGGAAATTCAGGACACATGGGTCATCTCCACGGTAACGCTGGGATACAAGCTGGAATTCCGGGAACTATCCACCATCTCGTTTCTTAAGATCAAGTGTACCCAAGGATCCAGAGAAGAAACAATCTCTGTTTCAAGCACTAGACCGATTAAGATCTCAAGGGGTGATCATACAGATCCCCACAAGGGAACAAGGTCTGGGGTTTTATTCAAATCTTTTCATGGTACCAAAACCAAATGGAGACGTCCGACCCATTCTAGATCTA
This sequence comes from Rana muscosa, assembly GCA_029206835.1. Classification (NCBI taxonomy): domain Eukaryota; kingdom Metazoa; phylum Chordata; class Amphibia; order Anura; family Ranidae; genus Rana; species Rana muscosa. Next base: position 1,031,089,886 of record CM055117.1, read on the forward strand.
AGAAAGCTAAATCAATTCCTGAAGATCCGCTCCTTTCGCATGGAGACAATCAGATCAGTAGTTTCTATCCTTCTAGGAGGAGAACTTCTCGCGTCAATCGACATCAGGGATGCATATCTGCATATCCCTATATTCCCTGCTCATCAAAAATTTCTGCGGTTCGAATTAGAACAACAGCATTTCCAGTTTGTAGCCCTGCCCTTCGGGCTAGCCACAGCACCCCGGGTGTTCACCAAGGTGCTGGCCCCACCTCTAGCCAAGTTAAGGGCACAGGGCATAACAATCATAGCGTACCTAGACGATCTATTACTTATAGATCAATCAGTGATTCGCTTGGAGCAAGCTGTACGCACTACAACCGACTATCTGAAAGCATTGGGTTGGATTCTCAATCTGGGGAAATCTTCCTTAATACCGCTAAAAAGACTGGAGTACTTGGGTCTGATCATAGACACAGCCCAGGAAAAGGTGTTCTTGCCTCTAGCAAAGATCAACTCCATAAAATAATTGGTACAGCGGGTCAGGTCAAATGGCAATCCCTCCATTAGCCTCTGCATGAGGTTACTAGGAACCATGGTGGCTTCATTCGAAGCAGTTCCTTTTGCCCAGTTCCATTCAAGACTGTTGCAAAACAGTATCCTGTCTGCTTGGAACAAAACAATTCAAGCCTTAGACTCGCCAAAGCGGCTGTCCCCAAGAGTGGCCCAAAGCCTCACTTGGTGGTTACCAAGAATCTGCTGAAAGGAAGATCCTTCAGACCAGTTATCTGGAAGGTCGTAACGACGGATGCCAGCCTCTCAGGCTGGGGAGCAGTACTAGAAAGGACAACTGTCAAGGACCGAAAGAGGCTTACCCATCAATATCCTAGAGATTCGGGCAGTACGTCTGGCTCTAAAGGCCTGGACTTCCAGGCTACAGAATTACCCTGTCAGGATTCAATCCGACAATGCCACAGCTGTGGCCTATATCAATCACCAAGGGGGCACCAAGAGTCTCTCAGCGCAGAGAGAGGTGAACCATATTCTAACTTGGGCAGAAAGGAATGTTCCTTGCCTTTCTGCAATATTCATTCCCGGAGTAGAGAATTGGCAGGCGGACTACTTAAGTCGCCAGCAGTTATTCCCAGGGGAATGGTCGCTTCACCCCGACATATTTCGGGCTGTTTGCCAAAGATGGGGGACTCCGGACGTAGATCTCCTAGCATCAAGATTCAACACAAAGTTGGTCAACTTTGTGGCCAGAACAAGGGATCCATTCGCATGCGGAACTGATGCGTTGGTGACCCCATGGGATCAGTTCTCACTGATATATGTATTTCCCCCCCATCCAGTTGCTGCCTCGACTTCTTTGCAGAATCAAGCTGGAAAGGAAGCCGATTATTCTGGTAGCACCAGCATGGCCCAGAAGGTCATGGTATGCAGAAATCGTAAAGATGGCAGTGGATGGCCCATGGTCCCTCCCACTACGGTCAGATCTGCTCTCTCAGGGACCGATATTCCATCCTTCCTTACGGTCTCTAAATTTAACGGCTTGGCTATTGAAACCCACATTCTAAAGAGACGTGGGCTTTCCGGGTCAGTTATCTCCACCCTGATCAATGCCAGGAAGCCAGCTTCCAGAACAATATATTATAGAGTCTGGAAGGCTTATGTTTCCTGGTGTGAATCCAAGGGTTGGCACCCTCAGAGATATATCATAGGCAGAATTCTTGCCTTTCTACAATTAGGGGTAGAGATGAAATTGGCCTTAAGTACTATTAAGGGCCAAGTCTCAGCTTTATCGGTCTTATTTCAGAGACCACTTGCTACTCATTCTTTAGTCCGGGGCTTTATACAGGGAGTAACGCGGCTTAATCCGCCCGTCAAACCTCCCTTGAATCCCTGGGACTTAAATTTAGTTTTGTCTGTGTTACAAAAACAGCCATTTGAACCGATGCAACATATTCCCCTAGTCCTTCTGACAAGGAAGTTGGTATTTTTGGTTGCTATATGCTCAGCAAGGAGGGTATCAGAGTTGGCTGCTCTTCCTTGTAAAGAGCCGTATTTAATTTTTCATGAGGACAGAGTGGTACTACGCCCTCGTCCAGGCTTTTTGCCAAAAGTAATTTCAGGTTTTCACCTGCCATTGTTTTTTCCAAAACCATGTTTCAGGGAAGAAAAGTCACTACATTGTCTTGAGGTGGTGAGAGCAGTGAAAATCTATTTAAAGAAAACTGCTCAGATTCGTAAGACTGATGTCTTATTTATTCTGCCGGAGGGTCCTAAGAAGGGACAGGCAGCGTCGAAATCCACTGTCGCTAAGTGGATTCGGCAAGTGATAATTCAAACTTATGATTTAAGGGGCAAGATTCCCCCGTTTCGAGTTAAGGCGCACTCTACCAGGTCGGTTAGTGCTTCTTGGGCAGTGCGTCATCAGGCCTCCATGGCTCAGATCTGTAAGGCCGCAACTTGGTCTTCAGTGCATACATTCACAAAATTTTAACAGGTGGATGTAAGGAGGTATGAGGATATCGCCTTCGGGCGCAGTGTGCTGCAAGCAGCAGTGTAGATCCTCAAGTCTGGGTGTACCCTGCGGGTTGTTTCTCCCACCCCTCAAGTAGCATTGCTATGGGACGTCCCATTAAGTAAATTACTTAAGGCTCTGTATCCCATGATGTACGATAAAGAAAATAGGATTTTTATTACAGCTTACCTGTAAAATCCTTTTCTTGGAGTACATCATGGGACACAGAGGTCCCTCCCCTCTTTTGGGATTTAGACATATTGCTTTGCTACAAAAACTGATGTGCTCCTGGAAGGAGGAGGGGTTATATAAGGAGTAAACTTCCTTAATTAGGGTTTACCAGTGTCAACACCTGAAGGTAGGCCTATTACCCATTAAAGCGGAAGTAAACCCATCGATTTAACAGTTTCAAAAAGCAGTTACATTTCCGGCATGCCGGGAATGCCAACTGTCACATTGGTTGTGCTCTCAACCAAACTGTCAAACCATCCAATGGCTGGTGTCAGAACTGATCACATGTGCAGCATCATGGCAGTTGAAGATTAAACAGAGGCCAAGATGGCGGCTTCCTTGCCTGAAAATGATAGGAGGGTTTACTTCCACTTTAAGTAAATTACTTAAGGCTGTGTCCCATGATGTACTCCAAGAAAGGATTTTACAGGTAAGCTGTAATAAAAATCCTATTTTTCCACAATGCAGAGGATTAACCTCTTAAGTTCCACAGTGAGTATAACAAGCATGCTATGCTGCACATACAGACTGATTGTACCGTCATGGGTTTAGTAACGCTTTAAGGAAACCCATACTATGAGAGATATCAAAGCTGCCATCCCAAACCTCTTATTTTGAAAATTATAGTTATCTGGTTGGCATGTGGCCCCTTAGCTTTAATAGTATTTGAGTCACTGATTTGGATCAAGTATGAAGATCTGGAGTTCTGGCTTTGCTTTTTACATGCTTGTTCTAGGTCAGTGACACAGAAAGTGAGCCGTGACAGCCAGACAACTAGCAATTACAAAACAAAATCAGTAATGGGAACCCCAGTATTTCTCTTTTATACATTTCTATTGTGCGAGAGAAGACTGGCAATAGCTTACAACAGGCATCTCTAGGTTTACTTTCCCTCTCAGCCTAGCCTCCAAGCCAGTTATGCATGTACTCATGTGCCACTGTTGCTGTTGTTAATGAATTGCTCCTCCATTTTGTTTTGCCTCAGGGTCCATCCCCGATGAAAGACTCTACCGAATGTTTGTTAACAAACAAGTCACCATGTTGCGGCCCCGTGAGGATGAATCCAGCTGGTTTAACCTATTTGTAATTCATCAGAACAGGTAAGGTCCCTTTGGGAGTGCCCTGGACATCTGTTTTATGTTGCTAGGCACTATCCAAAACATTTATTTCTAAATTTGTAAAGCGTTGCATTCTGTTCTTTGCCTGCTTGGAGCCGCATCTACATTCTTAACACCGATCTGTTCCGTCATTAAAAGCATCCTGCTACTATAATTGCCTCTGACATCCACTTCCATTAACCTGAAATCTTCAGCCAAGCTGTTCTATTGTTTTGAAGAAAGTGTTCATTTGACTTTGGCTTATTATCTTGAGTAGAACATTATGCTGCTTTACTCACTTATATTTGATAGAAAGAAGGCATTATATTCACAAGTATGGGATATCGTGCTGATTTCTGCCCAGAATACGAAGACCGACGTTGTACTTGTCATTTTGTAGGAAACCTGCCGTTGAAGAGGTAGGGGATAAAGAAGTTAGGCGGTTGAGTTGTTCAGTTAGAATAACAATTATTTACTTGGACCCTCTTATTTTTTACCATCTATGTGCCTTTCCTGTGCTGTGTGAAATGTATTTTAAACTAAACAGCAACATTAATATATTGTTGTTCTACCCGAGCTGATGAAAGAAATCTGATTCGAAGTACTTATCAGGATACAGTAATATCATCCAAACATAAAATGATACGGATAAGTTATTTACCGTATATACTCGAGTATAATCCGAGTTTTTCAGCACAATTTTTTTGTGGTGAAAATGCCCCCCTCGGCTTATACTCGAGTCTCCCTGCCTCACTGTGTCCATCTGCAGCCTTACGATCTCCCGGCACTGTGATATGTAGTCTAGTCGGCGGCCGTGCAGTGTACCAAAGCCCCGCCTTCTCCTCGTCCTTGTCCGTGATAGGCTGAACACTGACTCCATGCTGGGAAAATGAGTCAGTGTTCCGTCACGGACAAGGACTGCATTGTCGCCGACTAGACTACATATCACAGCGCCGGGAGATTGTAAGGCTGTAGATAGGCACAGGCTGTGCCGGGAGATCAGGTACATGAGGCAGGGAGCTTTCCCTGATGGCCAATTACACCCTACTGCAGATGCCTGTAAACCCCCACAGTAAATGCAGCGTTACATAATTGAGGACAGTGAGGCTGAGGCATGCAGATGGACACAGTGAGGCTGAGGCATGCAGATGGACACAGTGAGGCTGCAAATGGACACAGTGAGGCTGCAGATAGGCATTGTTGACCCTCTTTTCCACTTACAGTAGCTGCTGCATTTCTACCCTAGGCTTATACTAGAGTCAATAAGTTGTTCCATTTTTTCTTGTTCATACATCACGGGACACAGAGCGGCATAGTCATTACTATGTGGGTTATATAGAATTACCTTCAGGTGCTGGCACTGGCAACTTCCAAAACAGGAAGTACCCTCCCCTATATAAGCCCCTCCCATCCGGGAGCACCTCAGTTTTTTGCCAGTGTCTAAGGTGTTGGCCAAGGTTAACATGTATTCATCTGGGCTTGTGTACAGGTTCTCTGGGCCTTAGCAAGCTATTCCGGATCCGACCAAAAAAGCTTCATAGCTAAACGGTCGGTACCCGGGCCTTGCAGAGAAGAGCAGGGTTTTGCCTGTAATGCCTCTCTTAGGAGGGCTGGACCCTGGGATCCAGAGCTCTGGTCATACCCACGACCAAGATGTTGTCTGTGCAGGGTGCTATACAGGTCCAGGGGAGTGGAATCCTTGGGAACCCGGTCCCTGAAGGTCTAGTACAATGCCTGCCGTGAGAGGTGAAGTTTGGGCTTCTGTGGACCAAACAAAGTCCTGCGGCGGGGAAAAGGTAAGTGGGGCTCCCTCAGGAACTTGGTTCTATTGAGGGGACCCCCAAGCCTAATATGTCTTTCTGCCTGTTACCTAAAGGTATTCCCGCTAATAGCTGTATATGCCTAAGAAATCCTAGAAATGTCTTTTCATAAAGGAAGTTTTAAAAACTGTAAACCTAGAAATGTTTTTCATAAAGGAGGTTTTTAAAAAAAAAAAAAAAAGACAAAAGTGCGGTACCTGTGTTTGTCCACTAGAGGCCGCTGTGGAACGTCTTTTTTTCTTGGGACTATTCCTTCCATGGTGAAAGTCCAGGCAGATGAGTGAGCTCTCTATCAGGGAAGCTGCATTCCTCTGTCATGCTGCCAAGTAGTTTCCTTCCATCCCCGAGTCCTGGTGAAACAGGGACCCTGGCTCCTCTCCCTACATGGCGCCAAGAGCGCACACGTGCACGCGCGCGCGCGCACACACGCTTTCTTTTTATAAGATTTAGCTTCAAAAAAGGGGGCGGAGCCTGGCGGATGATGCGCTGTGTGCGCCCAGCGCTTCTGCGCATGTGCGGGCGTCCCAGCAAGATAAAAGGACTCAGTCCACGCTGCTTGCTATGGACACAGAGCATGAAAAGGAGCTGGTAGCATGGTATAGGGGCTTACAGCGGGCGGTTGATACAGGCATCCCCAGAAAGACGCATTAGTAGACACCCACTGATGTACATAGCAGCAAATTGCATTAGACTATTTCAGTAAAGGGGTGTATTGCGGCTGGAATACCTCAGCTTTGAACTAAGAAATATGCCGCCTAAAAAACTCCGAGATATACCTCTCAGGAAGTGTAGGGGGTCTCCATCGGGCTCTGAGGATCTGGAGCAGTCATCTGCACCTTCCTCCCCTGAGAAATCAGAGGTTAATACCCATAAGGAACCCCCGGGAGTGCCAGGTACTGCGGCTGTCCTCAGTCCACCTGCTACTGCATATATAACAGAGGAGGTTTTTGCCTCAACTCTGGAGGGATTGGAGCAGAGATTGGCAGCATTGATCGCTTCTTCTCTACAGGAAAGAAAGCGCGCCAGATCTCCATCCCCTCCATTAGAGTGCCTGTTGGCAGAGCAACAGTCCCAGGAAGGGACGGACCTTCCTGAAGGGGATCAGGAGGAGGTTAACTCTGTTTTTGAGGAATCAACAGTAGATGAACCATTTTCAGCATCACAGACTGAAAGATTGTGGGTCCAGACCCTAACTGACATGGTTCGATCTGCATTTAAAATGCCTCTTGTTGAACCATCAACTATTGCTGTCTCCTCGTTGGGGTCGCTAAAAGCTCCCCAGATTAATTGCTCCTTTCCAATTCATCCATTATTGAAAGGACTTATATACCAGGACTGGGAACATCCTGATAAACTATTTGTTCCACCTAAGAAATTTCAGGTGATCTATCCCATGGAGGAAAAATTCACCCAGAGATGGAATGTTCCTACGGTGGACGCAGCCATTTCTTCTGTGAACAAATCACTGACATGTCCAGTAGATAATGTTCAAATGTTCAAAGATCCAGTAGATAAAAAATTGGAATCTTTATTAAAATCTGCTTTTTCCGCAGCAGGGGCTGTTACACAGCCAGCAGTGGCAGCTATTGGGGTCTGCCAAGCTTTAAAGGATCAAATGAAAATGGTCCTGAGGGATTTGCCAGACCAGCAGGCCCAGGCTCTGGCTGATCTGCCTAGAGCATTATGCTTTGCGGTTGACGCCATCAAGGATTCTATCCATCAGGCCTCACGCTGTCTTTGGTACATATGCGTAGGCTTCTGTGGCTCAAGAACTGGTCTGCTGAGGCTCCCTGTAAGAAGCTCTTAGTTAGCTTCCCATTTCATGGAGAACGCCTTTTTTGGCGAAGACCTGGATAAATATATCCAGAAGATTTCCAGTGGTAAAAGTACTCTCTTACCAATTAAAAAGAGGTCTAGGGGACCGTCTTTTAAGAGGACTACCTCTCCTATCCCTGGGACGTCTACTACTAAGCAGTTCCGACGGCCTCCTCGGTCAAACTCAGGAGGTAAAAATCAGGGACAGTCACAGGGTAATAAAAAGCCCTGGATCCGAAGAGGTACTAAACCAGCCTCCAAGTCAAGCCTATGAAGGGCTGCCCCCACTCAAACGGGTGAGGGGAAGACTTCAGTTGTTCAGAGACCTGGCGGGAGACGATCAAAGACAGATGGGTGCTCTCCGCAGTAACTCGGGGATACAAGTTGGAGTTAAAAGAGTCTCCTCCTTCCCATTTTATGTGGTCAGGCATGCCAAAAGACCCTCTGAAAAGAAGGTGTCTCCTAGTGGCGTTAGAACAACTATTGCTCCAAGGAGTAATTATGGAGGTTCCTATGGAAGAGTGGGGGTTGAGTTTCTACTCAAACCTTTTCACAGTCCCGAAACCAAACGGGGACATAAGACCCATATTGGACCTAAAGAGTCTAAACAAATTTCTAAACGTCCGGTCCTTCCGGATGGAGTCGATCCGATCGGTCACCGCTGCCCTACAGGGGGAGGAATGGTTAGCCTCGATCGACATCAAAGATGCTTACTTGCATGTTCCCATCTTTCCAGGTCATCAAAAATTTCTACGCTTTGCAGTAGAAGGGCGCCATTTTCAGTTCAGAGCCTTACCATTCGGTCTGGCCACAGCACCACGAGTGTTCACAAAAATTCTGGCCCCACTATTGGCCGATCTAAGAACACGAGGTGTAACGATAATGGCATACCTACACGACCTGTTGTTGATGGACCACTCAGTTGCCAAGCTAGAAGTGGTAATTGTCGATACAATCAAGTATCTAGAATCTCACGGTTGGGTCATCAACCTGGACAAGTCAGCCCTACAGCCAGTGAAAAACCTGGTATATCTAGGGCTACGGCTGGATTCAGACCAGAGGAAGATTTTCTTACCTCTAGACAAGGTATCCTCTTTGAGGGGCTTGGTCCGTCTGCTTTGTGCAAAAAGACAGCCGTCCATACGCCTGTGCATGAGGCTGCTAGGAAAGATGGTAGCATCATTCGAAGCTGTGCCATACGCCCAATTCCACTCAAGGAATTTACAGAGGGCCATATTGTCAGCCTGGAACAGAAAAATTCAGGCTCTAGACTTCCCAATGGCTTTGTCCCCTTCCGTTCGGAAGAGTCTCTGCTGGTGGTTGATCCCCCAGAATCTCCAGAAGGGAAAACCCTTCAGTCCGATATCCTGGAAGGTGGTCACTACAGATGCCAGCCTTATAGGCTGGGGGGCAGTACTGGAGCAATGGTCTCTCCAGGGCAGATGGTCAAATGTAGTAAAAACCCTGCCCATCAATCTCTTAGAGATACGAGCAGCCCGGTATGCCCTAGTAGCCTGGGCATCCAGACTCCAAGGATCCCCTGTCAGAATTCAATCAGACAATGCCACAGCAGTGGCATATATCAATCATCAGGGAGGCACCAGGAGTCGTGCAGTCCAGAGGGAAGTAAGTCACATCCTGGAATGGGCAGAAAAGCATGTCCCATGTATGTCAGCTGTCTTCATTCCAGGGGTGGAGAATTGGAAGGCGGACTTTCTAAGTCGCCAACAGTTATGCCCAGGGGAATGGTCCCTTCATCCCGAGGTCTTCCGAGCAATATGTCAGCGGTGGGGAACACCGGATGTAGATCTGCTAGCATCCAGATTCAACGCAAAGGTGGACAGATTTGTCTCCCGGACAAGGGATCCCCTCGCTTGCGGCTCGGATGCTCTGGTGTTCCCTTGGGATCAGTTCAGACTGATATATGCATTCCCTCCGCTACAATTGTTGCCTTGACTCCTTCGCAGAGTCAGGTTGGAAAAGAAGCCGGTGATCCTGGTGGCTCCAGCGTGGCCCCGAAGGGCCTGGTACGCGGAGATCATCAAAATGTCTGTGGGGAGTCCTTGGACCCTTCCACGTCGTCCGGACCTGCTTTCGCAAGGACCGATATACCACCCTTCCTTACTAACTCTAAGTTTAACGGCCTGGCTATTGAATCCCACATCCTAAAGAAGAGAGGTCTCTCTAACTCTGTGGTATCAACTATAATCAATGCCAGGAAGCCTGTATCCAGGCAGATCTACTATAGAGTTTGGAAGGCGTACATCACTTGGTGCGAGGCCAGAAAATGGCATCCACGTAAGTACATTATAGGCAGAATTCTGGACTTCCTGCAGTGGGCTGTAGACAGGAAGTTTGCCTTAAGTACTATCAAGGGCCAGGTTTCGGCCTTATCAATACTATTTCAAAGGCCCCTGGCTATGCATTCACTTGTCAAATCCTTTATCAAGGTGTGACTCGTATTATTCCACCGATTAAAGCTCCCATATGCCCATGGGATCTAAATTTGGTTCTGTCGGTTCTGCAGAAGCAGCCATTTGAACCTTTGCGGCACATTTCCTTGGTTCTACTCACCAGAAAATTGATATTTTTAGTAGCCATATGCTCGGCTAGAAGAGTGTCGGAATTAGCCGCCATGTCCTGTAAAGAGCCATATCTGGTTATTCATGAGGACAGAGTAGTATTACGTCCTCACCCAGCCTTTCTTCCTAAGGTGGTATCGAGGTTTCACTTGAACCAGGATGTGGTTCTTCCTTCTTTTTCCCCAAACCGAGCTCGGTAGAGGAAAAGTTATTGCATTCTTTGAATGTAGTAAGAGCAGTTAAAGCTTATCTAAAAGCCACTGCTCAGATTCGTAGAACGGATTCTTTGTTTGTTCTGCCGGAAGGCCCCAGAAAGGGTCAGGCAGCATCAAAATCTACTTTAGCCAAGTGGATTCGACAGGTCATAATACAAGCCTATGGCTTGAGAAGTAGACCGCCTCCGTTCAAAGTTAGGGCGCACTCCACGAGAGCAGTTGGAACTTCATGGGCAGTGCATCACCAGGCCTCCCTGGCTCAAATTTGTAAGGCCGCAACATGGTCTTCAGTACACACGTTTACTAGGTTCTACCAGGTGGACGTTAGAAGTCAGGAGGATGTCGCCTTTGGGCGCAGTGTGTTGCAGGCCGCAAAAGATCCTCATGCCTGATGGCGCCCAGCTTATGTATGGTATATCCCCCCCCCTCATTTGGCATTGCTTTGGGACGTCCCACATAGTAATGACTATGCCGCTCTGTGTCCCGTGATGTATGAACAAGAAAGTAGGATTTTTAAAACAGCTTACCTGTAAAATCCTTTTCTTGGAGTACATCACGGGACACAGAGCTCCCACCCCTCTTTTGGGGACACGTATTGCTTTGCTACAAAACTGAGGCGCTCCCGGATGGGAGGGGCTTATATAGGGGAGGGTACTTCCTGTTTTGGAAGTTGCCAGTGCCAGCACCTGAAGGTAATTCTATATAACCCACATAGTAATGACTATGCCGCTCTGTGTCCCGTGATGTACTCCAAGAAAAGGATTTTACAGGTAAGCTGTTTTAAAAATCCTACTTTTTTGCAAAAATTAGGTGCCTCGGCTTATATTCGGGTCGGCTCATACTCAAGTATATACGGTACTTCAAATGTATTACTCCCCACAGATTTTATTTAAAATGGGAAAAATAAATGTGCTTTATGTCATAAATATAAGATTAGACCATTATGGTCACAAGTAACTGAGTTCATAGCTGGTAATTTTGACCTTCCAAATGTATGTAATCCTTTATTGTGTCTCCTTTGGGTTATTGAGTATAAATCAGTAAATAGTGTCGCTAGGAGATTTCTGAGACTTCTTCTCTTCTATGTTAGGCTGCAGTGGATACATACTGATACTATCGGTTTAGGACCTTCGAGAAACCTGATCAATTCTGATATTTCTTTATATAGAATGGCAAATGAGGCTACAGGATGCCTTAAAAAAAAAAAAAAATTGCCAATATTTGGTTTAGACCAGTGGTCTCCAAACTGTGGCCTGGGGGTCAGAAGCTGCCCTTTGCTTGCTTTTATCCTGCCCTTGGGTCACTATTTCATCTACTGACAACAATGATGAGGCACTATTCCTCCTACTGACGCCAAAAATGGGGCACAATTTCTTCCAATGACACAAAAGATGGGGCACTATTCCTCCCACTGACAACAAAGAGGAGGCATTGTTTTCTCTTATTGTCCATGGACTGACACAGCTCTCATACTGTTTACGTGTGGGTATATGTCCCTGCTCGCAGGAGAAGATCTAGGCAGAATGTTAGATGTTAGAAACATACATTCTAAAACAAAACCAGATCTGAACAAGCCCAGCCCAGGGGGCGGTCCCTCCGGACATAACCCTCCTACCTGCAGCCAGCAGCCTCATTTTTTTTCTGCCTAGCAGAAGGAGAAGACGTGGCTCTCTCAGGAGCCAGTCTCCTGGAAGATTTTACTTTTAAATTTGATTCCTTTGGGAATTGTATTCTTTTATTTTTGAGACCTTCAATCAACTGTCGGCTGGGCAACAGATTGGGTACACTGGTATCCTCGTAATCTTCCCTGTCCGACCATCGAGCGTGCTGATCCTCGCCTTGTGTGCGTGAGACTCAGTTCACGACATGCCCCATGACTCCAGGGGTGGCTGGGTTGCTTTTATGCTCCCGCGGTCCTCTCAAGATTGAGCAGTACCTTCTGTATCTTTTGCAGTGAACCGGGCCGACAGCTACGCAGTACTACTCTGTGATAGGTCTGTCTGAAACAATCCCGTGGGTCCCTCTGGGACGGGTAAGCAGTCTCTCCTGCTGCAGGTGAGTACATGCTGGCTGTGTTTCTTTAAATGGGGGGCTTCTCCCTGTCTCCCCCTGTTATGCTGCTCTCTGCACCCTGTACTGGTGCTGTGCTGTGTGGGGGTGCTTGGGGGTCACTCTGGCCTGACTGGGGGCGCTCATATCTGTGTAGTGGAGAGGAGCAGTGTTTTGGGACAAAGTGAGTGAGTGTTGGGGACTTCATTGCGTGCGCCATTAGCGCTGTGTGGTGAATTAGAAAAATGCTCTCGGCGGCCATCTTGCCGTGGTTTAATGGTGGCGCAGTAATACATGCGGCCGGCGGTCATTTTCTTGAAACCACGGCGCTTTCACTTTTGGTTTCGGCCTCTAGCGGCGCTACTGCGGCGCAAATCTCCTCACAATCTCCTCAGGCTTCACACGCGCTGCAGCGCGGTTTCATACAGCGGAACTGAGCGGTCCTTAAGAGTTGGTGAGTCCTCTGGGTATCCCCTCCTCAGCCTCAGCGCAGCCAGTGGGTGGACTGTACTATCTGTAATAGGTGTATAGGGTCTCAGAGGGTGGCAGTATGGAGTCTGGTACACCTGCTTCTCCACACTTGTCAGAGGCAACTGGCAGTGCTCCTGCACCTGCGGTCCCTATGGACCAGTTGTCGGCAGTCCTGGAATCATTCCTTGTCAGAATGGAAGAGGTGTGCGAGCGCAAGGGAGCTGTAAAGCGCCCCCTCCCCACACATTCTCCTGTAGGGGAGTGCTCTGTCTCAGATATGGACCTAGCTATTGCTGCTCAGGACCCTAGCTCTGAGGATTTTAATGTTTTTGAACAGGACATTCCTTGTGAGGAAGACCCCAGTTCTGAACCAGTAACCGACAGGGTGCTTGTAAGTGAACTCATTGATGCTGTGAGGGACACTCTCAAGCTGAATGTTGAGACTGAGGAACCTCAGGTGGAAGCTGTTTCCTTTGGTTCCTTTAAAGCCGTCTCTTCAAAAAAGGTCTTTCCATATGTGCCTTTTTTTGATATATTCATTGGCCAAGTCTGGGATAAGCCACAGAAGACTTTGACGGTCCCGCGGCGCCTAGCCATAAGGTACCCCTTTGAGGAATACCTGGTTAAGAAGTGGGCTCTCCCCCCAGTGGTCGACCCCCCCGGTCGCCTGTTTGATAAGGCTACCACGCTCCCAATGGAAGGGACTCCTGCATTTAAGGATCCCACTGACAGGAGGTCAGAGGTGGTGAGTAGAACTATGTTTACCTTATTGGGGTCTGCCTTACGCCCTATAGTGGCGGCGACACTTGTGTCTCAGATACTCACAGGATGGGCAACGACTTTTCACCAGACAGAGCATAATTATGCAGGAGCATAATCTCCCTCCTGAGACCATTGCCCTGGCTCACCAACTTGCACAAGGTTTAGTCTTTGTGTGCGATGCCACTTTGGATGCGGCCCCTCTAATATCCGGGGCCTCTATCTCTGCTGTGGTGCTGCGTCGCCTTATCTGGCTGAAATGCTGGTCGGCCAACCTAGCTTCCAAAAAGCTCCTGGCTGACTTGCCCTTTAAGGGCGGTAGACTGTTTGGGGCCGCCCTGGATGACATTATTAAGGATGTCACAGGGGTTAAGAGCACCTTCCTTCCTCAGTCTATTAAGGGAAAGGAGCCCCACCGCAGGCCGGGCCCTTCCTTCCCGGCGAAGAAGAAGTTTTTTCGTCAGTCAGATTCCACGGGTAAGCCCGCCCAGACTGAAAAAAGTGCGGCTGGGGGACAAAGGCGTCCCTGGGTGCGTAAGCCTACCAAGCAAGCTCCCAAGCCCACCACCGCATGAAGTCTTGCCCCTGCCCGACTCCGGGATGGGGGGACATCTTTGCAGGTTCAGTGGACCTCCCGGATCTCCGACCGGTGGGTGTGCGAGGTGGTCACCTCGGGATACAGGATCGAGTTCCGCTCGTGGCCCCCAAACAGGTTCTTTCCCTCGAACCTCCCTCTCCTACCTGCCCTCAGGGCGGCCCTCTTGGGGGCTGTACAGGATTTGCTCAGGTGCGGAGTAATTGTGCCGGTACCGTCACAAGAGAGGTTTCAGGGGTTTTACTCGAACCTGTTTGTTGTCCCGAAGAAGGACGTGGTCCGGCCAATCCTGGACCTCAAGGCCCTGAATGCCTATGTGAAGGTACTAAAATTCCGGACGGAATCCATTCGCACGGTAATTGCGACACTCCACCAAGGGGATTTTTTGGCGTCCTTGGATATCAAGGACGCTTACTTGCACGTTCCAATCTGCGCAAGTCACCAGAGGTTTCTGCGCTTTGCCATAGGCGAAGTCCACTATCCGTTCGTGGCTCTTCCCTTCTGCCTAGCATCGGCACCACGGGTTTTCACCAAAGTGCTTACCCCAGTTCTAGCTTTGCTGAGACAGCGAGGAATTGTTATCATGGACAATCTCCTTTTCAGAGCAGAAAATGGCTCAGAATTGGAGGAAAATGTTACAATAGTCAGTCAGACCCTCCGGGACTTTGGGTGGCTTCTAAACATACAGAAATCGGTTCTAGTCCCGACTCAACAATTGGAGTATCTGGGTCTGACCCTGGACACTTCGGCAGCGAAGGTGTTTCTACCTTCAGAGAAGTTACTGACACTTCAGTCGGCAGTGCGGGTTCTGACGTCCCGAAAATAGTCGTCAATTCGTTTCTGCATGAGAGTCCTGGGACTAATGGTGGCCTCCTTTGAGGCGGTTCTGTTTGCCCAATCACACACTCGGGCATTGCAGAAGAGAATTCTGTCTGTTTGGGACAAGTCCCCATTGTCATTTGGATCTTCAGATCCAGGTGAGTCACTCTGTCAAGGCGTCCCTGACGTAGTGGCTGAGATCCCCGGCTCTTCGGGCTGGGAAGTCGTTCCTCCCCATCCAGTGGACGCTGGTCACGACGGACGCCAGCCTGACGGGCTGGGGAGGAGTTTGGGGAGTCCTGTCAGCTCAAGGGCTCTGGACTCCGGACGAATCTCATCTACCAATCAACGTCCTGGAATTGCGGGCGATTAGACTGTCTCTCCGCGTGGTCGAAGAGGCTACAGGGCCGCTCGATCAGGATTCAGTCGGACAACGCTACGGCCGTGGCGTATGTCAACCATCAGGGGGGCACTCGGAGCTCGGCTGCGGCATCCGAGGTTGCCCACATCCTAAGGTGGGCGGAAAGAAGCTTGCCAGCACTGTCGGCCGTATACATTCCGGGCGTAGAAAACTGGCAGGCGGACTATCTGAGTCGCCAGTCCCTGGACCAGGGGGAGTGGTTCTTGCATCCGGAGGTGTTTCAACTCCTTTGTTGGCGGTGGGGCACACCGGATGTGGACCTGATGACATCCCGTCTCAATCGCAAGGTGTCGAGGTTTGTGGCCAGGTCCAGAGACCCCTGGGCGGATGCCTCAGATGCGTTGGTGGCCCTCTGGGGTCAGTATCGCTTAATGTATGCTTACCCTCCGCTGCAGTTGATTTCTCGTCTGCTGCGCAGGGTAGCGGCCGAGGGCATTCCGGCGATCCTCATTTCCCCGGACTTGCCTCCGCGTCACTGGTACGCCGACCTGGTACGTCTCATCAAAGACGTCCCTTGGCGCCTGCCCTTGAGGGAGGACCTTCTGTCTCAAGGTCCTATCTTTCATCCTGCTTTACAGTCTCTAGCTTTAACGGCATGGCTATTGAGAGCCAGGTACTGAAGGACCGAGGCCTGTCGTATTCAGTAATTTCCACCATGCTTAGGGCACGGAAGTCTTCTTCTAGAAAGATCTATCACCGTACCTGAAGAGCTTACATCGCTATGTGCGCAGAGCTAGACCGGCGTCCACGGACGTACTCTGTCCCCAGAATCCTGCGGTTCTTGCAGCGTGGTGTGGCACAAAGGCTGGCTTTGAGCACAATTAAGGGTCAGATTTCGGCCTTGGCCGTTTTCTTTCAAAGACTCCTAGCAGGTCATTCCTTAGTTAGAATTTTGTGCAGGGGGTCCACCATGTGGTTCCACCTGCCAAGCCTCAGCTCCCTCCTTGGGATCTGAACTTAGTGCTCTCGGTTCTTCAGGAACCTCCTTTTGAAAATATCAGAGATATTCCTCTTTTAACTTTGTCCCAGAAGGTGGCTTTCTTAGTGGCCATCACTTCTGTTAGACGGGTGTCTGAGTTGGCGGCTCTGTCATGCAAGTCGCCTTACCTGGTCCTCCATAAGGATAAGGTGGTGTTGCGACCGCAACCGTCTTTCCTTCCAAAGGTGGTTTCGGCTTTTAACCTTAATGAGGACATTGTCCTTCCGTCCTTGTGCCCTCACCCATTGCATCCTAGAGAGTTTGTGCTTTACAATTTAGATGTGGTGTGAGCCTTATGGGTGTACCTAGCGGGTACTGCTTCTATTCGGAAGTCTGACTCGCTGTTTGTGGCTGTCTCTGGTCCAAAACAGGGCCAAGCGGTGTCGTCTGCCACCATTTCTAGGTGGATTAGACAGACTGTTATACAGGCTTATGCCATTAAGGGGCGGGTGCCTCCCTTCCCCGTTACGGCGCATTCCACCAAGGCAATTGGTGCTTCCTGGGCTTTCCGACATCAAGCGTCGGTTGCACAAGTGTGCAAGGCGGCGACCTGGTCGTCCGTTCATACCTTTTCAAAAGTCTATAAGGTTGATGTGGCTGCATCTTCGAATGCTTCCTTCGGCCGCACGGTGTTGCAGGCCGCTGTTTAATGTTGCAACTCCTCCATTGAGGAGCTCTCCTGGTTTGGAGTGAAGTTCTGGTTGTTCCTTTACTATTTGCTCCCACCCTTTCCTTATACTGCTTTGGGACGTCCCACACGTAAACAGTATAAGAGCTGTGTCAGTCCATGGACGATAAGAGAAAATAGGATTTTTGTACTCACCGTAAAATCCGTTTTCCTTACGTCCATGGACTGACACAGCACCTATCCTTCTTTTAAGGTTTGTACTGCTTTGTTATGAACTGAGGCTGCTGGCTGCAGGTAGGAGGGTTATGTCCAGAGGGACCGCCCCCCTGGGCGGGGCTGTTCAGCTCTGGTTTTGTTCTAGAATGTATGTTTCTAACATCTAACATTCTGCCTAGATCTTCTCCTGCGAGCAGGGACATATACCCACACATAAACAGTATGAGAGCTGTGTCAGTCTATGGACGTCAGAGAAACGGATTTTACGGTGAGTACAAAAATCCTATTTTTTCCCACTAACGTTAGGAATTTTTCTACTCCCTGTGGCCACAGTTTGGCCCCCCTAAAGTCTGAGGGACAGTAAACCCTTTGTTTATAAAGTTTGGAGACCCCTGGTTTAGATAGATAGAATTGTCTGAAACCATTGAGGTTCAAGAGGGCAGGGTCTATCTGTTTAAAACCAAAAATCAAACTTTTAGTAAATTATTTTGGGAGGAATAGTGATGGCGGCCCAGACAGTTTAGATGCAATATACTATGAATGAACATAGGAGCAAGGGTAAAAAGATCATTACAATGGATTAAGAAAGGATACAAGTCATTCCAATTTGCTTTTTTTTTTCTTATATGTTTAGTATATTTTTTTTTAACAACAGATGTTTATTAGTTTAGTTAAAATTGTTTGGTTGTATAGTACACCAAAAAGTAGCTGTATACAGATAAGAAAATTCTAAATGTATACTATAAGTATTAGGCCTTATGCTCTCAGGGCACCTGTTTAAGCCCCTCTGAATGCCAGAACTTTTGGCAGGAAAAGTCTTAAACAATGCTGTAAAAGCCACGTTTTGCACAGGTATTTAGGTGCGTTTAGGCGCATCTAGCGTTTGAGCGCTAACGCATTTTGTATGGGCTGAATAATTATTTATTCTGGCCATTGGAATGCATTAACGCTCTAAACATGCCTAAAGGGGTCCAGGCACGTTCAGTGTTTTTCTTTATCGTACACCACGGCACACAGAGCCTTAATCATTACATAGTGGGTTGTATGGGTCACCAGAGGTGATTGGACACTGGCACAACCAATGAAGACAAGTGCCCCTCCATATAACCCCTCCCATAAGGGAAGTACCTCAGTTTTTTCGCCAGTGTCTAAGGTGTTGGACGCGATTAGGACGTGCTGGAGGAAGCTCTACCAAAGAGCCCCCCTGGGGCAAAAGAGCTACACTTTGGGTCCATCCAAGACGCCTAAATAATTATGCTGAAATTGGATGGTATCCGGGCCTCGTGGAAACCGACGTGTCGTCTGTAATGTCTTTCTTTGGAGGACTGGGCTCTAGGGTCCAGCACTTTTGCTTTCTTAACGCTAAAAGTCCTGGCAGAGTCTTTTACAAGACCCAGGGGAGAGGTCTCCTTTAAGTAGGAACCCATATCCATGAAGGTTGGCACACATACCCGCCGTGATGGGTGAAGATTGGTTTTGTCTGATTTTCAGCAAACCTGCGGCGGGTATAAGGTAAGCAGGGAAAAAGTCCTAAGCATGTATCTTAAGGACCTTTCCTTTGAGTGGGTGTCTTCTCTGTTTGCCACCACTAGAGGGAGTAAAGAGTTGAGTTTTACTCACCAGGCTCCAGTACAGTGTCAGATCTTTTCAGACCGCACACTTTCCGCTGCAGAGCTCTGCCATGGATAGCAACCACGTCCCTCCTCACAAGCAAGATACAGGAGGACTTCTCCTTTCAGGTCGCCGCCATTCTCCCCTAGGTTGTGCGCGCTTTATGGGGCACAGCAAAGAGGAAGGGGGCGGGTCGCGAGCGTGCACGTGCGCACAGGCACATCATTCCACGACGCTCAGACAGGCAGGAAGTGCACATAAAGTTTCTCAAACCTGGAGCTCTCCCCTGATCGGTGACACAGCAGCTTACAGGCACGTAAGGTCTCTATGTGGTTGGTTTATTGAGCACTCCCAAAAGAGGACACCTACTCAGCATGAAACTGTGCGATTAGTTACATACTGTATGTAGATTGCTTAACTAGCACAGGAGTATATGTATTGATGGTACCTTGGCTTTTTGCTTGGTAATATGTCTTCCCAGAGAAGAAATTCAGGGACTAAAAAAGACAAAAAAGCGTTGCCACCTGAGACAAGAGCCTCTAGCCAGGCCCGCTCTGTACCTTCCTCTCCGGTGATATATGATGCACCTATACAGGATGAGACATTGTCTCCATCAGGAGTAGCAGCCTCTCCTATGGGGCTTATGCCTGCATATGACACTGAGGACACTTTGGCGGCAGCCTTAAACAATTTAGAGGGAAGAATCGCTACGTTAATCGCAAAGTCCTCGCAAAAGGACAAAAAGCGAAGCAGAGCTCCTTTTGTTGTTTCAGATCTCTTTTCAGAAAGGTTTGAGGATGAGGAGGAGGTAGCACCATCAGGGGATAAGGATGAGGAGTCGGGTGGATCAGGGATATCAGAAGAACCTTTTTCTGCTTCCCAGTTTCTCAAATTACAGGTGCAATATTATACTGAAACAGTGCACTCTACATTCAAGTTACCTTTCTTCGGAGTTAACTGAATCACCTGTCTCCTCCCTAGGTTCATTAAAATCCCCACAGGCTGCATGCTCCTTTCCGATTCATCCTTTATTGGAGAATCTGATTTACGCAGACTGGAAACATCCAGATAAGCGTTTTGTTCCTCCTAAGAAATTTGTTCTTTATCCCATGAAGGAGAAGTTTACCAAGAAGTGGAGTCTGCCTTCAGTGGATTCAGCTATCTCTTGTGTAAATAAAAGCTTAACTTGTCCGGTTGACAATGCCCAGGTTTTTAAAGATCCTTCTGAGAAGAAATTGGAATCTTTACTAAAGTCTTCCTTTCTCCTGGCGGGTGTAGTAATCCAACCTGCTGTGGCGGCAGTTGGGATGTGTCAGGTCTTAAAGGAACAGGTGAAACAGGGGCTGAAAGATCTGCCTCCTGGGCAGATCAAATTTTGGGAGAATATGCCTAGGGCCTTATGTTTCACAGTGGATGCCATTAGAGATTCTATTCAGCATCCCCCTTACGCCCGGGGGATGTAAGGATCCAAATTAATTGACCACTGTCACGGTGGCCACATGATTGTATGCTGGTTCTGTCAGTTACCCATCTTTAACCCAGACCGAGAGCGCGGTCTTTGTGCTGAGAGCGTGCAGTGAGTGTGCTCTTAAATTATAAACTGTCACGGCCAATGGAGCATATATATCTGCCACCGATGTCTTGGAGTTATGGTCTTGTTTAGGTAATTTTTCAGTTCGTAGTGCTGTGATACTTTGACTAACAATTACACAATCATGCAACACTGTACTCAAATGAATTTTATATCATTTTCTTTGAAACAGGGCTTTCTTTTGGTGGTATTTAATCATCACCAAGCTTTTATTTGAAACTTTTGCAAATAGAAAGTTTCCCTTATGTACACACAACGAGATTATCAGTCTATGCTAGTCTCATATTGAAAATGAAGAGTCCTAAAGTTAAGAAAATACAACAGAATAATACAACAGAATAACAATTCGGAAGGGATGTAATGTGTTGTAGTCTATTCGTATTGTATTTTCAAACCACAACTGTACTGATTTAACGAAAATCATATGATCTGGTATCGTACGAGTAAGATTTTCCTGCTGGTTCGATCGGATAATATCGGATGAACTGTCGTGATCGGCTTTCGAAAGCTGTGTTCTAATGATCAGATTATCATACGAACGATTCGAAAGCTGTATTTTTTGGACGATTTTCTGATCGTGTGTGAGGGCCTTTACCCTCTAGTATAAAATGTGTCAAATAATGCCAGAATATTACGAACAACTCCAAAAGTTTTGGAAAGTGGACACTCCAAGGTGGTCCTAAACTATATAATAAAATAAAAAGTTCCTGCCTACTTATTTTCAATTACCCATATGTGCATAAATCCTAAGCCTGTTTCAAGCCCTCATGATGCAAATGTGCAAAACTTCTTCTAAAAATTGTATTGCCTTAATATATACCAATTGAATATCCTATCACCACAATACCAAAAAAAACTCTATATAATCAAAAAACATCAACCTAATGCTAATGCTCACTCAATACACACTGGAAATAGCAAATTTTTCTATTTTAAAGAATCAAGAACATTATAATCCTCTTGTTTTGTAAAATAAAGTCCTTTTTATATTTAATTGCATCTTCCAACCATGTGCACCCTCCACCTCAAATTGAAATAGAACTAACCTTAAGGCCCCTTTCACACTTGTACAACTTGTCCCACGATTTGGGACTGCAAAGTAGCGTGACAAGTCATTTGGCCATGATTTCCAATGACAACCATTCATATTAGTATGATCTCAAGTCATTTCGACTTCAAAGTAGTCCCTGCACTACTTCGGTCTGACTTTGATGCCAGTTACACAGGCATTCCCTGAAATCGCGGCCGAGAAATCTCGGTAAAATCACACGACTTTGAAGTCGCATTAGTGTGAAAGGGGCCTAAAGAAGAATTCCAAGTATGAATATTTTATAAATAATTAAATTGGTCCAGCTTTATAGCTATAGATAATAAAGAAACAGTAAGCGCTCAAAAACTAAGACAAAAATAAAAAACAGCTTGCACTAAATAGGCGACCACTCTAACAAACGATAAATCAAAGAAGGAAGTGCAGTGCTAAAAACATGAATTATACCTCATAAAAGATTTTATGTATAAAAAGCATGTGTGTCAAACAAGTGCTGGAAATATACATTGCATCTATGCACAAAAATATATAAATATCCAAATAAAAAACATAATAACTTCACAAAAACTCATCATTGAAAGTGCTCAAAAAAGTGCTGCTGGTAGTCCTTAGAATAGTTCAAAATGAAGCAATCCCAAAAAGGTAGTTAACACTCCCAGGTTGTCAACTACACATGGCATCAGTGCAGTATGAAGAAGGGGAAAGGTGTGTGATATGTTCACTCATCTGCTGGTGCAAATCCTCCACTACATTACACTCACCACCTTCCCAAGGACTTTGTGGTGTCCGCTCCACTTAATATAAAGTCCTACCAAACATCTGTCCTGTTAAGGAAATGCTCACCACCCAGAGCCAGAAAATTGGTATATAGTGTAGTATTTTATTGGTATTCCTGTACATCCATAAAAATAATGTAAATAAATGCACATGGATAATAGATGCGGCCAAAACTTGCTCCAATGGCCGCTGTGACATTAGTGTGTAGGGCTCCACCCAATCGCATTTCGTGCGCATGCAGGTCCTCAGGGGCTCCGTCTACCACCCACTGTTTTTTAGCGCTGCACTTCCTGCTTTGATTTATATATATTTATCTATGTAATAATACTATATATATATATATGCGTGTGTGTGTGTATATATATATATACATATACACACACACAGTATATATATATATATATATATATATATATATATATATATATATATATATATATATACACACATACACAGTATATATATAACCATACCTGACTGATTTGCCTGGAAGCTGGAAACCACTCCTACTCTAGTGATCTCCACTTGCTTCTGGGTTACGCGTCATGTGGCGGCTGTCCTGTTGCATTCTGAACACAGGAGGTTGGCCGCCCAGCATGGGCACCATTCAGTGAATGTTTTTGCATTTTCTGAATGAATGCAAAAACGTTTTTTGATTGGATCAGGTGCAGAGGCGGGATGATGATGTCATGCTCTCCACCCTGTCAAATCAGAATAAACCATTACCTGTTTTTACTTGTTGTGGAGCTGCAAGTAAAATGAGAGTTTGCAGTTTCAGGTGGTGCAGGGTGGGTATAACATATTTTTATACAAAGGGGCCTCAAGCAGGGTTCTACTATAAGTTTTGATAGGGAAATTAGCAAAAGCAATAAACTATTTTTCTGGTATTGGTTTAAGCCTCTTTTGCTGTTTGTTTTTTTAGGAGTAAACATGGAGCCACCAATTATATCCCTGAGCAATTTCTGGATGAGTTTTTGGATCTGGTTATTTGGGGCCATGAGCATGAGTGTAAGATTGCTCCGACCAGGAACGAACAGCAGCTTTTCTATGTGTCGCAACCGGGTAGTTCTGTGGCCACATCGCTCTCCCCTGGAGAGGCGGAGAAGAAGTAAGTTTATGGATGTTGTATAAAATCACTTTTGTGTTTAAAGAAGAATCTCAGTCTATAAGATTGCTTTTAAACCATTCAAATGTGCTGGAAGTATTATTTTGCAATGTAATCCTAAGAGAGTCTGTGACTATACAAACATGGTAGCTGTCACTGCTGATGTTTTTAGATGGTTAGTACACCTCTAGTAAAGAACTACCTATGCAGTTAACCACTTAAGGGCCGAGCCTCTTTTTCAGATACAGGCGGTCCCCTAGTTACAAACATCTGACTTACAAACGCCTCCTACTTACAGACGAAGGGAGGCAACAGGAAGTGAGAGGAAATCTACCCATAGGAAGGGAAATTCAATCCTGTAAGAGTTATTATGGGAAAAAGGTGTCTCCACCGATGCTTTATCACCAAGGCTTGTTTCCACAACAACCCAAACTTTTCAAAATCCAATTGTCATTGGGACAGAAAGTGAGGTAAAATCTTCTGAACAGGGGCACAGACAGCAAAACAAACATTACAGGGGTGATAATCCTTCCCTATGTTATCCAAAATAGCTTAAAAATCGTTTTTTTGACTGGAGATGCACTTAAAAAATGAACATGTTCTGACTTACAAACAGATTCAACTTAAGAACAAACCTACAGACCCGATCTTGTTTGTAACCCGGGGACCGCCTGTATGTTGTTTACAAGTTAAAAACAAGTTTTTTTGCTAGTAAATTACTTAGAACCCCCAAACATTATACATTTTTTTCCCGAACACCCTAGAGAATAAAATGGCGGTCATTGCAATACTTTATGTCACACCGTATTTGCGCAGTGGTCTTACAAGCGCACTTTTTTTAATTAAAAAAATAAGACAACAGTAAAGTTAGTCTGATTTTTTTTTTTTATATTGTGAAAGATAAAGTTATGCCGAGTAAATTGATACCCAACATGTCACACTTCAAAATTGCGCCCGCTCGTGCAATGGCGACAAACTTTTACCCTTAAAAATCTCCATAGGTGACGTTTAAAAAATTCTACAGGTTTCATGTTTTGAGTTACAGAGAAAGTCTAGGGCTAGAGTTATTGCTCTCGCTCTAACAATCGCGGCGATAACACACGTGTGGTTTGAACACCGTTTTCATATGCGGCCGCTGCTCACGTATGCGTTTGCTTCTGCGTGTGAGCTCGTCGGGATGGGGCGCTTTCAAAAATTTCTTTTTTTTTTCTTATTTATTTTACTTTATTTTATTTATTTTGACACTGTTTTTAAAAAATAAATACAAATTTGGGTCACTTTTTTATTCCTATTACAAGGAATGTAAACATCCCTTGTAATAGAAAAAAGCATGACAGGTCCTCTTAAATATGAGATCTGGGGTCAAAAAGACCTCAGATCTCATATTTACACTAAAATGCAATAAAATGAAAATGCCCCCTTAAGAGCTATGGGCGGAAGTGACGTTTTGACGTCGCTTCCTTCCTGCTATGGTATGGAGACGGGTGGGGGCCATCTTTCCCTTACTCGTCTCCATACCCAGCCACAGCAAGGACCCGACGTATATATACAGTGGGCGGTCCGGAAGTGGTTAAGGGGTGCCTGTAGATGAGAACAAACTGTGTAGGTTTGACCAAAGTAAAAAAATGTCCTTGCTATGTACCATTTACGTACTTCCTGCAGGAAAAACTCTTTTGGCCAAGAAACTCCTAGATAATTCATCATTCTGTCCTGCCTTGTTACTTGGACGTTGCCAATCCAAACACACTTGCATGTGTTCCTTCTTCCCTGTTGCAGTAGCTCAGTGCTGCTATGACAGAGGAGATAGTGGACCACACATGTGCGGGGAGTTGAGAACTCGCTCCTGTGATGGTGGGGGTGAGTGCCTTAGCAACATCCTAGCAACAAGGTAGGATGGAATGATGCCATCTCTGGGAAATTTTTGGCCAGGCTTCAAGAGATACATAAATTGCCTAAACCTATAGCAATGGCATTATTCAACTTTATTCAAAGCTGCACCGTTTGTTTTTATCTACAGGGGCCCCTTACCTGCATAGGCAGTATTTTGGTAAAGGTGAACTAAACCTATCAAGTTGCAGGCTCCAAGATGGCCATCCTTCTCCTGGGCTCCCTAAATCACTAGGATGGATAAAGCATGTAGCCAGTGAAACGTTGTAACTCCAGTTCCAGCCCAGGAGCCTGTACCTTTAAGGAAGTCAGCAATGGTAGCTGTCATATTAGTACTGTCAAAGCTTTCCCTTTTATTTAAACAATTTTCACAGAGTCAAAATAGTTTTTTCTCTTGATTTTTAACAGCATGGACTATAAGGCTTTTATTATTTTAAATACAATGTTTTAGCAAATACCCATTCAAATGTATTATGTATCAGATATATTATTATAGGCTGCCAACAGAACACAAACATATTTTTTCCTTTTATGCACATTTAGGGCTCGTTTACACTTGCTTCAAAATATAGCACTGGACACGCCATTTTTAAAGCACTCTGACTGCCAATCAAAGCACCTGTCACTAAATAAAATGGTTGACTTACAGTCCTATTTACAAATTGTGTTTGCTTTGCTTCAAAAATGATACCCCATGTCGCTTTCTTGGTGCTTCAAAGCCTCCTATATGACCACGCTTGCTAACAGCACCTGCAGCTTTTGAGCAGCATGAAGGTGAGCATGGTCTAAACTGTAGTGGTGCAGCTAGCAGGCCAACACATGTGTGCAACTTGGGAATGCTATAGCGGAAGGTGAGTGGGGACCGGAGAGAGGGGACTGAGCAGCAGAGAATCAGCAGAGCTAGGGGACCAGGGCAGGGGAAACTAGCAGATGTCACACATGGTGCACAGCATAGAAGAAATATAGTGGGGTGTGAGCGGGGATGGGAAAGAGAGGACCAGAGAATCAGCACAGCTGGGGGTCACTACTGAGTGGGGGGGGGGCAGAGCTGGGGGTCACTACTAAGGGAGATCAGCAGAGAGTGGGGTTACTACTGAGCAGTGGATTAGCCATTCTGGGGGTTACTGCTGAGTGGGGGATCAGCAAAGCTGGGGCTACTACTGAGTGGGGCATTAGCAGAGCTTGGGGTTCTACTGAGCAGGGGATCTGCTGAAAGAGGGTACTAAATGGCTGGGGATCTGCTGAACAAGGGTGCCAATGAGCTGGGTATTTTCTAAGCAGGGGTGCTAATGTGCTGGGGATCTGCTAAACATTGGTACTATAATGAGCTGGGGATTTTTTGAGTGGGGGCACTACTGAGCCAGGGTTCTACTGGGCCCCCTTAAAACAAATAAAAAATCAATACACACACAGGATATTTGCCAAGCTTCATTATAGCTTTAGAATAGCATCACAGAAGCATCAAAAACACATTGAAAAAGCATGTTGAAGCGATGTGCTTTAATGTGTGTTAATGTCGACGCAAGTGTAAATGAGCCCTTAGTGTCCCTCTCCACTGTTTGTCAACAAAAGCTGTATGTCTAACGATCAGGAACTCATCAAAGTGGTTCCCAGTCATTATTAGATATCGGAAGCTGTCTATGTCGGTGCAATCTCACAGCTAGGAGCATGCAGTGCTGTGATCTCCTTTCTTATCAGAAGAGATAACAGAATAAGGTTCTTCCAGCACAGGCCATAATACTGAGGGACAAACAGCAATACAAATCTGGGAGGGGTTCCAACTGTTGGGCACACTGTTTAAAAGAGAAAAAAAATAAAATGTTTACCCTTAAATATACCAAATTCATTCGACCAAAAAAACACCCATTGACGTGTTTGCTATAAGGAGACTATGGTAAAGCTGGTCTGACATCAGATTTAGTTTTAGATCTGTCAGACCAGTAAAAGCTGGAAAAAACATCAAGAGCTCATTCACTAGTTATTGGGGACATGGGGGGGGGGGGGTTGAGCCATGCTTCTTCTGTCCCCCCCCCTCCCAACCACTACCCGCTTAAGCTGCAGAGGCAGTGGTCAGGGGTGTACGTACAAGACTTACACTGTCAGAATGTTTATACTGAAATAATAAAACAATATTGTATTTATGAAATGATGCAAATCTTGTTTTGGGAGATTTTAAATTTTTACAAAAACAAGAAATTCAAGTTCGTTTATCCGTGCTATTTTGGAGACAAGTGACACAAATGATATGCTTAAAATATATATATATTTATTAACTAAAAATACAGTGCAAATTAATACCAGGTATATTTCGTGATAATACAAATTAAATGGATATACTTCTAAATATCAAAGATAAATGATGATACAGATAATATTCACATTTCTTTGCCAGCTCTTATTACAAAATACCACATTTCAATACTTGAATAATACTTGTTAAATTTTAGACTTGGTAACTTTAGTGAATAGCTCTCCGTGGTTTCACGGACTTGTAAAACAATTGCGTTTAACTTAGCACAGTGTTTTCTTCTCAAAACAAACAGATCTTCTAACTTAAACTTTAAACACGCTCAGAAAAAATGTCATATTGTGCACTGCTTGATAATTTGATCAAGACTCGTTCTTTAAATTTAGAATGAATCAATGGTTTAACACATACTATAACCAATCCAATTCTAAGACTTTGAAGTCAGTTTTGTGAGATATAACAATATATGCATCTCCCTTGTTTTAAAAACAAAACAAATTCATACTGCAGTTAGAATTCGCTTCACTCCAAAACTGAACTGCCAATTGATTGGATTAGTCAAGCATATACTCAACCAAACTTCAATTGCTTAAAAAGGTAAAATAAACAGACTAATACTTTACCAGGACTTAAGAATTCTGTCGTTTTGAGAAGCTTCAAGTTATAAGTCCCACAGGACTATTTTCAACATCCTAAATATTTCCTCCTTTCAAGATCTCCCAGTCTCTCTAGATTCCTCCGAGATCTTCCTTTAGCCTAGCATCCCATCGCATTCCAGCATTTGGCCTCCTTTCTGCCCGAGAGAGAGAGACCTCCTCTCTGTCATCTGTAACTACTTTTTATCCCAATCAAAAAGTGGGTGTGTATGTCACTACTATGTAATTGATGATGTAATATGACAATGTGTTTTATATGTTACCATGACAACCAAGTCTAGCGGCCATCTTGAATAATTACTATTACTCTTTCGTTCATGGACGGACACAGCTTCCTATTGACAAGTGGGTATTATACTTCACTTAGGAGTGACTAGGCAGAAAAACTTGTAAAAAGTGTTACATCACACCTTCTACAGCACCGCCCAGGGGCGGACCCTCTGGGTATAATCCCTCTCTCTGCACCTTGCAGATCAGTTTTTTTCTGCCTAGTAAGGAGAAGGACATGGCTCCCTTCGGGCCCACTGGTCCGGGGGGATTTTTTTCTATGTTTGTTTTTTGTTTCCTGCGATCTTCGATCAACTGCCGACTGGGTGACAGGCTGGATCCTCGATCCTTGTAGTCCCCCCAGTTTTGGCCATCGAGCGTGTGCCAACCCTAGCTACGCGCTGGGTTTTCCACGACATGCCGGTCGCTCTACGGGTGGCCAGTGAGCCTACGCTCCAGGGCTTGCATCGGACCGCTCAGCTACGGCTGATCTTTACGGCCAAATCACAGTAGCCTGGCTGGTGAGCTTACACTCCAGGGCTTGCATCGGACCGCTCAGATACAGCTGACCTTTACGGCCGAGTCGCAGTAGCCTGGCCGGTGAGCTCGCGCTCCAGGGCATGCATACGATCGTTCCTAGGGCTCAATCACAGCATGCCTGGCCATCAGTCACCTCCGTGCGCGAATGATGATCTGTCCGGAAAAAGTCTTCCAGCATGATCCACGCAGGAAAGGTAAGTAGCTCCCCTGCTTCGGCAGGGTGACTTGGCAGGACATTCCTGGAGCGATCAAGTAAGTTGTTGTTGCCCTTTCTTTCCTCTCTCCCTGCCTTCCTCTAAGGCTGGTTACTGGGTGCTGGGGGTCACCTAGTGGGCTCCATCTGGAGCGGGGCTGCGCTGTCATTTTAAAAATGAAATTTTTCTGCTTACCTGTGTGTGCCTTCTCCCTCCATGCTGTCGGCGGCCATTTTGTGGTGGTCCACGCCTGTTTGGCCTCTGGTGACTGTCCGGCTGCCATTTTCTTGTGGTTCGCGCCAATATGTATATATCGCCGTTTGGCGGACATTTTCTTGTGGTACGCGCCCGCTTTGGCCTCTATCGACTGCGGCGGCCATGTTTCTTATGATTTACACCTGTATGTAATATACCTACGCTCGGCGGCCATATTTTTGTGGCCCACGGCCGCTTTTGCCTCTACTGACGACATTTTCTTAGGGCCCACATTGTTTTCAATACAGCTGCTTGGCGGCCATTTTGCGGAAGTCTCCGGCCTCTAGGGTGCATTTCTCTGGCGCAAATTTCACACAGGGAAACGCTGATAAGAATCAGACTGAAACAGGCAGCGATGGGATAGCATCACATGTCAGGCGTGTGGGTCAGCATGGCGTCTGAAGCAGATTTTTTTCCCCCTGAAACACCTGGTGCCCCTGGAGGCTTTTGTTGCCAAGGTGGAAGCGGCACATGGGAACACGGGGGGTGGTAAACGCCCCTGTCCCCAGCCATCTTCTGGGGATAATTCTGATGCAGAACGAGGCCCGGCTGTGGCTCATGGCCCGGATTTTGATACATCAGAGACTGCAGACCGTGACCGGTCGGACAGTGAGAATGACTCCAAGTCCAGGTCAGCACGCAAAAAGGCTTTTGGTATCTGAGCTTACCACTGCAAGGTTGGAGAATGCTGCAGAAGCAGCAAACACACCGACCTGCATTGCTAAGGTGTTTCCTTGTGTGTCTTATCTTGATAAGCCTTTGTACAAGGAGTGGGGAAACCAACTGAAGGTTTTTTTGCAACCCCAATAAAATACAAATACATTTTTGTGGTTCGGTACCTCTTGAGGAGAGTTTCCTGAAAAAAGGGAACTCTCCCCCGATAGTGCACCCCCCTGTGTCCAGACTTAAGTTACCACGATTCCAGTGGAAGGGGCTCCTGTCTTCAGGGACACTCGCTACCTATACACAGTGGGGGGCACAGCGGTGCGTCCAGCACTGGCGGGGGTTTTCTGATGGCTCAGAC
This sequence comes from Rana muscosa, assembly GCA_029206835.1. Lineage (NCBI taxonomy): Eukaryota > Metazoa > Chordata > Amphibia > Anura > Ranidae > Rana > Rana muscosa. The sequence continues at coordinate 1,031,120,288 of CM055117.1, forward strand.
ACTGACTGAGTACGCAAAGAGGCTACTCCAGGGGTTAAAGGCACGGGAGACTCCTCCGAACGAGGTAGCTCTGACCGACCAGTGGGTACTGGGCCTTGAGTCTGTCTGCGAGTCTGTCTGCGAGTCAGACATGTATACTATTCCCTTGCTGTCTTGAGCCTCAGTTTATGCGGTGGCGTTATGCTGCCTGATCTGGCTAAGGTGCTGGTCTGCGGATCAATCTTCCTAGAAGGCCCTGTTGGATCTGCCCTTTTAAGGCGAAAGACTTTTTGGGGCCTCTCTCGACGATATCATTTAAGATGCCAAAGGAGGTAAGAGCACATTGCTTCTGCAATCCAAAAAAGGTAAGGAGCCACGCCATAGGCTAGGGCCCTCCTTCACTGCGCACAAGCGGTTCTTTCGTCAGCCTAGTGCGGCAAGTAAACGACCCCAGGCCGATAAAGCACCTGCTGAGGGACAGTAGTGTCCCTGGGTTTGCTAGCCCGACCTTGCTTGCCTACTGAACAGATTTTTTTCCCCTCTTAAACCGCCAGCTTCAGCCGACTTGTCGGGAAGCCCTACATGAGGCGGTCCAAGACCTGCTGATACGCAGGGTGGGCCTTCCTGTCTTAGTACAGGAATGGGTTCAGGGGTTCTACTTAAATCTGTTCGTAGTGCTGAAGAAGGAAGGGGTTCATCCTATCTTGGATCTCAGGACCCTCAACTGCTTTGTGAAAGTACAAAGATCCGGAAGGGAGTTTGCTTGCTCTGTTGTCGCTGCCCTCCATCCGGGGGATTTTCCATCACCCTTGATCTTCAAGGACGCATGCTTGCATGTCTCCATATGCACCAGGCATCAGAGATGTCTGCGTTGGCAACCGGGGAAGACCCCTACCAATGGTGGCTCTCCCCTTTGGCCTGGCATCGGCACCAAGGGTGTTCACCAAGGTGCTTGCCCCGATTCAGGCCCTACTAAGACAGCGTGGCATCGCTATCATGGGCAACTTGGAGGATCTTCTTCTGAGGGTCACTTCAAACTTAAAGTTAGAAGTGAGCGTGTCTATAACCTGTCAGACCCTCTGATACTTGGTTGGGTGCTGAACATTCAGAGGTGTGTATTGGTACCGTCCCAACTCCTAGTGTGTCTAGGGTGGATTCTGGACTCCTCAGAGGCGTACGTTTTTTTTCTCCTTGGGGGGAAAGTTGTAGACCCTTCGGGCTGCGGTGCGGCAGTTGACATCCCAAAGATGGGTTGTCACGCCACTTTTGCAGGCGAGTCCTGGGCCTCATGGTAGCTTCCTTCGAGGTGGTACCATAGGCACTATTTAACACGCGATTGTTACAGAAGGCAACTCTGTCCTGCAGGGTCAAGTGCCTTCATCCCTGGATTATCGAAATCCGGGTGAGCCACCTAATCAAGACCTCCCTAGTTGGTGGCTGACATCACCGGCATTTCTGTCTGGGAAGTTGTTCCTTCCTTTTTACTAGATGGTGGTCACGGCGGACGCCTGTCTTCCCGGTTGCAGAGGAGTCTGAGGAGCTCAGTCATCCTGGGTCGCTGGACTCCGGAGGAATCCCATTGCAGATCATTGGCCTGAAATCCGGGCGATCTGGCTTTGCCTCTGCACATGGTCTCAGAGGCTACAAGGGCGTCCAGTCAGAATACAGTCGGACAAACACCACAGTTGTGGCATATGTCAATCATCAGGGAGGAACAAGCAGCTCTGCTGCAGCATCGGGGGTCGCTCACCTCCTAAGGGGTCTCCCTTACCAGAGGTGAAGCACGCCAGTCATATATCTCCTGGCTTCTTGACTCAATCGGAAGGTATTGAGGTTTGTGGCCAGGTCAAGAGACCCATGGGCAAACACGACAGATGCGTTGATGGCACTGGGGAGTCAGTACCGACTAATCTATGCCTTTCCTCCTCGGAAGCTCCTTCCTCATCTGCTTCGCAGAGTGGAGGCAGAGAGGATTACAATTGTCCCAATTGCTCTGAATTGGCCTTGGTGTCCTTGGTATGCCGATCTAGTGAGTCTGGTAGCAGACGCCTTTTGGCATCTACCGCTAAGGAAGGACCTGCTGTCGCAAGGTCCCATACGCCATCCTGTTTTACAGTCACTGGCTTAACGGCATGGCTCGAGAGCCAGGTGCTAAGAGACTGGGGCCTGTCGGACTCAGTGATCTCTACCATGAGGAGTGCTCGGAAATCATCCCCTAGGAAGATTACCATTGCACTTGGAAGACCTGCATATCCATATATTGTGAGGAAATGAGGTGGCATCCGCGTACTTATTTGGTTCCAGAGTTCTGCTGTTCTTCAGCAGGGAACGGGCCAAAAATTTTACTTTAAGTACAATTAGGGGGCAGGTATCTGCCCTGGCTGTCTTTTTCAACGACCCCTGGTGGCTCACTCTCTAGTGAGAGCGTTTGTACAGTGGGTTCGGCAGGCGGCCCCTCCGGGCCACCCTCCACTACCTCCGTGGGGCTTGTGTAGCAGACGTCATTTATGGCATCTACCACTACGAGAGGACCTGCTGGCGCAGGGTCCGATATGCCATCCTGCTTGCAGTCAATGGCTTTAACGGCATGGCCTCTAAGTGCCTCTGAAACCACTGTTTGAGAACATCAGGGAGATTCCCTTGTTGACACTTTCTCAGAAAGTGGTCCTTTTGGTAGCTGTTATGCCAGTAAGACTGGTTTCTGAGCGGGCAGCCTTGTCATACAAGCCTCCCTATCTGATCTTCCACAAGGATAAGGTGGTGCTGCATCCGCAGCCTTCTTTTCTTCCTAAGGTCGTGTTTCTACCTTCCATCTCAAGGAAGACATGTACTGCCATCCTTGTGTCCTCATCCGTCGAATCCTAAGGCGACGACGTTGCATTCCTTGGACGTTGTCCAAACTCTGAGAGAATGCTTTTCTGGTACTGCTACGTTCCAGGGTCCAGACTCACTGTTTGTTTCGGTGGCTGGTCCCAAGTAGGGCCCAGCGGTCTCGTCGGCCACCAACTCTAGGTGGATCCGACAGATCGTGATCATGCTTACGCCATGAAGGGTCAGGCGCCTCCCTTTCCCGGCGCATTCGACCAGGGCAAGATATGCCTCTTGGGTTACGTCAGTTATGATGGTTTTCTGAGCCGGCAGCCTTGTCATTCAAGGCTCCTTATCTGATCTTCCACAAGGATAGGTGGTGCTGCGTCCGCAGCCTTCTTTTCTTCCTATGGTCGTTCGACCTTCCATCTCAAGGAAGACATTGTACTACCATCCTTGTGTCTTCATCCGTCGAATCCTAGGAGACGACGTTGGATTTTTTGGACGCTGCCCGAGCTCTGAGAGCATCTAGCGTCTGTTTTACCAGGTGTGTAAGGCGGCGACCTGCTCGTCCGTTCACACTTTCACTAAACTTTACAAGTTGATGTGTGTGCATCTTCGGATGCTTCTTTCGGCCGCAAGGTATTGCGGCGGTTTAGAGTTGCAACTCCTCTGTTGAGCTCTGTTTTGTTTTGGGGTGAAGTTGTTTTAATGCTGTTCCCACCCCTCGTTTTTGACACTGCTTTGGGACGTCCCACTTGTCAATAGAAAGCTGTGTCCGTCAATGAACGAAAGAGTAAATATGATTTTTTACTCACCGTAAAATCCTTTTCTCCGAGTTCATGGACGGACACAGCACCCACCCCTCGTTTTAAGTTTGTACTGCTTTTTGACAAACTGATCTGCGAGGTGCAGAGAGAGGGATTATACCCAGAGGGTCCGCCCCCTGGGCGGTGCTGTAGAAGGTGTGATGTTACACTTTTTACAAGTTTTTCTGCCTAGTCACTCCTAAATGAAGGATAATACCCACTTGTCAATAGGAAGCTGTGTCCAACCATGAACTCAGAGAAAAGGATTTTACGGTGAGTAAAAAATCCTATTTTTCAACCTCTAGAGGCAGTGTTGTATAAGAAACGACTATTAATGTTGTTTTCATGACCTTGTGACCTAAAACACAATTAAAGCGGAGGTTCACCCTAAATCCTGACATCATATTATACTAATCTATGTAGCAGATACATATACATATGCCTATTGTTTTTTTTTTTTGCGCTTGTACTTACCGTGAATCAGTCGTTCCGAATCAGGACTTCCGGGTATTCCTCCCGCGGGAGTGGGCGTATCTTTTTCTTTCCCCGGCGCCCTTTGAATGACGTCACCCGTTATCATGGCAACCTCGCTCGCTCGCCGACAATACTGATGATACAGCGGTGAATGCTGGGATGCATTCACCGCATCCCGGAAGTCTCTGCTTGTGGGCTTCACAGTGCCCACAAGCAAAATGGCAAAAAGAAGATCAATTTATAAAAGTCAGAATTTATAACTGAAATAGACGGGGGTTGTTTCCAATCGCAGGACAAGTGAGTGCTTACATGTTTTCTGTAACCCCATTACATGCACCTAGAAAAAAAAAACCGAGGGACCGCGGAACCTCCGCTTTAATTGTGTAATGGTTGACAATCATGTGTCAATTTCCCTAGCCATCTCATCTCCTGTTTACATATATGGGTTGAGAAACTCTACCCCTCATCATTAGTTGGGTAATAAATTCCTTGAAACTGAAGTCATGATTCTAAGAGCCGGTTCACAAAGGGGCGACTCGTCAGGCGACTCAGCCGCCTGACAAGTCGAGCTCCGCTCTATTCAATGGAACCGTTCTAATAGGAGCGACGCAAGTCGCTCCGACATAGAAAAAGGTTCTTGTACGACTTTGGAGGCGACTTGCATTGACTTCAATACAGAAGTCATTTTGCAAGTCGCCTCTCAAATCGTCTTGAGATCGCCTTGGCGAGTCGCCCCCAAAGTCGTGCCGCTCCAGTGTGAACCGGCTCTAACGATAAGCCAACAGTTATTCATGAACAGTCTCATTAATAGAATACCATGTTTGCAATCTTTATCATAATATTATATATGCATTAATGGGTTTTTGAATATTAAAACAGATACATCATAAACATATTATGAAAGAAAAATTATTATTTAAAATATATCATACAATAGCTTCATTTGTGAATAAGCCTTCTTGTTTCGTAGCGTATTCTGGAAATACCAATTAGGTTTGTAAACTCACTTGGAATACGATTCTCTAATCTATACTATGCCTGTAGAATCTCCCATTATCTTGTTTATTTTACTAAGTGTTCAAACCTTTAATTTATGACCTGGAGAAGATGGTACAGACCAAATTTACACAGTCTCCTTGTAAGACAGAAAAACCTCTTCTTTAGAGTCAGTGAACTTAGTTTAACCTCTTTTAAAAAAAAATTAAAGCCAAAATGGCTTTGGTCATGTTCATAGCATAATACATAAAAAATATACAATATCCGGCCTTATATATATTCTTTTAACCCCAATAGTTCCGACAACTCACTATTACTTTTGGCGGTTTGTAGCACCTGCCAAACATGATTCGTGCAGGTGAAAGGCGCTGCTCTGCAAGGGTCCTGCAACCGTATGAAATGCATGCAGTTGCGGCGCACTAGAGTGGGGTTTAGGGGTTTAACCACTTGCCGACAGCTGGCCGTCATATGACGTGCTTGGCTTTGTGTGGGTATATCTTCAGCCGGCGATTCCCTACACCATAAGAATGATTATATCAACTGGTCAGCCGCTTGATCGTTCTTACGGGAGGCGAGAGGGGAGGTCCCCCCCTCCCGCCACCCTCTGGTGCTTCTACCGACTCACCGCTGCGAACGGTGAGTCAGAGAACGAATCCGCTGGCCTCGGATGTTTACCATAGATATTTCCGGTGGACCAGATGGTCGCCGGAGTCTCTATGATCGTCGGAGGCCGGGCGCGATGTTATGACGTCACGCCCAGCCTCTGCATTTTCTTTTTTATTTCAGGCTTCCCGGCCTAGAGGTGATATGTGGGGTCTTATTGACCCCATATCTCACTGTAAAGAGGACTGATCATGCCATATTCCTATTACAAGGGATGTTTACATTCCTTGAAATAGGAAAAAAAGTGATAAAAATTTTTAGTTTGACACTTTAAAAAAAAAAAATATATATATATTTGAAGTAAAATTAACAATAAAAAAAAAAAAATATATTTTTTTAAAGTGCCCCTGTCCCCGTGTGCTTGCACGCAGAAGCAAATGCATACGCAAGTCCCGCCCACATATGAAAACGGTATTCAAACCACACATGTGAGGTATCGCCACAAATGTTAGAGCGAGAGCAATACTTCTAGCCCTAGACCTCCTCTGTAACTCAAAACATGTAACCAGTAAAAAAATGTAAAGCGTCGCCTGTGGGGATTTTTAAGTACCGAAGTTTGGCGCCATTCCACGAGCGTGTGCAATTTTGAAGCGTGACATGTAACTTCATCTTTTACATTATGCAAAAATATTGCTGCGCAAATGCCGTGCGAGATAAAAAGTTGCAATGACCGCCATTGTATTCTCTAGGGTCTCTGCTAAAAAAACATATATAATGTAATTTTCTGGCAAAAAAATTATGATTTTTACATGTAGGAGAGAAATGTCAAAATTGGCCTGGTTGGCAAGTTGCAAGCAGGCAATACAACACCTCCTCACCGCCCGTCAAATGCACTATGAAGAGCGATCTAAATGCAGAAGGCTTTTCAGAGAGAAAAGCTTGAAAGAACGCACCCTCAAGTGTAAGAGACCACTTAACCAGTCCACTCAAATTGCATTGTACTTACAGACCTTCTTACTACACAGTAGTGGTGCAACGGATCGTCATTGATCCGTGATCCGCACGGATCAAAGACTTCGGATCGGTACACACGTGATCCGCGGCGTGCCGCAGGATGACAGAGCGGTAAAACACACAATGAAACTGTCTCCGCTCTGCTCGCACACAGCCCCGCCTCCTCCTAACCCCGCGATGTGATAGACAGAATGCGGGTCCAATGCTGGGATGTGTTCCGTTTATCACAGCGCAGGGTTAGGAGGAGGCGGGGCTGTGTGTGAGCAGAGCGGAGACAGTTTCAACATACGGGCGGTGAGTTGCTTTCTAGCAGAAAATGCGTGCTGCCGTCCGTCCTGCCCTCTCCCCCCCACATACCACACTTGGCTGGCTCTGTCTTCGGGACTCCGTCCTCCCCCCCTCCTCCCCCCGGCCGCCGAGTCTGTCTCCTGTCCCTGTCGCCTATGTACACAGTGAGAGGGGTGAGCTGTGCTCTTCCCATCTCAGCTGTGACAGGAGTTCTAGCACAGTGCTAGTGCTAGGACTCCTGTTTTGGGAGGTGACAGGGTCAATAAAGAGAATCGGTCTCCTCCAATTGCTATCACACAGGGAATTGTTTTCTCCTGTGTGATAGCAATAAAGTTAAGTGAAAAAAAATTGATAAAAAAAGAAGAAATAATAATTAAATTAATAAAATAAAAAAGTAATTAAAAAGTAAAGAATAAGAAAAATAATATTAAAAATAAGAAAATTATACAAAAAAAAAAAAGTAAACGACAAGCAACGAATAAAAAAAAGTGATAAAGTAAAAAAAAAAAGAAAAAAAAAATATTTGAACTAACCGTGCCGCCCCTGCCATCCAATTGCCATTCTCTGTTGATTTAGGGGGGGGGTGGTTCGGTTGGTGGGGAGGGGGTACATTGCGGAACCTGGACTTGGAGCGGCAGGGAGAGCAAATCCGGCCCTGCTGGCCGCCCTCTCACTTCCTCCGGACTGGCGAGGCTGCAATTTGGGGCACAGTGAGGCTACAATGGGGGCACAATGAGGCTGCAACCGGGGCACAATGAGGCTTCAATTTTTTTTGCTGATCCGAAAAATTATCCGATCCATGACTGATCCGAGGAACGATCCTAACCGTGAGTTTTTTGATCCGTTGCACCCCTACTACACAGATATTGGTGAATTTTGTTGCTCTAACTGACTAGACCTGAAACAAAAATCTATCTGTGTGTGGTCTGTGAGGTATTGCATGGAATTTGAAATCTTATTTTACATTCCGCCCTTGTTGTTTAATTATTAATAGAGTGCTAAGTAAATTTACATGGAAAAGTACAAGCAGAGATTTTCAAGCTTTTAACAAAATAGCCCATTGCATCCGAAATCCATTTTCTCCAACGGTGTAGAGGAGGGTGGAGGACTAAAACGATTTAAGGCTTAAAGATTTATATTGCCTGATTGGTTCCAGGCAAAGAACTGCATGTAAAAGAATGAAAAAGAGTTAACTGAAATCAGGGAGAAGGAAATTCCAACAACTTTTGATATTAATAAAAGTAATATTGTATGCAGAGCTTGCCTAGCATGGAATAAAAATAGACCCAGACTGTTCCTGAAGTTAATTACCCAAGGAACTGAACTCTTAGTTCTGTTTCACTTCATGTCATTAGAAGCTTTATAGAAACTCAACACTTAACTTGATACCTTTCCACATTTCATTATCAAAAGGTAAAGTTGCTTTATAAAGGTATACTCCAATCAGATCGAGCATAAGACACACACACACATACACACACACAAAAATAAAAACCGCAATTGCGTCATACATTTGAAGTGTCATCGCGAACATCGTAGTGAGAGCAATAATTCTACAGCCATAATTCATGGTTGAAGCGGTAGTGAAGCCCGCTTTTTTATTTATACCTACACGTAAGGCTATAATCAAGCATACTAGCGCATTACGACATGGGCCCAATTTTCTTTAACTCTACTTTGATAACTGGTAAAGTCCTTTAAAATGTTGCTTATGGAAAAATTTGGGTATCCTAGTTTTTCATCATCAAGCGTATTTTTGAAGCTCAATGTTTGGTTTAAATTTACTCAACACAACCCTGTGTTTTATATTTTACCAAAAATATGGGTGTTATATTTTGTTTTGTACACTAAAATTTATTTTAGTGTATTTTTCTCCTAAAAATATGTGTTTGATAAACAATTAAGCTAATATTGTGCAACATACAAAAATTGAAGAGCAACCATTTTATTCTACAGGGCCTCTGCTTTCAGAAAATATATAATTGTTTAAGGGTTTAAAGTCCTGCTTCTCCACTGGCAGACAGAGGTGGTGGGCAGGACTGGGGGTGTGGCCATCCCTTTTTTCCCCTCTCTGCCTAGGACAGGTGGCAGCTATGGCTGATCTAGCAGCTGAAGATAAAGGAGGAGCAGAGATAGCAGCCCTGCAAGTTTTTCATCTCCAGTAGTGTGGTAAACGGCTAATGGGGAGAGGTTTCTCCAGCAGGAATTCAATGCCTCTGCTCACTGACTGTCCTGCCAATATGCACTGCTTACTGACCCTCCTGCCACTATATACTGATATTGACAGCCCTGCCACTACATACTGATCACTGACTGCCCTGCCACTACATGCTGATAGTGACCGTTCTGCCACTACATGCTGATAGTGACCGCCCTGCCACTACATGCTGATAGTGACCGCCCTGCCACTACATGCTGATGGTGACCGCCCTGCCACTACATGCTGATGGTGACCGCCCTGCCACTACATGCTGATAGTGACCGCCCTGCCACTACATGCTGATAGTGACCGCCCTGCCACTACATGCTGATAGTGACCGCCCTGCCACTACATGCTGATGGTGACCGCCCTGCCACTACATGCTGATGGTGACCGCCCTGCCACTACATGCTGATGGTGACCGCCCTGCCACTACATGCTGATGGTGACCGCCCTGCCACTACATGCTGATGGTGACCGCCCTGCCACTACATGCTGATGGTGACCGCCCTGCCACTACATGCTGATGGTGACCGCCCTGCCACTACATGATGATGGTGACCGCCCTGCCACTACATGCTGATGGTGACCGCCCTGCCACTACATGCTGATGGTGACCGCCCTGCCACTACATGCTGATGGTGACCGCCCTGCCACTACATGCTGATGGTGACCGCCCTGCCACTACATGCTGATGGTGACCGCCCTGCCACTACATGCTGATGGTGACCGCCCTGCCACTACATGCTGATGGTGACCGCCCTGCCACTACATGCTGATGGTGACCGCCCTGCCACTACATGCTGATGGTGACCGCCCTGCCACTACATGCTGATGGTGACCGCCCTGCCACTACATGCTGATGGTGACCGCCCTGCCACTACATGCTGATGGTGACCGCCCTGCCACTACATGCTGATGGTGACCGCCCTGCCACTACATGCTGATGGTGACCGCCCTGCCACTACATGCTGATGGTGACGGCCCTGCCACTACATGCTGATGGTGACGGCCCTGCCACTACATGCTGATGGTGACGGCCCTGCCACTACATGCTGATGGTGACGGCCCTGCCACTACATGCTGATGGTGACGGCCCTGCCACTACATGCTGATGGTGACGGCCCTGCCACTACATGCTGATGGTGACGGCCCTGCCACTACATGCTGATGGTGACGGCCCTGCCACTACATGCTGATGGTGACGGCCCTGCCACTACATGCTGATGGTGACGGCCCTGCCACTACATGCTGATGGTGACGGCCCTGCCACTACATGCTGATGGTGACGGCCCTGCCACTACATGCTGATGGTGACGGCCCTGCCACTACATGCTGATGGTGACGGCCCTGCCACTACATGCTGATGGTGACGGCCCTGCCACTACATGCTGATGGTGACGGCCCTGCCACTACATGCTGATGGTGACGGCCCTGCCACTACATGCTGATGGTGACGGCCCTGCCACTACATGCTGATGGTGACGGCCCTGCCACTACATGCTGATGGTGACGGCCCTGCCACTACATGCTGATGGTGACGGCCCTGCCACTACATGCTGATGGTGACGGCCCTGCCACTACATGCTGATGGTGACGGCCCTGCCACTACATGCTGATGGTGACGGCCCTGCCACTACATGCTGATGGTGACGGCCCTGCCACTACATGCTGATGGTGACGGCCCTGCCACTACATGCTGATGGTGACGGCCCTGCCACTACATGCTGATGGTGACGGCCCTGCCACTACATGCTGATGGTGACGGCCCTGCCACTACATGCTGATGGTGACCGCCCTGCCACTACATGCTGACCGCCCTGCCACTACATGCTGATGGTGACTGCTCTGCCACTACATACTGATCACTGACTGTCCTGCCACTACATACTGCTCATTGATTAGCTTTTTTGGGGAGAGTCTGGGGAACATGATGCGACCATAAACTTATTACAGAAGGGAGACTGCAGCTGACATAAGGGATACTGACTTGGCTAACTTCACGCCCTTCTGTGCCACCATATCCCTTTAATCAGTGACAAGGAAAGGGTTAATAATGTGATTTTTTTTAAGCACAATATGCATAAAGCTTTTAAATTGAGCTATATGTCATTTGCTGGTATGTATGGTTTGGGGTGTTTGCCATAACTTTAGAATAGTACTGTTTACTACTTGCAGGTACATTTAGATTATCCTCCAGACTGTATACATTGTTTACCATAATTTCTGCACAAATGTTTATATTAATTACTTGTAGTTTGTAAAATACAGGCAGACATTTTCTAATTATATGCATTTTCCTACAATCTACTGCCATATTCCTTTTTGTATAGCTGTTTTTATATTTGCTTGTGATTTGCAGTAGTGGTTCCATTTATTTTTTTATTTTTTTTTATGTTCAAATTAAAATCTTTCCAGAGGCAAATTAGATTATACAGAAAACATGCAGTGTAGATTGCTTACCTCAGGTGCACATAATATGCAATGCCCCCTGTATGATTTTTGTAGATTATGTGCATACATTTGCTAGTTGTGTGTTTTGCAAGGATGTAGTCCAATGGAGTCTTTGTAGATGTTCGTAGGTGTTTCTTCTTCTTATTGGTTATGGCAGTAAATCCATTTAATCCAGTTTTTTTTTTTTTTACACTTTGTTTTTATGGGTCCCTAGGTCAATGGTACTTGCTTCAAACTGTAATTTCTCATTGTCTGGCGCATTGCTTATTACTTTAGAGCGGTTTTTCCCATCCTTTTTTTTTCTTTTTTTGCCCATTTCCATAAATTGTACCCCTTGGCAGCTCATTTCCATAAATTGTATCCTTCGTATTAACAAAATGTTTGTCATGAATATAGTTGCCGTTATTTCACATACAGTGGAACCTTGGATTACGAGCATAATCCGTTCCAGGAGATCGCTTGTAATCCAAAACACTTGCATATCGAAGCGAGTTTCCCCATAGAAGTCAATGTAAACGAAGATAATTCGTTCTGCATTGACTTCTATGTGGCCAGATGTGGGGGGGCACCGGAGAGCCTCGGAAATACTCGGGGACAGCTCGGCTGATCTCGGAAAGGCTCGGCAACACCTGGGAACTGGGTTTTTCCGCATGATTCCGAGTATTTTCGAACGGCTCCGAACCATTCCGAGTGTCACCGGCACCCCCGCACCTCTGGCCAAATGCGGTACTGCACACCCCATTAGCTTGAATTCTGCTCGTTTTGCAAGACAACACTCGCAAACCGAGTCAGAATAAAAAAAAAAAAGAAAGTTGCTCGTCTTTCAAAGCGCTCGTTAACCGCGTTACTCGTAAACCAAGGTTCCACTGTATATATTTTGTAACTGTAAATATACACCCCAGTAATGGAATTAAAAGTAGTACAATAATAAGGTAATGTATTGCCTTGAATCACAGATTGACAGTGTGATGTTACTCATGAACTCCAGCAGGAATGCATTCTCAGTCTTGGTTCCTCTCCAGGATTTACACTTTCAGCTCTTCATCAGCCTCCAGACTCCTAAGCCAGGGGTGTATCGAGTCAGGATGGTGCTTTTGGAAGGGCACTTGGTGTCTGGCTTTGGGCAGCAGGCAGAATGGTGTGTCAGTAAAGACAATTGGCACTCAAGCACCATGAGGCTTGTTTCCCAAAGGGCTTTCCTCAGATTCCTGCAGCGCGTCGGTCCATTGTTGTGTAGAGTACCTCAGTGCACAACATGGCCTTGGTGTGTGGTATTGTACAGACTCAAGGAGAAAGGTGGGCGTCTGCCAAGTGCGTTGCAGTGTGCTGTGACTGCTGTTTCCGATTTCACTACACCCCCGATGAATACAACTCACAATCACATGGTACATGAGGAAGCAAGAAGGCGGTAATAGTGCTCTCTGTATATAACATTTTTTAAGAATCCGAAAATAAAATGCACTTACAATGTATTAAGACTCTTTTATACATTGCAAGTGCATTTTATTCTCAGTTTTATTGGTATCCTCAGTGTGGAGGAGTTTGGCGTCATAACCTGTGACGTCCTGTCTTGGCATTTAACCCTAAGGGGGATAGAGCACTTTTTGACCTTTTATGAGATCTAACAGGGAGGTGGGCGGCTTCATGTTACTGGTGGTGGATACACAATTGGCACTGTTCGTTTAATTATGCTGTTGAAGATATATGGCACTTTTTTGATGTTGGTGATTGTTTACATATTGTAAGTGTAATTTCTAATTTCTTGATTATTATTATCACACACAGAGAGCCCTGTTAGTTTATTTTCGCCTCTACATTTCCTTGTGGGATTGTGAGTGTTGTTTGGAGTCTGAAGAAGGTTGGATGCCAATTCCTACCATGGCTGTTGACCACTTAGCAAACGGCCCATTACCGAATGACGGCTACAGGGCGGTTTATTAATTCTGGGAGGGCGTACATTGACGTCCTCCCAGAATTGCGCTCCCGCGCGCCCCCTGGGGCACGCACACGGGAGTGTCCGTGACCACCAGGTCCAAAGGACCCGGCCCATCACGGATCACGGTAAATGGCCGTTTACCACGTGATCGCTCCGTCAAATGTCATGTCATGACGCCAGTTCCTCTCTCCCCTCTGTGTACTGATCGGTACAGTGTGAGAGGAGAGGGGGAGAGAGCGGATGGCAGCAGCACTGTGGGCTGGATTTGTAGTGCCCACAGCGCTGCTCTGTGACAATTGCAGTCACATCCAGCCATACTCTGCAAAACCCTGCCATACTCTGCAATACCCTGCCATACTCTGCAATACCCTGCCATTCTCTGCAATACCCTGCCATTCTCTGCAATACCCTGCCATTCTCTGCAATACCCTGCCATTCTCTGCAATACCCTGCCATTCTCTGCAATACCCTGCCATTCTCTGCAATACCCTGCCATACTCTGCAATACCCTGCCATACTCAGTCATACCCAGCCATACTGGGTGATACCCAGCCATACTCGGTGATACCCAGCCATACTCGGTGATACCAGCCATGCTCGGCCAGACTCTGCCATACTCGGCCTCTGTATGTGGCCAGGCTGTGGAAGTCTCACACGTGGTATCGCCATACTCAGGAGGAGTAGGAGAATCTATTTTGGGGTGTAATTTTTGGTATGTACATGTTATGTGTTAGAAATATTGTATAAATGGACAACTTTGTGTTAAAAAAAAATGAGTTTGAACCACTTCCCGCCCGCCGCCCATCATATGACGTCCTTGATTTTGTGCGGGGATATCTGAATGATAGGTGCAGCTACAGGCATCATTCAGATATCAGCTTTTTCAGGCGGCGATTCCCTACACCACAAGAACAATCATAGCGGCTGTTCCGCCGCTTAATCATTCTTACGGGAGGCGAGATGGGACGTCCCCCCCTCCCGCCGCCCTCCAGTGCTTCTACCTACTCACCGCTACGATCAAAGCCAGGATCATTTTTTTTTTTTTATTTCAGGCTTCCCAGCCTAGAGGTGAGATGTGGGGTACTATTGACACCCCCCCCCCATATCTCACTCTAAAGAGGACCTGTCATGCCATATTCCTATTACAAGGGATGTGTACATTCCTTGTAATAGGAATAAAAGTGATCAAAAAATGATTTTTTGGGAAAAAAGTGTCAAACTAAAATAAATAAAGTAAAATTAACAATAATTTTATTTATTTTTTAAAGCGCCCCTTTCCCCGTGTGCTCGCATGCAGAAGCGAACGCATACTTAAGTCCCGCCCACATATGAAAACGGTGTTCAAACCACACATGTGAGGTATCGCTGCGAACGTTAGAGCGAGAGCAGTAATTTTGGCCCTAGACCTCCTCTGTAACTCAAAACATGTAACCAGTAAAAAAAAATTAAAGCGTCCCCTATGGGGATTTTTAAGTAGCGAAGTTTGGCGCCATTCCACAAGCGTGTGCAATTTTGAAGGGTGACATGTTGGGTATCTACTTACTCAGCATAACTTCATCTTTCACATTATGCAAAAACATTGGGCTGAATTTACTGTCTTGATTTTTTTAAAGCACAAAACTGTTTTTTTTCCAACGACCGCCATTATATTCTCTAGGGTCTTTGCTAAAAAAAACATATATAATGTTTTGGGGTTCTATGTAATTTTCTAGCAAATAAATAATGATTTTTACATGTAGGAGAGAAATGTCAGAATTGGCCTGGGTGCTCCAGAACGCCTGAAGGTGCTCCCTGCATGTTGGGCCTCTGTATGTGGCCACGCTGTGTAAAAGTCTCACACGTGGTATTGCTATACTCGAGAGTAATAGCAGAATGCGTTTTGGGGTGTAATTTGTGGTATGCATATGCTGTGTGTGAGAAATAATCTGCTAATATCACAACTTTGTGAAAAAAGAAAAAAAAAAATCTTGATTTTGCAAAGAATTGTGGGAAAAAATTACAACTTCAAAAAATTCACAATGCCTCTTTCTAAATACCTTGGAATGTCTTCTTTCCAAAAAGGGGTCATTTGGGGGGTATTTGTACTTTTCTGGCATTTTAGGGTCTCAAGAATTGAGATAGGCCGTCAGTACTTCAGGTGTGATCAATTTTCAGATATTGGCACCATAGCTTGTGGACTCTATAACTTTCACAAAGACCAAATAATTTGCACCAATTTGTACTTATTTTTACCAAAGGTATGTAGCAGTATAAATTTTGTCCAAAATTTATGAAGAAAAATTACTAATTTGCTAAATTTTATAACAGAAACTAAGAAAAATATATATTTTTTTTACAGAATTTTCAGTCTTTTTTCTTTTATAGCGTAAAAAATAAAAAAACCCAACAGTGATTAAATACCACCAAAAGAAAGCTCTATTTGTGTGAAAAAAGGACAAAAATGTCATATAGGTACAGTGTTGTATGATTGAGAAATTGTCATTCAAAATGTGAGAGCACTGAATGCTGAAAATTGGTCTGGTTAGGAAGGGGGTTTAAGTGCCCAGTGGTCAAGTGGTTAAATCCGAAGGGCATTAAACGTTTTTTTGCTGTTTTGGAGGCCAAACTGGGAGGTGCGTGGCTTCAAGTGGTTATAAAGACTCAAGGTAAAAAATCTTGTGTGCAGCAACCCCCCCAATACTTACCCGAGCTTCATGTCGATCCAACGATGTGCATGAGAGCCTCAGCTCTCTGGGGACACTCCTTCCTCATTGTTGAAGACAGCAGTGGGAGCCATTGATTGCTGAAGATTTATGGCACTTTATCCATGATGGGGATTGAAGACTGACTATTGTCTTTATTATTATGGAATTTATGTATTTTTACTAGTATTACACTGTGTTGCGCTACACTTATTTTGTGTTATATAATTGGGAACCACTGTTCTAGACCTGGGGTCTCCAAACTTTTTAAACAAAGAGCCAGTTTACCGTCCTTCAGACTTTAGGGGGGCCGGACTGTGGCCGTAGGGAGTATAAAATGTCCCGTCATTGGGAGGAATTGTGCCCCATTGCTGGTGTCATTAAAATAACTGTGCCCCATCGTTGATGTAATTGGTAGGAATAGTGCACCATCGTTGATGTAATTGGTAGGAATAGTGCACCATCGTGTGTGTCAGTGAATGAAATATTACCCCAAGGGCCAGATAACAGCAAGCAAAGGGCAACGCCTGGCTCTTGGGCCACAGGTTGGAGACCACTGCTCTAGACCATTGGTTCTCAACCTTTTTTTTCCACTTGCGTACCCCTTGGTGTACTTGGCCAAGTACTTGGCCACTGGTGTACTTGATGTACTTGGCTTACTTGACCACTTGCACACCCCTTGGTGAACTTTCACTTGCCTACCCCTTACCCAGTTACATAAAATGTAACCTCAACAAACGCATTAGAGGGGGTGGGGCTAATATCAGCCCAGGAACTGTATTTATTGAGATGAAGGACAGACATCTGTACTGGTCAGTACGGGAGTGCAGCGGTAATTCTGAGCCCCATTCCCTCTCCAGTGTGTGTGACCTGCAGCCTGTTCTCTTTTCACTCCTTCTCATTCTCTATTGCACTCTCACATATTTATTTGTGTTTCACTTCCTTTCCTTTTCCTCTCCTCTCCACCCTCATTTCTTCTTTTCTCACTGGGGCCACCTGGCTCAGCGATCAGGTGCCAGGAAGGCAAAGTTATTTATGCTCTCCTTCTGCTCACCTTCCTGTGGTGTTATGATTCAGCATCCTTGGTTGTAAGCATACCTGGGAACTTTTGGAAGTCAGTGGGCCTGATAATGGGGGTGCGGAAGGTGTTGGGGAGTTTTAGTTACAGTGGTGCTTGCAGTGTGCTGTGTCCAAATGAGAAAGAATAGTTGTGGTGTGCACAGCGCGCAAAGACGTGGCAATTTTTGCAGCTTACTTTGGGCACTGCAGTAAACTGAAGAGTTTAATAGCTGTGCACATATTGTCTGAATGTCTGCTCAGAAAATATGGGGCTAACTGAGGCAGAGGAAGAATGCAAGTGTCAGTTGTGTCACTGGAAGGAAAAAATTGTCCCTGCATTGGTGGTATGAGTGGGAGGAAACAATATTCATGCATTGATGATATCCATGTAAAGAGTCCAGTAGGGTTGCACCGGTGTCGATACAGAGTATTTTCATGAGTACTCGTGAAAAATGCTCTGATACCTGAAAACAATACCTTTGCAGTACGATATTGAGCCCATACAAAATTAATGGGCTCAAAACTCAGAATTGCATGCAAATTGAACAGGAATGCGGTGCAACCCTTTTCTGAATCACATGCGGTTTTCTGCACCAGTCCTGTGTTTACCCAGACTTGTCATTGTGATTTCAGCCTGGGTTCACACAGGAGCAGTGCGGGAAACTGCATGCGATTCAGACAGGAATCGCCCCGCATTCCTGTTCAAATCACATGTGATTCTTTGCAGTGCAATTTGAGCCCATTCATTTTATATGGGCTCAAATCGCACCGCAAAGGTATCGGTACTCGGTATCGGAGAGTACTTGACCTAAAGTATTGGTACTCATACTTGCCGGTAAAAAAACGGTCTCGGTGCAACCCTATAGTCCAGCACAGCCCCCCCAACACAGTAAAAAAAAGTTTTTGCCAGCAAGTCTATGTTGCTTCTTCCTCTGTCGCACTCGGCACCAAAATCCCCTTTGTTGATTGGTTTTAGACAATGGGGAGAGCAGTAATGGCACTTCCTCTCTCATGTGAGTGTTAGGGCTTAGCAATTGGCACTTTCACATTGGAGGCGGCTATATGCTTAACAATGGCCACTTGCACTTAAGGGGAATTTAATGATGAGCTCTATCCAACCCTCAGCCTGTTGTCTGGACTGTAAAGAACAGCAACAGACTGATGAGGTAATCCCCCTGCTCACTCTGCTCTCTCCTGCTATTAGAATGTCCCCCCTGATCTCAATCAGTACAGTGTTGCTGTATAGAGAATTGCAAAAAGCTTATACCAAGTGACATTCAGGTCACATTCACACGGGGTGTATATAAGCGCGTACATAAGTCTGTTTATTTGCACAGAGTAGCACAGGTGTCCATGCAAGCAGTCCCAATTTATGTCAGTTGGGATGCAACTGTTGCACTGACACAGCGACAGCTCCCAATGTGACATCAAGGATGGTGTGGGTG
This sequence comes from Rana muscosa, assembly GCA_029206835.1. Taxonomy (NCBI): domain Eukaryota; kingdom Metazoa; phylum Chordata; class Amphibia; order Anura; family Ranidae; genus Rana; species Rana muscosa. The sequence continues at coordinate 1,031,139,034 of CM055117.1, forward strand.
CATGGCCCCGAACGCATCCTGCACAGATATCACATTGAGAGCAGCAGCTGTGTCCATGAACACAGCCCTCCTTCACAGACATACGGTTAAATGTGAATGAGCCCTAAAACTGTTTGCAATAAAAAAAAATACAGCATTATTAAGGAATACAAAATTGCAATAATTTGCATCCTTTTTTATCTGCCTGGAGTTTTACTATAATTACAAATGAACAAAACCATCAGTTTAAAAACTTGTCAACTAATAAAAGATTTAAAAATAGTTAAAATGGACTTGGAACCTTTCTCATTTCCTCCAATCATCAGTGTGAATCGAAACTACGACCCTTTCAGCACCAGGTGACAGTTCTGTGTGTCAGCACCTTGGACAGCTCCTTTGAAAATAATTATATTCCACTCCTAATTCAGCACTGTGGACAATTTAATAGCCTGCATTTGTTTCAGCACTATGGACAGTTCCATGGAAACAGAAGGTGCGCCAGCTTCAGCACTGTAGACAGCTTCAACCCTTTCCCTGCCAGGCCCTGCTCTCCACTCTAAAACTCATGTGGCCAGATCATTTTTGCAATTTTTCATTTGCTTTTTTATTTTTCCCTTACAGCTTTCAAAGTTTGTTTAGGCCTTCCCCCAAACCATACTTTTTGTGAAAGCATAGAACCAGTAGAATAAAAGGAAGGTACAACTGATTTTGTTAGGTCCTCTAATATTTGCACAAATGTTTATCAAATCAATATTTTTGCAAAAAAATACACTAAAATCCTTATTAGTGGATACATGCATGGCCACATTTACAAAATTCCCGCTAAATTCTTACTTCTACGAACACTTTATTGAGCTAATAGATAACAAATGATGGTATACCTTAAAATAATTTACTTAAAAAATTTGGAGGTTATCATTTTTCACCTACAGCTTTCAGAGTTTGTAAAACAGTGCACCGCAAAGTATCTGTTTTGGTATTGGGAGTATCTTCACGATTACTCGTAAAAATACTCGGTATCGATACATCCCTACCCCAAACCATACATTTTCTGAAAGCACATGACCTGTAGAAGAAAAAAAAATGTGGTACTGAATTTTTAGGCCCCACAATAGTTGTGCAAATGTTTATCAAATTTGTATTTTCACTAAAAATACACTAATCATTGTTAGCGCACACAAACACAACATAAATTCCTGCTAAATTCCTACTAAGGCCTCATTCAAATCGGGTGGGGCATACTAAAGTGTATGCATCTGGAGGATAATATGTTTACTATTTATGGACTTTTTTATGTTGCTTCATTTACAGACTATATGAATATTTTGATACAATTTTTGTAATGTATTTGTGCATTTTTTGTAACCATAAATGATATTATTTATCTCATTGTGTGGCCCACCTCATTTAAAGTCCCATGACCAATATCCTGTTTTTATGCATCTGGAGGGCCATGTTTATCCACACCAGGATGCACAGGCGTTCAATGCATCCCCATGCAGGCATTCCCATTCATGTCAATTGGAATGCAGAGGCTGCACGGGCACAGCGGCCCCCAATCTAACATCCATGACAGACACTGATTTCCTGTCCCAGCAACAGCTGCAGCCAGCTTGAGGTGTAGGAGGGAAAGCTGGCCAGCAGCACTGCAGAGACAGGTGCAAGGGGGAATCAGTGAGAAGGGGTCCCGTGTGTGCGTGGGGGGTTAAATATAGAATGGGTTGGAGTTGACACAGGGATGCATTTGAATTTTCTAGAGCCCCTGAAGCTTCCCCGCCGCACCTGAAGCTGGCGGGAGGGTAGTGCAGGGAAGCCGGCAGCTGCAGAGTGGCCACGGGGGGTTCTGGAGGAATCTCAGTGCTGCAGGTGGATTTCCGCTGTGAACCACAGTGGCTTGAGGTGGAGAGGGGGGGGTAATGTTTTAGGTGACGACCTCTTATTCTTGGCTTGTCAGCCACTAATCCGAGCTGTTGGAGTCTGCTTAACAGTTTTGCTAGAAGTGCATGGTAACTGAAGTGACTATGACCTTTTTAGCTGATGGAGGTATGCCAGGTCTGTACAGGGTATGGACCTGGCCAGCAGCAGTGCTGTAGGTCCATACATTGCAAAGACCTGGCAGCGAAAGATTGTTTTAACTAGGTATTAGTGTAGTTCTATTCCCTGTGTTTATTTGCCGTACCTTGTCCTTAACATGGACTTACATGTTGTGGTTGCAGTTTGTATTTGTAGTGTCATGGCTGATCGATCTCCTTATGTCCATGTCTTAATTTACCTAGCTTGTCCCTGTTCTCTAAATTTACAGGCAGCAGCTCCTTGTCCTGGGCCACACAGCGTTCAGTTCATGCCTTGCCATTTTCGCTGTGTTGCAGTACAAATGTTTAAGTGCAAATGATATAAAACACTGCATGGTGAGCTCTGTTAATCGTTCTGCATGTTTATATCTCTGTCCAATGTAATTACTGTGTAGTGCTCACTTAACTAAGAGATTCATGGATTGTGGGATACATAGTTTATTCACAGAAAGTGTCAGTTCTCAGGCTATAGACAGAGGTCATGCATTAACCTGTGCGGTGCCATGCGTCATGCCCCATGTTTAAACACAAACCGAAACCTCTGACACCGGATTGTGAAAATTGACTCTACTAGAGGATGTACTTACAGGGCCAAACAAATGACACCATGAAACAATTGTTTTCTTTGTACACTTGCGTTGAGCCTGTATTGATCCGTACGGTTAGTGTGAATGAGCATTTACCGATTAACAAAATTGTGTTTCAGCCTGAGTGTGTTGAATATATGCACTTTATCCTCAAGGCCTGCTATTGAGAAACAATTCATTAGATTATAGACTACACTGGGACAGGGACTGATGAAAAATGTATCCCTAAAGGCTTATCGAAATAGAGAATCAATTGCATTCCTGTGAGTTAAGATCGGCTCCTGCTGGTAAATTATGACACCCAGGGTTAGGAGGCCATTCATGTGCCGCCAGTTCTGTAAAAGTTCTGAAAGTCTAATTGGAAAACTTAGATGTGCAAGTACTGGTGTTAATAATGCCATTCAGGGCCAAAAAGACTTAGTGGTTATGAGAGGTGTGAGCAGACATACTTGCTGAAGGTCCTAATATGTTGTTAGGCTAGCCGGTGTAATTATTGTGATTTGCTGCTGTAAACCAAATTTTGCTAAGCACATTAGATAGATTCATTAGGAAATGCTCTCGGTAACTAACCTCAGTCATGTTAATAAAAAATGTAAAGCCTCCAGCCTGGCCATTAGAGGAATTAGCCATTATCACATTTATAATATAATAGCTGTAAAAAAAGAACATTGACTGTGTGCGAAGTGCAGTAACCTGTAGCAGATTTTATCATTTCATAGCAGTCAGAACAATGAAAGGTTGCAGCTAAGTGTTGCTATAAATGGCAGCTTATTGGTTTATTAAGGGAGGTCTCCACCTCATTGGCTGCATTTTGTTCTGTTTGCGAGGCATAGACACAGCATGGTTCCTGTAGTGTCATAATAATAGGTGGCACTGCTTATGTAGTTCACAAATAGGGGCGGCTTGTATTGTCATATGTGAGCCATGCAGCAGTTTCAGGCTTCCTCACTCTGGCTGATGTAAGTGCTTTTATTTATTATTTATTTTTTTAAACTGAACTTTGGGCACAAAAATTATCTTTGTATGTTCCTCAAAGAGGAAAAAACTGCATCTGAGCACCACTAACTGAAAATGCAATTGAATTCATTTTTAACATTCAAAGCAAACGCCCCCATCCGTCCATATCTCCATGCTTTCGTTTGCTGAGAAATCACTTTCTAGTGTTTCTGGCCGAAGCCATTTTGAATAAGGGCAGATGATTCATGTATCATTTACTTCCTGGAATCCAACTGTCCTTATACCAGGCCTGCATGCAGGAGTGTGTACTTATAGTGGTAGTAAGCTCTGCTTGTTTGTTTATACCTAAAGGTAAGCCTATGATAAGGCTTACCTGTAGGTACAATAAATATCTCCTAAATGTGTACCATTTAGGAGAATTTTCTTTTAGTAGCAGCCGGTGATGTCGCCGATGCATGCACACGACACTCTCAATGGACAACATGCTGACTATTGAGAGCTGTGTCTCGGCCATGACTTCTGCACGCATGCACAAGAGTGCCGTCATTGCGGCTCGGCCATTCAAACAGAGCTTGCGAACCCAGAAGGAAGATGGGGTGAGGATGGAAGCCATGTCAGCAGAGACAACGCACTGCTGGGGGGCTTCATTTTAAGGTAGGGTTTTTATAATGTGCTAGTATGCAATGCATACTAGCACATTATGCTCTTAAAGCATTTGTTACCCCAAAACGTCATATTCCTGATATGTGTCTGCTGCACCATGTACTTGTATGAGAAGATATCCTGTTTTATGTGTATTGTTTCCTTTGTGTGAAATCCCTGGTGTTCCTAACAAGTCCCTCTGCTTTCCTAATAAAACTGACCACACTAAGCAGGAGAACACACTGTGGTCAGTTTTCTAGCTATGCTTGGAACTCCGCCTGCTCTCCTCCAATGATCAGATTTGTCCTGAGACGCCCCCACTGCAGCCATTCACTGGAAAGCTCATTGTGCTGCTGCTTCTCTTCCCCCAGGCTCTTATGCAGCTGAGAACAGAGGGAATGTTGTCACTTATAAAAAATAAAAAGGGTATTTAGATTGTATTTTTATATCTATACACAAAGGTTTTGTCTTTCATTTCTATTTTAAACTGAATGGGTTGTTTTACAAGGTGATCGTTTATAATCACTTTAAAGTATTACTAAACCCACAACAGTAAAATTAGTCTGTATATGCAGAATAGCATGCTTGTTATACTCAATGTGGAACTTAAGGGTTTAATCCTCTGTATTGTGTAAAAAGGCTCTTTGATCTTGTATGCACAGTTCCTCCCCCTCCTGCAGGGTCTCTCTTGGCAAGGCCCGATAAGACACAGTGAGAGTAGTAAATCTGCACATGCTCAGTTTGGTCTCTATTGCTGGAGAGAACATTTCCTTGTTGAGCTGAGATTTTTGGGTCCCATGGTATTGACATCACACATTTGGGTGTGTACACAGATCCTAAATGACAGCCCAGTCCCTCCCTCCTCCATGCCCAGTAACTAAAAGAACACACTGGGTGGGATGTCACATCTTCATTGATGGATGATACACCCCTTGTTACAGCAGGAAGACACAGGCTATAGTGGAAATCACCTCCTACCTGAACACTCAGCACTCAAGCAAACCCTGCAGTTTATCACATGATCATGATATACAGATCAGCCAATAAGGTATATAGTGGCAGTATTTTATTGTAAAAAGATCTATAAGCTGTGGGCACTGGGGGAGGGAGGCGGCAGATGAACTATTTTTATATTACTGGGTTTAGTAACACTTTAACTTGCAGGGGAAGATTTTTGTTTTTTTTGCAGTTTACTATCTCTCTAACTTAGAAAATCCCTCCTCCCCTCCTCTGCCCCTCCCCTTTTGAAGTCTCCTGGAATTCATGACATTATTTGCCAAAGGCCTGGAAACCAGGAAGTAACTGAAGAAATGTAAAAAAAAAAAAAAAAAAACAGTTTAAAACAAGTAAATTCGTTATGATATACTTTCCTATTTATATACTAATGCTAGCAGCATAAGGATTAAAAAAAAAAGAGAGAGTTTAGTTCTGCTTTAACCTCTTGCCACCCACATAACGCATAGGCGTGGTGGCAAAGAGGGTGGGCTTTACATTCTCAGATTGCACATATGCGTCAATAGTCAACCCAGGTTTCTGTGTAGAGGGACCGCTTACTACGCACTCTCAGCACAGTGACTGAGCGATTGTAGACATCTCTGTCTGTAGTAATGATGTGAAGCTGGCATGATGGACTTCTGATCATGTGACCCCAGTTTGTCCTGCCCTTCGGGTTTAAAGAATGCCAGAGCTGGATGGGAAGGAGTTATTAGCCACAAAGGGTATAAACCCATGTGAAAGCCTTTTAATCAGTTATTATCATGTAAAAGTAGTGGTGACATCATTGTGTTGCGCATAGCCAGTACAGGGCTGGGGGAGGGGGGGGCATGCCCCACCTATTACAGACTGCCTGCAGAAAACAACAGGAAGGGGCGGATACAAGACCAGTCACCCTGCACAAGGGGAGAGAGCAGCAATGACCGGTCTTTATTACAGGAAGCTCCTGAACAGAATCAAAGTTTTGAATTGGATTTCTGCACTGATCTGGAAGAAATACTCAAAGCACAGTACGTTTGGAATAGGAATGTACATGCTTCTTGTATATTATATATAGAAGAAAAAAAATTGGAGCTATACCAGTATGTTGTGGTCAGTACAGAGCATCCAGTCACATCCCCATTGGTTATAGAAGAACTAGAAATTGGGCTGCCCCAGGGATTTTACGGACTGGTGTAGTAATGGACTGACCAATAATTATAGATCACAGTATTATAAAAACATGAATCAAATGCTAACATATGCGCCAAAATACTTAATAATCGCATGTTTCGGATAAGGCTGGCAATTCAAAGCCAGTATATATTCCTTCCTCAGGGTTAGTATGTAGGCGCCTATATACTAACCCTGAGGAAGGAATATATACTGGCTTTGAATTGCCAGCCTTGTCCGAAACATTTCGGTATTTACTCGCCTCCTTTTGCATTGACCTAACCTGTCTAACACTATGGATGCGATTATTAAGTATTTTGGCGCATATGTTATCATTTGATTCATGTTTTTATAATACTGTGATCTATAATTGTTCCCACTGTCTATTTTTTTGATTACCTTTATGTAATAAAAACCTTTTACTTTTACATACTTTTATTGGTCAGTCCATTACTACACCAGTCCGTAAAATCCTAGGGGCAGCCCAATTTCTAATGCTTCTTGTATATAGACAATATTTGCTGCAACAGATAAAGAATAATCCAAAATCATAGGCATTATAATGCTCACCATTCCCACTGTCAGACAGTCATATGATGAAGTCATGTGGCCTTTGCGGTGAGAAGGATCACTGATCAGGCAGAGATGTTGATGGGACTGGCTCTGCCAGGATGTCCCTGCGTCTGGCAAGATCTTGGCATTGCTTATATGGCCTGCTACTGGGGAGAGCCCAAAACTGTATTTCTTAACTTTATTCTTTTGATACTAAACTAGACTGTTCGTACATAAAAAATGTAGTACAGGCCCTCTTTAAGACACGGAGCCCCGTTATGTGGAGAGGTTATTGAATATCAGTATACTGTTACAAATATAGGATGTGCTAAGAAAAACTGCATAACCACTCATTATCTTGGTTTGTTTGAGCAGCAACTATCTAGATTTACAGAGTAAGAAATATTTTCAAGTTTCTTCCATCCAAAAACATGAACTCTAAAATAGAACTCATAGCGTCATCCCACTTTATGCTCTATGCCAAACCTGTTGTGACTAGGAGGTGACTATAATGGATGGATACCTAAATAGAACAGTACACTGTAAATGTAACAAAATTGGATAATATAACTAAAAACTTGCTGTGCTGAGATCTGCAAATGTCAGCCAGCTGAGAAGCCTTTACACCATTTATAGAACAGCGGTATTCAAACATGTTCAGCATGTACATGTATTCCTAAATGTGAATGTAAATTTTATCATTAAAACTAATTTTTGTTGAGTTTAGTCTCAGAAATTGGGAATGAAAGGAAACAGTTTGGGTTAACAGTCTCTCCTTTGCTTCCCGCTATTCTTGTTCTTGCTGTCAGCAGCTGCTTGGTCATACTAGGCACCTTATTCATTACCTGGTCCACCACAATAATCAGTATATGCTCCACATTCCCACTGTGCACCCCCCCATTCCATTATATGCACACATCAGCATTTCCTCCACAGTACACTCCATGGTCTACTTTATAATATACTGTGCACCCCTTTCTGTGCTCTTTATCATGCTGTATACCCCTCCCTGTGCAGTCATAGTCCTCTGTGCATGTCTCTCCACACAGCTCACTGAGCACTCCTTTCTCTTACCCATAGCTCACTGTATGCCCCTTCCTGTGCTCTGTAGTCCTCCGTGCAAGCCTTTTCTCTTCTCTGTAGCACACTTATCCCTCTATGTGCTCCGCAGCCCCCTTGTTAACATCAATCTGGCCAACAAAGCCCAATGAACACCTCTTTCTCCAATCCAGCCCACTGTATACCCCTTCTTGTGCTTTGTAGTTCTCTGTGCAACCCTTTTCTCTTTTCCACAATGCACTCACCCCTTGATTTCTTCTGTAGCCCCCTGTGAATATCTATCTGTCCCACAGAACCCAAAGAACACCCCTTATCTCTAATCCACAAGTCACTGTATTCCCCTCCCCTGTCCTCTGTGCAACCCTTTTCTTTTCTCAACAGTCCACTTATCCCTTATGTGCTCTGTAGTCCTCTGTGTAATCCTTTTCTCTTCTCCACAGTGCACTCACACTTTGACGTGCTCTGTAGCCCCCTGTGAATATGTATCTGTCCCACAGAGACCAATGAGCACCCCTTTCTCCAATCCAGCTCACCGTATACCCCTTCTTGTGCTCGGTAGTCCTCTGTGCAACCCTTTTCTCTAATCCACAGCGCACTCACTCCTCAATGTACTGTGTAGCCCCTGTGAATATGTATCTGTCCCACAGAGCCCAATGAGCACCCCTTTCTCTAATCCACAGCTTACTGTATCCAGGGCTGCTGAAAGCAATCATGGGGCCCCGTACAGCCTAACTGACAGGACCCCCATTCCTCCAAAAATATTGAATTATATTTATGCTAAATGCAATGGCCACAACGCTTTGCAGCCATGACAGAAAACCCATTTAAGTGGATAGCAGCACAGAGGGAATATCTGCACCCCCACAGTGTTCATTCAGCATGGTGCGTTCATTCAGAATGGTGAAGCCCCCTGCTCACCACCCTGAAATAATCCGCCTGTGCGCTATCAGCAGCTGCCGGTGGGAGAGGAGGGAAAATGGCAGCACTGGAGAAAGGAGCACACAAGAAAAGTAGAAGCAGGCACCACTGCACAAGAGTTACTAGTGTCAACAATAAGGCAGTAATGCTGGCCCTCCTGCTCGGCTGGCTGTGCTGCCTTATCAGCGGCCCTAACTGTATCCACCTGTCTTCTGTGCAACCCTTTCTCTTTTCAACAGTCCACTTACCCCTTATGTGCCCTGTAGTTTTCTGCGTACCCCCTTCTCTTATCCTGAGCTCACTGAATACCCCCTTTGTGCTCTGTACTTTTCTTTAAACATCTATCTGTCTCAAAGATCCAGTTGAGCACCCCTTTCTCAAATCCACAGCTCACTGTATACCTTTCTCTGCATTGTTGTCTTCTATGCACCCCTTTCTCTTCTCCTCATCCCACTGTATACCCTTGTAGTCTACTGTGAGCATTTATTTGGCCCACAGATCCCACCGCTTTCTCCAATTCCACACTTTACTGTATACCCCCTTTTTGTGCTCTGTAGTCCTCTGTGCACCCTTTTCTCTTCTCGGCCCACTGTATACTCCTTTTTGTGCTCTGTGAACATCTGTCTCACAGAGTTCATCGAACACCCGTTTCTACAATCCACAGCTCACTGTATACTGCTCCCTGTGCTCCGTAGTCCTCTGTGCACCCACTTCTCTTCTTAGCCCATTTTATATCTCTCCTTGTGCTCTGTAGTCATCTATGAATATCTATCTGTCCCACAAAGTCCACTAAGCACTCCTTTATCTAATCCACAGTTCACCACTTCCTGTACTTATAGTCCTCTGTGCACCCGTTTTTATGTGGCACAGCCCAATGAGCACCCCCCGCTCTATTGCAAAGCCTGCTGTGCACTCCTTTCTCTGATCCACAGATGGGGGTCTGCGTGTCATCTGTGAGGTGTAGTTGATGTCACAGTGAAATACATAAGTTTGTCTCTCAATGGTTTTAACTAAAAAATTTCAAACGTGTACTGAGGCCTCCATGGACCACAAGTGGGGAAATCTAGAAGATCAATCCACCCACAAATTTCATTTGTGTTTAACAGATGCAGGAAAATTCACATAAAAGGTATGTAGATCTTGGAGAATGCAGGAGGATCAGATTCAGGAACTAGACAGAAATTTTGCCTTGTAGTTACAAACCATTGATGACGCATCCCAACACCCTCAACCTGTAACTGAATTATCTTTGGGTGGATTGGCATTTTTTTTTTTTTTTTTTAATAACTCAATGTCATGGATATGCAGTAGTGTTTGTCTGTCAGCTTACCTTCCTTCCCATGTGTTCATCTTAGAGGCCTGAGCCCTTTCACCTGGCTTCCTTTATAATCTCCTCCCAGCCAGACTCCACCCCAGGCCCTATCACAGAACACTATATTAACCTGTGCACTGCAAGCCTGCTTTGCTGATCAACGTGTTTGTTAGGCATTGTGTGTTTGGGTTCCTGCCTGCCGTGTGCTACGTCTGTCTCTCTGTTACATATTTGGCTTGTCCCCGACTATCCCTGTGTGCTCGTGACCCTTGACCTTCGGCTCGTTCTTTCGTTATCCTTGTCTGCTTGTGGCCCCTGACCTTCAGCTTGTTATTCGGTTCTCTCATATCTTGTGCTGCTGCTTCCCCTCTTTTCCCCTTATCCTACGGGGCGTGAGCTAGGAAACTCCAGGGGCCGCGACCTGGTCCCAGCCTGCAGCATAACATCCTCACCACTAGAGGCCCTGGAGAAGACCTGCTGGGTCTTAGACTCCGCGCCCTGGGGAATCTTGGCTCTAGCTTCCGTTAGGATCCCGGTTGTGCTCCTCTGGTCCCGCTTTCCACAACCACCCAGTTTCCTATCCGCAGCAGTCAGACATAGGGTTCACTACCTTGCGGTGCACTCCTGTCCCCCTACGGTGTGCATCTGTCACCTGGCCACAGGTGACCTTGACACTCAAATTTTATTAGAAATTTTCTTTACAAATAATAAACAAACATATGTTACAATTCATATTCTCACATAAACCCTATAAAGGTGGAAATGCCTCCCCACCACCATCTATCCCCATCCCTCCGCCCGACGCATGGGAAAAAAAAAAGGAGAGGGGGGGACCCCCCACCCCCCCTCCTATCTATTCTATGTGGATTTCATGTGCTCTTACAGCTCAGTCTAATTACTGTGCTCTCCATACTATTTTATTTGAATGAATTCATATCTAGTTATTTAGTGTACAAGTGACCCTTCCCTTCCCCAAAAATTGGCATTTAAGTAGTTTTCTTTTCCTGTGTGAGGAGATCCACAACATACACCGAGGGCAGATTTGAAAAACTGAGCATGTCACAACGGAAGTGGTCTAAACCTGTGTTGTCAGCCTATTGCAGTGTAAGGGGTGGGCACAGACTCTGCATTTATGATAGCATTGAATATTGGGCAGCAAAATCACTGCTCTTTCGTTACAAAGGAGATCATAGTGTTGGTTGTATGTTCTGACTTGTACACGTGTCAGTTGTTTAAACTTCCTGCTGGCTATTAAATTGGACTGTCATTAAAGTGACCCATGGAAAAATTTAAATGGCAAAAACCGCGCGGCCAGGTGATGGGAGATATAGCTGCCTGCACAACAGATAGACTGTAATGTAAAAATTGTAAAAAGGGAAAAGTGCGGCGCTTAAAGTGATAATATACTCATGAAGTATATAGCGGAACACCATATATAAGTGTACAAAACAATAAGAATTATAAACATATACCTAAAAAGGCTGTATAGCAATATGCATAAAGAAAACACATATAAAATGAAATAAACAAAAATTATGAACAATATAAAGATATATATTGCCGGCAGTGAAATTATACGTGAAGATCAACGACAACTAAGTGATAAACCAATAATTAATTCTAATAAGACCCCCTTATTAGGATGAAACGCGTCGGGAAGGGCTCTGCTGATGCCACTGCGTCGTTTTGATTACAGCGCTTTTAAATGTCTTCATAAATGTGAGTGACCATTTCTTTATCATACACCACGGGACACAGAGCTAGTCATTACATAATGGGTTAAGGGTCACCAGCGGTGATTGGACACTGGCACAACCAATGGAAGACAGTTCCCCTCCATATAACCCCTCCCATCAGGGAAGTACCCCAGTTTTTTCGCCAGTGTCGAAAGGTGTTGGACGCGTTAGGAGGTGCTAAAGGAAAGCTCTACCAAAGAGACCCTCTGGGGGTAAAAAAGCTATGCTTTCGGATCCATCCAGGACGCCTACAAATGAGCTGAATCTGGATGGGATCCGGGCCTCATCCATGAGGCGTCGCCTGTAATGTCTCTCTTCGGAGGACTGGGCTCTAAGATCCAGCACTTTCGCTATTTCGCTATAAAGTCCTGGTAAGAGTCTTGTACAAGGCCCAGGGGAGAGGTATCCTTTAAATAGGAACCCATATCCCTGAAGGTTGGCACACATAGCCCACCGTGAAGGGTGAAGTTTGGTATCTGTCTGAAAACTTTCAGCAGAAAAACCTGCGGCGTGGATAAGGTGAGATTAGAAGGTCCATAACTAGGTTGGGACCTTTTTCAAAAAGTGGATGTCTTCTTTTTTTCCACCACTGGGGGGAGTAAAGAGCTGAATATACTCACCTCACTCTGTTCAGTGTCGGCTTCGGCGAAGTACACTGCTCGTCACCTCCGCTGCTGAGCTTGCTGGGGCACCCCGATCCTCCTTTCGGTGGCCGATACAGACACCTGCAGATGCAGGTAAGTGGGGACAGGGGCTGATGAGAGTCCTCTCTCACTATGGCCACCACCATAGCGCTAAGGGCCGCGCGCGTGCGCGGGAGCGCGCTTTATCGGAGGGGGGGGGGCCGAGGCGTGCGCGGGCACGTGGCACGCGCAGGCACAGAAACGGCGCCAAATTTAAAAGACTGTCAGTGTAAAAAGCACTGCAGCAGCAAGCAAGCTCGTTAGTTCTCTTGTTCCTGGCAGAGAAACACAGCAGCTATACAGGGACGTAAGACTCCATGTGGTTGGATTGGGTACTTCCTAGAAGACATCCATGTTATGCATAGTTATGTGTTAAAAGTTGCATACTTAATGTATTTGCTAAACTGAACACGGTAGTATATGCATTTAGGTACCTTGTATTTTGTCTAAACAGTAAGCCTTCCAGGGGAAGTAATGCGGACAAAAAGAGATAAAAGAGCACCGCCGCCTGAGACAGGGGGCTCTAGCTGTGCTGACTCGGTACCTTCCTCTCCTGGGTTGCCAAAAGCACCTGTACAGGATGAGCCATTACCTCTGTCAGGTATGGCGGCTTCCCCAGTGAAGCCTGGGCCTGCATATGTCACTGAGGACACTTTATCAGCTGCCCTAAATAATCTGGAGGAGAAAATTGCTACTTTAATCGCTAAATCCTCTAAAAAGGACAATAAGCAAAGCAGATCTCCTCCAGTATTGGACCTCCCTTCAGAAGTACCTGAGGAGGAGGAGGATGAGGAGGAGGCTACATCAGCAGAGGATGAGGAGTCAGACGGATCAGGGATATCGGATGAGCCTTTTTCGGTATCCCAGATTTTAAAGTCACAGGTGCAATGCTATGCAGGAGCCGTGCGAGCTGCATTTAGGTTACCCTCTTTGGAGGTAACAGAATCACCTGTCTCCTCCCTAGGATCATTAAGATCCCTGCAAGGTGCATGCTCCTTCCCGGTTCATCCGTTACTAGAGGATCTATTGTACGCAGACTGGCAACATCCAGATAAGCGTTTTTCACCTCCAAAAAAGTTTAACATTCTTTATCCTATGGAGGAAATTTTTTTAAAGAAATGGAGCCTGCCTACGGTAGATGCGGCTATTTCTTGTGTAAATAAAAACCTGACATGTCCAGTGGATAATGTACAAGTGTTTAAAGATCCTTCTGAGAAGAAGTTGGAATCCTTACTGAAATCCTCCTTCCTTTTGGCCGGCTCAATTATCCAACCTGCAGTAGCAGCAGTCGGTATGTGTCAGGTCGTCAGCCAACAGGTAAAGCAGGGGCTGAAGGAGCTGCCTTCAGAGCACGCTAAAAATTGGGAGAATTTGCCTAAAGCCTTATGCTTCACAGTGGATGCCATGAGAGATTCTATCATACAGGCATCACGCCTTACACTCCAGCTGGTACAGATGCGCAGAGTACTTTGGCTTAAGCATTGGTCAGCGGAAGCCCCATGCAAAAAGTTGTTGGCAAGTTTCCCGTTCCATGGCGAACGCCTTTTTGGGGAAGATTTAGAAAGATATATCCAAAAGATATCAAGTGGTAAAACGACACTTTTACCTGAGAGAAAGAAAAACAAGAGACCTTGTTTTAAACACACTCTCTCCCCAGCTCCCGGGAAATCTGACTCCAGCCAGTGGCGACGGCCTTTTCAGCCGCCCAAAAAAGCCAAAGAACAGGCTCAGAAGAACAAGAAGCCGTGGGGTTCAAGAGCTAATAAGCAAGCCCCCAAAACCTCTCATTGAAGGGGCGCCCCCGCTCGGCCGAGTGGGGGGAAGGCTTCGTCAGTTCTCAGCGACTTGGCGGACAGAAACCCAGGACAAATGGGTGGTATCCACAATATCCTCAGGGTACAGACTGGAATTTCGAGAGATCCCATCTTCTCAATTCCGAAGTTCAAGACTCTCCAAGGATCCACAAAAAAGAGGATCCTTCTTCAAAGGTTTGAATCACTTAATAGCTCAAGGTGTGGTTACAGAGGTACCCCAAAAGGAGCGAGGTTCAGGTTTTTACTCAAACCTCTTTGTGATTCCAAAACCGAACGGAGAAGTCAGACCCATCCTGGATCTAAAAAATCTAAACCAGTTTCTGAACGTTCGCCATTTTCGAATGGAAACGATTCGATCCGTGGTCGCTACTTTAAAAGGCGGAGAATTCATTGCGTCCATAGATATCAAAGACGCATATCTACACATACCAATCCTCCCCGCTCACCAAAGATTCCTAAGGTTTGCGGTAGAAGATCGCCACTTTCAATTTGTGGCCCTGCCATTTGGTGTAGCCACCGCGCCCAGAGTATTCACAAAGGTGCTAGCTCCTCTGTTAGCAAACCTAAGAACACGGGGCATTGCGGTAACAGCCTATCTAGACGATCTACTATTAATAGATCAGTCAAAGGAGGGATTGGATCACGCTGTAGACACTACAGTAGGATACCTGGAGCATTTAGGATGGATTATAAACTTACAAAAATCCTCTCTCCAGGCCCAAAGAAGGATAGTGTACCTGGGCATGATCATAGATACAGCCCAAAACAGGGTATACCTGCCAGAGCCAAAGATACAGTCTCTGAAAGACCTGATCCACAAGGTCAAAGCAAACAAGAGGCCGTCTATTCGCCTTTGCATGAGACTATTGGGAAAGATGGTAGCCTCCTTCGAGGCGGTCCCTTACGCCCAGTTTCATTCGAGACTACTTCAAGGCAATATTTTAGCTTCCTGGAACAGGAAGAGCCAAGCTCTGGATATACCCATGCGCCTGTCCTCACAAGTACGCCACAGCTTCAATTGGTGGCTAGAAGCCAGGAATTTACGGAAGGGAAAGTCCTTCCTCCCAGTGGCCTGGAAGGTGGTATCTACGGATGCCAGCCTATCGGGCTGGGGTGCAGTATTCGAGGAGGCTTCTACCCAGGGAACCTGGGCCAAGACTCAGGGGATCCTGCCCATCAATGTGCTAGAGATCCGGGCGGTATATCTAGCCCTCAAAACCTGGACATACAGGTTACAGGGCTACCCAGTTCGGGTTCAATCCGACAATGCTACTGCAGTAGCTTACATCAATCACCAAGGAGGCACCCACAGTCGGGCAGCCCAAAGAGAGGTGAACCGGATCTTGGCATGGGCAGAAGAGCATGTACCTTGCATCTCTGCAATCTTCATTCCAGGGATAGAAAACTGGCAAGCAGACTACCTGAGTCGTCAGCAGCTGCTACCAGGAGAGTGGTCTCTTCACCCAGAGATCTTTCAGGCCATATGTCTGAGATGGGGAAACCCAGATGTAGACCTGCTAGCTTCCAGGTTCAACAAGAAATTGGACAACTTTGTGTCCAGAACGAGAGATCCTCTAGCCTACGGGACAGACGCTCTAATAACTCCATGGAATCAGTTCTCACTGATCTATGCATTCCCTCCGATCCCTCTTCTACAAAGACTGCTTCGCAGGATCAAGGAGGAGGGAATACCAGTAATCCTAGTGGCCCCAAACTGGCCCAGGAGGCCTTGGTACGCCGAGATCGTAAAAATGGCGATAGGAAGGCCCTGGAAGCTTCCACTTCGACACGACCTGTTGTCACAGGGTCCAGTATTCCACCCTTCCTTACAAAGGCTAAATTTGACGGCCTGGCTGCTGAGACCCACATTTTGAAAAAGAGAGGGGTCTCTGGCCTGGTTCTTTCTACGCTCATTAATGCTAGAAAGCCAGCCTCCAGACTCATCTATCATAGAGTCTGGAAAGCATACGTTTCCTGGTGTGAATCCAGAAGTTGGAATCCTCTGAAATATGAAATAAGTAGGATTCTTGCTTTTTGCCAGTTAGGAGTGGATATGAAATTAGCCCTTAGCACCATCAAAGGGCAAATATCGGCTCTATCAGTCTTCTTTCAGAGACCATTGGCATCTCACTCCCTAGTTCGGACATTCATTCAGGGGGTACTGAGGATAAATCCTCCAGTCAGGTCTCCCTTGTGTCCATGGGATTTGAATTTGGTATTGTCAGTGTTGCAAAAGCAACCTTTTGAACCTATTCGCCATATTCCTTTAATTATATTAAGTAGGAAATTGGCCTTTCTGATTGCTATAGCTTCTGCTAGGAGAGTATCAGAGCTAGCAGCTCTTTCTTGTAAAGAGCCTTATCTAATTTGTCACAAGGACAAGATCGTACTACGACCCCATCCGGCTTTTCTGCCTAAGGTGGTGTCGGCTTTTCACTTGAATCAAGACATTGTTCTGCCTTCCTTTTTTCCAAACCCGCGGACGGCGGGGGAAAAATTATTACACTCTCTAGATCTAGTGAGAGCGGTAAGGGTGTATCTGCAAGCAACCGCTCAGATACGTAAAACAGATGTTTTGTTTATTTTACCAGATGGGCCCAAGAAGGGCCAAGCGGTATCAAAATCCACCATTTCCAGGTGGATTAGACAAGTAATTGTTCAAGCTTATGGTTTAAAGAACAGGACTCCTCCTTTTCCTGTTAAGGCGCACTCTACCAGGGCGATAAGTGCTTCATGGGCAGTGCACCACCAGGCTTCGATGGCTCAGATCTGTAAGGCTGCAACTTGGTCCTCAGTCCATACATTTTCCAAATTCTATCAAATAGATGTGAAAGGACATGAGGATTCCGCCTTCGGGCGAAGTGTGCTGCAGGCAGCAGTATAGGGCTTCTGGTCCGCAAGCGGTCGGTTTGATCTGTGTCTCCCCCCCTTCATATGAGCATTGCTCTGGGACGTCCCATTATGTAATGACTAGCTCTGTGTCCCGTGGTGTACGATAAAGAAAATAGGATTTTTATAACAGCTTACCTGTAAAATCCTTTTCTTGGAGTACACCACGGGACACAGAGGTCCCACCCTTCTTATGGGAACCTTACTGCTTTGCTACAAAACTGAGGTACTTCCCTGATGGGAGGGGTTATATGGAGGGGAACTGTCTTCCATTGGTTGTGCCAGTGTCCAATCACCGCTGGTGACCCTTAACCCATTATGTAATGACTAGCTCTGTGTCCCGTGGTGTACTCCAAGAAAAGGATTTTACAGGTAAGCTGTTATAAAAATCCTATTTTTTATGTTTTTACAATAAATGTTCCTCTTGTTTACGGAATTACACTATGTGGCCCCACTTTTTTTCCTTTTATATATAAACATTGCGGAAGAGCTTTCTGTGAAGTACTGTGGCCCATCTCCAAGGTGGATATTCATTGAAGTCAATGCTGTGATGCATCCTCTTCTGGTTTCTATTGGAAGTTGTGCTCGCTGTACCCCCTTTGGTGTGATACACCATCAAGCTCTTTTAGACCCATAAGGTGTATGCCTTGTTGGGTCCATCTTGTCTGGTAAGCCTTGGATCTCTACGGTGGTGGACTACCTGCAGACAAACTTAATTCACAGTCACTTATTCACCTTTGTGATTTTTGGACTTTTATTCACATTATTAGTTTATCACTAAGGCTGGTTTCACACTGGGGCGGTGGGTGTGGTGGCGGTATAGCGCCGCTATTTTTAGCGGTGCTATACCGTCAGGATTGCGGAGGTATTCGGCCACTAGCGGTGCAGTTTTAACCCCGCTAGCGGCCGAAAAAGGGTTAATACCGCCGGCAATGCGCCTCTGCAGAGGCGCATTGCCGGCGGTATTACCGCGGTTTCCCATTGCTTTCAATGAGAAGGAGCGGTGGAGAAGCGGTAAACACACCAATCCTCTCAGCGCTCCAAAGATGCGGCTAGCAGGACTCTTTTTACCGTCCTGCTAGCGCACTGCTCCAGTGTGAAAGCCCTTGGGGCTTTCACACTGGAGAAACAGCAGCCACTGTTTAGGTACGGTTTGCAGGCGCTATTTTTAGCACAATAGCACCTGCAAACCGCCCCAGTGTGAAAGGGTATGCCTTGTTGGGTCCATCTTGTCTGGTAAGCCTTGGATCTCTACGGTGGTCGACTACCTGCAGACAAACCTAATTCACAGTCACTTATTCACCTTTGTGATTTTTGGACTTTTATTCACAATATTACAATTATTGGTTTATCACTTAGTTGGTGTTGATCTTCACGTATAATTTCACTGCCGGCAATATATAACTTTATATTGTTCATAATTTTTGTTTATTTTATTTTATATGTGTTTTCTTTATGCATATTGCTATACAGCCTTTTTAGGTATATGTTTATAATTCTTATTGTTTTGTGCACTTATATATGGTGTTCCACTATATACTTCACGAGTATATTATCACTTTATGGTCAAAGTGAATATATAAATATCTTATATACTTGTGGAGGCGCTAAATATGATTACTCGTGATATATTAATGAAGTACCAAGTGTAAAATAAAATATATAAAAATGGTGAACCAAACACCAGCCTGCCTAAACACACTAAATTAAACAGTGATAAACTGTATAAATTGTGCAAATAATCCCAAATGTAACACAAATGTGCGTAGAGTAGAGTCCTGTATATCAGTACACAACAATTGAACACCTATGCACCAAACAATTACATTTGTTGAAAGATTATAGTGTACATAAATATTAAATTTATAAATCAAGTGTCAATCAAGTCCTTGAGATCAATAACATAAGAGTCAAGTGTATAATCTGGAATGCTTCAAGCAAATCAAAAATCCAAATAAAGTGACAGCTGTCAAGGATCCACCTTCACCGACTGTAAACCAATCACCCAAATGTGCTCAAATAAGGATGGCAGCTTGCCAAATAAAGTTGACCCTTTTAATTAAAAAAGAGGTCAAATGCGCTTGCAGCAAACAACCTTGCTTAGGTTAAATGGAGAAGATGATACCGGACCGGAACCACTACCTCATGGAGGCTCAGATAAGAATATGGAATAAAGAATAAAGCAGCAATAGCGTAATTCCGTTTATTGAGCCAAACTTGTACAAAAATTTAAAAGCCAATATATATAGCCAATATATAGAAAAAGAGGTAAAAGAGGGGGAGCCAGAAAGAAAAAGGCCAAAGGATCATTAAATTCAGGTATCTTTAATCTGGCTGGTACTTCCTTTACAGAAGAAGAGCTCCAAGTTTTAGGACAAGGTCTCAAATTTGCGCCAGATAAAAATATTAATAAATTTGAATTATTCATAGATGTTGAAAAGTATGTTAGGAAACTCAATATTAAGAAATTTTTTGCTTCCCATAATTTTGTCCACTCTTCAGAAGAGGTGGAACATGGGTATCAACACAGTGGTTTGAGAAATAACTCTGTGTTTAACCCACAAAAAGGAATGCACCATCACATAGAGGTATTTAAACATATGGTACAGGATGAAATTAAATCATTACAGGTCAAACAGACCAGAACTAACCAATCCTTGGTAAATGGAATTAGGAAACTTGAAGAAAATAAAAATATAGTAATCCGCCCGGCGGACAAAGGTGGAGGTGTGGTGATACTCACCAAAGAAAGTTACTACATGGAGATCCAACGTCTACTAGGTGATACCAGTACCTATAAACCACTTGCATCAGACCCCTTGGTTAGATTAAAAACTGAATTGACTAATTGGATAACCCATGGAGTCACTCAAAATATTTTGGATAGCAAGGAGGCTCAATGCCTCATACCACGGGTGCCACGCACCCCGGTGCTATATATAGTACCCAAAATTCATAAAAACAAAGACCAGCCCCCAGGCAGACCAATTATCAGCGGAATAGAATCATTATATTCAAGAGTGGGGGAATATCTCAACATCTATTTACAACCCCTGGTCACTCAGGGGAAATCATATTTAAAGGATAGTCGAGAACTTATAAAATCCCTATCTACTATTGTAGTGACAGATGACACTCTTTTGGTCACCATTGATATCGAATCATTGTATACCAACATTAACCAGAAGGATGCCATATAAGCAGTTAGAATGGCACTAATGGAACAGTCAGAGTTAAAGAAAGCTCAGGTAAATTTCCTGATTGATGGACTGCAGCAAGCAATGGGAAACAATTACTTTTGGGCCCAAGATAGGTTCTATAATCAAACCAAGGGGGTAGCCATGGGGGCACGTTATGCCCCAAGTGTAGCTAATCTGGTACTGAATAAATGGGAAGGGGAAACTATTTATTAAGATAATCCTAAGGCCTTAATATATTATAAAAGATATATTGATGACATGATTTTGTTGTGGGAGGGCTCGCAGTTTTCACTGGAGACATTCCTCCAACGACTGAATCACAATCATTATGGCCTGAGATTCACAGCTGAATCTGACTTGATTACAATCAACTATTTGGATTTCACTTTGGTTAAGAAGGATAATCGAATTGGTACAAGGACTTTCTTTAAACCAACTGATCGGAATGCCTTTGTGCCAACCAACAGTTGCCACCACCCTAGTTGGCTGGGGGCTATACCAAAAGGTCAGTATATGAGCATTCGGAGGAATTGCGACAGCATGACTGAGTTTGACATGCAGGCCGCAATTCTTACCGAAAAGTTTAACGATAAGGGGTATTCCCAGCATATGCTCCTTAAAGCTAAAAATGAAGTTTCTGCCATGAGTAGGGACTCCCTGCTAACCTCCAGGAAGAAAAAAACGGTCACAGGGGAATTGGCGTTTATTTCAGGGTTCCACAGGCAATATAAAAATGTAGAGCAGGTCTTTAAGAAGTTTTGGCCTATACTACTAAAAGATAAGGATCTAGAGAATGTGTTGCCAAATAAACCCAAATTCATTTATAGGAGGGCACTGGGATTGAGGAACATGATTGCACCAAATGTCCCGGACCCCCCTAGAAAACCTCCAACTTTTCTCGATGGGTCAGGTTTTCATTATTGCACTAGGTGCAAATCTTGTCGTACTACTATCAGACACACAAAGAAGATCACCAAATTTCAATCTTTTGTAACCAAGCAGGAGTTTAAAATCAAACCTCTCATAACATGCTATTCGAAAAATGTCACATACGTTTTGGAATGCCCATGCTCCCTTCAATACGTGGGGCGTACCACACGTGAACTTAGAGTCAGAATTAATGAGCATGTGGCAAACATTGCGAAGGGTTTTCCTAACCATAGTGTGTCACGACACTTCTTGCAGTTTCATAATAGAGACCCCCGCCAACTTACGTTCTATGGGATAGATAGAGCTATTTACAACTGGCGAGGGACAGACCTTAAAAAGGCCATTTCCCAGAATGAGACCCAGTGGCTGTATCGATTGAGCACGATGCAGCCACAATGGTTAAATATTGATTTGGACCTAAACTGCTTTCTAACCAATGAATAATTTTGTTTTGTTTTATTCAATTTTTATTAGGTTCTAGTATTGATTTTATTTGTTTAGTCCTCACTCGACTGAGCAGATCATATGTATGGTCTTTTTACAAAGTTTTTAAAGTATTTTTTATTATGTTATAATGAGCCAGGTTCATAATATATAATGCATATATCATTGTGGTTTATCATTTATTATTGTTTTTAGGTATGCTATGTAAGTCATAAGTCTACCGATTCTATGGTTGTTTGTTATTACACGTGATATGTCAGTCACGTTGGCACTATGTAGCTTAGAGACCCGGGATGGACGCTGGATGCAAACGCTGACTCCTCCCTGGGGCGGGTGATTGGTAGTCATTTAAAAGTCTTCCCCTAGCAGTGACCTAGTACGCTTCCTGATGACGTGTTATACGAAACGTACGTCGAGGCGGTACTAGGTCACGTACAGACGCTACTTCCGGTCCCTCTGGCTCTCTATCATCGTAGGTGGAACGCACGCCAGTTACCTACAGATGGGACATCACTTCTCTCTCCTTGATACGCCATCCAGCCTTAGTGCCGAATCTGTGGCACCTATTCAAGTAAGCAGGCATTTGACTTTTTAATTTTTGTACAAGTTTGGCTCAATAAACAGAATTACGCTATTGCTGCTTTATTCTTTATTCCATATTCTTATCTGAGCCTCCATGAGGTAGTGGTTCCGGTCCGGTATCATCTTCTCCATTTAACCTAAGCAAGGTTGTTTGCTGCAAGCGCATTTGACCTCTTTTTTATATAAAAGGGTCAACTTCATTTGGTAAGCTGCCATCCTTATTTGAGCACATTTGGGTGATTGGTTTACAGTCGGTGAAGGTGGATCCTTGACAGCTGTCACTTTATTTGGATTTTTGATTTGCTTGAAGCATTCCAGATTATACACTTGACTCTTATGTTATTGATCTCAAGGACTTGATTGACACTTGATTTATATATTCAATATTTATGTACACTATTATCTTTCAACAAATGTAATTGTTTGGTGCATAGGTGTTCAATTGTTCTGTACTGATATACAGGACTCTACTCTACGCACATTTGTGTTACATTTGGGATTCTTTGCACAATTTATACAGTTTATCACTGTTTAATTTAGTGTGTTTAGGCAGGCTGGTGTTTGGTTCACTATTTTTATATATTTTATTTTACACTTGGTACTTCATTAATATATCACGAGTAATCATATTTAGCGCCTCCACAAGTATATAAGATATTTATATATTCACTTTGACCATTATTTGTTCCATACTTTGGAATCTTTGGGGAGCAGCTGTAATTTATTTTATGTTATATTAGGCGCAAGATTTTTTCTTCTTTTTTTATATTATCACTTTAAGCGCCGCACTTTTCCCTTTTTACAATTAAAGTGACCCATGCCATTCCAAAAGTACTTGTGCGTAGAGGGTGGTGTAAGCACATTTTGGGGGTTTACTATTTTATTGGCAAAGCTTAAAGAAGCTCTTGAGTCGTTTTTTCAACCTTCCATCAATTAAATCTTCTGCCCTTGTTGTTTTAACTTTGGATAGTAAAACATTTTTTTCTCTTATCGTCCATGGACTGACTCAGCTCTCATACTGATTACATTTCGGGTATATGTCCCTGCTTGCAGGAGAAGACCTAGGCACAGAGGCGTTGTAAGGGGGGAGCGGGGGGTGCGGGCCGCACCCGGGTGACTACCGGCACAGCACTGCATTGAGAGGCGCCGCACTGGCCGCGGCTCTCTCCTCTTCCTCCTTCCCCTGCGCCCGGCGCCCGCATGTCCTTCGAGAACCGGCACTGCGATCTGCAACGGCAATTGTGACAGGCAGGTGAGGAAAGGTCACGGATGGTGCCAGTGTCCTATTACAATTATACTCCTCAGACCGACGATGCCTAGGCTCCTCCTCCACTCCACACTGACAGTATATCCACAACAGGAGGAGGAGCCTAGGAAGAGGGACATTCGTGTGTGTACAGAACCACGCTGATCTGAGGTCTGTAAATGTAGGGGGAGAGGGGGGGGCATTACATTAGGGGGATTGCAGGGGGGGTAGCATTAGGGGGATTACACAGGGGGGTTTCATTAGGGGGATTACACAAGGGGGTTAACATTAGGGGGCTTACACAGGGGGGGGCGTTACTTTAGGGGGATTGCAGGGGGGGTAACATTAGGGGGATTGCAGGGGGGTAACATTAGGGGGATTACACGGGGGGTTACATTAGGGGGATTACACAGGGGGGTTACATTAGGAGGATTACACAGGGGGGGCGTTACTTTAGGGGGGATTGCAGGGGGGTAGCATTAGGGGGATTGCAGGGGGGGGGTAACATTAGGGGGGTTAAATTAGGGGGATTGCAGGGGGGGGGGGTAATGGGGATTACACAGGGGGGGTGTTACTTTAGGGGGATTACACAGGGGGGTTAAATTAGGGGGATTGCAGGGCGGGTAACGGGGATTATACAGGGGGGGTTACATTAGGGGGATTGCAGGGGGGAAACATTAGGGGGATTACACAGGGGGGTGTTACTTTAGGGGGATTGCAGGGGGGTAGCATTAGGGGGATTACACAGGGGGGGTTACATTAGGGGGATTACACAGGGGGGTTACATTGGGGGGATTGCAGGGGGGTAACATTAGGGGGTTTACACAGGGGGCGCGTTATTTTAGGGGGATTGCTGGGGGATTACACAGGGGGGGGTTACATTAGGTAGATTGCACGAGGCGGTAACATTAGGGGATTACACAGGGGTAGAGCTGTGCTGATGCGCTAGCCTGCTCAGTGCCCTGGATTGCTCATGCTCAGTGACGGGGGGGGGGGGGGTGACACCATATTTTACAGCACCAGGTGACACCAACCCTAGTGACGCCACTGCCTAGGCAGAATGTTAGATGTTAAAAAATTCTAGAACAAACCAGAGCTGAACAGCCCCGCCCAGGGGGGCGGTCCCTCCGGACATTACCCTCCCACCTGCAGCTAGCAGACCTCAGTTTTTTTCTGCCTAGCAGAAGGAGAAGACGTGGCTCTCTCTCAGGAGCCAGTCTCCTGGAAGATTTTACTTTTAAATTTTATTCCTTTGGGAATTTTATTATTTTATTTTTGAGACCTTCAATCAACTGTCGGCTGGGCAACAGGTTGGGTACACTAGTATCCTCGTAGTCTTCCCTGTCCGACCATTGAGCGTGCTGATCCTCGCCTTGTGTGCGTGAGACTCAGTTCACGACATGCCCCATGACTCCAGGGGTGGCCGGGTTGCTTTCATGCTCCCGCGGTCCTCTCAAGATTGAACAGTACCTGACGGACTGTATCTCTCGCGGTGGACCGGGCCGACAGCTACGCAGTACTACTCTGTGATAGGTCTGTCTGAAACAAGCCAGTGGGTCCCTCTGGGACGGGTAAGTAGTTCTCTCCTGCTGCAAGTGAGTACATGCTGGCTGTGTTTCTTTATGTAGGGGGTTCTCCCTGTCTCCCCCCTGTTATGCTGCTCTCTGCACCCTGTACTGGTGCTGTGCTGTGTGGGGGTGCTTGGGGGTCACTCTGGCCTGGCTGGGGGCGCTCATGTCTTTTTTAGTGGAACTGGGAGAGGAGCAGTGTTCTGGTGTGTGTGTGTGTGTGTTATTACAATGTGCGCCATTAGCGCTGTGAGGTGATTTGAAACCCGCGCTCGGCGGCCATCTTGCCGTGGATCTCTGGCGCAGTAATGCATGCGGCCGGCGGCCATTTTCTTGAAGCCGCAGCGCTTTTAGTTTAGTTTTCAGCCTCTATCGGCGCTGCTGACGGCGCGAATCTCAGAAACAGGGCCGAGCGGCATTTTCCTCACATCTCCTCACACTCTCCTCAGGCTTCACTCGCGCTGCGGTGCAGTTTCATACAGCAGATAGGAGCGGTCCTTGCAAGGGTTGGTGAGTCCTCTGGGTATCCCCTCCTCAGCCTCAGTGCTACCAGTGGGTGGACTGTACTATTCTCTGTAATAGGTGTATAGGGTCTCAGAGGGTGGCAGTATGGAGTCTGGTTCACCTGCTTTTCCACACTCTGAGGCAACTGGCAGTGCTCCTGCACCTGAGGTCCCTAGCGACTAGTTGTCGGCAGTCCTGGAATCATCCTTGTCTGATGGAAGCGGTGTGAGAGCGCAAGGGAGCTGTAAAGCGCCCCCTCCCCACACATTCTTCTGTAGGGGAGTGCTCTGTCTCAGATATGGGCCTAGCTCTGAGGATTTTCATGTTTTTGAACAGGATATTCCCTGTGAGGAAGACCCCAGTTCTGAATAACTGACAAGGTGCTTGTCTTGTAAGTGAACTCATTGATGCTGTGAAGGACACTGTCAAGCTGAATGTCAGGTGGAAGCTGTCTCCTTTGGTTCCTTTAAAGCCGTTTATTCAAAAAAGGTTTTCCATATGTGCCTTTTTCTTGATACATTCATTGACCAAGTCTGGGATAAGCCGCAGAAGACTTTGACGGTCCCGCGGCGCCTAGCCATGAGGTACCCCTTGAGGGGGCCCTGGTTAAGAAGTGGGCTCTCCCCCCAGTGGTCGGACCCCCCAGTCGCCCGTTGGAATAAGGCTACCACGCTCCCAACGGAAGGGACTCCTGCATTTAAGGATCCCGCTGACAGGAGGTCAGGAGTGGTGAGTAGAACTATGTTTACCTTATTGGGGTCTGCCTTACGCCCTATAGTGGCGACGACACTTGTGTCTCAAGACACTCACAGGTTGAGCAAAGATTTTGCACCAGACAGTACAGGTGCATAATTTCCCTCCTGAGACCATTTCCCTGGCTCACCAACTTGCGCAGGGTTTAGTCTCTGTGTGCGAGGCCACCTGGATGCGGCCCCTTTAATATCTGGGGCCTCTATCTATGCTGTGGTGCTGCATCTTTTTATCTGGCTGAGATGCTGGTCGGCCGACCTAGCTTCCAAATAGCTCCTGGCTGACTTGCCCTTTAAGGGCGGTAGACTATTTGGGCCGCCCTGGATGACATTGTTGTGGATGTCACAGGGGGTAAGAGCACCTTCCTTTCCCAGTCTGTTAAGGAAGAAGAGCCCCACCGTAGGCCGGGCCCTTCTTTTCCGGCAAAGGCGAAGGAGTTTTTCGTCAGTCAGAATTCACGGGTAAGCCCGCCCAGACTGAGAAAAGTGCGGCTGGGGGACATAAGCGTCCCTGGGTGCGTAAACCTACCAAGCTAGCTCCCAAGCCACCGCCGCATGAAGTCTTGTCCCGGCCCGACTCTGGGGCGGGGGGGGGGGGGGGGGCGGGACGTACTTGCTGGTTCACGGTTCAGTGGACCTCCCGGATCTCCGACTGGTGGGTGTGTGAGGTGGTCACCTCAGGATACAGGATAGAGTCCCGTTCCTGACCCCAGACCGATTCTTTCCATCATTTCTCCCTCTCTTTCCTGCCCGTCGGGCGGCCCTCTTAGGGGCCATACAGGGTCAATCAGGTCCGGAGTAATTGTACCGGTTCCATCACAGGAGAGGTTTTTCAGGGTTTCTACTCGAATCTGTTTGTAGTCCCAAAAAGTGGATGGGGGTTCGGCCAATCCTGGGCCTCAAGGCCTGAATGCCTTTGTGATGGTGCAAAAGTTCTGCATGGAATCCATTCGTGCGGTGTTCGCTACACTCCATCAAGGGGATTTTCTGGCATCCTTGGACATAAAGGAAGCCTACTTGCATGTTCCGATCTGCGCACGTCAACAGTAGTTTCTGCGCTTTGCGATCGGCGAAGTCCACTATCAATTGTGTCTCTTCCCTTCGGCCTAGCCTCGGCACCAAAGGTTTTTTACCAAGGTGCTTGCTCCGGTTCTAGCCTTGCTGAGATAGCGAGGCATTGCTATCATGGGCTATCTGGACGATCTTCTTCTAAGAGCATCAGAATTAGAAGAAGTGTGACTAATGTCAGTCAGACCCTTAGGGACTTCGGGTGGCTCCCGAACATTCAGAAGTCGGTCCTGGTGCCGGCTCAGCATTTGGAGTATCTCGGTCTGATCCTGGACTCCATGGAGGCGTAGGTATTCCTAACCCTGGAAAAGTTGCTGACTTTCAGTCTGTAATGCGGGTCCTGACATCTCGGAAATGGTCGTCAACCCGTTTTTTGCATGAGAGTCCTGGGACTCATGAGGGCCTCGTTCGAGGCTGTTCCGTATGCCCAATCACACACACGGGCATTACAGTAAGAGATCCTGTCCACTTGGGACAAATCTCCGTTGTCCTTGGATCTTCAGATCCAGATGAGTCGCCCACTCAGGGCATCCCTGACGTGGTGGTTGGGGTCCCCATTTCTTCGGTCCGGGAAGTCGTCCCTCCCCATCCAGTGGACGGTGTTCATGACGGACGCCAGCCTGACGGGCTGGGGTGGAGTCTGGGGAGTCCTGTCAGCCCCAGGGCTTTGGACTCCGGACGAAGCCCGTTTACCGATCAATGTTCTGGACATATGGGCAATCAGAATATGCCTCCCCACGTGGTCTCTATCGGCCGTCTACATTCAAGCGTAGACAATTGGCAGGTGGACTATCAGAGTCGCCAGACGCTGGACCAGGAAGAGTGGTCCTTACACCTGGAGGTCTTTAAAATTCTGTGCCGGCAGTGGGGCATGCCGGATGTGGACCTGAGGGCCTCTTGACTCAATCATAAGGTGTCAAGGTTTGTGGCCAGGTCCAGGGATCCTTGGGCGGATGCCTCGGATCCGTTGGTTGGCCCCATGGGGTCATTATCACCTGTTATCTGTTATCCTCCGCTGCAGCTGCTTCCTCGCCTGCTGCGCAGGGTTGTGGCCGAAGGGATTCCGGTGATCCTCTTTGCGCCGGGTGGCTGATCTGGTATGTCTCATCGCGGACATTCCTTGGCGGTTGCCAATAAGGGAGGACCTTCTGTTTCAAGGTCCTATTTTTCATCCTGTTTTACAGTCTCTGACTTAACGGCATAGCTATTAAAAGCCAGGTGCTGAGAGCCCGAGGTCTCTCGGATTCGGTCATTTCGACCATGTTCAGGGCACAGATGTCTTCCGCCTGGAAGATATATCACCGTACCTGGGAAGCTTACATCGCTATGTGCGAAGAGCTGGACTAGCGTCCACGGACGTATTCCGTCCCCAGTATCCTGCGGTCCTTGCAGCGTGGTGTGACCCAAATGCTTGCTTTGAGTACCATTAGGGGTCAGTTTTCGGCCTTGGCCGTCTTCCTTCAGCAACCGCTAGCGGGTCATTCCTTGGTAGCACCTTTGTGCAGGGGGGTTCGCCATGTGCTCCCTCCTGTTGAAACCTCCTCTCCCTCCTCGGGATTTGCATTTGGTGCTCTCGGTTCTCCAGGAACCTCACTTTGAAAATATCAGAGATATTCCCCTCTTGACCTTGTCTCAGGAGGTGGCCTTCTTAGTGGCCATTATTTTTGTCAGACAGGCGGGCCTTGTCCTGCTAGTCGCCCTATTTGGTCATCCATAAGGATAAGGCAGTGTTGCGTCTGCGACCTTCCTTTTGCAAAAGGTGGTCTCGGTTTTTTCACCTACATGTGGACATTGTCCTCCTGTCCTTGTGTCCTCACACATCGCATTCCAGAGGGTTTGCGCTTCACATATTTTATGTGGTACGTGATATGACACACCAGTGTCTGTCTTGGGTCCGAACAGGGTCGAGCGGTGTCGTCTGCCACCTTTTCTAGATGGATCAGACAGACTGTTATACCGGCCTATGCCATTAAGGGGGTGGCCCCTCCCTTTCCGGTTACGGCGCATGCCACCAGGGCGATTGGTGCTTCCTGGGCTTTCCGACATCAAGCGTCGGTTGCACAAGTGTGCAAGGCGGCGACCTGGTCGTCCGTTCATGCCTTTTCAAAATTCTATAAGGTTGTTGTGGCTGCATCTTTGGATGCTTCCTTCGGCCGAAAAGTGTTGCAGGCCGCTGTTTAATGTTTCAACTCCTCCGCTGAGGAGCTCTGCTGGTTTGGAGTGAAGTTTTGGTTGTTCCTTTACTATTTTGCTCCTACCCTTTTCTCTTATACTGCTTCGGGACGTCCCACACGTAATCAGTATGAGAGCTGTGTCAGTCCATGGACGATAAGAGAAAATAGGATTTTTGTACTCTCCGTAAAATCCGTTTCTCTGACGTCCATGGACTGACACAGCACTCACCCTTCCTTTTAAGGTTTGTACTGCTTTGTTACGAACTGAGGTCTGCTAGCTGCAGGTGGGAGGGAAATGTCCGGAGGGACCGCCCCCCTGGGCGGAGCTGTTCAGCTCTGGTTTGTTCTAGAATGTTTTAACATCTAACATTCTGCCTAGGCTTTCTCCTGCAAGCAGGGACATATACCCACACGTAATCAGTATGAGAGCTGTCTCAGTCCATGGACGTCAGAGAAACGGATTTTACGGTGAGTACAAAAATCCTATTTTTCTGCCAGTAAATACATGATACAGCCCACTTCCTGTTTCTTGTCTGGTCATTAGCCTAGGCTCATGACATCATGCACAGCTCTCTCTCTCTAACCCTGGTGAGAGTTTGCCAGGAAAGGAGGGGGTGAGTGATAAGAGGGCCAATGAGAGCTGCAGAGATTGTGGTATGCCTTTGTGTAAATCCAGGAAGTAAACAACTTCAGCTGCCCACAATTAAAATGGATGCAGCCAGACTCAGTGGAGGGAGATTTGTGCAGCATATTTGGCAAGTACAGAATCACAGTATATATAAAATACGCAAAGTTGTTGGAGGGAAGTTTCAGAATGGCAAAGATGTTTTTATTACAAATTATTTGAGCAGACTGCAGTTCCTCTTTAATTGAACAAGCTGAAGTTAGAACCTGATTGGTTTCTATGCACAGCTGCACCAGATTCTGTGGGCTCCAGTTTAAATACCCCCCCTCCCCCCTCATGGCTCAGTTCTGTAAAAAAAAAAACAACCCTAAATAGCTGTGAAAACTCTGACTTTTAGGCCCCTTTCACACATGTGGACCGTTCATTTTATCAGTTTAGTCAAGTTTTTTCTATGAAAAAGTTGAAGTTTACATCAGTTTTTCATCTGTTTTTACATCAGCTTTTTACATCTGCCAGCTAGAGTCCTTAACCACTTGAGTCCCAGAGCCATTTTTTCATGCAAATATGGGCTGTTTGTTTACATCGTTTTTTTGTCTAATCTGTTTTTTTAACGGAAGAAAAATAGTGTTTTGATTCGTTCCAAATACAGTTGTTGACGGAAGCAGATGTAAATGTAAGATGTAAAACATCATCCATTTTTCTATAGAGATGCATTGATGGCCATTTTTCATCCGTCAATGGATGGATGAAAAACAGACAAGTGGTCTGTTTTTGCATGTGAAAGGGACCTTATAGATGTGAGGCCCCTTTCACACACTTGTGAACTGTTCAGTCGCAGTCAAAGAAAAAAAATGGATGAAGTTTTTACATTTGTTTTTTTTACATCCGCCAGCTAGCGTCCTTAACCACTTGAGTCCTGATGATGCCATTTTTTCATGCAAAAATGGACCATTTGTCCATTTGCATCCGTTTTTGTTCAAATAGTTTTTTTCTTTTAGCAGAAGAAAATAAGGCTTTGATCCATTCCAAAAAATGAATGTTGACCGAAGAGGATGCAAACAGATGTAAATGAATGAGCATCCCTTTTTTCAGTAGAGCTGCATTGATTACGTAGTTACATAGTCGGTAAGGTTGAAAAATAAACACCAGTCCATCCACTTCAACCTGTAGTGTGCGTACGCATATGCATGTGTTTATGTTAATAGTACATTATATACCCCTGTATGTTGTGATCGTTAAGATGCACATCTAATAGTCTTTTAACCACTTCCCACCCGCCGGCCGTCCTTGACTCTGTGCGGGTATATCTGAATGATGCCTGCAGCTACAATTGGGCTAACTTTACTGTTTTTGTTTTTTTTTTGAACGCATAAAACAGTTTTTTCTCTTTTCGTCATTGGACGGACACAGCTCCTTAATTCTTGACTTGTGGATTATGGCCCATCTATTAAGAGAGGACTAGGCAGACATGTTAGTTATCTAAATACATGTAACTTTAACAGAGTTGAACAGCCCCGCCCAGGGGGCGGTCCCTCCGGTCATAACCCCTCACCCTGCAGCTAGCAACTCATTTTTTTCTGCCTAGTAGAGGAGAAGGACCTGGCTCCCCCTTGGGCCCAGAGTCCTATGGAAATTTTTACTTTTTCTTGTTTTATTTTATATTTTAATCCTGAGATCTTCAATCAATTGCCGGCTGGGCAACAAGCTGGATAATATAGATTCTGGTAGTCTCCCCAGCCCGGCCATCGAGCGTGAGCAGACCTTAGCTAAGTGCTGGGTCAGCCACGACATACCCCATGGCTCCAGGGGTGGCCGGTGAGCTATTGCTCCAGGGTCCACATATGACCGGGCTGCTTGTTGTCTCAGTCACAGTGGACCGTGGCCGACAGCCACTCCGTACTGTCCGGCGGTGAGTCTGTCTGGAACGCACCAGCGAGTCCACGCATGGATGGGTAAGTACAGTTCCTCCTGTTTTGGGCAGTTTGGAACAGCTGGGCTTCCTGGAGGGTCTTTAGGGGGTCTCCTGTCCTCCCTTTCCCTCTTTCTGTCCCCCACTCTTTCCTCCCCCCCATGGTGGGGCCTACTGCGTCGGCGGGGTGTACCTGTAGAGGGCCTCTGTATCCCGGTTGGGGGCTGTGGGGGTGCCCGGGTCCGCTCTCTGTGGGGGGTGTCTGCTTTTTGGAAGCCTCCGCTCGGCATCCCTGCGGCCTTCTCGTCCACCTCAGTGTGCTCTGCCGCCATTTTTGGTAGCGCAGGTGCCATTTTCTAGTGGTTTTTCTCTGTATTGAAAATTCCCATTGTCGGCCGTTTTGTCGTGGCCGCGCTGTGGCGCAGGTCATCATTGCGGACGGCTATTTTCTTGTAGCCCGCGCCCTTTTTTCTCTCTGAGGAGTCCAGCGGCCATTTTTGAGTGGTCTTTTTAATGTATGGCTTGGCCTCTAGCGCTAAAGGCTTCCTGAACGGCGCAAATCACCTCACAGAACACCTCAGTCACACGCTGTGTGTGAGGCAGAGCGGACAACGGCGCTGAGCAGTCTCTGGCTGGGTGGTGAGTCCCTGGGTAGCCCCCCCCCCGGTCAGCGCAGCAAGGAGGGTTTTATTTATTATTGCAAGTGCCTTGACTTGGTCCCTAAGGACTGTCAGTGGGTCAGAAGCTGGCATCTCTTCCCAGACATTCCAGAGGCAGCAACTGGTGTTCCTGCACCTGCGGTCCCCATGGACGCTTTGTCGGCAGTTCTGGAGTCATTTGTTGCCAGGGTGGAAGCGGCATGTGGGCGTAAGGGGGGTAAAAAGTGCCCCCTCCCCCCGCCATCTCCTGGGGAACGCTCTGACTCAGACTCGGGCCTGGCTGCAGCTCAGGACCCCTGTTCTGGGATGTCAGAGGATGCGGACCAGGACCACCCGGGCACTGAGGAGGACTCCTCGTCCAGGTCAACACAGGACAGAGCACTTGTGGGAGCACTTATCACCGCAGTAAGGGACACCCTTAAGCTAGAAGATACAGCTGGGACATCCACTGAAGTGTCAGTCCCTTTTGGGTCTCACAAACCGACCCGCTCTGTTAAGGTTTTTCCTTATGTAGATTTCTTTGACAAGTTCATTGATAAGGAATGGGAACGGCCGCAGTGGTCCTTTGTGGTCCCTCAGCGCATTGCAGTCCGTTACACGTCATTGACCCCCCGGTCTCAAGGTTGAACAAGGTAACCACTATCCCGGTGGAGGGGACCCCTGCTTTTAAGAACCCTACTGATAGGAGGTCCGAAGCGGTGAGTCGGACCGTGTTCACCATGCTGGGGTATGCATTGCGGCTGATAATGGCTACGACTTTGGTGTCCCAGACACTCACTGAATGGGCTAAACTTTTGCACCAGGCAGTGGAGGAGCATCAGCTCCCACAGGAAATCGTGAGACTGGCTGTCAGAGAACTCACCTTGCTGGACGTGTTGTGCATACTCCTGGTTCACGTCCTGGACTGCGCGCAGCGCGCCGATGCGCGCCATTGCGTGTGCCGATCCGCGCCAAACAGTCCATTTAAACCCCGGGAATACTTCAGACCGGTGCTGTCTGATCTGCAGTTACCTGTGACCTTTTGCTCCTGATACCTGTCTGAACACTTACCTCTTGATTACCCGGCCTGTCCATCGGATTACCCTTGTCTCCTGCCTGCACCTGACCTCGGCTAGCCTTGACCTTGAACCTACCTGTTCCTCTGTACTTCGCTGCCTGCCTGTTGCCGATCCCGCCTGTGACCCGACCATCCCGCTCTGCTCCTGCTCAGCATCCTCTACCTGTGCTCCTGTTTTCTGTTGCCTGTCCGGCCGGACACCTACTCCTCTGCACCTGGATCCAGAACCGCATCCCTGCAACTACCCGCCAGGCTCTCATACCACTCTGCACTCCCGTGCCTCCTGTTCATACTATCAGGGGCCGTCAGTCGGACACGTAAGGGAGACCTTCCTCTGATTTATTGGGCTCACCAGTCTGGTACGTATAAGTCTGACAGTATCAGACAGCCATGCCCGAGCCCGAGCAAAGAACCACTCCCGTAGAGGAACTTTGTAGACACCTGGCGGGTCTAACGCAAGCTGTGAAGGATCTTCAACAAGGCTACACAAGATTGGAAGAACGGGTTCACGTCCTGTCTTTGCCCACCAGTCCACAAGGCACTGCCACAGCTGCACCCTCTGTAGTGATGCTACCTCCCGAGCCCAGGGTACCCACGCCCAACAGGTTTTCGGGTGAACGCAGTCAATTTCAGACTTTTCACAATGCCTGCGAACTCTACTTCGCTCTACAACCTCACACCTTTTCTTTGGAAGTAACTAAAGTAGGCTTCGTAATCTCCCTCCTGTCTGGTGAACCTCAAACCTGGGCCCATTGTCTCTTGGAGCAAAAGGCAGAATCCCTGAATCATCTAACCACATTTTTTGCCGCTATGTCTCAGCTTTATGAGGACCCCCAGCGGACTGCCACTGCGGAGTCTGCATGTGGCAGAGTTCAGGCGGTGGAGTTCCGACACCAATTGGAACACCGCTGCCCTGCGTTATCAATTCCGGGTTGGGACTATCTGATGCACTTAAGGACGAACTGGCACGGGTCGGTACTCCTCCAACTTTGGATGGTCTCATTAATCTGTCTATCCAAATCGACCGACGCTTACGGGAGCGCCACTCTGAGAAGTCCACCAGCCAACTTCGACCCACCTGGATGCTTCCCAAGGTCCCCAGCTTTCCCAGCCATGCCCCTTCGTCTCCAGCCATCCTAGTCTCTGACGCTCCTGAGTCCAGGCAGCTGGGTCTACTTCGTCCTTCCCTGACCCCGGAAGAACGACAGCGCAGACGGATCCACAACCTTTGTATGTACTGCGGAGAATCAGGGCACTATGTGAGGTCTTGCCCTACCAAGATGTGTAAATTCCTCCCGACCTCTTCCTTGTGCACATCTGTTCTACCTAAACCAGCTTCTCACCTTGCTCTTCCCATCCTGTTGCAGCTACCAGGAAAAGATACTCCGATTCCAGTCTCCGTCATAATTGACTCTGTGGCATGCAGTTGCTTCATTGACCTATCATTTGCTGCCAACCTCCACATTCCTCTTCAGCCTAAGACCCAGGGACTTGCTGTGCACCTTGCCGATGGGTCCACCATTAAATCTGGCCCTGTTACACAGGAAACTGTTCCATTGCTGGCCACCATGGCCACCCATCATCAGGAATTTCTACGCCTTGATGCTATCTCCTCACCCCTGTTCCCTATCATCTTGGGGATGCCCTGGCTGCAAGCCCATAACCCCAGTATTGATTGGGCCACGGAGGAGATCAAGTTCTTGTCCAGCTACTGCCAGCAGCACTGTTTGCAACAAACCTCAGTTAACTCCCAACAACTGCTCTGCCTTGATACTGACTCTGAGCTACGGCAGTCAGTCCCTGCACCCTATCATGACTTTCTGGACGTGTTCAGCAAGAAGGGGGCAGAGACTCTCCCTCCTCATAGGCCTTATGACTGCCCTATAGAGCTATTACCAGGAACTGAAGTCCCGTTTGGAAGAATCTTCCCTTTGACTGAGCAGGAGCTGGGCACTCTGAAGGTCTATATCGACGAAAACCTAAAGGGGTTTATTCGCCCCTCTACCTCTCCGGCCGGTGCTGGCATCTTTTTTGTCGAAAAAAAGGACCATTCATTACGACCCTGCATTGACTATCGGGAATTGAACAAAATTACAATTAAGAACCGTTACTCACTGCCTCTTGTGCCTGAACTTTTCCAAAGGTTGGGATCTGCGGTCATCTTTACTAAACTTGACCTTCAAGGAGCCTAAAATGTAATCCGTATTCGAGAGGGGGACGAGTGGAAAACGGCTTTTCGTACCCGATTCGGGCACTTCGAGTACCTTGTTATGCCCTTCGGGCTGTGTAATGCACCAGCAACATTCCAACGACATCTTCCGTGACTATCTGGATTTGTACATTATAGTTTACCTGGATGACATCCTGATCTTCTCTCCCTCAGTAAGTGACCACCGCAGGCATGTCCGAAATGTTCTAACCCGGCTCAGGCAGCATGGACTTTATGCTAAACCAGAGAAATGCGCATTTGAACTGCAATGCATCCAGTTTTTGGGATTAATCATTTCTGTTAAGGGCATCAAAATGAATCCTCAGAAGGTTTCTGCAATCCTGGACTGGCCAGCTCCTACAGATAAAAAGGGGTTCAGCGCTTTATCGTTTTTTCTAATTTTTACCGGAAGTTTATCAGGAACTTTTCTGCGATAATCGCTCCCCTTACTGAACTAACCAGGCAAGGAACCCGATTCTTCTGGTCGTCCAAGGCTCAAACCGCCTTTGAAAAGCTCAAGGAATTGTTCACCTCTGCCTCCATCTTGAAACACCCTGACCCTGCTTTATCGTTTGTCCTTAAAGTTGGCGCTTCAAAAATCGCGGTAGGGGCTGTGCTATCCCAACGGCAAGGAGCCAAATCTCTCCTCTATCCAGTGGCCTTCTTCTCTCGTAAGCTCTCCACAGCGGAAAAGAATTAGGACGTGGGAGATCGGGAGCTTCTGGCCATCAAGGCCGCATTAGAAGAGTGGCGTTACCTACTTGAGGGTGCTGCACATCCCATCTTGGTCTACACTGACCATAAAAACTTAGAGTATCTAAGAACGGCTAAGAGATTGAAACCACGGCAGGCAAGGTGGGCACTTTTTTTTTTTTTCCAAGATTCCTGTTTCACATTACGTACAGACCTGGGTCAAAAAATACCAAGCCCGATGCTCTCTCCCGCATGTTTAACGATTCCGAGAAGTCTATATCTCCAGACACCATCCTCCCTTCGGGGAACTTTCTGTTGCTTCAAGGGGATCTAATTTCCCGAATTAAACAAGCCTCTGCCGGACTAAACTCGTTTCCTGATACCTGTGTAAGGGCACAAGATGGGCTGATGTGGCATAAAGACAAGATTGTGGTCCCAGAGAACTTAAGGGTAGCAGCGCTAGAGCTTTGCCACGACCATAAATTGGCTGGACACTTTGGTGCGCTGAAGACAGCTGAATTGATACAGCGCACGTTTTGGTGGCCTCAACTTATGAGCGACTGTAAAAGCTATGTGGAGTCATGCAATACCTGTTCCCGAAGCAAGAGTAGCCGGGCAAGAGCCTGGGGTCTATTAAAGCCTCTACCTGTCCCAGAAAGACCTTGGCAGATGATCTTGATGGATTTCATCGTGGAACTTCCCCTGGCTGAGGGGTTTTCTACTATTTTTGTTGTAGTGGACAGATTGTCCAAAATGGCCCACTTTCTGCCTATGAAAGGCACACCTTCAGCTATGGAAATGGCGAAGATCTTTATCAAAGAGATAGTGAGGTTGCACGGAGTTCCAGCCAGCATTGTGTCCGATCGAGGTGTTCAGTTTACCTCCAGGTTCTGGAAGGCTCTTTGTGGTTCTTTGGAGATCGAGTTGGCTTTTTCTTCCGCTTATCACCCCCAGTCGAACGGGCAAACGGAAAGGACCAACCAGACTTTAGAACAGTACCTCCGTTGCTTCTCCTCTTTCTCACAGGATGACTGGGCCTCCTTACTGCCTATTGTCAAGTTTGCGTATAATAATTCTCTGCATTCTGCTATCAAGCAGACACAATTTTTTGCTAACTACGGCTTCCACCCATACTTCCTGCCCAGTACTATACCTGAATGTGCTATTCCTGCAGTTTCCGAAACAATGGACTTCTTCCTCACTAACAATAAACTTTTACAGGAAACCATGTCCAAGACTCAGGAATATAATAAAAAGATGTTCGACAGGAAGAAGCGAGGAGAGCTTATTCTGGAACCTGGCAACCAAGTATGGTTGTCTACAGTTAACCTAAAGAGGGCCTGCCCCTCCAGTAAACTGGGTCCCAGATTTATGGGGCCTTTTTCTGTTAAGGGAAAGATTAATGACGTGACCTATGAACTTGACTTACCTGACTCTCTGAAGGTCCACCCAGTCTTCCATGTGACGCTGCTGAAGCCTGTTGTTCCTAACCCCTTTTCTGGCCGAAGTACCGGTCCACCAGAACCCATAATAGTCAACAATGAGGAAGAATTTGAGGTGGAGGCTATCAGATGCAATATTTGATAAAATGGAAGGGCTATGGACCAGAGGATAATTCCTGGGAACCCAGGAAGCAGCATACATGCTGAAGAACTTATGCAGGCCTTCAAAGGGTCCCATGCCACGAAAATTGCCCAATTGGGCATCCGGAGGCTGCCCTTAAGGGGGGGCACTGTCAGAGAACTCATCTTGCTGGACGTGTTGTGCATACTCCTGTGCGCGCTGGTTCACGTCCTGGACTGTGGGTGCGCGCGCCTGTGCGCGATGGTGTGCTGGTGCATGTGCGCCGATGCGCGCCATTGCGTGCGCCGATGCACGCCAAACAGTTCATTTAAACCCCTGGAATACTTCAGATCGGTGCTGTCTGATCTGCAGTTACCTGTGACCTTTTGCTCCTGATACCTGTCTGAACACTTACCTCTTGATTACCCGGCCTGTCCATCGGGATTACCCTTGTCTCCTGCCTGCACCTGACCTCGGCTAGCCTTGACCTTGAACCTGCCTGTTCCTCTGTACTTCGCGAGTCAGACACGTAAGGGAGACCTTCCTCTGCTCCATTGGGCTCACCAGTCTGGTACGTATAAGTCTGACACTGGCCTACCAGCTGGTGCAGGGTCTTGTGTACGTCTGTGATGCAACACTGGATGCGGCCCCTTTAATATCCAGGGCCTCTGTCCGTGGTGGTCTTGCGCCACCAGATATGGCTAAAATGCTGGTCCGTGGACCAAGCTTCTAAGAAAGCTCTGACAGATTTACCTTTCAAAGGTGGGAGGCTTTCTTGTTCATACATCACGGGACACAGAGCGGCATAGTCATTACTATGTGGGTTATATAGAATTACCTTCAGGTGCTGGCACTGGCAATTTCCAAAACAGGAAGTACCCTCCCCTATATAAGCCCCTCCCATCCGGGAGCACCTCAGTTTTTTGCCAGTGTCTAAGGTGTTGGCCAAGGTTAACATGTATTCATCTGGGCTTGTGTACAGGTTCTCTGGGCCTTAGCAAGCTATTCCGGATCCGACCAAAAAAGCTTCATAGCTAAACGGTCGGTACCCGGGCCTTGCAGAGAAGAGCAGGGTTTTGCCTGTAATGCCTCTCTTAGGAGGGCTGGACCCTGGGATCCAGAGCTCTGGTCATACCCAAAACCAAGAGGCTATCTGTGCAGGGTGCTATACAGGTCCAGGGGAGTGGAATCCTTGGGAACCCGGTCCCTGAAGGTCTAGTACAATGCCTGCCGTGAGAGGTGAAGTTTGGGCTTCTGTGGACCAAACAAAGTCCTGCGGCGGGGAAAAGGTAAGTGGGGGCCCCTCAGGAACTTGGTTCTATTGAGGGGACCCCCAAGCCTAATATGTCTTTCTGCCTGTTACCTAAAGGTATTCCCGTTAATAGCTGTATATGCCTAAGAAATCCTAGAAATGTCTTTTCATAAAGGAAGTTTTAAAAACTGTAAACCTAGAAATGTTTTTCATAAAGGAGGTTTTAAAAAAAAAAAAAAAAGACAAAAGTGCGGTACCTGTGTTTGTCCACTAGAGGCCGCTGTGGAACGTCTTTTTTTCTTGGGACTATTCCTTCCATGGTGAAAGTCCAGGCAGATGAGTGAGCTCTCTATCAGGGAAGCTGCATTCCTCTGTCATGCTGCCAAGTAGTTTCCTTCCATCCCCGAGTCCTGGTGAAACAGGGACCCTGGCTCCTCTCCCTACATGGCGCCAAGAGCGCACACGCGCGCGCGCGCACACACACGCTTTCTTTTTATAAGATTTAGCTTCAAAAAAGGGGGCGGAGCCTGGCGGATGACGCGCTCGGTGCGCCCAGCGCTTCTGCGCATGTGCGGGCGTCCCAGCAAGATAAAAGGACTCAGTCCACGCTGCTTGCTATGGACACAGAGCATGAAAAGGAGCTGGTAGCATGGTATAGGGGCTTACAGCGGGCGGTTGATACAGGCATCCCCAGAAAGACGCATTAGTAGACACCCACTGATGTACATAGCAGCAAATTGCATTAGACTATTTCAGTAAAGGGGTGTATTGCGGCTGGAATACCTCAGCTTTGAACTAAGGAATATGCCGCCTAAAAAACTCCGAGATATACCTCTCAGGAAGTGTAGGGGGTCTCCATCGGGCTCTGAGGATCTGGAGCAGTCATCTGCACCTTCCTCCCCTGAGAAATCAGAGGTTAATACCCATAAGGAACCCCCGGGAGTGCCAGGTACTGCGGCTGTCCTCAGTCCACCTGCTCCTGCATATATAACAGAGGAGGTTTTTGCCTCAACTCTGGAGGGATTGGAGCAGAGATTGGCAGCATTGATCGCTTCTTCTCTACAGGAAAGAAAGCGCGCCAGATCTCCATCCCCTCCATTTAGAGTGCCTGTTGGCAGAGCAACAGTCCCAGGAAGGGACTGACCTTCCTGAAGGGGATCAGGAGGAGGTTAACTCTGTTTTTGAGGAATCGACAGTAGATGAACCATTTTCAGCATCACAGACTGAAAGATTGTGGGTCCAGACCCTAACTGACATGGTTC
This sequence comes from Rana muscosa, assembly GCA_029206835.1. Taxonomy (NCBI): domain Eukaryota; kingdom Metazoa; phylum Chordata; class Amphibia; order Anura; family Ranidae; genus Rana; species Rana muscosa. The sequence continues at coordinate 1,031,180,073 of CM055117.1, forward strand.
GATCTGCATTTAAAATGCCTCTTGTTGAACCATCAACTACTGCTGTCTCCTCGTTGGGGTCGCTAAAAGCTCCCCAGATTAATTGCTCCTTTCCAATTCATCCATTATTGGAAGGACTTATATACCAGGACTGGGAACATCCTGATAAACTATTTGTTCCACCTAAGAAATTTCAGGTGATCTATCCCATGGAGGAAAAATTCACCCAGAGATGGAATGTTCCTACGGTGGACGCAGCCATTTCTTCTGTGAACAAATCACTGACATGTCCAGTAGATAATGTTCAAATGTTCAAAGATCCAGTAGATAAAAAATTGGAATCTTTATTAAAATCTGCTTTTTCCACAGCAGGGGCTGTTACACAGCCAGCAGTGGCAGCTATTGGGGTCTGCCAAGCTTTAAAGGATCAAATGAAAATGGTCCTGAGGGATTTGCCAGACCAGCAGGCCCAGGCTCTGGCTGATCTGCCTAGAGCATTATGCTTTGCGGTTGACGCCATCAAGGATTCTATCCATCAGGCCTCCCGCCTCACGCTGTCTTTGGTACATATGCGTAGGCTTCTGTGGCTCAAGAACTGGTCCGCTGAGGCTCCCTGTAAGAAGCTCTTAGTTAGCTTCCCATTTCATGGAGAACGCCTTTTTTGGCGAAGACCTGGATAAATATATCCAGAAGATTTCCAGTGGTAAAAGTACTCTCTTACCAATTAAAAAGAGGTCTAGGGGTCCGTCTTTTAAGAGGACTACCTCTCCTATCCCTGGGACGTCTGCTACTAAGCAGTTCCGACGGCCTCCTCGGTCAAACTCAGGAGGTAAAAATCAGGGACAGTCACAGGGTAATAAAAAGCCCTGGATCCGAAGAGGTACTAAACCAGCCTCCAAGTCAAGCCTATGAAGGGCTGCCCCCACTCAAACGGGTGAGGGGAAGACTTCAGTTGTTCACAGAGACCTGGCGGGAGACGATCAAAGGCAGATGGGTGCTCTCCGCAGTAACTCGGGGATACAAGTTGGAGTTAAAAGAGTCTCCTCCTTCCCATTTTATGTGGTCAGGCATGCCAAAAGACCCTCTGAAAAGAAGGTGTCTCCTAGTGGCGTTAGAACAACTATTGCTCCAAGGAGTAATTATGGAGGTTCCTATGGAAGAGTGGGGGTTGAGTTTCTACTCAAACCTTTTCACAGTCCCGAAACCAAACGGGGACATAAGACCCATATTGGACCTAAAGAGTCTAAACAAATTTCTAAACGTCCGGTCCTTCCGGATGGAGTCGATCCGATCGGTCACCGCTGCCCTACAGGGGGAGGAATGGTTAGCCTCGATCGACATCAAAGATGCTTACTTGCATGTTCCCATCTTTCCAGGTCATCAAAAATTTCTACGCTTTGCAGTAGAAGGGCGCCATTTTCAGTTCAAAGCCTTACCATTCGGTCCGGCCACAGCACCACGAGTGTTCACAAAAATTCTGGCCCCACTATTGGCCGATCTAAGAACACGAGGTGTAACGATAATGGCATACCTACACGACCTGTTGTTGATGGACCACTCAGTTGCCAAGCTAGAAGTGGTAATTGTCGATACAATCAAGTATCTAGAATCTCACGGTTGGGTCATCAACCTGGACAAGTCAGCCCTACAGCCAGTGAAAAACCTGGTATATCTAGGGCTACGGCTGGATTCAGACCAGAGGAAGATTTTCTTACCTCTAGACAAGGTATCCTCTTTGAGGGGCTTGGTCCGTCTGCTTTGTGCAAAAAGACAGCCGTCCATACGCCTGTGCATGAGGCTGCTAGGAAAGATGGTAGCATCATTCTAAGCTGTGCCATACGCCCAATTCCACTCAAGGAATTTACAGAGGGCCATATTGTCAGCCTGGAACAGAAAAATTCAGGCTCTAGACTTCCCAATGGCTTTGTCCCCTTCCGTTCGGAAGAGTCTCTGCTGGTGGTTGATCCCCCAGAATCTCCAGAAGGGAAAACCCTTCAGTCCGATATCCTGGAAGGTGGTCACTACAGATGCCAGCCTTATAGGCTGGGGGGCAGTACTGGAGCAATGGTCTCTCCAGGGCAGATGGTCAAATGTAGTAAAAACCCTGCCCATCAATCTCTTAGAGATACGAGCAGCCCGGTATGCCCTAGTAGCCTGGGCATCCAGACTCCAAGGGTCCCCTGTCAGAATTCAATCAGACAATGCCACAGCAGTGGCATATATCAATCATCAGGGAGGCACCAGGAGTCGTGCAGTCCAGAGGGAAGTAAGTCACATCCTGGAATGGGCAGAAAAGCATGTCCCATGTATGTCGGCTGTCTTCATTCCAGGGGTGGAGAATTGGAAGGCGGACTTTCTAAGTCGCCAACAGTTATGCCCAGGGGAATGGTCCCTTCATCCCGAGGTCTTCCGAGCAATATGTCAGCGGTGGGGAACACCGGATGTAGATCTGCTAGCATCCAGATTCAACGCAAAGGTGGACAGATTTGTCTCCCGGACAAGGGATCCCCTCGCTTGCGGCTCGGATGCTCTGGTGTTCCCTTGGGATCAGTTCAGACTGATATATGCATTCCCTCCGCTACAATTGTTGCCTCGACTCCTTCGCAGAGTCAGGTTGGAAAAGAAGCCGGTGATCCTGGTGGCTCCAACGTGGCCCCGAAGGGCCTGGTACGCGGAGATCATCAAAATGTCTGTGGGGAGTCCTTGGACCCTTCCACGTCGTCCGGACCTGCTTTCGCAAGGACCGATATACCACCCTTCCTTACTAACTCTAAGTTTAACGGCCTGGCTATTGAATCCCACATCCTAAAGAAGAGAGGTCTCTCTAACTCTGTGGTATCAACTATAATCAATGCCAGGAAGCCTGTATCCAGGCAGATCTACTATAGAGTTTGGAAGGCGTACATCACTTGGTGCGAGGCCAGAAAATGGCATCCACGTAAGTACATTATAGGCAGAATTCTGGACTTCCTGCAGTGGGCTGTAGACAGGAAGTTTGCCTTAAGTACTATCAAGGGCCAGGTTTCGGCCTTATCAATACTATTTCAAAGGCCCCTGGCTATGCATTCACTTGTCAAATCCTTTATGCAAGGTGTGACTCGTATTATTCCACCGATTAAAGCTCCCATATGCCCATGGGATCTAAATTTGGTTCTGTCGGTTCTGCAGAAGCAGCCATTTGAACCTTTGCGGCACATTTCCTTGGTTCTACTCACCAGAAAATTGATATTTTTAGTAGCCATATGCTCAGCTAGAAGAGTGTCGGAATTAGCCGCCATGTCCTGTAAAGAGCCATATCTGGTTATTCATGAGGACAGAGTAGTATTACGTCCTCACCCAGCCTTTCTTCCTAAGGTGGTATCGAGGTTTCACTTGAACCAGGATGTGGTTCTTCCTTCTTTTTCCCCAAACCGAGCTCGGTAGAGGAAAAGTTATTGCATTCTTTGAATGTAGTAAGAGCAGTTAAAGCTTATCTAAAAGCCACTGCTCAGATTCGTAGAACGGATTCTTTGTTTGTTCTGCCGGAAGGCCCCAGAAAGGGTCAGGCAGCATCAAAATCTACTCTAGCCAAGTGGATTCGACCGGTCATAATACAAGCCTATGGCTTGAGAAGTAGACCGCCTCCGTTCAAAGTTAGGGCGCACTCCACGAGAGCAGTTGGAACTTCATGGGCAGTGCATCACCAGGCCTCCCTGGCTCAAATTTGTAAGGCCGCAACATGGTCTTCAGTACACACGTTTACTAGGTTCTACCAGGTGGACGTTAGAAGTCAGGAGGATGTCGCCTTTGGGCGCAGTGTGTTGCAGGCCGCAAAAGATCCTCATGCCTGATGGCGCCCAGCTTATGTATGGTATATCCCCCCCCTCATTTGGCATTGCTTTGGGACGTCCCACATAGTAATGACTATGCCGCTCTGTGTCCCGTGATGTATGAACAAGAAAGTAGGATTTTTAAAACAGCTTACCTGTAAAATCCTTTTCTTGGAGTACATCACGGGACACAGAGCTCCCACCCCTCTTTTGGGGACACGTATTGCTTTGCTACAAAACTGAGGTGCTCCCGGATGGGAGGGGCTTATATAGGGGAGGGTACTTCCTGTTTTGGAAATTGCCAGTGCCAGCACCTGAAGGTAATTCTATATAACCCACATAGTAATGACTATGCCGCTCTGTGTCCCGTGATGTACTCCAAGAAAAGGATTTTACAGGTAAGCTGTTTTAAAAATCCTACTTTTTGGTGCCTCACTGGACAACATCATTAAGGATGTCACTGGAGGTAAGAGCACACTTCTACCTCAGTCCACTAAAAGTAAGGAGCCGCGTCGTAAGCCGGGGCCCTTTTTCCCAGCACAAAGGCGGTATTTTCGTCAGTCAGGGCCCGCTAGCAGACCCTCCCAAGCCGATAATGGTTCAGCTGGGGGACAGAAGCGTCCCTGGGTCCGCAAGCAATCCAAGCCCGCAAACAAGCCCGATTCAGCATGAAGTCTTGCCCCCACCCGAATCTTGGGTGGGGGGACATCTTCACGAGTTCGCAGCTTGGTGGACCTCCCTGCTTTCCGACCAGTGGATTTGCAAAGTGATCACTTCAGGGTACAAGATCGAGTTTCTTTCTTGTCCACCAAACAGATTCTTTTTCTCAAATCTTCCTCTCCTTCCGTCTCGTCAGGCTGCCCTAACTGGGGCAGTACAAGACTTGTTGAGGTGCGGGGTGATCATACCCATACCGCCGCAGGACAGGTTTCAGGGATTCTACTCTAATCTGTTTGTGGTCCCAAAAAAGGACAAAGTCCGTCCAATCCTGTACCTCAAAGCCCTCAATGTCTTTGTGAAGGTAAAGGAAATACAGGATGGAATCGATTCGCTCGGTGGTAGCTGTGCTCCATCTGGGGGACTTTCTGGTGTCCTCGGACATTAAGGACGCGTACTTGCATGTCCCCATCTGCGCCAGGCATCAGAGGTTCCTGCGCTTTGCGATCGGCGAAGACGATCGGCGATCAATTTGTGGCTCTTCTCTTTGGCCTAGCGTCGGCACCAAGAGTTTTCACCAAGGTGCTCGCCCCGATTCTAGCTTTGCTGAGACAGCAAGGCATTGCTGTCGTGGGCTACTTAGAAGATATTCTTCTGAGAGCTGCTTCAAGCTCAGAATTAGAGGAAGACGTGTCTATAGCCAGTCAGACTCTCCGAGAATTTGGTTGAGTACTGAACTTCCAGAAGTCGGTGTTAGTACCGACCCAGCGCCTAGAGTACCTGGGGTTGATGCTGGACTCCTCGGCGGCCAGAGTCTTTCTTCCTCCAGAGAAGTTGCAGACGCTCCAAGCTGCGGTGAGGTTGTTAACATCCCGCAAATGGTCGTCTCTCCGTTTCTGCATGAGAGTCCTGGGCCTCATGGTAGCCTCCTTCGAGGCAGTACCAATGCCCAATCCCACACTCGAGTTTTGCAGATGGAAATTCTGTCCAAATGGAACAAATCCCCATTGTCTCTGGATCATCAGATTCAGGTAAATCGCCTAGTCAGGGCCTCTCTGACTTGGTGGCTGACATCCCCGGCACTTCAGTCCGGGAAGTCGTTCCTTCCTTTCCACTGGACTGTGATCACGACGGACGCCAGCCTGACAGGTTGGGGGGGTGTCTGGGGGGGTTCAGTCGGCCCAGGGCCGCTGGACTCCAGAAGAATCTCTTCTGCCGATCAATGTTCTCGAGCTTTGAGTGATCAGGCTATGCCTCTCCAAGTGCTCACAGAGACTTCAGGGGCGTCCAGTCAGGATCCAGTCAGACAACGCCACGGCAGTGGCGTATGTCAATCATCAGGGAGGAACAAGGAGCTCAGCCGCAGCGTTGGAAGTCGCTCACATCCTAAGATGGGCCGAAAGGAGCGTACCGGCTCTCTCGGCTGTTTACATTCCGGGCGTAGAAAACTGGCAGGCGGACTATCTAAGCTGCCAGATGCTGGACCAAGGGGAATGGTCGCTACACCCGCAGGTGTTTCAACTCCTTTGTCAGAAATGGGGCACGCCAGATGTGGATCTCCTGGCCTCTTGACTCAATCGAAAGGTGTCAAGGTTTGTGGCCAGGTCCAGAGATCCCTGGGAAGATGTGTCAGACGCGTTAGTGGCTCCATGGGGTCAGTAGCAGCTAATTTATGCCTTCTTCCCACTGAAGTTGCTTCCTTGTCTGCTCCGCAGAGTGGCGGCCGAGGGGATTCCGGAGATTCTAATCGCCCCAGACTGGCCCCGGCGTCCCTGGTACGCCGACCCTGTGCGCCTGGTGGCGGACCATTCCTGGCGTCTGCCAATGCGGGAGGACCTTCTGTCTCAAGGTCCCATACTTCATCCTGCTTTACAGTCACTGGCTTTAACGGCATGGCTATTGAAAGCCAGGTTCTAAGGGACCGTGGTCTGTCAGACTCAGTAATCTCCACCATGTTGAGGGCTCGGAAGTCATCTTCCCGGAAGATCTACCATTGCACTTGGAAGGCCTACATCTCTATGTGTGAAGAGATGGAATGGGGCACACGGGCATATTCGGTTTCTCGGATCCTGCTGTTCTTACAGCGCGGAGTGGATCAGAAACTGGCCTTAAGCACTATTAAGGGGCAGATTTCAGCCTTGGCTGTGTTCTTCCAATGACCCCTGGTTGCTCATTCACTGGTAAGCACGTTTGTGCAGGGGGTCTGACACGTGGTTCCCCCGATTAGACCACTGCTTCCTCCGTGGGACTTGAATCTGGTGCTCTCGGTACTTCAGGAATCTCCTTTTGAGAACATCAGGGAGATTCCTCTCGACACTTTTTCAGAAAGTTGCCTTCCTAGTAGCCATTACATCGGTCAGAAGGGTTTCTTTATTGGCGGCCTTGTCCTGCAAGTCACCTTACTTGGTCCTCCATAAGGATAAAGCGGTGCTACGCCCGCAACCCTCATTCCTTCCGAAGGTAGTTTCGGCTTTTCACCTAAACAAGGACATTCCACCCTTGTGTCCTCGTCCGTCTCATCCCAAGGATGCATACTTTGGACGTGGTACGTGCCCTACGGGTGTACCTGTCCGCTACTGCTCCGTTCCGGAGATCTGATTTACTGTTCGTGTCGGTGTCTGGGCCAAAGAAGGGCCTGCCGGTCTCGTCGGCCACCATTTCTCGGTGGATCAGACAGACCGTAATCCAGGCCTATGCCCTTAAGGGGCGGGCGTCTCCCTTTCCTGTCACGGCGCATTCGACCAAGGCTATTGGTGCCTCATGGGCTTTCCGACATCAAGCGTCTGTCTCACAGGTGTGTAAGGCGGCGACCTGGTCGTCCGTTCACACTTTCTCAAAGTTTTACAAGGTTGATGTGAGTGCATCTTCGGATGCTTCTTTTGGCCGCAAGGTTTTACAGGCGGCTATTTGAGGTTACAACTCCTCCGTTGAGGAGCTCTATTGTTTGGGGTGAAGTTTGTTTTTTGATTGCTGTTCCCACCCCTCGTTTTTCTGACACTGCTTGGGGACGTCCCACAAGTCAAGAATTAAGGAGCTGTGTCTGTCCATGGACGAAAATAGGATTTTTGTACTCACCGTAAATAGGATTTTTGTACTCACCGTAAAATCCTTTACTCTGTCGTCCATGGACGGACACAGCTCCTTAATTCTTGACTTGTGGGTTATGTTCCATCTATTAGGAGAGGACTAGGCAGACATGTTAGTTATCTAAATACATGCAACTTTAACAGGAGTTGATCAGCCCCGCCCAGGGGGCGGTCTCTCTGGTCATAACCCCTCACCCTGCAGCTAGCAGCTCAGTTCGTCAAAAAGTAGTACAAACTTAAAAAGGAGGGGTGGGTGCTGTATCTGTCCATGGACGACAGAGAAAAGGATTTTTTCCCCCAAAAAAAGTGTTCGAAAAATTGCTGCGCAAATACCGTGCGAGTAACGACCGCCATTGTATTCTCTAGGGTCTCAAGAACAACAATTTTGAAAAAAACAAACACTATTTTGTACCTTTTCCTATAATAAACATCCCCAATTTTTTTTTTTAAATAAATGTTTTTCCTCAGTTTAGGCCGATATGTATTCTTCTACATATTTGTGGTAAAAAAATCGCAATAAGCGTATATTGATTGGTTTGCACAAAAGTTATATCGTCTACAAAATAGGGGATAGATTTATGGCATTTTTATTATTATGTATTTTTTTTACTAGTAATTTGTGATTTATTTATTTTTACTAGTAATTTGTGATTTTTAAAGTGACTGCGATATTGCGCCGGACGCATCGGATACTTTTGACACATTTTTGGCATTGACAATTATACAGTGATTAGTGCTATAAAAACGCACTCATTACTGTATAAATGTCACTGGCAGGGAAGGGCTTAACACCAGGGGGCGATCGACTAACTAGGGGAAGAGAGAGATCGATGTTCATACATTGTATGAATACACGATCAGTCTCCTCTCCCCTGAAAGAACTGGAATCTGTGTGTTTACACAAGATCACGGTTCTCGCCCTGTTACGAGTGAACACACCCGCCGTGCACTCGCATCGGCGGTGAGCCGCAGGCGCGCGCCCCTAGTGGCCAAAATCTGTGCCATTCTGCCGCAGTTTTACTGCAGCGGCTGGTTTGGCAAGCAGGTAAAATGGGATATTTATTATAGTAAAATATATATATATATATATATATATATATATATATTTTTTTTTTTTATTTGTCGCTCTTTTTTTTGTTTATAGCGCAAAAAATAAAAACCACAGAGGTGATCAAATGCCACCAAAAGAAAGCTCTATTTGTGGGGAAAAAGGTCGTCAATTTTGTTTGGGTACAGCATCGCACGACCACACAATTGTCAGTTAAAGCGACGCAGTGCCGTATCGCAAGAAAAGGCCTGGTCAGAAAGTGGGTAAATCCTTCCGGGGCTGAAGTGGTTAAAGAGGTCCTGTCATGCTTTTTTTCTATTACAATAGATGTTACATTCCTTGTAATAGGAATAAAAGTGGTTAAACTTGTAAACAACAAATGTAAGAAAAAAGCCTTAACTGGTTAATACAGTGACATTATATTCCTGTTCTCAATTGGCTGGATTGGTTTATTTTATTTGCTGAATAAATGACTAATGGGTAAAGGGGAGATTAAGGAAGGTCAAATTCAAATACCGTATATACTCGAGTATAAGCCGAGTTTTTCAGCACATTTTTTTGTTCTGAAAATGCCCCCCTCGGCTTATACTCGAGTCATCTTTTTGCGCCTGATCTCCCGGACTTTGTGGACACGGTACCAAACCTGGCACACATGTAGCCCCACTCTTCTTCTACAAGTGTGCAAAGTTTGTTGGCAGAGGAGCACCGATTTTTCAAACCCGGGCACCCCTTCCATAGACTCCCATGTTAAACGGTCATTTCTCTGGTGATTTTGGGGACCCGGTACTGGCCGGTCGTAGGTCCCCTGGACCCGGAACTTGGCACACATGTAGCCCTATTTCTCCTCTACAAGTGTGCAAAGTTTGTTGTCTGGGGGACCTACGACCGGGGAGCACATAGACTCCCATGTTAAACGTCAGTCTAGGCATGGGCACAGTGAGGCATGGGCACAGTGAGGCATGGACACAGTGAGGCATGGCCACAGTAAGACATAGTGAGGCATGGGCACAGTGAGGCATGCAGATTGACACCCTAGGCTTATACTCGAGTCAATACGTTTTCCCAGTTTTTTGTGGTAAAATTAGGTGCCTCGGCTTATATTCGGGTCGGCTTATACTCGAGTATATACGGTAAGTAAAGCTGATTTTTACACAGAGTTTTACAGCTGCTTTCTAAGAATCGCTACGATAGTTATGACATGAGAGATAGAGAATGAACGAGCTTACAACAGCCTCTATTCATGGATACCCTTAGATGGGATAGTAACAGAGTTACTTTAATCAGTCTTATGTTTTTGATAACATTTTTTTATTTATGAATTTTGTAACTCCTAACAGTCTCCTTCCTTTCATTTTCTAGACATGTGGGTTTATTACGGATCAAAAATAAGAAAATGAACATGCAGAAAATCCCTCTGCAAACCGTACGACAGTTCTACATCGAAGACCTTGTTTTGGCTGATTACCCAGACATATTCAATCCCGACAATCCTAAAGTGACACAAGACATTGAAAACTTCTGCATAGAAAAGGTAGTTTAACGCTGTTTTAGTTTATTCTTTGTTCACTATCCTGCCATCTTCTTGACTTGTGTTGTTGTATTCATACCTTATTTGCAGACCTTGGCATTCCTGTGTGTACAGAATATATTTTGTTGTTGGTGAAACATATAGGAATGCCTGTTTTTCTTTGTTCCAATCTACAAAGGCTATTTACTGACAAGGGAATATGTGGCAAGTCTACACATGTACTGAAGCATATATGGAGATACAGAGAGAATAAAAAATCATAACACAAGTTAGGAAATGCTGCATAGACACCAGAAAACCTCTGGCTAGTATAACGAAAAAATAGGATTTTTTACTCACCATAAAACCTTTTCTCTGAGTTCATGGACGGACATAGCTTCCTATTGACAAGTGGGTATTATCCTTCATTTAGGAGTGACTAGGCAGAAAAACTTGTAAAAAGTGTTGCATCACACCTTCTACAGTACCGCCCAGGGGGCGGACCCTCTGGGTATATCCCCTCTCTCTGCATCTCGCAGATCAGTTTGTCAAAAAGCATTACAAACTTAAATAAAAAGGAGGGGTGGGTGCTGTGTCCGTCCATGAACTAAGAGAAAAGGATTTTACAGTGAGTAAGAAATCCTATTTACTCTTTTGTTCATGGACAGACACAGCTTCCTATTGACAAGTGGGACGTCCCAAAGCAGTGTCAAAAACGAGGGGTGGGAACAGCATTAAAACAACTTCACCCCAAAACAAAACAGAGCTCCTCAATAGAGGAGTTGCAACTCTAAACAGCCGCAATACCTTGCGGCCGAAAGAAGCATCCGAAGATGCACCGACATCAACTTGTAAAGTTTAGTGAAAGTGTGAACGGACGAGCAGGTCACCGCCTTACACACCTGTTGAAATAGATGCTAGATGCTCTCCGAGCTCGAGCAGCATCCAAAAAAATACAACGTCGTCTCCTAAGATTCGACGGATGAAGACACAAGGATGGTAGTACAATGTCTTCCTTGAGATGGAAGGTCGAATGACCCTAGGAAGAAAAGAAGGCTACGGACGCAGCACCACCTATCCTTGTGGAAGATCAGATAAGGAGCCTTGCATGACAAGGCTGCCGGCTCAGAAAACCGTCTTAACTGACGTAAACCAAGAGGCATATCTTGCCCTGGTCGAATGCGCCGGGAAAGGGAGGCGCCTGACCCTTCATGGCTTAAGCCTGATCACAATCTGTCGGATCCACCTAGAGATGGTGGCCGACGAGACCGCTGGGCCCTACTTGGGACCAGCCACCGAAACAAACAGTGAGTCTGGACTCTGGAACGGAGCAGTACCAGACAAGCATTCTCTCAGTGTTTGGACACCGTCCAAGGAATGCAACGTTGTCTCCTTAGGATTCGATGGATGAGGACACAAGGATGGCAGTACATGTCTTCCTTGAGATGGAAGGTCGAACCACGACCTTAGGAAGAAAAGAAGGCTGCGGACGCAGCACCACCTTATCCTTGTGGAAGATCAGATAGGGAGGCTTGTATGGCAAGGCTGCCTGCTCAGAAACCCGTCTTACTGGCATAACAGCCACCAAAAGGACCACTTTCTGAGAAAGTGTCAACAATGGAATCTCCCTAAAGTTCTCAAACGGTGGTTTCTGAGGCACTTAGATGCCATGCCTTTAAAGCCATTGACTGCAAGCAGGATGGCATATGGGACCTTGCGCCAGCAGGTCCTCTCGTAGTGGAAGACGCCTGCTACACAAGCCCCATGGAGGTAGTGGAGGGTGGACCGGAGGGGCCGCCTGCCGAACCCACTGTACAAACGTTCTCACAAGAGTGTGAGCCACCAGGGGTCGTTAAAAAAGACAGCCAGGGCAGATACCTGCCCCCTAATTGTACTTAAAGTAACATTTTTGGCCCGTTCCCTGCTGAAGAACAGCAGGACTCTGGGACCAAATAAGTACATGGATGCCACCTCATTTCCTCACAATTGGATATGCAGATCTTCCAAGTGCGATGGTAATCATCCTAGGGGATGATTTCCGAGCACTCCTCATGGTAGTGATCACTGAGTCTGACAGGCCCCGGTCTCTTAGCACCTGGCTCTCGAGCCATGCTGTTAAGCCAGTGACTGTAAAACAGGATGGCGTATGGGACCTTGCGACAGCAGGTCCTTCCTTAGCGGTAGATGCCAAAAGGCGTCTGCTACCAGACGCACTAGATCGGCGTATCAAGGACGCTGAGGCCAATTCAGAGCAATTAGGACCCTTGTAATCCTCTCTGCCTCCAGTCTGTGAAGCAGATGAGGAAGGAGCTTCCGAGGAGGAAAGGCATAGATTAGTTGGTACTGACTTCCCAGTGCCCGCAACGCATCTGTCGTGTATGCCCATAGGTCTCTTGACCTGGCCACAAACCTCAATACCTTCCGATTGAGTCAAGAAGCCAGGAGATATACGACTGGCGTGCTTCCCCTCTGGTAAGGGAGCCCCCTTAGGAGGTGAGCGACCTTTGATGCTGCAGCAGAGCTGCTTGTTCCTCCCTGATGATTGACATAAGCCACAACTGTGGTGTTTGTCCGACTGGATTCTGACTGGACGCCCTTGTAGCCTCTGAGACCATGTGGAGAGGCAAAGCCAGATCGCCCGGATTTCAGGCCAATGATCTGCAATGGGATTTCTCCGATGTCCAGCGACCCAGGTTGACTGAGCTCCTCAGACTCCTCTGCAACCGGGAAGATAGGCGTCCGCCATGACCACCATCTAGTAAAAAGGAAGGAACAACTTCCCAGACAGAAATGCCGGTGATGTCGGCCACCAACTAGGGAGGTCCTGATTAGGTGGCTCACCCGGATTTCGATAATCCAGGGATGAAGGCACTTGACCCTGCAGGACAGAGTTACCTTCTGTAACACTCGCGTGTGAAATAGTGCCTATGGTACCACCTTGAAGGAGGCTACCATGAGGCCCAGGACTCGCCTGCAAAAGTGGCGTGACAACACATCTTTGGGATGTCAACTTCCGCACTGCAGCCCGAAGGGTCTGCAACTTTCCCCCCAAGGAGAAAAAAACTTACGCCTCTGAGGAGTCCAGAATCAACCCTAGACACACTAGGAGTTGAGACGGTACCAATACGGACCTCTGAGTGTTCAACACCCAACCAAGTATCGGAGGGTCTGACAGGTTATAGACACGCTCACTTCTAACTTTAAGTTTGAAGTCACCCTCAGAAGAAGATCGTCCAAGTTGCCCATGATAGCGATGCCACGTCTTAGTAGGGCCTGAATCGGGGCAAGCACCTTGGTGAATACCCTTGGTGCCGATGCCAGGCCAAAGGGGATAGCCACCATTGTTAGTGGTCTTCCCCGGCCGCCAACACAGACCTCTCTGATGCCTGGTGCATATGGAGACATGCAAGTATGCATCCTTGAAGATCAAGGATGACGGAAAATTCCCCAGATGGAGGGCTGCGACAACAGAGCGAGCCAACTCCCTTCCGGATCTTTGTACTTTCACAAAGCAGTTGAGGGTCCTGAGATCCAAGATAGGACGAACCCCCTCCTTCTTCAGCACTACGAACAGATTTGAGTAGAACCCCTGAACCCGTTCCTGTACTAAGACAGGAAGGCCCACTCTGCGTATCAGCAGGTCTTGGACCGCCCCATGTAGGGCTTCCCGACAAGTCGGCTGAAGCTGGCGGTTAAGAGGGGAAAAAATCTGTTCAGTAGGCAAGCAAGGTCAGGCTAGCGAACCCAGTGACGCTACTGTCCCTCAGCAGGTGCTTTATCGGCCTGGGTCATTTACTTGCCGCACTAGGCGGACGAAAGAACTGCTTGTGCGTGGTGAAGGAGGGCCCTAGCCTATGGCGTGGCTCCTTACCTTTTTAGGATTGCAGAAGCAATGTGCTCTTACCTCCTGTGGCATCTTAAATTATGTCATCCAGAGAAGCCCCAAAAAGTCTGTCGCCTTAAAAGGGCAGATCCAACAGGGCCTTCTAGGAAGATTGGTCCGCAGACCAGCACCTTAGCCAGATCAGGCGGCGTAACGCCACCGCATAAACGGAGGCTCAAGACAGCAAGGGAAAAGTATCCATGTCTGACTCACAGACAGACTCGAGGCCCAGTACCAACTGGTCGGTCAGAGCTACCTCGTTCAGAGGAGTCTCCCGTGCCTTTAACCCCTTTAACCCCTGGAGTAGCCTCTTTGTGTACTCAGTCAGTGTCCAAGCCATCAGAAAACCCCCGCCAGTGCTGGACGCACCGCTGAGCCCCCCACTGTGTATGGGTAGCGAGTGTCCCTGAAGACAGGAGCCCCTTCCACTGGAATCGTGGCAACTTGTTAAGTCTGGACACAGGGGGGTTCACTATCGGGGGAGAGGTCCCTTTTTTCAGGAAACTCTTCAAGGGTTACCGAACCGCAAAAAATATATATATATATATTTTTTTTGGGGTTGCAAAAAAAAAAAAAACCTTCAGTGGGTTTCCCTACTCCTTGTACAAAGGTTTATCAAGATAAGACACACAAGGAAACACCTTAGCAATGCGGGTCGGTTTACGGAACCCAAAGGGGACCGGTGTGTTTGCTGCTTCTGCAGCATTCTCCAACCTTGCAGTGGTAAGGTCAGATACCAAAAGCCTTTTCTCGTGCTTACCTGTACTTGGAGCTATCTGTCCGATTGGTTATGGTCTGCAGTCTCTGATGCATCAGAATCCGGGCCATGAGCCATAGCTGGGCCTGGTTCTGCATCAGAATTATCCCCGGAAGATTGCAGGGGATGGGGGCGTTTACTACCCCCTGTGTTCCCGTGTGCCGCTTCCACCCTGGCAACAAAAGCCTCTAGGATTGCCGACATGGCGTCCACAGATACATCAGGGGCACCAGCTACTAAGTCAGGTGTTTCAGGGGAAAAAACGCCTGCCTCAGATGCCATGCTGACCCACGTGCTGACACCCACAGGGACTCCAGGCAAGCTATCAATAGGCCACCCTCCTAGCTGATACAAAGATGCAGGGTCTCCCAGAGGACTCGCCACCCTTGGAACGGTACCGCTATTGCTGCCGTGTGCTCCGCCTGTGATGTTATCCCACCGCTGCCTGTGTCAGTCTGATTTTTATCAGCGTTTCCCTGTGTGAGATTCGTGCCAGTGAATTGCACCCTAGAGGCCGGAGACTTCCGCAAAATGGCTGCCAAGCGGCTGTATTGAGCCGAGCGGTGGTCTATACATACAGGTGTGAATCATAAGAAACATGGCCGCCGAGCAGTCGATAGAGGCCAAAGCGGGCGCGAACCACAAGAAAATGGATGCCGAGCGGCGATATATACATATTGGCGCGAACCACAAGAAAATGGCCGCCGGATAGTCACTAGAGGCCAAACAGGCATGGACCATCGCAAAATGGTCGCCGACAGCATGGAGGGAGAAAGGCACACACAGGTAAGCAGAAAATTACATCTTTTAAATGACAGCTACAGCGCAGCCCCGCTCCAGATGGAGTCCCCTAGGTGACCCCCAGCAACCTTAGCTCAGAGCCTAGGGAGGAGGGAAGGCAGGGAGAGAAGAAAGAAAGGGGCCACAACCACTTACTTGATCTCTCCAAGAATGTCCAGCCAAGTCACCCTGCCGAAGCAGGGGAGCTACTTACCTTTCCTGCGTAGATCATGCTGGAACACATTCCGGACAGATCATCATCCGCGCACGGAGGTGACTGTCGGCCAGGCATGCTGTGATTGAGCTTTAGGGAATGATCATCTGCATGCCCTGGAGCGCGAGCTCACCGGCCAGGCTGCTGCGACTCGACCGTAAGGTCAGCCGAAGCGGAGCGGTCCGATGCAAGCCCTGGAGCGTAAGCTCACCGGCCAGGCTACTGCTACTCGGCCGTAAGGTCAGCCGAAGCTGAGCGGTCCGATGCAAGCCCTAGAGCGTAGGCTCACCGGCCACCCGTAGAGCGACGGGCATGTCGTGGAAAAAACCCAGCACGTAGCTAGGGTCGGCACTTGCTCGATGGCTGAAACTGGGGGAAACATTGGGAATCGTGGGAAACTACTTGTCATGCTACTTTGCCATCATAAATCGTGGGACAAGTTGTATAAGTGGGAAAGGGGCCTTAACTGTGTTGAGCAAAGGGAAGGTGGAGGAACGCAAGGTCTCTAACATCCACCAGCTCCGTGATGTCGTCATGGAGGAGTGGAAGAGGACTCCAGTGGCAACCTGTGAAGCTCTGGTAAACTCCACGTCCAAGAGGGTTAAGGCAGTGCTGGAAAATAATGGCGGCCACACAAAATATCCCCTTGTGGTGGACTTTAAAGGCACAACATTTTTTAAGGATATATTAAAGTTGTAAATTATTTATTGAATATTGTATATAAAAGACATGTATAAAAAAATACATAGCAGCTTTCTTTTAAAGAAGTAGAATAGTGTGAACAGAGGGGCGCATGCGTGAAGCCAAGCCGTGAGGTAATGCCGGCTTAGAGCTCTGTATCCTGCGGGACTACAGAGCCCGATAACGGCGGAGGTAATTCGCCCACCGCCACATAAACAACACATACAATAGCCCAGCAACTCCTACCTCGTTAGGGAGTCCTTTTGGGGGGTTTTCTGAATCATTTTAGGCAAAAAACAGCGCCTGTGAGGCTGCCTCACAGCCTCACAGTGCCACAGTGTGCCTGTCATGGCGCTGAACCCCTTCTACTCTGAGGTAACAGGCAAAGAGAAGAAGCTGCAGCCAGCCCCTTCAGTTTCATCACACAAGGAGGATTCTTTTTCATTAAAGGCACAGAGTCCGTCTAATTCCCTATCTGAGAATGATGTGGTAGAAATGGAGAACTTTGATAATTCTCCACATAAGGAACTGTCACCTCATAGCTTTTCCAAAAATCATTAAAGGCTACGTCAGACCATATTACCACAAGCCTTACCAGGGAAATTAGGGAATTAGGCCAGCGTACTTCAGCACTTGAAATAAGAGTTGATGATATGGAGAAATGCACAACAAATTTCTCTACACAAATTGACAACCTTAAAGAGGAAAACATGACCCTACAATCAAGATTGGAAGACCACGAGAATCGGGCGAGAAGGTCAAATATACGCATTAGAGGAATCCCTGAATCTATGATTAATTTGCAAGCCACAATGACCGCTCTTTTCCAGGAATTGCAACCAGGAATCCCGGTAGAACACCTCTAGTCGGATAGGGTACATAGAGCCCTTACTCCCAAAACACCAGATGGCCCGCCACGCGATATTATCGCAATTTTTAATTTCTACCGAACCAAGGAACAATTATTGAATGCAGCTAGACATAAAGATGTGCTACATTTCCAAGGCCACAACTATCAACTATTTGCGGATTTCTCACAGCTAACCATCAACAAAAGGCGGGCATTAAAGCCACTACTCCAAATATTGCAACGCAACACCATAATCTACCAGTGGGGCTTTCCCTTTTTGGTGCGTTTCACCTATCAAAATCATAAATACACATGTCGTAATGCTAATGACCTGCAAACCACTCTACAGAACATAGGCTTGATGAGTACAACTAAGGACATCACCGACTCGCGCCGAAGATCATCCACATCTCCTGATAATCCCTCTTCTACCTCCAGGGAAAATGAGAAACATAGTCCCAACAAAAGACTTTGCAAACTATCACCTGTTCCAGATCCGAGTGACTCTATGGATTGAATAGAGTTGCGTACCGTGTTTATTCCCTTTTTTCTGGGAGTCTGCTCGACCGTCTTGGTCTTGCTCTGGCCCTCTAACGACTCCCTGGTGGTTACCCCTTTATCGTTGCATATGTGTTTATGCTGCATTGACTCATCTCTAACCTCTTCTTATAACCAGGTCCAGCCTGTTATTCTTTGCAATTAAGAATATTTAGTAATTTGTTCATTGTTAATAACCATTATTTCTCTATCATTTGAGGGTCGAATCTAATTTTAAGTTTCCGTTACAATTAGTTTCTATTAAGTTTAGAAGATGAATACTAAATATCTCCAACCTTCCAGGCTGGCTGTACTCGATTTTGTGCCTCCTAGGCATGGTTGGTATTCCACTAACCCCCAATTAGTAAGTAGTCATTACTAACTGGACTAACGCTTTTGTTTTTAGTTTTGCTTAGTGTTTGTAAGATTGTAATTTAATTGGTTGGCTCCCCAAGTTCTGTGGGACTGTTCCTTGTGCCCCCTATTGCTACCCTCAGCTGCCCAGCGACTCAGTGGACGGCTGACGGTAGCCCATGTGCCATTGGAGGGAGACTTTTTCTCCCCTCAACGGATACGTTATGAACTTATATATATTTTGCTTTCTCATTAGGATATTCCTAAACTGTATTTTTTTAATTTTTTTCCCCTCCAATCCCGTTTTTTCCTTATAATCCAAAGGTTAATACTTCCTTAATTATTCCATGTTTGAGCATCACTAGAAACAAAGTTTTTTTAATACCATGGCTCCGTTAAATATACTCTCCCTTAATGTTCAGGGATTAAATATTCCACAAAAGCGCACTAAAGCCTTTTGTACCTTTTTAATTCCAAAAAAGCACACGTCATATGTCTCCAAGAAACACATTTCACACCACTATCCACTCCCAAATTCTTTAGTAGATCCTATCCACAAGTCTTTACGGCCTCGGCCTCTACAAAGCAACGTGGTGTGTTTATAGCATTCCACCGTAGTACCCCATTTTCAATAACAAAAGAGATCAAGGATCCAGAAGGCCGATATCTGATTCTCACAGGACATTTATTAGATTCTGCTATCACCATCGTGTCATATTATGCTCCCAATAAGCAACCTAATTCTTTCCTATCCCATTTGCTACAAGTCATTGATTCCCATAAAATAGGTACTGTAATATTAAGTGGAGACTCCAACCAGACCATCTTTCCCTTTCTGGATAAATCACCAATTCCACAATCCCAATAGTCAGATAAACAATCTTTCTTTCTCGTACATCACGGGACACAGAGCGACATAGTCATTACTAATGGGTTATATAGATACCTTCAGGTGCTGGCACTGGCAACTTCCAAAACCGGAAGTACCCTCCCCTATATAAGCCCCTCCCATCCGGGAGCACCTCAGTTTTTTGCCAGTGTCTAAGGTGTTGGCCAAGAAGTAACATGTGTTTTTCACTGAGCTTGCGTACAGGTTCTTTTGGGCCTCAGTAAGCTATTCCGGATCCGACCAAAAAAGCTTCATAGCTAAACGGTCGGTACCCGGGCCTTGCAAGAGAAGAGCAAGGTTTTGCCTGTAATGCCTCTCTTAGGAGGGCTGGACCCTGGGATCCAGAGCTCTGGTCATACCCACGACCAAGATGTTTTCTGTGCAGGGTGCTATACAGGTCCAGGGGAGTGGAATCCTTGGGAACCCGGTCCCTGAAGGTTTGATTAAAATGCCTGCCGTGATAGGTGAAGTTTGGGCTTCTGTGGACCAAACAGAGTCCTGCGGCGAGGAAAAGGTAAGTGGGGGCCCTCGGGAACTTGGTTCTATTGAGGGACCCCCAAGCCTATTTTGTCTTTCTGCCTGTTACCTAAGGTATTCCCGCTAATATTCTGTGTATGCCTGTTACTACTGAGAAAATGTAAAAATTTTAATAGTAGGCAAGAAAAAAATAAAATAAAAAATAAATGTAAGACCGCGGTACCTGTGTTAGACACTAGAGGCCGCTATGGTTCTTTTTCTTGTAATGTGGATTTTTTTCTTCCAGAATCAAATCCAGGCAGTTGGTATGTTCTCTGCTGGGAAGCTGTCTCCTCTGCCCTGTTGCTGCGCTCATCCATCCCCGGGCCCTGCGGCAAAGGGACCCTGGCTACCATCTAGCTCCTTATTGTTTTCAAAAAAGGCGCCGAAGGCGCACGTGCCCGCGCGCGTGCACGCGCCTCTATATATAGAGGCGATCTGGAAAAGGGGCGGAGCGGGTGGATGACGCTCAGGTGTGCGGCGCTACTGCGCATGTGCGGGCGTCCAGCGTGTTTTAAAGCACATTATAGCTGGCTATTGAAATGCACAGACAGAGCTAGCAACAGTATAAAGGCACACAGAGGCGGTTGATGCAGGCATCCCCTAGAAAGGCACTTTAGTAGACACCAACTGTGATATAGCAGCAATTGTGCTAGACTATTCTCAGTAAAAGTGGTGTATTACGGCTGGAATACCTCAGCTTTAGGCTTAGGAATATGCCGTCCAGAAGCTCCTTAACTGAATCTTCCAGGAAGCGAAGGGGGTCTCATCGGGCTCTGAGGATCTTGGGCATGCTTCTGCTGCACCAGTCTCCCCTGAAGTTCAGAGGTAAGTGACCGTAGAGACCCCGCAGGGGTACTTGGTACTGTGGCTGTCCTCAGTTCACCTGCTCCTGTGTATGTAACAGAGGAGGTTTTTTCCTCAGCTCGGGGAGAATTAGAGAGAGATTGTCAACATTGATCGCTGCCTCCCTGTCAGGGAAAGCACGCCCGATCTCCGTCTCCTCCTTCAGAGTGCCTGTTAGCAGAGCAACAGTCCCATACAGGGATCGACCTGCCTGAAGGGGATCAGGATGAGGTTGATTCTGTTATAGAGGAATCAACAGTGGGGGAACCTTTTCTCAGCATCTCAAGCTGAAAGATTATGGGTTCAGTCTCTGACTAACATGGTCCGATCAGCATTTAAAAATGCACCTTGCGGAACCATCAACCACTACTGTATCCTCGTTGGGGTCGCTAGAAGCCCCCAGACTGTCTGTTCTTTTCCACTTCACCCTTTACTGAAAGGGCTCATTTACCAGGATTGGGAACGTCCTGAGAAAATATTTATTCCCCCAAGAGATTTCCGGTGGTCTATCCCATGGAGGATACGTTCATCAAAAAATGGAAGGTCCCTACAGTGGACGCAGCCATCTCTTGTATGTATAAATCACTGATATGTCCAGTGGATAATGTCCAAATGTTCAAGAAACCCAATAGATAAAAGATTGGAGTCCT
This sequence comes from Rana muscosa, assembly GCA_029206835.1. NCBI lineage: Eukaryota > Metazoa > Chordata > Amphibia > Anura > Ranidae > Rana > Rana muscosa. The sequence goes on from CM055117.1 coordinate 1,031,201,116, forward strand.
TATGAAAGTCTGCTTCTTTCTACAGCAAGCTTGGTGACACAACCAGCAGTGAGGTCTGCTAAGCAGTGAAGGATCAGTTGAAACAGGTCTTGAGGGACTTGACAGATCAGCAGGCCTTGCCCTAGCTGATCTACCTAGAGCCTTAGGCTTTGCGGTTGACGCCATAAAGGATTCAGTCCATCAGGCCTCCCGCCTTACGCTGTCTATAGTACATATGCGTAGGCTTCTATGGCTCAAAAACTGGTCTGCTGAAGCTCCCTGTAAAGAATGGCTGGTTAGCGTCCCATTTCATGGTGAACGCTTATTCAGGGAAAACCTGGACAAATATATCCAGAAAATTTCCAGCGGTAAAAATACGCTCTTGCCGGTTAAAAACAGAGTTAGAGGTCCCTCTTTAAGAGGCCTGCTTCTCCAGTCCCTGGGGCATCGGCTGTGTAACAGTCCGACGGCCTCCTCGGTCAATTCCCGGGGGTAAAAAACAGGGACAATAGCAGGGTAATGAGAAACCCTGGGTCAGGGGAGGTACAAAACCTCCCCCAAAGTTAAATTCATTGAAGGGTTGCCCCCACTCAGTCGGGTGGGGGGAGGACTCCAGTTGTTCGCAAGAGACCTGGCGGGACACGATCAAAACAGATAGGTGCTCTCCGCTGTATGTTTGGGATACAGTTTGGAGTTAAAAGACTCCTCCTTCCCATTTTTGAGGTCAAACGTGCCAAGGGATCCCCGGAAGAGAGAGTCCCTCCTGTTGGCACTAGAACAACTATTGCTCCAAGGAGTAATTATGGAGGTTCCCCTGGAAGAATGAGGGTTCGGGTTTTACTCAAACCTCTTTACAGTCCCGAAGCAAACGCGGACGGGAGGCCCATATTAATTCTAAAAGGGCTATACAAATTCCTGTATATCAGGACTTTCCGATGAAGTCGATCCGATCGGTGGCCACTGCCCTACAAGGGGAGGATTGGTTAGCCGCGATCGACATCAAAGATGCTTATTTGCACATTCCCATCTTTCCAGTCCACCAAAAATTTATACGCTTTGCAGTAGAAGGGCGCCATTTTCAGTTCAGAGCCTTACCCTTCGGTTTGGCCACAGCACCACGACTGTTTACAAAAATTCTGGCCCTTTATTGGCCAATCTAAGAACACGAGGTGTAACGATAATGGCATATCTAGACGACTTGTTGCTGATAGACCACTCAGTGAAAAAACTAGACGTGGTCGTTCACAAGACAATCAAGTATCTGGAATCTCACGGTTGGATTATCAACCGAGACAAGTCAGCCCTAAAAAACAGTCAAAAGTCTGGAATACTTGGGGCTAAGGTTGGATTCAGGCCAGAGAAAAATATTCTTGCCTCGAGGAAAGGTGTTGTCTTTGAAAGATTTGATCCACTTAGTGGGTACAAAAAAGACAGCCGTCCATACGCCTGTGCATGAGGCTGCTGGGAAAAATGGTGGCATCATTCGAAGCAGTACCCTACGGTCAATTCCATTCAAGGAATTTGCAAGGGGCCATACTGTCAGCCTGGAACAACAAAGTTCAGGCCCTAGACTTACAATGTCCTTGTCCCCTTCCGTTCGCAAGAGCCTCCGTTGGTGGTTGGTTCCCCAGAATCTGGAAAAAGGGCAATCCTTCAGTCCGATTTCTTGGAAGGTGGTCACTACAGATGCCAGCCTTATAGGCTGGGGAGCAGTACTGGAGCAATGGTCTCTCCAGGGCAGATGGTCGGATGCAGAAAAGGCCCTGCCCATCAATCTCTTAGAGATACGAGCAGCCCGGTATGCCCTAGTAGCATGGACATCCAAACTCCAAGGGTCCCCTGTCAGAATTCAATCAGACAATGCCACAGCAGTGGCATATATCAATCATCAGGGGGGCACCAGGAGTCGTGCAGCCCAGAGGGAAGTAAATTACATCCTGAAATGGGCAGAAAGATATGTCCCAGCCATATCTGCGGTATTCATTCCAGGAGTGGAGAATTGGAAGGCGGACTTTCTAAGTCGCCAGCAATTATGCCCAGAGGAATGGTCCCTTCACCCCGAGGTTTTCTGGACAATATGTCAGCAGTGGGGAACATCGGATGTAGATCTTCTAGCATCCAGATTCAACGCAAAGGTGGACAGGTTTGTCTCTCGGACAAGGGATCCCCTAGCTTGCAGCTCGGATGCCTTAGTGTTCCCTTGGGATCAGTTCAAGCTGATATATGCATTCACACCGCCACAATGGTTACCTCGATTACTCCGCAGAATCAGGGTAGAAAAGAAACCAGTGATTCTGGTGGCTCCAGCGTGGCCCCGAAGAGCGTGGTACGCGGAGATTGTAAAATGTCAGTGGGGAGTCCTTGGACTCTCCCACGTCGTCCGGACCTGCTTTCGCAAGGACCGATATACCACCCTTCCTTACCAGCCCTAGGTTTGACGGCCTGGCTATTGAAGCCCACATTCTAAAAAAGAGAGGGCTCTCTAATCCTGTGGTATCTACCATGATCAATGCCAGGAAGCCGGTATCCAGGCAGATCTACTATAGAATCTGGAAGGCGTACATCGCGTGGTGTGAGGCCAAGAAATGGCATCCACATAAGTACGTAATAGGTAGGAGTCTGGACTTCCTACAGTGGGCTGTAGATAGGAAGCTTGCCTTGAGTACTATCAAAGGTCAGTTTTCGGCCTTGTCAATATTTTTTCAAAGGCCCTTGGCTTCGCATTCACTAGTCAAAGCCTTTAGATAAGGAGTGATGCGTATTAGTCCTCCGGTTAATATTCCCATATGTCCATGGGATCTAAACCTGGTTCTGTCGGTTCTACAGAAACAACCATTTGAACCATTACAGCATATTTCCTTGGTTCTTCTCACCAGGAAATTGTTTTTTCTAGTAGCCATTTGTTCGGCTAAAAGAGTGTCGGAATTAGCAGCTATGTCCTGTAGGGAGCCATATCTGGTTATCCATAAGGACAGAGTAGTGTTACGTCCTCATCCAGCCTTTCTTCCTAAGGTGGTATCAAGGTTTTCATTTGAACCAAGATGTGGTTCTTCCTTCTTTTTTCCCCAAACCTAGTTCGGTAGAGGAAAAGTTATTGCATTCTTTGGATGTAGTAAGAGCAGTTAAAGCTTATCTAAAAGCCACTGCTCAGATTCGCAGAACGGATACTTTGTTTATTCTGCCGGAAGGCCCCAGAAAGGGTCAGGCAGCGTCAAAATCTACTTTAGCCAAGTGGATTCAACAGGTCATTATGCAAGCCTATGGCTTGAGAAGGAGACCGCCTCCGTTCAAAGTTAGGGCGCACTCCACCAGAGCAGTTGGAACTTCATGGGCAGCGCATCACCAGGCCTCCCTGGCTCAAATCTGTAAGGCCGCAACATGGTCTTCAGTACACACGTTTACTAGGTTCTACCAGGTGGACGTTAGAAGTCAGGAGGATGTCGCCTTTGGGCGCAGTGTGTTGCGGGCCGCAAAAGATCCTCATGTCTGATAGCGCTCAGCTTATGTATGGTGTACCCCCCCCCCCTCATTAGGCATTGCTTTAGGACATCCCATTAGTAATGACTATGTCGCTCTGTGTCCCGTGATGTACGAGAAAGAAAATAGGATTTTTATAACAGCTTACCTGTAAAATCCTTTTCTTGGAGTACATCACGGGACACAGAGCTCCCACCCCTCTTTAGGGACACTTATTGCTTTGCTACAAAACTGAGGTGCTCCCGGATGGGAGGGGCTTATATAGGGGAGGGTACTTCCAGTTTTGGAAGTTGCCAGTGCCAGCACCTGAAGGTATCTATATAACCCATTAGTAATGACTATGTCGCTCTGTGTCCCGTGATGTACTCCAAGAAAAGGATTTTACAGGTAAGCTGTTATAAAATCCTATTTTTTCAAACCTAATTGCAAAATACAACCTAGTAGACTCCTGGCGTGAATTGAATCCAACCAAGAGACCATATACACACTATTCTTACCCCTGCCGGTCATTCTCAAGAATCAATCACATTTTTATGTCCATTGGTATGACGCCAGAAATCTTAAATTCCAAAATTGTTCCCATCCCCTGGTGTGATCATAGTGCAGTCTTCAATACCATAGCATCTACAATACCAAAATTGCGTGACTCAATGTGGTTGCTTAGAGACTTTCTGCTCAAAAACCCAATTTATAAACAAAATATCGAAATTGCACTTCAGGAGTATTTAAAATTTAATTCCACACCCGACCTTCCTCCAACTACTTCATGGGAAGCCCACAAGCCTGTTCTCCGTGGAATTTGTTTACGTCAAGCTAATCTATGTAATAGAGAAAGAAAAGCCATGTACCACACTCTAGAAACAAATTTTAATTCCTGTCATATGGCATTCCAGCAAAACCCCTCACCATCATCCAGATTAAAATTAGACAAAGCCCAATTGGAATTCGATCTATTCCTTACTGAGTCAGCGGATAGAACATTTAAAAGATCAAAACTTAACTATTACATGAATGCAAATAAACCAACGACACTTCTAGCCCGAACATTGAGATCCTGCCATAATACTACTAAACCCATCCGCCTTAAACTATCAAGGGACGTATACTCTACTAACCCAGTGAAAATCCTACAAAAATTCAAAACACAGTTAAAAAGTCTATACACTTCTGACGAGTTGGATCAATCTAAGGCAAATAACTTTCTCAAACTTCCCTTCCAACATTATCCAAGACGCAATTGGAAATGATGGAGGAACCGGTGTCTGGTGAAGAGGTAACCAAGGCTATTAAAAATTTGAAAATGAACAAACGACCTGGTCCTGATGGATTTTCTGCTCTTTTCTATAAAACTTTTGCGGATATATATCCTATCACCAGTTTTAACAAATTCCTACAATTCTCTTTTGGATAATCACTCTTTTAGGAAGGAAACTTTGACTGCAATTATTTGCATGCTTCCCAAACCACAGACATGTGACTCAGTTTGGTCATTTAACAAAGAGTCTCCCATCTCTTTGTTAAATATTGATATTAAAATTCTAGCCAAGGTCCTAGCTAGAAGATTAAATAAGATTATAGGCAAACTAATACACCGCGATCAAGTTGGTTTCATCCCCATTCGACAAGCTGGCGATAATATTAGACGTGCTACCCTTTTGTCACATGCCGCTAAAATGCGTTGAATCCCCTCATGCTTTCTCTTGACATTAAAAAAGCATTTGATACAGTATCATGGTCTTATATGCATTTCCCACTCAGAAAATGGGGCTTTGGCCCACATTTTATGGGATGGATTTCTGCACTATATCACAAACCCAAAGCTTACATCAAATATGCCGGTTACAAATCAGAAGAGTTTGATATACAGAGAGGGACACGCCAAGGATGTCCTCTCTCGCCATTATTATTCGCTTTACTTATCGAACCTTTGGCACAAAGAATTAGGATGGAACCAACAATCACGGATATTGAATTGGGTGGATGTCATCACAAAATATGTTTATTTGCAGATGACATACTTCTATTTTTATCTTCACCACAGGTTTCGGCCCCAAATCTTATGCTGGTATTACACGAGTTCTCACATATTTCAAGCCTCACAGTTAACAACCAAAAATCCTTGGCATTGAATATCTCACTCAGTGAAACAGTAAAACAGAATATACAGAACTCGCTACCCTTTAAATGGGTAGCCCGCAGCCTACCATATTTAGGTATTCAACTTACGGCCAATCCCTCAGAATTATTTGCTGCCAATTACCCACCTTTATTGAAAACCGTTACAAGATTGTTATCAGACTGGTCTACCCTACCAATTTCTTGGTTCGGAAAAATTAATATAATAAAAATTACTATACTCCCCAAGTTTTTATAGCTATTTAGAACACTTCCAATTCATATTCCTGCTTATTTTTTTAGATTGATCCAACAAAATGTAACACAGTTCACTTGGGGTAAAAAAAAAACCTCGGCTGCCCAAGAAAACGTTAATCCTACCCAAATTGATGGGTGGTCTGGGATTTCCAGACTTTGCAACTTACTACAAAGCAGCTCAAATGGCACAACTATCAAAATATCATTCGATCACGGAGACTTCTTTGTGGGTACTTATCGAAGCAATAGACTTTGACCCACTTTCTACTTGACGTAATTGTAGCCGTATTAGTGCAATTGTGACAGAGAAAATTAAGTACTGTCCGTGATACTTTTTTTATTTGCACTAACATAGAATTTTTCAGGACAAGCTTTCGGGGTATGTCCCCTTCTTCAAGGTCCAAGCAGTACTGATTCACAATTTCCCTCTGAGATTTTTTTCTTGTTTTGTTTCAACATTCTGCAAAAAAAATTGTGAATCAGTACTGCTTGGACCTTGAAGAAGGGGACATACCCCGAAAGCTTGTCCTGAAAAATTCTATGTTAGTGCAAATAAAAAAAGTATCACGGACAGTACTTAATTTTCTCACCCACTTTCTACAAAGAAATATATTATGGCTACGTCCTTCAGACCGTAGAACTTTACAGAATCCAATCTCTAAACATTCCTTATCATTATGGGATAGGCACAAAAGCTCACATGGCCTACAATCTCCACATAACCCACTTCTCTCCTTTCATAAAAATCCGGCCTTTTATCCAGCTTGGATATTTCCAATAACTTTTAAAGCTTGGTCTAAGGTTGGCATTACATGTCTATATAATTTAACATCAACAACTACAATACGACCTTTTCCAGAACTATGTGAGACTTATGGTCTCCCCAAATCAGAAACTTTCAGATATTTACAAATCAAAATTTTTTATGAGCCTCTCCTCAATTCTAGTGATAATCTACACAATTGTACCCAATTCGAAAAAATATGCCTAAAAGAACCACATGCGGTCGCATCTCGATAATTTATTCTCAATTAATCACTAAATCAAATACAATCCTACGCTCTTATGTTACTAAGTGGGAATCAGATCTCGACTGTAGAATTGATAACAAGACTTGGACAAACATTTGGTCTAACACTAGCTCTTCTTCTACAAATGTATTAGCAACTGAGACATCATATAAAGTACTCTCTCGTTGGTATTTGGTTCCCGCCAGGTTAGCCAAATTTACAGCAAACAGTTCAGATCTCTGCTTTCGTGGTTGTCCAGATAAAGGAACCTATATGCACATCTGGTGGCAGTGTCCACTCGTGTGTAAATTCTGGGAAAAGATTTTTCGAATTGCCTCTAAATTGTTCTACTGTATTATTTTACCAATGGCAGCCCTTCTCAATATCAAACCAGTAACCCTTTCTCAGAATCAATATAAATCATTCCTTTTCATTTATGATAGCCCCAAAGCAAACAATAGCTAGCGCATGGAAATCACCTGTAGTGCATCTGTCGGAAGCCAAAAAAAAAAATGAATTCATCTTTCCTACATGCTAAAATGGATGCGCTAGATAGAAATAAGTTGGAAAAATTTGACAACATATGGAAACCATGGCTCATATATTATTCAACAGATAATTTTGATACACAAGTTCTCTCGCCATGGTGTTGATGCTTTTTCATGGATATCGGGAACATACCATACATGTAATCTACCTTCAGTGCCCTGTGGTCCACCCCTCCCCTCCCATTATTCACCACCCTCCTTTTTTTAATTTAATTACATTTATTTTTCTATCCTATTGTTCTTTCTAAATCCCTACCTATTTTAACGCACTCTTTTTATACACTACAATATATATTTTTTATTATATAATCGAAAGGATGGTTTTAGTCCGGATAGCCTAAATCTCCGAATCAGTTGACCCATGTTATCCCAAGTCTTTAAAAGAGCCAAACTTTTCAACTATTAATTATATGTAAATTTGACTCTTATGGTTATACTATCTCTCACTATTACATGGTGTACTATTAGCTCTCTACTCTCCCATCTCCATGGCGTAAGCCAAAACCTATTCTATATGGCAGAAAACATACTATAATACCTATATTCGCATTGTTCTGTATCTCAACATTGTATTTTGTTTGTGTCAACATCAAATATACCGTAACTGTTGTTATTTAAAAAAAAAAAAATACATAGCATGCTTGAACATATCTACAATGTTGTGACCATCGTTACATAATAGTACAAACTATAATTCTTGCATCTGACACGTTTCAGAGTACATGTGTGTCTCCTTCAGGGGTATATTTAAGCAACAATACTTTATGTTCTAAAATAGAATGTTAAGAGAAGTAAATAAATATACAGATATAGGACATTCCAATAGTATCCATAAATTTACAGAGGGTCAGACCTACATGTACTGAGATTGTGTGGCAAACCTTTCAATATATTCTAAGTAAAAACATATGAGGGCAAGATGTGCTCTCAATTTCTTAAGCCAGAAATCCAAATAGAGGTAGCGTGCCCCCGGGAAGGCATCGGTACTGGGCCTCAAAGCCCAGATGCTGACCCAGCTCTCCAAAACAACACACACCCTGGGAGGGTCGAGCCAGAGGACCCACTGAGGCCAAAAGAGGAAAGTGACCCTGTAAATATCAAAATAAAATCCATGAATGTAGTTTTAAGGAGATTGTGCATATTAGATTAGTATAGTTGGAAATGGGATTTTATATATGTTTTCCAATTATTATTATATTATTCCACAAAAATTATTCAATACCTGCGTAATCTCACATGAATATGTGGAGGAATTTGTTGTAGAAATACACGATCACCACAGCTAGAGAAATAAATAATAATACATTTTAAATATTTTTGTAATTTTAATTTATTAAGCCAAGACGTAACATCATGTTGTATAAAATAAATTAAATTATATATACTTTATTATTATTTTTTTATATTTATTATCTTATGTATATATTCTTAATTTTTACATATTTTTAGATTTTCTTATATTTTTTATATTTATCATTATTATTATAAATGTTAAACTATCTATTTACACATAATATGCAATAAACAGTTGTTGAAAAAAATCTATTAAATTAAATCAAGGGAAAACTTTTGTGATGAGGAATATATTTAATCCCAAATATAAGGGGGTATATGTACACTATACTGCATTGTATTCACTTAGTGTATAAAGCCCAATTGAAGTAGGTGCATATTCTCTATAGAGCAAAGTTCTTACCTGTTATGGATCCTGCCCTCATATGTTTTTAATTAGAACATATTGAAAGGTTTGCCACACCATCTCAGTACATGTAAGTGAAATTTTATGAATCCTGTCTGACCCTCCGTATATTTATGGATACTATTGGAATGTCATATATCTGTATATTTATTTACTTCTCTTAACATTCTATTTTAGAACATAAAGTATTCTTGCTTAAATATACCCCTGAAGAAGGAGACACACATGTACTCTGAAACACGTCGGGTGCAAGAATTATAGTTTGTACTATTAAGTAACGATTGTCACAAAATTGTACATATGTTCAAGCATGCTATGTATTTTTTATACATGTCTTTTATATACAATATTCAATAAATAATTTACAACTTTATTATATCCTTAAAAGTTTTTGTGCCTTTAACCACTTGCTGACCGCCGCACGCACTTATATGTCGACAGAATGGCACTCCTGTGCAGAAGGACCTATATATACGTCCCCTTTAAGGAAGCGGCATTGTGAGCCCGACCGCGGGTCCCGCGGACTCGATCGCCGCGAAGATGCCCGCGATCGGCGCGGGGATGCAAGCGATCGTCGCGGGGATGCCCGCGATCGTCTCACGGTGAGGAAGAACGGGGAGATGCTGATCTAAACACGCATCTTCCCGCTCTGCCTAGTGACAATGACACTAATCACTGCTTCCTGTAATTGGAAGCGGTGATCACTGTTTTGTCACACGTAGCCCTTCCCCCCTACAGTAAGATTGGTGTGGAAGAATTATCACACCTGAGCAATGCATGCGACTAGTTTCTCCATACAGAAGGCATCTTGAAGCTGTAATTACCAACAAAGGATTTTGTACGAAGTATTAAATATATTACAGTTAGCATGTTAAATACTCTTTCCCTGTGTCATTCCGTTTTTTTTACACATAACTTTTTACACATAACTTCTGAACATATTTGTTTTGATATCTTTGTATGTGTGGATTGCATGGGTTGTTACCGACATGTGGTGAAAATTTCATGTCAATAGCACCTTTAGAAATATATTTACCTAGAAAAATGTTGACGTGTTCAATACTTATTTTTCCAGCCTCTGTACCTGGTGGACATGGCCCCGCTATCTCCTATGCAAAGACCGACGTACACCTACGGCGATTTGCGAGGAGAGTCGACCTGCCGCTGTATAGTGACGGCGGCTGGTCGGCAAGCGATTAAACAATCATATCCTCTAACCACTCCATTATCACAATGTACGGATAATATTTCAGTATATATTTTACAAAGCAGACTACTCCATGTTTGATGTGTTTCAATGTAAATCTTCCTCCGGGTTTAAAGTAGTCAGACATATCACATGGGTGTTATAATGCACCAGATACAGTCATGACAATGAAAACAAAGTTCCATCCCTCAGAATGAGCTCACTGGATCCTGACAAGGATTCAGGAGCATTATATCTTAAAGATGTGGGTAGTGAGGCGCATGTTGACTTCATTTACCTTTTGTATTAGAGGTACCGTATCCGTTTCTCTTTCGTTCATTGACGGACACGGCAACTTAAATCTTGACCTTAGGGTTATATCGCCACCTTCAGGAGAGGACTAGGCAGAACATGTTAAAACAGCACAGTACCGCACAGGGGGCGGTCCTACTGGCTATAACCCTCACACTGTATCCAGCAGCTCAGTTTTTTTCTGCCTAGTGTAGGAGAAGGACCTGGCTCCCGGTGGGGACCATTGGTCCTGAAGATTTTTTCGTTTTTTTCTGCTTTTTGATTCCTGTGATCTACTATCAACAGCCGGGCTGGGTGACAGGCTGGATAATATAGATCCTGGTAGTCTCCCCAGCCCGACCATCAAGCATGAGCAGGCCTTAGCTACGAGCTGGGTCGGCCCACGACATGCTCCGTCTGATCCAGGGGTGTCCGGCGAGCTATATGCTCCGGGCCACACATATGACCGGGCTACTGCTGTCTGTGTCACAGTGTGCCGTGGCCGACAGCTACCCCGTACCGCTCGGGTGATGGGACTGTCCGGAATGTGTCCAGCAGTCCCCACAGGAGGGGTAAGTATGGTTCCACCTGTCTCGGCAGGATGGAGCACCTGCGCATTCCCTGGGAGGTCGAATTGGGGGTCTCTCATTCTCCTCTTCTTCTCTCTCCGTCTCTTTCCTCCTCCCCAAGCTTGGGCCGCTGCGCGACTGAACGGGGGGGTTCCGTGTCCGGCGAGGGGGCTGCTCTGGGTGTTGGGGTCCGCTGTTCTGTTCCCTATTTTTTGGGGTGTTTTGGTGTGCACATTGTGGGAGGCCACCGCGTGGAGGGTCAGCGTGGTCACCCCATTTTCCTGTGGTTTTAGTCAGGAAGTTCGGCGGCCATTTTCCTGTAGTCTTAGTCAGGAAGCCCAGCGGCCATTTTCCTGTAGCCTTAGTCAGGAAGCCCAGCGGCCATTTTCCTGTAGCCTTAGTCAGGAAGTCCGGCGGCCATCTTTCTTGAGCCCTTAGGCGTTTTCTTGCTGAGGCGGCCAGAGGCCATTTTCTTGTAGTCTCAGGTTGGTTTTGCCTCTAGCGCTGGTTATCCTTCTGGAACGGCGCGAATTGCACAGAACACCTCGTAAGGGAGAGCGGATGGTAGCACAGCGCAGTACCTGGGCCGGGGTGGTGAGTCCTGCGGGGGCCCTCAGTCTGTGGCAGCTAGGAGGGTGGATTTTTGGTGTAACTGGCCTGCGGTCCCTAACGGGTGTCAGGCGAGTGTGGGTCAGCATGGCGTCAGAAGCTGGCGCTTCTTCCCCAGACATACCTGTGGTGGCAACCGATTCCCCTGCACCTGCGGTGCCTATGGACGCTTTGTCGGCGGTCCTGGAGTCTTTTGTTGCCAGGGTGGAAGCGGCGTGCGGTCACAAGGGGGGTAAAAAACACCCCCTCCCCCACCGTCTTCTGCGTAAAGCTCTGATTCAGACTCTGGCCTTGCTGTGGCAACCAACCCCTGTTCTGAATTTTCAGAGGGTGCGGACCAGGACCGTTCGGACAGTGGGGATGATTCCGTGTCCGGGTCAGTGCAGGAAAGGGCGCTTGTAGGAGCACTTATAACAGCGGTGCGGGATACCCTAAAAATGGAGGATACGACGGGGACATCTACAGAGGTACAGAGAAAGGAAGCCGCTCAGGTGTAGATGTCTTCCCAGTAATTACTTCTTCCCAACAACCACGGATGCAGGCAATGCACACTCAGACAAAGCAAAAGAACAAATCTTCTGGACAGCAGCACTCCGAATAAAATTGCCTTTATTTGTAAAATACAAAAACCACACTGCAGATCACAGCACACTGGTCAAGTTGACGCGTTTCACACTGTACTAGTGTTTAATCATAGCTCATCTACAGAGGTGTCGGTCCCTTTTGGGTCTCACAAGCCGGCCCGCACGGCTAAGGTGTTTCCCTGCCTGATGTATTTTTATAAATTTATCTACAAAGAATGGGAACGCCCGCAGTGGGCCTTTTCGGTCCCAAAACGCATGGTGTTGTGTTACCCCTTTGAGGAGAATTTCCTGAAAAATGGACATCTCCCACGATTGTGGACCCCCCCGGTATCCAGGTTAAATAAGGTAACCACGATTCCAGTGGAGGGGACCCCTGCCTTTAAGGACCCTGCCGATAGGAGGGCCGAGGCGGTTGCCTGGTCCATGTTTACGGTGGTGGGGTCAGCATTGCGGCCAGTGTTGGCCACGGCCCTGGTGTCCCAGATGCTTACTGAATGGGCAAAATTGTTGCACTGTAAATTGGAAAAGCAACAGGCTTCCCCGGTCTGCGTGGAACTGGCGGACCAGTTGGTGCATGGCCTTAAGTATGTCTGCGATGCGGCCTTGGATACGGCCCCCTTGCTTTCTAGAGCCTCAGTATCTGCTGTGGTGCTACGGCGCCTGATTTTGCTAAAATGCTGATCTGCGGACCAGGCATCTAAGAAGGCTCTGGCGGATTTGCCCTTCCAGGGAGAGAGGCTCTTTGGAGCCTCGCTGGATGACAATATTAAAAATGTTACTGGGGGTAAGAGTACGTTGCTCCCACAATCCAGAAAAGGTAAGGAGCCTCGCTCGCCGTAGGCCAGGACCTTCCTTTTCCATTTAGAAGCGTTTTTTTCGTCCGCCCGGGGCGGCGGGTAAGCGTCCCCAGACCGACAAGGTGTCCACTAAGGGACAGAAGCGTCCCTGGTTTCGCAAGCCAAACAAGCCTGCAAACAAATCTCTGACAGCATGAAGGTTTGCCCCCGCCCGACTCTCGGGTGGGGGGTTGCCTTCGGGAGTTTGCAGCTCGGTGGACCTCCCTGCTTTCCGACCAGTGGGTCTGTGAAGTGGTTTCATCTGGATACAAGATAGAGTTTCTGTCTTGTCCACCAAACAGGTTTTTTCCCTCAAACCTTCCTCATCTTCTGGCTCGTCGGGAAGCCTTGTTGGGGCAGTGCAGGAGCTGCTACTGCGCGGGGTGATAGTGCCGATACCGTCGCATGAAAGGTTTCAGGGATTCTACTCCAATTTGTTTGTAGTCCCAAAGAAGGAAGGGGTCTGTCCGATTCTGGACCTCAAGGCCCTCAACAGATTTGTAAAGGTGAAAAGATTCAGGATGGAATCAGTTCGCTCTGTGGTCGCTGCACTCCATTTGGGGGATTTTCTGGCGTCCCTGGACATCAAGAACGCATACTTACATGTCCCCATATGAGTCAGGCATCAGAGGTTTCTGCAGTTTGCGGTCGGGGACGAGCACTAACAATTTGTAGCTCTCCCTTTTGGCCTGGCGTCGGCACCAAGGGTTTTCACCAAGGTGTTGCCCTCCCCCCCCTGATTCTTGCTTGCTGAGACAGCGGGGAATCGCAATCGTGGGCTACCTGGACGACCTCCTTCTGAGAGCAGCTTCCGCCTCAGAATTAGAGGAGGATGTGGCGATAGCCAGTCAGACTCTAAGGTAGTTTGGTTGGGTTCTGAACCTCCAGAAGTCGGTGTTAGTACCGACTCAACGTCTGGAGTACCTGGACTTGGATCTGGACTCCTCAGAGGCGAGGGTCTTTCTCCCTTTGGACAAGCTGCAGACTCTGCAGACTGCGGTGAAGCTGTTGATGTCCCGCAAGTGGTCGTTGCTGCATTTTTGCATGCGAGTCCTGGGTCTCATGGTGGCCACTTTCGAGGCAGGACTGTATGCTCAAATCCACACTTGGGTCTTGCAAAAGGAGATTCTGTCCAAATGGGACAAGTCTCCCTTGTCTCTGGATTGTCGGATTCGGGTGAGCCACCTAGTCAGGGAATCCCTGGTCTAGTGGCTGAGGTCTCTGGCCCTTCAGTCCGGGAGGTCGTTCCTTCCTTTTTATTGGACGGTGATCACGATGGACGCTAGTCTGACCAGTTGGGGGGGAGTTTGGGGCGTACAGTCGGCACAGGGTCACTGGACGCAGGAAGAATCCTGCCTGCCGATCAATGTGCTGGAACTTCGGGCGATCAGGCGGTGCCTCTCCACATGGTCACAGAGGCTGCAGGGACGCCCAGTCAGGATCCAGTCGGACAACGCCACGGCAGTGGCGTATGTCAACCATCAAGGAGGAACAAGGAGTTCGGCTGCAGCATTGAAGGTCGCCCACATCCTGCGGTGGGCAGAACGGCGCGTGCCGGCTCTATCGGCCATGTACATTCCGGGCGTAGAAAACTGGCAGGCAGACTTTCTTTTTCGTACATCACGGGACACAGAGCGACTTAGTCATTACTAATGGGTTATATAGATTACCTTCAGGTGCTGGCACTGGCCACTTCCAAACCGGAAGTACCCTCCCCTATATAAGCCCCTCCCATCCGGGAGCACCTCAGTTTTTTGCCAGTGTCTAAGGTGTTGGCCAAAGAGTAACATGTGTTTTCACTGGGCTTGCGTACAGGTTCTTTTGGGCCTTAGTAAGCTGTTCCGGATCCCACCAAAAAAGCTTCATAGCTAAACGGTCGGTACCCGGGCCTTGCAGCAGAAGAGCAAGGTTTTGCCTGTAATGCCTCTCTTAGGAGGGCTGGACCCTGGGATCCAGAGCTCTGGTCATACCCACGACCAAGATGTTGTCTGTGCAGGGTGCTATACAGGTCCAGGGGAGTGGAATCCTTGGGAACCCGGTCCCTGAAGGTTCAATTACAATGCCTGCGTGATAGGTGAAGTTTGGGCTTCTGTGGACCAAACAAAGTCCTGCGGCGGGGATCAGGTAAGTGGGGGCCCCCAGGAACTTGGTTCTATTGGGGGACCCCCAAGCCTAATTTGTCTTTCTGTCTGTTACCTAACGGTATTCCCGCTAATATCTGTGTATGCCTGTAACTACTGAAAATCTAAAAATTTTAATAGTAGTCAAGAAAAAAAAAAAAAGAGGACCGCGGTACCTGTGTTAAACCACTAGAGGCCGCTGTAGTCCATTTTTCTTGTCATGTGGATCTTTGGTTTTCTCAAGTCAAAAGATCCAGGCAGTTGGTAAGTTTCTCTGTGGGAATCCACTTCCTCTGCCCTGTTGCTGCGCTCATCCACCGCACAGGCCCTCCGGCAAAAAGGGCCCTGGCTCCTAGTCCCTGTTTGATTTCGAAAAGGGCGCCAATGGCGCACGGGCGCGCGCATGCGCCTCCTATGAAAAAAAAGGGGCGGGGCGGGTGGATGACGCTCGATGCGCGCCACGGCGCTTCTGCGCATGTGCAGGCGTCCCAGCTTGTATAAAGACACAGTACAAGTGTCAGCTGGATGCAAACAGAGCTAGCAACAAACAGTGGCACACAGAGGCGGTTGATGCAGGCATCCCCATAGAAAGGCACTTTAGTGGACACCAGCTGGTATATAGCAGCAACTGTGTTAGACTATTACCAGCAAAATTGGTGTATGACGACGGGAATACCTCAGCTTTGTGCTTAAAGGATATGTCGTCCAGACGCTCCGGAAATAGGTCTTCCAGGAAGCCAAAGGGGTCTCCATCGGGCTCTGAGGATATTGTGCATGCTTGTACTGCACCAATCTCCCCTGAGAATTCAGAGGTCAGTAGCCGTAGAGACCCCGCAGGAGTGCCTGGTGCTGCGGCTGTCCCCAGTCCACCTGCTCCTGTATATATAACAGAGGAGGTTTTATCCTCAACTCTGGGAGGATTGGAAGAGAGATTAACAGCATTGATCGCTGCTTCCCTGTCACAGGGAAAGCGCGTCCGATCTCCGTCTCCTCCTTCAGAGTGCCTGTTAGTGGAGGAACAGTCCCACACAGAGATCGACCTACCTGAAGGGGATCAGGATGAGGTTGATTCGGTTATGGAGGAATCAACAGTGGAAGAACCTTTCTCAGCATCTCAGGCTGAAAGATTATGGGTTCAGTCTCTGACTAACCTGGTCCGATCAGCATTTAAAATGCCTCTGGCGGAACCACCATCCACTACGGTTTCCTCGCTGGGGTCGCTAAAAGCTCCCCAGGCTGTCTGTTCCTTCCCAATCCACCCTTTATTAGAAGGGCTTATTTACCAGGATTGGGAGCATCCTGATAAAATATTTGCTCCCCCCAAGAGTTTTCCGGTGATCTATCCCATGGAGGATAAGTTCATAAAAAAATGGAGGGTCCCTACAGTGGACGCAGCCATCTCTTCTGTGAACAAATCACTGACATGTCCAGTAGATAATGTTCCAATGTTCAAAGACCCAATAGATAAAAAATTAGAGTCTTTACTAAAATCTGCTTTCTCTACAGCAAGCATGGTGACACAACCTGCGGTAGCAGCGATTGGAGTCTGCCAAGCAGTGAAAGATCAGTTGAAACAAGTCTTAAGGGACTTACCAGATCAGCAGGCTCTTGCCCTAGCTGACCTGCCTAGAGCCTTGTGTTTTGCGGTGGACGCCATAAAGGATACAATCCAACAGGCCTCCCGCTTTACGCTATCTATAGTACATATGCGTAGGCTTCTGTGGCTCAAAAACTGGTCTGCTGAAGCTCCCTGTAAAAAACTGCTGGTTAGCTTCCCATTTCATGGAGAACGCTTATTTGGAGAAGATCTGGACAAATATATCCAGAAAATTTCTGCCGGTAAAAGTTCACTCTTACCGGTTAAGAACAAGGGTAGAAGTCCTTCTTTTAAGAGGCCTACTTCTCCAGTCCCGGGCACATCGGCTGTGAAGCAGTTCCGACGGCCTCCGCGGTCAAATTCAGGGGGCAGAAATCAGGGACAATCACAGGGTAACAAGAAGCCCTGGATCAAGAGAGGTACAAAACCTCCCCCCAAGTCATGAAGCGTTGCCCCCACTCAATCGGGTGGGGGGAAGACTTCAGTTGTTCACAGAGACCTGGCGGGACACCATCAGAGACAGATGGGTGCTCTCCGCAGTAAGTCTGGGATACAAGCTGGAGTTAAAAGGCACTCCTCCTGCCCAATTTATGAGGTCAAACGTGCCAAGAGATCCCCAGAAGAGAGGATCCCTCCTTCTGGCACTAGAACAACTATTGCTCCAAGGTGTAATCATGAAGGTTCCCCTGGAAGAAAGCGGATTCGGGTTTTACTCGAACCTTTTCACAGTCCCCAAACCAAATGGGGACGTGAGGCCCATATTAAATCTAAAAGGGCTAAACAAGTTCCTAAATATCAGGACTTTTCGGATGGAGTCGATCCGATCGGTGGCCACCGCCCTACAAGGGCAGGAATGGTTAGCCTCGATCGACATAAGGGATGCTTATCTGCATATTCCCATCTTTCCGGCCCACCAGAAATTTCTACGCTTTGCAGTAGAAGGGCGCCATTTTCAGTTCAGAGCCTTACCTTTCGGTCTGGCCACAGCACCACGAGTGTTCACAAAAATTCTGGCCCCATTATTGGCCAATCTAAGAACACAAGGTGTAACGATAATGGCATATCTAGACGACCTGCTACTAATAGACCACTCAGTGGAAAAGCTGGAAGTAGCTATTCACAAGACAATCAAGTATCTGGAATATCACGGTTGGATTATCAACCGGGACAAGTCAGCTCTAAGACCAGTCAAAAGTCTGGAATACTTAGGGCTAAGGCTGGATTCAAATCAGAGAAAGATTTTCTTACCTCCAGAGAAGGTGTCGTCTTTAAAAGATTTGACCCACTTAGTGGGTACAAAAAGAAAACCATCCATACGCCTCTGCATGAGGCTGCTGGGAAAAATGGTGGCTTCATTCGAAGCGGTACCCTACGGTCAATTCCATTCAAGGAATTTGCAAAGGGCCATACTGTCAGCCTGGAACAAAAAAGTTCAGGCTTTAGACTTACCAATGTCCCTGTCCCCTTCCGTTCGTAAGAGCCTCCATTGGTGGTTGGTGCCCCAGAATCTGGAAAAAGGGAAACCCTTCAGTCCGGTTTCTTGGAAGGTAGTCACTACAGATGCCAGCCTCATAGGCTGGGGGGCAGTACTGGAGCAATGGTCTCTCCAGGGCAAGTGGTCAGAAGCAGAAAAGGCCCTGCCCATCAATCTCTTAGAGATACGAGCAGCCCGGTATGCCCTAGTAGCATGGACATCCAAACTCCAAGGGTCCCCTGTCAGAATTCAATCAGACAATCCCACAGCAGTGGCATATATCAATCACCAGGGTGGCACCAGGAGTCGTGCAGCCCAGAGGGAAGCAAATTGCATCCTGGAGTGGGCAGAAAAATATGTCCCAGCCATATCCGCGGTTTTCATCCCAGGAGTGGAAAATTGGAGAGCGGACTTTTTAAGTCGCCAACAATTATGCCCGGGGGAATGGTCTCTTCACCCCGAGGTTTTCCAGGCAATATGCCAGCGGTGGGGAACACTGGATGTAGATCTGCTAGCATCCAGATTCAACGCAAAGGTGGACAGATTTGTGTCTCGCACAAGGGATCCCCTAGCTTGCGGCTCGGATGCCCTAGTGTTCCCTTGGGATCAGTTCAAGCTGATATATGCATTCCCACCGCCACAATTGTTACCGCGATTACTCCGCAGAATCAGGGTAGAAAAGAAACCAGTGATTCTGGTGGCTCCAGCGTGGCCCCGAAGGGCATGGTACGCGGAGATTGTAAAAATGTCAGTGAGGAGTCCTTGGACCCTCCCACATCGTCCGGACCTGCTGTCGCAGGGACCGATATACCACCCTTCCTTACCAGCCCTAGGTTTGACGGCCTGGCTATTGAAGCCCACATTCTGAAAAAGAGGGGGCTCTCTAATTCTGTGATATCTACCATGATCAATGCCAGGAAGCCGGTATCCAGGCAGATCTATTATAGGATCTGGAAGGCGTACATTACGTGGTGTGAGGCCAAGAAATGGCATCCACGTAAGTACGTGATAGGGAGGATTTTGGACTTCCTACAGTGGGCTGTAGATAGGAAGCTGGCCTTGAGTACTATCAAGGGTCAGATTTTGGCCTTGTCAATATTTTTTCAAAGGCCCTTGGCTTCGCATTCTCTAGTCAAAGCTTTCATACAAGGAGTGATGCGTATTAGCCCTCCGGTTAGTATTCCCATATGTCCTTGGGACTTAAACCTGGTTCTGTCGGTTCTACAGAAACAACCGTTTGAACCATTGCAACACATTTCCTTGGTTCTTCTCACCAGGAAATTGATTTTCTTAGTAGCCGTTTGTTCGGCTAAAAGAGTATCGGAATTAGCCGCCTTGTCCTGTAAGGAGCCATATCTGGTTGTCCATAAGGACAGAGTAGTATTACGTCCTCATCCAGCCTTTCTTCCCAAGGTGGTATCGAGGTTTCATTTGAACCAAGATGTGGTTCTTCCTTCTTTTTTCCCCAAACCTAGCTCGGTAGAGGAAAAGTTATTACATTCTTTGGATGTAGTAAGAGCAGTTAAAGCTTATCTAAAAGTCACTGCTCAGATTCGCAGAACGGATACTTTGTTTATTCTGCCGGAAGGCCCTAGAAAGGGTCAGGCAGCATCAAAATCTACTTTAGCCAAGTGGATTCGACAGGTCATAATACAAGCCTATGGCTTGAGAAAGAGACCGCCTCCGTTCAAAGTTAGGGCGCACTCCACAAGAGCAGTTGGAACTTCATGGGCAGTGCATCACCAGGCCTCCCTGGCTCAAGTATGTAAGGCCGCAACATGGTCTTCGGTACACACGTTTACTAGATTCTACCAGGTAGACGTTAGAAGTCAGGAGGATGTCGCCTTTGGGCGCAGTGTGTTGCAGGCCGCAAAAGATCCTCATGCCTGATGGCGCCCAGCTTATGTATCCCTCCCCTCATTTGGCATTGCTTTGGGACGTCCCATTAGTAATGACTAAGTCGCTCTGTGTCCCGTGATGTACGAAAAAGAAAAAGGGATTTTTATAACAGCTTACCTGTAAAATCCTTTTCTTGGAGTACATCACGGGACACAGAGCTCCCACCCCTCTTTTTGGGACACTTATTGCTTTGCTACAAAACTGAGGTGCTCCCGGATGGGAGGGGCTTATATAGGGGAGGGTACTTCCGGTTTGGAAGTGGCCAGTGCCAGCACCTGAAGGTAATCTATATAACCCATTAGTAATGACTAAGTCGCTCTGTGTCCCGTGATGTACTCCAAGAAAAGGATTTTACAGGTAAGCTGTTATAAAAATCCCTTTATCTAAGTCGCCAGATGCTGGAACAAGGGGAATGGTCGCTACATCCGGAGGTCTTTCGACTCCTTTTCCTGAGATGGGGCACGCCAGATGTGGATCTCCTGGCCTCTCGACTCAATCGGAAGGTACTGAGGTTTGTGGCTCCATGGGGGCATTATCGGCTGATTTATGCCTTCCCCCCCGATAAAACGTCTCCCTCGTCTGCTTCGCAGAGTGGAGACCGAGGGGATCCCGGTGATTCTAATTGCCCCAGATTGGCCTCGGCGTCCCTGGTACGCCGACTTATTGCGAATGGTGGCGGATGTTCCTTGGCGACTGCCGATGCGAGAGGACCTTCTGTCGCAGGGCCCTATTTCTTTTTCGTACATCACGGGACACAGAGCGACTTAGTCATTACTAATGGTTATATAGATTACCTTCAGGTGCTGGCACTGGCCACTTCCAAACCGGAAGTACCCTCCCCTATATAAGCCCCTCCCATCCGGGAGCACCTCAGTTTTTTGCCAGTGTCTAAGGTGTTGGCCAAAGAGTAACATGTGTTTTCACTGGGCTTGCGTACAGGTTCTTTTGGGCCTTAGTAAGCTGTTCCGGATCCCACCAAAAAAGCTTCATAGCTAAACGGTCGGTACCCGGGCCTTGCAGCAGAAGAGCAAGGTTTTGCCTGTAATGCCTCTCTTAGGAGGGCTGGACCCTGGGATCCAGAGCTCTGGTCATACCCATGACCAAGATGTTGTCTGTGCAGGGTGCTATACAGGTCCAGGGGAGTGGAATCCTTGGGAACCCGGTCCCTGAAGGTTTAATTACAATGCCTGCCGTGATAGGTGAAGTTTGGGCTTCTGTGGACCAAACAAAGTCCTGCGGCGGGGATCAGGTAAGTGGGGGCCCCCAGGAACTTGGTTCTATTGGGGGACCCCAAGCCTAATTTGTCTTTCTGTCTGTTACCTAACGGTATTCCCGCTAATATCTGTGTATGCCTGTAACTACTGAAAATGTAAAATTTTAATAGTAGTCAAGAAAAAAAAAAAAAAAAAAGGACCGCGGTACCTGTGTTAAACCACTAGAGGCCGCTGTGGTCCATTTTTCTTGTCATGTGGATCTTTGGTTTTCTCAAGTCAAAAGATCCAGGCAGTTGGTAAGTTTCTCTGTGGGAATCCACTTCCTCTGCCCTGTTGCTGCGCTCATCCACCGCACAGGCCCTCCGGCAAAAAGGGCCCTGGCTCCTAGTCCCTGTTTGATTTTCGAAAAGGGCGCCAATGGCGCATGGGCGCGGGCGCGTGCACGCGCCTCCTATGAAAAAAAAGGGGCGGGGCGGGTGGATGACGCTCGATGCGCGCCACGGCGCTTCTGCGCATGTGCAGGCATCCCAGCTTGTATAAAGACACAGTACAAGTGTCAGCTGGATGCAAACAGAGCTAGCAACAAACAGTGGCACACAGAGGCGGTTGATGCAGGCATCCCCATAGAAAGGCACTTTAGTGGACACCAGCTGGTATATAGCAGCAACTGTGTTAGACTATTACCAGCAAAATTGGTGTATGACGACGGGAATACCTCAGCTTTGTGCTTATAGGATATGTCGTCCAGACGCTCTGGAAATAGATCTTCCAAGAAGCGAAAGGGGTCTCCGTCGGGCTCTGAGGATTTTGGGCATGCTGTACTGCGCCAATCTCCCCTGAAATTTCAGAGGTCAGTAGCCGTAGGAACCCCGCAGGAGTACCTGGTACTGCGGCTGTCCCCAGTCCACCTGCTCCTGTATATATAACAGAGGAGGTTTTATCCTCAACTCTGGGAGGATTGGAAGAGAGATTAACAGCATTGATCGCTGCTTCCCTGTCAAAGGAAAAGCACGTCCGATCTCCGTCTCCTCCTGCAGAGTGCCTGTTAGTGGAGGAACAGTCCCAGAGATCGACCTACCTGAAGGGGATCAGGTGAGGTTGATAAAGTTATAGAGGAATCAACAGTGGAAGAACCTTTCTCAGCATCTCAGGCTGAAAGATTATGGGTTCAGTCTCTGACTAACATGGTCCGAGCAGCATTTTAAATGCCTCTGGCGGAACCATCAACCACTACTGTCTCCTCGCTGGGGTCGCTGAAAGCTCTCCAGACTGTCTGTTCCTTCCCAATCCACCCTTTATTGGAAGGGTTTATTTACCAGGATTGGGAGCATCCTGTAAAATATTTACTCCCCCCAAGAGATTTCCAGTGATCTATCCCATGGAGGATAAGTTCATAAAAAAAAAAAAATGGAGGGTCCCTACAGTGGACACAGCCATCTCTTGTGTAAATAAATCACTGACATGTCCAGTAGATAATGTTCCAATGTTCAAGGACCCAATAGATAAAAAATTGGAGTCTTTACTAAAATCTGCTTTCTCTACAGCAAGCATGGTGACACAACCTGCAGTAGCAGCGATTGGAGTCTGCCAAGCAATGAAAGATCAGTTGAAACAAGTCTTAAGGGACTTACCAGATCAGCAGGCTCTTGCCCTAGCTGACCTACCTAGAGCCTTGTGTTGCGGTGGACGCCATAAAGGATACAATCCAACAGGCATCCCGCTTTACGCTGTCTGTAGACTAGAGGTCGACCGATATGGGTTTTTCGCTGGCCGATGCCGATGCCGATATTTAGAAATTTGGGCGGCCGATGGCCGATTTTTGTGGCCGATTTTTGTGTGGCCGATTAAAAAAAAAAAAAAAAAAAAAAAACCTCACCCACTCCACTCCTTCCTGCTTACTCCCGTCACTCTAGCACACACTTGATGTCCTCAGTACAGATGGCACTGGCAGGTGGCACTGGTGTGGAACTGGCAGGAGGCACTGATTAGCACTGGCAGGTGGCACTGATTGGCACTAGCAGATGGCGTTGGTTTGGAACTGGCAGGTGGCACTGGTGTGGAACTGGCAGATGGCACTGATTGGCACTAGCAGATGGCGCTGGTTTGGAACTGACAGTTGGCACTGGCAGGTGGCACTGGTTTGGAACTGGCAGGTGGCACTGGTGTGGAACTGGCAGGAGGCACTGATTAGCACTGGCAGGTGGCACTGATTTGCACTAGCAGATGGCGCTGGTTTGGAACTGACAGATGGCACTATTGGCACTGGCAGGTGGCACTGATTGGCACTAGCAGGTGGCACTGGTTTGGAACTGACAGATGGCACTGGTTTGGAACTGACAGATGGCACTGGCAGGTGGCACTGGTTTGGAACTGACAGATGGCACTATTGGCACTGACTGGCACTGATTGGCACTAGCAGGTGGCACTGGTTTGGAACTGACAGATGGCACTAGTTTGGGACAGATGGCACTGATTGGCAGTGGCGCTGGCTGGCGGTGGCGCTGGCTGGCGGTGGCGGGTGGCGCTGGCTGGCGGTGGCGCTGGCTGGCGCTGGCGCTGGCTGGCAGTGGCGGGTGGCGCTGGCTGGCGGTGGCGGGCGGCGCTGGCTGGCGGTGGCGGGCGGCGCTGGCTGGCGGTGGGTGGTGCTGGCTGGCGTTGGCGGGTGGCGTTGGCTGGCGGTGGCGGTGGCGGGTGGCACTGGCTGGAGGTGGCGGGTGGCACTGGCTGGCGGTGGCGTTGGCTGGCGGTGGCGGGTGGTGCTGACGGTGGCTGGCGGTGGCGGGTGGCACTGGCTGGCGGTGGCACTGGCTGGCGGCACTGACAGATTGCACTGATTTTGCAGACCCAGCAGCTAAATTACATCAGCTAATGATTGGGCTGCTTTAGAAAGGGGGCGGGGCCACATACACATAGCGACCCGCCCAGACACCATCCCATTAGCTGGTGTAATATAGCTGCTGGGTCCCGCCCACCCCGGCCGGGTCCCGCCCACCCCGACATCGAGCTGACAGCTCCTCTCTCTCTCTCCTTTCTGCTCACACACTCAGCGGCTCTGGCTGCATCAAGCGCCGCGCTGAGTGTGTGAGCAGAGAGGAGAGAGAGACAGAGAGGAGCTGTCAGCTCGATGTCGGGGTGGGCGGGACCCGGGCCGGGGTGGGCGGGACCTAGCAGCTATATTACACCAGCTAATGGGATGGTATCTGGGCGGGTCGCTACGTGTATGTGGCCCCGCCCCCTTTCTAAAGCAGCCCAATCATTGGCTGGTGTAATTTAGCTGCCGGGTCCCGCCCACCCCCCGCCCACCCCGGCCGGGTCCCGCCCACCCCCGACATCAAGCTGACAGCTCCTCTCTGTCTCTCTCTCCTCTCTGCTCACACACTCAGCGCGGCGCTTGATGCAGCCAGAGCCGCTGAGTGTGGAGAAGGAAGAATGAGCGGAGGTCAGTCTGAAATATCGGCCTAATCTTGATAATAAATCGGCCGATGCCGATTTATCAAAAATGGCCAAATATCGGCCGATATATCGGCCAGCCGATATATCGGTCGACCTCTACTGTAGACATATGCGTAGGCTTCTATGGCTCAAAAAAACTGGTCTGCTGAAGCTCCCTGTAAGAAATTGCTGATTAGCTTCCCATTTCATGGAGAACGCTTATCTGGAGATGATCTGGACAAATATATCCAGAAAACTTCTGCCGGTAAAAGTACACTCTTGCCGGTTAAGAACAAGGGTAGAAGTCCTTCTTTTAAGAGGCCTACTTCTCCAGTCCCTGGCACATCGGCTGTGAAACAGTTCCGACGGCCTCCGCGGTCAAATCCAGGGGGCAGAAATCAGGGACAATCACAGGGTAACAAGAAACCCTGGGTCAAGAGAGGTACAAAACCTCCCCCTAAGTCATGAAGGGTTGCCCCCACTCAATCGGGTGAAGGGGAAGACTTCAGTTGTTCACAGAGACCTGGCGGGACACCATCAGAGATGGCTGATCTCCGCAGTAAGTCTGGGATACAGGCTGGAGTTAAGACATTCCTCCTGCCCATTTTATAAGGTCAAACGTGCCAAGCGATCCCCAGAAGAGTGGATCCCTCCTTCTGGCACTAGAGCAACTATTGCCCCAAGGGTAATCATGAAGGTTCCCTTGGAAGAAAACGGGTTCGGGTTTTACTCGAACCTTGTCACAGTCCCCAAACCAAATGGGGACATGAGGCCCATATTAAATATAAAAGGGCTAAACAAGTTCCTACATATCAGGACTTTTTCGGATGGAGTCGATCCGATCGGTGGCCACCGCCCTACAAGGGCAGGAATGGTTAGCCTCGATCGACATAAGGGATGCTTATTTGCATATTCCCATCTGTCCGGCCCACCAGAAATTTCTACGCCTTGCAGTAGAAGGGCGCCATTTTCAGTTCAGAGCCTTACCTTTCGGTCTGGCCACAGCACCACGAGTGTTCACAAAAATCCTGGCCCTACGATTGGCCAAACTAGGAACACAAGGTGTAACGATAATGGCATATCTAGACGACTTGTTGCTGATAGACCACTCAGTGAAAAAAACTAGAAGTGGTCGTTCACAAGATAATCAAGTATCTGGAATCTCACGGTTGCATTATCAACCGAGACAAGTCAGCCCTAAAACCAGTCAAAAGCCTGGAATACTTGGGGGCTAAGACTGGATTCAAATCAGAGAAAGATTTTCTTACCTCCGGAGAAGGTGTCGTCTTTGAAAGATTTGACCCACTTAGTGGGTACAAAAAAGAAAAACCATCCATACGCCTGTGTATAAGGCTGCTGGGAAAAATGGTGGCTTCATTCGAAGCAGTACCCTACGGTCAATTCCATTCAAGGAACTTGCAGAGGGCCATACTGTCAGCCTGGAACAAAAAAGTTCAGGCTTTAGACTTACCAATGTCCCTGTCCCCTTCCGTTCGCAAGAGCCTCCATTGGTGGTTGGTACCAGAATCTGGAAAAAGGGAAACCCTTTAGTCCGGTTTCTTGGAAGGTGGTCACTACAGATGCCAGCCTCATAGGCTGGGGGGCAGTACTGGAGCAATGGTCTCTCCAGGGCAAGTGGTCAGAAGCAGAGAAGGCCCTGCCCACCAATCTCTTAGAGATACGAGCAGCCCGATATGCCCTAGTAGCATGGACATCCAAACTCCAAGGGTCGTGCAGCCCAGAGGGAAGCGAATTGCATCCTGGAATGGGCAGAAAGGTATGTCACAGCCATATCCGCGGTTTTCATCCCAGGAGTGGAAAATTGGAGAGCGGACTTTTTAAGTCGCCAGCAATTATGCCCGGGGAATGGTCTCTTCACCCCGAGGTTTTACAGGCAATATGCCAGCGGTGGGGAACACCGGATGTAGATCTGCTAGCATCCAGATTCAACGCAAAGGTGGACAGATTTGTGTCTCGCACAAAGGATCCCCTAGCTTGCGGTTCGGATGCCCTAGTGTTCCCTTGGGATCAGTTCAAGCTGATATATGCATTCCCACCGCGATTAATCCGCAGAATCAGGGTAGAAAAGAAACCAGTGATTCTGGTGGCTCCAGCGTGGCCCCGAAGGGCATGGTACGCGGAGATTGTAAAAATGTCAGTGGGAAGTCCTTGGACCCTCCCACATCGTCCGGACCTGCTTTCGCAAGGACCGATATACTACCCTTCCTTACCAGCCCTAGGTTTGACGGCCTGGCTATTGAAGCCCACATTCTAAAAAAGAGAGGGCTCTCTAATCCTGTGGTATCTACCATGATCAATGCCAGGAAGCCGGTATCCAGGCAGATCTATTATAGGATCTAGAAGGCGTACATCACGTGGTGTGAGGCCAGGAAATGGCATCCACGTAAGTACGTAATAGGTAGGATTCTGGACTTCCTACAGTGGGCTGTACATAGGAAGCTTGCCTTGAGTACTATCAAGGGTCAGACGGCCTTGTCAATATTTTTTTCAAAGGCCCTTGGCTTTGCATTCATTAGTCAAAGCTTTCATACAAGGAGTGATGCGTATTAGCTCTCCGGTTAGTATTCCCATATGTCCATGGGACTTAAACCTGGTTCTGTCGGTTCTACAGAAACAACCATTTGAACCATTGCGGCACATTTCCTTGGTTCTTTTCACCAGGAAATTGATTTTCTTAGTAGCCATTTGTTCGGCTAAAAGAGTATCGGAATTAGCCGCCTTGTCCTGTAAGGAGCCATATCTGGTTATCCATAAGGACAGAGTAGTATTACGTCCTCATCCAGCCTTCTTCCTAAGGTGGTATTGAGGTTCCATTTGAACCAAGATGTGGTTCTTCCTTCCTTTTTCCCCAAACCTAGTTCGGTAAAGGAAAAGTTATTGCATTCTTTGGATGTAGTAAGAGCAGTTAAAGCTTATCTTAAAGCCACTGCTCAGATTCGTAGAACGGATACTTTGTTTGTTCTGCCGGAAGGCCCCAGAAAGGGTCAGGCAGCATCAAAAATCTACTTTAGCCAAGTGGATTCGACAGGTCATAATACAAGCCTATGGCTTGAAAAGGAGACCGCCTCCGTTCAAAGTTAGGGCGCACTCCACAAGAGCAGTTGGAACTTCATGGGCAGTGCATCACCAAGCCTCCCTGGCTCAAGTCTGTAAGGCCGCAACATGGTCCTTAGTACACACGTTTACTAGATTCTACCAGGTAGACGTCAGAAGTCAGGAGGATGTCGCCTTTGGGCGCAGTGTGTTGCAGGCCGCAAAAGAGCCTCATGCCTGATGGCGCCCAGCTCATGTATCCCTCCCCTCATTTGGCATTGCTTTGGGACGTCCCATTAGTAATGACTAAGTCGCTCTGTGTCCCGTGATGTACGAAAAAGAAAAAGGGATTTTTATAACAGCTTACCTGTAAAATCCTTTTCTTGGAGTACATCACGGGACACAGAGCTCCCACCCCTCTTTTTGGGACACTTATTGCTTTGCTACAAAACTGAGGTGCTCCCGGATGGGAGGGGCTTATATAGGGGAGGGTACTTCCGGTTTGGAAGTGGCCAGTGCCAGCACCTGAAGGTAATCTATATAACCATTAGTAATGACTAAGTCGCTCTGTGTCCCGTGATGTACTCCAAGAAAAGGATTTTACAGGTAAGCTGTTATAAAAATCCCTTTATTTCATCCTGCTTTACAGTCGCTGTCTTTAACGGAGTGGCTGCTGAAAGTCAGGTGCTAAGGGACCGAGGTCTGTGGGACTCGGTAATCTCCACTATGATGAGGGAGCGGAAGTCATCTTCTCTGAATATTTATCATCGCACATGGACGGCCTACATCTCTATGTGTGAGGAGATGGGGTGGCATCCGCGTATGTATTCGTTTTCCAGGATTCTCCTGTTTTTGCAGCGGGGCGTGTATCAAAATCTTGCCTTAAGCACCATCATGGGACAGATATCAGCCTTGGCTGTCTTTTTTCAGCGACCCTTGGCGGCTCATTCTCTGGTGAGCATGTTTTTGCAAGGGTTTTCGAGATGTGGCCCCTTCGGTTCGGCCACCGCTGCCTCCGTGGGATTTGAAGCTGGTGCTCTCGGTTCTTCAGAAACCGCAGTTTGAAAACATTAGGGAGATCCTCTTATTGACACTCTCAGAAGGTAGCCTTTCTGGTGGCTATTACATCTGCCAGGAGGGTTTCTGAGTTGGCGGCCTTGTCTTGCATGTCTCCCTACCTGATTCTTCACAAGGATAAGGCGGTGCTACGCCTGCAGCCTTCATTTCTTCCTAAGGTTGTTTCGGCATTTCATCTAAATGAGGACATTGTGCTTCCGTCCTTGTGTCCTCGGCCGTCACATCCTAAGGAGGTTGCTTTGCATTCCTTGGACATGGTCCGGGCTCTGCGGGTGTATCTGTCTGCTACGGCTCCGTTTCGGAGGTCAGACTCACTCTTTGTGTCGGTAGCTGGTCCGAAGAAGGGCCTGGCGGTCTCGTCGGCCACCATTTCTCAGTGGATTAGACAGATCGTGATCCAGGCTTATGCCCTAAAAAGGGCGGGCGCCTCCCTTTCCTGTCACGACACATTCGACCAGGGCAATTGGTGCCTCCTGGGCTTTCCGACATCAGGTGTTCGTTTCCCAGGTGTGTAAGGCGGTGACCTGGTCGTCCGTTCACACTTTCACAAAATTTTACAAGGTTGATGTGAGCGCATCTGCGGATGCTTCCCTCGGCCGCAAAGTTTTTCAGGCGGCTATTTAAGGTTGCAACTCCTCCATTGAGGAGCTCTGGTTGTTTGGGTGGAGTTTGTTTGCTTGCTGTTCCCACCCCTCGTTTTTTGACACTGCTTGGGGACGTCCCTAAGGTCAAGATTCAAGTTGCTGTGTCCGTCAATGAACGAAAGAGAAAATAGGATTTTTGTACTCACCGTAAAATCCTTTTCTCTGAAGTTCATTGACGGACACAGCACCCACCCCTCCTTTTTATGTTTGTACTGCTTTTTGACGAACTGAGCTGCTGGATGCAGTATGAGGGGTTATAGCCAGTAGGACCGCCCCCTGGGCGGTACTGTGCAGTTTTGCTGTTTTAACATGTTCTGCCTAGTCCTCTCCTGAAGGTGGCGATATAACCCTAAGGTCAAGATTTAAGTTGCTGTGTCCGTCAATGAACTTCAGAGAAAAGGATTTTACTGTGAGTACAAAAATCCTATTTTTTTAGTTTGCCCCATTATTTTGATTTTGTATGTTATACTGTTAGTAAATGTTGACATTCAATTTAAGAATTTGTATTGGTTTATTTCTTACAGATAGAATCAATGCTGGATATAGCTGAAAGGGAGCGTCTCGGAAATACTCGCCAGCCAGACAAACCTTTGATTCGCCTTCGGGTAAGATAGATACAGATCATTTACTGCATTAAGTTCATTTAAAGTATGATGAAGCATACAGTAATCATATCTGCTTTTATTAGTCTGACTTTTCATTTTCATTTTGTTTAATTACATCCATTGCTATTGAATGTTCACTATCTTTGCTCTTTGCACTTTATAAGCAAACTAATTTTAAAATCGTAATTTCATGGTCATAAATGGTCTTGCTGCAATGGACGAATAAAGATTAAAAGAAGAGCTGCAGATACAAATTTGCTCTTTTAGGCTTCATGTACACGAGGCGTTTTTACAACCTCTCCTGAATGATTTAACTTGACAGATAGTAACCGTTTAGCTGTGTTTTTCCATGTTTTGCGTTGAGACGTTTAAAAAAAAAATATATATACCGGTATATAAAAATATATACCGTATGTATATATATTTTTTAAATGGGCAAAAATGAAAAATGCCTGTAAATGAAACGTGGCTAAGCGCGAGTTACTGCGTTTAGCTGAGTTTAGAAGCATTTGGCACTTGAAATGCCTTTAAACTCAGCTTCTGAACTCTCTTTTTTGCGTTTAAAAAAAGGCCTCTAAATGCAACTGCCTAGAAACTACTATAAACGACCCTGTGTACATGTACTGATAAGATAACATAGGGGAGAGTTCAGGGGCTGCTGGGAAAAAAACTCCCAACTGCTCCTAAACGTCCGTTTACCAGCAGCAGTGTACGTGAGGCCTTATGCCGTGTACACACGGTCGGATTTGCGCGTTGGAATTGCTACAGACGATCGAAATTTCTGATCAGAATTTTTTCTGACGGAAAAATTGAGAACCTGCACTCGATCTTTTGCTGGCGGAAATTCCGACAGCAAAAGTCCGATGGAGCATACACACGGTCGGAATTTCCGACCAAAAGCTCATATCAGACTTTTGCTGGTGGAAATAAAGACCGTTTGTATGCGGCATTAGAGTTTCAACTAACTGATCTTTCTTATCAGCAGAGATCACGTGACCAAAATCCTAGGCGTTTGGTCATTTTACCAGCACTTGAGGAAGCCCAAAGCAGCATTTTCTCCAGGATTCGGATGCATTTCAACATTTTGATTAATTTCTATTTATCCATTTGAGCTTTATGTTGGCATTTGAACACAGGACGGCTTTAAAGGGGTTGGTTCAGGCTAAACACACACTTTTTTTTTCTTACTATGGCCTTGGTTCACTTAAAAATAGAATATGATTATTTTACAGAGTACTGCTCATCATTGCACTTCATCTTTTCATTACCATCGTAAACAAGTGATTGGTAGTAGAAATATATTATGTCCGTATTTGAAAGGTTATAATAGCTGCAATTTTGCCATATAGAAAAGTCTGAGGCCTCGTACACACGACCGATTTTCTCGTCGTAAAAAACACGTCGTTTTTTTCGACGAGATTCTTGTTAAGCTTGTCGATTTTCTCGTCAAGCTTTCTATGCGTACACACTGTCATTTTCCAATTTCCTCGTGGTTCTATGCGCTCACGTCCAGCACGTACGACGGCACTATAAAGGGGAAGATCTTTTTTCTTGGCGCCACCCCTTGGGCTGCTTTTGCTGATCTCGTGTTACCGCGTGTGAAGTAAAAGTTTGGGAAGAGACGATTCGCGCTTTTCAGTCTTCGTACTTTTCAGATCGTTTTCTGCCGTTCAGTTTGTGCTTGTGGGTTCGTATCTTGACTTTCAGGGCGTCTAGGCAGGTCGTATCTGTTTTACAGTGCGTTCTTGCCTGTTCGTTTCTGAATTTCAGTTCGTTATTCATAGGCCTTGCTGTTCTAAAGTGCGTTCTGTTCTGTACGTTCTGATTAGACGACCGTTTCCTAGCCATGTCGCCTGGACGTTCTCGTCGTCGAGTTCGTGCTGTGCGTGCGCTTGGTGTTGGTCTGCTTGTTTTGGACCAAGACCAGTCCATGAATGGTGTGAGGAGGAGTTCATGGACCAAGAATTGGTTGCTCCAGCGGGACCAATTCTGCCACATGCCTCTGCTGCGGGAGATCGTCGAGAATAATCCTGAGGACTACAGGAATTTTCTGAGGATGTCTGACCCCGTTTTTCAGGAACTGTTGGCTTTGGTGTCCCCCTATATTACCAGGAAGGACACCGTTATGCGGGAAGCCATCAGTGCTGAGCAGAGGCTCATCGCCACGTTGCGTTACCTGGCGACAGGGAGAAGTCTTCAGGACTTGAAGTTCACCACAGGCATCTCCCCCCAGGCTCTGGGCCTCATAATCCCAGACACCTGTTCTGCCATCATCCAAGTCCTGCAGGAGGACTATATTAGGGTAAGTTTTCTCCCTTAACATCACATTTTATGTATTACATGTATGCTAATGTATTGTATTTCTTTCATCCTTCCCTAATTACCATGATTGTAATATGCTGAGAATGTCCCCTTTGTCCCCATGCATGTTGGAAGCTTTAGATTGCCCCTTTTTTATCCTCCCTAAATATTTCCCCTCACTAACTTTTCCAGCAGGGGCGCCTGTTGCTCCAAATGTTGGGGGGTTCCAACCCCAATTTCGGAAATAAACTTCCTCCTTTTTTGCTCTGTTGCCTAATAAACGCCCCCAGTTGTCCCCTCCAATGCAACCATTTAGTCCCCTCTAATGCAGCCAGTTTCCCCCCAGCCCTGCACTTACCTTCTTGTGGTCAGCGCCATCCTTCTTCTGTCCTTGATGTCTTCTCCTTCCCTTCATGTTGCATCAGCCAATCATGTTACCATTAAACAGACTTGGTGAACATGATTGGCAGAGCAGCCTGTCAGTGTTTACACAAGGAATGCCCCCCTCCTTGCGTCCCCGATTTTTCTTTGAGGAAGCCAATTACATCCCTCAGGTTGTAATTTGCAAGACTATTTTTATACCTGTTTCTGCTCTGCAATTTTAACCCCCTAAATGCCGCAATTATTCATATGTCGGTCGCTTTACAAGAGGCCATCCACCTGAATAGTGTGCGGCATAGACAATACATAGGTTCATGCAACGCATGAACCTATGTATTGTTCTGAGTGATGGGCACAGGAGAGAGGGGACAGTGCTCCAGCGCCCACTCTGGACGCACCGCCACTGCAATGCTATCCTGTGGCCAAACACATCTCCCCCCCCCCCCCCCCCCAAAATAATTTAGTAATGGCCCATCAGAGGGGGTGATGAATATGATAAATGAGCCTTCCATTATACTTTTTTTACACACCTTAATGAACGTATAATTAGATTGATGTTGGTCTCTAATTTTTTGGGATAGAATTTCCTTGTAATGTATGCCTTTGTTTTTCTAATATTATTTCATCTTGTTTCACTCCACAGCTTCCTTCCACGCCACAGGAATGGCAGACTGTGGCATCGGAGTTTGCCACGCGGTGGGACTTCCCCAACTGCGGTGGTGCCATAGACGGGAAGCACGTCCGCATTGTGCCGCCACCCCGTTCTGGATCCTACTACTACAATTACAAGGGGTTTCATAGCATTGTGCTGATGGCGGTGGTGTCAGCACGGTATGAATTCCTCTATGTTGATGTAGGGAAGAATGGCCGGATGTCCGATGGGGGATCCTTCATCCAGACGGAGTTTGCCCTCCGTCTCCAGAGTGACGACCTTGCATTGCCACCGGATGCAGGGAATATTGAAGGACTCCCCTCTGTTTTCTTGGCTGATGAAGCCTTCGGACTCGGACGGCATCTTATGAGGCCATTTCCACAGAGGACCCTGACCCCAGAGAAGAGTGTGTTCAATTACCGGCTGGCCAGGGCCCGAAGAGTCGTTGAAAATGCCTTCGGCATAATGGCCAGCCGGTTCCGCCTTTTTATGACTTCCATCCACTTGGCGGACTACAAAATAAACTATGTAGTGTTATGCTGCTGTGTGCTACACAACTTTCTGAGCCAAAAATCTAATTCCTATATGGCCTCAGTTTTGCCAGAGGCTGGACTTTCCCCTGCAAATCCCCTTCCGGGCCTGGAATCTGCCCGTCTTGGCTTGCCCCCCCAAAATGCCCGTGTGGTTCGGGGCAAATACATGGAGTATTTCACGGGTAGGGGGGCAATTCCTATGCCAGCCTATGTCTAAGTATCCCAATAAAAATCTTGTTTAAACCTTTAATTATTTGTTCTTTCCTGTCTCCTAGTTTGTCTTTGTGCATTTGTAGTGGCAAGTGTATTTTACTTTAGTAAATAACAACCAATTTCACTATGTTACCTTACAAAAGAACCAAATAAGCTTAGAGAGTATTATAAAAAGAAGCTACACGTTGTTTGTTGTCAAATATTTTACTCTCTGCACATTTTTTTTTGTTTTACTTTGGGGTTGGCCTGGCCACAACCCGGCAAATTTTGGCTTATGAAAATACAAAAATACCACTTGCATTTCTAAAATGACAACATTGGATACCTCTGAGCAATCTGAGACATTCAGTTACACAAACTATGTCTCTATGTGCCCGTCCTAATATGGGGTCCTGCCACCCCTTGCCCAGCCAAAAATTCAATATGCACACATTTTTACTTTTTTGCAAATAGGAAGTTTACAATCCTGATCCCTATTGTCAACATGTGCTATCTGCCATCAGGGGTGATCAATGGACGTGTTTTGGGGGTGCATCCCCTTCCTCAGTTCACCGACTTTTGATACGAGGAAGGGGTTGCACCCACAAAAGACGTACATGGATATCCCCTGATGGCAGATAGCACATGTTCACACACTGTGTGCATATTCAATTTTTGGCTGCTTTGTTACTCAAAAAATTAGAAAAAATATAAAAACAAACATGTAAAAACAAATGTGTTTGGATGGCTTATTGAATTCTCCCCAAAACATCGAGAATGTCTTTAAATGTTTGTTCCATCACATGGATTCTTTGTTTAATTAGGTCCAGTTCCGTGCTACATTCCATCACTTGCTGGATGAGGCGGAGGGCACTGTCAGCAGAGAACCGTGTGCTATCCTTCACAACATTTCCATCCCCTAAGAACCATTAAAAAAAATTAATAAAACTCTGCAGGCCTACCTCGCTTACCTTAAGCTGTGGTGTCAGATACTAACCTTTTGTGGTGACCAGATCCACAACGTCATCCACCTCTCCTTCCTGCACTTCTCCTTCCTCCACCTCAACTTCCTGCACATCTTTCGGTTGTGGATCTTTGGGAGTTTGGGGTTGCTTGGAAGTTGTGGGGTGCATGTGCTCCCTGGAGTGTCCTCCTCCCAGTCTTCTCTCCCCTATGAGAATAAAACCAAAGGTCTATTTATCACACTGTAAAAATCTCATTGTTAAACTAAAAACAGGCTAAATTGTTTGGAAGTGGGGTACAAGTGTGTGTTTGTGCGGAATTTAAAGAAAAATGCATTATTTATGACCCCAAATATGTTTAGTATTCACATTTGGATGTAATTTTTTGGACATGGAGGCACCACAAATAAACTGATGCACCTGTGTGGGACACCCAAAAAAGGCGGGTCTGGTGGCCCACACTATAGTGCTCCAAAGTACAGATGTGGAAGCAGCTGCTGAGTGTCCTCTCCTTTACACTGATTAAAGTTTGCATTTCATTCTCCTTACAAACACATCATCTAGACTTAAAAATTATCCACAATACTTGATCAAAAATGGCAGATGTCTAATTACTTTTATGGCTCTTAAATAAGCCAAAACCGCAGATAGTGGCCGAACGAAGTGTCGGTAACGTAACGAGCGATTACTGTGCCCAACCTAGTTCAAAATATTACATTTTGGAAGGGAGT
Source organism: Rana muscosa (assembly GCA_029206835.1). Taxonomy (NCBI): domain Eukaryota; kingdom Metazoa; phylum Chordata; class Amphibia; order Anura; family Ranidae; genus Rana; species Rana muscosa. The sequence continues at coordinate 1,031,237,145 of CM055117.1, forward strand.
CCAATATGATAAAAAAAAAAATGTCAGTTTCTAAAAAGATTAATAGCAGAAAGGTCGTCATTTTACTTACTTTTAGCGAGCATCCTCTTTATGATCCTCAACTGGTCTGGCTCCCTCAGTTTGAGGTCTGACCACCTCTTTCTGAGCTGCTCATTTGAGCGTTTCACCCCGAACTTCGCCCTCAGACTCTTCACAACTTTAGTGAGGATTTTGGCCTTCCTTCTATTTGGTTTGCTATACGGCCCATGCTTGGCATCATAATCAGCCTTGACCAAGATGTCCACCATCTCCGCCATCTCCGCCAAAGACATATTCGATGCCTTGAATCTCCTCCTTGATCGTGACGTGTCCTCGGTCTCCGGGCTTGTCTCCTCGCTAGTTGCGGAATTATCAGACACCTGCTGTAACTCCGCCATATCTGTCTGCGCGCCGAAAGAGAAGGGGCGGGGAAAAGATGTTAGTTAGAACGTCATGGGCGGGCGACGTGTGCGGAGCGACGTGTTCGAATTTGGACGCATGCGTGGTGTGTATATAGCAAACACACATGTGACTATAGTACGTTCGGTGTGCGGAGAGAGGAGTTCAAGTGACGGACGTGCGAACGAAGGTATGTGATTTTGTGAGACTTGTAAAAATTGTTGGCCTATACTGTCTTGAGATTGGTGGAGGATATATATGGTGACTAGGATGTGAAGGAGGTTAGACTGTTTGCCTCACATTATTTAAATATAATTTATTTTACTTGCAGATACAATATGAATGTCTTTATTAGCGACAAAGAGTTCCTGGCGGAATTTATTGACCGGGTAAGGGAGCTGCCGGCTCTGTGGGAGACCAAAAACCCCATCCATAAAAAAAAGGGGTGAGAAAAGCAGCGCTGGAGAAGCTGCTCCCATTTGTGCATACCAAGGTGCCCACAGCCACAGCAAAACAAGTGGACACTAAAATTGGGAGCTTGAGAGGTACCTACAGGACTGAACGCTCTAAGGTGCTGGCTTCTCAGAGGTCAGGAGCAGCAGCAGATGATGTTTATGTCCCGATTTTGTGGTACTACAGCAGGATGTCCTTCCTGGATGACCACATTGAGCCAAGGCCATCACTCTCCACTCTTCCCCCCAGACTTCCCTGCAGCCAACCTGAGCCTTCTCTGGAGCAAGAGGAGGCAGCCATCCTGGATGATCCTGATTTGTCCATCTGGAGCCAGGTATAGTATTAACTGAAAATGTAGTGGGATAAAATTAATGTTTCCCAAATATGTCAGGATGAGAAACATACATTATTTTGTATTCCACAAGTGAAATCATGATCTGTAGACATTATTCTGCACTTAATTGTGTGGTAAATAGTCAAGCTGATGTAGTGGTAAATTTAAAGCAAGGATTTATGCATTTACATTCTAATTGCTTCCATCAGGATTACAAAGTTTGATGCAAAGATTAAACCAACATATTAAACTATGTTCCTTTTTCATACACAGGATGAAATCAGCCAGGAGGAGGGTCTGGAAACTGTCAGGCAGGAGGAGGAAGGGCCCAGTGGCAGCCAGGAGGTGGCAGGGCCCAGTGGCAGCCAGGAGGTGGCAGGGCCCAGTGGCAGCCAGGAGGTGGCAGGGCCCAGTGGCAGCCAGGAGGTGGCAGGGCCCAGTGGCAGCCAGGAGGTGGCGGGGCCCAGTGGCAGACAGGAGGTGGCAGGGCAAAGGAGAAGCACCAGATCCCAGGTGCCTCCCATCCAGCTTCACAAAAGAGGCAGGAGGGACAGGACCACCAGTGAGGCAGCAATGGCCCTTATTAAAGAGGCCCATGCCACCCTCAAGGAGCCCACATCCCCTGAAGAGGCCATTGCCGGCCTAGTGGAGGCTAAGTTCAAGGTGATGAGCATGGAGCAACGCCTCCTATGCGAGCCCCTGCTCATCACCTTGCTCAACAAGGGGGTGATGGAGCAAATTACCCCCAATACCGCCATATGTGAGGTGGCCCAACTGACCCAACCTCAACCTCCACCTTCCTCTTCTGCCCCACCCCCTTCTGCTACACCTCCACCTTCTGCCCCACCCCCTTCTGCTACACCTCCACCTTCTGCCCCACCCCCTTCTGCCCCACCCTCTTCTGCTACACCTCCACCTTCTGCCCCACCCTCTTCTGCTACACCTCCACCTTCTGCCCCACCCTCTTCTGCTACACCTCCACCTTCTGCCCCACCCTCTTCTGCTACACCTCCACCTTCTGCCCCACCCCCTTCTGCTACACCTCCACCTTCTTCTTCTGCCCCACCCCCTTCTGCTACACCTCCACCTCCTCCTCCTGACAGGAGTACCCCTCCAGTGGGCCAGCCTCCAGCCAAACGAAGAAGGAAGGCTTCAGGAAAGGCTTCAGGAAAGGCTTCAGGAAAGGCTGCAGGGAAGGTTGCCAGGAAGAAGAGGAAGTGATGGCCTTGCTTCATTGTGGTCGGACAGAAGGCAGCCTGTTGTAGTACCACACACTTGGGACATATATCTCACCTGCTGCTGTTCCTGACCTCTGGGAGGCCAGCATCAGATTGTGTTCTGAAATGTGGGCCTTCTCAAGCTCCCAATTTTAGTGTCCACACAGGGTTGCTGTGTGCTCTGGGGTCCCTAGGATGCACAAATGGCAGCAGCTTCTCCAGCGCTGCCTTCTCTTTATTTAATTTATAAACATGAATAAATGTGTTTTTTGTTTAAGTTCATACTTGACTATGTGTATTTTTAAATAAAAAAAAACAAGCTTTGGAGTAAGCAGATACATTTGACTGACAATAAAAGGCACAGATATCACCCCCCCAAAAGAATAACTAAATCTGATTAGCTCAAAAACATGGTGTGAAATTTTAAAAATATAGATTCGAAAATTAAATGGGAGATCGCTATCAAAACATTGAGAAATTATAATTAACATCATTTTGAAAAATCTAACCATTTAAATTATTCCTAAAAACTTGCACGATATAATACACATAAATCTTATAAAGAGCAGCATGAAAAAGGTTAAAAATAAGGCAGAACTCTGTGTGAATATCAGCAGCAAAAGAAGGTCACTCGTTTTGATTAATGTAACATTCTAACGAAGAATTCAATGCAGAACATTTAAACTATGAAATATTTATGAGCGCGACGAATGTGCTCTCTCCATTATGAAGGCTTGTTTTACCAGAAGATGCGCTCCCGTCTCATAGTTGCTTGTGAGCATGCGCGCTTTAGGAAGAGTCGTAAAAGCATACACACGAACCATTTTCTCGTCACAAAACAGGCCGACGAGAAACACGACGAGGAAATCTGGAATCCTGATGAGAAAATAGAGAGCAGGTTCTCTATTTTCTCGTCGAGATTCTCGTCAAGTTTCTCGTCGTAAAACCATACACACGAACGTTTTTCTAGACAAAAAAACTTTCGCGGCACTTTTCTTGACTGTTTTGGACGAGAAAATCGGTCGTGTGTACGAGGCCTGAGAGTTTGCATGTGCCAGGAACAAATGGGTTTATCCAATCAGGCCTGACAATAGTGTTTTTTTTTTCTAGTGTTTTTACATATTCAATTCTGCTAATAGAATTTAGTGCACTGGATGACCTGCGTGAAAATGTTTATTTTAACTGATTTATGGTAATAGGAAATTCAAAGTGATCCTTTATCATTTTATGATAAGCCAGTGTTTACAATGGATTCATTGTACTTGTGTAAACTTATGTTCATGTTCTTGACCCTGACCACCCAGAGAAAATGTACCGTATATACTCGAGTATAAGTCGACCTGCATATAAGCCGAGGCACCTAATTTTAGCCTAGGGTGAGAATGCAGCAGCTACTGTAAGTGGAAAAGAGGGTCAACAATGCCCATTTTGCACGCCTCACTGTGCCCATTTTGCACGCCTCACTGTGCCCATTTTGCACGCCTCACTGTGCCCATTTTGCACGCCTCACTGTGCCCATTTGCATGCCTCACTGTGCCCATTTGCACGCCTCACTGTGCCCATTTGCACGCCTCACTGTGCCCATTTACACGCCTCACTGTGCCCATTTGCACGCCTCACTGTGCATATTTGCATGCCTCACCTTACTGTGCCCATTGCACGCCTCACCTTACTGTGCCCATTGCACGCCTCACCTCACTCTGCCCATTGCACGCCTCACCTCACTCTGCCCATTGCACGCCTCACCTCACTCTGCCCATTGCAGCCTCACTTTGCCGATCTCCATTTGCAATGCTCTCTTTTTTTGGGGGGAGGGGGAGTGGATGGTGTCAGTGTGTTTTTTATTTTAATTTTAATCTTTTTTTTACAATTCATTTTTTTTTATTTATTGCAATTCTTTTTTTTTTTTACCCTGTTGGGGGGCTTTGGTGAGAAATCAGGGGTCTTAACAGACCCCTGACATCTCCCCTTTGAGACAGAGAAAGGGACTGAGGATAGGGATTTCCCAGTCCCTTTCTCTGCAGCCTCAGCTGCGCTGAAAATGAATGCAAAGGAGACAGCGGCTCCTCTCCATTCATAAACTAAGACATCGTAATCACAAGTTACAATGTTTCAGTTATGTGAATGGACAGAGTCAGTAATCACTGACTCTGTTCATTCGTAAAAGAAAGGGGGCGGGTTTACCGGCTCCTACCTCCCTCCGCTCTCCATCCTGACAGATCGAGGAGAGGGGGGCGGAGGGGGACACCGAGCACGGAGGGGTCAGCAGAACGGAGGGGGACATGCAGCACGGAGGGGGACACAGAGGGGACTGGAGGAGGATAAGGGGACAGTCAGCGGTGATCGGTGCGGTGGGGCAGTTACAAGCAAGCACCGATCACCCTGTATAGATAAAGCAGCTAAGCAGCTGAGGGGCAGAGAGATCGCAGCAAGTAGGGGAGGAGGAGGTAGTGGAGGACTGCAGCACCCGGGGCGGACCCCCGCCCCCTTTGGGTATCGGCTGATTTTTGCTATCGGCCGATACCGAAAACACAGTTTTGGGCGGCCGAAATTTCAGCGCACCTCTAGACTCGAGTATAAGCCGAGGGGGGCATTTTCAGCACAAAAAAAGTGCTGAAAAACTCTGCTTATACTCAAGTATATACGGTAATATGTTCTAACAGGGAGTCTGCTAGACCATATAAATGTAGAGATGTGTTCCCTGTCAGCCTTGCTGTAGTGTTTGTTTTGCATTCTTGCAAAACCTTTTGCGGGCACTCTGCACTTCAGTGTCCATCAGTGCCTGCTCATCAGTGCCTGTCAGTGCTGCCTATCCGTGCCACCTATCGGTGCTGCCTATCAGTGCGACATATTAGTGCCACCTCACCAGTGCCCATGAGTTCAGCCTCATCAGCGCACATCAGTGAAGGAGAAAATTTTCTTTTTTTACAAAATTTACTGACAAACTAAGAAAACCTTATTTTTTTTTTTCTTAGCAAAAAATAAAAAACTCTATTTCCAGGCTTTTGGTTAGAAATCTGGAGGAACATTTAATGAACCACGAGTGCTCTAATTACTGCCTTCATAGCCTAATAAGAACTATAATTTCATCTGCACAGTGATAGGTCATCAATGCACAGATCTCTAGAGCCCTGACAATTTTAACCACTTAAGGACCGCCGCACGACGATATACGTCGGCAGAATGGCACGGGTGGGCACAGGGGCGTACCTGTACGTCCCTGCCTTCCCGCGGGTGGGGGTCCAATCGGACCCCCCCCGGTGCCTGCGGCGGTCCGTTTCGCTTCAGGAGCTATCCGTGATGAGGGGGCGGCCATTGATTTCTGGCCACCCTCTCACGATCGCTCCTGGCGAATGAGATGCTTCCCCTGCCTGTGTAATGTAAACAGAGGCAGGAGGAAGTGATGTCATCTCTCCTTGCGGCGGTCTTTTCGTCCAGAGCGCCGAGGAGAGAAGACATCAAGTAAGTGCACGAACAGTACACTGACACCGGTGCACATAGGCACACATTTCATCCCCCAGTCACAGTGTCACTGATTGCAGTGATCATTTATTTACTGATCACTGCATTTAGTGTCATCTGTGACAGTAAAAAGTTGCAGGGCAGTTAGCTTTAGGCCCCTTTAGGTTCAGGGTAGCCCCCTACCCCCCTACCCCTCTAATAAAGTTTTAACCCCTTGATCGTCCCCCAGGTAACCCTTTCACCCCTTATCGCCAGTGTCACTAAGCAATCGTTTTTTTTTAAATCGCTGTAGTAGTGTCGTTGGTGCCGCTAGGTAGCCAGTTATTTTTTTAGGTTCGCCGCCAGGTTTTTATAGCGTCAGGTACATGATCTAATAAAGGTTTTAACCCCCTGATTGCCCCTAGAGTTAACTCTTTCATCAGTGATCACCGTATAAGTGTCACTGATGACACTGGTTAGCCAGTTAGTTATTTAGGTTCACCGCTAGGTTTTTATATAGCCCCATGTATAGCCCCATGTATTACCTAATAAAGGTTTTAACCCCCTGATTGCCCCTAGAGTTAACCCTTTCACCAGTGATCACCGTATAAGTGTTACGGGTGACGCTGGTTGGTTAGTTTGCTTTTTATAGCATCAGGGCATCCGCCTTATATAACCCAATAAAGGTTTAACCCCCTGATCGCCCGTGTTTCGCTTGCGTCTATCTAGCAAGGTTACTCTGTGGTATAACAAGGAAGCTGAGACTTCTGCAGTGTGTAAATGTGCTTTTACTATACAAGATGCTGTACATACAAAACTATTACAATATTAGGACTAAAATACAAGACTGACATATATCTATAACAAGCAAAATGCCTAGAAAATAGAACAGCCTATGGTCTATAACTACAAATACATTTAAAGGTTACTAAACTTGGATTACGCTTTGTTCATGATCTCCATTGGCAATGATTCTTCTTGGAGATCAGGTCCTGTTCTTCTTCATGATCTTACAGCAACATGGTGTGTGTGTGTGTGTTCCTAGCTTACTGTCCTGCTTTTATCTGTGTGTCAGGCTGTTTACCATTGTTACCAAAACAGAAAACATAGATGTATTTCAACAATAGCATTGAATACAACAATGCTATCTACCTATTGTCTACTCAAAAACGAACCTGTAATCTAAACTGTGATTTCTTTCAGTTTGAGAGCTGAAAGAAATCTCAAACAGGTAATGTTTACTGTGGCTATAGAGACATTAGCATATTGGATACAACAATGGTATCTAACCTATTGTCTACTCAAAACGAAACCTGTAATTCTTTTCAGTTTGAGAGCTGAAAGAAATCTCAAACAGGTAATGTACTAAAATACAACAATGGTATCTAATCCCATTGTCATTTGTTTGAGAGATCTACTTAAACCAAATGCTGACAGGTAATCTGACTATTGTAAAATTGTCCCATGTATCCTATGTCTGATTAATATAATAAAAATCATATTTTTAACAAACGCAATACAGCCCGGCGGGTGATATCAATTAGGTTTTAGCGTCAAATAGGGTCTGCGTCACCCCAGGCAGCGTCAGGTTAGTGCCAGTAGCGCTAAAACCCACGCGCAAAGCATACACCTCTCTTAGTGGTATAGTATCTGAACAGATCAATATCTGATCTGATCAGATCTATACTAGCGTCCCCAGCAGTTTAGGGTTCCCAAAAACGCATTGTTAGCGGTATCAGCCCAGATACCCTCTAGCACCTCTGTTTTGCCCCTCCGCCCAGCCCACCCAAGTGCAGTATCGATCGATCACTGTCACTTACAAAACACAACACACATAACTGCAGCGTTGGCAGAGACAGGCCTGATCCCTGCGATCGCTTACAGTTTTTTTGGTAGCGTCTTATACATTTGCTGACAGTCAGGTGCTTTTTTACCTGTGAATCCTTACTAGTGTACCACTAAATTTAGGGCCCAAAATGGCAAATCGAAGGTACACTAGTAAAGAGGCCTACGAGTTTCTGAGCATGACAGATAGTGAAGAGGAGGTCACGCATCTGTCAAATTCAGGCTCAGAATAAAACCCCGTAGAAGACAGTGGCTCCATGTCAGATAGCTCTGACGATGAAGATGAGGTCTCTGCTAAGGACAGGCGTACCCCACCCCATTCTGCTGTTGTTGAGGAGCAAGAACCGCAGGTCCCACGTATGGAGCAGAGAGCCAGTACTAGCGCCGCTATTCCTTCTGGTGAACTGGCAAGCACCAGCGGCCTAGTACACCCTGGTCGTATATCCAGCACTGCAGTATCACTTAGTGATGATGCCGAGTCTCATAAGTGCAGTTCAAGCTGGCGAGGTGGCAAGCACAAGTAGTGTCCCGCTGCCACCAAGAAGAAGACAAAGACAGGCCCTTCCTGCTGCATTCGCCAATCCTGATTGGGTCCCCACCACTTCTGCATCACCCGTACTTCCCCCATTCACTGGCCAACCAGGTATTCAGGTGGAAACAGCTGATTTTACGTCACTTGATTTTTATTCACTGTTTTTCATGGAAGATCTCTATAGATCTATTGTGGACCAAACTAATTCGCCATTGCCAGAGAATGGAAACCAGTTACGGTTTCCGAATTTAGGATCTTTCTGGGCCTTTCCCTCAAAATGGTCATACATAAATTCCTGAAGTTGCGGACATATTGGCCCACACGCCCTCATGACCATATACCCGTGTTCTCTGCCTCCATGGCCAGGAAACGATACGAGGCGATCTTGCGGTTCATGCACTTCAACGACAATGAACTTTGTCGTCCTCGTGGAGACCCTGAATACGATCGGCTCTACAAAATTCGGCCCCTTATAAACCACTTCAACAAACGTTTTGCAGCCTTGTTTACTCCCCATCAAGTTGTCTGCATTGATGAGTCCCTGATTACATTTTCTGGCCGCTTGTCTTTCAAACAGTATCTTCCCAGCAAGCGTGCCAGATACGGGGTCAAGCTCTATAAGTTCTGTGACAGGGCATTAGGCTATGTATGGAGCTTTATGGTTTATGAGGGAAAAGACAGTCTTGTAGAGCCGGAGAACTGCCCAGATTACATAGGGAGCGCTGGCAAGATTGTGTGGGACTTTGTGTCACCCTTATTCGGAAATGGGTACCATTTGTATGTGGACAATTATTACACAAGCGTGCCACTTTTTAGTCACTTGTTTGATCATCAGATTGGTGCATGTGGCACCGTGCGATCTAATCGCCGGGGCTTTCCCCAGAGGCTTGTAGATTCTCGTCTTAGGCTGGGGGAGAGAGCCTGCTTGAAGTGTAATAATTTGCTCGCTGTGAAGTGGAGGGATAATAAGAATGTTTTTGTTCGTTCTTACCTCCCTTCACGCAGACACGACAGTCCAAATTCGTACGGCGACTGGTGTTGTGGAGAAACCCCTCTGTGTCCACGAATATAATCAAAATATGGGAGGGGTATACCTCAACAACCAGTTGTTGGCGCCGTATCACATTGCCCGTAAGGCGAGACGCTGGTACAAAAAAGTGTCTCTATACATATTTCAATTGGTGTGGTGAACGCTCATGTGCTATACAGAGCTTCAGGAGAGACTGGATCCTTCCTTCAATTCCAGGATGAGATCGTCGCAGCCCTTCTGTATCCAGGCGGTGCTGCACCTCACCATTCCCAATCAAATGTAGTAAGCCAGCTTCATGAGAGGCATTTTCTGTATGTCCTCGAGAGTACCCCTACCCAACGAGCCCCCCAAAGAAAATGTGTCTGTAGAAAGCGCGGATTTAGACGTGACACCCGTTATTATTGTCCCCGCTGTCCTGACAATCCTGGTCTTTGCATTGGTTAATGTTTTGAACGCTACCACACACTAGTGCAGTTTTAGCGTAAGGTACAGCAATGCACAGAATAGGACACACTTACACAGGGTCTCCCAAGATGCCATCGCATTTTGAGAGACCCAAACTTGGAACCGAAAAGTTTTACAGTTACAAAAACAAATGTGTTAAAAAAAAAAGGAAAAAATAAAAAACACAAAAAATATAAAATAAAAAAACCAAAAATAGTTGTTGTTTTATTGTTCTCTCCCTCTCTATTCTCTCTCTATTGTTCTGCTCTTTTTTTACTGTATTCTATTCTGCAATGTTTTATTGTTATGTTTTATCATGCTTGCTTTTCAGGTATGTCATTTTTTATACTTTACTGTTTACTGTGTTTTATTGTTAACCATTTTTTTGTTTTCAGGTACTCCATTCAGCTGCAGCGCGGATTTATTTATCTTGACAGCAACAGCGTTTGCTCCCACGATACATAAAGCCTTGACTCCAACGCTGTAGGAGGTGGTTTTACCACCACAGTTAATAAAAAGAGCATATATGCTGAAGCATGGGGGCAGCAGGGGCGGAGGAGCGATTTTGCTCCTAATGCCACGTACATACGGTCGAAATTCCGACGGAGGCTTGCCTGTGGAAAAGTCTGACCGTGTGTACGCGGCATAACTTTATGCCGCATACATATTGTCGAAATTCTGACGGAGGCTTGCCCGTAAAAAAGTCAGACCGTGTGTATAACTTTTTTGCGGGAGGATGCCCCCATGCTTAGGCATATATAAATGGTGCATGTATGCCCATCATTAGAAGTAGGTGGATGAAGGGAGGTATTCTAATGGTGGGCATACCCACCGATCAATCTTTTTTTTCATTCAGCCAACAGGCTGCATGAAAAAAAAGATTACAATACATGTCCAACAAGGACCAGCAACGTACTGGTATGTTGCTGGGGTTTGAATGGTTATACCAGAAAGATGCCTGCGGGTTTAGGTATCATCTTGGTATCATTCTTTTCAGCCAGTGGTCGGCTTTCATGTAAAAGCAATCCTATCGGCTAATTAGCCTCTAGACTGCTTTTACAAGCAGTGGGAGGGAATGTCCCCCCCCCCCCCGGATATAAACAGCGCCATTGGGAAAGCATTTTATCACACCTTGGTGTGGTCAGACGCTTTGAGGGCAGATGAAAGATCTAGGGTCTAATAGACACCAATTCTTTCAAAAAAAAGAGTACCTGTCACTACCTATTGCTATCATAGGGGATATTTACATTCCTTGAGATAACAATAAAAATTGTAAAAAAAATAAAATAAATAATAAAAAAATGAAGAAAAAAAAAAAGCACCCCTGTCCCCCCCTGCTCTTGCGCAAAGGTGAACGCAAGCGTTGGTCTGGCGTCATATGTAAACAGCAATTGCACCATACATGTGAGGTATCACGCGAAGGTCAGATCGAGGGCAGTCATTTTAGCAGTAGACCTCCTCTGTAAATCTAATGTGGTAACCTTTAAGGGCTCTTAAAAATGTATGTAGTTTGTCGCCACTGCGCATTTGTGTGCAATTTTTAAAGCATGTCATGTTTGGTATCCATGTACTCGGCCTAAGATAATCTTTTTTATTTCATCAAACATTTGGGCAATATAGTGTGTTTTAGTGCATTAAAATTTAAAAAAGTGTATTTTTCCCCAAAAAATGCATTTGAAAAATCGCTGCTCAAATACTGTGTGGAAAAAAAAATGCAACACCCACCATTTTAATCTGTAGGGCCTTTGCTTTAAAAAAATATATAATGTTTGGGGGTTCAACATAATTTTCTTGCGGAAAAAATAAAGGTTTCCATGTAAACAAAAAGTGGGTGATGCCAGGACAGTTCAAAACCCCCCCAAATGACGCCATTTTGGAAAGTAGACACCCCAAGCTATTTGCTGAGAGGCATTTCGAGTTCATGGAATATTTTATATTTTGACACAAGTTGCGGGAAAAAGACAATTGTTTTTATTTATTTTTTTTGCACAAAGTTGTCACTAAATGATATATTGCTCAAACATGCCATGGGCATATGTAGAATTACACCACAAAATACATTCTGTTGCTTCTCCTGAGTACGGGGATACCACGTGTGAGACTTTTTGAGAGCCTAGCCGCGTACGGGACCCCAAAATCCAAGCACCGCCTTCAGGCTTTCTAAGGGTGTAAATTTTTGATTTCACCCCTCACTGCCTATCACAGTTTCGGAGGCCATGGAATGCCCAGATGGCACAAACCCCCCCCAAATGACCCAATTTTGGAAAGGAGACACCCCAAGCTATTTGCTGAGAGGTATGGTGAGTATTTTGCAGATCTCGCTTTTTGTCACAAAGTTTTGAAAATTGAAAAAATAAAAAAAAATTTCTTTCTTCATTTTCAAAAACAAATGAGAGCTGTAAAATACTCACCATGCCTCTTGGCAAATAGCTTGGGGTGTCTACTTTCCAAAATGGGGTCATTTGGGGGGGTTTTGTGCTATCTTGGCATTTTATGGCCTTCAAAACTGTGATAGGTAGTGAGGAGTGAAATCAAAAATTTGCGCCCTTTAAAATCCTGAAGGCGGTGCTTGGTTTTCGGGGCCCCGTACGTGGCTAGGCTCCAAATGGGGTAATTTGGGGGGCTTTTGTGCCATCTTGGCATTTTATGGCCTTCAATACTGTGATAGGTAGTGAGGAGTGAAATCAAAAATGTATGCCCTTAGAAATCTTGAAGGCGGTGCTTGGTTTTCGGGGTCCCGTACGCGGCTAGGCTCCCAAAAAGTCCTCATACATGTGGTATCTCCGTACTCAGGAGAAGCAGCAGAATGTATTTTGGGGTGTAATTTCACATATGTCCATGGCATGTGTGAGCAATATATCATTTAGTTACAACTTTGTGCAAAAAAAATAAGTTTGTTATTTTCCTGCAACTTGTGGCAAAATATAAAATATTCCATGGACTCAACATGCCTCTCAGCAAATAGCTTGGGGTGTCTACTTTCTAAAATGGGGTCATTTGGGGGGGTTTTGTGCTATTTTGGCATTTTATGGCCTTCGAAACTGTGATAGGTAGTGAGGAGTGAAATCAAACATTTGCGCCCTTAGAAATCCTAAAGGCGGTGATTGGATTTCGGGGCCCCGTACGCGGGTAGGCTCCCAAAAAGTCCCACACATGTGGTATCCCCGTACTCAGGAGAAGCAGAAAAATGTATTTTGGGGTGCAATTCCACATATAACCATGGCATGTGTGAGCAATATATCATTTAGTGACAACTTTTTGTAAATTTTTTTTTTGTTGTCATTATTCAATCACTTGGGACAAAAAAAAATATTCAATGGGCTCAATATGCCTCTCAGCAATTTTATTGGGGTGTCTACTTTCCAAAATGGGGTCATTTGGGGGGGGGGGGGGTTGTACTGCCCTGCCATTTTAGCACCTCAAGAAATGAGATAGGCAGTCATAAATTAAAAGCTGTGTAAATTCCAGAAAATGTACCCTAGTTTGTAGATGCTATAACTTTTGTGCAAACCAATAAATATACGCTTATTGACATTTTTTTTTACTAAAGACATGTGGCTAAATACATTTTGGCCTAAATGTATGACTAAAATTGAGTTTATTCGATTTTTCCTAAAACAAAAAGTAGAAAATATCTTTTTTTTTCAAAATTCAGTTTTTTCTGTTTATATCGCAAAAAATAAAAATCGCAGAGGCAATCAAATACCATCAAAAGAAAGCTCTATTTGTGGGAAGAAAAGGACGCAAATTTAGTTTGGGTACAACATTGCATGACTGCGCAATTACCAGTTAAAGCAGCGCAGTGCCAAATTGTAAAAACACCTCGGGTCCTTAAGCTGCATAATGGTCCGGGTCTTAAAGAGTAAACCCTCATTAATTGTATTTTTATTTTTAAATGAACCCTGCAAGAGAATGTCATAATGACCTAGTATGCATGTATGATCGACTTACCTGAGATCGAATCCCCCGAAGTTCTCTTCCGTGCCTTCCCCGCGGCCGCCATGTCTCCGACGATCTTCTTCCTATTATCGCCACTCCGGCGCTGTGATTGGCCCGGAGCGGCGATGACGTCACGCGCATGCGCGCTCGGGCCGGCAAGATCCATTCAGAAAACCGACAACGATGCTGGCCTGCTAGTGCGCATGTGCGTGACGTCATCGGTGCTGTGCTTTACAGCAAATACCGTGTAGGTCATGGATATGCAATTAGCGGACCTCCAGCTGTTGCAAAACTACAAGTCCCATCATGCCTCTGCCTCTGGGTGTCATGCTTGCTGCTGTCAGAGTCTCGCTATGCCTCATGGGACTTGTAGTTTGGCAACAGCTGGAGGTCCGCTAATTGCATATCCCTGGTGTAGGTTAAGGAGATATTTCTTGCACCTACAGGTAAGCCTTAATCTAGGCTTACCTGTAGGTGCAAGTTGTGTGGTTGGGTTTACAACCACTTTAAGTGGTTAAATGTTGCAGCTGCGGGGGAGAAGAACCCCCGCCTGGTGTCACTGTTGGGGAAGGGGGGCGGCTCTGGGGGTAGTGTGAAGGTGCTTAGGAACACGTTGTGTTACACCCCAAATACAGATATAACATGTTCCTAAAGGTGAATTTGGCCTTTAATAATAATTTTGTGCATTGCTGCAAAATGAAAAATGTACATAACATTTTTGTTTTGGGGTTGTGTATTGAGTTAAAACTCTAGTGGTGTTATTCCCATTAGTGGAGTGGCTACTTAGAGGCATGGGGACACCAAAAATATATGTTGGTTTACCAAAAACTTATCTCTCTTTATTTTTTATTTTTTATGTAGACTCTGCCATAGCTTGCAAATGGATCTGAAATATTATAGTGGAGCTAATTACTATTGAGCCTTTTAAATTACCTTTAAGTTACATTTTTTATTCCTTGTGATAATTTTCTGCTATATTTTTTAAAGTAGTTGTAAACCCGTAAGGTTTTTCACCTTAATGCATTCCATGCATTAACCACTTCCCATCCGGGCCAATTCTGGCACTTCGGTCCTACATGTAAAACTCATAATTTTTTTTTCTAGAATCTTACTCAGAACCCCCAAACATTATATATATTTTTTTTTTTGCAGAGACCCTAGGGAATAAAATGGTGGTCGTAGCAACTTTTTATTTCACAGGGTATTTGCGCAGTGATTTTTCAAACACGTTTTATTTTTTGGAAGAACAACAGTTTCATGAATTAAAAATAACAAAACAGTAAAGTTAGCCAATTTTTTTGTATTATGTGAAAGATGTCGTTACGCCAAGTAAATAGATACCTAGCATGTCACACTTTAAAATTGCGCACACTTGTGGAATGGCACCAAACTTTGGCACTTAAAAATCTCTATAGGCGACGCTTTACATTTTTTTTTTACAGGTTACCAGTTTAGAGTTACAGAGGAGGTCTTGGGCTAGAATTGTTTCTCTCACTTTAACGCACACGACAATACCACATGTGTGATTTGAATGCAGTTTACATATGTGGGCGCAAATTAAGTATGCGTTCGTTTCTGTGCGCGTGTATGGGTGCGCCTTAAATTTATTTATTTTTTTTATTCTTTATTTTCCTTTTTTTTTTACTCTTTCTCTTTAAAAATAAATAAATAATTGATCACTTTTATTCCTATTACAAGGAATGTAAACATCCCTTGTACCGTAATAGGAATAGTGCGTGACAGGTCCTCTTTATGGATAGGGAGGATAAAAGTGCAGCGCTACGTGTAGACCAATAAAAACAGGACTATATTTCAAAATGTGACCATAAATAAACACAAGGAAGGGGCAGGCTGGAAATGCCAAACCCAATACACAAAATGTCCAATATGTGAACCACTAAACAAAGTGATAAGTGTCCAAAGTGTCCATATTGGACTGTTTGGCATTTCCAGCCTGCCCCTTCCTTGTGTTTATTTATGGTCACATTTTGAAATATAGTTCTGTTTTTATTGGTCTAGACGTAGCGCTGCACTTTTATCCTCCGTTTTGCTTGAATTTGTCACATTCCAGTGTAGCTGCTTCACTTCCCTCTGTAGGGTGGTTATTATTCACATGTTTTCTTGGGTAGCGCATTTATTTTCCTTTTCACTATTGCCTCTTTATGGATAGATGTGGGGTCTATAAGACCCCATATCTCTCCTTCAGGCTGGAAAGACCAAGATCAAAAAAAATAATAAACTGTGTCGGCCTTTCCAGCCGAGTACCCAGCATTGTTTACATCCACCGGCCCGGACGTGAAGTCATAACATCGCACCCGGGCCTCCGAGGGTCATAGAGATGACTGGGGAGCATCTGGTCACCAGAAATCTCTATAGCTAACTTCCTGTGGTGACCGATTCTCTGGCTTGATGATTGCATGGGCAAGACTCGGAGAAGCATCGGAGGGCAGTTGGAGGAAGAGATGTCCCCTCCCGCCGCCTGTAAGAATGATCAAGTGGCTGAACTGCCACTATGATTGTTCTTACGGTGCACAGAATCGCCGGTGGAAAAAATGATATCTGGATGAGGCCTGTAGCTGGAGGCATCATTCGGATATAACCACTCAAAGTCCATGACTTCATGTGATGTACCTTAGGTGGGAAGTGGTTAAAGTGGATGTAAACCCGATTCATGAAATTTGAGCTGGGCACATACAGTTGTGCTCATAAGTTTACATATCCTGGCCAAATTTATGATTTCTTGGCCATTTTTCAGAGAATATGAATGATAACACAAAAACTTTTCTTTCACTCATGGTTAATGTTTCGCTGAAGCCATTTAGTATCAATCAATTGTGTTTTTTCATAATGGCAACAAAAACTACCCAAATGACCCTGATCAAAAGTTTACATACTCCAGTTCTTAATACCGTGTATTGCCCTCTTTAACACCAATGACAGCTTGAAGTCTTTTGTGGTATTTGTGGATGAGGCTCTTTATCTTCTCAGATGGTAAAGCTGCCCATTCCTCTTGGTAAAAAGCCTCCAGGTCCTGTAAATTCTTGGTCTGTATTGCATGAACTGCACATTTGAGATCTCCCCAGACTGGCTCAATGATATTGAGGTCAGGAGACTGAGATGGCCACTCCAGAACCTTCACTTTATTCTGCTGTAGCCAATGACAGGTCGACTTGGCCTTATGTTTTGGATCATTGTCATGTTGGAATGTCCAAGTACGTCCCACTTCCTGGCTGATGAATGCAAATATTCCTCCAGTATTTTTTGATAACATACTCCATTCATCTTGCCATCAATTTTGACCAAATTTCCTGTGCCTTTGTAGCTCACACATCCCCAAAACATCAGCGATCCACCTCCGTGTTTCACAGTAGGAATGGTGTACTTTTCATCATAGGCCTTGTTGACTCTCCAAATGTAGCGTTTATGGTTGTGGCCAAAAAGTAAAATTTTGGTCTCATCACTCCAAATGACTTTGTGCCAGAAGGGTTGAGGCTTGTCTCTGTTGTTTGGTTGTAAGCGGGATACTTTGTGGTATTTGCGTAGTAATGGCTTTCTTCTGGAGACTCGACCATGCAGCCCATCTTTCTTCAAGTGTCTCCTTATTGTGCATCTTGAAACAGCCTCACCACATGATTTCAGAGAGTCCTGTATTTCCCCTGGGACGCAACGTGTACGGAACTACGTGAATTTGCGTGACGTCACCAGCGTCCTACACACTGATACTCGTGGATCTTTTATGCTGACTGTTTCCTATGCACTGAGGCACAGTGCGTTGCTTGTAAGTGTCATTTCATCTTTTTATACGTAATGTTCTTTTAAAACAGAGCACTAGATGTACTTGCTTTTCCTCTATGTACTCGTGTTCTTGACCCGATTGTGTGTATCTGAGAGTGACCCGAGGGTATCCATCCAGTGTGCAGTTTACCATCACAATCCTGGTTATCTATCTCAGTGAGGGAATTGCTTGTATGACCTGACTGACTAGCTCAGGGGTCCATGTGCTGAGGTGAGCTGCTAACTATTATCTGTGGTGGAGGTTTTCACACAGTCACCTTTAAGATATCAAAGAAGTCACCTTTGGACACTGGTGTTTTGCTGCTTTCTTTTAGTGAAGATTTTGGACTGTTCTCATCATGAATTCCTATAGTGTCATTTTTTGCATTGTCTTTTTGTATGTTTGCGCTGCACTGCCTTTTTACCAGTTTCACTTGGGGATTTGATATTTTGACCCTCAGTGTTTTCAGCTGCTGATCTGTTAGGGTTTATTTGCGCTGGTTGATTTACTTTTATTAGTCCTGTATTTCACCTGAAGTTTTGTGGGGTTTTCTTTGCATCCCAAACAATTTCCCTGGCAGTTGTGTCTGAAATTTTAATTGGTCTACCTGACCATGGTTTGGTTTCAACAGAACCCCTTTTTCCACTTCTTGATTAGCCACTTAACGACCGCCCACCGCCGATTTACGTCAGCAGAATGGCACAGACAGGCAGAATCACGTAGATCTACGTGATCGCCTTTGTGCAGTTGGGGGGTCCATCCGGACCCCCCTTCACTGCAGTGAGCGGCCGTTAAGTGTTCGGGAGCGATCAGGCATGAGGGGGCGGCCGCTCGATTCCGCCCCCCCCTCGCGATCGCTCCCGGCGAATGAAATTGCTTCCTCCTGCCTGAAATGTAAATACAGGCTGGAGGAAGTGATGTCATCTCCCTCGCTGCGGTCTTTTCGTTCCCGGCGCCGAGGACAGAAGAAGCAGGTTAGTGCACCAACAGTCCACTGACACGTAGGTACACATAGGCACACAAATCACCCCCCAGTCACCCCCAGATCACCCCCCAGGTCACCCCAAAGCCCCCAATCACAGTGTCACTGATTGCAGTGATCATTTATTTTACTGATCACTGCATTTAGTGTCATCTGTGATTGTAAAAAGTTGCAGGGCAGTTAGGATTAGGCCCCTTTAGGTCCAGGGTAGCCCCCTAACCCCCCCTAATAAAGGTTTAACCCCTTGATCACCCCCCAGGTAACCCTTTCACCCCCTAACTTCAGCGTCACTAAGCGATTGTTTTTCCGATCGCTGTATTCGTGTCGCTGGTGTTTTAGATAGGCAGTTATTTTTTTTTAGGTTCGCCGCAGGTTTTTATTAGTGTCAGGTACCCCCATATATTATTTTAACCCCTTGATTGCCCCTAGAGTTAACCCTTTCACCAGTGATCGCCGTATAAGCGTCACTGGTGTCACTGGTTAGCCAGTAAGTTATTTAGGTTACCCGTCAGGTTTTTATATAGTGTCAGGTACCCCCATATTTAACCTAATAAAGGTTTTAACCCCCTGATTGCCCCTAGTTAACCCTTTCACCAGTGATCACCATATAAAGGTTACGGGTGACGCTGGTTGATTAGTTTGCTTTTTATAGCATCAGGGCACCCGCCGTATATAACCCAATAAAGGTTTAACCCCCCTGATCGCCCGGCGGGTGAGATCAATTAGGTTTTAGCGCCAGAGAGGGTCTGCGTCGCCCCAGGCAGTGTTAGGTTAGTGCCAGTAACGCTAACACCCACGCGCAAAGCATACACCCCCCTTAGTGGTATAGTATCTGATCAGATCTATACTAGCATCCCCAGCGGTTTAGGGTTCCCAAAAACGCAGTGTTAGCGGGATCAGCCCAGATACCTGCTAGCGCCTGCGTTTAGCCCCTCCGCCCAGCCCAGCCCAGCCCACCCAAGTGCAGTATCGATCGATCACTGTCACTTACCAAACACAACACACATAACTGCAGCGTTCACAGAGACAGGCCTGATCCATAGCAACCAGTCCATAGCAACCAGTCCATAGCAACCGTCCATAGCAACCATCCATAGCAACCAGTCTATAGCAACTGTCCATAGCAACCAGTCCATAGCAACCGTCCATAGCAACCATCCATAGCAACTATCCATAGCATCCAGTCCATAGCAACTGTCCATGGCAACCAGTCCATGGCAACCAATCCATAGCAACCATCCATAACAACCAATCCATAGCAACTGTCCATAGCAACTGTCCATAGCAACCGTCCATAGCAACCAGTCCATAGCAACCATCAATATCAACCAGTCCAAGGTGAATGTTTTGAACTCTACCACTCAAAGTGAAGTTTTAGCGTAGGGTACAGCATTTCACAGACAAGGACACACTTACACAGGGTCTCCCAAGATGCCATTACATTTTGAGAGACCCGAACCATTACAGTTGTAAAGTTACAAAAAAAAGTGTAAAAAAGAAAAAAAAAAACGTAAAAAACAAAACACAAAAAAAAATATAAAATAAAAAAAACAAAAATAGTTGTCGTTTTATTGTTCTCTCTCTCTCTATTTTCTCTCTATTGTTCTGCTCTTTTTTACTGTATTCTATTCTGCAATGTTTTATCATGCTTGCTTTTCAGATATGTAATTTTTTGTTTTCAGGTGCGCCATTCAACTGCAGCGCGGAATTATTTATCTTGACAGCAACAGCGTTTGCTCCCACGATACATAAAGCCGTGACTCCAGTGCTGTAGGAGGTGATTTCACCACCACAGTTAAAAAAAGAGCATATATGCCGAAGCATGGGGGCAGCAGGGGCGGAGGAGCGATTTTGCTCCTAATGCCGCGTACATACGGTCGAAATTCCGACGGAGGCCTGCCCGTGGAAAATTCCGACCGTGTGTACGCGGCATAACTTTTTTGCGGGAGGATGCCCCCATGCTTCGGCATATATATATTTTAGGCACAGGTTGCGTTAAAACATTTTTTTATTTTTTACTAGGTTTTGTTTTGGTATTTGCTTTGCAGGTATGGCATGGTAAGGTCTTACTGTTGTACTGTAATGTTACTTTGTTTTAATGTTAACCACCATTTGCTTAGCAGGTACGCCATTCAGTTGCAGCGCGGATCTATTTATCTTGACAGCCGTGACTCCAACGCTGTAGGAGGTGATTTCACCACCACAGTTAAAAAAAAGAGCATATATGCCGAAGCATGGGGGCAGCAGGGGCGGAGGAGCGATTTTGCTCCTAATGCCGCGTATATACGGTCGAAATTCCAACGGAGGCTTGCCCGTGGAAAAGTCAGACCGTGTGTACGCGGCATAACCTTTTATGCCGCGTACATACGGTCGAAATTCCGACGAAGGCTTGACCGTGTGTACGCGGCATAACTTTTTTGCGGGAGGATGCCCCCATGCTTCGGCATATATGCCCATCATTAGAAGTGGGTGGATGAAGGGAGGTATTCTAATGGTGGGCAATACTCACCAATCAATCTCTTTTTTTCGTTCAGCCAATAGGCTGTATGAAAAAAAAGATTACAATACATGTCCAACAAGGACCAGCAACGTACTGGTATGTTGCTGGACTTTGAATGTTTATACCAGAATGATGCCTGCGGGTTTAGGTATCATCTTGGTATCATTCTTTTCAGCCAGCAGCCGGCTTTCATGTAAAAGCAATTCTAGCAGATAATTAGCCTCTAGACTGCTTTTACAAGCAGTGGGAGGGAATGTCCC
Source organism: Rana muscosa (assembly GCA_029206835.1). Taxonomy (NCBI): domain Eukaryota; kingdom Metazoa; phylum Chordata; class Amphibia; order Anura; family Ranidae; genus Rana; species Rana muscosa. The sequence continues at coordinate 1,031,258,314 of CM055117.1, forward strand.
CCCCCCCCGGATATAAAAAGCGCCATTGGGAAATTGGGAAAGCATTTTATCACACCGATCTTGGTGTGGTCAGATGCTTTGAGGGCAGAGGAAAGATCTAGGGTCTAACCCCCCAATTTTTTTCAAAAAAAGAGTACCTGTCACTACTTATTGCTATCATAGGGGATATTTACATTCCCTGAGATAACGATAAAAATGGTAAAAAAATAAAATATGGAAGGCACAGTTTAAAAATAAAATAAAAAAGCCAAATAAATAAAAAAAAAAAAAAAAAAAAAAGCACCGCTGTCCCCCCCTGCTCTTGCGCAAAGGCGAACGCAAGCGTCAGTCTAGCGTCATATGTAAACAGCAATTGCATCATGCATGTGAGGTATCACCGCGAAGGTCAGATCGAGGGCAGTCATTTTAGCAGTAGACCTCCTCTGTAAATCTAACGTGGTAACCTGTAAAGGCTTTTAAATGCTTTTAAAAATGAATGTAGTTTGTCGCCGCTGCGCGTTTGTGCGCAATTTTAAAGCATGTCGTGTTTGGTATCCATGTACTCGGCCTATGATCATCTTTTTTATTTCATCAAACATTTGGGCAATATAGTGTTTTTTAGTGCATTAAAAATAAAAAAAGTGTGTTTTTCCCCCAAAAAATGCGTTTGAAAAATCGCTGCGCAAATACTGTGTGGAAAAAAAAAATGCAACACCCACTATTTTAATCTGTAGGGCCTTTGCTTTAAAAAAATATATAATGTTTGGGGGTTCAACATAATTTTCTTGCAAAAAAAAAAATTTTTTTTCATGTAAACAAAAAGTGTCAGAAAGGGCTTTGTCTTCAAGTGGTTAGAAGAGTGGATGATGTGTGACATAAGCTTCCTAATGTTGTGCATAAAATGCCAGGACAGTTCAAAACCCCCCCAAATGACCCCATTTTGTAAAGTAGACACCTCAAGCTATTTGCTGAGAGGCATGTTGAGCCCATTGAATATTTTTTTTTTTGTCCCAAGTGATTAAATAATGACCAAAAAAAAAAAAAAAAATGTACAAAAAGTTGTCACTAAATTATATATTGCTCAAACATGCCATGGGCATATGTGGAATTACACCCCAAAATACATTCTGTTGCTTCTCCTGAGTACGGGGATACCACATGTGTGGGACTTTTTGGGAGCCTAGTCGCGTACGGGACCCCAAAAACCAAGCACCGCCTTCAGGATTTCTATGGGTGTAAATTTTTGATTTCACTCCTCACTGCCTATCACAGTTTCGGAGGCCATGGAATGCCCAGATGGCACAAAACCCCCCCAAATGACCCCATTTTGGAAAGTAGACACCCCAAGCTATTTGCTGAGAGGTATGTTGAGTATTTTGCAGATCTCGCTTTTTGTCACAAAGTTTTGAAAATGTAAAAAAAGAAAAAAAAAAAGAAAAAAAAATGTCTTTCTTAATTTTCAAAAACAAATGAGAGCTGTAAAATACTCACCATGCCTCTCAGCAAATAGCTTGGGGTGTCTACTTTCCAAAATGGGGTCATTTGTGGGGGTTTTGGGCTATTTTGACATTTTATGGCCTTCAAAACTGTGATAGGTAGTGAGGAGTGAAATCAAAAATTTATGCCCTTAGAAACCTTGAAGGCGGTGCTTGGTTTTTGGGGTCCCGTACGCGGCTAGGCTCCCAAAAAGTCCCACACATGTGGTAACCCCCTTACTCAGGAGAAGCAGCAGAATGTATTTTGGGGTGTAATTTCACATATAACCATGGCATGTGTGAGCAATATATCATTTAGTGACAACTTTTTGTACATTTTTTTTTTCTTTTTGTCATTATTCAATCATTTGGGACAAAAAAAAAAAATATTCAATGGGCTCAACATGCCTCTCAGCAAATAGCTTGGGGTGTCTACTTTCCAAAATGGGGTCATTTGGGGGGGTTTTGTGCCATCTTGGCATTTTATGGCCTTCAAAACTGTGATAGGTAGTGAGGAGCGAAATCAAAAATTTATGCCCTTAGAAACCTTGAAGGCGGTGCTTGGTTTTTGGGGTCCCGTACGCGGCTAGGCTCCCAAAAAGTCCCACACATGTGGTAACCCCCTTACTCAGGAGAAGCAGCAGAATGTATTTTGGGGTGTAATTTCACATATAACCATGGCATGTGTGAGCAATATATCATTTAGTGACAACTTTTTGTACATTTTTTTTTTTTTTTTTTGTCATTATTCAATCATTTGGGACAAAAAAAAAAATATTCAATGGGCTCAACATGCCTCTCAGCAAATAGCTTGGGGTGTCTACTTTCCAAAATGGGGTCATTTGGGGGGGTTTTGTGCCATCTTGGCATTTTATGGCCTTCAAAACTGTGATAGGTAGTGAGGAGCGAAATCAAAAATTTATGCCCTTAGAAACCTTGAAGGCGGTGCTTGGTTTTTGGGGTCCCGTACGCGGCTAGGCTCCCAAAAAGTCCCACACATGTGGTATCCCCGTACTCAGGAGAAGCAGCAGAATGTATTTTGGGGTGTAATTTCACATATGCCCATGGCATGTGTGAGCAATATATCATTTAGTGACAACTTTGTGCAAAAAAAAAAAAGTTTGTCATATTCCCGCAACCTGTGGCAAAATATAAAATATTCCATGGACTCAACATGCCTCTCAGCAAATAGCTTGGGGTGTCTACTTTCCAAAATGGGGTCATTTGGGCGGGTTTTGTGCTATTTTGGCATTTTATGGCCTTCGAAACTGTGATAGGTAGTGAGGAGTGAAATCAAAAATTTGCACCCTTAGAAATCCTGAAGGCGGTGCTTGGTTTCCGGGGTCCCGTACGTGGCTAGGCTCCTAAAAAGTCCCACACATGTGGTATCCCCGTACTCAGGAGAAGCAGCAGAATGTATTTTGGGGTGCAATTCCACATATAACCATGGCATGTGTGAGCAATATATCATTTAGTGACAACTTTTTGTAATTTTTTTTTTTTTTGGTCATTATTCAATCACTTGGGACAAAAAAAAAATATTCAATGGGCTCAACATGCCTCTCAGCAATTTCCTTGGGGTGTCTACTTTCCAAAATGGGGTCATTTTGGGGGGGTTTGTACTGCCCTGCCATTTTAGCACCTCAAGAAATGAGATAGGCAGTCATAAATTTAAAGCTGTGTAAATTTCAGAAAATGTACCCTAGTTTGTAAACGCTATAACTTTTGCGCAAACCAATAAATATACGCTTATTGACATTTTTTTTACTAAAGACATGTGGCTGAATACATTTTGGCCTAAATGGATGACTAAAATTGAGTTTATTCGATTTTTCTTATAACAAAAAGTAGAAAATATCATTTTTTTTCAAAATTTTCGGTCTTTTTCTGTTTATATCGCAAAAAATAAAAATCGCAGAGGCAATCAAATACCATTAAAAGAAAGCTCTATTTGTGGGAAGAAAAGGACGCAAATTTCATTTGGGTACAACATTGCATGTCCGCACAATTTACAGTTAAAGCAGCGCAGTGCCGAATCCCAAAAACAGGCCTGGTCCTAATGGCCCGAAATGGTCCGGGGCTTAAGTGGTTAGAGTTTGAACACTGCTGATTGGCATTCTCAATTCCTTGGATATCTTTTTCATATCCCTTTCCTGTTTTTTACAGTTCAAGTACCTTTTCCCGCAGATCCTTTGACAATTCTTTTGCTTTCCCCATGACTCAGAATCCAGAAACGTCAGTGTAGCATTGGATGAAAGATGCAAGGGTCTGTCAGGAGTCCAGAAACTCATTGACCTTTTATACACACACTAATTACAAGCACAGATCACAGGGAGAGGATGGTTACCTTTAATAGTCATTCAAACCCCTTTGTGTCAACTTGTGTGCCAAAATCACCAGGGTATGTAAATTTTTGATCAGGGTCATTTGGGTAGTTTCTGTTGCCATTATGATTTAAAAAGAGTAAATACAGTTGATTGATAATAAATGGCTTCAGCCAAACACTAACCATGATTGAAAGAAATGCTTTTGTGTTATTCATATTCTCTGAAAAATGGCCAAAAAATCATAAATTCTGCCAGGGTATGTAAACTTATGAGCACAACTGTATATCTGCAATTTTCTTATCTATCTTCAAAGCTCTAAGTCCCGTGGCTTTCTCCTGCTACATTCTTCTGTTATCAGCATGATAACTTTTGACAAGTTCTCCGTCACATATGATAAAAGCAGCCTAAGTTTTGTGTTGGGGAGGATTCTATAAATAGATTAGCAGAGCCCTGAACTATTCAACAAACAGTTCTTAAAGTCTCTACCTATGAGGAGAGGGAGTGTGTGCCTTTCCTCCAATCAGCTGTTGGTTGTATGCCCAGGCTTCACTGCAGTGCTAACCAAGAAGAGAAAATCACCTAACACGATGTGAACTTTCTAAAGAATATATAAAGCTGAAGACAGCAGATATACATGTAAAACTTATGTAGGGAGATTTGTTTCATCTCTGTATTACATCTGAGGCTATTCACTAAACTGGGTATATGTGAGGGTTTACATCCACTTTAAGGTGAGAAACCTTCTACGCTGCAGCTGCCCCCCTTTTTTCTTACCTGAACCCGATCGTTCCAGTGAAGAGCACGAGCCCAGCAGCTCCAGCCACTGTCCTCATTGGATAGATTAATAGCAGCAGGAGCCATTGGCTCCCGCTGCTGTCAATCAAATCCAGTGACACAGGAACCAGGGGCAGGGCCGAGTCCTGCTGTCTGTGTCAATGGACGAAGCAGCAGGACTCGGGAGCGAGCCCTCACCGGTGCTCCCATGGAAAATGTCTCTCAGCGGGGAGCACCCAATGAAGAGGAGGAGCCAGGAGCGCCACCGGCGGACCCCAGAAGAGGAGGATCGGGGACGCTCTGTGTAAAACCCTTACATAGAGCAGGTAAGTATGACATGTTTGTTATCCCCCCCCCCCCCCCCCAAAAAGTAACTTCACAATAACTTTAAATTCAGGCTGTTACTGCTTATATTTGTGTTGCATTTGCTTGCTTTAGACTTTATTTTTCATGTTTAGTTTTTGTCCTAATTGTGGTTTATGGCCCTGAGTGGAGAGTTGCTTTTTATATTCCACAGCACTGTAGCCTTCACTATGTGACATAAGAATATGGGCTAAAATACTTCCCCCCCCCTTTTTTTTTAGTACCTTATTTTAAGCGACAGTGTTTTACGTTGTTCAGCTGACCATCTTTTTTTGGCCTTGTCCCGTTCTTTGTATTGCACTATTACATTTGTTTTATTTTTCTATTAAAGCAGACTAAATGCCCTCGGTTGACATGAACTATTTTTAATTTTTATATTAACAGACTTCGTAAATGGATTGGAAGATACATTATAGATACATTATATTTACTTGTGTAGCGGCCTCACTCCGTCTCCTCTGTCTAAGGGTATGTCACACGACAGGGTGAGATGCGCTACGGCCCATGTCCTCCCCATAGCTGTGGGTGAGGTGAAGGCCAGTACCAGATATTTCCTCGGGCCTATGTGCTTTTGTCTAGAATCAAGTCCCGCTGTGCCAACACTTCCCTCTGCTCCCATTAACCAGAGTTCCACACACCGATCACAGTCCAACTCTTGCTTTATTGTACATCTCACAATAAACAGTGCTTCAGTAGCCAACTGGTTGCGACTTGATAACATTTTGATACGGGGAATGAGCAGGTCGAGGCACTATCCTGGTTATTAGCTAAACCACTGCGATCTCGCCAGCGGTTACTATAACATTAGCTAGAAAGGACTTAGAATTTGAGAGTCTCTACCAGCGACTCAAGAGAACGTAGATAGGAGTACCTTCGCTGCACTGCGGCCCCTCTTGGGGGAAGATGTCCCTCCAAGGGAGTTACCAGAGGCCCATCCGTCACTGGGTTGATGCTGCTCCAGACTCTCCGAATGGGTAACCTCCCCGGCCTCCTCACCTCAGACATGGGCCCCATCCACCTCAGGGACCCTCGGATGTCTCCACCCTCGCGGGATCCAGTCAAAGTCACTGGACCCCAGGCCTCCTAGTATAGTACCTCACCCCAGGCTGAAGGTGCCTGGGATGGACTCCAACTCCATTCCGGTCAGGCCTAGGGCGCCTGGGCCGGAATCCAGAACCGCCTGCACCCAGGCCTAAGGTGCCTGGGCGCGTGAAGAAGATCCTCCGGAAGACAGACCTCGTGGTTAGGGCGTCTCCCCCTTTTATCTCCTCCCATCGACACCACGGCAGGTTCCCCGCCCTCGCCGTACTATCTCCGGAAAGGGACAAAAAGGGTAGCACTGTAATGGCAAATCTACCTTGAGCCTCCAGGTACCCCGCCACCCAGAGGCCAAGGAGATTATTACACCATCCAATCCTCCACAAACACAAGTGGTCCACTATTCCCATACTTACACACATGAGTGTCCCACCTAAATTTAGAGACCCAGCTACATACTGCCCCCTGTGATTTGATGCTGGTCCTCAGCGTCTGGTGCAAACCCATGTCTCCCATGGAGTGATGACACAAGCCTAGCCCCAGAGGCTATCCCTACATTTTTGAACCTCAACCATACCAAGACCTGCTCAAAGGGGAAAGGGAATATAAAATAATAAAACTTTTCCCTAAAAACATCTATCATGTACACATATACAATCCCTCCCTTCACTGTCTAAGAACCACCCCATACTCAGCAGTCTTGACAGACGAATCTCCTGCAGAAGGGAAAAAAACAACACACAAGAAAAGCCACATCCTGACATTTTTGTGTTAATTTGGAATGAATGGGTCCATCAGCCGATAGACCCACTCGCTCCAATGAGTAAAGTGATGCGCGTGTAAAAAAAAACAAACAGCCGTTGCACAACACTGCCACCTGGTGACAGTGCCGCGGTAATGACACTTGGTGCAATCTTCATTCTTCCTGCGTCCCTACACTAATTCTACCCCAAAGTCTGTCTTTGAGCCGTGAAGAAGAGAGAACAAACAAAAACTGCTCTCATTCCTCCAAAGAGTAGAAAACAAAAGCCCAAATAAAAAAAAAACTAGGGCACAGTTCGAATGCTCCGGCAAGAACACTTCTAGAAGATTGTAGGAAAGGAAACAACAAGTAGAACCTCGGGTCAGGCAAGAACAAGGGCTTCAGATGTTTATCAAAAACCTCAATTGAATAGTCAGCATCCTCTCCACCTTTCCTGCAGATGCGCACCTTGTCCGCGTGGATATGGCGGCCCCACATCCAGTCTGCTCTGCAATCCCGAAACTTTTTCGACACGGGTGGCGAACAGGACAAATATCTTCGTGCATGGGGTACTTTGAGTTTTCCCAAACAAATTCGTACTTTCACTACCTCTGATGGCTTTTCTCTCGGTGCTCGTAGTGAGGCTCGCTGCATCCCCGCCACCAAGACGGGCGATGTTGTAGATTGTGGGAAGGCACTCTGAGGACTAGACTTCCTCGTAGACTCCGGGGCTTGTACCCGGGGCGTGCTGTCTCCTATTGACATAGGGGAATCCTGCGGTACACGTAACACAGGCAATGGGCGTTTGTCCCAGCCCTTCTGATGAAACCGTTCATCAATCTCCCCGTCATCTCCACAGTCTGACAGCGACTCTAGGTCGGAAGTGTCATACATCTCGGCGGGAAGGTAGTCTCTGGTAGACGTGGTACTACCCTCCCTTGCGGGCTCCACCGGCTGTGGACCCCCGACACCTCCAACCACCACCACAGTCCCAGCCCCTGGCTCACCTTGACCTTTTGTAGAACTGGGATGTCCAAGACTCTTCCAACCGGATCCATCCAGGCCAGGCAAGCGACGGGGTGAAGCTCGACCACGACCACAGGAGGCATGCACCAGGCCAACTTTCCTCTTCGGAGGTGGGAGCAGAGAATCTGTGGTGACCGAAGCAGCATCCTCGGATTTTTCTCTCTCAGTCTCTAATTGGGCAGTCACATCGCCCTGGTCAGTGCGTGCGGGAACCTCTGCAAAGGCCTGGATCTCTCCTTCTAGAGCAGGGCTCGACAAACCCCGGGCGCCAGGTCGCCATTGCGACTAGAATTAGCGACCTGGCGCCTGGGGCAGCACAGCTGGGGTATCCTGTGTCTCAGTGCCCCCCCCCTCCGCGCCGCGGGATCGCGTCAGGCCGCGCCGGCCGGTAATTGAGGCCGCGGCTTTGCGGCCTTCTGCAGGCCTATGCTTCCTTCTGTGAACTAGCGCCATCTTGTGGTGGCAGTTGGTATGACAACCAGCAATGCTAATGGAGTTTCCCTGTCTGTTTTCCCTGCCATCTCCTTCCCTCTAATTAGAACCCCCAAACATTATATATATTTTTAATTCTAACACCCTAGAGAATAAAATGGCGGTCGTTGCAATACTTTCTGTCACACCGTATTTGCGCAGCGGTCTTACAAGCGCACTTTTTTTGGGAAAAAATACACTTTTTTTTAAATAAAAATATAAGACAACAGTAAAGTTAGCCCAATTTTTTTTTATATTGTGAAAGATAATGTTACGTTGGAGTAAATTGATACCCAACATGTCACGCTTCAAAATTGCGTCCGCTCATGGAATGGCGACTAACTTTTACCCTTTAAAATCTCCATAAGCGACGTTTAAAAAATTCTACAGGTTGCATGTTTTGAGTTACAGAGGAGATCTAGGGCTAGAATTATTGCTCTCGCTCTACCGATCGTGGCGATACCTCACGGGTGGTTTGAACACCACTTTTATATGCGGGCGCTACTCACGTATGCGTTCGCTTCTGCGCACGAGCTCGGCGGGACAGGGCGTGTTCCTGGCTCCTAACTTTTTTAGCTGGCTCCTAGATTCCAAGCAAATTTGTCAAGCCCTGTTCTAGAGTAGCGGTACCTGTGAGGCTGTTGAGGCGAAGGGCCCGGGGCCTTACTGTGGATGGCTCCACCTCGAACAAGAACTCTTTGCATGCCTCGCAACGCCCGAATGGCTTCAGGTGGACCACCAGTCCCGAGCATCCGGGACAGATCACGCCGAGGGCCTCCGTGTCTCTGCATGAGTACAAAGCCAACTGTCCTCGGGGCCTGAGTCTTATCCCCGTGTCTGTAAGGGGAGCAGCGAACGTAGTCATCTTCGTGGGGTAGGGAACCGGAATCCACGGGGAGCTTGAGGCCATCCCGACTGTCTGCTGCTCCATCACGCACTGACCACGTGCCGAAGTCTCCACGTGAGTTCCTCCACATGGCCAGACTCCTCCCATGACTTGCACGTTTTCGCGGGCTTCCTTCAAGCTCCGCCCACGAACTGTACAGTCACGGGGTGCCTCGTGGCGCAGTGCAATAAAAGCCCCCACATGTAGTACTTCACACGGCTGGACTCCTCCCTCTTCTCCCTCCTCTGCATGGGCCTTTCCCGTCCTAGGGTCATTTCCACGACTTTGAGCAGGGATGCACTTTGGCCAATCACATGGCCGACCTGCTCGGAACTCCTCCGGGCAGCAAAGTCCAGACACAGCCATTCTTTCTTCCAAAGTTAGAACACATATCATCCCGGACTCACGAGCCCCCACGTGTAGCGGCCTCACCCCGTCTCCTCTGTCTAGGGGTATGTCACACGACAGGGTGAGATTCGCTACGGCCCATGTCCTCCCCATAGCTGTGGGTGAGGTGAAGGCCAGTACCAGATATTTCCTCGGGCCTATGTGCTTTTGTCTAGAATCAAGTCCCGCTGTGTCAACACTTCCCTCTGCTCCCATTAACCAGAGTTCCACACACCGATCACAGTCCAACTCTTGCTTTATTGTACATCTCACAATAAACAGTGCTTCAGTAGCCAACTGGTTGCGAATTGATAACATTTTGATACGGGGAATGAGCAGGTCGAGGCACTATCCTGGTTATTAGCTAAACCACTGCGATCTCGCCAGCGGTTACTATAGCATTAGCTAGAAAGGACTTAGAATTTGAGAGTCTCTACCAGCGACTCAAGAGAACGTAGATAGGAGTACCTTCGCTGCGCTGCGGCCCCTATCAGGGGAAGATGTCCCTCCAAGGGAGTTACCAGAGGCCCATCAGTCACTGGGTTGATGCTGCTCCAGACTCTCCGAATGGGTAACCTCCCCGGCCTCCTCACCTCAGACATGGGCCCCATCCACCTCAGGGACCCTCGGACGTCTCCACCCTCGCGGGATCCAGTCGAAGTCACTGGACCCCAGGCCTCCTAGTATAGTACCTCACCCCAGGCTGAAGGTGCCTGGGATGGACTCCAACTCCATTCCGGTCAGGCCTAGGGCGCCTGGGCCGGAATCCAGAACCGCCCGCACCCAGGCCTAAGGTGCCTGGGCGCGTGAAGAAGATCCTCCGGAAGACAGACCTCGTGGTTAGGGCGTCTTCCCTTTTTATCTCCTCCCATCGACACCACGGCAGGTTCCCCGCCCTCACCGTACCATCTCCGCAAAGGGACAAAAAGGGTAGCACTGTAATGGCAAATCTACCTTGAGCCTCCAGGTACCCCGCCACCCAGAGGCCAAGGAGATTATTACACCATCCAATCCTCCACAAACACACCTAAATTTAGAGACCCCGCTACACTTGTTTTAACCTTTTTTTTTTTCTTTTTTTCGGTTGCTTACTGGTTTCTGGCCTAGGCCAAAAGGATGTCATACTTCCCAGGACATGCTGCTTTTTGCTTTCATTTGGAGGTAGGGAGCTGAGGCTTTCTCAGCGAAGCACCCCCCCCCCCCCCCCCGCCTCCATGCCTGAAGTTAAGGGGAGGTGGATTCCAGGCAGTAAATGCTACACGAATCATCTGCCCTTACTCAAGATGGCCGCAGCTAGAAATGCTAGGGGGTGTTTTTCAAAGTGATTTCTTAACAAAATAAATCCTGGAGACATGAATAAATGCTTTTAATTGAATTTGTTCTTTATATGCTTAAAACTTTTTTTTTTTATCATTAAGTTTTTTAGTAGAATTTGTATATAAAGAAGTACAAACATGGTATATATTGTTTCACACAGTGCAATCTGAGCTCAAAGTATTGTAAGTTGAAGAAGATTATTATTTTAAGATTAGTTATTGTCCTATTTGTGGTGCATGGCACTAAATGAAGAGCAGCTTTTAATTCCACAGTTTTGTAGTCTTCATTTCTGGACATTTATAATGATTCCACCTTGTACCTTGTCTAACCTTTTTTTCTGTACCTTATATGAGCTAGAGTGTGCTATGGCACTCAGTTCTTTTTTCCGTTGGTCTTGTCTAATGCATCGTATTACTTGTGTTTCCAAGAAGTGGCACTTGAAAGTACACGACTTCAACACTCGACTTGGCCTTCGTGGGGAATAATTTTCAAACCTTATTAGTCGTGTTCATATAGGCCTGGGCACTTTTTTGCACTTAGTAGTTTCCAGTAATGCCTTTTGCAATTACCATAGGCTATGTTTCCTGCTTCATGGACATTGGAAGTATTGTGCATTATACAGGCAAGATGCTTATAAGGATTACTTAGAAATCATTTGTTTTGTTTAAATTGGTTGTAAAGGCTAAAGATTTTTTTACCTTCATGCATTCAGTGCATAAAGGTTTAAAAAAAACCTTCAGTGTGCAGCTTCCCCCACAGCCCCCTCTAATACCGACCTAAGCCCAATCCAGCGATGTGCACGAGAGCCGAGGCTCTCCCGCGTCTCTTACTCCTCATTGGCTGAAATGCAGCAGCATGAGCCATTGGCTTTCGCTTTTGTCAGTCAAAGCCAGTGAGGCGGAGGGCAGGGCTGAGCTACGCTTCCTGTGTCCTATGAACACAGAGAGCCGGCTCAGGAGCTGGCACGCAAGATTGCCCCCATAGCAAGCGGCTTGCTATTGGGGGCACTGGGCAAGGGGAAGGGGCCCAGAGCACTGGCGGGGGTCCCAAGAAGAGGAGGATGGGGGCTGCCCCTCAAGCAGTGTTCCGGCCCAAAAAAAAATTCAAAGCCAGCAGCTACACATACTGCAGCTGCTGGCTTTTATTAATAGGACATTTACCTTTCCTGGAGTCCCTTGATGTCGGCACCGCAGCTGATGATTCCATCAGCTGTTGGGTGCTGCCGCCACCATTGCGTGTAAGGGAACCCGGCAGTGTAGCCTTTCGGCTTCACACCGGGAACCCTACTGCCCATGCCTGTCAAATCGCATGACAAATCGATTCAATGTGAACGAGGGCTTAGTGCTGTTTAGGTCCCTGTTGGAGAGATTTCTCATTACCGCCCATCTCACTGATACAACAGGAACTGAGGGGAGATTACTCCAACCAGGTAGCAATATAACAGCTGACAGGGGTCTTTCCAATAATTACCAGAAGAGTTTTAGCTTCCCACCTCAATGTTCTTTAGATATCTTAATTCATTATGTGTTTTGCTATCTCAGTTTACTAATAGATTAGATATTTTGTTTATGGGTCCGTAGCTTCCATATCTGGCTTCACTTATGATCACCTAATCACATTGTTCTTTTTCTTCAGGAGTAGTACAGGAGGAGCATTGCACACATTGAAATTTATTAAGATATAAAATAAAAGGAAAGGTGCTGCCCCTTTAAATCAACCTAAAATGTGTAAACAAACACATCTATAACAACCTGTGTCGTCAACAATGCAGAAATAAAATAATAAAAAAAGTGCAATAAAGTGTCAGAGCAAATAATCCCTAGCATAATAAAGTCAATATATCTTTAAAGATAGCCAAACACTGTGCTCCTTCAGGACTTCTAATGCTCAAATCTTCCAATTACTGTGCTCCACCAAGTGAAAAGAATATATGTATATGCGCTCACCTGAACCTTTCAGCCACCAAGCAGAAAGTAAACAAACATTGAAATGTATACCCTCAGGCTGGGTTCGCACTGGTGCGATGCGGGAATCAGCGCAATTCCTGTGCGGGTTCCGCATTGCACCTGAACCGCTGGCGGTTCACACTGACATCTGCAAACTGCTGCGGGTGTCAATGTAAAGTTAATGACACTCCCTGATTGGTTTGCAGATCGCAGTGTGAACTGTGAGATGGTGCAGGAATCAGATCGCATCGGTGTGAACACCCATGCGATCCGATTCCAGTGCGAACCAACAAAAAGCGTCCTGCACCATTTTGGTGCGAATGCGATGCGATTTCAGCCATACAGTTTGTATGGCTAAATTTACATCGCACAGACATCGCATGTGATCTGCAGAGCAATGCGGTGCAAATCACGTATGATGTCTGTGATCGCACAAGTGTAAGCCCAGCCTCAGAGTGCAAACATCACTTCCCTTTCTGCTCTATTTCTTTGTCTAGCCTTTCTGCTCTCCCTAAAATAGCTAAATATGAAGCAAGAGTTCCATCATGGTAGCTTACAGTGAGGAACAAAAATTCTGGCTCATATACCATTGACATTCATAAAGTATGTACAAGATTTTAAGAGTTGAGATCAAAGTTAGTTGTTACAGACCCAGTCACCACCCCATGCATATTAGGATAAATGTAGCATGTAAATATACTCACACGGGTGTCCCGAAGGAGAGCGCTTCTCTGACGGGGCACTCGAGAAGAGGAGGATACACCATCGCCGCTGAGGGACCCCTGAAGAGGAGATTTGGGGCCACTCTGTGCAAAACCAACTGCACAGAGGAGGTAAGTATGACATGTTTGTTATTCAAAAAAAATAAATAAAAATTGAGGGTTTAGTAACCCTTTAATTTCATTCACCTGCTGTGCTACACCTCTGGTGCTTTGCGTGCTAGACAGATGCAGCTCTCTGGCCCTAACCTCAACCAAAGTCCTGTCAGGGGCCTGGGAAGCCTTATGCAATCTGTAAAGACTGTCAATGCAGACAATGCCACTGCCAGGATTGTTAATGGGCACTTTTATCGAATAATCAACAAAATCTAAGACCTGCGAATTTGGAAATCAGTGGGAGCAGCAAAAATGTTTTTTTACTGGGTTCTATCTAGTGCATTCTAGTGCAGCTCTGTTAGTACAGTAAAAGTAAGAGCTGCGCGCTTAGACCACCAAACCGAATAAAGTGACAATATGAACTATTACATTCATAACAAAGTAAAAAAGTTTTAACGGTATGTGAATCAATGATATCAGTTAATCAGTCCCAAGAAACGATTGAGAAACTTGGACAGTCAGATCCTTCACAGATGATACTGATGAGCAGTGCATCACACAAGCAAACAATATGTGTTTGATTTCCTCCTTGTGTAGATAATATTTTCACACTGACATGCAAAGTGTAAATCCACACCACTTAAAGTGCGCTCTTACCAGCTTACACAAGCTGACTGGCTTGTGGCTAATACCCAGCCAGGACCTTTATCTCCAGGGATGGCAAGTAGATGGCTGATCAAACCAGAAAAAGCCTCCAAGTACCATCATCAAAGCGGATGGTCTTATCCTTTTAAATGGGGGCTCAAGGATCCAGAGTCCTCACTCGATTCCTGTACTCCTAGCAACCCAAAAAAAGGAAAGGCTCGCCATAGTGTAAAACCAGACTAGTAATTTATTAAATAAAAAAGTATGCACTTACATCTAGGTAGAGTATATCAAACATGGATAAAATTAGCCGACCTGCTACGATACAAACGCCTGTCCTTCCGGGACATTGAACAGTGCGGTGACGTCAGCACTCGCAAGTGGCACAGGCGACGTCGGGGTAATATCTTATTTAACGTGGGTGAAAAACTAACAACTAATGCAAGGCCAAATAGTGGACATATAAAAAATGCTAAATTAACAAAAATTAAAAGTAGACTAAAAAAAGGGTAATTCAGGGGTGACCCATAGTGGTGATACCAAAAATTACCTGGAAACCAGATGATAAATAACAGACCCACCATAGTATCTAAATAACTTGTTTTTTTAAATATGTATATGGATAAATACATTTTTATTTTATTTTAAATTCATACTAATAGTTGTCCCAAAAATGTCAAACTATGCCCGAGACTCAGACCAAGTTCACAAAGCACCTTGAACCCATATAGTATCATTTAAGAATTATCAATAAATGCGTTGACTTCAACGTCAAAGTTCAACCCATGTGGAACATATATGATTTAATTCTATAAAATCCAGGACATCTCAAGCTTACAAATGCTTCTTATTAAGGAGCTACCTCTCCAGTGGGGGCTAGTATTTTTCTATCCCCAAAAATATAGTGTTGGTGGGGCCTTTCTGATAATAATAATATGCTCGGTGAGCCGAACCTGCAGGGGCGCGTAGTCCTGCCCACATACTGCAGTCCACAGGGGCACTGCAATAAGTAGACTACTGCCAAGGTGGAGCACGTAATAAAGGGCTTCATCTTAAACTCAGCAGAGGTGCTACTGGAAACAAAACTATTCAAAACTAGCTCTGTTAGTGTTTGTTTGCTGTTGTCCACTCCTAAGTTGGACTGCTTGTGAACATACTGAAGATGAAAGACTTTCAGTGTCCCGCAATGGACAACAAATAAAATAGGATCTTTATACTCAAATCCTTTTCTAGAGGGCCTTTGAGGGACTCCGTTCCTACCCCTCTATGTTTATGATCACGCTCCTAGTACGGCTTTGCTACAAAACTGAGGCATGCTGGTAGTGGGAGGGGTTATCCTCGTCTGGTCTACAGTTTTGTTAGGCAATGTCCAATCCTGTTAGTATCAGTATAACCAGAAGGTTTAAGACTTCCTGTGTCCCTCTAAAGGACTCCATGAAAAGGATTTTATGGCAAGTACAAAAATCTTATTTCTCTTTCTTTCATTGACGGACATAGCCCTCATTCTTGACCTTAGGGTTATATCGCCACCTTTAGGAGTAGGACTAGGCAGAAACAAAAAAACAAGCACAGCACCGCCCGGGGGCGGTCCTTACTGGCAGTAACCCTCCACTCTGCTCCCGGCAGCTCAGTTTTTTTCCTGCCTAGTCTAGGAGAAGGACCTGGCTCCTTGCTGGGATCTGTGGTACCTTTGGTTTTTATTTTTATTTATTTTTTTACGATACATCTGCAATCAACTGCTGGTCTGGGTGACAGGCTGGATTTTATAGGTCCAGGTAGTCTACCCAGCCAGGGTCCGCACTGGATCGGCCGCGACGAGCCCCATCCTGGACCGGGGCGGCCGGCAGGCTAGACCCCTTGCACATATGACCAGGCACCTGCCGTCTGAGTCACAGTGTCACTGTGGCCGACAGCCACTCCGCCTCGGCGGGAGATGGTTCTGTCTTGGGAGTGTGACCCGCAGTCCCTGCTGGATGGGTAAGTACTGGCTCCACCGGTCCAGCTCGGGCACGGTTTTGGAGCAGCTGGGTACTCCCTGGGTGGTCGGTTCTAGGGTATTCCCCCCTCTCCCTCCCCCTGCCCCCCCATTGTGCTGCCTGGCGTCGCTGCATGGGGCTCCTACCTGTCCTTTGTGGGGTCTCTTCCGGGCGGTCTATGTGCTGTTTAGGCGCGGGGTGTGTGGCTGGCGTCCTCCGCCGCGTGTAGCAGCCACCATTGCCTTGGGGCCGGGCGCCGCGGCCATTTTCTCGTAGCCTCGGCGGTCATTTTGCCTTGGTTTGAGGGCTTTTTCCTGGTTTCTGGCTCTAGCTGCGGCCAGCGGCCATTTTCTTGTAGCCTCGTGGGAGGTCTTCTAGCTCCGGAGATTTTACCTGGAGCCTGGCGCAAGCACAGATCTCGTGGACCTGCTGGAAGACGGACGGCACACAGCACTGTTCCCCTGAGTTTGGGTCAGGGGGTGAGTCCTTCTGGGTTTCTTCCAGTCTGCGGCAGCTAGGGGGGGTGTTTCCCTTCTTTCTATCCCTTGTGGTGTTCGGTCCCTGGTGGTGTCAGGTCGAGCGTGGGACTGCCATGGCGTCTCAGGCAGCCGCCCCTCCCCCAGACACCCCCGTGTCGGCAGCTGGTCCCTCTGGGTCTGCTGTTCCCCTGGACGCTTTGTCAGCAGTCTTGGAATCCTTCCTCTCCCGGGTTGAAGTGGCGTGCGGGCGTAATGTGGGTAAAAAACGTCCCCTTCCCCCTCCGTCGTCTGGGGAGGACTCTGAACCAGAGTCGGGCTCCGCCGTAGCGGGTAGCACCTGTCTGGAGGGCTCAGATGATGCGGGCCCTGATCACTTGGACAGACATGGGAGTAAGTCACACATGTGCAAGTCACAAGCAAGTCTCAAGTCTTAACCTTCAAGTCTCAAGCAAGTCCCAAGTTACTGTGACGAAAAGCAAGCAAGTCAAGTCGAGTCCCTGCTAGAAGTCAAGTCATTTATTTTGGTCAAGTCACAAATCAAGTAAAAATACTGATCTACCCCATACTGTATAAAAATAATAGGAGGGATAACAATAAATAATATTGGTCATATGCCCATGCCTCAATGTGCCTCATTGTGCCCGTGTCTCACTGTGCCAGTGTCTCACTGTGCCAGTGTCTCACTGTGCCCATGCTTTACTGTGCCCGTCAGCCGTGTACCTGATCGGCGGCATCCCGGCGGCCATTCCAGTATTCAAAAGCCGCGCCTCCTCCTCGTCTGTGATAGGCGGAACACTCAATTTCCCAGCATTCAGTGTTCCGCCTATCACGGACATCCGCTCATCCTCATAACACAGACGAGGATAAAAGGATGTCCGTGATAGGCTGAACACTGCCTGCTGTGAAATAGAGTGTTCCGCCTATCACAGACGAGGAGGCGCGGCTTTTGAACACTGCAATGGCCGCCGTCTGTCTGCATGACACGCTGATCAGGTAGGCAGACGGCGGCTTGCGGTTAGTGTTAGTGGTGCTAAGTCATTGCAAGTCATATAGCCCAAGTCAAAGTCAAGTCGAGTCATTTATTGAATTCTGTCAAGCAAGTCGCAAGTCCTCAAACAGGTGACTTAAGTCAAGTCATGTGACTCAAGTCCCCCACCTCTGCACTTGGACAGCGAGGAAGAATGCTCCGCGTCCATTGCTGCGCATGAAAAAGCGCTGGTGGGCGCACTCATTACAGCGGTACGTGATACCTTAAAAATTGAGGATCCAACGGGGGCGTCTGAAGAGGTGTCGGTCCTTTTTGGGTCTCATAAGCCGGTCCCCACCGCTAAGGTGTTTCCTTACCTGTCTTATTTTAATAGGTTTATTTACAAAGATTGGGAATGGCCAGAGCGGTCCTTTTCAGTCCCGAGGAGGTTTTCAGTGCTGTACCCTTTTGAGGAAGGTCTGTTGAAGAAATGATCTTCCCCATCTTCCTGTTGTGGATCCCCAGTATCTAGATTGAACAAGGCGACCATGATTTCGGTGGAGGGGTCCTCTTCTTTCAAGGACCCTGCTGATAGAAGGGCTGAGGCGGTCGCTCGGTCTGTGTTTACAATGGCAGGTTCGGCCCTTCGTCCGATGTTAGCCATGGCCCAGGTGTCGCAGACTCTTACTGAGTGGGCTAAACTGTTACACCGCGAGTTGGGTAATGAGCAAGTTTCTCCGGTCTGTGTGGAACTGGCAGACCAGTTAGTGCAAGGGCTCAAGTATGTTTGTAATGCGGCCTTAGACACGGCCCCGTTACTCTCTAAGATCTCTGTGTCGGCCGTGGTACTTCGCCGGTTGCTTTGGCTTAAGTGTTCTGCGGACCAAACGTCTAAGAAGGCTCTGGCGGATTTTACCTTCCAGGGTGGGTGACTATTTGGGGCCACTCTGGATGACATTATAAAGGATATTACTTGGGGGAAGAGTACTTCTCTCCCACAGGCAAAAAAGGGCAAGGAGCCCCGTCGCAGGCATGGTCCCTCCTTTTCCGCTCACAAGCGTTTTTTTCGTCCGCACGGGTCTGCGGGCAAGAGTTCCCAGTCCAACAAGGCTTCCGCGGGGGGACCGAAGCGCCCTTGGCAGTGCAAGGAAACCAGGCCCGTGCACAAGCCCTCTTCCGCATGAAGTTTTACCCCCGCCCGACTTGCGGGTGGGGGGTCGTCTTCGAGGGTTTGCGGGCAGGTGGACTTCCCTAGTTTCCGACCAGTGGGTCTGCAAACTCATTTTGTCCGGCTACAAAATAGTTTCTTTTCTATCTGCCAGGTTTTTTCCTTCCAATCTTCACCTGCCCCCGTCTCGTCGGCAGGTTTTGTTGGGGGCGGTGCAGGACTTGCTCCTTCCGGAGGTGATAGTTCCTGTGCCAGCGTCAGAAAGGTTTCGGGGTTTCTACTCCAACCTGTTCATAGTTCCAAAGAAGGAGGGGGTCCGACCGATCCTGGATCTCAAGGCCCTCAATTGCTTTGTGAGGGTACAGAGGTTCAGGATGGATTCCGTTCGTTCTGTGGTGGCCGCGCTTCGTCAGGGGGATTTCCTGGCCTCCCTGGACATCAAGGACGCATACTTGCATGTCCCCATCTGTGTCAGACACCAGCGCTTCCTGTGCTTTGCGGTCGGGGACGCACACTATCAGTTTGTGGCACTCCCCTTTGACCTGGCCTCGGCTCCCCGGGTCTTCACCAAGGTGCTAGCACCAGTTCTGGCGTTGCTGAGACAGCTGGGGATCGTGGGCGTGGGCTACCTGGACGATCTCCTCCTGTGAGGGGCGTCAAAGTCAGAACTGAGGGACAATGTGGCAATTGCCATGCAGGCTTTGCAGGAGTTCGGCTGGGTTCTGAACCTCCAAGAAGTCTGTGTTGCTCCCGACCCAAACGCCTGGAATACTTGGGGTTGATTCTGGACTCTGCGAGGGCAAGGGTTTTTCTTCTGCCAATCAAGCTTTAGACCCTTCACTCCGCAGTGTGGTTGCTGCTGTCCCGCAAGTGGTCGTCTCTACGCTTCTGCATGCGGGTTCTGGGCCTCATGGTATCCACCTTCGAGGCGGTCCCATATGCCCAGTTTCACACTCGGGGCTTGCAGAGGGAGATCTTATCCAAATTGGACAAATCTCTGGCATCTCTGGATTACCAGATCCGCGTGGGCCATCTGACCAGGGCCTCGCTTCTTTGGTGGCTACGGTCTCCGGCCCTACGGTCCAGGAAGTCGTTTGTTCCTCTCCAGTGGACGATGATCACGATGGATTCCAGCATGTTGGGGGGGGGGGGGGTTCTGGGCCTTTGATCGGAAGAGTCTTGTCCATCGATCAACGTCCTGGAGTTGCGTGCGATCAGATTATGTCTCTCCAGTTGGACGCAGCTTCTGCGCGGTCGTCCGGTCAGGATCCAGTCGGACAACGCCACAGGGGTGGCTTACGTCAACCACCAGGGAGGGACGATGAGCTCAGCAGCAGCACTGGAGGTCTCTCACATTCTGCAGTGGGCAGAACTTCATGTGCCGGCTCTCTCCGCCATCTACATCCCGGGGCATAGAAAACTGGCAGGCGGACTATCTCAGCCGTCAGTTGCTGGATCAGGGGGAGTGGTCGCTGCATCCGGAGGTGTTCAGTCAGATTTGCTTGCGGTGGGGCACGCCGGATGTGGATTTTCTGACCTCCCGACTCAATCGGAAGGTGCAGAGGTTTGTGGCCAGAACAAGGGATCCTTTGGCGGATGGGTCAGACGCGCTGGTGGCACCATGGGGGCATTATCAGCTAATTTATGCCTTCCCTCCTCTCAAGCTCCTCCCTCGTCTGCTGCACAGGGTAGAGGCCGAGGGGATGCCGGTCACTCTAATCGCTCCGGATTGGCCTCGACGTTCATGGTACGCCGACGTGGTACGGATGGTGGCGGGTGCTCCCTGGCGACTGCCAGTATGGGAGGACCTCCTCTCTCAGGGACCGATATTGCACCCTGCTTTACCGTCGCTGGCTTTGATGGCCTGGCTATTGAGAACCAGGTGCTGAGAGGCCGGGGGTTGCCGGCTTCTGTGATTCCCACTATGCTGAAGGCGCGGAAGTCTACTTCACGGAGGATTTGTCATCGCACCTGGATGGCTTACATCACTTTGTGCGAGGCTGTGGGATGGCATCCGCGTTCCTATTTTGTGTCTAAGATCCTGGTGTTTTTGCAGTGTGGGGTTGATCAGAAGATGGCTTTAAGCACTATCAAGGAGCAAATATTGTCTCTAGCTATCTTTTTTCAGAGGCCATTGGCTACTCACTCGTTGGTGCATACTTTTGTTCAAGGGGTTTCGGCACGTGGCTCCTCCAGTACGCTCGCCTCTGCCTCCGTGGGATCTAAATCTGGTGCTCTCGGTACTTCAGAAGCCGCCATTCGAGAACATTAGGGAGATTCCTTTACTCAAGCTTTCTCAGAAGGTTGTTTTTCTAGTAGCTATTACGTCCGCTCGACGAGTTTCGGAGCTAGCGGCCTTGTCGTGTAAGTCTCCTTATTTGGTTCTCCACAAGGATAAGGTGGTGCTGCGGTCGCATGCCACGTTTCTACCTAAGGTGGTATCTGCCTTTCTTCTAAACAAGGACATTGTTCTTCCCTCCTTGTGTCCTCGACCGTCTTTTCCCAAGGAGGTCGCCTTGCATTCTTTGGATTTGGTTCGGGCTCTTAGTGTTACTAGAGTGTTACTAAAGGTAAATTTTTTTAAACTTAAAATAGCAATTGTTATATTCACCTGCACTGTGCAATTACTGTACAGGTTGACCCCGATCCTCCTCTTCTGGGGTCCCACTGGCGATTACATCAAATATTTGAATCCATATTCTTGTATTATTCAATAGGTGTCACCTACTGTATTATAATTTCATGCTGCGTGTATTGTCATGCCAGGCTGACCTTCTTTTTCGATCATCTCTTTATATGACACATGTGCAGTGAGTTTGTATTGAAATGGCACTGAATTAACTGTACATAACTTGTGACCTGACCTTGGTTGGGACTATTGTGTAAAATGTGTTACTTGTTCTGTTCTAAATAAAGCTGTGTGTGGTTATTGCACAGCTTTTTAAGTAGCTTGCAGTAGTTTTCAATCATGTTCTGACATTACCTAAATATCGGTTTATTCATTACAGTTCTTTAGCCTGGTAACAGCTATAGAAAGCAGTGTGATTTTATTTATTCAAGGAGCCATTTACATATTACTGATTGAATTCTGCTGAAGAAAGAGACTTTGGTATTTGCTTAGAAATATCTTTCGACCAAGTGTATACCAGAGATTCTTAACCATTATTATAAAAGCCGGTAATTTATTTTGGTGGGGGAGAGGGTTTTGTATTTTTTTTTTCTTTTTAATGCAGCCCCAAACCCTCACTGCCAATGGGACCGCTGTTGTGTCTCAGCCAATCGGAAGGGCGAGTCTTAGACGGCCGAGGGACTTAGGCCCCTTTCACACTGAGGCGCCTGCAATGCGCCCCAAAAAAGCCTCTCAATACTATCCAATGTGAAAGCCCGAGGGCTTTCACACTGGAGCGTTGCGCTTGCAGGAGGCTCAAAAAACTCCTGCAAGCCGCATCTTTGAGGCGCAATAGGAGCGCTAAAAATAGAGGCGTTATTGCGGGCGTTTTTAACCCTTTTTCGGCCGCTAGCGGGGGTTAAAATACCCCCGCTAGCGCCCGCAAATCGCGGCAAAAAAAACGGTATAGCGGCGCTAAAAATAGCGCCGCTATACCGCCAGCGCATCCAGCGCCTCAGTGTGAAAGTAGCCTTATGGACATCGCTGGATCGAGATGGGGCTGCTGCACACAGAAGTAAACCTTCTGCCTTTGCAACCACTTTCAGCTTGTTCAATTAATCTTTGTCAAAAAAAACTGCAAGCTGGTTTCTTTGCAGAGCTGCTCCAGTTTTGGTAAATCGACCCCCTAGTGTCATTTCTCTCTGCTGTCTAGTTCCTCTGCTATCTGCACAAGTCATTTCTGACAGGTTTTCCTGACTTTAGGAGATAAATAGGAGCTCCAGCACAAAGCCTGGGATTGATATCCTCAGCTCTGCAATTGTTCCTTGTGCTGTGAGGAGGGGTTGTGTACCTTTCCTCCCAATCAGCTCTCAGAGTGCTCCTTACCGAGCTGTACACTGTGTAACTCCAGCTTCCCGCCTACTGCTTTGTGGTTCTTTAAAAAAATCCTTTTTATCTCTGTGTTTTACAAGGCTGTATGGGACAAATTGCTACAGATAAACGGGTACAACTTATGTAGGAGGATTTGTTTCATCTCTGTGTATTATCTGAGGCCATTCACTTCACTGGGTATATATAAGGGTTTATAATAATTTACATTCATTTTCAATGGGCTGTCTACTAGGGTTGCACCGATATCAGTATTAATGGCGATACTAAGCATTTGCACGAGTACTCGTGCAAATGCTGTGATACCTGAAACTGATACAAAATAAATGGGCTCAAATTGCATTACAAAGAATTGCATGTAATTTCAAAAGCAATGCAATGTGATTCCTGTCTGAATCATGCGTTTTTTTTCCACCGCTCCTGTGTGAACCCAGGCTTGTCATTCAGCCTGGGTTCACACAAGAATGGTGCGGTAAACCGCATGCGATTCGGACAGAAATCACACTGCACTCCTTTTTAAAACTGCATGAGATTCATTTTGTATGGGCTCAAATCTCACCACAAAGGTATCAGTAATCGTTATAAGCGAGTACTTGAGCACACATATCGGTTAGAGGTGCACCGAATGTCAAAACCAAAAATGCATATTTTTATATTTAATTGTATTATATTTGACTTTTTAATTATTGTCATGAATTTAAATTTTAGTGCAAGAAAAGTTTAAGAAAAATTAATGCCTTTAAATTCTATGTACAGTATGTCTTCACATTGGTCCTTTGCGCTTCCGTTGCGGTTTTAAAAATCCTGCTTGTTAATTAACCTTTTGCAAAAATGATTAAAAAAAAAAATCCTACTTGCTGCATTTTTGGTTATATAAAAAAACGCACCTCCTCGTTAAAATGCATTGAAAATGCAGCATAAATATATCAATAACACCAATTTTACGCTTTTGATGCCATTTTTGAGTCACATGACCTATGAAAAACACACCATAAGCACAGTAAAATGATGGCTAAATTGCATGCAAAATGCCGATATTTGGACGATATATTTTGGCTGCCGAAATTTCAGTGCTTTTCTAATATCGTACTTAAATGATATGGGTACAACCCTACTGTCAACGCACCAGAATGGACCAAAAGCAGACATGAAGCATTTTGTTCGACACAGCATGTGCGAACGCTCGGTACTGTGATACCATACGTCATGGTGTGCTGCGGTGCATGTGTGTGAGAATTACATTGCTTTGTGTGCAGTGTTTCTCAGCTCTAGTCCTCCAGGTGCCCCAACAGGTCATGTTTTCAGGCTTTCCATTATTTTGCACAGGTGATTTGATCAGTTTCACAGCCTTAGCAATTACCACAGCCGTTTCATCTGAGAGAAATGCTAAAAACATGACCTGTTGGGGGGCACTTGGAGGAATGGAGTTGAGAAACACTGCCCTAGTGCATTGGAGTGCCATCCAAAATGAATGGCACTGCAACAAGCTAATGCACGTGATGCCAAAGTATACCTGATTTATCTCAACTCAATTAGATGTCTGACTTTACGCATGTACGTTATGCAATGCCCAGGGACAGAAAAGTGTGAATAGGCCCTTTCAGATTTCCTACCCACCCCATCTTGTAACTGGACTGTGAAGGGGAAGGGAGTTGGCTGATGAGTTTATCTCTCTTTCTCTCTCTCTCGCTTTCTTTCTCTCCCCTCGCTCTCTCCTCCTTCTCTATCTCCTTCTCCTTCTCTCTCTCCTCCTCCTTCTCTCTCCCCCTCCCTCTCTCTCTCATCCTTCCCCCTCTCAATCTCTCTCCCCCTCCCTCCCCCCTCTCTCTCCTTCCCCCCCTCTCTCTCCCTCCCCCCTCTCTCTCCCTCCCCCCTCTCTCCCCCTCTCACTCCCACTCCCTCCCTCTCTCTCCCCCTTCCCCCTCTCTCCCCCTCCCTCCCCCTCTCTCTCCCCCTCCCTCCCCCTCCCCCCCTCTCTCCCCCCTCTCTCCCCCCTCCCCCCTCTCTCTTCCCCCTCCCTCCCCCCTCTCTCTTCCCCCTCCCTCTCCCTCCCTCCCCCTCTCTCTCCCCCATCCCTCCCTCCCTCCCCATCTCTCTCTCCCTCCCTCCCCATCTCTCTCTCCCTCCCTCCCCATCTCTCTCTCCCTCCCCCTCTCTCTCTCCCCCCCCTCTCTCTCTCTCCCCCATCCCCCTCTCTCTCTGCCTGTCTTTCTCTCTCTCCCCCCTTACTCACCCTTCTCTCCCTCCCCCTCTCTCTCCCCCCCCCTCTCTCGCTCCCCTGTTGTGCTGCTTCTTTCTGTCCCAGTTTGCTTTTAATCTTTTGTCATTTGAAGGTGGCTACTTCTCCTGAAAACATGGGCACTTTTAGCTGGCATTTATCCTGGGTCTATGGCTCTATAGAAGATCATTGCTCTCTGCTATAGCTTTCTGCTTGAAGGATATTAAGAAATTCAGGATGAATGCTAGTGTGAGCAGTCTCCCGGGGATCAGATGCAGAGCTCTGAATCCTAATGCTGACATCATACTCACTGATAACTAGAGCCCTGCAGTGTTGCCTGAGGTGCCATAAAAATGGCCAGTGGCTACTTTAGAGGTAATGGACCACAAGTGTGTTGGGCTTTCCTATAAATTCTCTTCTTGTTTAAATTTCCTCCAGAGAGGATTTTTCCTGCTGTGAAATCTGATACAGAGAAGTAAAATTATTAGCATAAATAAGATAAAGCTTTTACATTTAACGTAACCCTTTCATGCCTAAGCCTATTTCTGACATTTGTTGCTTACAAATTAAAACCCAAATTTCTCTTTTCGTCCATGGACGAACACAGCCTTCTCAATTCTTGACATATGGGTTATGTTCCTGTTCATAGGAGAGGACTAGGCAGAACATGTTATTTAAACACATGTTACATTAATCAGAGTTGAACAGCCCCGCCCAGGGGGCAGTCCCTCCAGACATAACCCTCCGCCCTGCAGTCAGCAGCTCAGTTTTTTTCTGCCTAGCAGAGGAGAAGGACGTGGCTCCCTTTGGGCCCAGAGTCCTGAAGAATTTTTTATTTTATTTAAAAAAAAATTGTGATATCTTCTATCAACTGCCGGTTGGGCGACAGGCTGGATATTATAGGTCCTTGTAGTCTTTCCAGTTCCGGCCATCAAGTGTGCCAGTCCTTTGCTTCGCGTTAGTTCTGCCACGACGTGCCCCATGACTCCAGGGGTGGCCGGTGAGCACATGCTCCGGGGTCCACATATGACTGGGCTGATTGTTGTCTCACTCACAGTGGACCGGGCCGACAGCTACTCCAATTCGGTTGTAGGCCTGTCAGGGACGCACCAGCAAGTCCTCACAGGACGGGTAAGTACTAGTCCTCCTGCATCGGCAGGTGGGAACGGCTGGGCGTTTCAGGGACTTGGGGTTCTCATGTCCTCCCTTTCCCTGCTCTCTGTCATAATTTCCCTTCTGCTTTAGCAGCGCGCTGCGGCCGGGGCGTACCTGTGGGGGGGCTCCGGATCCTGGTGGGGGACTGTGAGGTGTCTGGGCCCATTTTTCTGTGAGGGGTGCTCTGCTCCGGGGAAGTCCCTGTACTTGCCCTTCTCGTCCACATCGCGGTGCTCGGCCGCCATTTTTGCAGCACGGACAGCATTTTCTTGTATGCCTGCTGTTCTATGTAATTTCCCCATTGGCGGCCATCTTGCCGTGGCCGCGCTGTGGCGCAGGTTGTTATTGCGGGCGGCCATTTTCTTGTGGTCACGCCCTTTTCTTTCTGAGGTGTCTGGTGGCCATTTTGGATGGGGTTTTGGCCTCTAGTGCTGGATTCCTGTATGGCGCGCAGCACAATTCTCCTCAGTTTTTCCTCACACACGCTGTGTACAGACGGAAGGCAGGCAGCGGTGCTGAGCTGGGTGGTGAGTACCCTGGGTAACCCCCCCTGGTCAGTGCAGCAAGGAGGGTGGACAGTTTTTTTGACTGAGTCCCTGAGATCTGTCAGTGTATCATGGAGTCCGTATCTGGCCCTTCTTCCCCAAACATGCCAGAGGCAGCAGCTGGTGCCACTGCACATGCGGTTGCCATGGACACTTTGTCGGCAGTCCTGGAATCCTTTGTTGCCAGGGTGGAAGCGGCGTGCGAGCGTAAGGGGGGTAAAAAGCGCCCCCTCCCCCCGCCATCTCCAGGGGAATGCTCTGACTCAGACCCAATCCTAGCTGCGGCACAGGACCCCGGTTCTGGGTTATCAGAGGATGCGGACCAGGACCTTCCTTGAGAGGAAGACCCTTCATCCGGGTCAGCGCATGACAGGGCACTTGTTGGTGCACTTATCAATGCTATGAGGGACTCCCTTAAGCTGGAATGTGCAGCTGAGGCGTCCACGGAGGGGTTAGTCTCTTTTGGGTCGCACAAATCGACCCGCTCTGTGAAGGTGTTTCCCTATGTGTCCTCCTTTTGATAAATTCGTAGATAAGGAATGGGAAAAGCCGCAGAAGTCCTTTGTGGTCCCTCAGCGCCTGGCGGTCAGGTATTTTTTGAGGAGAGCTTTTTGAAGAAATGGGCTTCTCCTCCGGTTGTTGACCCCCCGGTCGCTCGGTTAAATAAAGTAACCACTCTCCCTGTAGAGGGGACCCCTGCATTTAAGGACCATACTGATAGGAGGTCCGAGGCGCTGAGCAGGTCCATGTTCACCTTGCTGGGGTCTGCGTTGCGGCCTATTTTGGCTGCTACCTTGGTGTCTCAGTTGCTCACTGATTGGGCAAAGATTTTGCACCAGACTGTGGAAGAACATCAGCTCCCTTCGGATTGTGTAAGACTGGCCGACCAGTTGGTGCAGGGCCTTGTGTATATCTGTGATGCCACTCTGGATGCGGCCCCCTTAATCTCCAGGGCCTCTGTATCTGCGGTGGTAATGCATTGCCTCATTTGGCTGAAATGCTGGTCCGCTGACCAGGCTTCTAAGAAAGCGTTGGCAGACTTGCCCTTCAAAGGTGGGAGGCTTTTTGACACCTCACTGGATGACATTATTAAGGATGTCACTGGAGGTAAGAGCATTCTTCTCCCTCGGTCCACTAAGGGGAAGAAGCCACGCCGTAAGCCGGGTCCTTCCTTTCCCACGCAAAAGCGGTATTTTCATCAGTCAGGGTCCGCGGGTAGACTCTCCCAAGCTGAAAAAGGTCCAGCTGGGGGACAGAAGCATCCCTGGGTGCGCAAGCCCAACAAGCCAGCAAACAAGCCTGCTACTGCATGAAGTTTTGCCCCCGCCCGACTCATGGGTGGGGGGACGGCTTTGCAGGTTCACGGCCCGGTGGACCTCCCTGCTCTCCGACCAGTGGGTCTGCGAGGTGGTCACTTCGGGGTACAAGATTGAGTTTCTTTCCTGTCCGCCGAACAGTTTCTTTCCCCCGGTCTGCCCTATTGGGGGCAGTGCAAGATTTACTAAGGGCCGGAGTGGTTTTACCTGTACCACTGGAAGAGAGATTTCAGGGTTTTTATTCAAATCTGTTTGTGGTCCCAAAGAAGGACGGAGTCCGTCCGATCCTGGACCCCAAAGCCTTAAATGTCTTTGTAAAGGTTCGGAAGTTCCGCATGGAATCCATTCGTTCAGTGGTTGCTGCGCTCCATCCGGGGAGTTTTCTGGCATCCCTGGACATCAAGGACGCATACTTGTATGTCCCAATCTGCACAAGACACCAGAGGTTTCTGCGCTTTGCAACCGGCGAAGACCACTATCAGTTTGTGGCTCTTCCCTTAGGCCTAGCGTCAGCACCGAGGGTTTTCACCAAGGCGCTCGCCCCGATTCTGGCTTTGCTGAGACAGCGAGGCATTGCTATCTTGGGCTACTTAGACGATCTTCTTCTGAGAGCAGCTTCTGACTCAGAATTAGAGGAAGATGTGGCTATAGCCAGTCAGATCCTCCGAGAATTCGGTTGAGTGTTAAACATTCAGAAGTCGGTCCTGACACCGATTCAGCATTTGGAGTATCTAGGGTTGATTCTGGACTCCCAGGAGGCGAGAGTCTTCCTTCCTTTGGAAAAATTGCAGACTCTCCAGTCTGCAGTGAGGTTGTTAACATCATGCAAATGGTCGTCTCTCAGTTTTTGCATGCGAGTTCTGGGTCTCATGGTAGCTTCCTTCGAGGCAGTACCGTATGCCCAATTCCACACTTGAGTCTTGCAGAGGGAGATCCTGTCCAAATGGAACAAATCTCCATCGTCTCTGGATCATCAGATTCAAGTCAGTCGCCTGGTCAGGGCTTCTCTGAGTTGGTGGCTGAGGTCCCCGGCTCTTCAGTCTGGGAAGTCGTTCCTTCCCTTCCATTGGACTGCGATTACGACGGACGCCAGCCTCACAGGTTGGGGGGGAGTCTGGGGAGTCCAGTCGGCCCAGGGTCGCTGGACTCCGGACGAATCCCGTCTGCCAATCAATGTCCTGGAACTTCGGGCGATCAGACTGCGTCTCTCCTCGTGGTCGGGGAGACTACAGGGACGCTCAATCAGGTTTCAGTCAGACAACGCCGCGGCGGTGGCTTATGTCAACCATCAGGGGGGAACAAGGAGCTTGGCTGCAGCGTCCGAGGTCACTCACATCCTGCGGTGAGTAGAAAGAAGCGTGTCGGCTCTGTCGGCCGTCTACATTCCGGGCGTAGAAAACTGGCAGGCGGACTATCTGAGTCGCCAGATGCTAGACCAGGGGGAATGGTCATTGCATCCGGAGGTGTTTCAACTCCTTGGCCGGACGTGGACCTCCTGGCCTCTCGACTCAATCGCAAGGTGGCGAGATTCATGGCCAGGTCCAGAGATCCCTGGTCAGACGCGTTGGTGGCCCTGTGGGGTCTGTATCGGCTAATTTATGCCTACCCCCCCCCCCCCCCTCTGAAGTTGCTTCCTTGTCTGCTCCGCAGAGTGGAGACCGAGGGGATCCCGGTGATTCTAATCGCTCTAGATTGGCCCCGGCATCCTTGGTACACCGACCTTGTGCGCCTGGTGGCGGATGAACCCTTGCGGCTCGAATGCGGGAGGACCTTCTGTCTCAAGGTCCCATACTTCATCCTGCTTTACAGTCGCTGGCTTTAACGGCATGGCTATTGAAAGCCAGTGACTAAGGGACCGAGGCCTTTCGGATTCGGTCATTCCAACCATGCTGAGGGCACAGAAATCTTCTTCCAGGAAGATCTACCATCGTACTTGGAAGGCCTACATCTCTATGTGTGAAGAGATGGAGTGGCGTCCACGGACGTATTCGGTTTCCAGGATCCTGACGTTTTTACAGCGTGGAGTGTATCAGAAACTTGCCTTAAGCACCCTTAAGGGTCAGATTTCAGCCTTGGCTGTTTTCTTTCAACGACCTTTGTCGACCAATCCCCTAGTGGGTACCTTTGTGCAGGGGGTTCGATATGTGGCTCCCCCAATTAGACCACCTCTTCCTCCATGGGATTTAAATCTGGTGCTCTCGGTTCTTCAGGAACCTCCTTTTGAGAACATCAGAGAGATTCCTCTCTTGACATTATCTCAGAAGGTGGCTTTTCTAGTGGCCATTACATCTGTCCGACGGGTTTCTGAATTGGCGGCCTTGTCTTACAAGTCACCATACTTGGTCCTCCATACGGATAGGGCAGTGCTACGCCCACAACCCTCTTTCCTTCCGAAGGTGATTTCGGCTTTTCACCTAAATGAGGCCATTGTGCTACCGACCTAGACTGCGCTCCATACTTTAGACGTGGTACGTGCCTTGCGGGTGTACTTGTCTGTTACGGCTCCGTTTCGGAGGTCTGATTCACTTTTTGTGTCGGTGTCTGGTCCACAAAAGGGCCTGGCGGTCTCGTCGGCCAACATTTCTCGGTGGATCAGGCAGACCGTCATAGAGGCTTATGCCCTTAATAGGCGGCCGCCCCCCTTTCCGGTCACGGCACATTCAACCAGGGCAATTGGTGCTTCCTGGGCTTTCCGACATCAAGCGTCTGTCTCACAGGTGTGCAAGGCGGCGACTTGGTCGTCCGTGCACACTTTCTCAAAATTTTACAAGGTTGATGTGAGTGCTTCTTCAGATGCTTCCTTCGGTCGCAAGGTTTAGGGTTGCAACTCCTCTGTTAAGGAGCTCTGCTTGTTTGGGGTGAAGTTAGTTGTTTTTGATACTGTTCCCACCCCTCGTTTTTTTGACACTGCTTGGGGACGTCCCAATTGTCAAGAATTGAGAAGGCTGTGTCCGTCCATGGACGACAGAGAAAAGGATTTTACAGTGAGTACAAAAAATCCTATTTTTTGGCTAGAAAATTACATTGCACCCCAAACAATATATAAATTTTTAGCAGAGACCCTAGAGATTAAAATGGTGATAGTTGCAATATTTTATGTCACACGGTATTTGCGCAGCGGCCTTTCAAACGGGGAAAAAATATGAATTCAAAAATAAATAAACAGTAAAGTTAGCAACATTTTTTTGAATAATGTAAAAGATGATGTTACGCTGAGTAAATAGACACCTAACTTGTCATGCTTTGAAAAAATCTCCATAGGTGACGCTTTAAAAAACGTAACGGTTACCAGGTTAGAGCTGCAGAGGAGGTCTTTTGCTAGAATTATTGCTCTTGCTTGAACGATTGCGGCAATTCCTCACATGTGTGATTTGAACACCGTTTACATATGCGGGTGCAAATTATACATGCGGTTTCTTTGCTGCGCAAGCTCGCGGGGACGCTTTAACATTTAAAAAAAAAAAATCTTACTTATTTTCTCTTTATTTTTTTTAACATTCTGATCACTTTTATTGTAAACATCGCTTGTGACAGTAATAGGCAGTGCCAGGTACTCTTTATGGTGGGATCGGGGGTCTCAAAGACCCCAAATCCCTCCTTTGCACTTCAAAGTATTCAGATCGTAAACCGGAAAGTGATGTTGGGACGTCACTTTCGTGTTTTTACATAGGAGACTGAAACAAAGCCGTTTCCTGCATTGTTCCAGTTTCAACCTAACCGGCTGAAGTGCCGAATCGTGGATAGGGTCTCCCGGGGGGGATGGGAGAGGGGGGGGGTTTTGAATCGAGATCGTGATTGTTTAACGATTAATCGTGCAGCTCTAATCTGAGGCTATTCACTTCATTGGCCTTGAAAAAGTATTCACACCCCTTAAAATTTTCCACATTTTGTCACGTTACTACCAAAAACATAAATGTATTTTATTGGGATTTTATGTGATGGACCAACACAAAGTGGCACATAATTGTGAAGTGAAAGGAAAATCATAAATGTTTTTCAAAATCTTTTACACATAAATATGTGAAAAGTGTGGCGTGCGTTTGTATTCAGCCCCCCTGAGTCAATACTTTGGAGAACCACTTTTCTCTGCAATTACAGCTGCAAGTCTTTTTAAGGATGTCTCTACCAGCTTTGCACATCTAGAGAGTGACATTTGTGCCCATTCTTCTTTGCAAAAAAGCTCAAGCTCTGTCAGATTGGATGGAGACCCCACCCCCATATGACGTGACAGTCCCGGGGAATGATGGGACTGTGACGTCATAAGGGGGCGGGGTCACTGAGTGGCATCACCCGGTGACCACGCCCGTGCCTATATTAGTGAATGCGCTCCGCGCACACGGCATTACAGCCGGAGACAGTGACGAGTCAACATCTCCAGGAGAGAAGAGGAAAGAAGGCGACGAAGAAGACTGGGCCCCCGCTAGCAAAAGAGCTGGAAGAAGATAGCGGAGGCCCGGCAGAAGGAAGAAAGAACCGGAGATCGAGAGAAGAACCGGAGAGCGCGGAGACGACACCGGAGACCCCCGAAGTTGGAAGAGACCCCTGAAGTCGGAAGAAGACCCCCGGAGCTGTGTAATCAATTAATATAAAAAACCTGTGTAGTGTTTTTATTGACATTTTTTTACACCAGGTGAATGGGTAGGGGTACGATGTACCTCATTCACATAGGGTGGGGGGCCGGGATCTGGGGCCCCCTTATTAAAGGGGGCTCCTTGATTCCGATAAGCCCCCCGCCCGCATACCCCGACAGCCACAGGGCGCCCCCCTGCCCCAAAGCACCCATCCCCCCCATGTTGAGGGCATGCGGCCTGGTACAGTTCAGGAGGGAGGGGGGGACGCTCTCTCGTCCCCCCCTCTTTTCCTGCGGCCTTCCAGGTTGCGTGCTCGGATAAGGGTCTGCTATGGATTTTGGGGGGATCCCCACGCCGTTTTTTCGGCGTAGGGGTTCCCGTTAAAGTCCATACCAGACCTAAGGGCCTGCTATGCTCCTGGAGGGGAACCCATGCCGGTTTTTTATTTAAAATTTGGCGTGGAGTTCCCCCTCATGATAACAGCAGCGAGACTTCCCAGGTCGGCAAGTCCGCAGCTAAAAACGCAAAGGAACCGCTGAACGACTGATTGTGAACTTGGCAAAGACTCCAAGCTCAAAAACGCAATGCATAGGTGTGAACCCAGCCTAATAGTTGTCCTGTGGACAGATTCTCCCACCTGAGCTCTGGATTTCTGCAGCTCCTCCAGCGTTATAATGGGCATCTTGGCTGCTTCTCTCCTTGCCCGGCCTGTCATTTAAGGTGGACGGCAATGTCTTGGTAGGTTTGCAGTTGTGTCATACTCAGTTCATTTTCGGTTGATGGAGTAAACAGTGCTCTGTAAGTTGTTCATAGCTTGGGAATTTTTTTTTATAACATATCCCTGCTTTAAACTTCTCCACAGCTTTGTCCCGGACTTGTCTGGTGTGTTCTTTGGCCTTCATGGTTCTGTTTTTTTACTGAGGTTCTCTAACAAACCTCTGAGTGCTTCACAGAACAGCTGTATTTATACTGAGATTAAATTACACACAGGTGGACTCTTTTTACAAATTAGGTGACTTCTGAAGGCAATTGGTTCCATTAGATTTTAGTTAGGGATATCAGAGTAAGGGTCCTTTCACACGGGGCTCAGCGGGGATCGCTCCGTTGATCCCCGCTGAGCCGACGGATGACTGGGCGGTCCCCGCACACTGTGCAGGGACCGCCCTGTCAGAGCGCCGCTCTCCCCTATGGGGAAATCGGATGACGACGGACCGTAGAGTCCGTTGTCATCCGATCCGCTCCGCCGACGGAAGGAAAAATAGGGTTTTTCTCCGTCACACTTTGGCGGAGCGGATGTCAGCGGACATGTCTCCGCTGACATCCGTGCTTCCATAGGGCTACATGGAGGATCCGTTTCAGGTCCGCCTAAAAAACTGACAGGCGGACCTGAACGGACCTCCGTGTGAAAGATCCCTAAAGGGGGGCTGAATACAAATGCACGCCACACTTTTCATATATTCTTTTTTTTTTCATATACTGTATTTATATTTCATATATTTATTTGTAAAATATGTTGAAAACCATTTATCATTTTCCTTCCATTTCAAAATTATGTGCCAATTTGTGTTGGTCTATCATATAAAATTGCAATAAAATACATTTACGTTTTTAGTTATAACAAAATTTCAACGGGTATGAATACTTTTTCAAGGCACTGTATATGACAGGGTTTACAACCACTTTAAGGCTAGCTTTGACTGCAGACAGGACACTCCTCCTCCCTCCACAGCTGTCTGACAACAAAGGTAGCAAGAAGATGGCTGCTTTGACAGGTGACACTTTTCTCCATCTCTAGATACTTGCCTACTGGATATTAACATTTATAGGTAAGGTTGATCCTGAGAATATTTGATTGCCTCTTAGGTAATCAGGAAAAAATGTATTCCCCTACTGGAGAAAATTGGCTCATGCTTTTCTGTTTTTTTTGGCTTCCTCTGGATTAACTCTGGGTATAGGATTGCATACATTCCCCCCCCCCCCCTTCTATTGGTTGAACTGGATGGACTTGTGCCTTTTTACAACTATTATTATACAGGGTTTATATAGCGCCAACAGTTTGCGCAGCGCTTTACAAAATAAAGGCAGACAATACAGTTACATTACAATTTGGTACAAGAGGAATCAGAGGGCCCTGCTCATTAGAGCTTACAATCTAAAAAGGGAGGGTCAATTGATACAAAAGGTAATAGCTGTGGGGGATGAGCTGATGGAGGAAGTACAAGTTAGTTAGAAGCAGGGTAGGCTTCTTTAAAGAGTACAGTTTTCAGGAATCATCTAAATATGGATAGATTAGGGGACAGTCGGACAGATTGGGGTAGGGAGTTCCAAAGGATGGGAGCAGCTCTGGAGAAATCCTGGAGGCGAGCATGGGAGGAGGTGACAAGGTAGCTAGAAAGCAGAAGGTCTTGGGAGGACAGAAGAGAGCGTCTTGGTTGGTATTTTGGGACTATGTTAGTGATGTAGCTGGGGGCCAAGTTGTGGGTGGCTTTGCAAATTATTGTTAGTACTTTGAATTTTATTCGTTGGGTGAGTGGGAGCCAGTGGAGGAATTGGCAGAGAGGGGTGGAGGACACTGAATGGTTGGTAAGGTGTATGAGTCTTGCAGCAGCATTCATGATGGACTGAAGGGGGGATAGTCTATGTAAAGGTAATCCAATGAGAAGGGAGTTGCAGTAGTCGAGGCGAGAGATGACCAGGGAGTGAATTAGAAGCTTAGTGGTGTCATTAGTTAAAAAGAGGCGTATTCTGGAAATGTTGCGGAGGCCAAGGCGGCATGATTTGGACAGGGATTTTATGTGGGCGTGAAAGGACAGTTCGGAGTCTAAGGTTACCCCTAGCACCCTGGCATGTGGGGACGGACTGATAGATGTGCCATTGATCTTGATAGAGAAGTTAGGGGAAGGGGAACGTGGGGGAGGAAATATTAAGAGCTCAGTTTTAGATAGATTCAGTTTGAGGAAGTGGTTTGACATCCAGGCTGATATGTCTGTTAGTAAATCTGTGATGCGTGAGGACATTGATGGGGTGAGCTGAGGGGCAGAGAGATAGATTTGGGTGTCGTCAGCATATTAATGGTAGTGGAAGCCATGGGAGGCTATCAGCTGACCCAGGGAGGACGTGTAGATTGAGAATAGCAGAGGTCCAAGGACAGAACCTTGGGGGACCCCAACGGTAAGAGGAGTTGGAGAGGAGGAAGTGGAGTTGTAAGTGACACTGAAGGTGCGATGAGATGGGTAAGATTCGAACCAACGGAGAGTGCAGCCATGGAGACAAAGCAA
This sequence comes from Rana muscosa, assembly GCA_029206835.1. Classification (NCBI taxonomy): domain Eukaryota; kingdom Metazoa; phylum Chordata; class Amphibia; order Anura; family Ranidae; genus Rana; species Rana muscosa. The sequence continues at coordinate 1,031,294,175 of CM055117.1, forward strand.
ATTGAGTTTTTTGAGGAGGAGGGGGTGGTCAACTGTATCAAAGGCAGCGGAAAGGTCCAAGAGTAAGAGTATGGAATAATGACCGTTGCTTTTTGCTGTTAGCAAGTCGTTTGTGAGTTTTAGGAGGGCAGTTTCTGTGGAGTGCTGTGGGCGAAATCCAGACTGAAGGGGATCAAGAAGGTAATTCTCAAGGAGGTGGTTGCTTAGTCGGTTGTAGACTAAACGTTCAAGGAGTTTGGAGGCAAAAGGAAGTAAAGAGATGGGTCTTAGGTTGTTAAGATTGGTGGGGTCTAGTGAGGGCTTTTTTGGTATGGGAGTGACTAGCGCATGTTTTAGAGGGTTGGGGAAGATGCCAGTAGCGAGTGAGAGGTTGAAGATATGAGTTAAAGAGTGTAGGATAGAGTCAGATGGTGATCATAGTATTGAGAAGGAACAGGGTCCAGGGGGCAGGAGGTTAGGTGGGCGTTAGAAAAAAGTTTAACGACTTCCGCTATAGTAGCTGGGTTAAAAGAGGGAAGTATTGATAGTGCAGGAGGACAAGGAGTGTAGACTATGTAACTTGCCTGGAAAATTTTAGCTGACAAGCCCCGTGTCCCCCTGCATTCCTTGTGAGGCGCTTCTCTCAGGCAATGCTTGGAGACAGAGAAAAGTGCCATTTGTCAAAGCAGCCATCTCCTTGCTAGCTGTGTTGTAGGACAACCATGGAGGGAGTCCATGTGCCCTGTCCTCAGACAGAACATAAGGAGATACAAAGTACTGCAGTACGTGTACTTTGTGACCTGGTGAACAGAACAAATTATCAACCACTTGCTTACTGGGCACATATGCCCCCTTCCTGACCAGGCGAAATTTCAGCTTTCAGCACTGTCACGCTTTGAATGACAATTGCGCGGTCGTGCGACGTGGCTCCCAAACAAAATTGACGTCCTTTTTTTCTTACAAATAGAGCTTTCTTTTGGTGGTATTTGATCACCTCTGCAGTTTTTATTTTTTGCACTATAAACAAAAAAAGACCAGCAATTTTGAAAAAAACACTTTTTTACTTTTTGCTATAGTAAATTTCCCAATTTAAAAAAAAAAATATATATTTTTTCTCAGTTTAGGCTGATACGTATTCTTATACATATTTTTGGTAAAAAAAACATCGCAATAAGCGTATAGTGATTGGTTTGCACAAAAGTTATAGCGTCTACAAAATAGGGGATAGAATTATGACATTTTTTTCAATTTTTTTTTTTTTTACTAGTAATGACGATTATCTGCGATTTTTGTCAGGACTACGATATTACGGCGGACACATCGGACGCTTTTGACACATTTTTGGGACCATTCACATTTATACAGCGAACAGTGCTATAAAAATGCACTGATTACTGTATAAATGTGACTGACAGGGAAGGGTTTAACACTAGGGGGCGATCAAGAGGTTAAATGTGTTCCCTGGGAGTGATTCTTACTTTGGGGGGAGGGGACTGACTGGGGGAGGTGACCGATGGTTGTCCCTATGTACAAGGGACACACCATCAGTCTCCTCTCCCTGACAGGACGTTGATCTGTGTGTTTACACATACAGATCCATGGTCCTTGCTCTGTAACTGCCGATCGCGGGTGCTTGGGGGACTTTGCGGCCGCCAGGCACGCGCATCGGCACCTGAGTGATGTGGCGAGGGGGGGGGGGGGGACGCGCGCACGCGACCCGAGGCCGTCAATAGGCGGCCTCCCGGCATTGTAGAGCCACCTTGTGGCCGTCAAACTACAATGGGGCGGATATGAAGTGGTTAAAGATGGAAGAGAGACCTCTTTAACCACTTGAGCCCCGCCCGGACCATTTTGCTGGTCAAAGACCAGGCCACTTTTTGCGATTCGGCACTGCATCGTTTTAACTGACAATTGCACGGTCGTACGACGTGGCTCCCAAACAAAATTTACGTCCCTTTTCTCCCACAAATAGAGCTTTCTTTTGGTGGTGTTTGATCACCTCTGTGGTTTTTATTTTTTGCGCTATAAACAAAAATAGAGCTTTTTGCTATAATAAATATCCCCAAAATATATATATATATAAAAACGTTTTTTTTCCTCAGTTTAGGCCGATACGTATTAAACATTTTTGGTAAAAAAAATCGCAATAAGAGTTTATTGATCGGTTTGCGCAAAAGTTATAGCGTCTACAACAGGGGTCTCAAACCTGCGGCCCTCCAGCTGTTGCGGAACTACAAGTCCCATCATGCCTCTGCCTATGGGAGTCATGCTTGTAACTGTTTAGCCTTGCAATGCCTCATGGGAATTGTAGTTCTGCAACAGCTGGAGGGCCACCAGTTTGAGACCCCTGGTCTACAAAATAGGGTATAGTTTTATGCCATTTTTATTAATTTTTTTTTTTTTTTACTAGTAATGGCAGCGATCAGCGATTTTTATCGTGACTGCGACATTATGGTGGACACATCGGACACTTTTGACACATTTTTGGGACCATTGTCATTTTTACAGCGATCAGTGCTATAAAAATGCACTGTTTACTGTGAAAATGACACTGGCAGTGAAGGGGTTAACCACTAGGTGGCGCTGTAGGGGTTAAGTGTGCCCTAGGGAGTGCTTCTAACTGTAGGGGGGATGGGCTGTGTGTGACACGACAGTGATCACCGCTTCCGATTACAGGAAACTGTGATCACTGTCCTATCACTAGGAAGACTGGGGAAATGCTTGTTTACAATAGCATTTCCCCCTTCTTCCTCATCGTGGCACGATCGCGGGTATGCCCGTGGACATCGAGTCCACAGGACCCGCGGTCGGAGTCATGGAGCTTGCGGCAGGCGCGCACGCGCGTCCACAATGCCGCTTTCTATAGGGGACGTATATACACGTCCTTTTGCCTGCCTGTGCCATTCTGCCAACGTATATCTGCGTGCAGCGGTCGGCATGTGGTTAAGTAATGAATGTTGTACAGTAAAACCTTGGACTGCGAGCATAATTCATTCCAGAAACATGCTTGTAATCCAAAGCACTTGTATATCAAAGCAAATTTCCCCTTAAGAAATAATGGAAACTCCAAATGATTTGTTCCATAACCATTTATTCATAAGTCCTTCAGTTTATAGACCATATAAAAAGATTATGGCAATGTGGTAGATTGCGTAACCATAAAATGTCCATCCTTAAACGGAAGCTTCCACAAGGGGATTAGAAGCAAAATCCAGCAGGAGCTACAGAGTATAAAAGAGAAGAGAGGCGCCTCGAAGTGTAGCAATATGGTTACATTTAATGAAGGTACAACATTTAGCAACTAGCATCGTTGATGATTAAAAGAGGCACATCTAAGTATGCAGGCATCCGGGGTAAAGCGATCAACATAGACCATCCTCTGCACCGCCGACTCTCACTGCTGTCAGTCTGCAATGGTGACCGGGAAGACTACCCTGCAGTAGAGCGATCTGAAAGTGAGGCGTGGAGCGCAGTGTGGAAGGGACGACTTCGATGGCGGTGTGGGGGGTGGTCTATGTGGACAGCTTTACCCCCGATGCCTGTATACTTAGATGTATCTGTTTTAATAATCAACCATGTAAATTGCTAAATGTTGTACCTTCATTAAATTTAACCATATTGCTACACTTAGAGGCGCCTCTTTTTTCTTTTATATTCAGTTGTGACACGACGCTACTTGTATATCAAGTCAAAATTTATTTAAAAATGTTGCTTGTCTTGCAAAACGCTCTCAAACCAAGTTACTCTCAAACCAAGGTTTTACTGTATTTGCCTTGAGACCAGCTTTAAACTCTTTACTTTTTTTTAGCGGGTTCTGATCCATTTTTAGAAACAAATTGGTTGTTTTTCTTAGTAGTGTAAACCGTAGATTTCCATTCATTATTGTGACCACCTACAGTATAACCTATCCTCGTATCACATCTAATCTGCCAGAGTACAGTTGATGACTGATGAGATGTCAGCTTCACACAGCTGTTGGGTTTCATGGCGAGTTATAGCTGAGCCTCCCTCTGTGAATAAGCGTAAAGAGTTTCGTATTTTCCAAGGGGGGCCTTTTTATTCTACTCGCATGTTTTTGGATTGTGATTAAAAAATTGCATTTGGAGGAAGCCTTTTTCAAGCTTGGGGAGAACATAGGACACCTTTGCAGAAACCATTTAGGAACTGAGGACCTAGAAATGTCATTTACATTTGTCTGTTTCATTACTAAGCTAAGTTTTTCAATAGATTAGTGTAAGTGTAGTGGTGCATAGAAAAGACTAAAGTTGAAGTCCCCTTCAATCCGCAGTTGACTTTTGACTTCCAGGTGCTGGTGTGCTTGGTCGGTGCTAAGTTATCAATATTATTAGGGCCTATGTGCAGGCCGCCAAAATCTTTTGTAAGAGAGATTTGGAGTTGAGAGGAGAAAATGTTGAGACTTCTAATGCCCTCTTTGTAAAGCTTTTGTGTGGGATTTTGTAGTGAAACAAAGGATAACTCTCTTCCCAATCCTATTAATGCCCTGTCCCACCGCCAGCACCTCCTTGTTGGTCCATAACATATATAGCCCCCTGGCTAATAGGGTAGACCCCTACTGCAGGCTCTCACCTTGTGGCTTGCTAAAAAGTTACAGTGTAAAGTCCTAAAGTGGTAGTAAATTCTATCTATTTATTTTTACCTACAGGTAAGCCTAAAATAAAGCTTATCTGTAGGTAAAATAAATATCTCCTAAACGTGCACCAATTGGCAACCGGTGACGCTCTGAAGGAACGGCATACCCGTGCCGTTCCTTCAGAGCTGTGTGCCGTGCCCGAACCTCCCACATGCATGCACGGAAGTGACATCATCGTAGCTCTGACATTTAAGCCGCGGCAGCCCGCAAACCCAAAAGGAAGACCAGGCGAAGATAGAAGCCTCTGCAGCAGATACTGCGTGATGCTGGAGGGCTTTGTTTCAAGGTAAGTCTCTCATAATGTGCTAATATGTAGTGCATATTAGAACATTTTATTGCCTTGCAGGAGGGCATTTTTGTTTGTGGTTGCAAAAGTTTACTACTGCTTTAAGCAGCTTACACATACTGTGTATGTGCAAATGTGTGCAACTAAAACCCTTGTTTTTAACATGAACTGTTAGACAGGGTCAATTCGGTTTTTGTCGCATACTGGCTGGTAAGTAAGCTGGGAATTTTTGTTTGTTTTTAATGTACATTGCCCTTCCATGTGCTCCTTGCTGCAAAGGCTAGTTATAGGTTGGGGTGGTTGCCATCTCTTTGTATAGTTGGTGAATTGGTAAGGGGATGCAAGGGATACCTTGAGCTGCCATTGTGCCCTTGCTGGGTGTCCCCTTTGTTCATTTACCTTTAACCCCTTCCTTACTGGGCACATATACCCCCTTCCTGCCCAGGCGAAATTTCAGCTTTCAGCACTGTCACGCTTTGAATGACAATTGCGCGGTCGTGCGACGTGGCTCCCAAACAAAATTGACGTCCTTTTTTCCGCACAAATAGAGCTTTCTTTTGGTGGTATTTGATCACCTCGGCGGTTTTTATTTTTTGCGCTATAAACAAAAATAGAGCGACAATTTTGAAAAAAAAGCAATATTTTTTGATTTTTGCTATAATAAATATCCCAATTTTTTTTTTATATATTTTTTTCCTCAGTTTAGGCCGATACGTATTCTTCTACATATTTTTGGTAAAAAAAAATCGCAATCAGCGTTTATTGATTGATTTGCGCAAAAGTTATAGCGTTTACAAAATAGGGGGATAGTTTTATGGCATTTTTATATATATTTTTTTTTATTAGTAATGGCGGCGATCAGTGATTTTTTTTGTGACTGCGACATTATGGCGGACACATCGGACACTTTTGACACTAATTTGGGACCATTCACATTTATACAGCGAACAGTGCTATAAATATGCACTGATTACTGTATAAATGACACTGGCAGTGAAGGGGTTAACACTAGGGGGCGAGGAAGGGGTTAAATGTGTTCCCTGGGAGTGATTGTTACTGTGGGGGGAGGGGACTGACTGGGGGAGGTGACCGATCTGTGTCCCTATGTACAAGGGACACAGCATCGGTCTCCTCTCCCTGACAGGACATGGATCTCTGTGTTTACACACACAGATCCATGTCCTTGTCTCTGTAACCGCCGATCGGGGGTGCTTGGCGGACATCGCGGCTGCCAGGCACGCGCATCGGCATTGCAGTGAAGCGCCGGGCACGTGCGCCCCCAGTGGCCAAATAGCGGAGGCCGTATAATAACGGCCTCCCGGCATTTGACAACCACCTTGCGGCCGTATATTCTCGTACGGCGGGCGCGAGGTGGTTAAGGAGGTGGGCTCCCTCCAGGCACACCTGTCCTTAATCTATCCTCAGCTATACAGTATGTGGTCCATATTGGACTGCAATACACCGGGGTGCCTTGACATGGCTGCTGCAGCTTACACATATGTTTGCAAATGTGTGCGACTAAACCCCTTGTTTTTAACGTGAACTGTTAGACAGGGTCAATTTGATTTTGTTGCAGGCTGGCTGGTAAGTAGGGATGAGCTCCGGCGTGTTCGCATTGAACACATGCAGAGCCCGCCAGGAAGTCGGCACCGCGCTGCGCGAATGACAGGCAGGGAGACATTTCCCGATGCTCGGCTGCAGAGATCGGGAAATGTCTCCCTGGCTGTGATTAGCGCAGCGCGGGTGCCGACTTCCTGGCGGGCTCTGCACGTGTTCAATGCGAACACGCCGGAGCTCATCCTCACTGGTAAGTGAACTGGTAATTTGTTTGTTTTTGATAAGTTGCCCTTGCATGTGCTCCTTGCTGCAAAGGCTAATTATAGGTTGGGATGGTTGCCATCTGTTTGTAATGTCTTAAGCCGTCCATAGATGGATCAAATCTTGGCCAGTTCAGTAGGGACCTCCCAAGATTCCATCAATCTACGGGCCAGCGGATTGTATCCATGATGATCCATCAATTGACCTGGGTACAACCAGCATGTGGGATCTTTTTTTGCTTGCAATTATTGCCAGTGTCTATAGTCGCTAGCTGTATTCACTTTGTTTTCCTGGCAGGGACAGCAACCCCCCCCCCCCCCCCCCATCGGGAGATCACAATGGCTTTCTTTTGGAGGGAGTCTGTGTTGATGGGGGAATCGAGCGGTTTATTACAGGAAAGAAAATCACAGAATCTATGGTCTGCTTTGGTGATTACTTGGGGTGTGGAGATGCATCCCCCTGCCTATAGCAGACTGATGACATCATCTCACGCTAGGCAAAGTCACCCACGTAGGGTACAACGGCCGCTTTTTAATGGGAAAGTATAGCTTTTAGGAAAATTAAGACTTTTGCTGTATATTGTGACATGTCTGGAAATTATTAGTGCAGGCTTCTAAAGTTTCTAAAAGCTCCGCTTTCCTTTCCAGGTGGATTACACTGGTGGATTTGAACCGTTTAATACTCTTCGTTTTAGCCAGAAGTTTGTGGACAGGACAGCCAATCCTAAAGATATAATACATTTCTTAAGACACAAGGAGCAGAAAGATAAGAAAGGTCAGTTTATTTGTCCGATTATTGATTTGTAAGTAAAAAATAGCTTCCAATATTTTTGTATTAAAAGAATACTCCACCTACAACTCCTGATTCTGCTGCTCTGGCGTTGGGTAGAAATTAAGGTTAGGTTCTCCTGTAGATAGCTGATCTCTAAACCTACATGCAGCTATACAAAGACATTTTAGACAGTGCTGTGGTAACAGTTTGGTGAAAGCGCTTTTCTGTTCCGTCATGACTGTGTCCCTATACACAAAGGCAGCTCCATAAAGACATGGTTTGATGAGTTTGGTGTGGAGGTACTTAAGTGGATTGCAGAGGACCCTGAACTCAAGCCTACTGAACACCTTTGGGATGAATTTGAAATGTCAGCTGTGAGCCCTGTCTTCTCCTTCATCATCAGTACTTTGTTACGGTTGGCAGAATGGCCACAAATTCCCACAGACACACCCCATAATCTTGTTGAATGTCTACCCAGATTTCCATGTTTTTGGCTTACCTTGATAATGAAGAGACTTACCTTGAAATTAAGCCCTCCAACGGCACGCTGTCATCGATGCAGAGGCTTCAATCTTCTGACACAATTGTGTTCTGGGAATGGGACAGGAAGTTCCTGTATCACTGCCAGAACAAATAGCTGTATACTGTATGTAGTTGATACTATAGAGCGCTGACAGCTGGCACATTTTTTTAATGAAAGAAGCAGTTTGTTTGGCCCAGCTTCGCCCAAATGAACTATTTAACCACTTCCCGCCTGGCCTATAGGCAAGTGATAGCCAGGTGGAACATTCACTGTTCCAGGTGGACGTCAGATGACATCCTCGCGGAATGCACCTTGTGCGTGTCCCAGTGGCCGCGCTGCAGCATGATCAGTCGACCACTGTGTCCACTTGACACAGAGGATGGCTGGTCAGTGTATCGGCTGCTGCAATCACAGCAAATCACATGACAATTGTACACAATGGACGGCTTTCATTCCTGCCATACATTATGTACTATTGTGTTGGTCTCTGTGATTGGTCACAGTGATCACATGGTACAAACAGGGCCAATCACAGCCCATATGTACCATGTGATTAGCTGTGATCAATCACAGTTAACCACAATAGTAAATACTGAATGAATAAATTATATTTAATTATATTCGGTAGAAATGGTTGCTTTTACCAGTGAAATTTATTGGTAAAAGCAATAATAAAGTGTAAAAATAAATTAAAAATCCTGATCACTTCCCTATCTTTAACTATGGTAACACTGTATTGCTCTGGTCACAGTGTATTACAAAAAAATCGTAAGAAAAAAAAAGTAGAATAATGAAAAAATAAATATTTTTCTCTTTTCATCCATGGACGGACACAGCTTTTTTTTCTGCCTAGTAGAGGAGAAGGACCTGGCTCCCTTTGGGCCCAGAGTCTTGAAGACATTTTTACTTTTTATTATTTTATTCTTTTATTTTTTGAAGAATTTTCTATCAACTGCCGGCTGGGCATGACAGGCAGGATATATAGATCCTTGTAGTCCCCCCAGTCTGGCCAGCGAGCGTGAGCAGACCTTAGCTACGTGCAGGTCCTCACGTCTGATGGCGGTCTGCGTTAGTTGTGTCTTTGGTAATCAAGGACTCGTGTGATCAGGCAACCTTGCTTGCAAGATGGCCATTCCAGACCTTATTGGGGTCTGCCTTACGCCCTATAGGGGCGGTGACACTTGTGTCTCAAGACACTCACAGGATGGGCAAAGATTTTGCACCAAGGACGGTTTAGGAGGTTAATCTCCCTCCTGAGACCATTACCCTGGCTCACCAACTGGCGCAGGGTTTAGTCTCTGTGTGCGATGCCACTTTGGATGCGGCCCCTTTAATTCCTGGGGCTTCTTTCTGCTGTGGTGCTGCGTCGCCTTGTCTGGCTGAAATTCTGGTCGGCCGACCTAGCTTCCAAATAGCTCCTGGCTGACTTGCCCTTTAAGGGCGGTGGACTGTTTGGGGCCGCCCTGGATGCCATTATTATGGATGTCACAAGGGGTAAGAGCACCGCACCTTCCTTCCTCAGTCTGTTATGGAAAAAGGAGCCCCACCGTAGGCCGGGCCCTTCCTTTTCGGCAAAGGAGAATGAGTTTCTTCTCGTCAGTCAGAATCCATGGGTAAGCCCTCCAGACTGGGAAAGTGCGGCTGGGGACACAAGCGTCCCTGGGTGCGTAAGCCTACCAAGCAAGCTCCCAAGCCCACTGCCACATGGAGTCTTGTCCCTGCCCGACTCTCGGGTGGGGGGACGTCCTTGCAGGTTCACGGTTCGGTGGACCTCCCGGATCTCCGACCGGTGGGTGTGCGAGGTGGTCACCTCAGGATACAGGATAGATTTCCGTTCCTGGCCCCCAGACAGATTCTTTCCCTCAATTCTCCCTCTCCTTCCTGCCCGTCGGGCGGCCATCTTAAGGGCCGTACAGGATTGATCAGGTCCGGAGGATTGTGCCGGTTCCGTCACAAGAGAGGTTGTTCAGGGTTTCTACTCGAATCTGTTTGTAGTCCCAAAAGGTGGACGGGGGTTCGGCCAACCCTGGGCCTTAAGGCCTGGATGCTTTTGTGATGGTGTGAAGTTCCGCATGGAATCCATTTGCGCAGTGTTCGCTACACTCCATCAAGGGGATTTTCTGGCATCCTTGAACATCAAGGCCGCCTACTTGCATGTTCCGATCTGCGCACATCAACAGTAGTTTCTGCGCTTGCGATCGGCGAAGACCACTATCAATTGTGGCTCTTCCCTTCGGCCTAGCCTCGGCACCAAAGTTTTTTTTACCAAGGTGCTTGCTCCGATTCTAGCCATGCTGGGACAGCGAGGCATTGCTATTATGGGCTGTCTGGACGATCTTCTTCTAAGAGCAGACAATGGCTCAGAATTAGAAGAAGTTTGACTATGTCAGTCAGACCCTTAGGGTCTTCGGGTGGCGCCCGAACATTCAGAAGTCGGTCCTGGTCCCGGCTCAACTTTTGGAGTATATCGGTCTGATCATGGACTCCGTGGAGGCGTAGGTATTCCTAACCCTGGAGAAGTTACTGACTTTTCAGTCTGTAGTGCGGGTCCTCACGTCTCGGAAATGGTCGTCAACCCGTTTTTTGCATGAGAGTCCTGGGACTCATGAGGGCCTCGTTCGATGCTGTTCCGTATGCCCAATCACACACACGGGCATTACAGTAAGAGATCCTGTCCACTTGGGACAAATCCCTGTTGTCTTTGGATCTTCAGATCCAGATGAGTCACCCACTCAGGGTGTCCCTGGCGTAGTGGTTGGGGTCCCTGGCTCTTCAGTCCGGGAAGTCGTCCCTCCCCATCCAGTGGACGGTGTTCATGACGGACACCAACCTGATGGGCTGGGGTGGAGTCGAAGGAGTCCTGTCAGCTCCAGGGCTTTGGACTCCGGACGAAGCCCGTTTACCGATCAATGTTCTGGAAATACGGGCAATCAGAATATGCCTCCCCATGTGGTCTCTATCGGCCGTCTACGTTCAAGCGTAGTCAATTGGCAGGCGGATTATCGGAGTCGCCAGACGCTGGACCAGGAGAGTGGTCCTTACACTTGGACATACCGGAAGTGGACCTGAGGGCCTCTCGACTCAATCGTAAGGTGTCAAGGTTTGTGGCCAGGTCCAGGGATCCTTGGGCGGATGCCTCGGATCCGTTGGTGGGCCCCATGGGGTCATTATCACCTTATATCTGTTATCCTCCGCTGCAGCTGCTTCTTCGCCTGCTGCGCAGGGTTGTGGCCGAAGGGATTCCGTTGATCCTCTTGCGCCGGGTGGGTCTCGGCGTCATTGGTACACGGATCTGGTACGTCTCATCGCGGACGTTCCTTGGCGGTTGCCAATAAGGTAGGACCTTCTGTTTCAAGGTCCTATTTTTCATCCTGTTTTACAATCTCTGACTTAACGGCATAGCTATTGGAAGCCAGGTGCTGAGAGTCCGAGGTCTCTCGGATTCGGTCATTTCGACCATGTTCAGGGCACGGAAGTCTTCCGCTTGAAAGATATATCACCGTACCTGGAAAGCTTATATTGCTATGTGCAATGAGCTGGACTAGCGTCTACGGACGTATTCCGTCCCCAGTATCCTGCGTCCTTGCAGCGTGGTGTGACCCAAATGCTTGCTTTGAGTACCATTAGGGGTCAGTTTTCGGCCTTGGCCGTCTTCCTTCAGCAACCGCTAGCAGGTTATTCCTTGGTAGCACCTTTGTGCAGGGGGTTTGCCATGTGCTCCCTCCTGTTGAAACCTCCTCTCCCTCCTCGGGATTTGATTTTGGTGCTCTCGGTTCTCCAGGAACCTCACTTTGAAAATATCACAGATTTTCCCCTCTTGACCTTGTCTCAGGAGGTGGCCTTCTTAGTGGCCATTATTTCTGTCAGACGGGTGTCTGAATTGGCGGCCTTGTCCTGCAAGTCGCCCTATTTGGTCATCCATAAGGATAAGGCTGTGTTGTGTCCGCAACCTTCCTTTTGCATAAGGTGGTCTCGGTTTTCCACCTACATGTGGACATTGTCCTCCCGTCCTTGTGTCCTCACACATCGCATTCCAGAGGGTTTGCGCTTCACATATTTTATGTGGTACATGATATGACTCACTAGTTGTGTCTGTCTCGGGTCCGAACAGGGCCGAGCGGTATCGTCTGCCACTTTTTCTAGATGGATCAGACAGACTGTTATACAGGCCTATGCCATTAAGGGGCTGGCCCCTCCCTTTCCCGTTACGGCGCATGCCACCAGGGCAATTGGTGCTTCCTGGGCTTTCCGACATCAAGCGTCGGTTGCACAAGTGTGCAAGGCGGCGACCTGGTCGTCCGTTCATGCCTTTTCAAAATTCTATAAGGTTGATGTGGCTGCATCTTCGGATGCTTCCTTCGGCCGCAAAGTGTTGCAGGCCGCTGTTTAATGTTGCAACTCCTCCGTTGAGGAGCTCTGCTGATTTGGAGTGAAGTTTTGGTTGTTCCTTTACTATTTTGCTCCCACCCTTTTCTTATACTGCTTTGGGACGTCCCACACGTAATCAGTATGACAGCTGTGTCAGTCCATGGACGATAAGAGAAAATACGATTATTGTACTCACCGTAAAATCCATTTCTCTGACGTCCATGGACTGACACAGCACCCACCCTTCCTTTTAAGGTTTGTACTGCTTTGTTACGAACTGAGGTCTGCTAGCTGCAGGTGGGAGGGTAATGTCCGGAGGGACTGCCCCCCTGGGCGGGGCTGTTCAGCTCTGGTTTGTTCTAGAATGGTTTAACATCTAACATTCTGCCTAGGTCTTCTCCTGCAAGCAGGGACATATACCCACACGTAATCAGTATGACAGCTGTGTCAGTCCATGGACGTCAGAGAAACAGATTTTTTGGTGAGTACAAAAATCCTATTTTTTTTTTGCTACATACTGTCCCCAGTCAATGCTCCTGATCACGCCACACCAGTTATATGATGATGTACTGCACTGGTGACAGTATGTAAAAAATAGAAAAAACTTTTTTTTGAATTTCTTCATTTACAAACAATTGTGAGAAAAATTACAACTTAAAAAAATCTCACCATGCCTCTTACTAAATACCCTGCTCTTTCTACTTTCCAAAAAGAGATTATGAGGGGGATATCTGTATTGTCCTGGAGTTTTGGGGCCTCAAGAAATGTAGCAGAATACAGTTTGGCCTAAATCTATGAATAACAATTATTTATTTGACAAATTTTATAACCGAAATTAAGAAAATTGCGTTTGTTTTCAAAATTTTCATTCTTTTTTCACTTATTTAGCAAGCAAATTATGGTTATTAAATACCATTAACAAAATAAAGCTCTATTTGTGTGAAAAAAAAAATGATAAAAATGTCATATGGGTACAGTAGAGCATGACCGCACAATTGTCATTCAAAGTGTGACAACACTGAAAGCTGTAAAGTGCCCGGGAATTGAGGTGTCTAAAGTAACACAATTCCTGGAATTGGGTATTAAAACTGGTCACACAATGAAATGCAAAAGCCCAATCCTTGAAAAGAATACTGTTTTTTTTTTTTTTTTTTTAAATGATTCCCTGAAGGTGCTTTTGTAATATCATATCTCTTTATTATTGTTTTTACTTTTTATTCATCTCCTGGATATGCTTTAAGTTGTACGTATTGCCTGGTTTCTTGGCATTTTCGAATTATTTATAACTTAAACATAAAATCTGTTGATGATATTGCTTTGCATGTGAGTGTGGGCGCCAGGTGTTGTTTTGATGTATGGATTGTAGCTGCTTGATGTGACATTAGCTCTGTACCTCCTTAGCACATGTAATATCCCCTTGATAAATGGAGCTCACGCAAAGTGTCATTTTCAATGTCTAGCTGGGATGTTAACACATGTTAACACCTTCTGTGCATTTTTTATGTCATAAACATCTCAATTTTCTTTGCAGATAACATTGAAATTAATTTTGGGAAATTTGAAGGCAGGCAGTCCTCAGAAGTCACTACACTGCGGGTGGAGGATCTGGTGAAACAATATTTTCAGACAGCTGAGAAGGTAAATGCAATGTATTTTATATATACACTACTTTTTACGCAGGTGTGAAAAAATACCGTAAGACAATAATGCTTTCAGAAATAGAGGTGTTTTTGATTATTTTTATTCAATTTTTATACAAACTCAGACAAACATATTTAATTTCACGACCATATAAAAAATATACATGGGCATATATACATATACATCATAATACATACAACATAAAACACAATTAACACAGACCTGGATCTCTCTTATATTATACTCCATCATGTTAATTATATTCCTCCAGACCCCAGTCCCCCCCTAGGGAAGAGAAAAAAAAAGGAGAAAAAAAAGGGGGGGGAAAGGGAGGGGGGACTCCCACAACCTCCCATATTCCCCTCAAGGGTGATCTCTTTGTACTTAGCTCTGTAGTGCTCTAATCCCCTTCCTATAACATTAAGTGCTTAGTGCCGTTCCTCCTTACTAATTAAAACGTGTCGTGTCGAGTTTCTTTATTAATTAATTAGAAGGAGAGATTCTCAACTTTTGTTGAAAATCCCCCCTAAAAAGTGCTTATTTCATGAACAGCGTTGAGAGTCCCCCCTAAGAGGTACTTGTTCCAGAAATAGAGGTGTTAATAGATTATTTTTTTATCAGTTAACAAAATGGAAAGTAAATGAATAGAAGAAAAATCCAAATGAAATCAATATTTGGCCTTCAAAACAGCATCAATTCTTCTAGGTACACTTGCACACAGTTCTAGAAGGAACTCGAGAGGTATGTTATTCCAGACATCTTGGAGAACTAACCACAGATCTTCTGTGGATGTAGTCTGTCTCAGATCCTTCTGTCTCCATGCAATCCCAAACAGACTCAATGATGTTGAGATCAGGGCTCTGTGGGGGCCAAACCATCCACTTCCAGGACTCCTTGTTCTTCTTTACTCTGAAGATAGTTTTTAACCACTCTGCCTCTGGACACTTGAACCCCCTTCCTAACCAGGCCAATTTTCAGCTTTTAGTGTTCTTACATTTTGAATGACAATTACTCAGCCATGCAACACTGTACCCATATGACATTTGTGTCCTTTCTTGTTCATACATCACGGGACACAGAGCAGCATAGTCATTACTATGTGGGTTATATAGAATTACCTTCAGGTGCTGGCACTGGCAACTTCCAAAACAGGAAGTACCCTCCCCTATATAAGCCCCTCCCATCCGGGAGTACCTCAGTTTTTTTGCCAGTGTCTAAGGTGTTGGCCAAGGTTAACATGTATTCATCTGGGCTTGTGTACAGGTTCTCTGGGCCTTAGCAAGCTATTCCGGATCCGACCAAAAAAGCTTCATAGCTAAACGGTCGGTACCCGGGCCTTGCAGAGAAGAGCAGGGTTTTGCCTGTAATGCCTCTCTTAGGAGGGCTGGACCCTGGGATCCAGAGCTCTGGTCATACCCAAAACCAAGAGGCTATCTGTGCAGGGTGCTATACAGGTCCAGGGGAGTGGAATCCTTGGGAACCCGGTCCCTGAAGGTCTAGTACAATGCCTGCCGTGAGAGGTGAAGTTTGGGCTTCTGTGGACCAAACAAAGTCCTGCGGCGGGGAAAAGGTAAGTGGGGGCCCCTCAGGAACTTGGTTCTATTGAGGGGACCCCCAAGCCTAATATGTCTTTCTGCCTGTTACCTAAAGGTATTCCCGCTAATAGCTGTATATGCCTAAGAAATCCTAGAAATGTCTTTTCATAAAGGAAGTTTTAAAAACTGTAAACCTGGAAATGTTTTTCATAAAGGAGGTTTTAAAAAAAAAAAAAAAAAAAAGACAAAAGTGCGGTACCTGTTTGTCCACTAGAGGCCGCTGTGGAACGTCTTTTTTTCTTGGGACTATTCCTTCCATGGTGAAAGTCCAGGCAGATGAGTGAGCTCTCTATCAGGGAAGCTGCATTCCTCTGTCATGCTGCCAAGTAGTTTCCTTCCATCCCCGAGTCCTGGTGAAACGGGGACCCTGGCTCCTCTCCCTACAGGGCGCCAAGAGCGTGCGCGCGCACACACGCTTTCTTTTTATAGATTTAGCTTCAAAAAAGTGGGCGGAGCCTGGCGGATGACGCGCTCTGTGCGCCCAGCGCTTCTGCGCATGTGCGGGCGTCCCAGCAAGATAAAAGGACTCAGTCCACGCTGCTTGCTATGGACACAGAGCATGAAAAGGAGCTGGTAGCATGGTATAGGGGCTTACAGCGGGCGGTTGATACAGGCATCCCCAGAAAGACACATTAGTAGACACCCACTGATGTACATAGCAGCAAATTGCATTAGACTATTTCAGTAAAGGGGTGTATTGCGGCTGGAATACCTCAGCTTTGAACTAAGGCATATGCCGCCTAAAAAACTCCGAGATATACCTCTCAGGAAGTGTAGGGGGTCTCCATCGGGCTCTGAGGATCTGGAGCAGTCATCTGCACCCTCCTCCCCTGAGAAATCAGAGGTTAATACCCATAAGGAACCCCCGGGAGTGCCAGGTACTGCGGCTGTCCTCAGTCCACCTGCTCCTGCATATATAACAGAGGAGGTTTTTGCCTCAACTCTGGAGGGATTGGAGCAGAGATTGGCAGCATTGATCGCTTCTTCTCTGCAGGAAAGAAAGCGCGCCAGATCTCCATCACCTCCATTAGAGTGCCTGTTGGCAGAGCAACAGTCCCAGGAAGGGACCGACCTACCTGAAGGGGATCAGGAGGAGGTTAACTCTGTTTTTGAGGAATCGACAGTAGATGAACCATTTTCAGCATCACAGACTGAAAGATTGTGGGTCCAGACCCTAACTGACATGGTTCGATCTGCATTTAAAATGCCTCTTGTTGAACCATCAACTACTGCTGTCTCCTCATTGGGGTCGCTAAAAGCTCCCCAGGTTAATTGCTCCTTTCCAATACATCCATTATTGGAAGGACTTATATACCAGGACTGGGAACATCCTGATAAACTATTTGTTCCGCCTAAGAAATTTCCGGTGATCTATCCCATGGAGGAAAAGTTCACCCAGAGATGGAATGTTCCTACGGTGGATGCAGCCATCTCTTCTGTGAACAAATCACTGACATGTCCAGTAGATAATGTTCAAATGTTCAAAGATCCCGTAGATAAAAAATTGGAATCTTTATTAAAATCTGCTTTTTCCACAGCAGGGGCTGTTACACAGCCAGCAGTGGCAGCTATTGGGGTCTGCCAAGCTTTAAAGGATCAGATGAAAATGGTCCTGAGGGATTTGCCAGACCAGCAGGCCCAGGCTCTGGCTGATCTGCCTAGAGCATTATGCTTTGCGGTTGACGCCATCAAGGATTCTATCCATCAGGCCTCACGCTGTCTTTGGTACATATGCATAGGCTTCTGTGGCTCAAAAACTGGTCTGCTGAAGCTCCCTGTAAGAAGCTCTTAGTTAGCTTCCCATTTCATGGGGAACGCCTTTTTGGCGAGGACCTGGATAAGTATATCCAGAAGATTTCCAGTGGTAAAAGTACTCTCTTACCGAGTAAGAAGAGGTCTAGGGGTCCATCTTTTAAGAGGACTACCTCTCCTATCCCTGCGACGTCTGCTACTAAGCAGTTCCGACGGCCTCCTCGGTCAAACTCAGGGGGTAAAAATCAGGGACAGTCACAGGGTAATAAGAAACCCTGGATCCGAAGGGGTACTAAACCAGCCTCCAAGTCAAGCCTATGAAGGGCTGCCCCCACTCAAACGGGTGGGGGGAAGACTTCAGTTGTTCGCAGAGACCTGGCGGGAGACGATCAAAGACAGATGGGTGCTCTCCGCAGTAACTCTGGGATACAAGTTGGAGTTAAAAGAGTCTCCTCCTTCCCATTTTATGTGGTCAGGCATGCCAAGAGACCCTCTGAAAAGAGGGTCTCTCCTATTGGCGTTAGAACAACTATTGCTCCAAGGAGTAATTATGGAGGTTCCTATGGAAGCGTGGGGGTTGGGTTTCTACTCAAACCTTTTCACAGTCCCGAAGCCAAACGGGGACATAAGACCCATATTGGACCTAAAGAGTCTAAACAAATTTCTAAACGTCCGGTCTTTCCGGATGGAGTCGATCCGATCGGTCACCGCTGCCCTACAGGGGGAGGAATGGTTAGCCTCGATCGACATCAAAGATGCTTACTTGCATGTTCCCATCTTTCCAGGTCATCAAAAATTTCTACGCTTTGCAGTAGAAGGGCGCCATTTTCAGTTCAGAGCCTTACCATTCGGTCTGGCCACAGCACCACGAGTGTTCACAAAAATTCTGGCCCCACTGTTGGCCGATCTAAGAACACGAGGTGTAACGATAATGGCATACCTAGACGACCTGTTGTTGATGGACCACTCAGTTGCCAAGCTAGAAGTGGTAATTGTCGATACAATCAAGTATCTAGAATCTCACGGTTGGGTCATCAACCTGGACAAGTCAGCCCTACAGCCAGTGAAAAACCTGGTATATCTAGGGCTACGGCTGGATTCAGACCAGAGGAAGATTTTCTTACCTCTAGACAAGGTATCCTCTTTGAGGGGCTTGGTCCGTCTGCTTTGTGCAAAAAGACAGCCGTCCATATGCCTGTGCATGAGGCTGCTAGGAAAGATGGTAGCATCATTCGAAGCTGTGCCATACGCCCAATTCCACTCAAGGAATTTACAGAGGGCCATATTGTCAGCCTGGAATGGAAAAAATCAGGCTCTAGACTTCCCGATGGCTTTGTCCCCTTCCGTTCGGAAGAGTCTATGCTGGTGGTTGATCCCCCAGAATCTCCAGAAGGGAAAACCCTTCAGTCCGATATCGTGGAAGGTGGTCACTACAGATGCCAGCCTTATAGGCTGGGGGGCAGTACTGGAGCAATGGTCTCTCCAGGGCAGATGGTCAAATGTAGTAAAAACCCTGCCCATCAATCTCTTAGAGATACGAGCAGCCCGGTATGCCCTAGTAGCCTGGACATCCAGACTCCAAGGGTCCCCTGTCAGAATTCAATCAGACAATGCCACAGCAGTGGCATATATCAATCATCAGGGAGGCACCAGGAGTCGTGCAGCCCAGAGGGAAGTAAGTCACATCCTGGAATGGGCAGAAAAGCATGTCCCATGTATATCAGCTGTCTTCATTCCAGGGGTGGAGAATTGGAAGGCGGACTTTCTGAGTCGCCAACAGTTATGCCCAGGGGAATGGTCCCTTCATCCCGAGGTCTTCCGAGCAATATGTCAGTGGTGGGGAACACCGGATGTAGATCTGCTAGCATCCAGATTCAACGCAAAGGTGGACAGATTTGTCTCCCGGACAAGGGATCCCCTCGCTTGCGGCTCGGATGCTCTGGTGTTCCCTTGGGATCAGTTCAGACTGATATATGCATTCCCTCCGCTACAATTGTTGCCTCGTCTCCTTCGCAGAGTCAGGTTGGAAAAGAAGCCGGTGATCCTGGTGGCTCCAGCGTGGCCCCGAAGGGCCTGGTACGCGGAGATCATCAAAATGTCTGTGGGGAGTCCTTGGACCCTTCCACGTCGTCCGGACCTGCTTTCGCAAGGACCGATATACCACCCTTCCTTACTAACTCTAAGTTTAACGGCCTGGCTATTGAATCCCACATCCTAAAGAAGAGAGGTCTCTCTAACTCTGTGGTATCAACTATAATCAATGCCAGGAAGCCTGTATCCAGGCAGATCTACTATAGAGTTTGGAAGGCGTACATCACTTGGTGCGAGGCCAGAAAATGGCATCCACGTAAGTACGTTATAGGCAGAATTCTGGACTTCCTGCAGTGGGCTGTAGACAGGAAGTTTGCCTTAAGTACTATCAAGGGCCAGGTTTCAGCCTTATCAATACTATTTCAAAGGCCCCTGGCTATGCATTCACTTGTCAAATCCTTTATGCAAGGGGTGACTCGTATTATTCCTCCGATTAAAGCTCCCATATGCCCATGGGATCTAAATTTGGTTCTGTCGGTTCTGCAGAAGCAGCCGTTTGAAACTTTGCGGCACATTTCCTTGGTTCTACTCACCAGAAAATTGATATTTTTAGTAGCCATATGCTCGGCTAGAAGAGTGTTGGAATTAGCCGCCATGTCCTGTAAGGAGCCATATCTGGTTATTCATAAGGACAGAGTAGTATTACGTCCTCACCCAGCCTTTCTTCCTAAGGTGGTATCGAGGTTTCACTTGAACCAGGATGTGGTTCTTCCTTCCTTTTTCCCCAAACCAAGCTCGGTAGAGGAAAAGTTATTGCATTCTTTGGATGTAGTAAGAGCAGTTAAAGCTTATCTAAAAGCCACTGCTCAGATTCGTAGAACGGATTCTTTGTTTGTTCTGCCGGAAGGCCCCAGAAAGGGTCAGGCAGCATCAAAATCTACTTTAGCCAAGTGGATTCGACAGGTCATAATACAAGCCTATGGCTTGAGAAGTAGACCGCCTCCGTTCAAAGTTAGGGCGCACTCCACGAGAGCAGTTGGAACTTCATGGGCAGTGCATCACCAGGCCTCCCTGGCTCAAATTTGTAAGGCCGCAACATGGTCTTCAGTACACACGTTTACTAGGTTCTACCAGGTGGACGTTAGAAGTCAGGAGGATGTCGCCTTTGGGCGCAGTGTGTTGCAGGCCGCAAAAGATCCTCATGCCTGATGGCGCCCAGCTTATGTATGGTGTATCCCCCCCCTCATTTGGCATTGCTTTGGGACGTCCCACATAGTAATGACTATGCTGCTCTGTGTCCCGTGATGTATGAACAAGAAAGTAGGATTTTTAAAACAGCTTACCTGTAAAATCCTTTTCTTGGAGTACATCACGGGACACAGAGCTCCCACCCCTCTTTTGGGGACACGTATTGCTTTGCTACAAAACTGAGGTACTCCCGGATGGGAGGGTCTTATATAGGGGAGGGTACTTCCTGTTTTGGAAGTTGCCAGTGCCAGCACCTGAAGGTAATTCTATATAACCCACATAGTAATGACTATGCTGCTCTGTGTCCCGTGATGTACTCCAAGAAAAGGATTTTACAGGTAAGCTGTTTTAAAAATCCTACTTTTTTTTCACACAAATAGAGCTTTCTTTTGGTGGTATATAATCACCACTGTTTTATTTTTATTTATTTTTTGTGCTGTAAATGGAAAAAGACTGATAATGTATTAAAAAAAGCATTTTCCTTAATTTTTTTTTTTGCAAATTAGTAATTGTTTTTCATACATTTTGGCCAACATTTATACTGCTACACATCTTTTGTAAAATAACCCAAATAAGTGCATATTATTTGGTCTTTGTGAAAGTTAGAGTCTACAAGCTCATTTCTTGAGACCCTAACAAGCCAGGACAGTACAAATACCCCCCAAATAACCCCTTTTTTAGAAAGTAGACAGTCTAAGGTATTTAGTAAGAGGCATGGTGAGTTTTTTGAAGTGGTAATTTTTTCCCACAATTCTTTGCAAAATTAAGATTTTTTTAATTATTTTTTTCACAAAATTGTCATAATAAGTTATTTCTCACACACAGCATATATGTGTAGCAATACCCCCAGTTAAGAGGGCTGCAGGTATAGTTTTGGGCCTGTAACACACTGCTTTCAACCCCCAGGAACTGGCTCTAACCTCCATTGGCACAGCTAGCACAAATGGAAGTGTGAAACCCACTATGCTACAGGAATCACCACTCCGCAATAAAGCATGCACAACTGTTAATATCAAATTACCTGAGCTGACTGCTTCAGCTGGGATAGACAGTACACCACACAACTTGTTAACTTAACCACAAATTATTTTACTGAGTAGAAGCATACAATTAGACAGTGGTATATTTTATCTATGCAGAGCCCTGCAATATTAAAAGTCAAGCAAATAACAAGTACTATGTTCTAACAGTATTAAAGTGGTTGTAAACCCACTAACTTCTTTTTTTTTTGCCAACCTGCAAGAGAAAGGCATAATGAGCTAGTATGACTAGCATACTAGCTCATTATGTACCACTTACCTTAGATCGGGGCCCCCGAAGCAGTCCGCGTCCCTCTGTCCAGACGCAGACATCACTGCGGCAATAGCCGGAATGTTACTTCCGGGTATCGCCGCACCAGCCAATCACAGCGCTGCTCCGACGCTGTGATTGGCCGGAGCGGCGAAGACGTGACTCCGCGCATGCGCGCGGGAGCCGTCACATTCGGCTACGCCCAGCGATTGCTGGGAAGTAGCCGATTTTGTGAATGGGATTAACCCCATGAATGCGCCGTTGTCTACGGCGCGCATGCGCCGTAGACAGCGGCGCCTGTCTTTTTAGTAAATATTTCCTAAACCGTGTAGGTTTAGGAGATATTTCTTGCACCTACAGGTAAGCCTTAATTTAGGCTTACCTGTAGGTGCAAGTTGAAAAAGTGGGTTTACAACCACTTTAAGCACACTAAATGTTTCTTGGTAAACTACGCTCGCGAGCTTTCCCCTCGTGGCCAATATGGCGCTCAAACAATGTCTCCCTGCTGAACAGTCAGGCCTGACTAATTCACACACAGTTAATTAGTTGAGAAAGATCTTCGCTAGCAATCGTGGTGCACTTTGTAGGTTATGTAATCCAAAGGTATTCAGTTATAGTTACTCAACATGCAATAAGAAAACTTAACTCCGGCTGCACAACACACTGTTCCTCTGAGGTGCAATGTAACACTCCGGTAACGGTGGGCCCCCGAACAAAGGATACTGGGCCTAAAAGGTAGTCAAAGTATACTGAGCAAGTGCTCTCTCACCCGACCGGACCAGTCTGTACAACCGACTTCAGTTGCTGGTGCTCCAGAACACAGTCTCACGATACCCGCAGTCTCCGATCCTCTCGTCCATCCGAGGGAGATTGATGGATGACACGACTCTGGGTTCTCCCGTGACGATCAGCAAGCTCTCCGGATCCCCTAGGCCCAGGCTCTCCGGCCTAGTCCAAAACAGGCCCCAACGTAGGCTCCACTTGCTAGGAGAGCGGTGTCCGAAGAGACCCGCGTGTTGCTCCCCCCTCCTTAAATAATCCTTCACCAGCAGACCTTGCGCCGGGCAATGCACTGTGGGTGCCCCGCTGCACACTTGGTATAGTAGTCTTTGTACTCATTTAAAGCGATACCCCGCTACATATGCATACCACAAATTACACCTTAAAATACATTCTACTACTCCTGAGTATGGCGATACCACATGTGTGAGACTTTTACACAGCCTGGCCACAAACAACATGCAAGGAGCACCTTCAAGCATTCTATTAGCATAAATTATACATATAATTTCTAGACTACCGCTTACACTTTTGAAGGCCCTGGAGCACTAGGACAATGGAAACTCACCCCCATTTTGGAAAGTAAACACTGCAACGTTTTTTCTATGAGGCATAATAAGTCTTTTGAACATGTCATTTTTATTTCCAGTTTTTGGAAAATGTGTAAAGAAAATGTAAATGCTTTTTTTTTTTTTTTTTTTTACACAAAGTGGTCAATTCATAAGATATTGCTAACACGTGGCATGTACATAGCAAATATTACGCCCCAAAATATATTCTGCTACTCCTCCTGGGGATGGTGATACCACGTGTGAGACTTTTACACAGCCTGGCCACATACAGAGGCCCAACATGCAGGGAGCACCATCAGATGTTCTAGGAACATAAATTTCAAATCTAATTTGACTACCTATTACACTTTTGTGAGGCACTGATGGGCACTGCAGTGGCATGGATGAGCACTGATGTGGCATGTATGTGGCACGGATGAACACTGATGTGGTATGGATGTGGCACGGATGATCACTGATGTGGCACGGATGATCACTGATGTGGCACGGATGATCACTGATGTGGCACGGATGATCACTGATGTGGCACGGATGATCACTGATGTGGCACGGATGATCACTGATGTGGCACGGATGATCACTGATGTGGCATGGATGATCACTGATGTGACACGGATGATCACTGATGTGGCACGGATGATCCATGGATGAGCCAGGGATGGAGCATGAATGAGGATGGATGAGCCAGGGATGGAGCATGAATGAGGATGGATGAGCCAGGGATGGAGCATGGATGAGCATGAATGTGAATGGATGAGCCAGGGATGGATGGGTGGTGAGCCGGGGATGGAGCATGAATGTGGATGGATGAGTCAGGGATAGAGCATGAATGTGGATGGATGAGTCAGGGATAGAGCATGAATGTGGATGGATGAGTCAGGGATAGAGCATGAATGTGGATGGATGAGTCAGGGATAGAGCATGAATGTGGATGGATGAGTCAGGGATAGAGCATGAATGTGGATGGATGAGTCAGGGATAGAGCATGAATGTGGATGGATGAGCCAGGGATAGAGCATGAATGTGGATGGATGAGCCAGGGATAGAGCATGAATGCGGATGGATGAACCAGGGATGGAGAATGTATGTGGATGGATAGGCCAGGGATGGAGCATGGATGAGCCAAGGATGAATGGATGGATGAGCCAGGGATGGGCACAGATCAGCGCTGTGGGCACTTCAGATCCAGCCCACAGCGCTGCTGCACCGGCTCCCTTCTCTCCTCACACACTCTGCCGATCAGTGTGAGGAGAGCGGAGGAGCCGAACCGGACATGCTCCGGTTTGTTTACAAGTGATCACTCCGTCATTGGACGGAGTGATCACGTGGTAAAGGGCTGCTGTCATTGGCCCTTTACCCTGATTTGTGACATGACAGGTCTGGGAGAACCGACGGTCACGGACATTTCTGGGTGCGCGGGAGCGCGATTCTGGGAAGACATTATAGTACGCCCTCCCAAAGTTATCTGACCGTACTGTAGCCGTTTTTTGGCTATGGTCTGGTCGGCAACTGGCTAATGACATTGGCTGTATGTTTGGGGTTGTTGTCCTGCTGTAGAATATATTTGTGGCAAATAAGACGTTTCCCTGATGGTATGGAATGATGGATAAGTATCTGCCTGTATTTCTCATCATTGAGGACACCATTGATCCTGACAAATCTCCAACTCCATTTGCAGAAATGCAGCCCCAAACTTGCAAGGAACCTCCACCATGCTTCACAGTTGCCTGCAGACACTCATTATTGTACCGCTCTATAGCCCTTCGGCGAACAAACTGCCTCATACTACAGCCAAATAGTTAAAATTTTGACTCATCAGTCCAGAGCACCCAGTTGCCATTTTTCTGTACCCCAATTCCTATGTTTTCATGCATAGGACATGGAAACAAGGCTAAAGCCTGGTATGCACTATTAGTTTCTTTCTGTTGAACCCTGGGTTGAACGAAAAAAAAACTGCTCTGGTCAGAGCCACTATACTAACTATGTAAAGTTAGTATAGCGAACTTCCCCGCTAAGCTACTGTGTTCTGACAGAGGGACCCCCCACCTTCCGCCAGAACACTCTGATCAGCGCTCTTCGCCATTTTGTGAGAGCGCTGATCGGGAGTCGGTCGGCTGCTGGTTTTCCATTATGCACGTCCGACAGAACATACGCACGGGCCGAATGTCGGACATTTTTTTTGTTTTGGTTTTTTGTTTGACCAGCCGATGTCTCCCGATATTTTGCCCATGTGTACCAGGCTTAAATGACTCAACTATGATGTGGTTTTGAAGGCAAAGGAGGGTCACACCAAATATTGATTTGATTTCTGAGTATTCTTAATTGACAGCATTTTTTACACCAGCCTAAGACTTTTGCACAGTACCCTATAAATGTAAAAAATATATGTTTGTAAATTATGTTAAGCCTAAACATTATTTTTGGAAGTTAGTATGCATTAAAGGGGTATCTGTGCAGTGTATTGTCTTTGGGCACCCTAAAGCGTATCTAAACCCGACAACCAAAATGTAATATATTTCAGCTTATCACTTCTTAGATGTGGCGGCTGGATTTGTTTTATTTTTTCAGACTTTCCCCTCCTTATTATAAACTAGTAATCTTTCAGGTAACACAATACCTGTTCCAGGGTGACAACATTCAGTCACTGTACTGTATGCATGAAGGAGCAACGTTGTCACTCTAGGATAGGACTAAAGAAGCTAACTGGTAACATTGTAAGTGATAAGTATGTGTTCATAGGCACTTTTAGGTCTTGTTCACACTAGTGGTCAGTGGCGGTGCGTCCATAGTGGGCGCAGGAGCGCCGCCCCCTCTCGCTCTTGCACCAACTCACAACAACAATACATAGGTTCATACATTGCATGAACCTATGTATTGTCGCTGCCGCCCACTATTCCAATGGCCAGCCCCCTGTTGAGCGCCGGACATCTGAATAACAGCGGCTTGTTGGTTTTTTGAAGTGCCTATCAGAGCCTGAGGGCTGTAATCGGCTTCCAAATAGTTAACCAGAGGACGCACTGGGGTGCGTTCCCTGGTTAACACTGACAGGCGTTTCAGCCAATCAGGTTCACCAGGTCTGGTTTCCGGTAACCTGATTGGCTGAAGCGACATCGAGGGCGGGAGAAGACATCGAGGACGGAAGAAGGACGGCGCTGACCCGAGGAAGGTAAGTGCAGGGCTGGGGGGAAAAACTGGCTGTATTTGGGGGGGACAAACTGGCTGTGTTGTGGGGGGACAAACTGGCTGTATTTGGGGGGGGACAAACTGGCTGTATTTGGGGGGGGGCAAACTGGCTGTATTTGGGGGGGGCAAACTGGCTGCATTTGGGGGACAAACTGGCTGCATTTGAGGGGACACAGTGGCTACGTTTAATGGGCAATTGATGATTTTTTTATTTTTTTTTCAGTTTGTTTGCACCCCTCCAAAAATTTTGAGCACCAGCCACCACTGCAAGTGGTTGTAGAGTGGTAGAGCCGTGTGTTTACCCCCCCCCCCACCAATCATTACCCTCTTTAGCTGTAGAGACATTGGTCAGAGGTGTATGCATGCTATGACAGGAGTTATACCTCCTGTCACTTCCAAGTGAATTGCGGTTGTGGCACACTAGTGTGGGGTTTAAAAGGTTAAAGCATATGCAGCAATACACAACTCCTCTTTTCTTTATCGTACACCACGGGACACAGAGCTAGTCATTACATAATGGGTTAAGGGTCACCAGCGGTGATTGGACACTGGCACAACCAATGGAAGACAGTTCCCCTCCATATAACCCCTCCCATCAGGGAAGTACCTCAGTTTTTTCGCCAGTGTCGAAAGGTGTTGGACGCGTTAGGAGGTGCTAAAGGAAAGCTCTACCAAAGAGACCCTCTGGGGGTAAAAGAGCTATGCTTTCGGATCCATCCAAGACGCCTACAAATGAGCTGAATCTGGATGGGATCCGGGCCTCATCCATGAGGCGTCGCCTGTAATGTCTCTCTTCGGAGGACTGGGCTCTAAGATCCAGCACTTTCGCTATTTCGCTATAAAGTCCTGGTAAGAGTCTTGTACAAGGCCCAGGGGAGAGGTATCCTTTAAATAGGAACCCATATCCCTGAAGGTTGGCACACATAGCCCACCGTGAAGGGTGAAGTTTGGTATCTGTCTGAAATCTTTCAGCAGAAAAACCTGCGGCGTGGATAAGGTGAGATTAGAAGGTCCATAACTAGGTTGGGACCTTTTTTCAAAAAGTGGATGTCTTCTTTTTTTCCACCACTGGGGGGAGTAAAGAGCTGAATATACTCACCTCACTCTGTTCAGTGTCGGCTTCGGCGAAGTACACTGCTCGTCACCTCCGCTGCTGAGCTTGCTGGGGCACCCCGATCCTCCTTTCGGTGGCCGACCAGACACCTGCAGATGCAGGTAAGTGGGAACAAGGGCTGATGAGAGTCCTCTATCACTATGGCCACCGCCATAGCGCTAAGGGCCGCGCGCGCGCGCGGGAGCGCGCTTTATCGGAGGGGGGGGCGAAGGCGTGCGCGGGCACGTGGCGCGCGCAGGCACAGAAACGGCGCCAAATTTAAAAGACTGTCAGTGTGAGAAGCACTGCAGCAGCAAGCAAGCTCGTTAGTTCTCTTGTTCCTGGCAGAGAAACACAGCAGCTATACAGGGACGTAAGACTCCATGTGGTTGGATTGGGTACTTCCTAGAAGACATCCATGTTATGCATAGTTATGTGTTAAAAGTTGCATACTTAATGTATTTGCTAAACTGAACACGGTAGTATATGCATTTAGGTACCTTGTATTTTGTCTAAACAGTAAGTCTTCCAGGGGAAGTAATGCGAACAAAAAGAGATAAGAAAGCACCACCGCCTGAGAGGAGGCTCTAACTGTGCTGACTCGGTACCTTTCTCTCCTGTGTTGCTAAATGCACCTGTTCAGGATGAGCCATTACCTCTGTCAGGTATGGCGGCTTCCCCAGTGAAGCCTGGGCTTGTATATGTCACTGAGGACACTTTATCAGCTGCCCTAAATAATCTGGAGGAAAAAATTGCTACCTTAATCGCTAAGTCCTCTAAAAAGGGACAATAAGCGAAGCAGGTCTCTTCCAGTATTGGACCTCCCTTCAGAAGTACCTGAGGGAGGAGGATGAGGAGGAGGAGGCTACATCAGCAGAGGATGAGGAGCCAGATTTTAAGGTCACAGGTACAATGCTATAGCAGTGCATTTAAGTTAACCTCTGCGGAGGTAACGGAATTACCTGTCTCCTCCCTAGGGTCATTAAGATCCCTGCAAGGTGCATGCTCCTTCCCGGTTCATCCGTTACTAGAGGATCTAATATACGCAAACTGGCAACATCCAGATAAGCGTTTCTCACCTCCAAAAAGGTTTAACATTCTTTATCCTATGGGGGAATTTTTTTTTTTAAAGAAATGGAGCCTGCCTGCGGTAGATGCGGCTATTTCTTGTGTAATAAAAACCTGACATGTCCGGTGGATAATGTACAAGGGTTTAAAAGATCCTTCTGAGAGGAAGTTGAAATCCTCCTTCCTTTTGGCCGGCTCAATTACCCAACCTGCAGTAGCAGCAGTCGGTATGTGTCAGGTCATCAGCCAACAGGTAAAGCAGGGGCTGAAGGAACTGCCTTCAGAGCAGGCTAGAAATTGGGAAAATTTGCCTAAAGCCTTATGCTTCACAGTGGATGCCATGAGAGATTCTATCATACAGGCATCACGCCTTACACTCCAGCTGGTACAGATGCGCAGAGTACTTTGGCTTAAGCATTGGTCAGCGGAAACCCCATGCAAAAAGCTGTTGGCAAGTTCCCGTTCCATCGCGAACGCCTATTTGGGGAAGATTTAGAAAAATATATACAGAAGATATCAAGTGGTAAACGACTTTTACCTGAGAGAAAGAAAAACAAGAGACCTTGTTTTAAACGCTCTCTCTCCCCAGCTCCCGGGAAATCTGACTCCAACCAGTGGCGGCGGCCTGTTTTAGCCGCCCACAAAAGCCAAGGGGCAAGCTCAGAAGAACAAGAAGCCGTGGGGTGCAAGAGCTAATAAGTAAGCCCCCAAAACCTCTCAGTGAAGGGGCGCCCCCGCTCGGCCGAGTAGGAGGAAGGCTTTGTCAGTTCTCAGCGACTTGGCGGTCAGAAATCCAGGACAATTGGGTGGTATCCACAATATCCTCAGGGTACAAACTGGAATTTCGAGAGATCCCACCTTCTCAATTCCGAGGTTCAAGACTCTCCAAGGATCCACAAAAAAGAGAATCCTTCTTCAAAGGTTTGAATCACTTAATGGCTCAAGGGGTAGTTACAGACGTACCCCAAAAAGAGCGAGGTTCAGGTTTTTACTCAAACCTCTTTGTGATTCCAAAGCCAAATGGAGATGTCAGACCCATCCTGGATCTAAAATCCCTAAATCGGTTCCTGAACGTTCGCCATTTTCGAATGGAAACGATCCGATCCGTGGCCGCCACTTTAAAGGGTGGAGAATTCATGGCGCCCATAGATATCAAGGACGCACATTTACACATACCCATCCTCCCCGCTCACCAAAGATTCCTAAGGTTTGCGGTAGAAGATCGCCACTTTCAATTTGTGGCTCTGCCGTTTGGTGTAGCCACCGCGCCCATAGTATTCACAAAGGTGCTAGCTCCTCTGTTAGCAAACCTAAGAACACGGGGCATTGCGGTAACAGCCTATCTGGACGATCTACTAGTAATAGATCAGTCAAAGGAGGGATTGGGTCACGCTGTACACACTACAGTAGGATACCTGGAGCATTTAGGATGGATTATAAATTTACAAAAATCCTCTCTCCAGGCCCAAAGTAGGATAGTGTACCTGGGCATGATCATAGATACAGCCCAAAACAGGGTATACCTGCCAGAACCGAAGATACAGTCTCTGAAAGACCTGATCCACAAGGTCAAAGCAAACAAGAGGCCGTCTATTCGCCTTTTGCATGAGACTATTGGGAAAGATGGTAGCCTCCTTCGAGGCGGTCCCTTACGCCCAGTTTCATTCGAGACTACTTCAAGGCAATAGTTTAGCTTCCTGGAACAGGAAGAGCCAAGCTCTGGATATACCCATGCGCCTGTCCTCACAAGTACGCCACAGCTTCGATTGGTGGCTAGAAGCCAGGAATTTACGGAAGGGAAAGTCCTTCCTCCCAGTGGCCTGGAAGGTGGTATCTACGGATGCCAGCCTATCGGGCTGGGGTGCAGTATTCGAGGAGGCTTCTACCCAGGGAACCTGGGCCAAGACTCAGGGGATCCTGCCCATCAATGTGCTAGAGATCCGGGCGGTATATCTAGCCCTCAAAACCTGGACATACAGGTTACAGGGCTACCCAGTTCGGGTTCAATCCGACAATGCTACTGCAGTAGCTTACATCAATCACCAAGGAGGCACCCGCAGTCGGGCAGCCCAAAGAGAGGTGAACCGGATCCTGGCATGGGCAGAAGAGCATGTACCTTGCCTTTCTGCAATCTTCATTCCAGGGATAGAAAATTGGCAAGCAGACTACCTGAGTCGTCAGCAGCTGCTACCAGGAGAGTGGTCTCTTCACCCCGAGATCTTTCAGGCCATATGTCTGAGATGGGGAAACCCAGATGTAGACCTGCTAGCTGCCAGGTTCAACAAGAAATTGGACAACTTTGTGTCCAGAACGAGAGATCCTCTAGCCTACAGGACAGACGCTCTAATAATACAGACGCTCTAATAACTCCATGGAATCAGTTCTCACTGATCTATGCATTCCCTCCGATCCCTCTTCTACAAAGACTGCTTCGCAGGATCAAGGAGGAGGGAATACCAGTAATCCTAGTGGCCCCAAACTGGCCCAGGAGGCCTTGGTACGCCGAGATTGTAAAAATGGCGATAGGAAGGCCCTGGAAGTTTCCACTTCGACACGACCTGCTGTCACAGGGTCCAGTATTCCACCCTTCCTTACAAAGGCTAAAATTGACGGCCTGGCTGCTGAGACCCACATTTTTAAAAAGAGAGGGGTCTCTGGTCCGGCTCTTTCTACGCTCATTAATGCTAGAAAGCCAGCCTCCAGACTCATCTATCAGAGAGTCTGGAGAGCATATGTTTCCTGGTGTGAATCCAGATGTTGGAATCCTCAGAAATATGAAATAAGTAGGATTCTTGCTTTTTGCCAGTTAGGAGTGGATATGAATTTAGCCCTTAGCACCATCAAAGGGCAAATATCGGCTCTATCAGTCTTCTTTCAGAGACCATTGGCATCTCACTCCCTAGTTCGGACATTCATTAAGGGGGTACTGAGGATAAATCCTCCAGTTAGGACTCCCTTGTGTCCATGGGATTTGAATTTGGTATTGTCAGTGTTGCAAAAGCAACCTTTTGAACCTATTCGCCATATTCCTTTAATTATATTGAGTAGGAAGTTGGCCTTTCTGATTGCTATAGCTTCTGCTAGGAGAGTATCAGAGCTAGCAGCTCTTTCTTGTAAGGCCTCATGCCCACTGGCGTTTTTACAGCTGCGTTTTTTGCAGCTTAAAAACGCCTGTCCATGTTATTGTAAATATATTTTTTTAAAAAAACAAAAAAAAACAAAAAAAAAGGTCGGAGCTAAAAACGCGACCGCGCGTTAGTGCGCGTTTTTTGCGCGTTAGTGCGCGTTTTTGCGCGTTTTTTGACGCTCGCGTTTTTTCCTGCCAAATTCTGACGCTGAGGAATGCACTGGCCCTGGGTTTTTTTTACATCTTACAAACGCCTATGCTCTTTACAGCTCAAAAACGCCTAGGTGGGCATGAAGCTATAGACTAACATGGACAGGCGTTTTTAAGCTGTAAAAAACGCTCAAAAACGCGGCTGAAAAAACGCCCGTGGGCATGAGGCCTAAAGAGCCTTATCTAATTTGTCACAAGGACAAAATCGTACTACGACCCCATCCGGCTTTTCTACCTAAGGTGGTGTCGGCTTTTCACTTGAATCAAGACATTGTTCTGCCTTCCTTTTTTCCAAACCCGCGGACGGCGGGGGAAAAATTATTACACTCTCTAGATCTAGTGAGAGCGGTAAAGGTGTATCTGCAAGCAACCGCTCAGATACGTAAAACAGATGTTTTGTTTATTTTACCAGATGGGCCCAAGAAGGGCCAGGCGGTATCAAAATCCACCATTTCCAGGTGGATTAGACAAGTAATTATTCAAGCTTATGGTTTAAAGAACAGGACTCCTCCTTTTCCTGTTAAGGCGCACTCTACCAGGGCGATAGGTGCTTCATGGGCAGTGCGCCACCAGGCTTCGATGGCTCAGATCTGTAAAGCTGCAACTTGGTCTTCAGTCCATACATTTTCCAAATTCTATCAAATAGATGTGAAAGGACATGAGGATTCCGCCTTTGGGCGAAGTGTGCTGCAGGCAGCAGTATAGGGCTTCTGGTCCGCAAGCGGCCTGTTTTGATCTGTGTCTCCCCCCCTTCATATGAGCATTGCTCTGGGACGTCCCATTATGTAATGACTAGCTCTGTGTCCCGTGGTGTACGATAAAGAAAATAGGATTTTTATAACAGCTTACCTGTAAAATCCTTTTCTTGGAGTACACCACGGGACACAGAGGTCCCCCCCTTCTTATGGGAACCTTACTGCTTTGCTACAAAACTGAGGTACTTCCCTGATGGGAGGGGTTATATGGAGGGGAACTGTCTTCCATTGGTTGTGCCAGTGTCCAATCACCGCTGGTGACCCTTAACCCATTATGTAATGACTAGCTCTGTGTCCCGTGGTGTACTCCAAGAAAAGGATTTTACAGGTAAGCTGTTATAAAAATCCTATTATGACAGGAGTTATACCTCCTGTCACTTCCAAGTGAATTGCGGTTGTGGCACACTAGTGTGGGGTTTAAAAGGTTAAAGCATATGCAGCAATACACAACTCCTCACCGCCTGTTGAATGCTTTCTGAATAGCAATTCGAACACAGATCACTCTTCAGAGACAAAAGCACGTGAGAACCCTAAATGGTATATTTAACAAACCATAAGGTACCAAATAAGAGAAGTTCATTGTAGGGGTATCCTATTACATATACAGATTTGTTGATTTTCCGCCGGTAGCTGCCTGCACTTCCTTATCGTTTTCATTTAATTTTCAGCTGCTATCTTAATTTCACTGCAACTCATCCTCTTTCGTCCATAGCTGCAGAGATACAATCTCTACAGAAAAAAAAAAACATCTATTTGTTTGTGTCACCAGCAATACAGAGAGCTGGAGAGTCATCAATTTATTAGGCCATCTTGAAGGAACACTATAGCGAGAAAATATATCTTGATTAACTGTATGCGGTTGGTACACGTCATGAGAGTAATGAGTATTTGAGTTTCTTGTATATATTACATTGCATCAGTAAACTAACACCGTTGGTGAGGGAAAGGCCGACCACCTTCTGAATATACAAGTGTTCTCACTGTCTCTGCATTCAGTACTTTAAGTCACTGATCTTAAACAAGCATGTCATGGATATGCTGTAATGTTTGTCTGCCATCTTACCTTCCTATTCATGTGTTCACCTTAGAGGCCAGCCTCTCTCACCTGGCTGCTTTTATAATCTCTCCTCCCAGTATGCTCCACCCCAGGCCCTATCAGAGAACTCTATATTAACCTGTGCACTGCAAGTCTGGCTTGCTGATCAATGTGATTTGTTAAGCATTGTGTGTTTGGGTTCCTGCCTGCCGTGTGCTACGTCAGTCTCTGTGTTACGATTTTGGCTTGTTCCCGACTGTCCCTGTCTGCTAGTGACCTTGACCTTCTGCTTTTCCTTTGTTTATCCTTGTCTGCTTGTTGCCCTGACCTTGGCTTTTCCCCTTTACTATTTTTGTATCCTGTGCTGCCGATTCCCCGCTATCCTCTTTACCCTACGGAGCGTGAGCTAGGGGACTCTGGGGGCCGCGACCTGGACCCAGCTGCAGCGTAGACCATCCTCACCACTAGAGGCTGTGGTGAAAACCTGCTGGGTCTTAGACTCCTCGCCCCGGGGAATCTTGGGCTCTAGCTCCCTGTGGGATC
The DNA here is from genome assembly GCA_029206835.1 of Rana muscosa. NCBI lineage: Eukaryota > Metazoa > Chordata > Amphibia > Anura > Ranidae > Rana > Rana muscosa. The sequence continues at coordinate 1,031,328,495 of CM055117.1, forward strand.
CTTGTTGTGCTCCACTGGTCCCGCTTTCCACAACCACCCAATTTCCCATCCGCAGCAGTCAGCCATAGGGTTCACTACCTTGTGGTGCACTCCTGACCCCCAACGGTGTGCATCTGTCATATGGCCACAGGTGACCTGACAAAGCAATTAGCAAGCAAAGTAAGAGTACAGGCAGATCTCCTAACACTTATGCTGGACTGTGACTCAAAAAGTAAAATAGTTGTAAAGTTTTATTTTTTAAATGATAATAAACATGTCATACTTCACTGCTCTGTGCAATGGATTTGCACAGAGCAGCCCCGATCCTCTTTCTCAGCTCCCTTGCCGGTGGTGCTCCTAGCTCCTTCCCTCCACCGAGTGCCCACCATAAGAAGCCTTGAGCTGTTAGCGTCTATTCAGACACACATCCTGCTCGATCCCCCCCACTCCCCCTTCCCGCTCTCTGTTCATAGGTTTTGACTGACCGCAACATGAGCCAACGGTTCCCACTGCTCTTGGCCGAGCCTGCGGGAGAGGGGGGAAAGCTGCTGCAGATGGATACAGCAGCTACATGGCAATTCTCATGGGAAGGGGGTTCCAATTGTGACAACAGTGGACTATGCTTGCATAATTTATGTTGCCCACTTTAGCAGTCTCCATCAGATGCCTGTGTGGCAGCATGAAAACATAGGAGCACAGTTGGGAGATGGAGACACACCAGAAGGCAATGACCCCCATTATCTAAGTTGTCGTAATGACTGGTATAGTATGTGGACCAGCATGTCAGACACAGGAATCTTCAAGTTTATCTTAATCACCAACATTACACATGAATCATGGAAAAAAGAGGAAAGCACTCCCAATAGTGTAAACCAGGATACGAAAGTTTATTAAAATAAGAAAGATTTAAAATTCACATTTACGTGAGCAAACAGCGCTTTTATGTATATAAATAAACAGCATGGAGACCCTGGTGTGCCGGACAGTGCACGGTGACGTAAGCTTGTCTAGCACCCCTACACATTTTGTCACACTTGACATCATTGAGGGCATAGTGTCACTCTCACTGGTGATGTCATGTGTGACAAAACGTGTAGGGTGGAGCTATATGCGCTGATGTCATACACACTGTTCGGCAGACTGGGGTCTCACTGCTAAAAATGTAAAGAACCACAATAAATGCTTATGGGCTCCCGCTCAGACTGACAAGGTCCAGTAAGATGGATGCTGCTGCCTATTGGGGGTGCAGACTTGGGAAAGATTTGTTCATTGTCTATGATTAAGCCCAAATGGTGGGGTGAAAAATTTAAAGACTTGGCCTGGATAATCGAGCTGAGGCTGCTTTTACCTGCTAACTACTTCAGCCGGACAAGGTGTGCCACAGCCGGGCTATTTCTTTAAAAAAAGGTAAAGAGTTTGAAAATAACGTTTACATTTACAGCCTTATTATTTCTATGCCCAGAGTCTGTGTCTGGCCAATAAAAGGGCTGCATCACAATGATTTGCTCATCCCTATGCACACTCTGCCATTTCCTCCTGTTAGCGTGTTTCTTGTCAATGCAGCACATATGATTGCCATGCAGTTCTGCCCCCTCTCTCTTCCCATCTGGGTTCTGTATGGGTTTCCAGGTTTTTAAGGATTCATACTTACCTCGGTGGATGGAGCATCAGACCGATGCTCCATCTGTCCCCTGCCGTCTGTGCACTGAGAACCGAGCCACCGAACATCGCCGCTGGCTCGATTCTCACAGATCCCTGAGAGGAAAGCCGCTGACTGTCAGTCAGCAGCTTTCCTCTCTTCTTCTCCCCTCTCTAATTCTCCATGCTCATTGGAGAGCTTAACAGTGGAGGGGCGGGGAGATGCTGTCTCAGCGGCTTGCTGATACGCTGAGACTGCCATTAATCAGGGCAGCTGGTGGATACCGACTTGGGAAGTCGCGATGACTCGCTGCGCCGACTGATGGCAGTGACGTCAGCGGAGAGCAGACTTCAGACCGCTGTCCGCTGAAAACGGGTCACAGGAGTGCAAAACTAATTGCACTCCTGTGACCCTTAGGAGAAGCCCAGCCTAAAAAGCTCAGGCTGGACTTTTCCTTATGTTACTTCTATTAGCCGCATTTTATATTGGAGTTCAAGGATAAGTTCACCTTTGTTACATGCTCTTCCCATTTCTTTTTCGTACATCACGGGACACAGAGCCTTTAATCATTACATAGTGGGTTATATCTCACCTTCAGGTGCTGGACACTGGTGTTATCAACTAGACAGGAAGTTTCCTCCCTCTATAACCCCTCCCATACTGGGAGCTCCTCAGTTTTTTCACCAGTGTCTAGGGTGTTAGTCACGACTAAGGATTTGCTAAGAAGAAGCTCTACTAAGCTCTACTAAAAAATCCCCCCGAGGGTCAAAGAGCTGCGCAATTGGATCCATCTAAACACTTATTTTATACGCTTAAAATGAATGGTACCCAGACCTCGCAGAAGACCAAGGTTTTTGCCTGTAATTTCTCTTTTTTGAGCACTGGGCTCTGGGATCCAGTACTTTCCCTATATATAAAAATGCACAAAAGTTTCTGGCAGAGTCTTTTACAGGGAAGAGGCCTCCTTTAAGTAGGAACCCAGATCCCTGAAGGTTGGCACAACATACCCGCCATGAGGGGTGAAGGCTGGATCTGTCTGGCTCAGCAGTATCCTGCGGCGGGGATAAGATACAGTGCCTTGCGAAAGTATTCGCCCCCTTGAACTTTTCCTCCTTTTGCCACATTTCAGGCTTCAAACATAAAGATATAAAATTTTAATTTTTTGTGAAGAATCACCAACAAGTGGGACACAATTGTGAACTGGAACGAAATCTATTGGATATTTCAAACTTTTTTAGCAAATAAAAAACTGAAAAGTGGTGCGTGCAAAATTATTCGGCCCCTTTACTTTCAGTGCAGCAAACTCACTCCAGAAGTTCAGCGAGGATCTCTTAATGATCCAATGTTGTCCTAAATGACTGATGGTGATAAATAGAATCCACCTGTGTGTAATCAAGTCTCTGTATAAATGCACCTGCTCTGTGATAGTCTCAGGGTTCTGTTGAAAGCGCAGAGAGCATCATGAAGACCAAGGAACACACCAGGCAGGTCCGTAATACTGTTGTGGAGAAGTTTAAAGCCGTATTTGGATACAAAAAGATTTCCCAAGCTTTAAACATCCCAAGGAGCAGTGTGCAAGCGATCATTTTGAAATGGAAGGAGTATCAGACCACTGCAAATCTACCAAGACCTGGCTGTCCCTCTAAACTTTCAGCTCAGACAAGGAGAAGACTGATCAGAGATTCAGCCAAGAGGCCCATGATCACTCTGGATGAACTGCAGAGAACTACAGCTGAGGTGGGAGAGTCTGTCCACAGGACAACAATCAGTCGTACACTGCACAAATCTGGCCTTTATGGAAGAGTGGCAAGAAGAAAGCCATTTCTCAAAGATATCCATAAAAAGTCTCGTCTAAAGTTTGCCACAAGCCACCTGGGAGACACACTAAACATGTGGAAGAAGGTGCTCTGGTCCGATGAAACCAAAATTGAACTTTTTGGCCACAATGCAAAACGATATGTTTGGCGTAAAAGCAACACAGCTCATCACCCTCAACACACCATCCCCACTGTCAAACATGGTGGTGGCAGCATCATGGTTTGGGCCTGCTTTTCTTCAGCAGGGACAGGCAAGATGGTTAAAATTGAGGGGAAGATAGATGCAGCCAAATACAGGACCATTCTGGATGAAAACCTGTTGGAGTCTGCAAAAGACCTGAGACTGGGACGGAGATTTATCTTCCAACAAGACAATGATCCCAAACATACAGCAAAATCTACAAAGGAATGGTTCACAAATAAACGTATCCAGGTGTTAGAATGGCCAAGTCAAAGTCCAGACCTGAATCCAATCGAGAATCTGTGCAAAGAGCTGAAAACTGCTGTTCACAAACGCTCTCCATCCAACCTCACTGAGCTCGAGCTGTTTTGCAAGGAAGAATGGGCAAGAATTTCAGTCTCTCGATGTGCAAAACTGATAGAGACATACCCCAAGCGACTTGCAGCTGTAATCGCAGCAAAAGGTGGCTCTACAAAGTATTAACGCAAGGGGGCCGAATAATTTTGCACGCCCCACTTTTCATTTTTGCTTTGTTAAAAAAGTTTCAAAAATCCAATAGATTTCGTTCCACTTCACAATTGTGTCCCACTTGTTGGTGATTCTTCACAAAAAATTAAAATTTTATATCTTTATGTTTGAAGCCTGAAATGTGGCAAAAGGATGAAAAGTTCAAGGGGGCCGAATACTTTCGCAAGGCACTGTAAATGAAGACAATACTAGGTAAATACCTTAAGGATTATCTTCCATGAGTAACTGCATGTCTTCTGCCACTAGAGGGAGTAAAAAGACATATACCTGGTGTTTTACTTACCATGCTCTCCAGGAACGAAAACTCAGTGTCAGCCGGTCTATTGAGTGGCTCACTTCCTCCGCTTCAGGCTCTGCCACAGTTGTGTGGGAGGTCCCTCGTAGTCCGGGTCCACGGTGCTCCTTGGGGGATCTCTCTCGCCCCCCTTCTCGCCTCCACAATTTCCCTACGCGTGCAAGGGGGGTGCGCTTTTGAAGCCAGAACGGCTGGTAAGCGGGGGGAGATGTGGTTGCTTCTGGCACGCGCATGCAACGCCGGCTTATAGTGCAGGAGCAGAGCAGGCCCTTCAGAGAAAGCCCAGACACCAGAGCTCTGTAAAGCCAGAGGGACTTGGCAGCTTTGGGCACGTAAGCACCTCCTGTGTGTTGGAAACAGACTTGCCTAAGACGCCTACTCAGCATCAGGCTGTTCAGATTAGCAGGCATTGTTAATTGCTAGACTAAGTTCAGCTGTTGATGCACCTGTGTTAAGTTCCTCTGCTTTTTAACTTAAGGACTATTTATCCCTGTAAAAAAGGTTCAGGGGCAGGATCATGCCTGCATGATACCATCCTCCTTTGAGAGGCTTGAGGCAGCCGCACAGGTTGAGCCATTGGCCCTGTCAGGCATTGCAGCCTTCCCCAACCTTGCGGTCCCTCCGGACTTAACCCTCCGCCCTGCAGTCAGCAGCTCAGTTTTTTTCTGCCTAGTAGAGGAGAAGGACCTGGCTCCCTTTGGTCCCAAGGTCCAGAAGAATTTTTTTATTTTATGATTTTATTTTAAGAAATCTTCTATCAACTGCCGGCTGGGTGACAGGCTGGATATTATAGATCCTTGTAGTCCCCCCAGTCCAGCCATCGAGCGTGAGCAGACCTTCGCTACGCGCTGGGTCGGCCACGACATAACCCATGGCTCCAGGGTTCACATATGACCGGGCTGCTTGCTGTCTAAGTCACAGTGGACTGGGCCAACAGCTACTCCAACTCGGTTGAAGGGCTGTCAGGAACGCACCAGCAGGTCCTCGCAAGGACGGGTAAGTACTGTTCCTCCTGCCTCGGTGGTATAGAACAGCCGGGCATTTCTAAGGGGGTTGTTAGGGGGTTCTCCTCCCCTCTCTCCCTCTGTCACCCCTTTTTTCCTCCTCCCCTTGCGGGGCTCGCTGCGACCGGGGTATACCTGTAGGGGGCTCAAGGTCCCGGCTGGGGGCTGTGGGGGGGTAGCTGTTTGCTTAGGAAGCCTCCGCTGTGGCCTTCACGTCCACCTCATGTTTGGGCTCCATTTTGGAATCACAGGCGCCATTTTCAGGTGCTTTGCATTAAAAATCCCATTGGCGGCCATTTTGCCGTGGCCCCGCTGTGACGCAGGTCTGCATTGCGGGCGGGCATTTTCTTGTGGTTCGCGCTCTTTTCTCTAAAGCGTCCAGGAACCATTTTGGAGTGGGTTTTGGCCTCTAGTGCTTGGATGGCTTCCTGAACAGCGCGGACGGCGCTATTTACCTCACAGAGTCCCTCAGAAACACGCTGTGTGTGGATGGAGAGCGGGCAGCGGCACTGAACAGTCTTTTGCAGGGTGGTGAGTTCCCTGGGTAACCTCCCCGGTCAGTGCAGCGAGGAGGGTGGACTTTTTTTTGTCAGTTCTTGACTGAGTCCCAAAGGGCTGTCAGTGGGCAATATGGAGTCAGAAGCTGGCGTTTCTTCCCCAAACATTCCAGAGGCAGCAACCGGTGCCCCTGCACCTGCGGTTCCCATGGACACTTTGTCGGCAGTCCTGGAGTCATTTGTTGCCAGGGTGGAAGCAGCGTGCGGGCGTAAGGGGGGTACTAAGCGCCCCTCCCCCCGCCATCTCCTGGGGGAATGTTCTGACTCAGACTCGGGCCTGGCTGCGGCACAGGACCCTGGTTCTGGTGTGTCAGAAGATGCAGACCAGGACCTTCCCTGTGGGGAACACCCCCTCGTCCGGGTCAGCTCAAGACAGGACACTTGTGAGTGCACTTATCAATGCTATGAGGGACACTCTCAAGCTGGAAGATACAGCTGGGACTTCCACTGCAGCGTCTGTCCCTTTTGGGTTGCACAAACCGACCCTCTCTGTTAAAATTTTTCCTTATGTTGATTTTTTTGACAAGTTCATAGATAAGGAATAGGAACAGTCCTTTGTGGTCCCTCAGCGCATGGCGGTCCGTTACCCATTTGAAGAGAGCCTTTTGAAAAAATGGGCTTCTCCGGTCATTGATCCCCCGGTCTCTCGGTTAAATAAAGTAACCACTATCCCGGTAGAGGGGACCCCTGCTTTTAAGGATCCTACTGATAGTAGGTCTGAAGTGGTGTGCCGCTCCATGTTCACCATGCTGGGGTCAGCGTTGCGGCCTATATTGGCTGCTACCTTGGTGTCCCAGACACTCACTGAGTGGGCAAAAATATTGCACCAGACAGTGGAGGAGCATCAGCTTCCTCCTGAATGCATGACACTGGCCGAACAGTCGGTACAGGGACTTGTGTACGTCTGTGATGCAACCCTGGATGCGGTCCCTTTAATCTTCAGGACCTCCGCAGCTGCGGTGGTATTGCGCCGACTGATATGGCTGAAATGCTGGTCTGCTGACCAAGCGTCCAAGAAAACTCTGGCAGATTTGCCTTTCAAAGGTGGGAGGCTTTTTGGTGCCTCACTGGACGACATCATTAAGGATGTCACTGGAGGAAAAAGCACACTTCTCCCTCAGTCCACTAAAGGGAAGGAGCCGCGCCGTAAGCCGGGGCCCTCCTTTCCAGTGCAAAAGTGGTATTTTTGTCAGCCAAACGGACAAAGGTCCAGCTGGGGGACAGAAGCGTCCCAGGGTGCGCAAGCCTAACAAGCCAGCAAACAAGCCGGCTACCGCATGAAGTTTTGCCCCCACCCGACTCCTGGGTGGGGGGACGACTTCGCGTGTTTGCAGCTCGGTGGACCTCCCTGCTCTCTGACCAGTGTGTCTGCGAGGAGGTCACCTCTGGGTACAAGATCGAGTTTCTTTCTTGTCCACCGAACAGATTCTTTCCCTCAAATCTGCCTCTCCTTCCGGCTCGTCGGGCTGTCCTGCTGGGGGCAGTGCAAGACTTGTTGAGGTGCGGGGTGATCACACCCGTACCACCGCAGGACAGGTTTCAGGGATTCTACTCGAATCTGTTTGTGGTCCCAAAGAAGGACGGAGTCCATCCAATCTTGGACCTCAAGGCCCTCAATGCTTTTGTAAGGATTTAAAAGTTCCGGATGGAATCGATTCGTTCGGTGGTTGCTGTGCTCCATCCGGGGAACTTCCTGGCGTCTTTGGATATCAGGGACGCATACTTGCATGTCCCCATCTGCGTCAGGCATCAGAGGTTCCTGCGCTTTGCGATCGGCGAAGACCACTATCAATTTGTGGCTCTTCCCTTTGGCCTAGCGTCGGCACCAAGAGTTTCCACCAAGATGCTCGCCCCGATTCTGGCTTTGCTGAGACAGCGCGGCATTGCTATTGTGGGCTACTTTTACGATCTTCTTCTGAGAGCTGCTTCAAGCTCAGAATTGGAGGAGGACGTGTCTATAGCCAGTCAGACCCTCCGGGAGTTTGGTTGGGTACTGAACCTCCAGAAGTCGGTGTTAGTACCGATCCAGCGCCTAGAGTACCTGGGGTTGATCCTGGACTCCTCGGAGGCAAGAGTCTTTCTTCCTTTGGAAAAGTTGCAGACACTCCAGACTGCGGTGAAATTGTTGACATCCCGCAAATGGTCGTCTCTCCGTTTTTGCATGAGAGTCCTGGGTCTCATGATAGCCTCTTTCGAGGCAGTGCCGTTTGCCCAATTCTACACTCGGCTTTTGCAGAAGGAGATTCTCTCCAAATGGAACAAACCTCCGTTGTCTCTGGACCGTCAGATTCAGATAAGTCATCTTGTCAGGGCCTCTCTGAGTTGGTGGCTGAGATCTCCGGCTCTTCGGTCCGGGAAGTCGTTTCTCCCCTTCCGTTGGACTGTGATCACGACGGATGCCAGCCTGACCGGTTGGGGGGGGGGGGGAATCTGGGGGGTTTAGGTTGCCCAGGGCTGCTGGACTCTGGACGAATCCCAACTGCCGATCAATGTCCTGGAACTCCAGGCGATCAGGCTGTGCCTCTCCAGGTGGTCACAGAGACTACAGGGGTGTCCTGTCAGGATCCAGTCAGACAACGCCACGGCAGTGGCTTACATCAACCATCAAGGTGGAACAAGAAGCTCGGCTGCCACGTCGGGGGTTGCTCACATCCTGTGGTGGGCGGAAAGGAGCGTGTCGGCTTTATCAGCAGTTTACATTCCGGGCATGGAAAACTGGCAGGCGGACTATCTGAGTCGCCAGATGCTGGACCAAGGGGAATGGTCGTAACATCCGGAGGTATTTCAACTCCTTTGCCGGAGATCGTGCATCTCAGACGTGGATCTCCTGGCCTCCTGACTCAATCGCAAGGTGTCAAGGTTCATGGCCAGTTCCAGAGATCCCTGGGCAGAAGCGTCAGACGTGTTGGTGTCCCCTTGTGGTCAGTATCGGCTAATTTATGCCTTTCCCCCACTGAAGTTGCTTCCTCGCCTGCTCCGCAGAGTAGAGACCAAGGGAATTCCGGTGATTCTTATTGCCCCTGATTGTCCCAGGCATCCCTGGTTCGCCGACCTCATGCGCCTGGTGGCGGATGCACCCTGGCGACTGCCACTGCAGGAGGACCTTCTCTTGCAAGGTCCCATTCTTCATCCTGCTTTACAGTCGCTGGCTTTACCGGCATGGCTATTGAAAGCCAGGTACTAAGGGACCGAGGCCTGTCAGATTTGGTCATTTCAACTATGTTGAGGGCACAGAAGTCTTCTTCTAGGAAGATCTACCATCGCACGTGGAGAGCCTACATCTCTGTGTGAAGAGATGGATTGGCGTCCACGGGCATATTCGGTTTCCAGGATCCTGCTGTTTTTACAGCGTGGAGTGGATCAGAAACTTGCCTTAAGCACCATTATAGGGCAGATTTCAGCCTTGGCTGTTTTCTTTCAGCGTCCCCTGGCGGCTCATTCTCTGGTGAGTACGTTTGTGCAAGGGGTCCGACATGTGGCTCCTCCAGTTCGACCACCTGTACCTCTGTGGGATTTGAATCTGGTGCTCTCGGCGCTTCAGAAACCTCCCTTTGAGAACATCAGGGAAATTCCTCTTTTGACGCTTTCTCAGAAGGTTGCCTTCTTGGTAGCCATCACATCCGTCAGGAGGGTTTCTGAATTGGCAGCCTTGTCTTGCAAGTCCCCATATTTGGTCCTCCATAAGGATAAAGCGGTGCTACGCCCGCAGCCTTCCTTACTTCCGAAGGTGGTTTCGGCCTTTCACCTGAATGAGGACATTGTACTTCCATCCTTGTGTCCTCGGTTGCGCTGCATTCTCTAGACGTGGTACGTGCCTTGCGGGTATACCTGTCTGCTACGGCTCCATTCCGGAGGTCTGACTCATTGTTTGTGTCAGTGTCTGGTCCGCAGAAGGGCCTGGTGGTCTCGTCGGCCACCATTTCTCGGTGGATCAGGCAGACCGTCCGGGCCTATGCCTTTAAGGGGCGGGCGCCTCCCTTTCCTGTCACGGCGCATTCGACCAGGGCTATTGGTGCCTCCTGGGCTTTCCGACATCAAGCGTCTGTCTCACAAGTGTGTAAGGCGGCGACCTGGTCGTCCGTTCACATCTTTTCAAAATTTTGCAAGGTTGATGTGAGTGCATCTTCGGATGCTAGCTTAGGCTGCAAAGTTTTTCAGGCGGCTGTTTGAGGTTGCAACTCCTCCGTTGAGGAGCTCTGCTTGTTTGGGGTGAAATTGGTTTTTTGATTGCTGTTCCGACCCCTCGTTTTTTTTTTGACACTGCTTTGGGACATCCCAACTGTCAAGATTTAAGAAAGCTGTGTCCGTCCATGGATGAAAAGAGAAAATAGATTTTTTTGTACTCACCGTAAAATCCTTTTCTCTGTCGTTCATGGACGGACCCAGCACCCACCACTCCTTTTTTTGATTTGTACTGCTTTTTACGAACTGAGCTGCCGACTGCAGGGCAGAGTGTTATGTCCGGAGGGACCGCCCCCTGGGCGGGGCTGTTCTACTCTGTTAAAATAACATGTATTTAAATATCTAACATGCTCTGCTAGTTCTCTCCTATAGAACAGGAACATAACCCAACTGTCAAGACTTAAGAAGGCTGTATCCGTCCATGGACGACAAAGAAAATAATTTTATATTGAGTACAAAAAAATCCTATTTTTTCTCCTCCTAAAAACATTAGCCGAGGAGTATAGGTTGCTAGAAAACCTCCACAGCAAACTACTGGGGTGCGCACGTCTGCGGAGGATAACTTCCTCTTTTACCAGCCCACATGTGGGCATAAGATACATGTTGGCGGTTGATGGATTAACATGTCTTTACATAATCGCATGAGAAGGCTTGGTCACATTAAAATGCTTTAGTCGCTCAAAGAGGCCTGTTTCCACAAACGCACAAGCTGCTGGGATGCACAGTTGCTGGTGCACATTGTTGCTAAACGCAGAACAGTTAATTCGCATGATTGTGGAATTGCACATTTCCTCTTTACCAGTCCGCATGTTTGCATAAAATACATGAGTTTGGAATGTGCAAGATGCATGTGGGTTAAAAAAAAGTAACAGAATGTGTTTAGTGTTGATCACATAAAGATACATGTTTCTGTTGGTATGAATTTACATACAGGTCCTTCTCAAAAAATTAGCATATTGTGATAAAATTCATTATTTTCTGTAATTTACTGATAAACATTAGACTTTCATATATTTTAGATTCATTACACACAACTGAAGTAGTTCAAGCCTTTTCTTGTTTTAATATTGATGATTTTGGCATACAGCTCATGAAAACCCAAAAATCCTATCTCAAAAAATTAGCATATTTCATCCGACCAATAAAAGAAAAGTGTTTTTAATACAAAAAAAGTCAACCTTCAAATAATTATGTTCAGTTATGCACTCAATACTTGGTCGGGAATCCTTTTGCAGAAATGACTGCTTCAATGCGGCGTGGCATGGAGGCAACCAGCCTGTGGCACTGCTGAGGTGTTATGGAGGCCCAGGATGCTTCGATAGCGGCCTTAAGCTCATCCAGAGTGTTGGGTCTTGCGTCTCTCAACTTTCTCTTCCCAATATCCCACAGATTCTCTATGGGGTTCAGGTCAGGAGAGTTGGCAGGCCAATTGAGCACAGTAATACCATGGTCAGTAAACCATTTACCAGTGGTTTTGGCACTATGAGCAGGTGCCAGGTCGTGCTGAAAAATTAAATCTTCATCTCCATAAAGCTTTTCAGCAGATGGAAGCATGAAGTGCTCCAAAATCTCCTGATAGCTAGCTGCATTGACCCTGCCCTTGATAAAACACAGTGGACCAACACCAGCAGCTGACATGGCACCCCAGACCATCACTGACTGTGGGTACTTGACACTGGACTTCAGGCATTTTGGCATTTCCCTCTCCCCAGTCTTCCTCCAGACTCTGGCACCTTGATTTCCGAATGTACTTTGGACCACTGAGCAACAGTCCAGTGCTGCTTCTCTGTAGCCCAGGTCAGGCGCTTCTGCCGCTGTTTCTGGTTCAAAAGTGGCTTGACCTGGAGAATGCGGCACCTGTAGCCCATTTCCTGCACACGCCTGTTCACGGTGGCTCTGGATGTTTCTACTCCAGACTCAGTCCACTGCTTCCGCAGGTCCTCCAAGGTCTGGAATCGGTCCTTCTCCACAATCTTCTTCAGGGTCCGGTCACCTCTTCTCGTTGTGCAGCGTTTTCTGCCACACTTTTTCCTTCCCACAGACTTCCCACTGAGGTGCCTTGATACAGCACTCTGGGAACAGCCTATTCGTTCAGAAATTTCTTTCTGTGTCTTACCCTCTTGCTTGAGGGTGTCAATGATGGCCTTCTGGACAGCAGTCAGGTCGGCAGTCTTACCCATGATTGCGGTTTTGAGTAATGAACCAGGCTGGGAGTTTTTAAAAGCCTCAGGAATCTTTTGCAGGTGTTTAGAGTTAATTAGTTGATTCAGATGATTAGGTTAATAGCTCGTTTAGAGAACCTTTTCATGATATGCTAATTTTTTGAGATAGGATTTTTGGGTTTTCATGAGCTGTATGCCAAAATCATCAATATTAAAACAAGAAAAGGCTTGAACTACTTCAGTTGTGTGTAATGAATCTAAAATATATGAAAGTCTAATGTTTATCAGTACATTACAGAAAATAATGAACTTTATCGCAATATGCTAATTTTTTGAGAAGGACCTGTAGTTGCATAAAGATGCTTGATTGCATAAAGATGCTGGGTCGCACAGAGCTGCTTGATGTCACAAAGCCAAGAGTACTTAATCACATGAACAGGCTTTTTTTACAGACATGCCTAAAATCGCATAAAAATGGTTGATTGCATTAGGGATGCACCAAATTGGGTTTTTTGATACCGAAAATAAATCTTCTTTGATCCCTAAAACTGAAACCGATACCGAAACAGCACCGATACCGAAAGTGACTGTTTTTAAAAAATATTTTTATACATAGAGATGGTCAGAGACTGGGGACACGGTACAGGAGATTGTCAGAGACTGCAGACACATTACAGGAGATGGTCCGAGACTGGGGACAAGGTACAGGAGATGTTCAGAGACTGGGCACATGGTACAGGAGATGGTCAGAGACTGGGCACATGGTACAGGAGATGGTCAGAGACTGGGGCCATGGTACAGGAGATGGCCAGAGACTGGGGGCCATGGTACAGGAGATGGCCAGAGACTGGGGGCCATGGTACAGGAGATGGCCAGAGACTGGGGCCATGGTACAGGAGATGGCCAGAGACTGGGGCCATGGTACAGGAGATGGCCAGAGACTGGGGCCATGGTACAGGAGATGGCCAGAGACTGGGGCCATGGTACAGGAGATGGCCAGAGACTGGGGCCATGGTACAGGAGATGGCCAGAGACTGGGGCCATGGTACAGGAGATGGCCAGAGACTGGGGCCATGGTACAGGAGATGGCCAGAGACTGGGGCCATGGTACAGGAGATGGCCAGAGACTGGGGCCATGGTACAGGAGATGGCCAGAGACTGGGGCCATGGTACAGGAGATGGCCAGAGACTGGGGCCATGGTACAGGAGATGGCCAGAGACTGGGGCCATGGTACAGGAGATGGCCAGAGACTGGGGCCATGGTACAGGAGATGGCCAGAGACTGGGGCCATGGTACAGGAGATGGCCAGAGACTGAAGCCATGGTACAGGAGATGGCCAGAGACTGAAGCCATGGTACAGGAGATGGCCAGAGACTGGGGCCATGGTACAGGAGATGGCCAGAGACTGGGGCCATGGTACAGGAGATGGCCAGAGACAGCAGACGTCGTACAGGAAATCAATGCAGCCTCACCAGTGCCCGTCAGATGCAGCCAGCCTGTTTCCCCAGTTCAGGCATCCTGTGTCCCCAGCCAGTTCAGGCAGCCTGTGCCCCCAGCCAGTTCAGGCAGCCTGTGTCCCCCAGCCAGTTCAGGCAGCCTGTGTCCCCCAGCCAGTTCAGGCAGCCTGTGTCCCCCAGCCAGTTCAGGCAGCCTGTGTCCCCCAGCCAGTTCAGGCAGCCTGTGTCCCCCAGCCAGTTCAGGCAGCCTGTGTCCCCCAGCCAGTTCAGGCATCCTGTGTCTCCAGCCAGTTCAGGCATCCTGTGTCCCCCAGCCAGTTCAGGCATCCTGTGTCCCCCAGCCAGTTCAGGCATCCTGTGTCCCCCAGCCAGTTCAGGCAGCCTGTGTCCCCCAGCCAGTTCAGGCAGCCTGTGTCCCCCAGCCAGTTCAGGCAGCCTGTGTCCCCCAGCCAGTTCAGGCAGCCTGTGTCCCCCAGCCAGTTCAGGCAGCCTGTGTCCCCCAGCCAGTTCAGGCAGCCTGTGTCCCCCAGCCAGTTCAGGCAGCCTGTGTCCCCCAGCCAGTTCAGGCAGCCTGTGTCCCCCAGCCAGTTCAGGCAGCCTGTGTCCCCCAGCCAGTTCAGGCAGCCTGTGTCCCCCAGCCAGTTCAGGCAGCCTGTGTCCCCAGTTTAGCCTACCTGTGCAGGGGAAGAGAGAGGAGAGCCGCTGCCGCCTGGTGATTAGAGCGCCGGGAACATAACAGCTTTCATTTCCACAGCTGTGTGTTCCCCGCGGCGCGCCATCACATACAGCCCCTCCCCCTTGTCCGGGGAACTTTGATAGACAGATCACCCATCCCAGGATTGGACGGGTGATCTGTCTATCAAAGTGCCCGGACAAAGAGAAAGGGGCTGTATGTGATGGCGCACCACAGGGAACACACAGCTATTGAAATGAGAGCTGTTATGTTCCCGGCGCTCTAATCACCAGGCGGCAGCGGCTTCCCTCTCCCACAACGACACCCCCGTAATGGGCGTCACCAGGGGCGGGGGCGGAGCCCTGCCTATTTTCTCTTTCGGCTTTTTGCCGAAAGAGCCATTTTCGGCCGATATGTTTCGGTGCATCCCTAGATTGTATAAAAGATGCTGAATCGCACAAGGGTGTTTGATCACTCAAGAAACTTTGGTCAAGGGTGCTTGTCCGCACAGTAGTGCTTAAGATGCATTAAATGTTTGATCGCATCAAGATGCTAAATCGCATATAAGTTGCATGATCACCTTGATTTTGCATGGTTTCATAATAAGGCATGATAGTTTAAGTATTCCTTAATTTATACAAGATTCCTTATGTTCGCATAAGAATACGTGTCTTAATGGATAAATGATGTGTGATGTTGCATAAACACGTTCATAAACGCATGCTTCCTTGCAAGATACCCGTTCCATAGCACACGTGCTATATATATATATATATATATATTGTGAGGGGGTTAGCTCGGCAGCGGGTGTGTGTGACCCCCGGGATGGGCTCCCCACACAAAAACAGGCCCAGCAAACGGAGGTTGTGGTTTTCAAAATCAAAAAGGTGCGGTTTATTTTCTATTTACAGTGACAAAACACAGCAAAGCAAAAGAAACATAAATAAAATAAATCCTGGTCAACTTGACCTCTGAGTAAACATACAGGTTTCCTAACTAACAACTGGGATCAGCCTAGTGCTGTCCTAGTCCCTAAGTCCCTGGTTTTAAATGTCCAAGCAAATAGCCACACAGGCTTTTTCTCACCGCACAGGGGTTCACTCTCCCTAGACAGTCCACACAGGTCTGGTTCCAGGCATGAGCTAACATCTAATGAAGCTGGGAGTTCTTATAGAGGCCTAAATGAGCTGACAAGCTTCAGCTGGTCTCATCAACTCCCTGTCTGTACGACGCCCCACACTCTCCCTAGAGGTATGAGTCATCCATGAGCCCACTAGCCTTAGCTGGGCTTATACAACTCTCCACCTAGTTGTATAAGTCGGCGTAAAGCCTGAATCTGGGCGAAATATATCTACCCCCCTGGATGCAACCAGGTGACTTTACCTTCCTGCTGTCACATACCCCCCCCTCTTGTTTTAACCTCGGGGTTGGAACACCAGCAATCAGGCATTCATGTACTCGAGACAAAGCATCCACATTCCCCATTTGAACGCCAGGGCGATGCTTTACTGTGAAGTTGAATTCCTGGAGGGCCAGGAACCACCTATTCACTCTTCTATTTGTTTCCTTGTTTTGAGCCATCCACTTTAACGGAGCGTGATCCGTAACCATGTCAAAGTGCCTACCTAGCAGGTAGTACCGAAGGGAATCTAGAGCCCACTTCACCGCTAAACACTCCTTTTCAACGGTGGCGTAATTTACCTCATGGGACTTCAACTTCCTGCTGAGGTAAATGACTGGGTGCTCTTCCCCGTTCCAGACCTGGGACAATACTGCTCCTAACCCCACATCTGACGCATCACTTTGTACGACAAAGTCTTTAGAGAAGTCGGGTGAGTACAACACTGGCTGGCTACATAAGGCTTGTTTCAAGAATTGGAATGCTGCCTCAGCCTCGGGGGTCCATTTAATCATGACCGACCCTTTCCCCTTCGTCAGGTTGGTTAGGGGCACAGCCTTAGAAGCAAAGTGGGGAATGAATCGCCGATAATACCCAGCGATTCCCAGAAAGGCTCGTACCTGCTTCTTGCTGTTGGGACGTGGCCAACTCTGGATGGCCTCGACTTTGTTGAGTTGGGGTTTTATTACTCCCCTCCCAATGGTGTACCCAAGATATTTGGCCTCCTCCTGCCCAATGGTACACTTCTTGGGGTTAGCCGTAAACCCCGCTTCCCGAACAGAGTCCAGGACTGCTTGCACTTTTGGCAGATGTGAGGCCCAATCTGTGCTATGGACAATTACGTCATCCAGGTAAGCCGCAGCATACTTCCGATGGGGCCTCAGCATCTGGTCCATTTTCCGCTGGAATGTGGCCGGCGCATTCTGTAACCCGAACGGCATTCTTTTATATTGGAACGCCCCGTCTGGGGTTACAAATGCGGTTTTCTCTTTGGCCGACTTGGCCAGGGGGATTTGCCAATACCCTTTTGTGAGGTCAAGAGTCGTCATGTATCGGGCTGTTCCCAGCCGGTCGATCAACTCATCTATACGTGGC
Organism: Rana muscosa; assembly: GCA_029206835.1. Lineage (NCBI taxonomy): Eukaryota > Metazoa > Chordata > Amphibia > Anura > Ranidae > Rana > Rana muscosa. The sequence continues at coordinate 1,031,345,464 of CM055117.1, forward strand.
ATGGGGTAGGTGTCAAATTTTGTAACTTTGTTCAACTGACGAAAATCGTTACAAAATCGCCAGCTCCCATCCGGTTTAGGCACCAACACAATGGGACTAGACCAATCACTTTGGGACTCCTCTATCACCCCTAAGTTCAGCATTTTCTGTACTTCCTCCCGTATTGCCTCCCGTCGGGCCTCTGGGATCCGATAGGGTTTTAACTTCACCCTTTCACCGGGCGGGGTAATGATGTCATGCTCTACCCCAGATGTTTGTCCCGGCAGCTCAGAGAATACCTCCTTGTTGCGAAGCACAAACTCCTTAACCTCCTGTTGTTGGGGTTGTGACAAGGTGGCTGCTATTCCAACCTCAGGAATCACGCAACCAGTTTGAGCTGGTGACCAAGTGTCTGCGACTAGGGACTCTCTATCCCTCCAGGCTTTCAACAGATTAACGTGATAGATCTGTTCGGGCTTTCGCCTTCCTGGTTGTCTGACCTTGTAATTCACTTCGCTCACTTTTTCCATTATCTCATAGGGGCCTTGCCATTTGGCAAGGAATTTACTTTCAACCGTAGGGACAAGTACCAGTATCCTATCCCCCGGGGAAAAGGTACGGGTCTTGGCTCCACGGTTGTACACTCTCTGCTGTGCTAACTGCGCTTGGGCCAAATGTTCCTTCACGATGGGCATTACCTGTGCAATTCGGTCTTGCATCAGGGCGACATGCTCAATCACACTCCTGTGGGGAGAACTCTCACTTTCCCAAGTTTCCTTGGCAATATCCAACAGCCCTCTTGGGTGTCTCCCATACAGTAACTCAAAGGGGGAGAATCCCGTAGAGGATTGGGGCACCTCCCTAATAGCAAACATCAAATAAGGAAGTAGACAGTCCCAATCCTTTCCATCTCTATCCACCACTTTCTTCAACATTTGTTTTAGGGTTTTGTTGAATCTTTCAACCAGCCCATCGGTTTGGGGGTGATACACAGATGTACGCAATTGCGTCACTTTGAACAATTTACACAGCTCTTTCATAACCCGGGACATAAAGGGTGTACCTTGGTCCGTAAGCAGTTCTTTACAAATACCCACCCGGCTAAAAACAAGAGATAGCTCTTTGGCTATGGTTTTGGCCGAGGTATTTCTGAGAGGGATCGCTTCTGGATAACGGGTGGCATAGTCCATTATAACCAATATGTACTGGTGCCCCCTAGCGGACTTGATTATAGGACCTACCAAATCCATTGCGATTCTCTCAAACGGGACCTCAATGATGGGTAGAGGGACCAGCGGGCTACGGAAATGTGGCATCGGGGCCGACCTCTGACACACAGGGCAGGAGGAACAATAATTTTCTATGTCCTTCATCACCCCAGGCCAATAGAATCTCTGTAATACCCTCTCTCGGGTTTTCTCTGTCCCCAGATGACCTCCAAGAATGTGCCCATGGGCCAACTCCAACACCAACTTCCTGTAAGGTTTGGGCACCACAAGCTGCTCAACGGTTTCTTCTGCCCTTTTTGCCACCCGATACAGTAGGTCCTTCTCTACGCTGAAGTATGGGTAAGTGCAGGTATTATCTGGGTTCACTAACTCGCCATCTATTTCCACTACGTTTTCCCGTGCCTTTATTAGGGCGGGGTCTTTTAACTGTTCTGTGGCAAAATTTTCCCTGTGAACCTCCAGATCAGAAAACTCCACAGACGGTAGGTTTTCGTCTGAGGAGGTGGGCTCCTCTCCAGTTTCTTGAGTCTCCCCTGCCAATACTGACAAGGGAAATTCTGGAGAGTCCTCACCACTCTCAGAGGAGATCTGGCTATCACATTCCTGGTACATAGGGGCACCAGTGGGGGGCTCAGGATCATCCCACAGTTCCCAGAACTTCGGAAAATCCCTTCCCACAATGGCATCATGCGGTAATTGAGATACTAACCCCACTGGATGAGAGAGGGTACCTTTGGGGGTCTCGAAACACACTGTAGTCACTGGATACTCTCGGGTGTCCCCATGCACACAAATAACAGCTACCTTGCTATTCCCAGAGACCTCTGTTTTAACTAATTCAGCCTTTATCAGGGTCACAAGGCTACCTGAATCCAGCAATACCACAACATTTCTACCATTAACACACATTTTGCATAAATGTTTCTCAGTTCCTCGAATGGCAGTGCATGCGACTGTCGCACACAGCGACTGACGTCTGCCCGTCAGAAAGTCACACTGCATGGGTTCCTCCACAACCGGGCAATTGGCTGCAATATGTCCCGCTTGCCGGCAGCGGTAGCAAACGATCCTTCTTGCCGCCTCTTGAGCCGCTGATTTCCCAGGCTGTTCTCGCCAAACTTGGGGTAGAGCTCCCACCCTCTCACTCTCTCCACCCTCACCCCTTGGAATCCTCTTATCCGCCCCTGGGGATGGTCTGGTCTTAGGGTGGAAAGTCCGAGTGTCTCTGGAAGAGGCCGTCAGGTTCTCTGTAGCCAAGTATTTCTCCACACGATCCACAAGACCATCGGCCGTCTCTGGGTCTCCATGGCTTACCCACTTTTGGATGGCAGTAGGAAGAGCTCTCAAAAACCGATCCATTACAACACGTTCCACAATCTTTGGTGCGGACAAAGTCTCTGGCTGTAGCCACTTTCTGCTCAGGTGAATGAGATCATACATTTGAGACCTGGGGGGTTTTCCAAGCTGGAAAGTCCAGTTATGCACACGCTGAGCCCGGACAGCCTGGGTGACACCCAGCCTTGCCAATATTTCAGCTTTTAGCATCACATAGTCTTTTGCTTGGTTAGGCTCTAGGTCATAGTAAGCTTTCTGCGATTCACCAGTTAACAGAGGAGCCACCAGTCCAGCCCACTGCTCCTCAGGCCACTTTTCTCTTTCAGCGGTCCTTTCAAATGTGGTCAAAAATACCTCTGGATCATCCTCTCCAGTCATTTTTGTCAATAAACGACTCACCCCAAAGGACGCGGTATTAGTGGGACGGCTTTCCTCACTGGTCTGCGGACGTTGCTGCATTACTGCTTCCATTTGTTGTAGTCTCTGCTCTAGCTTCTGTAACAGGTCTATGAAGCGGGCCTCAGATTGTTGCTGAGCTTCCAGACTCTGTTGGTGAGCTTGCTGCTGGGCTGCAAGGCTCCTTTGCAAACCTGCATTTGTCTGCTGTTGATTGGCATTTGCTAGAGCCAGCTGTTTCAGTATCTCCTCCATGCTGGCTTAAAAAAAAACTGCCACTGGTTCTCCACCAACTGTGAGGGGGTTAGCTCGGCAGCGGGTGTGTGTGACCCCCGGGATGGGCTCCCCACACAAAAACAGGCCCAGCAAACGGAGGTTGTGGTTTTCAAAATCAAAAAGGTGCGGTTTATTTTCTATTTACAGTGACAAAACACAGCAAAGCAAAAGAAACATAAATAAAATAAATCCTGGTCAACTTGACCTCTGAGTAAACATACAGGTTTCCTAACTAACAACTGGGATCAGCCTAGTGCTGTCCTAGTCCCTAAGTCCCTGGTTTTAAATGTCCAAGCAAATAGCCACACAGGCTTTTTCTCACCACACAGGGGTTCACTCTCCCTAGACAGTCCACACAGGTCTGGTTCCAGGCATGAGCTAACATCTAATGAAGCTGGGAGTTCTTATAGAGGCCTAAATGAGCTGACAAGCTTCAGCTGGTCTCATCAACTCCCTGTCTGTACGACGCCCCACACTCTCCCTAGAGGTATGAGTCATCCATGAGCCCACTAGCCTTAGCTGGGCTTATACAACTCTCCACCTAGTTGTATAAGTCGGCGTAAAGCCTGAATCTGGGCGAAATATATCTACCCCCCTGGATGCAACCAGGTGACTTTACCTTCCTGCTGTCACAATATATATATATATATATATATATATATAAGGGCTGTGGAAATAAACTATTAATTCCTCGATTAATTGTTTTGATCGATCAAAATTATTTTGATTGGTACGCACCTCTTCCCCGGCTTCCGGGTCTTCGGTGTCCGTGACGTCATCGGATTTCCCTGGCGGGGCTTGCCGTGTCCATCTGAAGGGCTCCTTTGCTGTGCCTTCATATCTGCATGCCGGCGGGACCTTACTATCTGTCACACGCAAGGGCTGTTACACTTCCCTCTATCACTTCCCTCTATCAACCTGGTATTCTACAGCCATCCACTGGGAGTTGTGATAGTTCCCTTCACGGGACATCTACATGCTGACGGACTGATGTTAGCCCCTCCTCATCTGGATTCAGCAGTGGTATCGTTGTACACATTTTTATACCAGTATCATACTTAGCTACATGTTTTTATGACTGCTTTTGCTACTGTTTGGTATTACTTGCACCATTTTTACAGTTTATGTGGCTACATCAATTTTATCTCCAGTGCAATATTTATTTTGTTACCTACTTGAAGACTATAAAAGTTTTAATGCTATTCCCATCGAGCGCTGCCTTTGTGTGTTTTTTGTATCCTGCTATCGATTTTTCCAGTGGTTGGTAGCTGCACTGGGAATCGGCCTGCAAGGAGAGCAGCTAAAAGTAGTTGGATCTATGTGCGTTATAATTAATCGAAATTAGTCGATTAATCAATAAAAAAAATTGATTAATCGAACACGAAAATTTTAATCAGTAACAGCCCTTATATATATATATATATATATATATATATATATATGCGTGTTTACAGTACACACTTTTTTATGTTTTGGCCTAAACATATTTGTACAAGTTCATGCTTCCATGAATGCACGCTTCCATAGAAGCATTTAGCTTCAACACTTGCCACTTACACATATGGGGAGCCATTTGTGTTTATTTACATGGGACTGCAAGAGGTTGTCTGCGTTCGTGGGGGAACAGCACCTCTTTCAGTTGGTGGTCTTGCCCCTTGGGTTAGCCACCGTGCCCGGGTTTACAAGGTGCTAGAGCCCGCCTCTAGCAGGACTAAAGGCCCAGGGTATAGCAGCTATGGCATACCGAAGCAATCTGCTGCTGATAAATCAGTCAGTAGCATGGCTGCACCTTAGTGTGTCCAGCAGGGTAATCTGGAACTCCTAGGGTACGATCCCAGTCTAAGGGTACATTTGTACGTTCGATAAGGAGCTTGGAGTGTTTGGGACACAGCCCAAAAAGGAGAGTTTTCTTGCTATAGACAAAGTCAGCGCTAAAAGAAAGCTGGTCTATGTGGTCAAGGCAAGGAAAAGTTCCTTATATTCACCTTTGCTTAAGGTGCTAGGGATGGTGGCTTCATTCAAGTATCGTTCTAGGCGACTCGATCCTTATCTGGCATTATCCAAAGGGCCTGGTTCCACAGATACGCTGAAGCCTTAGTTGGTAGTTCCTAACCAAAAGTTTGGCAGAAAGGAAGATCCTTCAGGCCGGTTACCTGAGAGGTAGTGGTTACGAAGACTGGCCTCTAGGGATGGAGACCAGTCCTGGAAGAGACCACTGCCCAAGGGAGGTCGTCTAGCTCCAAGAGAGCCTTGTCCGTGAACTTCTAGCCATTAAGGGTCGAAAGCTTCAGATGGCACGTCTGGCTTAATCGCCTGGGCGTTTAGGTTGCAGGTTTGTTCTGTCAGAGAACAATCCGACAATGCCACATCAGTGGTTGACTTTGTTTACCAAGGAGGTACTAGAAGTCACGCAGCCAGATACATATTCTGACTTGGACAGAGGAGCTTGTGACTTGCCGGTCGTCGGTCTTAATTTCATGAAATGGAGAACTGGCAGGCGGTTCTCTGGAACCATCAACAATTATTCCCGGGTGTATGGCCTCTACTCCCTGAACTTTCCTGGTCAGAAGCCAGAGAAGGGGTGGCCCGGGCAAAAGATTTATGGGCGTCCAGTTTCAACAAGAAGTTGGACAGCTTTATGTCTAGGACAAAGGATCCACTCGCATTCGGGACAAGATGTGGGGTTGAGCGTTCTCTTCACCAGTGCCGCAACTACTGCGGCCTCTATGCAACATCGGAGGGGAATGGAAGCTGACCTTATAATTCCGGCATGACCCAGACAACCTTACTATGCAGGGATCACAAGAGTGGTAGTGGAGGACCCAGGGTCCCCTACATTTTGTCCAGACCTACTTTGCGAGGGCCGGTATTCCATCCTATCTTGCAAACATGGGAATTAATGGTTTACTTGTTTTAGCCCACATTCTTGAGGATCGCGGCTTTCAGAATCAGGGACGATTACCCTGATTCATACAGGAGAGCGGGCCTCCAGGACCATGTGTTATAGGATCTGGAAGGCCCATATTCCTGGTGTGAAACCAAAGGATAGTATCCTCGAAAATATGTCATAGGTAGAATTCTTAACTTCCTACACTAGAGAAGGGATGGAGCTAGCTTTAAGTTCCATCAAGAGTCAATTCTCTGCCTTGTCAGTGTTTTCAGGGTCGCTGGCTTCGCTCTCTTTGTTCTGGGCCTTTCTACAAGGGGTAACGCGTAGAAGTCCGTCAGTTAGCTCGCCCTTGTGCCCGGGGAGAGGTGAGTCTGGTATATCGGTTTGCAGGGACAGCTCCTTGGGCCGATGCATCATATTTCCCTTCATCCGCCTTCAGGAGAGTTGGTGTTATTGGTTGCGGTAGCCTCCGCAAGAGTATTTCAGTATTGGCAACTTTCATTGTAAAGAGCCATACTTATTTATTAAGGTGTTGTTGAATCCTCACCCAGCACTTTTTCTCAAAAGGATCTAGTTTCTCTTTTAATCGAAACACTTCTTACCTTCCCCTTTTTTTCCAGAAACTTGGTTACGGAAGGAAAATTATTACTTCTCTCTAAATATAGATGAGAACAGTTGAGGTCTGAAGGTTCAGATACCGGAAACTGACATTTTGTTATGCTGCCAAAAGACCCTAGAAAAGGGTAGGCAGTGTTCTAATCGCCTATTAAAATGGTTACTCTCTTGTTATACTGAGAGCAGTCAAGGCCTATCTGAAGCGGTGCTCAGATACGGAAAACTGATGATGTTGCGCTACCAGGAGGCTCCGGAAGGAGCAGGCAGCATCTAAATCAATTGTTTCAATCTTGATTCATCAGGATATTCAGGCTTATGGTTAAGAGGGTTCCCCCTGTTTCTTTTAGTGTGCACTTTACCAGAACAATAAGCGCTTCTTGCGCGGTGTATCACCAAGCCTTTATTACGCAGATTTGCTAGGCCGCTACTTGGTAATCGATGCTCGCGTTCTTTAATTTTTATCAGGTGAATGTAAGACGGTTAGAGGATGTCCTTTTTAGCGCAGTATGCTGCAGGCGGCAGTATAGGTCCTCACATTTGATGGCGGTCTGTGTTATTTGTGTCTCTCTCCCCTCAAGTTGAGCATTGCTCTGGGACGTCCCACTATGTAATGATTAAAGGCTCTGTGTCCCGTGATGTACTCCAAGAAAAGGATTTTACAGGTAAGCTGTTATTAAAAATCCTATTTTTTAGGGCAGGCAGTTTACACTGGCAGTCTGCAGTGCTTTCCAGGCTCCTAAAAAAATTAATAGTTAATGCACATTTTTTTTTACCTGCAAAAAAAATGTGCATGTATTATTTAAAAAAAATAAAAAGTGAACTCATCCTTTAGGCCCCGTTCACACCTATGCGAATTGGTTGCGGCTTACACTGCATCCAATTCGCATAACATTTTAAAATACATTTATTTTAATGAGACTGGTTCACATATGTGCGATGCATTCGCACTGCGCATTGCCCAAAAAACTTGGGCGTTTCCTGGGCATTGCGGTGCGAATTGTCTGCACATTATCTTCTATGGGAACGCATCTGATTCGCAGATGTGTTCCGTTCTGAACAGGAATTCTCTCCCTGTTCACTACATTTCCCTCCCCCTCCCCTCTCTCAGGTCAGCAAATCCGCAGTTGCAACGCACCGCTGAACAGCTCTGTTTTCTCTTTACAGAGAAAACAGAGCTGGAATTCGCACTGCACAAGTGTGAATCGGCCTTAATGCTAAATTTAGTTTACAGTTAATTTTTTTTTTTTTTTTTAGGACTTCATATCTGATACATTGACAAGGAGTCTTTATAGCTGCTTGGAGTTCAGCTTAAAATAAAAAGATCCTTTATTATGCTCTTGCAGCTGTAAAAATAATTGGCAACAATACAGAGAACTGGGCGGACAGTAATTATTATTTGTCTAGACATTTCACACATGCCTTCAGTTTGTTTCATCAGTTCAGTCATGTTTTTTCAAAGAAGTTTACATCAGTTTTTACATCCGTTCTTTACACCCACTTAACCACTTGAGGCAAATTTTCGGTTTACATTAGAGCTGCACGATTCTGGATAAAATGAGAATCACGATTTTTTGGCTTAAAATAAAGATCACGATTCTCCCGACGTAACACCATCTTTCACATTATACAAAAATATTTGGGCTAACTTTACTGTTTAGTTTTTTAAAATTCATGGAAGTGTATTGAAAAACTACTGCGCAAATACTGTGTGACATAAAATATTGCAACAACCGCCATTTTATTCTCTAGGGTCTCTGCTAAAAAAATATATCTAATGTTTGGGGGTTCTAAGTAATTTTCTAGCAAAAAATACAGATTTCTTTTTCGTACATCACGGGACACAGAGCGACTTAGTCATTACTAATGGGTTATATAGATACCTTCAGGTGCTGGCACTGGCAACTTCCAAAACCGGAAGTACCCTCCCCTATATAAGCCCCTCCCATCTGGGAGCACCTCAGTTTTTTGCCAGTGTCTAAGGTGTTGGCCAAAGAGTAACATGTGTTTTCACTGGGCTTGCGTACAGGTTCTTTTATGGGCCTTAGTAAGCTGTTCCGGATCCGACCAAAAAAGCTTCATAGCTAAACGGTCGGTACCCGGGCCTTGCAAGAGAAGAGCAAGGTTTTGCCTGTAATGCCTCTCTTAGGAGGGCTGGACCCTGGGATCCAGAGCTCTGGTCATACCCACGACCAAGATGTTTTCTGTGCAGGGTGCTATACAGGTCCAGGGGAGTGGAATCCTTGGGAACCCGGTCCCTGAAGGTTTAATTACAATGCCTGCCGTGATAGGTGAAGTTTGGGCTTCTGTGGACCAAACAAAGTCCTGCGGCGGGGAACAGGTAAGTGGGGGCCCCCAGGAACTTGGTTCTATTGGGGGATCCCCAAGCCTAATTTGTCTTTCTGTCTGTTACCTAACGGTATTCCCGCTAATATCTGTGTATGCCTGTAACTACTGGAAAATGTAAAATTTTAATAGTAGTCAAGAAAAAAAAAAAAAAAGAGGACCGCGGTACCTGTGTTAAACCACTAGAGGCCGCTGTGGTCCATTTTTCTTGTCATGTGGATCTTTGGTTTTCTCAAGTCAAAAGATCCAGGCAGTTGGTAAGTTTCTCTGTGGGAATCCACTTCCTTTGCCCTGTTGCTGCGCTCATCCACCGCACAGGCCCTCCGGCAAAAAGGGCCCTGGCTCCTAGTCCCTGCTTGGTTTCGAAAAGGGTGCCAATGGCGCACGGGCTCGCGGGCGCGTGCACGCGCCTCCTATGAAAAAAAAGGGGCGGGTGGATGACGCTCGATGCGCGCCGCAGCGCTTCTGCGCATGTGCAGGCGTCCCAGCATGTATAAAAGACACAGTACAAGTGTCAGCTGGCTGCAAACAGAGCTAGCAACAAAACGGTGGCACACAGAGGCGGTTGATGCAGGCATCCCCATAGAAAGGCACTTTAGTGGACACCAGCTGGTATATAGCAGCAACTGTGTTAGATTATTACCAGCAAAAATTGGTGTATGACGACGGGAATACCTCAGCTTTGTGCTTAAAGGATATGTCGTCCAGATGCTCCGGAAATAAGTCTTCCAGGAAGCCAAAGGGGTCTCCATCGGGCTCTGAGGATATTGGGCATGCTTGTGCTGCACCAATCTCCCCTGAAAATTCAGAGGTCAGTAGCCGTAGGAACCCCGCAGGAGTGCCTGGTGCTGCGGCTGTCCCCAGTCCACCTGCTCCTGTATATATAACAGAGGAGGTTTTATCCTCAACTCTGGGAGGATTGGAAGAGAGATTAACAGCATTGATCGCTGCTTCCCTGTCACAGGGAAAGCGCGTCCGATCTCCATCTCCTCCTTCAGAGTGCCTGTTAGTGGAGGAACAGCCCCACACAGAGATCGACCTACCTGAAGGGGATCAGGATGAGGTTGATTCAGTTATAGAGGAATCAACAGTGGAAGAACCTTTCTCAGCATCTCAGGCTGAAAGATTATGGGTTCAGTCTCTGACTAACATGGTCCGATCAGCATTTAAAATGCCTCTGGCGGAACCATCAACCACTACGGTTTCCTCGCTGGGGTCGCTGAAAGCTCCCCAGGCTGCTGTTCCTTCCCAATCCACCCTTTATTGGAAGGGCTTATTTACCAGGATTGGGAGCATCCTGTTAAAATATTTACTCCCCCCAAGAGATTTCCAGTGATCTATCCCATGGAGGATAAGTTCATAAAAAAATGGAGGGTCCCTACAGTGGACACAGCCATCTCTTGTGCAAATAAATCACTGACATGTCCAGTAGATAATGTTCCAATGTTCAAAGACCCAATAGATAAAAAATTGGAGTCTTTACTAAAATCTGCTTTCTCTACAGCAAGCATGGTGACACAACCTGCAGTAGCAGCGATTGGAGTCTGCCAAGCAATGAAAGATCAGTTGAAACAAGTCTTAAGGGACTTACCAGATCAGCAGGCTCTTGCCCTAGCTGACCTACCTAGAGCCTTGTGTTGCGGTGGACGCCATAAAGGATACAATCCAACAGGCCTCCCGCTTTAAGCTGTCTGTAGACATATGCGTAGGCTTCTATGGCTCAAAAACTGGTCTGCTGAAGCTTCCCATTTCATGGAGAACGCTTATCTGGAGAAGATCTGGACAAATATATCCAGAAAACTTCTGCCGGTAAAAGTACACTCTTGCCGGTTAAGAACAAGGGTAGAAGTCCTTCTTTTAAGAGGCCTACTTCTCCAGTCCCTGGCACATCGGCTGTGAAACAGTTCCGACGGCCTCCGCGGTCAAATCCAGGGGGCAGAATTTAGAGACGATCACAGGGTAACAAGAAACCCTGGGTCAAGAGAGGTACAAAACCTCCCCCCAAGTCATGAAGGGTTGCCCCCACTCAATCGGGTGAGGGGAAGACTTCAGTTGTTCACAGAGACCTAGCGGGACACCATCAGAGACAAATGGGTGATCTCCGCAGTAAGTCTGGGATACAGGCTGGAGTTAAAAGACATTCCTCCTGCCCATTTTATGAGGTCAAACGTGCCAAGCGATCCCCAGAAGAGAGGATCCCTTCTTCTGGCACTAGAACAACTATTGCTCCAAGGGTAATCATGAAGGTTCCCTTGGAAGAAAGCGGGTTCGGGTTTTACTCGAACCTTGTCACAGTCCCCAAACAAATTGGGACGTGAGGCCCATATTAAATATAAAAGGGCTAAACAAGTTCCTACATATCAGGACTTTTTCGGATGGAGTCGATCCGATCGGTGGCCACCGCCCTACAAGGGCAGGAATGGTTAGCCTCGATCGACATAAGGGATGCTTATTTGCATATTCCCATCTGTCCGGCCCACCAGAAATTTCTACGCTTTGCAGTAGGAGGGCGCCATTTTCAGTTCAGAGCCTTACCTTTCGGTCTGGCCACAGCACCACGAGTGTTCACAAAAATTCTGGCCCTACGATTGGCCAAACTAGGAACACAAGGTGTAACGATAATGGCATATCTAGACGACTTGTTGCTGATAGACCACTCAGTGAAAAAAACTAGAAGTGGTCGTTCACAAGACAATCAAGTATCTGGAATCTCACGGTTGCATTATCAACCGAGACAAGTCAGCCCTAAAACCAGTCAAAAGTCTGGAATACTTGGGGGGCTAAGACTGGATTCAAATCAGAGAAAGATTTTCTTACCTCCAGAGAAGGTGTCGTCTTTGTAAGATTTGACCCACTTAGTGGGTACAAAAAAGAAAACCATCCATACGCCTGTGTATGAGGCTGCTGGGAAAAATGGTGGCTTCATTCGAAGCAGTACCCTACGGTCAATTCCATTCAAGGAACTTGCAGAGGGCCATACTGTCAGCCTGGAACAAAAAAGTTCAATGTCCCTGTCCCCTTCAGTCCGGTTTCTTGGAAGGTGGTCACTACAGATGCCAGCCTCATAGGCTGGGGGGCAGTACTGGAGCAATGGTCTCTCCAGGGCAAGTGGTCAGAAGCAGAGAAGGCCCTGCCCATCAATCTCTTAGAGATACGAGCAGCCCGGTATGCCCTAGTAGCATGGACATCCAAACTCCAAGGGTCCCCTGTCAGAATTCAATCAGACAATGCCACAGCAGTGGCATATATCAATCACCAGAGTGGCACCAGGAGTCGTGCAGCCCAGAGGGAAGCGAATTGCATCCTGGAATGGGCAGAAAGGTATGTCCCAGCCATATCCGCGGTTTTCATCCCAGGAGTGGAAAATTGGAGAGCGGACTTTTTAAGTCGCCAGCAATTATGCCCGGGGGAATGGTCTCTTCACCCCGAGGTTTTCCAGGCAATATGCCAGCGGTGGGGAACACCGGATGTAGATCTGCTAGCATCCAGATTCAACGCAAAGGTGGACAGATTTGTGTCTCGCACAAGGGATCCCCTAGCTTGCGGTTCGGATGCCCTAGTGTTCCCTTGGGATCAGTTCAAGCTGATATATGCATTCCCACCGCGATTAATCCGCAGAATCAGGGTAGAAAAGAAACCAGTGATTCTGGTGCCTCCAGCGTGGCCCCGAAGGGCATGGTACGCGGAGATTGTAAAAATGTCAGTGGGAAGTCCTTGGACCCTCCCACATCGTCCGGACCTGCTTTCGCAAGGACAGATATACTACCCTTCCTTACCAGCCCTAGGTTTGACGGCCTGGCTATTGAAGCCCACATTCTAAAAAAGAGAGGGCTCTCTAATCCTGTGGTATCTACCATGATCAATGCCAGGAAGCCGGTATCCAGGCAGATCTATTATAGGATCTAGAAGGCGTACATCACGTGGTGTGAGGCCAAGAAATGGCATCCACGTAAGTACGTAATAGGTAGGATTCTGGACTTCCTACAGTGGGCTGTACATAGGAAGCTTGCCTTGAGTACTATCAAGGGTCAGACGGCCTTGTCAATATTTTTTCAAAGGCCCTTGGCTTTGCATTCATTAGTCAAAGCTTTCATACAAGGAGTGATGCGTATTAGCCCTCCGGTTAGTATTCCCATATGTCCATGGGACTTAAACCTGGTTCTGTCGGTTCTACAGAAACAACCATTTGAACCATTGCGGCACATTTCCTTGGTTCTTCTCACCAGGAAATTGATTTTCTTAGTAGCCATTTGTTCGGCTAAAAGAGTATCGGAATTAGCCGCCTTGTCCTGTAAGGAGCCATATCTGGTTGTCCATAAGGACAGAGTAGTATTACGTCCTCATCCAGCCTTTCTTCCTAAGGTGGTATCGAGGTTCCATTTGAACCAAGATGTGGTTCTTCCTTCCTTTTTCTCCAAACCTAGCTCGGTAGAGGAAAAGTTATTGCATTCTTTGGATGTAGTAAGAGCAGTTAAAGCTTATCTAAAAGCCACTGCTCAGATTCACAGAACGGATACTTTGTTTGTTCTGCCGGAAGGCCCCAGAAAGGGTCAGGCAGCATCAAAAATCTACTTTAGCCAAGTGGATTCGACAGGTCATAATACAAGCCTATGGCTTGAAAAGGAGACCGCCTCCGTTCAAAGTTAGGGCGCACTCCACAAGAGCAGTTGGAACTTCATGGGCAGTGCATCACCAGGCCTCCCTGGCTCAAGTCTGTAAGGCCGCAACATGGTCTTCAGTACACACGTTTACTAGATTCTACCAGGTAGACGTTAGAAGTCAGGAGGATGTCGCCTTTGGGCGCAGTGTGTTGCAGGCCGCAAAAGATCCTCATGCCTGATGGCGCCCAGCTTATGTATAGTGTATCCCTCCCCTCATTTGGCATTGCTTTGGGACGTCCCATTAGTAATGACTAAGTCGCTCTGTGTCCCGTGATGTACGAAAAAGAAAAAGGGATTTTTATAACAGCTTACCTGTAAAATCCTTTTCTTGGAGTACATCACGGGACACAGAGCTCCCACCCCTCTTTTTGGGACACTTATTGCTTTGCTACAAAACTGAGGTGCTCCCGGATGGGAGGGGCTTATATAGGGGAGGGTACTTCCGGTTTTGGAAGTTGCCAGTGCCAGCACCTGAAGGTATCTATATAACCCATTAGTAATGACTAAGTCGCTCTGTGTCCCGTGATGTACTCCAAGAAAAGGATTTTACAGGTAAGCTGTTATAAAAATCCCTTTTTTATCTTGTAACCAACAAGTGTCAGAAAAAGGTTTAGTCTTTAACCGCAGACTGCCTCACGCACTTAGACGTCGGCAGAATGGCACGGGCAGGCAAAGCAACGTATATATACGTTGATTTGAATCTGCTGCCTAGCGGGCGCGCGGTCCCCCGTGACTGTGCCCGTGGGACCCGTGGACTCGGTTTCCCGTAATTGGGTCACGGAACGACAGAACAGGGGATGTCTTTGTAAACAAGGCATCTCCCTGTTCTGCCTAGTGACAGGACACTGATCGTCTGCTCCCTCTCATCGGGAGCAGCGATCAGTGTCGTGTCACAGTAAGCCCCGCCCCCACACAGTTGGAACACATCTTTAGGACACACTTAACCCCTTCCTAGCCCCCTAGTGGTTAACCCCTTCACTGCCAGTCACATTTATACAGTAATCAGTGCATTTTTATAGCACTGATCGCTGTATAATTGTGAATGGTCCCAAAATAGCGCCAAAAGTGTCCGATGTGTCCGCCATAATGTCACAGTCACAAATAAAAATAGCTGATCGCCGCCATTACTAGTAAAAAAAAATCATTAATAAAAATGCCATAAATCTATTCCCTATTTTGTAGACGCTATAACTTTTGTGTAAACCAATCAATAAACGCTTATTGCTTTTTTTTTTTTTTTTTTTTTACCTAAAATATGTAGAAGAATACAAATCTACCTAAACTGAGGAAAAAATTTGTTTTTTTTTATATATTTTTTGGGGATATTTATTATAGTAAAGGTAAAAAATATTTTTAATAGTTTTTTTTTTCAAAATTGTTGCTCTATTTTTGTTTATAACGCAAAAAATAAAAACCGCAGAGGTGATCAAATACCACCAAAAGAAAGCTCTATTTGTGTGAAAAAAAGGACGTTAATTTTGTTTGGGAGCCACGTCGCACAACCGTGCAATTGTCAGTTAAAGCGACGCAGTGCCGAATCACAAAAAGTGGCCTGGTCATTTTGGCAGCCAAATGGTCCGGAGCTGAAGTGGTTAACCACTTAAGCCCCAGACCATTTTGTAGCTAAAGGACCAGAGCTGTTTTCAGAATTTTGCACTGCGCTGCTTTAACTGAAAATTGTGCGAACATGCAATGTTGTACCCAAACGAAATTTGCGTCCTTTTCTTCCCACAAATAGAGCTTTATTTTAATGGTATTTGATTGCCTCTGCGATTTTAATTTTTTGCGATATAAACGGAAAAAATTTGAAAAAAAATGATATTTTCTACTTTTTGTTATAAGAAAAATCGAATAAACTCAATTTTAGTCATACATTTAGGCCAAAATGTATTCAGCCACATGTCTTTAGTAAAAAAAATGTCAATAAGCGTATATTTATTGGTTTGCGCAAAAGTTATAGCGTCTACAAACTAGGGTACGTTTTCTGGAATTTACACAGCTTTTAATTTATGACTGCCTATCTCATTTCTTGAGGTGCTAAAATGGCAGGGCAGTACAAAACCCCCCAAATGACCCCATTTTGGAAAGAAGACACCCCAAGGAAATTGCTGAGAGGCATGTTGAGCCCATTGAATATTTTTTTTTTCGTCTCACGTGATTGAATAATGACTAAAAAAAAAAAAACAATTACAAAAAGTTGTCACTAAATGATATATTGCTCACACATGCCATGGTTATATGTGGAATTGCACCCCAAAATACATTTTGCTGCTTCTCCTGAGTACGGGGATACCACATGTGTGGGACTTTTTGGGAGCCTAGCCGCGTACGGGCCCCCGAAAACCAAGCACCGCCTTCAGGATTTCACTCCTCACTACCTATCACAGTTTCGAAGGCCATAAAATGCCAAAATAGCACAAACCCCCCCCCAAATGACCCCATTTTAGAAAGTAGACACCCCAAGGAAATTGCTGAGAGGCCTGTTGAGCCCATTGAATATTTATTTTTTTGTCCCAACTGATTGAATAATGACAAAAAAAAAAATACACAGTTTCGAAGGCCATAAAATGCCAAAATAGCACAAAACCCCCAAATGACCCCATTTTGGAAAGTAGACACCCCAAGCTCTCATTTGTTTTTGAAAATGAAGAAAGAATTTTTTTTTTTTCAATTTTCAAAACTTTGTGACAAAAAGCGAGATCTGCAAAATACTCACCATACCTCTCAGCAAATAGCTTGGGGTGTCTACTTTCCAAAATGGGGTCATTTGGGGGGGGTTTTGTGCCATCTGGGCATTCCATGGCCTCCGAAACTGTGATAGGCAGTGAGAAGTGAAATCGAAAATTTACACCCTTAGAAAGCCTGAAGGCGGTGCTTGGTTTTGGGGTCCCGTACGCGGCTAGGCTCCCAAAAAGTCTCACACATGTGGTATCCCCGTACTCAGGAGAAGCAACAGAATGTATTTTGGGGTGTAATTCCACATATGCCCATGACATGTTTGAGCAATATATCATTTAGTGACAACTTTGTGCAAAAAAATAAATAAATAAATTGTCTTTTTTCCGCAACTTGTGTCAACATATAAAATATTCCATGGACTCGACATGCCTCTCAGTATATAGCTTGGGGTGTCTACTTTCCAAAATGGGGTCATTTGGGGGGGTTTTGAACTGTTCTGGCATTTTATACACAACATTAGGAAGCTTACATCCACTCTTCTAACCACTTGAAGACAAAGCCCTTTTTGACACTTTTTGTTTACATGAAAACATTTTTTTTTTTTGCAAGAAAATTATGTTGAACCCCCAAACATTATATATATTTTTAAAGCAAAGTCCCTACAGATTAAAATGGTGGGTGTTGCATTTTTTTTTCTACACAGTATTTGCGCAGCGATTTTTCAAACGCATTTTTTGGGGAAAAAATACACTTTTTTTAATTTTAATGCACTAAAACACACTATATTGCCCAAATGTTTGATGAAATAAAAAAGATGATCTTAGGCCGAGTACATAGATACCAAACACGACAAGCTTTAAAATTTCGCACAAACGCGCATTGGCGACAAACTACATACATTTTTAAAAGCCTTTACAGGTTACCACGTTAGATTTACAGAGGAGGTCTACTGCTAAAATTACTGCCCTTGATCTGACCTTCGCGGTGATACCTCACATGCATGGTGCAATTGCTGTTTACATATGACGCCAGACCGACGCTTGCGTTCGCCATTGGGCAAGAGCAGGGCAGGACAGGGGTGCTTTTTTTTTTATTATTATTAATTTTGCTTTTTTATTTTATTTTTAAACTGTTGCTTCCATATTTTTTTTTTTTATCATTTTTATTGTTATCTCAGGGAATGTAAATATCCCCTATGATAGCAATAGGTAGTGACAGGTACTCTTTTTTTGAAAAAAACTGGGGTCTATTGGACCCTAGATCTTTCCTCTGCCCTCAAAGCATCTGACCACACCAAGATCAGTGTGATAAAATGCTTTCCCAATTTCCCAATGGCGCTTTTTATATCCGGGGGGGGGGGGGGTCATTCCCTCCCACTGCTTGTAAAAGCAGTCCAGAGGCTAATTAGCCACTAGGATTGCTTTTACATGAAAGCCGGCCGCTGGCTGAAAAGAATGATACCAAGATGATACCTAAACCCGCAGGCATCATTCTGGTATAAACATTCAAAGTCCAGCAACATACCAGTTCGTTGCTGGTCCTTGTTGGACATGTATTGTAATCTTTTTTTTTCATACAGCCTGTTGGCTGAACGAAAAAAAAAGATTGATCGGTGGGTATGCCCACCATTAGAATACCGCCCTTCATCCACCCACTTCTAATGATGGGCATACATGCACCATTTATATATGCCGAAGCATGGGGGCATCTTCCCGCAAAAGTTATGCCGCGTACACATGGTCAGACTTTTTCACGGGCAAGCCTCCGTCGGAATTTCAACCGTATGTACGCGGCATTAGGAGCAAAATCGCTCCTCCGCCCCTGCTGCCCCAATGCTTCGGCATATATGCTTTTTTTTTTTTAACTGTGGTGGTGAAATCACCTCCTACAGCACTGGAGTCGCAGGGATCAGGCCTGTCTCTGCGAACGCTGCAGTTATGTGTGTTGTGTTTTGCAAGTGACAGTGATCGATCGATACTGCACTTGGGTGGCCTGGGCTGGACGGAGGGGCAAAACGCAGGTGCTAGCAGGTATCTGGGCTGATCCCCCTAACACTGCGTTTTTGGGAACCCTAAACTGCTGGGGACGCTAGTATAGATCTGATCAGATATTGATCTGTTCAGATACTATACCACTAAGGGAGGTGTATGCTTTACGCGTGGGTGTTAGCGTTACTGGCACTAACCTGACGCTGCCTGGGGTGTGACACAGACCCTCTCTGACGCTAAAACCTAATTGATATCACCCGCCGGGCGATCAGGGGGTTAAACCTTTATTGGGTTATATACGGCGGGTGCCCTGACACTATAAAAAGCAAACTAACCAGCGTCACCCGTAACACTTATATGGTGATTACTGGTGAAAGGGTTAACTAGGTGGCAATTAGGGGGTTAAAACCTTTATTAGGTAATATATGGGGGTACCTGACTCTATATAAAAACCTGACGGCGAACCTAAAAAAAAATTACTGGCTACCTATCGGCATCACCAACGCTAAGACAGCGATCAGAAAAACGATCGCTTAGCGACAGTGGTGATAGGGGGTGAAAGGGTTACCTGGGGGGCGATCAAGGGGGTTAAACCTTTATTAGATAATATATGGGGGTACCTGACGCTATAAAAACCTGTGGCGAACCTAAAAAAAATTACTGGCTACCGATCGGCATCACCAACACTAAGACAGCGATCAGAAAAATGATCACTTAGCGACAGTGGTTAAGAGGGGGGGGGTTACCTGGGGGGCAATCAAGGGGGTTAAACCTTTATTAGGTAATATATGGGGGTACCTGACGCTATAAAAACCTGCGGCGAACCTAAAAAAATAACTGGCTACTGATCTGCATCACCGACGCTAAGACAGCGATCAGAAAAGTGATCGCTTAGCGACAGTGGTGATAGGGGGTGAAAGGGTTATCTGGGGGGCGATCAAGGGGGTTAAACCTTTATTAGGTAATATATGGGGGTACCTGACGCTATAAAAACCTGCAGCGAACCTAAAAAAAATTACTGGCTACCGATCGGCATCACCAACACTAAGACAGCGATCAGAAAAACGATCGCTTAGCGACAGTGGTGATAGGGGGTGAAAGGGTTACCTGGGGGGCGATCAAGGGGGTTAAACCTTTATTAGGTAATATATGGGGGTACCCGACGCTATAAAAACCTGCGGCGAACCTAAAAAAAATAACTGGCTACCGATCGGCATCACCGACGCTAAGACAACGATCAGAAAAATGATCGCTTAGCGACCGCGGTGCTAGGGGGTGAAAGGGTTATCTGGGGGGCCATCAGGGGGTTAAACCTTTATTATGGGGGGGGGGGTAGGGGGCTACACTGGACCTAAAACTAAATGTAGTGACACTTTTACAGTCACAAATGTCACTGATTGCAATAAATAAATGGTCACTGCAATCAGTGACACTGTGACTGGTGTCTGGGGGGGCGATTTATGTGCCTATGTGTCCTGGTGTCAGTGTAGTGTTTTGTGCACTAACCTGCATCTTCTCCTGGACAGCGCTCGGTATATGTGAGCGCCGCAGGAGAGATGACATCACTTCCTCTGCCTGTGTTTACATTACACAGGCAGGGGAATGATTCGATTCGCTGGGAGTGATCGAGAGGGGGTGGCCGGAAACGAACGGCTGTCCCCTCATCCCTGATCGCTCCCAAAGGAATAACGGCCGCTCACTGTAAAGAAGGGGGGTCCGATCGGACCCCCGAACTATACAAAGGCAGTCACGTACATATACGTGATTCTGCCTGTCGGTGCCATTCTGCCGACGTATATTTACAGTGGGCGGTCGTTAAGTGGTTAAACTCCCCTAATCTACAGACCATAATTTATTCCTTTGATCTAAGAACCAAGAGATACATTGTATCTTCATTATCTCTCTGCCCTGAGGAATATCTTTTTTTTTTTTTTGACAGCTCTGGCTCCGCATTTTTTATAGTAAATAAGAGCTGACAATTGGATTTAAAAGCTAATAATGACAGTCAGGTCGGCAAGAGAGGGAGCCTGTCTGTACAGACTGCCCCTTCGCTATATGTACATCTCTTCTCCCCCTCTCCTTGCACACACTGCCCCCACCCAATGACATCTCCATAACATAAGGGAAAAAAAGGCTGGTGTTCTGTCAAGAAGTGCCCCCCATCGAATAGTGCCCGGGACGAACTGCTCATGCACCGTACGTCATTGCACAACTGCTGATTTTCTGATCAGCTGGGCTGACGTAACTATGGTGCATGCGCACATCATAGGAGGTATCTCTCGATGGGAGATACTATTTCACAGCCACAATTTAAACCTATACAAACAGCGGGGAAACCTTCTTATCAGCGCACGGTAAAGCCGCCCTGCAACAGCGAGGCACAATATGAGAACTACGGTATCCCCCCGCTGTTTGTATAGGTTTCAATTGTGCCTGTGAAATGGTATCTCCCACAAGAGATACCTCCTATGATGTGCGCTTTTGTCCTGTTAACGTCACTCCAGCTAATCGACAACTCAGCTGGAGCGCGGCTCCGTCCAGCGCATGCGTGCGCACTATTCGATAGGGGGCAGTTCTCGAGAGAACACCGGCATCTACATTTAAAAGCCGACAGTGACAGTTAGCGCCAGCAAGTGAGGAAGCCTGTCTGTACAGGCTGCCCCCCTCACTGTGTATACTGCTCTCCTGCCTCTCTCTGCCACAGCCCCCCCACAGTGACCCTAACAACCAATGCAAAAACGGATGAAAAACTGACTATTTGTCAGTTTACATCTGTTTTTTGTCCGATACGTTTTTTAGACGAATGAAAAATAGGGTTTTCATCTGTTAAAAAAAAATGGATGTTGACTGAAGCGGATGAAAACAGATAAAAATAGATAGTCATCCGTTGTCATCCGTTTTTCCATTGGAATGCATTGATGTCCATTTTTCATCCGTCAACGGATGGATGAAAAACGGACAGATGGTCTGTATGTGTAAAATAGGGCCTTAATGTTTCATTTATTATTGGGTGTATTGACATTTTATATTTGTAATGCACAAATCTTTCTGGTTTATAATGCCTTATTTTGCCAATTTATTTTCCAAATCATTTTGTGCTGTGCATGCAATGCCTGAACTGATATACTCTAATTTGCATCACAGATGGGGAATCACTTGTTTCTTTGGGTTGCTAAAGCTGCTGCGTTACTCTTTTATTCAATTTTAAGGATGGTTAAAAAGCCCAAATTCATATTTCTGCCTGCAACATATTTCTGTTTTTTTTTCTTCTGTTTAAAAACCCTTCAATCCCCTTGGCATTCTCCGCCTTTCTGTGCCCTTGCTCCTCCCACTTTTTAAAGGAGAATGTATAGTGGCTTTACATATATTTTCTTTGTTATGCTTAATATTAAAAGTAACATTTTTTTAAATGTTTTTGTTTCCTTTTAATCAAACTAATATGAAATGCTACATATAAAAAATGGAGAAAGAGCCGCCAAGAAACTTGTACGGAGAATGATGGAATTTAAAGTCACATCTTGAGACCTACACCTTCTATGCAAGAAAACAAAACAAAAAACAATACTTCATTATGAACATAGTTAAATAGATATCTTTCTGAACTATTTTTACAATAAAGTACTGTTTTTTTTTTTTTTTTTTTTTTTTTTTTTTTATATAGAAGGTGTATGTCTCACGCTGTGCCTTTAAAGTCCATCATTCTCTGTACAAGTTTCTTGGCGGCTCTTTTTCTAGTTATTTGGACGTGGCATCTTTTAGAAAGAGAATTTTATCACTTCTAGGCTTAAAGTAGAACTATGGGCAAAACTTTTTTTTTATTTTCATTTTGGATAGAGTAAGGGACGAATATAACCCCTATCAGATTTTTTTTGCTATCTCTGTTTCATTGCAGAGATTTCACTTCAATCTTGACTTCACACTTCACAAAGAAAAATCCTACAAGGTCACCAGAGCTGGTGTACCCATTGGAAGATTTTCCCTCTATTACTTTTCTGGGGACAACCCAAAATTTGGGATTTTCTTTTACTTCACTCAATGATAACCGTAAACAGGACAAATAAAGAGGATGAACTTCTTTTTTTTTTTTTTTTAATTTTATAAATTTATTCAAACATATAGACATATCACAAATCTGACATTACATAAACAAATAGATGTTCCAAATAAGCTAGGGGGTAAACCAAAGCATATATATATATCAATACCAAGGGGGGGTATTCAATCCCCTCTAATTAACCTTCTTGATTTTGAAGCCCACAAAAAAAAAGAAAAAAAGGAACGATACTCCTATCGACCATAAATATATAATCAAGCATCTCCTCTCCTTACCCCCTTATCTACAATCTCATCTATAACCAGATCCATCTCCATATCTTAGTTATATTTATGATCTATTAATTCAGCGAGACAAAAATAAAGACAACAAACAAAACACACACAAAAAAAAAAAAAGGGAAAAATGTAGGACCTAATATGGGAAGAATTCCCATCGGGAGACCCCCAGGTACTTCCCCCAATGCCATCCGGCTGATTAGACAAGTACTTCCATGCCTCCCCCTTGATTATCCTAGTTTGTATCAAGGAGGGTTCTTCCCTCTTCTGAGGCTAGGAAGGCATTCCAAGAAGACCAAGTCCTGGAATAGCATTCCTGCTGGTGGCGTGCAGAAAGCACTAGGTCTTCTAATTGGCTTATTTCTTTAACTTTACGTATCCACATTCCTATCGTCGGCGGTATTAATGATTTCCATTTCAGAGGGATGCGCTCTTTAGCGGCATCTAACAAGTGGCCTATGCTAGATTCTCTGTATTCATTCCCTGTTATCTGGTTCGCGTGTAAAAGAAAAAACGCCGGATCCTCCGGTATCCTTTGGTCTGAACAGATTTGAAGAATTCGTCTAACCTCCATCCAAAATTTTCTCAATTTGGGGCAGCTCCAGAAAATATGTAACATAGTACCTTTCTCCACCTGACATCTCCAGCACAAGTCTGAAGTGTCAGGGTAGATTTTCTTTAAACTCACTGGTGTTCTATACCATCTGGTAAGGATCTTAAAATTAGTTTGTTGTATTTTAACACATATTGAGGATTCATGTGTGAACCTAAAAATGTGCTGTAGCTGTTCCGAGCTGAAAGATTCTCCCAATTCCCTTTCCCAGTCCTGAACACATTTCAGAGACTGAATTTCAGGCAGTATCGTCAGTATTTCATAGCTAGCCGATAGAGTATGTGACATTTTCCCCTCCTCTGCACATAATTTCTCAAATCTGTTAAATGGTCTATCAAATTGTCCCGGAGATGGGAGGGTGCTAAAGAAGTGGGTAATCTGTACAGCATTCCAGAACTTTAGTCTAAAGTCATTTCTTTGTTCAATTAATTCTCCAATTGTCAACCAAACTCCTCCCTTAATGTAATTGGATGCTTGTATAAATCCCTTATTCACCAAGTGTCTAAATGCCACATCCTCATAACCTGGTGTGAAAAGAGGATTCCCCAGTATTGGGTACAGGGGGGACGTGGTAGGAGTTATGCCAACCATAGGGAGAATCTTAGAGCAAAGTTTCGCCGTGTTTCCTATTAAGGGGTGTTTGGTCACCTCTCTAGGTAAAAAGGGGAAACACCATGGAGTTCTGCCTAAGGGTATTGATATTTGGCCCTGCTCAATCTGAACCCATAGCTTAAAATCTCTATGTCTATTCCAATCAATGACTCTGCTCAAATGTATTGCTTGATAGTATCTCCTTATATCTGGTACCGACAATCCCCCATTTCTTTTAGGAAGCATTAATTGCTTCCGTTGCACCCGGGGATGTTTGCTTGCCCAGATAAAGTCAAAAATTAATTTCTGGCTCTGTTTGAAGTAGATAGGCGGGATATACACCGGTAGGGCTTGTAATAAATATAAAAATTTAGGGAGAATGCTCATCTTAATGATGTTACAGCGTCCTAACCATGTGTATAGACCAGCATTCCACTTATTTAATAATATCTTAATTTTTTGCAACAATGGGGGAAAGTTTAACTCAAAAATCTTAGCTATGTTCGGCGGGATAAAAGTGCCCAAATATGTTAGTGCTTTATTAGTCCACTTAAACTTAAAGTTTTGTTCCAGTTGCGTAGCCAGCGTTTGTGGTAAATTAACCCCCATTGCCTCTGATTTGTCAAAATTAATGCGAAGGTTGGAAAGCCGACCATATTTCTCAAATTCCCTCATTAAATTGGGGATCGTAATCAGAGGATTCGTCAGCGAAAATTGTATATCATCAGCATACGCCGAGATTTTACTTTCAATATTCCCTGTATGCACTCCTGCAACGTCCTGATTTGAACGTACTGTACACAGAAGCGGTTCCAATGACAGGGCAAATAGGAATGGCGACAGGGGACACCCCTGTCGTGTCCCGTTTGAAATTAGAAAGGTCTCCGATAGTATGCCATTAGCCCGTACCTGGGCCCTCGGGCACGAATAGATGGAGGAGATCCATTGTAGCATCCTACTTCTGAAGCCTCGTAAAACCGCTAACATAAAACTCCAGTTTACCCTGTCAAAGGCCTTCTCCGCGTCCGTGTTTAAGAAAACACATTGTAGCTGCGTTGCATTTACTATCTGTAGTAGGTTGATAACTTTTGTAGTGTTATCACGTGCTTCTCGTGTGGGCACAAATCCCACCTGATCAAGATGTATCAAATTAGGGATATACTTTTGAATCCTATTTGCTAAAATTTTAGTGAAAAGCTTAAGATCGAGATTAAGCAAAGAGATTGGTCTATAGCTTCCGCAGGAAGTTGGATCTTTTCCCTCTTTAAGATAACGGAGATATGAGCTAGCAGGGTATCTTTGGCCAATGTTGCTGATGACCCTAGTGCATTAAATAGCTTAAGCATATATTGAGCTAGGGATGTAAAGAGTGTTTTGTAGTATTGGGCCGTTAGGCCATCCGGCCCTGGTGCTTTACCCAGTTTAGTGGAGTTTACTACTCTTTGTAATTCTTCCATAGTTATGGGTTTTTCAAGATCATCCCTATCTTCCTCTGTTAGATGGGTGATGATACGAGATACGAATCTATCTGCTCCTGTGTGGGGGGCTTTGTCTGTATATTGTAAAGGGACTCGTAAAATTCCTGAAATTTCTGTGCTATTTCTTTTGGTTTCGTAGCCCTACCTTGGCTAGATGAAATAAGACATGGGATATAATTCTTTAATTTCTGCTCCCGTAGAGTCCTAGCCAGTAATTTCCCACATTTATCTCCAGACTCATATGAGAATCTTTTACAGACCTGTATTGTCGCTTTAGCTTTAAAAAAAAGGAGTTCTGAAATTTGTGTCCGTTTGTTACCAAGATCCCTCTCTAAAGAGGGGGATCGTGTCCGTTTATGTCGAGCCTCCAGTGTGGCTAATTCTTCAAGAAGTAGCTTTAGCTGTTCTGTACGTTTTCTCTTAATCCTGGCCCCCTGTTTAATTAATACCCCGCGAATGACCGCCTTATGAGCTTCCCAAATAATACCTGGGTCGCAGTCTGAGGTATCGTTTGTGGCAAAATAAAATCCTAATTCCTTAGTAACATCCTCCAAGATGCTTTGATCCTGTAGAAGGCTTTCATTCAATCTCCACTGTTTGGACCGGATCATCATGGGGTCCCCCAGGACATATGTCATAAGTATGGGTGCATGGTCTGACCAAGTGATTAAGCCTATGTCAGCCTTCTGTATTGAGTGCAATTGGGCGTGTGGAACAAGGAAGTAGTCTATTCACGAATATGATTTGTGGGGATTAGAATAGAAAGTGTAATCTCTTTCAGTGGGATGAAGCAGCCGCCAAATATCCACCAGTTGGTTTCTATGGAGAATTTGAGAAATATGATTACGCCTACTAAAGGAGATTGATGATGACCCCAGGGTAGTATCTTCTGTTGGGACTAATGGTATATTAAAATCTCCCCCTAAAATCAGATGTCCTTCAGTAAACTCCATCAGTCGCTTAAACACCTTACCTAGAAAAGTCTCCTGACGCTCATTAGGAGCATATAGTGTTGCTAACATTACCCCTACCTCTCCCACCTTACCTTTCACAAACAGAAAACGACCTGCCGCGTCACTAACTACATCTATACAGGACCAGGGTATTCTCCCTGAGACCAGAATAGAAACCCCCTTAGACTTAGCCATTTGATTAGTTGAGTGGTAGACCATTGGAAATAGGTAACGTTTTAAAATTGGTATTTTATCATCTCTGAAATGTGTCTCTTGTATAAATGCAATGTCCGTTTTCAGACGCTGCAAGTCATGTAAAAGTACCCGTCTTTTCTCGGGCGTATTTAGCCCTTTGGCATTAAGTGAAAGCACATTTAGGGTCTCCATATCCTACAGATGACCAAAAAAAAAAAAAGGGGGGGGGGACAAAAAACACAAAAAAAAAAATGAGCCCCCCTGTACCTAAAGTTAATAGTTGTTTATCACTATAAAACAAGACGCTCACCGGATAAACAGTATTTGAGCGTCAATCTATTTGGAGATATAGGTCAAACATGGACAGAATTAGAGCTCTCCAAGAACCCCCACCCCTCCCCAAGCTCCCAATACCTAGGAGGGAAAAAGGAGGGGGGGTACGACGAAGAGAGAGAGACGAATGCCGTCAGTAACTTCGTTATTAACTATATTCATAATTCCATTTCTGACTTTTATATGGTTACTTAATAGTATTAAATAGGGGTATAAACCCCATAATATTTACAGTCCTTATATGGGACCTCCTGAAAATCCCTGCCTTGTAAAATACATCCCTCAATAGAGTCCCTCTACTGTGAGGGAAAGTTCCCTCTTCTCTATGCTAATTACCTCTCTCTCTCCTCCACCCCCCCTCCCCCCACCCCGACCTCTAGTCTGCTACACGGCCTACAAATTCTCCCTCCCTCCCCTCCATCCTCTCCTCTCTGCTCCTTCCCCTCTTCATGGGGATACCAAATAAATCATAATAAAGGAACCCCTCCAACTTTCCCTTTCCCCTCCCTCCTCCTCCAATCTTCCCCCGATTTGGAATGCATGTTAATATTGCTCATCTCCAAGCCTCCACTCTTTCCCCTCTCTACTCCCTCCTCTCCAGAAGGAGGCTGGGGGAGGGGTGGGGGGACCCCTTCTGGGGAAGAAAAAAAAAAAAAGGAATAGGTAGTGTATACCCATCACCACTTATATTCCCTTCTTTATTTAGTGTTAGCTGTGATAAAAAAAACATAAAGAAAAAAAAGGGAATAGGTAGTGTATACCCATCACCACTTATATTAATTTCTTTATTTAGTGTTAGCTGTGATAAAAACACAAAAAAAAAAACCTCAAAAAAAAAAAGGGAATAGGTAGTGTATACCCATCACCACTTATATTCATTTCTTTATTTAGTGTTAGCTGTGAAAAAAAAAAAAACAAAGGGTGAGAAAAGAAAGTGCTTAAAATTGTGATCTTTCCATTCTCCTCATAGAAGAAAGAATTTTCCCTTTCTCCTTTACTTTTCCTTAAAAAATCAGTGTACTATCTTATTCCTCCCCAAAAAAAACACTGGCCCCTTCCTTACATGAAAGTGCTTCCAATGTGCCATGTCCATAATATATAGGACCAAACCAGACAAGACAAAAAAAAATAAAAAGACAAAAAAAAAAAAAAAAAATTTTTTAACAGGCGATCTGAGAGGGGGTTCCAAGAAAAATAAGAAGGGAACCCCTATAAATGTGTAGACCGTGCATATTATAACGTGCCAAACCAAGAAGGAAGAGAAACAAAAAAAAAAAAAAAAAAATTCCCCAATAATGGGGCTCAGCCATCCAATTCCAAGCTCCCAAGTCGCCTCCCTTAAGGAGGACTTAGCAATCCTGTATTCTAGGCTAGTAAATACTCCCCTAGCATCTCTTTTACTAAAGGCTGCACTTTCTCTAACCCCTCCGATCTAGTTACTTTACATGTCTCCCATACTTATCCCACCTTTACTTCCAAAATGGCATACTACCCACAACATCAATACACTGTAGCCCAGTGGCTTCCTCTCCAGTGTCCACAAATGTGTATCTTAGTATGTATCTTA
Source organism: Rana muscosa (assembly GCA_029206835.1). Lineage (NCBI taxonomy): Eukaryota > Metazoa > Chordata > Amphibia > Anura > Ranidae > Rana > Rana muscosa. The sequence continues at coordinate 1,031,373,917 of CM055117.1, forward strand.
GTATCTTAGTATGGGAGCTCATTGGACTAGTAAAGTGAAATACAGTCTTATCGGGTTTCAAAATCCCTGAGGTTGCTCATGGTATACTGATAGTATCCATTCCGGTGCCAATATCAGCTGTCTTGTCCTTGTTTCCAAAGCTAGATCCCCTCTGTTGGCTTAGGTCTCCCTCTAGGGGCTGGGATCTCCGTCTAGGAGGTTGCTGTTGGCCTACTTGAGAATTCCTCCTTTGTCCTTGTGTGGATGAGGTTCCTAAGTGGCCCCCTATATATGTAATGGGCGATAGCCAATTTTGAATTTTAATAGGTGGTTCATTCAAGAAAGCAAAAAGTTCCGGCAAGTCAACTGGTGTGCGTAATGTAAATGAAGCTGATGCTTTACGGAACGTAACCGCTAAAGGGTATCCCCACCTATATGAATACCCCTTATCTCTTGCTAAGTTCAGGATCGGGCGCAACCAGGTTCTACGCTGTAGGGTAGCTCTAGATAAGTCTGATAATATTTTGATATGAGTTCCCTCATACTCAATCTCGCCCATCTCCGATGCTGCTCTTAATATCTGCTCCTTTTGCTGGTAATTGTGTAAGCGGCATACTACATCCCTAGGTCTCGCCGGATTTTTAGATCTGGGGCCCAAAGCTCTATGTACTCTATCTAACTCCACTATCATCTGGGGGAGCTTCATAACCTTCCGGAATATTAACTCCACCAGTTTCCCAAGATCCTCTGTGTCCGTGTCTGATGTTTCCAAGAGGCCCCTGAGCCGTAAATTATTCCGGCGGCTTCTATCTTCTAAAACTTCTATGTGGAGTTGAAAGTCCACCATTGTATCTGTCTGCACCAACAGTTTTTTTTCTTTAGCCCCGACCCGTTGCTCCAGAGATACCACCGCTCCCTCTCTCTTATCAACCCTCTCCGTCAAGACTTTAATGTCTGTCCTTACCGCATCCATCTCCTTGCGATGTGCCTCCTCCACTCGCATAACCAAAGCCTCAATATCCTGACGTGTAGGGAGTGCCTCTATATCCTGGCGTGTAGGGAGTGCTTTCAGCAGGGCTTGTATGTCTCCTTCGATGTTCTCTACGTCCCCCTCCCTCTGGGGAGCAGCTCTCAGCATAGCCATCTCCTGTATCGCACTCCCTGCTCCGCTATCTGATCCGGAAGTGATCGAGAGAGGGGTTGGTCTCACTGCGGCGGTGTTCACTGTGCTGCGTGGTGTTGTCATAGCCGGAGCTTGCGTCTGTAAGGTAAAGTACTGCTGGATATCGCCTTGGGGGATGCCGGTAGGGGCTTTCTTCAGTGCGGATCTTGTCCTATATTTACCGCCTGTATTCATGCCGTGCTATAAGCTATCAGTTAGCCGCTACTAGTCGGGGCAGGGATGGAGGTCCGGGAGCTCCAAACCGCGTGTCTTCACTCAGCCATGTCTGGACCACGCCCCTCTGGATGAACTTCTTAACGAGGACACAGACCGCAATAAAAACTGACAAATTTTCTAATCCCTCTCTCTTCTATCCAAAACTAAAAAAAGTTTGCCTTTAGTTGTACTTTAACTCCAATGGGGAAAAAAGTAGTTTAATCCTATACAAAAAAATAAATAAATCAAAAACCTAAAATAAATGTACCTTAAACCGCGGGATCTTTTTTAGAAGAAAAGACTGGTGATTAGAAGCTTCACTTAAGGCAACTGAATCAGTTTTGTTGCCGCTCTCGTCTTATGTCATAACTCTTGAAGTCTTACACCTGGTACACACTAAGGCTACTTTCACACTGAAAGCGGCGTCAGCGGTAAAGTGCCGCTAGTTTTAGCGGCACTTTACTGTCGTTTTAGCGGCGCTCTTTGACCAATAGCAGACACTTTTAACCCCCACTAGCGGCCGAAGAAAGGGTTAAAAGCACCCATTAATTTCAATGGGCGGGACATTTTGGGAGCGGTGTGTATACACTGCTCCCAAACAGCCCCAAAGAAGCACTCAGGCTTTCACACTGAGGAGGCATGAGAGGCACGTTACAGTCGCTATTTTTAGCGCTAAAATGCCTGAAAAGCGCCTCAGTGTGAAAGTACCCTAACATTTTGTTTTTGTTCAACCCAGCAGGCTGAAAGAAAAAAAAAACTGCAGAGCTCGGGAGGAGAAGCTGAACTAACTATCCGATGTTAGTAAAGCGATCTCCCCCGCGGAGCTATTGTGTTCTGACGCCCTCTACCAGAACACACCAGTCAGCACTCTCAACCATTGGCTGAGAGCACTGGTCGGATACCAATCGGCAGACCTTTTTGGTCATGCACTTTCAACAGAAGCTGGACCGGCTGCCATATACATGGGCTGAATGTTGGCAAGTTTTTATTGAACCGGCCGATGCCGCCCGATATTTGGCCCATGTCTACTAGACTTAAAGGGGTTGTAAAGGTTCACGTTTTTTACCTTAATCAGGGTTCGCACGGTCATTAAATTCCTGGAAAAGTCATGGGATTTTGACATGGCACTTTCCAGGCCTGGAAAAGTTTTGGAAAAGACTGAACCCCACTAAGTTTTGGAAAAGTCATGGAATATTGAGTAGTCGTGCAAGTAGTCGTGCAACGGATCGTAAGCGATCCGTGATCTGAACGGCGCAATCCGCGGAGCGCTCCGAAGCCTCGGCCACTAGGAAAGGCCGCGGCTTCGGCCTAGCTCCGGAGCGGCGGCCATCTTGGAACACCCGGCGGCGGCGGCCGCCTCAGTGTGCTGCGCGCTGACGTAATCACCCTCTCATTAAAATAAGACCGCGGAGAGGGGGCAGAGAAACATCATGGTGCCAAGTAGCAGCACTGGAAGCAGGGAAGTGTCAGGAAGTGTCGGACTGTATGTCATACTATGAACTGTTATAAAAGGAGGTGACTGACAGAGGAGAGGGGGAAAAAAAATGCATCATTGGTGTTACTATCTCAGTGCCTAATCACTCATCCGCTCATTTGAATTGAACTCTAAATTGCAGCGTGGGGGTAACACAGTTTCAGCTAAAGTTAGTGTGTTCACAGTGTAGCAATGCCAAGGAAATGCAGCTTTAAAAATGTATGGCTTCATGATGAAAAGTATGAGAGGTGGCTGGAGAAAGATCAGGACCCGGGACGTGCTAAATGTACAGTGTGTCGTAAAACGTTTGACATTTCCAACATGGGAGAGGCAGCGCTGTCTAGCCACGCTAAAGGTGCAAAACACCAGTCTGCAGCTGCTTGCTCGACAACTTCCAATCCGATCGCTGGCTTTTTCACCCGTGCGCCTGAAGTGACACCGGCTCCCAGCTGCGGCAGCGGTGCTTCCATCTCATCCACTGTAAAACAAGGGACCATTTTGAGTCACACTGTATCCAGAAACGAAACCCTAACTGCAAAGGTACTGTGGGCGCTAAAGGTGGCTAATTCGCACTATTCGTACAAGTCTTGTGAAGACACAGGCCAGCTTTTTCAGACTATGTTCCCAGACAGCAAGATAGCGGCCAGCTTTGCATGCGGCGAACGCAAGTGCTCATATTTATGCACTTTTGGACTGGCTCCTTATTTTAAGAAACAGACTTTGGCAGATGTATCGAAACAAAGCGTCTATGTTATGCTCTTTGATGAAAGCCTCAATCACTATTTACAGTCTAAACAGTTAGACATGCATGTCAGGCTATGGAACGGGTCCGAGGTGAAAACTACATACATCGGCTCAGAGTTCATGGGCCATTTATCAGCTGAAGACATCGCTGAAAAAATGAATAACTTGCTCTCATAGATCGGAATCAAGAATCTTGTCCAGATTTCAATGGATGGACCGCACGTCAACTGGAAGGTATTCGAAATACTCCAGAAGCAAGTGCAGGAAGATGCGGGAAAGTCCCTAGTTAACATTGGTTCGTGCGGGTTGCACATACTGCACAATGCGTTCAGAGATGGATGTAAATCCACCAGATGGGAAGTTGAACACGGACTCTCTAGCTTGTATTGGCTGTTCCATGATTGCCCTGCACGTCACAAGGATTTTATGACAGTAACTGGTTGTAAAACTCCCATGCTTAAATTTTTTAAGCACCGGTGGATTGAGAATGTCAACGTTTCAGAAAGAGGATTGCAACTCTGGCCACACGTCAAACAATACATTGAGATAGTAGAGAGAGGGAAACTACCCAATCCAAAAGTAAAGTCATTTGAAGAGGTGAAGATGCGCTGTGCTGATCCTCTCTTCCCAGTGAAAGTGGGAATATTCAACAGCATTGCGAGAGAAGTCGACCCCTTCCTCACCATGTATCAGTCTGACCAACCAATGCTGCTGTTTCTCTCCGGTGATATGTACAAACTGATTAAAGGTAAGGATAAATAAAAATTGTGTGATTGCTAATAATGTTTATTAATATAATTATATACACTGCAGTGCATTACAATTTGGCTTGTAAATTAGAAAAAAGCACTTAATTTTCCTTTTGTATAGGTATCATGGGACGATTTCTAAAGGAAAAGCATCTGGAAGAGGCCACATCCACTCTAAAGCTCCTCCATGTCCCTTATCAAGACAGCAGTCTGCACAAGGACAGTTCAAAGATTGACATTGGGTTTGCAGCAGAAACCACCCTGACCCAACTCAAGTCTTCCAAAAAAAAATTCAGATAGGCAGAGACTAGAGATTAAGATGGACTGCAAGAAATTCTTGATCACACTCCTTGACAAGTTGCTGAAAAAGGCTCCAGTGCATCACATGTTAGTGAGAAGCATGCAGTGCCTTGACCCGAGACGCATGGCTGGAAGTAAGGAACACTGCGTAACTCAAATGAGAAGGATGTTGCACATACTTGTTGAGGCTAAACATGTTAATGAGGCAGTGTGCGATGATATCCTTAGAGAGTTTAGAGAGTTTTGTGATTTGGCTGCTCTTCAGGTTAAGTTCAGGGAATTTGACGCCAAAACTGCTCGAGTTGACACCCTGCTGTATGAGACAATGGGAACAAAATCATCACTTTCCAGAGTGTGGAATGTGGTGAAACTTCTTCTTGTCTTATCACATGGTCAGGCAAGCGTCAAAAGAGGTTTTTCAATCAACAAAGAAGTAATAGTTGAGAATCAGAGGGAAAGATCTCTGGTGGCTCAGAGGCTCATTGTTGACCATGTCAGATCTGTAGGGGGTGTAACCAAGGTAGAAATCACAAAGGAGCTGCTCCTTTCAGCTGCAGGAGCCAGGCAGAAGTACTATGGGTACCTGGATGAAGAGAAGAGAAAGAAAGAACAACAAGCTGTTGACTTAAAGAGGAAGGCTTTCACAGATGAGCTGGAAGATTTGAAAAAAAGAGGGCTAGGATGGAGGCGGACATTTGTGCTCTCGAGAAATCAGCGGATGAATATGCTGAAAAGGCTGAATCTTCAGGCAATCTGACCTTTATCAGCAAATCCAACAGTTTCCGCCGTACTGCAAAAGAAAAGAAAGAATCTCTGCTCAAAATTGATAAACTGATTGATGAGAAGCTTTCAGAAATGAAAAAATAAATGGTGTTGATTGTTTTTGGGCAATGTTTAAGTTAACTTGTTAAAGACTGTTATCAGGTCAATTTATGGCACTTTAAGTTCAGAACAGTGTTGCTGGACACTTTTTTTTATTTATTTTTTAGTTGCTTCCCCTTGATTTATGTTATATCTCCCGTGGATTACGTTAATCCATTTCTAAGCGGTTCTCAGGGTTTGATGTATTATGTTATGAAACGTTGTTATTGTGCAGGCGTTATTTAAATAAATATTTCATATTCCACTGTACACTACAAAGCTTGTCATTTTATATTAGTAAAAATATGCTGGGTGTGACATGGATTTTATTCTTATTTAACATGTATACATAGACATTTCATGAAACATTAGGTCATGAATATTTACGTGACGTCATGGAAAAGTCATGGAATTTTATTGGTAAAAATGTGTATGAACCCTTAATGCATCCTCAATGTAACCCCCTTGGGAGAGCGCTTCCCAGAGAGGGTTATCAGAAGCGGGGAGGTAGCCGAGACAGCCACCGAGGGACCCCAGAAGACGCCGTTCGGGGCGACTCTGTGCAAAACGAGCTGCACAGTTGAGGTTAGTGTAGCGGACCCCCAAAATTGGGGTCGCTATGCCTTAAATTTAAGGACAGCCTGAGCAATAGTTTGGCTCAGGTTTTTTGATTCTATAGATTGGACTCTGCTCTGCTGTGGTGTTACCTGGGTGTATAGTTCCCCTTGACTTGCGGGTGGCGCTGTCACTCAGGTCTCGGGTTGAATCACAGGTGGCATTATAGCGTGATTGGGTGTCCTCTCTCGGCAGCCATACAGTGGACGTGGTTACCTGCTGTGCATGCCGGGAGAGGGTATGTAAGGGGCAGACGCCATGATCTGGGGAGATTGGCCGGGGGATTCCGAGGTGGGACCCCTGGTGGCGAGAGTCGCGCCCGCTGGCCAGGGGTGCGTGAATTGGTCAAGAAGTCTCGGGCACCTTCAGCCCAAGGCTGTAGTGTTCCAGGTAGGCCCAGTACCTTCAACTGGGTCTACAGCTAAAACCATTAGAGTCCCAGGGAACCCGAGGGAGGGTGGCCCGCTCTGAAGGACAGGAGACCAGGGGAGGACCTGTCTGGAGGATCGGTGAAGGAAGTCACTGTCTCAGGAGAGGCCTGGTTGCCTATCGGAGGGAAGGATTCCGTGAGTTACACAATAGCGCCTGTGATGTGCCCCATTGGCACCTATGGTCTCTAAAGGTTGCAGGCGTTAGAGTTCTAGATTCAGGAACTAAAGGATTCTGTGGCAGAGGATCTCCTGAACTTGTCTTTGAAGGGGACTAAATCTAAAGTAACTGTTCGTGCTCCACTCCGGCTGCTGGAACTGTGAGAGGGATCTATCCGGGTGGGTGGTGCCCACTCGGGCTTGAGTGGAGAATAGGGTAACTGGGTGTCGCGTGCCTGAACCTATCTCCCTACCCAACTCTATCTCTGTCTTCAACCTTTTTCCCAATCTGTTCCAAGTAGGGCTGCAACGAACGATTATTTTCATAACCGATTAGTTGGCCGATTAATTTTTCGATTAATCGACTAATCGGTTAATAACCGTAAAAAAAAAAAGGCAATTTTGCTGCGATTTGCTTCTTTTTTTTTTTGGCCAATTTGTTGTTGGGCAGATTACAAAACACAAATTGCCGCAAAAACACATTACATGCTTTTCTGCAGCTTCTCCATTGAAGTATATTAAACCAACATAGCACCGTTTTGCATTAAAAAAAGTCCTTGCCCTTTCCAAATACGCAGCAGCTGAAAAAATCATGGATGTGAACGTGTCCCATAGAAACCATGTAAATGAACTGTAGTGTGTTTCTGCAAAAAGCACCAAAAACACGGAGGTGTGACCCAGGCCTGAGATGTTTAGTAACATAATGGGGTTAAAAAAACTAAAATTAGTACAAAAAGAGCCAATAATCGCTACTGTAAGGGGTTAATTTTTTACTGTGGGACAATGAAAGTAATATTTACAGTAGCAATTTGCTCTTTTGTACTATAACATGTTAATTTTATTTAATTTTTTAACCTCATGTTACTGGCCGATTAATCGATTATAAAAATTATAATCGATTAATTTCATAATCGATTAGTTGTCGATTAATCGATTAGTTGTTTCAGCCCTAGTTCCAAGCAAGGAAAATAAACTCGTCTGTTGGAGTTTAACCACTTGCTTACTGGGCACATAACCCCCTTCCTGCCCAGGCGAAATTTCAGCTTTCGGCACTGCGTCGCTTTGAATGACAATTGCGCGGTCGTGCGATGTGGCTCCCAAACAAAATTGATGTCCTTTTTTCCCCACAAATAGAGCTTTCTTTTGGTGGTATTTGATCACCTCTGCGGTTTTTATTTTTTGCGCTATAAACAAAAAAAGAGCGACGATTTTGAAAAAAAACCACAATATTTATTACTTTTTGCTATAATAAATATCCCAATTTTTTTAAAAAAAAGTTTTTTTCTCTCAGTTTAGGCCGATACGTATTCTTCTACATATTTTTGGTCAAAAAAAAATCGCAATAAGCGTTTATTGATTGGTTTGCGCAAAAGTTATAGCGTCTACAAAATAGGGGATAGTTTTATAGCATTTTTATTAATATATTTTTTTTTTTACTAGTAATGGCGGCGATCAGCAATTTTTATCGTGACTGTGACATTATGGCGGACACATCGGACACTTTTGACACTTTTTTAGGACCATTGTCATTTATACAGCGAACAGTGCTATAAAAATGCACTGATTACTGTATAAATGTGACTGGCAGGGAAGGGGTTAACACTAGGGGGCGGGGAAGGGGTTAACTATGTTCCCTATTTGTGATTCTTACTGTGGGGGGAGGGGACTGACTGGGGGAGGAGACCGATCTGTGTCCCTATGTACAAGGGACACAGCATTGGTCTCCTCTCTCCCTGACAGGACATGGATCTCTGTGTTTACACACAGAGATCCACGTCCTGCTTCTGTAACTGCCGATCGAATGTACCTGGCGGACATCGCGGCCGCCAGGCACGCTCCTCGGCATCACGTGATGCGCGCCGCACAGCTGTTCCCCGCCGCGCGCCCTCGGCGGCGCGCGGCGGGATGTAAACAGAGAAGGACGTCCTGGGGACGTCCTCTCGGCACTTGAGAGCCGCGCTGCAGCCGTCTTTCGGCTATAGCGCGGGTCTCAAGTGGTTAAACACAGTCTGGACATTGGCGGCCTTTTGGGAGAAAGAATAGACTTTTCCCTATACTCTAGGGGCGAGAACCAATGGAGGGAGGTAACTCGCTGCAGTACCCAAAAATAGTATGAACACCGCTCAACCTCTTTTATACCAGGAGGATACGGGCATGTGGCATGGTGTGCCTTACCCTGCAAGTGAAGGTAAGCAGGAAAAAGGGTCTGTGTGCTACATAAGTATGACATGTTTTTTTTTTAAATATTCAAACCTTTAGTGTCATTTTAAGGAACCCGGAAGGCACCACAAATTGTTGTGGGCTTTGCAAAATGGACACTTCCACACTCCAATCTGGTAGAGAGAATACTTGGGACCTACAGTAGGTTCCGCCGATATTGTGTCAATCTCGCCGCTTCTAGCGGCGAGATTGACACCCTATGAGCTCCGTCGCGAGAGCCAGCACTGAGCTGTCTCATCATCGGGAAAGGAAAAATGTTCCTTTCACGATGAGCGACACGCATTGCCGATAGACGGAGATCCGACGTGGATTCCCGCCAATACCAGGCACTGCGTTTGGTATGAATCCTGAGCGGGAACTCCACGCCAATTTTTAAAGAAAAAAACGGCGTGGGTTCCCCCTCCAGGGGCATACCAGGCCCTTGGGTCTGGTCTGGATTTGAAGGGGAACCCTACGCCGAAAAAACGGCATGGGGGTCCCCCTCAAAATCCAAACCAGACCCTTACCTGAGCACGCAACCTGGCAGGCCGCAGGGGAAGAGGGGGTGACGAGAGAGCGGCCCCCCTCCCTCCTGAACCGTACCAGGCCGCATGCCCTCAACATGGGGGGTTTGGTGCTCTGGGGCAGGGGGGCGACCTGCGGCCCCCCCACCCCAGAGCACCCTGCCCCCATGTTGATGAGGACAGGGCCTCTTCTCGACAACCCTGGCCGTTGGTGGGCGGGGGGCTTATCGGAATCCAGGAGCCCCCTTTAATAAGGGGGCCCCCAGATCCCGGCCCCCCCCACCCTATGTGAATGAGTATGGGGTACATCGTACCCCTACCCATTCACCTGGTGGAAAAAAATGGCAATAAAAACACAACACAGTTTTTTAAAGTATTTTATTGCACAGCTCCTGGGGTCTCTTCCGTCTCCGGGGGTCTCCGGTGTCGTCGCCGCGCTCTCCGGTTCTTTCTTCTGCCGAGCCTCCGCTATCTTCTTCCAGCTCTTTTGCTAGCGGGGCCCGGTCTTCTCCATCGCCTTCTTCTCCCGCTCTCCGGTTCTTCACCCGCTCTCCGGTTCTTTCTTCCGCCGGGCCTCCGCTATCTTCTTGCAGCTCTTTTGCTAGTGGAGGCCCGGTCTTCCCCGTCGTCTCGTCCGGCTCTCCGTTGTCCTTCTGCTGGCCCCTCCACTATCTTCTTGCAGCTCTTTTGCTAGTGGAGGGGCCGGTCTTCCCGTCGTCGCCGTCTGCATCTTCTTCCCTCTTCTCCTCCTCGATGTTGACACGTCGCTTCCTCCCGTTCTAATGCTGGGTGTTGCGGTGCGCGCCGATTGATATAGGCTTCTCATGACGTCACAGTCACATGCTCCCATGACGTCACAGTCACATGCTCCGGGGCCACCCAGAGCATGTGACTGTGACATCATGAGAAGCCTATATAAATCTCTGCGGACCGAAGATTTAGCATTACAGCGAGAGGAAGCGACGAGTCAACATCGAGGAGGAGAAGAGGGAAGAAGACGCCAACGGCGACGAGGGGAAGACCGGCCCCTCCACTATCAAAAGAGCTGCAAGAAGATAGTGGAGGGGCCGGCAGAAGGACAACGGAGAGCCGGACGAGACGACGGGGAAGACGGGGCCTCCGCTAGCAAAGAGCTGCAAGAAGATAACGGAGGCCCGGCGGAAGAAAGAACCGGAGAGCGGAAGAAGAAGAAGGCGACGGAGAAGACCGGGCCCCGCTAGCAAAATAGCTGGAAGAAGATGGCGGAGGCCCGGCAGAAGAAAGAACCGGAGAGCGCGGCGACGACACCGGAGACCCCCGAAGACAGAAGGGACCCCCGGAGCTGTGCAATAAAATACTTTAAAAAACAGTGTTGTGTTTTTATTGCCATTTTTTCCACCAGGTGAATGGGTAGGGGTAAGATGTACCCCATACTCATTCACATAGGGTGGGGGGGCCGGGATCTGGGGGCCCCCTTATTAAAGGGGGCTCCCGGATTCCGATAAGCCCCCCACCCGCAGACCCCGACAACCAACGGCCAGGGTTGTCGGGAAGATGCCCTGTCCTCATCAACATGGGGGCAGGGTGCTCTGGGGTGGGGGGGCCGGGCCGCAGGTCGCCCCCCTGCCCCAGAGCACCAAACCCCCCATGTTGAGGGCATGCGGCCTGGTACGGTTCAGGAGGGAGGGGGGCCGCTCTCTCGTCCCCCCTTTTCCCCTGCGGCCTGCCAGGTTGCGTGCTCGGATAAGGGTCTGGTTTGGATTTTGAGGGGGACCCCCACGCCGTTTTTTTGGCGTAGGGTTCCCCTTCAAATCCAGACCAGACCCAAGGGCCTGGTATGCCCCTGGAGGGGGAACCCACGCCGTTTTTTTCTTTAAAAATTGGCGTGGAGTTCCCGTTTAGGATTCATACCAAACGCAGTGCCTGGTATTGGCGGGAATCCACGTCGGATCCCCGTTCAATACAGTGCCGTGTCTCCTCGCTATTGCAGCGAGCGCGACATGTGTCGCCACCCTGCCGCCGAGATGTCGGCACCCCTGTCGCCGAGAATCTCCGCGATAGGATCGCGATGAATATACAATGTCGGCGGCACCTACTGTAGCTTGTCACATGACACACTTTAGTTTTTTTTTTTTTCTAATAAATTATAATGATTTGCATACATTCATTTTAAAGTGTTTCTAAAGGCAAGACATATTTTACCTTAATGCATTCCCTGCATTACGGTAAAAAATGCATCAGTAGTCGATCAAGCACGGTGCCTGTCTGCAGCATCGCTGGTCTCTGTTCCTCTCCTCACAGGACACAGAAGCAGCAGCAGGAGCTAATTGCCCCTGCTGTTGTCAATCAAATCCTGTGAGGAGGGGGCAGGGTTTGGGGCAGGGCAGTGCTGTGTGTGTGTGTGTATAGATGCAGAGCCTGGCTCGGGAGTGATTCGTCAGGTGTGCCCCATGGCAAGCTGTGTGCTAAGGGGGCACACACAGAAGAGGAGGAGCTAAGAGCACCGGTGGGGGACCCGAGAAGAGGAGGATCGGGGTTGCTCTGTGCAGGTAAGTATAACATTTTTATTATTTTAGATATATGCCTTTAAATGCTAGTAGCTTGCCAGTTCCTTACATGTTGTAAAATAGACCTCTGTAGCAGGACAGATCAGATTAAGTGCACAGCTGAATAAGGGAAACGCATCTTCTTTACTCTTTTGTCCATGGACCGACACAGCTTCTCTATTGACATAGTGGGTATTATCCGTTAATTAGGAGTGACTAGGCAAAAAACTTGTAAAAAGTGTTGCATCAAACCTTCTACAGTACCGTCCGGGGGGTGGACCCTCTGGGTATATCCCCTCAGTCTGCATCTTGCAGATCAGTTTTTTTCTGTCTAGCAAGGAGTAGGACATGGCTCCCATTCGGGCCCATTGGTCCGGGGGAAAAAAGATATTTTTTTGCTACGTTTTTTTTGTTTCCTGCGATCTTCGATCAATTGCCGACTGGGTGACAGGCTGGATCCTCGATCCTTGTAGTCTCCCCAGTTTCGGCCATCGAGCGCGTGCCGACCCTAGCTACGCGCTGGGTTTTCCACGACATACCCGTCGCTCCACGGGTGGCCGGTGAGCCTACGCTCCAGGAACTGCATCGGACCGCTCAGCTTCGGCTGACCTTACGGCCGAGTCGCAGCAGCCTGGCCGGTGAGCTTACGCTCCAAGGCTTGCTTCGGACCGCTCAGCTTCGACTGACCTTACGGCCGAGTTGCAGCAGCCTGTCCGGTGAGCGTCGTGCTCCAGGGCATACATATGATCGTCCCCTTGGGTCCAATCACAGCATGCCTGGCCAACAGTCACCTTCCATGCGTGGACGATGATCTGTTTGGAATGTCTTCCAGCATGATACATGCAGGATAGGTAAGTAAACTCCCCTGCCTCGGCTGGGTGATTTGGCTGGACATTCCTGGAGAGACCAAGTAAGTGGTTGTGGCCCCGTTCTTCCCTTTCTCCTTGCTCTTCCCTCCTCCCTGGGCTTCTAGCTAAGGTTGCTGGGTGCTGGGGGGTCGCCTTAGGGGGTTCCACTGGAGCGGGGCTGGCTGTAACTAACATTTAGCGGTGGTCCATGCCGGTTTCGGCCTCTAGTGACTGTTCGGCGGCCATCTTACTGTGGTTTCGGCGCCATTTTCTTGTAGTTCCACACCCACTGGCCTCTATCGACTGATCGGCGGCCATGTTTGTAATGATCCACGCTGTATGTATATATTGCCGTTCGGCGGCCATCTTTTTGTGGTCTACGGCTGCTTTGGCCTCTATCTTCGGCTCGGCGGCCATTTTCTTAGAGCCCACATTATCTTCCATACAGACGTTTGGCGGCCACAGGAAGCGCTGATAAAAGAAGCAGACTGACACAGCAGCGGTGGGACAGCATCACAGGCGCAGCACACGGCAGCATAGCGGTACCGATCCAGGGTGGTGAGTCCTCTGGGTGACCCAGCATCTCTGCAGCACAGGAGGGTGGCCTATTGATATCTTGCCTAGAGCCCTGTGGGTGTCAGCGCGTGGTCAGTATGGCATCTGAGCCAGGTGTCTTCTCCCCTGAAACACCAGATTTAGCAGCTGGTGCCCTTGAGGTGTCTATGGACGCTATGTCGGCAATCCTAGAGGCGTTTTCTGCCAGGGTTGAAGCAGCACACGGGAATACGGGGGTAGTAAACGCCCCCGTCCCCTGCAATCTTCTGGGGATATTTCTGAGACAGAACCAGTTCCAGCTACGGCTCATGGCCCAGATTCTGACGCATCAGAGACTGCAGACCGTGACCATTCGAACTGTGAGGATGACTCGAAGTCCAGGTCAGTAGGCAAGACAGCTTTGGTATCTGACCTGATTACTGCAGTGCGGGATACGCTAAAGTTGGAAAATACTGCAGAAGCAGCAGAGACTCCGGTCCCCTTTGGGTTTCATAAACCTTCCTGCACTGCTAAGGTTTTCCCTTGTGTGTCTTATTTTGATAAACTCTTATACAGGGAATGGGAGAACCCACTTAGGGTCTTTACAGCCCCAAAGAGGTTTGCTGTTCGGTACCCCTTTGAGGAGAGTTTTCTGAAGAAATGGACCTCTCCCCCGATAGTGGACCCTCCGGTGTCCAGACTTAATAGAGCCACCACAATTCCAGTAGAAGGGGCTCCTGTTTTCAAGGACCCTGTGTATAAGAAGGCTGAAGCACTCGCTCGCTACCTATACTCAGTGGTAGGCTCAGCAGTACGCTCGGTATTGGCGGGGGCCCTAGTGTCTCAGACACTTACTGAATGGGCAAAATTGCTACTCCAGGGGTTAAAGGAGCGAGATGCTCCTCCTGATGAGATAACTTTGGCCAACCAGTTGGTCCAGGGCCTTAAGTTTGTATGCGAGTCAGACATGGATACTATTCCCCTACTGTCAAAAGCTTTGGTTTATGCAGTAGCAATACGCCGCCTGATCTGGCTAAAAGGCTGGTCTGCGGACCAGACTTCCAAGAAAGCCCTGTTGGATCTGCCTTTTAAGGGTGACAGACTTTTTTGGGCCTCTCTGGATGACATCAAGGATGCCACAGGAGGTAAAAGCACTTTGCTTCCTCAAACTAGAAAGGGTAAGGGGCCACGCCAAGGGCAAGGGCCCTCCTTTACTGCACGCAAGCGTTTTTTTCGTCCCCCTAGGGCGACAGGGAAAATACCCCAGGCCGACAAAGCGCCTGCCCAAGGACAAAAGCGTCCTTGGTCCGGCAGACCGAACAAGCCTGTGGACAAATCTGCGTCCGTATGAAGGTCTGCCCCCACCCAACTCTCAGGTGGGGGGACGTCTTCGCAAATTCGCGACTCAGTGGACAGCTCTAGTCTCCGACAGGTGGGTTTGCAAAGTAATCTCCTCAGGCTACAAAATAGAATTTCTCTCTTGTCCACCGGACAGATTTGTCACCTCCAATCTCCAGCTACTACCGACCCGTTGGGAGGCCCTGTATGGGGCGGTCCAGGGTCTGCTGGAACACGGGGTAGTTATTCCAGTTCCAGAACAGGAACGGGGTCAGGGTTTTTACTCAAATCTGTTCATTGTGCCGAAGAAGGATGGGGTTCGTCCAATCTTGGATCTCAGGGCCCTCAATTGCTTTGTGAAGGTACAAAGATTTTGGATGGAGTCGGTTCGATCTGTAGTCACGGCGCACCATCCGGGGGAATTTCTGGCCTCCTTGGACATCAAGGACGCATACCTGCATGTCCCCATATTCTCCAGACACCAGAGGTTTCTACGATTTGCAATCGGGAAGAACCACTATCAGTTTGTGGCCCTCCCGTTTGGCCTTGCTTCAGCACCCAGGACGTTCACCAAGGTGCTCGCTCCGATTCTGGCACTTCTAAGACAGCGTGGTATCGCTATCATGGGCTACTTGGACGACCTTCTTCTGAAGGCCCCTTCAAGCTCAGAATTAGAGGTAAGCGTGTCCATTAACTGTCAGACTCTTCGAGACTGTGGTTGGATACTAAACACGCAAAAGTCAGTATTGGTGCCCACTCAACGCCTAGTGTACCTGGGGTTGATTCTGGATTCCTCAGAGGCAAAGGTATTCCTCCCTGTGGAAAAGTTGCAGACCCTTCGGGCTGCAGTACGGCAGCTGACTTCCAGGAATTGGTCGTCACTCCGTTTTTGCATGCGAGTGTTAGGCCTCATGGTAGCCTCCTTTTGAGGCGGTCCCATATGCTCAATACCACACTCCAGTTTTGCAGAAGGAAGTTCTGTCCAGATGGAACAGATGTCCATCAGCTCTGGATTATCAAATCTGAGTGAGCCACCTAGTCAGGAGATCCCTGGTATGGTGGCTGACAGCACCGGCTCTTCTGGCCTGGGAAGTAATTTCTTCCGGTTTACTGGATAGTGATCACAACAGACGCCAGCCTTACAGGTTGGGGGGGAGTCTGGGGTGTTCAGTCGGCACAAGGTCGCTGGACCCCAGAGGAATCTTGCCTGCCGATCAATGTCCTGGAGATCTGGGCGATCAGGCTGTGCCTCTTCAGATGGTCTCAGAGGCTATAAGGGCGGTCTGTCAGGATCCAATCAGACAACGCCACAGCAGTGGCATATGTCAATCATCAAGAAGGAACAAGAAGCGCAGCTGCAGCATCGGAGGTCGCTCGCATCCTGAAGTGGGCAGAGAGGAGCGTACCGTCACTGTCGGCCGTGTACATTCCGGGTGTGGAAAACTGGCAGGCGGACTACCTGAGCCGCCAGATGCTGGACCAGGGAGACTCCTTTGCCAAAGATGGGGCACACCAGACATAGATCTTGTGGCTTCCCGACTCAATCGGAAGGTATTGAGGTTTGTGGCCCGGTCAAGAGACCCATGGGCAGACGCAACAGACGCGTTGGTGGCATCATGGGGTCAGTATCGGCTAATCTATGCCTTCCCTCCCTTAAGGCTTCTTCCTCTTCTACTCCGCAGAGTGGAGGCAGAGGGAATTCCAATGATCCTAATCGCTCCAGATTGGCCTCAGCGTCCTTGGTACGCCGATCTAGTACGTCTGGTAGCAGACGTCCCCTGGCGCCTACCACTACGGAAGGACCTGCTATCGCAAGGTCCCATACTCCATCCTGCTTTACAGTCACTGGCTTTAACGGCATGGCTGTTGAGAACCAGGTGCTGAGAGACCGGGGCCTATCAGATTCAGTAATCTCTACTAAGAGAAGTGCTCGGAAACCGTCCTCTAGGAAGGTTTATCACTGCACTTGGAAGGCTTACATCTCCATCTGTGAGGAAATGAAATGGCATCCGCGTACTTATTTGGTTTCCAGAATCCTGCTGTTTTTACAGCATGGGGTGGACCAAAGGCTTGCCTTAAGTATGATTAAGGGAAAGATATCTGCCCTGGCTGTCTTTTTTCAGTGACCCCTGGCGACTCACTCTCTCGTGAGTACATTTGTGCAGGGGGTTCGACATGTGGCTCCTCCTGTCCGTCCCCCGCTGCCTCCGTGGGACTTGAACCTGGTCCTCTCGGTGCTTCAGAAGGCACCGTTCGCGAATATTTGAGATATTCCCCTATTGACACTTTCTCAGAAAGTGGTCTTTTTGGTGGTTGTTACGTCAGTTAGACGAGTCTCTGAGCTGGCAGCCTTGTCCTGCAAGGCTCCCTATTTGATTTTCTACAAGGATAAGGTGGTGCTGCGGCCGCAGCCTTCCTTTCTTCCGAAAGTCGTTTCGGCTTTTCATCTCAACAAAGACATTGTACTTCCTTCCTTGCGTCCTCATCCGTCGAATCCTAAGGAGTCGGCGTTGCATTCCTTGGACATTGTCCGAGCTTTTAGAGTATACCTATCTGCTACTTCCCTGTTCCGGAAGTCAGACTCTCGGTTTGTTTCAGTGGCTGGTCCTAAGAAGGGCCAAGCAGTCTCGTTGGCCACCATCTCTAGGTGTATCCGACAGATAGTAATCCAGGCTTACGCCTTAAAGGATCAAGCGCCCCCCTTTCCTGTCACGGCGCATTCGACCAGGGCAATAGGTGCCTCTTGGGCTTTCCGACATCAAGCGTCTGTTTCCCAATTATGTAAAGCGGCGCCTTGGTCGTCCGCTCACACTTTCACAAAATTCTACAAGGTTGATGTAGGTGCATCTTCGGATGCCTCTTTCGACCGCAAAGTTTTGCAGGCGGCCGTTTAGAGTTGCAACTCCTCCGTTGGAGGAGTGCTGTTTTGTGTTTGGGGTGAAGTTTATTTTTATGCTGTTAGCACCCCTCATGTTTTTTCTCTGACACTGCTTTGGGACGTCCCACTATGTCAATAGAGAAGCTGTGTCGGTCCATGGACGAAAGAGTAAATAGGATTTTTTACTCACCGTAAAATCCTTTTCTCTGAGTCCATGAACCGACACAGCACCCACCCCTCCTTTTTAAGTTTGTACTGCTTTTTGACGAACTGATCTGCGAGAAGCAGACTGAGGGGATATACCCAGAGGGTCCGCCCCCTAGGCGGTACTGTAGAAGGTGTGATGCAACACTTTTTACAAGTTTCTGCCTAGTCACTCCTAATTAACGGATAATACCCACTATGTCAATAGAGAAGCTGTGTCGGTCCATGGACTCAGAGAAAAGGATTTTACGGTGAGTAAAAAATACTATTTTTTGCTATTAAAAACCGCTCTGTCATAAAGTTGAACTTTGGCCTTCTATTAAAAAAAATATGCATCTGCACTTAGTTTTTCCTTAGTCCTCCCAGAAAAGCTCCACAAATACCTGTTGATCCTGCCGAGAATGTATGCTGTGATGGGGTTAAACGCGGTTGCACTTATAAATTCAGAGCAGGATTGGCCCCTCATGGGCTGTGCCTAATTGTAGTACAGTGGGATCAGAAGATGTTGCAGGGGGCTTGGCTATCAGCATCTTCCCTGCTGATTCACAAGCTTGTAGACTGTCAATCGGTAGCTGGCTTCACTTAACTCTGCCCTCTGCTTTATGAATTGAGAGCTGAAACCCTCCCACTGTGAGCTGCAGTCTCCTGAGGGGCAGTGCATGGAGCATTGTGGTTAAGTTTGATTTTTTATTAACTTAAGAAATTTGAGAAAAAGATTGTACTAATAATTTGTACTAATAAAACTTTGTAATTGATGTCCTAGTGAAGCCACTAATGTCACAGTGAGTAAGGGTCCTCTATACCCGGGTTGTTGATAATTTTTTCTTGTATGGTGTACAATATTTTGTGTTTTGTGAAAGTTTTTTCTTACTTTGAAACTGTGCATCCCATATTAACTAGATTTAGGACCCATTTAGATTGTGACACATGAGCAGTTCAATAATTAGTCAGTCTACAGAGGCTCCCTAAAAGCTGCAATGTGTAAGTGCTTTCTTTTGCGTTACAAAATGAGTTATGGATGTAAAGTGCAATACATGCTTATATGTGAAAGATGTTCTAGAAATAATGGAACCATTGTGTAAGACATCAATTTACATGCTTAATATATATATATGTGTGTATGTGTGTGTATATATATATATATATATATATATATATATATATATATATATATAAAATTCTCAAAAAAACATACTGTTTAATGTAAAAGTCCTATCAAGAAGGGTTAGTGTACATGGACTTTAGACATGGACGCAAATGAAACCCAGCAATCTTTCAGATGCTGTCAGCAAAACCTATTAACCACTTCAGCACCGGAAAATTTACCCCCCTCATGATCAGGCCATTTTTCTTTTTCGTACATCACGGGACACAGAGCGACTTAGTCATTACTAATGGGTTATATAGATTACCTTCAGGTGCTGGCACTGACCACTTCCAAACCGGAAGTACCCTCCCCTATATAAGCCCCTCCCATCCGGTAGCACCTCAGTTTTTTGCCAGTGTCTAAGGTGTTGGCCAAAGAGTAACATGTGTTTTCACTGGGCTTGCGTACAGGTTCTTTTGGGCCTTAGTAAGCTGTTCCGGATCCCACCAAAAAAGCTTCATAGCTAAACGGTCGGTACCCGCGCCTTGCAGCAGAAGAGCAAGGTTTTGCCTGTAATGCCTCTCTTAGGAGGGCTGGACCCTGGGATCCAGAGCTCTGGTCATACCCACAACCAAGATGTTGTCTGTGCAGGGTGCTATACAGGTCCAGGGGAGTGGAATCCTTGGGAACCCGGTCCCTGAAGGTTTAATTACAATGCCTGCCGTGATAGGTGAAGTTTGGGCTTCTGTGGACCAAACAAAGTCCTGCGGCGGGGATCAGGTAAGTGGGGGCCCCCAGGAACTTGGTTCTATTGGGGGACCCCCAAGCCTAATTTGTCTTTCTGTCTGTTACCTAACGGTATTCCCGCTAATATCTGTGTATGCCTGTAACTACTGAAAATGTAAAATTTTAATAGTAGTCAAGAAAAAAAAAAAAAAGGACCGCGGTACCTGTGTTAAACCACTAGAGGCCGCTGTGGTCCATTTTTCTTGTCATGTGGATCTTTGGTTTTCTCAAGTCAAAAGATCCAGGCAGTTGGTAAGTTTCTCTGTGGGAATCCACTTCCTCTGCCCTGTTGCTGCGCTCATCCACCGCACAGGCCCTCCGGCAAAAAGGGCCCTGGCTCCTAGTCCCTGTTTGATTTTCGAAAAGGGCGCCAATGGCGCACGGGCGCGTGCACGCGCCTCCTATGAAAAAAAAGGGGCGGGGCGGGTGGATGACGCTCGATGCGCGCCACGGCGCTTCTGCGCATGTGCAGGCGTCCCAGCTTGTATAAAGACACAGTACAAGTGTCAGCTGGATGCAAACAGAGCTAGCAACAAACAGTGGCACACAGAGGCGGTTGATGCAGGCATCCCCATAGAAAGGCACTTTAGTGGACACCAGCTGGTATATAGCAGCAACTGTGTTAGACTATTACCAGCAAAATTGGTGTATGACGACGGGAATACCTCAGCTTTGTGCTTATAGGATATGTCGTCCAGACGCTCTGGAAATAGATCTTCCAAAAAGCGAAAGGGGTCTCCGTCGGGCTCTGAGGATTTTGGGCATGCTGTACTGCACCAATCTCCCCTGAAATTTCAGAGGTCAGTAGCCGTAGGAACCCCGTAGGAGTACCTGGTACTGCGGCTGTCCCCAGTCCACCTGCTCCTATATATATAACAGAGGAGGTTTTATCCTCAACTCTGGGAGGATTGGAAGAGAGATTAACAGCATTGATCGCTGCTTCCCTGTCACAGGAAAAGCGCGTCCGATCTCCGTCTCCTCCTGCAGAGTGCCTGTTAGTGGAGGAACAGTCCCAGAGATCGACCTACCTGAAGGGGATCAGGTGAGGTTGATAAAGTTATAGAGGAATCAACAGTGGAAGAACCTTTCTCAGCATCTCAGGCTGAAAGATTATGGGTTCAGTCTCTGACTAACATGGTCCGAGCAGCATTTTAAATGCCTCTGGCGGAACCATCAACCACTACTGTCTCCTCGCTGGGGTCGCTGAAAGCTCTCCAGACTGTCTGTTCCTTCCCAATCCACCCTTTATTGGAAGGGTTTATTTACCAGGATTGGGAGCATCCTGTAAAATATTTACTCCCCCCAAGAGATTTCCAGTGATCTATCCCATGGAGGATAAGTTCATAAAAAAAAAAAAAAAAAAAAAATGGAGGGTCCCTACAGTGGACACAGCCATCTCTTGTGTAAATAAATCACTGACATGTCCAGTAGATAATGTTCCAATGTTCAAGGACCCAATAGATAAAAAATTGGAGTCTTTACTAAAATCTGCTTTCTCTACAGCAAGCATGGTGACACAACCTGCAGTAGCAGCGATTGGAGTCTGCCAAGCAATGAAAGATCAGTTGAAACAAGTCTTAAGGGACTTACCAGATCAGCAGGCTCTTGCCCTAGCTGACCTACCTAGAGCCTTGTGTTGCGGTGGACGCCATAAAGGATACAATCCAACAGGCATCCCGCTTTACGCTGTCTGTAGACATATGCGTAGGCTTCTATGGCTCAAAAACTGGTCTGCTGAAGCTCCCTGTAAGAAATTGCTGATTAGCTTCCCATTTCATGGAGAACGCTTATCTGGAGATGATCTGGACAAATATATCCAGAAAACTTCTGCCGGTAAAAGTACACTCTTGCCGGTTAAGAACAAGGGTAGAAGTCCTTCTTTTAAGAGGCCTACTTCTCCAGTCCCTGGCACATCGGCTGTGAAACAGTTCCGACGGCCTCCGCGTTTAAATCCAGGGGGCAGAAATCAGGGACAATCACAGGGTAACAAGAAACCCTGGGTCAAGAGAGGTACAAAACCTCCCCCTAAGTCATGAAGGGTTGCCCCCACTCAGTCGGGTGAGGGGAAGACTTCACAGAGACCTGGCGGGACACCATCAGAGATGGGTGATCTCCGCAGTAAGTCTGGGATACAGGCTGGAGTTAAAAGACATTCCTCCTGCCCATTTTATAAGGTCAAACGTGCCAAGCGATCCCCAGAAGAGTGGATCCCTCCTTCTGGCACTAGAGCAACTATTGCCCCAAGGGTAATCATGAAGGTTCCCTTGGAAGAAAACGGGTTCGGGTTTTACTCGAACCTTGTCACAGTCCCCAAACCAAATGGGGACATGAGGCCCATATTAAATATAAAAGGGCTAAACAAGTTCCTACATATCAGGACTTTTTCGGATGGAGTCGATCCGATCGGTGGCCACCACCCTACAAGGGCAGGAATGGTTAGCCTCGATCGACATAAGGGATGCTTATTTGCATATTCCCATCTGTCCGGCCCACCAGAAATTTCTACGCCTTGCAGTAGAAGGGCGCCATTTTCAGTTCAGAGCCTTACCTTTCGGTCTGGCCACGGCACCACGAGTGTTCACAAAAATTCTGGCCCTACGATTGGCCAAACTAGGAACACAAGGTGTAACGATAATGGCATATCTAGACGACTTGTTGCTGATAGACCACTCAGTGAAAAAAACTAGAAGTGGTCGTTCACAAGATAATCAAGTATCTGGAATCTCACGGTTGCATTATCAACCGAGACAAGTCAGCCCTAAAACCAGTCAAAAGCCTGGAATACTTGGGGGCTAAGACTGGATTCAAATCAGAGAAAGATTTTCTTACCTCCAGAGAAGGTGTCGTCTTTGAAAGATTTGACCCACTTAGTGGGTACAAAAAAGAAAAACCATCCATACGCCTGTGTATAAGGCTGCTGGGAAAAATGGTGGCTTCATTCGAAGCGGTACCCTACGGTCAATTCCATTCAAGGAACTTGCAGAGGGCCATACTGTAAACTGGAACAAAAAAGTTCAGGCCCTAGACTTACCAATGTCCCTGTCCCTTTCCGTTCGCAAGAGCCTCCATTGGTGGTTGGTACCAGAATCTGGAAAAAGGGAAACCCTTCAGTCCGGTTTCTTGGAAGGTGGTCACTACAGTTGCCAGCCTCATAGGCTGGGGGGCAGTACTGGAGCAATGGTCTCTCCAGGGCAAGTGGTCAGAAGCAGAGAAGGCCCTGCCCACCAATCTCTTAGAGATACGAGCAGCCCGGTATGCCCTAGTAGCATGGACATCCAAACTCCAAGGGTCACCTGTTAGAATTCAATCAGACAATGCCACAGCAGTGGCATATATCAATCACCAGGGTGGCACCAGGAGTCGTGCAGCCCAGAGGGAAGCGAATTGCATCCTGGAATGGGCAGAAAGGTATGTCACAGCCATATCCGCGGTTTTCATCCCAGGAGTGGAAAATTGGAGAGCGGACTTTTTAAGTCGCCAGCAATTATGCCCGGGGAATGGTCTCTTCACCCCGAGGTTTTCCAGGCAATATGCCAGCGGTGGGGAACACCGGATGTAGATCTGCTAGCATCCAGATTCAACGCAAAGGTGGACAGATTTGTGTCTCGCACAAAGGATCCCCTAGCTTGCGATTCGGATGCCCTAGTGTTCCCTTGGGATCAGTTCAAGCTGATATATGCATTCCCACCGCGATTAATCCGCAGAATCAGGGTAGAAAAGAAACCAGTGATTCTGGTGGCTCCAGCGTGGCCCCGAAGGGCATGGTACGCGGAGATTGTAAAAATGTCAGTGGGAAGTCCTTGGACCCTCCCACATCGTCCGGACCTGCTTTCGCAAGGACCGATATACTACCCTTCCTTACCAGCCCTAGGTTTGACGGCCTGGCTATTGAAGCCCACATTCTAAAAAAGAGAGGGCTCTCTAATCCTGTGGTATCTACCATGATCAATGCCAGGAAGCCGGTATCCAGGCAGATCTATTATAGGATCTAGAAGGCGTACATCACGTGGTGTGAGGCCAGGAAATGGCATCCACGTAAGTACGTAATAGGTAGGATTCTGGACTTCCTACAGTGGGCTGTACATAGGAAGCTTGCCTTGAGTACTATCAAGGGTCAGACGGCCTTGTCAATATTTTTTTCAAAGGCCCTTGGCTTTGCATTCATTAGTCAAAGCTTTCATACAAGGAGTGATGCGTATTAGCCCTCCGGTTAGTATTCCCATATGTCCATGGGACTTAAACCTGGTTCTGTCGGTTCTACAGAAACAACCATTTGAACCATTGCGGCACATTTCCTTGGTTCTTTTCACCAGGAAATTGATTTTCTTAGTAGCCATTTGTTCGGCTAAAAGAGTATCGGAATTAGCCGCCTTGTCCTGTAAGGAGCCATATCTGGTTATCCAAAAGGACAGAGTAGTATTACGTCCTCATCCAGCCTTCTTCCTAAGGTGGTATCGAGGTTCCATTTGAACCAAGATGTGGTTCTTCCTTCCTTTTTCCCCAAACCTAGTTCGGTAGAGGAAAAGTTATTGCATTCTTTGGATGTAGTAAAAGCAGTTAAAGCTTATCTTAAAGCCACTGCTCAGATTCGTAGAACGGATACTTTGTTTGTTCTGCCGGAAGGCCCCAGAAAGGGTCAGGCAGCATCAAAAATCTACTTTAGCCAAGTGGATTCGACAGGTCATAATACAAGCCTATGGCTTGAAAAGGAGACCGCCTCCGTTCAAAGTTAGGGCGCACTCCACAAGAGCAGTTGGAACTTCATGGGCAGTGCATCACCAGGCCTCCCTGGCTCAAGTCTGTAAGGCCGCAACATGGTCTTCAGTACACACGCTTACTAGATTCTACCAGGTAGACGTTAGAAATCAGGAGGATGTCGCCTTTGGGCGCAGTGTGTTGCAGGCCGCAAAAGATCCTCATGCCTGATGGCGCCCAGCTTATGTATAGTGGTGTATCCCTCCCCTCATTTGGCATTGCTTTGGGACGTCCCATTAGTAATGACTAAGTCGCTCTGTGTCCCGTGATGTACGAAAAAGAAAAAGGGATTTTTTATAACAGCTTACCTGTAAAATCCTTTTCTTGGAGTACATCACGGGACACAGAGCTCCCACCCCTCTTTTTGGGACACTTATTGCTTTGCTACAAAACTGAGGTGCTCCCGGATGGGAGGGGCTTATATAGGGGAGGGTACTTCCGGTTTGGAAGTGGCCAGTGCCAGCACCTGAAGGTAATCTATATAACCCATTAGTAATGACGAAGTCGCTCTGTGTCCCGTGATGTACTCCAAGAAAAGGATTTTACAGGTAAGCTGTTATAAAAAATCCCTTTTTTACGATACGGCACTGCGTTACTTTATCTGACAATTGCGCGGTCGTGTGACGCTGTACCCAAATAAAATGTATGTCCTTTCTTTCCCACAAATAGAGCTTTCTTTTGGTGGTATTTGATCACCTCTGGGGTTTTAATTTTTTGCGTTATAAACAAAAAAAAATATTTTTTACTTTCTGCTATAAAACATACCCAATATTTTTTTTTTTAATTTATTCATCAATTTAAGCCAGTATGTATTCTGCTACATATTACTCTTTCGTCCATGGACCGACACAGCTTCTCTATTGACAAAGTGGGTATTATCCGTTAATTAGGAGTGACTAGGCAGAAAAACTTGTAAAAAGTGTTGCATCACACCTTCTACAGTACCGCCCAGGGGGCGGACCCTCTGGGTATACCCTCTCAGTCTGCACATCGCAGATCAGTTTTTTTCTGTCTAGCAAGGAGTAGGACATGGCTCCCTTCGGGCCCATTGGTCCGGGGAAAAAAGATATATATATATATATATTTTTTTTTTTTTTTGCTACATTTGTTGTTTCCTGCGATCTTCGATCAACTGTCGACTGGGTGACAGGCTGGATCCTCGATCCTTGTAGTCTCCCCAGTTTCGGCCATCGAGCGTGTGCCGACCCTAGCTACGCGCTGGGTTTTCCACGACATGCCCGTCGCTCCACGGGTGGCCGGTGAGCCTACGCTCCAGGGCCTGCATCGGACCGCTCAGCTTCGGCTGACCTTACGGCTGAGTCGCAGCAGCCTGGCCGGTGAGCTTACGCTCCAAGGCTTGCATCGGACCACTCAGCTTCGGCTGACCTTACGGCCGAGTCGCAGCAGCCTGTCCGGTGAGCGTCATGCTCCAGGGCATACATATGATCGTCCCTTCTGGGTCCAATCACAGCATGCCTGGCCAACAGTCACCTTCCGTGCGCGGACGATGATCTGTTTGGAATGTCTTCCAGCAGAATACATGCAGGATAGGTAAGTAAAACTCCCCTGCCTCGGGTGGGTGATTTAGCTGGACATTCCTGGAGAGATCAAGTAAGTGGTTGTGGCCCCTTTCTTCCCTCTCTCCCTGCCTTTCCCTCCTCCCCGGGCTTCTAGCTAAAGGTTTCTGGGTGCTGGGGGTCACCTAGGGGGTCCCACTGGAGCGGGGCTGGCTGTAACTAACATTTAAAAGAAATGTCATTTTTGCTTACCTGTGTTTCTGTGTCTCCATGCTGTCGGCGGCCATTTTGAGGTGGTCCATGCCAAGTTTGGCCTCTTGTAACTGCCTGGCGGCCATCTTCCTGTGGTTCGGCCACACCCACTGGCCCCTATCAGGTGATCGGCGGCCATGTTGGTCCACCCTGTATGCAGATATTGCCGTTCGGCGGCCATCTTTTTGTGGGCTATGGCTGCCTGACCTCTATCTTCTGTCGGCGGCCATTTTCTTAGAGCCCACATTATCTTCCATACAGACGTTTTTGGCAACCATTTTGCGAGAGCCTCCGGCCTCTAGGGTGCATTACACTGGCGCGAAAATTCACACAGGAAGTGCTGATAAAAGAAGCAGACTGACACAGCAGCAAGGGGACAGCATCACAGGCGCAGCATAGCAGTACCTATCCAGGGTGGTGAGTCCTCTGGGTAACCCAGCATCTCTGCAGCGCAGGAGGGTGGCCTATTGATATCTTGCCTGGAGCCCTGTGAGTGTCAGCGTGTGGTCAGCATGGCATCTGAGCCAGATGTCTTCTCCCCTGAAACACCAGATTTAGCAGCTGGTGTCCCTGAGGTGTCTATGGACGCTATGTCGGCAATCCTAGAGGCGTTTGCTGCCAGGGTGGAAGCAGCACACGGGAATACAGGGGGTAATAAACGCCCCCGTCCCCTGCAATCTTCTGGGGATATTTCTGATGCAGAACCAGGTCCAGCTACGGCTCAGGGCCCAGATTCTGATGCATCAGAGACTGCAGACCGTGACCGATCGGACAGTGAGGAGGACTCCAAGTCCAGGTCAGTACGTGAGACGGCTTTGGTATCTGACCTTATTACTGCAGTGCGGGATACGCTAAAGTTGGAAAATACTGCAGAAGCAGCAGAGACTCCGGTCCACTTGGGTTTCATAGACCTGCCCGCACTGCTAAGGTGTTCCCTTGTGTGTCTTTTGATAAACTCTTATACAAGGAACGGGAGAACCCACTGAGGGTCTTTACAGCCCCAAAGAGGTTTGCGGTACGGTACCCCTTTTGAGGAGAGTTTTCTGAAGAAATGGACCTCTCCCCCCTATAGTGGACCCTCCGGTGTCCAGACTTAATAGAGCCACCACAATTCCTGTAGAAGGGGCTCCTGTTTTCTAGGATCCTGTGGATAAGAAGGCTGAAGCACTCGCTTGCTACCTATACTCAGTGGTAGGCTCGGCAGTACGCCCGGCATTGGCGGGGGCCCTAGTGTCTCACACACTTACTGAATGGGCAAGATTGCTACTCCAGGGGTTAAGGAGCAAGATGCTCCTCCTGATGAGATAACATTGGCCGACCTGTTGGTCCAGGGCCTTAGGTTTGTCTGCGAGTCAGACATGAATACTATTCCCCTGCTGTCTAAAAACTTTGGTTTATGCAGTAGCAATACGCCGCCTGATCTGGCTAAAAGGCTGGTCTGCGGACCAGACTTCCAAGAAAGCCCTGTTGGATCTGCCTTTTAAGGGCGACAGACTTTTTGGGGCTTCTCTGGATGACATCATCAAGGATGCCGCAGGAAGTAAAAGCACTTTGCTTCCCCAAATTAGCAAGGGTAAGGGGCCACGCCAAGGGCAAGGGCCCTCCTTTACTGCACACAAGTGGTTTTTTTCGTCCCCCTAGGGCGACAGGGAAAAGACCCCAGGCCGATAAAGCGCCTGCCCAAGGACAAAAGCGTCCTTGGTCCCGCAGACCCAACAAGCCTGCGGACAAATCTGTGTCCACATGAAGGTCCGCCCCCACACAGCTCTCGGGTGGGGGGACGTCTTCGCAAATTCGCGACTCAGTGGACTGCTCTAGTCTCCGACAGGTGGGTTTGCGAAGTAATCTCCTCAGGCTACAAGATAGAATTTCTCTCTTGTCCACCAGACAGATTCATCACCTCCAATCTCCAGCTACTACCGACCCGTCGGGAGGCCCTGTATGGGGCAGTCCAGGGTCTACTGTAACGCGGGGTAGTTATTCCAGTTCCAGAACAGGAACGGGGTCAGGGTTTTTACTCAAATCTGTTCATTGTGCCAAAGAAGGAGGGGGTTCGTCCAATCTTGGATCTCAGAGCCCTCAATTGCTTTGTGAAGGTACAAAGATTTCGGATGGAGTCGGTTCGATCCGTAGTCACGGCTCTCCATCCGGGGGACTTTCTGGCCTCCTTGGACATCAAGGACGCATACCTGCATGTCCCCATATACTCCAGACACCAGAGGTTTCTGCGATTTGCTATCGGGAAGAACCACTACCAGTTTGTGGCCCTCCCGTTTGGCCTTGCCTCAGCACCCAGGACGTTCACCAAGGTGCTTGCTCCGATTCTGGCACTTCTAAGACAGCGGGGTATCGCTATCACAGGTTACTTGGACGACCTTCTGCTGAAGGCCCCTTCAAGCTCAGAATTAGAGGTAAGCGTGTCCATTACCTGTCAGACTCTTCGAGACTGTGGTTGGATACTAAACACGCAAAAGTCAGTATTGGTGCCCACTCAACGCCTAGTGTACCTGGGGTTGATTCTGGATTCCTCAGAGGCAAAGGTATTCCTCCCTGTGGAGAAGTTGCAGACACTCCGGGCTGCAGTACGGCAGCTGACTTCCAGGAATTGGTCGTCACTCCGTTTTTGCATGCGAGTGTTGGGCCTCATGGTAGCCTCCTTCGAGGCGGTCCCATATGCTCAATACCACACTCAAGTGTTACAGAAGGAAGTTCTGTCCAGATGGAACAGATGCCCTTCATCTCTGGATTATCAAATCCGAGTGAGCCACCTAGTCGGAAGATCCCTGGTATGGTGGCTGACAGCACCGGCTCTAATGGCCGGGAAGTCATTTCTTCCAGGTTACTGGATAGTGATCACGACGGACGCCAGCCTTACAGGTTGGGGGGGGAGTCTGGGGTGTCCAGTCGGTGCAAGGTCGCTGGACCCCAGAGGAAGCCCTCCTGCCGATCAATGTCCTGGAGATCCGGGCGATCAAGCTGTGCCTCTTCAAATGGTCTCAGAGACTGCAAGGGCGTCCAATCAGGATCCAGTCAGACAACGCCACAGCAGTGGCATATGTCAATCATCAAGGAGGAACAAGAAGCTCAGCTGCAGCATCGGAGATCGCTCGCATCCTGAAGTGGGCAGAGAGGAGCGTACCGGCACTGTCGGCCGTGCACATTCCGGGTGTGGAAAACTGGCAGGCGGACTACCTGAGCCGCCAGATGCTGGACCACGGAGAATGGTCCTTACACCTGGAGGTGTTCCAACTCCTCTGCCAAAGATGGGGCACACCAGACGTAGATCTTCTGGCTTCCCGACTCAATCGGAGGGTATTGAGGTTTGTGGCCCGGTCAAGAGACCCATGGGCAGACGCAACGGACGCGTTGGTAGCATCGTGGGGTCAGTATCGGCTAATCTATGCCTTCCCTCCCTTAAGGCTTCTTCCTCTTCTGCTCCACAGAGTGGAGGCAGAGGGAATTCCAATGATCCTAATCGCTCCAGATTGGCCTCAGCGTCCTTGGTACGCCGATCTAGTACGTCTGGTAGCAGACGTTCCCTGGCGCCTACCACTACGGAAGGACCTGCTATCGCAAGGTCCCATATTCCATCCTGCTTTACAGTCATTGGCTTTAACGGCATGGCTGTTGAGAACCAGGTACTGAGAGATCAGGGCCTGTCAGACTCAGTAATCTCTACTATGAGAAGTGCTCGGAAACCGTCCTCTAGGAAGGTCTATCACCGCACTTGGAGGGCCTACATCTCCATATGTGAGGAAATGAAATGGCATCCGCGTACCTATTTGGTTTCCAGAATCCTGCTGTTTTTACAGCATGGGGTAGACCAAAGGCTTGCCCTAAGTACGATTAAGGGACAGATATCTGCCCTGGCTGTCTTTTTTCAGCGACCCCTGGCGACTCACTCTCTCGTGAGTACATTTGGGCAGGGGGTTCGACATGTGGCCCCTCCGGTCCGCCCCCCGTTACCTCTGTGGGACTTGAACCTGGTCCTCTCGGTGCTTCAGACGGCACCGTTTGAGAATATTAGAGATATTCCCCTGTTGACACTTTCTCAGAAGGTGGTCTTTTTGGTGGCTGTTACGTCAGTTAGACGAGTCTCTGAGCTGGCAGCCCTGTCCTGCAAGGCTCCCTATTTGATTTTCCACAAGGATAAGGTGGTGCTGCGGCCGCAGCCTTCCTTTCTTCCGAAAGTCGTTTCGGCTTTTCATCTCAACGAAGACATTGTACTTCCATCCTTGTGTCCTCAGCCGTCGAATCCTAAGGAGTCGGCGTTGCATTCCTTGGACATTTTCCGAGCTTTGAGAGTATACATATCTGCTACTTCCCTGTTCCGGAAGTCAGACTCACTGTTTGTTTCGGTGGCTGGTCCCAAGAAGGGCCAAGCAGTCTCATCGGCCACCATCTCTAGGTGGATCCGACAGATAGTAATCCAGGCTTACGCCTTAAAGGGTCAGGTGCCCCCCTTTCCTGTCACGGCGCATTCGACCAGGGCAATAGGTGCCTCTTGGGCTTTCCGACATCAAGCGTCTGTTTCCCAACTATGTAAAGCGGCGACTTGGTCGTCCGCTCACACTTTCAAAAAATTCTACAAAGTTGATGTAGGTGCATCTTCGGATGCCTCTTTCGGCCGCAAGGTTTTTCAGGCGGCTGTTTAGAGTTGCAACTCCTCCGTTGGAGGAGTGCTGTTTTGTGTTTTGGGGTGAAGTTTGTTTTTATGCTGTTACCACCCCTCGTTTTTTCTCTGACACTGCTTTGGGACGTCCCACTTTGTCAATAGAGAAGCTGTGTCGGTCCATGGACGAAAGAGTAAATAGGATTTTTTACTCACCGTAAAATCCTTTTCTCTGAGTCCATGGACCGACACAGCACCCACCCCTCCTTTTAAGTTTGTACTGCTTTTTGACGAACTGATCTGCGATGTGCAGACTGAGAGGGTATACCCAGAGGGTCCGCCCCCTGGGCGGTACTGTAGAAGGTGTGATGCAACACTTTTTACAAGTTTTTCTGCCTAGTCACTCCTAATTAACGGATAATACCCACTTTGTCAATAGAGAAGCTGTCTCGGTCCATGGACTCAGAGAAAAGGATTTTACGGTGAGTAAAAAATCCTATTTTTTGGTAAAAAAAAAATACCCAATATGAATATATCGATTGGTTTGGGCAAAAGCTATAGCATCCACAAACGATGGGATATATTTTATGGATTTTTTATTTATTTTTATTATTTTTACTAGTAATGGTGGCGATCAGCGATTTTTAGCGGGACTGCGACATTGTGCTGGACAAATCTGTCACTAGGTGACACTTTTTTGGGACCAGTGACACTAATACAGTGATCAGTGCTTAAAAAAATGTACTGTCATTGTACTAATGACACTGGCAGGGAAGGGGTTAACATTAGGTGCAATCAAAGGGTTAAATGTGCTCCTAGGGAGTGCTTTCTAACTGGGTGGGGATGCTTTGACTGGGAGAAGGCAGAGATCTGAGTTCCTGCTTTGCATTGCATACTATCACATTATGTGAAACATACCTGTCAACTAAGCCCTCGTCGTCCCCGCTCGAGGCTGCATCCATCTTCACATGTCTTTCTTCCGGGTCTGCAGGCTCCGGAGCTGTGATTGGCTGTAGCCGACAGTCACGGCACAGGCTTCTAAAGAAATGACACAGGTGGCCGTTCCTTCAGAGCGCATGCGCCGATGACATCATCGGTGCAGTATACAGTAAATATCTCCTAAACGGTGCAAAATTAGGAGATATTTACAGTACCTTATTTTAGGCTTACCTCTAGGTACAAACATTAAAGGAAGTTTACTTCCTCTTTAAATGTTTGATACATTTCATATGCGTTAACATTCTTGACGTGATATGTGTTAACAATAAGTCGAAAAAAAGGTTGAGTTAAAGTGTACGTTACTTTGAACAATTAACTTTTGTTGTTTGGTTCTTTTACACTATTGAAAGTGTTCTGCTACCACTGTTTGGTAAGTGCAAAAAATAGGATTTTTATAACAGCTTACCTGTAAAATCCTTTTCTTGGAGTACATCACGGGACACAGAGCGACTTAGTCATTACTAATGGGTTATATAGTTTACCTTCAGGTGTTGGCACTGGCCAATTCCAAACCGGAAGTACCCTCCCCTATATAAGCCCCTCCCACCCGGGAGCACCTCAGTTTTGTAGCCAAGCAATAAGTGTCCCAAAAAGAGGGGTGGGAGCTCTGTGTCCCGTGATGTACTCCAAGAAAAGGATTTTACAGGTAAGCTGTTATAAAAATCCTATTTTCTTTCTCGTACATCACGGGACACAGAGCGACTTAGTCATTACTAATGGGACGTCCCAAAGCAATGCCAAATGAGGGGGGGGATACACCATACATAAGCTGGGCGCCATCAGGCATGAGGATCTTTTGCGGCCTGCAACACACTGCGCCCAAAGGCGACATCCTCCTGACTTCTAACGTCTACCTGATAGAATCTAGTAAACGTGTGTACCGAAGACCATGTTGCGGCCTTACATACTTGAGCCAGGGAGGCCTGGTGATGCACTGCCCATGAAGTTCCAACCGCTCTTGTGGAGTGCGCCCTAACTTTGAACGGAGGCGGTCTCTTTCTCAAGCCATAGGCTTGTATTATGACCTGTCGAATCCACTTGGCTAAAGTAGATTTTGATGCTGCCTGACCCCTTCTGGGGCCTTCCGGCAGAACAAACAAAGAATCCGTTCTGCGAATCTGAGCAGTGGCTTTTAGATAAGCTTTAACTGCTCTTACCACATCCAAAGAATGTAATAACTTTTCCTCTACTGAGCTAGGTTTGGGGAAAAAAGAAGGAAGAACCACATCTTGGTTCAAATGAAACCTCGATACCACCTTAGGAAGAAAGGCTGGATGAGGACGTAATACTACTCTGTCCTTATGGACAACCAGATATGGCTCCTTACAGGACATAGCTGCTAATTCCGACACTCTTTTAGCCGAACAAATGGCTACTAAGAAAACCAATTTCCTGGTGAGAAGAACCAAGGAAATGTGTTGTAATGGTTCAAACGGTTGTTTCTGTAGAACCGACAGAACCAGGTTTAAGTCCCAAGGACATATGGGAATACTAACCGGAGGGCTAATACGCATCACTCCTTGTATAAAGGCTTTGACTAGTGAATGCGAAGCCAAGGGCCTTTGAAAAAATATTGACAAGGCCGAAATCTGACCCTTGATAGTACTCAAGGCCAGCTTCCTATCTACAGCCCACTGTAGGAAGTCCAGAATCCTCCCTATCATGTACTTACGTGGATGCCATTTCTTGGTCTCACACCACGTAATGTACGCTTTCCAGATCCTATAATAGATCTGCCTGGATACCGGTTTCCTGGCATTGATCATGGTAGATACCACAGAATTAGAGAGCCCTCTCTTTTTCAGAATGTGGGCTTCAATAGCCAGGCCGTCAAACCTAGGGCTGGTAAGGAAGGGTGGTATATCGGTCCTTGCGACAGCAGGTCCGGACGAAGTGGGAGGGTCCAAGGACTCCTCACTGACATTTTTACAATCTCCGCGTACCATGCCCTTCGGGGCCACGCTGGAGCCACCAGAATCACTGGTTTCTTTTCTACCCTGATTCTGCGGAGTAATCGCGGTAACAATTGTGGCGGTGGGAATGCATATATCAGCTTGAACTGATCCCAAGGGAACACTAGGGCATCCGAGCCGCAAGCTAGGGGATCCCTTGTGCGAGACACAAACCTGTCCACCTTTGCGTTGAATCTGGATGCTAGCAGATCTACATCCGGTGTTCCCCACCGCTGGCATTTGCCTGGAAAACCTCGGGGTGAAGACCATTCCCCCGGGCATAATTGTTGGCGACTTAGAAAGTCCGCTCTCCAATTTTCCACTCCTGGGATGAAAACCGCGGATATGGCTGGGACATATCTTTCTGCCCACTCCAGGATGCAATTTGCTTCCTTCTGGGCTGCACGACTTTTGGTGCCCCCCTGATGATTGATATATGCCACTGCCGTGGCATTGTCTGATTGAATTCTGACAGGGGACCCCTGGAGTTTGGATGTCCATGCTACTAGGGCATACCGGGCTGCTCGTATCTCTAAGAGATTGATGGGCAGGGCCTTTTCTGCTTCTGACCACCTGCCCTGGAGAGACCATTGCTCCAGCACTGCCCCCCAGCCGATGAGGCTGGCATCTGTAGTGACCACCTTCCAAGAAACCGGACTGAAGGGTTTCCCTCTTTCCAGATTCTGGGGCACCAACCACCAATGGAGGCTCTTGCGAACGGAAGGGGACAGGGACATTGGTAAGTCTAAAGCCTGAACTTTTTTGTTCCAGGCTGACAGTATGGCCCTTTGCAAATTCCTTGAATGGAATTGACCGTAGGGTACCGCTTCGAATGAAGCCACCATCTTTCCCAGCAGCCTCATGCAGAGACGTATGGATGGTTTTCTTTTTGTACCCACTAAGTGGGTCAAATTTCTTAAAGACGACACCTTCTCTGGAGGTAAGAAAATCTTTCTCTGATTTGAATCCAGCCTTAGCCCTAAGTATTCCAGACTTTTGACTGGTCTTAGAGCTGACTTGTCCCGGTTGATAATCCAACCGTGATATTCCAGATACTCGATTGTCTTGTGAATAGCTACTTCCAGCTTTTCCACTGAGTGGTCTATTAGTAGCAGGTCGTCTAGATATGCCATTATCGTTACACCCTGTGTTCTTAGATTGGCCAATAATGGGGCCAGAATTTTTGTGAACACTCGTGGTGCTGTGGCCAGACCGAAAGGTAAGGCTCTGAACTGAAAATGGCGCCCTTCTACTGCAAAGCGTAGAAATTTCTGATGGGCCGGAAAGATGGGAATATGCAGATAAGCATCCCTTATGTCGATCGAGGCTAGCCATTCCTGCCCTTGTAGGGCGGTGGCCACTGATCGGATCGACTCCATCCGAAAGGTCCTGATATTTAGGAACTTGTTTAGCCCTTTTAGATTTAATATGGGCCTCACGTCCCCATTTGGTTTGGGGACTGTGAAAAGGTTCGAGTAAAACCCGAATCCGCTTTCTTCCAGGGGAACCTTCATGATTACCCCTTGGAGCAATAGTTGTTCTAGTGCCAGAAGGAGGGATCCTCTCTTTTGGGGATCTCTTGGCACGTTTGACCTCATAAATTGGGCAGGAGGAGTGCCTTTTAACTCCAGCTTGTATCCCAGACTTGCTGCGGAGAGCACCCATCTGTCTCTGATGGTGTCCCGCCAGGTCTCTGTGAACAACTGAAGTCTTCCCCCCACCCGATTGAGCGGGGGCAATACTTCATGCCTTAGGGGGAGGTTTTGTACCTCTCTTGATCCAGGGCTTCTTGTTACCCTGTGATTGTCCCTGATTTCTGCCCCCTGAATTTGACCGCGGAGGCCGTCGGAACTGCTTCACAGCCGATGTGCCCGGGACTGGAGAGGTAGGCCTCTTAAAAGAAGGACTTCTACCCTTGTTCTTAACCGGTAAGAGTGAACTTTTACCGGCAGAAATTTTCTGGATATATTTGTCCAGATCTTCTCCAAATAAGCGTTCTCCATGAAATGGGAAGCTAACCAGCAGTTTTTTACAGGGAGCTTCAGCAGACCAGTTTTTGAGCCACAGAAGCCTACGCATATGTACTATAGACAGCGTAAAGCGGGAGGCCTGTTGGATTGTATCCTTTATGGCGTCCACCGCAAAACACAAGGCTCTAGGCAGGTCAGCTAGGGCATGAGCCTGCTGATCTGGTAAGTCCCTTAAGACTTGTTTCAACTGATCTTTCACTGCTTGGCAGACTCCAATCGCTGCTACCGCAGGTTGTGTCACCATACTTGCTGTAGAGAAAGCAGATTTTAGTAAAGACTCCAATTTTTTATCTATTGGGTCTTTGAACATTGGAACATTATCTACTGGACATGCCAGTGATTTGTTAACAGAAGAGATGGCTGCGTCCACTATAGGGACCCTCCATTTTCTTATGAACTTATCCTCCATGGGATAGATCACCGGAAATCTCTTGGGGGGAGCAAATATTTTATCAGGATGCTCCCAATCCTGGTAAATAAGCCCTTCTAATAAAGGGTGGATTGGGAAGGAACAGACCGCCTGGGGAGCTTTTAGCGACCCCAGCGAGGAAACCGTAGTGGATGGTGGTTCCGCCAGAGGCATTTTAAATGCTGATCGGACCATGTTAGTCAGAGACTGAACCCATAATCTTTCAGCCTGAGAAGCTGAGAAAGGTTCTTCCACTGTTGATTCCTCTATAAGTGAATCAACCTCATCCTGATCCCCTTCAGGTAGGTCGATCTCTGTGTGGGGCTGTTCCTCCACTAACAGGCACTCTGAAGGAGGAGACGGAGATCGGACGCGCTTTTCCTGTGACAGGGAAGCAGCGATCAATGCTGTTAATCTCTCTTCCAATCCTCCCAGAGTTGAGGATAAAACCTCCTCTGTTATATATACAGGAGCTGGTGGACTGGGGACAGCCGCAGCACCAGGCATTCCTGCGGGGTTTCTACGGCTACTGACCTCTGCATTCTCAGGGGAGATTGGTGCAGTGCAAGCATGCCCAATATCCTCAGAGCCCGATGGAGACCCCTTTGGCTTCCTGGAAGATCTATTTCCGGAGCGTCTGGACGACATATCCCTTAAGCACAAAGCTGAGGTATTCCCGTCGTCATACACCAATTTTTGCTGGTAATAGTCTAACACAGGTGCTGCTATATACCAGCTGGTGTCCACTAAAGTGCCTTTCTATGGGGATGCCTGCATCAACCGCCTCTGTGTGCCACTGTTTGTTGCTAGCTCTGTTTGCATGCAGCTGACACTTGTACTGTGTCTTTTAACCATGCTGGGACGCCCGCACATGCGCAGAAGCGCCGCGGCGCGCATCGAGCGTCATCCACCCGCCCCGCCCCTTTTTTTCCATAGGAGGCGCGTGCACGCGCCCGCGCGCGCGCCCGTGCGCCAATGGCGCCCTTTTCGAAAACCAACAGAGGACTAGGAGCCAGGGCCCTTTTTGCCGGAGGGCCTGTGCGGTGGATGAACGCAGCAACAGGGCAGAGGAAGTGGATTCCCTCAGAGAAACTTACCAGCTGCCTGGATCTTTTGAGTTGAGAAAACCAAAGATCCACATTTACAAGAAAAATGGACTACAGCGGCCTCTAGTGGTTTAACACAGGTACCGCGGTCCCTGTTTTTTTTTTTTTTTTTCTTGACTACTATTAAAATTTTACATTTTCAGTAGTTATAGGCAAACACAGATATTTAGCGGGAATACCGTTAGGTAACAGACAGAAAGACAAATTAGGCTTGGGGGTCCCCCAATAGAACCAAGTTCCTGAGGGCCCCCACTTACCTGATCCCCGCCGCAGGACTTTGTTTGGTCCACAAAAGTCCAAACTTCACCTATCACGGCAGGCATTGTAATTAAACCTTCAGGGACCGGGTTCCCAAGGATTCCACTCCCCTGGACCTGTATAGCACCCTGCACAGACAGCGTCTTGGTCGTGGGTATGACCAGAGCTCTGGATCCCAGGGTCCAGCCCTCCTAAGAGAAGCATTACAGGCAAAACCTTGCTCTTCTGCTGCAAGGCCCGGGTACCGACCGTTTAGCTATGAAGCTTTTTTGGTGGGATCCGGAACAGCTTACTAAGGCCCAAAAGAACCTGTACGCAAGCCCAGTGAAAACACATGTTACTCTTTGGCCAACACCTTAGACACTGGCAAAAAACTGAGGTGCTCCCGGGTGGGAGGGGCTTATATAGGGGAGGGTACTTCCGGTTTGGAATTGGCCAGTGCCAACACCTGAAGGTAAACTATATAACCCATTAGTAATGACTAAGTCGCTCTGTGTCCCGTGATGTACGAGAAAGAAAATGCATGTTGATTCTGCCAAAAATCATATGAGCTGATAAAGTGCAGTACAGCATTGTCGCCAAGCATGTTACTGGCAGGGTCACTCAGTGAAAATGAAAAAAAGGGATTTTTATAACCGCTTACCTGTAAAATCCTTTTCTTGGAGTACATCACGGGACACAGAGCGACTTCGTCATTACTAATGGGTTATATAGATACCTTCAGGTGCTGGCACTGGCAACTTCCAAAACCGGAAGTACCCTCCCCTATATAAGCCCCTCCCATCCGGGAGCACCTCAGTTTTGTAGCAAAGCAATAAGTGTCCCAAAAAGAGGGGTGGGAGCTCTGTGTCCCGTGATGTACTCCAAGAAAAGGATTTTACAGGTAAGCTGTTATAAAAATCCCTTTTTCTTTTTCGTACATCACGGGACACAGAGCGACTTAGTCATTACTAATGGGACGTCCCAAAGCAATGCCAAATGAGGGGAGGGATACACTATACATAAGCTGGGCGCCATCAGGCATGAGGATCTTTTGCGGCCTGCAACACACTGCGCCCAAAGGCGACATCCTCCTGATTTCTAACGTCTACCTGGTAGAATCTAGTAAGCGTGTGTACTGAAGACCATGTTGCGGCCTTACAGACTTGAGCCAGGGAGGCCTGGTGATGCACTGCCCATGAAGTTCCAACTGCTCTTGTGGAGTGCGCCCTAACTTTGAACGGAGGCGGTCTCCTTCTCAAGCCATAGGCTTGTATTATGACCTGTCGAATCCACTTGGCTAAAGTAGATTTTGATGCTGCCTGACCCTTTCTGGGGCCTTCCGGCAGAACAAACAAAGTATCCGTTCTACGAATCTGAGCAGTGGCTTTTAGATAAGCTTTAACTGCTCTTACTACATCCAAAGAATGCAATAACTTTCCCTCTACCTAACTAGGTTTGGGGAAAAAGGAAGGAAGAACCACATCTTGGTTCAAATGAAACCTCGATACCACCTTAGGAAGAAAGGCTGGTTGAGGACGTAATACTACTCTGTCCTTATGGACAACCAGATATGGCTCCTTACAGGACAAGGCGGCTAATTCTGATACTCTTTTAGCCGAACAAATGGCTACTAAGAAAATCAATTTCCTGGTGAGAAGAACCAAGGAAATGTGCTGCAATGGTTCAAATGGTTGTTTCTGTAGAACCGACAGAACCAGGTTTAAGTCCCATGGACATATGGGAATACTAACCGGAGGGCTAATACGCATCACTCCTTGTATGAAAGCTTTGACTAGTGAATGCGAAGCCAAGGGCCTTTGAAAAAATATTGACAAGGCCGAAATCTGACCCTTGATAGTACTCAAGGCAAGCTTCCTATCCACAGCCCACTGTAGGAAGTCCGGAATCCTACCTATTACGTACTTAGGTGGATGCCATTTCTTGGCCTCACACCACGCGATGTACGCCTTCCAGATCCTATAATAGATCTGCCTGGATACCGGCTTCCTGGCATTGATCATGGTAGATACCACAGGATTAGAGAGACCTCTCTTTTTTAGAATGTGGGCTTCAATAGCCAGGCCGTCAAAGCTAGGGCTGGTAAGGAAGGGTGGTATATCGGTCCTTGCGAAAGCAGGTCCGGATGATGTGGGAGGGTCGAAGGACTCCCCACTGACATTTTTACAATCTCCGCGTACCATGCCCTTCGGGGCCACGCTGGAGCCACCAGAATCACCGGTTTCTTTTCTACCCGGATTCTGCGGATTAATGGCGGTGGGAATGCATATATCAGCTTGAACTGATCCCAAGGGAACACTAGGGCATCCGAGCCGCAAGCTAGGGGATCCCTTGTGCGAGACACAAATCTGTCCACCTTTGCGTTGAATCTGGATGCTAGCAGATCTACATCCGGTGTTCCCCACCGCTGGCATATTGCCTGGAAAACCTCGGGGTGAAGAGACCATTCCCCCGGGCATAATTGCTGGCGACTTAAAAAGTCCGCTCTCCAATTTTCCACTCCTGGGATGAAAACCGCGGATATGGCTGGGACAAATCTTTATGCCCATTCCAGGATGCAATTCGCTTCCCTCTGGGCTGCACGACTCCTGGTGCCACCCTGGTGATTGATATATGCCACTGCTGTGGCATTGTCTGATTGAATTCTGACAGGGGACCCTTGGAGTTTTGGATGTCCATGCTACTAGGGCATACCGGGCTGCTCGTATCTCTAAGAGATTGATGGGCAGGGCCTTCTCTGCTTCTGACCACTTGCCCTGGAGAGACCATTGCTCCAGTACTGCCCCCCAGCCTATGAGGCTGGCATCTGTAGTGACCACCTTCCAAGAAACCGGACTGAAGGGTTTCCCTTTTTCCAGATTCTGGGGCACCAACCACCAATGGAGGCTCTTGCGAACGGAAGGGGACAGGGACATTGGTAAGTCTAAAGCCTGAACTTTTTTGTTCCAGGCTGACAGTATGGCCCTCTGCAAGTTCCTTGAATGGAATTGACCGTAGGGTACTGCTTCGAATGAAGCCACCATTTTTCCCAGCAGCCTCATGCACAGGCGTATGGATGGTTTTCTTTTTGTACCC
The DNA here is from genome assembly GCA_029206835.1 of Rana muscosa. Classification (NCBI taxonomy): domain Eukaryota; kingdom Metazoa; phylum Chordata; class Amphibia; order Anura; family Ranidae; genus Rana; species Rana muscosa. Next base: position 1,031,414,492 of record CM055117.1, read on the forward strand.
ACTAAGTGGGTCAAATCTTTTAAAGACGACACCTTCTCTGGAGGTAAGAAAATCTTTCTCTGATTTGAATCCAGCCTTAGCCCCAAGTATTCCAGACTTTTGACTGGTCTTAGAGCTGACTTGTCTCGGTTGATAATCCAACCGTGATATTCCAGATACTTGATTGTCTCGTGAATAGCTACTTCCAGTTTTTCCACTGAGTGGTCTATTAGTAGCAGGTCGTCTAAATATGCCATTATCGTTACACCCCGTGTTCTTAGATTGGCCAATAGTGGGGCCAGAATTTTTGTGAACACTCGTGGTGCTGTGGCCAGACCGAAAGGTAAGGCTCTGAACTGAAAATGGCGCCCTTCTACTACAAAGCGTAGAAATTTCTGGTGGGCCGGAAAGATGGGAATATGCAGATAAGCATCCTTTATGTCGATCGAGGCTAACCATTCCTGCCCTTGTAGGGCGGTGGCCACCGATCGGATCGACTCCATCCGAAAAGTCCTGATATGTAGGAACTTGTTTAGCCCTTTTAGATTTAATATGGGCCTCACGTCCCCATTTGGTTTGGGGACTGTGAAAAGGTTCGAGTAAAACCCGAACCCGTTTTCTTCCAAGGGAACCTTCATGATTACACCTTGGAGCAATAGTTGTTCTAGTGCCAGAAGGAGGGATCCTCTCTTCTGGGGATCGCTTGGCACGTTTGACCTCATAAAATGGGCAGGAGGAGTGTCTTTTAACTCCAGCTTGTATCCCAGACTTACTGCGGAGATCACCCATCTGTCTATGATGGTGTCCCGCCAGGTCTCTGTGAACAACTGAAGTCTTCCCCCCACCCGATTGAGTGGGGGCAACCCTTCATGACTTGGGGGGAGGTTTTGTACCTCTCTTGACCCAGGGTTTCTTGTTACCCTGTGATTGTCCCTGATTTCTGCCCCCTGGATTTGACCGTGGAGGCCGTCGGAACTGTTTCACAGCCGATGTGCCAGGGACTGGAGAAGTAGGCCTCTTAAAAGAAGGACTTCTACCCTTGTTCTTAACCGGCAAGAGTGTACTTTTACCGGCAGAAATTTTCTGGATATACTTGTCCAGATCTTCTCCAAATAAGCGTTCTCCATGAAATGGGAAGCTAATCAGCAATTTCTTACAGGGAGCTTCAGCAGACCAGTTTTTGAGCCATAGAAGCCTACGCATATGTACTACAGACAGCGTAAAGCGGGAGGCCTGTTGGATTGTATCCTTTATGGCGTCCACCGCAAAACACAAGGCTCTAGGTAGGTCAGGTAGGGCAAGAGCCTGCTGATCTGGTAAGTCCCTTAAGACTTGTTTCAACTGATCTTTCACTGCTTGGCAGACTCCAATCGCTGCTACTGCAGGTTGTGTCACCATGCTTGCTATAGAGAAAGCAGATTTTAGTAAAGACTCCAATTTTTTAATCTATTGGGTCTTTGAACATTGGAACATTATCTACTGGACATGTCGGTGATTTATTCACACAAGAGATGGCTGCGTCCACTGTAGGGACCCTCCATTTTTTTATGAACTTATTCTCCATGGGATAGATCACTGGAAATCTCTTGGGGGGAGTAAATATTTTATCAGGATGCTCCCAATCCTGGTAAATAAGCCCTTCCAATAAAGGGTGGATTGGGAAGGAACAGACAGTCTGGGGAGATTTCAACGACCCCAGCGAGGAAACAGTAGTGGTTGATGGTTCCGCCAGAGGCATTTTAAATGCTGATCGGACCATGTTAGTCAGAGACTGAACCCATTATTTTTCAGCCTGAGATGCTGAGAAAGGTTCTTCCACTGTTGATTCCTCTATAACCGAATCAACCTCATCCTGATCCCCTTCAGGTAGGTCGATCTCTGTGTGGGACTGTTCCTCCACTAACAGGCACTCTGAAGGAGGAGACGGAGATCGGACGCGCTTTCCCTGTGACAGGGAAGCAGCGATCAATGCTGTTAATCTCTCTTCCAATCCTCCCAGAGTTGAGGAAAAAACCTCCTCTGTTATATATACAGGAGCAGGTGGACTGGGGACAGCCGCAGCACCAGGTACTCCTGCGGGGTTCCTACGGCTACTGACCTCTGAATTTTCAGGGGAGATTGGTGCAATACAAGCATGCCCAAAATCCTCAGAGCCCGATGGAGACCCCTTTGGCTTCCTGGAAGACTTATTTCCGGAGCGTCTGGACGACATATCCTTTAAGCACAAAGCTGAGGTATTCCCGTCGTCATACACCAATTTTGCTGGTAATAGTCTAACACAGTTGCTGCTATATACCAGCTGGTGTCCACTAAAGTGTCTTTCTATGGGGATGCCTGCATCAACCGCCTCTGTGTGCCACCGTTTGTTGCTAGCTCTGCTTGCATCCAGCTGACACTTGTACTGTGTCTTTTATTCATGCTGGGACGCCTGCACATGCGCAGAAGCGGCGCGCATCGAGCGTCATCCACCCGCCCCGCCCCTTTCATAGGAGGCGCGTGCACCTGTGCGCCTTCGGCGCCTTTTTTGAAAATAAGCAGGGACTAGGAGCCAGGGCCCTTTTTGCCGGAGGGCCTGTGCGGTGGATGAGCGCAGCAACAGGGCAGAGGAAGTGGATTCCCACAGAGAAACTTACCAACTGCCTGGATCTTTTGACTTGAAAAAGCCAAAGATCCACATGACAAGAAAAATGGACCACAGCGGCCTCTAGTGGTTTAACACAGGTACCGCGGTCTCCTTTTTTTTTTTTTTTTTTCTTGACTACTATTAAAATTTTACATTTTCCAGTAGTTACAGGCATACACAGATATCAGCGGGAATACCGTTAGGTAACAGACAGAAAGACAAATTAGGCTTGGGGGTCCCCCAATAGAACCAAGTTCCTGGGGGCCCCCACTTACCTGTTCCCCGCCGCAGGACTTTGTTTGGTCCACAGAAGCCCAAACGTCACCTATCACGGCAGGCATTGTATTTAAACCTTCAGGGACCGGGTTCCCAAGGATTCCACTCCCCTGGACCTGTATAGCACCCTGCACAGACAACATCTTGGTCGTGGGTATGACCAGAGCTCTGGATCCCAGGGTCCAGCCCTCCTAAGAGAGGCATTACAGGCAAAACCTTGCTCTTCTGTTGCAAGGCCCGGGTACCGACCGTTTAGCTATGAAGCTTTTTTGGTCGGATCCGGAACAGCTTACTAAGGCCCGTAAAAGAACCTGTACGCAAGCCCAGTGAAAACACATGTTACTCTTTGGCCAACACCTTAGACACTGGCAAAAAACTGAGGTGCTCCCGGATGGGAGGGGCTTATATAGGGGAGGGTACTTCCGGTTTTGGAAGTTGCCAGTGCCAGCACCTGAAGGTATCTATATAACCCATTAGTAATGACTAAGTCGCTCTGTGTCCCGTGATGTACGAAAAAGAAAAACGAAAAATATGGACCTTCACCATGCCACATGTAGTATAAATACAAAAACTGGAAATGTGATTACCAAAAAAAAGACCGACTTTATCAGCACAAGACGAGGCAGCTTATTTAAAAAATTCTATATTTTATTTCTCCTTAGGTTAAAACTTAGCTAAAAAAACAAAAAAAACAATTACCAACAAATACTCAACCCAGAAATGGAGATTTGAAACAACAGACATTGGGTCCAAAACAATGTTCCTTCATATACATCATATAATATTAGCATCAGTACATTAGGTGAATGCCCACAATTACTCCATTCTGGAATGTCAATGCGCTTCACAAAGATTTCTCGCTTCCTCAGGGCTGGTTGGGTTGGTGTTACTATAGAATATGAAAATATTACAATCATTTAAGTATACAAAATATATAAATGTACAATATCATCATGCATTTTACATATTGATGTATATCTAGCATGCTTACCTGGTCAGAATATGTGTAGGGGGTGGATGGTAAAAGTCTTCAAGCCCGACAAGAAGAGGGAGTAAGCCACCCCTGGCGAGTACCTGGACAGGCTGATAGGCAAACAACAAACCATATGCTGTCAAATCTCATAGAAACACAAAATATAACAAAGTAATAGGAGTATTCCGAATCCACCATTATGATTAAACTGGCTCTCACAATTCCAAACTTACTCCATAGAGTGACAATAGGACCTAGGCCATCAATTTCCAACAGGAAAAAAGTCAAACTATCCCAATAGTTAGTCTACATAGTTCACTATCTTGCTCACAATGTTAAAGATAGGAGGAGAGGGAGAGGAGGAGGGCAACGTCGGTCAAAACAGCAGGCCTAATTGGTTCTGTTGGGTTTTTGTTGGTATCAGATTTATTTTAAATAGAGGTTGTTCTAATTGTTTTATATCTAAGTTTCAAGCTATAGAGTAATAAAATATTGGATTTTTTAAATAAGCTGCCTCGTGTAAAAAAAAAAAGAAAAGAAAACCAATGCAACCACCACATCTAAGGATTGGTAAGCTGCTGTCTTCTTGTCTTTTGATACACTTTAATTTCTATAGCTGAATAAAAGTAATGTAGCCCAAAAGCCGCAATAAACACTTCCCTTTACTATTGTTTATAAACTCTCAGCACTCGATCCCAGACCCTTCAAAAATGCTTTAGGAACTCATATCAGAAGAAAAACACAAACAGGTGTGTACTAATACATGGGTGTTATATACAGAGTAGACCAAAGTTTCTCAATCAGGGTTTCATGGAACCCCAGGGTTCCTCCTGATATTGCTAGAGGTTCCTTGAGCAGTTAGCAATTTCTGACTTTGTGATTAACAACTACTGACACCAATATATATATTAGCTATCAGTAGGGTAACCAGTAATGTGAGGAGCATCCTCCCTCTGACCACTAATGTAATAAACATTTTCCCCTTTGACCGTCAGTGGAACATGGTTCTTCTCCCACTGACCACATTCCTTATTCTTTTATTTATTTTTATATCTCAACTTACTGACCATGCTAAAGCACTGTGAGATGAAGATATTGAAATTAGTAGCAAGGGTTTCCTGAGGTCTAAAAGTTATTTCAGGATTCCTCTATGTTAAAAAAGATTGAGGAAGGCTGGAGTAGACACTCACATACATAATCTTTGCAAACTTGATAATTGCAAACAGTGAATCAGTTTGTAAGCAAAAAATGGTTGCTGAAGTCGATGCAACCTCGTTGAAACTGGATAACGAGGTACAGACCTGGCCCCTCACCTATGACATCAGACATAGACTGTACTATATAGAGAATCATATAACAAGATCGTGTAAGGTACTATACTTTTTTAAAGAAAGTATTTATCTAAGTACAAGTTAGGAGCACATGAGAATCATATAGATATATACATTTTGCTACTCCTTTTGAGTATGGAAATACCACATGTGAGACTTTTACACAGCCTGGCCACATACAGAGGCCCAACATCCAAGTAGCACCTCCAAATGACACATATCATTTTCTGACTAACGGTCACATTTTTGAAGGCCCTTAATTTTTTTAACACATAGCATGTACATACCAAATAACAAAAGATTACCTCTGGTTTTAGTAGTGCAGTGGTCCATAGAGGAGAGCATCAGTCCAGGCAACAGGCAGAGATGTGGTCAGCGACAGCAAAAGCAATCGTCCAGGCAGCAGACAGGAATACTGTCCATAATTAGTACAGGCAGAGATACTGTCAGCACAGCCAAAGCAGCCAAGTCCAGGCATAAATACTGTCCCTAGTCAGTAGAGGCAGCAGGAAGAGAAATGGTCAACACAGCCAAAGTATTGGTGCAGGCAGCAAGAAGAAACATGGTCCATTATGTCCTGGGTCATTACAAACAGCGATATGGTCAGCACAGCCAAAGTCTTGGTCCACTAACCTACATTTAGAGCCGGGGAACAGTTTCCCCTCCCTCTGCTGAGACAGGTCGGTTCCTTACAGCCCGATGGGGTCCCACAGGCCTCAAGATCTACAGTCACACCACCCCTAGGTAGACCCATATACTGATTGATCAGCTTATGATCCTGACGTATACCTGAATATTTGTTCCATTTATCTTGTGTTGGTTTACAAATTTTGTTTTGTAATATTGCAAGCAAGTTACTGTATTTTATTTCTTCATTGATAAACATGGTCGGGGTGGGTAGGGTCGGTCGGAAGTTCTCTTCCTGGCTTTCTCCAACCACCCTCCCGCATAGGCCTGCGCTGAATCTCCATTCATGTACTGGTGAGCGCGATAGCAATTTTTTGCTACCGTTTTAGCACCCAGGGGTTGTGCTCTCTAACAGAAACCTCTCTTTGTTCTTCACCTACTTTCTAGTATTTTTCCGCCATATTCCTTCTGTTTCTACACCTTCCTACCTTTTCCCCTATTGCTCTTTCTTCCCCACCCTTTACTGCCCTCCCCATATCCTATCTTCTACCTCCCCCACACCTGATTATGGATGTTATCTGAGTGCTCTCACTTAATGCTAAAGGACTTAATGTCCCCAAAAAAAGACGGATGTTATTACAGGATTTGCACCGTCTTAAAACGGATGTCGCTTTTGTTCAAGAGACCCACTTCAGAGATGACAAATTACCCATACTCGAGAACAGGTTCTTCCCGGTGACATATCATTCTACCAACTCGGCAGATAAGTCACAGGGAGTTTTTATTCTTATATCGAGTAAAGTGCCATGGACATGTCTGGACACCATCACAAATCCCAATGGACGTTTTCTGTTCCTAAAAGGCATGATTGGCGGCGTCAGGGTGACATTGGCGAATATCTATGTCTCCAATAGTCGTCTGAACCTCTTCATCTGCAGAAATCTTGAAAAACTCCTTGCATTTGCTGAGGGCCAACTGATACTTGGAGGTGACTTTAACCTGACGAGGTGCCCTAATCTCCGAGGACACCTCGTCAGGGGTGACTGAAAACCCTGACGAGGTGCCCTAATCTCAGAGGACACCTCGTCAGGGTTTTCCTCGGTTTCTCCTGGCTCCCGCAAACGTATTGCACAATCCTTGCATAGGGCCCAACTGGTGGATGTTTGGTGCCTTCTGCGTTCAGATGAAAGATACTACACATTCTATTCTTCGCCTGTATAAACTATACTCACGTATAAACTACTTTCTAATCCCTCACAACCAATTGCACGCAGTACGGTATTCCTCTATAGGTTCCATTACATGGTCAGACCATGCCCCTGTGACCTTGTGCTACACACTCCCCGACGCCCTCACGTCAAAGACTAAGATGTGGAGGCTGAATGAGAGCCTCCTACAAGATAGGGAAGTGCTGACTGATGTCACTCGAGAGCTGGATTTCTATTTCCAAACTAGTGACACAGCAGGTAAAAACGCATCTTAACTATGGAGTTTTACCACCTTCCAAACTACAATTTTAAATTAACCCTTACTGTTCTGAGCCCCCTAAAAGGCTGCCTTCACACTGATGCAGCGCAGTGCATCTGCAACCTTCCTGGGTTCGCTGCATTTTGAAATAAAATTCTGTTATATCCTGCAGGTGTGGTGCACTTTCTGAAAGCGTTCGTTATAGGCTGTAGCATGGAAGGTCTGCAAGTCCAATCACCTGGCCAAGATCTACTGGTTTCTGACCCCCGATAGAACATCCACATTTTATCCAAAACTAAGAAAAACACAGTTATGGCTTAACATACACTTTAATGACCCATCCATTCCTAGAAGCATTCCTTTCATTTCCATACATTTCAACTTAGAAACGTAGAAGAGTGACAGCAGAAAAAGACGTATTGGTCCATAGAATCCGCCCTTTTGCCTTTCTATAAAACCATTAGGAGTGAAGAAAACAGCATATATTTCTGGGTATGGAGAAGCATGTCACTGCATGTGATAACACATGTGGGAGGTGAGAGTCCTTAGCCCAGTGTAAACCATTAGCAGTGATTCTGAGCTTACACAGAGCTGTCTTTCCCAGCTCCTGCAGAATGACAGCTGATCATATTTCTCTTTCATTCATGGACGGACACAGCTTCCTTCTTGACAAAGTGGGTATTAGCCTTCATTCAGGAGTGACCTAGGCAGAATGTGTTAAACAACATCAAAGCTGGACAGCCCCGCCCAGGGGGCGGTCCTACTGGCTATATCCCCTCACCCTGCCCTCAACAGCTCAGTTTTTTTCTGCCTAGCAAAGGAGAAAGACATGGCTCCCTTCGGGCCCATAGGCCTGGAGGCTTATTTCTAATTTTAATTCTATTTTTTGTTCCTGTGATCTGCGATCAACTGCCGACTGGGTGACAGGCTGGATCCTAGATCCTTGTAGTCCCCCCAGTTTCGGCCATCGAGCGTTTGCCAACCATAGCTATGGGTGGCCAGTGAGCTACACGCTCCGGGGCACGCATATGACCGGTCTATACGGCCGAGTCGCAGCGTGCCGGGCTGACAGTCCCCTCCGTATCCGCGCAGAAGATGGTCTGGGATGCTTCCAGCATAATCCACGCAGGAAGCATAAGTAGTAATCCCCTGCTTCGGCTGGAGGACAGAGCTGGACATTCCCAGGGAGGTCGAGTAGGGGGTTCCATCCTTCCTTTCCTCCCTCCCATCCTTCCCTCCTCCATGGGCTCTGTGAGCTAGGCTGGCTGCTGGGGGCCGGGGGGTTCACCTGGGGGGGACTCCATCTATGGCGGGAACTGCGCTGTACGTCCGTTTAGGGGGTGCTAGTGGGCTGCCATTAAGAGTGTCAGTTTTGCTTACCTGTGTGTTCCTCCCTCCAAGCTGTTGGCGGACATTTTTTCTTGTTGTCCACGCCTGTTTTGACCTCTATCTGCCACTCGGTGGCCATTTTCTTGTGATCCACGCCTGTTTTGGCCTCTATCTGAGGCTCGGCGGCCATTTTCTTGTGGTCCGCGCCGTTTACAGCACAGCTGCTCAGCTGCCATTTTGTGGGGGCCTTTTGGCCTCTAGTGTGCATTTGAACAGCGCGAATCAACCGATACACGCTGCGGAGGGTCAGATTTACACAGGTGGCTGTAGAGAAAGCATCTCAAGCAGAACGGACGGCAGCTGTGTGGTGACCGTTCTAGGGTGGTAAGTCCTCTGGGGGGGGGGAGCCCCTCGTCTCTGTGGCAGCTAGGAGGGTGAGCTGTTGGTACCTTGACTGGAGTCCTTGTGTCAGGTGCGTGGGTCAGCATGGCATCAGAAGCAGACTCTTCTCCCCTGAAACACCTGAATTGGCATCTGATGCCCCTGCACCCGCTGTGTCAGTAGACGCTATGTCGGCATCCTGGAGGCTTTTGTTTCCAAGGTGGAAGCGGCACGGGGGGGGGGTAAAAAGTGCCCCCTCCCCCCCGCCATCTTCTTGGGACAACTCTGATGCCGAGCCGGGCCCAGCTACGGCTCATGGCCCTGGTTCTGACGTGTCAGGATGCGGACCGTGGCCGGACGGACAGTGAGGATGACTCCGGGTCAGCACGCGAAAAGGCTCTGGTAGGTGACCTTATCACCGCAGTGCGGGATACTCTAAAGATAGAGGAGCCGGCGGAAACAGCAGAGGCGTCGTTCCATTTCGGGTTCCGTAAGCCGACCCACACTGCTAGGGTGTTTCCTTGTACGTCTTATCTAGACAAGCTTTTATACAAGGAGTGGGACAAACCATAGAAGCTTTTTTTTCGGTCCCTAAAAGTTTGGCGGTGCGTTACCCTTTTGAGAATAGTTTCCTGAAAAAATAGACCTCTCCCCTGATAGTGGACCCTCCTGTGTCCAGATTAAACAAGGTAACCACAATTCCAGTGGAAGGGGCTCCTGCTTTTAAGGACCCCGCGGACAGCAAGGCTGAAGCGGTCACCCGCTACCTATACATGGTGGAGGGCTCGGCTGTGCGTCCAACGATGGTTGGGGACCTGGTGTCTCAGACACTCACTGAATGGGCAAAAATGCTGCACCATGAGTTAAAAGCACGTGAGGCTCCCTCAGACAAGGTGGCTATGGCCGACCAGTTGGTACAGGGCCTTAAATTTGTCTGCGAGTCAGCCTTGGACACTATTCCTCTGCTGTCCAGAGCCTCAAGCTAATGCGGTGGTGTTACGCCGTCTGCTCTGGCTAAAGTATTGGTCTGCGGACCAATCTTCCAAGAAGGTCCTGATGGGTTTGCCCTGTAAGGGCGACAGACTTTTTGGAGCATCCCTGGATGACATTATTAAAGATGCCACAGGAGGTAAGAGCACCCTTCTCCCACAATCCAAAAAGGGTAAGGAGCCACGCCGTAGGCAAGGGCCCTCCTTCACCACGCACAAGCGTTTTTTCGCCCGCCCTGTGCGGCAGGTAAGAGACCCCAGGCCGATAAAGCGCCTGCTGAGGGACAGAAGCGTCCCTGGTTTCGCAAGCCCAACAAGTCTGCAAACAAATCCTGCATGCGCATTAGGGTCTGCCCCCTGCCCATCTCTCGGGTGGGGGGACGGCTTTGCGGATTCGCAACACAGTGGCCATCTCTGATCCCCGACCGGTGGGTTTGCAAAGTGGTTTCCGCAGGGTACAAGATAGAGTTTCTCTCTTGCCACCCGAACTGATTTTTTCCCTCCAACCTCCAGCTTCAGCCGACTCATCGGACAGCCCTGTTTGGGCAAGTTCAGGATCTGCTGGTACGCGGAGTGATCATTCCTGTCCCATTACAGGAACGGTTTCAGGGGTTTTACTCAAATCTGTTCGTAGTACCAAAGAAAGAAGGGGGTTCGTCAATCCTGGATCTCAGGGCCCTTAATTGCTTTGTAAATGTACAAAGATTCCGGATGGAGTCGGTTCGCTCTGTTGTTGCTGCCCTCCATCCGGGGGATATTCTGGCATCCTTGGACATCAAGGACGATACTTGCATGTTCCCATATGCACCAGGCATCAGAGATATCTGCGCTTTGCGGTCGGGGAAGACCACTACCAAGTTGTGGCTCTCCCCTTAGGCCTGGCATCGGCACCAAGGGTGTTCACCAAGGTGCTCGCCCCGATTCTGGCCCTACTAAGACTGCGTGGCATCGCTATCGTGGGCTACTTGGACGATCTTCTTCAGAGGGCCACTTCAAGCTCAGAATCAGAGGTTAGCATGTCTATAACCTGTCAGACCCTCAGAGACTTTGGTTGGGTGCTGAATACTCAGAAGTCAGTATTGGTGCCGACTCAACGCCTAGAATATCTGGGGTTGATTCTGGAATTCTCAGAGGGGAAAGTTTTTCTCCCTGTGGGAAGGTTGCAGACCCTTCGGGCTGCGGTGCGGCAGTTGACATCCTAAAGATGGTCATCACTCCGCTTTTGCATTTGAGTCTTGGGCCTCATGGTAGCCTCCTTCGAGGCGGTACCATATGCTCAATTCCACACTCGAGTGTTGCAGAAGGAAATTCAATCCAGATGGGACAAGTGCCCATCATCCCTGGATTGTCAAATCCAGGTGAGCCACCTAGTCGGGACCTCCCTATTTTGGTGGCTGACATCACCGGCACTTCTGTCCGGGAAGTTGTTTCTTCCTTTTCACTGGATGGTGGTCACGACAGACGCCAGTCTTACAGGTTGGGGGGAGTCTGGGGTGTTCAGTCGACCCAGGGTCGCTGGACTCCGGAGGAATCCCGCCTGCCGAGTAATGTCCTGGAACTATGGGCGATCAGGCTGTGCCTCTTCACGTGGTCTCAGAGGCTACAGGGGCGTCCAGTCAGGATCCAGTCGGACAACGCCACGGTGGTGGCGTAGGTCAACCATCAGGGAGGAACAAGAAGCTTGGCTGCAGCATCGGAGGTCGCTCACATCCTAAGGTGGGCAGAAAGGAGCGTACCGGCCCTGTCGGCCGTATACATTCCGGGCGTAGAAAACTGGCAGGCGGACTTCCTGAGTCGCCAGATGCTGGACCAAGGAGAATGGTCTCTACACCCGGATGTGTTTCAGCTCTTTTGCCATAGATGGGGTGAGCCTGACGTAGATCTCCTGGCTTCTCGACTCAATCAGAAGGTATTGAGGTTTGTGGCCAGGTCAAGAGACCCATGGGCACACGCAACAGATGCGTTAGTGGCACCGTGGAGTCAGTATCGGCTAATCTATGCCTTCCCTCCTCTGAAGCTTTTTCCTCATCTGCTTTGCAGAGTGGAGGCAGAGGGGACTCCATTGATCCTAATTGCTCCGGGTTGGCCTCGGCGTCCCTGGTATGCCAACCTACCAATCTACCGCTACGAGAGGGCCTGCTGTCGCAAGGTCCCATACGCCATCCTGCTTTACAGTCACTGGCTTTATCGGCATGGCTATTGAAAGCCACGTGCTAAGGGACCGGGGCCTGTCGGATTCCGTGATTTATACCATGAGGAGGGCTCGGAAGTTATCCTCTAGTAAAATTTACCATCGCACTTGGAAGGCCTACATATCCATTTGTGAGGAAATGAGGTGGAATCCGCATACTTATTTGGTTTCCAGAGTCCTGCTGTTCTTACAGCGTGGGGCGGACCAAAAGAGAAAATAGGATTTTTGTACTCACCGTAAAATCCTATTCTCTGAGTTCATGGATGGACACAGCACCCACCCCTTCTTTTTAAGTTTGTACTGCTTTTTGACGAACTGAGCTGCTGAGTGCAGGGTGAGGGGATATAGCCAGTAGGACCGCCCCCTGGGCGGGGCTGTCCAGCTTTGATGTTGTTTAACACATTCTGCCTAGGTCACTCCTGAATGAAGGCTAATACCCACTTTGTCAAGAAGGAAGATGTGTCCGTCCATGAACTCAGAGAAAAGGATTTTACGGTGAGTACAAAAATCCTATTTTTGCTGTGGTGGGAGTATTTAAAGTGAGCCTGTTGATAGGTTTTACACCTTTGTGCTTGAAAACTGTATTCAGTTCTGCAAATATTTAAAACCCATTTAAACCCTTGTTATTTATTTATATATGTAGCCAGGCTGCATATGCAGTAATCAATACGGCTCTACTTTACTTTTTACACTGCAAAGTCCTGCAGCAAGGGTAAAAGTACCATTCTAGTCCAGCACTTTCACTCCCTGAGCAAAGCTGTTGATTGCATTATTATGGGTCTATATTTTGCTTCTAGTGTTGATGGCTAACATGGTACAATACTCTGATACTGTCATGATGTGGAGAACAAATTGTGCGCTCATTACTTTTTACTCTAAACCAGATATCTGTAATTACAAAGCTAAACTCATTTGACATCATGCTTGTCTGAAAACGTGTCTCTGCATGCTCATACATCGTTCTGTAATACTATCAGAAGTCCTGCAGGAACAAAATAACGGTTCACCATAATGCAATACTTGGCTCCTGGCAGTCTTTGCTTATGAAATCTGCCTGTTCATTTTTGTTAATTAATCACCAAGCTTAAAGCACCTGGGTTACTTCAGGCACAGTGTAATAGTATGAAAGATAACAGCACTCCTACATACTATCCTATTAAAAAAAAAAAAACTAAGAGAGAAAATGGAAAAAAAAAAGAACAAAGCTGATTATGCAGAGGTACCCATATACCAGCATTTCTAATCAACTGTGTTCTTGCTACATGGTACTGCTGTAGTGTCTGCACATCATAACGGCTAGGCAATATATATCACAGGGAGGAAATTTTCCACATTTGCCATGTTACAAACAAAATAAATATGTGAAAAGTGCGGTGTGCATTTGTATTCAGCCCCCCTTTTGCTGCAATTACAGTTCACTTGAGTTGTGAAGCACTACCCCCGTAGGAGCTGCTGGTTATATTTTTGGGTCTTGCCGTTACCTGTCTGCTCCACCGTATCCATCATAGGGGTTCCATTGACGAGTTTTCACAGATGTCAGCACCAACATGTAGTCTCTTTTCAATGGTTTTATTAAAGAAATGTCAATAGAGGGATGGAGGGTTAGGGGAGATTCAGGTACCTTGCTTGCGGATCCCGAGTACTTCTTAATCCAGAGGACAAACCGTTTCCACACTGGATATAGCAACCACCGGATAGGGCTCTCTCACTGACCTAGCAGCCGGTGTGGTGCTTAGTCAAAAGTCTCTGCCACAGACTTGAAGAATCCAAATAGTCTCTGCCACAGACTTGAAGAATCCACAACTTTTGCAAAGTTTAAGTACAGTCACACAGTACCAGTTTCTTTCAGCCAATCCGGCGATACTGTGAGGTAGATATGTAGGGATGCGTCCTCCAATTGAGTCTCCAGGCTCTTCCCGAGGCACCAGCGTTTTTGCTCGGTCCTCTCCTAGGAAAAGTCCTCCCCTGGTTTCTTCAATAGCTCAGCTTCTTCCGGCAGGCAAGACAGCAAAGGACCACCCCTGACTAGAAGGCCCCAGAAACTCCTGGGCCTACTTCCAGCAACGAGGCCTCGGGCCAGCCAGCCCCGAGGCAGGAAAACTGCTAACAGACACCTTAGGCCAGGGGGGCCATCAGGTCAGAGAGACCCGGAAGATGGTGTCTGCCTCTTAAGTACCCTCTCCCAGAATGCACAGCGGGGGGACCAATCCCACTGAGCGGTTTCTGGGCAAGAGGTACTCAATACATCCAGCCTGCTGCATTTCCAGCCTTGACCTGTGGTGACAGCGACAGTCAAGTGGAAAGATTGCGCAGCACAGCTGGACTGAAACAGAAACAAGTAATTTACACAACTATTCTGAGCTTAAACTACAGCTCAGACAACTAAATTTACAAATAGCGCCTACCCAATAGGAGCAGAGCGCTACACAGACATATTTAACAGATTTAATATTATATTGGGGACTACATTCTTTGCTTCAAAATATTGGAGTGCACGACTTATAGTTGTCCTGTGGACAGATTCTCCCACCTAAGTTGTGGATCTCTACAGCTCCTCCAGACTTACCATGTGCCACTTGACTGCTTCTCTGATTAATGCTCTGCTTGCCCAGCCTGTCCGTTTAGGTGGATGGCCATGTCTTGGTAGGTTTTGCAGTTGTGCCATACTCTTTCCATTTTTGGATACTGGATTGAACAGTGCTCCGTGAGATGTTCAAAGCTTGGGATATTTTTTATAACCTAATCCTACTTTAAACTTCTCCACAACTTTATCCCTGACCTGTCTGGTGTGTTAGTTGGCCTTCATGATGCTGTTTGTTCACTAAAGTTCTCTAACAAACTGTATTTATACTAAGAATAAATTACACATTGGTGGACTCTATTTACTAATTAGGTGACTTCTGAAGGCAATTGGCTCCACTAGATGTTAGTTAGGGGTATCTGAGTAAAGGTGGCTGAATACAAATGCATGCCACACTTTTCAGATATTTATTTGTAAAAGAATTAGAAAACCATTTATTGTTTTCCTTCCCCTTCACAATTATGTGCCACTTTGTGTCAGTATATCACATAAACTCCCAATAAAATACATTTACGGTTGTAAAATGACAAAATGTGGAAAATGTCAAGGGGTATGAATACTTTTTCAAGGCACTGTAATTATGCACTTAAATTTTAGTATCTGTAAATGACACACAAAACACAAAATATGTTATTAGCAGAACGTGTTTTAAAAGTGAATTTGGTCCTCAGTGAGGCACATGACATTTTGGCAATTGTTTTGCTTATATCGGGTACTTTGTATTCTCTGCAGAATGTTCAGCTGTCTCTCCTCACTGAGCGGGGAATGGGGGAGGCTGTGCAGGAGTTTGTTGACAAAGAAGAGAAGGATGCCATAGAAGAACTGGTAAAATTCCAGCTAGAGAAGACGCAACGTTTTCTAAAAGAACGAAACATTGATGCTGAAGAGGAGAAGATTGATGAAGAGGTAGGCCTGATTATATTTTGCTCTACCTATTAGAGCTGCTGTCCAGGCACTGCTTGCTTGTTGGGTACTTTTCTTTGTTTTCAAATCAAGCCCCTTGGATCCTTGGCTCAGGTAGTACATTGACTTCCTTTCTGCCCATTCACTGTCAAATTCACAAGGGTTCCAGAAGAAAAAACAAATTTTGACTTTGATTACCTATTAGCCTAGAAGCCAATGGCTCCAAAGGGCTTGATCTTATGCAGTTCCTGAACCTCAACGGTATCATCATTGAAACGGCTTAGGCAAGTTCGGACTCACAGGGTAGTAGGCAAAATGTGTGAAAATTTTAGATACAGTAGATACAATTGTTTTTTGTTTCATAGTTTTTTAATTTCATGCAAACCTGAAGTCAGAAGTGATTTGGTGAAGTGTCCCCAAGTATATGAATGAAGGCTAGTCAGCCTATTATTTACATACCAGGTGCTCTGATATGTAAGTTTTGACTAGCTGTGAGAGCCTTGCTCTGCCATATGCGCATCATTAAAGGGTAAGTTCACCTTTGTACACTTTTTCGTTTCTAAATTCCAGCTCCCCTATGCACAAATGTAGCATTCATGTACTTTTTTTGCAAAAATATCAAAGCATTCTATTAAATCCAGTCACTTACTTTTCTTGTCCTAATCCACGTTTACATTAGTGATGTATTTCTTCCTTACAGACTTTAGGTCATGACACAGGAAGAAGTTGACCAGCTGACCTCATTAGCACACACCCTGCATCATCTACCCACCCATTCCCAGGTGCACGTTTTTTAATCGAAATGAAATCAATCAGTGATCACCCTTCTCACTAAATACACAATATACAATCAGACTGTATAGTGTATGGCCATGTTTATACACCTAAAATTTCTAGTTGCACTTTCAGTGGCATTAATTGTTAACGGCACACCAAACACAGAAGCAAACACACATTTTGCCATGTTAAAAAAATGAGGGGCAAAACGCACAGTAAAAAACACGCAACCTATAAAACGCCAAATTGTCCCATTAACCACATGTAGTACAGCCAATTGAAATCAACGGGCTGCCCTATGCGTGTCAAAGGAAAAAGGAGACACATCTATGCTAGATGTGAATGGGGCCTGAAAGTGAAATTGGTGCAAGAACAATGAGGCCCCATTCATATCTGTGCATTTCCTTGCATTTCAGAAATGCGCTGCACCAAAATCGCAGTAAAAAACGCACCAGGCTCCACTCTAAAAAAAAAAAAAAAAAGTTCTGAAGCTCCTTTGGGGCAATTGCTGTGTGTAGGGCAGCCCCCATCAGGTGGATGGGCTGCCTTATGTGTGATGAGTGAAAATGCTCCAAAACGTCTCCCCACCCCCTCGCTAAAAAAAAAGTTCCCGCTATGCAGAGTTGTGAAGAGTGTTTCTGTCCACTCCCTTCTATGTACTTGTATAAAGATGGCCATACACTATGCAATCTGATTGTATATTGTGTATTTAGTGAGAAGGGTGATCACTGATTGATTGCATTTCATTTAAAAACGTGCACCTGGGAATGGGTGGGTGAGTGATGCAGGGTGCATGCTAATAAGGTCAGCTGGTCAACTCCTTCCTGTGTCATGACCTAAAGTCTGTTAGGAAGAAATACATTACTAATGGAAACGTGGATTAGAACAAGAAAAGTAAGTGACTGTAGATTTAATCGAAAGCTTTGATATTTTTTCAGAAAAAGTACATGAATGCTATAAAAAAAAAAGTGTACAAAGGTGAACTTACCCTTTAAGGACTCATTACTATGATGGGCGGGCTCATTTGCCAATAGTGAGTGTACTGTGTGGGGACAGGAGAATATCAGGAGCACCTAATAAGTGAAAAAATCTAATTTAGATAAACAACCAGCACACCAATTATTGAACCTCCTATAATTAAAACAACTTATTGAGATTCCATTATGAAACGCATAAGTTTAAAGTGCAAACATTTAATTGAATGCATCACATGCCTATTTCCTGTTTCTGGAAAACACACAGGGGTTGATTTAGTAAAACTGTAGCTTGCAAAATCTGGTGCAGCTGTTCATAGAAA
Source organism: Rana muscosa (assembly GCA_029206835.1). Taxonomy (NCBI): domain Eukaryota; kingdom Metazoa; phylum Chordata; class Amphibia; order Anura; family Ranidae; genus Rana; species Rana muscosa. Next base: position 1,031,432,216 of record CM055117.1, read on the forward strand.
CCAATCGGCTTCCTGTTTTTTTTTTTTTTTGTTTGTTTTTTGTCAAAGCTTAATTGAACAAGCTGAAGTTAGAAGCTGATCGGCTACCATGCACAGCTGCACCAGATTTAGCACTCTCCAGTTTTAGTAAATCAACTCAACTGAGTAATGGGATGTTTTTTTTACCATATAACAGCTAGGCCTCTTGTTTTTGCAAGTGCGATTTGCCATTTATTTCAAGTCACCTATCAAATTTTTCCCAATCCTGTGATGTGTTGCTGGAGAGCAGTATTGGGCAACTGGAAGCAACACAGGTACTGCAAATTTGTCCAATTATAGGAGTAGATATATGTATACTTAGGCCGGGTTCACACTGGTGCGTCACGACAGCCATTCTACTTTGGATCCGACTTTGCCCTGCGACTTGAAGCCGACATACGTCCGACTTTCAATGAACGGGGATCCGACTTGGATTCCCGCCAATACCAGGCACTGTGTTTGGTATAAAAGTAAAACAATGCAGCGCTAACCTAAGAACTAAATAAAGTGAATATCTGTGAAAAAATAAACATTACAGGATGTGTACTTGAGTGTGCTCTACCCAGATATTCAAACTAGTGATAATGGAAACATGTATAATACATGTGAACATGTGACAAAATAATACACCAAAACATATGAACCATCCAATAAAATGTCCCATACGTGAAACAAACAAAGTAAAGTCTGTGTTAATCCGTGATGGACATACTGAATCCACTATGAGATTTGAAGGTGTTCACGTTGTAAGTATGTCGTATTAAGAACAACAGGGATCGGTGTGAGGGTACGTTCCAATGTCCACCGTGCACAGGTAGGTAATGAATACTCTTACCGTGAGTCAGATGTAAATAGGCATGGACGGGAACTCCAAGGTAGATGCTCCAATATGGATATCACAAATCTCTCCTCCAGACATCAAAACTGCGATGGTAGGATAATTATCCAAAAGATATGACTCTCTATGGACTTTCCGTTGGAAGTATCGCTTTAAAGCAGGATGTCAAAAAAGGAAGAAATAGATGGCTCCATATGGTGTAAGTAAAATCAGGATATGGTATAGAAAAATATAGCCTTTATTGGCGTAACATCATAATAAAAAATAGTACATGCAACATTAATGGATGCAAATACAAAGCAAAGGACCTCGATAATAATAATTGGAATTATTGCGTGATGGCAAGGGTGGCAGCAGACTAAAAATCCGACATGTTTCCAGCAATGGCCCTTCAACTGGAGTATTAGCCTGCTAACTTGCATCACGCTATTTAAATACTGTGTCTACCACTGATTGGTGGTCTGTAAACGCAAGACAGCTGAGATATAAAATCAGTGTCAAAAAGTCAAAGACCAATTACATATTACATACTTCTTCAACAATGAACAACCACCTTACATGGGCCATGGCGAGGAGTATTGATGTAAATCTAATACCTATGTGTCCCCAGACCTATAATTGCTCTGAACACTAAAAGTACTAGAAAGAAAAAAAGGGAATATCCTCATAGTGACACACATAAGGCCCAGCCCACCTAGCTGATCATCATGGGGCACTTCCACCCGCGCTACTAAAAACATGCATATATAGTCCATCATGAAACCAGATGGGCTAGAACTACATGTGTGTCCCCACATTCCCTAGTTGCATCATAAGGGCGCGCCGATCACCACGGTCCGCCAGACCAATGGGAATACAGCGACCAACCTCGAATGACGTATGAGCTTAGGGGATGGGCCAGACTCTAACATCCAATACAGGACTGGTTCCCATCGTGGTGACGCTCAAACGTCCTCCCACGTGGGAACTGTAGAGGCGCGAGAGTCACTCTTAAAACCATTCAAACATATTGGGACGCACGCAATGCGTTCCAGAGAATGGAAACATCCGGCGTCCCTAGACGTAAGAATGTCACATGGTAATGGGCAGGTCCAGCCACGATGACGCTGACTGGACATGCCCGACCTATCACACACAAAGCCGCCCGGGGAAAAACACACCCCTCCTGCGACCTTTGGAAGGGGTGATCGGCGCGCCCTTATGACGCAACTAGGGAATGTGGGGACACACATGTACTGTATATACTCGAGTATAAGCAGACCCGAGTATAAGCCGAGGCACCTAATTTTACCACAAAAAACTGGGAAAACGTATTGACTCGAGTATAAGCCTAGGGTGTCCATCTGCATGCCTCACTGTGCCTCACTGTGTCCATGTGCATGCCTCACTGTGTCCATGCCTTACTGTGCCCATGCCTTACTGTGTCCATGCCTCACTGTGCCCATGCCCCACTGTGTCCATACCTCACTGTGTCCATACCTCACTGTGTCCATGCCTCACTGTGTCCATGCCTCACTGTGCCCATGACTAGACTGACATTTAACATGGTAGTCTATGGAAGGGGTGCCCGGGTTCGAAAAATCTGTGCTCCCCGGCCGTAGGTCCCCTAGACAAAAAACTTTGCACACTTATAGAGAAGAAATGGGGCTACATGTGTGCCAAGTTTCGGGTCAAGGGGACCTATGACTGGCCGGTACCGGTTCCCCAAATTCACCAGAGAAATTACCATTTAACATGGGAGTCTATGGAAGGGGTGCCCGGGTTTGAAAAATCGGTGCTCCCCGGCCGTAGGTCCCCTGGACATAAAACTTTGCACACTTGTAGAGGAAAACTGGGGCTACATGTGTGCAAAGTTTGGGGTCCAGAGGACCTACGGCCGGCCAGTACCGGGTCCCCAAAGTTCGGGAGATTAGACGCAAAAAGGTGACTCGAGTATAAGCCGAGGGGGGCATTTTCAGCACAAAAAAATGTACTGAAAAACTCGGCTTATACTCGAGTATATACGGTAGTTCTAGCCCATCTGGTTTCATGCATCCATTAATGTTGCATGTACTATTTTTTATTATAATGTTACGCCAATAAAGGCTATATTTTTCTATACCATATCCTGGTTTTACTTACACCATATGGAGCCATCTATTTCTTCCTTTTATGACATCCTGCTCTAAAGCGATACTTCCAACGGAAAGTCCATAGAGAGTCATATCTTTTGGATATCTATCCTACCATCGCAGTTTTGATGTCTGGAGGAGAGATTTGTGATATCCATATTGGAGCATCTACCTTGGAGTTCCCGTCCATGCCTATTTATCGGCGTATAACACGCACTTTTTTCCCCTTAAAATTAGGGGAAAATAGTGGGTGCGTGTTATACGCCGATCCCCTCGCTGAAACGAGCGAGAGGAGCCGAGATACACGAAGCCGAAGTACACTCGGCTTTACTCGGCTCCTCTCGCAGTTCCGCCCCTGACTGTGAGCAGAGCCGAGTCTAGCCGAAGTACGCTCGGCTTTCTGTATGTCAGCGGCGCAGTCAGTGGAGATGGGCGGGACTGCCGAGAGGAGCCGTGTCTAGCCGAAGTACACTCGGCCCCGCTCGCTCCTCTCCACACAGAGATCGGCGCCAATGTTAAAAATAGCCGAGACTGGCAAGGCTGCAATGATGGACACTGGGCAAGGCTGCAATGATGGACAAGGCTGCATTTAAATGTAAGTTTTTTTCCTTGAATTTCCCTCCTAAAAGTTTTTTTTCTTAAAATTCCCTCCTAAACTTGGGGTGCGTGTTATACGCCGATAAATACGGTACATCTGACTCACGGTAAGAGTATTCATTACCTACCTGTGCACGGTGGACGTTGGAACGTACCCTCACACCTATCCCTGTTGTTCTTAATACGACATACTTACAATGTGAACACCTTTAAATCTCATAATGGATTCAGTATGTCCATCACGGATTAACACAGACTTTATTTTATTTGTTTCACGTATGGGACATTTTATTGGATGGTTCATATGTTTTGGTGTATTATTTTGTCACATGTTCACGTGTATTATACATGTTTCCATTATCACTAGTTTGAATATCTGGGTAGAGCACACTCAAGTACTCATCCTGTAATGTTTATTTTTTCACAGATATTCACTTTATTTAGTTCTTAGGTTAGCGCTGCATTGTTTTACTTTTATATCTTTTCACAATATTGTTCCATTGTTTATGTCTGCAGCTTTTCTTTTACAGGCAGCGCAATTTTTTCTTTTATTTTTGACTGTGTTTGGTATGAATCTTGAGGGGGAACTCAATAAAAAACCGGCATGGGTTTTCCCTCCAAGAGCATACCAGGTCCTTCGGTCTGGTATGGATTTTAAGGGGACCCCCTACGCCGAAAAAATGGTATGTGGGTCCCCCAACATCGTACCCATACCCATTCACCTGGGGGAAAAAAAGCTGTCAATAAAAAAAAACACACTAGACAGGTTTTTAAAGTAATTTATTAGGCAGCTACGGGGGTCTTATTCTGACTTCGGGGGTCTCTTCCGACTTCGGGGGTCTCTTCTCCCACTCTCTGGTGCTTTCTCCGCGCTCTCCGGTTCTCCCACTCTCCGGTGCTTTCTGCCTTCTGCCGGGCACCTCCGCTATCTTCTGCCAGCTCTTTTGCTAGCGGTGGCCCGGTCTTCTTCGACGTCTTCTTCCCTCTTCTCTTCTTGAGATGTTGACACAATGAAGTCCCCCGCTGTAATGCCGTGTGCGCGGGGCGAAACGACTTATATAGGCATGGGGCGTGGTCACCGGATGATGTCACCCGGTGACCCCACCCCCTATGACGTCACAGCCCCGGGGGCATTGTGGGACTGTGACTTGTGACCACGCCCCATGCCTATATAAGTCGTTGCGCGCCGCGCACACGGCATTACAGCGGGAGACCTCGTCTTGTCAACATCTCAAGAAGAGAAGAGGGAAGAAGACCGGGCCACCGCTAGCAAAGAGCTGGCAGAAGATAGCGGAGGTGCCCGGCAGAAGGCAGAAAGAACCGGAGAGCGCGGAGAAGGCACCGGAGAGCGGGAGAAGAGACCCCTGAGGTCGGAAGAAGACTACCGGAGCTGCCTAATAAATTACTTTAAGAACCTGTTTAGTGTGTTTTTTTTTTTTTTCCTTTTTTTTCCACCAGGTGAATGGGTAGGGGTACGATGAACCCCATACTCATTCACATAGGGTGAGGGGCCGGGATTTTGGGACCCCCTTATTAAATGGGGCTCCCGGATTCCGATAAGCCCCCCGCCCGCAGACCCCGACAACCAACGGCCAGGGTTGTCGGGAATAGGCCCTTGTCCTCATCAACATGGGGACAGGGTGCTTTGGGGTGGGGGGGGTCGCAGGGTGCCCCCCTGCCCCAAAGCACCCACCCCCTCATGTTGAGGGCATGCGGCCTGGTACAGTTTAAGAGGGGGGCGCTCGCTCGTCCCCACCCCCTTTCCTGACCGGCCAGGCTGTGTGCTCGGATAAGGGTCTGGTATGGATTTCGTGGGAACCCCCCACGCTGTTTTTTCAGCGTAGGGGTTCCCCTTAAAATCTATACTTGACCCAAGGGCCTGGTATGCTCTTGGAGGGGGGAACCCAGGGCCGGCCCAAGACATTGTGCTGCCTGGGCCCAAGAATGAAATGCTGCCCCCCACCCCCCAAAAAAAATAATCCCGCCCACCAAAATCTATTCCCTATTTTGTGGACGCTATTGCGCAAACCAATCAATACACGCTTATTGCGTTTTATTTTTTATTTATTTTTTAACCAAGAATACATATTGGCCTAAACTGATGAAGACAGTTTTTTGGGGGATATTTATTATAGCAAAAAGTAAAAAATACTTATTTTTTTCAAAATGTTCGTTTTTTTTTCTTGTTTATAGCGCAAAAAAATAAAAAATGCAGAGTGGAGCAGTGGACGGTGTCAGTGGATGGTGTGAGTGGGGCAGTGGACGGTATCAGTGGGGCAGTGGACGGTGTCAGTGGATGGTGTCATTGGGGCAGTGGACGGTGTCAGTGGGGCAGTGGACGGTGTCAGTGGACGGTGTCAGTGGGGCAGTGGACGGTGTCAGTGGACGGTGTCAGTGCGGCAGTGGACAGTGTTAGTGGATGGTGTCAGTGGGGCAGTGGACAGTGTCAGTGGGGCAGTGGACAGTGTCAGTGGATGGTGTCAGTGGGGCAGTGGACGGTGTCAGTGGATGGTGTCAGTGGGGCAGTGGACAGTGTCAGTGGACGGTGTCAGTGGGGCAGAGGACGGTGTCAGTGGGGCAGTGGACAGTGTCAGTGGACAGTGTCAGTGGGGCAGTGGACGGCGTCAGTGGGGCAGTGGACGGCGTCAGTGGGGCAGTGGACGGCGTCAGTGGGGCAGTGGACGGCGTCAGTGGGGCAGTGGACGGCGTCAGTGGGGCAGTGGACGGTTTCAGTGGGTTTTTTTTACCATATTTTTTTTATTAGCCCTGTTGGGGGGGCTTTGGTTTTAGGTCTCTGAATGAACACAGGGGGCCCCCTACTGCCTGTACACTATAAGACCCAGCATGTCCAGGACTCACCCCTCCCCCATGCTGGCTTCTGTCACAACCCCCAAATATAGGATGTTCCCAGTACAGGGGGAGTCAGGAGAAGTTTCAGTCTCCCTCAGTGTGTAGAAGATCAACCAGCCCTGTGTCCCGCACTGCAGAATGTTCTAACATTCCCACTTCCGCCCGCCCCCACTCCACTCTTACCTAGTCACACTTCTTTCGCTCCAGCTAGAGAGCATGTTAATCCCCCAGCGGGCCCCGCCATGACTGAGGACAGGTGTGGGAGAGGCGGTTGTAAGCGAAGAGGAAGGTGAAAAGACACAAGCGGCGTCTGATTTGAATGGAGAGGTGAGGGGAGGAGACAAGGGGGGAGGGGGTAGGACCAAACTGTTTCTGAGCCAGAGGAGCAGAAACAGGGAGGACACAGAGTTCGGAGGCAGTGTGGAGAAGGCGGGTCTGTGAACCAGGAAGGCAGAACATTCACCGCAGTACTGCCTGTCATTCCACGCCTGTCATTCCACGCAGTACATGACCCGCCTCCTCCATTAAGCAGCCCCATCTCACCTGTGTGAAGGCGAGGGCAGTGGTCTGCCTGTCACAGTCTGGTATCTGAGGTGATGCCTGCCGCCCACACAGACGCATTGACATTGAATCTAATGTGAGAGGGAGCCCGCACCGCCCCCCCCCCCCCCCCTGGAGCAGGGGCCGGGTCGCTATGGAAACTCTGCGGCTGTATCCCTTCATGCTGCCTTGTCACTGCCGGCTGCCGCCCCTCTGTAAATGCCGCCTGGGACCATGGGCCCATTGGGTCCCATGGTAGGGCCGGCCCTGGGGGAACCCATGCCGTTTTTTTTTTAATTTTGCGTAGAGTTCCCCCTCAAGATCAGCAGAGCACAAGTCGCATGCCAAAGTCGGATTATGCAAGACGGCGTTCCGACTTTTATCCAACTTTAATGATAGTCAATGGGCTGAAATAGGATCAAAGTCGGACCAAAGTAGTACAGAGAGCATTTTCAAAGTCGGACCGACATGTGTCGGACCAGTTAAGACGACTCCCATAGGGAAACATTGATTTTCACACGTCATGCGACATGAGCTCCCAATGTCGGAGCGTTTGTCGCACCAGTGTGAACCCGGCCTTAGTCTTGTCTATCAGCTTGAAAATGGGGTCTGGTGTGGGGCTTGAGGTTCAATATTTTGTGTGTTTGGCTATTTACATAAATCACCTTACAATATGGTATCCTCTTTGGCCGCACACTCCCCAGTGGATGATGGGTGGATTGGACTGTACAGATATAAAATACCCTGACATGTAGGCATCAGAAAAGAAGTGCTTTACCCCATTAGTTACGACTTCATGTTTAAAGCACCATAAAAGAAAAATAGAACCAGTGGAATAACTGTAATATAGCAGGAAGAATAGAAAAAAAAAAATGAATTGAAACGTGACCCTTGTCACGCATATGTCCACATGAATGCTGCAGTACATGAAAGTACATAGTAAACATGTTGTAAATGCATCTCAAAAGTAATTCATTTTTACATGAAAGCAATGTGCTTAATAAATGTCAAGACCATAAGCTGATTGTTTTGGAGATGCCTGTGGTTTCCATACGTTTGTCATGTGTTCATATTGAGTTCCCACTGACCTGCGAAGAGGGATACAAGTATTTCAGATGTAGCAAAATAGGGCACATGCTGTGTTCACAGTAATGGGGAAAACAACAATAAATGCAGTTTTGTATAATTCAATTTAAAATGTTTCAGATCCTACAAAAACGCTTTACAGAAATATAACGCAAATGTCCATAAGCGCAAGCTTTACAAGATTTTTTTCTAAAGTCAGCTTTGGGCTTGCTATTGAGTTTGGTGTTCATGTGTACAAGCCCCTAGAAAGAAATTACATTCTCTGCATTAAGTTAAAACACCTTCCAATACCATTACCCCGAACCCCCCTTAAACACTTACCTGAGAACTTTATCAATCCAGCGCTATGCCTGGCTTCAGTTCTTCTCTCCCCTCTCTGTGCTATCACAAGCTTGGCTGAGAGCACCAGGATCTTACTGGCTCCTGCTCCTGTCAGTTAGATCATGTAAGGAGGGAGCAGGGGGAGGTGCCGAGCTGGGTTGTGTGTGTCTATAGGCTCACATATCCCAGCTCGGGAGCAAGCCTGTCTGTGTGATCCCATAGCAAGTGGCTTCGGGGGGGGCACAAGGAGAAGAGGAAGAGCCTAGAGCACCGACAGTGGATCCCAGACAAGGAGGTTTTGGGCTGCTGTGTGAAAAACCATTGTACAGAACAGGCAAGTATAACATGTTTGTTATTTAAAAAAAAAAACAAGACTTTACAAACACTTTAAATTTAGAATATCCAACTCATAAAGTAACAGAACAGTGAAAAGTTCCTACGAAATGTATTCTTTCCAGAGTTTATTAAAATGATCTCGGGAGTCTTTTGTGGTTGCATCAATTTTTATTTTATTTTTTATTTCGAATAAGGTAGTAATCATAAGTATTGGTTTAGTTCTAGAATGAATTCTAGCAGTCCTTAAAATTAACACAATCAGCCCATGAAGTGTTGGGCTAGATAATTGGGTACTCCTCTTGTTGTTATAAACTAGAGTAAATTCTAAAAAGATCAAGAAAAGATCCCAATTTATAACTAGCTTCTTTATACTATGTAACTGATACAAAAACAGAGCTGTGCCGCTCCAGGTGGGAATGATTGCTCCCTTCAACTTTGTGGTGCAGGTCCAGTCCGCAGCCTGAATAAGAGCCAATGGTTCAAGAAAGGTTGACTGCACTCCCAGGTATGAAGCAGTGATAATTACCTTATTGAAGATAAAAATCCATCAAAAGACATCATGAGACCTCTATGCAGGCATGGCAAGATTAACACGTTTAACAAATCAACGTTTGCTTAGTCATAATCTGTTATGTTATGACTAAGCAAACCTTGATTCGTGAAACGCGTTAATCTTGCCATGCCTGCATAGAGGTCTTATGATGTATCTTGATGGATTTTTATTTACAATAAAGTAATTATCACTGCTTCATACCTGGGAGTGTGGTCAACCTTACTTGAACCATTGCCCTTTATACTATGTACTATGGGTATTTCTACTGCTATTGTAAGCAGGAGAAGTTTTCTGAAATGAGCAAGAAAATATCCCAACTAGGCATCAATTTATAACTAGTGCCTTTGTCTTATGTGCATAGCCACCATGTTTGATATATAAGGGCTAAACTTGATAATAGTCTCTAAAACAAAGGGATGAACAAAAATCAGTTCTAAGAATAATTTTATCAGCTATTTCTAGAAGTGAGTAAAACCTATAGCAGGAAGGTTTTGGTTTACTTGTATGATGGAGGTGGCCAAGAACAGGATTGAGTCTATGAAGAATTGTAAAAGAAGCTCAACAGGCGGTAGGTTTTGATGTGCCAATTAGTTTATCACAATTTTGGATAACTAATTCTCATGAAAGAATTGTGTTGAAGTGAAATATAGCCTGCTCTACAGAGAGATTCCACAGGGCCTCAAAAGAAGAGTTGGAAGCCTCTAAAATGTAGAGTTTCAAAACAGTTTTGAAGCTCTATGAGGAGTTAATTTGCAAACCAGGTGATCTCCTTAAAGCGGAGGTCCATCCGATTTTTTTTTTTTTAAAAGCCAGCAGCTACAAATACTGCAGCTGCTGACTTTTAACAAATGAACACTTACCTGTCCAGCGCGCCTGCGATGTCGGCAGCCGAGGCCGAGCAATCGCTTGTCTCTCGGCTGCCCCCGCCGCCATCCTCGGTGAGGGAATCGGGAAGTGAAGTGTTGCGGCTTAACTGCCCGATTCCCTACTGTGCATGCGAGAGTGGCGCTGCCCGTCCTCACTGGTCCCCACTCTCTCCTGGGACCAGTGTGTTTCCCAGGAGACAGCGGGGGGGGGGGAGTGGCGTGACGTGACTCCCACGGAGTCTATGCCCGGTAGTGGGTGCAAATACCTGTCTTAGACCGGTATCTGCACCCCCCTCCCCCTGAAAGGTGCCAAATGTGACACCGGAGGGGGGAGGGTTCCGAAAAGCGGAAGTTCCATTTTTGGGTGGAACTCCGCTTTAACCAGACAAACAAAATGGAATTGCATCTGTGTCCAACCTGTTTTGAGATATTTCATGGGCAGGGTTTCTACTTCAAACAACAGTTTAGCATTATAAAGAGCCCTTTAACCCCTACCTTCCTCCGCCTTTCTGAGGCACCTACTGCACTTCAAAAACAAGGTACATACATACATACATCTTTCGTTTTTTTTTTTTTCAAAAAAACATTACTGCTGCACTGAACACCGGAATAGCTTCTTTCCTTGATCTGTGCGGCTTTTGAATGCTAGAGGTCTTGTGGAATAAATGGATTGGGAGTTATAGTATGTATTACGGTATATATGCTGTTTTTGGTTTATTTGGTTTAGTGTTTTTAGGCTGGGTGTGGAATTCCTTTTTTTAATGTGAGGGAGCTACAACTCTGTTTCGTTTTATGATTGTCATTGTAAAATGACAATACATTTTCTGATTCACATAATAAAGCCTCATGCAATGCAGTAATCCTCTAGGAGGCCCAGGCTGCAGGATTACCCTGACCAGAGGGCAGATTTCTGACAGTCTGGTCTCAGGGGGAATAGGTTGCATGATGCTGGATGTCATTTAACCTAAAAGACTGAGGTGTAAAAGCAGTACAGTGGGAATAGGTACAGATTGAGTATTGCACCAAAACCTGATTTTTATATGTTATGGTCTATTAATTTGTCTTTTTTAACCACTTTAAAGGTTAGAAAATTTAGGGAAACTAGAAGAGAGAATACAAATGAAGAGGATGAAGAAGTTCGGGAGGTGAGTACTTTTTCTTTTCAGTGATTTTATTGACTTTGTCATAAAACAACAAAAGATTTTACAAAGACCAAAGCCTTGGGTTTTTCCTTTATATTTTTGCAGATCATGGGATATTCACTCACAGTGAATATAGATAAAACAAGAAAAATGGAAATAACAGTTATTGCTTATGTTGTGACTTGAGGATTTTCACAGTTTTTTTTATAAACCCCACATGTCCTCCTCTCCTCCAGAAGCCTGGTTTTAATTGGACCTGCAGATGATGGGTTATAGCAGGCATCTTGTGTTTTTTGCTTAGGAATGACTATTATATTGAAATGTTTAAAATGCTAACAGGTTTAGCTGCAGACATGTTGCAGAGCATTATCACACACAAAGACTTCTAAAAGTGTCCCTGCCCCAGGTCCTTTACATCAGTGGTTCTCAACCCCAGTTCTCAAGTACCCCCAGCTGGCCATGTTTTCAGGTTTTCCTTTACTTTGCATAGCTGCTTTAAGTCAATATCAATGACATCGTATTGATAACAGCTATTTTATCTAAGGGAAGTTCCCAAAACCTGGCCCACTGGGGGTACTTGAGGACTGAGGTTGGGAAACACTGCTTTACATTCTGCGCATGCTCTTCCGAGGCCCATTCTTACCTATAACAGGCTCCAGCAGTCCTGCAGGGTACAGGCTTTCCCGACTGGAATGAATGGGCCTGTGATACGCAAGTGCACGACGAGGAGGAAAGTCTGTGCGACTCTGGGCAGAGCGTAAAGTAAAGGTCACTGAAATGGGGACAGAGAGCTAAGTATTAGATAAAGTTCCCCCTAAATGTTCATTGCAAACATTTTAGAATAGGCTATCAAACTAGGGAAACAGAACAGACTGAATCTGGACTTTTTTTTTTTTTTTTTATTCAGTGCATCACACAATGTACAGTAGCATTGTGGGATGCTGTAGTTGAATTCCCTTGGCACCTACTATACAGTGCTTTGGAAGGCCATTTTGAATAAACAGCACTGCAATGAACAGCACATAGATGTTATATCAGCCTAAAAGTGCAAAACACACTTTATTAAAGACTTATAAATTAAATTCTGGCCCCTGATTTTTTATAAAAGAAACTAAAGGCAGTTTTGAGAGAAGGTCGTGTATAACTGGTAAGTCATTTAAAATGCCCTCCCACAGTTCAGAAAGGGCAGGGGTGGAGAGATTGGGACATATTTTTTTTTCTTTGGAATAAAACACAAAAAAAAAAAAAAAGTTTCTGTAGCTAAATCTAAAAGCCTCTGCTCCAGATTACAAGAGACATGTGGATCTTTCTTCATTGCTCTCTGCTGCCTGTCCACAGTGATTTGGTCACCCCTGGCCACCTTTCCCTACTCCTGCTTCCCAAGCAACTTGATCTTTGAGTATATGCAGCTGAGCTATGTTTCCTTCCACCTCATAGTACATGTTTGGTCGTAGGTACTTGGGGGAAGATCCCTCTGTTCTTAATGCTTTCTGCTCACATTCCAGTAACGGTTTCAATGCTGTCTGCAGTATGCTCCCTGAGACACTGATGGCCTGTAATTCTGCCCTATGCTAGGGTCTATGCCCTATCCCGGGAGGATTTCTTTATCGTACATCACGGGACACAGAGCTTAGTAATTACTATGTGAGTTATATTCCACCTTCAGGTGCTGGACACTGATGTAATCAATTAGACAGGAAGTTCCCTCTCCATAAAACCCCTCCCATACTGGGAGTACCTCAGTTTTTTCATCCGTGTCTAAGGTGTTGGTCACGAGTGAAGATGTGCTCTGAGGAGCTCCACTGGAGGGATCCATGCTGGATTTAAATAGCCTCCATAAAGACCAGATGCATCCAAAGTGCTTCATAGCCGAACAGATGGTACCTGGGGCCTCGTATCGAAAGCACAAGGTTTTGGCCTGTAATGCCTCTCTTAGGAGGGCTGGATCCTGGGTTCCAGTACTCTGGCCATACCCAAAACCAAGATGTTTCTGGCAGGGTGCTATACAGGTCCAGGGAAGTGGTGTTCCTTTCAGTAGGATCCCGGTCCCTGAAAGGTCGGCTGACATTGCCCGCTGAGAGGGGCGAAGTTTGAGCTATCTGTTCCGAACAGGGTCCTGCAGCGGGGAAAAGTTAAGTGAAGGTCCCTGATGAACTTGGTTCAGCAGGGAACCTTCAAACTAATGTGTTTTTGCCTGTAATTTTACCTATGTGGTATTACTTCCCGCTGTATCCTGGTGCCTAATCTTGTAAAACCTGAAATAATTTCATATGTTTTCTAGTTTTGGACATTATGGTAGTACCTTTTTTTTGGCTACTAGAGGGCGAGTCCTCTATGAGATGTCTAAACTGGGCTATACCTTGTTTCAAGAGTAATGCCTGCACAGATGGAGGAGCTCCCTTTTGTAAGTACAGCTCCAGGGGCCATCTGCTAAATGTTGCCATGTCATACCTGAGGGGGAGACCTGAGTTTGCATCCTGGTGCTGTGCTGCGGATCTCCCTGTATAGGCGACGCTCAGCCATGACGGGCTGGAGCAGTTCCCGTCCTCCCTCCTCCTCTCCCCATTCCTCTCCATGAGGAAGCGTTTCCGGCGGCACACGCGTGCACGAGAGGTTTCCAAGATATGAACGAGTCGCGGAGGGGGGCGGGGCTTAGCGTGATGACGCTCCGTGTTTCCCGGGGCGCTTCTGCGCATGTGCGGGCGTCCTCTGCCTTAAAGGTACAGTCTCTGGGAGACACACTGGTAAGAGGACGGACACAGGAGCAGGGGCTGATTTTGGTGACAGTATAATATTAATGTATTTGGCATACAACAGGCGATGATACAGGCATCCCCAAGGCACATTAGTTTAGACACCTGACTGGCTCATATAGCAGCTTCTATGCTGGACTATAGCTCAGTAATAGGTGCAATTTGGCTGCCAGTACCTCGTCTTTGAGCTTAGGACTATGCCTTCTAAGGGCTCTGGGACAAAAAAATCCTAAGCCAAAAGGCTGACATTGTTGGTCTATAAGAGGTTAATTGCTATATTGCTGCATCCTCGCAGATACTGGGGTGTGCCCCTTTCCCTGCTCTAAATCCTCAAACAAAGGGATTAAAAGTCCTGAGGTTGAAAGTTCACCACAGAGGACAGGGAACAGGTGCAGGCTAACGAGGCGGAGGTATCAGAAGCCTCACGAGCTCTGGAGTTGCAGCTGCAGTCTTTTACAGAGATTCATACTGCATATAACTTAGCCTAATCGGCTAAAGCCTCCGTATCCTTCTTGGGGTTTTGAAATAAAAATAAAATCCCATAGGTTGCTTGTACCTTCCCACTCCATCCATTACTGCAACAGTTTATTCTGCTGGTTGGGCACCCACATAAGCTGTTTTTTTCTCCTCCTAAAAACTCTAGTCGAGGAGTATAGGTTGCTAGGATCCTCATCCTGGTGCTGGCGTCAGGCTAGCCAAACGCACAACTGCTGGGATGCACTGTTGCTGGTGCACGTTGCTAACGCACAACAGCTATATCGCATAATTGCGGAAACGCACGTCTACAGAGGATAACTTCCTCTTTACCAGTCCACATGTTGGCATAAAATACATGAGTTTGGAATGTACAGAATGCATGTGGGGTAAAAAGACAAGTAACAGAACATGTTTATTGTTGATCACATAAAGATACATGTTTCTGTTTGTATGGATTACATGTTTTTTACATAGTCGCATGAGGATGCTTAATCATATTAAAGTGCTTAAATCGCATGGAGAGGCTTGTTTGTACAGAAATGCCTAAAGTCGCATAAAAATGCTTGATTGCATAAAGATGCTGGATCACACAAGGTTGCCTGATCTCACAAGTCCTTGTTTTCCCAAGGATACTTGATCACACAGAGAGGCTTGTTTTCACAGAAAGGCCTAAAGTCGCATAAAAATGCTTGATTGCATAAAGATGCTGGATCGCACAGGAGTGCTTGATCACACAAGAGTCCTTGGTCACACAAGGGTACATGTCCGCACAGTAGTGCCTAAAATGCATAAGATGTTTGATCGCATAAAAGATGCTGAATCGCATAAGGATACATGATCGCCTAAGGTTGCATGTTCGCCTAGATTTTGCATGGTTGCATAATGAGGCATGATAATTTAGGTTTCCTTAATTATACAGGATTCCTTGTGTCCACATAGGAATACGTGTCTGCATGGGTACATGTTGCATAACACGTTCTCAAACGCATGCTTGCTTGCAAGATGCCCTTTCCATAGCACACGTGCTATATGTATGCGTGTATACAGCGCACACTTTTTTATGTTGTGCCTAAAACATATTTGTATGAATTCATGCTTCCATGAACGCACGCTTCCATAAAGGCATATGGCTTTAACTCTTGCCACATACACATATGGGGAGCCATTTGCATATGTGTTTATTTACATGGGACTGCAGAGGTTGTCTGCGTTTCGCAGGAGAGCAGCACCTCTTCCAGTTGGTGGTCTTGCCCTTTGGGTTAGCCACTGTGCCCGGGTTTACAGGGTACTACTAGGGCCCGCCTCTAGCAGGTCTAAAGACCCAGGGTATAGCAGTAATGGCATACCGAGCCAATCTGCTGCTGATAGATCAGTCAGTAGCATTGCTGGACCTAAGTGTGCCCAGCATGGTCAAGTATCTGGGACTCCTGAGTTAGGATCCCAGTCTACAGGTACATTCTTACGTTCGGTAAGAAGCTTGGAATGTGTGGGACACAGCCCAAAAAGGAGAGGTTTTTGCCTCCGACAAGGGCAGCGCTATAAGAAGGCTGGTCTATGTGGTCAAGGCAAGGAAGAGTTCCTTACATTTGCCTATTTGCTTAAGGTGCTAGGGAAGATGGTGTCTTCATTCAAAGCGGTTCCCTATGCTCAGTTTCTTTCAAAACTGCTATAAACATTATTCTGTCAGCCTGGAGTAATTAGATCCTAACCTAGCATTATCCAAAGGGTCTGGTCCCAGGGATACGCTGGAGTCTTAGTTGGTGGTCTTAACCAAAAGATTGGCAGAAAGGAAGATCCTTCATGCCGGTTACCTGGGAGGTGGCTGCTACGAAGGCTGGCCTCTAGGGATGGAGGCCAGGCCTGGAAGAGACCAGTGCCCAGGGGAAGTGGTCAAGCTCCAAGTGAGCCTTATCCGCCAACATTCTAGAGCTATGGACCGCACGTCTGGCTTAAGGGTCGGGGCGTTAAGGTTGCAGGATTGTTCTGTCAGAGTACAATCTGACAATGCCACACCAGTGATTTACTTTGTTTACTAAGGAGGCACTAGAAGTCACGCAGCCAGAGGGAAGTGAACATGTCCTGGCTTGGGCAGAGGAGCTTGTCCCTTGCCTATTGACAATCTTCATTACATGAAATGGAGAATTGGCAGGCGGTTCTCTGGAGCCATCAACAATTGTTCCTGGAAAAATGACCTCTACACCCCGACTTTTTTCTGGCCAAATGCCAGAGAAAGGGTACCCCGGACATAAAATGTATTGGCGTCTGTTTGGCCTTAGAATCGCCTTGTCTATCAAGACTTCAAAAAAAAATCCATGGCTACACATCATATATATTTCAACCATTTAAAACCTTGTCAAGGAAATGATGGAGTAAACCCCCCTTTGCAAATGGGAGGGAATCCCCCCTGACCCACATTCCCTGGAAATCAAACCATAAGTTGGGACTCAAAATACAAACTCCTGCCAAAAGATGACTATACAGTACAAGTTCCAAAAAATGAATTGCTCTCTGGGAAACTCCCAAATATTTAAACATAAAAACACATCATTGTACAAAAACTCTGTTAGTCTTACAATCTATCAAAATTCAGTGTAAAGTGAAGTTTTTCTTAAAACCAAAATCCAATGCAAAAAAAAACGCCGCGCATATACTGCAAAGTCAGCTGACCCTGCAATAGCTTACACTCACCCAAATGAAAACAGAGAAACCTTCCTCCTAACACCATCTGCATGGAGTTTGCATGTTGTCCCTGTCTCTGCGTTGGCCTCCCCCCACACTCCAACTGCTGGTAGATCAGCCAGATCCCATCCATAAATAGGCCCCAGCATGTGCGTGTGTCCGCAAGCACGTTGTGGCCCCTCGGGGTAAAACCGCGCTATTTTAAGATACCTCAACTCACCTCAAAAGGTGATGCTTAGAAAAGCAATTTAAACCAGCGAATTCATTAAACAAAAACCAGTCTCTCAGTATGTCCCCCTGGTGTCTCACTACTCTTCCCAGCAGTGCACAGGTCAAACTGTAAACGCATAAAACATAAGAAAACTGCGCCGATCAACAAATGCCAATACAGCATATTCAGGAGCCGTGTTTGCTAAACTGGAACTTCCTATCTCAAACTGTAAACGTCTTTCAAAATGGCCGACAAGCCAGGACTACAAAATGGTGGATGACCCACCACAGCACCTCATGGACAACAAAAATTGCGCCATTGACGCATGCAATTTTTCCCGCCAAAACCAGCATGGGACGTCACAATGAACACCACATTGGTTCCCTTAACAAAGAAAAACACAAATTGCCTCCACCAGGTTCCACGCAGAAAAGATCGCACTATATTCGCACCAAACATCAAAATCTGCCCCAAAGGCTGAGAAATTCCACCAGCGAAATAGTAGACGAATGCCACATGGTATAGTGCCCAAAAGAAAGGTGGCTGCACCTTCCCTTACAGGATACCCACAGGCTAAGGAAAAACTGTGCCTCAAAATGGCAGACAAACCTGCAAGGCTAACAAAAGCCAAGAATGGCGCCATTACTTTTTCCCGCCAAAACCAGCATCTCTTTAAAAGAAAATCAAAAATGTTTTTCTCCACAAAGACTGACTACACCATTGAAACTTTTCTAAATTATCATCAAAATCCACTGAAAAACGTGTCAGCTACACTCTACAAGGACCACATGTACACTTACAAACTTAGCCTCCCTTTCGCCAACTAAACAGCACATTCAATAAATGTGAGTTACATGACAATATTAAAAACATATTCATTTCTCTAAGTTCATATACTCTGAGATATTCACCACTTTTCTCTACCTAAAGTTCACACACACAGTGGCCTCAGATTCCATAACAAAGCCATTGCAGAGACATACCTCCTCAATGCTAGCATCCAAAACAGCCTGCAACCATTCAAAGGGCGTATTCCTTTCAACAAACAGCTACTATTGTCTGGCTTCCAACAATGCCTGGCCACTTAAATATGCGGCAGGAATTTTCAACTTTAAAACCAAACACTTTTGTTAAAATATTTTTACACTTATGGGGACATGTGTCTTTGTCCCCTACAAAAATCACAATCTAACCATTTCTATTTTTCATAGAAATCACAAACACTACACACATACAGTACAATGTTGCTTGTAACATCAGATCATCATCCCTCAGGGCGTTTCCCTTCCAGCACCATTGTAACCAATGACCATGATGCCTGCCCCACCCCCACTAAAGCACATGGCTTATGGCTCAATGCAGCGGCCATCTTTAACAAGGCCGCCAATCTCAGTGTAGGCTGCATGAAATACCACAGCTATACCTTCATTTCATACACAATATACAGTCTCCATCAGATCATCTCTTACACAACTTCAGTCACACTTATGGGTACACATGTCCTACATCACACAAACAATCTAATCACACAGGCACATGCAGGCATACCCACACACAATCAAATTCACAGGCATACGATCCATGACAAAATCACACACACACATGCACACGCTGCAAACTTAAAGCATGATTTCAAAAAGACAAAATTTTTTTTTTTTGTTCGTTTCAAAGTACAGCCTCTTAACGCATCAATCACATCGCAGGTCCACTCTCCTCCTCTGCTGATCTGATGCTCAAAGAGGCCGCAATTGGTCCCACCAGAGTCGCCATTCTGTTGTGGAATTCCTAGGCTGTTTGCAGAGCACACAGCCTATAATTCCTGTGCTATCTAAGCACACACTTTAGATTCATCTTTTTGCAATAATGCTATCTTTAAGTTTGCTAAAATCCACTCACCGTTCATCCCATCATTCATCCAAGAAAGGCAGCACCACAAAAGCTTATCTTCTCATCAGGCCATTCCAGCATAGACTGTTCAGCCGACGCCTAATCATAGGCTTTTATTAAACTCAAAAGATCTCAAGACAGGAGGTGATTGGTTGCAGCAACCAGTCACCTCCCCCCATGGGCGGGAACATCACAGGATGTTCCTTCCACATGAGAATGACCATACAAGGACATTCTTCCAAACAGATACAATGTTCATTCAAATTGACTAACCGTGACATAGACTGCTACCAAATGACGGAAACTACACAACAATTATGCCTCAAATGGACCACAATTATTCTATAGTTGTGCTACTGTTCCTGTGGACACAGATATGTGCGCTCGGAGTCATTCAACGCCCCCCGCCAGGGGCCGGCCAGTTCCCCCAACGGGGCGCAAAACAACATCTCTAAATGCAGCAAACATCGCTGTTTCCATAGGAAGATTTTCCCGCCACCGATCTTCCACCAACGTCTGTATGTGCAAATACGCTCAGATGAGCGCATTACAGCAAAACTGACACTGGGGGGACATCTGACAACATACATTAATACATTTCCATAAAAATCTCCACAACACGTCCAGGTTCAACAAGAAGTTGGACAGCTTTGTGTCAAGGACAAAGGATCCACTCGCGTGTGGGACAGAGGCGTTGGTGATCTCGTGGGACCAGTTCTCAGTGGTTTATGCGTTCTCTCCCCCCCAGTGCCGAGACTACAGTGGCTTCTATGCAACATCTGAGGGGAACGGAAGCCAGCCTAATAGCTCCGGCATGACCCAGACAACCTTACTGTGCAGGAATCGGAAGGGTGGTAGTAGAGGACCCAGGGTCCCTTACATCTTGTCCAGACCTACTTCACAAGGGGGTATTCCATCCCATCTTGCAAACTTGGGAATTAATGGTCTGGCTGTTATAGCCCGCATTCTTGAGGATCGGGGCTTTCAGAATCAGCGGCAAATTACCTTGATTCATACAGGAGAGCTGGCCTCCAGGACCATGTATCATAGGATCTGGAAGGCCCATGTTCCTGGTGTGAAACCAAGGGGTGGCATCCCTGGAAGTATGTCATAGGTAAAATTCTTGCCTTCCTACATTAGGAAAGGAGATGGAGCTAGCCTTAAGTTCCATCAAGGATCCGATTCGGCCTTGTCAGTATTTTCAAAGGCCGCTTGCGTCGCACTTTTTGATCCGGGCCTTTATACAAGGGGTAACGCGTATAAGTCCGCCAGTTAGGGCGCCCTTGTGCTCGGGGGATTGAGTCTAATTTGGTCGGCTTACAAGGTCAGCACTTTGGTCCGATGCACCATATATCCCTTCATCCTTCTAACAAGGGAATTGGTGTTCTTGGTTGCGGTAGCCACCGCAAGAGAGTTTCAGTATTGGCAACTTTCTTTGTATAGAGCCAAACTTAAGGATAGGGTAATGGTAAATCTTCACCCGGCCTTATTTCCTAGAAGGATCTAGTTTTAATTTCAATCAAGATATTCTTGCCTTCTTTTTTTCCAGAGCCTTGTTCTGCGGAAGGAAAGGTTATTGCTTTCTCTCAATATAGATGAGAGCAGTTAAAAATCTATCTGAAGGTTTCAGATATAGGAAACTGACGTTTTGATTGTGCTGCCAGAAGACCCTAGAAATGGGCAGGCAGCGTTCAAATCAGCTATTAAAATGGTTATGCTCTCTCGTTAGTATGAGAGCAGTCAAGGCCTATCTGAAGCGGCTGCTCAGATACGGAAAACTGATGTTGGGGCGCTACCAGGAGGCCCCAGGAAAGGGCAGGCAGCGTCTAAATCAACTGTTTTCAATGTTGATTCATCAGATTATTATTCAGGCTTGTGGTTAAAGAGAGGGTTCCCCCTGTTTCTTTTAGAGTGCACCCTAACAGGATAGTTAGCGCTTCATGCTCAGTGCATTACCAAGCCTTTATGACTCAGATTGCAAGGCCGCAACTTGGTCGCCGGTGCATACGTTCACTAATTCTATCAGGTGAATGTAAGGCGGCAAGAGGATGCCGCTCTTTGGCGCAGTATGCTGCAGGCAGCAGTATAGATCCTCACGTCTGATGGCGGTCTGCGTTAGTTGTGTCTCCCTCCCCTCAGTAGGCATTTCTTTGGGACATCCCACATAGTAATTACTGAGCTCTGTGTCCCGTGATTTACGATAAAGAAAATAGGATTTTTATAACAGCTTACCTGTAAAATCCTTTTCTTGGAGTACACCACGGGACACAGAGCTCCCGCCCCTCTTGTTTGGGGATATTGGGACACTTATTGCTTTGCTACAAAACTGAGGTACTCCCAGTATGGGAGGGGTTATATAGGGAGGGAACTTCCTGTCTAATTGATTACATCAGTGTGTAGCACCTGAAGGTGGAATATAACCCACATAGTAATTACTAAGCTCTGTGTCCAGTGATGTACTCCAAGAAAAGGATTTTACAGGTAAGCTGTTATAAAAATCCTATTTTTACTGCTGTCATTTAGGATTTATTGTGCCAAAAAGCACATTTGATTGTGGGCTCTTAAGAAGACCAAGACATTTCTAGTGCACCCACTGTTTGCAGCCATCCTTTCTGGGGACTGGAATGTCTTTTTCCTTCCCATTTACCAGCTTTGTACACATTTTTGGAGGACTATGTTAAGAAATGGCCTTTCCCCTCTGGATCTGGTAGCATTCCAGCCTAATAAAGCCAAAGAAGAATATTGGCTTTTGTTTAATATCATAGTTTAAATTTTTTTTCAGTAATTGCTCTCAGCTACACCCTCTGAACCCCTGAAGAAACTACCATTCCAAAAACGCATTGGGACATCATCACCTTCCCTCTCATTGTATCATATTTTTATTATGTTTACTTAGATTCTATACCTAATGTTGTATGAGGGAAGATGATATTGAGGGTGACTGAGCCTTTTTTAACATTAGAATGTGCTATAGTTGTATTTTGGGGGATTGATCTACACCCCCAAAAATGTTTCGTATTTATTAGGGATGCACCGAAATTTCGGCCACTGAAACATATCGGCCGATAATGGCCCTTTCGGCAAAATGCCGAAAGAAAAAAATGGCCGATAACGATACCGAAAATGGGGCGGGGCCTAGGCAGGCCTCTGCTCCTGGTGCCGACCATTACGGGGGTGTCCTACAGTTGTTTGTGAAGAGAGTAAAGCCGCCGCGTGGTTTGAGAAAAGAGGAGAGCCGCCGCGTTGATTACAGCGATGGGAACATCACAGCTTTAATTTCAATAGCTGTGTGTTCCCTGCGGCGCGCCATTACATACAGCCCCTCCCCCTTGTCCGGGGAACTTTGATAGACAGATCACCCGTTCCAGGATTGGACGGGTGATCTGTCCATCAAAGGGCCCGGACAAGGGGGAGGGGCTTATGTGATGGCGCGCCGCAGGGAACACACAGCTATTGAAATGAAAGCTGTGATGTTCCCAGCGCTGTAATCAACGCGGCGGAGGCGGCTGTCCTCTCTCTCCCCTGCACAGGTAGGCTGCACTGGGGACACAGTTATAGTTCTACTGTGCAAACTGTGGTGCTATTAGAACAATAGTGCTATTAAAACAATATTTATGGTGAACAAAACTTTAGAGCAAGCAACAATCTCCGTGTGCACATTCACATGTACCCAGGGAAGTAAATCACCCAAAAACCAATACAACAATGCTGAAAAAATATATGCGAAAAGAGAAAAATATAAAAATGAAAATAAAAATAAGTGCTAGCATTTATGAATCATTAGAATGTGCTCATAATAAAGTCCCATTTCCCATACTAAATGTGAGTGAGCATTGTTACCATTGTTTATATTTTAAAATATATTGCGCAATGATCGGTTTTTTGCTTTTCATTAGAGCTTGAGAAACATTAATTAGGAAATCAACCGATATGCCAATATTCATCTCATGGATTTCCTTATTAATGTTTCTCAAGCTCTCATGAAAAGCAAAAAACCGATCATTGCGCAACATATTTTAAACTATAAACAATGGTAACATATTTAGTATGGGAAATGGAACTTTATTATGAGCACATTCTAATGATTCATAAATGCTAGCACTTATTTTTATTTTCATTTTTATTTTTATATTTTTCTCTTTTCACATATTTTTTCATCATTGTTGTTGTATTGGTTTTTGGGTGATTTACTTCCCTGGGTACATGTGAATGTGCACACGGAGATTGTTGCTTGCTCTAAAGTTTTGTTCACCATAAATATTGTTTTAATAGCACTATTGTTCTAATAGCACCATAGTTTGCACAGTAGCACTATACTAATAATATATTGTAGGGTTGGTGCAGTTACCATTTCCTTTTTTTGCAGTGGGGACACTGGCTAACTGGCTGCACTTGGGGACTCTGGCTAACTGGCTGCACTGGGGACACAGGCTGGCTAACTGGCTGCACTGGGGACACAGGCTGGCTAACTGGCTGCACTGGGGACACAGGCTGGCTAACTGGCTGCACTGGGGACACAGGCTGGCTAACTGGTTGCACTGGGGACACAGGCTTGCTGCATCTGACGGGCACTGGTGAGGCTGCATTGATCTCTTGTATCATGTCTGTCATTGACCATCTCTTGTACCATGTCCCCAGTCTCTGACTATCTCCTGTAATGTGTCTGCAGTCTCTGACAATCTCCTGTATCATGTCCCCAGTCTCTGACCATCTCTTGTACCATGTCCCCAGTCTCTGACCATCTCTTGCACCATGTCCCCAGTCTCTGACCATCTCCTGTACCATGTTCCCAGTCTCTGACCATCTCCTGTAATGTGTCTGCAGTCTCTGACCATCTCCTGTACCATGTCCCCAGTCTCTGACCATCTCCTGTACCATGTCCCCAGTCTCTGACCATCTCCTGTACCATGTCCCCAGTCTCTGACCATCTCCTGTACCATGTCCCCAGTCTCTGACCATCTCCTGTACCATGTCCCCAGTCTCTGACCATCTCCTGTACCATGTCCCCAGTCTCTGACCATCTCTTGTGCCATGTCCCCAGTCTCTGACTATCTCCTGTACCATGTCCCCAGTCTCTGACCATCTCCTGTAATGTGTCCGCAGTCTCTGACCATCTCCTGTACCATGTCCCCAGTCTCTGACCATCTCCTGTACCATGTCCCCAGTCTCTGACCATCTCCTGTACCATGTCCCCAGTCTCTGACCATCTCCTGTACCATGTCCCCAGTCTCTGGCCATCTCCTGTGCCATGTCCCCAGTCTCTGACCATCTCCTGTGCCATGTCCCCAGTCTCTGACCATCTCCTGTAATGTGTCTGCAGTCTCTGACAATCTCCTGTATCATGTCCCCAGTCTCTGACCATCTCTTGTACCATGTCCCCAGTCTCTGACCATCTCCTGTACCATGTCCCCAGTCTCTGACCATCTCCTGTACCATGTCCCCAGTCTCTGACCATCTCCTGTACCATGTCCCCAGTCTCTGACCATCTCCTGTGCCATGTCCCCAGTCTCTGACCATCTCCTGTGCCATGTCCCCAGTCTCTGACCGTCTCCTGTACCATGTCCCCAGTCTCTGACCATCTCCTGTACCATGTCCCCAGTCTCTGACCATCTCCTGTACCATGTCCCCAGTCTCTGACCATCTCCTGTATAAAAATATTATTTTAAAAAAACAGTCGCATTCGGTATCGGTGCTGTTTCAGTATCGGTTTCGGTTTTCGGGATCAATCAAGATTTGTTTTCGGTATCGGTTTCGGCACCAAAAAACCCATTCGGTGCATCCCTAATATTTATACTTTTTATTAGTTTTCTTTGTGAGAATATCACATGTACAGCTACATTTGTTGTACAAAGCAGTAAACCGTAACAGTCGAGTCATCAGCATATGCATAAAAGAAAAGCATAACATCTCAAAAACATCGATATCCTGGTATGCATCTAACCAGAAAAACAAGAGTAATAAATTCTTGAATGAAATTTACCCATTATTAGCCGTATATCCCAAGCATTTTTGAATTTTGTGAACGTGCCAGATTACAAGGCCCCCCAAACATTTTTTAATGGAAAAACTTGTTTGTAATAAATTTCTTGAGTTTATAAAAATGTCTCTTTAGGTGAACTCTGTGGAGAGGTTTAAAGCACCATTTTAAAATCCCATTCATTCTTCTTTTGTTTTGTTTTTTGTCCCATCCTAACAAAGCATTGTCCATTCCAGTAGTGAGTTCTCCTGTTTTTAAGGACCACATCAACAAGCTGTTGTAGGCCCTTTCTAAAACTTATTACTGGTAGACCCCACACTGCAATGTGTACTTTAGACTGTATTAAGGCCATTTGAGGGGATCTGTTCACTATGTCAGTTGATTCCTTTGTCATAGAGCATTTGGAGCTCATGTCCAGAGCTTTGAATTGCAGTGTGTACAGGTCTGCTGAACCCATATGCACAAAAAGTGTTTGCCCTTCGGGGACAACATCATCAAGCATTTCACTGAAGAAAAGAGTACCCATCTTCCTCAATGAAAGCCAAGAAGAGTCCTTTGCAATGCTTCCAGGCCTTTTCTTTTAAAACCAAACACAATTCTGGCACCCAGTCTTCCTCTAAATGCTACATTTCCAGATGCCTCAAACACTCAAATAAACCTTGTTCAGCATGAGGAGGCACCCTAACTTTCCAAACTGGAAGGCTTCTGTTAGATTTTGTGGCTACCCCTGCGTCTTAGATGCTTGGGTGAGGGAGGTGGTTTCCAGGGGCTATAAGCTAGTCTTCAGCTCCCAGCCCCCTCAACGGTTCATTCTTTCTAATCTGCCTGTATCACCTTACAGATTATCAAAACTGGTAGGAACTTCTGCAGCAGGATGCATTTGCTCTAGCCCCCATAGCAGAACAGGGACCAAGGTGCTGGCCCCTGTGCTAGCCTCACTGTGCTCTGAGGGGCATTCCGGTATTGGGAAATCTTGATGATCTCCTGCTGAAGAAACTGTCAACATGCGATCTAGCAGACAATATAGCCCTGTTTGTCCAGATCCTGTAGAGGTATTGGAATATCTGGGTCTGCTCTTAGACACTCAGGCCAGAATTTTTCTTCACCAGGAGAAACTTCAAACTGTCCGCTTCCTGACTTCGACTCTTCATTCCAGGAGTCATCTTTGCTTTTGCTAAGAGTTTTAGGACTCTCCAGACATCCTGTTATCGTGGGACGACTCAGCACAACCAGGTTGCGCCTGGCTTGGTGGCTCAGTAATTTTGCTCTAAGGTCGGGCATGTCACCCCTTCCAGTCTTCTGGAAGATCCTCACAATACCAACCTGGATGCTTGAGGAATCTAGTCTTCATATCAACATTCTAGAATTTTGGGCAATGCTGTGCATCCCAACTGGAGGGTCATCCAATCTGGATTCTGTCAGTCAATGCCACAGCAGTGGCATTAACCAAAAATCTTTCCTGGCAATAAAGGTAGAATGGATCCTGTCCGGGACAGAACTTTATGTTCCAGCCTTGTCCGCCATTTAAATCTCAGGTATGGACAATTATCAGGCAGCCTTTGTCAGCTGACTGCACCTGGACCCAGGGGAATGGTCCCAACACCCAAAAATGTTCCCGGACCTGTGTCACAGTTGGAGCATGCCATATGTGGGCCTCCTGTCCTGCATGTTCAACAACAAACTTAAACGGTTTGTCTTCAGATCCAGGGATCTTCTAGCAGAATGTTCTGGTGGCTCTGTGGAATCAGTACACCTTGATCTTACACACCTTTGCTCCCATGAAACTTCTTACTTGGTTGCTTTGCAGGGTCGAGATGGAGAGCAATTCCCATGATGACTGGCCCAGTACTGGCGCATGTGGTACATTAATTTTCCATTGCTGTCCTCACCCAGGCCGTTTTTTCACCAGTTTTTGGGTCCCTGGGGCTTCCATTTTTAGTGTAGAAAGCCCAGCTATGTCTCCTTGTGGCTTCACACCTGACTTCCCACTGCAAATGCACGAGTCGAACTGCGCTTTGTGAATGGTCCCCCAGCCTTCTGGGTCATGTGAGGTCTTCCAGATGGCTGTGAGCAAAGAGAGGGGGACCGAACTCTTAAGCAATCCGAGCAGAAGTGGGAGTGGCTACCTATGAAAATGAGGCACCCACTGTCTGAAAAGAAAAAAAAAATGTCCAAAAGTGGGAGAGGGAGGCAGAAAAGCATAGCCCCCATGTTTGGGGTTCTGCTTTAAGCTCAGGTTCTGAAAGATAGAGGCATCTCAAAATTGGTGATTCACAGAGTGCTAAAAAGGTTGGCCAAAGAGAGCTGATGCTCTTGTGCACATCGCTGGATCAAGAGGGAGCTCAGGTAAGTATTGGGGGGGGCTGCTGCACACACAAAACTTCAAACTTTAGAACCACTTTAACTTTGGTGGCTGCATTTTTGGCTTCTTTTTTAGTTTTTTGTTTTTTTCCACCTGATGATCCGGCCAGTAACGCACATCCTATATATGCACTTTGGTGCATTTAAAAATCTGGTGAGTTTAAAAAAAAAAAAAAGTATATTGTGCTTTTATTACACTTTTAATCCTTTTTGGTGTACTTTCTGGCTTCCTAACTTTTAGATTGCTCCTTTCTGGTGCGTTTTCTGAATGTGCACCAAAGATACAGCATGCAGGACTGTTAGTGCATGTTCAGAAAATGCACCAAAAATTGCACGATTTAAAAGAAGTCTAATTGTCAATGACATTATGATCTAATAGGAATCTATGACAAACCGTTAGTAACTCGCACGTTAACTGCGGGTACGCTTTGCTGCACCCACACTGTGGCAGTGTGAAACCACCCTTAGGGTTATGCCACACCTCTAGAGGAGCAATGAAGACACCCTTGGAGAGCAGCATTGTCAATCTTGTGAGGAGGTAATGTTAGATGCACTAGAAGTTTTGGATGGACTTGAAATTAAAGCCAAATTCCTGCTAACGCTTATTAGGCAACAGTTTTTTTTTTCCCTTTTGGGATAAAGGTTTTACATTTAAAAAAAAAAGATGGTCATTGTAGCACCCCTGTCAGTATTAAATGGTTTGTCTAAAACCTTCTACCTTCCACTTTTGCTGGACAGCCTGGTCTGTAAACGAAAAAGGGGGGTTGGTGTCCTAGTGTATGGATAAAGGTCAGTGCACCCACATCCCTGATATAGCTAGTATAGAAGTACACTCCGAAGAGTGTGTTTTACCTCAAGTGGGACTTTAATTTTGGGTGACTTGTTAGACCTAATAAGGGAGTATGAAGACCAAAAGGTTCTTTCTAAAATCGTTTTTATTGAAAAAAAGAATTTGTCTCTAAATATAAAAAGCTGCTATTTCCAAAATAGGAGTTTTTCCATATCGAGAGTGATTAAACACGAAGCAAAGGTGAAAGAGCGCAAATACAATACATTACATGAATGACAAATAATACAAAGATTGCAAAAACAGGACCCCAATCTGTCTCAGAGTGAGACACGGACCCAACGTTTCGAGGCTATTGGTTTGAGTAGAATCTCTTCTTCAGGGGTAGGATGCTGTATTGCAAAGGTACTGGTATCTGTAGAAAAAGGAAAAAGGAAAGGGAAGGGGGAAGGGGACAGGGGGGGGGGGGGGGGTGAAAGGAAAAAAAAAAAAAAAGGGGGGAGGGGGAAGAGATGAAACAGAGAGTAAAAACGGGTCCCATACTCCATATGAGTCATGCATGAATAAATAAGTAAATACAGAAGGTGAGTAAATCATGAAATCGTATAAATGATACTAACCGTAAATGCATGTGCATGCGTGAGTTGTAGCAACAGGAAAGGAAAAACGTTTTCGTTAAAAAGAAAATGCATGTGTGCCAGCCCGGCTCAAAAAGGAGACATGCGGGGCTATATCTTCGCCTCGTGAACAAGTCCGCGGAAGGGGGGGAACGGCAATTAACACCCGGCCACAAGGATGGTAGATCCGATACTGACACACAGAGGGCGTAATAAAGGGGAAAGGCCTGCACCCCGCTGGTAACGATTCTGCAAGAGAAATGCAGAAAAGTAAGAACCTAGAGTCCTCTCCCGTAAGGTTGATGCCTGACACAAATAGGAAGAGAGGTAGTAGCTTAATAAGCATGCATCTCGAATGGGTTGAAACTTAACAACACAAAAGGCATGTCAGGATGGAGTTAAGAGAGACATCTCTCTCTGATTTAAGGTAGGTTACCTACACCTCTAGACATACTCTTAACCCCATCCTGACATGCCTTTTGTGTTGTTAAGTTTCAACCCATTCGAGATGCATGCTTATTAAGCTACTACCTCTCTTCCGATTTGTGTCAGGCATCAACCTTACGGGAGAGGACTCTAGGTTCTTACTTTTCTGCATTTCTCTTGCAGAATCAATACCAGCGGGGTGCAGGCCTTTCCCCTTTATTACGCCCTCTGTGTGTCAGTATCGGATCTACCATCCTTGTGGCCGGGTGTTAATTGCCGTTCCCCCCCTTCCGCGGACTTATTCACGAGGCGATGATATAGCCCTGCGTGTCTCCTTTTTGAGCCGGGCTGGCACACATGCATTTTCTTTTTAACAAAAAAGTTTTTCCTTTCCTGTTGCTACAACTCACGCATGCACATGCATTTACGGTTAGTATCATTAAACGATTTCATGATTTACTCACCTTCTGTATTTACTTATTTATTCATGCATGACTCATATGGAGTATGGGACCCGTTTTTACTCTCTGTTTCATCTCTTCCCCCTCCCCCTCCTCCCTTTTTTTTTCCCTTTCACCCTTTCTCCCCCCTCCCCCCTTTCCTTCCCCCTTTCCTTTTTCCTTTTTCTACAGATACCAGTACCTTTGCAATACAGCATCCTACCCCTGAAGAAGAGGTTCTACTCAAACCAATAGCCTCGAAACGTTGGGTCCGTGTCTCACTCTGAGACAGATTGGGGTCTTGTTTTTGCAATCTTTGTATTATTTGTCATTCATGTAATGTATTGTATTTGCGCTCTTTCACCTTTGCTTCGTGTTTAATCACTCTCGATGTGGAAAAACTCCTATTTTGGAAATAGCAGCTTTTTATATTTAGAGACAAATTCTTTTTTTCAATAAAAACTATTTTAGAAAGAACCTTTTGGTCTTCATACTCCCTTATTAGGTCTAACAAGTCACCCAAAATTAAAGTCCCACTTGAGGTGAAACACACTCTTCGGAGTGTACTTCTATACTAGCCTGGTCTGTAAACAGAAGTTGAAAAATAACAGAATTATTGGCTGGATCACCAGATGAAAATAAAGGGAAAAAAAAGCCTTAAAAAAGAAAACCCATACAGCCACCACATCTAAGAATTTGTAAACTGCAATATGATGCATTTTTTTGTTTTGTTTTGGTTTATTGCCACTATAACTTTCAGAGCACAAGGAAACATTAAACAGGGTAGGTTTTAATTAAAGCTGGAAAAAATAGAGCAGGCGTTGGGGATTAAAATTGTAGAACCAGTATTATAGCTCAAGTCTTTTTCTTGTTTTAACACCTCACTGATGATCAGGCAATCAACCGTGCCAGAGCACACAGATCTCAAACAGAGGACATCAACATGAGCGATGGCGATGATGATGTTGGAATGAGAAAGAAGACCTCCAAGCCAGTCAGTGATGACTCCGATGACAACATTCCAGCACCAACTAGAGGAAGAGGAAGAGGCCGAGCTAGAGGTGGACGAGGACAGAGTGCCACTACAAGAGGAACACCAAGACGTGGACGAGGTCTGTACATTTGTAGGAACCACCACTTTGCTTTACATTTTGTCTGCTATATAAGCTGCCTATTCTAACCAGGAAATATGGTAACTGCAAAAGGCAAGAAGAGGTCCACTGTCTATTTTTTGAAAGCTATTTAAGTATAAAGTGTTTTATATGCAAGTAAAAAGTAGTGGTTGCATATTGTGCAAAAAACTAGAGTACAATTTGAATAAGTGCTGGAGAGGGGGAAACCAGATCTTGCTTTACGGGAGTCACATTGCCTAACAATATGTATATTTCCTTGCTTTGATTTACAGCATTTTGCTGTTCCCAAAGTCTAATGCCCCATACACACGATCGTTTTTCTTGCCATTTTTTTTCTTGCCGTTTTTCACGTCGTTTTTTTTTTCATGTTTCCTCTCAAGCCTGTCTTGCGTACACACGATAATTTAAAAAAACGATCAAGCAAAGCGCAGTGACGTATACCACGTACGACGGCACTATAAAGGGGAAGTTCCGCTCGAATGGCGCCACCCTTCATGTTAGTAAAGTTTGTTGAGCAACGATTCGCGCTTTTCAGCCTCGTGCTTTTCAGTCCGTTACTGCGTGACGAATGTGCTATCTCCATTACGAACGCTAGTTTTACCAGAACGAGCGCTCCCGTCTCATACTTGATTCTGAGCATACGCGTTTTTTTCACGTCGTTAAAGCATACACACTATCGTTTTTCACGTCGTTAAAAAAAACGTCATGAAAAACGACGTGAAAAAAAAGAGCATGTTCGAAATTTTTAATGCCCGTTTTTCACGTTGTTAAAAATGCTCTGGAGCATACACACGATCATTTTTAATGGCCATTTTTAAAAATGGCATTTTTAACGGCATGAAAAACGATTGTGTGTATGGGGCATCAGTGTCAGCCCTTTTGCATCTCATATGTCGCCCTTTAAAGGGTAACTCCACTTTTGTTAAGAAAAAAAAATCCCCCCTGGGTGATGTATGTACATTGCAAGGATTATAACAAACTTTGTTGCAGATTCCTACTAGAGGTCGACCGATATATCGGCCGGCCGATATTTGCCCATTTTGAAGAAATCGGCATCGGCCGATTATTATCCAAATTGGGCCGATATTTAACACTGGCCGCACCTCTGCCAGCAGAGTGTGGAGAAGGGAGGAGGAACGTGGGGTTCCTCCTCCCTTCTCCACACTCTGTCGGCAGAGCAGCGCCGCGGGTGTGTGAAACTTTATGGAGAGAGAGGAGCTGTCATAATTTCATAATTGAGGTTGGATGTCGGGGTGGGCGGGACCCAGCTATCCAACACCAGCCGATGGGATCTGGGCAGGCCGTTACGTGTATGTGGCCCTGCCCCTTTCTTAAACAGCCCTATCATTGGCTGGATAGTTGCTGGGTCCCACTCACCTCCGACATCGCTGAATTTGTCAGCTCCTCTCTCTCTCTCTCCATAGTTTCACACACCGCGGCGCTGCAGAGAGCAGTTTCACACTGCTGTCCGGCTGTGAAACCTGCCAGTGCCTGCCAGTGCCATCTGCTAATGCCAACCAGTGCCTGCCAATGGCAACCAGTGCCACCTGCCAGTGCCAACTAGTGCCATCCAGTGCCAATTAGTGCCACCTGCCAGTGCCACCTGCCAATCAGTGCCAGTGTCACCTGTTAGTGCCATCTGCCAGTGCCACCTGCCAATCAGTGCCATCTGCCAGTGCCAATTAGTGCCAGCTGCCAGTGCCACTTGCCAGTGTCACCCATTAGTGCCACCTGCCAGTGCCAACCAGTGCCACATGCAAAAAAAAAAATCGGCCTAAAATATTGGCCGCAAAAGTCGGCATCATATATCGGCCATTGGCCGCCCTGATTTCTAAATATCGGCATCGGCCAGAGAAAAATCCATATCGGTCGACCTCTAATTCTTACCTTTTGTTATTCTGAAGAAAACCTTGTGTGTTTGTCTGTGCCTCTGTTCTGAGTGGGTCTAATGGGAGTGGTTTCATAATTAACTGTCATGTGTGGAGCTACAGGGCACTAATGAGGAAATCTGCTGTGCCTGCATCTCTTTAGATGTGTTCCTATTGAAAGTATCTCTCAAAAAATGAAATTTTTGTTGCAGGGGATGCCTGAAATCTGATTTTATCTTAGGCAGACTTCTGGTGAGCCAATCACACAAGCAGGAAATTATGTTTTTGGGGAGTGGTCAGTACACATTCTGTGTACAGAACTCCAGGTAGCCATATTGCAATGTATTCTAAGAAAATTACAATTGGCTGCAGATTGAAAAGGAAAGTTCATTTTCAATAATATTCAATTACAATATGATTAGTGTCGCAATTATATGCGCTATATTATTTTTTCTTTATTTTCTATTTTTTTCCCCACGAAAGTAGAGTTACCCTTTAAATGGCAGCCCCAACCTGGTTGTTCTAGGCAACACAGACCTGCTCCATTGTCTTTTTTTTTTCTTCTTTTTTTTTTTCTCTTTTCTTTTTTTTTTTTATTCAATTGCTTTTTATTGTTTGTTTTCCATACCAAGTGCGCTTACATACAGTTCGAAATACAGTAAAAAAAGGTTAATAACACAGATAATAAAAAACCAAGAAGAATTGTGACATTGTGGAACCCACACTCACGCCTTAGCGTATTTACTCCCACCC
The DNA here is from genome assembly GCA_029206835.1 of Rana muscosa. NCBI lineage: Eukaryota > Metazoa > Chordata > Amphibia > Anura > Ranidae > Rana > Rana muscosa. The sequence goes on from CM055117.1 coordinate 1,031,465,843, forward strand.
AAACCACCCTCCCTCCCCCTCACCACATCACACATTTAAAAGTTTGTATATTCATAAGTTGCCTAGGATTACAAGGGCGGGAATTGAAGGGGGCCAGGAAGAGCCATAGGGAGAAGACACATAGGGTCGGAGAAGGAGAAAACCAGCAGTGGAAACAAAAGGAGGATGCGAGGGAAGTCAGCGAGGCAGGGGAGCAAAGATAAGTGTGGAAGAGTCCCCCCCAGAGTGGCAACATCGATGAGGGAGCCGGAGAAAGACAGGATTATAACAATGGCCTAGGCCCTTTACCTCCATATTCCGGATCGAGCCTAAAAAAAAAAAAGGGTTCCCATACACCCTGTCTATCCACCTATGGGGGACACCCCAGCTCGTCCAACCATCGCCTCCACATTCTGTCGAATTTTCCAATCCTATTCTGCTTGATATATAACACCCTTTCACTCCATACCATTGCATTTATTGTCTCTACCCAACTTTCCACTGTCGGGGGGGTTCTGGACTGCCACCTCTGTGCAATTAATTTGCGTGCTTGAAATAGGCACCTCAGAACTGCCTCAGCAGTGTCTGACCGGGCTCTCCTCTCTCCTATTCCCAATAGGCAGATCTTAGCTTCCGGTTCTAGCCGGGTCTCAAATGTCTTGTTTAATCTTGCTATTATCTCCTCCCAATACCTAAATAATTTGGGGCATCTCCACACTATGTGAATAAAATCCCCAGTCGCTTTACACCTGGGGCATTCGTCATTTTCCCTCCACCCAAGCCTGATCACCTTTTTAGGGGTGTAGTAAACTCTGTGGAGAAAGTATAAATGTGATATTCTCTGCGCAGGAGAGATCAAAACCAAGGTACCCTGCTCCAATACCCTGTCCCATTGAGCAGTACTTATTGCCCCCACGTCTCTTTCCCATCCTGCTTTACTTTTGGAGGGTCCCGCTTTACTAATTGCCCTTGCTATTATACAGCTCTGAGATTAGGCCTTTTGATGTGTATGACATAGCTATTTTTGAGAGGACAGGGGACTGGGTCCATGCTAGTGCTGATGACCCGAATTGGGCCTGAACAGCGTACCTGATCTGGAGATATTTGTAGAAGGTCTTGTTTGATTTATTAAATTCACTGCTTAAATCTGAGAATGTTTTCAGTTGGTTGCACCGGTATAGCTGAGTTAATCGTTTAATACCCTGCCTGTCCCATTCCCCAGGTTTTTCTATGGCACTAATTTCTGGAAGTTTTTTATTACTCCATATGGGGGTAAACTTAGTTACTGCACTGTATCCAATGGATACCTTTGCTCCCTGCCAGACTTTCTTGGCTAGTTCTACCGTCGGGCATCTATGGATAAAAGAGTCTGCCTCCAGTGCCTCCGCCAGTATGCAGTGTGGGGTCCCCGTTAGCATCATGCTAACACTAGCATTCTCCACCATCGGGAGTCCACAACCCGCTAAGTGTTGGAGTTGAGAGGCCAAGAAGTATGATCTCGGGTGGGGACCTGCGAATCCCCCCTTTTTGTCCGAGAGTTGCAGGGTTTGCAAGCTGATCCTCGACTGCCGTCCCTTCCACATCAGCTCTCTAAAGAGCGATTCTATTTTCTTAAACCAAATTAGGCCAAGCCAGATCGGAGAGTTGTGGAATAAGTAGAGTAGTTGTGTCAGCCATATCATTCTTATCAAGTTGCAACGACCTGCTACTGATAGGGCGAGTCGTTTCCATATATCAGCTTTCGGTTTAAATTTAAGTAGTAATGGGGCAATATTTAAATTTACGTACTGGTTTATGTCCCTAGTAATCCAGACCCCCAAGTATTTCAATTTTTTGACAACTTTTAGCCGGGCTACTCCGGACAGGGCCTGGCCATCAAGTGGGTCAACCGGCAGCATGGCCGATTTTTCCCAGTTTATGACCAGGCCCGAGAAACTTCCAAATTCCTCGACTAACTGTATCACTGTATTCAATGAGGACTTGGCGTCACCCAAAAAAAACAGCACATCATCCGCGAATAATGCTATCCGTTCCTCCCCCTTTGGCCTACTAAACCCCCTTAATCCTGGCATTTGTCTGGTCTTAATAGCCAATGGCTCCATTGCAAGGGCGAACAATAGAGGTGAGAGGGGGCAGCCCTGTCTTGTCCCTCTCTCCAATTGGAACTGTTCGGATAGTTTGTTATTTATTTTTATTCTTGCACGGGGTTCGCTGTATAACAATTTGACCCAATTGGTAAAGCCTGGGCCAAATCCGAACCTCTCCAATACCCTCCACAAGTATTCCCACTCAAGGGTATCGAATGCCTTGGCGGCATCCAGGGCTAACGGTGCTCTAGTGCCGTCCTTGTCTGTGTGGATTTGTATATTTAAAAAGACCCTTCTAATATTGATGCTCGTTGACCTGTTTGGGATAAAGCCTGACTGGTCCGGATGAATGAGGCTCTGGATGCATACGTTGAGGGGTGTTGCAAGTACTTTAGCCAAAATTTTTATGTCTGTGCATAATAGTGAGATTGGGGGGTAGGAAGAAACATCCAGGTGGTCTTTCCCCTCCTTATGAATTGCGATAATCGTGGCTTCCGACATTGAGGTGGGGAGCCTCCCAGAGGCTAATGCCCACCCCAGTGTCTTCAGCAGCTCTGGAAGCAATATTTCGCCGTATCGCTTATACAGTTCGATTGGGAGCCCATCTGGACCAGGTGATTTTTGGCCAGGCATCTCTGCCACCGCTATCTGGAGTTCCTCCAAGGTAATTGGTGATTCCAGAGCTGCCCTATCCTGCTCTGACAAGACCGGAACCATTGCTCCCCGGAGGAAGGCCTTGAATCCCCCGTTCTCGGCCTCTCTCCTAGACTTGTACAGGGATTTATAAAAGGCGCTAAATGTATTCAATATCGCTGGGGCGTAAGTGGAGATCTCTCCCTTTGGCGTTCTGATCGATGTTACATTGGCCCCAGGGGTATTAGATCTAATCAGGCGGGCCAGCATGTTGCCCGCTCTCTCACCTTCGCCAAAATGGTTTTGTCTATGAAATATCCATCTATTTTCGGTCTTTCTTATAATACATTTTAACATGGCAGCCACAGTGGGTTTAATTCATAAAAGTGTCTGATTAATTAACTGTTCTTGTTGCCCATGGTACCCAGTTCCCCGAAGTCTTATTGAGTGTAGGGGAATAAAAGGAAGTTTTTGGTCTCAGTTATCAGAAAACTATGTGCATTGCTTCACAGCAAACAGTATTGAAACCTAAATAAGAAAGCTTGTACTGCATTGGACACTTTCATAACAAGACCTTGCCTTGTCCAAAAAAATATGGACCCTGCTAGTGCTGACCTCTCCTCCTAACCATGCTGACATGCAGGCTTCAAAACTCAGAGTTGCTGACCTTGAACATGTATGCAGCTAAGGCAAAGGTTGACAAATTATTATGGAATTCAGGAGCAAGTCTGTCTAATGAAGGAACCAGCAGGATTTTTTTAGGAGCTGGCTTCATTGACCGCAACTAGCGAAAACCTCAAATCTTAAGCTGGCCATAGATGAGTCAGTTCAACGGGTTGAATAAAAAAAAAACCTGACCTGATTCCCCCAGCGACACATTCGAGGTGGATGGGTGAATCCTCCCTGTTGTGTCTTTGAATAGACTGATAAGTGCTGCAGTCTCTAGCCTGTAGCGCTGATCGTGCAGAAATTTTGGTTGAACAGAAAAAGCTTGGTAGATTGACTTATTTTCAACCACAGTGCCCATACATGTTTAAAACCCGGCCGGTCTCTCCTGGCCGAATTTCGATCCATGTATGGCCAGGTTTAGGCATCGGTTGTAAATTTGAAGGAGCATTGGCTACCCAGCTACTGGGATTTAGACAGGCAGCAGACGTACTTAGATGGATGAGTTTGATAAAAGACCACATAGATGAGTTTTCTCTGTCGTTCATTGACGGACACAGCAACTTAAATCTTGACCTTAGGGTTATATCGCCACTTTCAGGAGAGGACTAGACAGTACATGTTAAAACAGCAAAACTGTACAGTACCGCCTACTGCCTTTAACCCCTCACACTGCATCCAGCAGCTCAGTTTTTTCTGCCTAGTGTAGAAGGACCTGGCTCCCGGTAGGGACCATTGATCCTGGAGATTTTTTTGTTTTTTCAGCTTTTTTTGATTCCTGTGATCTACTATCAACAGCCGGGCTGGGTGACAGACTGGATAATATAGATCCTGGTAGTCTCTCCAGCCCAGCCATCGAGCGTGAGCAGGCTTTAGCTACGCGCTGGGTTGGCCACGACATGCCCCGTCTGATCCAGGGGTGGCCGGTGAGCTATATGCTCCAGGGCACACATGACCGGGCTACTGCTGTCCATGTCACAGTGTGCCGTGGCCGACAGCCACCCTGTACCACTCGGGTGATGGGTCTGTCTGGAGTGCATCCAGCAGTCCCCACAGGAGGGGTAAGTATGGTTCCACCTGTCTCGGCAGGATGGAGCAGCTGGGCATTCCCTGGGAGGTCGAATTGGGGGTCTCTCATTCTCCTCTTCTTTTCCGCGTCCGGCGAGGGGGCTGCGCTGGGTGTTGGGGGTCCGCTGTTCTCTTCCCGAGTTTTGGACAAAGTGGGGTATTCTGGTGTGCACATTGTGGGAGGCCACCGCATGGAGGGCCAGCGTGGTCGTGCCATTTTCCTGTGGTTTTAGTCAGGAAGATTCGGCGGCCATTTTCCTGTAGTTTTAGTCAGGAAGATTCGGCGGCCATTTTCCTGTAGCCTTAGTCAGGAAGTCCGGTGGCCATCTTTCCGCAGCCCTCAGGCGTTTTTCATTGCTGAGGCGGCTGGGGCAATTTTCTTGTAGTCTCTGCTTGTTTTTGCCTCTAGCGCTGACTATCCTTCTGGAACGGCGCAAATTGAACAGAATACCTCATGAGGGAGAGCGACGGCGGCACAGCACAGCGCAGTACCTGGCCAGGCTGGTGAGTCCTGCAGGGGACCCCTCAGTCTGTGGCAGCTAGGAGGGTGGACTTTTAGTGTAACTGGCCTGCGGTCCCTAACAGGTGTCAGGCGAGTGTGGGTCAGAATGGCGTCAGAAGCTAGCGCTTCTTCCCCAGACATACCTGTGGTGGCAACCGGCTCCCCTGCACCTGCGGTGCCTATGGACGCTTTGTTGGCGGTCCTGGAGTCTTTTGTTGCCAGGCTGGATGCGGCGTGCGGGCACAAGGGGGGTAAAAACGCCCCCTCCCCCACCGTCTTCTGGGAAAAGCTCTGATTCAGACTCGGGCCTTGCTGTGGCAACCGGCCCCTGTTCTGAATTTTCAGAGGATGCGGACCAGGACCGTTCAGACAGTGGGGATGATTCCGTGTCCGGGTCAGCGCAGGAAAGGGCGCTTGTAGGAGCACTTATCACAGCAGTGCGGGATACCCTAAAAATTGAGGATATGGCGGGGGCATCTACAGAGGTGTCAGTCCCTTTTGGGTCTCACAAGCCGGCCCACACGGCTAAGGTGTTTCCCTACCTGACCTATTTTGATAAATTTATCTACAAAGAATGGGAACGCCTGCAGCGGGCCTTTTCGGTCCCAAAACGCATGGCGGTGCGTTACCTTTTTAAGGAGAATTTCCTGAAAAAATGGACATCTCCCCCGATTGTCGACCCCCCGATATCCAGGTTAAATAAGGTAACCACGATTCCGGTGGAGGGGACCCCTGCCTTTTAAGGACCCTGCCGATAGGAGGGCCGAGGCGGTTGCCCGATCCATGTTTACGGTGGTGGGGTCAGCATTGCGGCCAGTGTTTGCCACGGCCCTGGTGTCCCAGACACTTACTGAATGGCAAAATTGTTGCACCGTGAGTTGGAAAAGCAACAGGCTTCCCCGGTCTGCGTATAACTGGCGGACCAATTGGTGCATGGCCTTAAGTATGTCTGCGATGCGGCCTTAGATACGGCCTCCTTGCTTTCTAGAGCCTCAGTATCTGCTGTGGTGCTACGTTGCCTGATTTGGCTAAAATGCTGGTCTGCGGACCAGGCATCTAAAAGGCTCTGGCGGATTTGCCCTTCCAGGGGGAGAGGCTCTTTGGAGCCTCGCTGGATGACATTATAAAAAATGTTACTGGGGGTAAAAGTACGTTGCTCCCACAATCCAGAAAAGGTAAGGAGCCTCGCCGAAGGCCAGGACCTTCCTTCTCCGCTCAGAATCGGTTTTTTTCATCCTCCGGGGGCAGCGGGTAAGGGTCCCCAGACCGACAAGTTGTCCACTGAGGGACAGAAGCGTCCCTGGTTTCGCAAGTCAAATAAGCCTGCGAACAAATCCACAACAGCATGAAGGTTTGCCCCCGCCCGACTCTCGGGTGGGGGGTCGCCTTCGGGAGTTTGCAGCTCGGTGGACCTCCCTGCTTTCCGACCAGTGGGTCTGCAAAGTGGTTTCATCTGGATACAAGATAGTTTCTCTCTTGTCCACCAAACAGGTTTTTTCCCTCAAACCTTCATCTTCTGCCGGCTCGTCGGGAAGCCTTGTTCAGAACCTGCTGCTGCGTGGGGTGATAGTGCCGGTACCGTCGAAGGAAAGGTTTTAGGGATTCTACTCCAATTTGTTTGTAGTCCCAAAGAAGGAAGGGGTCCATCCGATTCTGGACCTCAAGGCCCTCAACAGATTTGTGAAGGTGAAAAGATTCAGGATGGAATCAGTTCACTCTGTGGTCGCTGCACTCCATCTGGGGGATTTTCTGGCGTCCCTGGACATCAAGGACGCATACTTACATGTCCCCATATGCGTCAGGCATCAGAGATTTATGCGGTTTGCGGTCGGGGACAAGCACTACCAATTTGTAGCTCTCCCTTTTGGCCTGGCGTCGGCACCAAGGGTTTTCAATGTGCTCGCCCCAATTCTGGCTTTGCTGAGACATCGAGGAATCGCAATCGTGGGCTACCTGGATGATCTCCTTCTGTGGGCAGCTTCAGCCTCAGAATTAGAGGAGGATGTGGCGATCGCCAGTCAGACTCTTCGGGAGTTCGGTTGGGTTCTGAACCTCCAGAAGTCGGTGTTAGTACCGACTCAACACCTGGAGTACCTGGGCTTGATTCTGGACTCCTCAGAGGCGAGGGTCTTTCTTTCTTCGGACAAGCTGCAGACACTTCAGGCTGCGGTGCAACTGTTGACGTCCCGCAAGTGGTCGTCGCTGCGTTTTTGCACGCGAGTCCTGGGTCTCATGGTGGCCACTTTCGAGGCGGTACCGTATGCTCAATTCCACACTCGAGTCTTGCAAAAGGAGATTCTGTCCATATGGGATAAGTCTTCGTTGTCTCTGGATTGTTGGATTCGGGTGAGCCACCTAGTCAAGGAATCCCTGGTCTGGTGGCTGAGGTCTCCGGCCCTTCAGTCCAGGAGGTCGTTCCTTCCTTTTCATTGGACAGTGATCATGACGGATGCCAGCCTGACCGGCAGAGGGTCGCTGGACGCAGGAAGAATCCCGCCTACCGATCAATGTGCTGGAACTTCGGGCAATCAGGCGGTGCCTCTCCACATGGTCGCAGAGGCTGCAGGGATGACCAGTCAGGATCCAGTCGGACAATGCCACGGCGGTGGAGTATTTCAACCATCAAGGAGGAACGAAGAGCTCGGTTGCAGCATTGGAGGTCGCTCACATCCTGCGGTGGGCAGAGCGGCACGTACCGGCTCTATCGGCCGTGTACATTCCGGGCGTAGAAAACTGGCAAACAGAATACCTAAGTCGCCAGATGCTGGACTAAGTCACCAAATGCTGGTCTTCGTTGTCTCTGGATTGTTGGATTCGGGTGAGCCACCTAGTCAGGGAATCCCTGGTCTGGTGGCTGAGGTCTCCGGCCCTTCAGTCCGGGAGGTCGTTCCTTCCTTTTCATTGGACGGTGATCATGACGGATGCCAGCCTGACCGGCACAGGGTCGCTGGACGCAGGAAGAATCCCGCCTACCGATCAATGTGCTGGAACTTCGGGCAATCAGGCGGTGCCTCTCCACATGGTCGCAGAGGCTGCAGGGATGACCAGTCAGGATCCAGTCGGACAATGCCATGGCGGTGGAGTATTTCAACCATCAAGGAGGAACGAAGAGCTCGGCTGCAGCATTGGAGGTCGCTCACATCCTGCGGTGGGCAGAGCGGCACGTACCGGCTCTATCGGCCGTGTACATTCCGGGCGTAGAAAACTGGCAAACAGAATACCTAAGTCGCCAGATGCTGGACTAAGGGGAATGGTCACTACATCCGGAGGTCTTTCGACTCCTTTGCCTGAGATGGGGCACGCCAGATGTGGATCTCCAAGGACCCATGGGCAGACACGTTGGTGGCTCCTTGGGGGCATTATCGGCTGATTTATGCCTCCCCCCCCCGATAAAACTTCTCCCTCGTCTGCTTCGCAGAGTGAAGACCGAGGGGATCCCGGTGATTCTAATTGCCCCAGATTGGCCTCGACGTCCCTGGTACGCTGACTTAGTGCAAATGGTGGCGGATGTTCCTTGGCGACTGCCGATGCAATAGGACCTTCTATCGCAGGGCCCTATACTTCATCCTGATTTACAGTCGCTGGCTTTAACGGCGTGGCTGTTGAGAGTCATGTGCTAAGGGACCGAGGTCTGTCGGACTCGGTAATCTCCACTATGATGAGGGCGCGGAAGTCATCTTCTCAAAAGATTTACCATCGCACATGGAAGGCCTGCATCTCTATGTGTGAGGAGAAGGGGTGGCGTCCGCGTACGTATTCGGTTTCCAGGATTCTGCTGTTTTTACAGCGGGGCGTGGATCAAAAACTTGCCTTAAGCACCATTAAGGGGCAGATGTCGGCCTTGGCTGTCTTTTTTTCAGCGATCCTTGGCGGCTCATTCTTTGGTGAGTACGTTTGTGCAAGGGGTTCAATATGTGGCCCCTCCGGTTCGGCCACCGCTGCCTCTCTGGATTTGAATCTGGTGCTCTCGATTCTTCCGAAACCGCCGTTTGAAAACATTAGGGAGATCCCCTTATTGACACTCTCTCAGAAGGTAGCCTTTCTGGTGGCTATTACATCTGCCAGGAGGGTTTCTAAGTTGGCGGCCTTTTCTTGCAAGTCTCCCTACTTGATCCTCCACAAGGATAAGGCGGTGCTACGCCTGCAGCCTTCATTTCTTCCTAAGGTTGTTTCGGCGTTTCATCTAAATGAGGACATTGTGCTTCCGTCCTTGTGTCCTCGGCAGTCGCATCCTAAGGAGGTTGCTTTGCATTCCTTAGACGTGGTTCGTGCTCTGCGGGTGTATCTGTCTGCTACGGCTTCGTTCCGGAGGTCAGACTCACTCTTTGTGTCGATGACTGGTCCAAAGAAGGGCCTGGTGGTCTCGTCGGCCACCATTTCTCCGTGGATCAGACAGATCGTGATCCAGGCTTATGCCTTAAAAGGGCGGGCGCCTCCCTTTCCTGTCACGACACATTTGACCAGGGCAATTGATGTCTCCTGGGCTTTCCGACATCAAGCGTCCGTTTCCCAGGTGTGTAAGGCGGCGACTTGGTCGTCCGTTCACACTTTCACTAAACTTTACAAGGTTGATGTGAGTGCATCTGCGGATGCTTCCTTCGGCCGCAAGGTTTTGCAGGCGGCTGTTTAAGGTTGCAGCTCCTCCGTTGAGGAGCTCTGGTTGTTATGGGTGGAGTTTGTTTGCTTGCTGTTCCCACCCCTCATTCTTTTGACATTGCTTGGGGACGTCCCTAAGGTCAAGATTTAAGTTGCTGTTTCTGTCAATGAACGAAAGAGAAAATATGATTTTTGTACTCACCGTAAAATCCTTTTCCCTGAAGTTCATTGACGGACACAGCACCCACCCCTCCTTTTTTCTGTTTGTACTGCTTTTTGACAAACTGAGCTGCTGGATGCAGTGTGAGGGGTTATAGCCAGTAGGACCGCCCCCTGGGCGGTACTGTACAGTTTTGCTGTTTTTAACATGTTCTGCCTAGTCCTCTCCTGAACGTGGCGATATAACCCTAAGCAGGGTTCGTACGGTCATTAAATTCCTGGAAAAGTCATGGGATTTTGACATGGCACTTTCCAGGCCTGGAAAAGTTTTGGAAAATGACTGAACCCCACTAAGTTTTGGAAAAGTCATGGAATATTTTAGTCACTACTAGTCGTGCAACGGATCGTAAGCGATCCGTGCAGGTCATCCTGTTCGGATCGGCACACGGCGCGATCCGCGGAGCCTCGGCCATTAGGAAAGGCCGCGGCTTCGGCCTAGCTCCGGAGCCGCGGCCATCTTGGTACACCCGGCGGCAGCCTATTGGCAGCTTAGCGGCACGCTGACGTCAGCAGGAACTCGAGGGACACACACCGCGCCGTGTATTGCTGTTCTGAGGTCTGTAAGGGGGGGGGGTGCCTGCATTACTGGGGGGTGTCTGCCTGCATTACTGGGGGGTGTCTGTACTGGGAGGTCTGCACTGGGGGTGTCTGTACTACTGGGGGTGTCTGTACTGGGAGATCTGCACTGGGGGTGTCTGTACTGGGAGGTCTGCACTGGGGGTGTCTGTACTGGGAGGTCTGCACTGGGGGTGTCTGTACTACTGGGGGTGTCTGTACTGGGAGGTCTGCACTGTGGGTGTCTGTACTGGGAGGTCTGCACTGGGGGTGTCTGCACTGGGGGTTTCTGTACTACTGGGGGTGTCTGTACTAGGAGGTCTGCACTGGGGGTGTTTGTACTAGGAGGTCTGCACTGGGGGTGTCTGTACTGGGAGGTCTGCACTGGGGGTGTCTGTACTGGGAGGTCTGAACTGGGGGTGTCTGAACTGGGGGTGTCTGTACTGGGAGGTCTGCATTGGGGGTGTCTGTACTGGGAGGTCTGCACTGGGGGTGTCTGTACTAGGAGGTCTGCACTGGGGGTGTCTGTACTGGGAGATCTGCACTGGGGATGTCTGTACTACTGGGGGTGTCTGTACTGTACTGTACTTGCGTCAGTGCTACAGTTTGAATTTATTTGTGTGAACTGTAAAGTTAAGTCATGGATTGTGGAAACTAACTAGTGTCGGGTGATTGTATATAGTGTTTATACCACATTTACCACTGACTAATGCAGAGTTGCAATGCAAGGAAATCAGCTAAAAGTAGTTGGATCTGTATGTGCGTTATAATTAATTAATCAAAATTAGTTGTTTAATCGATTTAAAAAAAAGATTAATCAAACACAAAAATTTTAATCAGTAACAGCCCTGATTTATATTAGTAAAAATATGCTGGGTGTGACATGGATTTTCTTCTTATTTAACATGTATACATAGACATTTCATGAAACATAAGGGCATGAATATTTATGTGAAGTCATGGAAAAGTCATGGAATTTGATTGGTAAAAATGTGTATGAACCCTGCCTAAGGTCAAGATTTAGGTTGCTGTGTCCGTCAATGAACTTCAGAGAAAAGGATTTTACGATGAGTACAAAAATCCTATTTTTTCTAGAAAACAATATTTTAAGCAGTAGTTGGCATGGATTGAAAAATGGATAATAATCATAGATTGAAAATGACCAAAGTTGGCAATACAGATTTTTTTTTTTAAGTGGACTTAAGCAAAAATTTGGAAAAAAGGCGTGGCTGTGGATGACATATACTTGGATTTTGCAAAAGCATTTGACACAGTTCCCCACACATGAATAATGTGTACGCTAAGTTCTATAGGCTTAGAAAATTCAGTGTGTAAATGGATAGAAAATGCTAAAAGAGCATAAGAGTGGTTAATGATTCATACTCTGAATGGTCTAAAGTTTTTAGTGGTGTACCCCAAGGTTCAGTGTTGGAACCTTTACTTTTTAACCTATTTATAAATAATATAGAGATGGGGTAGGCAACCTTAAAGAGGTGGAGATCTAGCTGAACAACATGGGAGAAGTCAAAGATCACCAGGCACAGTGTCACCTCCTCACACCTGATTTAAACCTCTAATTGCCCTACCACGTGTCTCAATCGCATGCATTGCACACAACTGGGTACTTCTGCGGGGTCCAAGGGGTTAAACAGGTAGTGAGAAAGCAATACAATGCCTGCTTTAACCCATTGTTTGCTGTACTGCATAAGATTGCAGGGCATTTGCAGAGTGGCCTCATTCACTTGAATGGGTCATGCTGGGCCAGTGCTACACGCACCAACCATAACAGGGCGTATAACTCTTGCTGCAGCTGCAACGTGTACATCCCTGGTCACTGCAGCTAAAGGGGGTGCGGTTGGGGCAGGGGTGGTAAAAACACATCTTAACTATGGGGTTTTACCAACCCCCAAACTGAAAATGTAAATTACCCCTTACTGTTCTGAACCCCCTATAAGGCTGTGCTGCTGTTTTTACCTGCATCGCAGCACAGTGTATCTGCGACCTTCCTTGGTTAACTGCGCTTTGCCATTGACTTCTATTATATACTGCAGGTGTGGTGCACTTTCTGAAAACGCACCAAATCTCCTGCATTCAGAAAGTGCACCAAACCCGCAGGATATAATTGAAGTCTATGGCTAAGAACAGCAAACCCCCCAGGAAAGCTGTAGGTACACTGCACTGCAGCACATCAGTGTGAAAGCAGCCCTGTACTATTATGCCCAGTGTATTGCTTTACACTGACCTAAAGATCTCTTCTTTCCTGCTGCTGGCACTACTCTGGAGACCGCTAGCAGGAAAAAGAGGTGACATGCAGTTGGTTTAACTCCACGTGGGACAGGAGCCAGCACTACAGAGGAGGCATTGGCTTATGTAGCTTTTGCTCCCTACTACAGCTCCAACTTTACAAGTAGTCCCTCTGCATTGCACTCTGATGCTCTGGGATGGCAGGTCTGCAAGCCCAGACCGTAATCTACCAGTCATCTGTCCTTGATCTACTGGTTGCCAACCCCCGATATAGAATCTAGGATTACAAGTAAAATTTTTGTGTTTGGAGATGACACCAACCTATGTAATTCAATAAAGTCCTTTACAGCATGTCTCCAACTTGCAAACAGACCTCAATGCACTGTTTAGTTAGGCAACTAATCAAGTGGGGTTAAATGTTGATATATGTAAATGTATGCACTGGGGGGGCTAAACACTTGCATACCACATATTAAGGGGAGGCAATGGTCAAGAAGGGCTTGGGCATTCAAGTAAGATCATGTTAAGACTTATTAAAAACATGCAATGCAATTTCTAAAGCAGGCAAAATCCTTTCTTGTATTGAAAGAAGTATAGACTTCAGAGAGAGAGGCATTGTTTTCCCCCTGTACAAATCATTAGTAAGACCTCATGTGGAATATGTAGTTCAACTTTGGGCACCAGGACGAGCCCAGCAGCTCCAGCCTCTGTCTCGGGTCTTCATTGGATAGATTTATAGCAGCAGGAGCCATTGTCTCCTGCTGCTGTCAATCAAATCCAGTGACACAGGAGCTGGGGCGAGTCCTGCTGTCTGTGCCAATGGACGCAGCAGCAGGACTCTGGGAGCGCTCTTGCACGGGTGCCCTCATTGAAAACGGCTCTCCAAGGGGACACTCAAAGAAGAGGAGAAGCCAGGAGCGCCGCCGGGGGACCCCAGTAAAGGAGGATCAGGACCGCTCTGTGCAAAACTTTTGCACAGAGGAGGCAAGTATGACATGTTTGTTATTTAAGAAAAAAAAAATTAACCTTTGCAATCACTTTTACTTCCACATTCCATTCCGATAGGCTTCTTCACAGTAAGAGCTGTGAAAATGTGAAATAGATTCCCTTTGGAACTAGCTCTAGCCAGCCCAGTTGACTGTTTAAAAAATGCTGAATGCATTCTTGAATGCACAGAATATTACCGGCTATTAACATACAGGCAATAAATCCGGAGATTGTCGATCCAGAAATATCAGGTCATCTTAGTGGATCAGAGAGAAATGCATTTCCCCTCGGTGGAGCAAATTAAATTGGTTCATGCTTTATTATGTTTTTTTTTGTTTTTTTTTTCCTTGCTCTGGATCAGCTGTGGGTACAGGGTCCAGCATTTGGAGGTTTTCAATGTATTTATTTATTCATTTTTATTTCTAGTGGTGGACTAGATAGACCTGTCTTTTTTCAACCTATGTAACTACAAGGTCATCAATGGCAGTAGCTAATGTGTTTTTCCTATTCATAATAATTTTATTTCAGTAAAAATTAAACCCTAAATACAAGGAGTATATCAAATTACTACAGTGCACCTCTTCACCCCACTTCTCTTTTGTAAGGTTTTTAGTGCCCTGGAATATGTCTGCTGGTGACGTTCTTTGCTGCCTTTCACATGCAGGAAGTATATTATGAAAAATGAAATCAGCACTAAGAAATGTCTAACAGCTTTAGAAATGTCTTGGAAGTTTGAATGTGATTGATGATGATGATGTAGAGAGCGAGAAGGTTACACAGTACACTCTTCCTGCCTGTTTTTTCCTGTATAGCAGGAGCCTCCAAACTGTGCCCCAATGGCCAGACACAGCCCTTTATCTGGCCTTTGAAGTACTATTCCTCCCAATGATATCAGCTTCTGTAGGGTTGGAGATCACCCTGGACTGACTTGATCTTGAGTCGATGGTTAGGTGATTGTAGTGGTATGGTGGAAGAGTTCTCTTCCGCTTGCTGTCCCACTACAGTTTGAAGAAGATGGTGAGCCCTTTTTGAGGGTGTGGGCCTATGGGTATGGTCTTAAAGGTTGTTTCCCATGTGAATAGAGGGGGTAGGAGAGGAGGGAGTGCCCAATATTCAATGAAATGCACGGAGAGTATCATTTGTGATCGTTTAATGAAAATTCAGAATATGGTTAAGCCAATGCATTTTGGGGGGAAAAGACTCCCCCACCTCCTTCAGAGCTGTTACTCTTTGTAGATTGCGAGCAGAGAAAATCCCACATGGTGGGTTTGTGATATCAGAATCGGAGTTGCTCAATGATCGCTGTGTGCCGCTGCAAACACTGCTGATATCACAAACCCACCATGTGGGATTTTCTCCGCTCACCATCTACAAACAGTGGTAAGGATTTAAGTGCAGCGCTAGGTAACTAGTGATACAGTATATGTAAAAATGCAAACATATAAGTGACAGTGCACAATTAACCACTTCCCATCCGCGCAATAGCCGAATGCCAGCTACAGCGCAGACCTGCTTTGCTGGGAGGCCGTCAATAGACGCCCTCCCCTTTGCACACTCCCTGCGCGCCCCCTGCAGGGCGCACACTGTGATCACTGAGTCACTGAGACCGGCCCCTTACCATGTGATCAGCTGTCAGCCAATGACAGCTGATCATGTGATGTAAACAAATGCTCGGTAATCTTTTTTTTTTTTCTCCTAACACTGACAGCCGGCTTTTGTACAAGGTACATCGGTCCCAAAGAGGAAGAGGCACATCAGCCTCATCTGTGCCCACCAGTACCGCCTGCCAGTGCCCACCAGTGCAAAACAGTGCCACCTATCAATGCCCACGAGTGGCACCTAGCAGTGCCGCCTATAGGTGTCACCTACCAGTGCTGATCAGAGCCCATCATTGCCACCCATCTGTGCCCATCACTGCCACCTTTCAGTGGCACCTATCAATTCCCTTCAGTGGCACCACTCTGTCACCTCTCAGTGCCCACCAGTGCCGCGTTATCGGTGCCCATCAGTGCAGCCTATCGGTGCCCATCAGAGCAGCCTCATCGGCGTACATCAATGAAGGAAAAAAATTACCTGTTTGCAAAATGTTATAATTTTATAACAAAATATAAAACAGTTTTGTATTTAAAAAAAAATAATTGGTCTTTTTAATTTTTTTTTTTTAACAAAAAATAAAAACCGCAGAGGTGATCAAATACCACCAAAAGAAAGCTGTATTTGTGGGGAAAAAAATAATAAAAATTTCATTTGGGTACAGTGTTGTATGACCGTGCAATTGTCATTCAAAGAGTGAGAGTGCTGAAAGCTAAAAAAATTGGTCTGGGCAGGAGGGGGGTTTAAAGGGGTTGTAAAGGTTTGTGGTTTTTTTTTCTAAATAGGTTCCTTTAAGCTAGTGCATTGTTGGTTCACTTACCTTTTCCTTAGATTTCCCTTCTAAACTTTTTTTTTCTTTGTCTGAATTTCTCACTTCCTGTTCCTCCTCAGTAAGCTGTTCAGTAAGTTTACTGAGGAGAAACAGGAAGTGAGAAATTCAGACAAAGAAAACAAACATTTAGAAGGTAAATCAAAGGGTGCATGCGCGGCTTTCCGACATGGCGGACGTGCTCTGAGTGAGCTCCGGGTCTCCGCCGCTCTTCGTGACCTCCGTATAGCTTCATTAGCCTCCAATTGATCCGGGGGTAAGCCTGATACTCCGCTCTACTCCCTGGGCGCCCCATGGGAAAGATTGGCCAGCAGCAGCGCAACTATAACCCGCTGTTTGGGCCGCGAACAGGAACGGAGATGGAACGCTTCATTACTAGGCCGCAATCCGCGGCCTCGATTTCGCAAGCAGACCCCTTTGCCGCGATGGATCCGTTCATTGATGCGGAGGAACCGGGACTCCCTGGGCTTACGAACGCGCCGATTGTGAGCCCCGCCACACACGCACCTCAGGAGATTCTCACTCCTGATATTTTAGATAAAAAATTGGATTCCAAGCTGCAGCACCTGCTCCTACAAATCACCCGGAACATTGCGGCAGAGGTGAGCAAGATCTCAGCTGAACTGAGGGGGGAAATTACTCAAATTGGGGAACGTGCTGATGCATTGGAACACAAGTTTGATGAGATGGTGAACTATGTGCAGGCAATTGAGGAAGAAAACTACAATCTTAAACACTCTGTCTCCCAATTGCAGCTTCAACAGGAGGATTTAGAGAACAGGGAGAGGCGCCAAAATCTGCGCTTCCGTGGTATCCCTGAGTCGGTGGGGGACTCCTCCCTACGCTCATATCTCTTGGGGCTTTTTAATGTTCTAGCTCCCTCAGTAGTGGATGTGGATTGGCGTTTGGACAGGGCTCATCGCTCCCTGGGCCCAAAACCCCCGTCGGGGGCCAGACCCAGAGATGTAATCGTGAGGTTTCATTATTATGACAGCAAGGAAGCCCTGGTCCTGGCCACACGTAATAAATCCCAGCTTTCATATAAGGAGACGAAGCTACAGATCTTCAGTGATCTCTCTCCCATTACTTTGGCGAAAAGGAGAAATCTGCGTCCGATTACAACTCACCTACAGCTACACAAAGTCCTCTACTACTGGGGCTTCCCCTTTCGCCTCATTGTGTCTAAAGATGGTGTTCAGCATAGTTTGCGTGACCTACAAGAGGGTGAAGCGTTTATAAAAAGCCTTGGTCTCCCACCTCTGCCTGAAGAGGACCCTCATCTTGCTCCTGCTCAAGCTCGTCCTTTTCCACCCACTCCCAGTCGCCTCTGGACCCCTGTGAGGAGCCAATTGAGGAAACATCTCTCCACCCCTCAGCGCCCAAGATCCTCCAGACAACCTCCTTGATTTACTTGAAGGGGGTGACCGGATCCCCATTTATCGCTCTTGTTTCTCCTCGTTGAGTCCTTGGAAGTCTTTCCGCTGCAATCTGGACTCTAGGTTTGGTTAACTACCCCCCCCCCCCACCTGTGTGGGGGGGAGTACTTGGTATCTGTCCCATGGGGCAACAAAGTTTTAAAGTTTTGTCGTTTTTTCTTCTCCTTTTTGGTTCAAGGTTACGCCTTTTTCAAAATTGATGCTCTTTTGAAGGATTTTCTTTTGCCTAAGAAGATGCGGCGGACACAGCCCTGTTCCAAGACTTCCATGTTGGAGGCCCCCTTGTGCCCATACTGGTCCCTTGACGTTGTTCAGGGTCCCCTGAGTTGTCATAACACCTCAGGTTCTCAATTAATGTTTTTCTTTTTTTTTCTGTGGAATATATACTTCCTCATCTGGTTTTGCCCTTTTAATTATATGCTCATACGTCAGTTCTGCTGGTCGAGGTCCCTTTTTTCCTGTTTTTTTCCTGTTTTTTTTTTTTTTTCTTTTGTCTGTATTTTTTAGTTTACCTAAGGTATACTGGTACTTTTCAAGGTATAATACTAACATGAGACTTTGTTTTGTTTCTGTATGTACACCACTAATTTTTCCAAGTAGTGCAAGAATATGTCCTTGTAATTTTTATTTGCAAACACAGGCTACTTTGTTACAACTGTGCTTATGTCTCTGAGAATTATGTCCTTTAATGTGAAGGGCCTGAACTCTGTTCAAAAGCGCTGGATTGCTTTGAAGGAATTCAGATCCTCAGGAGCTGATATAGTCATGCTCCAGGAAACCCATTTTAAGGCTAACGGCTCTTTAAAATTTGCTTCTAGGTTATATCCCAACTCCTTTCTTGCCTCTGACTCCACTGGCAAGGCAGGAGTTGCTATTCTGATTAAGAAAACATGTCCCATCAGGGTCAAAGATTCATATTCTGACCCTCATGGTAGGTTCCTTCTCTTGGATTGTGATTATATGTCCTCCTCTTTTACCTTAGCTAACATCTATGCTCCTAATACCGGTCAGGTTGATTTTCTGACTAAGGTTTTAGATATGCCTCAGTGTCGCCCTCAACCCTTCATGATAGTGGGGGGGGACTTCAATCTCGTCATGTCCCCTACTAGAGACAGGCTAACTATTCCTCTTGATACACGGTCTAGAAAGGTAGTCTCCACAGCTAGATCCTTTCGTAGATGTATTAGATCCCATCAATTATTTGACTCATGGAGGATTAAACACCCCTCCACTAAGCAGTATACTTTCTATTCCATGGCCCATAAAATGTTCTCTCGTTTGGATCATTTTTTTGTTTCAGCCCCACTCATCCCCCACATTACAGACTCAGACATATCCCCCATTACGTGGTCGGACCATGCCCCTATCACTTTGGATGTCCAAATGTCTCAAACCCCTTCTAGATCTTGTCACTGGCGGTTAAATGACCAACTTCTTCAATCTGAACCTTCCCGCACGACGTTAGCATCTGCACTGAAGAAGTTTTTCCTACTTAATTTAGGGTCAGTTGCGGATTTTTCCACGCTGTGGGAGGCACACAAAGCGGTTTTCCGTGGTGTGTGCATCGCGGAGGGTACTCGCCTGAAAAGGGATAGGAACAGCCTCCTGAAATCCTTGACGGCTGCCCTTGGGTTGGCCGAGCGCAAACTTCTGTGCAAACCCACGGTGTCGAAACTCCGCACTGTTATGTCTATCAGAGAACGAATTAAATCATTACATCAAGGTAAGGCCGCTAGATCTCTCCTATGGGCTAAACGAAAGTTTTATGAATTCTCCAACAAACCTCACAGAATGTTGGTCAATAAGCTCAGGCCACGCCCATTTCATTCCTTTCCAGATTTTCTCCTCCGTGCGGATGGAACTAGGACCCACTGCCCTCTTGAGATGTCTAAGATATTTGGTAGCTTCTATCGGAAGCTATACAGTTGTCTTACACCCGAAAATCACTTCAATTTCACGCAAGATAAATTCAATGACTTCTTTACAGGCCTAAAACTCCCGAAAATTTCCACATCGAATCTGGCGGAACTGAATACTCCCATAACTACCGAGGAACTTCATAATGTACTTAAGGAACTCCCACTTCATAAATCCCCAGGCCCTGATGGACTCCCCTATTCATATTATAAAGCTTTTGAAGATATCTTGTCTCCTCATTTACTGTCCCTCTATGGTACCCTCCTTAAAGGACATCCTCCGCATTCTCAGTTTTCCCACTCCTATATCTCTGTAATACCTAAGCCGGGTAAGGACCCCTCTTCCCCTGACAACTATAGGCCTATAGCACTTTTAAATTCAGATTACAAGATTTTCACCAAAATCCTTGCGTCCAGATTATCCAAATATATCCCCAAATTGATTAATAGAGACCAGGTGGGCTTTGTCTCGGCGAGACATGCTGGCGACAATACCCGCCGCACGGTTGACTTGATTGATCTTTTGAACAGATCCTCACACCAAGCATTGGTTCTCAGCCTGGATGCGCAAAAAGCGTTTGACAGGCTGAGCTGGCCCTATATGTTCTCGACACTCCGGTTTTATGGTTTCAGGGGGCCTTTTCTAAATGCATTACACGCATTATACTCCCAAGTTACAGCACAAGTCCAGATGTCTTCTTTTCTGTCGCCCCGCTTCCCCATGTCCAATGGTACTCGCCAGGGTTGCCCTCTTTCCCCATTGCTTTTTATACTATGCTTGGAGCCCCTGGCTGAGGCCATCCGTTCCCATCAGGACATTCGTGGGGTTGTGATGCGACAGAGGGAATACAAACTTTCGCTATTTGCTGATGACATTCTGCTTACTATTACTCACCCTTTGCTTTCCCTCCCATCTCTACACAACCTCCTTAATTCCTTTGGTGCTATTTCTGGTTATAAAATAAACACTACAAAAACTGAGGCCCTTCCTATCCATATCCCTCCCACATTACTGTCCCAACTTATGACTTCTTACCGCTACAAGTGGTGTTCCATCTCCCTCAAATATTTAGGGGTTCATCTCACCCCTACGTACTCCACTCTGTATTCAGTAAATTTTCCTCCCTTATTTTCGGACATCAAAAAATCATTACAAGGTTGGGCCAAATATCCTATCTCCCTTTTAGGGAGGATTAACGTATTGAAAATTTCCATTTTGCCCCGGCTATTATATTATTTTGAGACATTACCAGTCGCTATACCTATGTCTCAACTTAAATCCCTCCACAGATCCTTTTCAAATTTCATCTGGAACGACAGGGCGCACCGCATTCCCAGTTCCGTGGTTTTCGCGTTGAAATCCAGGGGAGGCCTGGGGGCCCCAGATATTCTTAAATATTACTATGCCACTCACCTTAGGACGATAGCTTCCTGGTCTACCCTTCATGCCCCTAGCCATTGGTCTGATATAGAGAGGGGAGTGCTTTTTCCGGTTCATCCCTGTTCCTTGATTTGGTCTCTTTCCCCTCATATAGATCCTGTTTATAGACGTCAATGTACAGCCCCTATGAACTTCACTCTATCAATATGGAGTAAATGCCTCAAATCATACCCCCTCATGTCATCTTGCCCCCCCCATCTTAATGTTTTATTCAATCCGTCCATCCCTGATAGTCTATCACTAGGTCGGATATTCCCCTGGGTCGATGCTTCTTTGTTCCAGCTCCGCAATTTAGTGCATCCGGTAACTCGTAGGCTACACCCATTTGATTTTTTCAAAGAAAAGTTCCATATTCCTTCTCGACATTTTTATTTCTATTTACAGATCAGGCATTTCCTTCACTCTAGATCTCCATCTTTGTCTTTGACCTCTCCTACCCCCTTTGAATATCTGTGTGCCCAAGGTCCCCATCAACTCCATTTGGTTTCCTCTATTCATCGTATCCTCCATGAGTCATTTATCCTCACTGAGGACACCCATCTGTATATGAAAAAGTGGGCCCAACTGCTGCAAAGACCCATAAGTTCTCAAATGTGGGACAGGATATGGTCCTCCGTCTCGAAATCTTCTAGATGTGTTATTCATAGGGAGACCTCAGTGAAGATCCTCATGTTCTGGTATAGGACCCCTGAACTTATACATAAATACGACCCCTCAATCTCGAGGAATTGTTGGCGATGTAATAAGGAAATAGGGTCAATGTATCATATTTTTTGGCAATGCCCTTTGATTCAGCCCCTCTGGTTGGATGTCATGAGGCTGATCCAGAGGGTGGTGGATGTCTCCTTGCCGCTTGATCCTCTACACTATTTGTTGGGTCTCCCCTTTAAGGGCATAACTAAACACGGGAACAGACTGATTTCCTATATTCTGTTAGCTGCCAAGAGACTGATCCCCCTTTGCTGGTTATCTAACTCCACCCCCCCCTTGGTCCAGATTCCTCCAACTAGTTGCTGGGATACGTAGGATGGAATATCTGACGGCTTCTGTAAATGACGCATTGCCCCAATTTGATAAGATCTGGGATCTATGGGATGCCTCGGAACATGGAATGCATCCTTTGGCTAATAAGTCATGATTTGCCCAATCCCTTCCCCCCTCTCCCCCTTCTAGTCTAATAAATCCGGTAATGCCTCATTTAGATTATGGTCCATATTCTGGTATTATCTTGACTTTCGTGTGTTTTTTTTTTTTTTTTTCTTTCCCCCACCTTTTTTTTTTAATCTCTAAACTGTGACCTCTATTTCCTCTAGTTTCTTTGTTATGCATATGAGCCTGTTCTCCAACTTCCTTTGCTATACGGTTCACTCTTGTGTTCTGTATTTTTAGACACTTCGGCTGAAGTGTTCTGCCTGTAATGTACATTCTGATTTGCTTGAATTGTTTTGTAATTACTTTGTGATTATTGTCATTTTGCAAAAATTTTCAATAAAAATACAATTATAAAAAAAAGAAGGTAAATCAAAGGAAAAGGTAAGTGAACCAACGATGCACTAGCTTAAAGGAACCTATTTAGAAAATAAAAAACTAACCTTTACAACCCCTTTAAGTGCCCAGTAAGCAAGTGGTTAAACATACATTAATGGCATTGCCTGCAAAGCAAAACTAGTATGCAAAATAGTGAAACAACATATACATTAACATATTGAGAACCAAATAGTCAATTAAACTGTGTCAAGAGAAACTTAGATTAATCCAAAGTGAAAAAAAGTTATTTTTCAAACGATGCAAAATAGGTGGATATTTGTACTTCCAGCCAAGGACGACCGTCAGAGGTGTGTGCTCAATTCAGCAAGGAAATAATATTTACCATCAAATGTTCTACCACCAACAGTGAAGGTAATAGTGTGGGCTACCTGCCATCAAGCTTAGCATATAGAGACTCATCAGCTCCACCAGTCAACAGGAAGGAGTCATACAGGAAAAAAAGGATTGCCGCATAAAATCCTTGGCTAAAAATGTATTAAATAAAATATTGCACTTACATCAATGTAGATAAAAACAGGCCTTTGTGTAATGTGATCACAAGGAGAAGAACGCAGTGTTGAGGAGCCAGCGCGGTACGTCCCCATGAGTCTTTATATGCTGAGCTTGGATCGTTATGCTTTCTTGATGTTGGTCCCTGAAAGCTTGATTGTCAAATCTGTACTGCTGTACAATCCACATGCTGGTTCCTGTGATGTTAAGGACCCCATCAGGGTTTACTTCCTCTTTAATGTATGTTTAATTGTGCACTGTCACTTATATGTTTGCATTTTTACATATATCACTAGTTACCTAGCGCTGCACTTAAATCCCTACCACTTTCTTTACACAATTTGTCTAATTGTAGTGTCAGCAGCTCATTTATTGAGTGTGGTGGCACAGTATTTTCCTTCCTTTTTCCTCTACAAACAGTAGCAGGACTGAAGAAGAAGGAGGGAGTCTTTTCCCCCAAAATGCGTTGTCTTAACCATGTTCTGAACTTTTATTATACTCTCCATGCATTTCATTGAATATTGAGCACTCCCTCCTCTCCTACTTTCAATGATATGAGACTATTCCTCCGACTGACACGTACTATGGGGCACTATTTGTACCACTGATACCTATGTTTGTGTACTATCCCTTCCACTAATACCAATGATAGGGCACAACTCCTCCTGCTGACCACCAACCCTGTGGCTATGGTTATTCTCGCTGATGCTGGGCGCAGGACATTTTCTACCCCCAATCGCCACTATCCGGCCCCCCTTAAGTCTGAAGGATATTAAACTGGCCCTTTGTTTGAAAAGTTTGGAGACCCCATGCTGTATAAAGTTTTTTTCTGAAGGGCATTATACAAAAATCAGGTTAACATAAAATGTGTGGATTTTCTTTTTGGACACTGGGTATTTTGCAGTGGTGACTACAGAAGGAGGAGGGTCGGGGGAGCTCCTGAAGGTGAGTTTATAGTGGTTGGGGGAGAGGGGGGGGGGTCAGCTTTAGACAGACACTTAGACTTGAATCTTCCTGTCTTCAGTTATATTTACTGATCCCATTATACTGCTTCTCTTCAATTCTTCATTTTGCTGTGCCCTTCTCTCCACTTTTCACTATAGACAAATTAGATGATGGAGCCCCCCCTAACCTTCCTGTCATTGCTAGTCCTTTATAGCCTTCCATCTTATAGGACATATAGATAAGAGAATCAATAGAGATTATTTTTAAAAAATAAAATAAAACTCACCAACATTATTTCAGTTTTTGACCTACTTAATTGAACTGACCTTTTAATAAGCTGCTCAGCTGCACAAATATTGCATATCTAATATAAAAAGCAAAATGTATTTGTAGCTGGTGGTTGTCTTCAGCACCACCTGAGTTCTCTGCATTGTCTCATTTGTTATTGCCCTTTTGCATCTTCCTGGAACAGCATGATGGTGGTAGATACAACAACCGGTGAAAAGATTTGATGCTTATTCAGGACTATTGATCCTCTGTACCTGTACAATAACTATATCCTTGTGGAGTATACGCTATATTCATCAACCCTGACATACAAATTCAAAAGAGCATAAAACAATTACTGATAATATCCACTGCAGCCATGAAAGATAGATTACCAATTGAAATACAACTCCTGTTCTTAACTCCTTCAACACCAGGCACTTTTACCCCCTTTCTGCCCAGGCCAATTTTCAGCTTTGAACGCTGTCAAACTTTAAATGACAATTGCGGTCATGCAACACTGTACTCATGTGAAATTTTTATTTTCAGTTCTGAAATTTTGCAAATAAATAATTTTTGTTCATAAATTTAGGCCAAAATGTATTCTGCTACATTTCTTTGGGGGAAATAACAAAAAATCTGTGTTTATTAATTAGTTTGTAGGAAAGTTATAGAATCCACAAACTATGGTACTTGTATGTATCTGAAAATTGATCAGTCCTGGTGTACTGACGGCCTATCTCATTTCTTGAGGCCCAAAAATGCCAGGACAATATAAATATCCCCCAAATGACTCCTTTTTGGGAAGTAGACAGTCCAAGATATTTAGTAAGACAGGGCTCGACAAACCCCGGGCGCCAGGTCGCCATTGCGACTAGAATTAACGACCTGGCGCCTGGGGCAGCACAGCTGGGGTATCCTGTGTCTCCGTGCACCCCCTCCGCGCCGCGGGATCGCGTCTGGCCGCGCCGGCCGGTAATTGAGGCTGCGGCTTTGCGGCCTTCTGCAGGCCTATCCCTCCTTCTGTGGTCTAGCGCCATCTTGTGGTGGCCGTTGGTATGACAATCAGCAATGCTAATGGTGTTTCCCTGTCTGTTTTCCCTGCCATCTCCTTCCCTCTAATTAGAACCCCCAAACATTATATATATTTTTTATTCTAACACCCTAGAGAATAAAATGGCGGTCGTTGCAATACTTTCTGTCACACCGTATTTGCGCAGCGGTCTTACAAGCGCACTTTTTGGGGAAAAAATACACTTTTTTTTAAATAAAAAAATAAGACAACAGTAAAGTTAGCCCAATTTTTTTTTATATTGTGAAAGATAATGTTACGCTGAGTAAATTGATACCCAACATGTCACGCTTCAAAATTGCGTCCGCTCGTGGAATGGCGACTAACTTTTACCCTTTAAAATCTCCATAGGCGACATTTAAAAAATTCTACAGGTTGCATGTTTTGAGTTACAAAGGAGGTCTAGGGCTAGAATTATTGCTCTCGCTTTACCAATCGCGGCGATACCTCACGTGTGGTTTGAACACCGCTTTCATATGCGGGCACTACTCACGTATGCATTCGCTTCTGCGCGCGAGCTTGGCGGGACAGGGCGCGTTCCTGGCTCCTAACTTTTTTAGCTGGCTCCTAGATTCCAAGCAAATTTGTCAAGCCCTGTAGTAAGAGGCATTGTGAGTTTTTTGAAGTTGAAATTTTTTTGTCACATTTTTTTGGGAGAATTAGGAAATTTAAAAAAAGTTTTTTTTCACATTTTTTTTTACTGTCACCAGTGCAGTTCAATTCCATCATATAACTGGTGTGGCAGTGATCAGGGACACTGACTGGTGACAGTATGTAAAAAAAATAAAACAATTATTTTTTTTGCATACTTTGACCAGAGCAACACAGTGTTGCCATAATAACACAGCTACTTTTTTTTCTTTATTGTACACCACGGGACACAGAGCCAGTCATTACATAATGGGTTAAGGGTCACCAGCGGTGATTGGACACTGACACAACCAATTGAAGACAGTTCCCCTTCATATAACCCCTCCTATCAGGTAAGTACCTCAGTTTTTTCGCCAGTGTCTAAGGTGTTGGACGCGATTAGGATGCTAAAAAGAAAGCTCTGCCAAGAAGGACATTCTGGGGGTAAAAGAGGGATATGCTTTCGGATCCATCCAAGATGCCTAAAAATTTTACGCCAAACTGGATGGGATCCGGGCCTCATGCATGAGGCGTCGCCTGTAATGTCTCTCTTCGGAGGGCTGGGCTCTAGGGTCCAGCATTTTCGCTACTACGCTAAAAGTCCTGGTAAGAGTCCTTTACAAGGCCCAGGGGAGAGGTCTCCTTTAAATAGGAACCCATATCCCTGAAGGTTGGCACACAAAACCCGCTGTGAGAGGTGAAGATTGGTTCTGCTGATTTCAGCAGAGATACCTGCGGTGGGGAAGAGGAAAGGAGTCCTAACTATAATTTAAGGACCTTTCCAAAAAATTGTGAGTAAGTGTTTTCTCTTTTGCCACCACCGGGGAGGGGGAGTAGAGAGCTGAGTTGGTACTCACCATTCTCCATACAGTGTCAGTCTGTGGATAAGCACACTGCATACCTCCGCTGCGAGCTCTACCTGAGATACGACCGCCTCTATTTTCATTTCGGGTGCTTGCTTCAGCAGCACACATACTAAAGGTGCCAGAAATAGATAATGGCTAGAGGAGGGAAACCTCCCTCACCCCAGACCGCCGCCATTTGCCCTAGGGTGTGCGCGCGCACACAGGGGCGCTCTTTATCAGTGCAAGGGGAGGAGGAGCGGTGCGCGAGCGGGCATGCGCACAGGCGCGGGCATATCTTTTGAACGGCGCTGTTTACAGGAAGCCTCACATGCTGACAGCTCTCTCCTTGATAGGACACGGCAGCATTACGGGGGCACATAAGACTCTATGTGGTTGGCTGAGCACTACCAAAAGGACACTTATACTTTATGCATGAAACTGTGTGTTACTAGTTGCTGACTTTATGTTATTTGCTAAACTAGCACAGTAGTAGATGCACGGTTGGTACCTCGGCTTTGCTTAAAGTAACATGTCTTCCCAGAGAAGAAATACAGGGACTAAGACAAAAAAGCACCGCCGCCTTATACAGGAGGCTCTAGTCGGGCCTGCTCGGTACCTTCCTCTCCGGTATTATCGGACGCACCTATACAGGATGAGCCATTGCCGCTATCGGGAGTAGCAGCCTCTCCTGTGGTGCCGGTGCCTGCATATGTCACTGAAGACACTCTGGCAACAGCCCTGAACAACTTAGAAGAGAGAATCGCTATGTTAATTGCAAAGTCCTCAAAAAAGGACAAGAAGCGAAGCAGATCTCCCTCTGTTGTTCTTGATCTCCTTTCAGAGAGATCTGAGGATGAGGATGGTGAGGATAAGGTAACTCCTGCAGGGGAGAAAGATGAAGAATCGGATGGATCAGGGATATCATAGGAACCTTTCTCTGCCTTCCAGATTGTGAAACTATAGGTGCAATGTTATGCTGAAAGAGTGCGTTCTGCATTTAAGTTACCCTCTTCGGAGCTAACTGAATCGCCTGTCTCCTCCCTGGGTTCATTAAAGTCCCTGCAAGGTGAATGCTCTTTCCCGGTCCATCCGTTACTAGAAAAGCTAATTTGCGCAGACTGGCAACACCCAGATAAGCGTTTCTCACCTCCTAAGAAGTTTGGTATTCTTTATCCTATGGAGGAGAAGTTTTCCAAGAAATGGAGTCTGCCTTCTGTAGATGCAGCTATTTCTTGTATGAATAAAAGCCTGACTTGTCCGGTGGACAATGTACAGATGTTTAAAGATCCTTCTGAAAAGAAGTTGGAATCTTTACTAAAATCTTCATTCCTTTTGGCTGGTTCAGTTGCTCAACCTGCTATAGCAGCAGTTGGGACGTGTCAGGTCCTCAAGGACCAGGTAAAGCAGGGGTTGAAGGATCTGCCCCCAGAGCAAGTAAAATTTGGGGAAAATTTACCCAAAGCCTTATGTTTTACAGTAGATGCCATTAGAGATTCTGTTCAACAAACATCGCGCCTTGCACTCCAGCTGGTGCATATGTTCAGAGTTCTTTGGCTAATGAATTGGTCAGCAGAAGTTCCATGCAAGAATCTTTTGGCCAGTTTCCCCTTTCATGGCGAACGCCTCTTTGGGGATGATCTGGAAAAGTATATTCAAAAGATATCAAGCGGTAAAACCACTCTTTTACCAGAAAAGAGGAAGAACAAGCGGCCTTGTTTTAAACGTTCGCTTTCCCCGGCTCCCGGAAGACCTGCCTCCAGCCAGTGGCGACGGCATTTTCAGCCAGCCACAAAGGCTAAAGAAAATCAGGCTCAGAAAAACAAGAAACCGTGGGGTTCTAGAGCTAATAAGCAAAATCTAAAAGCCTCTTTGTGAAGAGGCGCCCCTGTTCGGCCGAGTGGGGGGACGACATTGTCAGTTTTCAGAGGCATGGCAAACAGAAATCCAGGACAAGTGGGTAGTATCCACAGTATTCCTAGGGTACAAGCTGGAATTTCGAGAGTTCCCATCTTCTCAGTTCTGAAGTTCAAGACTCTCCAAAGATCCACTAAAGAGAGGATCCTTCTTCAAAGGATTGGATCACTTGCTGTCTCAAGGGGTAATCACAGAAGTACCCCTAAAAGAGCAAGGTTCAGGTTTTTATTCAAACCTCTTTGTGATTCCAAAACCAAATGGAGACGTCGGACCCATCCTGGATCTAAGATCTCTCAATCAGTTTCTGAACATTCACCATTTCCGTATGGAAACCATTCGATCCGTGGTCGCCACCTTACAAGGCAGAGATGGCGTCTATAGACATCAAGGATGCATATTTACATGTGCCTATCTATCCTGCTCACCAAAAATTCCTAAGGTTTGCGGTAGAACATCGCCACTTCCAATTTGTGGCTCTGCCCTCTGGTGTGGCTACCGCACCCAGAGTATTTACAAAGGTGCTAGCCCCTCTGTTAGCAAATCTGAGGACACAGGGCATAGCGATAACAGCCTATCTAGACAATCTACTTGTGATAGATCAGTCAGTGGCGGGGTTAGATCACGCTGTGCTTACTACAGTAAAATACCTGGAGCATTTAGGATGGATCGTAAACCTACAGAAGTCCTCTCTACAAGCCCAGAGAAGGGTAGAGTATTTGGGCATAATTATAGACGCAGCCCAAAGCAGGGTATTCCTGCCAGAGTCAAAAATCAAGTCTCTAAGAGACCTGATCCACAAGGTCAAGGCAAAAAAGGGGCCGTCCATTCGCCTTTGCATGAGGCTATTAGGGAAGATGGTGGCCTCCTTCGAGGCTGTCCCTTATGCCCAGTTTCATTCGAGACTACTTCAAGGCAGTATCTTAGCCGCCTGGAACAGGAAGATCCAAGCTCTGGATTTACCTATGCGCCTGTCTCCACAAGTACGCCAAAGCTTCAGTTGGTGGTTAAAAATTAAGAACTTGCGGAAAGGAAGATCCTTTCTCCCAGTCTCCTGGAAGGTGGTGTCTACGGATGCCAGCCTATTGGGCTGGGGAGCAGTGTTAGAAGAAGCTTCAGCCCAGGGAACCTGGGCCAAGACCGAAAAGAGCCTGCCCATCAACATACTGGAGATTCAGGCAGTATATCTAGCCCTCAGTACCTGGACACACAAGTTACAGGGCCACCCTGTTCGGATTCAATCCGACAATGCTACTGCAGTAGCTTACATCAATCACCAAGGAGGCACCCGCAGTCAGGGTGCTCAGAAGGAGGTGAATCGGATTTTGGCATGGGCAGAAGAGCATGTTCCTTGTCTCTCTGCAATCTTCATTTCAGGGGTAGAAAACTGGCAAGGGAACTATCTGAGTCGCCAGCAGCTGTCACCAGGAGAGTGGTCTCTCCACCCAGATGTCTTTCAGACCATATGTCAGGAATGGGGGACCCCGGATGTAGATCTGCTAGCTTCCAGGTTCAACAGGAAGTTGGACAACTTTGTATCCAGGACGAGAGATCCTCTGGCCTACGGATCGGATGCTCTAATAATTCCCTGATCTATGCATTTCCTCCGATCCCTCTCTTACAAAGGCTACTTTGCAGGATCAAGAAGGAGGTAATTCCAGTAATCCTAGTAGCCCCAAATTGGCCCAGAAGGCCCTGGTACACCGAGATCATAAAGATGGCGGTAGGAAGACCTTGGAAGCTTCCGCTTCGTCATGACCTGCTGTCGCAGGGTCCAGTGTTCCACCCTTCCTTACAAAAGCTAAATTTGACGGTCTGGCTACTGAGAAACACATTTTGAAGAAACGAGGGATCTCGGGTCCAGTTCTTTCTACAATCATTAATGCTAGAAAGCCAGCCTCCAGGCTCATCTACTATAGATGGAATCCTCAAAAGTATGACATAAGTAGGATTCTCACCTTTTGCCAGTTAGGAGTGGATATGAAATTAGCCCTTTGTACCATTTAAGGGTCAAATATCGGCTCTATCAGTCTTTTTTCATGGACCGCTGGCATCTCATTCCCTATTTCGGGCTTTTACTCAGGGTGTACTGCGGATCAATCCGCCTGTCAAGTCTCCCTTGTGCCCATGGGATCTAAATTTGGTATTGTCAGTATTGCAAAAGCAACCTTTTGAACGTATTCGCCATATTCCTTTGATCCTTTTAAGCAGGAAATTGGCATTTTTGATTGCGATCTCTTCTGCTAGGAGAGTATCAGAATTAGCAGCTCTTTCTTGTAAAGAGCCTAATTTAATTTGTCACAAGGACAAGATTGTTCTACGACCCCATCCTACCTTTTTACCAAAGGTGGTGTCAGCGTTTCATTTGAATCAAGATCTTGTTCTGCCTTCTTTTTTTCGGGATCCGCGCACAGCGGCGGAAAAGTTATTGCACTCTCTAGATGTAGTGAGAGCAGTAAAGGTGTATCTGCAGGCAACCGCTCAGATACGTAAAACAGATGTTTTGTTCATTTTGCCAGATGGTCCCAAGAAAGGGCAAGCGGCATCAAGATCCACTATTTCTAGGTGGATTCGACAAGTAATTATTCAAGCTTATGGTTTAAAGAACAGGATTCCTCCTTTTTCTGTTAAGGCGCACTCTACCAGGGCTATATGTGTTTCATGGGCAGTGCATTACCAGGCTTCGATGGCTCAAATCTGTAAAGCTGCTACTTGCCCTTCAGTCCATACATTTTCCAAATTTTATCAAGTAGATGTGAAAGGACACCGCCTTTAGGCGTAGCGTGCTGCAGGCAGCAGTATAGGGCTTCTTGTCTGTAAGTGGCCTGCTTGATCTGTGTCTCCCACCCTTCATTGAGCATTGCTCTGAGACGTCCTATTATGTAATGACTGTCTCTGTGTCTCGTGGTGTACGATAAAGAAAACAGGATTTTTATAACAGCTTACCTGTAAAAGCCTTTTCTTGGAGTACACCACGGGACACAGAGGTCCCCCCCTTCTTATGGGAAATGTACTGCTTGCTACAAAACTGAGGTACTTCCCTGATGGGAGGGGTTATATGGAGGGGAACTGTTTTCATTTGGTTGTGCCAGTGTCCAATCACCACTGGTGACCCTTAACCCATTATGTAATGACTGGCTCTGTGTCCCGTGGTGTACTCCAAGAAAAGGATTTTACAGGTAAGCTGTTATAAAAATCTTGTTTTTTGCAAACTATGATTGCTTATAACAGTGAATATTAATGCTGTTATAAACAGCTATTTTTACTGAATGCAATGGATTCATTCAATGTTTACTATTGTGGTTAGCTGGGATTGCCCACAGCTATACACATGGTACAAATGGGCTGTGATTGGCCCTGCTGTACCATGTGATGACTGTGACCAATCATAGAGATCAACACAATAGAACACAATGAATGGAAGCCATTTATAGTGTACAATTTTCATGTGATCTGCTGTGATTGGTCACAGTGATCACAGGGTACCGCCTTCAGGCAGTACACTGATCTGTCAATCGTTGTGTGCTGTGAACTCAGCAGGTGACAGATTGCGTGGCCCATTAACTTTTGAACTGGAGAGCTCCCCCCCCCCCCCCCCCCAGCTGTCATTTGACTATAGGCTGGGTGGTTATCGATTAAAGCGTATGTAAAGGTAAATCATTTTTTTTACGTTTTGGATAGCGTGGGAAAAGGTTAGTTCATTATTTATTTATTTTTTTATTCCAGTCTGTGTTCTTATAGGGGAAATGCACATTTCTACTTGTCCTGGTAAACATTGCCACCGGAACAGAAATTAAAGGGCAATACAACATTTTTGAGCTGGCAAGAGTTGAGGGAAAATCTTGCAAAAATTACAAATATTTTCTTGAGAACTGGTTAAGGTGGAAATTCTACATATTTCGGGAAATTTCCTCTCGAGTCCTGTTGCAGCTCAAAGACAAGATAAGGAAGTGAAATCTCCCTTGAAGGACCAAAATAGCAACTAATAACCTGCTAAGGGTTTTAACCATTTCCTACTCTATCCAAAACAAAAAAAAATATTTTTTGCTGTACGTAAATATTTGATTGAAACCTCTTTATCTCTGCACTGTGTGTGCAAAACATCAGATGAAAAAAAACTGATCAGGCTAAAGCACGCGTGTCAAACTGGTGGCCCTCCAGCTGTTGCAAAACTACAAGTCCCATGAGGCATTGCAATGCTACCTGTTAAAGTGGAAGTAAACTTATGGATTTAACAGTTTTAAAAAAAGTCACATTCCCGTCACGTGCTGGGAATGTAACTGTCACATTGGTTGTGCTCTCAACCAAAATTTCAAACCATCCAATGGCTGGAGTCCTAACTGATCACATGTGCAGCATCATGGCAGTTGAAGATTAAACAAGCCCAAGATGGCAGCTTCCTTGGCTGAAAAGGATAGAAGGATTTACTTCCACTTTAAGGCCCATAAACACGATACGAAAATCGGAAGTAAAATTTTGTCCCATAAGCGATCTGCCGATTTTCAGATTGTTAGTACGGTGCTTTCTACAGCCAAATCCGTTTTTTCGTCAGACAAAAGCTGGATGTGCAGACTATAACATTTTTATCAGATGTGAACTCAACGTCTGATTTTCATTTAATTAGTCTGGTTTTCGTACAAAAAAAAATCTTAAGAGCAAGACTACGCATGCTTAGAAATGAAAGAATACATACAAAACACATTACGTCACTTCTGAAGTTGTATTCTATCCTACGAGAATTTTCGTATTGTGAGTAACCTTTTCACTTTCGACATGAGACTAGCATGCAACCAAAAATGGAGGAACGGTCATCCGAAAATCTGATCGTGTGTACAAGGCTTTACAAGCATGACTCCCAAAAGCAGAGGCATGATGGGGATGGGCCATTTTTACATTCCTGGGCTAAAGGGTTAATGCGGAGTTTCCCCTAAAAAAAGAAATATTAAAAGCCAGTAGCTACAAATACTGCAGCTGCTGAATTTTAATATTAGGACACTTACCTGTCCTGGAGTCCAGCGACGTCGGCAGCAGAAGACGAGCGATTGCTCGTCACTCTGCTGCCCCCACCGCCATCCTCGGTGGGGGAACCACCTTGCGGGTTCTCACTGCCCGGTTCCCTACGACGCATGCGCGAGTCGCGCTGCGCCGTTCTCACTGGTCCCTGTTGTGTTCTGGCAGCTGAGTGTCTCCCAGAACACAACGGGTATTCTGCGGGAAGTGACGTACTACCCGCAGAATACCTGCAGAGAGGACTCCCGAAAGTGGGTGCAAATACCTGTCTTAGACAAGTATCTGCACCCCCCTCCCCCCCTCTGAAAGGTGCCAAATGTGACACCAGAGGGGGGGAGGGTTCCAATGAGCAGAAGTTCCACTTTAGGGTGGAGCTCCGCTTTAAATGAAAAGAGGGGGGGGAGGGAGGGAGAGTGGGGCAGTTTGGGACTTCGAATGAGGCACACATGATGTGCCTCCATCCCTGGTTCAAAGAGATAAAGTGGGGAGGTTGGGACTTTAAATGGTGATGGTGGATGGAATACCAATGCGTGTTTATTTTGCCATGAGAAAAAGTAAAAAGTGCATGCCAGTAATCAAACCACATACAAGAAAAAACATTGAGGGTAAATGTCATTCCATGGGCACACACACATAATATGTGTGTGTGTGTGTGTGTGTAAAATATCAAGAATACATAATATATATTGACTTTGTATCATGTAGTGGCATAAACAACTAGATTAACACATAAAACAGTTTAATCTATGTACATAAAAAATCAGTACAGCATAGGCGGAAGGGGTAGACATATTGAAATGCAATAAAACCATTGTTCATTAGGTGAATAATGTTCTTGGTAGATGGTGTAATGTAGGCCTGAAACTGCATCCCTATTGTCCGACGCGTTTTGTGTGGGAACACTCATTGGGGGCGGATGCTTGAGCGCTATCTACAAAAATATAATGAAAGGTGGTTGGTAAAGGGTTAAATGAGAGCCTTTTAGAGCCTATTCCCACCATTATGGTGTGGTAACGCTGGGCAACAAAGATTTTGCTTCCTAAACAATTGTTGGTGTATCTTATAGATTTTTGGCTGTTGACCACTTGCGGACCGCCCGCTGTCATTATACGTTGGCAGTTTGAAGAGGATTATCGTCATTATGGCAGCAGCTAGCTGCCATAACCCTGGTATCCTCTTCTTCAGCGGGTGGTCTCTGCGTCAGATTCGCTGCAAAATCACTTTTATCAGTGACAGGGGAGGGCCCCCCCTCCCGCCATGCTCCATTCATCTCTGCCACTTACCGGAGCCGCCGGTAGCGGCAGAGACGATCGTGTCCGGTCTCCTCTGAGCCTGGATGCCAAGTGAGGGGAAGTGGCCCCCACTTGGCTCCATAGCATTGGAGGGTGGAAGAGACGTCAAACGTCACTTCCGCCCAATGCTCTTAAAGGGGAATTTATTTATATTTTTTGTCAAATTATTTTTTTTTGGGCATTTTTGTGTAAATATGAGATCTGAGGTCTTTTTGACCCTAGATATTTAAGAGGTCCTGTCATGCTTTTGTCCTATTACAAGGGATGTTTACATTTCTTGTAATAGGAATAAAAGTGACCCATTTTTTTTTTTAAAGCACAGTGTCACAAAAAAAGTAAAATAAATAAGAAAAAATAAATGAAAGTGCCCCGTCCCGCCGAGCTCGCACGCAGAAGCGAACGTATACGTAAGTCGCCCCCGCATATGAAAACGATGTTCAAACCACACATGTGCAGTATCGCCACGATCGTTGGAGCGAGAGCAATAATTCTAGCCCTAGACCTGTAGAAATTTTTAAACATCGCCTATGGAGATTTTAAAGGGTAAAATGTTGTCGCCATTCCACGAGCGGGCGCAATTTTGAAGCGTGACATTTTGGGTATCAATTTACTCAGCGTATTGTTATATAAGAATATCTGTGGAGATCTAAAAGCAGTGACTCTGCTGCTTGGCTCGCAGTTTGCATATCTCAAGCACACTTGTTATACAGGTGAAACTCAAAAAATTTGAATATCGTGCAAAAGTTCATTTATTTCACTAATGCAACTTAAAAGGTGAAACTAATATATGAGATAGACTCATTACATGCAAAGTGTCATGGATATGCATTAATGTCTGTCTGCCATCTTACCTTCCTCCTCATGTGTTCATCTAGAGACCAGACCTCCTTCACCTGGCTTCCTTTATAATCTCCTCCCAGCCTGACTCCACCCCAGGCCCTATCACTGAACACTATATTAACCTGTGCACTGCAAGCCTGCTTTGCTGATCAACGTGTTTGTTAGGCATTGTGTGTTTGGGTTCCTGCCTGCCGTGTGCTACGTCTGTCTCTCTGTTACGTTATTGGCTTGTCCCCGACCATCCCTGTCTGCTCGTGACCCTTGACCTTCGGCTCGTTCTTCGTTATCCTTGTCTGCTTGTGGCCCCTGACCTTCGGCTTGTTATTCGGTTCTCTCTATCGTGTGCTGCTGCTTCCCTTTATCCTACGGGGCGTGAGCTAGGAAACTCCAGGGGCCGCGACCTGGTCCCAGCCTGCAGCGTAACATCCTCACCACTAGAGGCCCTGGAGAAGACCAGCTGGGTCTTAGACTCCGCGCCCTGGGGAATCTTGGCTCTCGCTTCCGTTGGGATCCCGGTTGTGCTCCTCTGGTCCCGCTTTCCACAACCACCCAGTTTCCTATCCACAGAAGCCAGCCATAGGGTTCACTACCTCGCGGTGCACTCCTGTCCCCCTACGGTGTGCATCTGTCACCTGGCCACAGGTGACCCTGACACAAAGCAAGATAGTTCAAGCCGTGATTTGTCATAATTGTGATGATTATGACTTACAGCCCATGAAAACCCCAAATCCACAATCTCAGAAAATTAGAATATTACATGCAATCAATAAAACAAGGATTGTACATAGAACAAAATCGGACCTCTGAAAAGTATAAGCATGCATATGTACTCTGTACTTGGTTTGGGCCCCTTTTGCAGCAATTACCGCCTCAATGCGGCGTGGCATGGAAGCTATCAGCCTGTGGCACTGCTGAGAGACCAGGATGCTTCAATAGCAGCCTTCAGCTCTTCTGCATTGTTCGGTCTCATGTCTCATCTTTCTCTTGGCAATGCCCCATAGATTCTCTATGGGGTTCAGGTCAGGCGAGTTTGCTGGCCAATCAAGCACAGTAATCCCACGGTCATTGAACCGGGTTTTGGTGCTTTTGGCAGTGTGGGCAGGTGCCAACTCCTGCTGGAAAATGAAGTCAGCATCCCCATAGAGCTCGTCTGCGGAAGGAAGCATGAAGTGCTCCAAAATCTCCTGGTAGACGGCTGCCTTGACCCGGGACTTAATGAAGCACAGTGGACCAACACCAGCAGATGATATGGCTCCTCAAATCAACACAGACTGAGGATACTTCACACATCTTGCAGTGTGTGCCTCTCCTTTCTTCCTCCATACTCTGGGTCCTTGGTTTCCAAATGAGATGGAAGATTTGCTCTCATCAGAAAAGAAGACTTTGGACCACTGAGCAAAAGACCAGGTCTGTTTTTCTTTAGCCCAGGTAAGACGCTTCTGGCGTTGTTTGTTGTTCAGGAGTGGCTTGACAAGAGGAATACGACATTTGAAGCCCATGTCCAGAATCCGTCTGTGTGTGGTGGCTCTTAATGCACTGACTCCAGCCTCAGTCCACTCCTTGTAAAAGTCCCCAACACTTTTGAATGGCCTTTTCCTGACAATCCTCTCCAGGCTGCGGTCATCCCTGCTGCTTGTGCACCTTTTCTTCCACACTTTTCCCTTCCACATAACTTTCTATTATTGTGCTTTGATACAGCACTTTGGGAACATCCAACTTCTTTTGCAGTTACCTTTTGAGGCTTTCCCTCCTTATGGAGGGTGTCAATGATGGTTTTCTGCACAACTGTCAGGTCAGCAGTCTTTACCATGATTGTGATTCCTACTGAACCAGACTGAGAGACCATTTAAAGGCTCAGGAACCCTTTGCAGGGGTTATGGCTTAATTAGCTGATTAGAGTGGGACACTTTGAGCCTAGAATATTGCACCTTTTCACAATATTCAAATTTTCTGAGATTGTGGATTTGGGGTTTTCATGAGCTGTAAGCCATAATCATCACAATTATGACAAATCACAGCTTGAACTATCTTGCTTTGCATGTAATACAGTAGGTGCCGCCGATATTGTATATCTATCGCGCTCCCATCGCCGAGATTCTCGGCGACAGGAGTGCCGAGATCTCGGCAGCAGGGTGGCGACACGTGTCGCGCTCGCTGCAATGGCGAGGAGACGCGACACTGTATTGAGCGGGGATCCGACGTGGATTCCCGCCAATACCAGGCACTGCGTTTGGTATGAATCCTGAGTGGGAACTCCACGCCAATTTTTAAAGAAAAAAACGGCGTGGGTTCCCCCTCCAGGAGCATACCAGGCCCCTGGGTCTGGTCTGGATTTGAAGGGGAACCCTACGCCAAAAAAACGGCGTGGGGGTCCCCCTCAAGATCCAAACCAGACCCTTATCCGAGCACGCAACCTGGCAGGCCGCAGGGGAAGAGGGGGGGACGAGAGCAGCCCCCCCTCCCTCCTGAACCGTACCAGGCCACATGCCCTCAACATGGGGGGTTTGGTGCTCTGGGGCAGGGGGGCAACCTGCGGCCCCCCCACCCCAGAGCACCCTGCCCCCATGTTGATGAGGACAGGGCCTCTTCCCGACAACCCTGGCCGTTGGTTGTCGGGGTCTGCGGGCGGGGGGCTTATCGGAATCCGGTAGCCCCCTTTAATAAGGGGGCCCCCAGATCCCGGCCCCCCCACCCTATGTGAATGAGTATGGGGTACATCGTACCCCTACCCATTCACCTGGTGGAAAAAAATGGCAATAAAAACACAACACAATTTTTAAAAGTATTTTATTGCACCGCTCCGGAGGTCTTCTTCCGACTTCGGGGATCTCCGGTGTCGTCGCCCCGCTCTCCGGTTCTTTCTTCTGCCGGGCCACCGCTATCGTCTTCCAGCTCTTTTGCTAGCGGGGCCCGGTCTTCTCCGTCGCCTTCTCCCCTCTTTTCTCTGGTTCTTTATTTCTTCCGCCGGGCCTCCGCTAACTTATTTTTAGCTCTTTTGCTAGCGTAGGCCCGGTCTTCTCCGTCGCCTTCTTCTTCCGCTCTCCGGTTCTTCTCCCGCTCTCCAGTTCTTTCTTCCGCCGGGCCTCCGCTAACTTCTTTTTAGCTCTTTTGCTAGCGGAGGCCCGGTCTTCTCCGTTGTCTCGTCCGGCTCTCCGTTGTCCTTCTGCCGGCCCCTCCACTAACTTCTTGGTAGCTCTTTTGCTAGTGGAGGAGCCGGTCTTCCCGTCGTCGCCGTCTGTGTCTTCTTCCCTCTTCTCCTCCTCGATGTTGACTCGACGCTTCCTCTCGCAGTAATGCTAAATCTTCGGAGAGCGGGAGAAAAAGAAGGCGACGGAGAAGACCGGTCCTCCGCTAGCAAAAGAGCTAAAAAGAAGTTAGCGGAGGCCCGGCGGAAGAAAGAAAGAACCAGAGAGGAGAAGAGGGGAGAAGGCGACGGAGAAGACCGGGCTCCGCTAGCAAAAGAGCTGGAAGAAGATAGCGGTGGCCCGGCAGAAGAAAGAACCGGAGAGCGCGGCGACGACACCGGAGACCCCCGAAGTCGGAAGAAGACCTCCGGAGCGGTGCAATAAAATACTTTTAAAAACTGTGTTGTGTTTTTATTGCCATTTTTTTCCACCAGGTGAATAGGTAGGGGTACGATGTACCCCATACTCATTCACATAGGGTGGGGGGCCGGGATCTGGGGGCCCCCTTATTAAAGGGGGCTCCCGGATTCCGATAAGCCCCCCGCCCGCAGACCCCGACAACCAACGGTCAGGGTTGTCGGGAAGAGGCCCTGTCCTCATCAACATGGGGGCAGGGTGCTCTGGGGTGGGGGGGCCGCAGGTCGCCCCAGAGCACCAAACCCCCCATGTTGAGGGCACGTGGCCTGGTACGATTCAGGAGGGAGGGGGGGCCGCTCTCGTCCCGCCCTCTACCCCTGCGGCCTGCCAGGTTGCGTGCTCAGATAAGGGTCTGGTTTGGATCTTGAGGGGGACCCCCACGCCGTTTTTTCGGCGTAGGGTTCCCCTTCAAATCCAGACCAGACCCAAGGGCCTGGTATGCTCCTGGAGGGGGAACCCACGCCGTTTTTTTCTTTAAAAATTGGCGTGGAGTTCCCGCTCAGGATTCATACCAAACGCAGTGCCTGGTATTGGCGGGAATCCACGTCGGATCCCCGCCTATCGGCAATGCGTGTCACTCATCGTGAAAGGAACATTTTTTCCTTTCCCGATGACGAGACAGCTCGGCGCTGGCTCTCGCGACGGAGCTCATAGGGTGTCAATATCGCCGCTAGAAGCGGCGAGATTGACACAATATCGGCGGCACCTACTGTAAGTCTATCTCATATATTAGTATCACCTTTTAAGTTGCATTAGTGAAATATATGAACTTTTGCATGATATTCAAATTTTTCGAGTGTCACCTGTGTGTGTGAGCATGGGACAGCTGTGCAAAAGATGCATGTTACATTAAAATGAAATGGTCACTCTGAAAGAATTTGGTTCCAGGACAGAATAGCGTGGTCCATGAATAACTTGTTGACACGACAAAAGATACTTTTGCCTTTGCTTCAAATAAAACTCAGACTGATGAAACATATTGTGAAAGCGATGAACAGTGAAGGTGAGGGTCATTATTTGAGACAGATGTTTCCAAGAATAACTAATGTCAAGATTAAGAAAGACGTTTTTGTTGGTCCACAGATCAGATACGTGACCAATGACAAGCAGTTGGAAGATCTATTCCTAGGGACAGAGATAATCGGCCAGGAAGGATGCTGTTGAGAATTTTCTTAGAAAATAGAGAGCATAAAACCCTGAAGTGCTACATGTCTGTCACCAACGATTTATTTTCTGTATTCACTCTTGCATTTCTTTCACGAAAATCTAGGTGCAGTCAGTGATGAACATGGTGATAGTTTTCACCAGGTCATTGCCAAATGAAAAAATGGTATCATGTTAACTGGAATCTATTACTGCCAGCTGACACATTGTTTTGAGAATTTACCTAAATCTCAGTAGGCTGGTTTATTCAATGTGTTCAAGGCTGCATATTGCCTATTTTCCCTGCACACTGTAAAAAGGCTAATGAATCTGCTGTAGATCGTATTAAACTATGGGTAAGGTCAGAGGACTTTCTGACTTTATCATAATTTTAGTATTTCCTAGGTAGCACTAAAGTCAGCCAAATGATTTTACAGTTGGTCTGGAGTGGCTTTTTAATCACTCCTACGATGATTGTTTCATAAGTTCATTTTAGCTTTCAGATTCCTTTTAATAGTGCCATCAGTCACTTATTTGGTGTTGCTGATGTAATAGAAATGGGAAAATATAATAAAGTGAATTTGAGGATTTTCGTTTTGAAACTTTCACATTAGAAGTGTCCCATCATGGCAGAGGTGCCCCCATCACATCAGAAGTAATAAATGGGTGAATATACTGCGCTGTCTAAAAAAGCAATCAAATAACTGGTGAACCAAATTTGAATTGGGAATTGAAAAATAACTGTGCTGCAACTAAAATATGTGAGAGACACACACAAAATGAACAATATTAGAAAAAAATTAAGCTGCGCAACAACATGCCGTGAATAGTGAACAAGGTGTCCAATCCCTGGTTTATGTGGTCCTGCACCAGAGAGGGGAAATTAATAGTCCAGCAAATAGAATTGATGAAATATACCCCAAGAAGGTGAACTCTCAGTGCACCAAACCTAGTGAGTGGTTGGTGCACATTAATTAAAGTCCTTAGAACAGTTCATATATCAGGAGATTAACGCTATGGATGATTATTGTAGATATCAATCTTCTTAACATGCATAAGTGACATCAAATAAGAACACCCTTGAACAGTGCTGCTTCGAGATAGAAAATAATCCACCACCTCTATTAAAGCTGCCGCTTACCAGAGATACTGATCCCTGAAAGAGATCAGTCAAAACAGACGGCTGTTATCCCTGCCAGGGTCTCTCAAGGCTCAATCAGCTGTCTCCACTCATCAGGTGCATATATCACTGGTCTCTCTCACTGTGTCACAATACGTCATATCAGGATGAAAGAGAAAAACCACCATAGCGTAATCCAGTACAAAAAAAAGAATTTATTAAAAGATGTAAAAGAATTGCACTTACAATACAATTCATGAGGAGGAGCGGCGTGCTGACGTCACCGCATACACTATCGCAGAGTCCCGGAAGGAACGGGCTGTGAGAGCCGGCCGTCTTAAGATTACACACATGCTATTTCTTTCTCGTACATCACGGGACACAGAGCGACATACTAATGGGTTATATAGATACCTTCAGGTGCTGGCACTGGCAACTTCCAAAACCGGAAGTACCCTCCCCTATATAAGCCCCTCCCATCCGGGAGCACCTCAGTTTTTTTGCCAGTGTCTAAGGTGTTGGCCAAGAAGTAACATGTGTTTTTCACTGAGCTTGCGTACAGGTTCTTTTGGGCCTCAGTAAGCTATTCCGGATCCGACCAAAAAAGCTTCATAGCTAAACGGTCGGT
This sequence comes from Rana muscosa, assembly GCA_029206835.1. Lineage (NCBI taxonomy): Eukaryota > Metazoa > Chordata > Amphibia > Anura > Ranidae > Rana > Rana muscosa. The sequence continues at coordinate 1,031,507,936 of CM055117.1, forward strand.
ACCCGGGCCTTGCAGAGAAGAGCAAGGTTTTGCCTGTAATGCTTCTCTTAGGAGGGCTGGACCCTGGGATCCAGAGCTCTGGTCATACCCACGACCAAGATGTTTTCTGTGCAGGGTGCTATACAGGTCCAGGGGAGTGGAATCCTTGGGAACCCGGTCCCTGAAGGTTTAATTACAATGCCTGCCGTGACAGGTGAAGTTTGGGCTTCTGTGGACCAAACAGAGTCCTGCGGCGGGGAAAAGGTAAGTGGGGGCCCCTCAGGAACTTGGTTCTATTGAGGGGACCCCCAAGCCTAATATGTCTTTCTGCCTGTTACCTAACGGTATTCCCGCTAAATATTATGCATGCCTGTAACTACTAAAAAATTTAATAATTTTAATAGTGGTCAAGAAAGAAAAAAATATATATATATAGACTGCGGTACCTGTGTTAATCCACTAGAGGCCGCTGTGGAACGTTTCTTGTCATGTGGACTAGTTTCTTTTCATCAGAGCAAGTCCAGGCAGATGGTGAGTTCTGTTGTGGAAAACTGCTTCCTCTGCCATGTTGCAATGCTCGTCCATCCCCCGGCCTGCGGCAAAAGGGGCCCTGGCTCTTGTCCCTAGTTTCCCTTTTCAAAATTAGCGCCGAAGGCGCACGTGGCCGCGCGCGTGCACGCGCCTCTATATATAGAGGTGAGCTGGGAAAGGGGCGGAGCTTGGGGATGACGCTCTGTGCGCGCCGCAGCGCTTCTGCGCATGTGCGGGCGTCCCAGCATGTTAATAAAAACCACAATTATGTGTTGTGAGCTGGCTATGGAGTGCAGAGACAGAGCTGGCAACATTTAAAAAAGGCATACAGCAAGCGGTTGATGCAGGCATCCCCATAGAAAGGCATATTAGTAGACACCAACTGTTTTTATAGCAGCATTTGTGCTAGACTATTGTCAGTAAGTGGTGTATTTCGGCTGGAATACCTCAGCTTTGGGCTTAGGAATATGCCGTCTAAAAACTCCGGGACTAAAAATCCCAGGAAGCATAGGGGGTCTCCATCGGGCTCTGAGGATCTTGGGCATGCTTTGGCTGCACCAATCTCCCCTGAAGAATCAGAGGTTAGTGACCGTAGAGCACCCTCAGGAGTACCTGGTACTGTGGCTGTCCTCAGTTCACCTGCTCCTGTGTATGTAACAGAGGAGGTTTTTTCCTCAGCTCTGGGAGGGCTGGAAGAGAGATTGTCAGCATTGATCGCTGCTTCCCTGTCACAGGAAAAAAGCGCTCGATCTCCGTCTCCTCCCTCAGAGTGCCTGTTAGCGGAGCAACAGTCCCATACAGGGATCGACCTACCTGAAGGGGATCAGGATGAGGTCGATTCTGTTGTAGAGGAATCAACAGTGGAAGAGCCATTCTCAGCATCACATGCTGAAAGATTATGGGTTCAGTCCCTGACTAACATGGTCCGATCAGCATTTAAAATGCCCCTTGCGGAGCCATCATCCACTTCTGTCTCCTCGTTGGGGTCGCTAAAAGCTCCCCAGACTGTTTGTTCCTTTACGATCCATCCTTTACTGGAAGGGCTCATTTACCAGGATTGGGAGCATCCTGATAAAATATTTACTCCTCCCAAGAGATTTCAGGTGGTCTATCCCATGGAGGAAAAGTTCATCAAAAAATGGAGGGTCCCTACAGTGGACGCAGCCATCTCTTGTGTGAATAAATCACTGACATGTCCAGTGGATAATGTCCAAATGTTCAAGGACCCAATAGATAAAAAATTGGAGTCCTTATTAAAATCTGCTTTTGCTACAGCAGGCTTGGTGACACAACCAGCAGTGGCAGCTATTGGGGTCTGCCAAGCAGTGAAGGATCAGTTGAAACAGGTCTTAAGGGACTTGCCAGATCAGCAGGCTCTTGCCCTAGCTGATCTACCTAGAGCCTTATGCTTTGCGGTGGACGCTATAAAGGATTCAATCCATCAGGCCTCCCGCCTTACGCTGTCTGTAGTACATATGCGCAGGCTTTTATGGCTCAAAAACTGGTCTGCTGAAGCTCCCTGTAAAAAATTGCTGGTCAGCTTCCCATTTCATGGTGAACGCTTATTCGGGGAAGACCTGGACAAATATATCCAGAGAATTTCCAGCGGTAAAAGTACACTTTTGCCGGTTAAAAACAGAGTTAGAGGTCCCTCTTTTAAGAGGCCTGCTTCTCCAGTCCCTAGGACATCGGCTGTGAAACAGTTCCGACGGCCTCCTCGGTCAAATCCCGGAGGTAAAAATCAGGGACAATTGCAGGGTAACAAGAAGCCCTGGAGCAGGAGAGGTACAAAACCTCCCCCAAAGTCAAATGCATGAAGGGTTGCCCCCACTCAATCGGGTGGGGGGAAGACTTCAGTTGTTCACCGAGACCTGGCGGGACACGATCAGCGACAGATGGGTGCTCTCCGCAGTAAGTCTGGGATACAAATTGGAGTTAAAAGACTCCCCTCCTTCCCACTTTATAAGGTCAAACGTGCCAAGGGATCCCCAGAAGAGAGGATCCCTCCTGTTGGCACTAGAACAATTATTGCTCCAAGCAGTAATTATAGAGGTTCTCCTGGAAGAATGGGGGTTCGGGTTTTACTCAAACCTCTTTACAGTCCCGAAGCCAAACGGGGACGTGAGGCCCATATTAAATCTAAAAGGGCTAAACAAATTCCTACATATCAGGACTTTCCGGATGGAGTCGATCCGATCGGTGGCCACTGCCCTACAAGGGGAGGAATGGTTAGCCTCGATCGACATCAAAGATGCTTATTTGCACATTCCCATCTTTCCAGCCCACCAAAAATTTCTACGCTTTGCGGTAGAAGGGCGCCATTTTCAGTTCAGAGCCTTACTCTTCGGTCTGGCCACAGCACCACGAGTGTTCACAAAAATTCTGGCCCCATTATTGGCCAATCTAAGAACACGAGGTGTAACGATAATGGCATATCTAGACGACTTGTTGCTGATAGACCACTCAGTGGAAAAACTAGAAGTGGTTGTTCACGAGACAATCAAGTATCTGGAATATCACGGTTGGATTATCAACCGAGACAAGTCAGCCCTAAAACCAGTCAAAAGTCTGGAATACTTGGGGCTAAGGCTGGATTCAGACCAGAGAAAAATTTTCTTGCCTCAAGAAAAGGGGTCGTCTTTGAGAGATTTGATCCACCTAGTGGGTACAAAAAGACAGCCATCCATACGCCTGTGCATGAGGCTGCTGGGAAAAATGGTGGCATCATTCGAAGCAGTACCCTACGGTCAATTCCATTCAAGGAATTTGCAAAGGGCCATACTGTCAGCCTGGAACAAAAAAGTTCAGGCCCTAGACTTACCAATGTCCTTGTCCCCTTCCGTTCGCAAGAGCCTCCGTTGGTGGTTGGTTCCCCAGAATCTGGAAAGAGGGAAATCCTTCAGTCCGATTTCTTGGAAGGTGGTCACTACAGATGCCAGCCTTATAGGCTGGGGAGCAGTACTGGAGCAATGGTCTCTCCAGGGCAGATGGTCGGATGCAGAAAAGGCCCTGCCCATCAATCTCTTAGAGATACGAGCAGCCCGGTATGCCCTAGTAGCATGGACATCCAAACTCCAAGGGTCCCCTGTCAGAATTCAATCGGACAATGCCACGGCAGTGGCATATATCAATCATCAGGGTGGCACCAGGAGTCGTGCAGCCCAGAGGGAAGTAAATTGCATCCTGAAATGGGCAGAAAGATATGTCCCAGCCATATCTGCGGTATTCATTCCAGGAGTGGAGAATTGGAAGGCGGACTTTCTAAGTCGCCAACAATTATGCCCAGGGGAGTGGTCCCTTCATCCCGAGGTTTTCCGGACAATATGTCAGCGGTGGGGAACACCGGATGTAGATCTGCTAGCATCCAGATTCAACGCAAAAGTGGACAGGTTTGTCTCTTGGACAAGGGATCCCCTAGCTTGCGGCTCGGATGCCCTAGTGTTCCCTTGGGATCAGTTCAAGCTGATATATGCATTCCCACCGTCACAATTGTTACCTCGATTACTCCGCAGAATCAGGGTAGAAAAGAAACCAGGGATTCTGGTGGCTCCAGCGTGGCCCCGAAGAGCATGGTACGCGGAGATTGTAAAGATGTCTGTGGGGAGTCCTTGGACCCTCCCACATCGTCCAGACCTGCTTTCGCAAGGACCGATATACCACCCTTCCTTACCAGCCCTAGGTTTGACGGCCTGGCTATTGAAGCCCACATTCTAAAAAAGAGAGGGCTCTCTAATTCTGTGGTATCTACCATGATCAATGCCAGGAAGCCGGTATCCAGGCAGATCTACTATAGAATCTGGAAGGCGTACATCGCCTGGTGTGAGGCCAAGAAATGGCATCCACGTAAATACGTAATAGGTAGGATTCTGGACTTCCTACAATGGGCTGTAGATAGGAAGCTTGCCTTGAGTACTATCAAGGGTCAGATTTCGGCCTTGTCAATATTTTTTCAAAGGCCCTTGGCTTCGCATTCACTAGTCAAAGCCTTTATACAAGGAGTGATGCGTATTAGTCCTCCGGTTAATATTCCCATATGTCCATGGGATCTAAACCTGGTTCTGTCGGTTCTACAGAAACAACCATTTGAACCATTACAGCATATTTCTTTGGTTCTTCTCACCAGGAAATTGATTTTTCTAGTAGCCATTTGTTCGGCTAAAAGAGTGTCGGAATTAGCAGCTATGTCCTGTAAGGAGCCATATCTGGTTATCCATAAGGACAGAGTAGTATTACGTCCTCATCCAGCCTTTCTTCCTAAGGTGGTATCGAGGTTTCATTTGAACCAAGATGTGGTTCTTCCTTCTTTTTTCCCCAAACCTACTTCGGTAGAGGAAAAGTTATTGCATTCTTTGGATGTAGTAAGAGCAGTTAAAGCTTATCTAAAAGCCACTGCTCAGATTCGCAGAACGGATACTTTGTTTATTCTGCCGGAAGGCCCCAGAAAGGGTCAGGCAGCATCAAAATCTACTTTAGCCAAGTGGATTCGACAGGTCATAATGCAAGCCTATGGCTTGAGAAGGAGACCGCCTCCGTTCAAAGTTAGAGCGCACTCCACGAGAGCAGTTGGAACTTCATGGGCAGCGCATCACCAGGCCTCCCTGGCTCAAATCTGTAAGGCCGCAACATGGTCTTCAGTACACACGTTTACTAGGTTCTACCAGGTGGACGTTAGAAGTCAGGAGGATGTCGCCTTTGGGCGCAGTGTGTTGCAGGCCGCAAAAGATCCTCATGTATGATAGCGCTCAGCTTATGTATGGTGTATCCCCCCCCCCCCTCGTTGGGCATTGCTTTAGGACATCCCATTAGTAATGACTATGTCGCTCTGTGTCCCGTGATGTACGAGAAAGAAAATAGGATTTTTATAACAGCTTACCTGTAAAATCCTTTTCTTGGAGTACATCACGGGACACAGAGCTCCCGCCCCTCTTTGGGGACACTTATTGCTTTGCTACAAAACTGAGGTGCTCCCGGATGGGAGGGGCTTATATAGGGGAGGGTACTTCCGGTTTTGGAAGTTGCCAGTGCCAGCACCTGAAGGTATCTATATAACCCATTAGTAATGACTATGTCGCTCTGTGTCCCGTGATGTACTCCAAGAAAAGGATTTTACAGGTAAGCTGTTATAAAAATCCTATTTTTATCTACATTGTATTGTAAGTGCACATCTTTTACATCTTTTAATAAATTCGTTTTTTTGTACTGGATTACACTATGGTGGTTTTTCTCTTTCATCCTGATATGACGTATTGTGACACAGTGAGAGAGACCAGTGATATATGCACCTGATGAGTGGAGACAGCTGATTGAGCCTTGAGAGACCCTGGCAGGGATAACAGCCGTCTGTTTTGACTGATCTCTTTCAGGGATCAGTATCTCTGGTAAGCGGCAGCTTTAATAGAGGTGGTGGATTCTTTTCTATCTCGAAGCAGCACTGTTCAAGGGTGTTCTTATTTGATGTCACTTATGCATGTTAAGAAGATTGATATCTACAATAATCATCCATAGCGTTAATCTCCTGATATATGAACTGTTCTATGGACTTTAATTAATGTGCACCAACCACTCACTAGGTTTGGTGCACTGAGAGTTCATCTTCTTGGGGTATATTTCATCAATTCTATTTGTTGTACTATTAATTTCCCCTCTCTGGTGCAGGACCACATACACCAGGGATTGGACACCTTGTTCACTATTCAAGGCATGTTGTTGCGCAGCTTGATTTTTTCTAACATCAGAAGTAACCCCAACCAAATCAGGGTGCTTTTTTTTTTTTCATATAAGCCCCACGGTCATATCAGAGGTCAGAAGCACCCCATCACATGAGACCCCCCCCCCCCCAATCACATTAGGAGTGCCACATCATGTCAGAGGTCATGATTTACTATTGCCCTGGGGCCACATGAGTTATTAATCCGCCCCTGCCCCCTTTACATCAGAGTCTACCCATAAGATCAGAGGTCCCCCATCACATTATATGTACAATCCTAGCCTGAACTACTGTTTTGGTGGTGAGGTGATCTTCTGATTCCCTGGCTGCTGCACAGTGCGCACAGACACCCAAAAGCTCTTCATCCTCTCCCTTCTGAGCTTCCCTCCTCTTTGGACCCAAATGCAAGGACTCACTGCTCCTCTTCTTATAGAGTGTACAGGGAAAATATCACTCTACCTACAAACAAAACTTTACACATGGTATTGGGAGCTGTGCCTAGAAACTGATGTATCCTTCCACAGAGTCCCCTGTGCAACACATTAAAACAGCAATTGGGAAGTAGCAATATTAAAAAAATTACAATTAAACGAATACAGTAAAACCTCAGATTGTGAGTAACGCGGTTTACAAGTGTTTCACAATACGAGCTATTTTTTTTTTTTTAATCCTAACTCGAGTTGCGGGCGTTGTCTCGCAAGACGGGCAGGATTTAAGCCTCTGGGGTGTGCAGAACTGCATTAGGCCGATGACTGAGAAATCACTTTGAAAAACATCCCCTAGCATTTTACAGATGATTCATGTAGCATTTACTTCCTGGAATCTATCTGCCCCTAGCTCAGGCACGCACACAGGAGGATCTACTAAACTGAGAAAACACCTCCTCTCCCAAAGACTCTTGGGATATATGACATAATTTGCCTAGGCCTGGAAACTAGGAAGTAACTGAAGAAATGTAGGGAAAAAAAAGTGTAAAACAAGTACATTTGATATACTTTCCTATCTATTTACTAATGCTAGCAGCATAAGGAATAAAAATAGTAAATTTTTATTGAGTGCATGAAGCTTCACTTAAAGCATACCTAATTGCCCCCATTGCACTGCCACTGCACACACAGCAGTATTTGTAATGCTTGATATAAAAGAGAGAGATCCAAGATTCAGCAATCCAGTGCTGGTTAAAAAGTTACTCTGATGTTAAACGGCTCCATCTATCGAGCTCCATATGAAGCAAGATATATATATAGAAACAAGGTCGTGCTGACAAATGACAGTTATTATTGTAGCAAACACAATGAAAAATTATTTATAACGTGTTAAAAACTTCCAAATATAAAAGTCTCTAAAGATATTAAGGTCAAATCCTCTTCATATGTGACTCAAGTTATAAAAATATTGTTATGGTAAAATCCTCTTCTTCATTCATATGTGACCCAAATTCATAAAACATGCAGTCACCATCCATCCCCATGTGCAAAAGTCTGCAAAAGACACCACCACCTTAGAATGGTAAAAGCTACGTGCTGACGTCATCGCGTACCACTAGTCCCGGAAGTGCGGGTTGCTTTACTCTATGCCAGCTGGCGAGACATCTTAGCGTGTTTTTTCTACATAAATGTAATTGCGATTCTATTTTTATTTTAATTAAGTATCACTAAGATTTTACACTATGTGGAGCATTTTCTGTTTTGGGCATGGCAATATGGAGAAAATTGTCACATGACTTTCATTGCGGTCCAAAGGAATCCGGTAAGAACACCTCTGAGAGACCCTGGCAGGGTATACATCCAAAAGCGTTATTGACCTTTTTTGAACAAAGGTCCTTTATAGTTTGTAAGCAGGCAGTTTTTCCCATTCTAAGGTTGTAAAGTCTTCTGCGGACTTTTGCCCACGGGGATGGATGGTGACTGCATGTTTTCAGAACTTTGGTCACATATGAAGAGGATTTCACCTTAACCGCTTGCCGACCGCCGCATGAACATTTACGTCAACAGAATGGCACGGACAGGCAGAAGGGCGTATATATACGATCAGTGATGTGTCACGGCAAGCCACGCCCCCTAACAGTAAGAATCACTCCCTAGGTCACACTTAACCCCTACAGCGCCACCTAGTGGCTAACCCCTTCACTGCCAGTGTCATTTTCACAGTAATCAGTGCATTTTTATAGCACTGATCGCTGTAAAAATGATAATGGTCCCAAAAATGTGTCCGATGTGTCCGCCATAATGTCGCAGTCATGATAAAAATCGCTGATCGCCTCCATTACTAGTAAAAAAAAAAATATTAATAAAAATGCCATAAAACTACCCCCTATTTTGTAGATGCTATAACTTTTGCGCAAACCAATCAATAAACACTTATTGTGATTTTTTTTTACCAAAAATATGTAGGAGAATACGTATCGGCCTAAACTAAGGAAAAAAAATGTTTTTTTTATATATTTTTTGGGGATATTTATTATAGCAAAAAGTAAAAATATTGAATTTTTTTCAAAATTGTCGCTCTATTTTTGTTTATAGCGCAAAAAATAAAACCCGCAGAGGTGATCAAATACCACCAAAAGAAAGCTCTATTTGTGGGGAAAAAAAGGACGTAAATTTTGTTTGGGAGCCACGTCGCACGACCACGCAATTGTCCGTTAAAGCAACACAGTGCCGAATTGCAAAAAGTGGCTCGATCATTTGGCACGAAATGGTCCGGGACCTAAGTAGTTAAAGCGGAGTTCCACCCAAAAATGGACCTTCTGCTTTAAGTGTTGGTGACCCCCCCTGACATGCCACATTTGGCATGTAATTGTATTGGGGGATGAGCGGGTACCCTGTTTTTAGAGGCACCTAGCTCCCACTTATTCTCCTGGCTCCGCGGCACCAGAAGGAAGATCACCCCCCCTCCCTCCCTGCAATCTTCTGGGACACGTCACAGGTCCCAGAAGATTGCCCGGCCATTCACAGCACGTGGCTCGCTCATGTTCAGTGCGCACCTTGCTGTGAAGCCACAGTTAGAATGCTGGTGCAGCAGAGAGGAGCGGGGCTTCGTACACTCGCATTGCTGGACCGTGGGACAGGTAAGTGTCCGATTATTAAAAGTCAGCAGCTACACTTTTAAATGGGTGGAACTCTGCTTTAACAATATCTTTATAGCTTGAGTCTATATCTATAAATGATAATGGGTCTGGGATTAAAAGTACAATTTCAGTGTTTGCAGATGACACTAAGCTATGCAGTGGAATAACGTCCTTACAGGATGTCTCCAACTTACAAGCCAACCTCAATGCTCTGTTTAATTAGGCAACTGTGTGGCAGATGGGGTTTAAAGTAGAGCTGCACGATTTTGGGAAAAATGAGAATCACAATTCTTTTGATTAGAACAAAGATCACGATTCTCTCACGATTCTTTAAAATGGTAAATGTAAAAAAAAAAAAAAATCGCTTGTCTTTTTTTTTTTTTTTGCAAAATTTTCTTATTTTTAATATTTTTATTATTCTTTACTTTTTAATTTCTTTATTTTATTAATTTAATTATTATTTTTTTATCATTTTTTTCACTTTATTGCTATCACACAGGAGAAAACAATTCACTGTGTGATACCAATTGGAGGAGACAGGTTCTCTTTATTGACCCTTCACTTCCAAAAACAGGAGTCCTAGCACTGTGCTAGAACTCCTGTCACAGCTGAGATGGAAAGAGCACAGCTCTCTTCTCTCACTGTGAACATAGGCAGGAGGGACAGGAGACGGAAGACAGACTCGGCAGCCGGGGGGGGGGGGGGGAGGAGGGAGGGAGGACGGAGTCCCGAAGACAGCCAGCCAAGTGTGGTATGTGTGGGGGGGGGAGGGGGGAGAAGGGAGGACGGTCAACAGCACACATTTTCTTATAGAAACTCACCACCCGTATGTTGAAATTGTCTCTCCTCTGCTCGCACACAGCCCCGCCTCCTCCTAACCCCGCGCTGTGATAGACAGAACACATCCCAGCATTGGACCCGCATTCTGTCTATCACAGCGTGGGGTTAGGAGGAGGCGGGGCTGTGTGCGAGCAGAGGAGAGACCGTTTCAATGCATCACGCTCTATGATCAATTTGCGTTCCACGCTGGTTACGTGGAACTGGCGGGGATTTAAGAAAATCGCGGTCATCCAGCCTGGAGATCGTGGGGGGGGGGTGAATCGAGATCGCGATTCTCAAACGATTAATCGTGCAGCTCTAGTTTAAAGTTGATAAATGTAAGGGTATGCACTTGGGGCTAAGAATATGCATGCATCATACATACTAGGAGGAGAATAGCTGGGGGAATCCATAGTGGAGAATGATCTGGGGGTTTTGGTAGATCATAAGCTCAATAGCATGCAATGCCAAGCTGCGGGTTCCAAAGTGAGCAAAGTCCTTTCTTGTATTAAGAGAGGTATGGACTCCAGAGAGACTTTCACACTGGAGAGACAGCAGCGGCTGTTTCAGGGCGCTTTGCAGGCGCTATTTTAAGCGCCCCAGTGTGAAAGGGGTCTTAATGCTTTAACCACCGCCCACCGCCGAATAACAGCGACAGGGTGGTTCCTTAACTCTGGGAGGGCGTTTATATGTGGGGAGCACACATGGGAGTCTCTGTGACCGCCGGGTCCAGAGGACCCGGTGCATCACAGTAAATCGCCGCTGATAGCGGCCGTTTACCACATGATCGCTCCGTCAAATGACGAACCGATCACTTGTAAACAGACCGGCGTCATGTGATGACGCCAGTTCCTCTCTCCCCTCTCTGTACCGATCGGTACAGTGCGAGAGGGGAGGGGGAGAGAGCGGATGGCAGCAGCACTGTGGGCTGGATCTGTGACAATTGCAGTCACAGATCCAGCCATCCATCCACCCATGCTTAGCCACCCCTGCCCATACTGTGCAATACCCTGCCCATACTGTGCAATACCCTGCCCATACTGTGCAATACCCTGCCAATACTGTGCAATACCCTGCCAATACTGTGCAATACTCTGCCCATACTGTGCAATACTCCGCAATACCCTGCCATACTCCGCAATACTCTGCAATAACCACTTCCCGCCCGCCGGCCGTCATATGACATCCTTGACTTTGTGCGGGGATATCTGAATGATGTCTGCAGCTACAGGCATCATTCAGATATCAGCTTTTTCAGCCGGCGATTCCCTACACCATAAAAACAATCATAGCGGCTGTTCCACCGCTTGATCATTCTTACGGGAGGAGAGAGGGGACGTCCGCTCCCTCCCACCGCCATCCGGTGCTTCTACCGACTCACCGCTACAATCAAAGCCAGGATTGTTTTTTTTATTTTATTTTTATTTCAGGCTTCCCAGCCTAGAGGTGAGATGTGGGGTCTTGTTGACCCCATATCTCACTCTAAAGAGGACCTGTCATGCCATATTCCTATTACAAGGGATGTTTACATTCCTTGTAATAGGAATAAAAGTGATCAAAAAATTGATTTTTGCGGAAAAACGTGTCAAACTAAAATAAATAAAGTAGAAAATACAGAAGCGAACTCATACGCAAGTCCCGCCCATGTATGAAAATGGTGTTCAAACCACACATGTGAGGTATCTCTGCGAGCGTTAGAGTGAGAGCAATAATTCTCGCCCTAGACCTCCTCTGTAACTCAAAACATGTAACCAGTAAAAATATTTAAAGCTTCGCCTATGGGGATTTTTAAGTAGTGAAGTTTGGCGCCATTATACGAGCGCGTGCAATTTTGAAGGGTGTCATGTTAGGTATCTGTTTACTTGGCGTAACTTCATCTTTCACATTATGCAAAAAGCATTGGGCTAACTTTACTGTTTTTTTTTAAGCACAAAAGTTTTTTTCCGTAAAAAACATGTTGGAAAAATTGCTGCGCAAATACCGTGCGAGATAAAAAGTTGCAATGACCACCATTGTATTCTCTAAGGTCTTTGCTAAAAAAAAAATATATAATGTTTTGGGGTTCTATGTAATTTTCTAGCAAACAAATTATGATTTTTACATGTCGGAGAGAAATGTCAGAATTGGCCTGGGTGCTCCAGAACGCCTGAAGGTGCTCCCTGCATGTTGGGCCTCTGTATGTGGCCACGCTGTGTAAAAGTCTCACACATGTGGTATCGCCATACTCGGGAGTAATAGCAGAATGTGTTTTGGGGTGTAATTTGTGGTATGCATATACTGTGTGTGAGAAATAACCTGATAATATGACAATTTTGTGGAAAAAAAAATCTTGATTTTGCAAAGAATTGTGGGAAAAAATTACAACTTACAAAAACTCACAATGCCTCTTTCTAAATACCTTGGAATGTCTTCTTTTCAAAAAGGGGTCATTTGGGGGGTATTTGTACTTTTCTGGCCGTCAGTACTTCAGGTGTGATCAATTTTCAGAGATTGGCTCCATAGCTTGTGGACTCTATAACTTTCACAAAGACCAAATAATATGCACCAATTTGTACTTATTTTTACCAAAGATATGTAGCAGTATAAATTTTGGCCAAAATTTATGAAGAAAAATTACTAATTTGCAAAATTTTATAACAGAAACGAAGAAAAATTCATTTTTTTTACAGAATTTTCAGTCTTTTTTCTCTTATAGAGCAAAAAATAAAAAACCCAGCGGTGATTAAATACCACCAAAAGAAAGCTCTATTTGTGTGAAAAAAAGGACAAAAATTTCATATGGGTACAGTGTTGTATGACTGAGTAATTGTCATTCAAAATGTGAGAGCACCGAAAGTGGAAAATTGGTCTGGTTATTAAGAGGGTTTAAGTGCCCAGTGGTCAAGTGGTTAAAAAGCTGCCAATCTGGCTCAAAAACTCAATTATACATGAAGTTATGTTCACGGATTACGGTCTTCTACTGATGTGCATCTTTGTAGTCTCAAGAACAAATAAAGCCCCGGAACAAGGTAAAGATTGTGAAATGGCTAAAGCATAAGTGCACTTGGGCTTCTTGAAATGAATAGCTATAGAGATATTTGAGATGCTCAATATGGCTTCTGTTCAAATTTTAAAAGCTCCTCTCCTTCAGTGTCTCACATACAAATATTAACACCCACAATGCCAATGCTTATTTATCAGGATAATACAGGGTGCCTCCTACTAATCTTCTAATTGGATATTCTATAGAAGTAAGGAAATCACATTAACTATTAAATCAATCCATATATGCACAACACCACTTCAGCCCCGGAAGATTTTACCCCCTTCCCGACCAGAGCATATTTTGCAATTCGGCACTGCGTCGCTTTAGCTGACAATTGTGCGCTCATGCAACGTTGTACCTTTTTTTCCACACAAATAGAGCTTTCTTTTGGTGGTATTTGATCACCTCTGCGTTTTTTATTTTTTGCGCTATAAACAAAAGAAGAGCGTCAATTTCGAAAAAAACACTAATATTTTTTACTTTTTGCTATAATAAATATCCCAGTTTTTTTAAAAAAAAACTATTTTTTAAAAAAAAACTATTTTTTTCATCAGTTTAGGCCGATATGTATTGTTCTACATATTTTTGGTAAAAAAAATCGCAATAAGCGTATATTGATTGGTTTGCGCAAAAGTCATAACGTCTACAAAATAGGGAATAGATTTATGGCATTTTTATTATTATTATTTCTTTTTCGTACATCACGGGACACAGAGCGACTTAGTCATTACTAATGGGTTATATAGATTACCTTCAGGTGTTGGCACTGGCCAATTCCAAACCGGAAGTACCCTCCCCTATATAAGCCCCTCCCACCCGGGAGCACCTCAGTTTTTTGCCAGTGTCTAAGGTGTTGGCCAAAGAGTAACATATGTTTTCACTGGGCTTGCGTACAGGTTCTTTTGGGCCTTAGTAAGCTGTTCCGGATCCCACCAAAAAAGCTTCATAGCTAAACGGTCGGTACCCGGGCCTTGCAGCAGAAGAGCAAGGTTTTGCCTGTAATGCTTCTCTTAGGAGGGCTGGACCCTGGGATCCAGAGCTCTGGTCATACCCACGACCAAGATGTCTGTGCAGGGTGCTATACAGGTCCAGGGGAGTGGAATCCTTGGGAACCCGGTCCCTGAAGGTTTAATTACAATGCCTGCCGTGATAGGTGAAGTTTGGACTTCTGTGGACCAAACAAAGTCCTGCGGCGGGGATCAGGTAAGTGGGGGCCCCCAGGAACTTGGTTCTATTGGGGGACCCCCAAGCCTAATTTGTCTTTCTGTCTGTTACCTAACGGTATTCCCGCTAAATATCTGTGTTTGCCTGTAACTACTGAAAATGTAAAATTTTAATAGTAGTCAAGAAAAAAAAAAGAAAAAAAAAGGGGACCGCGGTACCTGTGTTAAACCACTAGAGGCCGCTGTAGTCCATTTTTCTTGTCATGTGGATCTTTGGTTTTCTCAAGTCAAAAGATCCAGGCAGCTGGTAAGTTTCTCTGTGGGAATCCACTTCCTCTGCCCTGTTGCTGCGCTCATCCACCGCACAGGCCCTCCGGCAAAAAGGGCCCTGGCTCCTAATCCCCTGTTTGATTTCGAAAAGGGCGCCAATGGCGCGCGGGCGCGTGCACACGCCTCCTATGAAAAAAAGGGGCGGGGCGGGTGGATGACGCTCGATGCGCGCCGCGGCGCTTCTGCGCATGTGCGGGCGTCCCAGCATAGTTAAAAGACACAGTACAAGTGTCAGCTGGATGCAAACAGAGCTAGCAATAAACAGTGGCACACAGAGGCGGTTGATGCAGGCATCCCCATAGAAAGGCACTTTAGTGGACACCAGCTGGTATATAGCAGCACCTGTGTTAGATTATTACCAGCAAAATTGGTGTATGACGACGGGAATACCTCAGCTTTGTGCTTAAAGGATATGTCGTCCAGACGCTCCGGAAATAGATCTTCCAGGAAGCCAAAGGGGTCTCCATCGGGCTCTGAGGATATTGGGCATGCTTGTACTGCACCAATCTCCCCTGAGAATTCAGAGGTCAGTAGCCGTAGAAACCCCGCAGGAATGCCTGGTGCTGCGGCTGTCCCCAGTCCACCTGCTCCTGTATATATAACAGAGGAGGTTTTATCCTCAACTCTGGGAGGATTGGAAGAGAGATTAACAGCATTGATCGCTGCTTCCCTGTCTCAGGAAAAGCGCGTCCGATCTCCGTCTCCTCCTTCAGAGTGCCTGTTAGTGGAGGAACAGTCCCAGAGATCGACCTACCTGAAGGGGATCAGGATGAGGTTGATTCAGTTATGGAGGAATCAACAGTGGAAGAACCTTTCTCAGCATCTCAGGCGGAAAGATTATGGGTTCAGTCTCTGACTAATATGGTCCGATCAGCATTTAAAATGCCTCTGGCGGAACCACCAGCCACTACGGTTTCCTCGCTGGGGTCGCTAAAAGCTCCCCAGGCTGTCTGTTCCTTCCCAATCCACCCTTTATTAGAAGGGCTTATTTACCAGGATTGGGAGCATCCTGATAAAATATTTGCTCCCCCCAAGAGATTTCCGGTGATCTATCCCATGGAGGATAAGTTCATAAAAAAATGGAGGGTCCCTACAGTGGACGCAGCCATCTCTTCTGTTAACAAATCACTGACATGTCCAGTAGATAATGTTCCAATGTCAAAGACCCAATAGATAAAAAATTGGAGTCTTTACTAAAATCTGCTTTCTCTACAGCAAGCATGGTGACACAACCTGCGGTAGCAGCGATTGGAGTCTGCCAAGCAGTGAAAGATCAGTTGAAACAAGTCTTAAGGGACTTACCAGATCAGCAGGCTCTTGCCCTAGCTGACCTGCCTAGAGCCTTGTGTTTTGCGGTGGACGCCATAAAGGATACAATCCAACAGGCCTCCCGCTTTACGCTGTCTATAGTACAGGCTTCTGTGGCTCAAAAACTGGTCTGCTGAAGCTCCCTGTAAAAAACTGCTGGTTAGCTTCCCATTTCATGGAGAACGCTTATTTGGAGAAGATCTGGACAAATATATCCAGAAAATTTCTGCCGGTAAAAGTTCACTCTTACCGGTTAAGAACAAGGGTAGAAGTCCTTCTTTTAAGAGGCCTACTTCTCCAGTCCCTGGCACATCGGCTGTGAAACAGTTCCGACGGCCTCCGCGGTCAAATCCAGGGGGCAGAAATCAGGGACAATCACAGGGTATCAAGAAACCCTGGGTCAAGAGAGGTACAAAACCTCCCCCTAAGTCATGAAGGGTTGCCCCCACTCAGTCGGGTGAGGGGAAGACTTCAGTTGTTCACAGAGACCTGGCGGGACACCATCAGAGATGGGTGATCCCCGCAGTAAGTCTGGGATACAGGCTGGAGTTAAAAGACATTCCTCCTGCCCATTTTATAAGGTCAAACGTGCCAAGCGATCCCCAGAAGAGTGGATCCCTCCTTCTGGCACTAGAGCAACTATTGCCCCAAGGGTAATCATGAAGGTTCCCTTGAAAGAAAACGGGTTCGGGTTTTACTCGAACCTTGTCACAGTCCCCAAACCAAATGGGGACATGAGGCCCATATTGAATATAACAGGGCTAAACAAGTTCCTACATATCAGGACTTTTTTCGGATGGAGTCGATCCGATCGGTGGCCACCGCCCTACAAGGGCAGGAATGGTTAGCCTCGATCGACATAAGGGATGCTTATTTGCATATTCCCATCTGTCCGGCCCACCAGAAATTTCTACGCCTTGCAGTAGAAGGGCGCCATTTTCAGTTCAGAGCCTTACCTGTCGGTCTGGCCACGGCACCCCGAGTGTTCACAAAAATTCTGGCCCTACGATTGGCCAAACTAGGAACACAAGGTGTAACGATAATGGCATATCTAGACGACTTGTTGCTGATAGACCACTCAGTGAAAAAAACTAGAAGTGGTCGTTCACAAGATAATCAAGTATCTGGAATCTCACGGTTGCATTATCAACCGAGACAAGTCAGCCCTAAAACCAGTCAAAAGCCTGGAATACTTGGGGGCTAAGACTGGATTCAAATCAGAGAAAGATTTTCTTACCTCCAGAGAAGGTGTCGTCTTTGAAAGATTTGACCCACTTAGTGGGTACAAAAAAGAAAAACCATCCATACGCCTGTGTATAAGGCTGCTGGGAAAAATGGTGGCTTCATTCGAAGCGGTACCCTACGGTCAATTCCATTCAAGGAACTTGCAGAGGGCCATACTGTCAGCCTGGAACAAAAAAGTTCAGGCTTTAGACTTACCAATGTCCCTGTCCCCTTCCGTTCGCAAGAGCCTCCATTGGTGGTTGGTGCCCTAGAATCTGGGAAGGGAAACCCTTCAGTCCGGTTTCTTGGAAGGTGGTCACTACAGTTGCCAGCCTCATAGGCTGGGGGGCAGTACTGGAGCAATGGTCTCTCCAGGGCAAGTGGTCAGAAGCAGAGAAGGCCCTGCCCACCAATCTCTTAGAGATACGAGCAGCCCGGTATGCCCTAGTAGCATGGACATCCAAACTCCAAGGGTCACCTGTCAGAATTCAATCAGACAATGCCACAGCAGTGGCATATATCAATCTCCAGGGTGGCACCAGGAGTCGTGCAGCCCAGAGGGAAGCGAAATGCATCCTGGAATGGGCAGAAAGGTATGTCACAGCCATATCCGCGGTTTTCATCCCAGGAGTGGAAAAATTGGAGAGCGGACTTTTTTAAGTCGCCAGCAATTATGCCCGGGGGAATGGTCTCTTCACCCCGAGGTTTTCCAGGCAATATGCCAGCGGTGCGGAACACCGGATGTAGATCTGCTAGCATCCAGATTCAACGCAAAGGTGGACAGATTTGTGTCTCGCACAAAGGATCCCCTAGCTTGCGGTTCGGATGCCCTAGTGTTCCCTTGGGATCAGTTCAAGCTGATATATGCATTCCCACCGCGATTAATCCGCAGAATCAGGGTAGAAAAGAAACCAGTGATTCTGGTGGCTCCAGCGTGGCCCCGAAGGGCATAGTACGCGGAGATTGTAAAAATGTCAGTGGGAAGTCCTTGGACCCTCCCACATCGTCCGGACCTGCTTTCGCAAGGACCGATATACTACCCTTCCTTACCAGCCCTAGGTTGACGGCCTGGCTATAGAAGCCCACATTCTAAAAAAGAGAGGGCTCTCTAATCCTGTGGTATCTACCATGATCAATGCCAGGAAGCCGGTATCCAGGCAGATCTATTATAGGATCTAGAAGGCGTACATCACGTGGGGTGAGGCCAGGAAATGGCATCCACGTAAGTACGTAATAGGTAGGATTCTGGACTTCCTACAGTGGGCTGTACATAGGAAGCTTGCCTTGAGTACTATCAAGGGTCAGACGGCCTTGTCAATATTTTTTTTTTCAAAGGCCCTTGGCTTTGCATTCATTAATCAAAGCTTTCATACAAGGAGTGATGCGTATTAGCCCTCCGGTTAGTATTCCCATATGTCCATGGGACTTAAACCTGGTTCTGTCGGTTCTACAGAAACAACCATTTGAACCATTGCGGCACATTTTCTTGGTTCTTTTCACCAGGAAATTGATTTTCTTAGTAGCCATTTGTTCGGCTAAAAGAGTATCGGAATTAGCCGCCTTGTCCTGTAAGGAGCCATATCTGGTTATCCATAAGGACAGAGTAGTATTACGTCCTCATCCAGCCTTCTTCCTAAGGTGGTATCGAGGTTCCATTTGAACCAAGATGTGGTTCTTCCTTCCTTTTTCCCCAAACCTAGTTCGGTAGAGGAAAAGTTTTTGCATTCTTTGGATGTAGTAAGAGCAGTTAAAGCTTATCTTAAAGCCACTGCTCAGATTCGCAGAACGGATACTTTGTTTGTTCTGCCGGAAGGCCCCAGAAAGGGTCAGGCAGCATCAAAAATCTACTTTAGCCAAGTGGATTCGACAGGTCATAATACAAGCCTATGGCTTGAAAAGGAGACCGCCTCCGTTCAAAGTTAGGGCGCACTCCACAAGAGCAGTTGGAACTTCATGGGCAGTGCATCACCAAGCCTCCCTGGCTCAAGTACTGTAAGGCCACAACATGGTCCTTAGTACACACGTTTACTAGATTCTACCAGGTAGACGTCAGAAGTCAGGAGGATGTCGCCTTTGGGCGCAGTGTGTTGCAGGCCGCAAAAGAGCCTCATGCCTGATGGCGCCCAGCTTATGTATCCCTCCCCTCATTTGGCATTGCTTTGGGACGTCCCATTAGTAATGACTAAGTCGCTCTGTGTCCCGTGATGTACGAAAAAGAAAAAGGGATTTTTATAACAGCTTACCTGTAAAATCCTTTTCTTGGAGTACATCACGGGACACAGAGCTCCCACCCCTCTTTTTGGGACACTTATTGCTTGGCTACAAAACTGAGGTGCTCCCGGGTGGGAGGGGCTTATATAGGGGAGGGTACTTCCGGTTTGGAATTGGCCAGTGCCAACACCTGAAGGTAATCTATATAACCCATTAGTAATGACTAAGTCGCTCTGTGTCCCGTGATGTACTCCAAGAAAAGGATTTTACAGGTAAGCTGTTATAAAAATCCCTTTTTTTTTTTAGTAATGACGGCGGTCTGTGATCGTGACTGCGCCATTATGGCGGACACGTCGGACACTTTTGACACTATTTTGGGGCCATTGTCATTTATACAGCGATCAGAGCTACAAATAGCCACTGATTACTGTATAAATGACACTGGCAGGGAAGGGGTTAAACACTAGGGGGCGAGGAAGGGGTTAAGTGTGTCCTAGGGAGTGATTCTAACTGTGGGGGGGATTGGCTACCACTGACATGACAGCGATCACTGCTCCCGGTGACAGGGAGCAGTAGATCCCTGTCATGTCACTAGGCAGAACAGGGAAATGCCTTGTTTACATAGGCATCTCCCCGTTCTGCCTCTCCTCACCGCAATCGCGGGCCGCCGGCGAACATCGAGTTCACGGGACCCGCAGGCACACTCCCGCGACGGGCAGGCGCCCGCTAGGCAGCAAATTCAAAGAGATGTACAGGTACACCGATTTGCCTGCCTGTGCCCTTCTGCCGACGTAAATCGGCGTGTGGCGGTCTGGAAGTGGTTAAGAGTTCCAGGAGTGTAAAAGAACAGTGTATCTAACTTTGCCTACATTTCAGTGCTTACTTTCTTGATATCAGTATTGCATTTTAAGTGGAACTTCACTCTCCCAATTAACATTGACTATTTTTAATCCTCATGCTGCTAGCATTAGTAAATACATAGAAAAGTATATTGTATTTTCTTGTTTTAATCTTTTCTTTTAAATTTCCTCAGTTACTTCCTGGTTTCTAACCTAGGAAAATTATGTCATACATCCCAGAAGTCTTCAGGAGAGAAGGAGGAGTTTTCTAAGTTAAAAACACCCCCCTGCCTGCATGCCTGAGCTAGGGACAGGTAGATTCCAGGAAGCAAATGCTACATGAATCATCTGCCCTTACTCAAGATGGCCACAGACAGAAATTTCAGGGGGTGTTTTTTAAAGTGATTTCTCTACAAAATAAAGCATGGATAAATGGGGGAGTTTGCTTTGAACATTACAAATAAATTAAATAATGTTTTTGGATTGTGGTGCTCAGATCCAGTGAAGATCCACTTTAAGTACATCTGGTTTACAAACATCAATGCCAGTGATAAATGAGCATTGCATGTGGATGTTCATATATTTATGTGATACACTCAAGAAAAAGAGCTTTTATACTTTGAATGGAAGTGACACTGGGCCTCTCACGTTGTGGTTAATAGCGTATATACAGTAGCTATATAGCTATTCAATTTAAGCATCCTTTTACAATAATGAGCCAACTGCTCTTATGAGGTGGCAGTATCACACGTTTTGCCTCAATCTGGGTCTTTTTTACCAAGACTATGGACATTCACATCAATAGAATACAGTGTCTGTGAACATAATTATATGTGCAGTCTAGCTACTGAGTCAGAATAGAAGATTTTGATTGCATTGATGAATTGTGCTTGGAAGGGCTTGCTCACATAATTATGAATAGCAGTACTGCTTGGCCACCTAATATCATAAAATACAAGTGCTGCTTTACATGAAATATACCACTGAGCAGTGTGCTCTTATGAGGACTTTATGTAAAGAAGAATTATAGGTGAATATTTTTTTACAATGTTGCACTGGTCCAGCTTGGACCAATGTAGCTATACCATAGACATATACCCAGGGCCGTGGCAAGGGGTGGGCAGAAGGGATGGCTGCCCTGGGCGCAGTATGTATAGTAGGGATGGGGCGCCGTACGTTCCTTCTACTATAGGGTTGACAGGAGTAGTGACAACGGTATCACTACTTCTGTCAGCACAGCTCTGGAAGAGCAGAGGAGAGAGCCGGGAGGAGGCGCGGGCTGTTTTCTCTCTCCCCCCTCCTCATAAACTTGCACATAATGTGGGGGGTGGGGTGCAATTTAGATTTTTTTTTCCCTGGGCACTGGTCGATCTTGTCCCATCACTGCATTTACCATACCTGGGCGATCCCCATGGACGCTGGAATTCACTAAAGTATACACCGCTACTCCAATGATCTCCACTAGCTTCCAGGTCCAGTGCAGAGTGGCTGCCCTGCTGCATTCTGAACACAGTAGATCACTCGCTGGGCATGGGCACCATTCAGATATTTCTTAACATTTGAATGCAAAGCATTCTCTGGTTGGATAAGGTGGGATGGGGTGATGTCACACTTTTCACCTAGTCCAATCAGGGAATGCTCAGCATCCATTTAGAGAATGCAAAGCTTTCTTTGAATGGTGCCCAGGCTGAGCAGCCAACCGCCTGTGTTCAGAATATGCAGAGCAGCTGCTCACCACGTGGCCCAAAAGAAAGTGGGTCCAATGCTTTATTTGATGATCACATCATAGATAAAACAGCCACGCAGAACCCCTTCATCAGGCATGTGACAGGTATAGTGCAAAACAAAACAATATTCAAAGAGACATTTACCAAGCACAAGATAGAGAACTGACTGCTTCCTGAGGACATAATGACATCATTGGCCTGCCAAAACGACATCTAAAATGACATAAACATTGACCTACCGTATATACTCGAGTATAAGCCGACCCCAATATAAGCCGAGGCACCTAATTTTACCACAAAAAACTGGGAAAACGTATTGACTCGAGTATAAGCCTAGGGTGAGAAATGCAGCAGCTACTGTAAGTGGAAAAGAGGGTCAATAATGCCCATTTGCAGCCTCACTGTGTCCATTTGCAGCTTCACTGTGTCCATCTGCATGCCTCAGCCTCACTGTGTCCATCTGCATGCCTCAGCCTCACTGTGTCCATCTGCATGCCTCAGCCTCACTGTGTCCATCTGCATGCCTCAGCCTCACTGTGTCCATCTGCATGCCTCAGCCTCACTGTTTCCATCTGCATGCCTCAGCCTCACTGTGTCCATCTGCATGCCTAAGCCTCACTGTCCTCAATTATGTAACGCTGCATTTACTGTGGGGGTCTACAGGCATCTGCAGTGGGGTTTAATTGGCCATCAGGGAAAGCTCCCTGCCTCATGTACCTGATCTTCCGGCGCAGCCTGTGCCCATCTGCAGCCTTGTGATCTCCTGGCACTGCGATATGTAGTCTAGCCGGCGGCCATGCAGTGTAACAAAGCCCCGCCTCCTCCTAGTTCTCGTCCGTGACGGAACACTGACTCCGTTTCCCAGCAGGGAGTCAGTTTCAGCCTATCACGGGCGAGGAGAAGGCGGGGCTTTGGTACACTACACGGCTGTCGACTAGACTACAAATAACAGAGCCGGAGATCATAAGGCTGCAGATGGACACAGTGAGGAAGGAGACTCGAGTATAAGCCGAGGGGGGCATTTTCACCACAAAAAAATGCGCTGAAAAACTTGGCTTATACTCGAGTATATACGGTATATGTGGCTCTGTGCTATTACACCGAGAATGTTGTGAGCCCCTAATTGGTAAGGTAAGCGTATTTTAAAGGAATGTAATGATTTGTTGCATCAGTCAGATGCAACCCATTTGGTGCAGGTTAACATAGTACCGCAGTGTGTTTGCATCATGACAACCCATGACCCCAGTATGTCACACTGCAGGCATTGAGGATCACAAACTGCACTGTATGGCAGGTGGTGTTCATAGAACATACCGCCTACAAGAAACCACCATGGAAGCAGTACGAGTGCAGAGAATAGAAGCCAAACAAGTGACAGGAAATATGAAGCTCCAGGATGATTCCAAAGAATAAAGAAAGAGAAAAGAACAGAAAAAATAAGCAGGAAAAAACAAAACGAGAAGTAAAGAAAGGAGGGCAAAAAAACTTAAACAAGTAAAAAAAGAAAATATAAAGAAGGGGAAAAATAATGGAAAGAAAAAAAGAAAGAACATAAGAAAAAGTAAGAGGAAAAACACAAAAATTGATTAAAATGAAATAGAAACCAAAACAGATTAAAAATAAACAATAGAGCCGAATAATAGCGAAACAATTTGGAAAAATAGAATAGAAAAAAAGAAAAGAAAATGGCAGAAGGAAAAAGAAAGACAAATGCCTCGTACACACGACCAGTTTTCCCGTCGTAAAAACTGCGATGAGATCTTTTGGCCGGGAATTGCGACCGTGTTTGCTCCATCACAGTTTTTCTGGCGGGAAAAAAAGAGAGCAGGATCTCTTTTTTCCCCGTCAGGAAAAAATCCTAGCGGGAAAACCGTTCGTCTGTATGCTTTTCCGACGGGAAAAAACATGCATGCTCGGAAACAATTCGACGCATGCTCGGAAGCATAGAACTTAATTTTGACGGTATGTCGTAGTCTTTTACCTCACTGTGTTCTTAGCAGTCAAAAGTTCACCGGACTTTTGTGTGACCGTGTGTATGCAAGGCAGGCTTGAGAGGAATTCCGTTGGGAAAACCATCGTTTTTTTTTTCCGACGGGAAAACCGGTCGTGTGTATGGGGCAAAACAGAACAGAGATACTGAGCGGTCAAAAAAAAAAAGAGGAGGAAATAAAATGCCAAAGAAACAAAAAAGATGGCAGGGAAAGGAAAAAAGGGGGAGGGAAACCGGGGAAAGAGGGAAAAAGGGGGAAAAATACATCATGTTATCATCTTCACCAATAAAATCATTGTTCATCGAAGAGCATGTAAGGGTTAAATTAGTATTCAGGCCACTTGTTTGTAAAGTGTAGATCCAGTAGACTTCTCGGCGTAGGAGGTCCCCACCTCTCGCAGTCTGATCAACATGTTCAGTCACCATACCTCTCAGGGGGCGTAAAATGTCCCCCACATATCGGAGAATTACAAACCTTACAATTGTAACACTCAAGTCTATGCAACATCTTAAAGGGGATCTTGGTGTTTTTTGGTCTAGGGTTTGCTTGTACCAGAAGATCACGTACCAGTAATGGTGGTGTCCTGAGGTTTCCCTCCAGTGTGTCATCGGCTCTAAGTATATTAATACTTATGAGCTAATGATGTCATTATAACTTAAGGGGGCAGGGAGCAGTCAATTCTCTATCTTGTGATTGGTGGATGTCTTTTAAAATAACATTTTTGTTTTGCACTGCACTTGTCACATGCCTGATTAAAGGGGTCCTGTGTGGCCCCAAAACGTTGCTGTTTTAGCTGTACTCGTCGGATAAAGCTTTGGATGCTTTTTTGGAGATCCGTGGTATGCTGGTGACATATATCCTTTGTTCTGAGTGTCCAGTTTCCAGCTGGTGGTCTCTACAGCACCCACTTCCCTGACAGCCATTTCCAGAAATGTGTGCATTGGGTATATTTTTCTGGACTCTACAAATACAAGTGGAGATCACTGAAGTAGCTGTGTCTCAATCGGTGATTTCTAGCTATCAGGGGGATCGATCAGGTATGGTATTGTATGTACATATTAACATTGGTCTCAGCTGGTATAAAATATTCATAGAAGTCATCTTTACCATTTACAATTGCTTTGTATGAATTACTAATCATGCTATGCAAGCGATATTACATCGAGCAAAGTACTTATATGAAGTGACTGTAATAAATCACCTACAGTTGCTTTATATGGAGCTACAGTATATGGATGGATCAGTTTTATAGCCAAAAAATAGATGTTGGTCATAAGTAATCCTTGGGGCCATCGTGCTTACAATGAATCTGACATGAAATGTACTGTGCTCTGCAAAGGGGGCCTTAAAGACTGGAAAATACAAATAAACTAAAATATAATAGGCAAATATTTAGTTTGAGAACTTTTTGCCTATGTGTATATAAGCCAGAGCCTCTAAGGAGACAAGATAGATTGTTTGAGATAGCAACCATTTGTTTCACAGCAAATTACCTTTTTAGATATAATTTCAGAGGTTTGGTGCTTTAATGGATTTCCAATGTTCTTCTAGCTGCAGTAAAAGAATGTCTAATGAAGACTCTGAAAGACTGTTCTGAAATGTGTTTACAAATGAAAGTGGGTAAATGGAACTCAAAAATCCTCCATTGAACCTCTGCATAGCATTGTGGAACCTTTGTGAAAGTTATACCTTCATTGGTTTACTCTCATTGTGTGTAAAGTCCTATACCACAGAGGCCATGGTTTACATACAATGCACTGATGATGGCCAAATAACCTCAGATAGCTTTGGAATAAATGGCTCTATAATATTAGGCTGTATCTACACTATACACCATTGGTTCTGGATGAGCAGTTGGCCATTGAGGCGAAAAGGAATGATTTGGATGGCACCCCCAAATATTTTGAACTGAGAATTATTTTTGGGAATGAGACGCACGAATACCATCTGTTCTGAGAAGACTTTACTGTGCTACGCAATGTTGTAATACAGAAGTTCTGGTTGCAGAAGATGCTTGTATTTAGAATTCAAGCTTTATGTAAACATTTGTGAAAAGCAGTAAACCAGGGATGTATGCGGAAGCTCTATATAAGCACACACACATATTTGGTGATGCTGAAATATAATAAGCACCTTCTGGGTCAAAATCTTTTATTTTTTTATTTTTTTTTGTACTCAACTGTCCTTGAAAATTAATTATTGTTGCCACTTCCTGCTGAAAAGCCAAAGTCTCTAACAAACGTAAAATAGAAGTTCAGCCGAAAACTAACTAACTCAAAATTTTTGGCAGCCACATTGTAAGACTAATCTATCTAGCCCAATACAGCAAAAATCACTGTACATACCTTTTCTGCAGCCAGTCCGGTCCTGCGCGGAGGTTTCAGCGGCTGCTTCTTTGTGTAGGCGGGTGCAGGAGAGGCAGCTGACACCCCCTAGTAATTCTATGGGTGAACTCACTTTAAAGGCATTTCTCAACCATTGTTGGCTGTCTCTTCCACACAGCATCCGCTGCTGGAGACCGCAGCAGCTGCAGAAAAGGTATGTATTTGAGATTTTTGTGACTTTACAGGGTTAGATACATTAGTCTTAGAATGTGGCCGCCAGTAGATTTAGTTCGATTTTGGCTGAACTTCTACTTTAAGTCCCACAAACAAACAATCAGGTTGTAGAATTTTTTTAGCAGAAGAGATATCCGCTACAATTAACCTCCCTGGCGGTATTTCCGAGTCTGTCTCGAGGTGAATTTTCACTACCAAAAGCGGTAACCCCGAGCCACACAATATGATTTGTACCCACAAGATGGCCCTAGAATGAAGTTCTGACATTTTTATGCTGATTGGGCATTGGCCCTTTAAAAAGACGTGGATACTGAACGTCATACGTCCTAACAAAGCGCACAGTCATGTGTGCGAAGCGCGTTGACGTAGGCAGCGCCATCCCCACCCTGCGTTCCACGATGCGTTTCAACGGGCGAACGCAGATTTGAGCCACTCCGCTCACATGGATTGACTGGATAAGTTCATGGTACACTTACTGATGGGCTCTTTGACCTGACGTATTAATGTATGACTGTCTAGCTGCTGCTTGACATTGAGCCAACGCAACAAACACGAGGATACACTCAAAATCACTGACTGCAGCACCCATAAGGGAATATATCATCCCCATCGCAATTTTAGCAACAACCATGGAGCGGTGAAAGCCTCCGGGCAATTATCCTTCTATCTCATTTGTGAACTCAGTGACACGTTATACCATCTCCTTGCTGAACTGTTAAAGCTACCAAGGCGCATAAAATTATTCAATACTGACTGCCATTGTCTACACACGATCGGATTGTACTATCCCCAACATATTGAGGGATTTATTTCTCCGGTTACTGCATGGTTTTCAGTATATTTATACCTCAGCTATACGCTGATCTATGCAGTCAATGTCATTGGTTCCCGAATATAGTACCATGTTATCTTGAGTGATCAATACAGCTGTTCATTTTGGTATTTCTACACAATTATTGCAACAGTCCTGATTCAGATATGCTCTGTGGGGATTACCTTATTGTTTAAATCACTCCAACAGCTCCAGTCATTCCCAGTCAATTACGCGTGTGTGTGTGTGTGTGGGGGGGGGGCCCGGTGTTTGGCGCCTTAGTGTGACAACGTTGTCAACATTTTACTAGTATAGTGTTTTTAATAGGGTACTCTGGGGAGGTTATCCCACTAGCATGGTGGAATCTCACCCCTAGTGCTATTTTCATATTACTGAATTGTTTATTAAAGGTTGTTTTTCTATATATATTTTTTTGATATACCGTGGTTAGGAAGTTAACTATTTTAAGAAGTTTGTTAAAAGCGCGGCATCTGATAATGAGCTAAACATTTTTATTTGAACAAATCTTTGCCTGCATGGTGTTTAAAATTCATTTTGAACCCTTTCATGATACCCCCGCATTTAACCCTTTTGCTGCCAGAGCCATTTTTTTTCTTCACACACGTTAAAATCATGTTAGGCCTGATGATGGTGGTAGGTCACACAATATTAGAACAACGGGTTTGTCAATCGCAATTCATCAGTTTGGGGGTTAATCACTGCTAATGGCCCTAGAAATACTGCTCTTAATCAGGGGTGCGCAGTAGTATGTAACATGTAGTAAAATCAATGTTTTTGTATTTCTCCAACCTGTGTGTTACATTTGTACGTGCATTTGGGGGAGGAAACCAACATTTTTTTTGCAGGTTGGGCATTTCCCAAATGCTTGGGTGTAATTTTGTTTTACACATTTTTTTTTCCACTTAACTTTTTTGCTTTTACATAGGGGAACAATAACCCTCTATGTGATAGCATATATATTGTGACAGGTTCTCTTTAATGATACATCAGAGGTCTATTAAACCACTGATGCCTCCCCTGCACTTCATTAAAGCGGACCTTCAGCAATTTTTCCGTCTATTAAATCTTCTGCTCTTGTTGTTTTACTTTGGATAGTTATATAGTCAGGTTGAAAAAAGACACAAGTCCATCCAGTTCAACCATAAAATGTTTTAATAATAATATCATACAATCCCATATACAGAATTCTATACCCACAGTTGATCCAGAGGAAGCCGAAAAACCCCAGCACAGCACAATCCAATTTGCTACAGCAGGGGAAAAAACTATTTCCTGATCCCCCGAGAGGCAATCGGATATTCCCCGGATAAACGTTACCTATAAATGTTAGTACCCAGTTATATTATATACATTTAAGAAAGAATCCAGGCCTTTCTTAAAGCAGTCTACTGAGCTGGCCAGAACCACCTCTGCAGGGAGTCTATTCCACATTTTCACAGCTCTTACTGTGAAGAAACCTTTCCGTATTTGGAGGTGAAATCTCTTTTCCTCTAGACGTAAAGAGTGCCCCCTTGTCCTTTGTGTTGACCGTAAAGTGAATAACTCAACACCAAGTTCCCTATATGGACCCCTTATATATTTGTACATGTTGATCATATCCCCCCTTAATCTCCTCTTCTCAAGAGTGAATAAATTCAGTTCCTCTAATCTTTCCTCATAGCTGAGCTCCTCCATGCCTCTTATCAGTTCAGTTGCCCTTCTCTGCACTTTCTCCAGTTCCCCAATATCCTTTTTGAGAACTGGTGCCCAAAACTGAACTGCATATTCCAGACGAGGTCTTACTAATGATTTGTACAGGGGCAAAATGATATCTGTCTCTCTGGAATCCATACCTCTCTTAATACAAGAAAGGACTTTGCTCGCTTTGGAAACCGCAGCTTGGCATTGCATGCCATTATTGAGCTTATGACCTACCAAAACCCCAGATCCTTCTCCACTACGGATCCCCCCAGTTGTACTCCCCCTAGTATGTATGATGCATTCATATTCTTAGCCCCCAAGTGCATAACTTTACATTTATCAACATTAAACCTCATCTGCCACATAGTCGCCCAATTAGACAGAGCATTGAGGTTGGCTTGTAAATTGGAGACATCCTGTAAGGACGTTATTCCACTGCATAGCTTGGTGTCATCTGCAAAGACAGAAATGTTACTTTTGATCTCAGACCCAATATCATTTATAAAGATGTTAAAAAGTAAGGGTCCCAGCACTGAACATTGGGGTACACCACTGATAACCTTAGACCATTCAGAGTATGAATCATTAACCACGACTCTCTGAATTCTGTCTTTTAGCCAGTTTTCTATCCATTTACAAACTGATATTTCCAATCCTGTAGACTTTACCTTACACATGAGCCGTGTGTGCGGAACTGTATCGAATGCTTTTGCAAAATCCAAGTATACCACGTCCACCGCCACCTCTCTGTCCAAGGTTTTACTTACCTCTTCATAAAAAGAAATCAGGTTTGTCTGACAACTTCTGTCTTTCATGAATCCATGCTGTCTGTTGCTTAAAATATTTTTTTACAGTAAGAACTCATCTATGTGGTCTTTTATTAATCTCTCCAGTATCTTCCCAACTATAGAAGTTAAACTAACAGGTCTATAATTACTTGGTAAAGATTTAATTCCCTTTTTAAATATAGGCACCACATTGGCCCTGCGCCAATCCAGTGGTACTATTCCTGTCATTAATGAGTCCCTAAAAATTAGATACAATGGCTTTGAAATTACAGAGCTCAATTCTTTTAGGATCCGTGGGTGTATGCCATCTGGTCCAGGTGCTTTATCCACCTTTATTCTGTCTAAATATTTCTGGACCATATCACTTTTGAGCCATTGTGGATTTGGGGCTGTGTCACTACCACCCCTATTTTGGACATGAGCTCCCCCATGTTCCTTTGTATACACAGAGCTGAAGAAAGTATTTAATAAATTAGCCTTCTCTTTGTCCCCAGTCACCCACTCTAGATTATTTTGTAAAGGGCCTACATGCTCAGACTTGACCTTTTTACTATTAATATATTTGAATAATTTTTGGGGGTTTGTCCTACTATCTTTTGCAATCTGTCGTTCGTTTTGAATTTTTGCACATATTCTTTGTAACATTTAAATTACACTAGTGTTCCCTCATTTTTATATTTTTTAAAAGCTCTTTTCTTGTAGTTTATAGCTTTTTTAACTTTGGCCGTGAGCCACATAGGTTTTATTTTTAGCCTTTTAAACTTATTGCCCATGGGAATATACTTTGCAGTGAGTTCACAAACAGTCTTTTTGAAGAATTCCCATTTCTGTTCTGTGCCCATTGATGCCAATATTCTATCCCAGTCTAAGTCCTGGAGAGCAGCTCTCATCCTTGGAAAATTTTCTCTCTTGAAATTACGTGTTTTTATCTTTCCCGTATGTGATTTTTGCTTACAGCTAACATCAAATGAAATCATGTTACTGCTACCCAGGTGTTTCTTTATCTGAACATTAGTAATACGCTCCGCATGGTTTGAATAGTAAAACATGTTTTTTCTGCCAGTAAATACCTTATACAGCCCACTTACTGTTTTCTTCTCTGGTCATTAGCCTAGGCTTATGATATCATGCACAGCTCGCTCTCTCTCACTCTTGTGAGAGTTTGCCAGGAAGGAAGGGGAGATGAGTCATAAGTAAGCCAATCAGTGCTGCAGAGCTGAAGGTGTGCCTCTGTGTAAATCCAGGAAGTGAACAGGCAGCAGCTTCAGCTGCCCACAGATAAAATGGATGCAGCCAGACTCAGTGGGGGGGAGATTTTTGCAGCATATTTGGCAAATACAGAATCACAGTATATATATTAAATAATATGAAAAGTGGTTGGAGGGAAGCTTCGGACTGGCAAAGATGTTTTTATTACAAATTATGTGAGCAGACTGCAGTTCCTCTTTAAAGCTAATGAAGTGCGAATCACACTCCATTAGCTTATTCCTTGGCCACAGAAGCTGGGAAAAGTTGAGTTGAGAGGTATCTTGATAGAGCGCAGTCTTACCCCGAAGGGTTCCCCGACACGCATACAAACACATACTAGGGCCAATTTTATAGACAGGATCTGATTAACCTACCAGCATGTCTTTTGGAGTGTGGGAGGAAACCGGAGTTCCCGGAGGAAACCCACGCAGGCACAGGGAGAACATGCAAACTCAAGGCAAATGGTGTTGTGGTCGGGATTTGAACCAGCGACCCTATTGCTGCTAGGTGAAAGTGCTAACCACTACACCACTGTGCTGCCCTAAAAAAGTGACAGCAGA
Source organism: Rana muscosa (assembly GCA_029206835.1). Lineage (NCBI taxonomy): Eukaryota > Metazoa > Chordata > Amphibia > Anura > Ranidae > Rana > Rana muscosa. The sequence goes on from CM055117.1 coordinate 1,031,539,523, forward strand.
AACCAGAAGTGACGTAATAAACCCCACTTCGGGGTTCCTATTGGCTAATGTAGATCAGTGAACAGGCTTTTGCTGGCCCTTCTCCATTTACCCAGAGAAAATCGGGTTTCTTGCTTAAGAAACCTGAGACCGATATGGGGATGCCATTGCTGAGGTCTGTCAGTTGCATGCTTGGTGCAGGTCAGTGACTGAAAGTATTGCAGACTGTGGATCATCATAACAGCCAAACCGCTTCAATAGAAGAGGTCAGCATTGCAAGCCTGCACAATTTTTCGGTACTTTCTGAGAAAAACATATTTTATCTTGTTTATAATGATATAATATACCCACAGCTGTTTTCCATTAAACACGTTTTAGGTTCTGTAAAACAACTCTCTTTGCTTTAATGCATCCCCTATCCGTAGGATCTATACTTTGTGTTATTATTATTATTATACAGGATTTATATAGTGCCAATAGTTTGCGCAGCACTTTACAATGTTAGGGCAAACAGTACAGTTACAATACATTTCAATCCAGGAGGAATCGGAGGGCCCTGCTCATTAGAGCTTACAATCTAATGTGTTGTTTTTTTATATTATTACATACTGTTCTATTCCTTTTTTAAATTGCAAAATAATAAAAAATATATTAACACCAAAGACTGAGATCCATGAGCATGTTAGAGATTTATACCGCCACCTTACATGGTAGTGGGCTCAGTTTTCTATATACTCTCCAACAAGGGGATAAGTTGGTATACAGCTGATCCTTTAGTATTTGCCCTCTAGGTAATTCTGCAGTCCTCTTTCTTTTTAATCAGTAAAATTTAAAAAGTTGCATATTAATACTTAGGCTACTTTCACACTGAGGCGCTTTGAAGGTGTTATAGTGCTAAAAATAGCCCCTGTAAAGCGCCTCTCCTGTCACTCCAATGTGAAAGCCTGAGGGCTTTCACACTGGAGCAGTGCGCTGGCAGGATGCTAAAAAAAAGTCCTGCAAGCAACATCTTTGAGGCGCTGTAGGAGCGGTGTATACACCGCTCCTACAGTGCCCCTACCCATTGAAATCAATGGGCAGCGCCAGCAAAGCACCACTGCAGCGGCGCTTTTAACCCTTTTTCAGCTGCTAGCGGGGCTTAAAAGCGGCAAAGGAAAAAGTACCAGCAGGGAGCTGCCAAGTTTTAGAAAAAAAGAGAATCACCTGAGTGGAGTAAATGAAGGGAGTGGAGTAGATGTGGCGCTGTTCACCTGATTACAAAAGTGCTAGTAAGAGCAACCTAAGTGTTAAATTGAATATGAAAAAATATATGATTTGGTGACTAAAACCTTACATGAAAAATAAAAAAGATATAAAAAATGTATATGAATAATGATCATTCTTTGTGAAAAAATGTGTCTTAATGCACCTATATTTTGTGATTAATGTACCAGCTGTTGATGAGATACACAGAATGATCCAATTTATAAATATCAGATATGCTTACAATAATGTGCAAAATAAACATATATAAACACCACAATTAGTACGGGGTTCACACTACAGCGACATGAGTCGGCACGACTTTGCAAGGCAACTTGAGGCAACTTTAAGTCGCCTCCAGGACAGGCAACTTTGCCAGTGGCCAATCAAACAATAATCAGCTATGTGGGAGGGAGGGGTTTGCCTGAGAAAACTATTTTCTCTTCCTGTAAAGTTGCTTCAGTTAAGACAGTGATCCGAATTTGGAGGCGACTTCCATTGAAATCAATGAGTACAAGTCGTCTTGAAGTAGTACAGGAACCTTTTCTGAAGTCGGAGCGACTTCAGTAGTATACAGTAAGACGGCTCTCATTCACTTTAATGTAATTTCTCATGTCGGGCGACACAAGTCGGATCCCAAGTCGCGGTAGTGTGAACGGGCACTTAGTGTAGTAAACAAAATGCAGATAAACAGTTTCATTAAAGTCTTTAAATATTTGATGTTCAGAAAAGTGCTTAGTGCTGGTGAAAAAACTCTCTATTCTCAATGCCCTCTTCGAAAGGTGATCACAACATGTGTGACTTATCCGTGCTCCTATAGTGGCTGCACTCACCAGAGATTTTTACCCAGCTTGGGGTGTACGGCATTCACAGTATTTGCCACTGTGTAGCACCCATTCCGTTTAAAAAGATGTGGAAATATACTCACATTTGATATAAAACAGTAAAGCATGTATTGCTGACACTAGCTCCGCCAACCGGAAGTGATGCAAGCACGTCTGTTGACACCGTCCCTACGCGTTTTGTCACTGTGACGTCATCTTGAGCGTATATCTGTGCTTATAGAGGACCGAAGCCTCCAATGCCTATGTACCGCCGTGGCGGCCATTTTTGATAGGATTATTCAGACAGAAGTGATTTTGGTCTCTATGGTCATAAAAAACCATTGGTCAATCCTGCAATCTGACAAAATCCTGAAAACCATCATACCATCAAGACCCACTTTCATCTATAGAAAGGCGCCAAATCTCAGAAATAGACTGGTGTCTTAGACCCACCAAAGCAAATTAAAATATTCAAGCATCTTAAAGGCTTCTTTAAATGTGGAAAATGTCTCCCATGTAGGGTTAGCAAAAAAAAACAGTAGAAAGAAGACAAATTTTACCTCCTTGGCAAATGGAACTGAATACAATATTAGGGAATTGATAACATGTAGCAGTACCCATGTAACGTATGTGATAGAGTGCCCATACCATAAGCAATACGTGGGCAGAACAACGAGAGAATTACATGTAAGAATCCGAGAACACATGAACAATATCAAAAACGGGTTCAACAAACATAGCGTTTCAAGACATTTTAGGGACCCTACATGTTACATAGTTACATAGTTAGTCAGGTTGAAAAAAGACACAAGTCCATCCAGTTCAACCGTAAAAAATAAAAATAAAAAAATAAAAATAAACATATATCGTACAATCCCATATACCCAATTCTATACCCACAGTTGATCCAGAGGAAGGCAAAAAAACCCAGAAGAGCATTATCCAATTTGCTACAGCAGGGGAAAAAATTCCTTCCTGATCCCCCGAGAGGCAATCGGATATTCCCTGGATCAACTTTACCTATAAATGTCAGTACCCAGTTATATTATGTACATTTAAGAAAGAATCCAGGCCCTTCTTAAAGCAATCTACTGAGCTGGCCAGAACCACCTCTGCAGGGAGTCTATTCCACATTTTCACAGCTCTTACTGTGAAAAAACCTTTCCGTATTTGGAGGTGAAATCTCTTTTCCTCTAGACGCAAAGAGTGCCCCCTTGTCCTTTGTGTTGACCGTAAAGTGAATAACTGAACACCAAGTTCACTATATGGACCCCTTATATATTTGTACATGTTGATCATATCCCCCCTTAATCTCCTCTTCTCAAGAGAGAATAAATTCAGTTCCTCTAATCTCTCCTCATAGCTGAGCTCCTCCATGCCTCTTATCAGTTTGGTTGCCCTTCTCTGCACTTTCTCCAGTTCCCCAATATCCTTTTTGAGAACTGGGGCCCAAAACTGAACTGCATATTCCAGATGAGGTCTTACTAATGATTTGAACAGGGGCAAAATGATATCGCTCTCTCTGGAGACCATACCTCTCTTAATACAAGAAAGGACTTTGCTCGCTTTGGAAACCGCAGCTTGGCATTGCATGCCATTATTGAGCTTATGATCTACCAAAACCCCCAGATCCTTCTCCACTACGGATCCCCCCAGTTGTACTCCCCCTAGTATGTATGATGCATTCATATTATTAGCCCCCAAGTGCATAACTTTACATTTATCAACATTAAACCTCATCTGCCACATAGTCGCCCAATTAGACAGAGCATTGAGGTCGGCTTGTAAATTGGCGACATCCTGTAAGGACGTTATTCCACTGCATAGCTTGGTGTCATCTGCAAAGACAGAAATGTTACTTTTGATCTCAGACCCAATATCATTTATAAACATATTAAAAAGTAAGGGTCCCAGCACTGAACCTTGGGGTACACCACTGATAACCTTGGACCATTCAGAGTAAGAATCATTAACCACTACTCTCTGAATTCTGTCTTTTAGCCAGTTTTCTATCCATTTACAAACTGATATTTCCAATCCTGTAGACTTTACCTTACACATGAGCCGTGTGTGGGGAACTGTATCGAACGCTTTTGCAAAATCCAAGTATACCACGTCCACAGCCACGCCTCTGTCCAAGGTTTTACTTACCTCTTCATAAAAAGAAATCAGGTTTGTCTGACAACTTCTGTCTTTCATGAATCCATGCTGTCTGTTGCTTAAATTGTTTTTTTCCAGCAAGAACTCATCTATGTGGTCTTTTATTAATCTCTCCAGTATTTTCCCAACTATAGAAGTTAAACTAACAGGTCTATAGTTACTTGGTAAACACTTAATTCCCTTTTTAAATATAGGCACCACATTGGCCCTGCGCCAATCCAGTGGTACTATTCCTGTCATTAATGAGTCCCTAAAAATTAAATACAATGGCTTTGAAATTACAGAGCTCAATTCTTTTAGGATCCGTGGGTGGATGCCATCTGGTCCAGGTGCTTTATCCACCTTTATTCCATCTAAATATTTCTGGACCATATCACTTTTGAGCCATTGTGGATTTGGGGCTGTGTCACTACCACCCCCATTTTGGACATGAGCTCCCCCATGCTCCTTTGTATACACAGAACTGAAGAAAGTATTTAATAAATTAGCCTTCTCTTTGTCCCCAGTCACCCACTCTAGATTATTTTGTAAAGGGCCTACATGCTCAGACTTGACCTTTTTACTATTAATATATTTGAAGAATTTTTTGGGGTTTGTCCTACTATCTTTTGCAATCTGTCGTTCGTTTTGAATTTTTGCATCCTTGATTTCCTTTTTACATATCCTGTTATATTCTTTGTAACATTTAAATGACACTAGTGTTCCCTCATTTTTATATTTTTGAAAAGCTCTTTTCTTATAGTTTATAGCTTTTTTAACTTTGTCAGTGAGCCACATAGGTTTTATTTTTAGCCTTTTAAACTTATTGCCCATGGGAATATACTTTGCAGTGAGTTCCCAAACAGTCTTTTTGAAGAATTCCCATTTCTGTTCTGTGCCCATTGATGCCAATATTCCTTCCCAGTCTAAGTCCTGGAGAGCAGCACTCATCCTTGGAAAATTTGCTCTCTTGAAATTAAGTGTTTTTATCTTTCCTGTATGTGATTTTTGCTTACAACTAACATCAAATGAAATCATGTTATGGTCACTGCTACCCAGGTGTTCCTTTATCTGAACATTAGTAATACGCTCTGCATGGTTTGAGATTACATGTATGATTTTCTACGCCATTGATAAGGTCAAAGGACATTGGAGAGGGGAAAATAAGAGAATCAAAATTCCCCAGAACGAAACTAAGTGGATATTCCAATTAGATACTCTCCAACCCACAGGATTAAACATTGACGTGGACCTTAATTGTTTTTTAACACAATTTTAGTATTTTGACACATATGTATGTTTCCTAAATTCTTACCCACTTCCATTTAACTACCTCATCTCCCCATTCCAGTTTTAAATAATTTTAATCATTTTAAAATACTTTAAAAATAGAGGGCCATAACCTCTATACCTCTATATTTCATGTTTAATTTTCATAATCTTAAAATTATTTTTAAACTTAATATTTTATATACACTAGATTAGCAATTTTACTGGGATTCAACAAATATATGATAGGTCCCACCAACCCTTTACTGCATATTAAATTTTTATAGTATTGGAATATACATTTTTAGATCTAATACAGCCTCTAATCTAAATAAAGTGTCTGACTATAATTACCATTGGTGTGATGTTAGCCCAATAGGATATCATATTTCTCGTATTTTTGAATTTTATGTAGTCTAATGTACCAATCATATGTATACAGTTCAGCGTGACTATTAATTACAAACAATCAAATGTGTTTTTCCCTCTAATTTGTTTAGCACTGGGGATATTCCCTAAGAATGCCTCTGAGCTACAATCGGGACATTATTCTAAATTCCTTTCATCATATAATTCTATCATGTTAAATATACACATTTTGGCAACACACTGCGGTCTTCAGTCTCCAATATCCCACCAAACATGGTGCCGCGGCTAAAAAGAGATCAAATTACTTCTGTCTGAATAATCCTATCAAAAATGGCCGCCGTGGCGGTACATAGGCATTGGAGGCATCGGTCCTCAATATCTCACCCAAAATGGCCGCCGTAATTACGAAAGTCACGGTGCACTATAAATAGGAGGTAAAGCAAGCACAGATGTACGCTCCAGATGACGTCAGAGTGACGAAACGCGTATGGTAGAGTCAACAGACGTGCTTGCATCACTTCCGGTTGGCGGAGCTAGTGTCAGCAGAACATGCTTTACTGTTTTATATCAAATGTGAGTATATTTCCACATCTTTTTAAACAGAATAGAAAGTTTAAATAGTATTACACTATTGGGCGTCCTTCTCTCCTTTATATGGTGGAAACATTGGAGAAATAGCAAAACATCCCGGACTGGCCATCTTCCAGGGTGCTACACAGTGGCAAATACTGTAAATGCCGTACACCCCAAGCGGGGTAGAAATCTCTGGTGAGTGCAGCCATTATAGGAGCACGGATAAGTTACGCATGTTGCGACCACCTTCCGAAGAGGGCAAGTTTTTTCACCAGCACTAAGCACTTTTCTGAACATCAAATATTTAAAGACTTTATTGAAACTGTTTATCTGCATTTTGTTTACTACACTAATTGTGGTGTTTATATATGTTTATTTTGCACATTATTGTAAGCATATCTGATATTTATAAATTGGATCATTCTGTGTATCACATCAACAGCTGGTACATTAATCACAAAATATAGGTGCATTAAGACACATTTTTTCACAAAGTATTCTCATTATTTATATATTTTTTTTATATATTTTTTTATTTTTCTTGTAAGATTGTAGTATCTTTAGTCTCCAGTCAATTTAACACTTAGGTTGCTCTTACTAGCACTTTTGTAATCAAGGGGGTTAAAAGCGCCCTGCTAGCGGCCGAAAAAAGCGATGCTAAAACTACGGTAAAGCGCTGCTAAAAATAGAGGTGCTTTGCCTCCGGCGCCTCAGTGTGTAAGTGGGTTTAAGTGGGTTTAATGTTTACCATTTGCAGCCAGCAGGTGGTGCTATGTACCGTAACGGGCGGGCTCTCTGTAAGAAATCTCTCACCATGTTTACTGCTTTCACACTCTGCTACACATCTGTACGAGTCTGTTCACTTAGGCTGCCAAAAAGCAAACCGGCTGGGCATTTTTTATTACAAAGACACAGCCTTTGGCAGGTTAACCTTTGTGTACATCAGATATATATATATATATATATATATATATATATAAAATCAACAGTTTACTGGACTTCAGTTTTAATAATCCTGGCTCACTTACAGGAGTGTGTAGACAGGGATAGATTGGTGTCTTTGGAGTAATTCAACTGTATTATGAAAGAGTGCCTGTCTGTACAATGAAACATATTTCAGCCCTCAGCATATTAAAGACATTAAATACAAGAACATTATTAATGAGTTATGTACTTTCATTCATTTTCCTAATACATATTTTGCATTTGCAGGGAGTGGTGAACCGCCCTCTAGTGGCCGAGCATCAAAAGCAGCTTCCAAGAATATGTCCATCTTCGATGGTAAGGTTCTAGTTCTTTTCCCAGAAATTGTTAGCACTCTGTTTAACCACTTAACGACCGCTCACTGTATATATACGTCGGCACAATGGCACCGACAGGCACAATCACGTAGAGTGTACGTGATCGCCTTTGTACAGTTGGGGGGTCCAATCGGACCCCCCTTCTGTACAGTGAGCGGTCGGAATTCGTCTGGGAGCGATCCGAGATGGGGGGGCGACCGTTCGATTCCGGCCACCCCCCCGCGATCGCTCCCGGCGAATGAGAATGCCCCCTCTGCCTGTGTAATGTAAACACAGGCAGAGGAAGCAGGAGGAAGTGATGTCATCTCTTGTGCGGCGCTCACATATACCGAGCGCCGTACAAGAGAAGACATCAAGGTTAGTGCACAAACACTACACTAACACCAGCACACATAGGCACATAAATCGCCCCCCCCCCCCCAGTCACAGTGTCACTGATTGCAGTGACCATTTATTTACTGATCACTGCAATCAGTGACATTTGTGACTGTAAAAGTGTCACTACATTTAGTTTTAGGTCCAGTGTAGCCCCCTAACCCCCCCAATAAAGGTTTACCCCCTTGATCGCCCCCCAGGTAACCCTTTCACCCCCTATCACCACTGTCGCTAAGCGATAATTTTTCTGATCGCTGTCTTAGCGTCGGTGATGCAGATCGGTAGCCAGTATTTTCTTTTAGGTTCGCCGCAGGTTTTTATAGCGTCAGGTACCCCCATAAATTATCTAATAAAGGTTTAACCCCCTTGATCGCCCCCCAGGTAACCCTTTCACCCCCTATCACCACTGTCGCTAAGCGATAATTTTTCTGATCGCTGTCTTAGCGTCGGTGATGCAGATCGGTAGCCAGTAATTTTTTTTAGGTTCGCCGCAGGTTTTTATAGCGTCAGGTACCCCCATATATTATCTAATAAAGGTTTTAACCCCCTAATTGGCCCTAGTTAACCCTTTCACCAGTGATCATCATATAAGTGTTACGGGTGACGCTGGTTAGTTAGTTTGCTTTTTATAGTGTCAGGGCACCCACCGTATATATAACCCAATAAAGGTTTAACCCCCTGATCGCCCGGCGGGTGATATCAATTAGGTTTTAGCATCAGAGAGGGTCTGCGTCACACCCCAGGCAGCGTCAGGTTAGTGCCAGTAACGCTAACACCCACGCGTGAAGCATACACCTCCCTTAGTGGTATAGTATCTGAACAGATCAATATCTGATCTGATCAGATCTATACTAGCGTCCCCAGCAGTTTAGGGTTCCCAAAAAAGCAGTGTTAGCGGGATCAGCCCAGATACCTGCTAGCACCTGCGTTTTGCCCCTCCGTCCAGCCCAGGCCACCCAAGTGCAGTATCGATCGATCACTGTCACTTACAAAACACAACACACATAACTGCAGCGTTCGCAGAGACAGGCCTGATCCCTGCGACTCCAGTGCTGTAGGAGGTGATTTCACCACCACAGTTAAAAAAAAAAGCAAATATGCCGAAGCATTGGGGCAGCAGGGGCGGAGGAGTGATTTTGCTCCTAATGCCGTGTACATACGGTCGAAATTCCGACGGAGGCTTGCCCGTGGAAAAGTCTGACCATGTGTACGCGGCATAACTTTTTTGCGGGAGGATGCCCCCATGCTTCGGCATATATAAAAATGGTGCATGTATGCCCATCATTAGAAGTGGGTGGATGAAGGGCGGTATTCTAATGGTGGGCATACCCACCCGATCAATCTCTTTTTTCGTTCAGCCAACTGGCTGCATGAAAAAAAAAGATTACAATACATGTCCAACAAGGACCAGCAACGTACTTTTCAGCCAGCGGCCGGCTTTCATGTAAAAGCAATCCTAGTGGCTAATTAGCCTCTGGACTGCTTTTACAAGCAGTGGGAGGGAATGTCCCCCCCCCCCCCCGATATAAAAATCGCCATTGGGAAATTGGGAAAGCATTTTATCACACCGATCTTGGTGTGGTCAGATGCTTTGAGGGCAGAGGAAAGATCTAGGGTCTAGACCCCAGTTTTTTCAAAAAAAGAGTACCTGTCACTACCTATTGCTATCATAGGGGATATTTACATTCCCTGAGATAACAATAAAAATGATAAAAAAAATAAAATATGGAAGGAACAATTTAAAAATAAAATAAAAAAGGAAAATTAATAATAAAAAAAAAAAAGCACCCCTGTCCTGCCCTGCTCTTGCTCAATGGCGAACGCAAGCGTCGGTCTGGCGTCATATGTAAACAGCAATTGCACCATGCATGTGAGGTATCACCGCGAAGGTCAGATCGAGAGCAGTAATTTTAGCAGTAGACCTCCTCTGTAAATCTAACGGGGTAACCTGTAAAGGCTTTTAAAGTGGTTGTAAACCCACTTTTTAAACAAAGACCTACAGGTAAGCCTAGATTAAGGCTTACCTGTAGGTGCATGAAATATCTCCTTAACCTACACGGTTAAGGAGATATTTGTATGTAAATGCGGCGACGCTGACGTCACCCCATTCACAAATTCGGCTAGGTCGCAACATTCGACGACGTAGCCGAATTTGACAGCTCACGCGCGCATGCGCGGAGTCACGTCTTCGCCGCTCCGGCCAATCACAGCGCCGGAGCGGCGCTGTGATTGGCTGCAGCGGCGATACCCGGAAGTAACATTCCGGCTATCGCCGCAGCGATGGATGCGGCTAGAGGAGGGACACGGACGACTTCGGGGGCCCCGATCGAAGGTAAGTGGTACATAATGAGCTAGTATGCTAGTCATACTAGCTCATTATAGCTTTGTCTTGCAGGTTAGAAAAAAAAAAACACAAAAGGGTTTACAACCACTTTAAAGGCTTTTAAAAATGTATGTAGTTTGTCGCCAATGCGCGTTTGTGCGAAATTTTAAAGCATGTCGTGTTTGGTATCTATGTACTCGGCCTAAGATCATCTTTTTTATTTCATCAAACATTTGGGCAATATAGTGTGTTTTAGTGCATTAAAATTAAAAAAAGTGTATTTTTTTCCCAAAAAATACGTTTGAAAAATCGCTGCGCAAATACTGTGTAGAAAAAAAAAATGCAACACCCACCATTTTATTCTGTAGGGCCTTTGCTTTAAAAATATATATAATGTTTGGGGGTTCAACAAAATTTTCTTGCAAAAAAAAAAATGTTTTCATGTAAACAAAAAGTGTCAAAAAGGGCTTTGTCTTCAAGTGGTTAGAAGAGTGGATGTAAGCTTCCTAATGTTGTGTATAAAATGCCAGAACAGTTCAAAACCCCCCCAAATGACCCCATTTTGGAAAGTAGACACCCCAAGCTATATACTGAGAGGCATGTCGAGTCCATGGAATATTTTATATGTTGACACAAGTTGCGGAAAAAAGACAATTTTTTTTTCTTTTTTTGCACAAAGTTGTCACTAAATGATATATTGCTCAAACATGCCATGGGCATATGTGGAATTACACCCCAAAATACATTCTGCTGCTTCTCCTGAGTACGGGGATACCACATGTGTGAGACTTTTTGGGAGCCTAGCCACGTACGGGACCCCAAAACCAAGCACCGCCTTCAGGCTTTCTAAGGGTGTAAATTTTTGATTTCACTTCTCACTGCCTATCACAGTTTCGGAGGCCATGGAATGCCCAGATGGCACAAACCCCCCCCCCCCAAATGACCCCATTTTAGAAAGTAGACACCCCAAGCTATTTGCTGAGAGGTATTGTGAGTATTTTGCAGATCTCGCTTTTTGTCACAAAGTTTTGAAAATTGAAAAAAAAAAAATGTCTTTCTTCATTTTCAAAAACAAATGAGAGCTGTAAAATACTCACCATGCCTCTCAGCAAACAGCTTGGGGTGTCTACTTTCCAAAATGGGGTCATTTGGGGGGGTTTTGTGCTATTTTGGCATTTTATGGCCTTCAAAACTGTGATAGGTAGTGAGGAGTCAAATCAAAAATTTGTGCCTAGAAATCCTGAAGGCGGTGCTTGGTTTCCGGGGTCCCGTACGTGGCTAGGCTCCTAAAAAGTCCCACACATGTGGTATCCCCGTACTCAGGAGAAGCAGCAAAATGTATTTTGGGGTGCAATTCCACATATAACCATGGCATGTGTGAGCAATATATCATTTAGTGACAACTTTTTGTAATTTTTTTTTTTGTCATTATTCAATCACTTGGGACAAAAAAAAAATATTCAATGGGCTCAACAGGCCTCTCAGCAATTTCCTTGGGGTGTCTACTTTCTAAAATGGGGTCATTTGGGGGGGTTTTGTGCTATTTTGGCATTTTATGGCCTTCAAAGCTGTGATAGGTAGTGAGGAGTGAAATCAAAAATTTGCGCCCTTAGAAATCCTGAAGGCGGTGCTTGGTTTCCGGGGTCCCGTACGTGGCTAGGCTCCTAAAAAGTCCCACACATGTGGTATCCCCGTACTCAGGAGAAGCAGCAGAATGTATTTTGGGGTGCAATTCCACATATAACCATGGCATGTGTGAGCAATATATCATTTAGTGACAACTTTTTGTAATTTTTTATTTTTTTTTGTCATTATTCAATCACTTGGGACAAAAAATAAATATTCAATGGGCTCAACATGCCTCTCAGCAATTTCCTTGGGGTGTCTACTTTCCAAAATGGGGTCATTTGGGGGGGTTTTGTACTGCCCTGCCATTTTAGCACCTCAAGAAATGAGATAGGCAGTCATAAATTAAAAGCTGTGTAAATTCCAGAAAATGTACCCTAGTTTGTAGACGCTATAATTTTTGCGCAAACCAATAAATATACGCTTATTGACATTTTTTTTACTAAGGACATGTGGCTGAATAAATTTTGGCCTAAATGTATGACTACAATTGAGTTTATTCGATTTTTCTTATAACAAAAAGTAGAAAATATCATTTTTTTTCAAAAATTTCGGTCTTTTTCCGTTTATATCGCAAAAAATAAAAATCGCAGAGGCAATCAAATACCATTAAAAGAAAGCTCTATTTGTGGGAAGAAAAGGACGCAAATTTCGTTTGGGTACAACATTGCATGTCCGCACAATTTACAGTTAAAGCAGCGCAGTGCAAAATTCTGAATTCACCTCTGGTCCTTTAGCTACCAAATGGTCCGGGGCTTAAGTGGTTAAACACCTTGACTTTAAATTGAGGATTACTGTCTTATGAAGATTATTTTTTTTTCTTTAAGAGCAGAAAAAAGTGTTTTAGGCTAAAGATGGATGATAATTGGTATAATCAAGTGAAAAAGGATTAGAACAAGCTGTCATAGTGTCACAGCGTCTTTACCTTTTTGATTTTTTACTTGGTAAAAGCCTTAAAAAAAATTAACAAAAGTGCCTGAAAGGGGCTTTTCTAAGGCTACTTTAATACTGGGGTGGGGGGGGGGGCGTTAGCAGTAAAGCGCCGCTAATTTTAGCGGTGCTTTACTGCTGAAATAGCTGTGCTTTTAACCCCCGCTAGCGCCCAAATAAAGTGCTAAGAGCGCTCGCAAAGCGCCAGCGCTGCCGAAGCGATTTGCAGGTGATTCGGCAGCAGTGCCCGTTGATTCCAATGGCAGGGGCGGTGGAGGAGCAGTGAATTCACTGCTTCCGCAGAGCCCAAAAGATGCGGCTTACAGGACTTTTTTGAAAGTTCTGCAAGCGCACCACTCCAGTGTGAAAGCACTAGGGCTCTCACACTGGGGCTACAGGGGAGGCGTTTTTCAGGCGCTTTACAGATGTTATTTTTAGGGGTCTTAAGTATTATGACTTCTTTGTGTTTTTTAAATCGGATCTTGCATGAGAAAATAACATTCTAACAGTATAATCTACTTTGCTTTATAAAGTAAAAGAACTATAAAATTCTTTATGTTCTGGTGACAGCACAGACTCGCTGCTCTGCAGGTTGTGTGATAACAGAAGTTTCTACAATTAGAAGCAGACCAGATGTGTGTTTGCATTCTACAAGGCTCCCGAGACAGTGACAGAAAAATCAGTCTAATTAATTTTATATATTTTAGGCTCCGTTCATAAAGCTTTAAAATGGTGATAAACCCTCACATTGGGACAAGGAGGGAGAAAATAAACCTTACAAGGGTTATATCCTCCCTTACAATATCCAAAATGAAAAAAAAAATAAGGTTTTGGCTCTAGTTCTACTTTAAGCCTTGTTAATATAATTTTGTAACTTTCAAAGCTCATTGGCTGAAATAATAACTCACTTTTTTTTTTAAACTGGAGAGTGCAAAATCTTGTGCAGCTGTGCATGGTATTTATATATGGTAGAGTCAGGTGCTGTTATTAGCAAAAAAACTAAATTTACCTTGCCCCCAAAAATATTTTAAATATTGGCTAATTAGCCAATTTCAAAAATCATATATACTTATTTATTGACATATATTTATAATTGTTTCCACGTTTATGGGACTCATTGACACCTAAACATGTATTTTTTCAAAGTTTTTTTGCACAGCATCTTTTTTAATTCTATATGCTAATTTGTATATCTCACATTGGTAATACGATTATAAGTCATATTGGTATTAAGTATATATGATTTTTAAAATGGTTAATAAGTAAATATTTAAAATAATGTTTGGGGGCACGTAGTAAGGTAAATGTAGATTTTTTGCTTATAACAGCGCCTGACTTTACCATATATAAAAATCCTTTGTGGGCAGCAGTTTTTTTTAGAACCATCACAGGTTGGTGTCTTACTTATAAAAATTCAACTTTGCATGGTAGCCAATCAGCATCCATGTTTTTTTTTTATTTTTATTTTTTTATGTCAAAGCCTAACTGAGCAACCTGAAGGGAGAAGCTGATTGGCTACCATGCACAACTTCACCAGATTTTGCACTCAGTTTTAGTAAATCAAACCCAGTATGTATTGTATGTTGTATGTGAACTAAATATTGTATAAAAGTAATGCCTATATGTCCCCACAGTTAAAGTTCTTCTTTGGGCAATATGTTTTTTTGGATGGAGGCAATTTTGCATTTAAATTAGCCCAGGAGACATAGCCCTACTGGCCGGTTGGATCTGTTCTTCATTCTGGATGGATGACATCAGCCGGATGCATCCATTTGTATTTTCTCCACATTCAACCAGGACAGAGGCATAGGTGTACTTTGGGTTAATTGCTCTCCTTGGCAACAGATTAGTTTAATTTTGATAATCTACAGCAGTGTATCCCCTCTTGAATCACTGATACACCATTTGATCTGATCATTTAACCCTGCTGTATTTTCTGCAAATCAAACTATTAATTTTGAGAATGATACTGTTAGCGCATTTCCAAGTGACAATGCCTAAAGGCCTTTCCCACGCATGTGACCTCCTCCTATGTTACAGTTCCTTGGGTTTTGCAAGCAATTGCTAGACCCAGAGCACTGTCACATAACCGAGGGTGTGACATTATTGCTCTGCTCTAAAACCAGCTGACACCTTGGACTTCTGTGCTGGCTGATACAGGGCTGGTAAGGTGGGTATTACTGGGTTGGAGGGAAACATTTTAACATAAACATTATCACTTTGCTCTGGGTGGTCATGGTGACCGTGTCTCTTTAAAGTAAGTAAATCATAGGCATCATAAGAAAAATGCATCAGTAGAGGTTACCTGCAGTAAAAACTGCAAATCTATACTGTAAGTAAATCGAGGTATAGCTTTACAATGTTAACTTCTTCCTGCCTCCTGAGTCTTTCTATCAGTGTAACAGGCAGGCTTACAGTGAGGGAAAAAAATTATTTGATCCCCTGCTGATTTTGTAACGTTTGCCCACTGACAAAGAAATGATCAGTCTATAATTTTAATGGTAGGTTTATTTTAATAGTGAGAGACAGAATAACAACAAAAATATCCAGAAAACGCATTTCAAAAAAGTTATAAATTGATTTGCGTTTTAATGAGTGAAATAAGTATTTGACCCCTTCGTAAAACATGACTTAGAACTTGGTGGCAAAACCCTTGTTGGCAATCACAGAGGTCAGACGTTTCTTGTAGTTGGCCACCAGGTTTGCACACATCTCAGGATGGATTTTGTCCCACTCCTCTTTGCAGATCCTCTCCAAATCATTATGTTTTCAAGGCTGACATTTGGTAACGCGAACCTTCAGCTCCCTCCACATGTTTTCTATGGGATTAAGCTTGGCTGTGTATTTTGGGTCATTGTCATGCTGGACCACCCATCCACGACCTGTTTTCAATGCCCTGGCTGAGGGAAGGAGGTTCTCACCCAAGTTTGACAGTACATGGCCCCGTCCATCGTTCCTTTGATGAGGTGAAATTGTCCTGTCTCCTTAGAAGAAAAACATCCCCAAAGCATAATGTTTCCACCTCCATGTTTGACAGTGGGGATGGTGCTCTTGGGGTCATAGGCATTCCTCCTCTTCAAACACGCGAGTTGAGTTGCTGCCAAAGATAAGAAATGGATTCTGGACAGCCGCACTCCGATAACAGCCTTTATTTAATGAATAGTCAACGTTCATGTGACAACAGAAGCAGGACAAACAGCTGACGCGTTTCACAACCTCATTGTTGCTTAGTCATAGCTAAGCTTTTAGCTATGACTAAGCAACAATGAGGTTGTGAAACGCGTCAGTATTTGTCCTGCTTCTGTTGTCACATGAAGGTTGACTATTCATTACAATAAAGGCTTTTATCGGAGTACGGCTGTCCAGAATCCATTTCTTCAATATTGCTTGTGCTTAGCCTGCACCTGGCTTCCACTTTGAGGAGGGTGTTTTCTTTAGTACACCACCTGGAGCGGTTCACCCTTTTGTTCTCTTGATGCCAAAGAGCTCAATTTTGGTCTCATCTGGCCACAACACTTTCACCCAGTCTTCCTTTGATAAATTCAGGTGTTCATTAGCAAACTTCAGACGGGCCTGTACATGTGCTTTTTTTTTTTTTGAGCAGTGGGACCTTGCGGGCGCTGAAAGGTTTCAGTCCTTCACGGCGTAGTGTGTTACCAATTGTTTTCTTGGTGACTATGGTCCCAGCTGCCCTGAAATCATTGACAAGATTCTTCCGTGTAGTTCTGGGCTCCAAACCGAGGGAGATTGACAGTTATTTTGTATTTCTTCCATTTGCGAATAATCGCACCAACTATTGTCACCCTCTCACCAAGCTACTTGGCGATGGTCTTGTAGCTCATTCCAGCCTTGTGTAGGTCTACAATCCTTGTCCCTGACACAGCTCTTGACCATGGTGGAGAGATTGGAATCTGATTATTTGATTGGTATACACTGCTCCCGCACCGCCCCAAAGACACTCCTGGCAGAACTTTTTTTTTGGTCCTGCAAGTGCACTTGGGATTTCACACTAGGGAGGCTTAAGAGACACTTTATAGGAGCTATTTTTAGCACTAGAACACTTGAAAAGCTCCTTCAGTGTGAAAGGGGTCTAAAAATAGAAATGAATGGCAAAACATTTGTGTATAGATATAGATATATATATATATATATATATATAAAAAAATTAAAAAAAACATTATAAATACCTTTTTTTTTAATAAGTGGTCACATTCCTTCTGTTCTCAGCTGCATAAGAACTGGGGGAGGAGAAGCAACATTACACTGAGCTTACCAGTCAAAGGCTGTGTAGAGGAGGTGTGACAGGACTAGTCTGATCATTGGAGGAGAGCAGGCTGATTTCCTAGCATAGCTAGAGAACTGACCACGCTGTATTCTCCTGCTTAGTGTGGTCAGTTTTTAATAGGAAAGCAGAGGGACTGGCAGAAACACCAGGGATTTCACACAAAGAAAGCAATACAAAGAGAACAGGATACTTTTTTCATACAAGTACACGGTACAGCAGGCACATATCAGGAATATGAAATGTTGGGGTAACAAACACTTTCAGCTGCTTTTATCTCTGAGTCAACAGATTATTTCAGAATCAGGTTTTTATAAACAGGTCTTTTTTTTTTTTACTTTCAAAATATTTTATTTTCAGAAAATAAATATTACAATTCAGTACATTACGGTATATCTCATTATAAATGAAATATGGTAGATGACCTCTTAGAATAAATACTACTATTTTGTAGATAAGTAAAGACATATCATTAAAATGATAGATGTGGTTTTAGAATGTTAAATAATTAATATGAAGAATTTAAATAAGAGGAGTTTCTCCTATATAGGCCAACTGATAAACTAAGACATTTCTGTCCTCCTGGTGCCCCTTATTGGGAACTAATGCCTCGTTTCCACTGAGCGGATCGGTTCGGTACGGTACGCTATTTTGGGTGTTTCCATTATAAAAGCGTGCCATAAAACCGAACCGTACCGCACCATTCTGGGTCCTGCTTCAGATGTGGGGCCATAGAAAATGGAACGGTTCGGTTAGGGCGGAGCTACAATACATTCCACTGATTGGCGGACACGCGAGGCATTTTTTCTAAACCCTGAATGGTCCCTGACGGTCCGACTTGCAGTGCAAACGCTCACCAGAATAGACCGGACCATTCAAACCGTTCCATTCTGTACCGACCCGAACCGTTCCGTTCAGTGGAAACAAGGCATAACTGCACCAGGGGAGGAAACCTCTCACCATACTTGCAGTTTTACCTAAAGTTCCCCGGAATAGCCAGGCTAAAAGAGATCGGCCTTATTATCTATGAAAGAGGATATTTTATCTATAATTTCTTTGTATAATCAGAAGGTGAAACGGGGAGAGATAGGTCTCCCTCAGAACATCACCAGAAATCCCTATAGGAGGGAAAAAAGAAGAGGGGAAAAGTATGAGAGAAAAAGGAAAGAAGGGTTAGAAAGGGAGGGGGGAGATAGGAAACATGCCTAACTTAGTTATGTAGGAGCCAGAGGAACACCCTGGGTAAGAGAGATTCCTACATATCTAGCCCAAGGTCCCCAAAGATTTTCGAATTTCAGAACAGTATCAGTTAGAATACTAGCTAGCTTTTCTTGAGTCATTATCCAAGGTATATATTTTTTGGACCTCCAAGAAAGAAGGTTTAGATTTGTTCCACACTTTGGCAATTGTAAGCTTGACTCCTGTGAGAATAAAATGGATTAGTTTTTGTGTAGTCTTTGGTATTTGTGGTATGTGAGCATTTAGGAGAGCTATTGAAAGAAACCTGGCAACCAGTGACCTTGGAAATCATAGAGGAGATTTTGCCCCAAAAGGGGCGGATTCTAGGACATTCCCACCAGATATGGGTCATTGACCCTAAAAGTTGGCATCCCCTGAAACAGGTTGGATCAGCTGTAGGTATATAGATGCAAGTTTAGAGGGGGGTTAAATACCACCTGGTTATAACCTTAATATTAGCCTCCATCAGTGAGACATTTAGAATACCCTTGAAGGACTTTGAGAAGGCTCTATGCCAGGTGTCTAGGTCCCATTTATTTTGAAGCTCATTTTCCCAACCCCCCATATATGAGGATTTCACTGTAGGATGAGTGAGGCACGAATATATTACGGATATACCTCCCCTTTGCCCCCCGGCCCAGTCACACCATAGCTCATATTTTGTGAATTGGGGGGGGGGGAGTATGTTTTCCTTCCAGACTAGTTGTAAAAATTGTGAGATTTGATCAAAACAAAGTCTTTCGGAATCAGGGAGTTCCAAAGTTTTAACACAGTGGTTTAGAGACAAAGGTCCACCAGAGTAGAAGAACTGTCCTATAGGGTATAGTCCCTTGTCGACCCACCACTTAAATGCTTCTAAATCCAAACCAGGGGGAAAATCTGGGTTCCCGAACAGGTTTGCAAGTGGATGTCCTGCAGAAACAAGGGCCGAATGATTTCTAAGGCTATCCCAGAGCGCAAAGGATTGTGATAGGGATGGGGCCAGTATGGGAGGTCTTTTTTTGGGGAGACACCATAAAAGATAGTTGAGAGAAAAATGCGGTGCAGCCTTTCTTTTAATGTTGAGCCAGTCCGATTCTTCTGACTTAGAGTAGATCGTAAATAACTGAGCTAGTCTGGCTGCAAGATAATATTTATGTAGATCAGGGAGACCTAGGCCTCCCTTATTCTTATGGAGGAAAAGGGTGTTTTGGGGTATTCGATATCCAGATGAGCCCCAAGTGTACTTATGTATTTTACTCTGAAGTGTTTTTAAATGGATTTTTTGAATGGGGATAGGGTGTGACCTAAAGTTATATAAAATTCTAGGGAGTAATGTCATTTTGATCGAGTTGATTCTGCCCAGCCAGGATAACTAGTATTTGGACCAGGATGAAAGGTCACTTTCTAATTTCTTGAACAGTAGGGGATAATTGTGTGTGTATATAGAGTTTAAATACGGGCTGTTAATGTGATGCCTAAATATTTGATTGAGGTGTCATTCCATTCAAATTTAAATGATTGCTTTAATGAGGAAACCTCGGAAAGAGGGAGTGAGACTTTAAGGGCTTGCGATTTTGTGTGATTGACTTTAAGGCCTGAAATCTTAGAAAAGTTGTAAAGGACTTGACAGCTATTGGGAAGGGAGATCAATGGAGAGGTTACAAATAGGAGTATATCGTCAGCAAAGAGTCCGCATTTATGAGTTTGAACTCCACAAGTAACCTATTTAATATTTGGGTTTTGTTGGATAGCTATTGCCAGAGTTTCTATGGCTATTGCAAAAATAAGAGGTGAAAGTGGGCACCCTTGCCTAGTGCCTCGTGTTATGTTAATTGGTTTAGAATAGTAACCTTGTAAACAAATTAGTGCCATGGGATGAGAGTAAAGGGAATGTAGAAGTCCTGTAAATCGTTCTCCGAAACGCCAACGTTCTATAAGGGTGAAAATATATGGCCAAGACACTGTGTCAAAGGCCTTTTGTAAATCCAAAGACAAAAGGAGTCCCTGCTGTCTCGTTCCTCCTTCCCAATTTGACTGTAGTATTGAAACTATATTAATTGCTCTTCTTATTTGATCTGGGCCTCGTCTACCCGGGATGAAGCCCACTTGGTCCTTATGAATGTAGGTATTGATAAAAGATGCCAAACGATTGGCCGTTATTTTTGTCATTATTTTTATATCATTATTTATTAGGGAAATAGGGCGATAGGTATTAACTTCCTCTGGGTTTTTGTCTGGTTTAGGAATAACCGTGATATATGCTGTGTTAAGGTGCATGTCCAAGGGGACTCCCTGTGTTTTAGCGTTATAAAAATTGGTCAAATAGGGTGCTAAGATGTCTACAAAGGCTTTATAGTAGGGGATAGATAATCCATCAAGGCCCGGAGCTGACCCTTTTTTAAGGCCTCTAATGACCTCCCTAACCTCCTCCACCGTAAAAGCAGATTCAAGTAAATTTTTGTGTGTGGTGCTTAGAGTTGGGATGGGGAGGTCATCCAAGAACCTAGCTATTGAGTTTTTGTCAGGCTGAGAATGAGAATTATACAGGTCAGAGTAGAAATCATGGAATGCCTCCTAGGATTTTGACCGGATTGGCTGTAGGGGGTTGACCCGATATCCTGATTTTAGGCATAGTATGAGTTCTGATTCTGGGAGAGAGTTTCGCAGCGAGTAAAGATCCCATTTTGTTTGCGTGTGTATATTATTTATTACCGCTCCATCGTATTGCCTTTTCTGCTTGTGTAGTGAGAGCAAGATTAAGATCCAGTCTGGCTCTATCTATTAGGCCTATGGGAACCTTGGTGGGATCCCTTTTATGACTAGCTCGTAGGGCTGCATATTCCGTTTCCAATCGCTCTATGTCAGCCCTACGATCCCGTTTGGCTTGGGTAGAAATTTGCATAATTTTACCCTGAATGTAAGCCTGAGGCCTCATGCCCACTGGCGTTTTTACAGCTGCGTTTTTTGCAGCTTAAAAACGCCTGTCCATGTTATTGTAAATATTTTTTATTTATTTAAAAAAAAAAAAAAAAAAACCGTCGGAGCTAAAAACGCGACCGCGCGTTAGTGCGCGTTTTTGCGCGTTTTTTGACGCTCGCGTTTTTTTCTGCCTAATTCTGACGCTGAGGAACGCACTGGCCCTGGGTTTTTTTTACAGCTTACAAACGCCTATGCTCTTTACAGCTCAAAAACGCCTAGGTGGACATGAAGCTATAGACTAACATGGACAGGCGTTTTTAAGCTGTAAAAAACGCGGCTGAAAAAACGCCCGTGGGCATGAGGCCTTATGGGCAGCCCAAAGCACTTTGATTGAGATATCACCTGTGTCATTGAGAGAAAAATATTCCTTAAGTGCCTTATTTATTGTTTCAATTGAAGCTGGACTTGACAGAATGGACTCATTGAGTTTCCATTGACCCTGTTTTCTACCTAGAATGTTAGAACAGATAGATATCATTACTATTGAGTGATCGGAGGTCTTTGATGTGCGCACTAACTATAAAAGGCAGAAAGGGAGTAGGAGTAAGAATATGGTCTATTCTAGCATAAGTGTTGTGAGGATGTAAGTAATGCGTGAAGTCCCTTTTGAAAGGATTTAATTCCCTCCAAGTATCAGTAAGATTATGGGCCGAAATTATTCTGGCAATTTTGTGGCTTTCTTTGGTTGGACGAGTCATTTGGTCTTTGGGGGGTCTGGATTTGTCAAGAGCCTGATCGAATGCTGTGTTTGAATCTCCCCCAAAAATTACCGTGCCTACTAACATAGGGCTTAGAGTGTTCAACATGGTCCTAAAAATGGGAGCTTGACCTCTGTTAGGGGCATAATAAGAAATTAGGGAATATAGGTGTCCTTCTATTGTGCCTTGTATTAATAAAATTCTCCCTTCTGGATCGATATATTCAAAGGATTTTTCAAATTTTCAGGACTTTGAAAAAATAATGGCTACCCCCTTGGTTTTATTTTCTGCATTAGCTAGGTGAAATTGGGGGAAATATGGGTGTAAGTATTTGGGACTATACCGTATAGGAAAGTGTGTCTCTTGGAGTAAAAGGACATCTAATTTAAGTGATTTGTAATAGTCCAAAATTTTTCTTCTACGTTTAATTGTGGAGGGAGAGAGATCCGCGAATAACTGGATAGGGTGTCCCTGGCATAAAATTTGGTAGGCAGATCTGGCCTGTTTCATGACCTCTTCCTTTACAGAATAATAATGTGGTTTGGCAATAATGTCTCTGGGTTTTCCATCTTTTCTGGGGGTCCAAGGGCTCTGTGGGCCCTGTCTAGTTCAGGATGGTGTTGGGGAACATTAGGTAGCATGTTTTGATTAGTTCCTGGACTGCTGAGGAGACATCTAGAACAGTTTCAGGTAACCCTCTGATTCTAATATTGTACCTGCGCGACTATTTCTCAAGTTCATCAATTCTGGAGATGGCATAATCTAGTTGCTCCTGGACTGTGGATAAATGTTTGGAATGTTGATTAGAAACAGACACTGCTCCTTGCTCCTAAATTTTGGAAATCAGTTTTCAGTTCCCCAGTTATTTTTGCAGCTGTTTGAGCCAGTCCCCTCTCCAGAAGTTCTGAAAATTTCTGGAATAGGTCCTCCATTTGAAATGCCTGGTTTCTGAGGCGAGTTTCTGACAGAAATAAGGTATTCTGAGCTGAAGAATTGTTCCCTATGGATGTGTAGGGAGAGCCAGATTACTGAGTAGCTGATAAGAGGTTCAGTGGAGATTTGTGAGGGGGAAAGTATTTTTGGGTGTCCTGCCTGGGTTTCTGAGGTGAAATTTTGAGCCGCTGAGGTGATTAAATGTCTATTTTCTGTGAGGCAGAGTTCACTGGAGGCTATATGCCGTGCTGTGGCGGCCACAAAGTTAAAACAACAGAGGAGCACCCTGAGGCCACATTCACATGCCAACTTAGCCATGGTGTGGAAAGTATACTGCAGATATCTGCAGCTGGACCCAGGAGTTTTTAAACAGCCACAGCTAGGAACATGTGTCTGTGCATCAAGTGGTTGGGGACAGATAATCGCCTCTGAAAGCCAGTTGTACAGGCTTCCTGGCCACAGATGTCCACCTGGGCTCTCGGCTGCAGATTTTTGCCATATAATTAGAGCACCGTGGCTGATTTGGCCATGTGAATGAAGCTCAAGATGAGGGTTTTCTGACCTTATACACTTAGGTGTCTGCTCTTAGGCAGGACTTTTACAAGTTTAAAATCACTGTTTTGGATTTATCCAAATGTGGAAATTTTAGCTTTAATACTGCCTGTTTTAAATGCTGAGCTTCTGGTGAGAGTTTATATTACACCAATTAAAAGC
Source organism: Rana muscosa (assembly GCA_029206835.1). Lineage (NCBI taxonomy): Eukaryota > Metazoa > Chordata > Amphibia > Anura > Ranidae > Rana > Rana muscosa. Next base: position 1,031,563,300 of record CM055117.1, read on the forward strand.
CTTCAGGGGATAAGGAGTATACAGCTGTTACTTAAAGTGGAGGTCAACCCAAAAGTGGAAGCTCCGCTTATCTGACTCCTCCCCCCTCCGGTGCGACATTTGGAGGATGACAGGGTACCTGTTTTTGACAAGTACCTGTCCCCACTTCTGGGAGGTCGCACCGTGAAGTCGCAAGGCTTTACTGCCGGGTTCCCTTACTACGAATAGCGGCGACAGCACCCGTGAGCCAATGGAAACCCCGGGTGGGGAGCCGACATCGCTGGATTCCATGACAGGTACGTTTCCTAATATTAAAAGTCAGCAGGTACAATATGTATAATTTTTTTTTTTGCTGGGGGGATGGAACTCCTCTTTAAACTACAAAGTTGTTATTACTCCCTGCTAAAGGAAACAATCACAGATTATATATTTTGTGCTTTGCTTCTGCTTCTGTAGTCTCTGCATGTACTTTGCTTCAGCGAATGTGGCTCTGCAAGTAAGGGTTAACTGAAAGATATCAAGTACTTGCTTGGGAAGTGCATATTCTGCAAAAAAAAAAACAAGAGAAAGTTAGACTGCTCTGCAATGTGTTAAAAAAAGAACATCGCACTGCTGTACAAAGCCTTAGGGAAATCGCAACACTGATAAAAAAAAATTAAAGAACGAGTCTCCTAATCAAAGCGACTGCTTCATGCCCCATCAGTAATAACTGCTTATCGGAATTAACAATCAAATATTTTTTACCATAATTTTATTGGAACAAATTATGGTGGCCATATATCCTGAATTTTTTTTTCTATTGAATAAGTTGATAGGAAGTGAAGCAAAGTGTCTGGAGAACTCTTGTTGGCAGGACCAAATCGAGAGAGGGTTGCACATACTGTTGGAATATGGTCAGATCATATAGCATTGGTCAAGACAGGCAGTAGAATATTGGAAGCCAAAGAACATATCTAAAGGTTGCAATAGCTGGCCCAGGATTGAATATTGGTGGCCCTAGCCAGGGGTCATCACAGGATTTAGACAAAAAACATGACATATAAACTTTTCTAAACCATTATTCCCTTTTCCCAAAGGAACTCACAATTTAGTGATGCTACTAGACTCATAGAAAAATATTAGGGCCAATTATGGAAGAAGGCAATCAACTAGCTGTTATGTCTTTGTATTGTGGCCAGATACAAGGGTAACCAGAAGAAACTCATGTGAACAGTGGAGGAGGCCCCCGAGACATATAAGGAGGTTGATCACCTTTCTATTTGTAGCAGCAAAAATCTCCATAGCCCGATCTTGGAGGACATCTACAATCCCATTTGAATTGGTGAAAGCAAAATTATTGTGGATTATGGTCACTCAACATCTTTCAGCAATTCTGAACAACAAACTCAAATTGAGAAAACATGGAACTCCTGAGTGAAATACTTAAAGCAGAGTTTCACCCAAAAGTGAAACGTCCACTTTAATGCACTCTTCGCCCCCCTTAGATGCCACATTTGGCATGTAATTTTTTTTTGGGGGGCGGGGGGCGGTACCTTCTTTTGAAAGGGAGAATGAGTGACCGCCCTTGCAAGCCATATGATGTTGCCAACATCCCCGGTATAGATATGTAGCACAGAGTACCCACTGGTACAAGTGGGACTTTAAAGGCAAACAATTTGACCATTTACAACAGTATAGGAGCAGCAGGTACAGTGGAATAACATATCAGGAATGACAGTCAGCAAGAAATTCCACCGTGTTGCCAGCCACAGCAGCGGTGCGACGAGAGGACACCCTGAGACACAAAAGGGCACAGGGATAGGGTGATGTTGTAAATGGTCAAATGTTTGCAATTTCCCTGCTACGTCATGACTAAAATGCTGCTTTTTTTTAGAACATTGTTACTCCTATGTATCAGTTTCCCTGATGAAGGGACGCGATCTGTCCCGAAACATGTTGGGCCTTCTTGGACCACTGCATGGAATTGACTACAGTCACTTGCGTGTTCTCACCTTTTTATCATTGGTGATGTTATACACCAGTCTTTTTTCTGTTTTGTATAATAAAATTCAGTTATTTTTTTCAATTCTGTGTTCTATTGTTTGCCTTCAAAGTCCGGGGGCGTGGCCTGGCAGGCGATGGAGTAGGACGCGGGTAGAAAGAGCTCCTCTTGCCGTTTCTCCTATTCACCAGCTTGAACACAGCATTTGACAGATTCAAACACAAAAAGCTGCCTGTGGACCCCGGGACCGGGAACACACATCGCCGCCAAAGAAATCATCCTCAGCGGCTGAGAAGCTCGCTAAATTCCCACATGATGAGGACGATGAGCAGGCCCAAGATGGCGCCACCGCATGTAAAAGGGAAGATCGCTATGCTGCGGAGACGGCAAACGTCCTGGAAGCTATGGGTACTCTCCAGGGCACCCTCACAGCAAAGATTGATGAGGTGAAAATAGACATTTCCCTTATGCGGCAGGACCTCTCGACGGTGTGGGACAGGGTCACTGAGGCGGAGACCCGCATTGGGGAGGCGGAGGACATTCTGCATCCACTACAGCACACTACAGAAGAGATGCAGAGACAGATTCAACAATTACACTCCCATCAGGATGAAATGGAGAACAGACTTCACTGCTGCAATCTCCGGTTCATCGGATTGCCTGAGCGGGCAGAAGGTGGGGACCCGGCGGAGTACCTAGAAAAGCTCCTGATCGATACCTATGGCAGGGAGGCGTTTTCAGTAATGTTTGCGGTGGAGAGGGCACATCGTATACCAGCTAAGCCCCCACCCGCTGGAGCCCCCCCTCGTACCTTCATTGCTAAGTTCCTGAATTTCAGGGACCGGGACAAGATCATGCGGCTATCCAGAGAGAAGGGCAACATCCGTATAGAAAATGGGCATGTGGCGTGTTCCCTGACTTTTCCAGCGATGTACAGAAGAAGAGGTCTCAGTTCCAGGAAGTCAAGCGCCGACTCAGGACCCTTGCCTTCAAAGTCCCACTAGTACCGAGGGGTACTCTGCTATATTTCTTTTGAGAGGGACCTACTGTCCCACGTTCTCCTTCCTTCTCTCAGCCACCTAGGTGACTTATCCTCTCCCCTAGGCGGCCCCTCCCTCCCTGCAATCTTCTGGGACATGTCAGAGGTCCCAGAAGATTGCCTGGCCAATAGCAGCGTGCAGCACGACTCGCGCATGCACAGTGCCGTTTTAACAGGATGAATGACAGGTTCTGATAATGCAAATTATAAACAAGTGATCTTGCGCAGTAATAAATTATCACAAACAACAATATAAATGTTAAAAAAAAAAGGATACTAAATCAAGTCCAAAAACATCAAATCCACATAGTTCTTCATGCTAGAGGTGTCTCTAATATGTATTCATTTTGTGCCTTCACACACCTGTTATGTGCTCTCAGAACTCTTAAACCAGTGAATATCCAGCCTCAAAATATAAAGGAATATCCAGCCTTTAAGGCCGGGTTCACACCTATGCAAATTGGTTGCGGCTTACACCGCATCCAATTTGCATAACATTTTAAAATACATTGATTTTAATGAGGCTGGTTCACATATGTGCGATTTCTAGGCATTGCGGTGCGGCTCAAGTGCGAATTCAGGCCCATTATCTTCTATGGGCATGCATCTGATTCGCAGGAATTTTCTCTCTGCTCACTTTGCAGAGATAACAGAGCTGGAATTCGCACCGCACAAGTGTGAATCCAGCCTAAATGTATCACTCTGGGTTCCTCATACTGGTATATTCACGCTTTCCTTAAACCCATAAGGTAAACCAGCATCCGGACTCCAAAATTCCAGACTTCAAACTGCTACCAAATCTCTATAGGCTCCAGTTGTAATAGGAATCAAAAAGAAAAAATGCCCTCCATAGTGTAGTAAATTCAAATGTAAACAAATGGACTCTTACATAAAATAAACATTTTATAAAGTGGAACTTCCGCTCATCGGATTCCTCCCCCCTTCCGATGCTACAATTGGCACCTTTCGGGGGGGAGGGGGGACAGGATAGCTGTCTTTGACAGGTATCCTTTCCCACTTCCGGGAGTCCAGGCAGCGGCCTGTGACGTCAGCGCAGGGCTCCCTCCTCCTCCCCCTGGGCCAGTAGGAAAGAGGAGCGGGCCTCGCACATGCGCAGTAGGGGTCCCGGCTAGAAGCCAAAAGGCTAAACTGCCGGGTACCCTTACCCGCAATGGAGGCGGCAGCACCCGACAGCTGATGGAAACATGGACTCCAGGAGAGGTAAGTGTCCATTTATTAAAAGCCAGCAGCTGCAGTATGTATAGCTGCTGGTTTTTTATTTTTACTTTTTTTGGGCTGAACAGCGCTTTAAAAATTTCACTGGAACCAGATGGCTTGTACCCAAGCATACTTTGGGAACTCCGTCAAGTAATTGCCAGACCATTGTTCCTAATTTTTGCTGACAGTCTACTGACTGGAATGGTACCAGCTGATTGGACAAAAGCCAATATAGCACCAATATTTAAAAAGGGCCCAAAATACATCCCTGGGAATTACAGACCAGTTAGCCTAACATCAATAGTATGCAAGCTCTTGGAGGGGATGATAAGGGACTATATACATGATTTTAGTAATGATTAGCAGGAATCAGCATGGATTCATGAAGAAACATTCTTGCCAAACCAATCTATTAACCTTCTCTGAGGAGGTGAGTTGCCATCTAGACAAAGGAAGGCCCGTAGACGTGGTGTATCTGGATTTTGCAAATACATTCGACACAGTTCCCCATAAACGTTTACTGTACAATAAGGTATGTTGGCATGGACCGTAGGGTGAGTACATGGATTGAATACTGGCTACAAGGGTGAGTTCAGAGGGTGGTAATAAATGGGGAGTAATCGGAATGGTCAGGGGTGGGTAGTGGGGTTCCCCAGGGTTCTGTGCTGGGACCAATCCTATTTCATTTGTTCATAAACGACCTGGAGGATGGGGTAAACAGTTCAATCTATGTATTTGCGGATGATACTAAGCTAAGCAGGGCAAAAACTTCTCTGCAAGATGTGAAAACCTTTTTTAAAAGATGTGAACAAATTAATGGGCTGGGCAAATGAGGTTTAATGTAGAAAAATGTAAAATAATGCATTTGGGTGGCAAAAATATGAATGCAATCTATACACTGGGTGGAGAACCTCTGGGGGAATCTAGGCTGGAAAAGGACCTGGGGGTCCTAGTAGATGATAGGCTCAGCAATGGCATGCAATGCCAAGCTGCTGCTAACAAAGGAAAGAGAATATTGACATGCATTAAAAAGGAATCAACTCCAGAGATAAAACGATAATTCTCCCGCTCTACAAGACTGCTCCGGCCGCACCTGGAGTATGCTGTCCAGTTCTGGGCACCAGTCCTCAGGAAGGATGTACTGGAAATGGAGCGAGTACAAAGAAGGGCAGCAAAGCTAATAAAGGGTCTGGAGGATGGATGTTATGAGGAAAGGTTGTGAGCACTGAACATATTCTCCCTGGAGAAGAGACACTTAAGAGGGGATTTTTATGTTTTTGGACTTGATTTAGTATACTTTTTTTACACATTTATATTGTTTGTGATAATTTATTACTGCGCAAGATCACTTGTTTATTATTTCTATTATATGTGTATTGTGAACACTATAGGTTTTTGTAGCCAGTTTTGTTTTTTTTTGTTTATCAGTTTTTTAGATTTATTCACTTTTCAGTATTAGTTCACTTGGTAGCGCAAAGGACTTTCACTTTTATTTTTAAGTTCTGATAATGCGCTCCTGGATTGGACAGGCAATACTACTTTCCTTTTTCTTTCTATTCTTCATTGCTTTAGATTTCTTTCCCACTAGGTTGACATGTTGCCTAAAGAAATGCTCAGGAATGTTAGCCAAGACTCTGGGTCCACTTACTCTCACAGGGGGGTCCCCTGGCGGACCAAGTCTTTGCACAAATGGAGTACCCCGAGTTGTGTACTCACATGTACTGCTCTGAAGGAGGGGATCCCATTGCAGACTATGTGGCAGCGCATCAACCATTTCTAATCTCAGACAACACTAAAGTTGATAACATATTAGAATGCTGCAACTCAGGGGTTCCTTGGAGTACTATGGGTGCTATCATACTATTGTTATATTTTGCGAATGTTATGAATTATTTTCTCAACATTATTTCTATGACTCTTCTTAGATGTATGGCCAGAGCTTTGTACTGAGTAACATTGCATGACATGTCAATTTTTGTACTACTTTTTTTTTCTGAAATATAAACAATCAAAATTACTGTAAAAGAAACCCATGCAAACACAGAATGAAGATGCACACTCCATGCTTATATTGCCCTTGGTGGAATCTGAATTCAGGATTTGGAGGAGGCAAAAACGCTAACTACCAAGTCATGTTGCTGTGCCAAATTAGAGTTGTACTCTCTTCTGAAGACCATGATTTAAATAAAATAATATGGTAGCCATACTAAGGACATTTGTAGACAACTTCAGCATCTACGATTATTGTAAATCTATACCACACATACAGATACCGTTAGTAAACTACAGGCTACTTAAGTCCATGGAAGGCAAGTGGTCTCATCTAATACAAGGGAGCCGTGGCAAAGTCTCTCCTGGAAATGGGAACAATGTTTGAAAATTCAGAGGCAGAACCATCCACTTGAACACTGGAAATTGATGATAGTAAATGAACAACATGTGTGGTTTGTTTATTTCGGTTTTATATATCAGCAACTTATTTATTAGAGGAGTTTAGAAACAACCCAGAACATTTGTTGTTTTCCTGTAAATTGATGTGCTTTTCATTCTGCACTTAGGTATACAGATTGAAACTTTGTTTTTTATAAAGTCTTACTTCTGTACCAATTTGCTGTCATCGCATTTAATGACTGCTTTTAATACAACATTCTAAAGATGCTTTGCGAGTAGAATACTAGATAAAGAACTTTTGTGTCTTCCTGATAAATGCATAGCCATCCTGCCAAGTCATTTTTCATTAAAACACTATGTTCTTTTTGCTGAGAATGATACATAATAACTTAGAGGCTTCTAAGGACAGAGTATTATAGGAATCCATCGTTAAGTTTATGGATCACCCTTTACATAGTGTTTACAATACATTGTAGCATTAATTGATGAATTTGACAGTTTTTTATTTCCTTGTTCTATTGTTAAAAACCACGAATCAGCCCAAGGGCAAAAAACATCATGTTCTAGGGTGAAGGCACGTGGGCTGAGATGATGGCATTGCTTGAAACAGGGATCAGCCACCCGTTGAACGCAGCATCTGCAAAACCATCCTGGGAACAACTAGCCTCAGAATAGGAAACACATAAGGCAGAATGTAAGCAATGTAAGCATCACAATCCGCTTTATTGAGGATAAAAACAGAATCCATTTACATGTAAAAACAGCAGCATCCGGTCTGGTAAGAGGACACGATCACTGGCTCACAGAAAGTCACAGATAGGTAGGTGAAGAGAACCAGGATTCACACACAGCTCGCTAGTGGCTGCTGGCAGAGAGCACAGGAGGAACACTGAATAAGCTAAAAACAACGAAACCCTTGCACACACCTATGTGACAATGTGTAATAGTCTTAATCTACTTTAGCGTTGCTGCCGAGATCTCTGAGGGAACCACCTGCTCAAATGCACTAAATTGATACCACTTCAATTGATCCAACGACACACTTCTATATTTCATATGCATGTAAAATGAAATACAGTTCTTAAGGTGATGATCTACAACAATATAATTAAGTGTCCTGTGACTTCACCATCATATAAATATATGTGCAAATTTTTTTTGTGTGAGGACAAGTTAAAAAACAAATTAAAATGAAAGAACAAAGTAATAAGTCCACGTGATATCTTCCACCAACTGTTCAAATTTCTATTTCAGATCACCAGACACCTTCTTCTGTCATATACACCTTGTTTGACTTAACCTGTCACCACTAGCAGTTCACCTCCTAATTTGACCTATGGGTGATCGGTCTGATGCGCCTGTCCCTTAGAGGGATTACTGTGGATGTGGCTAGATTCCTTAAAACCTCCTCCAATTCTATTCCTACCTTGTCAAATATTCGCCAACTCCGCCGTGATGTTCGGTCGCTAGTTGAGCGCTCTGCATGCACATAGACAATAGTCGCCTGGGACAAGGATAACAAGTGATAAACGTGTTTCCAGACAAAATAATCCCTTTCGCAAGCCTTCCAAAAATAAACCTTACAACTGTCATAGCCCTCCCTTACTATATTGAAAACGAAAGACAAAAACAAGTGTTGCTTTTAGTTCTACTTAAATTTTTGCTGCATTGTCCCTTCCATACTGCTAAAAGGTGCTTTTGGTCCACTGTTTTGGGCTTGAGAAGGGCAGATTACATTTTGAATCCACCAATCCGACCAATGTTTTTCCAGTTGATAGTGCTGGCCTGGTATAGCCGAACAGCTTAAGTCTTCTTCCTGAAATCCCAGCAGCTTCAGCTGTGAGTCTGAGTGAGCTGTTTTGCTATGCCAGGCCAGTACTGTGCCACACCATCTGCCACCAACCAAGGGCATACTGACTACCAATGTATATAGAGTAATTTATCACTGACATACAGCATGCAGTTCCACTAACAACTTTTGGTAAGGCCGGCTATACACGGTACAGATTTATTTTCTGCAACCACGGTTCCCCCATCAAAACAGACAGTGCTGACAGGGAAATCATTCCTGCCGGAAGACAGTGATTATTGCTAGTGGCTATAGCAATACAATATTCTCCTAAAGTAGAACAATACATATATATAGATATAGTTAGGTTAGGTCCATATATATTTGAACACAGGTAATTACCAAAACATATTCAAGTTATAGTTCTATAATGGAAAAATAGGGAAAGAAACTGCGCTGAGAAATTGTTGGTCTCAAATCCCAAAGTAAATGATATAAATGGGATAAATATTGGAAAGCAGCAAACCTTCTTCAAACCAAAATAGTGGACAAAATATGGAAAAAAAATATGGTAGCGCTAACCCTAAAGAAGTAACACAACTGAGTGCATATTATTGCAAAAACATTGTGAAACATCAACATTAAATGTAAATGCACAGTAGTTGATAAACAATTGTGATTAGAAATGCTCTAAGTGAGTGAATCAACACCTCAAATGTGGCAATGTTAAGTGGCGCAAATGGAAATATCGGAGATTCCAAGGGTGCCACAAAATAAATCAAAGTAAATAAAGTCCAAAATTAAAGTGGTTGTAAACCCACTTTGACAACATGCGCCTACAGGTAAGCCTAGATTAAGGCTTACCTGTAGGTGCATGAAATATCTCCTTAACCTACACGGTTAAGGAGATATTTGCATTTAAAACCGGCGCCGCTGACGTCATGCGCACTAGCGGGCCGGATTTCTGAATGGAGATAGCCAGCCTGAGCCCACAGCCCTATGCATACTAGCTCTCTATCTCTTTGTTTTGCAGGTTGTTAAAAAAAATATAAAAAATAGCGGGGTTTACAACCACTTTAATGTGACCCTGGTCAAAGGGTTAAAGTTCATAAACTTGCTCAAAACACAAATTGGTTACTGTAATGCATAAATTAAGAAGTTGTTACACCCGTGCAGAAAAAAGTCTATGATGGAATTCCTCCGTGGAAAAATCGTCTCATTATGAAGAAAAATTTGAAATCCGCCACCAAACTGAAAGCAATGCCTGCTTACCGGAGCTCCATGACCCCCCACAACTGAGGATCAGGAGAAGCTTAAAATGAAAAGCACGGTCTGCTCCAGATGAAACCAAGGTGGATGCAATCCCAGTCAGCGTGTTCCGCGAATATTCAGTGAATCCCAGACTCATATGCCAAGCCATGTAAAAAACATATAGCTTCCATAGTGTAAAAAAGTTTCAAATTGATTGGATTTAAAAAGAATCGCACTTACAGTTATGCAGCGTAAAAACAGCCTTAAGCCTGTGGTGCCAGCCGGACACTCACAGGCAAACCCGTCCTGCTGGATGTTGGGTGGTGACGTTGATGCTCCGCTCCGCCCTACGTCGTTTCACAATAGAATTGCGTCTTCCAATGCCCCTTGGACTATGTCAATTCAACATCAGTAGAAGCAAAAGTAAAAGAGATGAATTATAAACTCCTAACTAAATGGTATTTTGTCCCAATGAAACTCCATAGAATCAACAAAGAGAAATCACCCTTGTATTGGAGAGAATGTGGGATGGATGGAACACATGCCCACATATGGTGGCACTGTCCCCTGATACAGCAATATTGGAGGGAGATATTAAGAAGATTAGTGGTGTGGTGGTGAAGCAAGATCCCTGGTACTGTCTGTTCCATAATACGGGAATAACAAGGAAAAAATATAGAGCGACCTTGGTTCCATATCTTTTGAACAAAGCAAAAGCGTTAATACCAATGAACTGGAAGGAAAAAAAGCTCCATCAATGGGAGAATGGTTAGAGGAGATAGATAGAATTAGACTGATGGAAGAGTTACGTCAGTTCATAATGAGTGTAGGCCAAAATTCAATAAGATCTGGAGAGAATGGCGAGAGTTTAGGGAATTAGGTAACGGGGTATAAGAGGGATCCAAGGGTTGGTTGTCCATCTCTGTAGTCATCTTCCCTCTCCCCCCTTCCTCTTCCTTCCCCCCTTTTTTTTCCTCTTTTTTTTTTCTCCTCACTAGAGATTAGGGAATTTTTGTTAGCACTAGTACTGGGGTCTGACCTTCTTTTTTTTTTTTTTCTTTTTCCCCTATTAGGCTGAGATGTTCAGCCTTCATACTTTATTATCACATAAGAATTGTCACTGGAGATTAGATAAAAAAAAAAAATATTTATTTTTTCTCACTAGAGATTAGGGAATTTTTGTTAGCACTAGTTCTGGGGTCGTACCTCTTTTCTTTTTCATTTTCCCCCCCCCCCCCCCCATTAAGCTGAGATGTTCAGCCTTCATACTTTATTATCACGTAAGAAATTGTCACTGGAGATTAGATTAAAAAAAAATAAAAAAATGTGTTTCTTCACTAGAGATTAGATATTCCTGTTAACACTGGAACTGGGGTCTTACCTCCCCCTTCCCTCCCCCCCATTAGGCTGAGATCTTTTCTAGCATCCATACTTTATTATCACACAATAAATTGTCACTAGAGATTAGATATAATTTTCTTTTCTTTCTTTTTTTTTCTTCTCCCTCACTAGAGATTAGATATTTTTGTTAACACTAGTATTGGGGCCTTACCTCTTTTTTTATTTTATTTCTTATTATTTTTCCATTTTTCACCCCAATAGGCTGAGAAATTAATTTATTATTTATTTTTTCTTCTCTCTCTTCCTCTTTTTAAAGCTACTTTGTAGACTCCTCTAACAAGTAGGGTTATAATATGGAGGCTAATAGGTTGGGCATATTTTATATAGGATAACTAGACCTTTCTTATAAGTATAACTATTATTAATGATATAAGTCTATAGGTAGGGGATGAATTGAGATTGAGTAAATGTTTTTCATGTATATGTGTTTTAGTATTTATTTATAAATGTATATAATGTATGTTGGAAAAACTAATAAAGAAATTTAAAACTAATTAGAGGGAAGGAGATGGCAGTGAAAACAGACAGGGGAAGCTCCATTAGCATTGCTGGTTGTCTTGTCATACCAACGGCCACCACAAGATGGCGCCAGATCACAGAAGGAAGTATAGGCCTGCAGAAGGCCGCAAAGCCGGGGCCTCAATTACCGGTCGGCGTGGCCCGACTTGATCGTGCGGCGGGGGGGGGTCACGGAGACATAAGATACCCCAGCTGTGCTGCGCCAGGTCTCTAATTCTAGTCACAATTGCGACCTGGCGCCCGGGGTTTGTCGAACCCTGGTCTAAAGTGGGTAATTTCCAGGGTAAAGGATCCTGCCTCCATAATTTCTACTAGGGAACTGTGTGTGGTATTGTATAGGAGCAACCTCCTCTCTATTTCACCCCCTTCTGTATTGCATCCCTTCATATGTTGGAGCTGTGCCGCAAGAAAATAGCTAAACGGGTGTGGTAATGCCACGCCTCCTTCTTGCTTTGAACTTTGGAGAGTGTTTAATCGAATTCTTGCCACCCCTCTTTTCCAAATTAGTTCCCTTAAGGTAGTATCTATTTTTTGGAACCACTTTTTGTATATCCATACTGGGGAGTTTTGTAAAACATAGAGAAGCTGCGGCATCCACACCATTTTTATTTGATTACACTAACCCGCCACTGATAGTGGGAGCTGTTTCCATATTTTAATTTTTCTTTTATATTTATCCAATAATGGGACCATATTGTCTATAATATATTGCTTAGGTTCTCTGGAAATAATTATCCCTAAATATTTTCTTTGGCTTGCTATTTGGACCTGATCAGCCTCATGCGGCAGGGTTTTTTCTAAGGGATCCAATGGTAGCAACATAGATTTTCCCCAGTTTATAGTGAGTCCAGAAAATTGGCCAAAGTTTTTAATTTCTTCCATAGCTTTCCTGAGAGAGTTTTGCGTATCTCCTAAAAACAGGAGAAGGTCATCCGCATACAATACCACTTTCTCTTCTATCTCACCTCGTTTAAACCCTCTTATCTCAGGAGCCGTTCTAAGAGCTATTGCTAAAGTTTCGATTGCAAGGGCAAAGAGAAGGGGGGACAGCGGGCACCCCTGTCTCGTTCCCTTCTGCAATCAGATTGGCCGTTTACTTTTACTTTCGCTACTGGTGTTTTATATAACATCTTTACCCAGTTCATAAAAATTGGGCCAATTTGAAATTCTCTCAAGACTCTCTACAAATATTGCCATTCGAGGGTGTCAAAAGCATTGGCTGCGTCTAATGACACAATTGCCCTCCCTCCTTCCTCGTCTGTTGGAATCTGAAGATTCAGGTATACTCGTCTTATATTTATACTAGTGGCCCTACCGGGTATAAATCCCAATTGGTCAGGATGGACAAGTTTCTCTATTACTTTATTTAGTCTAGCTGCCAGGACTTTAGACAATATTTTTATATCCGAATTTAATAAGGATATAGGTCTATATGAGGAGGTATTAAGTGGGTCTTTTCCCTCTTTATGAATTACTATTATAGTCAATTCCATCATAGATGAGGGAAGTTCTCCCTTCATCGCAGACCAGTTTAGAACTCTCATAAGTTCCGGGAGCAACTCCTTCCCAAAATACTGATAAGTCTCGGCCGAGAGGCCATCTGGCCCCGGAGATTTTGTCCCGCCATCTCTTTTACTGTTAATTGGATTTCTTCCAGTGTAATCGGCTTATCTAATTCCTTCCTATCTGTCTCTGAGAGAGAGGGAATAATCAGTTTTCGGAAAAAGTTGTCCATTTCTTCCCTCATTTCCTTCTGTCGAGAGCTGTACAAGTCTGCATAGTAGTGCTGGAATCTATCCACTATCTCTGGTGTGTGGGAGGATACTCTATCCTCCCCTACACTAATTGCTGGGACCATTGATGTAGATGAATTTGTCTTGACTAAGTTGTCTATCATTCGACCTACACTTTCACACTCCGCAAATGCTAATTGCTTTTGAAAAATTTGTTGGTTTTCTGTATTCTTCTGTATTATGAGGCAGTAGTTCTGCTGTGCTACTGTCCATGCTCTAAGGCTATTAGGTGTTGGATCGTTAATGTATTGTTTTTCCATTTTTAACACTTCCTCACTGGCCGCTCTCTCCCTCTCCCTAGATTTTTTCTTTATTTTTGATATTTGCTGTATCATTATACCTTGGAAGAAGGCCTTCAATGTGTCCCATACTACTCCCTCTGATGCGGTGCCTTGATTTATTTCAACAAATTCTCTAATGGCTCCTAGTACCTCCTGCGGTTTTTCCATTAGTTCTATTTAGTGTGGGCTTATTCTTCCTTCTCTCATATGATTACCTTCCCCTATCTCTAAGATGACTGTCATCGGGGAGTGGTCTGATAGTCCCCTTGTCATGTAGCTCACATTCCTTACTATGGGTATCGCTTCCTCATTTCCTAGAACTAGATCAATTCTTGACAAAGTGGAGTGTGTTCTGGAAAAGCACGAGTAGCCTCCTGGTTCTGTGTTCTCCATATGTCCCTCAGACCTATTTCTCCCAGAAACTGGGACGGTCTATCATCTCTAGCTTTATCTAAATGCAGCGTTAGGGGGAATCTGTCCAGTTTGCGGTTTGGGACCATGTTAAAATCTCCCATAACGATTACCGGGACTCCCGGCTTGTCCAGAACAAACTCCACGAGACTACACAAAACCGTAGTATCAAGGGGGGGAGGGATATACACATTAGCCAATACATAGGTTCTATTCTCTAATTTACAGTGTAAAAAAAACGTAACGCCCTAGCTCATCAATCTTACTCTGTATACAGTTAAACATTATTCCTGACTTTATTAAAATACACCCCCCCCCCCTAGAATAAGACGTATGAATGGATTGATATTGTGTACGAAAATCTCCCCACCCCAATTGGGGTATGGAGATTTTCGTAAGGTGTGTCTCCTGGAGACAGGATTGCGGACCCGTATATTCTTGCCATTGATAGGACTGCTGTTTTTTTTTTTTTTACCTGGGTCTCCCAGACCCCTTACATTCCAGGAGCATACTGTTAATTTTTTTTTTATCTGTGCCCCTCTAATCATTAATTTTTGCTTCTAATAAACCTAAACATATCCGTTTTGGGGTGTATCCTTAATTAATAAACCGTGTCTATACTTATTACCATATCCTTCCTGTGATATCTTTGTGTCAACGTGATTCAGGAAGATATAATTGTAATTTAAACCTAAAATTCTGAACCTTCCATTCCATACACACCCTGCACTCCTTTCATATCCACTACCTATCTCGCGTGTCCCTTCCACCACCTCTCTAGGCTTAAATTGGGGCTTACTATTGTGACCTTCTCTTACACCCTCCTCTTGAATTTTTACACTCTTTGTTATTTGCTGTTTTGAATTTCTCACTCTCCCCCATCTTCCCACCCTCCCCCCTAACAAGACAACCCACATGCAACCAAATATTACAAATAAACAGTAACACCAAAATTGAAACCAAGAAAAATAACCCTCAGACACAGGGGGATCCTGACAGTCCCCCCCTGTGAAAGGGGGTTTTGTGCACCTCACTCCCCGCATTCTAAAACACAAAAACACAGACCCCTCCCTCCTCTCCCAGATATTTCCCTATTGTCCCAATTAAAAAAAAAAAAAAACATCATATGATTAATTACTGCTGAAAAAATAAAAAAAAAAAGGGTAAAAAAGTCACGCAAAAAAAAGGGGGGGGGGTTTGTGCTTCATGATTTGGGCTTAGTTGTACATGCTTATAGCACCTCCTGAATAGAATAAAACAATCCATGTCCATACTTTCTATGGGTTCCCTTTGCAGGTTGATAACCACTCCGTTACCCCCTCAGGCGTATCAAAGTACCTCGTTCCCTCTAATGCATTTACCCGCAGTCTTGCCGGGTATAGCAATGCATATGTTATTTTCATCCGCTGTAATTTGTTTTATTTCTCCAAACTTGGCATTTTTTTTTTTGTAGTTCAGGTGAGAAGTCTGGGTATATTGATACCCTAGTTCCATTAAAGAGAATGTTGCCCAAGTCTCTAGCTTTCTGTATTATTGTCATTCTGTCCTTGTAGTATAACATCTTTACTAAGAGGGGGGCGAGGAGGGCCTCCAGATTGGGTGGGGGGTTAGAGGTTACCCTATGTGCTCTCAATTGCAAAAAACGATGAGAAAGATTCCTGACCAAATGTCTCTCCAAGCCGTTTTTCCTTAAATGCTACGGGGTCTGGCCCCTCACTATGCGTAGGGAGTCACACAATTCTTACGTTCTTCCTCCTCATTCTGTTTTCCACATTGTCCATTTTTAACTCCTGTTTAACCATTTGTTCTCTAACTGTACTCATTTCCCTTTTAAGGGGGGCAAAATCATCCTCCACCAGGCTAACTCTCTCCTCCAGAGCTGTGGATCTTTCACTTGCTTTATGTAAATCATGTCTAACAAAGGACAGTTCTTCTTGTATGTTTTTTTAGCTGAGTGGTATATGCAGTTCAGTTTTGGGCCCCAGTTCTCAAAAAGGATATTGGGGAACTGGAGAAAGTGCAGAGAAGGGCAACCAAACTGATAAGAGGCATGGAGAAGCTCAGCTATGAGGAAAGATTAGAGGAACTGAATTTATTCACGCTTGAGAAGAGGAGATTAAGGGGGGATATGATCAACATGTACAAATATATAAGGGGTCCATATAGTGAACTTGGTGTAAAATTATTCACTTTACGGTCAACACAAAGGACAAGGGGGTACTCTTTGCGTCTAGAGGAAAAGAGATTTCACCTCCAAATACGGAAAGGTTTTTTCACAGTAAGAGCTGTGAAAATGTGGAATAGACTCCCTGCAGAGGTGGTTCTGGCCAGCTCAGTAGATTGCTTTAAGAAGGGCCTGGATTCTTTCTTAAATGTACATAATATAACTGGGTACTGACATTTATAGGTAAAGTTGATCCGGGGAATATCCGATTGCCTCTCGGGGGATCAGGAAGGAATTTTTTCCCCTGCTGTAGCAAATTGGATCATGCTCTGCTGTTTTTTTTTTTTTTTTGCCTTCCTCTGGATCAACTGTGGGTATAGAATTGGGTATATAGGATTGTACGATATATATATTTTTTTTTTTTATGGTTGAACTGGATGGACTTGTGTCTTTTTTCAACCTGACTAACTATGTAACTATGTATAAGGAGGATTTGCAAAAATTAATTGCTATTAAGACTTCCTTTAAAGATGGCTCTGTTTCCACCTGCCCTCTCCCTTCAGTTATTAGACCTAGTACCTCTCTAGTCTCTCCGGCCACCAGGGGTTTCCCCTCTAAATCGCTTGTGTCTGTTATCAGGGTTATTTGAGGGTGCCCTTGCCCTTGGCTTCTTACCCCTGAAGCACCAGCCTGTGATTTAGGCTGTGTCTGCTGGTTATGTTGAGTATTTTTTGGGGGGGTCTGAGTTACAGTCTGATCTGGAGTATGTGAATTTTTTCCAGGTTTCACGGCTGCTTGACTTACCGCTAAGCTTGCCTTTGTGGTGCGTTGTGATGTCATTGTAAGGCGGACTGGGGGTTTTCTCTGCTAGAGAGTGATTTTATATACTTTTGTGTATTTTCCTCCCCACTCTCGGCCCTTCTCAGAAACGCTGCTAGTGTCTCTAGTTTATTCTCTAATTCTGCTAATACCGCCAGGCCTATATATCCACATCACAAGGCCAACCAAGAGAAAAAAATACAGTTTAGGAGTCTGAAATGAAACAGCGCACCAAAGGCAAATATTTAAAATAATTGACAAAAGGCAGGTGATGCGATATTGATAGAGACGGAGCGTCCTGTGGAGAAAAAAAGGTAAGAAGCAAATACCAATTTTCCCCCTTTTTTTCTTTCTCAAAAAAAAACAGGAGATTTCCAGTCACAGTCTCCTCCCCCTCAGGTTACAGTCTATAGTTACAGTCTATACTTTCTCTTTCCCCATCTCAGAGGTAAAAAAAAAAAAAAAGGAACTGGGGGAGAAGAGAAAAAAAAGTTTCCTTTCTCTCTTCTTTTTTTTTTTCCCCTTAGAAGTAGGCAGTCAGCAAGTGCATAAGTTATCTCTCACCCATCCGCTGGTCCTCCTTCCAGGCTTCAGGCAGTGTGGGAAAAGGGAAAACAGAGGCTACTGCGCCATTCTACCCAGAGTTCCAGGATTCTCTCCAGCACACCAAAGGAATGTCAGGCGATGACCGGTGAACGCTGCGGGGGGCCTCTGTGTGGTAATAGGCAGATGCCCAGTGCCTCACACCTGATGTCTTCAGCCCTGTTTTGTTGGCTCCGTGAGCCATCTGTAAGCCACCTGTTTCTGGGGGGGTCTCTCCACCTCTGCCCGCTGAGAGAGCCGCACGGTCTCTACCTACAGATACGGCGCGCCTCGAGGTGCAGGGAGGAGGGAGTGAGTCGGTAGCTGTCACTCACCCAGTACCGACCTCCACTCAGCTGTTCTCTCCTTGCTGGTTATCCCGACTTCCCCAGCTCGGCTTCAGGTCAGTGTTACAGGGAAGCCTCCACCGCTCGGCTCTCGTTCGGCACTCAGCTTGGTATTCAGCGTCTCCTGGGTGTCTCGATCAGTACATGGTACACAGCATGAGTTGGGATAGCTGCAGAGGGATCAGAGGGAAGGGAAGCGTTCCATGCTGCTCACTCACATCCTGGTCACGCCCCCTTTGAGTTGATTGTAAGTGTGGTATTTGCATTTGGAAGCTATTGCTGTGAATCTACATCATACGTTCCAAGGAGCTGTCCATGCAAGTGAAACAGGCCATTGTAAGGCTTCAAAAAGAAACAAATCCATCAGAGATAGCAGCAACATTAGGTATGGCCATATCAACAGCTTGGGACATTCTGAGGACAGAAGAACAAACTGGTGAGCTCAGCAACATAAAAAAGCCTGGATGGCCACAGAGGACAACAGTGGTGGATGATCGCAGGATCCTCTCTATGGTAAAGAAAAACCCATTCACAACATCTAGTTTAGGACACACTCCAGGAGGTGGGCACATCATTGTCAAAGTCTACAATCAAGAGAAGACTTCATGAGCGCAAATACAGAGGGTTCACCACAAGGTTCAAACCATTCAATTCATAAGCCTGAAGAATAGAAAAGCCAGATTAGACTTTGTCAAAAAACATCTAAAAAAACAATATCAGTTCTGGAAAAGCATTCTTTGGATGGATGAAACTAAGATTAATCTGTACCAGAATGACTGGAAGAAACAAGGGAAGGCTTGGAACAGCTCATGATCCAAAGCACACAACGTCATCTGTAAAACATGATAGAGGCAGTGTGATGGCATGCATGGCTTTCAGTGGCACTGGGTCAATGGTGTTTATTGATGTGACAGAACCAGCCGGATGAATTCTGCAGTGTATAGAGATATACTGTCAGCCCAGATTCAGCCAAATGCAGCAAAAATTATTGGACGGTGCTTCACAGTACAGATGGACAATGATTCAAAACACACTGCAAAAGTAACCCAGGAGCTTTTGAAGGGAAATAAATTAAATATTTTGCAATGGCAGAGTCAATCACCTAAACTCAACCCAATTGAGCATGCTTTTCACTTGCTGAAGGCAAAACTAAATGTAGAAAAAGACCCACAAAGAACAGCTGAAGACAGCTGCAGTTAGAGCCTGGCAAAGCATCAGAAAGGAGGAAACCCAGTCTTTGGTAATGTCCATGGGTTCCAGACTTCAGGCAGTCATTGCCAGTAAAGAATTCTCAACAAAATATTAAAAATTAACATTTTATTTATGATTATAATAATTTGTCCAATTACATTTGAGCCCCTGAATATGGGGGGACTGTGTATAAAAATGGTTGCAGTTCCTAAAATGTGTACTTAGTCTGTACTTCAAATTAATTTGGATTGTTTCGTTTTAATTTCATTCTGGTGCATACAGAGCTAAAAGTATGAAAATTGCGCCTGTGTCCAAATATACAGTTGTGCTCATAAGTTTACATACCCTGGCAGAATTTATTATTTTCTTTGCCATTTTTTTTAGAGAATATTTTCTTTCACTCATGGTTAGTGTTTGGATGAAGCCATTTATTATCAACCAACTGTGTTTACTCTTTGTAAATCATAATGACAGCAGAAACTACCCAAATGACCCTGATCAAAAGTTTACATACCCCAGTTCTTAATATCGTGTATTGCCCCCTTTAACATCAATGACAGCTTGAAGTCTTTTGTGGTATTTGTGGATGAGGCTCTTTATTTTCTCAGATGGTAAAGCTGCCCATTCCTCTTGGCAAAAAGCCTCCAGTTCCTGTAAATTCTTGGGCTGTCTTCTGTGAACTGCACATTTGAGATCTCCCCGCTTAATGATATGTGATCAGGAGACTGAGATAGCCACTCCAGAACCTTCACTTTATTCTGCTGTAGCCAATGACAGGTCGACTTGGCCTTATGTTTTGGATCATTGTCATGTTGGAATGTCCAAGTACGTCCCATGCGCAGCTTCCTGGCTGATGAATACAAATGTTCCGCCAGTATTTTTGATAACATTCATCTTGCCATCAATTTTGACCAAATTGCCTGTGCCTTTGTAGCTCACACATCCCCAAAACATCAGTGATGATCCTCCGTGTTTCACAGTAGGAATGGTGTAACTTTCATCATAGGCCTTGTTGACTCCTCTCCAAATTTAGCGTTTATGGTTGTGGCCAAAAAGCTTAATTTTGGTCTCATCACTCCCAATGACTTTGTGCCAGAAGGCTTGTCTCTGTGCTGTTTGGCGTATTGTAAGTGGGATACTTTGTGGCATTTCCCTAGTAATGGCTTTCTTCTGGCGACTCGACCATGCAGCCCATCTTACTTCAAGTGCCTCCTTATTGTGCATCTTGAAACAAACACACCACATGTTTTCAGAGAGTCCTGTATTTCACTTGAAGTTATTTGTGTGTTTTTCTTTGCATCCCAAACCATTTTCCTGGCAGTTGTGGCTGAAATTTTAGTTGGTCTACCTGACCGTGGTTTGGTTTCAACAGAACCCCTCATTTTCCACTTCTTGATTAGAGTTTGAACACTGCTGATAAGCAAAAAATCTGAGGAAAACGCTTGGACAGCCGCACTCCAAAAAAGGTTTTTTTATTTAAAACAAAAGCACAAACAACATGCCACAGCAAACAAACAGCAAGTATGAGCTGATGTTTCGCACTGCGATTCAGTGCTTAATCATAGCTCATGAGCTATGATTAAGCACTGAATCGCAGTGCGAAACGTCAGCTCATACTTGCTGTTTGTTTGCTGTGGCATGTTGTTTGTGCTTTTGTTTTAAATAAAAGAACCTTTTTTGGAGTGCGGCTATCCAAGCGTTTTCCTCAGATTTTTTGCATTGTCATATGCATTGCCTGCACCCACGGCTCTGGATCTTGTGAATGAGTCACCAGTCACATCTGAGCGGTAACTCTCTACTGCTGATTGGCATTCTCAATTCCTTGGATATCTTTTTATATCCCTTACCTGTTTTATACAGTACAACTACCTTTTCCTGCATATTCTTTGACAATTCTTTTGCTTTCCCCATGACTTAGAATCCAGAAACGTGAGTGCAGCACTGGATGAAAGATGCAAGGATCTGTCAGGAGTCCAGAAACGTATTGACCTTTTATACGCACACACTAATTACAAACAAACAGATCACATGTTAGGATGGTTACCTTTAATAGCCATTCAAACCCGTTTGTGTCAACTTGTGTGCATGTTATCAGGCCAAAAACCAAGGTATGTAAACTTTTGATCAGGGTCATTTGGGTAGTTTCTGTTACCATTATGATTTTAAAAGAGTAAACACAGTTGATTGATAATAAATGGCTTCAGCTCAACACTAACCATGAGTGAAAGAAACGTTTTTGTGTTAATTATATTCTCTAAAAAATGGCCAAAAAATCATAAATTCTTCCAGGGTATGTAAACTTATGAGCACAACTGTTTATGGATCTCACTGTATATGTTATATCTGCCTGGAATACAGCTTTAACCAAACAATGGGAACCCTTTTTATGTAATGAAAATTGTTCTAAATGAGGCTAATGCTGGCTTTTAATATGGACCACTGTACTGTGGAAGTACTTTTTATGGTATACATTTGCAAAACTGCTTCCAGCTGTTCATGTTATATAAGCCATTGTGCTTGTATAATCTGGAATACTTTTTCTAATATGTTGGTGTCCTGAATTAATTTGTCATCATCAAGATAAGTTGGCTTCCTGCCTTAATCTGTTATTATTCAGTCATAAGAGATCTTGCATTTAAGCACACTGAATGAATTCCCCTTCGGTTAGTTCAGCTGAACACTCTGCTTAATTGGTTCATTAGCTGCAGACCTACTTCCTATCTCTTGTTGATTAATAATGGTGTTGAACGCACTGTCATGCTATATCCCAAGAGATAATAGCACCACTAGAAAGTATTCTTCAGAGACTCACTTGCCGAAATTGCATTAGTAATCAATGCATATATGATGATTGCAGATTTGTCACAAAGCTAAACAGCTGTTCCCCATGTAGTTCTAGGTTTGAAGAAAATAAGTTAAATACTTTTTGGGAGGGTGCTGGAAGGACTCTTTGGCCTCGTACACACGACCGATTTTCTCGGCAAGAACCAGCAAGAAACTTGCTGGCAGAGAGGTCGTGTGTACGCTGCTATCGGGTTTCTCGTCGAGAAAACCGACAAGAAACCTCGACGAGAAAATAGAGAACCTGCTCTCTATTTTCTCGTCGAGATTCTCCTCGGGATTCTCCTCGGCATGTTTCTCGACAAGAAAAGTGAGTGTATGTACACTTACCTGTCCTCCCCGAAGCCCGCGCATGTTCGAAATGAATTTGACGCATGCGCGGTAGCTTCCTAGGCATACGTAGGGTATACCAAGATGGCGGCGACGGCATCGAATGTGACGAGCGCATGCTCGACGTAGTCGATGACGTCACCGCGTACGCTCCTTTCAAAGAACCGCGGGTTCTTTGAAACGAGCGTGTGTACACTCTGCCGGGACAAGTTTCTTGTCCAAGAATCTCGTCGAAAAAAACGACATGTTTTATTCAACGAGAATCTCGACCGTGTGTACGAGGCCTAAGTCTCTTGTCTGCTTGGTCTACAGTCACAAGAGACATTAGGAGTCTAATAATAAAAGGACTGGTCACTACTATCACATTGGGAGCTTATCAGTCCCCGTATGATGGTAGTAAATTGGAAAATAGATTAAAAATGAAATGACCTCCTCTACACATGCACACACACGGTCAAATACAGCAGGTAAAATAAGTATTAAACACGTCACACAAAAACAAAACAAATACGTTCAGAAATTAAGTTATGTGTAATAAAATGTCACAGGGAAAAATTATTGAACACATGAAGAAAGGGAGGTGCAAAAAGGCATGGAAAGCCAAGACACCAGCTGAAATCTGTCTGTAATTAGAAAGCAACCCTTTCCCTTGTCAGTGCAAATTAATATCAGCTGGTTCAGTCTCAACTGATAGCTTATAAAAAGGTGTCTCATTACCAAGGTCTCACACAAGAAACATCCCATGATAGGTAAAAGCAAAGAGCTCTCTCAAGACCTTTGCAACTTTATTGTTGCAAAACATACTGATGGCATTGGTTACAGAAGGATTTCTAATCTTCTGAATATTCCAGTGAGCACTGTTGGGGCCATAATTCAGAAGTAGAAAGAACATCATTTCACCATAAACCAGCCACGGCCAGGTGCTCCTCACAAGATTTCTGACAGGAGTGAAAAGAATTATCAGAAAAGTTGTCCAAGAGCCAAGGACCACTTATGGAGAGCTTCAGAAAGACCTGGAATTAGCAGTTACAATTGTTTCAAAGAAAACAATGACCTGTATGCACGCTCACCACGAAAGACTCCATTGCTGAAGAAAAAATATGAAGCTTGTTTAAAGTTTGCTGCACAACATTTAAACAAGCCTGTGAAGTACTGGGAGAATATAGTCTGGCCAGATGAGACCAAAATTTAACTTTTTGGGTGCCATAATACACATCATGTTTGGAGGTCAAATGGCACTGCACATCACCGCAAAAACACCCCCATACTAACAGTGAAGTTTGGAAGTGGGAACATCATGATGTTGGGCAGTTTTTCAGCATACGGTACAACTTCATATTGTTGAAGGGAAAAATTTACCAAGACATTCTTGATACAAATCTCCTGACATCTACCAGAATGATGAAACGAGGGTGGACATTTCAGCAAGACAATGATCCCAAACACAAAGCCAAGGAAACTCTCAATTGGTTTCAGAGAAAGAAAATAAAACTGCTAGAATGGCCCAGCCAATCACCTGACTTGAATCCAAAAGAAAATCATAGAAGAGGTCCACGGAACATTCAAGATTTGAAGACTGTGTGGAAAAACGGTCCAAAATCACACCTGAGCAAAGCATGTGACTAGTTTCTCCATACAGGAGGCGTCTTGAAGCTGTCATTACCAACAAAGGATTTTGTACAAAGTATTAAATAAATTTCAGTTAGCGTCTTCAATACTTTTTCCCTGTGTCGTTCCATTTTATTACACATAACTTAATTTCTGAACTTATTTGTTTTTGTTTCTTTGTATGTATGGATTGCACAGGTTGTTAACCATACGGTATGTGGTGAAAATGTCAATAGCGCCTTTAGAAATATATTTACCTAGAAAAATGGTGACGTGGTCAATACTTATTTTACCCGCTTTATGTACATAAATGCCTATTATAAATCCCCCTTACACAAGAGGTAGAAAAAAAAATAGGACCATTATTTTAATTACCAATCTGTTTTTCACCATTTTGCAAGCACACTAATTTGAACCAAGAAACATTTGTTACTTATTAAAGAAGAACTCCAGGCAAATTTGCCCGCTCTGCTTGGGTTAACGGTTTGTTTTTGTCTAGGGGATTTCAGAGCAGAGATATACTTACCTAATCTGTCGATCCTCCAAGTGCAAACCTGGTCCCCACCGCTCCTGCCCTCCCGCACACTAGTGGTCTTGTAAATGGACTGGTCCTGATGTCATCACGCCCATAGACCGGCTCTGGACAATAAGAGGGAAAAAACAGTCCAACGCAGGGGAGCGCAGTTTTCCAGAGGATCGAAGGATTGGCTAAGTATATCCTTTTGATGTGCCCCTAGTCAAAACGAGCAGTTAACCCATGCAGTTCATGGAGTTCTGCTATAACCTCTTCTGGACCAGCCGTCGCAGTTTTACTGCTGCAGGTTGGCTCCCCTGGGCGAAAACATTACCTTTCGTCGCTTTGCCTTTTTGCCACTAGGGGGCGTGCGCCGCCGGAGGCAAGCGTGCCCGCGGCTTACCGCCGAAACCGATGTGAGTGCCCGGCGGGCGCGATGACCGCCGGGCACCTGCGATCGCTTGTGACAGCGAGAATCGGGATCTGTGTGTGTAAACACACAGATCCCGGTTCTCTCAGGGGAGAGGAGACTACAATGTATGAACACCGATCTCTCTCTCCTCCTAGTAAGTCCCACTGATTATACAGTAATCAGTGCATTTTTATAGCACTTATCGCTGTATAATTGTCATTGGTCCCAAAAATGTGTCAAATGTCTCCGATCTGTCCACCGCTATATCACAGTCCTGATAAAAATCGCTGATCACCATTATCACTAGCAAAGAAAAAATAATAATATTAAAAATGCCATAAATCTATCCCCTATTTTGTAGACGCTATAACTTCCGTAAACCAATCAATATATGCTTATTGTGATTTTTCTTTTTAGCAAAAATATGTAGAAGGATATATATCGGCCTAAACTGAGGAAAAAAGTAGCTTTAAAAAAAAAAATTTGGATATTTATTATAAGAAAAAGTAAAAGATATTGCGTTTTTTTTTTAAATTGTCACTCTTCTTTTGTTTATAGCGCAAAAAATAAAAACCGCAGAGGTGATCAAATACCACCAAAAGACAGCTCTATTTGTGGGAAAGGAGGAGTGTCAATTTTGTGTGGGTACAACATCGCACGACCGTGCAATTGTCAGTTAAAGCAACGCAGTGCCGAATCGCAAAAAATGGCCTGGTTCATTGAGAAGTCAAATCTTCCGGGGGTGAAGTGGTTAAAGGTCTGTGGACTGCTCCACGACGTTTGTGCCGCCTATTAGTGGATAGTACACACTACTGCGTGTTGTACTGGTATGCTAGTATCCTGTTTGTACTACAGCGATAGCAGCAGTCTTTTTCAGGGCCAGTTGACAGCAGCTGCCCTTCTGCATAGTAACCACTGGAGGTCGCTCACTCGGCACTGCCGCAATTCACAGAGCATTTTTTTGTATTTTTTTTTATTGAATACTAGCCCTTCTCTGCTTGGAGGAGGTGGGGGTTGCAACATCACCACTCCTCCTTTCCACCTCGTCTAATCAGAGTCTACCTAAAAAAAAATACAAGGTGTTCTGTAAATGGTTACTATGTAGAAGGGCAAGTGGACGGCACTGTACCTGGAGGACCGCAGCAATCACTGTACTATTGGCAAATACTACAATGATTTACAGCTTACACAGATATTGGTTCAGGTATGAGGTATGGATATATTTTGTTTAATCAGATTTTATTGAATATTTTTAAACTTACACACAGGTTCCACTCATAGCATAGAAGATAGCCTAATCCTGTATAGCCATTCTAAGATTGGATTATTCCCACAACAAAACTCAAAGTCTTAGGCCGCTTTCACACTGGGGCGGGGAGGTGCGCTGGCGGTATAGCCCCGCTATTTTTAACGGCGCTATGCCGTCGTATTTGCCGTGATTTTTGCGGCCGCTAGTGTGGTGATTTTAATCCCCGCTAGCGGCCGAAAAAGGGTTAAAACCGCCCGCAAACCGCTGCTACAGCAGTTTGCGGGTGATATAGCCGCGGTGTCCCATTGATTTCAATGGGAAGGAGCGGTATACACACCGCTCCTTCACCATGCCAAAGATGCTGCTTGCAGGAGATTTTTTTTCCTCCCGCCAGCGCATCGCCTCAGTGGGAAAGCCCTCGGGCTTTCACATTGAGAATGATGGGGCAGGATGATTTCAGGTGTTATTTATGCGCTATTTTTAGCGCTAAACAAAGATACAAAACAAAGAGAGAAAGCCCGATAAGGATAGCAAAATCCTAAGTACTAGAAATTTTTGCCCAATCTTCCATATTGCTTTCTTAATACTATCGAGTGTCCCTGAAACACATCTGCCCAAGCGCAGAACACAACACAAAAGGAGAGAAAAAGAGAAGGAAAAAAAAAAAACTACTGACATATACAGACCTACAAATTTCCCTGGGAAGCCCCCTCCCGACCCTCTACCACACCCCGCCACACCTACCAAGCCCAGTCAAATCCACATCACGCTCATTTTCATCCTACCGTGATAAGGTATGGATATATTACATTGTGCCATACTGTAAAAAATTGAATTGTACAATACTTTTAATACCTAAACTTCACCCTTAAATACTATTAAATGCTTGTACATGAACTCAACAAATCTGTTCCTAATTTGAATGCATGCTTATTTTTAATTTTAGAAAAATTCAGACACTAATTTGTAGTGAATGCGTTCTGAGATCAAGTGCTCATATGTAGTTATAAATCTAATTAATGCGTTACTCTGTCATGGCAACACGTCATGTGATTGGAGCTGTATTAGTCACTGTTTTTCATTGTGATGCAGTATAAATACTTCTAATCAACATCTACTAAGCTTACTGTATCTTTCTTTTGCCCTTATTAAAAGAGAAGTATGGAGTTTTTTTTTTTAAGAATCATACTTACCTAGGTGGATGCTGCATCTGTCCCCCGCCGGCTCTAACACTGAGAACCAAGTGATCAAACACCACCGATCACTCGGTTCTCAGAGCTCCCTGAGCAGAGAACTGGTGACTGTCAGTCACTGCTCTCTGTTCTGCCCCCCCCCCCCCATGCTCACTGGAGTGCTGGGCTGTGGAGGGGGCGGGAGCAGCCGGCTCAGGCTCTCAGCTCAGTGAGCCGGGTGCCTGTCCAGGCATGTAGGCGGATCCCGACTTCATTGTCGCGATCTTGCTCGAGCGCTGGACCTGCACTGTGATGTCAGCTGACAGCGGGCTTCAAATGGGTCACAGGAGTGCAGAACAAACTGCAGTGCTCTGATCCACAGAAGAATTACAGCCAAACGAGCTTTGACTGTACTTCTCCTTGGTTCCTATACATATATGTTTTAGTAAATCAACCCCATTATGTCCGTAGAAACCCACCCGATTGGCATTGTCTGGACCTGTTAAGTTCCTCAGGCAGGGATAGCACATTGGAGGCACTTATACTGTAGGTGGACTCACTGGAGGGGTGGGGTACATGACATAAATTTGGAACATGGTTATGGTTTATGTTTTTGTTATATTTTCTACTTTTTCTTTTCTTTTCTTAAGATTTTTTCTTAGAATGTTTTTTTCTAGTTGCACACAGCATTCATGAAATTCCAATTCCTGGTTTAATACAAGATGTACATATGTGTAATTGATGTATTCCATACCACAGCAACATACTGTACGTGTCTCTGCATTTTTCCATCATAACAAGGTTAGTTGGTTTTGAACTAGAAGCATTATTCTAAATGGCTTATTATGTGCCTCTACATTTTTAGCCTTTAAAGCCTCATCGTCGAAACAGTCCACATCAAGAAGTGTTCCAGCAAAGAATTATTCAGAGGTAGGTCACTGCCATGTTTTCTTCAGCGGGGGGGGGGGGGGGATGTAATGAATCAAATGAAGTTTCCGTCTTTGACATCATTGGAGCAATTAGCCTAATGTTTTAATTTCTTGGTACTGCAGATATGGTGCAAGTGAATAGAAGGCCACGTGGGAACCAAATTTGCATAGATGTCCAATTTAATAATCACAGTATGATGATTCAGTGCATTAAAGTAGTTGTTAAACCTAATGGGATGATGTTTGGTATTCTAAATCACTGTGACAATTGTTATAAACTTTTGTAAATAATTTCCCTTTTCTCTTATCGTCCATGGACTGACACAGCTGGATACTGTAAACGTGTGGGTATATGTCCCTGCTCGCAGGAGAAGATCTAGGCAGAATGTTAGATGTTAGAAACATACATTCTAGAACAAACTAGAGCTGAACAGCCCCGCCCAGGGGGGGGCGGTCCCTCCGGACATTTCCCTCCTACCTGCAGCTAGCAGCCTCAGTTTTTTTCTGCCTAGCAGAAGGAGAAGACATGGCTCTCTCAGGAGCCAGTCTCCTGGAAGATTTTATTTTAAAATGTTATTCCTTTGGGAATTTTATTATTTAATTTTGAGACCTTCAATCAACTGTCGGCTGGGCAACAGTTTAGGTACACTGGTATCCTCGTAGTCTTCCCTGTCCGACCATCGAGCGTGTTGATCCTTGCCTCAGTTCACGACATGCCCCATGACTCCAGGGGTGGCCGGGTTGCTTTTGTGCTCCCGCGGTCCTCTCAAGATTGAGCAGTACCTGTCTGTATCTTTCGCGGTGGACCGGGCCGGCAGCTACGCAGTACTACTCTGTGATAGGTCTGTCTGAAACAAGCCAGCGGGTCCCTCTGGGACGGGTATGTAGTCTCTCCTGCTGCAGGTGAGTACATGCTGGCTGTGTTTATTTATATGGGGGGTTTTTCCCTGTCTCCCCCATGTTATGCTGCTCTCTGCACCCTGTACTGGTGCTGTGCTGTGTGGGGGTGCTTGGGGGTCGCTCTGGCCTGACTGGGGGCGCTCATATCTGTGTAGTTGAAAGGAGCAGTGTTCTGGGAAAAAAGTGAGTGAGTGTGGGGACTTCATTGCCCGTGCCATTAGCGCTGTGTGGTGAATTTGAAAAATGCGCTCGGCAGTCATCTTGCCGTGGTTTAATGGCGCAGTAATATATGCGGCCGGCGGCCATTTTCTTGAAGCCACGGAGCTTTCACTTCGGTTTCGGCCTCTAGCGGCGCTGCTGCGGCGCAAATCTCCTCACACTCTCCTCAGGCTTTACTCGCGCTGCAGCGCGGTTCATACAGCGGAACTGAGCGGTCCTTAAGGGTTGGTGAGTCCTCTGGGTATCCCCTCCTCAGCCTCAGCGCAGCCAGTGGGTGGACTGTACTATTCACTATAATAAGTGTATAGGTTCTCAGAGGGTGGCAGTATGAAGTATGATACACCTGCATCTCCACACTTGTCAGAGGCAACAGGCAGTGCTCCTGCGGTCCCTATGGACCAGTTGTCGGCAGTCCTGGAATCATTCCTTGTCGGAATGGAAGCGGTGTGCGAGCGCAAGGGAGCTATAAGCCCCCTCTCTCCACAAAAATCTTTAGTGGAGGAGTGCTCTGATTCAGATATGGGCCTAGCTACTGCTGCTCAGGACCCTAGCTCTGAATATTTTAATGTTTTTGAACAGGACATTCCCTTGTGAGGAAGACTCCAGTTCTGTGTCAGTAAATGACAGAGCGCTTGTAAGTGAACTCATTGATGATGTGAGGAACACTCTCAAGCTGAATGCTGTGGCTGTGGTACACAGTGCAGCATGGTGGAGGGGGACTTTATTCATTTATGTCTCTAGTCCCTGTGAGCCTTCTGTGTGATGTCCTGAAGCAACAACAGGGTCTCTGCACCTGTGGTTTCCCGCCATTTCCTGGGGAACGCTCTGAGCTCTGACAGGACCACGGTCTGAGGATCAGAGGTTACCTGTTACCTGCATGCTGCTTCGGCAGCACAGTTAAGCATGTTGGAATGATACAGAGAAGATTATGGGCCTCTGCGCCATAATTTAAACTCATCTTATACCTCTACACTGGATACATTCACAGTGTATGTATGTGTTATTGGTCTCTGTGTCTGCGTGGGTTTCCCCCCCACGTTCCAATGCTGTGTTTTAGTGCCATACACAATATAAACATTCACAATATGTTTATGCACGACTCTAGATACATTCACAGTATATGTATGTATTATACTCTCTGAGTCGACGTGGGTTTCCTCCGGGGGCTCTGGTGTCCTCCCGCGCTCTCATGGTATGTGCGATTCGGCTCTCTGCACAGTATAGACATGTTCAATATGTTTATTGCACATACTATACATATTTACAGTATGGGTATACTGTCTGCGTGGAGTTCCTCCTGCAATATGTTTATTCACATGTTAGCATTCCTAAACGGTATCTGTGTGCTGTCTGCGCGGGTTTCTTCCGGGTGTTCCGGTTTCCTCCCACGCTCTGACGGAATGTGCGCGTTTGGCCCTCTGCACAGTTAAACATGTTCCATATGTTTATCACGCATGCTATAATACCTACACGGTTTGTGTATGCAGTCTGTGTGGGTTTCCTCCGGGTACTACGGTTCCCTCCCACACTCCAATGGTATGGGCGCTTTCGGCGCTATGCACAGCCAAAATTTGTGCTATTTGATATCCACATACTAACATACCTACTCAGTTTGTCTGTGCAGTCTGCGTGGGTTTCCTCCGGGTCCTCCAGTTTCCGCCCACGCTACATGACATGCGTGCCTTTGGTACAATACATGGTATAAACATACACATTATGTTTATACACAACACAGTAGTTGTATGTATTGTGTTCTCTGGGTCTGCGTGGGGTTCCTCCGGGTACTTCGGTTTCCTCCCACGCGCCAACGGTGTGCGCGCGCCTTCGGTGCTATGCACACATAGGCATGTGCAAAATGTTTATCACACATACTATAGTACCTACACGGTATGCGTATGCAGTCTGCGTGGGTTTCATCCGGGTGCTCCGGTTTCTCCCCCGCGCTCCAATGGTGTGCGCATTTTCAGCGCTATGCACAGTATAAACATGTGCAATTTGTTTATTCGCAGGCTAACATACCTACACGGTTGTGTACGCAGTCTGCGTGGCTGGTTTCCGTCCGAGCCCCGATGATGTGCGCGCCTTCGTCGCTGGCACAGTATAAACGTGTTTAATATGTTTATCCACACATACTAAACTACATACGCCGTATGTGGTTGTATTATGCTCTTTGTGGCTGAGCGGGTTTCCTCCCACACTCTATTTGTGCGTTTTGACGCAATACACAGTATAAACGATGTGTTTGTACAACCAGCACTTATCAATGGGGTAGCTTCTGTATGGAGCATTGTCATAAGGATCCCTGGTATCAGGGGTACCACTTTCCACCTGCCTTCAGTGGTGATCAGAAGCGCTGGCTTGGACTGTGTTCGCCAGGCTGAGGTCAGCGTTACGCCCGTTAGTGGCTGCGTCTCTGGCGTTTCTGAAGCTCAATGACTGGGCAAAAGCCTCTGCTTCATCTATCAGTTGACCAGCAGGTGAACTGCAACTGCTTTAGCCTTTAGGGTCTCTGTGCCCGGGGTGGGTTTGCGCCACCTGTGAAGGCTGAGGTACTGGTCCACTAACCGAGTTTCTAGGGAAGCTCTGTCAAGTTGCCTTGCTTGGCCAACAGTTGAGGCACCCAGTAAGCCGGGGCCTCCTCTCTCCGATACATTGCGGGGTCTCTTTGGGATTTTCATACATCTCGCTGCAGGACGGTCCTGTCGTCCGTGTGCATTGCAGGAGAAGGGTCCTTACATCCGGAGGAGTTTTCACCTCCTTTACTGGAGGTGGGGCACCGGATGTGGACCTTATGGCCTCTCGACTCACTCGCAAGGTGTCAAGATTCGTGGGAAGGTCCAGGGACCCCTGGGCAGACGCGTTGGTGGCCCGTGGGGGCAGTATCGCCTGATATATGCTTACCCACCGCTACTGTTGTTGCCTCGCCTGCTTCGCAGAGGAGGTGCCGAGGCCATTCCGGTGATTCTCATTGCTCCGGAATGGTGACATTGGTACGCCGATCTACTTCGGCTAGTCGCAGACGTTCCTTGGTGACTGCCTATTGGGGTGAACCTTCTGTCTCATGATCCCATACTTCATTCTGCTTTACAGTCCTTGGCTTTAATGGCATGGCTGTTTAAAGCCAGGTGCTGAGGGGCCGAGGTCTCTCGGATTCGGTCATTTCATCTATGTTGTTGGCACGGAAATCTTCCTCCAGAAAGATATATCATCGTACCTGGAAGGCTTACATTGCTATGTGTGAGGAGCTTGATTGGCATCCATGGATGTATTCCGTTCCCAGGATTTTGCTGTTCTTACAGCGTGGTGTGACCCAAAAGCTGGCCTTGCGTACCATCGAGGGTCGGATTTTGGCCCGGACTGTCTTTTTTAACGACCACTACCGGGCCATTCCTTGATTAGCACCTTTTGTGCAGGGGGTTCGCCATGTGATTCCCCCTGTCAAGCCTCCTCTCCCTACTTGGGATCTGAATTTGATGCATCTCGGTTCTCCAAGAACATCCCTTTGAAAATATCAGAGAGGTTCCTCTCCTAACCTTGTTCCAGAAGGTGGCCTTCTTAGTGTCCATTACTTTGGTTAGATGGGTGTCTGAGTTGCGGCCTTGTCCTGCAAGTCACCTTACTTGGTCCTCCATAAGGATATGGCGGTGTTGCGCCCACGACCGTCCTTCTTTTCAAAAGGTGGTCTCGGCCTTTCACCTTAAGGAGGACATTGTTCTTCCGTCCTTGTGTCCTCACTCATCGCATCCCTGAGAGTTTGTGCTTCATACATTAAGATGGGTACGAGCCTTACGGGTGTACCTGTCTGCTACTGTTTCCATTCGGAAGTCTGACTCACTGTTTGTGTCTGTCTCTGGTCCAAAACAGGGCCGAGCGGTGTCGTCTGCCACTGTCTTTAGGTGGATCAGGCAAACCATCACACAGGCCTATGCCCCTAAGGGGCGGCGCCTCCCTTTCCGGTTGCGGCGCATCCCACCAAGGCAATTGGTGCTTCCTGGGCTTTCCGACATCAAGCGTCGGTTGCACAAGTGTGCAAGGCGGCGACCTGGTGGTCTCTTCATACCTTTTCTAAGTTCTATAAGGTTGATGTGGCTGCATCTTCGGATGCTTCCTTCGGCCGCAAAGTGTTGCAGGCCGCTGTTTAATGTTGCAACTCCTCCGTTGAGAAGCTCTGTTTGTTTGGCGTGAAGTTTTGGTTGTTCCTTTACTACTGCTCCCACCCTTTCTGATAAAGCTTTGGGACGTCCCACACGTTTACAGTATCCAGCTGTGTCAGTCCATGGACGATAAGAGAAAATAGGATTTTTGTACTCGCCGTAAAATCCGTTTTTTTAACGTCCATGGACTGACACAGCACCCACCCTTCTTTTAAGGTTTGTACTGCTATGTTACGAACTGAGGCTGCTAGCTGCAGGTAGGAGGGTAATGTCAGGAGGGACCGCTCCCCTGGGCGGGGCTGTTCAGCTCTAGTTTATTCTAGAATGTATGTTTCTAACATTCTACCTAGATCTTCTCCTGCGAGCAGGGACATATACCCACATGTTTACAGTATCCAGCTGTGTCAGTCCATGGACATCAGAGAAACGGATTTTACGGTGAGTACAAAAATCCTATTTTTTTCCTTTTTTTTTTTTTTTCCTCTATGTCTCAGAGCTGCTGATATCATGCAGCCTCTTTGCCGACAGTTCCTGTGTGTATATATATATATATATATATATATATATATATATATATATATATATTCTCCAGAAATGGCTGCATGACATTTCTCAGAGCATTTTTCCTGTTGGTGACAACAGTGGACAATGGGGCTGATTTACTAAGAACAATGCACTGCGCCGGTTCATACCTTAATTGGTACGCCGGATAAATCATTGAATGGGCCTGCGAACCGGCGCACGCAGACGCGCATTGCGATAATAAATATAAAAATCCTGCCGGCTTTAGGTATTTTCTCATTAATATCAGCGCATGCCCAATGCAATTACTTAATTGAATCTAATTGAGTGTGTCTTGCTAGCCAATTAGTATCTGTTCTCAGTTAATTAACCCCTTTTGATGCTAAGCTCATTCTTATTCTTCTAATATATCTTTGAATGTTTTTTTGTTTGTCTCTTTTTGTAACCAAATCTTTCAATACAATACAAAAGAACAGAGAAGTGTTTATAAACACCAGAGATTCAGTTTTTTCATATCTTTAAAGGTGACAATACACTAGGCAATCAGTTAGATCTTCCATAAATTAGATTCAGTGCAAGGGCCTGTTTGATTTTCTACAATTAGAAGTAATTCTTCCAGTGCGTCTTCCTATTACCGCTTTAGCCTAATGCTCTGTTTCCACGCTTTCAACCCCAAAGTCGCGTGATTTACAATGCGACTTTGCAATGTGATTTTTGATGCGATGTCATGCGACTGTTGAAAACCATGTGAGAACAAGTCGCACCGAAGTTGGAACAAAGTAGTGCAAGAATCTTTTTTGGAGTCACACCAATTAGAACGGGGACCATTGAAATACATGGCTTTTGACTTGTCATGCGACTTCACATGTTTCATGTGTCAACAACTTGTCGAGTTGGACAGAGATTGTACATTTTAGGGGGGAGAGGGCAAGTAGATCTCCAAGAGGGAGCTGAAGTCAGCCGCGCCGGTGGTAGGAAGTGAAGTTTAGCAGATGGTTACAGACTAAAAGCAAAAACAAAAATAGAGACAAAAGCAAGAAAATTGTATATATAAAGTAGTGTGCAACATTGATAAAGCGCAGTTTTAATAATAGAGCACTTACCCGAAAAAAGAATTTGTTGAACTTAAAAAAGACAACAGGTGTTCCAGGGTAGCCTCAAAGGTATATCCAATATAGTAGTTCAATGGGACATGTTGGTAATGAAGTAGTGGTCATTGAGAAAAAAATTATATATTGAAGCAAAATGACAAACTTGACTAAGAGAGGAAGTCAGCTCTCTAGTTTAAACAAACAAGAAACAAATACAATTTGTCAAAATTGTATATCGGAGAATGATGCTATAATAGGTGACAGACACATAAAACAGCAAAGTAAAAAGACAATCCTTACCAAATATTTGGATATGTGTCTATTTGGAATGATCACACAAATGCCCAGCACTTTGCCAACACATGGCATCTTCACCTTTGGAAAGAAAAAGGTCTCAGATGTCAATTTCATTATTTTTTTATTTTTTTTTGACACAGAAGAAATTACATAACATAGAGGAGAGGGATGGGGAAATAGCTGTGCTGCTTCCAAACCACCTCTGGTGCGCACACAGCGCTCGTGCACATATCGATCGCACACACAGCGGTCACGCATCTTTCCCACAGAAATACATATTTTTATGTAAATTAATATTAAATCAGAGGCAGATTTCTAGGACTGTCCCAAAAATTGTTTATAGTGAAAGGCAACTGATGCTTTATATTAACCACGTGCTTTCTGGGCACTTAAACCCCCTTCCTGCCCAGACCAATTTTCAACGCTGATGCACTTTGAATGACAATTGCGCGGTCATACAACACTGTAAGCAAATTAAATTTGACTCTTTTCCCCCACAAATAGAGCTTTAGTTTGGTGGTATTTGATCACCTCTGCGTTTGTTTTTGTTTTTTTATATAAATAAAAAAGACAGATTAAAAATATATATATATGTATTTTAATATTTAGTTGTAAAGTTTGGAAAAAAGGTAATTTTTCTTCTTCATTGATGTACACTGATGAGGCCGTCGATCAGCTATAGCGCTGATCTCAAGTGGTTAAAAAGGGCCCATTGACATGCATCACAATTGAACTTAGGAATGTGTCTTTGCAAAGTTAAACTAAATGAAATCCTTTCTTATTTTTGCTTGGGGATAGAGTGCAGAGGGATGTCTGCACCCCTGATAGGGTAAAGACAACTCCCAAATTTTGGCTGTTTATCCTTCAAAATGATTCACTTCCTGTCACACAGGAAGTTAGGGTAAATCCCTACCAATGTCTTTCCTTGGGGACACACAGGTCAATCTAAATAGTTTCCCCATTTGGTAAATTGAAATCCAGCATTTTGCTGTGTACAACCCAAATTATTAGTTATCTTGGACTTTGGGGTTTATTTCCTAAAGGCAAATCCACTTTGCCCTATAAGTGCACTTGCTGGAGATCCGAGGGGGACATGCAGGAAAAAAAAAAAAAACACCATCTTTGCTTCTACATGATTGGATGTTAAAATCAACAGTGCTTCCCCTCAGATTTTCAACAACTACACTTTTATTGCAGAAAGGATTTGCCTTTAACATTACCTAATAATTTGGGGTGTACACAACAAAGTGCTAGAGTGCAATTTTCTGAATCGGGACACTCGTTAGATTGACCTGTGTCCCCCCATGGAAAGATTGGTAGGGTTTTACTCTCACTTCCTGTTTGGCTATGTGACAAGAAGCAAAGCCAATTTTAAGAACAGGGACACAAAGCCCAACCTAAAAAAAATATTAAAAAAATGAATCGCACTTGATTTCCCTCAAATGCCCACAATTAGAATAGGATTGTCTTGAGCTCGATTTTAGTTCAGCGCTTCTCAAGCCTGTCCTCAAGTACCCCCAACAGGCCATGTTTTCAGGTTTACCTTCATCTTTCACAGGTGCTTTAAATCACTGTCAATGGCTTGGTTTTGTGGACAGCAATTTTGGATCAGATAAAGTCACAAAACATGTCCTGTCGGGGGTACTTGAGGACTGAGGCTGAAAACCACTGCAATAAAAAAAAGGAAATGTAATACTTAACGCTCTGAAATTTAACTTTCATGGTGACTCTCCATGCCAGCATACACACAATCCATGCATACGTTACCATGAAGGCACCAGGAACGTAAATAAAAAATATACAAAATCAATAAAAAATGTGATTTGTCTAAGACATGCCAATCAGCCTAGTTAAGCTGCAGATGGGAAATCTGTTGCATGAAAAGAACACACATAAAAACAAAAAAAATTAGAAAGATTTTTATTGGTCAAAAAAACAGGACTTTGAAAAAAGCAAGGAAAGCAAAAAAACATGCATGTTAATTTGAGACACTAACAGAATCTGTTTTTTGAGGTTTGACGATTTTGCATTGGAAAGTAACAGGAGATAAAAGGACATCCATTAAGGATTATAACATTAGTCACAACATCTTGAGATGTAGCACAGACAATTAAATCAAAGTGAACAACCTAAAAACGACAAACATCGTGAAAATATCCCCCACCAAAAAAATAAATAAATAACCAAAGTAAAATAAAGCTTGCTGGAAAACACATCTGTTTTGCAAATACATAACAAATAAAATACAAAGCGAAAATACATGTGTTACAAACTCGATAAGGACACCAAAATGTACTTTTTGCCGGCCGGCCGGCCGGCCACACACACAAGCTTGCCTCTTTTCAGGGCAAGGTAGAGAATACTATCTGCAATTGAAAACAGATGCACAGTCCATGAAACACCATGAAAATGCAAGTTCACCCAATGTAGAGACTGAACTTCAAAGTGGGTACACCTGTTGGGGATGTCCTTCATTTACTAACCCAAAAAACACACTCTCTGAGCATGCCCAGAAACATCCAGGTGCTGTCCACACACAAAAAGCACCAAAAAAAGCTAAGTCCCTGAGCATGCTCGGACCAACACAAATGCATTTCACACACCAAAAGGCACAGGAAAAAATCTAAGTCCCTGAGCATGCCCAGACCAACCCAATTGCAGCTAGCAGAAAATAAGCCACACCCCTGTCCAAAATTAAGCACATCATCCATCATGCTACTAAATTAGAGATGGGACAAACACCCCCTGGTCCGGGGGGCAAAAAGAGAGCCCTAACATGGGCAAAAGTTATACAACAAATACCATTGCAGTCTATGGGAAATGACTTGTTAATTTTGCGAGTCCCCACTTGGCTGGCTTATGTTCTAGTTATTGGCCTTAAAATGGGTATGGGGGCCCAAGTCCCATCCTAAGGGACATATATGAATGTCACCAATTTGGACAACAACAAAAACGAAACAAGGAGAAGTGCCTTTAAAAATGCCAAATTGCTTAAGGGCCATTTCACACCACATGCAGTCCATTGCGTTTTTTTTCTGCATCAAAATCGCATGGAAAGTTGGTTATATGGTTTAGAATGGCATAGTTCACACCATTGCCTGCAGTTCCAGTGCGTTCCAGAAAAAAATAAACATGCTGCATTTTCCCTGCACTGGACTGTACTGGAACGCTGTAAAACGTAACAAAAACGCACTGGAACACACTTGTCCTTATCTAAGGTTAATAAAAAAGAGGGGAGAAAAAAACACTGGACTGCATCAAAAACGTATGCAAAACGCACTGGAACGCATCTAAAACACGTCAAAAACGTGCATGCAGAAAAGCATCTGTAACGCATCTGGACTGCGTTTCTATAGAGTGAACTAGCCCTGAGCCCTGGTTCACACTGGTGCAATTTGACATGTAAGAAAAAAGAAAAAAATCGTGCTAACCCGTGGCATAAGCTCCGTGAGGAGTTTATGAAAATAAGTTCAAATTTGTAATTAATTGTAAAAACAACTATAAAATTAAATTTAAAAATAAATTAAAACACACATCAAACAATAAAGAACTAATGAGTGAAACAAATAAAAAAATAAAAAGTGTACTATGATGTAACTTAAACTGTAAAGTCCATAAAGTAGATTCCTTAAATAAAGTCCGTTATAAAGCACCAGTGCTCCGTGTAGAAAATCATATGAAGTGAATGATTGCATCCAAATTTGTGACCTTCCACCACCGAACAACAGAAGTTTCTCCTTACCAGCTACAATTGACCCCCCATGACAGAGGATCAATGAATGCAGAGATTAAGCAGTTCCTCCCACAGGTCAGCACAGCAATTGGGACTCCTGTCAGGGATTCCAAGTCTTTTCACACTTCTATAAACCGAGAGAGTATTGGCTACATGACGATAATTAAACCAGAATCGAGAGGTACAGACCAACACTGCCCAGTTATTTGTGTGTCCACTTCTGAAGAAGTGTTCAGCCTTGGTCTCTGTATACTGAGATGTGGCTCCCAATGCCAGAAAAACAACATAGAACACCAGCCGGCATCCAACACAGAGCATGTGTTTTGACATGTCAAATCGCATGTCAAATAGGCAGCATTTGCCGGCAATTCCCGTCAATGGCACCGTCCTAATCAGTGCGACACCGCATCTGCGGCACTGCACCGATTTCAAAAAGTATGTTCTGTACTACTTTTTGTGATTTTTGCCCACCATAACCTGCACAGATGTCTCTGTAATCGCAGCCGAAATCGGGACTGACAAGCATAAGTAAAATTGTGCGAGTTCAGCTGAACTTGCACGGCTTCACTCGCGCAGTGTGAACCTCGGCTCAAGCTAGTAACTTAGGGGGCTTTACTCTGCCTGTAAAGTGGTGCATCTTGTAGCATGTATCCAAAATGATGCTTCAAAGATGTACAGCTTTATAGAAAACTGACAAATCTACATTGCAGCTGCAAGGTTTAAACAAAAAATTCCCTGCCCCCCCCCCCAGGCCATTTGGGTCTGGAAAGACTTAAAATAAAACCCCCCACGTGAAAAATACCTCCCCAAATCTTCAAAAATTGTGCCCCTCCTACGCATTAACAAACCCCTAGCCAAACACAGCAGGCCAGCCCATGAAAGGGGGGTGTTTGGGAGCAGAAGGGGCTCGGGCACCCCAAAAGTCAACCACCTTGTTCACATATTCAGGGGGACAAGGGCCTCTTCCACACAAGCCTAGGCTAGGGTTGTGGGGGGCTGCAGACAGGGGGTCTTTACTAAATGTGGAAAGCCCCTTTAAACTAGTGGGTACAAGGTGCTTTGTAATTGGTATTGGGCTGAGCCCAACATGCTCCAAAGGCAGCCAGCTATGTTGAGTGCATGTGGCCTTGAATGGTTCGGGAGAGAGTTGGGCGATCGCTCTTCTCGCACCTTTCCTAGCTGGCCCTGTTGTTTGCTCTGAAATAGTATGAGGTTTGGATTGGTGAAGGCAGCTCACAGAGTGTGGAGTTCCCCTTTAAAAGCACAAGCTAGCCCCAAAGAATTATATGCATTATAAGGGTGAGGCACGAACATTGGAGTGTGGAGTTCCTCTTTAAAAGCAAAAACTAGTCCAAAGTAAACATATGCATTAGAGGGGGATGGTTAAATGCCCTTTTATGAGGAGCTAGAGTATTTTTACATAATTTTACCAAGGTAAATGTAACATGTTAACAACGTAACATGCTAACATGACCTGTGTGCAAATATCCTTTAAAAAAATACATAAAAGTAAACCAGCGTTTAAAAAAAAATAGTCAAGTTTAGAGGTGCGCCTGTTCAACCCATGCAAATGCATTTACGTTCCTTGACATTTACTAAGATTTTGCTGGCGCAGTGAACCAACGCACTTGGCCGTGCATAAATGCCACTTACGCATGCGCAGAGCACAAAAAGACCTCACGCAGTTCTAAACGTACTTGCAGGCGCAGCAGGCTTGTTCTGAAAAAGTTACTTTCTCATTCTATTTTGGTCATATTTGTTACTTGGGCAGTTGTTACTATACTTCCTCACGTCGCCCCATAATATTGGCACTTCCAGCTTCTTTTATTGATTTTGATTTGAAGATGCCGTGTGCCAGGTCCATAGTGGCACACTGAGCACCTCCTCCCGTGCGCCAAGAACACTTTTGTAAATACCAAAACGGCCGTTGCACCTCGGCGTGCGTCGCAACTCAAGGCGCAAACGGTTCGTAAATCAGCCCCAATGTCTGCGTAATGTGTGCTGTAACAGACACTTGTAGCCTCCAATATGTCAGGGTGACAATGCAAGTGCAGGATTGAGGGGCAGAACATTGTCTCTATAGCAGGAAGTGCCTAGAGGACCAGGTATTATTTTAACCACTTGCCGCCAAATCACGTACATCAGCTGCAAACAACACCCCGGTACTGTTTTTCAGAGCTGACAGTTGACTCTCTTGTAATAGCAAGACCCAAGCTACTAGCCGGCACGTCCGCTGGCTAGTCGGAGACACATAGACAGCTAGAATCGGCTTTGATCGGCTCTCCGCTATGGTAACCCAGAAGTGATGACATGATATCATGTCTGGTTTACCTGGATGTCAACTGCGCCATTTTTTGAAAATCTAAATTATTCAAAAAATGTAATCTTGACGTTTTGAATGCTTTCAAGTGCAAAGGAGGGAACCTTCCATAAGGAATACCCGTCACATGCCTATTGCTGTCACAAGGATGTTTACATTCCTTGCAACAGCAAAAAAAGTGATAAAAAAAAAAGCAACAGTGTAAAGAAAAAAAAATTCATTAATAATAATAAAAAAAAAGT